>OX421313.1:0-4800000 GCA_949125395.1 Diaphora mendica
ACCTAACCTAACCTAACCTAACCTAACCTAACCTAACCTAACCTAACCTAACCTAACCTAACCTAACCTAACCTAACCTAACCTAACCTAACCTAACCTAACCTAACCTAACCTAACCTAACCTAACCTAACCTAACCTAACCTAACCTAACCTAACCTAACCTAACCTAACCTAACCTAACCTAACCTAACCTAACCTAACCTAACCTAACCTAACCTAACCTAACCTAACCTAACCTAACCTAACCTAACCTAACCTAACCTAACCTAACCTAACCTAACCTAACCTAACCTAACCTAACCTAACCTAACCTAACCTAACCTAACCTAACCTAACCTAACCTAACCTAACCTAACCTAACCTAACCTAACCTAACCTAACCTAACCTAACCTAACCTAACCTAACCTAACCTAACCTAACCTAACCTAACCTAACCTAACCTAACCTAACCTAACCTAACCTAACCTAACCTAACCTAACCTAACCTAACCTAACCTAACCTAACCTAACCTAACCTAACCTAACCTAACCTAACCTAACCTAACCTAACCTAACCTAACCTAACCTAACCTAACCTAACCTAACCTAACCTAACCTAACCTAACCTAACCTAACCTAACCTAACCTAACCTAACCTAACCTAACCTAACCTAACCTAACCTAACCTAACCTAACCTAACCTAACCTAACCTAACCTAACCTAACCTAACCTAACCTAACCTAACCTAACCTAACCTAACCTAACCTAACCTAACCTAACCTAACCTAACCTAACCTAACCTAACCTAACCTAACCTAACCTAACCTAACCTAACCTAACCTAACCTAACCTAACCTAACCTAACCTAACCTAACCTAACCTAACCTAACCTAACCTAACCTAACCTAACCTAACCTAACCTAACCTAACCTAACCTAACCTAACCTAACCTAACCTAACCTAACCTAACCTAACCTAACCTAACCTAACCTAACCTAACCTAACCTAACCTAACCTAACCTAACCTAACCTAACCTAACCTAACCTAACCTAACCTAACCTAACCTAACCTAACCTAACCTAACCTAACCTAACCTAACCTAACCTAACCTAACCTAACCTAACCTAACCTAACCTAACCTAACCTAACCTAACCTAACCTAACCTAACCTAACCTAACCTAACCTAACCTAACCTAACCTAACCTAACCTAACCTAACCTAACCTAACCTAACCTAACCTAACCTAACCTAACCTAACCTAACCTAACCTAACCTAACCTAACCTAACCTAACCTAACCTAACCTAACCTAACCTAACCTAACCTAACCTAACCTAACCTAACCTAACCTAACCTAACCTAACCTAACCTAACCTAACCTAACCTAACCTAACCTAACCTAACCTAACCTAACCTAACCTAACCTAACCTAACCTAACCTAACCTAACCTAACCTAACCTAACCTAACCTAACCTAACCTAACCTAACCTAACCTAACCTAACCTAACCTAACCTAACCTAACCTAACCTAACCTAACCTAACCTAACCTAACCTAACCTAACCTAACCTAACCTAACCTAACCTAACCTAACCTAACCTAACCTAACCTAACCTAACCTAACCTAACCTAACCTAACCTAACCTAACCTAACCTAACCTAACCTAACCTAACCTAACCTAACCTAACCTAACCTAACCTAACCTAACCTAACCTAACCTAACCTAACCTAACCTAACCTAACCTAACCTAACCTAACCTAACCTAACCTAACCTAACCTAACCTAACCTAACCTAACCTAACCTAACCTAACCTAACCTAACCTAACCTAACCTAACCTAACCTAACCTAACCTAACCTAACCTAACCTAACCTAACCTAACCTAACCTAACCTAACCTAACCTAACCTAACCTAACCTAACCTAACCTAACCTAACCTAACCTAACCTAACCTAACCTAACCTAACCTAACCTAACCTAACCTAACCTAACCTAACCTAACCTAACCTAACCTAACCTAACCTAACCTAACCTAACCTAACCTAACCTAACCTAACCTAACCTAACCTAACCTAACCTAACCTAACCTAACCTAACCTAACCTAACCTAACCTAACCTAACCTAACCTAACCTAACCTAACCTAACCTAACCTAACCTAACCTAACCTAACCTAACCTAACCTAACCTAACCTAACCTAACCTAACCTAACCTAACCTAACCTAACCTAACCTAACCTAACCTAACCTAACCTAACCTAACCTAACCTAACCTAACCTAACCTAACCTAACCTAACCTAACCTAACCTAACCTAACCTAACCTAACCTAACCTAACCTAACCTAACCTAACCTAACCTAACCTAACCTAACCTAACCTAACCTAACCTAACCTAACCTAACCTAACCTAACCTAACCTAACCTAACCTAACCTAACCTAACCTAACCTAACCTAACCTAACCTAACCTAACCTAACCTAACCTAACCTAACCTAACCTAACCTAACCTAACCTAACCTAACCTAACCTAACCTAACCTAACCTAACCTAACCTAACCTAACCTAACCTAACCTAACCTAACCTAACCTAACCTAACCTAACCTAACCTAACCTAACCTAACCTAACCTAACCTAACCTAACCTAACCTAACCTAACCTAACCTAACCTAACCTAACCTAACCTAACCTAACCTAACCTAACCTAACCTAACCTAACCTAACCTAACCTAACCTAACCTAACCTAACCTAACCTAACCTAACCTAACCTAACCTAACCTAACCTAACCTAACCTAACCTAACCTAACCTAACCTAACCTAACCTAACCTAACCTAACCTAACCTAACCTAACCTAACCTAACCTAACCTAACCTAACCTAACCTAACCTAACCTAACCTAACCTAACCTAACCTAACCTAACCTAACCTAACCTAACCTAACCTAACCTAACCTAACCTAACCTAACCTAACCTAACCTAACCTAACCTAACCTAACCTAACCTAACCTAACCTAACCTAACCTAACCTAACCTAACCTAACCTAACCTAACCTAACCTAACCTAACCTAACCTAACCTAACCTAACCTAACCTAACCTAACCTAACCTAACCTAACCTAACCTAACCTAACCTAACCTAACCTAACCTAACCTAACCTAACCTAACCTAACCTAACCTAACCTAACCTAACCTAACCTAACCTAACCTAACCTAACCTAACCTAACCTAACCTAACCTAACCTAACCTAACCTAACCTAACCTAACCTAACCTAACCTAACCTAACCTAACCTAACCTAACCTAACCTAACCTAACCTAACCTAACCTAACCTAACCTAACCTAACCTAACCTAACCTAACCTAACCTAACCTAACCTAACCTAACCTAACCTAACCTAACCTAACCTAACCTAACCTAACCTAACCTAACCTAACCTAACCTAACCTAACCTAACCTAACCTAACCTAACCTAACCTAACCTAACCTAACCTAACCTAACCTAACCTAACCTAACCTAACCTAACCTAACCTAACCTAACCTAACCTAACCTAACCTAACCTAACCTAACCTAACCTAACCTAACCTAACCTAACCTAACCTAACCTAACCTAACCTAACCTAACCTAACCTAACCTAACCTAACCTAACCTAACCTAACCTAACCTAACCTAACCTAACCTAACCTAACCTAACCTAACCTAACCTAACCTAACCTAACCTAACCTAACCTAACCTAACCTAACCTAACCTAACCTAACCTAACCTAACCTAACCTAACCTAACCTAACCTAACCTAACCTAACCTAACCTAACCTAACCTAACCTAACCTAACCTAACCTAACCTAACCTAACCTAACCTAACCTAACCTAACCTAACCTAACCTAACCTAACCTAACCTAACCTAACCTAACCTAACCTAACCTAACCTAACCTAACCTAACCTAACCTAACCTAACCTAACCTAACCTAACCTAACCTAACCTAACCTAACCTAACCTAACCTAACCTAACCTAACCTAACCTAACCTAACCTAACCTAACCTAACCTAACCTAACCTAACCTAACCTAACCTAACCTAACCTAACCTAACCTAACCTAACCTAACCTAACCTAACCTAACCTAACCTAACCTAACCTAACCTAACCTAACCTAACCTAACCTAACCTAACCTAACCTAACCTAACCTAACCTAACCTAACCTAACCTAACCTAACCTAACCTAACCTAACCTAACCTAACCTAACCTAACCTAACCTAACCTAACCTAACCTAACCTAACCTAACCTAACCTAACCTAACCTAACCTAACCTAACCTAACCTAACCTAACCTAACCTAACCTAACCTAACCTAACCTAACCTAACCTAACCTAACCTAACCTAACCTAACCTAACCTAACCTAACCTAACCTAACCTAACCTAACCTAACCTAACCTAACCTAACCTAACCTAACCTAACCTAACCTAACCTAACCTAACCTAACCTAACCTAACCTAACCTAACCTAACCTAACCTAACCTAACCTAACCTAACCTAACCTAACCTAACCTAACCTAACCTAACCTAACCTAACCTAACCTAACCTAACCTAACCTAACCTAACCTAACCTAACCTAACCTAACCTAACCTAACCTAACCTAACCTAACCTAACCTAACCTAACCTAACCTAACCTAACCTATACCTAACCTAACCTAACCTAACCTAACCTAACCTAACCTAACCTAACCTAACCTAACCTAACCTAACCTAACCTAACCTAACCTAACCTAACCTAACCTAACCTAACCTAACCTAACCTAACCTAACCTAACCTAACCTAACCTAACCTAACCTAACCTAACCTAACCTAACCTAACCTAACCTAACCTAACCTAACCTAACCTAACCTAACCTAACCTAACCTAACCTAACCTAACCTAACCTAACCTAACCTAACCTAACCTAACCTAACCTAACCTAACCTAACCTAACCTAACCTAACCTAACCTAACCTAACCTAACCTAACCTAACCTAACCTAACCTAACCTAACCTAACCTAACCTAACCTAACCTAACCTAACCTAACCTAACCTAACCTAACCTAACCTAACCTAACCTAACCTAACCTAACCTAACCTAACCTAACCTAACCTAACCTAACCTAACCTAACCTAACCTAACCTAACCTAACCTAACCTAACCTAACCTAACCTAACCTAACCTAACCTAACCTAACCTAACCTAACCTAACCTAACCTAACCTAACCTAACCTAACCTAACCTAACCTAACCTAACCTAACCTAACCTAACCTAACCTAACCTAACCTAACCTAACCTAACCTAACCTAACCTAACCTAACCTAACCTAACCTAACCTAACCTAACCTAACCTAACCTAACCTAACCTAACCTAACCTAACCTAACCTAACCTAACCTAACCTAACCTAACCTAACCTAACCTAACCTAACCTAACCTAACCTAACCTAACCTAACCTAACCTAACCTAACCTAACCTAACCTAACCTAACCTAACCTAACCTAACCTAACCTAACCTAACCTAACCTAACCTAACCTAACCTAACCTAACCTAACCTAACCTAACCTAACCTAACCTAACCTAACCTAACCTAACCTAACCTAACCTAACCTAACCTAACCTAACCTAACCTAACCTAACCTAACCTAACCTAACCTAACCTAACCTAACCTAACCTAACCTAACCTAACCTAACCTAACCTAACCTAACCTAACCTAACCTAACCTAACCTAACCTAACCTAACCTAACCTAACCTAACCTAACCTAACCTAACCTAACCTAACCTAACCTAACCTAACCTAACCTAACCTAACCTAACCTAACCTAACCTAACCTAACCTAACCTAACCTAACCTAACCTAACCTAACCTAACCTAACCTAACCTAACCTAACCTAACCTAACCTAACCTAACCTAACCTAACCTAACCTAACCTAACCTAACCTAACCTAACCTAACCTAACCTAACCTAACCTAACCTAACCTAACCTAACCTAACCTAACCTAACCTAACCTAACCTAACCTAACCTAACCTAACCTAACCTAACCTAACCTAACCTAACCTAACCTAACCTAACCTAACCTAACCTAACCTAACCTAACCTAACCTAACCTAACCTAACCTAACCTAACCTAACCTAACCTAACCTAACCTAACCTAACCTAACCTAACCTAACCTAACCTAACCTAACCTAACCTAACCTAACCTAACCTAACCTAACCTAACCTAACCTAACCTAACCTAACCTAACCTAACCTAACCTAACCTAACCTAACCTAACCTAACCTAACCTAACCTAACCTAACCTAACCTAACCTAACCTAACCTAACCTAACCTAACCTAACCTAACCTAACCTAACCTAACCTAACCTAACCTAACCTAACCTAACCTAACCTAACCTAACCTAACCTAACCTAACCTAACCTAACCTAACCTAACCTAACCTAACCTAACCTAACCTAACCTAACCTAACCTAACCTAACCTAACCTAACCTAACCTAACCTAACCTAACCTAACCTAACCTAACCTAACCTAACCTAACCTAACCTAACCTAACCTAACCTAACCTAACCTAACCTAACCTAACCTAACCTAACCTAACCTAACCTAACCTAACCTAACCTAACCTAACCTAACCTAACCTAACCTAACCTAACCTAACCTAACCTAACCTAACCTAACCTAACCTAACCTAACCTAACCTAACCTAACCTAACCTAACCTAACCTAACCTAACCTAACCTAACCTAACCTAACCTAACCTAACCTAACCTAACCTAACCTAACCTAACCTAACCTAACCTAACCTAACCTAACCTAACCTAACCTAACCTAACCTAACCTAACCTAACCTAACCTAACCTAACCTAACCTAACCTAACCTAACCTAACCTAACCTAACCTAACCTAACCTAACCTAACCTAACCTAACCTAACCTAACCTAACCTAACCTAACCTAACCTAACCTAACCTAACCTAACCTAACCTAACCTAACCTAACCTAACCTAACCTAACCTAACCTAACCTAACCTAACCTAACCTAACCTAACCTAACCTAACCTAACCTAACCTAACCTAACCTAACCTAACCTAACCTAACCTAACCTAACCTAACCTAACCTAACCTAACCTAACCTAACCTAACCTAACCTAACCTAACCTAACCTAACCTAACCTAACCTAACCTAACCTAACCTAACCTAACCTAACCTAACCTAACCTAACCTAACCTAACCTAACCTAACCTAACCTAACCTAACCTAACCTAACCTAACCTAACCTAACCTAACCTAACCTAACCTAACCTAACCTAACCTAACCTAACCTAACCTAACCTAACCTAACCTAACCTAACCTAACCTAACCTAACCTAACCTAACCTAACCTAACCTAACCTAACCTAACCTAACCTAACCTAACCTAACCTAACCTAACCTAACCTAACCTAACCTAACCTAACCTAACCTAACCTAACCTAACCTAACCTAACCTAACCTAACCTAACCTAACCTAACCTAACCTAACCTAACCTAACCTAACCTAACCTAACCTAACCTAACCTAACCTAACCTAACCTAACCTAACCTAACCTAACCTAACCTAACCTAACCTAACCTAACCTAACCTAACCTAACCTAACCTAACCTAACCTAACCTAACCTAACCTAACCTAACCTAACCTAACCTAACCTAACCTAACCTAACCTAACCTAACCTAACCTAACCTAACCTAACCTAACCTAACCTAACCTAACCTAACCTAACCTAACCTAACCTAACCTAACCTAACCTAACCTAACCTAACCTAACCTAACCTAACCTAACCTAACCTAACCTAACCTAACCTAACCTAACCTAACCTAACCTAACCTAACCTAACCTAACCTAACCTAACCTAACCTAACCTAACCTAACCTAACCTAACCTAACCTAACCTAACCTAACCTAACCTAACCTAACCTAACCTAACCTAACCTAACCTAACCTAACCTAACCTAACCTAACCTAACCTAACCTAACCTAACCTAACCTAACCTAACCTAACCTAACCTAACCTAACCTAACCTAACCTAACCTAACCTAACCTAACCTAACCTAACCTAACCTAACCTAACCTAACCTAACCTAACCTAACCTAACCTAACCTAACCTAACCTAACCTAACCTAACCTAACCTAACCTAACCTAACCTAACCTAACCTAACCTAACCTAACCTAACCTAACCTAACCTAACCTAACCTAACCTAACCTAACCTAACCTAACCTAACCTAACCTAACCTAACCTAACCTAACCTAACCTAACCTAACCTAACCTAACCTAACCTAACCTAACCTAACCTAACCTAACCTAACCTAACCTAACCTAACCTAACCTAACCTAACCTAACCTAACCTAACCTAACCTAACCTAACCTAACCTAACCTAACCTAACCTAACCTAACCTAACCTAACCTAACCTAACCTAACCTAACCTAACCTAACCTAACCTAACCTAACCTAACCTAACCTAACCTAACCTAACCTAACCTAACCTAACCTAACCTAACCTAACCTAACCTAACCTAACCTAACCTAACCTAACCTAACCTAACCTAACCTAACCTAACCTAACCTAACCTAACCTAACCTAACCTAACCTAACCTAACCTAACCTAACCTAACCTAACCTAACCTAACCTAACCTAACCTAACCTAACCTAACCTAACCTAACCTAACCTAACCTAACCTAACCTAACCTAACCTAACCTAACCTAACCTAACCTAACCTAACCTAACCTAACCTAACCTAACCTAACCTAACCTAACCTAACCTAACCTAACCTAACCTAACCTAACCTAACCTAACCTAACCTAACCTAACCTAACCTAACCTAACCCGTGCGAAATTTGAATCGAATACAGCTGCTAGTGTTGTTGTTATTTGTTGATATCATCTTTGTAGACACTCCTGCGTCCCGTGGGAAGAAAATTACCTGAAAAACAAAGAAAAATTTTTAATTTCTGGACTTAGAATATTTTTAAATTTCTAAATTAACAAATTTTCGAGGTTTTTGTCGAATTATTCGATAACGCTTCACCTCAAAGTTGACATAGTTACAGATCTAGATAGCCCTCATCAAGGCCTATCTAATAACACCTCCTTTGTATAGGTTGGGTAAATAGAAGTTACTAAATTTTCACATTCATTTTGACTTTCGGCATTTTTAAGGAAATTTCCAAGGCGCTTCGCTTATAACTTTTCGAAATTTATTTTTGGAATTTTTAATTATATATACTTAGATAGAACTCGTCAAGGCCTATCTAATAACACCTCTTTTATTAACATTCGGTTAATAAAAGTACTAAATTTTCAACATACAAATCTCAATTTACCGTTTTTTCGAAAATTTTCTGCGATTTTCGTTTAATAACTTGCCCCCTTATTTTTTCTAAACAATTAATTATACATATCTAGATAGCTCGCGTCACGACCTATCTAACAACACCTCTTTTAAGTAAATCTGGTAAATAGAATCCTTGAAATTCGACATTTAAATTTCAATTCTAGTCATTTTTGAGGTTTTTGTCGATTAATTCGATAGCCTTTCTTTTCCAAATTATCAATTATATATATTTAGATAGCCCTGTTAATTACCCGTCGAAAGACACCACTTTCGTCCGGATCCGCCTGACGGAAAATTAAAAAATTGCCCGCCCACCCTCCCATATTTCACTGGGTATATAGGTTCGGCTGAACAGGGATCGCCAACTGTTGGTATTGACCCAAAATTTTAATTAGGGAAAAACTTTAGTCTTTTATAATTAAATTTCGTATAGTCTTAAGTTATTGTATTAGGTTTTTATTTGTTGACTGAGGCTATTTACACCTCCTATAATATATAGACCGGCTCCAATTAGAGAGAAAACTTTTGTTTTGATTAAATTTTATTTTAATATAGTAACTGTGTAGATTTAAGTTTACACAAATCATATTTTAATTTAGTCATATAATTGACACACCCCCCCTATACAGGGTCACACAAACACACTTGACAATTTTCCCCGTCACACACTAAACACTTGCACACATCCTCTCACACACATTCTATTGCCTTATTTTATTGAATTTTAACATGTTCCAAACGCCACCTACGTCTGTCGCGGCTCCCGGCGCCTCTACCTCGCCTTCAATAGTGCAGGACGCTGCCAAGACTTTTATCCGAAGACCCGGAACAAAGCGAAGGTCGCTCGACCAAATGGATTTGTACAAAAGGCAGCAGAACACCTACGCTGGCCAGTCGAGTGACCATCTACTCCAGGAGGTGATGAAGACCTTTGAGGAGATCCCCTCGAAGGTCCAACAATACCCTCAAATGAGGAAGGACATCAAAACCTACCTGGAGGTCCAATCTGACAAGGGTCTTCGGATACTCTTTGAGTTGTGCAAGCGCGTGAAGAGCTTGGAGGAGGAGGCGTCCAAGGCTGCTGGTGCGGGTGCGGTGGCCGAGACTCCTGCAAAGGAGGATGCGGCCACAGTAGCCGTATCTTCGGCACAGGAGGGAAGACTGCTGGCGAAACTGGGGGAGGTCGAAGATTCAATATTTACTTGGATCAACGAGGCCTACTTTAAGTTAAAAAAGGAAATCAAGGACCTCGACCAAAGCAACGACGATCGGGGCGCTGACGTCTTGGAAAGGGTCTTCGAGAAGGTTGAGGAGACCCAAGTCGACATCGACAAATCGACGGAGGTCATGATTGTGCGTGCGCAGTCCCAAATCGAAGACCTGATTGGGACTGTCGCCAAAGACATAGTTGTCGAAACACAGACGCACATCACCTCAACCTTTAAAGGGCTAACACCCGAAAGCGCCCTGGACCTAGTCCCCAAGACCTACGCCAGTGTAGCAGCAACCAGACCCGGGCGCCGACCGGCGCTTCACTCTGTGGCGGTGACCTCAAAGGACAGTCAGGAGACTGCCGATGAGGTACTCGCCAGGGTGAAGAAGGCGGTCGACGCCAGGGGTACTGGTCTAAAAATTAGTAAGGCCAGGAAAGCAAAGGGCAGTACAGTGATCCTGGGATGTGACACGGAGACAGAACGGAACAAGGTGAGAGAGCGTCTCGAAAGATATGGAAATGGGCTAAACGTAGTGCCCATGAAGAACAAAGATCCACTCGTCGTCCTTAAAGACGTCTACATGGACAGCGACGACGAGGAAACGATCAGGGCCCTTTACACCCAAAACACCGAAATCTTCATGGGCCTACAACAAGAGGAAAAGGAACTGTCCATCAAATACAAAAAGAGGACCAGGAACCCCAAGACGTCCCACATAGTATTACAAATCAAGCCAAGGGTATGGCAAAGGATGACGGAGGCGGGAAACCTCTACCTGGACCTGCAAAGGATCAGGGTGGAGGACCAGTCTCCGCTCATCCAATGCACAAAGTGCCTGGCATTCGGACACGGCCGTAAGTTCTGCACCGAGGGTGTGGACAGGTGCAGCCACTGTGGAGGCTCGCACCTGCGCGAGAAGTGCCCCGACTACACCGCGGGTTCTGAACCGCGGTGCTGCAACTGTTCGCACTCTGGACTGCAGAGCGTCAGCCACAACGCCTTTAGTGCCGAATGCCCAACCCGCTCTAAATGGGACTACCTGGCGAGACAAACCACGTCGTATTTATGACTCACTCACTCACGCACACACACAACACAGAACACGCACACATGCACACGTTGATATAGGAAATATATAATAAACATATACGAATATATCTAACATGCTCACAAACATAGACACGCACACGTAAATAAACAAATAGGTAAGAAAACAATTCACAAAAAAAGAGACTGCAACAATTGCATATATTTTAAGATATATATAAATTGTTAAAAAGTAAGACAGAAAAAAGAAAGTGTGAATTGAGAAAGTAACATGCACATAAACACTGGACAGTACACAAACAAAATACACGAGTCATAAATCACGTTCGCACATGTCGGAATATAACAGCTGAGTGAGACGTCTTGGTGGACTAAACTGGAAAGAATTATGAATTGAGCAAAGACAGACAGAACAAATAGGAAACAAATATTATAGCCACTGGAAATAGTATAACAGGAATAACGACAAAAATTTAATAAAACCCAACTAGTCATAAAACTATTATACATAAATAAAATTACAAAATCTAGACAAATCAAACTAAAATAAGCTGTAAAAATTGGTTCTTAAAAAACATGTTAAATAAATAAACAAAACCGTAAGTTGTAATGAACAACTGTAATCTTAGATAAAGAAATAGATAATTAGGCATAAGAAACACATAAGATATAGGAAAAAAGTAACCATGTACAATATAATTATAGCACACTAAATTTGCAAAAAAAAAAAAAAAAAAAATACTTCAACAGTTATTAAGGAAAAACAGCTAATTACGGGAATTCTACCCGACGAACCTCTTCATAAAGAACAGACAGCATGGAACATCAGAATGACAAGGTCCTGTCTAATGGACGGGGAAAAGCAGAGAGGTCATATAGACCTCATAAAAAAAAAAAAAAAAAAAAAAAAAAAAAAAAACCTAACCTAACCTAACCTAACCTAACCTAACCTAACCTAACCTAACCTAACCTAACCTAACCTAACCTAACCTAACCTAACCTAACCTAACCTAACCTAACCTAACCTAACCTAACCTAACCTAACCTAACCTAACCTAACCTAACCTAACCTAACCTAACCTAACCTAACCTAACCTAACCTAACCTAACCTAACCTAACCTAACCTAACCTAACCTAACCTAACCTAACCTAACCTAACCTAACCTAACCTAACCTAACCTAACCTAACCTAACCTAACCTAACCTAACCTAACCTAACCTAACCTAACCTAACCTAACCTAACCCACAACACCGAAATCCGCGTGGAAATCGGACCACAACTGTGGATTTTCCCAGAACATTAAGTGTTTTTTATTTAGGTTAAGTGCAGTGGAAAAAGTGTTAAACGCTAATAACTTTTTATTAAGATCTGTGACCTAAAATTTTTCAACTGTAGGAGGGTGCGTCTCGGGGAGACCTATCTTCTGAGACCCCTCTTAGAATTTTCAGGCGAAGGATAACCAAGATAGTGACTTTTTTCCGAAAAGTGGAAATTCTAAAAAATTGAGAAAACCTGATAAATTACACAGTGCGACATATCAAAAGTTGCGCCGACTCAAGACCTACACAAAAGTAAAAACCGCATGGTGATCAGATAAAAAATAAAGATTTTCCTTGAACAAAAACCGAAAATTCAGTGATAAATTGTGTAAACAAACTTTTAAAACTTATATAACTCCGTTTTAAAATCTATTACCCCCGGTTTTTAAGTTTTGAGAGGGTGCGTCTCGGGGTGCCACATCTTTTGAGGCCCCTCTCGTAATTTTCCGGTCACTTTTGGAAAAGTTGGGAACTTTTTCCTAAAAACCGCGTGGTCAACACGTGCCACGAGGTCCCCGATCCCGGTCCCACAGGAACAAGTTTGGTGCTGAACACAGTACGAGACACCATCAGGAGCCAGGAACAGCATCGAACATTTAAAAAAGTTAAGTGGTTTAAAAACTATAAGGAGTCAAAGTGGGATAGACTGTTGACAGCCCTAGACCTAAGGGTAGCTACCTGACCCCCACTTTTACACCTTAACTAATAACACACTAAGTGCCAAAAGGGTACGAAACCTTCCCGGTTAAAATAGGATAAAGGACCTAAAAGTTGTAGCACTATAAACTTTAATTTAGAAAAACACTTCTTCAGGGTTGATTAAGGGTAGTTTAGCACCCCCCAGACTTTTGAGACCCAAATACAAGGCTAGGAAAAGCCACGACTTGCAACAGGAAGTTTTTCCGGTGAAGATTAGACATAAGACATCGATTAAATTTAGCTTTTTAAAATCTAGGTTTTAAGTTAGTACTTAAGACTTTAACCTTAGATCTAAGTAAGTTGTAGACATATTTTCAAAATTTTTCTTTTAGGCATATCTAATATAGACCCTTGGGAATAGATCCTACCGCACTCCCAACTTCTAAGACCATTAGTATAATTATCATAGCATTGTAAAGAAGACCTATCCTCGAAACCTAACGAAAATCTACAAAGAATTTTTTTGAAAATTCGGAGGTCTATACCTCTCAAACCAGCAGACATATTAAAGATCTGACGCCGTGGAGATAATTTTTTAGACAACATCTTCCAAAAGCCATCAAAAAATTGGCCCTAAGCCAAAATTTGAAGGGGGTCATTTTCGAAAATTTATTACGTAACATCAAAATTAGGTCAAACTTCGACCCCCTATATCTCCGGCGTCCGAGACCTGATCGAGCCGGACGGGGTGTCAGGAAGCCCCCCACAACAACCACTATCCATCCCACCTAAGATTAACAAATCGCGGTGAGGCTCTTCGGAGGGATAGGTGCGGAAATTGGGAGAAATCCCAATATCTCCGGACTGGCTGGGCGGATTTCGGTGAGGATTTTTGGATTCAAAGATTCCCCACCGGAGTCGCCTACTGACATCGCGGCTGTACCGATTCGGGTGAAACTTTCGCGAAAGAGTAGATTTGATTTCGCGAAAGGAGAAACTGCGATATCTCTAGTCTGCCTGGGCTGTTTTTCGCTGGGTTTTCGGGAACGGGACCAGTGAAGAACGTACTACCACCTGCGCATCTTTGTGGAGATTAAAAATTTTTTGGAAATTCTAAATTAATTTCATTTATTTATTTTCGGCATTTTTTCGACAATACAAACCAAAATTAGGGCAAGGTAAATATCTCCGTACTGGCTGGCCCGATTTCGCCGAGATTTTGAAATCGAGGGTTTCTGGCAGAGGTGCACCCACTGACACCTTCGGCTGGACCTTTTTCGGTGAAATAGATTCAATTGGGAGAATCTTCAATAACTTTTGTCTGGTTGGACCTTTTTGAAAAATTTTTTCGGGAGTGTCTTGGTGATAGGGAGCACTACCCTACAGTGCGGAGAGGCGCTCTACATAGGGTCCCAAAGTTATTCTATTAAAAAAAAAAAAAAAAAAAATATTTTACTCTGTTTTATTTTATTTTCAAATTTGTAACCTGACGAGGACCATATACATCCCCAACACCTGAACAGCTCTACTACATAGAGCCAAACGACTCTTATAGAGAAATTTTATTTTTAAGATATTTAGATTTGTAGATTTTTCTTTTTACCTATTACTTACTACTAGCAATTAGGACCTTATATACTCACTAATTATAGTGAGGACATAGCTTTAGGACTAGCTTTAAGACTAGAGTCAGCGACTCTGCATTACTTACGCTGTGTGCGGTGTCTCTTGACCGACACACATAGATTTAGTTAAGTAATATATTAAATTACCTGTACGTATACAACGGTGTGACCGCCGCTCGCCGCTCGTTGCACGTCGCTCGTCGCTCGTTGCGCGTTGCACGTAGTCTGCGTTGCCAGGAACACCTGAAAAATAAAAATACTGTATTGTTACGTTATTTAATTAGGACTTTTAGACTCACTATAAGTAGTGAAGATTTAATTTTAAGACAGGAGTCAAAAACTCTATACTTTTAATTGTGTACCGTATGACCTGTGTGTTTTCATATTTTGTGTTTTATTGAACCTTTTATATTTTATACCTTATTGTATTGTGTTATAACTACTACCTCAATAGAGGTAGAACTGAACTACTCTATATAGAGTGAAATATTATCATACTGTCTTACTATCGGTGAGTTGTCATATTCCGATAACCGTTTTATACTTAACATCTACAACTTTCAAAACTTAAATAGGACACAATTAAATAGGCTATATACTAAAAACTGTTAAACAGTATTCTCCGTCCGTGCATAGTGTCCCTATACAACACACCGGACGACAAACACTGCGACCATACAATGATGGGCATCAGAACGCCAGTAAAAAAGGTAAGGGAAGCCTCTCCTGCAACTGGAAATATGGAGAGCGTTAAAGCGGGACCATCCAAGTCACCAACATCGACTACAAATGTCAGGACCAGCACTGGGGAATTGGAGGCAGGCAAAACAGCGCCCAAACAATCTCCCATAAGGTTGCCAAATATTCCACCTTCAGGCTCCCAAACTGTAACAAAAACAAAATTTAAACTAAACCTACCCCCAACCGAACCAAAGATACCCATGCGCAGACCTTCAACCGATGCGCAGACCCAGTCGCCGCCGGCACAAAAGCCTAAATATGCTTCCAGAAGTGCTGAGGCTAAAGCCATCACAATCAAAGCTAAAGGTCTGCTAACCCAATCCAAGAACATCAGGGGTGACATAAGGACCGATGTGACAGCGGCGATTGGAAGATTGTTTGAGTTGGTAAAGGAAGGGGAAAACAGCAACAAAGGACAGGAAATAACACCCCTAGAGGAGCCTTCCGACGAGACCGTAAATGAGAGGAAACTCAAGGAAGTGTTAGAGGAGCACACTAAGACCATACAAGCGCACACAAACAAAATGAATGACTTGGAAAAGGCCCTAGAAGCGCAGAGGAAAGACTACTTGGAAAGGATAGCACCCCTCTCCTATGCAGAAGCAGCCGCCAGTCATGAGAAAAGTATCCCAAGAACACCAAGAAAAAGCACAATGCACTCTATGGTGGTGACATCCAAGGAGGAAACCGAGACAGGGGAAGAAGTCTTGGAAAGGATCCGGAAGGCGGTGGATGCGAAAGAGGGGTGGATCAAGGTCGAGAAGGTAAGAAAGGCAAAAGATAGGAAGGTTATTCTGGGGTTCAGCTCCACAGAGGAAAGAAGAAAGGCTCGAGAAAAACTAGAGAAAGACGGCGTCCAACTCATGGTCGAAGAAATGAAAAACAAAGATCCATTACTGGTGCTTAAAGACGTCTTGTCAGTCAACACTGATGAGGAAATCATTAAAGCTTTTAGGAAGCAAAACGGTGATGTTTTTCATGGACTCGGACATGAGGAGGACACGATAGTGGTTAAGTATAGGAGGAGAGCCAGAAATCCCCACACAGCTCATGTAGTGGTGGCGGTTTCGCCTAATATCTGGGGGAAAGCGCTGAAGACCGGATACCTGCACATCGGCCTGCAGCGCATCCGAGTGGAGGATCAATCCCCGCTGGTACAATGTACCCGCTGCCTAGGTTTCGGGCACGGAAAACGCTTTTGCAGGGAAACCGTGGACCTATGTAGCCACTGTGGAGGCCCACATTTAAATAAAGATTGTGAGGAACGGCTTACAGGCGGAGCACCAAACTGCCGAAACTGCAGCAAAGCACAAAATGGGAAAGTGGACCATAACGCCTTCCATCAGGACTGCCCCATGAGAAAGAAGTGGGACAGACTAGCGCGATCAGCAGTAGCGTACTGTTAAGGGCGCAAACGTGGACAAAACTCACTATCGGATCATACAAGCGAACCTCCAGCGGAAGAAACTAGCCACAGATGAGGTATTACTTGAGGCAACGAAGAGGGGAACAGCAGTGGCCCTACTACAGGAGCCCTACGTGGGTGGAGCGAGGGAGATGAGAGGTCGTCCAGGAGTCCGAGTATTCCAGAATACCAACCGTGGAGAAGGCACTATTAAAGCAGCAATTGTAGTATTTGACCAACAACTCAAAATAAAACAGTACCCAAACCTTACCACCAACAACATTGTTGTACTGGGAATACATACGGACAACTGGGAGGTGACGCTCGTTTCGTTTTATTTCGAACCAGACCAAACCATAGAGCCATACCTGGAGCACCTCAAGAGAGTAAACCACGTAATAAAAACTAGGTGGATCGCTGGAGGTGACGCAAATGCGAAGAGCTCCTGGTGGGGAAGCCCAAAGACAGATAGAAGAGGAGACGAACTGTCCGGAACACTTCACGAAATGGGACTCAATATTCTAAATACAGGGGAAACTCCCACCTTCGACACCGTACGGGGTGATCAACACTTAACAAGCTACGTAGACATAACAGTCTGCACTACAGACATCCTCGACGTCGTAGAGAACTGGTTAGTAGAGGAAGGACTCACGAGCTCTGACCATAACAGCATGACCTTCACTATTAAACTGCAAAAAACAAAAGAGATACCAGTCAAAAGAACAACTAGAATATATAATACTAAGAAAGCAAATTGGGACCAATTTAATGATAAATTGAAACAATTAAAGCTAGAACATAAATTAAATATAGAAGAAATAAACAAAATAAAAACAATAGAACAATTAGAAATAATCATTAATAAATTCAATAGCATTATATCAGAAACTTGTAATAAATCAATACCTAAAATTAAAAACAAAAATATACTTACCTTGCCGTGGTGGTCACAGGAGCTCGGTGAGATGAAGAGGAGAGTAGCAACTCTGAAGAACAGAGTCCGTTGCGCAGCCCCGGTGCGTAGACAGAAGGTGGTCGAGGAGTACCTGAAACAAAAAGAAGAATATGAGATAGCAGCAAAAAAGGCACAGATAGATAGCTGGAAGGAGTTCTGTGGAAAACAGGATAGAGAAACCATATGGGAAGGAATCTACAGGGTAATTGGCAGAACCACGAGGAGAGAAGAGGACCTACCGATGGTGAGGGACGGAGTAGCGCTGGGTGCAAAAGAGTCCGTAAGACTCATAGCTGAAGCCTTTTACCCGGATGACTCGGAGACTGAGGACAACATGGTACATCGCGAAACCAGGAGGAGGGCTAGTGCAGTGAACACTGGTGAACAAAGTGAACTCTGCGATCCAGATTTCACAATGCACGAATTGCAAACATCAGTTGAGTCCTTCAACCCACGTAAGGCTCCTGGAGGAGACGGATTTACGGCCGACATATGCCGTCACGTCGTCGAGGGTGACCCTGAGCTATTCCTGCAGATCGTTAACAAATGCCTGGCTTTACACCACTTCCCACGACCGTGGAAACTGGCTACAGTAGCAGTGCTAAGAAAGCCAGGAAAGGAGCAGTACACAACCCCGAAATCCCTGAGACCCATAGGATTACTGCCTGTACTAGGCAAGATACTAGAGAAGATGCTGGTTGGCAGACTTAAATACCATCTGATACCACGGATGAGTACTCGCCAGTACGGTTTCATGCCCCAGAAAAGCACAGAAGACTCCCTCTATACACTCATGCAGCACATCCGCCAAAAACTGGATGAAAAACTTATAATAACAATGGTCTCCTTGGATATAGAGGGAGCATTTGACAGCGCATGGTGGCCCGCAATCAGAGTACGTCTGGCTGAGGAAAAGTGTCCAGTGAACCTCCGGCTACTGATCGACAGCTACTTGCATCAGAGGACCGTTAGAGTGAGATACGCCGGAGAGGAACACGAGAAACCAACCAGCAAGGGGTGTGTACAGGGATCGATAGGAGGGCCCATTTTGTGGAACCTCCTGCTGGACCCGCTCCTTAAAAGCCTAGAATTAAGAGGCGACTATACACAAGCCTTCGCCGACGATATCGTCCTTGTATTCAGTGGTGGAACCGCAATTGAGATCCAAGAACGTGCCAATGCCACCCTCGAACATGTTCGTGAGTGGGGAGTGTCAAATAAACTGAAGTTCGCGCCTCAGAAAACAAAAGCGATGACGATAACCAGAAGGTTGAAATATGACACCCCACAACTGAGCATGGGCGGTGTTGACATTGGCGCGTCCAGGGAAATCAAGATGCTGGGCGTAACCATCGACGATAAGTTGACTTTCAACAACCACGTCACGAACGTCTGCAGGAAAGCTACAGGAATCTACAAGCAGTTGTCCAGGGCCGCCAGAGTCAGCTGGGGTCTACATCCAGAAATCATCCGGACAATATATACGACGACCATAGAGCCCATAATTTTATATGGAGCTAGCACCTGGGCGCCGGCTGCAAATAAACTCGGAGTTAGAAAACAATTGGACACCGTGCAGCGCGGTGTTGCACAAAAAATGACCAAAGCATATCGCACGGTATCATTAAACTCGGCTTTGGTGCTGTCGGGAATTCTCCCCCTCGATCTTCGAGTTCGCGAGGCGGCCACATTATATGAGGCGAGGAGGGGTCTTTCCTGTGCGGTGCTTAAAGACAGAGAGATCGAAACGATGGCACAACAAACTAACTTGCCACACCCGGCTGACCGCGAAATTATAAAAATCGAAATAATTGAGAATAGGGAACAGTACGCAGGAAGCATCAGCAGGGCAATAAAAATTTTCACAGATGGCAGTAAGATCGGAGGTAAGGTCGGTGCCGCTTTGGCCATTTGGACCGACGGAACCGAAACCGCTACTGCCAAACTTGCCCTGTCTGATTACTGCACTGTATACCAGGCCGAGCTCTTGGCTTTGAACAGAGCAACGAAAGCGGCAGCACAACACCAAGACACTACGGTGGGAATCTACAGCGATTCGATGTCAGCTCTCCAAACAATCCGAAACCATCGCTCTCCCCATCCCCTAGCAGTAGCAGCGAGAGCCAACTTGACCCGGGCATCTCTTCGAAACACAGACGTGTCACTGCACTGGATCAAGGCACACGCGGGATTGGAGGGGAACGAAAGAGCGGACGAGCTGGCAAAAGAGGCAGCTGAGGGTTCCAAACGTAGACCAGAGTATGATCTGTGTCCGATATCATACGTCAAGCGTTGCATACGCAGTGAAACAATTGACGTATGGAATCAGCGGTATGTCACCGGGAAAACAGCGTCAACAACAAAGATATTCCTGCCAGATGCAAAAATCGCGTATGGCATCGTCAGAAAGGTAGAGATCACAAGCCTGAGAACGCAGGTCATGACGGGGCACGGTGGGTTCTCGGAGTACCTAAACCGATTTGGGTGCAAAGAGAGCCCGCAGTGTGCCTGTGACCCACAGATACAGGAAACGCTGCCGCATATCCTGTTCGAATGCCCAATTCACTCGAGAGAGCGCTTCGATATAGAGCAAAGCTGGGCTCCAATATGGAAGCCAAAAATATAGCAGAAATAATGTCGAGCAAAAATAGGGACAAATTGCTTGACTACTGTACCAAAATTGCAAAACTAGTAAATAATCGGAATAAGACAACGCACTAAAACTATGCTGATTTAATATGATGTATATATTACAATACAGCATAGAACTAAAAATTTGTACAATAAGTTAAAATAGATAAATAGTATAACCAGTAGCCTAAGTTTAAACTGTACCTACATCTAAAATAATAATAAGTTAGAATAAGCAATGTTAAACTAAAAATAGAATAAGGCTAATTGTAATAGTATTAAGTTACAAATAAGCTACAAGAAAATATTGCGCAGAGTTTATTGAACTTCACCCAAATTAATAAATAAAAATAAAGCAGCTAGATAGCTACTCGAATAGATGGGAGTCCCACCCATACTGGAAATGAGAGAGATGTATGCTAGAAAGATCCTGTATGAGGCATAAAAGTGCGAGAGGCATCAAAGCGAGAAATTGTATGAAAATGTCGCATAGAGAATACAGTCTCCAATTATGTTGGAGGAGCTAGAGATAAAAAAAAAAAAAAAAAAAAAAAAAAAAAAAAAAAAAACCTAACCTAACCTAACCTAACCTAACCTAACCTAACCTAACCTAACCTAACCTAACCTAACCTAACCTAACCTAACCTAACCTAACCTAACCTAACCTAACCTAACCTAACCTAACCTAACCTAACCTAACCTAACCTAACCCGTGCGAAATTTTCATTGAAAACAGCTGCTAGTAACGTTGTTATTTGTTGGTATCATATTTGTAGACACTCCTGCGTCCCGTGGGAAGAAAATTACCTGAAAAATAAAGAAAAATTTTTAATTTCTGGACTTAGAATATTTTTAAATTTCTAAATTAACAAATTTTCGAGGTTTTTGTCGAATTATTCGATAACGCTTCACCTCAAAGTTGACATAGTTACAGATCTAGATAGCCCTCATCAAGGCCTATCTAATAACACCTCCTTTGTATAGGTTGGGTAAATAGAAGTTACTAAATTTTCACATTCATTTTGACTTTCGGCATTTTTAAGGAATTTTCCAAGGCGCTTCGCTTATAACTTTTCGAAATTTATTTTTGGAATTTTTAATTATATATATTTAGATAGAACTCGTCAAGGCCTATCTAATAACACCTCCTTTATTAAGATCTGGTTAATAAAAGTAGTAAATTTTCAACAAACAAAACTCAATTTACCGCTTTTTCGAAAATTTTCTTCGATTTTCTTTGAATAACTTGCTCCCTCATTTTTTGGGAACAATAAATTATACATACCTAGATAGCTCGCGTCACGACCTATCTAACAACACCTCTTTTATTTAAATCTGGTAAATATAACCTTAGAAATTCAACATTTAAATTTCAATTTTAGTCATTTTTGAGGTTTTTGTCGATTAATTCGATAGCCTTTGTTTTCCAAATTACTAATTATATATATTTAAATAGCCCTTTCAATTACCCGTCGAACGACACCACTCTCGTCCGGATCCGCCTGACGGAAAATTAAAAAATTGCCCGCCCACCCTCCCATATTTCACTGGGTATTTAGATTTTGTGGAGTATAGGGTCAGTGACCCCTCAATCCAACTTCTAACGATTTTTATAGTTTAATTTCGCATAGTTTTAAGTCACTTGTTTTAAGTTTTTATTGTTGACAGAGGCTATTTACACCTCCTATAGGATATAGACCGGCTCAAATTAGAGCGAAAAACTTTTGTTTTGATTTTATTCTATTTTTAATTTACTAACTGTGTAGATCTACATCTACACAAATCATATTTTAATCTAGCTATATAATTGACACACCCCCCCTATACAGGGTCATACAAGCACACACTGACAATTTTCCCCGTCACACACTAAACACTTGCACACACCCTCTCACACACATTTTCTTGCCTTAATTTATTAATTTACAACATGTTCCAAACGCCACCAACGTCTGGTGCGGCCAAGAAGCCCACTACTCCCGGCGCCTCTACCTCGCCTTCGACAGTAACCGACGCCGCCAGGACCTTTATCAAAAGACCACAAACGAAGAGAAGGTCGCTCGACAATATGGACATCTATAAGAAGCAGCAGAACAGCTACGCTGAGCAGTCGAGCGACCAACTACTCCAGGAGGTTATGGGGACCTTTGAGGATATACCCGCAAAGGTCCTGCAGTACCCTCAGATGAGGCGCGATATTAAAACCTTCCTGGAGGTACAATCTGATAAAGGTATCCGCATACTCTTCGAGTTAAGTAAACGGATAAAGAAGTTGGAAGCGGCGGCGTCCGAGACTGCAACTATACCCTCTGTGGCCATACCTTCCGTACCTTCTCCAATAGAGGATAAGATTGCGGAAAGGATGGCCAAAATGGAAAAAACTATTTTCGAATGGCTAGGGCAAATGAATGAGAACCTGTCAGACAACTTGGCAGACCTCAACAAAAGGAACAACGAACGGAGCGCCAATACCATCCAAAAGATCCTCGAGAAACTGGAGGAGACCAAGATTGAAATGGATGCGATGACCGAGACGACCATAAAAGACACGCAGGCTGATCTCGAACGTCTGATCGGCTCTGTCGCCGGCGAGGTTGTGGGGGACCTCGACAAGAGAAGTGGAAACCGGAGCGCCAGCATCGTCGAAAAAGTCTTCGAAAAAATTGAAGAAACTCAGGTCGATATCGACAAAGCGACTGAGTTAATGATAGTGCGAGCGCAGTCCCAGCTCGAAGACCTGGTTGGGACTGTCGCCAGAGATATAGTCATGGAGACCAAGTCGCACATCGGCGAGGCTGTAAAGGGGCAAATGCCCGAGAGCGCTCCGGACCCGATCCCCAAAACGTACGCTAGTGTCGCAGCAGCCAAGCCCGGGCGCCGGCCGGCGCTTCACTCGTTGGCGATAACCTCAAACGATAGTCAGGAGACTGCCGATGAGGTGCTCGCCAGAGTGAAGAAGGCGGTCGACGCCAGGGGCACTGGCCTGAAAGTAAGTAAGGCCCGGAAGGCAAAGAATAGTACCATCATTCTAGGCTGCGACACGGAAGCGGAACGGGACAAAGTGCGGGAAAGGATCGAGAGCCGTGGCGATGGACTCAACGTGGCACCCATGCGAAATAAAGACCCATTGGTCGTCCTCAAGGACGTATTCGTAGATGGCGACGACGACGGAATAATTCGGGCTCTCTACACCCAAAATTCCGAAGTCTTTATGGGTCTGCCACAGGAAGACACGGAACTTACCATCAAGTTCAAAAAAAAGAACAAAAAACCCAAAAGCGTCACATGTCGTGATACAGGTTAAGCCAAAGGTGTGGCAGAGGATGACGGAGGCTGGAGTCCTCTACCTGGACCTGCAAAGGGTCAGAGTGGAGGATCAGTCTCCGCTCATCCAATGCACAAGGTGCCTGGCTTTTGGACACGGCCGCAAGTTCTGCACCGAGAGTGTGGACAGGTGCAGCCACTGCGGAGGCCCGCACTTGCGTGAGGAGTGCCCCGAGTATGCCACGGGAGCCGAGCCGCGGTGCTGCAATTGTTCGCACTCTGGACTGCAGAACGCCAACCACAATGCCTTTAACGCCGGATGTCCAACCCGCTTAAAGTGGGACTACCTGGCGAGACAAAATACATCCTATTTATGACTCATACACTCACACACACATACAAAACAGAACATACACACACACATATTGATTTAGGAGGTATATATTAAATATATATGAATATATCATAACACGCACACAAACATCGACACGTATACATAAACAGACAAACAAATGGTAGGAAAATAATTCGTAGCTAAGATCGAAATAATTATGTATATTTTGATATAATATATATATATTGTTGAAAAGAAGGATGAAAGCTGAATTGTACGAATTAAGTCAGGAAAACACGAACATAAACATCAGACACACACACAAAACAGAATACACGAGTCATAAATATCACGGTCTCAGACGTCAGAAAATTGTGGTTGTATGGGACGCCTTGGAGACAAGCACTATAAATGGACACAAAATTGAAACAAAAACATGCTTAAAATAAGAATTAAAAATTGTAATCATTGGAATCTTAAATTAAGTTAAAGAACAAATTAAGCTAAAACTGTATATAGTATAGAGAGATGCAAAAATAACAGTAACACTAAAGATAAGTAGACAAATAGACATAAGAAATACGCAAGGTTAAGAAAAAGAAACTGAATACAATACAAGAAGTAATAGTTAAGCACTAGAAAAATATAACAAGTAAAAATGTACAAATAGTAAATAAGTAGAAACAGCTTAAGTATCGGGAAACTTACCCGTTAAAAACTAATATACAAAAAAAACGATTGAACGACAACCTGAGTAACAAGGTCCTGTCGAATCTTTGGACGGGGAAAAGCTGCGAGGTTTACCAGACCTCTTATACAAAAAAAAAAAAAAAAAAAAAAAACCTAACCTAACCTAACCTAACCTAACCTAACCTAACCTAACCTAACCTAACCTAACCTAACCTAACCTAACCTAACCTAACCTAACCTAACCTAACCTAACCTAACCTAACCTAACCTAACCTAACCTAACCTAACCTAACCTAACCTAACCTAACCTAACCTAACCTAACCTAACCTAACCTAACCTAACCTAACCTAACCTAACCTAACCTAACCTAACCTAACCTAACCTAACCTAACCTAACCTAACCTAACCTAACCTTTTTTTTTTTTTTTTTTTTGACGGGGGGAAATCCTCATGGATGTCCTCCGCCCTGGGGAAAGGGGCGAAGGGGTCTGTCAGACTCCTACTGACTAAAACCCCCCGGTGTTCCGTCTCACACCTACGCCGGGGATCACGGGAACATAAGAGACAACCGCGATCCCCGACTGGTGCCGGCCCGCCGCTGCGGGCCACATCTCGTCAGCGAGGGAGAGTTTCCCTCGCGACTTCAAGAGGGGCGCGCGGGAACACTACGCGCCGCCACCTCGGGAACCTAACCTAACCTAACCTAACCTAACCTAACCTAACCTAACCTAACCTAACCTAACCTAACCTAACCTAACCTAACCTAACCTAACCTAACCTAACCTAACCTAACCTAACCTAACCTAACCTAACCTAACCTAACCTAACCTAACCTAACCTAACCTAACCTAACCTAACCTAACCTAACCTAACCTAACCTAACCTAACCTAACCTAACCTAACCTAACCTAACCTAACCTAACCTAACCTAACCTGGGGCGCGGCGTCGGGTAACCTCCACGTTGGCTTACGCGTTTCTTCCCCCTTTGGACTCCGGTCCTGGGGAGCAGAAGCGTGGAGGCTGGTGCGCCCTGGACAGGCGGTCAGTATACTCTGACTCTCAGGAGCTCTGTATGCTGGCCGTCTGACCAATAACCCGACAGCCCTTTTCAGGGCTAGCGTACCCCATTGCACGAGGGGGTCGCGGGGTGGGATCCGCAGCAGCCCTTTTCAGGGCTCGGCGGGATCGAGGGGCGGGTCAGCCCACTGTTAACTCAGGGGCTGACAGGCACTAGTGCCACCGTCGGGGAGGGAGGCCTAGCCACCCTCTCGCGTTCCGTAACCAACAGGGGCTCAACAGTGACCTGACTGGTGGCTCCAGGAGGGTATGCTGAAAACCTGTTGGCCGGAGGGCTTGCCTTAACTGGCCGGCACGCGTCAAGGAAAAGACTCTAAAACCCGACAGCAAAGTCGTAAAAAGCAGACCTCTCGCCGTAGGCTGTGGCTCCGGCTATGGCCGGCGGCGATGAGTGTCGGGCTGCCGTCGCCTCACGGCTGATGGCGGCCAAGAGGAGGGGCTCTGCTGGGGCGGGAGTGGGCTGGGCTCGCTCTTTCGCCCCGCGGGCCACGGGGACGCCGGCGGGCGGAGTTCGCACGCGTCCCGGGGAGGGATGCCGGTGGGCGAAGTCCGCACGCGTCCCTGGGTGAGAGTGGCCACGGGCGGTGGATCGGGGGATCTGCCGCCCCATGCTAATGTGGCGGAATGCGCCCCTCTGTGTTTCTGGGGTGCATTCATGAGGTGTGCCCAACAACAAAGGGCGTCCCTAGCCGAGTCGCGGTGAGCAAACTATCCCGTGGCTCGGATTAGGTGAAGGAGGAACACCGTGGTGGTTTAGTGGGTAGTCTGGCTTCTCTTTGAGGTCAGGAGTCCCACACGAAGCGAACCCCCTGCCCCCGCGGGAGGCGAGCGAAGTGCGTAAATGCATTCCACCACGTAAAAAAAAAAAAAAAAAAAAAAACCTAACCTAACCTAACCTAACCTAACCTAACCTAACCTAACCTAACCTAACCTAACCTAACCTAACCTAACCTAACCTAACCTAACCTAACCTAACCTAACCTAACCGTGCGAAATTTTAATTGAAAACAGCTGCTAGTATCGTTGTTTTTTGTTGATATCATCTTTGTAGACACTCCTGCGTCCCGTGGGAAGAAAATAACCTGAAAAACAAAGAAAAATTTTAATTTCTGGACTTAGAATATTTTCAAATTTCTAAACTACAAAATTTTCGAGGTTTTTGTCGAATTATTCGATAACGCTTCGCCACAAACTTGACATAGTTACAGATATAGATAGCCCTCATCAAGGCCTATCTAATAACACCTCCTTTATATAGGTTGGATAAATAGAAGTTGCTAAATTTCCACATTCATTTTGACTTTCGGTATTTTTAAGGAATTTTTCAAAGCTCTTTGCTTATAACTCTTCGAAATTTATTTTCGGAATTTTTAATTATATATATTTAGATAGAACTCGTCAAGGTCTATCTAATAACACCTCTTTTATTAACATTCGGTTAATAAAAGTACTAAATTTTCAACATACAAATCTCGATTTACCGTTTTTTCGAAAATTTTCTGCGATTTTCTTTTAATAACTTGCCCCCTTATTTTTTGGAAATAATAAATTATACATATCTAGATAGCTCGCGTCACGGCCTATCTAACAATACCTCTTTTATTTAAATCTGGTATATAGAATCTTAGAAATCCGACATTTAAATCTCAATTTTAGTCATTTTTGAGGTTTTTGTCGATTAATTCGATAGCCTTTGTTTTCCAAATTACTAATTATATATATTTAAATAGCCCTTTCAATTACCCGTCGAAAGACACCACTCTCGTCCGGATCCGCCTCACGGAAAATTGAAAAATTGCCCGCTCACCCTCCCATCTTTTACTGGGCCATATAGACTTTTTGGAGTAAAGGTCACTGACCCCTTAATCCAACATCCAGGGAAAAATTTTAATCACTCAAATTTAATTTCGCACTTATTTTAATTTATTGACAGAGGCACTATACACCTCAAAAATTAATAGACCGGCTCAAATTAGAGCACTAACTATCTTTACTGATTTAACTTTTAAATTTTAATATTTTAACTTCATAACTAGGTAGATCGCTTATTACCTATAATTAATTTAAGCTTACTACAAACTGACACCCCCCCCTATACAGGGTCAGACATATACACATACACAAACACTTACCCCCATTTACAGGGTTAACAGACACTTTTATACTGACACACACCCCTCTATACAGGGTCACACAAACTCTTACACACGAGCAACTTTCCCCGTCCGCACCACCAACATGTCCGGCATCGGAGCCCCTGCTAACAGGCGGCTCAGCTTTTCCTCCTCACCATCACCATCACCATCGCCGCACCCGCATCCACCGAAACACCAAAAAGCTACAACCACCAGTAAAACAACCATGGAGGCCAGAGACAGGACAGCCCAGGCCAGAGTCTGGCTTCAGAGGGCGAAGGCTTGCGTGAACGAGTCCCGCAATCTGAAGACAGACCTTAAGGTAGGGATCCTCAACGCCGTAGACAACCTTTACAAACTCGTCAAAGAGGCGGAAGCATCCAAGGCAACATCACCGGCCACGACGCACGACCTAGGCTCCAACACTGCAGTGGTTGTAGCTCCTGTGCAGGAGGGAAAACTCCTGAAAAGATTAGAGGAGGTGGAAGATACGATCTGCAGTTGGATGGATAACATACACCTCAAAATCAAATCCCAAATTAAAGACCTCAGCGAGAGAAACGACGACCGGGGTGGGAAACAGCTCGAACAGCTTTTCGAGAAGATCGAAGAGACCCAGGTCGATATCGACAAAGCGACCGAGGTGATGATAGTGCGTGCGCAGTCCCAACTCGAAGACCTGGTTGGGACTGTCGCCAGGGACATAGTTATAGAGAACAAGACGCACATCATCGAGGCTGTTAAAGGGCCAACACCCGAGAGCGTACCAAACCCGGTCCCGAAAACTTACGCAAGTGTCGCAGCAGCCAAGCCCGGGCGCCGGCCGGCACTTCACTCGATGGCGGTGACCTCAGCGGATAGTCAGGAGACGGCCGATGAGGTACTCGCCAGGGTGAGGAAGGCGGTCGACGCCAGGAGCACCGGCCTGAAAGTGAGTAAGGCCCGGAAGGCGAAGAATAGTACGATCATTTTAGGCTGCGACACGGAGGCCGAAAGGGAAAAGGTGAGAAAGGCAATTGAAAGCCATGGTGAGGGGCTTGTGGTAGAGCCCATGAAGAATAAAGACCCGTTAGTCGTCCTTAAGGACGTTTATATGGATGGTGACGACGAAGAAACGGTGAGGGCCCTATACACCCAAAATGCCGATATCTTCATGGGCCTACCACAAGAGGAGAAACAGATGAGAATAAAATTTAAAAAAAGGACCAGGAACCCAGAAACCTCACACGTCGTGATCCAGGTGAAGCCGAGGATATGGCAGAGAATGACGGAGGCTGGAATCCTCTACCTGGACCTGCAGAGGGTCAGAGTGGAGGACCAGTCTCCGCTCATTCAATGTTCAAAATGCCTGGCTTTCGGACACGGCCGCAAGTTCTGCACCGAGAGTGCGGACAGATGCAGCCACTGCGGAGGCTCGCACTTGCGCGAAAAATGCGCCGAATACAAAGCAGGAGCCGAACCGCGTTGCTGCAACTGCTCGCACTCTAGACTGCAGAACACCGGCCATAATGCATTTAGTGCCGAGTGCCCAATTCGAGCAAAATGGGACTACCTGGCGAGATCCACAACGGCATATTTATGACACACTCACTCATACACATACAATACAGAAACACACACACAAAAACACACACACACAGATTTTAGAAATATATAGTGAATATATGTGGAAAAATCAAAAACATGCATACAACACTGGACATGAACACAGTCAGGAAATTATTTGCCACAGATGTAAATAATTGTATATATTTTTACATATATACATATTGTTGCAAGAAAGTGCAAATAATTTCAAAAGATACACATAGACACAAACAAAATTGAAAACACGCACATAAAACTGGACATGTACACAACAAACACACAGGACAAGTCATAAATGGCACGATCTCAAAATCAGAAAACGACAATTAAAAAGATATCCGGAGAGACTAAATTATAAGAAACTACCAAAACGAATTAGGCAAACATTGAATGAAGAAGAAAACATTAATAGTAAATAATAAATAATAACAGAATCATTGAAAAGAATTAGATGAAAATTATGTAAGAATTAAGAAAGAAAAATCGTATGAAAATAGAAAGACTTTAGACAGTAGAAATGTAGAAAATAGTAAAATAAAAAATAGCAAAATAGCGGGAATTCTACCCGAAGACACTAATAAAATAAACAATGACAGAAAGTAGTATAAAGAGTAACAAGGTCCTGTCTCCTCATGGACGGGGAAAAGCTGAGAGGTCAAATACAGACCTCATTCTAAAAAAAAAAAAAAAAAAAAAAAAAAAAAAAAAAAACCTAACCTAACCTAACCTAACCTAACCTAACCTAACCTAACCTAACCTAACCTAACCTAACCTAACCTAACCTAACCTAACCTAACCTGGGGCGCGGCGTCGGGTAACCTCCACGTTGGCTTACGCGTTTCTTCCCCCTTTGGACTCCGGTCCTGGGGAGCGGAAGCGTGGAGGCTGGTGCGCCCTGGACAGGCGGTCAGGATACTCTGACTCTCAGGAGCTCTGTATGCTGGCCGTCTGACCAATAACCCGACAGCCCTTTTCAGGGCTTGACCCCATTGCACGAGGGGGTCGCGGGGTGGGATCCGCAGCAGCCCTTTTCAGGGCTCGGCGGGATTGAGGGGCGGGTCGGCCCACTGTTAACTCAGGGGCTGACAGGCACTAGTGCCACCGTCGGCGAGAGAGGCCTAGCCACCCTCTCGCGTTCCGTAACCAACAGGGGCTCAACAGCGACCTGACTGGTGGCTCCAGGAGGGTATGCTGAAAACCTGTTGGCCGGAGGGCTTGCCTTAACTGGCCGGCCCGCGTCAAGGAAAAGACTCTAAAACCCGACAGCAAAGTCGTAAAAAGCAGACCTCTCGCCGTAGGCTGTGGCTCCGGCTATGGCCGGCGGCGATGAGTGTCGGGCTGCCGTCGCCTCACGGCTGATGGCGGCCAAGAGGAGGGGCTCTGCTGGGGCGGGAGTGGGCTGGGCTCGCTCTTTCGCCCCGCGGGCCACGGGGACGCCGGCGGGCGGAGTTCGCACGCGTCCCGGGGAGGGATGCCGGTGGGCGAAGTCCGCACGCGTCCCTGGGTGAGAGTGGCCATGGGCGGTGGATCGGGGGATCTGCCGCCCCATGCTAATGTGGCGGAATGCGCCCCTCTGTGTTTCTGGGGTGCATTCATGAGGTGTGCCCAACAACAAAGGGCGTCCCTAGCCGAGTCGCGGTGAGCAAACTATCCCGTGGCTCGGATTAGGTGAAGGAGGAACACCGTGGTGGTTTAGTGGGTAGTCTGGCTTCTCTTTGAGGTCAGGAGTCCCACACGAAGCGAACCCCCTGCCCCCGCGGGAGGCGAGCGAAGTGCGTAAATGCATTCCACCACGTAAAAAAAAAAAAAAAAAAAAAAAAAATAAAAAAAAAAAAAAAAAAAAAAAACCTAACCTAACCTAACCTAACCTAACCTGGGGCGCGGCGTCGGGTAACCTCCACGTTAGCTTACACGTTTCTTCCCCCTTTGGGCTCCGGTCCTGGGGAGCAGAAGCGTGGAGGCTGGTGCGCCCTGGACAGGCGGTCAGGATACTCTGACTCTCAGGAGCTCTGTATGCTGGCCGTCTGACCAATAACCCGACAGCCCTTTTCAGGGCTTGACCTCATTGCACGAGGGGGTCGCGGGGAGGGATCCGCAGCAGCCCTTATCAGGGCTCGGCGGGATCGAGGGCGGGTCGGCCCACTGTTGACTCAGGGGCTGACAGGCACTAGTGCCACCGTCGGCGAGAGAGGCTTAGCCACCCTCTCGCGTTCCGTAACCAACAGGGGCTCAACAGTGACCTGACTGGTGGCTCCAGGAGGGTATGCTGAGAACCTGTTGGCCGGAGGGCTTGCCTTAACTGGCCGGCCCGCGTCAAGGAAAAGACTCTAAAACCCGACAGCAAAGTCGTAAAAAGCGGACCTCTCGCTGCAGGCTGTGGCTCCGGCTATGGCCAGCGGCGATGAGTGTCGGGCTGCCGTCGCCTCACGGCTGATGGCGGCCACGAGGAGGGGCTCTGCTGGGGCGGGAGTGGGCTGGGCTCGCTCTTTCGCCCCGCGGGCCACGGGGACGCCGGCGGGCGGAGTTCGCACGCGTCCCGGGGAGGGATGCCGGTGGGCGAAGTCCGCACGCGTCCCTGGGTGAGAGTGGCCACGGGCGGTGGATCGGGGGATCTGCCGCCCCATGCTAATGTGGCGGAATGCGCCCCTCTGTGTTTCTGGGGTGCATTCATGAGGTGTGCCCAACAACAAAGGGCGTCCCTAGCCGAGTCGCGGTGAGCAAACTATCCCGTGGCTCGGATTAGGTGAAGGAGGAACACCGTGGTGGTTTAGTGGGTAGTCTGGCTTCTCTTTGAGGTCAGGAGTCCCACACGAAGCGAACCCCCTGCCCCCGCGGGAGGCGAGCGAAGTGCGTAAATGCATTCCACCACGTAAAAAAAAAAAAAAAAAAACCTAACCTAACCTAACCTAACCTAACCTAACCTAACCTAACCTAACCTAACCTAACCTAACCGTGCGAAATTTTCATTGAAAACAGCTGCTAGTAACGTTGTTATTTGTTGGTATCATATTTGTAGACACTCCTGCGTCCCGTGGGAAGAAAATTACCTGAAAAATAAAGAAAAATTTTTAATTTCTGGACTTAGAATATTTTTAAATTTCTAAATTAACAAATTTTCGAGGTTTTTGTCGAATTATTCGATAACGCTTCACCTCAAAGTTGACATAGTTACAGATCTAGATAGCCCTCATCAAGGCCTATCTAATAACACCTCCTTTGTATAGGTTGGGTAAATAGAAGTTACTAAATTTTCACATTCATTTTGACTTTCGGCATTTTTAAGGAATTTTCCAAGGCGCTTCGCTTATAACTTTTCGAAATTTATTTTTGAAATTTTTAATTATATATATTTAGATAGAACTCGTCAAGGCCTATCTAATAACACCTCCTTTATTAAGATCTGGTTAATAAAAGTAGTAAATTTTCAACAAACAAAACTCAATTTACCGCTTTTTCGAAAATTTTCTGAGATTTTCTTTGAATAACTTGCTCCCTCATTTTTTGGGAACAATAAATTATACATACCTAGATAGCTCGCGTCACGACCTATCTAACAACACCTCTTTTATTTAAATCTGGTAAATATAACCTTAGAAATTCAACATTTAAATTTCAATTTTAGTCATTTTTGAGGTTTTTGTCGATTAATTCGATAGCCTTTGTTTTCCAAATTACTAATTATATATATTTAAATAGCCCTTTCAATTACCCGTCGAACGACACCACTCTCGTCCGGATCCGCCTCACGGAAAATTGGGAAATTGACTTATAAAATTTTCGGTATTGTTTGTTTACTTTCCAAAGTCTACCTTAGGGGTGAACATTTGGAACATTTGTGCGAAATTTTCATTGAAAACAGCTGCTAGTAACGTTGTTATTTGTTGGTATCATATTTGTAGACACTCCTGCGTCCCGTGGGAAGAAAATTACCTGAAAAATAAAGAAAAATTTTTAATTTCTGGACTTAGAATATTTTTAAATTTCTAAATTAACAAATTTTCGAGGTTTTTGTCGAATTATTCGATAACGCTTCACCTCAAAGTTGACATAGTTACAGATCTAGATAGCCCTCATCAAGGCCTATCTAATAACACCTCCTTTGTATAGGTTGGGTAAATAGAAGTTACTAAATTTTCACATTCATTTTGACTTTCGGCATTTTTAAGGAATTTTCCAAGGCGCTTCGCTTATAACTTTTCGAAATTTATTTTTGAAATTTTTAATTATATATATTTAGATAGAACTCGTCAAGGCCTATCTAATAACACCTCCTTTATTAAGATCTGGTTAATAAAAGTAGTAAATTTTCAACAAACAAAACTCAATTTACCGCTTTTTCGAAAATTTTCTGAGATTTTCTTTGAATAACTTGCTCCCTCATTTTTTGGGAACAATAAATTATACATACCTAGATAGCTCGCGTCACGACCTATCTAACAACACCTCTTTTATTTAAATCTGGTAAATATAACCTTAGAAATTCAACATTTAAATTTCAATTTTAGTCATTTTTGAGGTTTTTGTCGATTAATTCGATAGCCTTTGTTTTCCAAATTACTAATTATATATATTTAAATAGCCCTTTCAATTACCCGTCGAACGACACCACTCTCGTCCGGATCCGCCTCACGGAAAATTGGGAAATTGACTTATAAAATTTTCGGTATTGTTTGTTTACTTTCCAAAGTCTACCTTAGGGGTGAACATTTGGAACATTTGTGCGAAATTTTCATTGAAAACAGCTGCTAGTAACGTTGTTATTTGTTGGTATCATATTTGTAGACACTCCTGCGTCCCGTGGGAAGAAAATTACCTGAAAAATAAAGAAAAATTTTTAATTTCTGGACTTAGAATATTTTTAAATTTCTAAATTAACAAATTTTCGAGGTTTTTGTCGAATTATTCGATAACGCTTCACCTCAAAGTTGACATAGTTACAGATCTAGATAGCCCTCATCAAGGCCTATCTAATAACACCTCCTTTGTATAGGTTGGGTAAATAGAAGTTACTAAATTTTCACATTCATTTTGACTTTCGGCATTTTTAAGGAATTTTACCCGTCGAACGACACCACTCTCGTCCGGATCCGCCTCACGGAAAATTGAAAAATTGCCCGCCCACCCTCCCATCTTTCACTGGGCCATATAGACTTTTTAGAGTAAAGGTCACTGACCCCTTAAACCAACTTTAACAAAAATTTCGTACCTCTTTTTAAACTAAATTTTTAATTTTAACCAACTGACCGAGGCTCTATACACCTCACCATACCAACAGACCGGCTCAAATTAGAGCAATAACTTTATTGATTATAACTTTTAGATTTTAAATATTTTACGTTTTAACTAGGTAGAACTGTTTCTACCTACATTTAATTTTAAGCGATAAGACACATTGACACTCACCCCCCTATACAGGGTCAGACAGATATTACACCATATACACACTGACAATTTTCCCCGTCACACACACAGCACAGTATACACACTCTCTCACACACAACACACACACACACAATGTTCCAAACACCTCCAACATCTGGCGCGGCTCCCGGCGCCTCTACCTCGCCTTCAATAGTGCAGGACGCTGCCAAGACTTTTATCCGAAGACCCGGAACAAAGCGAAGGTCGCTCGACCAAATGGATCTGTACAAAAGGCAGCAGAACACCTACGCTAGCCAGTCGAGTGACCATCTACTCCAGGAGGTGATGAAGACCTTTGAGGAGATTCCCTCAAAGGTCCAACAATACCCTCAAATGAGGAAGGATATCAAAACCTACCTGGAGGTCCAATCTGACAAGGGTCTTCGGATACTTTTCGAGTTGTGCAAGCGCGTGAAGAGCTTGGAGGAGGAGGCGTCCAGGGCTGCTGGAGCGGCTGCGGTGGCCGTGACTCCTGCAAAGGAGAATGCGGCCGCAGTAGCATTACCCTCCGCTCAAGAGGAAAGACTGCTGGCTAAGCTTGGGGAGGTCGAAGACTCGGTCTTCACGTGGATCAACGAGGCGTACTTCAAATTGAGAGACGAAGTAAGAGACCTCAACACGAGGAATGACGAACTCGGCGCCGATATCGTCAACAAGATCCACGAGAAGATCGAGATTACCCAAGTGGACATCGATGTGGCAACTGAGGGGATCGTAGTGCGAGCGCAGTCCCAACTCGAAGACCTGGTTGGGACTGTCGCCAGGGACGTCGTCATGGAGACGAAGACGCACATCGACGAGGCTCTGACGAGGCGAACGCCCGAGAGCCTCCCGGATCCGATCCCCATGACCTACGCCAGAGCCGCAGCCACCAGACCCGGGCGCCGACCGGCACTTCACTCGGTGGCGGTGACCTCAACGGACAGTCAGGAGACTGCCGATGAGGTACTCGCCAGGGTGAAGAAGGCGGTCGACGCCAGGGGTACTGGTCTCAAAGTCAGTAAGGCCAGGAAAGCAAAGGGCAGCACGGTTATTCTGGGCTGCACCACGGAGGTGGAACGGGACAGGGTGAGGGAGAAAATAGAGAAGAGTGATGGTGGGCTTGTGGTGGTGCCCATGAAAAATAAAGATCCACTCGTCGTCCTCAAGGACGTCTTTGTGGACGGCGACGACGACGAAATAATAGGGGCCATTTACACCCAGAATGCCGACGTTTTCGTGGGCCTACCACAAGAAGAGAAGGAACTCACCATCAAGTTTAAGAAAAGGACAAGAAATCCCAAGGCGTCTCATATAGTCATGCAAGTAAAGCCAAAAGTATGGCAGAGGATGACGGAGGCCGGAACCCTCTACCTGGACCTGCAAAGGGTCAGAGTGGAGGACCAGTCTCCGCTCATCCAATGCACGAAGTGTCTTGCATTCGGTCATGGCCGCAAGTTCTGCACCGAGAGTGCGGACAAGTGCAGCCACTGCGGAGGACCGCACCTGCGCGAGAAGTGCCCCGACTACACCACGGGAGCCGTACCGCGATGCTGCAACTGTGCACACTCTGGGCTGCAGAACGTCGGCCACAACGCCTTCAGCACCGAATGCCCAACCCGCCAAAAATGGGACTATCTGGCGAGATCCAACACCGCATATTTATGACTCACTCACACATGTACACACACGACACAGAAACACACACGTACACCGATTTAAGAAGTATATATTAGCATATATATGGAAATATCGAAACATGCACACTTACATAGGACACGAACAAAAATACAGAAACACTAGACAAAATACACATGAGGTTGCAATAATTATATATATTTGAATATATATATACATTGTTAGCAAAAGATAGGAATAAAAAACATACATAACACTGAACATGCACATAAAACAAAACAGAGTCATAAATATCACGATCTCACATGTTGGGAGGAAAGGGCTGGATGAGACGTCTTGGAAAGACTGATTGGAAGGAACCTATATTGATCAAAGACACACTGAACAAAATAGGAGACAAAACTGTAACTGTTGAAAACTGTGTATTTGAAAGGAGCAACAAAATAAGGACAGAAAATTAAAATCGCACCTAGTCTAAAATTTGTACAAATAATAAAATTGCAAACAAGAAATGTAGACAAATCAAACTAAAGCTATAAGATTAAATTTAGAAACATATGTCGAAAGAAACAGAAAATAAAATCTAAAATGTAATGAAAAACTGCAGTATTAGAAGAGAAATATAAATTGAAAATAAGAAATATATGAAATTAAGAAAGAAAAGAAACCGTGCACAATATAAACATAAATAAGATATATACTTATAATAGCAAGAAAAGTAAAATCAATCAACGGGAAATTGCCCGAAGAACCACATAAATGAAAGACGGAATAAAATTTTAGAATGACAAGGTCCTGTCTAATGGACGGGGAAAAGCAGAGAGGTCAAATAGACCTCACAAAAAAAAAAAAAAAAAAAAAAAAAAAAAAAAAAAAAAAAAAAAACCTAACCTAACCTAACCTAACCTAACCTAACCTAACCTAACCTAACCTAACCTAACCTAACCTAACCTAACCTAACCTAACCTGGGGCGCGGCGTCGGGTAACCTCCACGTTGGCTTACGCGTTTCTTCCCCCTTTGGGCTCCGGTCCTGGGGAGCAGAAGCGTGGAGGCTGGTGCGCCCTGGACAGGCGGTCAGGATACTCTGACTCTCAGGAGCTCTGTATGCTGGCCGTCTGACCAATAACCCGACAGCCCTTTTCAGGGCTTGACCCCATTGCACGAGGGGGTCGCGGGGTGGGATCCGCAGCAGCCCTTTTCAGGGCTCGGCGGGATCGAGGGGCGGGTCGGCCCACTGTTAACTCAGGGGCTGACAGGCACTAGTGCCACCGTCGGAGAGAGAGGCTTCGCCACCCTCTCGCGTTCCGTAACCAACAGGGGCTCAACTATGACCTGACTGGTGGCTCCAGGAGGGTAGCTGAGAACCTGTTGGCCGGAGGGCTTGCCTTAACTGGCCGGCCCGCGTCAAGGAAAAGACTCTAAAACCCGACAGCAAAGTCGTAAAAAGCAGACCTCTCGCCGTAGGCTGTGGCTCCGGCTATGGCCGGCGGCGATGAGTGTCGGGCTGCCGTCGCCTCACGGCTGATGGCGGCCACGAGGAGGGGCTCTGCTGGGGCGGGAGTGGGCTGGGCTCGCTCTTTCGCCCCGCGGGCCACGGGGACGCCGGCGGGCGGAGTTCGCACGCGTCCCGGGGAGGGATGCCGGTGGGCGAAGTCCGCACGCGTCCCTGGGTGAGAGTGGCCACGGGCGGTGGATCGGGGGATCTGCCGCCCCATGCTAATGTGGCGGAATGCGCCCTTCTGTGTTTCCGGGGTGCATTCAGGAGAAGAGCCCGACAACAAAGGGCGTCCCTAGCCGAGTCGCGGTGAGCAAACTATCCCGTGGCTCGGATTAGGTGAAGGAGGAACACCGTGGTGGTTTAGTGGGTAGTCTGGCTTCTCTTTGAGGTCAGGAGTCCCACACGAAGCGAACCCCCTGCCCCCGCGGGAGGCGAGCGAAGTGCGTAAATGCATTCCACCACGTAAAAAAAAAAAAAAAAAAAAACCTGGGGCGCGGCGTCGGGTAACCTCCACGTTGGCTTACGCGTTTCTTCCCCCTTTGGGCTCCGGTCCTGGGGAGCAGAAGCGTGGAGGCTGGTGCGCCCTGGACAGGCGGTCAGGATACTCTGACTCTCAGGAGCTCTGTATGCTGGCCGTCTGACCAATAACCCGACAGCCCTTTTCAGGGCTTGACCCCATTGCACGAGGGGGTCGCGGGGTGGGATCCGCAGCAGCCCTTTTCAGGGCTCGGCGGGATCGAGGGGCGGGTCGGCCCACTGTTTACTCAGGGGCTGACAGGCACTAGTGCCACCGTCGGTGTGAGAGGCCTAGCCACCCTCTCGCGTTCCGTAACCAACAGGGGCTCAACAGTGACCTGACTGGTGGCTCCAGGAGGGTATGCTGAGAACCTGTTGGCCGGAGGGCTTGCCTTAACTGGCCGGCCCGCGTCAAGGAAAAGACTCTAAAACCCGACAGCAAAGTCGTAAAAAGCAGACCTCTCGCCGTAGGCTGTGGCTCCGGCTATGGCCGGCGGCGATGAGTGTCGGGCTGCCGTCGCCTCACGGCTGATGGCGGCCACGAGGAGGGGCTCTGCTGGGGCGGGAGTGGGCTGGGCTCGCTCTTTCGCCCCGCGGGCCACGGGGACGCCGGCGGGCGGAGTTCGCACGCGTCCCGGGGAGGGATGCCGGTGGGCGAAGTCCGCACGCGTCCCTGGGTGAGAGTGGCCACGGGCGGTGGATCGGGGGATCTGCCGCCCCATGCTAATGTGGCGGAATGCGCCCTTCTGTGTTTCCGGGGTGCATTCAGGAGAAGAGCCCGACAACAAAGGGCGTCCCTAGCCGAGTCGCGGTGAGCAAACTATCCCGTGGCTCGGATTAGGTGAAGGAGGAACACCGTGGTGGTTTAGTGGGTAGTCTGGCTTCTCTTTGAGGTCAGGAGTCCCACACGAAGCGAACCCCCTGCCCCCGCGGGAGGCGAGCGAAGTGCGTAAATGCATTCCACCACGTAAAAAAAAAAAAAAAAAAAATAAAAAAAAAAAAAAAAAAAAAAAAAAAAAAAAAAAAAAAAAAAAACCTAACCTAACCTAACCTAACCTAACCTAACCTAACCTAACCTAACCTAACCTAACCTAACCTAACCTAACCTAACCTAACCGGGGGCAGGGGCGCGGCGTCGGGTAACCTCCACGTTGGCTTACGCGTTTCTTCCCCCTTTGGACTCCGGTCCTGGGGAGCAGAAGCGTGGAGGCTGGTGCGCCCTGGACAGGCGATCAGGATACTCTGACTCTCAGGAGCTCTGTATGCTGGCCGTCTGACCAATAACCCGACAGCCCTTTTCAGGGCTTGACCTCATTGCACGAGGGGGTCGCGGGGAGGGATCCGCAGCAGCCCTTTTCAGGGCTCGGCGGGATCGAGGGCGGGTCGGCCCACTGTTGACTCAGGGGCTGACAGGCACTAGTGCCACCGTCGGTGAGAGAGGCTTCGCCACCCTCTCGCGTTTCGTAACCAACAGGGGCTCAACTATGACCTGACTGGTGGCTCCAGGAGGGTAGCTGAGAACCTGTTGGCCGGAGGGCTTGCCTTAACTGGCCGGCCCGCGTCAAGGAAAAGACTCTAAAACCCGACAGCAAAGTCGTAAAAAGCAGACCTCTCGCCGTAGGCTGTGGCTCCGGCTATGGCCGGCGGCGATGAGTGTCGGGCTGCCGTCGCCTCACGGCTGATGGCGGCCACGAGGAGGGGCTCTGCTGGGGCGGGAGTGGGCTGGGCTCGCTCTTTCGCCCCGCGGGCCACGGGGACGCCGGCGGGCGGAGTTCGCACGCGTCCCGGGGAGGGATGCCGGTGGGCGAAGTCCGCACGCGTCCCTGGGTGAGAGTGGCCACGGGCGGTGGATCGGGGGATCTGCCGCCCCATGCTAATGTGGCGGAATGCGCCCCTCTGTGTTTCTGGGGTGCATTTTTGAGGTGTGCCCAACAACAAAGGGCGTCCCTAGCCGAGTCGCGGTGAGCAAACTATCCCGTGGCTCGGATTAGGTGAAGGAGGAACACCGTGGTGGTTTAGTGGGTAGTCTGGCTTCTCTTTGAGGTCAGGAGTCCCACACGAAGCGAACCCCCTGCCCCCGCGGGAGGCGAGCGAAGTGCGTAAATGCATTCCACCACACGTAAAAAAAAAAAAAAAAAAAAAAAAAACCTAACCGGGGGCGCGGCGTCGGGTAACCTCCACGTTGGCTTACGCGTTTCTTCCCCCTTTGGACTCCGGTCCTGGGGAGCAGAAGCGTGGAGGCTGGTGCGCCCTGGACAGGCGGTCAGGATACTCTGACTCTCAGGAGCTCTGTATGCTGGCCGTCTGACCAATAACCCGACAGCCCTTTTCAGGGCTTGACCCCATTGCACGAGGGGGTCGCGGGGTGGGATCCGCTGCAGCCCTTTTCAGGGCTCGGCGGGATCGAGGGGCGGGTCGGCCCACTGTTAACTCAGGGGCTGACAGGCACTAGTGCCACCGTCGGTGAGAGAGGCTTCGCCACCCTCTCGCGTTCCGTAACCAACAGGGGCTCAACTATGACCTGACTGGTGGCTCCAGGAGGGTAGCTGAGAACCTGTTGGCCGGAGGGCTTGCCTTAACTGGCCGGCCCGCGTCAAGGAAAAGACTCTAAAACCCGACAGCAAAGTCGTAAAAAGCAGACCTCTCGCCGTAGGCTGTGGCTCCGGCTATGGCCGGCGGCGATGAGTGTCGGGCTGCCGTCGCCTCACGGCTGATGGCGGCCACGAGGAGGGGCTCTGCTGGGGCGGGAGTGGGCTGGGCTCGCTCTTTCGCCCCGCGGGCCACGGGGACGCCGGCGGGCGGAGTTCGCACGCGTCCCGGGGAGGGATGCCGGTGGGCGAAGTCCGCACGCGTCCCTGGGTGAGAGTGGCCACGGGCGGTGGATCGGGGGATCTGCCGCCCCATGCTAATGTGGCGGAATGCGCCCCTCTGTGTTTCTGGGGTGCATTCATGAGGTGTGCCCAACAACAAAGGGCGTCCCTAGCCGAGTCGCGGTGAGCAAACTATCCCGTGGCTCGGATTAGGTGAAGGAGGAACACCGTGGTGGTTTAGTGGGTAGTCTGGCTTCTCTTTGAGGTCAGGAGTCCCACACGAAGCGAACCCCCTGCCCCCGCGGGAGGCGAGCGAAGTGCGTAAATGCATTCCACCACGTAAAAAAAAAAAAAAAAAAAAAAACCTAACCTAACCGGTGCGAAATTTTCATTGAAAACAGCTGCTAGTAACGTTGTTATTTGTTGGTATCATATTTGTAGACACTCCTGCGTCCCGTGGGAAGAAAATTACCTGAAAAATAAAGAAAAATTTTTAATTTCTGGACTTAGAATATTTTTAAATTTCTAAATTAACAAATTTTCGAGGTTTTTGTCGAATTATTCGATAACGCTTCACCTCAAAGTTGACATAGTTACAGATCTAGATAGCCCTCATCAAGGCCTATCTAATAACACCTCCTTTGTATAGGTTGGGTAAATAGAAGTTACTAAATTTTCACATTCATTTTGACTTTCGGCATTTTTAAGGAATTTTCCAAGGCGCTTCGCTTATAACTTTTCGAAATTTATTTTTGGAATTTTTAATTATATATATTTAGATAGAACTCGTCAAGGTCTATCTAATAACACCTCTTTTATTAACATTCGGTTAATAAAAGTACTAAATTTTCAACATACAAATCTCAGTTTACCGTTTTTTCGAAAATTTTCTGCGATTTTCGTTTAATAACTTGCCCCCTTATTTTTTCTAAACAATTAATTATACATATCTAGATAGCTCGCGTCACGACCTATCTAACAACACCTCTTTTATTTAAATCTGGTAAATATAACCTTAGAAATTCAACATTTAAATTTCAATTTTAGTCATTTTTGAGGTTTTTGTCGATTAATTCGATAGCCTTTGTTTTCCTCATTATCATTTATACATATTTAGATAGCCCTGTTAATTACCCGTCGAACGACACCACTTTCGTCCGGATCCGCCTGACGGAAAATTGGGAAATTGACTTATAAAATTTTCGGTATTGTTTGTTTACTTTCCAAAGTCTACCTTAGGGGTGAACATTTGGAACATTTGTGCGAAATTTTCATTGAAAACAGCTGCTAGTAACGTTGTCATTTGTTGGTATCATATTTGTAGACACTCCTGCGTCCCGTGGGAAGAAAATTACCTGAAAAATAAAGAAAAATTTTTAATTTCTGGACTTAGAATATTTTTAAATTTCTAAATTAACAAATTTTCGAGGTTTTTGTCGAATTATTCGATAACGCTTCACCTCAAAGTTGACATAGTTACAGATCTAGATAGCCCTCATCAAGGCCTATCTAATAACACCTCCTTTGTATAGGTTGGGTAAATAGAAGTTACTAAATTTTCACATTCATTTTGACTTTCGGCATTTTTAAGGAATTTTCCAAGGCGCTTCGCTTATAACTTTTCGAAATTTATTTTTGGAATTTTTAATTATATATATTTAGATAGAACTCGTCAAGGTCTATCTAATAACACCTCTTTTATTAACATTCGGTTAATAAAAGTACTAAATTTTCAACATACAAATCTCAGTTTACCGTTTTTTCGAAAATTTTCTGCGATTTTCGTTTAATAACTTGCCCCCTTATTTTTTCTAAACAATTAATTATACATATCTAGATAGCTCGCGTCACGACCTATCTAACAACACCTCTTTTATTTAAATCTGGTAAATATAACCTTAGAAATTCAACATTTAAATTTCAATTTTAGTCATTTTTGAGGTTTTTGTCGATTAATTCGATAGCCTTTGTTTTCCTCATTATCATTTATACATATTTAGATAGCCCTGTTAATTACCCGTCGAACGACACCACTTTCGTCCGGATCCGCCTGACGGAAAATTGGGAAATTGACTTATAAAATTTTCGGTATTGTTTGTTTACTTTCCAAAGTCTACCTTAGGGGTGAACATTTGGAACATTTGTGCGAAATTTTCATTGAAAACAGCTGCTAGTAACGTTGTTATTTGTTGGTATCATATTTGTAGACACTCCTGCGTCCCGTGGGAAGAAAATTACCTGAAAAATAAAGAAAAATTTTTAATTTCTGGACTTAGAATATTTTTAAATTTCTAAATTAACAAATTTTCGAGGTTTTTGTCGAATTATTCGATAACGCTTCACCTCAAAGTTGACATAGTTACAGATCTAGATAGCCCTCATCAAGGCCTATCTAATAACACCTCCTTTGTATAGGTTGGGTAAATAGAAGTTACTAAATTTTCACATTCATTTTGACTTTCGGCATTTTTAAGGAATTTTCCAAGGCGCTTCGCTTATAACTTTTCGAAATTTATTTTTGGAATTTTTAATTATATATATTTAGATAGAACTCGTCAAGGTCTATCTAATAACACCTCTTTTATTAACATTCGGTTAATAAAAGTACTAAATTTTCAACATACAAATCTCAGTTTACCGTTTTTTCGAAAATTTTCTGCGATTTTCGTTTAATAACTTGCCCCCTTATTTTTTCTAAACAATTAATTATACATATCTAGATAGCTCGCGTCACGACCTATCTAACAACACCTCTTTTATTTAAATCTGGTAAATATAACCTTAGAAATTCAACATTTAAATTTCAATTTTAGTCATTTTTGAGGTTTTTGTCGATTAATTCGATAGCCTTTGTTTTCCTCATTATCATTTATACATATTTAGATAGCCCTGTTAATTACCCGTCGAACGACACCACTTTCGTCCGGATCCGCCTGACGGAAAATTGGGAAATTGACTTATAAAATTTTCGGTATTGTTTGTTTACTTTCCAAAGTCTACCTTAGGGGTGAACATTTGGAACATTTGTGCGAAATTTTCATTGAAAACAGCTGCTAGTAACGTTGTTATTTGTTGGTATCATATTTGTAGACACTCCTGCGTCCCGTGGGAAGAAAATTACCTGAAAAATAAAGAAAAATTTTTAATTTCTGGACTTAGAATATTTTTAAATTTCTAAATTAACAAATTTTCGAGGTTTTTGTCGAATTATTCGATAACGCTTCACCTCAAAGTTGACATAGTTACAGATCTAGATAGCCCTCATCAAGGCCTATCTAATAACACCTCCTTTGTATAGGTTGGGTAAATAGAAGTTACTAAATTTTCACATTCATTTTGACTTTCGGCATTTTTAAGGAATTTTCCAAGGCGCTTCGCTTATAACTTTTCGAAATTTATTTTTGGAATTTTTAATTATATATATTTAGATAGAACTCGTCAAGGTCTATCTAATAACACCTCTTTTATTAACATTCGGTTAATAAAAGTACTAAATTTTCAACATACAAATCTCAGTTTACCGTTTTTTCGAAAATTTTCTGCGATTTTCGTTTAATAACTTGCCCCCTTATTTTTTCTAAACAATTAATTATACATATCTAGATAGCTCGCGTCACGACCTATCTAACAACACCTCTTTTATTTAAATCTGGTAAATATAACCTTAGAAATTCAACATTTAAATTTCAATTTTAGTCATTTTTGAGGTTTTTGTCGATTAATTCGATAGCCTTTGTTTTCCTCATTATCATTTATACATATTTAGATAGCCCTGTTAATTACCCGTCGAACGACACCACTTTCGTCCGGATCCGCCTGACGGAAAATTGGGAAATTGACTTATAAAATTTTCGGTATTGTTTGTTTACTTTCCAAAGTCTACCTTAGGGGTGAACATTTGGAACATTTGTGCGAAATTTTCATTGAAAACAGCTGCTAGTAACGTTGTTATTTGTTGGTATCATATTTGTAGACACTCCTGCGTCCCGTGGGAAGAAAATTACCTGAAAAATAAAGAAAAATTTTTAATTTCTGGACTTAGAATATTTTTAAATTTCTAAATTAACAAATTTTCGAGGTTTTTGTCGAATTATTCGATAACGCTTCACCTCAAAGTTGACATAGTTACAGATCTAGATAGCCCTCATCAAGGCCTATCTAATAACACCTCCTTTGTATAGGTTGGGTAAATAGAAGTTACTAAATTTTCACATTCATTTTGACTTTCGGCATTTTTAAGGAATTTTCCAAGGCGCTTCGCTTATAACTTTTCGAAATTTATTTTTGGAATTTTTAATTATATATATTTAGATAGAACTCGTCAAGGTCTATCTAATAACACCTCTTTTATTAACATTCGGTTAATAAAAGTACTAAATTTTCAACATACAAATCTCAGTTTACCGTTTTTTCGAAAATTTTCTGCGATTTTCGTTTAATAACTTGCCCCCTTATTTTTTCTAAACAATTAATTATACATATCTAGATAGCTCGCGTCACGACCTATCTAACAACACCTCTTTTATTTAAATCTGGTAAATATAACCTTAGAAATTCAACATTTAAATTTCAATTTTAGTCATTTTTGAGGTTTTTGTCGATTAATTCGATAGCCTTTGTTTTCCTCATTATCATTTATACATATTTAGATAGCCCTGTTAATTACCCGTCGAACGACACCACTTTCGTCCGGATCCGCCTGACGGAAAATTGGGAAATTGACTTATAAAATTTTCGGTATTGTTTGTTTACTTTCCAAAGTCTACCTTAGGGGTGAACATTTGGAACATTTGTGCGAAATTTTCATTGAAAACAGCTGCTAGTAACGTTGTCATTTGTTGGTATCATATTTGTAGACACTCCTGCGTCCCGTGGGAAGAAAATTACCTGAAAAATAAAGAAAAATTTTTAATTTCTGGACTTAGAATATTTTTAAATTTCTAAATTAACAAATTTTCGAGGTTTTTGTCGAATTATTCGATAACGCTTCACCTCAAAGTTGACATAGTTACAGATCTAGATAGCCCTCATCAAGGCCTATCTAATAACACCTCCTTTGTATAGGTTGGGTAAATAGAAGTTACTAAATTTTCACATTCATTTTGACTTTCGGCATTTTTAAGGAATTTTCCAAGGCGCTTCGCTTATAACTTTTCGAAATTTATTTTTGGAATTTTTAATTATATATATTTAGATAGAACTCGTCAAGGTCTATCTAATAACACCTCTTTTATTAACATTCGGTTAATAAAAGTACTAAATTTTCAACATACAAATCTCAGTTTACCGTTTTTTCGAAAATTTTCTGCGATTTTCGTTTAATAACTTGCCCCCTTATTTTTTCTAAACAATTAATTATACATATCTAGATAGCTCGCGTCACGACCTATCTAACAACACCTCTTTTATTTAAATCTGGTAAATATAACCTTAGAAATTCAACATTTAAATTTCAATTTTAGTCATTTTTGAGGTTTTTGTCGATTAATTCGATAGCCTTTGTTTTCCTCATTATCATTTATACATATTTAGATAGCCCTGTTAATTACCCGTCGAACGACACCACTTTCGTCCGGATCCGCCTGACGGAAAATTGGGAAATTGACTTATAAAATTTTCGGTATTGTTTGTTTACTTTCCAAAGTCTACCTTAGGGGTGAACATTTGGAACATTTGTGCGAAATTTTCATTGAAAACAGCTGCTAGTAACGTTGTTATTTGTTGGTATCATATTTGTAGACACTCCTGCGTCCCGTGGGAAGAAAATTACCTGAAAAATAAAGAAAAATTTTTAATTTCTGGACTTAGAATATTTTTAAATTTCTAAATTAACAAATTTTCGAGGTTTTTGTCGAATTATTCGATAACGCTTCACCTCAAAGTTGACATAGTTACAGATCTAGATAGCCCTCATCAAGGCCTATCTAATAACACCTCCTTTGTATAGGTTGGGTAAATAGAAGTTACTAAATTTTCACATTCATTTTGACTTTCGGCATTTTTAAGGAATTTTCCAAGGCGCTTCGCTTATAACTTTTCGAAATTTATTTTTGGAATTTTTAATTATATATATTTAGATAGAACTCGTCAAGGTCTATCTAATAACACCTCTTTTATTAACATTCGGTTAATAAAAGTACTAAATTTTCAACATACAAATCTCAGTTTACCGTTTTTTCGAAAATTTTCTGCGATTTTCGTTTAATAACTTGCCCCCTTATTTTTTCTAAACAATTAATTATACATATCTAGATAGCTCGCGTCACGACCTATCTAACAACACCTCTTTTATTTAAATCTGGTAAATATAACCTTAGAAATTCAACATTTAAATTTCAATTTTAGTCATTTTTGAGGTTTTTGTCGATTAATTCGATAGCCTTTGTTTTCCTCATTATCATTTATACATATTTAGATAGCCCTGTTAATTACCCGTCGAACGACACCACTTTCGTCCGGATCCGCCTGACGGAAAATTGGGAAATTGACTTATAAAATTTTCGGTATTGTTTGTTTACTTTCCAAAGTCTACCTTAGGGGTGAACATTTGGAACATTTGTGCGAAATTTTCATTGAAAACAGCTGCTAGTAACGTTGTTATTTGTTGGTATCATATTTGTAGACACTCCTGCGTCCCGTGGGAAGAAAATTACCTGAAAAATAAAGAAAAATTTTTAATTTCTGGACTTAGAATATTTTTAAATTTCTAAATTAACAAATTTTCGAGGTTTTTGTCGAATTATTCGATAACGCTTCACCTCAAAGTTGACATAGTTACAGATCTAGATAGCCCTCATCAAGGCCTATCTAATAACACCTCCTTTGTATAGGTTGGGTAAATAGAAGTTACTAAATTTTCACATTCATTTTGACTTTCGGCATTTTTAAGGAATTTTCCAAGGCGCTTCGCTTATAACTTTTCGAAATTTATTTTTGGAATTTTTAATTATATATATTTAGATAGAACTCGTCAAGGTCTATCTAATAACACCTCTTTTATTAACATTCGGTTAATAAAAGTACTAAATTTTCAACATACAAATCTCAGTTTACCGTTTTTTCGAAAATTTTCTGCGATTTTCGTTTAATAACTTGCCCCCTTATTTTTTCTAAACAATTAATTATACATATCTAGATAGCTCGCGTCACGACCTATCTAACAACACCTCCTTTATTAAAATCTGGTAAATAGATTCTTAGAAATCCGACATTTAAATTTCAAATTTAGTCATTTTTGAGGTTTTTGTCGATTAATTCGATAGCCTTTGTTTTCCAAATTATCATTTATATATATTTAGATAGCCCTGTTAATTACCCGTCGAACGACACCACTTTCGTCCGGATCCGCCTGACGGAAAATTGGGAAATTGACTTATAAAATTTTCGGTATTGTTTGTTTACTTTCCAAAGTCTACCTTAGGGGTGAACATTTGGAACATTTGTGCGAAATTTTCATTGAAAACAGCTGCTAGTAACGTTGTTATTTGTTGGTATCATATTTGTAGACACTCCTGCGTCCCGTGGGAAGAAAATTACCTGAAAAATAAAGAAAAATTTTTAATTTCTGGACTTAGAATATTTTTAAATTTCTAAATTAACAAATTTTCGAGGTTTTTGTCGAATTATTCGATAACGCTTCACCTCAAAGTTGACATAGTTACAGATCTAGATAGCCCTCATCAAGGCCTATCTAATAACACCTCCTTTGTATAGGTTGGGTAAATAGAAGTTACTAAATTTTCACATTCATTTTGACTTTCGGCATTTTTAAGGAATTTTCCAAGGCGCTTCGCTTATAACTTTTCGAAATTTATTTTTGGAATTTTTAATTATATATATTTAGATAGAACTCGTCAAGGTCTATCTAATAACACCTCTTTTATTAACATTCGGTTAATAAAAGTACTAAATTTTCAACATACAAATCTCAGTTTACCGTTTTTTCGAAAATTTTCTGCGATTTTCGTTTAATAACTTGCCCCCTTATTTTTTCTAAACAATTAATTATACATATCTAGATAGCTCGCGTCACGACCTATCTAACAACACCTCCTTTATTAAAATCTGGTAAATAGATTCTTAGAAATCCGACATTTAAATTTCAAATTTAGTCATTTTTGAGGTTTTTGTCGATTAATTCGATAGCCTTTGTTTTCCAAATTATCATTTATATATATTTAGATAGCCCTGTTAATTACCCGTCGAACGACACCACTTTCGTCCGGATCCGCCTGACGGAAAATTGGGAAATTGACTTATAAAATTTTCGGTATTGTTTGTTTACTTTCCAAAGTCTACCTTAGGGGTGAACATTTGGAACATTTGTGCGAAATTTTCATTGAAAACAGCTGCTAGTAACGTTGTTATTTGTTGGTATCATATTTGTAGACACTCCTGCGTCCCGTGGGAAGAAAATTACCTGAAAAATAAAGAAAAATTTTTAATTTCTGGACTTAGAATATTTTTAAATTTCTAAATTAACAAATTTTCGAGGTTTTTGTCGAATTATTCGATAACGCTTCACCTCAAAGTTGACATAGTTACAGATCTAGATAGCCCTCATCAAGGCCTATCTAATAACACCTCCTTTGTATAGGTTGGGTAAATAGAAGTTACTAAATTTTCACATTCATTTTGACTTTCGGCATTTTTAAGGAATTTTCCAAGGCGCTTCGCTTATAACTTTTCGAAATTTATTTTTGGAATTTTTAATTATATATATTTAGATAGAACTCGTCAAGGTCTATCTAATAACACCTCTTTTATTAACATTCGGTTAATAAAAGTACTAAATTTTCAACATACAAATCTCAGTTTACCGTTTTTTCGAAAATTTTCTGCGATTTTCGTTTAATAACTTGCCCCCTTATTTTTTCTAAACAATTAATTATACATATCTAGATAGCTCGCGTCACGACCTATCTAACAACACCTCTTTTATTTAAATCTGGTAAATATAACCTTAGAAATTCAACATTTAAATTTCAATTTTAGTCATTTTTGAGGTTTTTGTCGATTAATTCGATAGCCTTTGTTTTCCTCATTATCATTTATACATATTTAGATAGCCCTGTTAATTACCCGTCGAACGACACCACTTTCGTCCGGATCCGCCTGACGGAAAATTGGGAAATTGACTTATAAAATTTTCGGTATTGTTTGTTTACTTTCCAAAGTCTACCTTAGGGGTGAACATTTGGAACATTTGTGCGAAATTTTCATTGAAAACAGCTGCTAGTAACGTTGTTATTTGTTGGTATCATATTTGTAGACACTCCTGCGTCCCGTGGGAAGAAAATTACCTGAAAAATAAAGAAAAATTTTTAATTTCTGGACTTAGAATATTTTTAAATTTCTAAATTAACAAATTTTCGAGGTTTTTGTCGAATTATTCGATAACGCTTCACCTCAAAGTTGACATAGTTACAGATCTAGATAGCCCTCATCAAGGCCTATCTAATAACACCTCCTTTGTATAGGTTGGGTAAATAGAAGTTACTAAATTTTCACATTCATTTTGACTTTCGGCATTTTTAAGGAATTTTCCAAGGCGCTTCGCTTATAACTTTTCGAAATTTATTTTTGGAATTTTTAATTATATATATTTAGATAGAACTCGTCAAGGTCTATCTAATAACACCTCTTTTATTAACATTCGGTTAATAAAAGTACTAAATTTTCAACATACAAATCTCAGTTTACCGTTTTTTCGAAAATTTTCTGCGATTTTCGTTTAATAACTTGCCCCCTTATTTTTTCTAAACAATTAATTATACATATCTAGATAGCTCGCGTCACGACCTATCTAACAACACCTCTTTTATTTAAATCTGGTAAATATAACCTTAGAAATTCAACATTTAAATTTCAATTTTAGTCATTTTTGAGGTTTTTGTCGATTAATTCGATAGCCTTTGTTTTCCTCATTATCATTTATACATATTTAGATAGCCCTGTTAATTACCCGTCGAACGACACCACTTTCGTCCGGATCCGCCTGACGGAAAATTGGGAAATTGACTTATAAAATTTTCGGTATTGTTTGTTTACTTTCCAAAGTCTACCTTAGGGGTGCACATTTGGAACATTTGTGCGAAATTTGAATCGAATACAGCTGCTAGTGTTGTTGTTATTTGTTGATATCATCTTTGTAGACACTCCTGCGTCCCGTGGGAAGAAAATTACCTGAAAAACAAAGAAAAATTTTTAATTTCTGGACTTAGAATATTTTTAAATTTCTAAATTAACAAATTTTCGAGGTTTTTGTCGAATTATTCGATAACGCTTCACCTCAAAGTTGACATAGTTACAGATCTAGATAGCCCTCATCAAGGCCTATCTAATAACACCTCCTTTGTATAGGTTGTGTAAATAGAAGTTACTAAATTTTCACATTCATTTTGACTTTCGGCATTTTTAAGGAAATTTCCAAGGCGCTTCGCTTATAACTTTTCGAAATTTATTTTTGGAATTTTTAATTATATATACTTAGATAGAACTCGTCAAGGCCTATCTAATAACACCTCTTTTATTAACATTCGGTTAATAAAAGTACTAAATTTTCAACATACAAATCTCAATTTACCGTTTTTTCGAAAATTTTCTGCGATTTTCGTTTAATAACTTGCCCCCTTATTTTTTCTAAACAATTAATTATACATATCTAGATAGCTCGCGTCACGACCTATCTAACAACACCTCTTTTAAGTAAATCTGGTAAATAGAATCCTTGAAATTCGACATTTAAATTTCAATTCTAGTCATTTTTGAGGTTTTTGTCGATTAATTCGATAGCCTTTCTTTTCCAAATTATCAATTATATATATTTAGATAGCTCTGTTAATTACCCGTCGAAAGACACCACTTTCGTCCGGATCCGCCTGACGGAAAGTTGGGAAATTGACTTTTAAAATTTTCATTACTGTTTGTTTACTTTTGAAAGTCTACCTTAGGGGTGCACATTTGGAACATTTGTGCGAAATTTGAATCGAATACAGCTGCTAGTGTTGTTGTTATTTGTTGATATCATCTTTGTAGACACTCCTGCGTCCCGTGGGAAGAAAATTACCTGAAAAACAAAGAAAAATTTTTAATTTCTGGACTTAGAATATTTTTAAATTTCTAAATTAACAAATTTTCGAGGTTTTTGTCGAATTATTCGATAACGCTTCACCTCAAAGTTGACATAGTTACAGATCTAGATAGCCCTCATCAAGGCCTATCTAATAACACCTCCTTTGTATAGGTTGTGTAAATAGAAGTTACTAAATTTTCACATTCATTTTGACTTTCGGCATTTTTAAGGAAATTTCCAAGGCGCTTCGCTTATAACTTTTCGAAATTTATTTTTGGAATTTTTAATTATATATACTTAGATAGAACTCGTCAAGGCCTATCTAATAACACCTCTTTTATTAACATTCGGTTAATAAAAGTACTAAATTTTCAACATACAAATCTCAATTTACCGTTTTTTCGAAAATTTTCTGCGATTTTCGTTTAATAACTTGCCCCCTTATTTTTTCTAAACAATTAATTATACATATCTAGATAGCTCGCGTCACGACCTATCTAACAACACCTCTTTTAAGTAAATCTGGTAAATAGAATCCTTGAAATTCGACATTTAAATTTCAATTCTAGTCATTTTTGAGGTTTTTGTCGATTAATTCGATAGCCTTTCTTTTCCAAATTATCAATTATATATATTTAGATAGCTCTGTTAATTACCCGTCGAAAGACACCACTTTCGTCCGGATCCGCCTGACGGAAAGTTGGGAAATTGACTTTTAAAATTTTCATTACTGTTTGTTTACTTTTGAAAGTCTACCTTAGGGGTGCACATTTGGAACATTTGTGCGAAATTTGAATCGAATACAGCTGCTAGTGTTGTTGTTATTTGTTGATATCATCTTTGTAGACACTCCTGCGTCCCGTGGGAAGAAAATTACCTGAAAAACAAAGAAAAATTTTTAATTTCTGGACTTAGAATATTTTTAAATTTCTAAATTAACAAATTTTCGAGGTTTTTGTCGAATTATTCGATAACGCTTCACCTCAAAGTTGACATAGTTACAGATCTAGATAGCCCTCATCAAGGCCTATCTAATAACACCTCCTTTGTATAGGTTGTGTAAATAGAAGTTACTAAATTTTCACATTCATTTTGACTTTCGGCATTTTTAAGGAAATTTCCAAGGCGCTTCGCTTATAACTTTTCGAAATTTATTTTTGGAATTTTTAATTATATATACTTAGATAGAACTCGTCAAGGCCTATCTAATAACACCTCTTTTATTAACATTCGGTTAATAAAAGTACTAAATTTTCAACATACAAATCTCAATTTACCGTTTTTTCGAAAATTTTCTGCGATTTTCGTTTAATAACTTGCCCCCTTATTTTTTCTAAACAATTAATTATACATATCTAGATAGCTCGCGTCACGACCTATCTAACAACACCTCTTTTAAGTAAATCTGGTAAATAGAATCCTTGAAATTCGACATTTAAATTTCAATTCTAGTCATTTTTGAGGTTTTTGTCGATTAATTCGATAGCCTTTCTTTTCCAAATTATCAATTATATATATTTAGATAGCTCTGTTAATTACCCGTCGAAAGACACCACTTTCGTCCGGATCCGCCTGACGGAAAGTTGGGAAATTGACTTTTAAAATTTTCATTACTGTTTGTTTACTTTTGAAAGTCTACCTTAGGGGTGCACATTTGGAACATTTGTGCGAAATTTGAATCGAATACAGCTGCTAGTGTTGTTGTTATTTGTTGATATCATCTTTGTAGACACTCCTGCGTCCCGTGGGAAGAAAATTACCTGAAAAACAAAGAAAAATTTTTAATTTCTGGACTTAGAATATTTTTAAATTTCTAAATTAACAAATTTTCGAGGTTTTTGTCGAATTATTCGATAACGCTTCACCTCAAAGTTGACATAGTTACAGATCTAGATAGCCCTCATCAAGGCCTATCTAATAACACCTCCTTTGTATAGGTTGTGTAAATAGAAGTTACTAAATTTTCACATTCATTTTGACTTTCGGCATTTTTAAGGAAATTTCCAAGGCGCTTCGCTTATAACTTTTCGAAATTTATTTTTGGAATTTTTAATTATATATACTTAGATAGAACTCGTCAAGGCCTATCTAATAACACCTCTTTTATTAACATTCGGTTAATAAAAGTACTAAATTTTCAACATACAAATCTCAATTTACCGTTTTTTCGAAAATTTTCTGCGATTTTCGTTTAATAACTTGCCCCCTTATTTTTTCTAAACAATTAATTATACATATCTAGATAGCTCGCGTCACGACCTATCTAACAACACCTCTTTTAAGTAAATCTGGTAAATAGAATCCTTGAAATTCGACATTTAAATTTCAATTCTAGTCATTTTTGAGGTTTTTGTCGATTAATTCGATAGCCTTTCTTTTCCAAATTATCAATTATATATATTTAGATAGCTCTGTTAATTACCCGTCGAAAGACACCACTTTCGTCCGGATCCGCCTGACGGAAAGTTGGGAAATTGACTTTTAAAATTTTCATTACTGTTTGTTTACTTTTGAAAGTCTACCTTAGGGGTGCACATTTGGAACATTTGTGCGAAATTTGAATCGAATACAGCTGCTAGTGTTGTTGTTATTTGTTGATATCATCTTTGTAGACACTCCTGCGTCCCGTGGGAAGAAAATTACCTGAAAAACAAAGAAAAATTTTTAATTTCTGGACTTAGAATATTTTTAAATTTCTAAATTAACAAATTTTCGAGGTTTTTGTCGAATTATTCGATAACGCTTCACCTCAAAGTTGACATAGTTACAGATCTAGATAGCCCTCATCAAGGCCTATCTAATAACACCTCCTTTGTATAGGTTGTGTAAATAGAAGTTACTAAATTTTCACATTCATTTTGACTTTCGGCATTTTTAAGGAAATTTCCAAGGCGCTTCGCTTATAACTTTTCGAAATTTATTTTTGGAATTTTTAATTATATATACTTAGATAGAACTCGTCAAGGCCTATCTAATAACACCTCTTTTATTAACATTCGGTTAATAAAAGTACTAAATTTTCAACATACAAATCTCAATTTACCGTTTTTTCGAAAATTTTCTGCGATTTTCGTTTAATAACTTGCCCCCTTATTTTTTCTAAACAATTAATTATACATATCTAGATAGCTCGCGTCACGACCTATCTAACAACACCTCTTTTAAGTAAATCTGGTAAATAGAATCCTTGAAATTCGACATTTAAATTTCAATTCTAGTCATTTTTGAGGTTTTTGTCGATTAATTCGATAGCCTTTCTTTTCCAAATTATCAATTATATATATTTAGATAGCTCTGTTAATTACCCGTCGAAAGACACCACTTTCGTCCGGATCCGCCTGACGGAAAGTTGGGAAATTGACTTTTAAAATTTTCATTACTGTTTGTTTACTTTTGAAAGTCTACCTTAGGGGTGCACATTTGGAACATTTGTGCGAAATTTGAATCGAATACAGCTGCTAGTGTTGTTGTTATTTGTTGATATCATCTTTGTAGACACTCCTGCGTCCCGTGGGAAGAAAATTACCTGAAAAACAAAGAAAAATTTTTAATTTCTGGACTTAGAATATTTTTAAATTTCTAAATTAACAAATTTTCGAGGTTTTTGTCGAATTATTCGATAACGCTTCACCTCAAAGTTGACATAGTTACAGATCTAGATAGCCCTCATCAAGGCCTATCTAATAACACCTCCTTTGTATAGGTTGTGTAAATAGAAGTTACTAAATTTTCACATTCATTTTGACTTTCGGCATTTTTAAGGAAATTTCCAAGGCGCTTCGCTTATAACTTTTCGAAATTTATTTTTGGAATTTTTAATTATATATACTTAGATAGAACTCGTCAAGGCCTATCTAATAACACCTCTTTTATTAACATTCGGTTAATAAAAGTACTAAATTTTCAACATACAAATCTCAATTTACCGTTTTTTCGAAAATTTTCTGCGATTTTCGTTTAATAACTTGCCCCCTTATTTTTTCTAAACAATTAATTATACATATCTAGATAGCTCGCGTCACGACCTATCTAACAACACCTCTTTTAAGTAAATCTGGTAAATAGAATCCTTGAAATTCGACATTTAAATTTCAATTCTAGTCATTTTTGAGGTTTTTGTCGATTAATTCGATAGCCTTTCTTTTCCAAATTATCAATTATATATATTTAGATAGCTCTGTTAATTACCCGTCGAAAGACACCACTTTCGTCCGGATCCGCCTGACGGAAAGTTGGGAAATTGACTTTTAAAATTTTCATTACTGTTTGTTTACTTTTGAAAGTCTACCTTAGGGGTGCACATTTGGAACATTTGTGCGAAATTTGAATCGAATACAGCTGCTAGTGTTGTTGTTATTTGTTGATATCATCTTTGTAGACACTCCTGCGTCCCGTGGGAAGAAAATTACCTGAAAAACAAAGAAAAATTTTTAATTTCTGGACTTAGAATATTTTTAAATTTCTAAATTAACAAATTTTCGAGGTTTTTGTCGAATTATTCGATAACGCTTCACCTCAAAGTTGACATAGTTACAGATCTAGATAGCCCTCATCAAGGCCTATCTAATAACACCTCCTTTGTATAGGTTGTGTAAATAGAAGTTACTAAATTTTCACATTCATTTTGACTTTCGGCATTTTTAAGGAAATTTCCAAGGCGCTTCGCTTATAACTTTTCGAAATTTATTTTTGGAATTTTTAATTATATATACTTAGATAGAACTCGTCAAGGCCTATCTAATAACACCTCTTTTATTAACATTCGGTTAATAAAAGTACTAAATTTTCAACATACAAATCTCAATTTACCGTTTTTTCGAAAATTTTCTGCGATTTTCGTTTAATAACTTGCCCCCTTATTTTTTCTAAACAATTAATTATACATATCTAGATAGCTCGCGTCACGACCTATCTAACAACACCTCTTTTAAGTAAATCTGGTAAATAGAATCCTTGAAATTCGACATTTAAATTTCAATTCTAGTCATTTTTGAGGTTTTTGTCGATTAATTCGATAGCCTTTCTTTTCCAAATTATCAATTATATATATTTAGATAGCTCTGTTAATTACCCGTCGAAAGACACCACTTTCGTCCGGATCCGCCTGACGGAAAGTTGGGAAATTGACTTTTAAAATTTTCATTACTGTTTGTTTACTTTTGAAAGTCTACCTTAGGGGTGCACATTTGGAACATTTGTGCGAAATTTGAATCGAATACAGCTGCTAGTGTTGTTGTTATTTGTTGATATCATCTTTGTAGACACTCCTGCGTCCCGTGGGAAGAAAATTACCTGAAAAACAAAGAAAAATTTTTAATTTCTGGACTTAGAATATTTTTAAATTTCTAAATTAACAAATTTTCGAGGTTTTTGTCGAATTATTCGATAACGCTTCACCTCAAAGTTGACATAGTTACAGATCTAGATAGCCCTCATCAAGGCCTATCTAATAACACCTCCTTTGTATAGGTTGTGTAAATAGAAGTTACTAAATTTTCACATTCATTTTGACTTTCGGCATTTTTAAGGAAATTTCCAAGGCGCTTCGCTTATAACTTTTCGAAATTTATTTTTGGAATTTTTAATTATATATACTTAGATAGAACTCGTCAAGGCCTATCTAATAACACCTCTTTTATTAACATTCGGTTAATAAAAGTACTAAATTTTCAACATACAAATCTCAATTTACCGTTTTTTCGAAAATTTTCTGCGATTTTCGTTTAATAACTTGCCCCCTTATTTTTTCTAAACAATTAATTATACATATCTAGATAGCTCGCGTCACGACCTATCTAACAACACCTCTTTTAAGTAAATCTGGTAAATAGAATCCTTGAAATTCGACATTTAAATTTCAATTCTAGTCATTTTTGAGGTTTTTGTCGATTAATTCGATAGCCTTTCTTTTCCAAATTATCAATTATATATATTTAGATAGCTCTGTTAATTACCCGTCGAAAGACACCACTTTCGTCCGGATCCGCCTGACGGAAAGTTGGGAAATTGACTTTTAAAATTTTCATTACTGTTTGTTTACTTTTGAAAGTCTACCTTAGGGGTGCACATTTGGAACATTTGTGCGAAATTTGAATCGAATACAGCTGCTAGTGTTGTTGTTATTTGTTGATATCATCTTTGTAGACACTCCTGCGTCCCGTGGGAAGAAAATTACCTGAAAAACAAAGAAAAATTTTTAATTTCTGGACTTAGAATATTTTTAAATTTCTAAATTAACAAATTTTCGAGGTTTTTGTCGAATTATTCGATAACGCTTCACCTCAAAGTTGACATAGTTACAGATCTAGATAGCCCTCATCAAGGCCTATCTAATAACACCTCCTTTGTATAGGTTGTGTAAATAGAAGTTACTAAATTTTCACATTCATTTTGACTTTCGGCATTTTTAAGGAAATTTCCAAGGCGCTTCGCTTATAACTTTTCGAAATTTATTTTTGGAATTTTTAATTATATATACTTAGATAGAACTCGTCAAGGCCTATCTAATAACACCTCTTTTATTAACATTCGGTTAATAAAAGTACTAAATTTTCAACATACAAATCTCAATTTACCGTTTTTTCGAAAATTTTCTGCGATTTTCGTTTAATAACTTGCCCCCTTATTTTTTCTAAACAATTAATTATACATATCTAGATAGCTCGCGTCACGACCTATCTAACAACACCTCTTTTAAGTAAATCTGGTAAATAGAATCCTTGAAATTCGACATTTAAATTTCAATTCTAGTCATTTTTGAGGTTTTTGTCGATTAATTCGATAGCCTTTCTTTTCCAAATTATCAATTATATATATTTAGATAGCTCTGTTAATTACCCGTCGAAAGACACCACTTTCGTCCGGATCCGCCTGACGGAAAGTTGGGAAATTGACTTTTAAAATTTTCATTACTGTTTGTTTACTTTTGAAAGTCTACCTTAGGGGTGCACATTTGGAACATTTGTGCGAAATTTGAATCGAATACAGCTGCTAGTGTTGTTGTTATTTGTTGATATCATCTTTGTAGACACTCCTGCGTCCCGTGGGAAGAAAATTACCTGAAAAACAAAGAAAAATTTTTAATTTCTGGACTTAGAATATTTTTAAATTTCTAAATTAACAAATTTTCGAGGTTTTTGTCGAATTATTCGATAACGCTTCACCTCAAAGTTGACATAGTTACAGATCTAGATAGCCCTCATCAAGGCCTATCTAATAACACCTCCTTTGTATAGGTTGTGTAAATAGAAGTTACTAAATTTTCACATTCATTTTGACTTTCGGCATTTTTAAGGAAATTTCCAAGGCGCTTCGCTTATAACTTTTCGAAATTTATTTTTGGAATTTTTAATTATATATACTTAGATAGAACTCGTCAAGGCCTATCTAATAACACCTCTTTTATTAACATTCGGTTAATAAAAGTACTAAATTTTCAACATACAAATCTCAATTTACCGTTTTTTCGAAAATTTTCTGCGATTTTCGTTTAATAACTTGCCCCCTTATTTTTTCTAAACAATTAATTATACATATCTAGATAGCTCGCGTCACGACCTATCTAACAACACCTCTTTTAAGTAAATCTGGTAAATAGAATCCTTGAAATTCGACATTTAAATTTCAATTCTAGTCATTTTTGAGGTTTTTGTCGATTAATTCGATAGCCTTTCTTTTCCAAATTATCAATTATATATATTTAGATAGCTCTGTTAATTACCCGTCGAAAGACACCACTTTCGTCCGGATCCGCCTGACGGAAAGTTGGGAAATTGACTTTTAAAATTTTCATTACTGTTTGTTTACTTTTGAAAGTCTACCTTAGGGGTGCACATTTGGAACATTTGTGCGAAATTTGAATCGAATACAGCTGCTAGTGTTGTTGTTATTTGTTGATATCATCTTTGTAGACACTCCTGCGTCCCGTGGGAAGAAAATTACCTGAAAAACAAAGAAAAATTTTTAATTTCTGGACTTAGAATATTTTTAAATTTCTAAATTAACAAATTTTCGAGGTTTTTGTCGAATTATTCGATAACGCTTCACCTCAAAGTTGACATAGTTACAGATCTAGATAGCCCTCATCAAGGCCTATCTAATAACACCTCCTTTGTATAGGTTGTGTAAATAGAAGTTACTAAATTTTCACATTCATTTTGACTTTCGGCATTTTTAAGGAAATTTCCAAGGCGCTTCGCTTATAACTTTTCGAAATTTATTTTTGGAATTTTTAATTATATATACTTAGATAGAACTCGTCAAGGCCTATCTAATAACACCTCTTTTATTAACATTCGGTTAATAAAAGTACTAAATTTTCAACATACAAATCTCAATTTACCGTTTTTTCGAAAATTTTCTGCGATTTTCGTTTAATAACTTGCCCCCTTATTTTTTCTAAACAATTAATTATACATATCTAGATAGCTCGCGTCACGACCTATCTAACAACACCTCTTTTAAGTAAATCTGGTAAATAGAATCCTTGAAATTCGACATTTAAATTTCAATTCTAGTCATTTTTGAGGTTTTTGTCGATTAATTCGATAGCCTTTCTTTTCCAAATTATCAATTATATATATTTAGATAGCTCTGTTAATTACCCGTCGAAAGACACCACTTTCGTCCGGATCCGCCTGACGGAAAGTTGGGAAATTGACTTTTAAAATTTTCATTACTGTTTGTTTACTTTTGAAAGTCTACCTTAGGGGTGCACATTTGGAACATTTGTGCGAAATTTGAATCGAATACAGCTGCTAGTGTTGTTGTTATTTGTTGATATCATCTTTGTAGACACTCCTGCGTCCCGTGGGAAGAAAATTACCTGAAAAACAAAGAAAAATTTTTAATTTCTGGACTTAGAATATTTTTAAATTTCTAAATTAACAAATTTTCGAGGTTTTTGTCGAATTATTCGATAACGCTTCACCTCAAAGTTGACATAGTTACAGATCTAGATAGCCCTCATCAAGGCCTATCTAATAACACCTCCTTTGTATAGGTTGTGTAAATAGAAGTTACTAAATTTTCACATTCATTTTGACTTTCGGCATTTTTAAGGAAATTTCCAAGGCGCTTCGCTTATAACTTTTCGAAATTTATTTTTGGAATTTTTAATTATATATACTTAGATAGAACTCGTCAAGGCCTATCTAATAACACCTCTTTTATTAACATTCGGTTAATAAAAGTACTAAATTTTCAACATACAAATCTCAATTTACCGTTTTTTCGAAAATTTTCTGCGATTTTCGTTTAATAACTTGCCCCCTTATTTTTTCTAAACAATTAATTATACATATCTAGATAGCTCGCGTCACGACCTATCTAACAACACCTCTTTTAAGTAAATCTGGTAAATAGAATCCTTGAAATTCGACATTTAAATTTCAATTCTAGTCATTTTTGAGGTTTTTGTCGATTAATTCGATAGCCTTTCTTTTCCAAATTATCAATTATATATATTTAGATAGCTCTGTTAATTACCCGTCGAAAGACACCACTTTCGTCCGGATCCGCCTGACGGAAAGTTGGGAAATTGACTTTTAAAATTTTCATTACTGTTTGTTTACTTTTGAAAGTCTACCTTAGGGGTGCACATTTGGAACATTTGTGCGAAATTTGAATCGAATACAGCTGCTAGTGTTGTTGTTATTTGTTGATATCATCTTTGTAGACACTCCTGCGTCCCGTGGGAAGAAAATTACCTGAAAAACAAAGAAAAATTTTTAATTTCTGGACTTAGAATATTTTTAAATTTCTAAATTAACAAATTTTCGAGGTTTTTGTCGAATTATTCGATAACGCTTCACCTCAAAGTTGACATAGTTACAGATCTAGATAGCCCTCATCAAGGCCTATCTAATAACACCTCCTTTGTATAGGTTGTGTAAATAGAAGTTACTAAATTTTCACATTCATTTTGACTTTCGGCATTTTTAAGGAAATTTCCAAGGCGCTTCGCTTATAACTTTTCGAAATTTATTTTTGGAATTTTTAATTATATATACTTAGATAGAACTCGTCAAGGCCTATCTAATAACACCTCTTTTATTAACATTCGGTTAATAAAAGTACTAAATTTTCAACATACAAATCTCAATTTACCGTTTTTTCGAAAATTTTCTGCGATTTTCGTTTAATAACTTGCCCCCTTATTTTTTCTAAACAATTAATTATACATATCTAGATAGCTCGCGTCACGACCTATCTAACAACACCTCTTTTAAGTAAATCTGGTAAATAGAATCCTTGAAATTCGACATTTAAATTTCAATTCTAGTCATTTTTGAGGTTTTTGTCGATTAATTCGATAGCCTTTCTTTTCCAAATTATCAATTATATATATTTAGATAGCTCTGTTAATTACCCGTCGAAAGACACCACTTTCGTCCGGATCCGCCTGACGGAAAGTTGGGAAATTGACTTTTAAAATTTTCATTACTGTTTGTTTACTTTTGAAAGTCTACCTTAGGGGTGCACATTTGGAACATTTGTGCGAAATTTGAATCGAATACAGCTGCTAGTGTTGTTGTTATTTGTTGATATCATCTTTGTAGACACTCCTGCGTCCCGTGGGAAGAAAATTACCTGAAAAACAAAGAAAAATTTTTAATTTCTGGACTTAGAATATTTTTAAATTTCTAAATTAACAAATTTTCGAGGTTTTTGTCGAATTATTCGATAACGCTTCACCTCAAAGTTGACATAGTTACAGATCTAGATAGCCCTCATCAAGGCCTATCTAATAACACCTCCTTTGTATAGGTTGTGTAAATAGAAGTTACTAAATTTTCACATTCATTTTGACTTTCGGCATTTTTAAGGAAATTTCCAAGGCGCTTCGCTTATAACTTTTCGAAATTTATTTTTGGAATTTTTAATTATATATACTTAGATAGAACTCGTCAAGGCCTATCTAATAACACCTCTTTTATTAACATTCGGTTAATAAAAGTACTAAATTTTCAACATACAAATCTCAATTTACCGTTTTTTCGAAAATTTTCTGCGATTTTCGTTTAATAACTTGCCCCCTTATTTTTTCTAAACAATTAATTATACATATCTAGATAGCTCGCGTCACGACCTATCTAACAACACCTCTTTTAAGTAAATCTGGTAAATAGAATCCTTGAAATTCGACATTTAAATTTCAATTCTAGTCATTTTTGAGGTTTTTGTCGATTAATTCGATAGCCTTTCTTTTCCAAATTATCAATTATATATATTTAGATAGCTCTGTTAATTACCCGTCGAAAGACACCACTTTCGTCCGGATCCGCCTGACGGAAAGTTGGGAAATTGACTTTTAAAATTTTCATTACTGTTTGTTTACTTTTGAAAGTCTACCTTAGGGGTGCACATTTGGAACATTTGTGCGAAATTTGAATCGAATACAGCTGCTAGTGTTGTTGTTATTTGTTGATATCATCTTTGTAGACACTCCTGCGTCCCGTGGGAAGAAAATTACCTGAAAAACAAAGAAAAATTTTTAATTTCTGGACTTAGAATATTTTTAAATTTCTAAATTAACAAATTTTCGAGGTTTTTGTCGAATTATTCGATAACGCTTCACCTCAAAGTTGACATAGTTACAGATCTAGATAGCCCTCATCAAGGCCTATCTAATAACACCTCCTTTGTATAGGTTGTGTAAATAGAAGTTACTAAATTTTCACATTCATTTTGACTTTCGGCATTTTTAAGGAAATTTCCAAGGCGCTTCGCTTATAACTTTTCGAAATTTATTTTTGGAATTTTTAATTATATATACTTAGATAGAACTCGTCAAGGCCTATCTAATAACACCTCTTTTATTAACATTCGGTTAATAAAAGTACTAAATTTTCAACATACAAATCTCAATTTACCGTTTTTTCGAAAATTTTCTGCGATTTTCGTTTAATAACTTGCCCCCTTATTTTTTCTAAACAATTAATTATACATATCTAGATAGCTCGCGTCACGACCTATCTAACAACACCTCTTTTAAGTAAATCTGGTAAATAGAATCCTTGAAATTCGACATTTAAATTTCAATTCTAGTCATTTTTGAGGTTTTTGTCGATTAATTCGATAGCCTTTCTTTTCCAAATTATCAATTATATATATTTAGATAGCTCTGTTAATTACCCGTCGAAAGACACCACTTTCGTCCGGATCCGCCTGACGGAAAGTTGGGAAATTGACTTTTAAAATTTTCATTACTGTTTGTTTACTTTTGAAAGTCTACCTTAGGGGTGCACATTTGGAACATTTGTGCGAAATTTGAATCGAATACAGCTGCTAGTGTTGTTGTTATTTGTTGATATCATCTTTGTAGACACTCCTGCGTCCCGTGGGAAGAAAATTACCTGAAAAACAAAGAAAAATTTTTAATTTCTGGACTTAGAATATTTTTAAATTTCTAAATTAACAAATTTTCGAGGTTTTTGTCGAATTATTCGATAACGCTTCACCTCAAAGTTGACATAGTTACAGATCTAGATAGCCCTCATCAAGGCCTATCTAATAACACCTCCTTTGTATAGGTTGTGTAAATAGAAGTTACTAAATTTTCACATTCATTTTGACTTTCGGCATTTTTAAGGAAATTTCCAAGGCGCTTCGCTTATAACTTTTCGAAATTTATTTTTGGAATTTTTAATTATATATACTTAGATAGAACTCGTCAAGGCCTATCTAATAACACCTCTTTTATTAACATTCGGTTAATAAAAGTACTAAATTTTCAACATACAAATCTCAATTTACCGTTTTTTCGAAAATTTTCTGCGATTTTCGTTTAATAACTTGCCCCCTTATTTTTTCTAAACAATTAATTATACATATCTAGATAGCTCGCGTCACGACCTATCTAACAACACCTCTTTTAAGTAAATCTGGTAAATAGAATCCTTGAAATTCGACATTTAAATTTCAATTCTAGTCATTTTTGAGGTTTTTGTCGATTAATTCGATAGCCTTTCTTTTCCAAATTATCAATTATATATATTTAGATAGCTCTGTTAATTACCCGTCGAAAGACACCACTTTCGTCCGGATCCGCCTGACGGAAAGTTGGGAAATTGACTTTTAAAATTTTCATTACTGTTTGTTTACTTTTGAAAGTCTACCTTAGGGGTGCACATTTGGAACATTTGTGCGAAATTTGAATCGAATACAGCTGCTAGTGTTGTTGTTATTTGTTGATATCATCTTTGTAGACACTCCTGCGTCCCGTGGGAAGAAAATTACCTGAAAAACAAAGAAAAATTTTTAATTTCTGGACTTAGAATATTTTTAAATTTCTAAATTAACAAATTTTCGAGGTTTTTGTCGAATTATTCGATAACGCTTCACCTCAAAGTTGACATAGTTACAGATCTAGATAGCCCTCATCAAGGCCTATCTAATAACACCTCCTTTGTATAGGTTGTGTAAATAGAAGTTACTAAATTTTCACATTCATTTTGACTTTCGGCATTTTTAAGGAAATTTCCAAGGCGCTTCGCTTATAACTTTTCGAAATTTATTTTTGGAATTTTTAATTATATATACTTAGATAGAACTCGTCAAGGCCTATCTAATAACACCTCTTTTATTAACATTCGGTTAATAAAAGTACTAAATTTTCAACATACAAATCTCAATTTACCGTTTTTTCGAAAATTTTCTGCGATTTTCGTTTAATAACTTGCCCCCTTATTTTTTCTAAACAATTAATTATACATATCTAGATAGCTCGCGTCACGACCTATCTAACAACACCTCTTTTAAGTAAATCTGGTAAATAGAATCCTTGAAATTCGACATTTAAATTTCAATTCTAGTCATTTTTGAGGTTTTTGTCGATTAATTCGATAGCCTTTCTTTTCCAAATTATCAATTATATATATTTAGATAGCTCTGTTAATTACCCGTCGAAAGACACCACTTTCGTCCGGATCCGCCTGACGGAAAGTTGGGAAATTGACTTTTAAAATTTTCATTACTGTTTGTTTACTTTTGAAAGTCTACCTTAGGGGTGCACATTTGGAACATTTGTGCGAAATTTGAATCGAATACAGCTGCTAGTGTTGTTGTTATTTGTTGATATCATCTTTGTAGACACTCCTGCGTCCCGTGGGAAGAAAATTACCTGAAAAACAAAGAAAAATTTTTAATTTCTGGACTTAGAATATTTTTAAATTTCTAAATTAACAAATTTTCGAGGTTTTTGTCGAATTATTCGATAACGCTTCACCTCAAAGTTGACATAGTTACAGATCTAGATAGCCCTCATCAAGGCCTATCTAATAACACCTCCTTTGTATAGGTTGTGTAAATAGAAGTTACTAAATTTTCACATTCATTTTGACTTTCGGCATTTTTAAGGAAATTTCCAAGGCGCTTCGCTTATAACTTTTCGAAATTTATTTTTGGAATTTTTAATTATATATACTTAGATAGAACTCGTCAAGGCCTATCTAATAACACCTCTTTTATTAACATTCGGTTAATAAAAGTACTAAATTTTCAACATACAAATCTCAATTTACCGTTTTTTCGAAAATTTTCTGCGATTTTCGTTTAATAACTTGCCCCCTTATTTTTTCTAAACAATTAATTATACATATCTAGATAGCTCGCGTCACGACCTATCTAACAACACCTCTTTTAAGTAAATCTGGTAAATAGAATCCTTGAAATTCGACATTTAAATTTCAATTCTAGTCATTTTTGAGGTTTTTGTCGATTAATTCGATAGCCTTTCTTTTCCAAATTATCAATTATATATATTTAGATAGCTCTGTTAATTACCCGTCGAAAGACACCACTTTCGTCCGGATCCGCCTGACGGAAAGTTGGGAAATTGACTTTTAAAATTTTCATTACTGTTTGTTTACTTTTGAAAGTCTACCTTAGGGGTGCACATTTGGAACATTTGTGCGAAATTTGAATCGAATACAGCTGCTAGTGTTGTTGTTATTTGTTGATATCATCTTTGTAGACACTCCTGCGTCCCGTGGGAAGAAAATTACCTGAAAAACAAAGAAAAATTTTTAATTTCTGGACTTAGAATATTTTTAAATTTCTAAATTAACAAATTTTCGAGGTTTTTGTCGAATTATTCGATAACGCTTCACCTCAAAGTTGACATAGTTACAGATCTAGATAGCCCTCATCAAGGCCTATCTAATAACACCTCCTTTGTATAGGTTGTGTAAATAGAAGTTACTAAATTTTCACATTCATTTTGACTTTCGGCATTTTTAAGGAAATTTCCAAGGCGCTTCGCTTATAACTTTTCGAAATTTATTTTTGGAATTTTTAATTATATATACTTAGATAGAACTCGTCAAGGCCTATCTAATAACACCTCTTTTATTAACATTCGGTTAATAAAAGTACTAAATTTTCAACATACAAATCTCAATTTACCGTTTTTTCGAAAATTTTCTGCGATTTTCGTTTAATAACTTGCCCCCTTATTTTTTCTAAACAATTAATTATACATATCTAGATAGCTCGCGTCACGACCTATCTAACAACACCTCTTTTAAGTAAATCTGGTAAATAGAATCCTTGAAATTCGACATTTAAATTTCAATTCTAGTCATTTTTGAGGTTTTTGTCGATTAATTCGATAGCCTTTCTTTTCCAAATTATCAATTATATATATTTAGATAGCTCTGTTAATTACCCGTCGAAAGACACCACTTTCGTCCGGATCCGCCTGACGGAAAGTTGGGAAATTGACTTTTAAAATTTTCATTACTGTTTGTTTACTTTTGAAAGTCTACCTTAGGGGTGCACATTTGGAACATTTGTGCGAAATTTGAATCGAATACAGCTGCTAGTGTTGTTGTTATTTGTTGATATCATCTTTGTAGACACTCCTGCGTCCCGTGGGAAGAAAATTACCTGAAAAACAAAGAAAAATTTTTAATTTCTGGACTTAGAATATTTTTAAATTTCTAAATTAACAAATTTTCGAGGTTTTTGTCGAATTATTCGATAACGCTTCACCTCAAAGTTGACATAGTTACAGATCTAGATAGCCCTCATCAAGGCCTATCTAATAACACCTCCTTTGTATAGGTTGTGTAAATAGAAGTTACTAAATTTTCACATTCATTTTGACTTTCGGCATTTTTAAGGAAATTTCCAAGGCGCTTCGCTTATAACTTTTCGAAATTTATTTTTGGAATTTTTAATTATATATACTTAGATAGAACTCGTCAAGGCCTATCTAATAACACCTCTTTTATTAACATTCGGTTAATAAAAGTACTAAATTTTCAACATACAAATCTCAATTTACCGTTTTTTCGAAAATTTTCTGCGATTTTCGTTTAATAACTTGCCCCCTTATTTTTTCTAAACAATTAATTATACATATCTAGATAGCTCGCGTCACGACCTATCTAACAACACCTCTTTTAAGTAAATCTGGTAAATAGAATCCTTGAAATTCGACATTTAAATTTCAATTCTAGTCATTTTTGAGGTTTTTGTCGATTAATTCGATAGCCTTTCTTTTCCAAATTATCAATTATATATATTTAGATAGCTCTGTTAATTACCCGTCGAAAGACACCACTTTCGTCCGGATCCGCCTGACGGAAAGTTGGGAAATTGACTTTTAAAATTTTCATTACTGTTTGTTTACTTTTGAAAGTCTACCTTAGGGGTGCACATTTGGAACATTTGTGCGAAATTTGAATCGAATACAGCTGCTAGTGTTGTTGTTATTTGTTGATATCATCTTTGTAGACACTCCTGCGTCCCGTGGGAAGAAAATTACCTGAAAAACAAAGAAAAATTTTTAATTTCTGGACTTAGAATATTTTTAAATTTCTAAATTAACAAATTTTCGAGGTTTTTGTCGAATTATTCGATAACGCTTCACCTCAAAGTTGACATAGTTACAGATCTAGATAGCCCTCATCAAGGCCTATCTAATAACACCTCCTTTGTATAGGTTGTGTAAATAGAAGTTACTAAATTTTCACATTCATTTTGACTTTCGGCATTTTTAAGGAAATTTCCAAGGCGCTTCGCTTATAACTTTTCGAAATTTATTTTTGGAATTTTTAATTATATATACTTAGATAGAACTCGTCAAGGCCTATCTAATAACACCTCTTTTATTAACATTCGGTTAATAAAAGTACTAAATTTTCAACATACAAATCTCAATTTACCGTTTTTTCGAAAATTTTCTGCGATTTTCGTTTAATAACTTGCCCCCTTATTTTTTCTAAACAATTAATTATACATATCTAGATAGCTCGCGTCACGACCTATCTAACAACACCTCTTTTAAGTAAATCTGGTAAATAGAATCCTTGAAATTCGACATTTAAATTTCAATTCTAGTCATTTTTGAGGTTTTTGTCGATTAATTCGATAGCCTTTCTTTTCCAAATTATCAATTATATATATTTAGATAGCTCTGTTAATTACCCGTCGAAAGACACCACTTTCGTCCGGATCCGCCTGACGGAAAGTTGGGAAATTGACTTTTAAAATTTTCATTACTGTTTGTTTACTTTTGAAAGTCTACCTTAGGGGTGCACATTTGGAACATTTGTGCGAAATTTGAATCGAATACAGCTGCTAGTGTTGTTGTTATTTGTTGATATCATCTTTGTAGACACTCCTGCGTCCCGTGGGAAGAAAATTACCTGAAAAACAAAGAAAAATTTTTAATTTCTGGACTTAGAATATTTTTAAATTTCTAAATTAACAAATTTTCGAGGTTTTTGTCGAATTATTCGATAACGCTTCACCTCAAAGTTGACATAGTTACAGATCTAGATAGCCCTCATCAAGGCCTATCTAATAACACCTCCTTTGTATAGGTTGTGTAAATAGAAGTTACTAAATTTTCACATTCATTTTGACTTTCGGCATTTTTAAGGAAATTTCCAAGGCGCTTCGCTTATAACTTTTCGAAATTTATTTTTGGAATTTTTAATTATATATACTTAGATAGAACTCGTCAAGGCCTATCTAATAACACCTCTTTTATTAACATTCGGTTAATAAAAGTACTAAATTTTCAACATACAAATCTCAATTTACCGTTTTTTCGAAAATTTTCTGCGATTTTCGTTTAATAACTTGCCCCCTTATTTTTTCTAAACAATTAATTATACATATCTAGATAGCTCGCGTCACGACCTATCTAACAACACCTCTTTTAAGTAAATCTGGTAAATAGAATCCTTGAAATTCGACATTTAAATTTCAATTCTAGTCATTTTTGAGGTTTTTGTCGATTAATTCGATAGCCTTTCTTTTCCAAATTATCAATTATATATATTTAGATAGCTCTGTTAATTACCCGTCGAAAGACACCACTTTCGTCCGGATCCGCCTGACGGAAAGTTGGGAAATTGACTTTTAAAATTTTCATTACTGTTTGTTTACTTTTGAAAGTCTACCTTAGGGGTGCACATTTGGAACATTTGTGCGAAATTTGAATCGAATACAGCTGCTAGTGTTGTTGTTATTTGTTGATATCATCTTTGTAGACACTCCTGCGTCCCGTGGGAAGAAAATTACCTGAAAAACAAAGAAAAATTTTTAATTTCTGGACTTAGAATATTTTTAAATTTCTAAATTAACAAATTTTCGAGGTTTTTGTCGAATTATTCGATAACGCTTCACCTCAAAGTTGACATAGTTACAGATCTAGATAGCCCTCATCAAGGCCTATCTAATAACACCTCCTTTGTATAGGTTGTGTAAATAGAAGTTACTAAATTTTCACATTCATTTTGACTTTCGGCATTTTTAAGGAAATTTCCAAGGCGCTTCGCTTATAACTTTTCGAAATTTATTTTTGGAATTTTTAATTATATATACTTAGATAGAACTCGTCAAGGCCTATCTAATAACACCTCTTTTATTAACATTCGGTTAATAAAAGTACTAAATTTTCAACATACAAATCTCAATTTACCGTTTTTTCGAAAATTTTCTGCGATTTTCGTTTAATAACTTGCCCCCTTATTTTTTCTAAACAATTAATTATACATATCTAGATAGCTCGCGTCACGACCTATCTAACAACACCTCTTTTAAGTAAATCTGGTAAATAGAATCCTTGAAATTCGACATTTAAATTTCAATTCTAGTCATTTTTGAGGTTTTTGTCGATTAATTCGATAGCCTTTCTTTTCCAAATTATCAATTATATATATTTAGATAGCTCTGTTAATTACCCGTCGAAAGACACCACTTTCGTCCGGATCCGCCTGACGGAAAGTTGGGAAATTGACTTTTAAAATTTTCATTACTGTTTGTTTACTTTTGAAAGTCTACCTTAGGGGTGCACATTTGGAACATTTGTGCGAAATTTGAATCGAATACAGCTGCTAGTGTTGTTGTTATTTGTTGATATCATCTTTGTAGACACTCCTGCGTCCCGTGGGAAGAAAATTACCTGAAAAACAAAGAAAAATTTTTAATTTCTGGACTTAGAATATTTTTAAATTTCTAAATTAACAAATTTTCGAGGTTTTTGTCGAATTATTCGATAACGCTTCACCTCAAAGTTGACATAGTTACAGATCTAGATAGCCCTCATCAAGGCCTATCTAATAACACCTCCTTTGTATAGGTTGTGTAAATAGAAGTTACTAAATTTTCACATTCATTTTGACTTTCGGCATTTTTAAGGAAATTTCCAAGGCGCTTCGCTTATAACTTTTCGAAATTTATTTTTGGAATTTTTAATTATATATACTTAGATAGAACTCGTCAAGGCCTATCTAATAACACCTCTTTTATTAACATTCGGTTAATAAAAGTACTAAATTTTCAACATACAAATCTCAATTTACCGTTTTTTCGAAAATTTTCTGCGATTTTCGTTTAATAACTTGCCCCCTTATTTTTTCTAAACAATTAATTATACATATCTAGATAGCTCGCGTCACGACCTATCTAACAACACCTCTTTTAAGTAAATCTGGTAAATAGAATCCTTGAAATTCGACATTTAAATTTCAATTCTAGTCATTTTTGAGGTTTTTGTCGATTAATTCGATAGCCTTTCTTTTCCAAATTATCAATTATATATATTTAGATAGCTCTGTTAATTACCCGTCGAAAGACACCACTTTCGTCCGGATCCGCCTGACGGAAAGTTGGGAAATTGACTTTTAAAATTTTCATTACTGTTTGTTTACTTTTGAAAGTCTACCTTAGGGGTGCACATTTGGAACATTTGTGCGAAATTTGAATCGAATACAGCTGCTAGTGTTGTTGTTATTTGTTGATATCATCTTTGTAGACACTCCTGCGTCCCGTGGGAAGAAAATTACCTGAAAAACAAAGAAAAATTTTTAATTTCTGGACTTAGAATATTTTTAAATTTCTAAATTAACAAATTTTCGAGGTTTTTGTCGAATTATTCGATAACGCTTCACCTCAAAGTTGACATAGTTACAGATCTAGATAGCCCTCATCAAGGCCTATCTAATAACACCTCCTTTGTATAGGTTGTGTAAATAGAAGTTACTAAATTTTCACATTCATTTTGACTTTCGGCATTTTTAAGGAAATTTCCAAGGCGCTTCGCTTATAACTTTTCGAAATTTATTTTTGGAATTTTTAATTATATATACTTAGATAGAACTCGTCAAGGCCTATCTAATAACACCTCTTTTATTAACATTCGGTTAATAAAAGTACTAAATTTTCAACATACAAATCTCAATTTACCGTTTTTTCGAAAATTTTCTGCGATTTTCGTTTAATAACTTGCCCCCTTATTTTTTCTAAACAATTAATTATACATATCTAGATAGCTCGCGTCACGACCTATCTAACAACACCTCTTTTAAGTAAATCTGGTAAATAGAATCCTTGAAATTCGACATTTAAATTTCAATTCTAGTCATTTTTGAGGTTTTTGTCGATTAATTCGATAGCCTTTCTTTTCCAAATTATCAATTATATATATTTAGATAGCTCTGTTAATTACCCGTCGAAAGACACCACTTTCGTCCGGATCCGCCTGACGGAAAGTTGGGAAATTGACTTTTAAAATTTTCATTACTGTTTGTTTACTTTTGAAAGTCTACCTTAGGGGTGCACATTTGGAACATTTGTGCGAAATTTGAATCGAATACAGCTGCTAGTGTTGTTGTTATTTGTTGATATCATCTTTGTAGACACTCCTGCGTCCCGTGGGAAGAAAATTACCTGAAAAACAAAGAAAAATTTTTAATTTCTGGACTTAGAATATTTTTAAATTTCTAAATTAACAAATTTTCGAGGTTTTTGTCGAATTATTCGATAACGCTTCACCTCAAAGTTGACATAGTTACAGATCTAGATAGCCCTCATCAAGGCCTATCTAATAACACCTCCTTTGTATAGGTTGTGTAAATAGAAGTTACTAAATTTTCACATTCATTTTGACTTTCGGCATTTTTAAGGAAATTTCCAAGGCGCTTCGCTTATAACTTTTCGAAATTTATTTTTGGAATTTTTAATTATATATACTTAGATAGAACTCGTCAAGGCCTATCTAATAACACCTCTTTTATTAACATTCGGTTAATAAAAGTACTAAATTTTCAACATACAAATCTCAATTTACCGTTTTTTCGAAAATTTTCTGCGATTTTCGTTTAATAACTTGCCCCCTTATTTTTTCTAAACAATTAATTATACATATCTAGATAGCTCGCGTCACGACCTATCTAACAACACCTCTTTTAAGTAAATCTGGTAAATAGAATCCTTGAAATTCGACATTTAAATTTCAATTCTAGTCATTTTTGAGGTTTTTGTCGATTAATTCGATAGCCTTTCTTTTCCAAATTATCAATTATATATATTTAGATAGCTCTGTTAATTACCCGTCGAAAGACACCACTTTCGTCCGGATCCGCCTGACGGAAAGTTGGGAAATTGACTTTTAAAATTTTCATTACTGTTTGTTTACTTTTGAAAGTCTACCTTAGGGGTGCACATTTGGAACATTTGTGCGAAATTTGAATCGAATACAGCTGCTAGTGTTGTTGTTATTTGTTGATATCATCTTTGTAGACACTCCTGCGTCCCGTGGGAAGAAAATTACCTGAAAAACAAAGAAAAATTTTTAATTTCTGGACTTAGAATATTTTTAAATTTCTAAATTAACAAATTTTCGAGGTTTTTGTCGAATTATTCGATAACGCTTCACCTCAAAGTTGACATAGTTACAGATCTAGATAGCCCTCATCAAGGCCTATCTAATAACACCTCCTTTGTATAGGTTGTGTAAATAGAAGTTACTAAATTTTCACATTCATTTTGACTTTCGGCATTTTTAAGGAAATTTCCAAGGCGCTTCGCTTATAACTTTTCGAAATTTATTTTTGGAATTTTTAATTATATATACTTAGATAGAACTCGTCAAGGCCTATCTAATAACACCTCTTTTATTAACATTCGGTTAATAAAAGTACTAAATTTTCAACATACAAATCTCAATTTACCGTTTTTTCGAAAATTTTCTGCGATTTTCGTTTAATAACTTGCCCCCTTATTTTTTCTAAACAATTAATTATACATATCTAGATAGCTCGCGTCACGACCTATCTAACAACACCTCTTTTAAGTAAATCTGGTAAATAGAATCCTTGAAATTCGACATTTAAATTTCAATTCTAGTCATTTTTGAGGTTTTTGTCGATTAATTCGATAGCCTTTCTTTTCCAAATTATCAATTATATATATTTAGATAGCTCTGTTAATTACCCGTCGAAAGACACCACTTTCGTCCGGATCCGCCTGACGGAAAGTTGGGAAATTGACTTTTAAAATTTTCATTACTGTTTGTTTACTTTTGAAAGTCTACCTTAGGGGTGCACATTTGGAACATTTGTGCGAAATTTGAATCGAATACAGCTGCTAGTGTTGTTGTTATTTGTTGATATCATCTTTGTAGACACTCCTGCGTCCCGTGGGAAGAAAATTACCTGAAAAACAAAGAAAAATTTTTAATTTCTGGACTTAGAATATTTTTAAATTTCTAAATTAACAAATTTTCGAGGTTTTTGTCGAATTATTCGATAACGCTTCACCTCAAAGTTGACATAGTTACAGATCTAGATAGCCCTCATCAAGGCCTATCTAATAACACCTCCTTTGTATAGGTTGTGTAAATAGAAGTTACTAAATTTTCACATTCATTTTGACTTTCGGCATTTTTAAGGAAATTTCCAAGGCGCTTCGCTTATAACTTTTCGAAATTTATTTTTGGAATTTTTAATTATATATACTTAGATAGAACTCGTCAAGGCCTATCTAATAACACCTCTTTTATTAACATTCGGTTAATAAAAGTACTAAATTTTCAACATACAAATCTCAATTTACCGTTTTTTCGAAAATTTTCTGCGATTTTCGTTTAATAACTTGCCCCCTTATTTTTTCTAAACAATTAATTATACATATCTAGATAGCTCGCGTCACGACCTATCTAACAACACCTCTTTTAAGTAAATCTGGTAAATAGAATCCTTGAAATTCGACATTTAAATTTCAATTCTAGTCATTTTTGAGGTTTTTGTCGATTAATTCGATAGCCTTTCTTTTCCAAATTATCAATTATATATATTTAGATAGCTCTGTTAATTACCCGTCGAAAGACACCACTTTCGTCCGGATCCGCCTGACGGAAAGTTGGGAAATTGACTTTTAAAATTTTCATTACTGTTTGTTTACTTTTGAAAGTCTACCTTAGGGGTGCACATTTGGAACATTTGTGCGAAATTTGAATCGAATACAGCTGCTAGTGTTGTTGTTATTTGTTGATATCATCTTTGTAGACACTCCTGCGTCCCGTGGGAAGAAAATTACCTGAAAAACAAAGAAAAATTTTTAATTTCTGGACTTAGAATATTTTTAAATTTCTAAATTAACAAATTTTCGAGGTTTTTGTCGAATTATTCGATAACGCTTCACCTCAAAGTTGACATAGTTACAGATCTAGATAGCCCTCATCAAGGCCTATCTAATAACACCTCCTTTGTATAGGTTGTGTAAATAGAAGTTACTAAATTTTCACATTCATTTTGACTTTCGGCATTTTTAAGGAAATTTCCAAGGCGCTTCGCTTATAACTTTTCGAAATTTATTTTTGGAATTTTTAATTATATATACTTAGATAGAACTCGTCAAGGCCTATCTAATAACACCTCTTTTATTAACATTCGGTTAATAAAAGTACTAAATTTTCAACATACAAATCTCAATTTACCGTTTTTTCGAAAATTTTCTGCGATTTTCGTTTAATAACTTGCCCCCTTATTTTTTCTAAACAATTAATTATACATATCTAGATAGCTCGCGTCACGACCTATCTAACAACACCTCTTTTAAGTAAATCTGGTAAATAGAATCCTTGAAATTCGACATTTAAATTTCAATTCTAGTCATTTTTGAGGTTTTTGTCGATTAATTCGATAGCCTTTCTTTTCCAAATTATCAATTATATATATTTAGATAGCTCTGTTAATTACCCGTCGAAAGACACCACTTTCGTCCGGATCCGCCTGACGGAAAGTTGGGAAATTGACTTTTAAAATTTTCATTACTGTTTGTTTACTTTTGAAAGTCTACCTTAGGGGTGCACATTTGGAACATTTGTGCGAAATTTGAATCGAATACAGCTGCTAGTGTTGTTGTTATTTGTTGATATCATCTTTGTAGACACTCCTGCGTCCCGTGGGAAGAAAATTACCTGAAAAACAAAGAAAAATTTTTAATTTCTGGACTTAGAATATTTTTAAATTTCTAAATTAACAAATTTTCGAGGTTTTTGTCGAATTATTCGATAACGCTTCACCTCAAAGTTGACATAGTTACAGATCTAGATAGCCCTCATCAAGGCCTATCTAATAACACCTCCTTTGTATAGGTTGTGTAAATAGAAGTTACTAAATTTTCACATTCATTTTGACTTTCGGCATTTTTAAGGAAATTTCCAAGGCGCTTCGCTTATAACTTTTCGAAATTTATTTTTGGAATTTTTAATTATATATACTTAGATAGAACTCGTCAAGGCCTATCTAATAACACCTCTTTTATTAACATTCGGTTAATAAAAGTACTAAATTTTCAACATACAAATCTCAATTTACCGTTTTTTCGAAAATTTTCTGCGATTTTCGTTTAATAACTTGCCCCCTTATTTTTTCTAAACAATTAATTATACATATCTAGATAGCTCGCGTCACGACCTATCTAACAACACCTCTTTTAAGTAAATCTGGTAAATAGAATCCTTGAAATTCGACATTTAAATTTCAATTCTAGTCATTTTTGAGGTTTTTGTCGATTAATTCGATAGCCTTTCTTTTCCAAATTATCAATTATATATATTTAGATAGCTCTGTTAATTACCCGTCGAAAGACACCACTTTCGTCCGGATCCGCCTGACGGAAAGTTGGGAAATTGACTTTTAAAATTTTCATTACTGTTTGTTTACTTTTGAAAGTCTACCTTAGGGGTGCACATTTGGAACATTTGTGCGAAATTTGAATCGAATACAGCTGCTAGTGTTGTTGTTATTTGTTGATATCATCTTTGTAGACACTCCTGCGTCCCGTGGGAAGAAAATTACCTGAAAAACAAAGAAAAATTTTTAATTTCTGGACTTAGAATATTTTTAAATTTCTAAATTAACAAATTTTCGAGGTTTTTGTCGAATTATTCGATAACGCTTCACCTCAAAGTTGACATAGTTACAGATCTAGATAGCCCTCATCAAGGCCTATCTAATAACACCTCCTTTGTATAGGTTGTGTAAATAGAAGTTACTAAATTTTCACATTCATTTTGACTTTCGGCATTTTTAAGGAAATTTCCAAGGCGCTTCGCTTATAACTTTTCGAAATTTATTTTTGGAATTTTTAATTATATATACTTAGATAGAACTCGTCAAGGCCTATCTAATAACACCTCTTTTATTAACATTCGGTTAATAAAAGTACTAAATTTTCAACATACAAATCTCAATTTACCGTTTTTTCGAAAATTTTCTGCGATTTTCGTTTAATAACTTGCCCCCTTATTTTTTCTAAACAATTAATTATACATATCTAGATAGCTCGCGTCACGACCTATCTAACAACACCTCTTTTAAGTAAATCTGGTAAATAGAATCCTTGAAATTCGACATTTAAATTTCAATTCTAGTCATTTTTGAGGTTTTTGTCGATTAATTCGATAGCCTTTCTTTTCCAAATTATCAATTATATATATTTAGATAGCTCTGTTAATTACCCGTCGAAAGACACCACTTTCGTCCGGATCCGCCTGACGGAAAGTTGGGAAATTGACTTTTAAAATTTTCATTACTGTTTGTTTACTTTTGAAAGTCTACCTTAGGGGTGCACATTTGGAACATTTGTGCGAAATTTGAATCGAATACAGCTGCTAGTGTTGTTGTTATTTGTTGATATCATCTTTGTAGACACTCCTGCGTCCCGTGGGAAGAAAATTACCTGAAAAACAAAGAAAAATTTTTAATTTCTGGACTTAGAATATTTTTAAATTTCTAAATTAACAAATTTTCGAGGTTTTTGTCGAATTATTCGATAACGCTTCACCTCAAAGTTGACATAGTTACAGATCTAGATAGCCCTCATCAAGGCCTATCTAATAACACCTCCTTTGTATAGGTTGTGTAAATAGAAGTTACTAAATTTTCACATTCATTTTGACTTTCGGCATTTTTAAGGAAATTTCCAAGGCGCTTCGCTTATAACTTTTCGAAATTTATTTTTGGAATTTTTAATTATATATACTTAGATAGAACTCGTCAAGGCCTATCTAATAACACCTCTTTTATTAACATTCGGTTAATAAAAGTACTAAATTTTCAACATACAAATCTCAATTTACCGTTTTTTCGAAAATTTTCTGCGATTTTCGTTTAATAACTTGCCCCCTTATTTTTTCTAAACAATTAATTATACATATCTAGATAGCTCGCGTCACGACCTATCTAACAACACCTCTTTTAAGTAAATCTGGTAAATAGAATCCTTGAAATTCGACATTTAAATTTCAATTCTAGTCATTTTTGAGGTTTTTGTCGATTAATTCGATAGCCTTTCTTTTCCAAATTATCAATTATATATATTTAGATAGCTCTGTTAATTACCCGTCGAAAGACACCACTTTCGTCCGGATCCGCCTGACGGAAAGTTGGGAAATTGACTTTTAAAATTTTCATTACTGTTTGTTTACTTTTGAAAGTCTACCTTAGGGGTGCACATTTGGAACATTTGTGCGAAATTTGAATCGAATACAGCTGCTAGTGTTGTTGTTATTTGTTGATATCATCTTTGTAGACACTCCTGCGTCCCGTGGGAAGAAAATTACCTGAAAAACAAAGAAAAATTTTTAATTTCTGGACTTAGAATATTTTTAAATTTCTAAATTAACAAATTTTCGAGGTTTTTGTCGAATTATTCGATAACGCTTCACCTCAAAGTTGACATAGTTACAGATCTAGATAGCCCTCATCAAGGCCTATCTAATAACACCTCCTTTGTATAGGTTGTGTAAATAGAAGTTACTAAATTTTCACATTCATTTTGACTTTCGGCATTTTTAAGGAAATTTCCAAGGCGCTTCGCTTATAACTTTTCGAAATTTATTTTTGGAATTTTTAATTATATATACTTAGATAGAACTCGTCAAGGCCTATCTAATAACACCTCTTTTATTAACATTCGGTTAATAAAAGTACTAAATTTTCAACATACAAATCTCAATTTACCGTTTTTTCGAAAATTTTCTGCGATTTTCGTTTAATAACTTGCCCCCTTATTTTTTCTAAACAATTAATTATACATATCTAGATAGCTCGCGTCACGACCTATCTAACAACACCTCTTTTAAGTAAATCTGGTAAATAGAATCCTTGAAATTCGACATTTAAATTTCAATTCTAGTCATTTTTGAGGTTTTTGTCGATTAATTCGATAGCCTTTCTTTTCCAAATTATCAATTATATATATTTAGATAGCTCTGTTAATTACCCGTCGAAAGACACCACTTTCGTCCGGATCCGCCTGACGGAAAGTTGGGAAATTGACTTTTAAAATTTTCATTACTGTTTGTTTACTTTTGAAAGTCTACCTTAGGGGTGCACATTTGGAACATTTGTGCGAAATTTGAATCGAATACAGCTGCTAGTGTTGTTGTTATTTGTTGATATCATCTTTGTAGACACTCCTGCGTCCCGTGGGAAGAAAATTACCTGAAAAACAAAGAAAAATTTTTAATTTCTGGACTTAGAATATTTTTAAATTTCTAAATTAACAAATTTTCGAGGTTTTTGTCGAATTATTCGATAACGCTTCACCTCAAAGTTGACATAGTTACAGATCTAGATAGCCCTCATCAAGGCCTATCTAATAACACCTCCTTTGTATAGGTTGTGTAAATAGAAGTTACTAAATTTTCACATTCATTTTGACTTTCGGCATTTTTAAGGAAATTTCCAAGGCGCTTCGCTTATAACTTTTCGAAATTTATTTTTGGAATTTTTAATTATATATACTTAGATAGAACTCGTCAAGGCCTATCTAATAACACCTCTTTTATTAACATTCGGTTAATAAAAGTACTAAATTTTCAACATACAAATCTCAATTTACCGTTTTTTCGAAAATTTTCTGCGATTTTCGTTTAATAACTTGCCCCCTTATTTTTTCTAAACAATTAATTATACATATCTAGATAGCTCGCGTCACGACCTATCTAACAACACCTCTTTTAAGTAAATCTGGTAAATAGAATCCTTGAAATTCGACATTTAAATTTCAATTCTAGTCATTTTTGAGGTTTTTGTCGATTAATTCGATAGCCTTTCTTTTCCAAATTATCAATTATATATATTTAGATAGCTCTGTTAATTACCCGTCGAAAGACACCACTTTCGTCCGGATCCGCCTGACGGAAAGTTGGGAAATTGACTTTTAAAATTTTCATTACTGTTTGTTTACTTTTGAAAGTCTACCTTAGGGGTGCACATTTGGAACATTTGTGCGAAATTTGAATCGAATACAGCTGCTAGTGTTGTTGTTATTTGTTGATATCATCTTTGTAGACACTCCTGCGTCCCGTGGGAAGAAAATTACCTGAAAAACAAAGAAAAATTTTTAATTTCTGGACTTAGAATATTTTTAAATTTCTAAATTAACAAATTTTCGAGGTTTTTGTCGAATTATTCGATAACGCTTCACCTCAAAGTTGACATAGTTACAGATCTAGATAGCCCTCATCAAGGCCTATCTAATAACACCTCCTTTGTATAGGTTGTGTAAATAGAAGTTACTAAATTTTCACATTCATTTTGACTTTCGGCATTTTTAAGGAAATTTCCAAGGCGCTTCGCTTATAACTTTTCGAAATTTATTTTTGGAATTTTTAATTATATATACTTAGATAGAACTCGTCAAGGCCTATCTAATAACACCTCTTTTATTAACATTCGGTTAATAAAAGTACTAAATTTTCAACATACAAATCTCAATTTACCGTTTTTTCGAAAATTTTCTGCGATTTTCGTTTAATAACTTGCCCCCTTATTTTTTCTAAACAATTAATTATACATATCTAGATAGCTCGCGTCACGACCTATCTAACAACACCTCTTTTAAGTAAATCTGGTAAATAGAATCCTTGAAATTCGACATTTAAATTTCAATTCTAGTCATTTTTGAGGTTTTTGTCGATTAATTCGATAGCCTTTCTTTTCCAAATTATCAATTATATATATTTAGATAGCTCTGTTAATTACCCGTCGAAAGACACCACTTTCGTCCGGATCCGCCTGACGGAAAGTTGGGAAATTGACTTTTAAAATTTTCATTACTGTTTGTTTACTTTTGAAAGTCTACCTTAGGGGTGCACATTTGGAACATTTGTGCGAAATTTGAATCGAATACAGCTGCTAGTGTTGTTGTTATTTGTTGATATCATCTTTGTAGACACTCCTGCGTCCCGTGGGAAGAAAATTACCTGAAAAACAAAGAAAAATTTTTAATTTCTGGACTTAGAATATTTTTAAATTTCTAAATTAACAAATTTTCGAGGTTTTTGTCGAATTATTCGATAACGCTTCACCTCAAAGTTGACATAGTTACAGATCTAGATAGCCCTCATCAAGGCCTATCTAATAACACCTCCTTTGTATAGGTTGTGTAAATAGAAGTTACTAAATTTTCACATTCATTTTGACTTTCGGCATTTTTAAGGAAATTTCCAAGGCGCTTCGCTTATAACTTTTCGAAATTTATTTTTGGAATTTTTAATTATATATACTTAGATAGAACTCGTCAAGGCCTATCTAATAACACCTCTTTTATTAACATTCGGTTAATAAAAGTACTAAATTTTCAACATACAAATCTCAATTTACCGTTTTTTCGAAAATTTTCTGCGATTTTCGTTTAATAACTTGCCCCCTTATTTTTTCTAAACAATTAATTATACATATCTAGATAGCTCGCGTCACGACCTATCTAACAACACCTCTTTTAAGTAAATCTGGTAAATAGAATCCTTGAAATTCGACATTTAAATTTCAATTCTAGTCATTTTTGAGGTTTTTGTCGATTAATTCGATAGCCTTTCTTTTCCAAATTATCAATTATATATATTTAGATAGCTCTGTTAATTACCCGTCGAAAGACACCACTTTCGTCCGGATCCGCCTGACGGAAAGTTGGGAAATTGACTTTTAAAATTTTCATTACTGTTTGTTTACTTTTGAAAGTCTACCTTAGGGGTGCACATTTGGAACATTTGTGCGAAATTTGAATCGAATACAGCTGCTAGTGTTGTTGTTATTTGTTGATATCATCTTTGTAGACACTCCTGCGTCCCGTGGGAAGAAAATTACCTGAAAAACAAAGAAAAATTTTTAATTTCTGGACTTAGAATATTTTTAAATTTCTAAATTAACAAATTTTCGAGGTTTTTGTCGAATTATTCGATAACGCTTCACCTCAAAGTTGACATAGTTACAGATCTAGATAGCCCTCATCAAGGCCTATCTAATAACACCTCCTTTGTATAGGTTGTGTAAATAGAAGTTACTAAATTTTCACATTCATTTTGACTTTCGGCATTTTTAAGGAAATTTCCAAGGCGCTTCGCTTATAACTTTTCGAAATTTATTTTTGGAATTTTTAATTATATATACTTAGATAGAACTCGTCAAGGCCTATCTAATAACACCTCTTTTATTAACATTCGGTTAATAAAAGTACTAAATTTTCAACATACAAATCTCAATTTACCGTTTTTTCGAAAATTTTCTGCGATTTTCGTTTAATAACTTGCCCCCTTATTTTTTCTAAACAATTAATTATACATATCTAGATAGCTCGCGTCACGACCTATCTAACAACACCTCTTTTAAGTAAATCTGGTAAATAGAATCCTTGAAATTCGACATTTAAATTTCAATTCTAGTCATTTTTGAGGTTTTTGTCGATTAATTCGATAGCCTTTCTTTTCCAAATTATCAATTATATATATTTAGATAGCTCTGTTAATTACCCGTCGAAAGACACCACTTTCGTCCGGATCCGCCTGACGGAAAGTTGGGAAATTGACTTTTAAAATTTTCATTACTGTTTGTTTACTTTTGAAAGTCTACCTTAGGGGTGCACATTTGGAACATTTGTGCGAAATTTGAATCGAATACAGCTGCTAGTGTTGTTGTTATTTGTTGATATCATCTTTGTAGACACTCCTGCGTCCCGTGGGAAGAAAATTACCTGAAAAACAAAGAAAAATTTTTAATTTCTGGACTTAGAATATTTTTAAATTTCTAAATTAACAAATTTTCGAGGTTTTTGTCGAATTATTCGATAACGCTTCACCTCAAAGTTGACATAGTTACAGATCTAGATAGCCCTCATCAAGGCCTATCTAATAACACCTCCTTTGTATAGGTTGTGTAAATAGAAGTTACTAAATTTTCACATTCATTTTGACTTTCGGCATTTTTAAGGAAATTTCCAAGGCGCTTCGCTTATAACTTTTCGAAATTTATTTTTGGAATTTTTAATTATATATACTTAGATAGAACTCGTCAAGGCCTATCTAATAACACCTCTTTTATTAACATTCGGTTAATAAAAGTACTAAATTTTCAACATACAAATCTCAATTTACCGTTTTTTCGAAAATTTTCTGCGATTTTCGTTTAATAACTTGCCCCCTTATTTTTTCTAAACAATTAATTATACATATCTAGATAGCTCGCGTCACGACCTATCTAACAACACCTCTTTTAAGTAAATCTGGTAAATAGAATCCTTGAAATTCGACATTTAAATTTCAATTCTAGTCATTTTTGAGGTTTTTGTCGATTAATTCGATAGCCTTTCTTTTCCAAATTATCAATTATATATATTTAGATAGCTCTGTTAATTACCCGTCGAAAGACACCACTTTCGTCCGGATCCGCCTGACGGAAAGTTGGGAAATTGACTTTTAAAATTTTCATTACTGTTTGTTTACTTTTGAAAGTCTACCTTAGGGGTGCACATTTGGAACATTTGTGCGAAATTTGAATCGAATACAGCTGCTAGTGTTGTTGTTATTTGTTGATATCATCTTTGTAGACACTCCTGCGTCCCGTGGGAAGAAAATTACCTGAAAAACAAAGAAAAATTTTTAATTTCTGGACTTAGAATATTTTTAAATTTCTAAATTAACAAATTTTCGAGGTTTTTGTCGAATTATTCGATAACGCTTCACCTCAAAGTTGACATAGTTACAGATCTAGATAGCCCTCATCAAGGCCTATCTAATAACACCTCCTTTGTATAGGTTGTGTAAATAGAAGTTACTAAATTTTCACATTCATTTTGACTTTCGGCATTTTTAAGGAAATTTCCAAGGCGCTTCGCTTATAACTTTTCGAAATTTATTTTTGGAATTTTTAATTATATATACTTAGATAGAACTCGTCAAGGCCTATCTAATAACACCTCTTTTATTAACATTCGGTTAATAAAAGTACTAAATTTTCAACATACAAATCTCAATTTACCGTTTTTTCGAAAATTTTCTGCGATTTTCGTTTAATAACTTGCCCCCTTATTTTTTCTAAACAATTAATTATACATATCTAGATAGCTCGCGTCACGACCTATCTAACAACACCTCTTTTAAGTAAATCTGGTAAATAGAATCCTTGAAATTCGACATTTAAATTTCAATTCTAGTCATTTTTGAGGTTTTTGTCGATTAATTCGATAGCCTTTCTTTTCCAAATTATCAATTATATATATTTAGATAGCTCTGTTAATTACCCGTCGAAAGACACCACTTTCGTCCGGATCCGCCTGACGGAAAGTTGGGAAATTGACTTTTAAAATTTTCATTACTGTTTGTTTACTTTTGAAAGTCTACCTTAGGGGTGCACATTTGGAACATTTGTGCGAAATTTGAATCGAATACAGCTGCTAGTGTTGTTGTTATTTGTTGATATCATCTTTGTAGACACTCCTGCGTCCCGTGGGAAGAAAATTACCTGAAAAACAAAGAAAAATTTTTAATTTCTGGACTTAGAATATTTTTAAATTTCTAAATTAACAAATTTTCGAGGTTTTTGTCGAATTATTCGATAACGCTTCACCTCAAAGTTGACATAGTTACAGATCTAGATAGCCCTCATCAAGGCCTATCTAATAACACCTCCTTTGTATAGGTTGTGTAAATAGAAGTTACTAAATTTTCACATTCATTTTGACTTTCGGCATTTTTAAGGAAATTTCCAAGGCGCTTCGCTTATAACTTTTCGAAATTTATTTTTGGAATTTTTAATTATATATACTTAGATAGAACTCGTCAAGGCCTATCTAATAACACCTCTTTTATTAACATTCGGTTAATAAAAGTACTAAATTTTCAACATACAAATCTCAATTTACCGTTTTTTCGAAAATTTTCTGCGATTTTCGTTTAATAACTTGCCCCCTTATTTTTTCTAAACAATTAATTATACATATCTAGATAGCTCGCGTCACGACCTATCTAACAACACCTCTTTTAAGTAAATCTGGTAAATAGAATCCTTGAAATTCGACATTTAAATTTCAATTCTAGTCATTTTTGAGGTTTTTGTCGATTAATTCGATAGCCTTTCTTTTCCAAATTATCAATTATATATATTTAGATAGCTCTGTTAATTACCCGTCGAAAGACACCACTTTCGTCCGGATCCGCCTGACGGAAAGTTGGGAAATTGACTTTTAAAATTTTCATTACTGTTTGTTTACTTTTGAAAGTCTACCTTAGGGGTGCACATTTGGAACATTTGTGCGAAATTTGAATCGAATACAGCTGCTAGTGTTGTTGTTATTTGTTGATATCATCTTTGTAGACACTCCTGCGTCCCGTGGGAAGAAAATTACCTGAAAAACAAAGAAAAATTTTTAATTTCTGGACTTAGAATATTTTTAAATTTCTAAATTAACAAATTTTCGAGGTTTTTGTCGAATTATTCGATAACGCTTCACCTCAAAGTTGACATAGTTACAGATCTAGATAGCCCTCATCAAGGCCTATCTAATAACACCTCCTTTGTATAGGTTGTGTAAATAGAAGTTACTAAATTTTCACATTCATTTTGACTTTCGGCATTTTTAAGGAAATTTCCAAGGCGCTTCGCTTATAACTTTTCGAAATTTATTTTTGGAATTTTTAATTATATATACTTAGATAGAACTCGTCAAGGCCTATCTAATAACACCTCTTTTATTAACATTCGGTTAATAAAAGTACTAAATTTTCAACATACAAATCTCAATTTACCGTTTTTTCGAAAATTTTCTGCGATTTTCGTTTAATAACTTGCCCCCTTATTTTTTCTAAACAATTAATTATACATATCTAGATAGCTCGCGTCACGACCTATCTAACAACACCTCTTTTAAGTAAATCTGGTAAATAGAATCCTTGAAATTCGACATTTAAATTTCAATTCTAGTCATTTTTGAGGTTTTTGTCGATTAATTCGATAGCCTTTCTTTTCCAAATTATCAATTATATATATTTAGATAGCTCTGTTAATTACCCGTCGAAAGACACCACTTTCGTCCGGATCCGCCTGACGGAAAGTTGGGAAATTGACTTTTAAAATTTTCATTACTGTTTGTTTACTTTTGAAAGTCTACCTTAGGGGTGCACATTTGGAACATTTGTGCGAAATTTGAATCGAATACAGCTGCTAGTGTTGTTGTTATTTGTTGATATCATCTTTGTAGACACTCCTGCGTCCCGTGGGAAGAAAATTACCTGAAAAACAAAGAAAAATTTTTAATTTCTGGACTTAGAATATTTTTAAATTTCTAAATTAACAAATTTTCGAGGTTTTTGTCGAATTATTCGATAACGCTTCACCTCAAAGTTGACATAGTTACAGATCTAGATAGCCCTCATCAAGGCCTATCTAATAACACCTCCTTTGTATAGGTTGTGTAAATAGAAGTTACTAAATTTTCACATTCATTTTGACTTTCGGCATTTTTAAGGAAATTTCCAAGGCGCTTCGCTTATAACTTTTCGAAATTTATTTTTGGAATTTTTAATTATATATACTTAGATAGAACTCGTCAAGGCCTATCTAATAACACCTCTTTTATTAACATTCGGTTAATAAAAGTACTAAATTTTCAACATACAAATCTCAATTTACCGTTTTTTCGAAAATTTTCTGCGATTTTCGTTTAATAACTTGCCCCCTTATTTTTTCTAAACAATTAATTATACATATCTAGATAGCTCGCGTCACGACCTATCTAACAACACCTCTTTTAAGTAAATCTGGTAAATAGAATCCTTGAAATTCGACATTTAAATTTCAATTCTAGTCATTTTTGAGGTTTTTGTCGATTAATTCGATAGCCTTTCTTTTCCAAATTATCAATTATATATATTTAGATAGCTCTGTTAATTACCCGTCGAAAGACACCACTTTCGTCCGGATCCGCCTGACGGAAAGTTGGGAAATTGACTTTTAAAATTTTCATTACTGTTTGTTTACTTTTGAAAGTCTACCTTAGGGGTGCACATTTGGAACATTTGTGCGAAATTTGAATCGAATACAGCTGCTAGTGTTGTTGTTATTTGTTGATATCATCTTTGTAGACACTCCTGCGTCCCGTGGGAAGAAAATTACCTGAAAAACAAAGAAAAATTTTTAATTTCTGGACTTAGAATATTTTTAAATTTCTAAATTAACAAATTTTCGAGGTTTTTGTCGAATTATTCGATAACGCTTCACCTCAAAGTTGACATAGTTACAGATCTAGATAGCCCTCATCAAGGCCTATCTAATAACACCTCCTTTGTATAGGTTGTGTAAATAGAAGTTACTAAATTTTCACATTCATTTTGACTTTCGGCATTTTTAAGGAAATTTCCAAGGCGCTTCGCTTATAACTTTTCGAAATTTATTTTTGGAATTTTTAATTATATATACTTAGATAGAACTCGTCAAGGCCTATCTAATAACACCTCTTTTATTAACATTCGGTTAATAAAAGTACTAAATTTTCAACATACAAATCTCAATTTACCGTTTTTTCGAAAATTTTCTGCGATTTTCGTTTAATAACTTGCCCCCTTATTTTTTCTAAACAATTAATTATACATATCTAGATAGCTCGCGTCACGACCTATCTAACAACACCTCTTTTAAGTAAATCTGGTAAATAGAATCCTTGAAATTCGACATTTAAATTTCAATTCTAGTCATTTTTGAGGTTTTTGTCGATTAATTCGATAGCCTTTCTTTTCCAAATTATCAATTATATATATTTAGATAGCTCTGTTAATTACCCGTCGAAAGACACCACTTTCGTCCGGATCCGCCTGACGGAAAGTTGGGAAATTGACTTTTAAAATTTTCATTACTGTTTGTTTACTTTTGAAAGTCTACCTTAGGGGTGCACATTTGGAACATTTGTGCGAAATTTGAATCGAATACAGCTGCTAGTGTTGTTGTTATTTGTTGATATCATCTTTGTAGACACTCCTGCGTCCCGTGGGAAGAAAATTACCTGAAAAACAAAGAAAAATTTTTAATTTCTGGACTTAGAATATTTTTAAATTTCTAAATTAACAAATTTTCGAGGTTTTTGTCGAATTATTCGATAACGCTTCACCTCAAAGTTGACATAGTTACAGATCTAGATAGCCCTCATCAAGGCCTATCTAATAACACCTCCTTTGTATAGGTTGTGTAAATAGAAGTTACTAAATTTTCACATTCATTTTGACTTTCGGCATTTTTAAGGAAATTTCCAAGGCGCTTCGCTTATAACTTTTCGAAATTTATTTTTGGAATTTTTAATTATATATACTTAGATAGAACTCGTCAAGGCCTATCTAATAACACCTCTTTTATTAACATTCGGTTAATAAAAGTACTAAATTTTCAACATACAAATCTCAATTTACCGTTTTTTCGAAAATTTTCTGCGATTTTCGTTTAATAACTTGCCCCCTTATTTTTTCTAAACAATTAATTATACATATCTAGATAGCTCGCGTCACGACCTATCTAACAACACCTCTTTTAAGTAAATCTGGTAAATAGAATCCTTGAAATTCGACATTTAAATTTCAATTCTAGTCATTTTTGAGGTTTTTGTCGATTAATTCGATAGCCTTTCTTTTCCAAATTATCAATTATATATATTTAGATAGCTCTGTTAATTACCCGTCGAAAGACACCACTTTCGTCCGGATCCGCCTGACGGAAAGTTGGGAAATTGACTTTTAAAATTTTCATTACTGTTTGTTTACTTTTGAAAGTCTACCTTAGGGGTGCACATTTGGAACATTTGTGCGAAATTTGAATCGAATACAGCTGCTAGTGTTGTTGTTATTTGTTGATATCATCTTTGTAGACACTCCTGCGTCCCGTGGGAAGAAAATTACCTGAAAAACAAAGAAAAATTTTTAATTTCTGGACTTAGAATATTTTTAAATTTCTAAATTAACAAATTTTCGAGGTTTTTGTCGAATTATTCGATAACGCTTCACCTCAAAGTTGACATAGTTACAGATCTAGATAGCCCTCATCAAGGCCTATCTAATAACACCTCCTTTGTATAGGTTGTGTAAATAGAAGTTACTAAATTTTCACATTCATTTTGACTTTCGGCATTTTTAAGGAAATTTCCAAGGCGCTTCGCTTATAACTTTTCGAAATTTATTTTTGGAATTTTTAATTATATATACTTAGATAGAACTCGTCAAGGCCTATCTAATAACACCTCTTTTATTAACATTCGGTTAATAAAAGTACTAAATTTTCAACATACAAATCTCAATTTACCGTTTTTTCGAAAATTTTCTGCGATTTTCGTTTAATAACTTGCCCCCTTATTTTTTCTAAACAATTAATTATACATATCTAGATAGCTCGCGTCACGACCTATCTAACAACACCTCTTTTAAGTAAATCTGGTAAATAGAATCCTTGAAATTCGACATTTAAATTTCAATTCTAGTCATTTTTGAGGTTTTTGTCGATTAATTCGATAGCCTTTCTTTTCCAAATTATCAATTATATATATTTAGATAGCTCTGTTAATTACCCGTCGAAAGACACCACTTTCGTCCGGATCCGCCTGACGGAAAGTTGAAAAATTGCCCGCCCACCCTTCCCTTATTTTACTTGGGTATATAGGCTTTCTGGAGTAAAGTTCACTGACCCCTCTTTTCAACTTCTAGGAAAAATTTTTATTCATTTATTTTAAATTTCGCACTTATTTTATTATCTGACCGAGGCATTATACACCTCAAAAAATTTATAGACCGGCTCAAATTAAGAGGATTAATTATATTATTGATTTTAATTATTAAATTTTAAACGTTAACTAGGTAGAATTATATTCTACCTACATTTAGTTTTAAGTTCAATATAAGTTGACACCCACCCCCTTATACAGGGTCAGACACACACATTTATTGACACACGCCCCCTATACAGGTTGGATACAAACACATACACTTTGACAATTTTCCCCGTCACACACATATATCAGCACACTCTCCAACACACACACATACACAAACACTACCACCACCAACATGTCTGGCATCGGAGTCCCTGCAATCAGGCGACTCAGTTTTTCCTCTTCGCCATCACCATCGCCGCACCCGCACCCACCGAAACGGCAAAAAGCACCAGCCACCCGTAGAACATCCACGGAGGCCGTCGGGACGTCGTCGGGACCGGTACAGGAACAGCCTAGGTCGAGCACCAGGACAGCCCAGGCTAGGGTCTGGCTTCAGAAAGGGAAGACTTGTGTGAACGAGTCCCGCAATCTGAAGACAGACCTTAAGGTGGGGATCCTTAATGCGATCGATCACCTGTACAAGTTGGTCAAGGAGGCGGAAGCGTCGACGGGAGCAGACCCACCCACGACGCAGGACAAACGCACCAACACGGTGGCCACGAGGAAACCGGAACCCGATGGGGCGACAGCAACAGAGGCGGAGTCTCTGGCGGCGGCGCTGGGGGAACAACGCCGCCTACTCAACATAAACAGCCAGAAACTAGACGACCTGAGGGAGGCGCTGCAGGATATCGGCAAGGCGACCGAGGGGATCGTGGTGCGCGCGCAAACTCAGATCGAGGACCTGGTCGCTACCGTCGCTAGAGATGTCGTCGTGGAGGCGAGGACGCATCTCGGCGAAATGGTAAAAGCGCAAATACCAGAGAGCGACCCGATCCCTAAGACGTATGCCAGTGTCGCAGCAGCCAAGCCCGGGCGTCGGCCGGCGCTTCACTCGTTGGCGGTGACCTCAAATGACAGTCAGGAGACTGCTGATGAGGTACTCGCCAGAGTGAAGAAGGCGGTCGACGCCAGGAGCACCGGCCTGAAAGTTAGTAAGGCCCGGAAGGCTAAGAATAGTACCATCATTCTAGGCTGCGACACGGAGGCGGAGAGGACCAGGGTGAGGGAGAGACTCGAGAGCCGAGGTGATGGGCTGAAAGTGGTGCCCATGAAGAATAAAGACCCACTCGTCGTCCTCAAGGACGTCTTTATGGACAGTGACGACGAGGAAACGGTAAGGGCCCTATACACCCAGAACACCGACATCTTCATGGGCCTACCACAGGAGGACCAAGAAATCTCTATAAAATACAAAAAGAGAACTCGAAACCCGAAGACTTCGCACGTAGTCCTGCAGGTGAGGCCACTAGTATGGCAAAGGATGACGGAGACCGGAATCCTCTACCTGGACCTGCAAAGGGTCAGAGTGGAGGACCAGTCTCCGCTCATCCAATGCACAAAGTGCCTCGCATTCGGTCACGGCCGTAAGTTCTGCACCGAGAGTGTGGACAAGTGCAGCCACTGCGGAGGCCCGCATTTGCGCGAGAGGTGTCCCGACTATAGTGCGGGAGCCGAGCCGCGGTGCTGCAACTGCACACACTCTGGGCTGCAAAACGTCGGCCACAACGCCTTTAGCACCGAATGCCCAACCCGAAAGAAGTGGGACTACTTGGCACGGCAGAGCACGTCATATTTATGACTAACACACTCAGCAGAACACACACACACTACACAGAAACACACACACACACACATACACTGATTTAATGAAGTATATATTGTACATATATGGAATAAATCGAAACACGCACACAAACATTGGAAACACACGCAAACAAAAAGAATCAGTTTAGGAACAATATACAGCGAAGTGGCAATAATTATATATATAATTTAGTATATATATACATTGTTGACAAAGATAGGAGCAAAATTTATAAGAATTAGGCAAAAATAAAAGCGCACATAAACACTAGACAAGTACACAAATAAAACACACAGGTCATGAATGCTACGAGCTCGCATGTCGGAAAACAGAATGGAAAATTGCAATACCGGGAAGAAACAACAGAAATAGCGAGAGGGTATAAATGCACCAAGCCACAAAGACATTATCCATTAACAAAAGCAAGAAAAGACACCTTAGATAAATAAATATTAGGAACTACAAAACCAAGCTTTTAAACATACTGTTGATGAAAATAAGGAAACCAAAAATTTTTTAGATTTAAAGAATAAACGCATTATAAGGAAAGAACTGTACACGAAAAGTAATGTAAGAGTATAACGGAAGAGTGTAAAGTATAACATAAAAATAGATAACAATTAAAAATATAAAAATTATATTAATAGCAATAAAACTACAGTAGATACATGTGATGGATGAGAGGCACTGGGTGCGAGAGAAACACATAGACAGACAATAATAAAACACTGAATAACAAGGTCCTGTCGAAACCTTGGACGGGGAAAAGCAGCGAGGTCAATAGACCTCACAAAAAAAAAAAAAAAAAAAAAAAAAAAACCTAACCTAACCTAACCTAACCTAACCTAACCTAACCTAACCTAACCTAACCTAACCTAACCTAACCTAACCTAACCTAACCTAACCTAACCTAACCTAACCTAACCTAACCTAACCTAACCTAACCTAACCTAACCTAACCTAACCTTTTTTTTTTTTTTTTTTTACGTGTGGAAATCCCCTCGGACCGTCACCCGCGCCGGGGCTTGCGGCGGGGCGGTGTGTCGGACTCGAACCGACTAAAACCACACGGTGTGCCACTCTGCGCCTGAAGAGGGAGGAGTCCGGGAACTGCTGTTATTACGCCGTCCAGACCCCTCCCAGCGCTTGCCCGCACAGAAGCGGGCACCCTCTCCAATACCTCTCCTTTTAGGCGACGTACGGCACACACGTAACGTCGCCTCCTCGCGGGCGGCCACTAGAGCGGATGGAAGGGAAAGCCCGTCCCGACCATCCGCGGCCACACTCAGGGCGGCATGAGGCGCAGGTGAGCGCGCCTCCGCTGCCCGGTTCGCCGGCGGCGGATTGGGTCCGAGTGGAGGTCGTCCTCCCGGGCCTTCTCCGCCGCCTCCTTCTGCGAGATGACTTCTTCGCAGAAGGTAGCGACCGCGGTAAAACTGCTATCGCTACCGGCCATGGAGCGAATGACGGCCGGTAGCGATAGATCTCCTCCGATGACTGCAGTGAGGGCCCGGCGCTGCGACGCCCATGCGGGGCAGATCGCCAGCGTATGCTGGGCCGAGTCTTCACTGCAGTCGCAGTGGTGGCAGGCGGGACTCAATTCCCTCCTAGCGACCGAGTGCAGGTACTTTCCGAAGCAACCGTGCCCGGAAAGTACCTGCGTCAGTCGGAAGGAAAGGGTCCCGTGCTGCCGCCCTGCCCACTCGAGGATGACCGGCTGGAGAGCCTCCACGGCGGCAAAGCCAGCGCGTGGAGTCTCCAGTCGGAAAGACCAACGAGCCATCGTGGCTCGACGGGCGGCTTCACGCCACTCGCGTACCTCTTCGGGCGGAGGGCGCATGCCTCTCTCCACCCGATATTCAGCCACCCGTCGATAAACTTCGGCGAGCACCTCCGCCTCCAAATCCCACGGGGGTGTTCCGGCCAACGCGCACGCTGCCTCGGTCGACACCGTGCGGTAACCACGTATCGCTCTGACCGCCAGTACCCTCTGAGGCCGCCAGAGGCGCGCCTTGTTCTGGGCGGTCAGAGCCGTGACCCACACCGGTGCGCCGTACAGCGCCATTGACCGGACAACCCCCGTGTACAGCTGTCTCGTTGCGACGCTGGCTCCACCCAAATTAGGCAAAAGTCGCCCAAGGGCAGAGGCAGCGTCGACCAGCTTGGGAGCAAGCTGTCGGAAGTGCTCGTCGAAGAGCCACCTACCGTCGAGGATCAGACCCAGATACTTCATCTGGGCCCGAACCGGTACGAGGACCGAGTTGACCTCTATGGAGGCGCCGGGGGGCGGACCACGACGGGGCCCGTGAAACAGCAGGGCCTCCGTCTTGTCCAGGGCCACCCGTAGGCCCAGCGCCTCGATGCGCCCGACCACCAGAGAAACACCCCTGGTGGCCAGGCGCGCCGCCTCTTGGAAGTTCGCCCCCCGGGCTGTGACCAATGTGTCATCGGCGTAACAAATTACGCCCAGCCCGGGGGGGAGACGACCTCGTAAGACCCAGTCGTATCCCACGTTCCACAGGAGTGGTCCAAGGACAGACCCCTGCGGAACGCCGCACGACATGGGTCGCCGTCTCAAGACGCCCTCTCGGTCCTCGTACACGACGGTACGCTCCTCCAAATAGTCTGCCACTAGCCGCCTCAGGTACTCTGGCACCCCGTGGTACTGGAGTGCTTCCCCGATGCAGCTGAATGGCAGACTATTGAATGCGTTGGCGATGTCTAAAGACACCGCCAACAGCACGCCGCCACAGCACACTGCCTCTTCGGTCACGGCCCTAAGGCGCATCACGGCATCGACCGTCGAACGCCCCTCTCGGAAACCGAACTGGGCGTCCGACAGGTCGGGCCCCACCTCGCAGAGTTGCCGGACGATGCGGGCAGAGATTATCCTTTCGAACAACTTGCCCGCCTCGTCCAGCAACACGATGGGCCTATAGGCCGCGACCGAATCGGCAGGCCGTCCCGGCTTCTTCAACAGGACCAGCTTCCCGCATTTCCAGCACTCAGGGAAGTGTCCGGACGCTAGGCTAGCATCCAACACCTCCCTGAGGCGGTCCGACATATGGTCGAGGGCTCGGGCCATCACTCGGGCTGGTACCCCGTCCGGCCCGGGGGCGGTGTTCTTTGAACGAATTCGCAGAACAGCCGCCCCTACCTCCGATTCCCTCACGGGTGGAGCATCCTCCTCTCTACCCCCGCCGTCTCTGACCGAGTAGGCCATCGACGGGGGTGTGTGCTCTGCCCGCTGAGGGAAAAGGCCCTCGACCACTTCCTGCAGGAAGCTGGGCTGGAGAGTCTCGGTAAGGGGGGGGCCCGGTGTGCGGAGCTTATGACGCACCGCACGATACGGGCGACCCCAGGGGTCACGATCGAGGCTCTCCAGCATCTCCTTTCTCTTCGCGTCCTTGGCGCGGCAAATGGCCAGCTTCAGAGTTTTCCGCGCTTCGCGGTACTCCTCATGAAGCTGGTCATCCTCACCGTTTCCGCGGTGACGTCGCCGGCTGCGGGTGTAGGACCTCCGGGCACGGGTACAGGCCGCACGGAGGTCCGCCAACTCCTGGGACCACCAGTAGACCTCCTTCCGTGGAGGCCGACGACCGCGGATGCGGGGCATGGCCGTATCGCAAATCTGCGTAATCGCATTGCGAAAACGGCCAGCCCCAGCGTCCACGTCGACCTCCTCGGCCGAGGCCTGCGGAGACAGCCAAGAATGAATAATGGCTGCCTCCTCCAGCAGGTCCCTGTCGAGCTTGGCAACAACCTAACCTAACCTAACCTAACCTAACCTAACCTAACCTAACCTAACCTAACCTAACCTAACCTAACCCCCAGTCTCGTACGCTTAGATGCCGTGACAACAGCGTTTTTACCTCGCTCCGCAGTGTAAAAATCGTGTGTGTAGCAAAGTGTCGCCGATTTTTAAGTGTAATAGCTTAAAAGTTGCGCCGTCGCAAGACGAACGTTTAGCAAAAAACCGCGTGGTTTTTGGACCAGAACTGTGGATTATATAGGCGAAAGAATAAAAATTTTTTCGTCAAAAGTGACAGAGTGGGTGAAAGACCTTATATCTCCGGATTAAGATCTGTAACCCCCGGTTTTTCGACTGTGGAAAGTTGCGCAGTGAGTGCCCGAACCTTTAGAGACCTCTCTCGGATTTTTGCAGTGACTAGTGCCAGAGTTGTGGTTCTCTTTCCAAAAATTTTTCGATCAAAACAATCACAAAAAGTGAAAAGGTCTCGTAACTCCGAAAAGCGATCTACGACCTCCGGTTTTTTAACCGTTCAGGGGTGCGTCTCAGGTGTCCGCGCCTTTTGAGACCCCTCCCGGATTTTTTAGACGCTTTTCGACGAAGTTATAGTGACTTTTGCAAAAGGGCGTGGCCGGTGAAAAAATTTTTCACCATCACCGATATCACCCGGTGATAGCCCAAAAGTTGCGCGCTAGCGAGAGGAATACAACAGTGAAAGTCCGGTGAAAAACGGACCAGGACTTCTGTGTTTTTCACTACAAAACAATTTTTTAACCTACAAATGTGAAAGTGACACTAAAAAGTGGTGAAACCTGGATTTCTTGTTCTTGACCCCTGTGGTTCCTGTTTTGTGAGGGTGCGTCTCGGGGATTCGCATCTTTTGAGACCCCTCTCAAGAATTTTGGGACACAGCTGTGGGAGCTACGGCCCCTTTTTTCAAAAGGGCGTGGCGGTGAGGTCCTTGATCCTGGTCCCTCAGGAGTGTATCTGTAACTGAACAGTGTGTGAGACGCCCAGCGGAACCAGGAACCGCTTACAGAATTAAGCTAAGTATTTTACTTTAAAACTTATAGTGATTTTAGTGCGACAAACTCTTGACAACCCTAGCTTTAAGGGTGGTTTTTTAACCCCCTCCTTCAACTTTCTTTCCAATAGATAAATAAGTGACGAAGTGATAGAGACCTTCCTGGCTCAAATCGGACAAGGAATGAAGAAGTTATAGTGTCGCAAACTTTTAAAAATTCAAGACAATATACCTACTAAGGCATTCAGTTATTGCATAAGTGAAAGTAGGTCAACATTTTTTAAAAAACTTTTAAACCTTTATATCTTGAAGACCCGTTGTCTGACCGGACCGACCAGGGTATCTATAGACTTCCCGCAACATACACCGTCCATCCCAAGTGGGATTAACAAATTGCGGTAAAACTTTTTGAAACAGTAGGCCAAACTTTTAGGAGAAAACCTCTGTATCTTTGGATTGGCTGGACCGAAAATTACCGGATTTTCGAGGTTGAGACCAGCAAAAGGAGTGCTACCATCTACGCACCTTTCTTTAGCAAAAGGAAAAATTTCTCCAGAAAATAATAAGTTGTGGAACAAAATAAATCAAATATTTTATTATTATTTTGCTGCCGTACCAACAGAAAAACACAATAAGTGTATCACACCCATATCTCCGGACTGGTTGAACCGATCCTGTTGAAACCTAGGAATCGGAAGCTCCTTGTGGAGGCCCCCCCTCTGACCTTACTGGTTGGACCGTTTCCTGGAAGAGTCCCTGGAATAAGGGGATAAAACCAGGAAACATCAATATCTCTGGCCTGGTTGGGCCAATTCCAAAAATCTCTTCGGGGATAGAATCCCCTTGACAAAGGGGAACTACTGGAGCCTTCAGTTGGACCAATTTGGAAGAGGTCCGGGAAGAAAAGGGAATAAAACCCGAAATATCCAACTTCGGTTTGGCTGGTCCGATTTGGATAATTCTTTCAGATTGTGGCTCAGGATAGGGAGGACAACCCGACACAATAGAGAGGAGCTCTATATAGAGTCACAATCCTCTAGGAAAATTAGTTTTAAGTTTTTAAATTTTAAATCATTTTAATTTATACTTTTATTTTATTTACTTTTAAATTCATTATAATTATAGTAATAGACTAACTCTTTGATAGAGTTAAAAACTACTTTTAACCACCTCTCAAATAATTTAATTTTAAATTATTTACTTTTAATTCTTTAAATTTAAGGTGTCCAAAAATTTAATTTAATTATAGTGACGGGGACTGTATACATCCCCTATACATAAGGACAACTCTACCGTGTAGAGTCCACGTCTCCTCACAGAGAGAAAATTAATGTTAAGTTTTTATTGACATTTCCTCCAAATTTAATTTGAAATTTTAATTTTACTTTGAATTTATGTGTATTTCTTGACCTAGTATATAGACGTGTACCCCCTTTTACAGGGTTAAATATTTAGTATTACTACACCCCTCTATACAGGGTTGCATAATATTATTTTTAAGAGATTGACAATTTTCCCCGCCCACTCAGAATGTATCAGACACCACCAGCGTCTGTTGTAGTAAGGGGACAGGCCTCCCCTAGCACCAACACCTCGCCCTCGCTAGTGCTGGACGCCGCCAAGACGTTTATCAGGAGACCAACCACCAAAAGGAGGTCACTGGACAACATGACCACCTATAAGAGACAGCAAAACAGCTACGCCGATCAGCCCAGTGACCAACTGCTCCAGGAGGTAATGAAGACCTTCGAGGACATACCCTTGAAGGTCCAACAGTACCCTCAAATGAGGAAGGATATTAAGACCTTCCTGGAGCAGAACTCCGATAGATGTCAGCGCATCCTCTTCGAGCTCAGTGGGAGGATGAAGAGCTTGGAGAGGGCGGCGTCCGGTACCACCCCCGGTACCACCTCTGCAACCGCAGTGGCCGCAACCTCGTCACGAGAAGAGAAAGTGCTGGCGAAACTGGTGGAGGTGGAGGACTTAATTTTAAATCGGCTTGGTGAGATGCACCTAAATCTGAAAGACCAGATAGAGGACCTCACAATAAAAAACGACAGCCGGGGCAGTGAACAGCTCGACTTACTGCACGACAGATTTGAGCAGACCCAGACCAACATTAACAAGGCAACCGAGGGGATCGTGGTGCGCGCGCAGACTCAGATTGAGGACCTGGTCACCACTGTCGCCAGAGATGTTGTCGTGGAGGCGAAGACGCATCTTGGCGAAGTGGTGGGGGCGCAAACTCTAGAGAGCGACCCGATCCCCAAAACCTATGCCAGCGTCGCAGCGACCAGACCCCGGCGCCGGCCGGCACTTCACTCTGTGGCTGTTACCTCTAAGGATAGACAGGAGACGGCCGGAGAGGTACTCGCCAGGGTGGAGAAGGCGGTCGACGCCAGGAGTACTGGCCTAAAAATCTCGAAGGCCAGAAAGGCAAAGAATAGCGTCGTTATTCTGGGCTGCGACACAAAAGAAGAGATAGCGAGAGTGAGGAAACAAATTGAAAGCAAAGGCGAAGGGCTTGTGGTAGAGCCCATGAGGAATAAGGACCCGCTGGTAGTCCTTAAGGACGTCCACGCGGAGAGCGATAACGACCAAATGATATCCGCCATATATACACAAAACGCGGAAGTCTTCATGGGCCTACCACAGGAGGAAAGGGAGGCCAGAATTAAGTATAGGAAAAGAACAAAGAATCCGGGGACCTCCCACATCGTCCTTCAAGTGGGGCCAAGGGTATGGCAGAGAATGGTGGAGGCTGGGACACTTTACTTGGACCTGCAGAGGGTCAGGGTGGAGGACCAGTCTCCACTCATTCAATGCACTAGATGCCTGGCATTCGGACACGGCCGTAAGTTCTGCACCGAGAGTGTGGACAGGTGCAGTCACTGTGGGGGCCCGCACTTGCGCAAGGATTGCGTAGAATATAGTGCAAGCTCAGAACCGCGGTGCTGCAACTGTTCGCACTCTGGGTCGCGAAGCGTCGGCCACAACGCCTTTAGCGCCGAATGCCCTACACGCGCCAAGTGGGATTACTTGGCGAGGGAGACCACGGCGTATCTATGACACACAAACACACAGAAACACACTACACAAAAACATACATAAATACACATTGATATAATGAACATATTATAATAATATAGGAATATATCAAAACATGCACACAACAATAAACACTAGAATTACACTAATTTGACAGACATACACTGACCGAAACAGTTCACTATAAGGAACGAAACAACTATATATATAAATGTATATATATATATTGTTAAAAGTATGACGCAACAGAAAAGAGTGAACTGCGGATGGGAACACACACGGACAAAACACTAGACACGCACACAAAAACAAGTATACAATACATAAATACGTGTCATGGACACCGAGTCTCCCTGACCGGGGACGAGTGGGAGGCCCCTCGATAGGTAACGCACAAAGTTCCACTACAACGGATATAGCTGAAACAAAAATAACAAGTAGGAAATAAATGTATTATCAGCATAACTTATAACTGGCAACAAATGTAGACATATATAACATGATAAATAAATGAAATGTATGTACTATAGATACAATAGATGAAACTGAATATAAAAATATTATGTAAATAAATGGAAATATATGTGTAATACATACAATAGATAGCAAAGGATATATAAATATAGTATAAATAAATAAAAACATGTAATACATACAAAGATGGAATGGTGGTATATATGAGCATAGTGTGTAAATGGGTATGACATATGTACAATAAGTACAACAGATAGAAAATAGAATATATAAATATAGTGTATAAATAAACAGAATATATGTACAGAAAGTGCAAAACACGTATCAGAATCACCAGATCAAAAGAAAATTGAAAGCAACATATGTACAATGAATGTAGTAAAAGGTAAATAGATAAAATACAATATGATGTAAACAAATAGAATATAAACATACAGGATACAATGGATGAGCGAATCTATATGTACAGTAACTGTAAATGTGCTGTACATATAGATTTGAGCGTTGTATATATTATATATACATATATATTACACAATTAGAAATATATATAAATAGATAATTGAAAATAACATATGTACAAAAATGTAGTAGAAGACAAATAGATATAATGTAATATGATGTAAACAAATAGAATATAAATATATAGGACACAGAGGATGAACGAATGTATGTGTACAGCAATTGTGAATATGCTGTACAGGTATGTTCGAACATTCATATATATTATATATACATATATATTACAAATATAACGACATCACACACCACACACTTGCACTATATAAAAAACAATAAGAATAAAAAGGTCCTGTCTCTCCATGGACGGGGAAAAGCGGCGAGGTCATTAAGACCTCACATAAAAAAAAAAAAAAAAAAAAAAAAAAAAAAAAAAACCTAACCTAACCTAACCTAACCTAACCTAACCTAACCTAACCTAACCTAACCTAACCTAACCTGGGGCGCGGCGTCGGGTAACCTCCACGTTGGCTTACGCGTTTCTTCTCCCTTTTGTACTCCGGTCCTGGGGAGCAGAAGCGTGGAGGCTGGTGCACCCTGGACAGGCGGTCGGGATACTCTGACTCTCAGGAGCTCTGTATGCTGGCCGTCTGACCAATAACCCGACAGCCCTTTTCAGGGCTTGACCCCATTGCACGAGGGGGTCGCGGGGTGGGATCCGCAGCAGCCCTTTTCAGGGCTCGGCGGGATCGAGGGGCGGGTCGGCCCACTGTTAACTCAGGGGCTGACAGGCACTAGTGCCACCGTCGGCGAGAGAGGCCTAGCCACCCTCTCGCGTTCCGTAACCAACAGGGGCTCAACAGTGACCTGACTGGTGGCTCCAGGAGGGTATGCTGAAAACCTGTTGGCCGGAGGGCTTGCCTTAACCGGCCGGCCCGCGTCAAGGAAAAGACTCTAAAACCCGACAGCAGAGTCGTAAAAAGCAGACCTCTCGCCGTAGGCTGTGGCTCCGGCTATGGCCGGCGGCGATGAGTGTCGGGCTGCCGTCGCCTCACGGCTGATGGCGGCCAAGAGGAGGGGCTCTGCTGGGGCGGGAGTGGGCTGGGCTCGCTCTTTCGCCCCGCGGGCCACGGGGACGCCGGCGGGCGGAGTTCGCACGCGTCCCGGGGAGGGATGCCGGCGGGCGAAGTTCGCACGCGTCCCTGGGTGAGAGTGGCCACGGGCGGTGGGTCGGGGGATCTGCCGCCCCATGCTAATGTGGCGGAATGCGCCCTTCTGTGTTTCCGGGGTGCATTCAGGAGAAGAGCCCGACAACAAAGGGCGTCCCTAGCCGAGTCGCGGTGAGCAAACTATCCCGTGGCTCGGATTAGGTGAAGGAGGAACACCGTGGTGGTTTAGTGGGTAGTCTGGCTTCTCTTTGAGGTCAGGAGTCCCACACGAAGCGAACCCCCTGCCCCCGCGGGAGGCGAGCGAAGTGCGTAAATGCATTCCACCACGTAAAAAAAAAAAAAAAAAAAAAAAAAAAAAAAAACCTAACCTAACCTAACCTAACCTAACCCGGGGCGCGGCGTCGGGTAACCTCCACGTTGGCTTACGCGTTTCTTCCCCCTTTGGGCTCCGGTCCTGGGGAGCAGAAGCGTGGAGGCTGGTGCGCCCTGGACAGGCGGTCAGGATACTCTGACTCTCAGGAGCTCTGTATGCTGGCCGTCTGACCAATAACCCGACAGCCCTTTTCAGGGCTTGACCCCATTGCACGAGGGGGTCGCGGGGTGGGATCCGCAGCAGCCCTTTTCAGGGCTCGGCGGGATCGAGGGGCGGGTCGGCCCACTGTTAACTCAGGGGCTGACAGGCACTAGTGCCACCGTCGGCGAGAGAGGCCTAGCCACCCTCTCGCGTTCCGTAACCAACAGGGGCTCAACAGTGACCTGACTGGTGGCTCCAGGAGGGTATGCTGAAAACCTGTTGGCCGGAGGGCTTGCCTTAACTGGCCGGCCCGCGTCAAGGAAAAGACTCTAAAACCCGACAGCAAAGTCGTAAAAAGCAGACCTCTCGCCGTAGGCTGTGGCTCCGGCTATGGCCGGCGGCGATGAGTGTCGGGCTGCCGTCGCCTCACGGCTGATGGCGGCCAAGAGGAGGGGCTCTGCTGGGGCGGGAGTGGGCTGGGCTCGCTCTTTCGCCCCGCGGGCCACGGGGACGCCGGCGGGCGGAGTTCGCACGCGTCCCGGGGAGGGATGCCGGTGGGCGAAGTCCGCACGCGTCCCTGGGTGAGAGTGGCCACGGGCGGTGGATCGGGGGATCTGCCGCCCCATGCTAATGTGGCGGAATGCGCCCTTCTGTGTTTCCGGGGTGCATTCAGGAGAAGAGCCCGACAACAAAGGGCGTCCCTAGCCGAGTCGCGGTGAGCAAACTATCCCGTGGCTCGGATTAGGTGAAGGAGGAACACCGTGGTGGTTTAGTGGGTAGTCTGGCTTCTCTTTGAGGTCAGGAGTCCCACACGAAGCGAACCCCCTGCCCCCGCGGGAGGCGAGCGAAGTGCGTAAATGCATTCCACCACGTAAAAAAAAAAAAAAAAAAAAAAAAAAAAAAAAAAAAAACCTAACCTAACCCGTGCGAAATTTTCATTGAAAACAGCTGCTAGTAACGTTGTTATTTGTTGGTATCATATTTGTAGACACTCCTGCGTCCCGTGGGAAGAAAATTACCTGAAAAATAAAGAAAAATTTTTAATTTCTGGACTTAGAATATTTTGAATTTCTAAATTGCTAAATTTTCGAGGTTTTTGTCGAATTATTCGATAACGCTTCTCCTCAAACTTGACATAGTTACAGATATAGATAGCCCTCATCAAGGCCTATCTAACAACACCTCCTTTGTATAGGTTGGGTAAATATAAGTTGCTAAATTTCAACATTCATGTTGACTTTTGGGTTTTTTAAGGAATTTTCCAAGGCTCTTTGCTTATAACTCTTCGAAATTTATTTTCGAAATTTTTAATTATATATACTTAGATAGAACTCGTCAAGGCCTATCTAATAACACCTCTTTTATTAACATTCGGTTAATAAAAGTACTAAATTTTCAACATACAAATCTCAATTTACCGTTTATTCGAAAATTTTCTGCGATTTTCGTTTAATAACTTGCCCCCTTATTTTTTCTAAACAATTAATTATACATATCTAGATAGCTCGCGTCACGACCTATCTAACAACACCTCTTTTAAGTAAATCTGGTAAATATAATCTTAGAAATTCGACATTTAAATTTCAATTTTAGTCATTTTTGAGGTTTTTGTCGATTAATTCGATAGCCTTTCTTTTCCAAATTATCAATTATATATATTTAGATAGCCCTGTTAATTACCCGTCGAAAGACACCACTTTCGTCCGGATCCGCCTGACGGAAAATTGGGAAATTGACCTACAAAAAATTCGGCATTGTTTGTTTACTTTCGAAAGTCTACCTTAGGGGTGAACATTTGGAACATTTGTGCGAAATTTTCATTGAAAACAGCTGCTAGTAACGTTGTTATTTGTTGGTATCATATTTGTAGACACTCCTGCGTCCCGTGGGAAGAAAATTACCTGAAAAATAAAGAAAAATTTTTAATTTCTGGACTTAGAATATTTTGAATTTCTAAATTGCTAAATTTTCGAGGTTTTTGTCGAATTATTCGATAACGCTTCTCCTCAAACTTGACATAGTTACAGATATAGATAGCCCTCATCAAGGCCTATCTAACAACACCTCCTTTGTATAGGTTGGGTAAATATAAGTTGCTAAATTTCAACATTCATTTTGACTTTTGGGTTTTTTAAGGAATTTTCCAAGGCTCTTTGCTTATAACTCTTCGAAATTTATTTTCGAAATTTTTAATTATATATACTTAGATAGAACTCGTCAAGGCCTATCTAATAACACCTCTTTTATTAACATTCGGTTAATAAAAGTACTAAATTTTCAACATACAAATCTCAATTTACCGTTTATTCGAAAATTTTCTGCGATTTTCGTTTAATAACTTGCCCCCTTATTTTTTCTAAACAATTAATTATACATATCTAGATAGCTCGCGTCACGACCTATCTAACAACACCTCTTTTAAGTAAATCTGGTAAATATAATCTTAGAAATTCGACATTTAAATTTCAATTTTAGTCATTTTTGAGGTTTTTGTCGATTAATTCGATAGCCTTTCTTTTCCAAATTATCAATTATATATATTTAGATAGCCCTGTTAATTACCCGTCGAAAGACACCACTTTCGTCCGGATCCGCCTGACGGAAATTTTAAAAAATTGCCCGCCCACCCTCCTATCTTCCACTGGGCAATATAGAATTTGTGGAGTAGAGGTCACCGACCCCTCAATCCATTTTCCAGGGAAAAATTTTTTATTCATTTATTTTAATTTCGCACTATTTTATTTTAAGTGACAGAGGCTTTTTACACCTCAAAAAATTATTAGACCGGCTCAAATTAGAGCAATAACAATTATTATCGATTGAAGTTTTTAAATTTTAACTAGGTAGAACTACTTTACCTACAATTAATTTTAAGCATTAATATAACTGACACCCACCCCCCTATACAGGGCCAGACACACACATTATTGACACACACCCCTCTATACAGGGTCACACAATTCTTACACACGGACAATCTTCCCCGTCCGCACTACTAACATGTCCAGCATCGGAGCCCCTGCTATCAGGCGACTTAGCTTCTCCTCCTCACCATCACCATCGCCGCACCCTCACCCACCGAAACGGCAAAAAGCACCAGCCACCCGTAGAACATCCACGGAGGCCGTCGGGACGTCGTCGGGACCGGGACAGGAACAGCCTAGGTCGAGCAACAGGACAGCCCAGGCTAGGGTCTGGCTTCAGAAAGCGAAGGCTTGTGTGAACGAGTCCCGCAATCTGAAGACAGACCTTAAGGTGGGGATCCTTAATGCGATCGACCACCTGTACAAGTTGGTCAAGGAGGCGGAAGCGTCGAAGGGAGCAACACCACCTACGACGCAGGACAAACGCACCAACACGGTGACCACAGGGAAACTGGAAGTTGTTGGGGTGACAGCAACGGAGGCGGAGTCTTTGGGGGAGGCGCTGGAGGAACAACGCCGCCTACTTAACATAAACAGCCAGAAGCTGGACGACCTGAGAGAGGCGCTGCAGGATATCGGTAAGACAACCGAGGGGATCGTGGTGCGCACGCAGACTCAAATTGAGGACCTGGTCACTACCGTCGCTAGAGATGTCGTCGTGGAGGCGAGGACGCATCTTGGCGAAATGGTAAAAAGACAAGTACCAGAGAGCGACCCGATCCCTAAAACGTACGCCAGTGTCGCAGCAACCAAGCCCGGGCGTCGACCGGCGCTTCACTCCTTGGCGGTGACCTCCACGGACAGTCAGGAGACTGCCGATGAGGTACTCGCCAGGGTGAAGGAGGCGGTCGACGCCAGGAGCACTGGTCTTAGAGTCAGCAAAGCCAGGAAGGCAAAAAACAGCACTGTCATCCTGGGCTGCGACACAGAGGTCGAGATGGTAAAGGTGAGAGAGCGCATCGAAGGCCGTGGAGCCGGGTTAAACGTGGTGCCCATGCGAAATAAGGACCCACTCGTCGTCCTTAAAGACGTCATTACGGATGGCGATGACGACGAGATGGTAAAGGCCCTCTATGTACAAAATACCAACATTTTCATGGGCCTACCACAGGAGGAGATCGAGCTGACTATAAAGTACAAGAAGAGAACGAGAAACCCAAGGACCTCCCACGTGGTCATCCAGACAAAACCGAGGGTATGGCAGAGGATGACGGAGACTGGAACCCTCTACTTGAACCTGCAAAGGGTCAGAGTGGAGGACCAGTCCCCGCTCATCCAATGCACGAAGTGCTTGGCATTCGGCCACGGCCGAAAGTTCTGCACCGAGAGTGTGGACAAGTGCAGCCACTGCGGAGGCCCGCACTTACGCGAGAGGTGTCCCGACTATAGTACGGGAGCCGAGCCGCGGTGCTGCAATTGCTCACACTCTGGGCTGCAGAATGCGGGCCATAATGCCTTCAGTGCCGAATGCCCAATCCGGAAAAAGTGGGACTACTTAGCGAGATCAAACACAGCCTACTTATGACTCACTCACACACATACACACATGACACAGAAACACACAAACACACACACATATTGATTTAAGAAATATATATTAAATATATATGGATATATCATAACACGCACACAAACATTGAACATGCACACAAAAACTAAAACACGAACATAAATACTGCACACGTACACAAAATAATTAGATAAAAATAGCACAAAAAATTAACTAGCAACAAGAATTTTCAATAAGCATATATTCTAGGGAATATATATACAAGTATTGAAAAGAAACAACAAAACACAACATCAAGCAACAAAACACACAAGTCATAGGTATCATGATCTCGCAACGTAGAAAACAACAACAAAAGATATTTTGAAAAAATTAAAACTAGAAAAATCACAAATTGAGCTGGGGACTCTTAAACGAAATTGGAAACAAAAATTTTAAGCAATTAAGAACAACAGTATATTTTATTTTAGCAAAGAATTAGACGCAAAAATTAAGTTAGAATGAAGAAAAAAGAAGATGAGTAAAAATTTAAGAGTGGACAAGATTTAGAAGATAAGAAGTTAATATAGTAGCAAGAACAAAAAATAGTCTAAGTAGCCGGAATCCCACCCGGAAAGAATAAAAGAGGACGGAGGAGAGGCACTTGGTGCGAAAGGTATCCACGAGATATTGAGAAGAAATTAAGAAATTAGAATAACAAGGTCCTGTCGTACCTTTGGACGGGGAAAAGCGGCGAGGTCGTCAAGACCTCATAAAAAAAAAAAAAAAAAAAAAAAAAAAACCTAACCTAACCTAACCTAACCTAACCTAACCGTGCGAAATTTTAATTGAAAACAGCTGCTGGTATCGTTATTTTTTGTTGATATCATCTTTGTAGACACTCCTGCGTCCCGTGGGAAGAAAATAACCTGAAAAAACAAAGAAAAATTTTAATTTCTGGACTTAGAAAAATTTTGAATTTCTAAATTGCTTAATTTTCGAGGTTTTTGTCGAATTATTCGATAACGCTTCTCCTCAAACTTGACATAGTTACAGATATAGATAGCCCTCATCAAGGCCTATCTAACAACACCTCCTTTGTATAGGTTGGGTAAATATAAGTTGCTAAATTTCAACATTCATTTTGACTTTTGGTATTTTTAAGGAATTTTCCAAGGCTCTTTGCTTATAACTCTTCGAAATTTATTTTCGGAATTTTTAATTATATTTATTTAGATAGAACTCGTCAAGGTCTATCTAATAACACCTCTTTTATTAACATTCGGTTAATAAAAGTACTAAATTTTCAACATACAAATCTCAATTTACCGTTTTTTCGAAAATTTTCTGCGATTTTCCTTTAATAACTTGCCCCCTTATTTTTTCTAAACAATTAATTATACATATCTAGATAGCTCGCGTCACGACCTATCTAACAACACCTCTTTTAAGTAAATCTGGTAAATAGAATCTTAGAAATTCGACATTAAAATTTCAATTTCAGTCATTTTTGAGGTTTTTGTCGATTAATTCGATAGCCCTTGTTTTCCAAATCACTAATTATATATATTTAAATAGCCCTTTCAATTACCCGTCGAACGACACCACTCTCGTCCGGATCCGCCTGACGGAAAATTAAAAAATTGCCCGCCCACCCTCCCTTTTTTCACTGGTGATATAGGCTTAGCGGAGAAGGGATCGCCCCAAAAATTTTATTGTCAAAAAATTTTAACCAAGGATTTCGCGCTATTTTAATTTGTTGACGGAAGGCAATTTACACCTTCCTTATAATTTTAACGGCTCCACACAGAGCACAAACTTTTAAAATATTTTTTGTACTAGGTAGAATTACATTCTACCTAATATCTATTTTAACCTTAGCTGTAAATACTGACACACCCACCTATACAGGGTTAACACACACTACTGACATACACCCCTCTATACAGGGTCATACATTTTTTATTATTATTTATTTTATTACACACGGACAAATTTCCCCGTCCGCACTACCAACATGTCCAGCAACGGAGCCCTTGCTAACAGACGACTCAGCTTCTCCTCCTCACCATCACCATCACCATCGCCGCACCCGCATCCACCGAAACAGCAAAAGGCTCCAACCACCCGCAAAACAACCATGGAGGCCACCGGGACGAGCGACAGGACAGCCCAGGCTAGGGTCTGGCTTCAAAGAGCGAAGGCTTGCGTAAGCGAGTCCCGCAATTTGAAGACAGACCTTAAGGTAGGGATCCTCAACGCCGTAGACCACCTCTACCAACTCGTTAAAGAGGCGGAAGCGTCCAAGGCAACAACAGCAGCCACGACGCACGACATAAGATCCAACACTGCGGTGGTGGTAGCTCCTGTGCAAGAGGAAAAACTGCTGAAGAGACTAGAGGAGGTGGAAAATAGGATCTGTAGCCGGATGGACAGTATAATCGAGGCTGCTAAAGGGCTTACACCCGAGAGCGTCCCGGACACGATCCCCATAACGTACGCCAGTGTTGCAGCAGCCAGACCCAGGTGCCGACCGGCGCTTCACTCGGTGGCGGTGACCTCAACGGACAGCCAGGAGACTGCCGATGAGGTTCTCGCCAGGGTGAGAAAGGCGGTCGACGCCAGGGGTACTGGTCTAAAGGTCAGTAAGGCCAGGAAAGCCAAAGGCAGTACCGTAATCCTGGGCTGCGACACGGAGGTGGAACGGGACAGGGTTAGGGAAAAGATCCAGAGCAGTGATGGTGGGCTTGTGGTGGTGCCCATGAGGAACAAGGATCCACTCGTCGTCCTCAAAGACGTTTTCGTTGATGGGGACGACGAGGATATGATCCGGGCCATTTACACCCAAAACGCCAACATCTTCATGGGCCTACCACAGGAGGAGAGAGAAGTGAAAATAAAGTTCAAGAAAAGAACCAGGAACCCCAAGACGTCTCACGTTGTACTGCAGGTAGGACCAAGGGTGTGGCAAAGGATGACGGAGTCTGGAACCCTCTACCTGGACCTGCAAAGGGTCAGAGTGGAGGACCAGTCTCCGCTCATCCAGTGCACGAAGTGCCTGGCGTTCGGACACGGCCGCAAGTTCTGCACCGAGAGTGTGGACAGGTGCAGTCACTGCGGAGGCTCGCACTTACGCGAAAAGTGCCCCGAGTACACCGCGGGAGCTGAGCCGCGGTGCTGCAACTGCTCGCACTCTGGACTGCGGAACGTCGGCCATAACGCCTTCAGTGCCGAATGCCCAACCCGCTCCAAATGGGACTACCTAGCGAGGCAAAACACGTCGTATTTATGACTCATTCACTCACGCACTTATGACACAGAACACACACATACACATACACTGATATAGGAAATATATTATAAACATATATGAATATATCAAACACGCACACAAACATTGACACGTACACGAAAACAAACAAAACAGGAACGCACTAATTCATAACAGAGGTGGCAACAATTGCATATATCTGAGATATGTACAGATTGTTGACAGGAAGGAAAGAAACAGGACTGTATGAATTAGGATAAAGCAAAACACGTACATAAAACACTAGACATGCACACAAAACAGATACACAAAGTCATAAATACTACGATATACAGGTTGTAACACAACAACCGAATGGGGCGTCTTGGCGAGACTAAAATGAAAAAAGGTTCCAAATCGAACAAAGCATACATACTGTGACACTGAGGAATTATAAATAGCGACAGAACAAAATTAACCAAAGGATCTAGACAAATTAAAACCAATAGGAAGATATGAAATTAAATTAAAATATGAGTAAAATGAAATAGAAAGCAAAAATGCAAACCGTTATTAACAACTGTAGTATTAGAAAAGAAACATTAGATGTAAGAAAAGTATGAGATTTAAGAAAAGAGTAACTTACTAACTAAGAATAGCAGAAATAAATAAGAAAATTGTATAAGAAAGATAGACACTAGAATTGTACAAGAAATATATAAGAATTAAAATTAAAGTAACAGTGTATAATGTAATGATAGTTGAGATAGATATATGGTTTTTGTAAAACATCCGTAGAATAAAATAGATAATTAACGGGTCTTTCACCCAACAAACTAAATTAATAAAAGATAGAATTAAAAACCCTAGAATGATAAGGTCCTGTCTCCTCATGGACGGGGAAAAGCGGAGAGGTCCAATAGACCTCATTAAAAAAAAAAAAAAAAAAAAAAAAAAAAAAAAAAAAAAAAAAACCTAACCTAACCTAACCTAACCTAACCTAACCTAACCTAACCTAACCTAACCTAACCTAACCTAACCTGGGGCGCGGCGTCGGGTAACCTCCACGTTGGCTTACGCGTTTCTTCCCCCTTTGGACTCCGGTCCTGGGGAGCGGAAGCGTGGAGGCTGGTGCGCCCTGGACAGGCGGTCAGGATACTCTGACTCTCAGGAGCTCTGTATGCTGGCCGTCTGACCAATAACCCGACAACTGACCCCATTGCACGAGGGGGTCGTGGGATCCGCGTAGCCCTTTTCAGGGCTCGCCATCGCTCCCAGTACCCCTCTGTTTTCAGAGGGGACAGGGGAGAGATGCTGGATCGAGGGACGGGTCGGCCCACTGATTACTCAGGGGCTGACAGGCACTAGTGCCACCGTCGGTGGGAGAGGCCTAGCCACCCTCTCGCGTTCCGTAACCAACAGGGGCTCAACTGTGACCTGACTGGTGGCTCCAGGAGGGTATGCTGAGAACCTGTTGGCCGGAGGGCTTGCCTTAATTGGCCGGCCCATGACAAGGACAGTCTATAACACCCGACAGCGAAGTCGTAAAAACCTGTGGATACCGGCCGACCTCCACAGTATATAGGCTTATCCGGGTGCAGGGGGCACCGCCCGGACGGACTTTTTATTTCCCCCACACTCGTGGGAATTGTATGGATTTGTCTAATTTAAAAACCAAAAACCAAAATGATGATGTGCCAGTTTTGGCGGAGGAGATGGAGACGGAGATGGGGACGGAGACCGCAAGGTCTTCCGTCTCTGTCGGTGAAATGGTGCCAGCGGTGGTGCTGGAGCGGATGACTGCTGCCAGCTTGCCTGGAGTTGCGCGCTCGTCTTCCCCACCAAGGGGAAGACTCTGGCGTAAGCGCACCAATTCGTTGGAATCGCCAGCGCAAAGTGACAGCGATTCGGTGGATGGGCGGGGGCCTAAAAGGAACCGTGGCCGTCCCCCGAAAACTGGAGAATACGTCGGTCTAGCCAAGGCCAAAGCGGAGCTCAACGCGGCTAAGGAGCGTGAGCTTGAGCTCCGAGCAGAAGAGGAGCTCGCAGATGAGCTGCGCCTGCAGCGGCGGAGGGCTCTCTATCTCAGAGAGACCCCTGGCCCGCAGCCGCAGCCCAGTCTGCAGCCCCAAGCGGGACTGGTATCCTCGGACACCCAGTCTCTCAGTGCCGAGGAGATCTCGGGCTCAATAGAGGCGGCGGTGAAGGTGGTCCAAACCATCGCCGCCAAGAGCTCCAATTTAAAGGGCCAATACGTGCGGGACCTCAAGGACGCGTGTGGCTCCATTATGGAGAACGTGCGCGTTCTGATGTCCCGCACGGAATCGGAGGAGGTAGCCAAGCTCCAGGCCGAGCTGGCGGCTGTGCGGGCCGAAATGCGGGCCATGAAGCAGCAGGCGGAGGCTGCGCCGCCCCCGATGAGCCGGGAAGAGATCGGCTTCCTGGTCGACGCCCGGCTCGCGGGGATCGCTGACCGCCTGCTGCCGGAGACCCGCATCCGTCCGCCGCTGCAGGCGGATGCGAGGAATGCGGCGCGGTCCACCGGCGCACTTGAGCCCGAGCCTGAGACGTCTCCCTCAGAACCTCTCCCCCCTCCCCTCTCTCCTCCAATGCCAGGCGGGCAGGTGGAGGCAGGGCCGAGCCTTACCGGGCCGCCGGGGGGGAAGGAGGAGAGGAAGAAGAAGAAGAAGGCAGGGAAGAAGACGGCCGCGGCGAAGGAGGCGGAGGCTGCCCGGAAGCCCCCGTCGACTTCGACTTCGACGTTGGCTCCCGCCCCGCTCCCGCAAAGCGGAACATGGAGCGAGGTGGCGGCTAGGCCAAAGAAGCCTAAACCGCCCCCTGCCGGGTCGGCTGCCCCAACCGCTGCCACTCCAGTAGCGTCAGCCACCAAGCGGAAAAGGAAGCCCCGCAAATTGCGCACCCCGCAAACGGCGGCGGTCACAGTCACGCTGCAGCCGGGTGCCGTAGAGCGGGGCGTCACCTACGCGCAGGTGATGTCCAAAGCCGAGAGGTCGATAGACCTCAAGGGTTTGGGCATCGACGGCCTCCGACTCCGCAACGCGGTAACCGGAGGTCGGATCCTCGAGGTGGCTGGCGCCGACAGAAGCCGGAAGGCGGACCAGCTCGCGGCTAAACTGAGGGAGGTGCTCGAAGAGGTCCGGGTCGCTAGGCCGGAGAGATGCGTGGAGATGCGCATCTCTGGGCTGGGCGACTCGGCCTCGAAAGAGTCGGTTGCCGCGTTGCTGGCAGCGGAGGGGGGCTGTGCTGCCGACCACATCAAGGTGGGCGATATACAGCGCCCACCTGACCGACAGGGCACTGCCTGGCTTCGATGCCCAGTTGCGGTCGCAAAGAAGCTGACGGATGGCCGCCGCATCGTCGTCGGGTGGTCAGTGGTCAGACTGACCATCCTGGAGCCGAGGCTGGCGCGGTGCTTCCGCTGCCTCGAGCCAGGGCACGTCGGGGCCAAGTGCACTGCGGCCACTGACCGCAGTGCGCTCTGCTTCCGTTGCGGGCAGGAAGGCCACAAGTCGGCCACCTGCTCCGCGGAGCCCAGATGCCTCATTTGTTCGGCGGAGGGTGCGGCGTCCGGCCACCGGCTTGGGTCGGCGCAATGCAAGGCGGCCTCCCGAAGCAGGGGAGCTAAAAGGAGAGCAGCAGGTGGGGCGAAACCCACGCCCTCGCCCACCCTGCTGCCGAATAGGGAGGAGGAGATGGACACTGCCCAAACCTAATGGCCCAAACCATCTCTATGCTGCAGGCCAACGTCAACCACTGCGCCACGGCCCAGGACCTTCTGGCCCAATCCATGGCGCAGTGGCAGACGACAATGGCAGTAGTCGCCGAGCCGTATTGCGTTCGCAACAGCCCTAACTGGGCCGGCGACCACGGCGGCTCGGTGGCTATCGTCGCTCAGCGAACGGCCCCTCCTTTCGACAGAGTGCGGAAGGGCCGAGGGTGCGTACTCGTCGCGCTGGGTGGCGCTGCGGTAATTGGGGTGTACTGTCCCCCCAGCAGAAGCCTCGCCGAGTTCGAGCAGTTGCTCACGGAGGTCGGGGCTCTGCTGGCGGAAGTGCACCCCACCCCGGCTGTGGTGGCCGGGGATTTCAACGCTCACTCACGGGCGTGGGGATCCCCGGCGACCGATGCCCGGGGGGAGATGGTTGAGGAGTGGGCGGTGTCCCAAGGCTTGGTGCTGCTGAACCGAGGGGCGGTCCACACGTTTGTGCGGGCCCGGGCCGGGTCGGTGGTCGATCTTTCTTTCGCGAGTTCTGGCCTGGCCCGTCGCATACACAACTGGCGGGTCGTCGAGGGGGTGGAGACTTCGTCTGACCACCGGTACATCCGGTTCGACATCGTCTCTGCCCCCGCGGCGACGCCGCGTGTGGCACTGGACCGCCCCGTGGTAGGGGAAGGTCCGCGGTGGCGGCTCGGAACGCTGGACCGGGAGCTGGCCCGAGAGGCGGCTATCGTCGAGCGATGGGCTGCTGTCGACAGCGGTCAGGACGTGGACGCGAGATGCGAGTGGCTCGCTGGAGCACTGACTCGCGTCTGCGACGCGGCGATGCAGAGGGCGAGACCTATCCCGCCCCGGAGGCAGGTGTACTGGTGGCGTCCCCACTTGGCCGAGCTGCGTGCCGCGAGTCACGCGGCCCAGAGGCAGTACACCCGCAGCCGAAGGCGGGCCGTTAGGGATCTCGCCCGCGAAGAAGAGTTGCACGCCGCGTACCTTACCGCTCGTCGGACCCTCAGCTCGGCGATCAAAGCCGCCAAGGACGAGGCCTGGAAGGAGTGGCTCGAGAGCCTCGACCGAGATCCGTGGGGGCGGCCGTACAAGATTGTGAGTCAGAAACTCCAGCCTTGGGCGCCTCCCCTCACCAGAACTCTCGAGCCGAGCCTTCTGGACCGAGTGGTCAGCTCCCTCTTCCCTGCCAGGGAAGAGTGGACCCCGCCGCGGATGGGAGCACCAAGCCAGGTGCCGGCAGACGAAGGGGCGATACCTCCCGTGTCCGAGGCCGAGTTAGGGGCTGCGATACTGGCACTCCGGTCCAGGAATCGCGCCCCGGGCCCGGACGGCGTCCCTGGGAAGGTTATCGTCACCGTCATGCCGGCACTAGAGGAGGAGACGCTGTCCCTCATGTCGGAGTGTCTGGTGTCGGGGAGAGTCCCTCGACGATGGAAAACCGGCAAGCTCGTGCTGCTCAAAAAGCACGGGCGCCCAGCCGAATCGCCGTCGGCCTACCGCCCCATCGTGTTGCTCGACGAGATGTGCAAGCTTTTTGAGCGGGTGCTCGCTGCGCGTCTCGTCGGCCACCTGGAGGGGGCGGGGCCCAATCTGAGCGATGGCCAGTTCGGCTTCCGTCGTGGGAGGTCGACCCTCGACGCGATATCCCGACTGCGGGACAGCGTCAATGAAGCGGTCTCCGGGGGTGAGGTGCTGTTGGCTGTATCGTTGGATATAGCGAACGCCTTCAATACCCTCCCCTGGGGAACCATTGCGGAGGCGTTGAGGTACCACAATGTCCCGTGGTACCTCAGGCGCGTCCTTGCGGACTACTTCGTGGACCGGGTCATCATTTACCCGGCCCAAGACGGGGTGGTCCGCAGGGGCATGTCTTGTGGCGTTCCACAGGGGTCGGTCCTCGGGCCGCTCCTGTGGAACATAGGTTATGATTGGGTCCTGCGCGGTGCTAATCTTCGGGGGGTCGGTGTACTTTGCTACGCCGACGATACCCTAGTCACCGCGCGGGCCCCCACATTTCGGGACGCCGCCGTCCTTGCCACGGCAGGTGTAGCCCACGTGGTGCGTCGCATCGAGGCGCTCGGCCTAAAAGTCGCCCTCGAAAAGTCCGAGGCCCTCTTCTTCCACGGGCCCCGGCAGACGCCGCCTCGAGATAGGACCATCATGGTGGGTGGCATCCCCATCGCTGTCGGGACCAGCCTGAAATACCTCGGGCTCGTTCTCGACAGTCGGTGGGGGTTCGCGGAGCATTTCCGGCAGCTGGCACCGAAGTTGCTGGCATTTGCCGGAATGCTCTCGCGGTTGCTGCCCAACAGCGGAGGCCCAGGGTCTGCATGCCGCCGCCTCTATGACGGAGTGGTGCGCTCCAAGGCGCTCTACGGAGCGCCCATATGGGCGGAGGCCCTCTGCCCGGCGAATATCGCGCTGCTGCGACGATCGCAGCGCGCCATAGCGCAGAGGGCTGCACGGGCGTACCACACCGTCTCTTACGAGGCGGCGTGTCTGATTGCGGGGAGTATCCCCTGGGATCTCGAGGCCGGCGTCCTCAAGAGGGTGTACGACGAGGGCGCCCTGATGCGGCGTGCTATCGGGGGTCGGCCGCCTCCGGAGGAGATCGATCGCTGGAGACAATCGGCTCGCGATGATCTCTTCCGGAAGTGGGCTGAAAGACTGCGGGCGACGCGCAGCGGATCGCTGCTTGTGGGGGCCGTCAGGCCCGTCCTGCGTCAGTGGGTAGAGAGGGGTCATGGGGCCCCGACATACCACCTCACCCAACTTCTCACGGGCCATGGCTGTTTTGCCAAGTACCTGTGGGAAGTGGTGGGGATAGAGTCGGAGCCCCGGTGCCGAAACTGCACCAGCGGAGACCCTGACACGGCCTACCACACCCTGGCTGTGTGTGAGGCGTGGGACGGACAAAGGACGGCCCTCATAAGCACCATTGGTGCGGACCTCTCGCTGTCGGTCGTAGTTCCAGCTATGGCCGGCAGCGAAGAGTGTTGGGCTGCCGTTGCCTCGTTCGCTGACGAGGTGATGGCGGCCAAGAGAGAGGCTCTGCGGGAGCGGGAGCGAGCTGGGCTCACTCTCCCGCCCCGCAGACCCGCGGCGAGGGGGCGCCGGCGAGCACAATTCGCCCGCGTCCCCGAATGAGAGTGGCCACGGGCGGTGGGTCGGGGGACCTGCTGCCCCACGCTAATGTGGCGGAATGCGCCCCTCTGTGTTCCTGGGGTGCATTCATGAGGAGGACAGGCCCCATCATCTGGGCTCGGTGGCCCGGATGGTGGGGCCTCGACAGAGGTGAGCCCGATAAAAAGGGCGTCCCTAGCCGAGTCGCGGTGAGCAAACTATCCCGCGGCTCGGTTTAGGTGAAGGAGGAACACCGTGGTGGTTTAGTGGGTAGTCTGGCCTCTCTTCGAGGTCAGGAGTCCCACACGAAGTGAACCCCCTGCCCCCGCGGGGGGTGAGCGAAGTGCGTAAATGCATTCCACCACGTAAAAAAAAAAAAAAAAAAAAAAAAAACCTAACCTAACCTAACCTAACCTAACCTAACCTTGGGGCGCGGCGTCGGGTAACCTCCACGTTGGCTTACGCGTTTCTTCTCCCTTTGGACTCCGGTCCTGGGGAGCAGAAGCGTGGAGGCTGGTGCACCCTGGACAGGCGGTCGGGATACTCTGACTCTCAGGAGCTCTGTATGCTGGCCGTCTGACCAATAACCCGACAGCCCTTTTCAGGGCTTGACCCCATTGCACGAGGGGGTCGCGGGGTGGGATCCGCAGCAGCCCTTTTCAGGGCTCGGCGGGATCGAGGGGCGGGTCGGCCCACTGTTAACTCAGGGGCTGACAGGCACTAGTGCCACCGTCGGCGAGAGAGGCCTAGCCACCCTCTCGCGTTCCGTAACCAACAGGGGCTCAACAGTGACCTGACTGGTGGCTCCAGGAGGGTATGCTGAAAACCTGTTGGCCGGAGGGCTTGCCTTAACTGGCCGGCCCGCGTCAAGGAAAAGACTCTAAAACCCGACAGCAGAGTCGTAAAAAGCAGACCTCTCGCCGTAGGCTGTGGCTCCGGCTATGGCCGGCGGCGATGAGTGTCGGGCTGCCGTCGCCTCACGGCTGATGGCGGCCAAGAGGAGGGGCTCTGCTGGGGCGGGAGTGGGCTGGGCTCGCTCTTTCGCCCCGCGGGCCACGGGGACGCCGGCGGGCGGAGTTCGCACGCGTCCCGGGGAGGGATGCCGGCGGGCGAAGTTCGCACGCGTCCCTGGGTGAGAGTGGCCACGGGCGGTGGGTCGGGGGATCTGCCGCCCCATGCTAATGTGGCGGAATGCGCCCTTCTGTGTTTCCGGGGTGCATTCAGGAGAAGAGCCCGACAACAAAGGGCGTCCCTAGCCGAGTCGCGGTGAGCAAACTATCCCGTGGCTCGGATTAGGTGAAGGAGGAACACCGTGGTGGTTTAGTGGGTAGTCTGGCTTCTCTTTGAGGTCAGGAGTCCCACACGAAGCGAACCCCCTGCCCCCGCGGGAGGCGAGCGAAGTGCGTAAATGCATTCCACCACGTAAAAAAAAAAAAAAAAAAAAAAAAAAACCTAACCTAACCTAACCTAACCTAACCTAACCTAACCTAACCTAACCAGTCGCAATTCACCTCTCGGGACAAACGCCACGAATTTACGTGCGCTCCGGCTTAAAAAATCGGAAAAAGTGGTCAATTGTTACGCGATCCTAACAGTGAAAGTGTCAAAAGATAGGAAAAAGTGAGTGCTTTCTGTGACAACTTTTTAAAACAGTGAAACTATAGTGCCTGAAGTACGAAAACTGAAAAACTCTTAACTTTAGAGGTTAAGAGCACGTGGTTTTACCTTTGGTCGAGCAGTGAAGCTCCCAGAGTGATCGCCCTCATCTGGATTTTTGCAGTTTGGTGTGTCTCCGTGACCCCCACATTTCAGCATCATCAGCCACCTGGAAATAACATCAACTTCGGAGTTATTCTGAAAAAAGTGAAAACCACGTGGTGCTGAAAATCGAAACGGAGCGTCCCAGCGAGCTGAGATTTTGCAAGAACCTCAACCTCTACATACAGAACAGGAATCTGCGAAGAGAAAAATTTTACAACATAAGGTCAATTTTTTATTAACTTTTTAAATTCTTAAATTTGACTCCTTATAACTCTGAGACTATTGCAAATATTAAAATTCGACAACTGCTCATCGTTGCGCGCTAGCCTGGAGAAGACATCTGCAAGTTTCTAGATTTTTCAAGCAAGTAGTTTTAAAATTAAAATCGAAAAACCGAAAATTTTGAAAAATATTAAAAATTTAACTGAAAAACCTGAAAAATTTAAATTCTTAATTCATATATGTAAAGCCCTTGTTTAGGCACTAATTTAGAAATTTTTTCCGAAATTTTTGGTACATTTTTGACAAAGATATAGATTTTTATATGTTTTTTAGCAATAAATAGTAAATAAATAGATATAATTAGAATTTTAAGACTATATTGTGTTTTTCCAACATTTTCTAGCCTACCTGAACCCAAACTAGGGTAATATAGCTGTAATATTGAGAGATTTGAACTTTTTCGGCCATTTTATTTTTGAAATTAAAATCTTATATGTGTTATAACTTAGGAACTAATTAGGTTAGAACTTTCGGGTTTGCGCAGAAAGTTACTCCTTATAATTGTCTTGCCTGAAAACTCGTTTTCAGGAGTTTTCAGGCGAAAAAGTTTTTTCGGCCTGAAAGTGCTCCAGGCAGCTGCAGGAGACCGAGCCAGACGGCACACTCGAAACCCGGTCTTTCTGCGACCTCTGGTTGCTGTGGTATCGGCGTTTGAATTTTGAATCTGACAGTTCTGAACTGTCAAGGAGTGGGTTTGGACGCCCGTATCTCTGGACTGGTTGGTCGTGGAAAGGCGCGGTTTTCTTTGGGGTACTTGGAGGAGTGTTCTTAAGCCCGCAACCTAGTTTTCAGGCGTTTTCAGGCCCTAGACATTTTTACTGCTGAAAGCCTTACAGGTCGAAAGAACAAGTCGGGGCGACTCTGAAAATCCCAAGCACGGGGTATCTGCGACTTCGGGTAACAGTTCTACAGCTTATTAAACTTTCACGTTGACAGTTTCCAACTGTCAAAACCGGACTTTGACTGCCTGTAGCTCCTGAACCGGAAGTCGTAGAGGGCCGCGGTTTGTTTGTGGGTGACCAGCAGGACTATATCTAAGTGGTATACGGTTTTCAGGTTTTTCTGACGCCTGAAAAAATTTCGGGCTGAAACCTGAAAATTCAGGAGCGTCTCCTTAGCACCAATACCCTGATACCAAGCACGGCTAATTTCGCACAGGTGGTCTGCGAGATATACTGAATTAAGTAAATTTCAGCGGCCATCTTGGTTTTTATATCTCAACTTTAAATCGTTGTACCTCAGTAGTCCCTTGGGATAGGTGTACCGAGTTTGGGGTCGCCAGAAAGAGCTTAAAGAGGCCTTTTAAAATCCGTGGCCAGACCGGCTCTATATAGAGCCAAAAAATTGTAATATCAAAAAATAAGTATATTTTAGCCTATTTTTAGTTAATTGCGACGCATTAGGTTAAGAGACATCTTCGACCCCTTCTACAGGTCGTAGATATATTGTACTGACTCTAGGTAGAGCGACCCTGATTTTTCAGGATTTTTTTCTTTTTCTGTCTTTTTAGATATTATTTTTGACCTTGCTCTAGATAGAGCAATACATTTAACAGTACCAATAACTGTGTACTTTGACACATCTCTACAGAGACTAAGTACACTTACTTAAGTTTATTTTCTTGTCTGTTGTTTGTACACTATACATTTTTACACCTACTCCATACTATTTACACTTTACATATTTACACATTTATTAAGTATTTGAACTATTGACGTTCGGACTAACAGCCAACTAATCTAAAATGATTGGAATACGTACGCCTGTGAAGAGGCCAGAGAGCAAGACTAATAAAAGTCCTCTAAACACAAAAGAGGACATAGCATCGTCCTCCACGACGACCAGTGTGAGGCAAAGCGTGGGTGAATGGGAGGCGGGGAAGGTTGACCCAAACCCCTGTACCTCCAAAACACATCCTCACTCACCTAAGCAACAAAACATTGTTGCGGCACCTGCGGCGCCCCAGAGACCCAAACAGAAGACAGCGCTTCCACAAGAAGCGAAAGTACCGGCAACTCGTAGGACATCTACGGAGGTAGCCGGGACGCCGCCTGGGCCGAGACAAGAAAACACAAAGCCCAGTAGTAAAACAGCTCAAGCTAGAGTCTGGCTGCAAAAAGCAAAGGCCTACGTAAACGAGTCCCGCAATTTAAAGACGGACCTCAAGCAGGGAATACTGACTGCAGTCGACCATCTCTATCAGTTGGTTAAGGAAGCGGAGGCGTCAAAGGGTCAAACACCAACCATGACGCAGGAGAGAGACACCAACACAGAGGCCAAGAAAGAAAAGGAAGCTGTCGAGACGACGACTATGGAGACAGAATCACTTAAGAAGGCGCTTGAGGAGCACAGCCGCCTCCTCTTAACAAACACACAAAAAATGGACGAACTAAAGGAAGCACTGCAGGCGAAAAAGGAACCAATAGAAAGAGACTCCTATGCCGGTGCAGTTGCAAATAAACCTTTCCAACAAGTCGCTAAGCACCAGCAAACTACGCTCCACTCGATAGTCGTCACCTCTACAAAGGAGACGGAAACCGGAGATGAGGTCATAGACCACATACGGAAAGCAGTCAACGCCAAGGAGGGCTGGATTACAGTAGACAGGATCCGGAAGGCGAAGGACAGGAAGGTTGTCCTGGGATGCCGCACGGAAGAGGGCAGAGAAAAAATCAAACAGAGACTTGCAAACGTAAAAGAAATATTAAAAGTGGAGGACGTAAAAAACAAAAACCCGCTCGTTGTACTAAAAGATGTACTAAAACGTAACACCGATGAAGACATCCTACAAGCCCTTACAAACCAAAACAAGGACATATTTGTCGGTCTTGGTAAAGAGGATGAACGAGTCGAGGTGCTCTACAAAAAGCGAGCAAGAAATCCCCACACGCACCACATTGTCCTTAGGGTCACCCCCAAAATGTGGAACAAACTGCAGGACAGACAAGTCGTCCATATAGATCTTCAGAGGATTAAAGTCGAAGACCAATCCCCTCTGGTCCAGTGCTCCCTTTGTTTGGGGTACGGGCACGGAAGACGACTATGTAAGGAGACTACTGAAAAATGCAGCCACTGCGGGGGAAACCACATGAGAACGAAGTGCGCCGACTGGCTGGCAGGAACCGCCCCGAAATGCTGCAACTGTGCGCACGAAAGCCTGGATCGCGTTGAGCACAACGCATTCAGTGTCGAGTGCCCAGTGCGCCGGAAGTGGGACGCATTGGCCAGATCCAGAGTAGCGTACTGCTAAGGGCAAGACTGGCAAGGCAAGCACCCCAACCAGAAGGTATGCAGTAGCCCAGGCCAATCTACAGAGAAAGGAACTGGCAACCACCGAACTCTTTTTAGAGGCCAGAGAGCGAGCAATCGCATGGGCACTGATCCAGGAGCCGTATGTGGGGGGGGCTAGTAGTATGAGGAGCTACCGGGGTGCGAGAATCTACCAGTGCGAGGTTAATGGAAGTGGGAGGGTAAAGGCGGCAATAGCCGTCTTTGACAATGACCTAGATGTCATTCCCTACCCGAAACTCACCACGAATAACATCGTTGTGGTTGGGATCCGGACCAAAGCCTGGGAAATCGCCGTAGTCTCATACTACTTTGAGCCAGACCAACCCATAGGGCCGTACCTGGATCAGCTGACCAAAATAAAGTTGGAGCTGGGCACAGGAAAACTGCTGATAGGCGGAGATGCCAACGCAAAGAGTCCCTGGTGGGGAAGCACCGTAGAGGACTCCAGAGGAGAAGAGATGTCCGGGACTCTGGAGGACCTAGAGCTTCAGGTACTGAATACTGGCGACACGCCCACTTTTTACACAGTGAGAGGCGGTGTCATTTACAAGAGCCGAGTGGACGTCACGGCATGCTCGCTCGACCTATTTGACCGAGTGGACGGCTGGCGAGTCGACACAGGAGCGACAAGCTCTGACCACAACACGATCTTCTTCAATGTTAATGAAAAACGCGAAAAAGGTTTTAACATAATTAGGACAACTAGGAAATATAATACCAAAAAAGCTAATTGGGAAAATTTTAAAACGAAACTCGATGAACTCAAAGCTGAAAATAATTTAAATTTAGATAATATAGTTAAAGTAATAAATAAACAAGAATTAGAAGCAACTATAAATAAATACAGCATAATAATACAAAAAGCATGCGACGAATCTATACCTAAAGTAAAAAACAGTGTTAAACTTACCTTTCCGTGGTGGTCGAAGGAGCTCGCAGCAAAGAAGAAGGAGGTCGCTAGGTTGAAGAACCGTATCCGCAACGCCGCCCCGGTCCGGAGAGCGATGGTCGTCGACGAGTACCTGAAAGCAAAAGAAGACTATGAGTGCCAAGCAAAGAATGCCCAAACTGCCAGCTGGAAAGAATTTTGCAAGAAACAAGATCGGGAAGGACTCTGGGACGGCATCTACAGAGTCATTAGAAGGACCAAAGTAAGACAAGAAGACTTGACCCTTATGAGAGATGGTGCACACTTGAACCCAATAGAATCAGCAACCCTAATGGCCGAGACCTTCTACCCGAGAGATAGAACTGACGAGGATAACACAGACCATAAACTCATCAGGGAGGTAGCTGGTCGGGTAAACGAGTGGCAGCAAGGGGAACATCACGACCCACCGTTTACAGCAATAGAATTGAAGACAGCCGTGGAACGTTTTAACCCAAAGAAGGCACCCGGAGCCGACGGCTTAACGGCAGACATCTGCAGTCGGGCTATCTACCAGGACCTGGACGCTTTCCTTGCCCTGTACAATAAGTGCCTAGAATTGGCACACTTCCCGAACATCTGGAAGGAGGCAACGGTGGTAGTCCTCAGAAAACCGGGCAAGGACAACTACTTGAACCCCAAGTCATATAGACCAATAGGTCTTCTGCCGGTCTTGGGGAAGGTCCTGGAAAGGATGGTAGTAGCACGGATGAAGTGGCAGCTCGTGCCGCGGTTTAGTACTCGTCAATTTGGCTTTATGCCCCAGAGGAGCACCGAGGACGCCCTCTATACGCTAATAGAACACGTACAGGACAAGTTGCGGCTGAAGAAGCTAATTGTCCTGGTGTCATTGGATATAGAGGGCGCGTTCGATAGCGCATGGTGGCCAGCGATCAAAGTCAGATTGGCTGAGGAAAGGTGCCCGGTAAACATTAGGAGGCTACTAGATAGCTACCTCGACTGCAGAAAGGTCAAAGTAAGGTATGCTGGGGAGGAGTGCACAAAAGAGACGAACAAGGGCTGCGTCCAAGGGTCAATTGGTGGTCCTATCCTCTGGAATTTGCTGCTGGATCCACTGCTGCAGGACCTCGAGAGAGGAGGTTACTTCGTCCAGGCCTTTGCGGATGATATTGTGCTGGTCATGGATGGTGACACAGCGTCACAGGTATCAGAAACTGCAAATGCAGCCCTCGCCCATGTTCAGGATTGGGGCGTCAAAAATAAGTTGAGATTCGCACCGCAAAAAACTTGTGCAATGGTAGTAACAAACAAAATTAAACATGACACACCACACCTGAGCATGGCCGGTGTCGGCATCGGCATGGTCACAAAAATTAAACTCCTGGGTCTAACGATCGACCACAAGCTGACTTTCAATGAGCATACGACAAACATTTGCAATAAAGCCACAGATATATTTAAACAACTGTCACGGGCAGCAAAAGTCAGCTGGGGACTAAATATAGAAGTCATAAGTAGCATATACACAGCGGTGATTGAACCGATTGTTACTTATGGGGCATGTACCTGGGCTCCCGCCGTCGGAAAGCTAGGAATACGGAAGAGGCTAGGCACCATCCAACGAGGATTTGCGCAGAAGCTCTGCAAGTCTTACCGCACCGTCTCTCTCAATGCGGCACTGGTGCTGTCCGGGATACTTCCTCTTGACTTGCGTATACAAGAAGCAGCCGCCATGTATACAGCGAGGAGAGGGTCATCCAGGTTTGTGCCGGGAGACCGGGAGATTGAGGGTGTGGTGAGATTTGCGGAGATACCACATCCTGCTAAGCAGATAGCCCTGACATTCACTTGCCTGGAAGACCAACAACAGCTTGTGAACAGTCGTAACGTGCAGACAGTGCGAATATTCACTGACGGCAGCAAGATTGAGGGGAAGGTCGGAGCCGCATTATCCTTATGGGATAATGATGGTGAAGTCCAGAACTTCAAGCTTAGCCTTGCCGCGTACTGCACCGTCTTCCAGGCTGAACTACTGGCGATTTGCAAGGCAACAGAAATAATCCTCAAGCGCAACAATACTAGTTTTGAATTATTTAGTGATTCACGGTCAGCATTGCAGGCGGTAGTGGATGGTGCCTCGCTTCATCCGCTGGCGTTTCGTGCTCGCGTGAATCTGGATGGGGCGATGAGCCAAAACAAAGATGCATCTTTGTTCTGGATCAAGGCACACGCAGGGCATCCAGGAAACGAGCGCGCAGACAAACTGGCAAAGGAGGCAGCATTGACGTCCCGGAGGAAGCCGGACTATGACCAGTGTCCGGTTTCATACATCAAGCGTCAAATCCGTCTGGATTCGCTTGATGAGTGGAACCGGAGATATGAGTCTGGCGAGACTGCCTCCGTGACGAAAATGTTCTTCCCAAGCGCAGTAGAGGCTTTCCGGGTAGTTAGAAAAATCAGACCCACAGGCGTGATCACACAGGTCCTTACAGGACACGGCGGGTTCTCCGAATATCTGAATCGCTTCAGGTGTAAGGAGAGCCCCTCGTGTACCTGTGACCCAAACGTCACACAAACAGTCCCCCACATTATTTTGGAGTGTCCCATCTATGCACTAGAGAGATTTAATTTAGAAATAAAAATCAATACAGAACTGAAAAAGGAAAAGATTCCGGAAATAATGACTGGAAATAACAGAGACAGTTTCTTGGAGTATTGTAGAAAGATAGCAGAAAAAGTTATTAAAAGCAATAAAGATAAGTAAAAGTAATATGTTTAGATATATATTGTAATATATATAATTATAAGCATATAAATAAGTAGTATTATAAATTAGCAAATAAGAAAGCAGTAGACTAAGAGATTGTAGTAGATTAAGATACATAAAATGTAATTAGATTAAGGTATATAAAAATGTAATAAGTTTAAGAAAAAATGTAAAATAAAATGTGAGCACCTTTATTTCCCTAAGAATATAACAATAAAGTTAATAATAAGAGATAGTATAAAGAGAATAGGTTTTTTGTAAGTGGGAGTCCCACCCACAACAGGAAAGAATGGAAATGTATGAAAGAAAGAAAATCAGTATGTAGCATATTAGTGCGAGAGGCATATAAGATTGAAGAGAGTGATAAAGAGCATTAGGATACTTAAGGGCGCCAATCATGTTGGCGGTAGTCCGATTAAAAAAAAAAAAAAAAAAAAAAAAAAAAAAAAAAAAAAAAAAAAAAAAAAAAAAAAAAAAACCTAACCTAACCTAACCTAACCTAACCTAACCTAACCTAACCTAACCTGGGGCGCGGCGTCGGGTAACCTCCACGTTGGCTTACGCGTTTCTTCCCCCTTTGGACTCCGGTCCTGGGGAGCAGAAGCGTGGAGGCTGGTGCGCCCTGGACAGGCGGTCAGGATACTCTGACTCTCAGGAGCTCTGTATGCTGGCCGTCTGACCAATAACCCGACAACTGACCCCATTGCACGAGGGGGTCGTGGGATCCGCGTAGCCCTTTTCAGGGCTCGCCATCGCTCCCAGTACCCCTCTGTTTTCAGAGGGGACAGGGGAGAGATGCTGGATTGAGGGACGGGTCGGCCCACTGATTACTCAGGGGCTGACAGGCACTAGTGCCACCGTCGGTGGGAGAGGCCTAGCCACCCTCTCGCGTTCCGTAACCAACAGGGGCTCAACTGTGACCTGACTGGTGGCTCCAGGAGGGTATGCTGAGAACCTGTTGGCCGGAGGGCTTGCCTTAATTGGCCGGCCCATGACAAGGACAGTCTATAACACCCGACAGCGAAGTCGTAAAAACCTGTGGATACCGGCCGACCTCCACAGTATATAGGCTTATCCGGGTGCAGGGGGCACCGCCCGGATGGACTTTCTTTTCCCCCACACTCGTGGGACTTGTATGGATTTGTCTAATTTAAACTTAAAAAAAAACAAAAATGATGATGGGCCAGTTTTGGCGGAGGAGGAGATGGAGACGGAGACCGCAAGGTCTTCCGTCTCTGTCGGTGAAATGGTGCCAGCGGTGGTGCTGGAGCGGATGACCGCTGCCAGCTTGCCTGGAGTTGCGCGCGCGTCTTCCCCACCAAGGGGAAGACTCTGGCGTAAGCGCACCAATTCGTTGGAATCGCCAGCGCAAAGCGACAGCGATTCGGTGGATGGGCGGGGGCCTAAAAGGAACCGTGGCCGTCCCCCGAAAACAGGAGAATACGTCGGTCTAGCCAAGGCCAAAGCGGAGCTCAACGCGGCTAAGGAGCGTGAGCTCGAGCTCCGAGCAGAAGAGGAGCTCGCAGATGAGCTGCGGCTGCAGCGGCGGAGGGCTCTCTATCTCAGAGAGACCCCTGGCCCGCAGCCGCAGCCCAGTCTGCAGCCCCAAGCGGGACTGGTATCCTCGGACACCCAGTCCCTCAGTGCCGAGGAGATCTCGGGCTCAATAGAGGCGGCGGTGAAGGTGGTCCAAACCATCGCCGCCAAGAGCTCCAATTTAAAGGGCCAGTACGTGCGGGACCTCAAGGACGCGTGTGGCTCCATTATGGAGAACGTGCGCGTTCTGATGTCCCGCACGGAATCGGAGGAGGTGGCCAAGCTTCAGGCCGAGCTGGCGGCTGTGCGGGCCGAAATGCGGGCCATGAAGCAGCAGGCGGAGGCTGCGCCGCCCCCGATGAGCCGGGAAGAGATCGGCTTCCTGGTCGACGCCCGGCTCGCGGGGATCGCTGACCGCCTGCTGCCGGAGACCCGCATCCGTCCGCCGCTGCAGGCGGACGCGAGGAATGCGGCGCGGTCCAACGGCGCACTTGAGCCCGAGCCTGAGACGTCTCCCTCAGAACCTCTCCCCCCTCCCCTCTCTCCTCCAATGCCAGGCGGGCAGGTGGAGGCAGGGCCGAGCCTTACCGGGCCGCCGGGGGGGAAGGAGGAGAGGAAGAAGAAGAAGAAGGCAGGGAAGAAGACGGCCGCGGCGAAGGAGGCGGAGGCTGCCCGGAAACCGCAGCGGTCGCCCCAGTCAACTTCGACTTCGACGTTGGCTCCCGCCCCGCTCCCGCAAAGCGGGACATGGAGCGAGGTGGCGGCCAGGCCAAAGAAGCTTAAAACGCCCCCTGCCGGGTCGGCTGCCCCAACCGCTGCAACTCCGGTAGCGCCAGCCACCAAGCGGAGGAAAAGGAGGCCCCGCAAATTGCGCACCCCGCAAACGGCAGCGGTTACAGTCACGCTGCAGCCGGGTGCCGCAGAGCGGGGCATCACCTACGCGCAGGTGATGTCCAAAGCCGAGAGGTCGATAGACCTCAAGGGTTTGGGCATCGACGGCCTCCGACTCCGCAACGCGGTAACCGGAGGTCGGATCCTGGAGGTGGCTGGCGCCGACAGAAGCCGGAAGGCGGACCAGCTCGCGGCTAAACTGAGGGAGGTGCTCGAAGAGGTCCGCGTCGCTAGGCCGGAGAGATGCGTGGAGATGCGCATCTCTGGGCTGGGCGACTCGGCCTCGAAAGAGTCGGTGGCCGCGTTGCTGGCAGCGGAAGGGGGCTGTGCTGCCGACCACATCAAGGTGGGCGACATACAGCGCCCACCTGACCGACAGGGCACTGCCTGGCTACGGTGCCCTGTTGAGGCGGCGAAGAAACTTACCGATGGCCGCCGCATCGTCGTCGGGTGGTCAGTGGTCAGACTGACCATCCTGGAGCCGAGGCCGGCGCGGTGCTTCCGCTGCCTCGAGCCGGGGCACGTCGGGGCCAAGTGCACTGCGGCCACTGACCGCAGTGCGCTCTGCTTCCGTTGCGGGCAGGAAGGCCACAAGTCGGCCACCTGCTCCGCGGAGCCCAGGTGCCTCATTTGTTCGGCGGAGGGTGCGGCGTCCGGCCATCGGCTTGGGTCGGCGCAATGTAAGGCGGCCTCCCGAAGCAGGGGGGCTAAAAGGAGAGCAGCAGGTGGGGCGAAACCCACGCCCTCGCCCACCCTGCTGCCGAATGAGGAGGTGATGGACACTGCCCAAACCTAATGGCCCAAACCATCTCTATGCTGCAGGCCAACGTCAACCACTGCGCCACGGCCCAGGACCTTCTGGCCCAATCCATGGCGCAGTGGCAGACGACAATGGCAGTAGTCGCCGAGCCGTATTGCGTTCGCAACAGCCCCAACTGGGCCGGCGACCGCGGCGGCTTGGTGGCTATCGTCGCTCAGCGAACGGCCCCTCCTTTCGACAGAGTGCGGAAGGGCCGAGGGTGCGTACTCGTCGCGCTGGGTGGCGCTGCGGTAATTGGGGTGTACTGTCCCCCCAGCAGAAGCCTCGCCGAGTTCGAGCAGTTGCTCACGGAGGTCGGGGCTCTGCTGGCGGAAGTGCATCCCACCCCGGCTGTGGTGGCCGGGGATTTCAACGCTCACTCACGGGCGTGGGGATCCCCGGCGACCGATGCCCGGGGGGAGATGGTGGAGGAGTGGGCGGTGTCCCAAGGCTTGGTGCTGCTGAACCGAGGGGCGGTCCACACGTTTGTGCGGGCCCAGGCCGGGTCGATAGTCGACCTTTCTTTCGCGAGTTCTGGCCTGGCCCGCCGCATACACAACTGGCGGGTCATCGAGGGGGTGGAGACTTCGTCTGACCACCGGTACATCCGGTTCGACATCGTCTCCGCCCCCGCGGCGACGCCTCGTGTGGCACTGGACCGCCCCGTGGCAGGGGAAGGTCCGCGGTGGCGGCTCGGAACGCTGGACCGGGAGCTGGCCCGAGAGGCGGCTATCGTCGAGCGATGGGCTGCTGTCGACAGCGGTCAGGACGTGGACGCGAGATGCGAGTGGCTCGCTGGAGCACTGACTCGCGTCTGCGACGCGGCGATGCAGAGGGCGAGACCTATCCCGCCTCGGAGGCAGGTGTACTGGTGGCGTCCCCACCTGGCCGAGCTGCGTGCCGCGAGTCACGCGGCCCAGAGGCAGTACACCCGCAGCCGAAGGCGGGCCGTTAGAGATCTCGCCCGCGAAGAAGAATTGCACGCCGCGTACCTTTCCGCTCGTCGGGCCCTCAGCTCGGCGATCAAAGCCGCCAAGGACGAGGCCTGGAAGGAGTGGCTCGAGAGCCTCGACCGAGATCCGTGGGGGCGCCCGTATAAGATTGTGAGTCAGAAACTCCAGCCTTGGGCGCCTCCCCTCACCAGAACTCTCGAGCCGAGTCTTCTGGACCGAGTGGTCAGCTCCCTCTTCCCTGCCAGGGAAGAGTGGACCCCGCCGCGGATGGGAGCACCAAGCCAGGTGCCGGCAGACGAAGGGGCGATACCTCCCGTGTCCGAGGCCGAGTTAGGGGCTGCGATACTGGCACTCCGGTCCAGGAATCGCGCCCCGGGCCCGGACGGCGTCCCTGGGAAGGTTATCGTCACCGTCATGCCGGCACTAGAGGAGGAGACGCTGTCCCTCATGTCGGAGTGTCTGGTGTCGGGGAGAGTCCCTCGACGATGGAAAACCGGCAAGCTCGTGCTGCTCAAAAAGCACGGGCGCCCAGCCGAATCGCCGTCGGCCTACCGCCCCATCGTGTTGCTCGACGAGATGTGCAAGCTTTTTGAGCGGGTGCTCGCTGCACGTCTCGTCGGCCACCTGGAGGGGGCGGGGCCCAATCTCAGCGATGGCCAGTTCGGCTTCCGTCGTGGGAGGTCGACCCTCGACGCGATATCCCGACTGCGGGACAGCGTCAACGAAGCGGTCTCCGGGGGTGAGGTGCTGTTGGCTGTATCGTTGGATATAGCGAACGCCTTCAACACCCTCCCCTGGGGAACCATTGCGGAGGCGTTGAGGTACCACAATGTCCCGTGGTACCTCAGGCGCGTCCTTGCGGACTACTTCGTGGACCGGGTCATCATTTACCCGGCCCAAGACGGGGTGGTCCGCAGGGGCATGTCTTGTGGCGTTCCACAGGGGTCGGTCCTCGGGCCGCTCCTGTGGAACATAGGTTATGATTGGGTCCTGCGCGGTGCTAATCTTCGGGGGGTCGGTGTACTTTGCTACGCCGACGATACCCTAGTCACCGCGCGGGCCCCCACATTTCGGGACGCCGCCGTCCTTGCCACGGCAGGTGTAGCCCACGTAGTGCGTCGCATCGAGGCGCTCGGCCTGAAAGTCGCCCTCGAAAAGTCCGAGGCCCTCTTCTTCCACGGGCCCCGGCAGACGCCGCCTCGAGATAGGACCATCATGGTGGGCGGCATCCCCATCGCTGTCGGGACCAGCCTGAAATACCTCGGGCTCGTTCTCGACAGTCGGTGGCGGTTCGCGGAGCATTTCCGGCAGCTGGCACCGAAGTTGCTGGCATTTGCCGGAATGCTCTCGCGGTTGCTGCCCAACAGCGGAGGCCCAGGGTCTGCATGCCGCCGTCTCTATGACGGAGTGGTGCGCTCCAAGGCGCTCTACGGAGCGCCCATATGGGCGGAGGCCCTCTGCCCGGCGAATATCGCGCTGCTGCGACGACCGCAGCGCGCCATAGCGCAGAGGGCTGCACGGGCGTACCACACCGTCTCTTACGAGGCGGCGTGTCTGATTGCGGGGAGTATCCCCTGGGATCTCGAGGCCGGCGTCCTCAAGAGGGTGTACGACGAAGGCGCCCTGATGCGGCGTGCTATCGGGGGTCGGCCGCCTTCGGAGGAGATCGATCGCTGGAGACAATCGGCTCGCGATGATCTCTTCCGGAAGTGGGCCGAAAGACTGCGGGCGACGCGTAGCGGATCGCTGCTTGTGGGGGCCGTCAGGCCCGTCCTGCGTCAGTGGGTAGAGAGGGGTCATGGGGCCCCGTCATACCACCTCACCCAACTTCTCACGGGCCATGGCTGTTTTGCCAAGTACCTGTGGGAAGTGGTGGGGATAGAGTCGGAGCCCCGGTGCCGAAACTGCACCAGCGGAGACCCTGACACGGCCTACCACACCCTGGCTGTGTGTGAGGCGTGGGACGGACAAAGGGCGGCCCTCATGAGCACCATTGGTGCGGACCTCTCGCTGTCGGTCGTAGTTCCAGCTATGGCCGGCAGCGAAGAGTGTTGGGCTGCCGTTGCCTCGTTCGCTGACGAGGTGATGGCGGCCAAGAGAGAGGCTCTGCGGGAGCGGGAGCGAGCTGGGCTCACTCTCCCGCCCCGCAGACCCGCGGCGAGGGGGCGCCGGCGAGCACAATTCGCCCGCGTCCCCGAATGAGAGTGGCCACGGGCGGTGGGTCGGGGGACCTGCTGCCCCACGCTAATGTGGCGGAATGCGCCCCTCTGTGTTCCTGGGGTGCATTCATGAGGAGGACAGGCCCCATCATCTGGGCACGGTGGCCCGGATGGTGGGGCCTCGACTGAGGTGAGCCCGATAAAAAGGGCGTCCCTAGCCGAGTCGCGGTGAGCAAACTATCCCGCGGCTCGGTTTAGGTGAAGGAGGAACACCGTGGTGGTTTAGTGGGTAGTCTGGCCTCTCTTCGAGGTCAGGAGTCCCACACGAAGCGAACCCTCTGCCCCCGCGGGGGGTGAGCGAAGTGCGTAAATGCATTCCACCACGTAAAAAAAAAAAAAAAAAAAAAAAAACCTGGGGCGCGGCGTCGGGTAACCTCCACGTTGGCTTACGCGTTTCTTCCCCCTTTGGGCTCCGGTCCTGGGGAGCAGAAGCGTGGAGGCTGGTGCGCCCTGGACAGGCGGTCAGGATACTCTGACTCTCAGGAGCTCTGCATGCTGGCCGTCTGACCAATAACCCGACAGCCCTTTTCAGGGCTAGCGTACCCCATTGCACGAGGGGGTCGCGGGGTGGGATCCGCAGCAGCCCTTTTCAGGGCTCGGCGGGATCGAGGGGCGGGTCGGCCCACTGTTAACTCAGGGGCTGACAGGCACTAGTGCCACCGTCGGCGAGAGAGGCTTCGCCACCCTCTCGCGTTCCGTAACCAACAGGGGCTCAACAATGACCTGACTGGTGGCTCCAGGAGGGTATGCTGAAAACCTGTTGGCCGGAGGGCTTGCCTTAACTGGCCGGCCCGCGTCAAGGAAAAGACTCTAAAACCCGACAGCAAAGTCGTAAAAAGCAGACCTCTCGCCGTAGGCTGTGGCTCCGGCTATGGCCGGCGGCGATGAGTGTCGGGCTGCCGTCGCCTCACGGCTGATGGCGGCCAAGAGGAGGGGCTCTGCTGGGGCGGGAGTGGGCTGGGCTCGCTCTTTCGCCCCGCGGGCCACGGGGACGCCGGCGGGCGGAGTTCGAACGCGTCCCGGGGAGGGATGCCGGCGGGCGAAGTTCGCACGCGTCCCTGGGTGAGAGTGGCCACGGGCGGTGGGTCGGGGGATCTGCCGCCCCATGCTAATGTGGCGGAATGCGCCCTTCTGTGTTTCCGGGGTGCATTCAGGAGAAGAGCCCGACAACAAAGGGCGTCCCTAGCCGAGTCGCGGTGAGCAAACTATCCCGTGGCTCGGATTAGGTGAAGGAGGAACACCGTGGTGGTTTAGTGGGTAGTCTGGCTTCTCTTTGAGGTCAGGAGTCCCACACGAAGCGAACCCCCTGCCCCCGCGGGAGGCGAGCGAAGTGCGTAAATGCATTCCACCACGTAAAAAAAAAAAAAAAAAAAAAAAAAAAAAACCTAACCTAACCTAACCTAACCTAACCTGGGGCGCGGCGGGGCGCGGCGTCGGGTAACCTCCACGTTGGCTTACGCGTTTCTTCTCCCTTTGGACTCCGGTCCTGGGGAGCAGAAGCGTGGAGGCTGGTGCACCCTGGACAGGCGGTCGGGATACTCTGACTCTCAGGAGCTCTGTATGCTGGCCGTCTGACCAATAACCCGACAGCCCCCTTTTCAGGGCTTGACCCCATTGCACGAGGGGGTCGCGGGGTGGGATCCGCAGCAGCCCTTTTCAGGGCTCGGCGGGATCGAGGGGCGGGTCGGCCCACTGTTAACTCAGGGGCTGACAGGCACTAGTGCCACCGTCGGCGAGAGAGGCCTAGCCACCCTCTCGCGTTCCGTAACCAACAGGGGCTCAATAGTGACCTGACTGGTGGCTCCAGGAGGGTATGCTGAAAACCTGTTGGCCGGAGGGCTTGCCTTAACTGGCCGGCCCGCGTCAAGGAAAAGACTCTAAAACCCGACAGCAGAGTCGTAAAAAGCAGACCTCTCGCCGTAGGCTGTGGCTCCGGCTATGGCCGGCGGCGATGAGTGTCGGGCTGCCGTCGCCTCACGGCTGATGGCGGCCAAGAGGAGGGGCTCTGCTGGGGCGGGAGTGGGCTGGGCTCGCTCTTTCGCCCCGCGGGCCACGGGGACGCCGGCGGGCGGAGTTCGCACGCGTCCCGGGGAGGGATGCCGGCGGGCGAAGTTCGCACGCGTCCCTGGGTGAGAGTGGCCACGGGCGGTGGGTCGGGGGATCTGCCGCCCCATGCTAATGTGGCGGAATGCGCCCTTCTGTGTTTCCGGGGTGCATTCAGGAGAAGAGCCCGACAACAAAGGGCGTCCCTAGCCGAGTCGCGGTGAGCAAACTATCCCGTGGCTCGGATTAGGTGAAGGAGGAACACCGTGGTGGTTTAGTGGGTAGTCTGGCTTCTCTTTGAGGTCAGGAGTCCCACACGAAGCGAACCCCCTGCCCCCGCGGGAGGCGAGCGAAGTGCGTAAATGCATTCCACCACGTAAAAAAAAAAAAAAAAAAAAAAAAAAAAACCTGGGGCGCGGCGGGGCGCGGCGTCGGGTAACCTCCACGTTGGCTTACGCGTTTCTTCCCCCTTTGGACTCCGGTCCTGGGGAGCAGAAGCGTGGAGGCTGGTGCGCCCTGGACAGGCGGTCAGGATACTCTGACTCTCAGGAGCTCTGTATGCTGGCCGTCTGACCAATAACCCGACAGCCCTTTTCAGGGCTTGGCCTCATTGCACGAGGGGGTCGCGGGGTGGGATCCGCAGCAGCCTTTTTCAGGGCTCGGCGGGATCGAGGGGCGGGTCGGCCCACTGTTGACTCAGGGGCTGACAGGCACTAGTGCCACCGTCGGTGAGAGAGGCCTAGCCACCCTCTCGCGTTCCGTAACCAACAGGGGCTCAACTATGACCTGACTGGTGGCTCCAGGAGGGTAGCTGAGAACCTGTTGGCCGGAGGGCTTGCCTTAACTGGCCGGCCCGCGTCAAGGAAAAGACTCTAAAACCCGACAGCAAAGTCGTAAAAAGCAGACCTCTCGCCGTAGGCTGTGGCTCCGGCTATGGCCGGCGGCGATGAGTGTCGGGCTGCCGTCGCCTCACGGCTGATGGCGGCCACGAGGAGGGGCTCTGCTGGGGCGGGAGTGGGCTGGGCTCGCTCTTTCGCCCCGCGGGCCACGGGGACGCCGGCGGGCGGAGTTCGCACGCGTCCCGGGGAGGGATGCCGGTGGGCGAAGTCCGCACGCGTCCCTGGGTGAGAGTGGCCACGGGCGGTGGATCGGGGGATCTGCCGCCCCATGCTAATGTGGCGGAATGCGCCCTTCTGTGTTTCCGGGGTGCATTCAGGAGAAGAGCCCGACAACAAAGGGCGTCCCTAGCCGAGTCGCGGTGAGCAAACTATCCCGTGGCTCGGATTAGGTGAAGGAGGAACACCGTGGTGGTTTAGTGGGTAGTCTGGCTTCTCTTTGAGGTCAGGAGTCCCACACGAAGCGAACCCCCTGCCCCCGCGGGAGGCGAGCGAAGTGCGTAAATGCATTCCACCACGTAAAAAAAAAAAAAAAAAACCTAACCTAACCTAACCTAACCTAACCTAACCTAACCTAACCGTGCGAAATTTGAATCGAATACAGCTGCTAGTGTTGTTGTTATTTGTTGATATCATCTTTGTAGACACTCCTGCGTCCCGTGGGAAGATAATAACCTGAAAAACAAAGAAAAATTTTAGTTTCTGGACTTAGAATATTTTTAAATTTCTAAATTAACAAATTTTCGAGGTTTTTGTCGAATTATTCGATAACGCTTCACCTCAAAGTTGACATAGTTACAGATCTAGATAGCCCTCATCAAGGCCTATCTAATAACACCTCCTTTGTATAGGTTGGGTAAATAGAAGTTACTAAATTTTCACATTCATTTTGACTTTCGGCATTTTTAAGGAGTTTTCCAAGGCGCTTCGCTTATAACTTTTCGAAACTTATTTTTGGAATTTTTAATTATATATATTTAGATAGAACTCGTCAAGGCCTATCTAATAACACCTCCTTTATTAAGATCTGGTTAATAGAAGTAGTAAATTTTCAACATATAAAACTCAATTTACCGCTTTTTCGAAAATTTTCTGAGATTTTCTTTGAATAACTTGCCCCCTCATTTTTTGGGAACAATTAATTATACATACCTAGATAGCTCGCGTCACGACCTATCTAACAACACCTCTTTTAATTAAATCTGGTTAATAGAATCTTAGAAATCCGATATTTAAATTTCAATTCTAGTCATTTTTGAGGTTTTTGTCGATTAATTCGATAGCCTTTGTCTTCCAAATTATCAATTATATATATTTAAATAGCCCTTTCAATTACCCGTCGAACGACACCACTTTCGTCCGGATCCGCCTGACGGAAAATTGGGAAATTGACTTTTAAAATTTTCATTACTGTTTGTTTACTTTTGAAAGTCTACCTTAGGGGTGCACATTTGGAACATTTGTGCGAAATTTGAATCGAATACAGCTGCTAGTGTTGTTGTTATTTGTTGATATCATCTTTGTAGACACTCCTGCGTCCCGTGGGAAGATAATAACCTGAAAAACAAAGAAAAATTTTAGTTTCTGGACTTAGAATATTTTTAAATTTCTAAATTAACAAATTTTCGAGGTTTTTGTCGAATTATTCGATAACGCTTCACCTCAAAGTTGACATAGTTACAGATCTAGATAGCCCTCATCAAGGCCTATCTAATAACACCTCCTTTGTATAGGTTGGGTAAATAGAAGTTACTAAATTTTCACATTCATTTTGACTTTCGGCATTTTTAAGGAGTTTTCCAAGGCGCTTCGCTTATAACTTTTCGAAACTTATTTTTGGAATTTTTAATTATATATATTTAGATAGAACTCGTCAAGGCCTATCTAATAACACCTCTTTTATTAAGATCTGGTTAATAGAAGTAGTAAATTTTCAACATATAAAACTCAATTTACCGCTTTTTCGAAAATTTTCTGAGATTTTCTTTGAATAACTTGCCCCCTCATTTTTTGGGAACAATTAATTATACATACCTAGATAGCTCGCGTCACGACCTATCTAACAACACCTCTTTTAATTAAATCTGGTTAATAGAATCTTAGAAATCCGATATTTAAATTTCAATTCTAGTCATTTTTGAGGTTTTTGTCGATTAATTCGATAGCCTTTGTCTTCCAAATTATCAATTATATATATTTAAATAGCCCTTTCAATTACCCGTCGAACGACACCACTTTCGTCCGGATCCGCCTGACGGAAAATTGGGAAATTGACTTTTAAAATTTTCATTACTGTTTGTTTACTTTTGAAAGTCTACCTTAGGGGTGCACATTTGGAACATTTGTGCGAAATTTGAATCGAATACAGCTGCTAGTGTTGTTGTTATTTGTTGATATCATCTTTGTAGACACTCCTGCGTCCCGTGGGAAGATAATAACCTGAAAAACAAAGAAAAATTTTAGTTTCTGGACTTAGAATATTTTTAAATTTCTAAATTAACAAATTTTCGAGGTTTTTGTCGAATTATTCGATAACGCTTCACCTCAAAGTTGACATAGTTACAGATCTAGATAGCCCTCATCAAGGCCTATCTAATAACACCTCCTTTGTATAGGTTGGGTAAATAGAAGTTACTAAATTTTCACATTCATTTTGACTTTCGGCATTTTTAAGGAGTTTTCCAAGGCGCTTCGCTTATAACTTTTCGAAACTTATTTTTGGAATTTTTAATTATATATATTTAGATAGAACTCGTCAAGGCCTATCTAATAACACCTCCTTTATTAAGATCTGGTTAATAGAAGTAGTAAATTTTCAACATATAAAACTCAATTTACCGCTTTTTCGAAAATTTTCTGAGATTTTCTTTGAATAACTTGCCCCCTCATTTTTTGGGAACAATTAATTATACATACCTAGATAGCTCGCGTCACGACCTATCTAACAACACCTCTTTTAATTAAATCTGGTTAATAGAATCTTAGAAATCCGATATTTAAATTTCAATTCTAGTCATTTTTGAGGTTTTTGTCGATTAATTCGATAGCCTTTGTCTTCCAAATTATCAATTATATATATTTAAATAGCCCTTTCAATTACCCGTCGAACGACACCACTTTCGTCCGGATCCGCCTGACGGAAAATTGGGAAATTGACTTTTAAAATTTTCATTACTGTTTGTTTACTTTTGAAAGTCTACCTTAGGGGTGCACATTTGGAACATTTGTGCGAAATTTGAATCGAATACAGCTGCTAGTGTTGTTGTTATTTGTTGATATCATCTTTGTAGACACTCCTGCGTCCCGTGGGAAGATAATAACCTGAAAAACAAAGAAAAATTTTAGTTTCTGGACTTAGAATATTTTTAAATTTCTAAATTAACAAATTTTCGAGGTTTTTGTCGAATTATTCGATAACGCTTCACCTCAAAGTTGACATAGTTACAGATCTAGATAGCCCTCATCAAGGCCTATCTAATAACACCTCCTTTGTATAGGTTGGGTAAATAGAAGTTACTAAATTTTCACATTCATTTTGACTTTCGGCATTTTTAAGGAGTTTTCCAAGGCGCTTCGCTTATAACTTTTCGAAACTTATTTTTGGAATTTTTAATTATATATATTTAGATAGAACTCGTCAAGGCCTATCTAATAACACCTCCTTTATTAAGATCTGGTTAATAGAAGTAGTAAATTTTCAACATATAAAACTCAATTTACCGCTTTTTCGAAAATTTTCTGAGATTTTCTTTGAATAACTTGCCCCCTCATTTTTTGGGAACAATTAATTATACATACCTAGATAGCTCGCGTCACGACCTATCTAACAACACCTCTTTTAATTAAATCTGGTTAATAGAATCTTAGAAATCCGATATTTAAATTTCAATTCTAGTCATTTTTGAGGTTTTTGTCGATTAATTCGATAGCCTTTGTCTTCCAAATTATCAATTATATATATTTAAATAGCCCTTTCAATTACCCGTCGAACGACACCACTTTCGTCCGGATCCGCCTGACGGAAAATTGGGAAATTGACTTTTAAAATTTTCATTACTGTTTGTTTACTTTTGAAAGTCTACCTTAGGGGTGCACATTTGGAACATTTGTGCGAAATTTGAATCGAATACAGCTGCTAGTGTTGTTGTTATTTGTTGATATCATCTTTGTAGACACTCCTGCGTCCCGTGGGAAGATAATAACCTGAAAAACAAAGAAAAATTTTAGTTTCTGGACTTAGAATATTTTTAAATTTCTAAATTAACAAATTTTCGAGGTTTTTGTCGAATTATTCGATAACGCTTCACCTCAAAGTTGACATAGTTACAGATCTAGATAGCCCTCATCAAGGCCTATCTAATAACACCTCCTTTGTATAGGTTGGGTAAATAGAAGTTACTAAATTTTCACATTCATTTTGACTTTCGGCATTTTTAAGGAGTTTTCCAAGGCGCTTCGCTTATAACTTTTCGAAACTTATTTTTGGAATTTTTAATTATATATATTTAGATAGAACTCGTCAAGGCCTATCTAATAACACCTCTTTTATTAAGATCTGGTTAATAGAAGTAGTAAATTTTCAACATATAAAACTCAATTTACCGCTTTTTCGAAAATTTTCTGAGATTTTCTTTGAATAACTTGCCCCCTCATTTTTTGGGAACAATTAATTATACATACCTAGATAGCTCGCGTCACGACCTATCTAACAACACCTCTTTTAATTAAATCTGGTTAATAGAATCTTAGAAATCCGATATTTAAATTTCAATTCTAGTCATTTTTGAGGTTTTTGTCGATTAATTCGATAGCCTTTGTCTTCCAAATTATCAATTATATATATTTAAATAGCCCTTTCAATTACCCGTCGAACGACACCACTTTCGTCCGGATCCGCCTGACGGAAAATTGGGAAATTGACTTTTAAAATTTTCATTACTGTTTGTTTACTTTTGAAAGTCTACCTTAGGGGTGCACATTTGGAACATTTGTGCGAAATTTGAATCGAATACAGCTGCTAGTGTTGTTGTTATTTGTTGATATCATCTTTGTAGACACTCCTGCGTCCCGTGGGAAGATAATAACCTGAAAAACAAAGAAAAATTTTAGTTTCTGGACTTAGAATATTTTTAAATTTCTAAATTAACAAATTTTCGAGGTTTTTGTCGAATTATTCGATAACGCTTCACCTCAAAGTTGACATAGTTACAGATCTAGATAGCCCTCATCAAGGCCTATCTAATAACACCTCCTTTGTATAGGTTGGGTAAATAGAAGTTACTAAATTTTCACATTCATTTTGACTTTCGGCATTTTTAAGGAGTTTTCCAAGGCGCTTCGCTTATAACTTTTCGAAACTTATTTTTGGAATTTTTAATTATATATATTTAGATAGAACTCGTCAAGGCCTATCTAATAACACCTCCTTTATTAAGATCTGGTTAATAGAAGTAGTAAATTTTCAACATATAAAACTCAATTTACCGCTTTTTCGAAAATTTTCTGAGATTTTCTTTGAATAACTTGCCCCCTCATTTTTTGGGAACAATTAATTATACATACCTAGATAGCTCGCGTCACGACCTATCTAACAACACCTCTTTTAATTAAATCTGGTTAATAGAATCTTAGAAATCCGATATTTAAATTTCAATTCTAGTCATTTTTGAGGTTTTTGTCGATTAATTCGATAGCCTTTGTCTTCCAAATTATCAATTATATATATTTAAATAGCCCTTTCAATTACCCGTCGAACGACACCACTTTCGTCCGGATCCGCCTGACGGAAAATTGGGAAATTGACTTTTAAAATTTTCATTACTGTTTGTTTACTTTTGAAAGTCTACCTTAGGGGTGCACATTTGGAACATTTGTGCGAAATTTGAATCGAATACAGCTGCTAGTGTTGTTGTTATTTGTTGATATCATCTTTGTAGACACTCCTGCGTCCCGTGGGAAGATAATAACCTGAAAAACAAAGAAAAATTTTAGTTTCTGGACTTAGAATATTTTTAAATTTCTAAATTAACAAATTTTCGAGGTTTTTGTCGAATTATTCGATAACGCTTCACCTCAAAGTTGACATAGTTACAGATCTAGATAGCCCTCATCAAGGCCTATCTAATAACACCTCCTTTGTATAGGTTGGGTAAATAGAAGTTACTAAATTTTCACATTCATTTTGACTTTCGGCATTTTTAAGGAGTTTTCCAAGGCGCTTCGCTTATAACTTTTCGAAACTTATTTTTGGAATTTTTAATTATATATATTTAGATAGAACTCGTCAAGGCCTATCTAATAACACCTCCTTTATTAAGATCTGGTTAATAGAAGTAGTAAATTTTCAACATATAAAACTCAATTTACCGCTTTTTCGAAAATTTTCTGAGATTTTCTTTGAATAACTTGCCCCCTCATTTTTTGGGAACAATTAATTATACATACCTAGATAGCTCGCGTCACGACCTATCTAACAACACCTCTTTTAATTAAATCTGGTTAATAGAATCTTAGAAATCCGATATTTAAATTTCAATTCTAGTCATTTTTGAGGTTTTTGTCGATTAATTCGATAGCCTTTGTCTTCCAAATTATCAATTATATATATTTAAATAGCCCTTTCAATTACCCGTCGAACGACACCACTTTCGTCCGGATCCGCCTGACGGAAAATTGGGAAATTGACTTTTAAAATTTTCATTACTGTTTGTTTACTTTTGAAAGTCTACCTTAGGGGTGCACATTTGGAACATTTGTGCGAAATTTGAATCGAATACAGCTGCTAGTGTTGTTGTTATTTGTTGATATCATCTTTGTAGACACTCCTGCGTCCCGTGGGAAGATAATAACCTGAAAAACAAAGAAAAATTTTAGTTTCTGGACTTAGAATATTTTTAAATTTCTAAATTAACAAATTTTCGAGGTTTTTGTCGAATTATTCGATAACGCTTCACCTCAAAGTTGACATAGTTACAGATCTAGATAGCCCTCATCAAGGCCTATCTAATAACACCTCCTTTGTATAGGTTGGGTAAATAGAAGTTACTAAATTTTCACATTCATTTTGACTTTCGGCATTTTTAAGGAGTTTTCCAAGGCGCTTCGCTTATAACTTTTCGAAACTTATTTTTGGAATTTTTAATTATATATATTTAGATAGAACTCGTCAAGGCCTATCTAATAACACCTCCTTTATTAAGATCTGGTTAATAGAAGTAGTAAATTTTCAACATATAAAACTCAATTTACCGCTTTTTCGAAAATTTTCTGAGATTTTCTTTGAATAACTTGCCCCCTCATTTTTTGGGAACAATTAATTATACATACCTAGATAGCTCGCGTCACGACCTATCTAACAACACCTCTTTTAATTAAATCTGGTTAATAGAATCTTAGAAATCCGATATTTAAATTTCAATTCTAGTCATTTTTGAGGTTTTTGTCGATTAATTCGATAGCCTTTGTCTTCCAAATTATCAATTATATATATTTAAATAGCCCTTTCAATTACCCGTCGAACGACACCACTTTCGTCCGGATCCGCCTGACGGAAAATTGGGAAATTGACTTTTAAAATTTTCATTACTGTTTGTTTACTTTTGAAAGTCTACCTTAGGGGTGCACATTTGGAACATTTGTGCGAAATTTGAATCGAATACAGCTGCTAGTGTTGTTGTTATTTGTTGATATCATCTTTGTAGACACTCCTGCGTCCCGTGGGAAGATAATAACCTGAAAAACAAAGAAAAATTTTAGTTTCTGGACTTAGAATATTTTTAAATTTCTAAATTAACAAATTTTCGAGGTTTTTGTCGAATTATTCGATAACGCTTCACCTCAAAGTTGACATAGTTACAGATCTAGATAGCCCTCATCAAGGCCTATCTAATAACACCTCCTTTGTATAGGTTGGGTAAATAGAAGTTACTAAATTTTCACATTCATTTTGACTTTCGGCATTTTTAAGGAGTTTTCCAAGGCGCTTCGCTTATAACTTTTCGAAACTTATTTTTGGAATTTTTAATTATATATATTTAGATAGAACTCGTCAAGGCCTATCTAATAACACCTCCTTTATTAAGATCTGGTTAATAGAAGTAGTAAATTTTCAACATATAAAACTCAATTTACCGCTTTTTCGAAAATTTTCTGAGATTTTCTTTGAATAACTTGCCCCCTCATTTTTTGGGAACAATTAATTATACATACCTAGATAGCTCGCGTCACGACCTATCTAACAACACCTCTTTTAATTAAATCTGGTTAATAGAATCTTAGAAATCCGATATTTAAATTTCAATTCTAGTCATTTTTGAGGTTTTTGTCGATTAATTCGATAGCCTTTGTCTTCCAAATTATCAATTATATATATTTAAATAGCCCTTTCAATTACCCGTCGAACGACACCACTTTCGTCCGGATCCGCCTGACGGAAAATTGGGAAATTGACTTTTAAAATTTTCATTACTGTTTGTTTACTTTTGAAAGTCTACCTTAGGGGTGCACATTTGGAACATTTGTGCGAAATTTGAATCGAATACAGCTGCTAGTGTTGTTGTTATTTGTTGATATCATCTTTGTAGACACTCCTGCGTCCCGTGGGAAGATAATAACCTGAAAAACAAAGAAAAATTTTAGTTTCTGGACTTAGAATATTTTTAAATTTCTAAATTAACAAATTTTCGAGGTTTTTGTCGAATTATTCGATAACGCTTCACCTCAAAGTTGACATAGTTACAGATCTAGATAGCCCTCATCAAGGCCTATCTAATAACACCTCCTTTGTATAGGTTGGGTAAATAGAAGTTACTAAATTTTCACATTCATTTTGACTTTCGGCATTTTTAAGGAGTTTTCCAAGGCGCTTCGCTTATAACTTTTCGAAACTTATTTTTGGAATTTTTAATTATATATATTTAGATAGAACTCGTCAAGGCCTATCTAATAACACCTCCTTTATTAAGATCTGGTTAATAGAAGTAGTAAATTTTCAACATATAAAACTCAATTTACCGCTTTTTCGAAAATTTTCTGAGATTTTCTTTGAATAACTTGCCCCCTCATTTTTTGGGAACAATTAATTATACATACCTAGATAGCTCGCGTCACGACCTATCTAACAACACCTCTTTTAATTAAATCTGGTTAATAGAATCTTAGAAATCCGATATTTAAATTTCAATTCTAGTCATTTTTGAGGTTTTTGTCGATTAATTCGATAGCCTTTGTCTTCCAAATTATCAATTATATATATTTAAATAGCCCTTTCAATTACCCGTCGAACGACACCACTTTCGTCCGGATCCGCCTGACGGAAAATTGGGAAATTGACTTTTAAAATTTTCATTACTGTTTGTTTACTTTTGAAAGTCTACCTTAGGGGTGCACATTTGGAACATTTGTGCGAAATTTGAATCGAATACAGCTGCTAGTGTTGTTGTTATTTGTTGATATCATCTTTGTAGACACTCCTGCGTCCCGTGGGAAGATAATAACCTGAAAAACAAAGAAAAATTTTAGTTTCTGGACTTAGAATATTTTTAAATTTCTAAATTAACAAATTTTCGAGGTTTTTGTCGAATTATTCGATAACGCTTCACCTCAAAGTTGACATAGTTACAGATCTAGATAGCCCTCATCAAGGCCTATCTAATAACACCTCCTTTGTATAGGTTGGGTAAATAGAAGTTACTAAATTTTTACATTCATTTTGACTTTCGGCATTTTTAAGGAGTTTTCCAAGGCGCTTCGCTTATAACTTTTCGAAACTTATTTTTGGAATTTTTAATTATATATATTTAGATAGAACTCGTCAAGGCCTATCTAATAACACCTCCTTTATTAAGATCTGGTTAATAGAAGTAGTAAATTTTCAACATATAAAACTCAATTTACCGCTTTTTCGAAAATTTTCTGAGATTTTCTTTGAATAACTTGCCCCCTCATTTTTTGGGAACAATTAATTATACATACCTAGATAGCTCGCGTCACGACCTATCTAACAACACCTCTTTTAATTAAATCTGGTTAATAGAATCTTAGAAATCCGATATTTAAATTTCAATTCTAGTCATTTTTGAGGTTTTTGTCGATTAATTCGATAGCCTTTGTCTTCCAAATTATCAATTATATATATTTAAATAGCCCTTTCAATTACCCGTCGAACGACACCACTTTCGTCCGGATCCGCCTGACGGAAAATTGGGAAATTGACTTTTAAAATTTTCATTACTGTTTGTTTACTTTTGAAAGTCTACCTTAGGGGTGCACATTTGGAACATTTGTGCGAAATTTGAATCGAATACAGCTGCTAGTGTTGTTGTTATTTGTTGATATCATCTTTGTAGACACTCCTGCGTCCCGTGGGAAGAAAATAACCTGAAAAACAAAGAAAAATTTTAGTTTCTGGACTTAGAATATTTTTAAATTTCTAAATTAACAAATTTTCGAGGTTTTTGTCGAATTATTCGATAACGCTTCACCTCAAAGTTGACATAGTTACAGATCTAGATAGCCCTCATCAAGGCCTATCTAATAACACCTCCTTTGTATAGGTTGGGTAAATAGAAGTTACTAAATTTTCACATTCATTTTGACTTTCGGCATTTTTAAGGAGTTTTCCAAGGCGCTTCGCTTATAACTTTTCGAAACTTATTTTTGGAATTTTTAATTATATATATTTAGATAGAACTCGTCAAGGCCTATCTAATAACACCTCCTTTATTAAGATCTGGTTAATAGAAGTAGTAAATTTTCAACATATAAAACTCAATTTACCGCTTTTTCGAAAATTTTCTGAGATTTTCTTTGAATAACTTGCCCCCTCATTTTTTGGGAACAATTAATTATACATACCTAGATAGCTCGCGTCACGACCTATCTAACAACACCTCTTTTAATTAAATCTGGTTAATAGAATCTTAGAAATCCGATATTTAAATTTCAATTCTAGTCATTTTTGAGGTTTTTGTCGATTAATTCGATAGCCTTTGTCTTCCAAATTATCAATTATATATATTTAAATAGCCCTTTCAATTACCCGTCGAACGACACCACTTTCGTCCGGATCCGCCTGACGGAAAATTGGGAAATTGACTTTTAAAATTTTCATTACTGTTTGTTTACTTTTGAAAGTCTACCTTAGGGGTGCACATTTGGAACATTTGTGCGAAATTTGAATCGAATACAGCTGCTAGTGTTGTTGTTATTTGTTGATATCATCTTTGTAGACACTCCTGCGTCCCGTGGGAAGATAATAACCTGAAAAACAAAGAAAAATTTTAGTTTCTGGACTTAGAATATTTTTAAATTTCTAAATTAACAAATTTTCGAGGTTTTTGTCGAATTATTCGATAACGCTTCACCTCAAAGTTGACATAGTTACAGATCTAGATAGCCCTCATCAAGGCCTATCTAATAACACCTCCTTTGTATAGGTTGGGTAAATAGAAGTTACTAAATTTTCACATTCATTTTGACTTTCGGCATTTTTAAGGAGTTTTCCAAGGCGCTTCGCTTATAACTTTTCGAAACTTATTTTTGGAATTTTTAATTATATATATTTAGATAGAACTCGTCAAGGCCTATCTAATAACACCTCCTTTATTAAGATCTGGTTAATAGAAGTAGTAAATTTTCAACATATAAAACTCAATTTACCGCTTTTTCGAAAATTTTCTGAGATTTTCTTTGAATAACTTGCCCCCTCATTTTTTGGGAACAATTAATTATACATACCTAGATAGCTCGCGTCACGACCTATCTAACAACACCTCTTTTAATTAAATCTGGTTAATAGAATCTTAGAAATCCGATATTTAAATTTCAATTCTAGTCATTTTTGAGGTTTTTGTCGATTAATTCGATAGCCTTTGTCTTCCAAATTATCAATTATATATATTTTAATAGCCCTTTCAATTACCCGTCGAACGACACCACTTTCGTCCGGATCCGCCTGACGGAAAATTGGGAAATTGACTTTTAAAATTTTCATTACTGAAAACAGTTGCTAGTATCGTTGTTTTTTGTTGATATCATCTTTGTAGACACTCCTGCGTCCCGTGGGAAGAAAATAACCTGAAAAAACAAAGAAAAATTTTAATTTCTGGACTTAGAAAAATTTTGAATTTCTAAATTGCTAAATTTTCGAGGTTTTTGTCGAATTATTCGATAACGCTTCGCCACAAACTTGACATAGCTACAGATTTAGATAGCCCTCATCAAGGCCTTTCTAATAACACCTCTTTTGTATAGGTTGGATAAATAGAAGTTGCAAAAATTCTACATTCATTTTGACTTTCGGTATTCTTAAGGAAATTTTCAAGGCATTTGGCTTATAACTCTTCGAAATTTATTTTCGAAATTTTTAATTATATATATTTAGATAGAACTCGTCTAGGCCTATCTAATAACACCTCTTTTATTAACATTCGGTTAATAAAAGTACTAAATTTTCAACATTCAGCAAAGGTCACTGACCCTTTAATTGTAAAGAAAATTTCGTACCCCTTTTATTTTAAATTTTATTTCGCATTATTTTAATTTGTAGACTGAGGCAATATACACCTCCCTAAATAAGTGGAAGGGCTCTGTATAGAGCGAAACTTTTTAAATTCTTAATTTTAGTTACTTGATAGTAGAACTGCGTTCTACGAACATTTATAAATTTTAACCTAGTATTATATTGACACTCACCCCCCTATACAGGGTCAGACGGACACATATACATACACATTGGACAACATTCCCCGTCCACTCGCACTACACACTACACCACATTTTCTCACATACGCACACATACCAGCAACATGTTCCAGACGCCACCCACATCTGGCACAGCCAAGGGACAAACCGCTCCCAACGCCACCACCTCACCCTCGATAATGCAGGACGCCGCCAAAACTTTTATACGAAGGCCAGAGACCAAAAGACGGTCACTCGACAACATGGACCAATACCGGAGGCAGCAGACCAACTACGCTAGCCAGTCGAGTGACCAGTTACTCCAGGAGGTCATGAAGACCTTCGAAGATATTCCCGTCAAAGTCGCTCAATACCCACAGATGCGGCGGGATATCAAGGTCTTCCTGGAGTCCCAGTCCGACAGATGCATCCGTGTGCTCTTTGAGCTCAGCAGGCGGATGAAGGGACTGGAGACGGCGGCGTCCGGGGCTGCTACGGACGCGGTAGCGGCACCCTCTAGTAGGGAGGAGATACTGCTGGAGAGACTGAGGGTGATGGAAGCAAACATCACTGCGAAGCTTGGCCAGGTGGAAGAGGACCTAAAAACAGGCATGGAGAACCTCAACAGTGGCAATGATGAGCGGGGCGCCGACATCATTGACCATGTTTTTAACAAGGCTGAGGAGACAAAGACCGCTATAGAGAAGGCTGCCGAGGGGGTCGTGGAGAGGGTCTTCGGAAAGATCGAGGAGACCCAGGTCGACATCGACCAGGCGACCGAGATCATGGTTATGCGCGCGCAGTCCCAGATCGAAGACCTGATTGGGACTGTCGCAAGGGATGTCGTCATTGAGACCCAGACGCACATCGGCGCAGCCATGAAGGGACTGAAACTCGAAAACGTCCCGGACCCGACCCCCCCCAAGACCTATGCTAGCGTAACTGCGACCGGACCCGGGCGCCGGCCGGCGCTTCACTCGGTGGCGGTGACCTCAACGGACAGCCAGGAGACTGCCGATGAGGTACTCGCCAGAGTGAAGAAGGCGGTCGACGCCAGGAGTACTGGTCTAAAGGTTAGCAAGGCTAGAAAGGCTAAGGGCAGCACCGTCATCCTGGGCTGTGACACGGAAGTGGAACGGGACAGGGTGACGGAGAAGATCAGGAACCGTGATGACGGGCTTGTGGTGGTGCCCATGCGAAATAAGGATCCACTCGTCGTCCTCAAAGACGTCTTTGTGGACGGTGACGACGACGAGATGGTGAGGGCTATATACACCCAAAACACCGACTTTTTCATGGGCCTACCACAAGAAGAATCTAAAATAGCGGTCAAATACAAAAGAAGGACTCGTAATCCGAAGACCTCGCACGTGGTCTTGCAGGTAACGCCTAGAGTGTGGCAGAGGATGACGGAGACTGGGATTCTATACCTGGACCTGCAAAGGGTCAGAGTGGAGGACCAGTCTCCGCTCATCCAATGCACCAAGTGCCTTGGATTCGGCCATGGTCGCAAATTCTGCACCGAGAGTGTAGACAGGTGCAGCCACTGCGGAGGCCCGCACCTGCGTGGGGAATGCCCCAAATACTCTGCGGGCAGTGAACCGCAGTGCTGCAATTGCCTGCACTCTAGGTTAAAGAACACGGGTCATAACGCTTTTAGCACTGAATGCCCAACCCGCCAAAAATGGGACTACTTGGCGAGATCCAACACCGCATATTTATGACTCACACACTCACGTACATACACATACTACACAGAAACACTCACACACACAACACATGATTTATGAAATATATAATAAATATATACGAATACATCAAAACATGCACACAAACATTAAACACGTACACATCAGGACTAATTCACAAATGAAGTTGCAACAATTATATATATCTGAGCATATACATATATTGTTGACAAGAGGGGTAGACACAAGTGAATTAGGTAAAACTAACACGCACATAAACACTGAACAGTACACATAACAATTACACGAAGTCATAAATATCACGATCTCACATGTTGGAAGGAAAATGGTTGTATGAGATGTCTAACAGACACCATTAACAGAAAAAAATAGATACACTGATAAGATTTACAGACACTGATAAGAATTAAATATTATAATCCAGAAGGAACAGTCATTGAAATGGGATAATTAGATTAGATATTATTAGCTAATAAATATAAGTAAAGAAAGACATAGCAGATATCATAGGCATAAATAATAAACTGTAGAAATAAATGTTAAAGCATATTGAGTATAATAGATTAAATTAAGTATAACAAATAAATAAGAAATATTAAAGCTTGTAACACAGCACAGATAGTTTGATAATAAAGTAATAAGTAATAATGTGTAATAAGTAAAAATAAACAAGTTAATATTAAATAAACAGTTAAAAATCACATAATGCAAATAAGAAAGATGATGAGGAGAGGCACGTAGTGCAAAGGATTTAAATAAGTAAACGACATAAATCAAACATCCAGTATAATAAGGTCCTGTCGTACCTTTGGACGGGGAAAAGCAGAAGAGGTTGAAAGACCTCATAAAAAAAAAAAAAAAAAAAAAAAAAAAAAAAACCTAACCTAACCTAACCTAACCTTTTTTTTTTTTTTTTTTTTTTTTTTTTACGTGTGGAAATCCCCTCGGACCGTCACCCGCGCCGGGGCTTGCGGCGGGGCGGTGTGTCGGACTCGAACCGACTAAAACCACACGGTGTGCCACTCTGCGCCTGAGGAGGGAGGAGTCCGGGAACTGCTGTTATTACGCCGTCCAGACCCCTCCCAGCGCTTGCCCGCACAGAAGCGGGCACCCTCTCCAGAACCTCTCATTTTAGGCGACGTACGGCACACACGTAACGTCGCCTCCTCGCGGGCGGCCACTAGAGCGGATGGAAGGGAAAGCCCGTCCCGACCATCCGCGGCCACACTCAGGGCGGCATGAGGCGCAGGTGAGCGCGCCTCCGCTGCCCGGTTCGCCGGCGGCGGATCGGGTCCGAGTGGAGGTCGTCCTCCCGGGCCTTCTCCGCCACCTCCTTCTGCGAGATGACTTCTTCGCAGAAGGTTGCGACCGCGGTAAAACTGCTGTCGCTACCGGCCATGGAGCGTATGACGGCCGGTAGCGAGAGATCTCCTCCGATGACTGCAGTGAGGGCCCGGCGCTGCGACGCCCAAGCGGGGCAGATCGCCAGCGTATGCTGGGCCGAGTCTTCACTGCAGTCGCAGTGGTGGCAGGCGGGACTCAGTTCCCTCCTAGCGACCGAGTGCAGGTACTTCCCGAAGCAACCGTGCCCGGAAAGTACCTGCGTCAGTCGGAAGGAAAGGGTCCCGTGCTGCCGCCCTGCCCACTCGAGGATGACCGGCTGGAGAGCCTCCACGGCGGCAAAGCCAGCGCGTGGAGTCTCCAGTCGGAAAGACCAACGAGCCATCGTGGCTCGACGGGCGGCTTCACGCCACTCGCGTACCTCTTCGGGCGGAGGGCGCATGCCTCTCTCCACCCGATATTCAGCCACCCGTCGATAAACTTCGGCGAGCACCTCCGCCTCCAAATCCCACGGGGGTGTTCCGGCCAACGCGCACGCTGCCTCGGTCGACACCGTGCGGTAACCACGTATCGCTCTGACCGCCAGTACCCTCTGAGGCCGCCAGAGGCGCGCCTTGTTCTGGGCGGTCAGAGCCGTGACCCACACCGGTGCGCCGTACAGCGCCATTGACCGGACAACCCCCGTGTACAGCTGTCTCGTTGCGACGCTGGCTCCACCCAAATTAGGCAAAAGTCGCCCAAGGGCAGAGGCAGCGTCGACCAGCTTGGGAGCAAGCTGTCGGAAGTGCTCGTCGAAGAGCCACCTACCGTCGAGGATCAGACCCAGATACTTCATCTGGGCCCGAACCGGTACGAGGACCGTGTTGACCTCTATGGAGGCGCCGGGGGGCGGACCACGACGGGGCCCATGAAATAACAGGGCCTCCGTCTTGTCCAGGGCCACCCGTAGGCCCAGCGCCTCGATGCGCCCGACCACCAGAGAAACACCCCTGGTGGCCAGGCGCGCCGCCTCTTGGAAGTTCGCCCCCCGAGCTGTGACCAATGTGTCATCGGCGTAACAAATTACGCCCAGCCCGGGGGGGAGACGACCTCGTAGGACCCAGTCGTATCCCACGTTCCACAGGAGTGGTCCAAGGACAGACCCCTGTGGAACGCCGCACGACATGGGTCGCCGTCTCAAGACGCCCTCTCGGTCCTCGTACACGACGGTACGCTCCTACAAATAGTCTGCCACTAGCCGCCTCAGGTACTCTGGCACCCCGTGGTACTGGAGTGCTTCCCCGATGCAGCTGAATGGCAGACTATTGAATGCGTTGGCGATGTCTAACGACACCGCCAACAGCACGCCGCCACAGCACACTGCCTCTTCGGTCACGGCCCTAAGGCGCATCACGGCATCGACCGTCGAACGCCCCTCTCGGAATCCGAACTGGGCATCCGACAGGTCGGGCCCCACCTCACTGAGGTGCCGGACGATGCGGGCAGAGATTATCCTTTCGAACAACTTGCCCGCCTCGTCCAGCAACACGATGGGCCTATAGGCCGCGACCGAATCGGCAGGCCGTCCCGGCTTCTTCAACAGGACCAGCTTCCCGCATTTCCAGCACTCAGGAAAGTGTCCGGACGCTAGGCTAGCATCCAACACTTCCCTGAGGCGGTCCGACATATGGTCGAGGGCTCGGGCCATCACTCGGGCTGGTATCCCGTCCGGCCCGGGGGCGGTGTTCTTGGAACGAATCCGCAGAACAGCCGCCCCTACCTCCGATTCCCTGACGGGTGGAGCATCCTCCTCTCTACCCCCGTCGTCTCTGACCGAGTAGGCCATCGACGGGGGTGTGTGCTCTGCCCGCTGAGGGAAAAGGCCCTCGACCACTTCCTGCAGGAAGCTGGGCTGGAGAGTCTCGGTAAGGGGGGGGCCCGCCGTGCGGAGCTTATGACGCACCGCACGATACGGGCGACCCCAGGGGTCACGATCGAGACTCTCCAGCATCTCCTTTCTTTTCGCGTCCTTGGCGCGGCAAATGGCCAGCTTCAGAGTTTTCCGCGCTTCGCGGTACTCCTCATGAAGCTGGTCATCCTCACCGTTTCCGCGGTGACGTCGCCGGCTGCGGGTGTAGGACCTCCGGGCACGGGTACAGGCCGCACGGAGGTCCGCCAACTCCTGGGACCACCAGTAGACCTCCTTCCGTGGAGGCCGACGACTCCGGATGCGGGGCATGGCCGTATCGCAAATCTGCGTAATCGCATTGCGAAAACGGCCAGCCCCAGCGTCCACGTCGACCTCCTCGGCCGAGGCCTGCGGAGACAGCCAAGAATGAATAATGGCTGCCTCCTCCAGCAGGTCCCTGTCGAGCTTGGCAACAGCCCACCGCGGAAAACGGGATGGATGCCGCGCCGTGTGACCCCTACTGGGGCCCTGGGACCGGGAGAGCTCAAATCGGATATACAAATGATCCGAGAGCGTCTCGACCTCTTCCAGGACACACCAGTTCCTTACTCGTGCAGCAACAGCAGGGCTAGCGAACGAAAGGTCCACTATCGACCCGCCCTGCTGTCGCACGCACGTGTTGGTGGAGCCCCTGTTCAGCAAACAGAGGCCCACCGAAGCCGCCCACTCCACTACGGCTTCGCCCTTGGCGTCCGTCCCGGGGGACCCCCACGCAATGGACTTTGCGTTGAAGTCCCCCAGCACGAGGACGTGCCCAGACGCTAGTCGCCGTATCGAGGTCTCCAAGGTGTTGAGGAAGACCTCGAAGTCACTCAGACTCCGGTTGGGGGAGAAGTATACACCGTAAACGGTGACCCCCCCCCAATCGGCGGCAACATATCCAGTACCCTTGTCTCTTAGCGACAAGGGCGGGGAATGAGCCGCCGTGGAGCTGACGACTGCCACGGAGCTGTCCCGGTCACCCATCCAGTTTGGACGGGGAGGAACGTAGTAGGGCTCCGCGACTACGGCAACACCTATTGACCACTGCGCCATGGTTTGCAGGAATAAATCCTGCGCCGCGGCACAGTGGTTCAGGTTCGTCTGGACCAGGAGGCTGGAGACTTGATCCATTAATGGATCGTCTCTACAGCCTCCTCCATGGGCGTCGGCGTCGACGCACGAGCGACGTCGGAGGTAGCCTGGGTCGACTGGCTAACCCCCGACGCTTGCCGAGAAGCACGGGAATGCTTGCAGCCTCCCTGCCCCATCTGGTGATTGGCGGGCTTATTACCCGCCGCACATATGGGGCAGTGAGGGGCAGCAGAACATTCTGCCGCCTTGTGCCCCGGTCGACCGCAGCGGAAACAAAGACCGCTGCAGTCAAAACAGTTGGCGCACTTGGCGCGTGTGTGTCCCGCCGACAGGCATTTAAAACACCTCATCGGCCTCGCCACCAGGACTGTTATCCTGGCGCTCACGAAGCCGACGAGGAGCCTGCCAGCATCGCCCAGCACTTTGGCTGCCGCTATCGGGCAGCTGAGCCACACCGCACCAAGGCCCCCTGGACCGGGGCGGATGGTGCCGACCTTAATGTTTTCCGCGCTGCAGTTCGTCTTCTCCTGAACTGCATCGCGGACATCCTCAGCCGTCACGGAATCGTCCAGGCCCGAGATGCGCAATTCGGCGCACTTCGTAGGCCTGGCGATCCTAACACCATCCGTTTCCGCAAACATCCCTCTGAGCTTCTCGGCAAACTCGTCTGCCGACTTTGCGCCTTCAGCCCCGGGGAACTCGAGAACTCGAGCTCCCGTCTGGGCGAGGCGCAATCTGACGCCGGTCGTCCCGAAGGAGGCGAGACTAGCCCGCGCCCTTTTGAAGAGGGCCGCGTACGACAGCCCGCCTTCAGCCGCCTCCGGCGACACGGTGACCACTACGGCCGCGGTTTTCGGCGGCTGCAGTTTCCGCGGCTTGGCCTTCTTGTTGGCCTCTGTCACCGGTGGCGACTGCGGGGTAGAGGCCGCCTTTTGGGCAGCCTTCTTGGCCCGCTTTCGGGACTTTTTTGACCCCCCGACTACCTGCCAATCCTCATTGGAGGGGGCAGCTGTTGAGGGGCCAGGAACCGGAGTTGGAGTGGGGAGCGGAGGGAACTCCGCTCCAGCACTTGCCGTCGTCTTTGTATTAGGCCCCGGCTTCGGGGCAGCCGTCTTGGCCTTAGTGGCCCCCTGTCGTGGCTTTTGGGCAGCCGCAGGAGCCGGGGCCGACGTCGCCGCGGCGTAGGTCACGCGACCCCCCACCACGGGAAGCGGGGTCGGCGCCGACGCGACCGCTTTTCGCTGGGCCCCAAGGGGCGGCCGAACGATAGGGGCCGGAGGCAGCCGCGCCTCGAGGCCGGCCAGACGCCCGTCCACCAGATTCCCCACTGCGATAAGGATCTGTTGGACGAGGTCCTCCGATACCCCAGGGACGGTGGGGGCCAGCTGTGACGGAGACGGGGCCGGCCGCGACGCCGACGGGGCCGGCCGCGACGCTGACGGGGCCGCCCGCGACGTTGACGGGGCCGGCCGCGATGCCGACGGGGCCGTCCGCGACGTTGACGGGGCCGCCCGCGACGCAGACGGGGCCGGGGCCGAGGCCTCGCGCTCAGGACGCTCCGCCCGAAATTGGGCAAACTGAGCGCTCAGCTCAGCCACCTGCCCCGTCAAGCGGTCGTTGGCCGCCTGGAGTCGAGCCACGTCCCCTATCAGGGACTGGACGACTCCCCCCAGCGTGGAGGAGGAGTCCTTAAGGGCCCTTACAAAGGAGCCCTTAAGGTTTACCGACTTGGTGGCCACCTTGTTAATGATGGCCACCGCCGCCTGCGCCCTCTCCTGCAGAGAGGCCGGTGTTTGGGGCACTGAGTCCCCATCCACCGGTTCCCCAATCTGCAGCAGGAGACCGGAGATCTCCTCCTCCGCCTGAGTCTCGCCGTCCGCCCTGACTCGCCTATACGATTCCGCCTTAGAAAAGGCGGAACCGGACGCGCTCGAGACTGGGGTTCTCGACCTCCCTCTATGACTGCTCGCCATTTTAGGCGGCAGCATTTCCTGGGTGTCGCTTCCCCCATCGTTGGAACGTACGCGTTTGCGGCTGTCACTCGCGTCCAAGTCCATGGACTCCAATGCATTAGCATTGGAGCTACCAGCCGCGCCATCCGACGAGTGGCTGGACCTGGAACGCGTACGTTCCGATGTTCTTCGGCTCCTAGCAGTCGGATTGACTACTAGGAGCCCCGCCGATATAGGCGCCCCGGACGCAGGCTCCTCCTCCGTAGAGGAGTCGTCTGCCCTCCGGAACTGCCCCTTGGCATTCCTCCTTCCCTTCACTTTCTTCTCCCTCTCTTTCTCTGGTCCGGTGTGCTTGCATTTGGTCGTTGTTGGTGTATCGGTCGTATTGTCTTTATTATTTGAATTATCAGTACCCATAAAATTCCCACGAGTATGGGGGAAATAAAAAGTCCGTCCGGGCGGTGCCCCCTGCACCCGGATAAGCCTAAATACTGTGGAGGTCGGCCGGTATCCACAGGTTTTAACGACTTGGCTGTCGGGTGTTATAGACTATCCTTGTCATGGGCCGGCCAATTAAGGCAAGCCCTCCGGCCAACAGGTTCTCAGCATACCCTCCTGGAGCCACCAGTCAGGTCGTTGCTGAGCCCCTGTTGGTTACGGAATGCGACAGGGTGGCTAGCCCTGTCTCACCGACGGTTGTCAGCCCCTGAATTAACAGTGGGCTGACCCGCCCAGGTTCCTCTCGAACCTACTCGCACTCCAATACGCCCTCTGCTAGATCAGAGGGACGATTGGAGTGCTAACCGCGGCAGTCTTTTCAGACTCCGCCAGGTATCCCATTTAGTCTGGGGTCTCACTCTGAACCTATCCGGCATGAGTGGCTCTACCGGCATAGCCCCAGAGATCATCGACCCACGCAAGCCCCACCACGACGACAACGTAGGGATACATTGGGGGGAACCTTTTTTTTTTTTTTTTTTTTTTTTTTTAACGTGTGGAAATCCCCTCGGACCGTCACCCCACCGGGGCTTGCGGCGGGGCGGTGTGTCGGACTCGAACCGACTAAAACCACACGGTGTGCCACTCTGCGCCTGTGAAGGGAGGAGTCCGGGAACTGCAGTTATTAACACATCCGGACCCCTCCCAGCGCCTGCCCGCACAGAAGCGGGCACCGTCTGCTGGTATCCTCTCAATAAGGCGACGTACGGCACACGCGTACGTCGCCCCCTCGCGGGAGGCCACTAGAGCGGATGGAGGGGAAAGCCCGTCCCGACCATCCGCGGCCACACTCAGGGCGGCATGAGGCGCTGATAGGCGCGCCTCCGCCGCCCGGTTCGCCGGCGACGGATTGGGTCCGAGTGGACATCGTCCTCCCGGGCCTTCTCCGCCACCTCCTTCTGCGAGATTACATCTTCGCAGAAGGTTGCGACCGCGGTAAAACTGCTATCGCTACCGGCCATGGAGCGTATGACGGCCGGTAGCGAGAGATCTCCTCCGATGACTGCAGTGAGGGCCCGGCGCTGCGACGCCCATGCAGGGCAGATCGCCAGCGTATGCTGGGCCGAGTCCTCACTGCAGTCGCAGTGGTGGCAGGCGGGACTCAATTCCCTCCTAGCGACCGAGTGCAGGTACTTCCCGAAGCAACCATGCCCGGAAAGGACCTGCGTCAGTCGGAAGGAAAGGGTCCCGTGCTGCCGCCCTGCCCACTCGAGGATGACCGGCTGGAGAGCCTCCACGGCGGCAAAGCCAGCGCGTGGAGTCTCCAGCCGGAACGACCAGCGAGCCATCGTGGCTCGACGGGCGGCTTCACGCCACTCGCGTACCACTTCGGGCGGAGGGCGATAGCCATACTCCGCCCGATATTCAGCCACCCGTCGATAAACTTCGGCGAGCACTTCCGCCTCCAAATCCCACGGGGGTGTTCCGGCCAGGGCGCACGCCGCCTCGGTCGACACCGTGCGGTATCCGCGTATGGCTCTGACTGCCAATACCCTCTGAGGCCGCCAGAGGCGGGCCTTATTTAGGGCAGTCAGAGCCGCCACCCACACCGGTGCACCATACAGCGCCATCGACCGGACAACCCCCGTGTACAGGAGTCGCGTTGCGACGCTGGCTCCACCCAAATTGGGCAAAAGTCGCCCAAGGGCGGAGGCAGCGCCGACCAGCTTCGGACCAAGCTGTCGGAAGTGCTCGTCGAAGAGCCACCTACCGTCGAGTATCAGGCCCAGATACCTCATCTGGGCCCGAACCGGTACGAGGACCGAGTTGACCTCTATGGAGGCGCCGGCGGGTGGACCACGACGGGGCCCATGGAACAATAGGGCCTCCGTCTTGTCCAGGGCCACCCGTAAGCCCAGCGCCTCGATGCGCCCGACCACCAGAGAAACTCCCCTGGTGGCCAGGCACGCCGCCTCTTGGAAGTTCGCTCCCCGGGCTGTGACCAATGTGTCATCGGCGTAACAAATTACGCCCAGCCCGGGGGGCAGACGACTTCGAAGGACCCAGTCGTACCCCACGTTCCACAGGAGTGGTCCAAGGACAGACCCCTGCGGAACGCCGCACGACATGGGTCGCCGTCTCAAGACGCCCTCTCGGTCCTCGTACACGACGGTACGCTCCTCTAGATAGTCTGCCACTAGCCGCCTCAGGTACTCTGGCACCCCGTGATAGTGGAGTGCTTCCCTGATGCAGCTAAATGGCAGACTATTGAAGGCGTTGGCGATGTCCAAGGACACCGCCAACACCACGCCGCCACAGCTCACTGCCTCTTCGGTCACGGCCCTAAGGCGCATCACGGCATCGACCGTCGAACGCCCCTCTCGGAATCCGAATTGGGCGTCCGACAGGTCGGGCCCCACCTCGCAGAGGTGCCGGACGATGCGGGCAGAGAGTATCCTCTCAAAAAGTTTACCCGCCTCGTCCAGCAACACGATGGGCCTATAGGCCGCGACCGAATCGGCAGGCCGTCCCGGCTTCCTCAACAGGACCAGCTTCCCGCATTTCCAGCACTCAGGGAAGCGTCCGGACGCCAGGCTAGCGTCCAACACTTCCCTGAGGCGGTCCGACATATGGTCGAGGGCTCGGGCCATCACTCGGGCTGGAACCCCGTCCGGCCCGGGGGCGGTGTTCTTGGAACGGATCCGAAGAACAGCCGCCCCAACCTCCGATTCCCTAACGGGCGGCACATCGTCCTCTCTACCCCCGTCGTCTATGACCGCATAGGCCATCGACGGGGGTGTGTGCTCCGCCCGCTCAGGGAAAAGGCCCTCGACCACTTCCTGCAGGAAGCTGGGCTGGAGAGTCTCGGTAAGGGGGGGGCCCGACGTGCGGAGCTTCTGACGCACCGCACGGTATGGGCGACCCCAGGGGTCACGGTCGAGACTCTCCAGCATCTCCTTTCTTTTTACCTCTTTGGCGCGGCAAATGGCCAGCTTCAGAGTTTTCCGCGATTCGCGGTACTCCTCATGAAGCTGGTCCCCGCCACCGTTTCCACGGTGACGTCGCCTGCTGCGGGTGTAGGACCTCCGGGCACGAGTACAAGCCGCACGGAGGTCCGCCAACTCCTGGGACCACCAGTAGACCTCCTTCCGTGGAGGCCGACGACCTTGGACGCGGGGCATGGCCGAATCGCAGATCTGCGTAATCGCATCGCGAAAACGGCCAGCCCCCTCGTCCACACCGACCTCCTCGGTCGGGGCCTGCGGAGACAGCCAAGAATGAATAATGGCCGCCTCCTCTAGTAGGTCCCTGTCGAGCTTGGCAACAGCCCACCGCGGAAAGCGGGAAGGATGCCGCGCCGTGTGACCCCTACTGGGGCCCTGGGACCGGGAGAGCTCAAATCGGATATACAGGTGATCCGAGAGCGTCTCAACCTCTGCCAGGACACACCAGTTCCTTACTCGTGCGGCAACAGCAGGGGTAGCGAACGAAAGGTCCACTATCGACCCCCCTTGCTGTCGCACGCACGTGTTGGTGGAGCCTCTGTTCAGCAAACAGAGGCCCACCGAAGCCGCCCACTCCTCAACGGCTTCGCCCTTGGCGTCCGTCCCGGGGGACCCCCACGCAATGGATTTTGCGTTGAAGTCCCCCAGGCATTGGGGGGAACCTAACCTAACCTAACCTAACCTAACCTAACCTAACCTAACCTAACCCGCTGGAGCTGGCGGAGCGCCCATATGGGCGGAGGCCCTCTGCCCGGCGAATATCGCGCTGCTGCGACGACCGCAAAAAAACCTAACCTAACCCGTGCGAAATTTTCATTGAAAACAGCTGCTAGTAACGTTGTTATTTGTTGGTATCATATTTGTAGACACTCCTGCGTCCCGTGGGAAGAAAATTACCTGAAAAATAAAGAAAAATTTTTAATTTCTGGACTTAGAATATTTTTAAATTTCTAAATTAACAAATTTTCGAGGTTTTTGTCGAATTATTCGATAACGCTTCACCTCAAAGTTGACATAGTTACAGATCTAGATAGCCCTCATCAAGGCCTATCTAATAACACCTCCTTTGTATAGGTTGGGTAAATAGAAGTTACTAAATTTTCACATTCATTTTGACTTTCGGCATTTTTAAGGAATTTTCCAAGGCGCTTCGCTTATAACTTTTCGAAATTTATTTTTGGAATTTTTAATTATATATATTTAGATAGAACTCGTCAAGGCCTATCTAATAACACCTCCTTTATTAAGATCTGGTTAATAAAAGTAGTAAATTTTCAACAAACAAAACTCAATTTACCGCTTTTTCGAAAATTTTCTGAGATTTTCTTTGAATAACTTGCTCCCTCATTTTTTGGGAACAATAAATTATACATACCTAGATAGCTCGCGTCACGACCTATCTAACAACACCTCTTTTATTTAAATCTGGTAAATATAACCTTAGAAATTCAACATTTAAATTTCAATTTTAGTCATTTTTGAGGTTTTTGTCGATTAATTCGATAGCCTTTGTTTTCCAAATTACTAATTATATATATTTAAATAGCCCTTTCAATTACCCGTCGAACGACACCACTCTCGTCCGGATCCGCCTGACGGAAAATTGGGAAATTGACTTATAAAATTTTCGGTATTGTTTGTTTACTTTCCAAAGTCTACCTTAGGGGTGAACATTTGGAACATTTGTGCGAAATTTTCATTGAAAACAGCTGCTAGTAACGTTGTTATTTGTTGGTATCATATTTGTAGACACTCCTGCGTCCCGTGGGAAGAAAATTACCTGAAAAATAAAGAAAAATTTTTAATTTCTGGACTTAGAATATTTTTAAATTTCTAAATTAACAAATTTTCGAGGTTTTTGTCGAATTATTCGATAACGCTTCACCTCAAAGTTGACATAGTTACAGATCTAGATAGCCCTCATCAAGGCCTATCTAATAACACCTCCTTTGTATAGGTTGGGTAAATAGAAGTTACTAAATTTTCACATTCATTTTGACTTTCGGCATTTTTAAGGAATTTTCCAAGGCGCTTCGCTTATAACTTTTCGAAATTTATTTTTGGAATTTTTAATTATATATATTTAGATAGAACTCGTCAAGGCCTATCTAATAACACCTCCTTTATTAAGATCTGGTTAATAGAAGTAGTAAATTTTCAACATATAAAACTCAATTTACCGCTTTTTCGAAAATTTTCTGAGATTTTCTTTGAATAACTTGCCCCCTCATTTTTTGGGAACAATTAATTATACATATCTAGATAGCTCGCGTCACGACCTATCTAACAACACCTCTTTTAATTAAATCTGGTTAATAGAATCTTAGAAATCCGATATTTAAATTTCAATTTTAGTCATTTTTGAGGTTTTTGTCGATTAATTCGATAGCCTTTGTCTTCCAAATTATCAATTATATATATTTAAATAGCCCTTTCAATTACCCGTCGAACGACACCACTTTCGTCCGGATCCGCCTGACGGAAAATTGGGAAATTGACTTTTAAAATTTTCATTACTGTTTGTTTACTTTTGAAAGTCTACCTTAGGGGTGCACATTTGGAACATTTGTGCGAAATTTGAATCGAATACAGCTGCTAGTGTTGTTGTTATTTGTTGATATCATCTTTGTAGACACTCCTGCGTCCCGTGGGAAGATAATAACCTGAAAAACAAAGAAAAATTTTAGTTTCTGGACTTAGAATATTTTTAAATTTCTAAATTAACAAATTTTCGAGGTTTTTGTCGAATTATTCGATAACGCTTCACCTCAAAGTTGACATAGTTACAGATCTAGATAGCCCTCATCAAGGCCTATCTAATAACACCTCCTTTGTATAGGTTGGGTAAATAGAAGTTACTAAATTTTCACATTCATTTTGACTTTCGGCATTTTTAAGGAATTTTCCAAGGCGCTTCGCTTATAACTTTTCGAAATTTATTTTTGGAATTTTTAATTATATATATTTAGATAGAACTCGTCAAGGCCTATCTAATAACACCTCCTTTATTAAGATCTGGTTAATAGAAGTAGTAAATTTTCAACATATAAAACTCAATTTACCGCTTTTTCGAAAATTTTCTGAGATTTTCTTTGAATAACTTGCCCCCTCATTTTTTGGGAACAATTAATTATACATATCTAGATAGCTCGCGTCACGACCTATCTAACAACACCTCTTTTAATTAAATCTGGTTAATAGAATTTTAGAAATCCGATATTTAAATTTCAATTTTAGTCATTTTTGAGGTTTTTGTCGATTAATTCGATAGCCTTTGTCTTCCAAATTATCAATTATATATATTTAAATAGCCCTTTCAATTACCCGTCGAACGACACCACTTTCGTCCGGATCCGCCTGACGGAAAATTGGGAAATTGACTTTTAAAATTTTCATTACTGTTTGTTTACTTTTGAAAGTCTACCTTAGGGGTGCACATTTGGAACATTTGTGCGAAATTTGAATCGAATACAGCTGCTAGTGTTGTTGTTATTTGTTGATATCATCTTTGTAGACACTCCTGCGTCCCGTGGGAAGATAATAACCTGAAAAACAAAGAAAAATTTTAGTTTCTGGACTTAGAATATTTTTAAATTTCTAAATTAACAAATTTTCGAGGTTTTTTTCGAATTATTCGATAACGCTTCACCTCAAAGTTGACATAGTTACAGATCTAGATAGCCCTCATCAAGGCCTATCTAATAACACCTCCTTTGTATAGGTTGGGTAAATAGAAGTTACTAAATTTTCACATTCATTTTGACTTTCGGCATTTTTAAGGAATTTTCCAAGGCGCTTCGCTTATAACTTTTCGAAATTTATTTTTGGAATTTTTAATTATATATATTTAGATAGAACTCGTCAAGGCCTATCTAATAACACCTCCTTTATTAAGATCTGGTTAATAGAAGTAGTAAATTTTCAACATATAAAACTCAATTTACCGCTTTTTCGAAAATTTTCTGAGATTTTCTTTGAATAACTTGCCCCCTCATTTTTTGGGAACAATTAATTATACATATCTAGATAGCTCGCGTCACGACCTATCTAACAACACCTCTTTTAATTAAATCTGGTTAATAGAATCTTAGAAATCCGATATTTAAATTTCAATTTTAGTCATTTTTGAGGTTTTTGTCGATTAATTCGATAGCCTTTGTCTTCCAAATTATCAATTATATATATTTAAATAGCCCTTTCAATTACCCGTCGAACGACACCACTTTCGTCCGGATCCGCCTGACGGAAAATTGGGAAATTGACTTTTAAAATTTTCATTACTGTTTGTTTACTTTTGAAAGTCTACCTTAGGGGTGCACATTTGGAACATTTGTGCGAAATTTGAATCGAATACAGCTGCTAGTGTTGTTGTTATTTGTTGATATCATCTTTGTAGACACTCCTGCGTCCCGTGGGAAGATAATAACCTGAAAAACAAAGAAAAATTTTAGTTTCTGGACTTAGAATATTTTTAAATTTCTAAATTAACAAATTTTCGAGGTTTTTGTCGAATTATTCGATAACGCTTCACCTCAAAGTTGACATAGTTACAGATCTAGATAGCCCTCATCAAGGCCTATCTAATAACACCTCCTTTGTATAGGTTGGGTAAATAGAAGTTACTAAATTTTCACATTCATTTTGACTTTCGGCATTTTTAAGGAATTTTCCAAGGCGCTTCGCTTATAACTTTTCGAAATTTATTTTTGGAATTTTTAATTATATATATTCAGATAGAACTCGTCAAGGCCTATCTAATAACACCTCCTTTATTAAGATCTGGTTAATAGAAGTAGTAAATTTTCAACATATAAAACTCAATTTACCGCTTTTTCGAAAATTTTCTGAGATTTTCTTTGAATAACTTGCCCCCTCATTTTTTGGGAACAATTAATTATACATATCTAGATAGCTCGCGTCACGACCTATCTAACAACACCTCTTTTAATTAAATCTGGTTAATAGAATCTTAGAAATCCGATATTTAAATTTCAATTTTAGTCATTTTTGAGGTTTTTGTCGATTAATTCGATAGCCTTTGTCTTCCAAATTATCAATTATATATATTTAAATAGCCCTTTCAATTACCCGTCGAACGACACCACTTTCGTCCGGATCCGCCTGACGGAAAATTGGGAAATTGACTTTTAAAATTTTCATTACTGTTTGTTTACTTTTGAAAGTCTACCTTAGGGGTGCACATTTGGAACATTTGTGCGAAATTTGAATCGAATACAGCTGCTAGTGTTGTTGTTATTTGTTGATATCATCTTTGTAGACACTCCTGCGTCCCGTGGGAAGATAATAACCTGAAAAACAAAGAAAAATTTTAGTTTCTGGACTTAGAATATTTTTAAATTTCTAAATTAACAAATTTTCGAGGTTTTTGTCGAATTATTCGATAACGCTTCACCTCAAAGTTGACATAGTTACAGATCTAGATAGCCCTCATCAAGGCCTATCTAATAACACCTCCTTTGTATAGGTTGGGTAAATAGAAGTTACTAAATTTTCACATTCATTTTGACTTTCGGCATTTTTAAGGAATTTTCCAAGGCGCTTCGCTTATAACTTTTCGAAATTTATTTTTGGAATTTTTAATTATATATATTTAGATAGAACTCGTCAAGGCCTATCTAATAACACCTCCTTTATTAAGATCTGGTTAATAGAAGTAGTAAATTTTCAACATATAAAACTCAATTTACCGCTTTTTCGAAAATTTTCTGAGATTTTCTTTGAATAACTTGCCCCCTCATTTTTTGGGAACAATTAATTATACATATCTAGATAGCTCGCGTCACGACCTATCTAACAGCACCTCTTTTAATTAAATCTGGTTAATAGAATCTTAGAAATCCGATATTTAAATTTCAATTTTAGTCATTTTTGAGGTTTTTGTCGATTAATTCGATAGCCTTTGTCTTCCAAATTATCAATTATATATATTTAAATAGCCCTTTCAATTACCCGTCGAACGACACCACTTTCGTCCGGATCCGCCTGACGGAAAATTGGGAAATTGACTTTTAAAATTTTCATTACTGTTTGTTTACTTTTGAAAGTCTACCTTAGGGGTGCACATTTGGAACATTTGTGCGAAATTTGAATCGAATACAGCTGCTAGTGTTGTTGTTATTTGTTGATATCATCTTTGTAGACACTCCTGCGTCCCGTGGGAAGATAATAACCTGATGATGATGATAATAACCCGTCGAACGACACCACTTTCGTCCGGATCCGCCTGACGGAAAATTGAAAAATTGATGGGGATCGATGATGATCGTTGATGGGGATGACGAGGACATGATCGGGGCCCTTTACACCCAAAACGCCGATGTCTTCATGGGACTACCACAGGAAGAGAGAGATATCAAAGTAAAGTACAGGAAAAGAACGAGAAACCCCAAGACGTCTCACGTTGTACTGCAGGTAGGACCAAGGGTGTGGCGAAGGATGACGGAGACTGGATCCCTCTACCTGGACCTGCAAAGGGTCAGAGTGGAGGACCAGTCTCCGCTCATCCAGTGCACGAAGTGCCTGGAGTTCGGCCATGGCCGCAGGTTCTGCACCGAGGGTGCGGACAGGTGCAGCCACTGCGGAGGCACGCACTTGCGCGGGGAATGCCCTGAGTATAAAACGGGAGCCGAACCGCGGTGCTGCAACTGTTCGCGCTCTGGGATGCGGAACATTAGCCACAACGCCTTCAGTGCCGAATGCCCGACCCGTTCTAAATGGGACTACCTAGCGAGGCAAAACACGTCCTATTTGTGACCTACACACTCATCCACACATACGACACAAAACACACACACACATACATTGATATATAAAGTATATAATGATAATATATGGATATATCAAGACATTCACACAAACATTGGGAACGCAAAAACCAATTCATAACAGAGGCTGTAACAATTATATATATTATAAACATATACATATATTGTTATCAAGAAGGACAGAAATAGAATTGTATGAATTGGCTCAAGGTAAAACACGCACAAAACACTGGACATATATACAAACAAATACACAAGGTGACAAATATTACGAATTACACATAGAAAAATAATATCAGAATGAGACGTCTTGGTGAGACAAAAACAGGAAGTACTTATAAATTGAACAAAATGGACAAAAAATATATTAGGAATATGCACTGCTAGTATAACGACGGAACATGCACAACATACCTAGTCATAAAGTTATTACTCATAATCAAAAAGAAGAAACCTAGATAAAGTGAAGATATAAAAAGAAAGATATAAAATACAATACAAAATAATAATATATATAATATACAAAATAATTAATAATACAAGCAAATACAAAAGAAGATATAAAATTAAGTCTAGAAACATAATATGTCGAATATAATATAAAAAATTAAAAAATTACAAACTATTAAAAACAACTGTAGAATTGGACAATAAAGAGACATTTAGATATAAAACAATAAAAGATTCAAGAAAATTAACCATGTAAAATAAACTATAGAAAAGCTAAATATTGAAATTATAAATATAATATAGTAGGTAAAGCAAAATAGCTGTTTAACGGGAATTTACCCGACGAAATGAAATAAATGATAGTAAAATAAACATATATGAAACTAAAATAAAAAACCAGATGACTACCGGGAATTGAGACCCGATGAGCCTACATAAGTAAATAATATAAATAACATTAGAATGACAAGGTCCTGTCGATATCATGGACGGGGAAAAGCGACGAGGTCATCAAGACCTCACAAAAAAAAAAAAAAAAAAAAAAAAAACCTAACCTAACCTAACCTAACCTGGGGCGCGGCGTCGGGTAACCTCCACGTTGGCTTACGCGTTTCTTCCCCCTTTGGACTCCGGTCCTGGGGAGCAGAAGCGTGGAGGCTGGTGCGCCCTGGACAGGCGGTCAGGATACTCTGACTCTCAGGAGCTCTGTATGCTGGCCGTCTGACCAATAACCCGACAGCCCTTTTCAGGGCTTGGCCTCATTGCACGAGGGGGTCGCGGGGTGGGATCCGCTGCAGCCCTTTTCAGGGCTCGGCGGGATCGAGGGGCGGGTCGGCCCACTGTTCACTCAGGGGCTGACAGGCACTAGTGCCACCGTCGGCGAGAGAGGCTTAGCCACCCTCTCGCGTTCCGTAACCAGCAGGGGCTCAACAGTGACCTGACTGGTGGCTCCAGGAGGGTAGCTGAGAACCTGTTGGCCGGAGGGCTTGCCTTAACTGGCCGGCCCGCGTCAAGGAAAAGACTCTAAAACCCGACAGCAAAGTCGTAAAAAGCAGACCTCTCGCCGTAGGCTGTGGCTCCGGCTATGGCCGGCGGCGATGAGTGTCGGGCTGCCGTCGCCTCACGGCTGATGGCGGCCAAGAGGAGGGGCTCTGCTGGGGCGGGAGTGGGCTGGGCTCGCTCTTTCGCCCCGCGGGCCACGGGGACGCCGGCGGGCGGAGTTCGCACGCGTCCCGGGGAGGGATGCCGGTGGGCGAAGTCCGCACGCGTCCCTGGGTGAGAGTGGCCACGGGCGGTGGATCGGGGGATTTGCCGCCCCATGCTAATGTGGCGGAATGCGCCCCTCTGTGTTTCTGGGGCGCATTCATGAGGTGTGCCCGACAACAAAGGGCGTCCCTAGCCGAGTCGCGGTGAGCAAACTATCCCGTGGCTCGGATTAGGTGAAGGAGGAACACCGTGGTGGTTTAGTGGGTAGTCTGGCTTCTCTTTGAGGTCAGGAGTCCCACACGAAGCGAACCCCCTGCCCCCGCGGGAGGCGAGCGAAGTGCGTAAATGCATTCCACCACGTAAAAAAAAAAAAAAAAAAACCTAACCTGGGGCGCGGCGTCGGGTAACCTCCACGTTGGCTTACGCGTTTCTTCCCCCTTTGGACTCCGGTCCTGGGGAGCAGAAGCGTGGAGGCTGGTGCGCCCTGGACAGGCGGTCAGGATACTCTGACTCTCAGGAGCTCTGTATGCTGGCCGTCTGACCAATAACCCGACAGCCCTTTTCAGGGCTTGGCCTCATTGCACGAGGGGGTCGCGGGGTGGGATCCGCTGCAGCCCTTTTCAGGGCTCGGCGGGATCGAGGGGCGGGTCGGCCCACTGTTCACTCAGGGGCTGACAGGCACTAGTGCCACCGTCGGCGAGAGAGGCTTAGCCACCCTCTCGCGTTCCGTAACCAGCAGGGGCTCAACAGTGACCTGACTGGTGGCTCCAGGAGGGTAGCTGAGAACCTGTTGGCCGGAGGGCTTGCCTTAACTGGCCGGCCCGCGTCAAGGAAAAGACTCTAAAACCCGACAGCAAAGTCGTAAAAAGCAGACATCTCGCCGTAGGCTGTGGCTCCGGCTATGGCCGGCGGCGATGAGTGTCGGGCTGCCGTCGCCTCACGGCTGATGGCGGCCAAGAGGAGGGGCTCTGCTGGGGCGGGAGTGGGCTGGGCTCGCTCTTTCGCCCCGCGGGCCACGGGGACGCCGGCGGGCGGAGTTCGCACGCGTCCCGGGGAGGGATGCCGGTGGGCGAAGTCCGCACGCGTCCCTGGGTGAGAGTGGCCACGGGCGGTGGATCGGGGGATTTGCCGCCCCATGCTAATGTGGCGGAATGCGCCCCTCTGTGTTTCTGGGGCGCATTCATGAGGTGTGCCCGACAACAAAGGGCGTCCCTAGCCGAGTCGCGGTGAGCAAACTATCCCGTGGCTCGGATTAGGTGAAGGAGGAACACCGTGGTGGTTTAGTGGGTAGTCTGGCTTCTCTTTGAGGTCAGGAGTCCCACACGAAGCGAACCCCCTGCCCCCGCGGGAGGCGAGCGAAGTGCGTAAATGCATTCCACCACGTAAAAAAAAAAAAAAAAAAACCTAACCTGGGGCGCGGCGTCGGGTAACCTCCACGTTGGCTTACGCGTTTCTTCCCCCTTTGGACTCCGGTCGTGGGGAGCAGAAGCGTGGAGGCTGGTGCGCCCTGGACAGGCGGTCAGGATACTCTGACTCTCAGGAGCTCTGTATGCTGGCCGTCTGACCAATAACCCGACAGCCCTTTTCAGGGCTTGGCCTCATTGCACGAGGGGGTCGCGGGGTGGGATCCGCTGCAGCCCTTTTCAGGGCTCGGCGGGATCGAGGGGCGGGTCGGCCCACTGTTCACTCAGGGGCTGACAGGCACTAGTGCCACCGTCGGCGAGAGAGGCTTAGCCACCCTCTCGCGTTCCGTAACCAGCAGGGGCTCAACAGTGACCTGACTGGTGGCTCCAGGAGGGTAGCTGAGAACCTGTTGGCCGGAGGGCTTGCCTTAACTGGCCGGCCCGCGTCAAGGAAAAGACTCTAAAACCCGACAGCAAAGTCGTAAAAAGCAGACCTCTCGCCGTAGGCTGTGGCTCCGGCTATGGCCGGCGGCGATGAGTGTCGGGCTGCCGTCGCCTCACGGCTGATGGCGGCCAAGAGGAGGGGCTCTGCTGGGGCGGGAGTGGGCTGGGCTCGCTCTTTCGCCCCGCGGGCCACGGGGACGCCGGCGGGCGGAGTTCGCACGCGTCCCGGGGAGGGATGCCGGTGGGCGAAGTCCGCACGCGTCCCTGGGTGAGAGTGGCCACGGGCGGTGGATCGGGGGATTTGCCGCCCCATGCTAATGTGGCGGAATGCGCCCCTCTGTGTTTCTGGGGCGCATTCATGAGGTGTGCCCGACAACAAAGGGCGTCCCTAGCCGAGTCGCGGTGAGCAAACTATCCCGTGGCTCGGATTAGGTGAAGGAGGAACACCGTGGTGGTTTAGTGGGTAGTCTGGCTTCTCTTTGAGGTCAGGAGTCCCACACGAAGCGAACCCCCTGCCCCCGCGGGAGGCGAGCGAAGTGCGTAAATGCATTCCACCACGTAAAAAAAAAAAAAAAAAAAAAAAAAAAAAAAAAAAAAAAAAAACCTAACCTAACCTAACCTAACTCTGACCTAACCTAACTCCGACCTAACCTAACTCTGACCTAACCTAACTCTGACCTAACCTAACTACTATGAAAAATTTGGTAGACGAGAACAATAAGCTAAAAATATTGTAACAGACATGGACCAAAGGTTAAACTACCTGGAACAAAAGACAAGGTCAAACAATCTTGAATTACAGTGCCTACCTGAAACAAAGCAGGAGAATCTTTACACAGTTATCAAGCAGCTCGGAGAGGTGGTGGGAGTTAAAATCAAGGACGACGATATCCTACACAGTACTCGCGTAGCCAAATCGAACACAAATAATTCTCGCCCACGATCTATAGTCGTGCAGTTGTCATCTACAAGGATCCGTGATCACTTTCTGGCATCTGTAATGGAATTTAATAAAAGGAACAAAGATAATAAACTAAATAGCTCTCATCTCGGACTGGACAACAAAAAAAACCCAATTTATGTTGTGGAACACTTGTCTCCTTCCAACAAAAGTTTACATGCTGCAGCCCGAATTAAGTCCAAAGAGCTTGGGTACAAATTTGTGTGGGTGAGGAACGGCAGAGTTTTTGTAAAGAAGAGTGAAGACTCAGAGCACATTCTTGTGCGGAATCTGGACTCCTTAGCCAAGCTAAAATAAAACATTTTTATATATTTTTTAAACTTTTCTTCTTTTTCTTTTTAATCAATTGGCATGTCATTGCAGAGTATTTTCAATAAAATTCAACAGTATAGAAATGTATTACCAAAACTGTCGCGGTTTAAGAACCAAAACAAATGAAGTGCACTGTAAAATCTCATGTAATGACTTTGATATTATTGTACTTACGGAGACGTGGTTAAACAATTCTGTGATGGATGGAGAGCTATTCGACGATCGATATAAAGTCTACAGAAGGGACAGAGAAAGCTTAAGTCAGCAGTCAGGTAAAGAGGGTGGTGGCGTCTTAATAGCAGTAAAGAAAGTGTTTCAAACCGAACGCGCCCAGATATTCGAGAGTAGTTGCGAGGACCTTTGGATAATTGTGGATTTCCCTGGGACTGCACCCGACCGTCGACTGGCTCTCTGTGCAGTATACTTACCTCCGCCTGTTTGCCGTCCTCTTTTGGAAGAATATGTTAAACACTGCAACGCAGTATTTGAGCAAATAAAAGACACGGAAGTATTTTTGATAGGAGATTTTAATTTGAGTCAAATACAATGGTCAACGCTTGCCAGCGCATGCCGAAATATGGGTCTACCAGTCACTAGCGAGATATTTCTTGATTTTGTTCATGTAAATAATCTTATTCAATTTAACACTATTAAAAATTCAACGGATCGTATTCTAGATCTCGTATTGTCTACTTGCCCGTCATGTGCCGTAACCAAGAGTGAGAGTGAAATAACACGTGTAGATCCATATCACCCACCTCTAGATATAACAATTTCATTTGAAACGGAAGCAAAGCTACCTTACAATAGTAATAATTCAAGACCAAATTTTTACAAAACCAATTATCGGTTAATTCGCGAATACTTAGAACGACAGGATTGGGAACAACTTTTGCCAAATCACTACAACGTGGACGATATGGTAGACAAATTCTATAATATTCTTGCAATAGCCATTAAAAATTATGTACCTAGCACTAAACCAAAAAACAGCAAATTTCCTCCGTGGTTTAGCCGTGACTTAATAAAGTTAATTAAAAATAAAAATAGTATACGCAGGCGTTATTTAAAATATAAAAATCCTTTAGATAAGATTGAATTGACATACCTTAAGAAGAGCTGTAATAGACTCTCAACTGTATGCTATAATGATTACATAAGGAAGATGGAAGACGAAATATCTAATAACCCAAAATTGTTCTGGGCTCATGTAAAATCAAAACGTGGAAGTTCAAGCCTTTACCCAGCTTCCATGACATATGAAACCACGACAACTTCTGACGGCACTGAGATTTGCGAATTGTTTTCAAGTTATTTCTCCTCAGTATACAGCGTCGATGAAATTGATTCAACAATAGTATCAAACTCCGATGCGCTGCAATTTTTGCATCACTACAGTACGGGTTTAGCAAATATTAACATCGAAAGCATTTTTTTAAGCAAGAAACTTAAAAGTTTAGACTGTAGGAAGGGTGCGGGACCGGACGGAATCCCACCAATTTTTATCGTCAATTGCGCGGCTGAACTGGTACGCCCTCTATTAATTATTTACAACAAATCGTTATCCTCAGGTATATTCCCATGTAAATGGAAACTGGCAAAAGTTGTACCTATTTTCAAATCACAAGACGATAAATTGATCTCCAACTATAGGCCTATCTCTATTCTGTCTGTTTTTGCAAAGATATTTGAATCAATGATTTGTCCATTTATGCAGAATCAGCTAAAGCCATATCTTACAGATTATCAGCATGGTTTTGTGCATGCAACCACAAACCTAGTTCTATATACTGAATTGTTGACAATTGCAATTGATTCTGGGGGGCAGGTAGATGTAATATTCACGGATTTCAGTAAAGCATTCGACAAAGTCCCTCACAATTTACTAGTAAACAAATTAAGAGCATATGGCGTCACTGGAGCTGTTCTCGAATGGATAAGATCGTACTTAGAAGATAGGTTTTTCCAAGTAGTTGTGAATGGCTACCAATCTGATGCCCGCGTAATCTCTTCAGGAGTTCCACAAGGATCACATATGGGGCCTATCTTATTTAACTACTTCATCAATGACATCTTTCGTTGCTTTAAGAACTCACAGATTTTTATGTTTGCTGATGATCTCAAGATTCTTAAGGTGGTCCACCACGGTTTCCAAACCGTAAAAGATGCCAGAGATCTCCAATGTGATCTTGATAGACTTGTCGAATGGTGTAAAACCAACGAAATGCACTTGAATTCCACTAAATGTCACCACATTAAATTTACAAGGAAACACAATATTCTACAATCCACTTACTATATCAATGACCACAGATTAGATACAGTTGATGTCATTCGTGATTTGGGCGTGCTATATGACTCAAAGTTAACGTTTGTCCCACATATCAACAATATAGTTCAAAGAGCCTCTAGAATGCTGGGTTTCGTCTTGAGAAATTGTAGGTCATTTCGCAGTATTAAGACAAAAACGATTCTGTACAACAGTTTGGTAAGGAGTATACTAGAATATCGTAGTATAGTATGGAGACTCCATTACGCAGTTCACACCTTACGTCTAGAGCGCGTGCAGAAACGATTCATTTGGCATTTAGCGTTTTCAAAAGGAATCGCTAAAAAAGTTAGATCATACCACGATAGGTTGAAACATTTTCAAATAAACTCACTTGACAAGCGTAGACGCCTAAACGATGCAATGTTCGCAATAAAAGTTCTTAAAAATAAAATAGACTCTTCGCCTTTACTAGCTTTATTTAACTTTCGGGCCCCATCGAGAATACCACGCAGTTGTATCACTCCTCTCTACCCGCCACTAAGGAGGACGGCTTTGGGTGCCAATTCTCCTTATATAAGAATGTGCAAAGTCATTAATGCTTGTGGTGACTGTATAGACCTCAACAATGACCCGCAATTCAAAATAAAGCGAACTATCTCTAATCTCCTTCCACAGTAGAATACTACTTGGTGGTACGGTCACTTTTGTAAGTGCAAAATGTTACTTTTTGTGATTATTGATTTTTTCCTGTACAATTAACATCAGATATGTGGTGTTTACCTGTAATTGTTTGTTACACTTGAATTAATTGTAAGTTATGTATTATTCATGTAATAGTGTAAACAAATGTTGGTAAACCTAATAAATAAATAAAAAATAAATATCGGGTGAACGTCAATTTTAGAGTCATATTTTCGGGTGCTTTTTTGAGTTTGAATGTAGTTTGTCCCGATTTCGAATACATCTCAACAGCCCTTGCGTCATCCACGGTTTTAAAATTTTAGTTCTTGTAGGAGTTGTACAGGTCATTGAGTGTTTGTCGATTATGTCTGAAATTAATTTTACAAACAAATTTGATGCTAGATTTGCGTCAGTTGTTGATAATATATCTGTGTAATTTGCATTTTGTATATCCACTTTAATATTTTCATAGTTTGTACGTGTTTTTGTGTTCTGTTGGTATTTAAAGGTTGAAATGTTTTTTATGTGTAGTACTATAGGCATATGATCCGTTATGTATGATTCCAATATGAGCGTGACTGATGGATTGTCTAATTTCGTAAAAAAGTGATCTAGGCATGAATTGTTTCTCGTAGGTTGGGAATGTGTACGGTAGAGACCATGGGAGGCATTCAAGGTTAAGTATTCGTCACATAGTGGGTCCGTGGAGTTATCACATATGTTAATATTTAGATCTCCTACAAGTATAATGTTACTAGTTTTAATGTCGTTATATATATTGTCAAGACTATTTAAAAAGTTAGCAAATTGTTCTTTGTTTGATAATGAGGGGGACCGGTATATGGCTACAATATTGATGTTGTTACCTATTTTGCATACTAGACAGTTCCCATTGCTACATTTTGGTTCAATTATTTTACACGATATGTCTTTTCTGGTATAAATGACAATTCCATCATTCTGGTTTTGGTTCATTGCAGTGTAGTACGACGTGTACCCATTTATTACAGGTATGTTATTAGTTTTTTGAAGCCAACATTCGGTAAGGACTATAATATCAAATTGAATTTTAGTCATAGATATTAGTAAACACAGCTGATCAAAGTTCTTAGTTATACTTCGTATATTTACGTGAAATATATTAATACCTGCTTGATTATTTATATAGAGGTGGCAGTCATTGGGTCTGCAGGAATATGACGTTGTCGCCTCTAAAAGTTCCAGTTCAGTTATAACATTGTTTATATTAAGCATTGGTGAATGGTAAAAAACACAGGACAGTGTGTATTGGTTTCTGACTTAGTCTAGACTAATGTTAGAGTCTTAACTTGAATAATAATGTGGTGAGAGTAGTGAAGAATAGTGTAACCACTTATTAGTGATGTATTGTATACTGTACTTTTGTCGTATACATGTCATTTATGAGTGTATATGTGTAATGTATAGTTTAGTGTTAGTTTAATTGTAGCATAATGTGGTTTAAGGTATTTATATAAAACAATTATTGTTGTAAATCTAATTTTAAAAATTAATAATAGATAAATGAACTGTGCTAGTTGATAGAATATCCCGTTATCCAACACAACTAGTCACGAGTTTGGTTTCTCCATGTCCAGAAGGGATTGTTCCGAAGTGATGAGCATTTGCTTTTCTCCTTGTGATTTACGTATGAAGATGTTTCCATTTGAAGTCCAGCAGTACTGGTAGCCGTTTTTCTTTGCGAATTCCCGAGACTGATGGAAGAGTTTTTTAAGACTAGCTGGTAAGTAGTCAGCTATATAGATGGCCTGCTTCTTACCCGGGATGCTTAATTGTTCTGTGTTTAACTTATCCTCCATTTTCTTTTTGCTCTTGTTGTAGTTTCGCACCGCTGAGGTAACACTGTTCCTCATTTGAACCGTCTGGAATTCGGCGACGACCGGTCGAATAATTCCTGGTTTACCGGGAATGCGGTAGATGTCTCGCAAGTCAGGTGGTGAAATGTTAGACCCTATGACTTCGCCAATTTTGCAGACAGTATTTGTGAGGTCAGCAAAGGTCTCTTTTTCAGTAACCGGGATGTTTCTTATCTCTATAGTAGAAGGTCTAGATTTGAACTGAAGGTCCTGTACTTTTTTTTCGATATGCATAATACATTTTCGTTGTTCAAGGCGTTCTTTTTGTAAACAGTCCAACCCAGTTTTAATCTCCTCATATTGGTTAATAATAAACACCATGCTCTGCATTACCTCGTCGTTTGATGCTTGAATCTTACTTGTCTGTGTTTTAAGTTCAGAGATATCTAATGACAGCTTCGCTACTAACGCACCTTGGATATTATTCATATCATTCAGTTTTTCATCCATTTCCATTTTCCAGTTACTAAGCATTGACATTAGCTCTTCTTTGAGATCTCGTTCGAATGACCTTGGTGACCGAGTCTGGTTTGAACGTTGTCTTTTGTGCCGTTTGGTATTTACAAACGGGATCTCAGCAACGGATTGAATGTTAGATTCCGACTGCGTGTGTTCTTTATCCGCAGATGGAGTGCGCTGCAACGACATTTTACAGAACAACTTCGGTTAACGCAGTAATAAAATATTAACACACACTGCTTGAACACTAAACAATAAACAATCCTCCGTCTTAGTGCATACGCTACCGGCGAACTAACAAAGCATCAGCTACGCACATGTAGCAGCCGGCGATGACGTCACATTGCACAATATTTCGTAGCTCGCACCTCGTAGCCGTTCTCTCACCCTTGTAGCTTGTAGCGGACTCGAATACGTCAGTCAATCGAAGTGAATACAAGTTTTGCAATGCACGTAACTTATTTCTTGGCGTAGCGGTCAGGCAGACTAGTCCCGTGCAGCCCCACTCAGCAGGTCGACGGTTCAAATCTCGGCGAATCAGAGTTAATTGTTTGTGTTCTATTTGAGTTGCAAACATCACCCCCCCCCCCCGCCGCGCATCGAGAGCGAGTGGACGTGTTAAGTTGTGCTCCGCAAATGGGAATGCAAAATATAATTTAAAAAACTGACTTTTATACCATAAACTTTGTGCCACGGTCTTTGAAAGTGTCTAAGTTAATCGATTAGTTTTCGCAACAGACTTTACTCGCGATGTAAAAGTTAATTTAAAGACAAAAAACTTAAAGCTCGTGACGGAATCTTTCAAAAGTGACGGTGAACAGAAAATAGGGCAGTGAAGTGCGACCGTGTTTCTGAGTTGAAGGAGTAATCTGCCCTCATTTGTTTGTTTAATTTTGCTTGGGAAACGCAAGAACCAATATTTTGATCATTTTGTTAACGTTAATGTGACTGAACCGCTGCTTTCGAGGACTGGCATTTGTGAGGCCTACGATCGATTCCGAGTGTCACATTTTGGCCTGACAGTTACAAATACTCTTTTTGTATTTGTTAAACCATTATTATTATTATTATTATTTTTTTTTCAACAAGGAAACAATTTTAACTTTTAAAGCTAAACTTCTGAAATGCCTGATAATACTGAATAGCAATTTCACACTGAGGTGTTATTGTGTTGTTGTTGTGGGCGCACAAGTATATAGCTATTGCACTGAGCGGCGGTGACAGTGCACTCCTTGCATTCTATTTGCATTTTGATTACAAGAGATAATTTATTGACGTCAATATGGATAAGAAAAGTAGGAAGACATTACGAACACCACCCAACTCAAACAAAAAAAAGTTAACTCCAGAGAAATCAATCTCAGACCCCGACCTATTGACTTCACAAAAAAAAAGTCAGTTCAATGATAATGCCACACTCCGAGGTAAACGCCAAAGAATTGAAGATTCGCCTTCTAACAGTTCTGACAATTCTTCAGTCAATATTGACAGCTTAAAGAGTGACCTTATGCATATGCTTACTACGTGGAAAGCCGAGCAGGATACACGGTTTACCGAATGGAAATCTGAGCAGGATAAAACACTTTCCTTCCTTGTGCGGGAAGTATCTGATCTTAAACAACAGTTTCAACAAATACAAAAATCTAACCTAGAAATTGAACAGGGGATGGAGTATATAAACAATAACTACGAAGACATGAAAACAAAAATATGTGCTTTAGAGACGGAGAAAAAAGAGAATGTAGAAAAGACTGATAGACTGGAAAAACGAATCCACGACATGTGTTTAATGACGCGATCTGCCTCATTAGAATTTCGTAATATTTCACTAAGAAAACAAGAAAAAAATTGTGATCTGCTGGACGTCGTATCTAGCATTGGTCAGGCTGTTAATTCAGGTGTGAAATCCTCGGACCTCCGTGACATTTATCGCCTCCCAGGTAGACCAGGTTTGGTAAGACCGATAGTGGCAGAATTTACATCAGTCTCTACAAGAAATGATTATCTATTGTCGGTGTGCACATTCAACAAAGAACGTACCGTGAGTGATAAATTAAGCACGAAAACAATTGGCTTGCCAGGGGATCAAAAACCAATTTTTGTAGACGAACATCTTACACCTTCCCTAAAGAAGTTGTTATATGAGGCTCGCATTGTGGCTAAACAAAATAATTACTCCTGTTGGCACTCAAATGGTAAAATTCTGATGCGTACTGATAAAGATGCTAAGCCTATTCATATTGAGACTGTAAAATGCTTAACTTTTTTATCTAACAAATAATATTTGTAGATTACTGTGAAATAATACATATTTACATTAAATATTGCGTACTTGTTAACTATAATCAAAATTTAAGTTATATTTTTTTAATTATTAAGTTTTATGGAATAATAGTGGCATGCATGTTATTCTTTCAAAAAAATATTTTGTTTTTACATTGCCTTATTTCTGAACTCGGAGTGTGTATGACAGAAATAATATCACCTAAAAGTATATTAAATCATCTAAAGAATTCTGTTATATTGTTATTCAGCTCTTGCAGATTTACTGCGGAAGACTTTTAACATAACTACTTTAATTACACTTATTCATATTTATTGTTAGTGGTCGCGTGTAATCAGTACCTTGAAACCATTGTTTTGTTACACATATATTTTTTAAATGTCTCTTTCACAAATGCAAGATATTTTATTCAAAGGTTGGGAAGAATTGATTGTTTTTACACGTGTGGCTATTGTTGTAATTGCTTTCTGTCTTATTTTTGTAACAAAAATATTTTAATACCGGCAACCTCTATACATATTACGCTCAGTACCTATGTACACAATTCGCACCTTACACACTTACACATGACACAAAAGCACTTCCTGTTTGACATTTTATCTTCTAAGTACATATTTTATTCAAATTCGATGTTTTTAATCAAATACAAACTGATATTGACAACTTTGAAATAGCTGAGACGTACACATGTGAAGCTGAAAACTGGGAGCTATTTTTGCCCTCCTCTAGTCATAGTATTAAGGTATTCACTCAAAATATAAGAAGTATAAAGTGTAATATAAACGGGTTACTCTCAATATTGGTAAACACCAGAGTAACATGGGACTGTATTGTTCTGACTGAATGCTGGCTTCCTTCGACGCCTAACATTCCTGTTATAGACGGTTATAACTCCTACGCTACAGTTAAAAACTATTCCCAGAATGAGGGAGTTGTAGTGTATTTTAAAAATAATCTCATTATTTCGATTGAAGAAAAAGAATTATCAGAAGCAAATTGTTTGATCATAAAGTGCAACAAAAATACTATCACTATAGCTATCTACCGACCACCAGGCTACAAAAACGTAAACAACTTTATTCAGTCATTAAATGAATTACTACAATATTATTCCACAGTACAAAATATCATTATTCTGGGTGATATTAATATTGATATTGCACCCACTAGTACGGATGTTAATAAAGCACCTTATCTAGACATGTTGGCATATAATGGTTGTTTACCGGCTTATACTGTGCCAACCCATGGTAAAACTTGTTTGGATCATATTTTACTTAAGACAAAATTGTCTGCAAAATGCCTGGTACTTCCAACTTCTTTGACTGATCATGAAAGTGTAGCTCTTTATATATCTTCAACACTAAAAGTAAAACCTCCCAAATTTATTGACTGTCTAGATGTTTTAGAATTCGACAAAGCTATCAAGCTTGTAGATTTTGGCCCTATATATAACTATGATGATGTCAACTTAGCGACAGATTTTTTTATGAGCACAATTCGAAAACTTATCATTGATAACACTAAAACTATTAAAATTACCCGTCGCAAAAGATTATTGAAACCGTGGATGACACCAGGTATGTTAAAATGTATCAGAAATAGGGACAATCTATATAAAAAAACAAAAAGTGATCCTAACAATGAAATATTAAGAGTCACTTATAGAAGATATCGGAACTATTGTACTTTAATCCTAAAGAAGCTAAAAAGGAACTATGAAAAGACACAAATCCAAAATTGCAAACAGAATAACAAGAAATTATGGAAAAAGAAGAAGAACGACTTCGAGGACGTAAATTCAGTTAACAAGTATTTCGGCGGTATTGGGAGAGTATTGGCTGAAAAAATATTAACTAGTTCAAATCACACTAGCTTGGTTAAATCTAAAACGTGTTCACACTCTTTCGTGCTCTTGCCAACGGACTGCACCGAGATTAAAACTGAATTGAATAACTTAAAAAGTGACAGTGCGGTGGGTTTGGATATGATTTCAGCAAATATTCTAAAGCTATATAATGACATCTTCAAATTACCTATCACACACATCTGCAACCTGTCTTTTTCAACTGGAATATTCCCAACATCACTAAAAAAGTCACGCATTCATCCAGTGTACAAGGGTAGTGGGGACAGAGGCTGTGTCAATAACTACAGACCTATCTCTATCTTACCGACATTATCGAAAATCCTGGAACGATTGTTAAATAAGAGGCTGATTAAATATCTAGAAGAACACAATTTGCTATCAAATGCACAATTTGGATTTAGGGCCAAAAAATCGACATCTGACGCGGTGCATGAGCTTACTAATTTTGTAGTTAAGAATTTAGACACAAAGGAAAAGACTATGGCAATATTTCTAGATCTAGCAAAAGCATTTGACACAGTCTCTGTCCCACTACTGTTGAAAAAGCTGGAAAACCAGGGAATTAGGGGCTTACAGCTAAAATTGTTTAAGAGCTATTTAAGCGACCGCACCCAGTTGGTAAGGATTGGCAATGTCCAGAGTGCTGAAGTACCTGTTTCTCACGGCGTGCCCCAGGGGAGTATACTAGGCCCTACTCTTTTCCTAGCCTATATTAATGAGCTATGTCAGTTAGATCTTCCCAATAATAAAATCTACACATATGCGGATGACACGGCTCTACTGTTCTGGGGTGATACTTGGGCTAAAGCTTTTTCTTGCGCTCAAAAAGGTTTTGACACAGTCAACAGATGGTTGCAAGATAACGTTTTAACCCTAAATGTGGACAAAACCAGATATATGACATTCTCTATGAGGGGTCCTGGAGTGGAGGAAAATCATTTTGGTATTCTTTGTCATGGGTATCCAAATAACAATATGTCGGTTTGTTCCTGTCCCAGTCTGCGGGCTGCGGATAGTGTTAAATATCTAGGTGTGATAATTGATAGAAATTTGAGTTTTAGAGAGCACATTGAACAATTATCAAAAAGAGTCCGTAAGCTTATATTTATTTTCAAAAACTTAAGACATGTGGCTGATAGGAAAGTGATTAGGACAGTCTACCTGTCACTTTGCCAGTCACTTATAACGTACTGCATAACTTCATGGGGTGGAGTTGCAAAAAAATATCTCCTTCTGATTGAAAGATCACAAAGGGCCATTCTTAAAGTAAGCTCCTTTTTACCCTTTTTCCATCCTACCACTGACGTCTACTTACAAAGTGACGTCCTAACAGTTCGACAGCTCTTTGTGTTGCATACAGTGATTAAGCAACATTCAATGATAGGTTTTGATCCAGCACTTATATCCCAAAGGCGTAGGAAAGACAGGGTCTGCAACATAGGCAAATCAAATACTAGCTTTTCACAGAACTACTTCTACTATCTAGGTGCCTCTCTGTATAATAAAGTAAATCGTATTCTCTCAATATATGCCCATACCACGTCTACATGCCAACCGATAATTGTTGAATGGTTAAAAACCTTAGATTATCGCACTACAGAAAATTTACTACATAACTAATAATGTCGAGCACGAGGATGTTTATTTGATTTATGAAACAAGGTATATGAGAATTTCAGAATAAACAGATTAGTAAATGTAACTAAATTACACACACACACACTCACACTCACTTACCTACACACACACATATATACACAAACATACACTAGTGAAAAACACACTTTTAGGTGTCCGGTATGTTGTTTTATTTATTTCTCTTGTTTGCTTTTAATTTTTTTCTTCTTTTACTTTATTTTGGCCGCATTTCTGTGTCTTATCAAATGTACTAAAGTGTAAAACTTTATAAACAGCTAGCTATGTGTCAGCGGGGTGAGCGCCTGGTGATCTGAGCTACAGACTCACGTCTAATTCAGACACCAGTCCTCTCACAATTGCTGTATTGTTGTCCTGTTGTGACTTATTGTAAAAAAATAAATCATATTGCATGTATTAATAATTGTGAGAAGAGAAATAAAGAAATTATTATTATTATTATTCTCTTTATTAAACTTATTATACAACATATTATTTACATTTTTAAATATACATATAAAAACAAATACATTTAAAAATATAAAAAATAGTAGACCACCGACTTCGGGTACAGGGACCAAGAAACCGGTGGTTAGGGCTCCAGAGACAGGAACCTCCTCACAATTCGAGCCGTGTCAAGGAGGACTGCCTTCTGCATCAGACCCTTGATCCAGCTCCCTAACGTGAGCCTCCTAAGATGTTGGTCGAGGCTCTTGGCTATCAATCCGTGAGCAGATACGACTATCGGAACAATGATCACCGAATCCACATTCCACATATCGACAATCTCGTGAGATAAATCCAAATATTTCATTTGTTTTTCTTTTTCGACTTTCACGAGATTCTCGTCATGAGGAACGGCAATATCGACAATCATTGCGCGGCGCTCTAATCGATCTATCACCACAATATCAGGCTTATTGGCAACAATAGTCCTGTCTGTGATAACAGATCGATCCCAATATAATGTAGCACGACCATTCTCGAGAACTGGGTCGGGCACATACCTGTAATATGGCACCTCTGAACTCACAAGTTTGTATTTCAGGGCAAGTTGCTGATGTACGATCCTGGCTACTTGGTTGTGCCTGTGTAAATATTCGCCGTTAGCAAGCCGAGAACAACCAGAAATAATATGCCTAATAGATTCTCCAGGACGGTGACATGCCCGACAGATGTCGACCGTACCATCCTTCAGGATATACTTCCGATAGTTATTCGTCATGATAACTTCATCCATAATCGCACAGACAAAACCTTCGGTTTCTCCGAAGAGATCACCATACCGTAGCCAGGACGTAGATGCTTTAAAATCTATATCAGGCCCATTTAGGGCCCGATAAAATCGACCATGAAGTTCTTTGCCCTTCCATACCTCCTTGCGATCATCAGTACCAAGTACTACAGGTTTGCGCCAATTCTCTTTAGCCAAAGCGAGCGGAGTCAGTCCGGTATCCATTGCAACTACATTGCGATGCACGCCCACATCAGTTTGGAGAAAATATTCTCTAAGATTGTATATCTCGCGATTGTGTAGGGTCTTGATATTTAATAGACCACGACCCCCAAACTTTCGCGGGATATACAACCTCATAACCGATGAACGTGGGTGATGCATTCGGAATGAAGTCAGCAATGTACGGACTCTCCTGTCAAGGGCATCTAATTCAGTCTGAGTCCATCTAACTATACCAAAGGAATACATCAGAACCGGCATGACCCAACTATTGTAGGCCCGCACTTTGTTACCGCCTGATAAAAGACTTTTAATTACTTTTTTCAGGCGGCCAAAGAAACGTTCCCGCAACGTTTGTTTCACGACAGATTCTGGTATTCCCAAGGCCTGCGAAAAACCTAGATACTTGTAGGTTTTGGTGGCAGAAAGAGATCGAAGTTTTGTGGAATCTGAAAGCTCTACTCCTTCAGATTCCACAATCACTCCCTTCTTTACATACATGACTGCACACTTGTCTACACCAAATTCCATCTTGATAGAATTACTAAAGTTTTCAGTGACCTTTAGTAACGCTGTCAATTGTAATTTAGTGGGGGCAAGCAGTTTCAAATCATCCATATAAAGGAGGTGAGATATAACTTGATCATCTTTCTGCAACCTATAGCCTAACCCTGAACCCTCTAATAGAGTGCTGAGAGGGTTCAAAGCTAGACAAAACCACAAGGGACTCAGACTGTCACCTTGAAAGATGCCCCGCTCGATCTTTATAAGTACGTCGTTCATCGTAGACTGCCGACATCCTGGATAGCGAAGTACTGTTCTCCATTGCCCCATACACGACTTCAAGAAAGTGCACAGAGTTGTATCAATTTTATACAACTCCAGCACCCATAAAAGCCATGTATGAGGAACGGAGTCATAAGCCTTCTTGTAATCTATCCAACATGTCGCCAGGCTCTTACGATTACGACGTACCTGCTGGCTAATGGTCATGTCTATTATAAGGAGCTCTTTAGTGCCACGGGTCCCACTTCTACATCCATTCTGAGAAACGGAAATTATCGAATTTTTATTAATATGAGTAGTAATTTTGAGTCTCAGAATAGATGTTAGAAGTTTATATAAAGTTGGTAAACAAGTAATGGGCCTAAAGTTTTTGAGATCCATGGCACTACCAGATTTATAGAGTAAGTGGGTTATGCCAGTGGTTAAAAATTGTGGTAATGAACCCGAATCCAATGCTGTCTGGAATTGAGATGCCAAACACGCATGTGAGCTACGGAACCGGAAAAGTTGTGCAGTCCGTCTGGACCAGGTGCTTTCCAATTCGGTAATGAACGGACCGCACAACTTACATCCTCCTTATCGATGCTAACTGGTTCCATAGATATTATTGACTCACATGAGCGCTCGACACCCCGACACCAATCACCTTCTGTATGAGCGACAGGCATTGACCAGATGTTACGCCAAAATGAGTTTGTGGCATTTTTATCTGGCAATTGCCCATCACTCATACACGGATTCGGTTTCTCCCACTTCCTGTACACCCACTTCTCATCTCTTTGGAACGTGCGATTCTGACTATACCGATCTATTCGTTTTCTATAGCGCTTTATTCTATTTGCCCATGCATAAACTTTTTGCTTTAGAAAGTCTATGCGCTCTGTGACACATGACATGTACTGTTGAGAACTAACAGTAGTCCCCAAGAATGCCTGTTTCACAAAGCGCATCACTTTTGGTCGCGTATTACCCGATCGGAAGCTAATTAGCTTACCAATGAGTGTCCTGGTCTCAGCAATACGACGTTCAATTCTACACTGCCAAGCTGGCACAGAATGTTTTGTTCGAGTAGTGGTTTCATACTCTACAAATTTAACACCAGCTACTCGGCAAACTGCAATAGCCGCACAGTATAGAATGGAATGTGTATCACTGAGATCTTCGCTATTACTGAAATAATCCAGTAATAACGAATCCAAGGCACTCACCAGCGCTAAATTTCGTTTATGTATGGGCAAACGAGGCAACCGGGGTCTGTTATTAGAATCTACATATCGGTATTCCCGAATCGCATCCTCCAAAGCGCTCCTTATCGTATCATTACATTGGGTACTTACGGAGATAATTTCACTGTCCACTAGTTCGTCAATGTGTTCACTTCGTGGTAACTGTGGTGTGGTATTTGTAACCGTATCCACAACATGTGATGAAGAAGGGACAGCCAAGCTATTCCGTATGTCAGAGCGTATCCTCTCAAGTACGGCATCATCCAGCAGGTGACAACGCTGTATAGCTCGCACTTGATCCGACAGTCGCTGTGCCGAAACGTTGACAGCTGGCTCAAGCTCCTGAAACAGAGAGACTAGTCGAACACGGTACGCAGTAAGGTTTGTTCCCAACTCTGTAGCCCGAAAATATGCCCGCATGACATTCTCATTAATCGAATGTGTCCACTTCATGCGGCGCACATTACCACCGGCAGCGGGGGCCCTATTCGAGGTCAGTGGTCCTCGGGGTCCTAAGCTATCTGGTGGCCGGCATCTCTCCTGCCGACGTACAGGTGTTGGCGACGTCGGCGGAGAGAAAAACTCGTCACTTGATGAAGAGCTCGACGCCTCTGCTATAGTTGGAACTTCTGTTCTTACATCCGAAGACGGCAAGGCGGAGCATAGTGACGAGTCCGAAGATGGTAAACGTGCTCTGGATCTAGCTCTTGTTAGCATTTATAGGAATTTGTTCATTAAAATTATTGTTGTGACATGACGTTCAAAACGTCATGTCTTACTATATCAGATGTTTTCTCGTACAACGCCTTTTTATTCAATTTAATTCTGCTTTGATGATAATAATGCATTTTGCATATATATAGAAACTATTTTTGGTTGAATTTGTTACTCCAGAATGGTTTAATACGAGAAAATAAATTTTTGAAAATATGTTTGAAAAATTCCGTATCTGCTTTAAGTGTTGCTGTATTGTTATTATTATTGCTTATTATTATTATTATTATCACCACTATATCTATCCTTGTTTCGGACCGCCCCGTAGGCGGTATCAACAGATTTAAAACTTATAGGAGCAACAAGGAATCAATAATTTATAATATCAACCAATCACAGAAAAAAGAAAAAAGCACAGCTTATAGCAGCGATACGCGTCCGACAGCGACCGTTGTCACGACTGAACTGACGTGAACGTATTTTTATCTGTCATACGTTAGTTCTGCGACTTGCCACTAGGGAATCTGCTCGTCACCAATAGAACCTTTGATACCCTCGGTGGCGCAGTGATAGTGTATGCGACTGCTTTGCTTGAGGTGTCGAATTCGAATGTTTATATGATCTGCAAACATTTGTTTCGGAATTTGAGTGTTTTCAGTCTAAAAAGGGAAATGTAAGTTTTGCATTTGGTCTCAACTAACAGAAGCAATAAATATAAATGTTCAATTCTCTCGCCAATGCAGCGATCACCTTGTGAAATTTGCAATGTCTTAGGCCCATGAGTAAGTCATTCAATCGCTAACTATGTCACTGGCAAGAGCAATGAACTGACGGCTGTTTCACCGTGTTCTTATTCTAAACTAATGCATCAAGCACTTACTGGAGTTGCGTGATGTCCTTGATCTCGTCGGCCGTTGATGGGGTACCCCACTTCCGTTTGTCTTGCCGCGTTCACACATACATGCTCCAAAGTGCTGTACAACCTCCAAGGTATTCAAATTACAATACACTCATATTTAGCTATCGCGGATCGCGCCTATTTGAACGTGACTACTAAAACTCGCGAGTCCAAACCAGACCACTCATAACGGTAAACCACTAAAGGAACGGAGTCGTATCGACAATTAGCTAAATTACAATTAAACGGCACTTTTTCAACGATGCCTTGCTTGACCGTTCCAAGCGTCTCAATTGTACTACTGTCAACGTCAAAACGTCAAACAAGAAAAATGACAATCAAAAATGTTGCCATTACAATGACGTCAAATTTCTAACAATAAATAAAACAACTAAACTTGATAAAACATTTAATAGAATCCTCAAAGATTCACAATCGCTGCGCACGTGTACAACTACGCTTGTTTTTTTTTTACATTTTTGGTATGCTTTCTTACAGACTACATTACACTACTGTCTTCACAATAAAATAAATATACAGCTTCGTGAGCTTACAATCAAATCCATATTTCGACAGTCTTGGTCGTTGTTTATGATACAAAACTCGAGATCAACAGAAATTAAAAGTGTCAAGCAATTGGGAGTAATTATCATTTTAACGGTAATCATTCTGAATCGAGCCGCCAACCTGAAGTTTGAAGGAAAATAAATGTGCAAGGTGTTACATAAAGGTGCTATTACTAGGCGTCGTGTCGTACACTTGCCAGTAACTAACCAAGAAAAATGTATCTTCAATGCAAAATATAGAAGACTGACGTCAATAAAATTATAGTAATTAAATAATAGAAAATATACGTAACATATTTTCTCCTTCTTTGGTATTTTCTGAAGGAAAATTGAAGTATATATTTTTTCAATTTGATTTAAATAATTGTCGGCCAAATAAGCGCGTAACTAATTCTCTGTAGCGCCTTACATGTTCAACTTACAGCTACAAGCTTTGATAATAAATAGAAATAGTAAATAAATTATAACTGCAAATATATAACTACTACAAAAAATAAATCAATACATTTAAATACAATTTAACATTATATTAGGGCTTAGTATTAAATATTACTTTTATCGAATGGAAACACCTCAAAGAGACCTATCAAGCGAAGTATTCGTCTAAGAATACACATATCTCAATGTACTTTTTTGTTTAAATTTCATTTTAAAATTCAATAAATACAAAAATCTATTGATTGTAATCAAATCTAAATTAACGTCATACAAATAAATATTATTTTAAAGTACTGCATGGATGCCAAGTAACAGAAACCCGATACAGCTTACAAGTTTCCAAGTTAATAATAGATTCGTTGTGATATTTTAAGAGAAATACAAAGCGAAGAATTTATTTATTGAACAAGAAGGACAGTCTATAAGATTTATGTTCATGAGTGCCTTCGCTCGGCCAGCCCGAGTGGGCACTAGTTATGCAGGGCCACGAGCCTCCGTGCTCGACCTCGTCCGATGATGGTGTATATTTTCGTCCCTTAGGCGTCGAAGGTCTTCTTAAATAGCCTCGTTGCTGCTTGTCGGGCCTTTTAATGTTATATTCTATTTCAGAGGACCCAGTTTGTATTTTTAGTTGGCCAAGGATCTCGCTTAGTTCCCTTATCGAAGAGTCGTCATTTTTTATTTTCTTTGTAGCCTTTCTTGTGTTCGAGTTCTTGCTTTGTCTCTTGCGCCCTCTTGAAAGTTTGTGTCCTCCATGTGCTTGCGCATTACTCTCTTCTTCTTCTCTAGCAATTTCCTTTTCACGTTCAAGTTTCTCACTACTTTTTGTTGCTTTGTCAAACAAAATTTCTTCTGTTTGTTTATCTGACTTTCTTTCTTCTGCCACTTTGTCTGGTTTATTTTCTTCTGCGTCTTCAGCCCATTTCCTTTCTTGTGCTAGTTTATTCAACTTACTATTTGCTCTAGATTTGTCTGATATATTTTTTTCCGTTGATTCAACCGACTTACTATCCCCTTTTGGTTTATCTGACTCATTCCCTTCTTTTGGTTTGTCTGACTCACTCCCTTCTTTTGGTTTGTGTAATTCATTTTCTTCTACTGGTTTATCCAACTCATTTTTTGTCTTTGGTTTTTCGAATTCGATTTCTTCTATTAATTTATCCAATTTACTATCTGCTTTGTCTGGCTTACTTTCTTCAGTTGATTTATCCCATATACTCTCTGCTTGTGATTCGTGTGATTTATTTTCTTGTGATGTTTCACCCGATGCCTTTGAATTGTCTGACTTATTTTGTTCTGATGTTTCACCAGATGCCTTTGATTTGACTGACTTATTTTCTTCTGATGTTTCACCCGATGCCTTTGAATTGTCTGACTTATTTTGTTCTGATGTTTCACCCGATGCCTTTAAATTGTCTGACTTATTTTCTTCTGATGTTTCACCTGATGCCTTTAATTTGTCTGACTTATTTTCTTCTGATGTTTCACCCGATGCCTTTAAATTGTCTGACTTATTTTGTTCTGATGTTTCACCTGATGCCTTTGATTTGATTGACTTATTTTCTTCTGATGTTTCACCCGATGCCTTTAAATTGTCTGACTTATTTTCTTCTGATGTTTCACCTGATGCCTTTGATTTGTCTGACTTATTTTCATCTAATGTTTCACCCGATGCCTTTAAATTGTCTGACTTATTTTCTTCTGATGTTTCACCTGATGCCTTTGATTTGTCTGATTTAATTTCTTCTGCTGGTTTATCCGATTTACTTTCTTCAGTTAGTTCATCTAATTTATTATTTGCTTTTTTTTTATCTGAATCACTTTGTTCTGCTGGTTTATCTAATTTACTTTCCCCTTTTGATTCGCCTGACTTATTTTCTTTCTTCGTTTCGTCTGATTTGTTTTCAGCTCTTAGTTTGTCTAATTTGCTTTCTTCATTTTGTTTATCTGATTCGCTTTTTTCTTCTGATTTGCTTGACTTGCTTATTTCCTTTAGATGATCTGATTTGTTTTCATCCATTGATTTGCCTGATCGGTCTCCATTCTTTACTTTATCTGATTTGATTTCTACTTCTGGACTACTTGATTTGCTTACATCACTTGATTCTTCTAATTTTATATCTTCTTTTGTTTCATCTCCTTCGCTTACTTCACTTGGTTTGTCTAATTTCTTAACTTCTTCTGGTTTATCTGATTCGCCTTCTTCTTTTGGTTTATCTAATTTGCTTTCTTCAATTGCGTTGACTGATTTTTCTTCTTCTGCTTTGTTTGACTTAGTTTCTTTCAATGTTGTTTTTCCTATGATTTCATGTGTTGACTTTTTGAGTTCACTTTTGAGATGATTCTCGTGAGTTTCGTCTATTATTTTTTTCTCTATTCCATCGTTTATTAAGTGAGTTTTACTAGTTTCTATCGATTTCTCTGCTTTTGTCACTTCGAGATTGTTATTGTCAGCATTTTGATCTATTCCTTCGTCATAAACTCTCCTCAGGTCATCAGAGAGTTTTGGTTCTTCGATTCTATGTGCTATACGATGGTATTCATGCTCCTCTTTATAATGCCTATGGTTGTGCTGGCTACTTGAGCGTTCGTCGTCATCATGGTCCTTAGAGTGCTGTCTATGTATTTCTGTGGTTTGCTTGTGCTTATGTTGTGTGGATTGGTCATCTAAGTTTAAATCATTAGATTTAAGATGACTTTTTGTCGTCATTACGAGGTTAGCCATTTCTTTGTGATGATCGAGTTGAGTTTCTTTGTCATAAAATCCTTTTTGTTTTTCATTTTCTGTCCTTTCAGATGTTAAGTCGCTTTCTGTAGTTTTTATTTTTTCATGCTTAGGTGCTGAGCTGTCATAACGATCACTAGTCTCAGCATCAGGTTGGCTTTTGTTGTCTTTACTTTCATTAGTGTTAATAGATTCATCCTCTAACGATTTACTTGTACTGGAATTGTCACCAGTAGAACTCTGACCCTTATTTGTGAAAGTAATATCTTTATTTTGGCTTTCCAAAGACATGGGTAGTTCTGATGCGCCACTGTTTTCTACTGAATTTGATTCCTCTCTTAAAATTGAGTCGTTTGCGGATCTACTTTCCTCAGCTTCATTACTAACTTGAGGATTGGAGCTGTTATCAGACTCAGAGTTATGTTGAGGATTAGAGGCGGAACTGTCGCTGCTTTCATCACTATCCGATTCTTGGGTTTCCTTCTCTGTTTTGACTTTTGATTTGTTTATGGGCAATGTTTGCTCCTTCGATGAATCTTGTTCTTCTAGACTGTTTGAGTCGTCGAGTTCTTCCGATGTTACTTCTTCACTAGAATTAATCTTTTTGTGTCCTTTTAGTGTTTTTTTTCGTGTATGACCGCCTTTGTGGTCTTTGTGTTCATGGTCTGCATGATGTTTATCCGCACGTTTGAAATAAGGTCGTCTCGAGTCACTCTGGGCGGGAGCAAGAATATAAGCTAAAGGCTTACCGTCACGTCCTTTCCTGTGAAGCGGTGTGATTTCAACGACATGCTTTTTACGTGGGTTGATGCGGGGCCAAGCGCCAGTGCGCTCCTTAGAGGTGCGGACAGGTAGAACTTGGATAACTTTTTTGTTATGTCCAGGACGGTGTTCGTTGGATATTTCTCGTTCGATGAGCGGAACCAGGAGCCCGGCGATGTTCTGTCGCTGTGAGACTAGATCAGAGGTGATAACTTCTTGTGATTCGGGAGACTCTGGATACTCAAGGGTTTCCCCGGTTTCCTGGGATTCCCACGACTCTGACGCTGATTCAGAGGAGTGCGACTTAGAGTACGTAGGTGCGGCGCGAGCGTCTACCGAGCGACTCCATAGTATCGCCGGTTGCAGCGCAGCCAGACACAAAGCTATAAAATACAAAATTAAACAGAATCAGTATTACATTCAAGGCGATGTTTTAATAACTTTGAGATAAAATATACGCATGTACAGCTAGAAGTATATGCTCTCGGCGTAGTAACGCTGTACGCTCATTCTATCGCTACATGTCGTACGAATAGCTTAAAAGTTATGACGATAAGTTTGAACTATATGAAGCGCCATTAGAAGTGCTTCGGTACTATGAGGTGTGAACACCCCTGGTGAAGGGGCAGTCGTGGCAATGTTTAATGTTAGTATAGATGCGAAATTAATTATGTTTGTTTGTTACGCTTTCACCGCTATACGGCTACACCAATTTTAATAAAATTCGCAATGGAGATCCTGCGATTCTTCTACTGTTTACCGCGATTACTGACATACACGCGGGCGTGGCGGCGGGCATAAACTTGTTATAAATAATACTTTTCAAGAGAGAAATAATATAATAAATCAGTATCTGTGGACGTTTTAAATGTAATTATGTTAAGTGGAAATGAGAGATATAATATAAGTTTCATTTAAATATGTATACTAGACTAGTGGTGAGCACTGGGTCTAACCACTGGGTTGAAACGACCATATTTTTTAGCTTTCCGCACTCCTCCTTCATAAAAACTTTAACTGTGCAAATTTTTTTCGTAAAAATAATTTATTATTTTCATAAAAAGGGGTACAAAGTTTTTGCTTTACGTATTAAATTAATACATGTACGTAATATATTAATACTATTAAGATATCTATAGATATGTGCGTCGGCGTCTACTGCGTTTAGGTGTGAACAGATTGTAGAGGGGAGTTTGGTATGGAGGAGTTCATTTCTATGTGATCAGGTTTGTTCGATCTAATGCTGCCACCGAATGATGCAAAACGTGAATGTGTGATGAGCTAGGTGGCGATGCCATTGCCATTAATTTTAAATATCGGGGGTTCATATATTCTATGTCGGGGGACATGGGTCTCTACTTTGTTCGATTTATTGTTACGGAATGTTATACAACAAGTTTAATCTGGGTGGGAGAGCTTGCAACATATAACATGTTGTAGCAAATGTTAAAAATGTTATCTATACTAATATTATGAAGCTGCAGAGTTTGTTTGTTTGTTTGAACGCGCTAATCTCAGGAACTACTGGTCCGATTTAAAAAAATCTTTCAGTGTTGGATATTCCATTTATCGAGGAAGGCTATAGGCTATATTTTACTTTCAAAAAATTTTGGGATCCGTAAGAAAATTGCTATTTTGTAAACCAAGGTGTGAAATCGAAAACCTATTTTTGCGTGCGCTGCAATAACTATTGACAATAGAACAAAATAATGTATTACGGGTTTGTAGGTCCCATTAAGATCTACAAAAAAGTTCGCAAGAGCATATATCTAACTATCATGGTTTAGTCACAATAACCGCTTTTGTGTTCAAAAAAATTATTAAATCGTCTGAAGAAAGAAACTACGTAAATGTGTATCGTAATATTAATCCTTATCCAAATTAAGCATTATGTTATCAAGGGTATTTATGTAGAAGTAAAATACTTTTTGTTTCATCCCAAACGTACATTTCATTTAGAAGTTATCACGAGTATAAGACGCTAAGAGTTGGTACCTAATAATGAGTTATTTGCCAAAGAGTTGTTATCAACATAATACCTAATATTAATCTTTATCCAAATAAATGTGTTGTTGGTTATGAGTATTAGATCTTTCATTTCATTTCATTTCGTTAGATAGGCCATTTATCGAGGAAGGCTATCTACCCTAATATTATAAAGAGGAAAACTTTGTTTGGTTGTAATGAATAGGCTTAAAAACTACTGGACCGTTTTTAAAAATTATTTCACCATTCGGAAGCTACATTATCCACGAGTAACACAGGTTAAATTTTATTTTGGAAAAAAATAGGGTTCCGTAAGATATTTGGGTTTTTCGGACACAAGGTGTAAAAAATCAACCAGAAAAGCATAAAAGTTACTTATTTTGCATACGCTGCCTAAACTATAAAAGATAGAACCATAAAATGTTCTAATTAATTGTAGATCTTATAAATATCTACATAACAAGCCGCAAAACACTATACCTATATATGTCGAGTGAGGCACAACAACCATTTTTTTATCAAAAAATCTTGAATTTTTTTTGGACTACATTTAAACGCATTTATTTTACTCATGCTATTAATCCTTATCAAAATAAATTATTTCATCACTAAGTACAGTTTATGTAGATAATATTTGGTCTTTGAATGATTAACATTGGACGTTTGGTTTTGTAGTTATGGCGAAATTAAAATATACGGTTTATTAAAATATTACGATTTCTGCTGCACGGCCCGTTGCGAAGTGCGCGTCACTAAGGCGGGGGTGCGCGTGCGGGAGGGGAGTTTAGATCTATGGGCATGGGTGAGGTACCCGCGCGGCTCAGACGCGAGTTCGGCTTCCTACGCAGCGGTCGTGCGCGATGTCTAATAATTTTCGTGCGTTTTTTTTAGATTTCGTTCTTAAAAGTACACCTACGCAAAAGTTCTTCTCAGAGCTAAACAATAGTTCTTCTCAGAGCTAAACAACAGTTCTTCTCAGAGCTAAAGAATAGTTCCTCTCAGAGCTAAACAACAGTTCTTCTCAGAGCTAAACAACAGTTCTTCTCAGGGCTAACCAACAAACAGGTCTTTTCAGGGGTAACCAACAGTTCTTTTCAGGGCTAACCAACAGTTCTTTTCAGGGCTAAACAACAGTTCTTTTCAGAGCTAGAATACTTTACAGAGCTACATCAGTCCTATGATCCACAACAGTATCCTATAATGTTTGTGACAGGAGAAGACGGTTATTATTTGACTATCCCTCAGCTGGGTTCTGCGCCGTTCTGGGTTCTAACAGATGGCTGACATACACGCGGGCGGAGCCGCGGGCAACAGCTAGTATAAAATAAATCAGTGTACTTTCTGCTATCGATCGTCACAACACAACGTTAACATTTATAGTGATCATGACAAACTCGGCGCTAGAAGCTAGGAGGAGGGTGGTGCGATGACAGAGGCTGTGGATGATGATAAATAAATAAATATAAAACTTTTTGTATAAAAAAAAAACCGACTTCCAAAAAACCATCCGACGAAAACTCCCTGCCAAAAAACACTAAAAAGCGTAAAATAAACTGGCTCTTCATAAATTGCTACATGCCAATTCTTGTCTATACCTAATTCTTTATTCATTTAAATAGTAGTGTTATTGTGTATGCTAGGTACCTAAAATCTGTTTGAAGTCGGCGCCAAGCCAAATGTAATAGTAGTTATCACACTCGCTTTATTTCGAGACGACCATCAACGACGTCGCGTCAGCCCGCGCGTGTCTGCTCGCTTGGGTTGTTTTATGCTAGCTATCCGGCAGCGGCGAGTGCGGTACCTCCTATTACATTTTGGCTTGGCGCCGACTTCAAACAGATTTTAGGTACCTAGCATACACAATAACACTACTATTAAAATGAATAAAGAATTAGGTATATACAAGAATTGGCACATAGCAATTTATGAAGAGCCAGTTTATTTTACGCTTTTTAGTGTTTTTTGGCAGGGAGTTTTCGTCGGATGGTTTTTTGGAAGTCGGTTTTTTTTTTTATAAAAACTTTTTATTTTTCCATTTTTAGTGCAAACAATCATAGGTTATCAGTAAGTTGAACTATTTCATATAATTTCTGCTGATGCGAATAACTTTAGTGGTTTGAACATGTATTAAAACTGAGTATGATCAGTTTCCTAAATTATGCTGAGATGCAAGATTTCTGTTACCGAGAACGTGGTCTACGGGGCAATAGGAATCGTGTCCAAGCTTACATGTCGTGATGAAATAGAAGCAGGCGAGTTACTTAAAGCAAAATACATTAAGGGGTTAGTCATCATAGCGCCTGTGACATCAGCTCACCTAAATAACTTAAAAGTATACAACTAAAGGTCTATAGATACGTATGAAATCGAAAGAATTATCCTCCAACTCCTAACCGTTGAGGAGTTGTACCTTCCATCATCAGCTTACCTAAATAACTTGAAAGAATACGACTAAAGGTAACATACACACATATGACATTTAAAGATTTATCCTCCAACTCCTAACCGTTAAGGAGTTTTACCTTTCATCATCAGCTCATTATTATTAAATGATGACTACCAGACGCAAATACCGGCGTAGCTTCAGAAAATATACGAAAAACATAGAACGTGCCTGAAAAAAATGAGGGTTACCCTCGATTTCTCTGGGATGCCATCATCAGATCCTAGTTTCCTTATCATGGTACTACCGTCGGGACATCTACTTTCAATTAAAAAAAGAATCATCAAAATCGGTTCATAAACGACGAAGTTATCCCCGAACACACATAAAAAAATAAAAAAATAATATATACGGTCGAATCGAGAAACCTCCTCCTTTTTTTGAAGTCGGTTAATAAATAAGTATTTTCGGACATCTAACACACAACACCATCTTGTCCCGAGCTAAGCAGAGCTTGTGTTATCAATACTAAACAACTGATATAAGTACTTATTTTTTGTAAATACATACATATTACATATAGAAAACACCTAAACTCCAAAACAAATATTTTCAGTTCATACAAACATTTGGTCTGATCCAAAAATCGAACCAGAGACCTCATATCTTTATTTCTATATATATATTATCTCATAGACCACACAGCTGTCGCATATATCAGCACTGCGCCAACGAGGCAGTAATGATGATAGCTACCTTTTCAATAAAATCGTTTAACTAGAAACCTATTTTATTCATTAATATTTTTTTAAAATGAAACAATATAATACTACCTACTACTACTAACTATAATCCATATTTATATTATAACTAGCTGACCCGGCGAACTTTGTACCGCCATATTTACATATCTGTCTCAGCTTCCCACAGGCAGTGTACACTGCCTGTTAGTCGCGGACAAAAACTATCCTATCTCTCAAGTTGGATCGAACTGCACATGGTGTGCAAATTTTATTATAATCGGTTAAGTGGTTTAGGAGTCCATTGAGGACAAACATTGTGACACGAGATTTATATATATTAAGATTGTGAAAGTAACTTTGTCTGTAAGTCTGCCCTGCTTTCACGGCCAAACAGCTGCACCGATTTCAACGAAATTTCGCATTGTGATACCTTGATTTTTGAGGAAGGACATATGCTCCTCTTTGCTGCAATAACCGACAAACACGCGGGCGGAGCCGCGCGCAAAAGCTAGTATTATAATAGGTCTTTACCTATGAAATTGCCGTTTTGTATGCAATAAGTGAAAGTACTTATTTTTTCAAACTTTTTTATTTCTGTTATTCGAAGTAATCACCCATGCAATCGACGCATCTTTGCCAACGCATTGGCAGTTTATTGATGCACTTCTTGTAAAATCAGCTGGACGGGAGGCAACAAACTCTTCAAAGGCATTTTGTACTGCCTCTCGCGAATTGAATTTTTTACCCGCTAAAAAGTTGTCTAAATTTTGGAAAAAGTAATAGTCGGTAGTGAAAGATATTCCTAGTGGGCACAGTAGAATTTGTAAGGAAACGAGCAGAGTATCGCTTAAGCTCTTTATTTTTAATATTTTTTTGGCATTTTTACAAGTTCACACTTTTATATCAATCTTTTGTAACCGTCTCAACAAAAAAAGTATCCTCCATAGATTAAAAATTAAGATCAATCACACAACATAGAATAGGTACAGTTGCCAGCACTAAAAATGTTAAATTAGTTTTATATGTAAGTTAATTAGTAAATAAATGAAGCACCCACAAACAAATATAAATTGTTAAACAATATAATTAAATAAAAGAGCTAACAATCGGCCTTCCTGACCTTAGTTTGTCCTCAAACTATAATCTAAATCTACCTTTAAAATTAACTAATAACAATAGTAAGGAAAAAACGAACAATACACGATTACACATCTTCATAAAATTCGGATTGTTGCAACAATGAGAACTATCTTAACTTATTATTGCTTCATTAATATCATTATTCATACCTACATATAATCGTTTATTGTACCATGTCTATACATGAATTACCCATTGCACCGCAAGCTTCACTGGTAGGATACTCTTACCTACCAGCCACTATACAACTTCCAATTAGTAACCCATGTTTTTTTTTTTTTTTTTTTTTTTTCTTGAATATTTAGACAAGTAAATAGGTAAATGTATTACAAGTGCAAGTAAATATCTTTATTCATAATTTTTACTACACTGCAAGTTCCACTGATTAATCTGTCTCGCTTGCTCGACAATATTCAGCCTTCATTAAAGACTAGTATCCGTCACACACTGCACCGCAAGCTTCACTGGCCAAGCCCTCTCACTTGCCAGCCACTGTACGACTTCCAGTGAACGAATATGCATTAAGTGATGCACCGTGGGACTTCGCCGGTAGTTGACCACTCAGCGTCTTCCAACTTGGCATAAGTTGCAACGTGAGCTTCATCAAACTAGAAACACCGACCACCCCACGACTTCCATCACAGACTATTATTTTACAACCAACCACTAAGGGTAGATACTCATTATCAATCACTCATTATCAATAATATTCATCATTAATCTCTCTGTAATTCCTTATTATAGGTACTTATATTCCCCACTTAAAATATTCACTTAAAAGGTATACATAAATAATGTTATATTTATCTATGACTATAACCTGTCTGTCCATCTATACTCAATTAATTTTATTACATTACATATTAGCACATTAGAGAAATAAATACAAGATCTTGTGTTCTAATTATCTGGTTCCATCAATAATTACCATCACCAAATAACTATATCTTATGATTATTTTAACAGTGAGATATCTGTTATCATCAACTGTTTTTACTTAATTAGTCAGACTCTGATTCAGAACTTGGTTCATTAATACTAGTGCCAATCCACGGCTGTATCTGATCCGCAGCCCAAACATTACAGTAATGTTTTTTACTAATATTAGATCCAGGTATACTGGATACTTCATATCTATCATTATCTAGAATTTTGGAGATCCTATAAGGGCCTGAATAGACAGGTAATAACTTTTTGCTTTGACCATCATTATGTCCAATTTGTTTTTGAATTTTAACTAAATCTCCCATAGCATATTCCTTAGCCTTTATTCTTGTCTTATCGAACCTATCCTTTTGTTTTTGTTGATCATTCGTGATGTGCTCACTTACTTCAGTTCTTATTTCACTTATATCTTTATCTATCTGTCTAGTGTCTATAAATACTTCGTTCATAATATTTTCACTACTGTGCGTTAAATTCCTACCGAATAAAGCTTCAGATGGGGTTTTGCCAATACCTTTATTGAGAGTGTTGTTTAGCCCCCACTGAATATTGCCTAATTCAGTGTCCCATTTAGTTTCTCCTAATTTGTCAGTATTCGAAGATAATGCACCTAGCACGGTTCTGTTGTAGCGCTCCACCTGACCATTGGCCCTAGGCGAAGCAACAGCGTTCAAAACATGTTTAATATGACTTTTCTCACAATATTTACGGAATTCATCGGAGGTAAAAGTTGTGCCTTGATCAGAAATCAAACGTTTTGGATAACCAAATGTAGTAAAGACATCATCCAATGCTCTTATTGTTAGGTTAGATCGTAAATTACGCAATGGCTTCAGTATACAGAATTTTGAAAAACCATCTACAATTACAATTAAATAGACATTACCCCTAGAGCTTTTCACGAAGGGGCCCAGGTGATCAATATGAATAGTATCAAAAGGAGTATCATTTTTCGGAATTGGATGTAAAAAACCCTCTTTTTTACCAGCAGGTATTTTACCATACGCACAATGCAAACACGACTTCACATATTTTGTAATAAACCTTTTCATCTTTGGAAACCAAAAATCTTTTTGAATTTTAGATAAAGTTTTATCCACTGCGAAATGACCAATGTCATCATGATTCTGTTTACATATCTGCCACCTGGCCCCCTTCGGTACCACCCATTTTAATTCTTCATTAACTTTTCTGTACAACCGGTTATTTTTAAACTCAAAGTTCTGTTTGATATCCATAATTTCGACATATTTTGGGTCATTCAATACTTCTTTAATAAATTGAATTTTGGGGTCTGTCAATTGAACGCTAAGTAGCCAGTCGTCCCGTGTAATGTTTAAAACTCTTAGAGGTTCAGCGTCTTTATGGTTAGTAACGCTATTTTCTTGTGGATTTCTACTTAACGCGTCTACGTGAGTCATGCTGTGATTAGGGCGATAAACTATGTTGCAGTCGTACTCCTGTAGGGCCAGCCACCAACGAGCAATTCGCGGAAGAATGTCTCTTTTGGAGAAGGTAGATCTTAATGCATTACAGTCTGTTACTATGGTAAAATTCAACCCTAACAAATATACACGGAAACGCTGGAGTGAAGTAACCACAGCCAGCGTTTCTAGATCATACGCATGAAATTTTTGTTCGTCAATTGTGGTTTTTCTACTGTAGTAAGCAACTGGCCTCCAAGGAGCACAAGTGTTTTCTTTTTGCAACAATATACCTGCTAGTCCAACCTTACTCGCATCTGTATGTAATTCGGTAATAAAGTTGGGATTAAACAGGGCCAATACAGGGCGTTCTATCAATTTATTTTTAAGCGAATTGAAAGCAACTTTCTGTTCATCTTCCCACTTCCAAGCACAGTCCTTTCTAGTGAGATCAGTCAAGGGTCTTGCTATTATTGAAAACCTCTCAATAAATTTTCGGAAGTAGCTTGCCAGACCTATGAATTGTCTAACTTCATGGACAGTTCGCGGTGTAGGAAAATTCTCAACTGCATCAATTTTATTCTTGCCAGGCCTAACCCCTTCGTTTGTTATTTCATAACCTAAATAATCTATAGAAGTTTGGAAGAAAAAGCATTTTTGAATATTCAAAGTTAAATTAGCTTCATTGAGTAATTGAAAGGTTTTCTCTAATTTTTGTATTCCTTCCTTAAAATCTTTGGATGGTATGATTAAGTCATCCATATAAGCAATAGCCGGCTTACCTATGTCATTAACCTTATTAGAATCTGTGGTGTAAGCAGAAGTGCCTTGAATAGAATTTAAACTAAGCGCATGATTCATGGTTCTTTGGAATACAGAAGGTGCGTTGGCCAAACCAAAGGGCATTCTCTTAAAATGATAAAGACCATCTGGGGTCACAAAGGCCGTAACATGTCTACTCTCCCCTTTTATAGGTACTTGATAATACCCACTCATCAAATCTAAAGTTGTAAAGAATTTACACCCACTTAACTGATCCAACTGATCCTCTATTAATGGAAGCGGAAAGTGATCTTTGATGGTTTGACTATTTAACTTTCGATAATCTACACACAGTCGGTGTCCTCCGGTTTTCTTTGGTACGAGTATGACCGGACTGGCATAACTTGATGAAGATTCTTCAATGATATTGTTTTCTAATAACTCCTTAACCATTGCTTGAACTAGCTCTCTTTCCTTATAACTCAACCTATAGGGTCTGTATACCACCGGGGTATTATCATTTAACTTGATCTCCATTTCATTGAGGTGTGTACATCCTAATTCTGAAAGATTTTGAGCAAAAGTGGTTCTATATTTTGATATTAAGTTTTGGACCATATTTATTTCTTCTTCTGATAACTTAGAATTTATGTTAATATCTCTTTCACTAATAGGATTTAAATTTGTCTTTAAATTTAAACATTTTAATTCACTAATATTTTTATCATAACTGATTCTATGAGCTCTAACTAACAGCATGTCCTTCTTTAAATATAATGTAGAATCATTTAAAATTATAAGGGGAATGTCACAAAACCTATCAACTATCCTATAAACCCCTTCTTTTATCCAATACTGACAATTATTATAGTTACGGTAACAAGTAGGGACAAACACAATGATATCTACAGTAGACGAAGCGTAACACCTGACTGAAGATGAAGTGTTTAATGAAACATCCGCAAAAGTAAATAATTTTATAATGCTATTATTATTTTCATATTCAATTCCGGGCAAGATTTCTTCACAGGAATCATTACGGCTTAAAATCTTTAGGCAACTGTTTGTTTTTATTACCAAAATGTGTGGTAACTCAGTGAAATTCTGTCCAACTAATATAGGTACATTTAACTGACTAGACGCAACAACATATGTTGTGATAAAAGCCTCAACTCCATCTATGGATAACAGCATTTTAGATTTACCTAAAGGTTTAATTTCAGTTTCACCTACCCCTTTAATAATAGGTAAAACGCCACTATCAATAGTTAAATTGTAATAATTTATCAAGGCATCACTAACCAGTGTGCATTCACTCCCAAAATCTACAAAGCATTGAACCGGCTGACAATTATTATTGATAAATGCATTTTTGTAATATTTATTTTGTGACCCTACTGATTCAATAATGGTGGTCATCATAACCCGCTTGCCTTGATTGTTATTTTGGATTGCATTTTTATTCGAGTAACAATCTTCAGTTTTATGCCCGATCTTTTGGCATTTTTCACATTTAATAATCGGTTTTGGGCACTGTACAACTCGATGACCAGGTTCTTTACAGTTAAAACACACAAAAGGGTTATTAGTACTAATATAAGTTTTTCTGCACTGATTTGCTCGATGACCACTTTTATTACAAATATTACATATTATAGAACTGTTACTAAATCTATTTGGTTTAGGAGCTAGGTCTCTCTGTTCATGACACATGTCTTTAAGATATTTTAATAATTCTTCTGGTTGAATAAAACGAGCTGAGGATGCACCAGCTCTAATTGTGCGATCCTCAAGCCCATGTATGATACAATCTACAGCTTTCTTGCCTGATATATCGCATGCATTTAGAAGTACCATCTTATAATAATAGTATTCGTCAAGAGAGTCACCAGTTTTATATTTCTTTTCTAACATTTCAGATAACAAAGCCCCATAATTTGTATCGGATGGAAAAGCTTGCTTCAATTTATCTTGCCATTCTGACCATGAATATTTTATTGTTTTTAGCCCTTCGTACCATTTTTTGGCATGACCTACTAATCGTGGTAACGCAAAGTGTGTGGTCTGCTGATCAGACCAACCATAGATATTAGCACACTCATTAACTTTAACTAACCATGTATCTATTCTATGATTTTTGACAGCAGGATCAAATTCAGGTATTATATTCTTATCAAAAGCAATTCTTTGAGAATTATCAGTCTTCACATGAGAAGAAATAAAACTTATCAAATCATTCAAATTTACAGGTAAATTAAAATTAAGTGGATTCATCTTTTGACCTTCATACAAAATATCCCTCGGAGTACCCGGTGTTACCTCTGTTACCGTGGCTGCGACGCCTGATGCCTCGACACCTGGCGCCGCATCGCCTATCACCGCGGTGGTAGCAGCGGCGGCGGCGGCGGCAGCGCCAGTAGCCAACCCGTCGACTCTGTGGTTGCTCCGGCCGTCAGCAGCGGCTATGATCGTTTCATTATCCCCTGGCGGGACTACCGGGTTTTCCAGCAGTGTTTCATCGTGATGGCGAGGGTCGAGGGATGGCGTCCCCCCACGGCTATTCGTCACTTCCCTAGACCGGCGCGTACGTCTCGATCTTTTGTGTTTCGTCGACCGGCTTCGCGAGATAGAATGTTTCTTTATGTGCTTACGTCGTTTGGAACGTCTGTCACGATCACGATACGAATAGCCACTCGAAGAAGATTCACTACTTGCACTGTGAGCACGTTTAGCCCTTTGTTTAGGCATATTTGGCTTCAATACGCAACACACAACGTAATAATCACACCAACAAAGCGATTTTAGACACTTGAGAAAAAAAAACAACACTTTTATTTTACTGGGTGTAATACCACTTCTGATGAAAGATATTCCTAGTGGGCACAGTAGAATTTGTAAGGAAACGAGCAGAGTATCGCTTAAGCTCTTTATTTTTAATATTTTTTTGGCATTTTTACAAGTTCACACTTTTATATCAATCTTTTGTAACCGTCTCAACAAAAAAAGTATCCTCCATAGATTAAAAATTAAGATCAATCACACAACATAGAATAGGTACAGTTGCCAGCACTAAAAATGTTAAATTAGTTTTATATGTAAGTTAATTAGTAAATAAATGAAGCACCCACAAACAAATATAAATTGTTAAACAATATAATTAAATAAAAGAGCTAACAGTAGGTGCAAGGTCTGGTGAGTATGGCGGATGAGGGAGAGCTTCCAACCCCAGCTCTTGCAGATTGGAGCCTGTCTGTTGCGCAGTATGGGACCACATGTCAATATTTAGTATTATTATTTCTATATATTTGTAAGTAGTTATAGTTCACATCTCAGAACACTAAAAGTTAAGCTCCCCACTCCCCAGTAAACACTAAAAGTATCGAAAATTCATGAAGGTAATCCATTTATTGAACTTTAAAATGTTTGAAGGAAACCTATAACGGTTTAGATAGCTTTGTTAGTTCAGGAGTAATAGAAGCCTAACTTGTAATTTAACCAAAAAAAATAAGTATACATTATTCATAGCAATAAATAGCAACCCTGCCTTCTAAATCTACGTGCCATTATGGGTGACTACGGAACCCTACTCTTTGCATGGCCTGACACACACTGGCCGGTTTTTAAGTACTACCTGCTTTTCATATTTTTACGACGTATGTATTTAGTGTTAGGTATATGCTTTGTACATGTACCAACAGCTTAAATTTAAGTAAATATACAGGTATTTTTATTTATTCCTTTTCACTAGGATGGAGGAGTATATATCCCGATATATCGAGGAAGGCTAAAGGCCATATATCATCACGCTAAGACCAATGAAGAATGTTACAAAAACGTGGGCAAATTATTACGCTACGGGCAATAGGAGACGTAAACGAGGTTGCGTGGGTCAGCTAGTCAAATTATAAAGCTGAAGTGTTGGTCTGTTTTTTTTTTGGTTGAACGCGCTAATATCAGGAACTATTGTTCCGATAAAAAAAAATAGTATTAGATGTACCAATGATCAAGAAAGGCCATTTATCATCGCGGTACGACTTAAAGGAGCGGAGTATCTATGAGGTATGTTGCAATAACGTTGAAAAATTATTCCTTTTTACCCGACTACGGCAAAGCCAAAGGAGGGTTATGATTTTGACTAGCTATGTATATATGTATGTACGTATGTATGTTCATCTGTTCCTCATAGCTCATTAACTACTAATTAGAACTGGACAAATGAGGTATCGTTAGAAGCGTCTTGATTGTCCGCTGGTTATAGGCTATATGACGTGTCACTGAATCTAATGTGGCGCCCTCTAGTCGATATAAGGTACTGTATTAAAAAAATAATTTGAGATAAATATGCCGTGTTTGGTATCATTGGAAAGGGCGTTACTTGTATATTTCAAAAATATATATATTATTACATTTGCCTTGACTTTGTCCGTATTTATTCGATAAGTATGATATTTCGCTGCACCTACCTTACTAGATCTCTACACCCCTTGAAGGTTGGCTGGTAGAGAATGCCCTGGGCATTAAGTCCACCGATGTACACAAGTGCATGAAGTTGTAAAATAAATAAATATTTCTATGGTATGCTTGTCTGTTCCCACATTCTTTCTAAACTACTAGTCAGAATACGACAAATGAGGTATCGTTAGAAGCGTCTTGATTGTCCGCTGGTTAAAGGCTATATGAAGTATCACTGAATCTAATGTGGCGCCCTCTAGCCCACATAAAGTACTGTATTAAAAAAAATATTTGTGATAAATATGCCGTGTTTGGTATCATTCGAAAGGGCGTTACTTGTACATTTCAAAAACATATACATATATTATTAGCATTTTTTTCTTGTGACTTTGTCCGTATCTATTCGATAACTGTGATATTTCTACGGTGCCTATTTAAAATATACTTTGCAAATAAATTAATATTATAGAGGCACCAAAACGTTTTAAACAAAAAAAAACTAAAAACTAAAACCCAACTACGACAAAAAACGACGCCGCAAAAGTATGAAACAAGTTTCAAAAGCCGTAGTCACGCGTTGTTAAAGTGTTTTGGACTATGGTACATTAAACTACATGGACTACATCTTTTGAAACTTAGTAATGTACCGTAATCCATAACACTTTAACAACGCGTGACTACGGCTTTTGAAACTTGTTTCATACTTTTTCAGCGTCGTTTTTTGTCGTAGTTGGGTTTTAGTTTTTACTTTTTTTATGAGAGCTTCCATTGCGTGCGCTGCGTAAACGTATTTCGTCAGTGGTAAACGGTTAAAGTTTCACAGACATAATGTACTAGCTTTTACCCGCGGCTTCGCTCGCATTTAATAAAAAGTATCCTATGTTACTTCTAAAACCTCCAAACTTACATTCACATTTATAGTAACACTAGCTGTTGTCCGCGGCTCCGCCCGCGTGTATGTCGGTTATAGCGGCAAATAGTAGCCTATGTGTTATTCTGATGTATGTATAAGCTATATTATTGTAAAGTTTCATCTAAATCCGTTCGGTAGTTTGCGCGTGAAGAAGTAACAAACATGCACACTCACATACTTTCGCTTTTATAATATTAGAGTGTTCGCGTGAAAGCGTAACAAAAACTTACATTCACTTATATAAAAGATGAAAGAAGTTTTTAAAAACGTCACTGACATGCTGACGTCACAACATTTCTTTAGTCGCGTTGAGCACTTTTTGGTAGGGGAAAATCTAATGGGTTTGCGTCACCGACATGCTAATGTTTGATTTTGATATTTTTAAGTTAAACATTATGAAATTTCGAATTTTACACATTCATTAAACAAAAAACATTACAAGTTATAAGTTTTCACTGCTATTGCTACTGCAGTCCTTATGACTGCAAACTTTGTTTTTAAAGATAACTCAAAATTAGGAATATACATCCTGTGTCGCTGTCCTGACTTAACAAACATACATATAACGAACAAAAAGAAAATCCAGACTGAGGACAACAATTTGTGGATCACAGAGTTTTGTCCCGTGTATGATTTGAACCCACGACACTTGGCGCAGTAGAGAGCGCCGTGGCCACCGCTTAAACCACTAGGCCAACTGTGCAGTCTTCGGAACATATTTGTTAAACGTACATGGTGCGTACTCACCTAGTAGCAGGTTCATGTGTGGGAGGCGTGTGCGCACCTCCGCCCTCCGGCGCCCGCGATATATGCCCTCCGCACTGCACCCTCCTCCCTCCCCAGCCCCGCGCCCCGCAGCGGCAGCGACGCTGTAACTGATGTATAGCGATAAGGGACACCGCACACAGACATTATAAAGTTGGACAATTTTAGTAATGGGGTAGTTTTTTTATGGTAGAGTCAAACTGGCAGACGGTTTACCTGGTGAAATGTGACGACTGTCCACGGATACCAGCAATTGGCAATCAAGAGTCACAAGTGCGTCAACGTGCTTTAGCATTCAGCGCTGTCTTAGCTACAAAAATATTCTAGAATATTGTGGATAAAGTAATAAAAAAACTTTTTATAAAAAAAACCGACTTCCAAAAAAACATCCAACGAAAACTCTCTGCCAAAAAAACACTTAAAAGCGTAAAATAAACTGGTTCTTCATAAATTGCGTATACCTAATTCTTTATTCATTTAAATAGCAGTATTATAATGTGTGCTAGGTACCTAAAATCTGTTTGAAGTCGGTGCTAAGTGACTATCGCTTAGACTTTTGTAATTGTTCGTTTGTATTCTTTTTGGCTTAGCAAGAAGAGCTTAGCTTCTTTATGAAGAACCAGTTTATTTTACTCTTTTAAGTGTTTTTTTGGCAGAGAGTTTTCGTTGGATGTTTTTTTGGAAGTCGGTTTTTTTTTTATAAAAAGTTTTTATTTTGCAGTTTTTTTTTTTTTAATGTATGGCCCGCCAAAATGACTCTACTCTGCCTGATGGAAAGCATAAGTAGAATCCAAGAGTGGCGGTCACCATACTCACTCCGAATGCAGACAATGCAGTATGGCGACCCACATCATGGCGGCCTAGTGATGCTTCTGCATCTTTTAGTCTAGTCAACAAGTATGGAACTTGTTGACTAGACTATTTGGGCCTCCGGTCTCGCACTCACCAACGAAACACGACAGCACGAACGCTGTTTTTAGTGCAAACAATCGTAGGTAAGTAGTAAGTTGAACTATTTCATCAAATTTCATTATCAAGAATACAAATTAAGGTCTATTCGTACGTGTAATATTAAAATCATCCTCTAATCCCTAACTGTTGAAGAGTTTAACTTTCTATCATCAGCTCACCTAAATTACTTGAAAGTATACGACTGAAGGTCTTTAGATACGTATGAAATTGAAAGAATTATCCTCTAACTCCTAACCGTTGAGGAGTTGTACCTTCCAGCTTCCATCATCAGCTTACCTAAATAATTTGAAAGAATACGACTAAAGGTAACATATATACATATGATATTTAAAGATTTATCCTCCAACTCCTAACCGTTAAGGAGTTGTACCTTACATTGTACCATCATAAAATGATGACTACCAGACGCAAATACCGGTGTACCTTCAGAATATATACGAAAAACATAGTATGTGCCTATAAAAATGAGGGTTTCCCTCGATTTCCCTGAGATCCCATTATCAGATCCTGATATGCTGGCAATGGGACCACCTCGGAAGCATACCCTTTCGAATACAAAAAAATAATTCAAAATCGGTCCACAACTGACGGAGTAATCGGTGAACATACATAAAAAAAAAAAAACATACAGTGGAACATAGAACCTCTTCCTTTTTGGAAGTCGGTTAATAAAACAATAGTTTGTTAATTTATTTTGAGGTTTTTATGTATTTTTAACCGACTTCAAAAAAACTTTTTATAAAAAAAACCGAGTTCCAAAAAACATCCAACGAAAAATCTCTGCCAGAAAAACACTTAAAAGCGTAAAATAAACTGGTTCTTCATAAATTGCCTATATCTAATTATTTATTCATTTAAATAGTAGTATTATAATGAGTGCTAGGTACCTAGAATCTGTTTGCAGTCGGTGCCAAGTGACTATCGCTTAGACATTTGTAATTGTTCGTTTGTATTCTTTTTGGCTTAGCAGCGACTTCATACAGATTTTAGGTACCTAGCACTCATTATAATACTACTACTTAAATGAATAAATAATTAGATATAGGCAATTTATGAAGACCCAGTTTATTTTACGCTTTTAAGTGTTTTTCTGGCAAAGAGTTTTCGTTGGATGTTTTTTGGAAGTCGGTTCTTTTTTTATAAAACGTTTTTATTTTTCAGTTTTTAGTGCAAACAATCGTAGGTAAGTAGTAAGTTGAACTATTTCATCAAATTTCATCATCAAGAATACAAATTAAGGTCTATACGTACGTGTAATATTAAAATCATCCTCTAATCCCTAACTGCTGAAGAGTTTAACCTTCTATCATCAGCTCACTTAATTTTTTTTTTTTTAAAAGACAACTTCCGCACTAGGAACAAATTCTGTGTCGCGTGGGACTTTACAAACATACATGAGACGGACACAAAGAACACCCAGACTCAGAAAAACAATTTGTGGATCACGCAAAGTGTTGTCCTACGTGGGATTTGAACCCATGACACTTGAAAGTATACGACTGAAGGTCTTTAGATACGTATGAAATAGAAACCATTATCCACCAACTCCTAACCGTTGAGGCGTTGTGCCTTCCACCTTCCATCATCGGCTTACCTAAATAATTTGAAAGAATACGACTAAAGGTAACATAATTATACATATGATAGTTAAAGATTTATCCTCCAACTCCTAACCGTTAAGGAGTTGTACCTAACATCATCAGCTCATCATCATAAAATGATGACTACCAGACGCAAATACCGGTGTAACTTCGGAAAATATACGAAAAACATAGTATGTGCCTATAAAAAATGAGGGTTTCTCTCGATTTCCCTGGGATCCCATCATCAGATCCTGATATGGTGGCAATGGGACCACCTCGGGAGCATACCCTTTCGAATACAAAAAAAAATCTAAAATCGGTCCACAATTGACGGAGTAATCGGTGAACAAACATAAAAAAAAAAAACATACAGTGGAACATAGAACCTCCTCCTTTTTGGAAGTCGGTTAAAAAGGAAGAGGTTCTCAATTCGATTCAGTTCCTTTATGATTATTTTTTTAATTTGTAAGATAGTGCTTCCCGTGTGGTCCCATTTCAATTTTGTCCAGTTCTTGAAGTCAGTTTTTTTGGTAAAAGACTACTACTTCAGAACTACGTCATACAAAAAATACCCATAAGAAGTGTGCATTAGAGAGAAATCGCGAATACAGATCATAATAATTTATCGTGCATTTGGTCGGTCATACTTTATTACCCGACTGCGAAAGGAGGGTTATGTTTTTCGAGTATATGTATGTATGTATGTAGGTATGTATGTATGTATATTTCTTTGGCACGTCCTAGAGCCTAAACGGCTTGTCATATTTTTATGTGAGTGGTGTCAATAGATTCGTCTTAGTCGTGAGAGTGACACTGGGTACATAAAAAATTAAAAAATCTTTTTATAAAAAAAAAACCGTCTTCCAAAAACCATCCAACGAAAACTCCCTGCCAAAAATCACTAAAAAGCGTAAAATAAACTGGCTCTTCATAAATTGCTATGTGCCAATTCTCGTCTATACCTAATTCTTTATTCATTTAAATAGTAGTATTATTATATGTGTGCTTGGCCAAGCCAAATGTAATAGTAGTTACCACACTCGCTATATTTCGAGACGACCATCAACGACGTCGCGTCAGCCCGCACGTGTCTACCCGCTTGGGTTGTTTTATGCTAGCTATCCGGCAGCGACGAGTGCGGTACCTCCTATTACATTTTGGCTTGGCGCTAACTTCAAAGCTTTATGAAGAGCCAGTTTATTTTACGCTTTTTAGTGTTTTTTGGCAGAGAGTTTTCGTTGAATGGTTTTGGAAGTCAGTTTTTTTTATAAAAAGTTTTTATTTTTCCATTTTTAGTGCAAATGATCATAGGTTATCAGTAAGTTGAACTATTTCATATAATTTCTGCTGATGCGAATAACTTTAGTGGTTTGAACACGTATTGCTGAGATGCAAGATTTCTGTTACCGAGAACGTGGTCTACGGGGCAATAGGAATCGTGTACAAGCTTAAATGTCATGATGAAATAGAAGCAGGCGAGTTACTTAAAGCAAAATACATTAAGGGGTTAGTCATCATAGCGCCTGTGACATCAGCTCACCTAAATAACTTAAAAGTATACAACTAAAGGTCTATAGATACGTATGAAATTGAAAGAATTATCCTCCAACTCCTAACCGTTGAGGAGTTGTACCTTTCATCATCAGCTCATCATTATTAAATGATAACTACCAGACGCAGATACCGGAGTAGCTTCAGAAAATATACGAAAAACATAGTACGGGCCTGAAAAAAATGAGCGTTCCCCTCGATTTCTCTGGGATGCCATCATCAGATCCTAGTTTCCTTGTCATACCACCGTCGGGACCATCTACTTTCCATAAAAAAAGCTTCATAAAAAATCGGTTCATAAACAACGAAGTTATCCGCGAAACATACGGTCGAATTGAGAAACCTCCTCCTTTTTTTTGAAGTTGATTAAAAAATAAAAAACAAGGATATTTGGAGCCAAAAAGTAATATTAAAAAAAAAATGTTTTCAAAATACATCGAGTGTGGTATCAAAATAAAGATTTTTTTAAGGTGATAACGAATATATATAACACTTATATGTTTTTACTGTTAAATATTGACGCAGTCGGGTTTTTTATTTTTAATAATTTGTACTTGTTTCAAAATATAGTCTATGTGTTATCCAGATGAAGAAACTATATTACTGCTAAGTTTCACCTAAAATCGTTCACCAGTTTTACGTGAAAGTGTAACAAACATCCAAACATCTATAACCTTCGCATTTTTAATGTTAAATAGTAAGTATGATTACTGATATTAATCGATATGTGTCTTTATCACCATAATGTATGATATTCATACAGTCATACTTATGATTATATCAAGGTTTTAAGGTATTTACGAACGAAAAGGACCTCCTCAAGATGTGGTGGTGAGTGTGCGTGGTTCGTAACAATTAATAATGGCGGCGTGTCCAAGCGCGTGGTGTGGCGGATGCGCGCCGCAATTGGCCGCGACATGTGTCGGCGCCGATCGATTCGACACGCGCACGCACATTTGCTTAATGTTCACACCGTTTTGTGGATACACCTGTTTATTATTTGTTTTTCACTTAAGAATAATAAGGCCGGCAACGTATTTGTGACGCCTCTGGTGTTGCGGGTGTCAGTGGGCGGCGGTAATCGCTTACCATTAGGCGATACGTCTGCTCGTTTGCCCTATATTCCATAAGAAAAAGATTTCTATGTGAAATAAACAACAGACACCATTAGGTGACCTATCTGCTCCCCTATTCACCCCGTGGGTGTCGTAAGAGCCCACTAAGGGAGTGAACTACCAGGACAACAGCACTGCAAAGAGAAGAAACACCCGAATGGTCATCGTGGTATAGCAGAACAAAACCTCCTTTCTAAGGCCTAACCGCCGTTATTATTACGTATTAGGGTGTTAGCAAACTAAAAACACCAAAAACAACCATTAAAAACGCAAGTGTTTGTTTTAAGAGCAGTTTGAAGTAGCGTGATCCACTTTTCGTAAAAAAATGTTTTTTTTTTCCAAAACGGTACATTTTTGACTCATTTACCCGAGGACAATTTTATAGCTAATGATCTCTACTATCACCCCTTAAAGGGATTGCTACATGTTACCAGTAACCCTGTATATATACCCGTCTGCTTGCTAAGTTGGAGCTCCCTAAAATTCTCTTCATTAAACTCTCACATATGGCTCAATAAAACATATTGTAGCGCCATCTGTCGAAGACCCACAGAACTACGAGATAATTGTCTCGCGACTTATCTTCTAAACATGTATCGCGATATACGAGAATGTCTATAACAACTTTCCAATATCATCCGTTGGGGCCCGGGCCTACGGAAATGATCACCTCGCGTGGTCGGAGGATCCCACCTTTGTGTTGCAGAGACATGTGACCCGTTCCTCCACAGCCACATGATAAATGACTGTTCTTATAAAGTACTTTGATAACTTACAGCTGCTATCAAATTAATGAAAGAGTCCACGTCCTAAAATCCAATATTCCATTGAAACAGACAGAATTACTTCTGAATATGTAATATCCCACCAAAAACATTTTAATGTAAAATGTTGCCAAGATGACTGCATATGTCATTATTCAGATCTCATGTAGAGCCAAGGTTCCGAATCTACACGCCCTAACTCTACCAACCCTAACTTCTCAAACTCTACATCTCAGTAAAAATGTATGGCTTCGCTGTTTCGCTACCATACCATCACGAAGGGGAAACGAACGCCTTTTGTGTTTGCAAATATCTGGTTTCTGAAGTAATGTGTTTTACGAATATTTAGTTTCTGAAGTAACGAAACAGCCAAGCCATACATTTTTACTGAGATGTAGAGTTTATGAAGTAAGAGTTGGTAGAGTTAGGGCGTGTAGATTCGGAACCTTGACTCTACATGAGATCTGATATCTTTTTCACAGGGTAAGCCATATGCAGTCGTCTTGGCAACATTTTACATGAAAAAGGTTTTTGGTGGGATTTCATTTCTTTTTGTAAGTAGCTTGAGGCAATATTTTTCTTTTTTTAGGCTGTTTTTCTTCTACATCTTCTTTTCTTCTTTCGAAAAAGTCCGTGTACCAAAAATAAAACTTCTAGCATAAACATTTGTGAAAGTATCATACAAACTTCCACCCCCCAAATATGGGGGTTGGGGGGCAAAAGTAATAGGTTTATGAATTTTTTTGTTGTTTGTGTACTAAACTTAGTTTACATACCAAATTTCATCTTTCTAGCACTTCAGGAAGTACCCTAACAGTTTTGATGATCATCAGTGTGTCAGTGACGAAATCGGTGTTTTTTAGGTATCAATAAAATATAAATTATGCTAGCTATGCAATTGAAACTTTGTATGTTTCATTCGTCTATTGGTAACATCATATCCCGAGAATTTGAACTATGTGGTATATCGGGAACCAAAGTTATGAGGGTTCAAAAAAACGACGAAACACTTCGAGAAAATGTAGGTAGTGCCCTTCCGCTTCGCTTGGCTCGTCTTGGCGGGGGCACGACGGTGCCCCCAGATTAGTATAGATAAAGTATATGATGTTAACTTGTAGTGTTACAAACACGTTAAATAAATGCGAAAATATCGATGTAACATGTGATGTATCGATGTATACTCTCATATCTGTGCGAGGCTTCGAGATTGGGCGCCGCAACAACTGTTTGTGTCAGTCATGTACGTTTGTAAAGTCCCTCGCGACACATCATTTATTCCTAGTGTTGCACAAAAGTCCTTGTACAAAACCACCTTGAAGTCAAAGTATAATAATCCTACTAATATTATAAACGCGAAAGTTTGTAAGTATGGATAGATGTTTCTTACTCTTTCACGCAAAAACTACTAAACGGATTTGGATGAAACTTTACAGTAATATAGCTTATACATCAGAATAACACAAAGGCTACTATTTGCTGCGATAACCGACATACACGTGGCTGGAGCCGCAAGCAAAAATTAGTAATAAATATTTCGGATATAATAGGTCTTTACCTATGAAATTGCCGTTTTGTATGCAATAAGTGAAAGTACTTATTTTTTGAAACTTTTTTATTTCTGTTATTCGAAGTAATCACCCATGCAATCGACGCATCTTTGCCAACGCATTGGCAGTTTATTGATGCACTTCTTGTAAAATCAGCTGGACGGGAGGCAACAAACTCTTCAAAGGCATTTTTTACTGCCTCTCGGGCATTTAATTTTTTACCCACTAAAAAGTTGTCTAAATTTTGGAAAAAGTAATAGTCGGTAGGTGCAAGGTTTGGTGAGTATGGCGGATGAGGGAGAGCCTCCAACCCCAGCTCTTGCAGCTTGGAGACTGTCTGTTGCGCAGTATGGGGTCGCGCGGTGTCGTGAAGCAGCTGCAAGAGCTGGGGTTGGAGGCTCTCCCTCATCCGCCATACTCACCAAACCTTGCACCTACCGACTATTACTTTTTCCAAAATTTAGACAACTTTTTAGTGGGTAAAAAATTAAATGCCCGAGAGGCAGTAAAAAATGCCTTTGAAGAGTTTGTTGCCTCCCGTCCAGCTGATTTTACAAGAAGTGCATCAATAAACTGCCAATGCGTTGGCAAAGATGCGTCGATTGCATGGGTGATTACTTCGAATAACAGAAATAAAAAAGTTTCAAAAAATAAGTACTTTCACTTATTGCATACAAAACGGCAATTTCATAGGTAAAGACCTATTATATTACTAGCTGTTGTCCGCGGCTCCGCTGTGCTATTAATACATGAATCTATAACCTCAGATAGTGAAATAAAACAAATATTCAAAGTTCGTGGCGTATATTACTGACAGTAATGTTACACATAACATAACACAGACCAACAAACAGAAATACAACATGTACATATACTAAAAATATCGATGCAGCACATTATTTCAACAATCTTGAGAACACTGGCTTGGCTGTAGTGAAACAATATAATATTACTACATCCTATAAGGAACCTACCTGCCAAATTTCAAGTTTGTAGGTGTTATAGTTTCTGAGATTTCGTGATTAATAAGTGAGTGGTATTTCGCTTTTATATATAATACGCTAGTCATTAACTGGTGCCGCACAACAGACTTAATGACATAAATAATTACATATCATAAGGTGTTCTGTTTCATTGTCTGTTTCTTCTTTGCTAAACTGTAACATTCGGCTGAGTTAAAAATTATTATTTCTTGATTCTTTACTTTAAAGAAACGTATATAAGTCCACATCTTTCGGTAATATTATCTTCCCCAAAACTAAATCATCATTATGATAAATATAGACATATATTTTGTATGACACCACTACCAGTACACACACGCGCACACACACATCCACGTCCACATACAAGACATAATATGATTGGTCAAAGTTTTAAATGTTTAGTAACGTTCCGATACACGCACTCATCAGGAACCATCTGCATCTTTTGAACTGAAGGGTATCCACGAGGCTCGGTAATAACTTAGTATTGGAGCTCCATCTCAATTGACCCCATATACACCATCCAAATTGGATGCTATATCGTACAGTGCGGCACTGAACTTATGTGTGTTTCGGAACATCGCGTGTGCAGTGTTTCACTTCGCTACACACACTAAAAAACATAACTTGGAGTCTACAAAATATTTTGCTGTCTGCCTGTTAATATTTAAGGAAAGTTTGCAATTTAAAAGTTATGAATCAATTATAAATTATTGAATGGTCAAGCGATTCTCACTTCAAAGCCAGAGACCAGACATTAAAAAAAGTTAGAGCACAATTTATGATAAGCACGCTACCACAATTGATTTAGAATTGAAAAAAATGCCTTTCAATAACCAAAGTGTAGTAAAACACCGCACACACACACATACTTAGACCTAATATATTCGAGTAAGGCTCAAGAGGAATGATCGAAGATATTTCTATAACATTGCAAGTCGTCATCAAGATTAGACATGTCGCTACTGAATATAACATGTTCAACATTATGTACTGTGTAAGGACAAACTTCGTAAGACACTGTCTCGTGAGGACTTATACTATGTTGTAAGGCAAACTTTAGCTTCAGATAACTGCAAAGAACTTGGTAGCAGTTTGCAAGAACCGCAAAATGAATGTAGTAATACAGTTTTCGTGCACATGCTCTCAATATGAATAACAAGCTTCCATTCAAGAAGGTTCTCGCTGATAAGGAGGTACAGTTATACATTTACACGACGACAATCTATACTTATAATAAAAATGTAACAGGTCCAATTCTGTACATTAAAGATATTTTGAATTTTTTTTTAGAGGGCTCTCTATAATCGATACTGAAGCCAAAACTGTAATTTTTAAAATTTTTGTATGTCTGTCTGTATCTTGGCCGAACATCACGCTGAAACTACTGAATGGATTCAAATGGAACTTGGCATGATTTGAGTTCATACTACGAGGTAGGACATAGGATACCTTTTATCCCGAAATTCAGCACGGTTTCCTGGAGAGAGGGAATGAAAGTCAAAATATGTACTTAGTTGTAATTCAATAACACATAGTCCGATTTCATTCATTCTTTTTTTGTTAGAAAGAAAAAAAATAAAAAATAGCGGGAAAAGTGTTTTTTTTTTGTCGGCGTCTGTACACTGCCTGTGGGAACTTGAGACAGATATGTAAATATGGCGGTACGAAGTTCGCCGGATCAGCTAGTTCTATTCTAAGAGTGAGTTGTCCTGTCGCGGTAGTATCGCGTGATACTATGAAAACAGATTTAAAAACATACCAACTGCCGTGTGTTTTCACCATCTTTATTAAATATCTAGCTAAGCTGACTAAATCAAGTGACCAAACACACTTTTGGGAAGCTTGTGAAGCAATGGAGGCACTCTTGAGGTGCTCTTGACATACACATTTACAATCTTCAAAGAGACACCATTTTGTTCTGTGTTATAAGCAGTAATCAGACCAGTGTTTCAAAACGTTCCTAAACGTGTTCCTATAGAGACACACAGTTACACCTAGGCAGGTATTCAAGACGTTAGAAAGATTGACAAAGTTAAAGCGCATGCAAGTTCTAACTTAGAACCCTGTCACAGTAACGACTGGTCAGTGTATTGGACCTCATTATTGGTTACGTTCCTTGGTTCACGAACCGTCCCCGTAAGGTCAAAGCTGTTGACCTCACCGAGACATACTTATTATTAATACTTTATTATTTATATAATACTTTGTGTAGACATAACTCCTTATCGCCTAGTTGAGGTCCAATAGTTCATTTAACTAAGTCCCTGGGCCACTCAGAAGATTTTGCGGAAAAGAATTTTTCATCTTCATCACTTTCACACAGCTTTTACAGCTTTAAATAGTTCATTGCTAGACACAAGTCTCTCCTTCAACAGGAAGTCTGAACTTAAAATAAGATGATTAACGACATAATAAGCAGACTTCATGATAAAATCAATTAAACTTTATTGTTAATTCCTTAACTAGTATTTCAAATAAGTTCATATCTAAAAGTGAGGGAAGAACTTGTTTCTGCAAAATTTACCGAGTGCCCCACGCGTATTCATCACCGATAAACAAGCTGGAGATAGAACATTGATTATATCATATATCACGTTTCCAATCTGAGTTAAATTACTGACTAAATTTTTTATACACATGAATATGTACCTACACAATTTTTTGTCGACAGTGAGACCATCCTGAAGATAATGTACTGGCTACATTTGACATGTGATAAATAAGTTTCAGCACTCACTAAACAAGTTCAAGGTCAATGCAAATGACTCCAGCGTGTTCATTGGTCCACATCAATCACCATCATCACACAATCTAACGATTTATATTAAAATATATGAATATATTAAGTGACAAGGTCCTACAAGGTCAAGGATTAATTTAGTAAATATATTCTATCTACGTATAATACTGAGTAAGTATTGCTCTTCGTTTCGTTTAATAGAGAGTTCATGGAGAACAGTAGTGGTGGCAGACAGTAATAAGTTTGTTCGTCATTCAGCTGTGAAGGACACTTTGGTTTGGCACTTGTGTAAGTATTGTCGCTAGTTGATCGAGTTACTTTACGTAAGGCAAGCTGTACAGCAAACGCTAGTTTTTTCCAGATTAATAAGTGACTGATTTTTTAAAGAGTGAGCACTTTCTTAAAAGGAATAAATAATGGCTACCTAATAATCTTTAATACGTATGTTTTACACATCATTCCTCTGATGGGAGTTATCTTATTTTGACCTAGTCAAAACGATAGCCCAAGTATCCCTATCCTATAGCATTTTCTTTATAAAATAGTGAGAAACAGACAGAATATTTATGAATAGCTTGCCTAATGAATCTTCAAACTATCACTTGAGACTTGATAACTACTTAAAGCCAATTTACGCGAATGGAAAGTAGTACTTATTACTATCTGTGACACACATTATTGTTAAAGATTTAAAAGCCGAAGTATTAACAATTGATAAATTTTACGATAGGAAAATTTCTATGAAATTATGATAGATCTCTTACGCACATACCCACAATAACTCTTATATTATTATCTTAATTAATAGTAAAATAGTTATTGATACTTAAATTCAATAAAGTCGTTAGTTTTGCTTTGAAACATTATTTTACATTTAAAATTATTTAGTTTGAATTACTCATATAATTTAATAATTACCTTTATTTATAAGTTTATTTGGTATGACTTATATAGATGATATCATTATATTTTCAAATACCTGTTAAGAACATCATTCAATGAAGCTAAGTACTTATAGAAACTGTTTGATAAAATTAGAATGTTTATATTTTAAATGCAAATAACATTTTTAATTGTTTTATTTCTCACATCTAAACATTGATAAAACTAAATTATTGTTATCATCGTGAAACAGGACATTTAAACTAAAACGGATTATAAAGACCCGAGAACTTTTAAATATTTATGCATTATAAGTATCAAATTAAACAATGTTTTATTCTTATAATTCAGAAATAAAAGAAAGGATAGTATTGTTATGTAATATCGAATCGAGAAGCGTGTAATCAAACATCGTTTGAAGCACTTATCAAGGCAGATATACCAAACATATAATGTCTAGGTGACGCCAATTTAATGACTCATATAAGTATGGTAGTAGTATAATTAGTTTCAACTCTTAATTCCTAATGTGAAAAAACCACATAGGTAGTAAATTTTAAGACCGATACTCTTTAGTATGAATTGTAGGCCATTATTGCGCCAAATATCGCTCTATCACGTATATTAATGTCATTCATTGTATATACCAATCAAAATGAGTACTAGCAGTGAAATATTTACAGTCACCAGTTATTCATAAACAAAGAATTAAATACTAATTGGATGAAAACACTTGAAGTGATGGAGTCACCTCTAATTATTAGAATTCGTTCATTTGATGACTGTCTCTTTCTAATATTGTAGGTCTCCATCTACTAGCTTAAAGTCCACAATGAATCTTTCAGAATCAATAATCGATAAATTGACTAATCTCTAGAGTTAGCGCTTAAAGTTAGCGTAAGGTACACACGATAGTGCGAATTCATAAGCACAGCGGTAGAGAGTATTGTTAATGAGCCTTATATTGATGTGAATAAGGTACAGTTTGCTTCACCGCGCTTGCTGCGGCGAGCTCGACCTCCGCGAACGACGTTTCACTTTTCGAGTGACTATCTCCTCCGTTATCTGGAACAGGACCAAGAATAGAATATTATATGCAAAATGTTTTAATTTTTTGGACAAATAGCAAGTCGTTTGAGTAAACTGACTTTCATCAGAGAGAGTAGGGTAGGATTTTATAAATGTTAGTATTGGTACAGACGTTCCTTAGTCAAGGTCTACACATCAAGTGGTAGCAGTTGGGTACGGTAAAAATGAAAACTAGATACTCGTCTTACATTAAATCAAAATCAAAATCAAAATCTTTATTGCTAACTAAGTGTAGGTACATTTGTGATCTTATAATATAACTTGTCTCAACTTAGTAGCCTTTTACAGGCATTGCAAATTTGAGAGAAGATGACGATGTTACACACATTACATAGGTATTAGGTTATAGAATTTTAGAATTATATAAAGATAAACAAATTAATAACTATAACTAAAAATTAAGTAATAAAGTGAACCATTTTAAAATCCTTAAAAGAATAAAATAAAAAGATCATTGATATAATGACATTTTACATCGAACAACTGCTTTAAATTACATAAGCCTAAAACTAATCATTTTGCATATATATTATATCTTTATCATTTATCTACCTAGCCATTATTGTGATTTATTGTTTAGGTGTAGGATTTGTTGGTGTGTGTTCATTTGTGTGTGGCTGTGTGTGTGTGTGTTTTGTTTGTGGTATATTTTCTATTATGTATTATTTGTGTTTTGTTTCCATGTATTCTTCTACTGAGTAAAAGCATTTTTTGATTAAAAATGTTTTCAGTTTTTTAGTGAATACTGTAAGTTTGGTTTCACTTATAATGTGAATTGGTAAATTGTTGTAAATTTTAACTGCCATGTAGTAAGGGCTCTGGTTCAGCATTTTAATTCTGGATTGTGGTAAGTATAGTCTGTCTCTGTGGCGTGTATTTAAATTGTGGGTGTCTTTTACTTTAGTGAAGTGATTTATGTTTTTATAAACAAATATACAAATATCAAATATATATAATGATGGTAGTGTGAGGATGTTATATTTAGAAAAATAAGGCCTACAGCTGTCACGATTTCCAATTTGGGCGATAATTCTGATACATTTCTTTTGAAGTATAAATAAATCCTGAAAGTATACACTATTCCCCCACAACATAATCCCATATCTTAACCAGGAGTATGCGTAAGCGTAGTAAGCGGATAGTGCGGTTTTTTCATTTGTGCTGCATTTAAGCTGGAATAAGGCGTATGTGAATCGAGATAATTTATTTTTAATAAGATCAATGTGTGCTTTCCAGTTAATATGTGTGTCTATTGTTATGCCAAGTAATTTGAATGTGTCTACGGTTTCTAATTGTGTGTTATTGTATGTTGTGTCAATGTTTATAGGGGTGTTTTTATATGATCTAAATTGAATGGTTTTTGTTTTATTGTAGTTTATTTCCAAGTTATGGTCATTAAGCCATTGATTTACTGTATTAAGAGTTTTTCGAAGTATTGGTGTGGGATTTACTGACTTATCATACGCAATCAATATTGATATATCATCAGCGAATAAGACGGGCAATGTTTGTTCCTTATTAAGTACTTTCGGTAAGTCGTTGATGTATATCAAAAACAGCACACAACCCAACACGCTACCCTGTGGAATTGAGCAGGTAATGCTTCTTCTTTCAGATTGCACCATTCTAACTTCATTTGTATCAGAGTCATAATGGTCAATCTGAACTATTTGTGATCTGTTCTCTAAATATGATTTGAACCATGTGTAAGCAGGGCCACGAACGCCAGAACCATGTAGTTTGTTTAAAAGAATGTCGTACTGTACTTTATCATATGCTTTCGTCATGTCAAGCAACACTCCCAGCACAAGTTTCTTGTCATCTATATGTTTAAGTGCGGTTTGGATATATTTATATACTGCTAATGTAGTTGATCTTGTTTTTCTGAAGCCGTTTTGACTGTCATCAAGGATGTTATATTTTTCTAAGAAATCGTATAATCGGTTACACATTGCTTTTTCAAACACTTTCGAAAATGTGGGCAATAAAGCTATAGGTCTATAATGACTACGAGTGTAGATGTCGCCCTTTTTATGTATCGGTTTGATCAATGATATTTTTAGGGGATCTGGAAATTGACCATCTTGAAGACTTTGATCGACTAAAAATGTGAGCGGTATTGATAGTTTTTCTGCACAATTTTTTAGTAGAATTGGAGGGATTTCATCTACGCCACAACTGTGTGTATTTTTTATTGAGCGGATTATGTTGACTATCTCTTTTCGGTTCACAGGACGCAAGTACATGGAGCACATTTGTGAGTTAACAACGGGTCGGCCTCGCGCGTTGTTTTTGTTGGTATCGTTCGTGTCCGTACCGACGGTAGCAAAATACTCGCCAAAAGTACTACAAATAGTTTTTGGACATTTTACTATATGATTGTTGATTTTTAGTGAAATATTTGGTGGAGGTAGTTTTCTTTTTGGCTTACCTGTTTTTTGGTTTATGATATTCCACATTGTTTTTGTTTTATTATCAGAGTTTTCCATTTCTTTGCTAAATTCAAGTTTTTTTGATATTTGCACAGTACGTTTTAAAGTTTGGCTATATTTTTTATAAAATTTACGTATTATATCATTATCAGTTACATTTAACAAGGTTCTTAATTTTCTTTTGTGTGCACATGATTTTTTTAGACCTGTGGTAAGCCATCCTTTTTTTGGCTTATTCTTTATTTTTATTTTTTGTATCGGTATATGTTTGTTAAGTAATGTTGTCAATATACTAATAAATAAATCGTAATTGATGCTTAAATTATTGTGTGTGTTAATTATTTCATGCCACTGTATGTCATTTAGTGAAGTGTTAAAGTTTGTGATGTTTCTATTTGTGAATAATCTTTTTTGTATGTACCATGTTTTGCTATTATTGGGATTAAAGTGTTTCGAATTTATTTTTAATGAAATCCCCTTATGATCAGAGAGACCGTAGTCTTGGACGCTGGCTTCACTGATAAGAGGCATGTAGTTAGTAAAGAGTAAATCAATGCAGGTGGAGGAGCTCTTTGACACTCGTGTTGGTTCATTGATAATCTGTTTGAGATTGTTTGAAAACATTAAGTTGATAAGATCCTCTGTCTGTTTATTTTTGTTTAATAAATTTATATTGAAGTCACCTCCTATTACTATATACTTATTTTTATGTTTGGTGTTCAATTTATATAATAGTTTTTCTAGCTGTTCAAAAAATATGTTAATGTGCCGATCTGCTCTATACAAACCAATGAAAATACAATTTAGTTTTAGTATTTCTATAGCACTAATTTCTATTATAAATTCCATACTATAGTCGTTTATATCTTGCCTCTCAATACACTCTAAACTATCTTTAACAATTGCACAAACACCTCCCCCTTCATGCGTTTTACGGCAGAAGGTAGAGACCATTTTATAACCTGACAATGAAATCATATCACAGTAGTTCTCATTTTTCCATAGCTCTGACAGTAATAATATATCTATATTTAAATCTAATAGGAAATGCTCGACTAGATGAAGCTTATTGCCTATACTTTGTATATTCTGAAATACAACATTGAGTTTAGTATCGAAATGTATAGTTACGAGTGGGTTTCCTTTTCATTGGGATCGACGTTGCTGGTTGTGACTGTGTTGGTGTTATTTCTTTGTTGGCCGTGGTGTTGCTGCTATCTAAGTTCGATTTGGTGTTGCTGTTTTCTGTATCTGAGATCTGAGACTGGGACGTTTTCGAGGTTTGTGGGGAGTTATTTGCGTACTCTTTGCCGTTTATATATAGTTTGTTTATTAGGTTTATTGCATTAGGTTCCTTTATGAGTGTAAAAACCCAATACACTGAGCTTTTTCTTGGGTAACTGTAGCTTTGGTAACTGATAGTTGGTTGACCGTTGTTGCTTTTCAATCTATACAGATAAATAATTGAAATGCCTATTTCTAATTGCTAATTAACAGCTTTTTGTCTGTCTATTGGTTTCGGATAATCTTTGGAACGACTGACTGACGATTTTGACGGGACTTTCTTATTTATTATTATATATTACTAGCTGATCCGGCAAACGTTGTTTTGCCTAAAAATGGCATAAAAAATAGATGTTGGTTGATTCTCAGACCTACCCGATATGCACACCAAATTTCATAAAAATCGGTCCAGCCGTTTCAGAGGAGTATGGTAACTAATATTGTGACACGAGAATTTTATATATAAGATTATATAGGTGTATACAATATAGAATTTCTACACAACAGGATCTAGTGCCTATGGTTAAAACGTAATAAAATATAAACGTAAAAAAACCTATTAGGTGTCAGCAAATACCAATGACAACTGGAACCACATTCACTTCATTAACACTAAGTCTCATTTATCCTCAATAATGAAATTAAAGGAGCTCCAATAGTTCTAAGGTCATTAAATGTATCAAGTGCATACTTACACACGCAGTGACTCTGGCCGGCACGGGTGGAGGTTGCTTCTTCTCTACTTTTGCCTCCTTCTTTACCTCCCCTCCTCTCGGGGCTTCAACCACGCTGCTCCCGGCGACGCTACTATCGGCGTCACTCCCGCTGCCAACTCCGCTAGTGGTACTGCTTCGTACGCCACTGCTGTCTTTGTCTCCGCTGGTGGAGCTCCTGGCGCCGCTGCACTCCTGGTGCGGGGGGGCGAGGGTGTCGGCCGGGAAGGTGAGGGTGGACGAAGTGGGGGGAGGGGAGCAGTTGTCCGCGGCGGTGGAGCAGGAGGCGCGCGCTGACTCCAACCTGCCCAGTGGTGGATTGTAAATGAGTTAATTATTAAATGGTTTATTTTAATGTTTGCTTTGAGATTGCCGATTAAAGTTATTTAGCTTATTTAGCATAAGAAAAACTAAATGTGTTTATTTGTAATCCCGATTTTACCCTTTACCGATTACATACCAAAGGTGAATTAAACGGTGGGCGTTTTCCCGACCATACTTTTGGTTCTCTGATCTTATCATCTGATTTTATTATCAAGATCTGTGTCTTTGACTGATATTATTTAGGTTTGAATATGAAAATGGATTGTTCGGAATGGAATCGATAGGAAATCATTAAAATCTCGGAAAGAATTCTTCCCGAAGCTAGATGAGTGCATGAGATGAAAAATCTTTAGCTTAATGAGTTGCACAGTCATGTTTAGACGGTTCGTGGCGTTATATTAGGCCAAGAGTTGTTTTCTAAGGAGAGGCCTATGTTCTGTAGTGGATTGTCAAAGGCTGTTGCTGTGGTACCGGTGCGAGTCGGCGTGTCACAAGACGGTGTCGAAGGTGTGCAGCGAGTGCAGCAGCGCGGGGTCGCGGCTGCACCAGCGCGCCAGCTCGTCCGGCGTCACCACGCCGTCGCAGTTCGTGTCCATCAGCTGGAATTTAAAAGATCTTGATTTTAACCATATCAAAGCCTTTTCCGATCCAACACCATGTGTATTTTATACAGTCAGCACTTGACCTCTAAAGCTAGATCTCCATCAAACAACAGTTGTCAATTTTTGTGTTGTCAACACGTGTTGGTGACAAAAGTTTCTGTAATTTCCTTGTGTTGGCAACAAAAATTGTCAACAAATGTTGAGAACAGTGTTTCCGTTTTTGGCGGTAAACGTCAAAAGAATACGCTTGTTGCAAATATTTATTGGCTCTATGGTGACGCTAACTTCGAATGTTTTTCAAATTGTTGGCGACTCGGTGTAGACACAATGGAAACAAAAGTTGGCGATTTTTTGAAGTGTTGCAAACAGTTGGAAACACTGAAATTGCCAACAATTTTGGTGGAGACGCGCCTTAATGATTAAAAAGTGTTTTTAATGGTTAGGCCCAATGATGCAGAAGCATTCAATAGGCTGCTATAGTGTGTGTTGCCATGCTGCATTGTTGCATTGTCTGCATTTGCAATGAGCATGGTGATAATTACTCTTGGAGTCTGCTTACGCTTTCCATGGTAGAGAAGAGTCACTTTGATAGGCTCATATACGAGTACAACGTGTCCCAAAATTCAACGAAAAGCTTCACCGAAGGGTAGACTTTGACTACTTAAAAAAATTGTGACTGTTATTACTAAACGAGATTTAAATGACTGTAATATACCTATTGGTAATATACCCAATTCAATTCAATGTTAACCTATGGACCTATATTAAATTGGACCCTTTGAGTTACAAGCTATCAAAAAAATTAGATAGCACGAAGGGAGCGGGCCCTGACTACATACCCCCATTATTTGTGAAACGGTGATGTTTAGATATATCCTTGCCTGTGACTCTTATTTATATATAACCGGCACACTCATTGAAGGAAATTTTCCAGAAATCTGGAAAAGCCACCAATCCGACCCATTTTTATGAAGCGGAAGTACAGAAGAACCGATCAATTTCAATCCTATCGTGGTTTTCGAAGCTGTTTGAAATCCTTTTATACCCTCTGTTATCAAATTTATCTGAACCATATCTCTCCGATCATCAACACGGCTTTAGAGACGGTCCTTCAGTTGAATCATACCTTGTTCATTTTGTTTCAGACTTGTGTCTCAAGCGGATAAAGGTTTGCAGGTGGACGCTATTTATACCGATTTTAGCAGCGCATTCGATAAGGTGGATCATGAGATAATTCTTCAAAAATTGAAAAACAAAAACAAGTAGTTTTCATCTTATTAGAGTGGTTTAATCATATCACAGTAATGGACCGTTAACCGTTGAAGTATGTGGATATGCATGTGTAACTTACCTAGCCAAACTGGCATGTGGCATGGCACATACTACACTAATAATAACACTTAGTTCACAGTTCAGTAACTTCAACTTAATATCTATACAAATAAATGAAGTCTGTTTGTAATTTCGAATGAACACCTTTCTCTAAATGCATATGAAAGTATATACGGTACTTTTATTAAAAAAGCATATTTAATTTTTTTGTCTGTCTGTCTGTTTGCTTGTTACGGCTAATTTCAGGGACGGCTGGACGATTTTGATAAGTAGCTGATGATATAAGGACTAACTTAGGCTACTTTTTTTAGACTAGCTTCACACCGCGGCGTTATCCGTGGTTGTTGTTGTACCGCGGGTAAAACCGCGGGGTTCAGCTAGTATAATGCATGTAAGTTCCTTCACTAAGTTTTTGTATTATATCCAATTGCAGTTAAAATTACTATGCCTATAGAGTCAAGCTGAGCAGCCGACGCTGTGCTCAACGCTGGGTGAATGTGAAAGTGTCTCACGTGGAATATCTAATACCCAATTACAGTGCATAAGTGTCAACACCGGGTGAGTGTTGTTCTTACGTGGAATATCCTGTCGACGTGGTCCTTGGCGGCGGAGGTGTGGACGGGCGGCACGGCGGCGCGGCCCAGCAGCTCGTAGATGGCCTGCACCACCGCCAGCATCTCCGCCCGCGAGATGCGCCCGTCACCGTCCACGTCGTACAGCGTGAACACCCACGATAGCTTCTCCTGCACCGAGCCGCGCGCCACACGCGACAGGATGTCCAGGAACTCCTGCAACGAGCACGCTCTCATTCAACTCAAGCTTAATACAACCAGCTTAAACCATACATACGTACTTACTAGGTACGTAAATTATACACAGACTCAGAACAAATGATCATTGATCATACACATCACGCAATTTGTAAAAACACAAGATGTCTCGCTCAGGAATCAGAACCAATAACTATAACCTAGACCTATTATTAATAAATATAATAAAATCGTAACTTTCCGTTGTCTGTACATGGTAGATATTAAAGAAAAACTATTATAGGGGGACTTTATGAGGACTGGGAAAGGTTTAGAACTCAACCGGCCCGCCAGGCTCGGGACCGGGCCAGGCAGGCCAACATAGGTGACCCATATTTTCCTTTGACTCCATTATGATAAAAATGTGCACCTACATTAGAAAATAAAAACGTTCAGAACATAAATAAATTGATAACACACAATGTTCGTTCTACTTTTCTGTACAAAGACTACTTCAGTAAAAAATATTGAATAAATTTCTAGATATTAATCTACACTTAGCTAATTACCAGATGTCAGGTCACTGACTCGAACTCGAGCAAGCCTCAATAATGTTTTGTTAATGGAGCCAGTGCAGGCGCTCTGCAAATTATCATTCGTCTCAAGAACAGTAATATTCTTCCTCAGCAGTTCTGCGGTCCTAATCTCGCTAAGTGTCTCCCCCGTGTCCCCGACCTTGAGACGAACAAATGGCAGCATTCTTTAATGATCCTCACAAAATACGTCTCGCAAACAACACACGCCGACATATTAACTGTTACAGTGTTACCAGACGTAATGTATAAAGTTATCCACGAAACGAAATGAATTTTAATTAAAATAAATCATTCAGTCGCGATCTGGTGATAAGGGCCGTACTCCTTAATAACACGATTTTGTTAGTTCCATTTGTATGTACGACAAAATAACTTTTGAAAGCCAACTATGACTTAGTGACCTACTTTTAATTCGTAAAAAGCCTTTATGTACACTACCGTGGAGGAACGGGTGTCATGTCCCTCCAACACAAAGGGAGGATCCTCCGACCAGGCAAGGTGATCATGCCTGGCTGACCAACTGCCCTTTCCGTTGATGCTGGGAAGTTGTATTATACTAATCGGCGCGAGAACTTTCACTGCGCTATTCAGGATTGGTACTGTTTGTGTACTCCGTGTCATGACGTCACACCGTAGTTCGGTGTATCTTTGGTCGATGACGCTGTAGCATGTTTGCTGTTGCGCTGTATGTGGAGGTCGCCACACTACTATATATCGCTCCCTAAAATCCTTGGTGAGACGGGTTGACGTAGGATTTGTTTCACGTCTTCCTTCTCTTCGCAGTGCTGTTGTCCTGGTAGTTTGCTCCCTTAGTTGGCTCTTACGACACCCACGGGGTGAATAGGTATGGTTATATTCTGTATTATTTATCTGCCACCACACGGTACGTATTTTGGTTTGGGTGACAAAACTATACCCTAGTATCTTGGAACTAATTGACCCAGGAGTAGGTTTGTGGAACTTTTCAGAGGATATATAGCAAGGGGGAGGCGTTAAGCACACTCTGAGCAGTTCAATGGAGAGTGATTTGATTACCCTCTTTCGCTCTCTTTTGAAGCTGTCTTAGATACACGCGCTATTCTCTACAGGTTCTTCTTCCCATTTATACATATAAATAAAATTGTAGTGTCTGTTAGTAATTTCAAATTAACAGCTTTTCACTAAATGCAAATGAAAGTATATACGATATTTATATCAAAATAACATTTTTTTTCGGTGTCTGTTTGTTGGAACGGCTGGACCGATTTTGACAGGACTTTCACTGATAGGACTTTTACTTAAACTAGCTTCCCCCACGGCCTTACCGTGGGTTTCAGCTAGTACTATCTATATGATGAGTACCAATACTACAACTGTAACTTCTCTAGAAGTATTTTAACGAAATAATTTTAACGACAAAAAATTGCATCGTTACTCCATTAATTTAGAATTATCGATTTTAAACTTTTTTAAATTAAATTAAGAATCTCTGATCGTAAATTTGCATAAAACTGTTATTGAAGTGAAGGTCAAATATTTGTGCAAACATGTCACCGGTGGGCGCCGATGCCCGGGAGAGGTGCGAGCGCAGATGGCAGATAGCGCACAGACTCCGTTCGGAACACGACGTCAATCTTTGGGAGTTAATCGACAGTTTAATAGGGGCGCGCTCTTTCAGAATCGCATTAATTCTTATCCTAAAGCTTTATAGTACAATTTATCTTCATTTGTTTGCTAAATTGGTGAACATGAAATTACATTAGAACAGGCAATTATATTCGAAAAAAATTATGAAACGACTCTTAGGAGCATAGCAGAGATATGGCCAATATGGCGTTGTAAACCAAAAGCCACTCGATTTGCTGAGACTCCAGATCTTAGTTGTCCTAAAGCAATTGGTAATGGATGACTTATGAATATTGTTGTTACAAATTGAAAACAGATTCTACAACATGGGACTGTTCCAATGGCTGCCTATTATGAGGTTTAAACTAATAAAACGGGTAATGAAATACAATATCGGGGATCATTGTGTTACGTTTTACTCTCGAATCGGATACGAAATAATCGTTATGAAACATCAGTTGTTACGATAATGTCCACTGTGTCACACTCGGTGTCGGACAAATGTATATATATAAAATAGGAAGGTGACTGACATACCCAGAGATCAACGCACAGCCCGAACCGCTGAACCTAGAATCCTGAAATTTTTCATGTAGGTTCTTCATATAACGTAAGTGAGCACTAGTAGGAAAGGATTTTTTGAAATTTCACCACAAAATGCCAATTAAATTAGGGGAAGGCGCGTGCAAAAGCTAGTTCACTATATACCTACGATGAGAACAATTATAATACATATAGTATGTATCCAAGAGTATACCGCACAATAGAAGTGAGTTGTATCTCGAGTGTAATCGAAATAATTGGCTTCATTTCAAAAGAACAAAACTAAAAAAAGGCAAGAGCTTTTTGTATGAAATAATTGTGAATACTGTAAAAGAGAAATGTAAAAATACAATACATCGGCACGTAGCTACTTCTGTACAAGAATATATACAGATATATATGTACGGTACATATTTTATGTGTAATGTAAGGAGCGCCGCAAGAACCGCGGCCCCCCATAGCCACTCGCATTGTCGAACCGGAATCAGAGGAAATGGGGCGGCCGCCGCACAATTTGTTCGGAGGAGTTTATTTCTATTGATGTTTTTGGTATATTGGGTGAAAAACGAGTCCCTACAATACGTATATATTTTATGAGTATCGCTTTTAACAAAGTATTGGATATTTTTTCGAGATTGAAGTCTCAAGATTTTCAAATGAGAGTTTATAAAGAAGTATGGAAAGCTAAATTTTCCAAGTAACATTTGTTATTTCAAATTAAACGTGTTCAGTATTATATCTTGACTTGTAATGATGGTTCAGAAATCTATACAATGCCAACTTAAGCTATACAGGACAATAAAGGAAGGAAAACCTAAGGTCGTCTCAATTTTTTTTTATGGAATAGAGGGCAAACGAGCAGACGATTTTCACACCGATTTCCTGTGAGGCCGTAGTATCACTCCGGTCGAGCCGGCCCATTCATGCCGAAGCGTGGCTCTACCACGGTAAATCTAATTCGATATAATCATAAATTGAAAAATTTAAAAACCCCCTACGCAGCATCAGATCGAAGTTATCAATTAATTGTCATTTGATGATTATACCCTCACGACAAATACTTAATCGAGTAATCATACTCCCAAAATGCCTTACATCATTTTGGAAAAGAGCTGATACTCTTACACTGCTGGACCGATATTAACCAAACATAGCTAAGAACCACCGCAAGGAAACTGGCTTTCAAATGAAAAAAAACCGCATCGAAATCGGTTCATCTGTTTGAGAGCTACGATGCTACAGACAGACACACACACACAGACAAACATCGACGTCAAACTTATAACACCACTCTTTTTGCGTAGGGGTTTAAAAGCAGTAACGACAAATGCTACTAAAACGTGTAAAAGGAATGATAGTAAGTGAGTTCTCTACAAAATGTAATATTATAAAGATTATTTAAGGCTATACTAACTTTTAAACTTTCGCGTTCCATGATATAATAATTATTATTTTTACGGGAATTAACGGGATCACTTATTTCAGGGTATTACATACCTCTGTTTTGCCTGACGTTTCGACCAGGTTGCACTGGCCGTGGTCACAGGCTGACTGTCAGCCTGTGACCCTGAAAAAAGTGATCGCGTTAATTCCCGTAAAAATAATATTTATTATATTATTTAAGGGGCGCGTCCCTAAAAACGCGCGAAAAGGCACTTGCAGTTTTGCAAAACACAAACAACTCAATTCATATTTGACACTAAAAAAAATATTTCAGTAGTTTAATAAATCAGTCTACCAATCTACCGAGTGACATTTATGAAATAATTCTTCATTTTTGTGAAAAAAAGCCTTAACAACGATCAAAATCATCGAAATCGACCTTTTTAATTAGCACACTCTGCCCTATTTCGTGCTCTATTTTAAATGTTTTTTTTTGTTATTTCGCGAGAAAAAACTATGGAGAAAAGATTTACCGGTTTAGTTTTTTATTAATTCTCACCAAAAAGCCATAATCTAAGGCTAAATATCATTCATTTTTAGCGACAAAAGTTCCATACATTTTAGTACGTAGATATCGTCTCCCGTAAATTGCAATAAATAAATTTTATCGCGCTCAAAAAATTCAGTGCCCGCCGAATATTCAAGGTGACACCACGTCCGTTTGTAGTTCGCACTGAGCTCCATAATACGTAAATGACAAGTTTTAGGGTGGGTTGCCAGTGAGTGTCGAATTGTAACTGTTAATTTGTATTCTTGAATTTAATTTAATTTTTTTAAAGAATAATTTCAAAGAAACATAATAGTATTTTTTATTAACACAGAACTTATTTTTATGTTTTTTTTAACTTGCTATGTATGTATATATCTAACTATATTTGTTAAGACGGAATCTTGCAACTCAATTTTGCAGATATCTTCAACCGATTGTGTTGAATTTTTGTAGGCATATGTATATAGCGTGACAATGCTTTAATATGATGACATGGAGCTGATCTGATGTTGAAGCTGGAAGGTGGTCATAGGAACTTTGTAACGACGGAATCTATCGAGTTTGGAGTCGTTTGATTTGTCTTGACGAGTACTTTGAATGCACTTTGACAGACCGAGACACTTTGAGAAATTGTTTTTAAAAAAGTAAAAAAAAATTTTTTTTAATGATTTCTGTTATAATTGAATAACTACTACTGAAATAATGAAAGACCTTAAAATTACAGTTTTATTTTTGACTGCATGGTTAGTCTAGTGGTTTAAGCGGTTGCCTCGCCGCTTCCTACTGTATCAGGTGTTGTGGGTTCAAATCCCACATGGGACAACACTGTGTGATCCACGAATTGTTGTTCTGAGTCTGGGTGTCCATTGTGTCCGTTTCATGTATGTTTGTAAAGTCCCCCGCGACACAGGATTTATTGGATATATACGGAAGTTGTCTTTTTTGAAAAAAAAACTAGCTGAGCCCCACGGTCTTACCCGCGATACTACACCAACCGCGGTTACTCCTTATATCATCAGCTACCTATCAGTAAAAATCCCGTCAAAATCGCTCCAGCCGTTCCAGAGATTAGCCGGCACAAACAAACAGACAGACAGACAAAAATTGTAAAAAAGGGTCCCATCTACACTTTACGTCATTTCCATTATTATTCTTCCCTTAAGTTCGAATTTAATCAATTGGTGAATTGTAAAATAATAGATGCCCTATCCCTTATAACTTATAAGTACGTAAGTAAGATTTATGTAGTAAAATTTTATCAATATGAGCAATAAAAGCGTTCAAAATTTATAATTTTAAGAAACATTATGTTCCATTAACATAACATATATCATACAAATTTTATTTCATAACATAGCATTAAAATCCGTTGATTACTGTAAAAGATCTAAGCTGACAGATAGCGCGAGCGACTTAATTTTATACTGTGTAAAAATATATTATTTGTCCATGAAATGAATTAAAAATGAATAGGTACACTTGAACCCCATTCTCGGCCGTTGACGAGTTACTTAAAGCAGGCGGGCTTTCCGATATGACTAAGATACATTGCGTGCTTTGTAGGACATTCTAAACATTCTTCAAAGGCGAACAGTTAATGAATATGTAACTAGAAGAAAAAACCGAAAGTAAATTTATTTGTTGCCAGGGTTAGTATGCAACAGTGGCCGATGCGTTTGTGTGCATGTAAAATATGAATGTGGGTGTTCAATCACAAATTCCCACGCTCAAGGACTACAGTCTTAAGGCTGTCAAAACTTAAAACAAAATGTCCTCGACTAATGAATCAGTTCAAACACGCACCAGCCCAGTTCTAAGTTTATATAAGAACTTAATTATTAACTTGGTCTTCTAAAGCTGAAGTTTTTACATAATGTTCTACTGCTTAACTGTTTCAAGAAATTCCACTAAGAGACGTCCGTCTCTTAGTAGAATTGTTATATCATTTGGTAGTTATCGACAAATGAACTGACAACCCCTTTGAGAAATTACACTATCTGCACTATTTGATTACATTTTTAGAAATGGCAATGTTTAAGGAGGGTATGGCTTATTTATATTATATTTAAGAAAATGTACCCCTAAGTGAGGAAAAGTTGTATATTTAAAGAACATAACATAAAGTCAACTTGTACAATACATAATGACGGTTAGACCTCATTTATACTTTCAGTCGTCTCAGCACTTGGCGGAACTAGTATATTAAACTCACTTATATCATAAAGGTTAATTGATCTTTATCTTTTGATGGATAGATACATAGAAAACTCTTTATTTGTACACCATATTACATCGTCACATACAATGTCAGATTTATAATTTACAAAGCAATCTCTTTGAGGCAACCTTAGGACGGATCAAAGTGTATAGGAGAGACAATGGTACTTGACGGTGTAATGAGTTTAAAAAATAAATAAACAAATATCTATAAATATATATTCAAACATACCGACAGTTGTACATATACATAACTACTTAATTACATCAAATCTGAAAGGGAAACATTCACATCATACCTTTGATAATGCCACAGGGCGAAACTGGTCAGGTTTAGTTAATAAAATAGTGGATTATAAGTACAAGTGAGTTTCATTTCAAGAATATTCAGGCTTGATTTTCATGTGGCATGCATCGAGCACCATTATTCATTAGAATGCTTTTAATATGAAATGTAATTCTGAAACCGTTTAAACTTGTAATTGGACCCAACTTGTCACAGCTTGCAACTCAAAGTGTGTGTATTAAACTAAAACAATCGCAGTGGCACTAACCACCCCACCCACAACGCAGCGCCCGCCCGACACTGACCGACGCTATTTAATCGGTTTTTGAACCATTTTGTGATTATGGCTACGTAAAAGTTCGGGTGAACTCACGTCAATTTGGACAATTGTGTGACCGAGAGGAATGCTGTTAATAATATATATTCATTACGCAGATGAATTGGAATATCAGCAGAATTGGGGATCTTTTGAATACTTTGGAAGTTGGGAAGCCGAGGACGGCTCATCGTTAATTAAGTCGAATGCTGGTAATATTTAATGCTTGTAAGTCGATTTTGTGTTCAATAAAATTAAGCTACATATCTTAAAGATTTAAATAAGAATCTTTAATTCGTTTTCGTAGTATTTCAAATGGAAAGTAGCAAATATTTGAACTTATTTGCAGACAAAAGAAATACCATGAAAATCGATCACACTTCTCTTGAGATATGAATGATCCGATCGAACTAACACGAATTTGCACCAAAAGTGCTCATGAGCAGTTTAAGATCTGCGCTTGATTGAACATCTGCCTCACAAGAATGAAGCATAAGTAAACGATTGATGTTGCAAATTTGCAAAAATTCAAACATTCATTTGTTTTATTGTTTATAAGCTGTGTTTTATTTTATGATCGATGTCTTCATTTGTTACTATTTGTTTGAGTGTTTAAAACTATTGACAAATCAAGTCAAATAAGTAAATCTGTGTACAAAATCTCCCTCCAATAAAAAATAAAATTATGTGAATTGATTAGAATTCTGTGTAAGTTAATCTCCTTTCAATGTTGTGATCCTGGTACTTTAATTCAAACCAATTGATGACTTTCCAAGTATACGATCGAAGCGAATAAAAGCTTTCTTGACACGAGGGCGGGTGGGGAACACGTGGCCCAACCCGTTAGCAAGTATCAAGGTCGTAGGGATGAATTATAGATATCAACTCATATTGGTCCATCAATTTAGTTTCCTTGAAACCATTCTAATCTGAACTCCCTACTACAAGCTCTTTGTAATTCTAGTTTACAATTGAAAAGATCCTGTTGTACTGGTTACACGTATATTACATAAGAATTCCAGTATAAATAGAGCTCCGGCTTTGATATCGCTTCGAACAACTTTTGCCTACTTCGTAAAGTTCAAGATAAAGTAGACACCATGAAATTTCTTCTAAGGCTATTGTAACTTGAAATGTGAGTTTTCGCCGCTCGAAGTAAGTACCATAAAATCAATTTATTTGAACGTACCCTTGAAATCGTGCAAGTTTCACTTTCAAAGCGACCATTCAACGGTAGACCCGAGAACAAAACACATAATAATCAATTATAACTTGCCCCAAGCAAGAGAGTTCAATTTTGATTGAATTTTATACACGAATATAAGTTGAGCCATTTTAAATTGACCTTTTTAAATTGTGTAACTGATTTGAAATAAAGCCAAAAAGCTTGCTGAAATGATTACGCATTTTTTGATGTAAGAGACAGATATATTTGAACCTACATACGTGTGAGAGAGAGGCACCCAGACTGAGCGGCTCCGAGGCCCATTGTCAGACACACTCATTGTTTCAATTGAACACAAAGAATTGTATAAATACATTAAGGCTGTATCAGTTGTTCATTCGCGGGTGACTGCACAACTCTATATCATTCATATATTAAATCTCTAAACAAATTATTTTCGCTTGGTAATTGCGATTATTATTTCGATGGCGGTGTTTCCCGCCCGTGCCTCGGAGAGCACGTTAAGCCGTCGGTCCCGGTTGTCATGAACATCTATGGCAATCGTTATTGGGAAGTCAGTGCCCTCAAATATACTGACAACTTTTTTTTTTTTTTTTTTAACGTGTGGAAATCCCCTCGGACCTTCATCCGCGCCGGGCGGTGTGTCGGACTCGAACCGACTAAAACCACACGGTGTGCCACTCTGCGCCTGTGAAGGGAGGAATCCGGGAACTGCAGTTATTAACACGTCCGGACCCCTCCCAGCGCTTGCCCGCACTGAAGCGGGCACCGTCTGCTGTTAAACTCTCTATTTAGGCGACGTACGGCACACGCGTACGTCGCCCCCTCGCGGGTGGGCACTAGAGCGAACGGAGGGGAAAGCCCGTCCCGACCATCCGCGGCCACACTCAGGGCGGCATGAGGCGCTGATAGGCGCGCCTCCGCCGCCCGGTTCGCCGGCGGCGGATTGGGTCCGAGTGGATATCATCCTCCCGGGCCTTCTCCGCCACCTCCTTCTGCGAGATGACTTCTTCGCAGAAGGTTGCGACCGCGGTAAAACTGCTGTCGCTACCGGCCATGGAGCGTATGACGGCCGGTAGCGAGAGATCTCCTCCGATGACTGCAGTGAGGACCCGGCGCTGCGACGCCCATGCAGGGCAGATCGCCAGCGTATGCTGGGCCGAGTCCTCACTGCAGTCGCAGTGGTGGCAGGCGGGACTCAATTCCCTCCTAGCGACCGAGTGCAGGTACTTCCCGAAGCAACCGTGCCCGGAAAGGACCTGCGTCAGTCGGAAGGAAAGGGTCCCGTGCTGCCGCCCTGCCCACTCGAGGATGACCGGCTGGAGAGCCTCCACGGCGGCAAAGCCAGCACGTGGAGTCTCCAGCCGGAACGACCATCTAGCCATAGTGGCTCGACGGGCGGCTTCACGCCACTCGCGTACCTCTTCGGGCGGAGGGCGATAGCCATACTCCGCCCGATATTCAGCCACCCGTCGATAAACTTCGGCGAGCACCTCCGCCTCCAAATCCCACGGGGGTGTTCCGGCCAGGGCGCACGCCGCCTCGGTTGACACCGTGCGGTATCCGCGTATGGCTCTGACTGCCAATACCCTCTGAGGCCGCCAAAGGCGGGCCTTATTTAGGGCAGTCAGAGCCGCCACCCACACCGGTGCACCATACAGCGCCATCGACCGGACAACCCCCGTGTACAGGAGTCGCGTTGCGACGCCGGCTCCACCCAAATTGGGCAAAAGTCGCCCAAGGGCGGAGACAGCGTCGACCAGCTTCGGACCAAGCTGTCGTAAGTGCTCGTCGAAGAGCCACCTACCGTCGAGTATCAGGCCCAGATACCTCATCTGGGCCCGAACCGGTACGAGGACCGAGTTGACCTCTATGGAGGCGCCGGCGGGTGGACCACGACGGGGCCCATGGAACAATAGAGCCTCCGTCTTGTCCAGGGCCACCCGTAAGCCCAGCGCCTCGATGCGCCCGACCACCAGAGAAACTCCCCTGGTGGCCAGGCACGCCGCCTCTTGGAAGTTCGCTCCCCGGGCCGTGACCAATGTGTCATCGGCGTAACAAATTACGCCCAGCCCGGGGGGCAGACGACTTCGAAGGACCCAGTCGTACCCCACGTTCCACAGGAGTGGTCCAAGGACAGACCCCTGCGGAACGCCGCACGACATGGGTCGCCGTCTCAAGACGCCCTCTCGGTCCTCGTACACGACGGTACGTTCCTCTAGATAGTCTGCCACTAGCCGCCTCAGGTACTCTGGCACCCCGTGATAGTGGAGTGCTTCCCTGATGCAGCTAAATGGCAGACTATTGAAGGCGTTGGCGATGTCCAAGGACACCGCCAACACCACGCCGCCACAGCTCACTGCCTCTTCGGTCACGGCCCTAAGGCGCATCACGGCATCGACCGTCGAACGCCCCTCTCGGAATCCGAATTGGGCGTCCGACAGGTCGGGCCCCACCTCGCAGAGGTGCCGGACGATGCGGGCAGAGAGTATCCTCTCAAAAAGTTTACCCGCCTCGTCCAGCAACACTATGGGCCTATAGGCCGCGACCGAATCAGCAGGCCGTCCCGGCTTCCTTAGCAGGACCAGCTTCCCGCATTTACAGCACTCGGGGAAGCGTCCGGACGCCAAGCTAGCGTCCAACACTTCCCTGAGGCGGTCCGACATATGGTCGAGGGCTCGGGCTATCACTCGGGCTGGTATCCCGTCCGGCCCGGGGGCGGTGTTCTTAGAACGGATCCGAAGAACAGCCGCCCCAACCTCCGATTCCCTAACGGGCGGCACATCGTCCTCTCTACCCCCGTCGTCTCCGACCGCGTAGGCCATCGACGGGGGTGTGTGCTCCGCCCGCTGAAATATACTGACAACTAGTTCAACCTTCGAATTCAGTTTACCCTCAGGGTTGCGGAGGTCCGATGCCAGTCGCTCCGTGTAAAAACTGATATTCAGGTAAAACCGGTTGAACTAGTAGCTGACCCCAAATCTTGGGAATAATAAAGGCTAGGAAGAAGAAGGTAATTGCGATTATGCAGGTTACACACCTGAGGCAGCAAACAAACACAGGGCAAGATCAATAAGTATCAAGATCGTAGGGATGAATTATAGATATCAACTCGTATTGGTCAATCAATTAATATGGCTCAAAAGGCATTACGGGAGCCTCTCATACCGGCTGACACAGGTGATCACTGGCAAAGGATGCTTCGGAGAGCACCTGTGTCTGATCCGCAAGGAGCCAACGCCTGAGTGCCACCATTGCAATGCGTGGACACGGCATTCCACATGCTGGCTGAATGTTCGGGGCGAGCCGAGGCGTGATCTCGTGGTGGCCATCGGAATGGGGGTTCTCTCGCTCGGTAACACGATTGCGGCCATGTTACGGAGCCAGATCGCGTGGAACTCTGGCGTCTCTTTCTGCGAGCAAGTTAAGCTTGCGAAGGAGATGGCGGAGCGGGACCGTGGGAGGTTTACAACTCTCCCTGTCCGCCAGGCCCGGGAACGGGCCAGGTACCGCAGACGACTCGGGCGCCGGAGATCGCAAAACGATCTCCGTCCTCCATAAGCGCAAGCCTGAGTGTGACAGGTGAGGCCACCAGTCACCCAAGCAGAAGCAGGCCGGGGCGGCGGTGCGAGCTCTATAAAGTGCTCGCGCCCTAAACTGAATAGAGGCGCTGGGAAACACAGGAGGGGGCCACCTACAAATAGTGGGTGGCCCGAGGTACGTCGGGGTTCCAGGTATTTCCTTTCGAAGCTGCACCTGAGACTGGTGACCCGGAGACGGTGTGCGGTTTTTAGTCAGTTCGAGTCTGACATAACCATTGTAGGCGGTATCCGACGGAATTACCGCACAAAAAAAAGGCAAGAACTATTACGATTAGTCTATTTCAGTGTGAGAGGAGGGGTACAGAAAGGTAAAAATAAATAAAAGCTAAATAAATAAATAATGCTCGACATGCGAGTACTGCGCCTAGTGGTCGGCCAGTACTGCCAGTAGTCGAGTCGATGTGTATCTAACACCTTTAAACGATTCTTATATTTACATATATTTAATCTGAATCTAGGGAAAGGCTCCAACGATTTTCATAATATTTATTTAGTAAGCAGCGGGTTTCGAGAGCGATAAATCGATCTAGCTAGAATTCTTTATAGAAAATGTATTAAAAAAAATCGGTACTTGCTTTAAAACGTGAGCTTTTAATATTAGTATTTCAAATATGAAATGCTTCCGTGTTTGTTTAAATAGGGGTAAAAATATATTGTTAAATGGAGGAGTACATGTATTCTGTTTGTATAAAGAGTGGAGGCGCCGCAACAGGTACGAGTAGGGACGCCACACACAACAGGTCATTGTGTTCGGAAGATCCGCTCCTACTTAATAGCTGTGGCACAGAGTCTGGAGGTACAAACTCAACGTCAACTAGCTACTACAATAATGCATAAACAAATGTCTGAGCAGTGAAAAACTATGAAAGAACTGTAGAGGTGTTCTATGGGACGGTGGCGTCACTCCGGTTGCGTTGGATCCATTTGTGGTGAAGGAAGCTTTCAATGCAGACACGTTTACAATATTGAAATATTAAAAACTGATTGAAATTGTTTATTTGTAAAATGTTTATAAACATTTTTTTGTTAAACCTAATATAACACATAATTTGTCACTTGACACCGCCATAACAAGTCACTTTCATAAAAGAGTTCTTGGATTTAAAATTAGCAGCCTTTAGAAATACATAAAAATATTTTAGAAGGCGGCTCAGTACCAAAACTGGCCACTCTCGTGGTTAAATATTGCAAAGGTAAACGTTTTTAGAGGTACTGAGAAGAAATGGGGGAAATATTCTAGAAGAACTTTCATCTCTAAAAATAGCATTATTCTCGAGGTACCTGTAGAGAAATTAACGCGAGTGCTTCAAACGCTAGTTGGTACAAATTATTTCGCGGCCGTATGTATCGCTACGGGGTGCTTGCAAATAGAATTCATAAGTTTCTATGCTAGTAATACAAGTAACAGTGCAGCGCGAGCGTGCGTAGAGCGGCCCCACTCGACCACTTCGCTACGAGCACATGATTGGGTACCGCGGAGTTGCCTCGCAATGAATTTATTAAATTTGGAGTCACTCTAAACTCAATTCCACTTACATTTGTTGGAGAATAAAAGTATGTAATACTAGCTGACCCACGCAACGTCGTTTGCGTCTCCTATTGCCCGTAGCGTGATAATTTTCCCCCGTTTTTGAAACATTCTTCATTGGTGCTCCGCTCCTATTGGTGTTAGCGTGTTGATATATAGCTTATAGCCTTCCTCGATAAACTGGCTATCTAACACTGAAAGAATTTTTCAAAGTGGACCAGTAGTTCCTGAGATTAGCGCGTTCAGACAAACAAACAAACTCTGCAGCTTTATAATATTAGTATAGATATTATACTTCTCCAAAAGAAAAATCATTTGTTTAATGTTTATTTATAATATAGTTTATAAAAAAATAGATAACGGGAAATGTGTTTATTTTGTCCGCGACTGTACACTGCCTGTGGGAAGCTGAGATAGATATGTAAATATGGTGGTACGAAGTTCGCCGGAGTTGTGTTGTTGTGAACAAAATTAAATAAAATTTCAAATAAATAGGTTAGTTATAAACTCGACAGCGCGAGCCTGGGCTGGATTTTATTGTAGGCACTAGTCTTCTTATAATTCAAACTCTTCTATAATCTCAAGACTTAAACAAAGATAGCGACACTAAACTAAAACTCCTTGGGACACTGCTGTCCTGGTATCAGCAAGCTTGCAGTTACCAGGTCCACAGCATCAAAAGGAGTTATTTGTTACTTAACTCACCTCAAAGTTAACCTTCCCGGTCTGTTTGTGCTTGATTGTCTTGAACACGTAGTGCGCGTACTGCGTCGCGTCTGAAACGTACCATACAATATCAGTCATCACCCCACTGCTTCTGTTGTAGTTGACCAGGGACCCAGTGTGTTTTCGCGGATAACTTCATCGTTTATGAACCGATTTGAATGATTCTTTTTTTAATAGAAAGAAGATATCCCAACAGTGGTACCATGATAAGGACACTAAGGTCTGGAGATGGCGTCCAAGAGAAATCGAGTAGAAGCTTGAAGTTGGTTTTTGTTAAAAAAATTCAGTTGCAGTCGTTTTCCATCCACTCGTTTGACCCTATACCATTTAAAAACCAATAAAAATGGTGTGTTAACACGCAAACAAGCTGATATTCCCACAGAAGTACTAACACATTATTTATTAAAGAAACGGTTAGCGGTGTTTACCGCGGCGTGGTCGGTGTGTGATCGCGGTGTTAAACTTGTTTTGTTATTTGTTTGTTCGGCGGGGGGCGGACGACCACCACTACGCCACAATACATTATATACAAAGCTACATGAACCACCTATATTCAAATTAAACAGCCTGTATTGTGGGCTTTAGAATACGGATATACGTGGATACTATGAAAAGTTTTCGATCTTTTTTAGGGTTCCGTATCCAAAGGGTAAAACGGGACCCTATTACTAAGACTTTGCAGTCCGTCTTCCTTTTCCGTCCATCTGTCACCAGGCTGTGTTTCATAAACCGTGATAGTTAGACAGTTGAAATTTTCAGAGGTGATTTTTGCTCGATATTGATAACGGTAAACAGGTAGACGCTTGTAGTAGAGTCGTTTTGGCAGCTAACAACATTATATGTATAGATAATGTGTAATGAGATAATGTAAATGCATAGATAATTCGACTGCCTCGTTGGTCTTGCGGTTGGCGTGTACGACTGCTGCTCGTGAGGTCTCGGGTTCGATTCCCGGGTCGGACCAAATGTTTGTATGATCTATAAATATTTGTTACGGAGTTTGGGTGTTTTCTATGTATAATATGTATGTATTAACAAAAAAAAAGAAGTATATATGTATTTGTATCAGTTGTCTAGTACCCATAACACAAGCTCTGCTTAGCTTGCGACTAGATGGTGTTGTGTGAAAAAAAAAATGGTATTAGCTTCCAAAAAACGACTCTACTCTGAATGAATTCAAGTCTTCGTTTCGAATGTGACTAATGCAGTATGGTGGTAATTTAAAGGTAGTAGAGCCACGCAGATTTTAGCACGAACGTGCCGGCTCGACCGGGCCGGTACTACCCTTGCGCAGAAGATCAACGTAAAATGACAGCTTTCGTGCTGTCATGTTTCGTTGGTGAGTGCGAGACCGGAGGCCCAATGATGCAAAAGCATCTCTAGGCCGCCATAGTGTGGGTCACCGTGCTGCATTGTTGCATTGGATTCGCAATGAGTGTGCTACCCTCCATTTCTACTTTCCATCCATACTTATGCTTTCCATCAGACAGAGTAGAGCCATTTTAGCATAATGGCCATTCTAATGTGTTACCTAAGGGATCACTTAAGAACTACAAATGCCACTTTTTGTTTGTATTCCCCTGCAATTACAAAGGGTTTATGAGGGTTTTTAGAAACCTCACTCAATCGCTTTATCAATAATCAGAGATAGGAAGTAATATTATTGTGTGAAGTGACTAAACTCATTACCTCCGAGAGGGAAGAACTGTGAGAAGATATTCTTGAAGGCCTCTTCGTCCACCACGCCCGACGGACACTCCTGGAAGAAGGGAATATATTGAATATTAATAAGTCCTGAGTTACTTTATTTTCCGAAACATGATGTTGTAAACAAATTCAATTTTACAAATGACATAGCGCGGTTATAAGTAAGGCATATGAAATAAATGTGTTTGAAACATCGGAAGAGGTGGAGTAAAGCAGATTTGAGCTTAATTTCTCGCGACTGACCCTAACTTGTTGTTGCTTATGTAATACGTAGTATAACACGCAATATAAATAGAATTGCTTTAAATATTAAACTTAGTAGGCGGAGAAACAGAGCCACATGTGCCAACGCACCGCTATAAAAAAATACTATATATTATATATAGATATTGCAGGTTATAGAGAAACAATTTCTTCCGTAAAACATATAGTAGACATAGTTCAAAGATTATGATAAAAATACGAACAGTGAGAACATCATTGCGCGATACAGTCTCAGTAGTTGCTACGTAGTACGGCCTGTGCCCGCTAGATGGCGCTGTACTGACCTGTTTGAACCCGCGGTACATGAGCTTGATCTCGTGCGCGCTGAACCGTGTGACCTGAGCGAGCGCGCCGGGCGGCTCGGGCCGGTGGCGTACCGGCACGCCCGACACCACTGACTCCTCGCACTCCTCCTCTGAACACAAACGAACATATAATGACTAAAAGGTTTTAAGTAGGCAGTAGTTAGGTAGTAGAGCCACGATGATTTCGGCACGAACGGGCCTGTACTATCCTCGCACAGAATATCAACGTAAAATGACAGCGTTCGTGCTGACTTGTTTCGTTTGTGACCGCGAGACCGTATTGTTGCATTGTCTGCATTTACAATGAGTATGGTTACCGCAACTCTTGGATTCTGCTTTTGCTTTCCATCAGGCAGAGTACAGTCATTTTGGTAGGGCCATACATAAAAAAAAGAGTTCCCGCACTATGAAAATATTCTGTGTCGAGTGGAACTTTACAAACTACTTATTCTCAGACTTAGAAAACAGTTTGTGGATCATACAATACCGTTGTCGCGTGTGGACATCGAATACACTCAGCGTTATAGAAAGCGGGCGAGGTGATCGCTTAAAGTACTACACCATCTGTACACTCATTCGTATTTGTACTCGGTTGTTAAAGCTAGAGGTCTAAAACTGATTTAACGGCAGTCGTTTCACGAACATAATCTAAGTTCATTCATGTAGCAGTAGAGTGCAAGCCGAACCGATCCCAGTTTGGAGCCAAATTAATCATCTATACTCTATAGTCTATACAAATGAATAAAATTGGAGTGTCTGTTTGTAATATTTAAATAACAGCTTTTTACTAAATGCATATGTAGGTATGTATACATGGTACATTTACCAAATTTTTTTTTTACAATTTTAGTTCCGGCCAATCCCTGGAACGGCTGGATCGATTTTGACAGGTTTTTCACTGACAACACCTCGAGGCAAAGCTAGTTACACATAAAATAAAATGCGTGGATAAAACAAAGGAAACAAGTTCACCGAGATATATAAAGTTGTACAACACAAGTGTAAGTTAAACTTTCTAAACAATCGGTTTCCTCGCGTCGGACGCGGGGCCGCATTCGTACACATTAGTGAAAAGTCACGCGAAGCATTTGTTGGGACTTGGGACGGACGAGCGGCGGCAACGGGACGACGGGTCGACTTATTTGTTTCACGTAATTAACGCTAGAGGTCGCCAACAACTTTGAAACTCCATCATGGAGTTCATCTAAAAGGTCTCTGCTATATTTTAGGTAAGTATCTTGACCTTAGGAATCTATGGATAGGTCTTCGAAAAAGATATTGAGGTTTCTAATATAATTTATTTCTAAACTGAATAATTTGCGCGAGAGACAATTCCAAAGTGGTGAAATGTGTGCCCCCCCCCCCTGTAACTTCTAAAATAAGAGAATGATAAAACTAAAAAAAATATATGATGTACATTACCATGCAAACTTCCACCGAAAATGGGTTTGAACGAAATCTAGTAAGTAGTTTTTTTTTAATACGTCATAAATCGTAAACTGCGATTTACCTTTCATTAAATCAACGCAAATATAAAAATTATATTATGTTACTTGGTGCTGCGGAACCCTTCATGGGTGAGTCCGACTCGCACTTGGCCGCTTTTTATTTCAATTAGTTGGCAAATACAAAAGTTATATCAGTTTAAAGAATCACCGCGAAAACCAACATATACGCAGATAGAGCCGCCAGCGACCTACTTTTAATATATTTCCATATTATCTAATAATTTCATGGTTAACGTTAAACGGATCTCTATCATATAATAAGCTTCCTCTATGATCTACTAACAAGCATCACGGAGTTTTTCCGATCCACGCAAAATCATGTTTATATTTTAAAGAATATTTTTCGTCGCGCTGTCCTTGATAGATGTTATTTGAGATACGCTATTGTTGGGATACGCGCGATATAATCAAATGGCAACCGGGAAATGGAACTTCGTGTATCATTTTATTCAGGAAATCAAAACGATTTTGTAACCTTTCATTTTATATCTTAACAAGAGAAAAATCTGTGTAAAATAAAACAAAGAAAACAAATAAAGAACCTAATTCTTATAAAGTAAATATTCTTTGAAGATCATCTTCATCAACAACCTATAATGTCCCACTACTGGGCTCGGGTCTCCTTTCAAGAAAGGGGTTAAGGCCATACGTCGCCACGGTGGCCGAGTGCGGCTTGGGGACTGGCAACACAACGTTGTGGCTATGTAATCTTGCCGTTGGATGTTTCGAAGCCGCCCAAAGGCCTTCAACCACAGAATAATTAATAGTACTGTCGTACTTCAACTAAGCTTTACGACTGCTATCCTATGATAACAACTGAGACCGACTGATTAACGTGACCTCCGAATCATGGAGACGCTCATGTTATCAAGCCACCGGCGGTCACCCTTTCAGGTACTGACCGCGGCGTCGTTGCTTACCGTCGGCGATTGGTTTGAATCACCGAGTGCAACTGGGCTATGAGCACCTCGTTGAAGATATTATTAATAATTTACGTCAAATTAATGTAAATAACCTTAGATAATGTATTAATAATCTAAGTAAATAACAATGGATTTATAACTTCGTTATTTTTAACCGACTTCCAAAAAGGAGGAGGTTCTATGTTCCACTGTATGTTTTTTTTTTATTTTTTTTTATTTTATGTATGTTACCCGATTACTCCGTCAGTTGTGGACCGATTTTGATTTTTTTTTTGTATTCGACAGGGTATGCTTCCGTGGTGATCCCATTGCCAGCATATCAGGATCTGATGATGGGATCCCAGGGAAATCGAGGGAAACCCTTATTTTTTATAGGCACATACTATGTTTTTCGTATATTTTCTGAAGTTACACCGGTATTTGCGTCTGGTAGTCAACATTTTATGATGATGAGCTGATGATGTAAGGTACCACTCCTTAACGGTTAGGAGTTGGAGGATAAATCTTTAAATATCATATGTATATAAGTTACCTTTAGTCGTATTCTTACAAATTATTTAGGTAAGCTGATGATGGAAGGTGGAAGGTACAACTCCTCAACGGTTAGGAGTTGGAGGATAATCCTTTCCATTTCATACGTATATAAAGACCTTCAGTCGTATACTTTCAAGTTATTTAGGTGAACTGGTGATAGAAGGTTCAACTCTTCAACAGTTAGGGATTAGAGGATGATTTTGTTTTGACCTTAATTTGTATTCTTGATGATGAAATTTGATGAAATAGTTCAACTTACTACTTACCTACGATTGTTTGCACTAAAAACTGTAAAATAAAAACTTTTTATAAAAAAAAACCGACTTCCAAAAACATCCAACGAAAACTCTCTGTCAAAAAACACTTAAAAGCGTAAAATAAACTGGTTCTTCATAAATTGCCTATACCTAATTCTTTATTCATTTAAATAGTAGTATTATAATGGGTGCTAGGTACCTAAAATCTGTTTGAAGTCGGTGCTAAGCCAAAAAGAATACAAACGAACAATTACAAAAGTCTAAGCGATAGTCACTTGGCACCGACTTCAAACAGATTTTAGGTACCTAGCACCCATTATAATACTACTATTTAAATGAATAAAGAATTAGGTATAGGCAATTTATGAAGAACCAGTTTATTTTACGCTTTTAAGTGTTTTTTGACAGAGAGTTTTCGTTGGATGTTTTTGGTCTAATTAAACTAATAGTTGCACGGAGAGCTATGTCTCAGTATGAAACAAAGAAAATATCTTAATAAGCCACGCAGAATAAAAACAATAGAATAAAAGTTTAATACAAAAAAAAGAGAAAATATAGCATAAAAGCGAACATAATTATGCAAAATAAAAATAAATTTGAAAAGCTTTTTAAAAACAAAGCTTTTACTGGAAAGCCTCGAGACGAATCAAACGAGTCCAAACTCGATGATGTTGCGACGTTTCTTTACAGAGTTCCTATGGCCACCTTCCAGCTCCAGCGTCAGATCAGCTCCATGTCATTATAATATTGTATTGTCACGCTGTATACATATGCTTGCAAAATTACAGCAAAATCGGTTGAAGATATCTGCTTCAAAATTGAGTTGCAAGATTCCACTCGAACATACAAGCACATATACATGCAAGTTAATAAAAATATTGTAATAATATTTGTGAATAGAAGCACTAGCGATTTTAGAAAAAGAATTGACACGAAACACTTGCCACTTGGCTAAGAGGGCAGTTTTCTACGCGGTTGTGGTGTCACTTCGGTAGAGTAAAAGCATAGTTTTTGCTGCCCGTGAACAAATGGACGTTAAATTTTGATATCAATATGTACATTGCAATATTTCATGTTAAAATTGTCAATACGCGATCGTGTAAATACACGATGTCAAATAAATCATGAATATTGTTCACACGCAATAATGAACTCGATTGCATAATGCATCACAAATGAGACGATGTCAGAATTTATTGTGCATTCATTTACTGCTATTACATAAATTTATTGGCTGATTAAAGGTAAATATATTTTTGTTCTGAATTACGTAAAAGTGTTCACATGGAATATGTAATCAAGTCCTAATTTCAAACAAATAACTATTATAACTATACATATACAAAATGACTTATCCTGACAGACTGACTCACCAACGCAGAGCTTATCATCAGGCTACGAACTTTAAATAAATTGTAATAATGTTCTCCTAGCCGATTACGGCCACGGCGGTCAGTCAGCCAACTACGCAGGAGATATTATAGTGCACAAGTGTGCGCGCAAACACAGGTGCACTCTCTGTTCCCTCTCTCTCAAAATACGATGGGACGGTTACCCGACACGACCGGGAGAGATCAGGCGCAGGACAGACAGCTTGACGTGCTCTCCGAGACACGGGGGTACAGACCCCAACTTCCAAACTGCGAGCTGTAATTAAGTATTCCTATAATCAGAAAAACTTGATAACGCTTTTTGGCCCGACCCGGGCTTCAAACCCGAGACCTCTTGATCTGCAGTCGCATACGTCAACAACAAGACCAATTAGGGCATTTATGTTTATTAAATAAATTGTAAGCACAGACTAAGACAGGATTTTTGGAAAATTACACTCATAAAGGGGTAAATTAAGGGACGAACAGTTTCTATGATAGTTCGACATTATCAATGTTCATCAACTGCCTTTAGATAATAATCCACTGCTTGGCATATACCTCTCTTCATCAAGGAGGTTTTAGGCTACTATTTATACCTCGCTGGCCAGACGAGTTGGTATATGACTTGTGTAAAGTTTTCCTTCCCTTTGCAGTGCCGTTTCGTCTCTTACGATACCCAGTTAAGTTAGTTTATTCACGAAATCAGTTAGCTAGCAAGCAATATCTTCAGTGTAATGTAGGTAATATTGAACGGAGTGCCTCGTACGTGGAGCCCTCACATCACGGCTGTTGGACTTGTACAAAGGCCGCGATGAAACACGCGTCACTCCGCCGTCACTCACTTGCCGAGAGATCAAAAGAGTTCACGACGAAAGAGGAAGCGAACACCGAGCTACGTTTAGTGTTCTACTAAAGTAGGTTTTATACAGGAAACGTACATGTATGGGGTTCGTAGCATTGCATACAGATAGACATCACTTTAATTTTTTTGTTCTTTTCTAATTTAACTTATATACTAGCTGAACCCACGGTGCGAAGCTAATCTGAAAAAGTAGCCTAAATTACTTTTCATATCATCATCTATCTGCCAGTGAAAGTTACGTCAAAATCGGTCCAGTCGTTCCAGAGATTATCCGAAACAAACATACAGACAGATAAAAATTCTGAGAATCTCTCTTAAGTCTTTTAGGATTATATTAGTGTGGAAAAAACAGACCTTCAAGGTTTCCTTTACAAACTTAAAACGAGTTTTTATTTTAGCAGAAAATAACAAAGAGATATAATTTAAAACACGTTTCAAGCTTCAGACACAGTTTGTACCGTTAAATGTCGGATTTTTAAATTCTTTGCATAATATTATGCAAAACTGAGTTCTCCAGACAGATGTGTTGCTGGGGAGTTTGTTTCACCGCTTCTACTTACAGCTAAAATATTAGTAAGTGGGGATGGGTTGGACATTTTTTGCGGTAGCGTCTCTACTACTGAATCAATATAATCAATGAGGCCTGATGATGCAGAAGGGGCTTGTGGCGACTTCCACATACAGCGGCAACAAAAGACAAGCTCCACGATAGAGCGCAGACCGCTGACTTATCAGATATCGACCTCCGGTCTTGGATTGGAGTGATGTGGCGACTTCCACATACAGCGGCAACAAAAAAATATATGACAGCGCCATCTACTGAAGATACACTGAACTACAAAGTAACGCACAACACGGAGTAACTACCAATCCTGAATCACGCAATAGAAGTTCTCGCGCCGATTATCATATATACAACATCCCAACATTAGTCGTTGGGCAGTGTCCCGCCAAGCATGATCACCTCGCCTGGTCGGGGGATCCTCCCTTTGTGTTGGAGGGACATGACACCCCGTTCTTCCACAGGCTCCTAATAGGCCGCCATAGCGTATGTCATCATGCCGCATTGTTTGAATTCGCAATGAGTATGGTGAGCATCACACCTGGATTCAACTCATGTTTTACATCAAACGGGGTCGAGCCATTTTGGCAGGCTCATATCTATCTATCTATACTTATACACTAATAATAAAAATGTAACAGGTCCAATTCTGTACATTAAAGATATTTTGAAAAAAATTTTTGGAGGGCTCTCTATAATCGATACTGAAGCCAAAACTGTACTTTTTTTCATTTTTGACTGTCTGTCTGTCTGCCTATATCTTGGCCGCGCATCACGCCGAAACTACTGAATGAATTCAAATGAAACTTGGCATAATTTGAGTTCATACTACGAGGTAGGACGGTCAGTACGACCGTAAAAAATCTAGGGATCTACATAGATAATACTTTATCTTGGGGTACACATATACAGGAAATCAGTCGAAAAATATATTATCTTCTGCCGAGTCCTTGCGCAGACTGCGTAACTTTCTCCCGATTGTAACTAGGGCTGCACTTGCACAAGCACTTCTCCTCCCAATTCTCGAATATGCCGATGTCAGCTATCTGAATCTCACCGAAGCACAACTTGATAGGCTTGAGCGACTACAAAATCTTTGTACACGATTTATATTTGGACTACGAAAATATGATCACGTCTCTGAATTCCGTCAAATGCTCAAGTGGCTTCCGATTCGCTCTCGCCGGAATGAAATGAAATGAAATGAAATGAAATGAAATGAAATGAAATGAAATGAAATGAAATGAAATCATTTATTCTGCAATTAGGTTACATGAACACTTTTGCAAGTTAAACTTTTTTTGAGCAGATGAGTTCGGCCTTTCCTAACTGGACTAGCCCTGAGAAGAAAGGACGAAACAAACTCAGGGATCACCGTCTCTTTTAAAGTCCAGACAATATGCAAAAGACATTATTTCAATAAAATAAATGCGATAATTACAATTTGAGTCACAATTACAATAATCAGTAAAGATAATAATTTTAAAAAAAATGACAACAATAGCAATAATTTAAAATGAATTTGTTTCAAACTATAAATTATCGTCACATCAAAATAAATTTAAACATTAAAAATAAACAGCATGTGCAGAATGGGCAGCTCAATCCCAGGCGGTTTTATCATCAAGATATTCTGCTATGGTGTAATACCCCTTTGCGGATAACTTAGATTTTATGGTATTCTTAAATTTCTTTAATGGCAAATTCCTAATATCAATAGGGAGTTTATTGTAAAAGCGTATACATTGACCCATGAACGAGTTGCCTACTCTGTGGAGACGAGTGACGTGAACACTAAGATTATGTTTGTTTCTGGTATTTACCAGAATACTCATATCCTTGTTTTCCTTTATAACATCTTGTTTAATCCTAATGTCCCCCGCTACCTCAAAGAACGCTTCAAGTTCCTTAATGACACACATGACAAATGTCTAAGGTCATCTGAAAATTTGAGACTGGGGATTCCTCTGTATTCCACAAAATTCCATGGCCAGTCCTTTACGGTTGAAGCTGTACGCTTGCGGAATGCATTGCCGATAAATATCAGGAAAGCGAAAACAGTTAATAGTTTTAAGACAATGGTTCATGAATTTTATAGGTCATAACTGATTTAATCACGTAATAACTGTATGATATGAACGTTTATTATTTTCATATGTGATATCATTAAATAACTATGGTAATTAGTGTTTTTAAATATGTTTGTAACGTATGTCATGTATGGTTATATTTATAATGTATGTATGACGCTATGTAAGGTTATATATATTTTGTATGTGCATGTATGTGTAAATAGATATATGGGGATATATGTATATATGCACGATTATATTCATAACAATTAAAACATTTCTTTAAAATTAATTTCACCGTCAACTGCTACTGTCTCTCCGATACATTTTGATCCATCCTAAGGTTGCCTGGAAGAAATTGCTTTTGGCAATAAGGCCACCCTTTGTACATTACATTAACCTTATGTACTCTCTTGAAAATATGTAAAACGGTGTACAAATAAAGAGTTTTCTATCTATCTATCTATCTATCTAGGACATAGGATACTTTTTATCCCGATATTCAGCACGGTTTCCTGGAGTAAGGGGATGAAAGTCAAAATATGTACTTAGTTGTAATTCAATAACACTTAGTCCGATTTCATTCATTCTTTTTTACTAGAAAGAAAAAAATAAAAGATAACGCTAAAAGTCTTTTTTTTTGTCCGCGACTGTACACTGCCTGTGGGAAGCTGAGACAGATATGTGAATATGGCGATACGAAGTTCGCCGGGTCAGCTAGTATATAATAAAACTGCAACTTGGCAGTCCCCTGGTTATAAGAGAAGTCTAACTGATAATATTAAGTCTAAAACAAAACTTGCAATGCTTTCTTTATTTATTACTTACACTCTGCGCAGATGCAGCTAGCCACTCTTAAAGAGTCGAGTCTCATATAAAACTTACGGTCCACATAATGCATTGCCTCAAAATAAAATTTGAAGAAGACGCAATAGATCATTACAACCATTATCTATAAGGTCCATTAACTGCGTAAGAAGGCAATTTAAGATCAACTGAAGCTCTAGCAATAAGTACAATCGCTGCTTCGCTGCCCGTATTGTTACATTGCTCGCTCGCTTCGTTTGTTTACAGCGCGTACATATCCGGTGGGTGAGCAGAGTTGTGTCCACGGTGCAGACAAAATAAAATGCCCCTATGTTGTGTTTGTACGGCGGAATGAAATTCATGTGAGAAAAATTAGTGAGCTCCGGATGTCACGATACAATTTATTTATTCTTTACTAGTAGACTTATGCAGCTTTTCACAAGTATAATGTATTCAAAATTAAAAAGCTTTTATTATCAAGTAGACTGTCGAAACAAAAATGATATTGACTTTAGTTGCCAGGTTCCAAAATGTAATTCCTATGGAGAAAAACTGGCAAGCAACTCCACAAGTTTATCTTTTAAAAATAGAGGTTTAAAATATTTCGTATACATTATTAGTTATGTATGCAATAATATTAAAACTGCCTCAGTGGCGTAGTGGTAGCGTATGCGACTGCTGTGCTTGAGGTCTCGGGTTCGATTCCCGGGTCGGACCAAATGTTTGTATCATATTATGTATGTATCATGATCAAATTCTTCGGATCGCAAATTAAGCTGAATTTAAAATTTTAAACCTTCGAGACACTGCTGAGATGTAGCGTTCTGTTGCAACTTAGTTTTTGTGATACAGGAAAAACCCGATTCTTTAGTAAATTCGTTGTTTTATCGTGTAGAATTAAATTAAATTCCGACTGAGACCGAACATTTTGGACGCGTTCAGAAGTAAATTATTCGCCGAAAACCAATCCGATTATACATGGAGGCCATTATTTAAGTCACTATTATCTTGAGCTTTCCTATTAATCTTAAAATAACAGAGGTATCATCTGCAAATAGGATTATATCAGTTAAATCTATACTAATATTATAAACGCGAAAGTTTGTAAGTATGAATGGGTGCATGTTTATTACTCTTTCACGCAAAAACTACTGAACGGATTTGGATGAAACTTTACAGTAATATAGCTTATACATCAGAATAACACATAGGCTACTATTTGCAGCGATAACCGACATATACGCGGGCGGAGTCGCGGGCAACCACTAGTGGCCAATATAACAAAAAGGTCATTGTTGTTATACGCTAGGAAAAGAAAGGGACCTAAAATCGAACCCTGTGGCACGCCCGTTTTTACAAAAGATTTACATGAAGTTACGATGTTTACGCCTACTTTTTGCTGTCTAGACAATAAATATAATAATCCGTAATACTTCAACTTGAGGATTAGAGTATTATGATCAACGCAATCAAAAGCCTTGTCCGTTTTGAGTCTGAAACGTTTGGGAAGGATTAGAGGACAGGATGAATTCTAATTCTGAAGGTGTCTTTTAAAAAGAATGTGAAGAAAAATAATAGAAAATGTATATGTATCTAAATTGTAGGTTTATTTGAAAAGCTTAAAAGCGTAAAAGAGAGACAGTTTAAATATTAACAGCTCTGTCGCTCCATTTAGTCGATACGTTCTGTGCGCTTCGGGAACCACATTTTATCGGAATAAGAGGTATCTTGTCCCCTTTTTTGTACTCCTGAGTACGTGTTTAGAAGGTTTTATGATAATCGATTCAGAGGTTAATACTTTAAATCGTAACAAATAAATAAATATGCTTACTTGCACAAAAATAAAAATATCCAATATTAATAATTTTACCGTGTCAGAGCCGCGCTTCGGCATGAATGGGCCGGCTCGACCGGAGTGATACCACGGCCTCACAGAAAACCAGTGTGAAACAGCGCTTGCGGTGTGTTTCACCGAGTGAGTGAGGATACTGGAGGCCAATACCCAAACCCCTCCCCTCATCCCCCTCCCCATCCCCCAAAGGCTGGCAAAGCACTTGTGACGCCTCTGATGTGGCGGGTGTCCATGGGCGGCGATAATCACTTACCATCAGGTGATACGTCTGCTCGTTTGCCACATAGTCAATAAAAAATATGGCAAAGATGAAGTCGGTTAAAAATTCATTGTACTTTTTTGTAAGCAATAATGTGGTCTAAAGTTAATAATTGGTTATAAATGGGCACTTATCGTTGTAAAGATCCAGTATGAATGTTGATTCGTCATGACACAAAAGTCTGCATAATGGAAACTCAAGTTAAACTGGTCAAATAGTTAAAAAACATTCAAAAAAGTTTAACTGCCACGTGATCTTCAGTTTTAACTTAAACACAAATGTTTAAATACGCTTTTTTGCAACAAATAACAGAAAAATATCATTATTTGGGTCTCACAGCTTTCATTAACTTTTTAAATTATTTCAGCACTCCATTGTGTTGGGTATAGAGTGTTTATTTAATTTCTTCATAACTTCACGCAGACGAAAAAACGCACAAAGGAGCAGATTATGACAGAATTTTATTAAAAAATAAATAGTATGAACGGTTGACGAATACTTATTGTATTCATAAATGATTCTTTTAGGTCTACTGTTAGATGACAAACTGTCTTGGAAGCCGCATATTAACCGCGTGAGAACCAAGCTGATATCTTTATCTGGTGCACTTCGCAAAATTGGCAATTGTTTACCACCTGCTGTGAAACCCGTTATCTACAACTCGCTAGTAAAACCTCAAATTGAATATCTGATCGAGATTTGGGGATCAGCTCCAAAGACTACCCTTAAAGACTTACAAATAACTCAAAACAAAGTTATCAAACGATTATATGGCCTTGACTTTCTAACACCTACTAAAGAATTATATGATAACACAAAATTTCTCAGCATTCATCAGCTTTACACCTACTATACTTGTATTTTAGTAAAAAAGATATTAGACAACACCATTCAAACAAATATTACCCTAACAAAAAAGACCCTACAATATAATGTCAGAAATAATGATAAAATAAACTTTCGGCCTCCTAGAACAGAACACTATGGCAAAAAAAATATTTTATACGAAGGAGTCCAGTTATACAACAAACTCCCACGTGAAATAAAAGAGTCCAAAAGTATTCATATATTTAAACGTAAAACTAGGAATTTTATTTCCCGAAAAATTCCTATTAAATAGAATTGAACACTCGAAGATTTCTTTATCTAAAAAAAAAAAAATAACTAAAATAACTATTAATGTATATTTAACTCAAAAAAGTTGTCGGTCTATAAAAAATAAAAATTCAAAAATATCACATTATTACTTACACACAAGCAGTCTCCCTGACTATATTTCGACGAAACACTTGCACACCTGCATATTTACTAGCCATTACGATCACACTTAATATAATTTATATAATAATAATTGAATTCCAATATTTTTAAAACAACAATTTGATGACATTATTATTACTGTGTCCTAGTGATATTGGCTGGCCAGTCGTTGTGTTTTCGTTCCAATTGTTTCAACAAAACGAATGAATAATTTGTATCTACTTAATATAGTTATATGCTGTTTATTTTTGTTTAGCAATTTTTTGTTGTTGTTATATTTTGTTTCTGATTACTTCACCCTTTTATGTTGTACCTACCTGTGTATTTATGTTTTGTAATATGAATAGTATGCTTCGTCACAAGATGACACTAAATGTAACTTAAAGACATTGTTTTCTCAAGTAAGTGAACTAAATTGTTCTTATGAGAATAAAGATTCTATAAACCTATTCTGGCGGCTACAACATTCCTACCAATCTATACTATACTAATATTATAAAGCTGAAGAGTTTGGTTGTTTGTTTGTTTGAACGCGCTTATCTCAGGAACCGCTGGTCCGATTTGAAAATTTCTTTCAGTGTTGGATAGTACATTTATCGAGGAAGGCTATAGACTAGATATCATCACGCTACGACCAATAGGAGCGGAGCACCAATGAAGAATGTTACAAAAACGGGGGATTTTTTTTAATAGGAGACGTAAACGAGCGTGTGTCAGCTAGTTATAAATATTCGGACATGTAACACAAATCACTATCTAGTCCCAAACTAAGCAGAGCTTGTGTTATGGGTACTAGACAACTGATATTAATACATGTATACTTTTTTTTTGTAAATACATACATATTATACATAGAAAACACCCAAAACTCCAAAACAAATGTTTGCAGATCTTACAAACATTTGGTCGAACCCGAGAACCGAACCCGAGACCTCATGTACAGCAGTCAGTCAGGGCCAGACAGTCAATACTAGCTTTTACTCGCCGCTCGGTCCACGTGTGTGTGTCGAATATCGCGGTAATCATTTTTCCGGTTAATATAGACCTTTTGACACTCACAAATAATGTGGCTAGACCTGATCGGAGCATGAATTTCGTTCCTCCAGATAATGTTGAATTAAACTGCATTCGTAGTTTCCTAATGTTCAACATATAATTCGCACAATGAGAGTTCCCGCATTGATTCCCGACATCAAGCATTGAATGATGGCCCACTAGGTATGATTATCTCTCTTATACAGTGGTAACGCGATCCTTCCCGCAAACCTTTAGTAGGCACAGAGTAACTAGGTGCTGTCATAATACTTGGGCATAGTTATTTGTGTAATCTTAAAGTCGACGTTAAGTAGATACAAGATACATATCATTTATCACGACAGGTTTAATATCATTAGCCGATAACGGCCTCTTAACGTTAGTCAACGCTTAGATTGCGATCAGATACGACGCCAATAAACCGAAGGGCCCCAGTCCATTCAAGTTTAATCAATACAGCTTTATCTTCGAATTTGGGAAGGTCCTTATCGCTTATGGACGCCTGGTAGCCTTGAGGGGATAATAAAGATGTTAGGCCGTATAAACAGATCTTACATTTTTAGGATATGAGAGACGGCAGGGAGTGAGTGGAGAAATGAGTGGACGTATCACCTGATGGCAAGCGACTACCGGCGCCCATGCTCGACTCAGGTATGAAAGTGCGTTTTACGTCTGTCATGGTTACCATGTGCGGGGGATTGGTAATACCACGGTGTAACTTTTTTTTTTTTTTTTTCTTTTTTATGTATGGCCAGCCATAATGACTCTACTCTGCCTGATGGAAAGCATAAGCAGAATCCAAGAATGCATCTTTTAGTCTAGTCAACAAGTATATAACTTGTTGACTAGACTATTTGGGCCTCCGGTCTCGCACTCACCAACGAAACACGACAGCACGATCGCTGTCATTTTACGTTGATTTTCTGTACGAGGGTAGTACCGCCCCGGTCGAGCCGGCCCATTCGTGCTGAAATCAGCGTGGCTCTACTACCTACAAACACACACTCTTTTTGTATATTAATTAGTGAGCGAGAGCGACCGAAGATTCGGTTTCGGTTTAGGCCTGTGACGGCGGCGGGTCGGAAAATTGGAGGTGCTTCAAGTACAAAAAACACATTTTAGTTCGGTTCGGTTTCGGCCAAGAAACGGCCGAACATTCGGCCGCACTGAAACCGAAACCGAATCGAACGTGTAATGGCACAAAGTGGCTGTGACATACCGACGGACAGACAGACGGACAGGCAGACAGACAGACAGACATTACGAATCTATAAGGGTTCCGTTTTTTGCCTTTGGCACGGAACCCTAAAAATGTTATTTCGGTATATATACCGTGTATAGTGAATACACACATATATTATGCATTTAGTAAAAAATCGTTATTTTAATATAACAAACAGACACTCCAATTTTATTTATTTGTCAAGATGTATAGATAATAATAGCACATACCATTCAGATTCAATTCAAAACCTCTGAGCATTTTATATGCTCCTGGTACTTGTGGGCTCAGAGGCAATGGCGCGCTACCATTTCCGTTCAGAGAGCAGTTGTAAACAAATTGGTATCAAAGCGCCCCGTACAGCTTGCTCTGAATACGTGAGCTCGGGGCCCGTATAAACTGGCATTCAAACTTGGCGCATTCAAGAACTTTACCAGAGTTGCTGCAAACTTGTGTTTAAAATATTTACTTTACTTGTATGTGTGTGGTCTTTAGAACGGGTTGGAAATAATTAAAAATGTTTATTACTTGAATTTTATTGTGTAATAAATTAAATTAAAAAGCTTTTTAAAAACAAGCTTTTTCTGGAAAGCCTCGAGACGAATCAAACGAGTCCAAACTCGATGATGTTGCAACGTTTCTTTACTGAGTTCCTATGGCTACCTTCCAGCTTCAGCATCAGATCAGCTCCATGTCATTAAAATATTGTATTGTCACGCTGTATACATATGCTTGCAAAATTTCAGCAAAATCGGTTGAAGATATCTGCTTCAAAATTGAGCTGCAAGATTCCATTTCAGATTCCGAACATACATGCATACATACATACATTGCAAGTTAAAAAAAAGCTTGTAAAATGTTTATTATGTGAAATTTATTGTATAAAAGTAATCCTGTATCTTTTCTGTTAAATAATTGAGGGCAAATAAATAAGCAGGAATCATTTCATCTTGGTGTATACGTCTCTCCAATAGACGTATACAATTCAGTACAAGAACCACCCTTTGCTTACACTACTTCTAGGATCATGAATGAGGAAGGGTTGCCATGAGTACCAGAGTCAGAAACATAAATTATAAACTTGAGACGATAAGAGCTAATGTAGATTTATCTCATCCGTAGCAGCACTATTTCCATAAGAATATTAATAGTAAGAGAGCTACTGAACCTTTCGACCAACGGTGTGTCTAAGGCTAAAAACTCTTGCAGTGATGAGTCATAACGTGCTAAGTACGTAACCATCCTGGCAGGCCTCAGCCCTTTCATGGTTTTGAAAGTGTAAAAAAATGACACAAAAAACTTGCTCCTGTAAGGCTGAAATTTTTATAGGATTGAGATCATTCATTAAGAAGTTCAAAAACAAAATGACAGGCGATTCCGATGAGTACTAGTACCTGCCAGGCGAACAGAAAGACACACATTTCTTCAATTACATCATCAATGTCAATAAATTTTATTCTGTAAATTTGTAATTCATATATATGTTTGTGCAAACAAAAAAAAAATGACACAAAAAAACCATGAAAGATGATGATGTGCAGCGCTGAGGCCTGCCAGGCGATGGTTACGTACTTAGCACGTTATGACTCATCACTACAAGAGTTTCTAGCCTTACAGACCGTTGGTCGAAAGGTTCAGTAGCTCTTGGTCCATAAAGAAAATCTTTTCCAACTCGATTTAAAACAATAATAGCAAAGCGCACAAAAGTAGGCAAGAAATATTTTTATCTCTCGGATTTACCCGAGTCCGGAAGTTTGTAGAGAAATAAATAGCGTGCTTATTTCAAACGGAGTACCAGGATTACATGGGTTTGCAGGAGATCGCGGCGGTCCTCTAATGGCCGTTGTCACTTAGGGGCTTATGGGATAAAAAAATAAACATATTTAAGTTTTGTTTGTGATTTCAAATAGTGGAGGTTTTAGCATTTGTGACTTTTGTGAGGATATAATGGAGAATTCACTGGGATTTAGACATAAATACATATTATTCAGGCCTTTATCTCAAAGAAGAGTAATAAATAAAGCAAACATTACGAATTTGATGGTATTGAATTTATAAATAAACAGTTATAATGTGGCAGACATTTGTTCGTTCCGTTTCCAGCGCCGACTAAAACAAGTAATAAGTAATAATATTGAGACAAGTCTGCCTGGATGAGTGATGCGCGAGGCAGCCTCGTCCCGCCCACCCATCCATCTTGTGTCACATTACCGCCCGCGCTCGCCGTCCAGCCGATGTGAAGGGACTTTAATGTGTTCATCAATATCTCTCGTGTGTCAGACCCTGTCTTTAGCTGACGTCTGCAGATAATACTTTTAGGTTCGCCTTATTTTGCTAGAAAATATTCGAACAAGTAATATGGAGAACTTAGAATGGGCCGTTGCTTGCCGTGGTTAATGATCCAGAAGTCGCAGATTCGATTACTATTAAGAAAACACCTAAGCGGGATTGATCTTAAAGAGACAGGACTTAACTATTCAAATTCTAAAGTTACTAAGAGACTGCCTTGTTGGTCTAGTGTTTAGCGTAAGCGACTGCTGATCGAGAGGTCTCGGGTTCGATTCCCGGGTCGGACTGCTGTTGGGTTTTTCTTACAAGAAATTCTTAATAGCAGCCCGGAATGGAAGATGGCGGTGTTTCCCGCCCTTGCTTTTATACTTAATAAATGGTAAACCGCAAAACAAATACACTATTATTAAAACATCGATCAAAGTTACAACGAACTACAAGAACTTTTATATTATGTTACTTGCTGCTTCGGAACCCTTCATGGGCGAGTCCGACTCGCACTTGGCCGCTTTTTAAATAGAGTTATAGAAATTTGATAAACTAAGTAGATTGGTTTATCACCTGTTGGTCTATCAATATAATCATTGTGCTGCAAATCAGATCAGACCAACAGGACTGTTGCTTTGGCTCAGACTCCAACCCTCCCTGCCTCTTTTAATTTACTTCCAACTTTCACGTCATATCCCTTATATGTCTGATTGACCGTCGGTCCCGGTTGTCATGAACATCTATGGCAATCTTTATTGGGAAGTCAGTGCCCTCAAATAGACTGCTAATCTTCGAATTCAGTTCACCCTCAGGGTTGCGGAGGTCCGATGCCAGTCGCTCCGTGTAAAAACTAATATTCAGGTAAAACCGGTTGAACTAAGCCGACCCCAAATCTTGGGAATAATAAAGGCTAGGAAGATGACTAAGAGACTAGATTTTTCTTCGTGACAAATAAAGATTATTAAAATCGATAAAAGTTACTTTTCATGACACAAAAACTGTTTTGCAATGTATTTACAAAGCGAGGGCGCATCTCGACACTCACTCACGCCACTCGCCCTTGTGTGCTCGGACACTCTGACACTATTTCCGTGCGCTACTAGGGCCGCATGAGTAAGTAGGTCTTCAGTGCTCTTAATGAGGAACTAAGACGCGCTTTAGAACGAGTGACCTCTTTTAGGTGCTGGCCGCCGAGTGCACTAAAGTTTACACAAACAGGGTCTTAGTAAAACAGACTATCTAAAAATATATTTGGAGGCATTATATTAAGCGACATTAAGCGATAAAGGGCAAGTATTTTACCGTCAATCAGACATATAAGGGATATGACGTGAAAGTTGGAAGTAAATTAAAAGAGGCAGGGAGGGTTGGAGTCTGAGCCAAAGCAACAGTCCTGTTGGTCTGATCTGATTTGCAGCACAATGATTATATTGATAGACCAACAGGTGATAAACCAATCTACTTAGTTTATCAAATTTCTATAACTCTACTAGCTGACCCGGCGAACTTCGTACCGCCATATACAATAATTAGCAATAAATTAAATTGCGACTATAATTTGAGATTTAAACTATCCTATCTCTCAATTTGGATCGAACTGCACATGGTGTGCAAATTTTATTATAATCGGTTAAGTGGTTTAGGAGTCCATTGAGGACAAACATTGTGACACGAGATTTATATATATTAAGATTTAAAAAGCGGCCAAGTGCGAGTCGGACTCGCCCATGAAGGGTTCCGAAGCAGCAAGTAACATAATATAAAAGTTCTTGTAGTTCGTTGTAACTTTGATCGATGTTTTAATAATAGTGTATTTGTTTTGCGGTTTACCATTTAATAAGTATTAAAAAAAAACTACTTACTAGATCTCGTTGAAACCAATTTTCGGTGGAAGTTTGCATGGTAATGTACATCATATATATTTTTTAGAAGTTACAGGGGGACACACACATTTTACCACTTTGGATGTGTCTCTCGCGCAAACTATTCAGTTTAGAAAAAAATGATGTTAGAAACCTCAATATCATTTTTGAAGACCTATCCATAGATACCCTACACGTATGGGTTTGATGATTTTTTTTTTTGAGTTTTAGTTCTAAGTATGGGGTCCCCCAAAATAAATTGTGTTTTTTTTTATTTTTGTAAGAAAATTTAATGCGGTTTACAGAATATATGTACTTACCCAGTTTCAACAGTATAGTTTCGGAACAAAGTGGCTGTGACATACGGACGGACAGACAGACGGACGGACAGACAGACGTTCCGTTTTTTGCCCTTGGCACGGAACCCTAAAAAGGTCAATAGATTACTTCACAAATTAGATTTTCTTTTGTTGCTATTCGCTGAAACTACTCAGCGACGAGAGACTGACCTTAACTTTTCATAATAATAAAAGCTGCCACATCACACACACAACCGTATCTCACTCTAGACAGAGCCCTATGATAACTAGACTGATGATATTCATCCTTCCTACAATATTATAAATGCGAAAGTTTATAAGGATGTGTGTTTGTTGCTCTTTCACACAAAAACTAGTAACCGGATTTTAATGAAACTTTGCAGTAATATAGATCCCACCAAAAACATTCTGTAAAAAACTAGCCAAGTCTCGATGGAGCTGCTTGTTTATCTCTAAAGAGTAATGGAATCTAGACAAAGTCGTGCCAAGTCTAAGGTTCCTTACTGCGATTTATTTATTATTATAGTAAACTAGATGACCCACGCAACGTCGTTTGCGTTTCCTATTGCCCGTAGCGTGATAATTTTCCCCTGTTTTTGAAACATTCTTCATTGGTGCTCCGCTCCTATTGGTCTTAGCATGATGATATTTAGCCTATAGCTTTCCTCGATAAACGGGCTATCTAACACTGAAATAATTTTTCAAATTGGACCAGTAGTTCCTGAGATTAGCGCGTTCAAAAAAACAAACAAACTCTTCAGCTTTATATATTAGTATAGATGTATTTATTATACTCTTCTAAGATCTAATACTCTTAAACAACAACACATTTATTTGGATAAAGATTAATCCAAGTATTATGTAAAAACTCTTTGGCAAATAACTCATTATTAGGTACCAACTCTTAGCGTCTTATACTCGTGATAACTTCTAAACGAAATGTCCGAATGGGATGAAACAAAAAGTATTTTACTTCTACATAAATACCTTTGATAACATAATGCTTTATTTGCATAAGGATTAATATTACGATACACATTTAACGTAGTTTCTATCTTCAGACGATTTAATTATTTTTTTGAACACAAAAGCGGTTATTGTGACTAAACCATGATAGTTAGATATATGCTTTCGCGGACTTTTTTGTAGATCTTAATAGTACCTACAAACCCGTAATACATTATTTTATTCTATCGTCAATACTTTTTGCAGCGCACGCAAAAATATGTGTTCGATTTCACACCTTGGGTTACGAAATAGCAATTTTCTTACGGATCCCTAATTTTTTTGAAAATAAAATATAACCTATAGCCTTCCTCAATAAATGGACTATCCAACACTGAAAGAATTTTTCAAATCGGACCAGTAGTTCCTGAGATTAGCGCGTTCAAACAAACAAACTCTGCAGCTTTATAATCTTAGTATAGATTGTGTGACTTGACCGTTGAAGGGTACACAAGGGTACAAAACCAGGTGCTCCATGACACCCTTGCACCAATCTGTCACCAGAACCGCTACCCATTGACGATGGAAAATGTTGATTAAATAACCAGTCAATTGTAGGCTTGATAAAGCTGCGTTTTTCAAAAATTTAAATACAGCGGTATGAAGTTCGCCGATTCAGCAAGTTTTAAATAAAGACAGAACAAGTGATACTTATAACACAATTATTTATTTTGGTTGGATACAGAACCCATGACCTCTGTTTAAATGTGCCTAGAAAACTTTGCAATAATTTTGCCCCCTAAAAGATAAACTACAAAAAAAATGTATAGTCAGTAAAATTTGAGTATTTAATATAGACCTATAATGTTAACTTCTCAAGGTAGTAGATCCACGTAGATTCAACCACAAACGGCTCGATCGGAATACCCTCGCACAGAAGACTAACCTAAGTGACAGCGTTCGTGCTGTCGTGTTTCGTTGTGAGTACGAGACCGGAGGCCCAATGATGCAGAAGCATCTCATTAGGACACCATAGTGTGGGTCACCATGCTGCATTGATGCATTGTCCACATTCGCAATGAGTATGGTGACCACCACTCTTGGATCCTGCTCATGCTATCCATCAGGCAAAGAAGGCTTATTTATCAACACTAGCTGACCCACGCATACTCGTTTACGTCTATTATTGCCCGTAGCGTAATAATTTTCCCCCGTTTTTGTAACATTCTTCATTGGTGCTCCGCTCCTATTGGTCTTAGTGTGATGATATATAGCTTATAGCTTTCCTCGACAAATGGGCTATCTAACACTAAAAGAATTTTTCAATATGGATAAGTAGTTCCTGAGATTAGCGCGTTTAAACAAACAAACTAACTCTTCAGCTTTATATATTAGTAAATAGATAATGAAAAGTGACAACGTATGTAATGTCTTTCTTCCAAGTAAGTGTGGTCTACAAGAATAAATGGGTAAAACTGTGGAACGTAACAAATATAAAGGGACCACCGCTAAGCGTTTATATCTCTAACTAAAACAAGAACTATTAAAATTGGCTACCGCGGTGGGGTTTGTGTAAGTTTGTGGCGAAAGGAAAATTGAAAAAGTTCCACAGCCAAGATAACCAAACATTTAGGTTATAAATTCTTTTAATTTCTTTTCTTCTTAATATTAATTAATACGTGAAGCAAAAACTGTTCTACTCCTTCTTATGAAAATTAAACGAACGTGCAATTTGGCACAGTTAAAGTTTATATGGAGGGAGGTGTGCGATAAGATAAAGTATTAAACGAATTTCGACTACTAAGCTACTATAATTTTGAAATCGAAAAACCCTTGTATGTACACTCGGACTCAGAATAAGTTGTGGGTCTTGCAAAGCGTCAACCGCTCACACAACACAGCGCGGGCGAGCTGACTCTATTTCGGCTATTAACACTTGTACACTTTAACATTAAATAAATTAAACAGCTTTTTAAAAACAAGCTTTTTAAAAACAAGCTTTTCATTATAATATTGTATTGTGACGCTGTATACATTATGCATGCAAAATTTCAGCAAAATCGGTTAAAGATATCTGCTTCAAAATTGAGTTGCAAGATTCCACCCGAACATACAAGCATACATACATACATTGCAAGTTAATAAAAAGCTTGTAATAAAAAGGTTAACATTCTTACACTCTCTCTATATTATACACATAGCTGTACATAATATAAATCATAGTAGCTTTAGAACAGATTTTAATACAGTTTTCAATAATAGAGTGATTCAAGAGAAAGGTTTATAACTAATACATGTATATTACAGTAGAAGAAATCCGAGAATTTGAAACACTTTTCGACGACAATTTTCGACTTATAAAACAATTTACGAGATTATATAACTATAAAGTCTTAAAATTAAAAAAAAACCCCAACATAATAACCTGAGTTCCCTTTAAAAAGTAAAAACACGTTATGCGCTTTCATTTGATTTGATACTCGATGATATTTTTGCAGACATTCGGTTATATTTCCCCACTTTAACCCCCATAACTTTGAAACGACTCAACTGATTTTCATGAAATATGTCTAAGTTCACTTGCACGTAACTCACCTTCCATACACAAAAAACTAAATTGAAATCGCTTCATCCGTTCGCGAGCTACGGTGCCACAGACAGACAGACACGTCAAACTTATAAACCCCTCTTTTTGTTCGGGGGTTAAAACAATTGTGGTTTAAACTGTGCGTAGCCGACGCCATGGATAACAAGTTACAAAGCTGTTCAGGGTTGTCGACTTTAGATTTTTTAATAATATAAAATTAAATGACTATGTAATTTAAAAGGCATGGCAATGGCGACTATGCCAACGTCATGTAATGGGTGTTGATGAATATTAATAGCCGAGGATCGAACCAAGTGACGTGCAATTGGAAAGGCCCATGTCCAGCAGTGGACTGCTGGACATAGGCCTGATGTGTATTTTCAAAAAAAAAAAGTATATCCTATGTTTTTATATCAGTTGTCTAGTACCCATAAGACAAGCTCTGCTTAGTTTGGGACTACATTGCAAATAGAAAACATCCGAACTCCGAACCAAGTATTTGCAGATCCTGCAAACATTTCGGAATATTCGGCAATCGAACCCAAACCAGAGAGGAAGGAAAATGACAGGCAATGAAAGGAAGGTGACAGCCCTGGCGGCCAGCACTCGACCTCGTCCAGAACACGTGATGTGATCGACCCGCGACACTCACCCATTCACCACTACAGCAATCAATTGTCGCCGGTAATGGCGTCTCATTATATTTCGTATTGTTCTATACTTTTAAGTTGTTTATCTGTTTCTATATAGTAAATATGTAAAACATGGTTATTGTACCATTTTAAAGTACTCGGTACAAAAGTCTATACAATTTAAGATTAAGTTACACTGGTCAATGTAATATAACAAGACATCTGATAATAGGTCTTTACCTATGAAATTGCCGTTTTGTATGCAATAAGTGAAAGTACTTATTTTTTCAAACTTTTTTATTTCTGTTATTCGAAGTAATCACCCATGCAATCGACGCATCTTTGCCAACGCATTGGCAGTTTATTGATGCGCTTCTTGTAAAAATCAGCTGGACGGGAGGCAAGAAATTCTTCAAAGGCATTTTGTACTGCCTCTCAGGAATTGAATTTTTTACCCACTAAAAAGTTGTCTAAATTTTGGAAAAAGTAATAGTCGGTAGGTGCAGGGTCTGGTGAGTATGGCGGATGAGGGAGAGCTTCCAACCCCAGCTGTTGCAGCTTGGAGACTGTCTGAACTGACAATATCATTTGGTACAGTTCGCAACAGACAGTCTCCAAGCTGCAAGGAGCTAGACAGCTTGCAAGCATAGCTAGCTTGCAAAGACAACTCCCGCACTAGGAATAAATCCTGTGTCGCGGGGGACTTTACAAACATACATGAAACGGACACAAAGAACACCCAGACTCAGAAAAACAATTTGTGGATCACACAAAGCTTTGTCCTACGTGAGATTTAAACCCACGACACTTGGCGAAGTAGGAAACGGCGTGGTGACCGTTAAACCACTAGGCCAAACGTGCAGTCGAAACAACTTTTATAACTTTTTGAATGGTTATATCTCAGAAACGGTGGCTCGTAAGAAAAAAAATATTTATACATTTTTTAGATAATTTTATGATCTACAATTTTGTTCAAACTACTTTTATGATAAAAATTATCGTTTTGCTGAAAATCGCGCAAAACTCAATTTTTTGACCTTTGACCTTGAATATTATTTTTTCCTTACAGGGGAAAGATGGGGAACTTTCAAATGTTGTTTTGAATGATATTTTAAACAATCTTACCGATTGTCAGCTTGGTGGGAATTTAGGTAACTTTACTCTTATTTTTTGGTCTAATTTGATCGGACTAAATAAATGCGAAAGTTTATGATGGTGTATGGATGTTTGGTACTCTTTCTCGCAAAAAACTACTGAACGGAAATATATAAAAAAGTATGTATTTTTTTTATGTATGGCCCTGCCAAAATGACTCCACTCTGCCTAATGGAAAGCATAAGCAGAATCCAAGAGTGGTGGTCACCATACTCATTGCGAATGCAGACAATGCAGCATGGTGACCCACACCATGGCGGCCTAGGGATGCTTCTGCATCATTGGGACTCCGGTCTCACACTCAATGACGAAACACGACTGAAATCAGTGTGGCTCACTACCTTGTAATATATACTCATACATCAAAATAACACAAACTACTTATTACCACGATATGCAACATACAGTCATCTGTATGTTGAATATCATCTGTATGCAGCAAGTAAGCAAAAAGCAAAAAAAAAAAAAAGCAAAAAAAAGCAAAAAAAAAAAAACACCGTGGGAGAGCCACGCTTCGGCATGAATGGGCCGGCTCGACCGGAGTGAAATAGTGCTTGCGCTGTGTTTCACCGAGTGAGTGAGGATACCGGAGGCCCATACCCCAACTCCTCCCCCCATTCCCCTCTCCATCCCCCTGCCCATCCCCCAAAAGCCGGCAACACACTTGTGACGCCTCTGGTGTTGCGGGTGTCCATGGGCGGCGGTAATCGCTTACCGTCAGGCGATACGTCTGCTCGTTTGCCGGCCTATTCCATAAAAAAAAAAAAAAAAAAAAAAGTAAACCTCGGAAGCACTCATAGCCCAGTTGCACTCCGTGATTAGAAACAATCACCGAGGGTAGGCAATGACGGCGCGGTCGGTACCTGGATGGGAGACCGTTTACCTTACCATGAGCGTCCCGGTTGTTATCATAGGATAACAGTCGTGAAGCTTAGTTGGAGGCCTTTGAGCGGATTAAAAACATCCAACGCCAAGATTACGAAGCCACAACGTTGTGTTGCTAGTCCCCAACCCGCACATGGCCAGCGTCGGGACATTATGGCCTTAACACTCTGCGAGAGGAGACCCAAGCCCAGCAGTGGGACGTTATCGGTTGTTGATAATTGATGAAACCTCGGATAACACATTGAAAATATTATGTACAACATTTTGTCCCGCGGTTTCGCTTGTGTCTATGTAGTATTTCATCAATCATTTTTTCCCAAATTAAAATAACCGACGTGTTACTTCTCTCTAGAAAATTTCAATCTATTGTACTCGTAATCCTTTCAGCCGTTTGCGTAAAAAAGTAACAAATATTCATACACTCCTAAAATTTCACGTTTACAATCATTTTACATTTACGACCAGTATATATTAAACCTCCTAGTTGCAATAATAAGCCGCCATTACTCTCCCACACCGATTAAAGCCCAAAACAAATCACTCAAACTCACAATTTAATAACTCAACCTGTTTGTAGTCGCACGCTTTGTGTCAGCACGCGTTCTATTGCGTTCATAACATATGCACGCTTTGGCTTCGCACGCAAATTACAAACAGGGGGCAAATCAAGACATATTTTTTCCGAGATTCGTTCGTGACGAGAATCTAATATGTTTCTCGCAGATGTGAAGGGAGGGGACACGCGACCCGGGATTTATTTGACGCGGGGAAATACGGGATTTTAATAATGGATTTAGGATAGAAAACTATTGTTTTGGTATAAAGTATTCAACAGGCGAATATAAAATTTAGAGAAACGTTATTCTTTCTTTGCCTTGTTGGCGGAGTGGTAGCATACGCGTCTGCTGTTCGTGAGCGTTCGTTTCCCGGATTGGACCAAGTGTTCGTTTGATCTGCAAATATTTGTTACGGAATTTGGGTGTTTTCTATGTACAATATGTATGTATTTACAAAAAAAGTATATATGTATTTATATCAGTTATCTAGTACCCATAATACAAGCTCTGCTTAGTTTAGGACTAGATGGCGTTGTGTGCGTCTATGAATAAGTTGAATACATGAAAATAACAATAATAAATCTAGACATCTCACACTCGGCCTCGTCTGATCCCAAACTGGCCTCACAGAAAACTGGTGTAAAAGTGCGTTGCGTGAGTTGTACTCACCAAGTGAGTGAGGATACCGGAGGCCCATATCCCTTCCCCTATCCCCCAAAGGCCAACAACGCACTTGTGACGCTTTTGGTGTTGCGGGTGTCTATGGCCGGCGGTAATCGCTTACCATCGTCTGCTCGTTTGTCCCTTATTTCATAAAAAAGAACACGCGAGCAGAGTTGCGGTTAAAAAAAGAACAAACATGATCGTTTTCATGACACAACTATTTGTTCTGAATTGAAATCGAGTCCACTGTTGATCGCTTACACACACCCGTCAAACGTTACAATTCTGTTAAAAATTGCGCACAACATATCTTAGCGTTTCTATGTTCTATGCATAGTTGTGTTACACCTTGTCCATCATTAGCGTTGTACGCAACTTGGGTAATTGCCGGGATCGCGGGTTAATGGCGGCCGTTCGGTACAAGCCGCACAGTTCCCGGTGTCATTGTGTGCTAATGACGCGGGATCGCTCGTCGGAGGCTGTCGGCGGTAATGGCGCGCCAATGACCGGCTATTTGTGAGCTATTGTCTAAACCATTACTGGGTTCGACCCTTCGCTAATACTTTATATACTTTAAAGGACACCGTCTCGATTTGTGAAGATTGAAAGTGTTTTTATGTTGTGTACGGTATATACGGCAAATGAATGCACGGTCCACATGATAGTAAGTGGAAACGATGGCGTTTATGAACTCAGATGGTTTAGAATAAGTTCTCAGGGGGCGCGGAGGGGAAGGGGGTTCATAAATCCCGACTGAATCCCAGTCGTCAAAATGATTCAGATTATAAAATTTAGCAAATTGGTGATTAAAGAAATATATTAAGTAGCTTGTGCCTGCTTCCTCAAGAATCCAAATACTACCATGAGTTTAATTGAAATCGGTTCCGCGATTTGGAAAGCGTGATAGACAGACAGAGTTACATTCGAATTTATATTATTAAGTATGGTTATATCATTATCATTTCAGTCGAAAACGTCCACTGTTGAACATAGTCTGCCTCGGTGGCGCAGTGGTAGCTTATGCGACTGCTGTGCTTGAGCTGTCGGGTTTGATTCCCGGGTCGGACCAAATGTTTATATGATCTCCAAATATTTATTTCGGAGTTTAGTTTCATTTCTATCTATACTAATATTATAAGGAGGTAAAGTCTCTAACTTTGTTTGTATGTTTGTAGGGAGTAATCTTCGGAAGTACTGATCAGATCCTAAAAATTCTTTCACTAACAGAAGCGACACATAGGTCATATTTAATTATGTTTATCAGAAACGACATAGGCCCTATTTTATTATGATTGAACAAAAAAGTTAGTTAAAAATAATAGTATTAGTAAATCAAGTCGAAGATAAGCGAGAGGTGAGGTGGCCAACGAAGTGGGCACGGGTCGGTTAATGTATACTATATACGTATTCACAAAAAGTTACAGTGTGAAATGTCCGACATATTTATTTAATTCATTAATTTATAGACCTCTTCCAAGGCTGTCCACAAAAATAGTAGATGTACAGGTTTAGTGTTATAAAAACTTTTAATGCTTTTTCGATATAAAACACCACTAATGTCAAAAGTACAAAGTGTGAATCAACTCTAATGACATGAATCAATAAGTAACCACTGTACAAATGTGAATTATTTATATGTAAGTATTAGCTGTGCCCCGCGGCATTACCCGCGGGTTTTGTTGCTTTTGGATGGGATTTTCCTTATAAAATTAGCTATCTGTCAGTGACAGTCATCACAAAATCGGTGGCGGTTACCCACTAAAAACTTTTTCCAAAATTTAGACAACTTTTTAGTGGGTAAAAAATTCAATTCCCGAGAGGCAGTACAAAATGCCTTTGAAGAGTTTGTTGCCTCCCGTCCAGCTGATTTTTACAAGAAGGGCATCAATAAACTGCCAATGCGTTGGCAAAGATGCGTCGATTGCTTGGGTGATTACTTCGAATAACAGAAACAAAAAAGTTTGAAAAAATAAGTACTTTCACTTATTGCATACAAAACGGCAATTTCATAGGTAAAGACCTATTATTATTGTTGGGATGGACTGCGTAAAAGAGGATATGGCCAGTGGTGCGTACGAGACTGTACGTCTCGCGTCTGTCTGTATGAGTGAGCGGTTGAGTGAGTGCATGAATGAGTAACCGAGTGAGGTGACTGGATAGATGCATACACTACATCCAGGACCAGTTCACTGGCGAGTGATAGAGGAAAATGGAGAAGGGAAACTCATTGAACCAACCCCAAATAAAGTTGGAAGAAGGGTAGGTAGATGATAACTTGTATGTTACTTAACTCTTTTTAGGGTTCCGTGCCAAAGGTAAAAAACGGAACCCTTATAGATTCGTCATGTCTGTCTGTCCGTCCGTATGTCACAGCCACTTTTTTCCGAAACTATAAGAACTATAATGTTGATACTTGGTAAGTAGATATATTCTGTGAACCGCATTAAGATTTTCACACAAGAATAGAAAAAAATCAATAAATTTTGGAGGTCCCCATACTTAGAACAGAAACACAAAAAAATTTTTTTCATCAAACCCATACGTGTGGATAGGTCTTCAAAAATGATATTGAGGTGTCATTGTGGTGTATCATTTTTTTCTAGACTGAATAGTCTGCGCGAGAGACACTTCCAAAGTGGTAAAATGTGTGTCCCCCCCCCTGTAACTTATAGTAATAAGAGAATGATAAAACTAAAAAAAATATGATGTACATTACCATGCAAACTTCCACCGCAAATTGGTTTGAACAAAATCTAGTAAGTAGTTTTTTTAATACGTCATAAATCGTAGACTGCAATTTACCTTTCGTTCAATCAACACAAACATAAAAAAAAAAAAAAGATATGTTACTTGCTGCTGCGGAACCCTTCATGAGCGAGTCCGACTCGCACTTGGCCGCTTTTTTGTATCTGTTTGTTTCCATAATAAACTAAAATTAAAATTAAAAACGACAACTATAAAAAGTACAATTTTGCACATCACTAGCCGGCCACATACATCACTTAAGTTAAATTAAAAGGATGTTCGCAGTTTCTCTTACAGATTGGATTTCAACACGTCTGTACATGTTCCTTCTTCAACAGGCTGACAAGGGAGCAGCGTGGTGAGGTACTGGTTTGTTAAACTATACATATAAAATTAGAAACGAGATTACGTAGCCACAACGTTGTCTTGCCAGTCTCCAACCCGCACTCGGCCAGCGTGGGGACGTATGGCCTTAACCCTCTTCTGAGAGGAGACCCGAGCCCAGCAGTGGGACGTAATGGGTTGTTGATGAAATGATGACATATGAAAAGACTCACCCTGACTAACTGATTCATTTACTCAGACTCTAAACCGCTGGGGCCACGAAGATAACATCTTGGCAAAAGATTTGCTATATTGTAAGCAGTTATTCGAAATAGATTTTTGAATATTTTCGTTTAATTGCCACCTTTTTTATGTAGAGCCTGCCAAAATAACTCTACGCTGCCCGATGGAAAGCATGAGCAGAATCCATGAGTAGAAGTCACCATACTCAGTGCGAATGCAGACAATGCAACAATGCAGCACGGTGACCCACACCATGGCGGGCTAGTGATGCTTCTGTATCATTGAGCCTCCGGTCTCGCACTCACCAACGAAACACGACAGCACGAACGCAACGTATAATCATCTGTGCGAGAGTAGTATCGCCCCGATAGAGTCAGCCCCTTCGTGCTGAAATCAGCGTATCTCTACTACCTTGACGACCTACGACATAAAATGAATAACAACTCAACTGGCTGGATTTAGTATATATAGTCTCAGAAGTACAATAATGGTCATAGAATATCATATTCATATAAGACAAAGTTTAAGAAACTATACCCCGACATTTCTTTGGAAATTTAAATAGCCTATGTCACCCGGGCCATTATTGCGAATCTATTGATACCTCATTCATTAAAATCTGTAAAGTAGTTTAAGCGGTACGTTGGGATGAATAAACATACACGAACAGCCAAAATTGTTACCTCTCCTTTTGGCTTCGCTGTAGTCTAGTAAATAACATTGGCCATGAGTTATAAAAAAAAAAATACAATGAACGAAGCCACAAAAAACCGCCAGCTAAATATAAAAACCAATTTAAAGAAAATTCTTATACAATTTTTTAAAACAGTAATACACTTGTATCTACTAATATTATACAAAAGTGAAAATTGTGAGGTTGCGGGAAATAATTTTTAGAACTACTGAACTGACTCTGAAAATTCTTTTACCAATAGACATTTACATTATTTGTGAGTGTCATAGACTAAATATAAACCTTAAATATGGTTACCACGATATTCGACATACACGCAGGCAGAGCGACGGGCAAGAGCTAATATATGATATTTTACAAATTTGTACACAACTTACAATACAGGTCTAATGACCTCATCAGAACAAACTATGCCGTAGCATTCGCGTAGCAATAACAGTCAGCGCTCGTAGCGCGTAGATAGCCGCTACGTGACCGGGACGGTGTGCGGTTTTACGAATTCAAAGTTGAATGCTTGGTCAAGCGTGAGTCGGATTTACGAACTTTTTGCAATAAGTATGTGGCGAAATAATATATTATTACGTAATATATGTGAATAGCCTATGTTCAGCAGTGGACTGGGCTATTGATGCCTTATGTGAAAGCAGCAAACTACCAGGGCAACAGCACTTTAAAGAGAAAGAAAACTTAAAACGAATTCTAAACCAACTCGTCTGGCTGGCGTGGTATAGTTGTATAGTAGACACAAGCCTCCTCGCTAAGGAGCGGAGGCGCTCATAGCTCAGTTGTACTCGGTGATTAGAAACAATCACGGAGGGTAAGCTACGATGGCGCGGTCAGTACCTGGATGAGTGACCGCTAGTGGCATGTTACCATAAGCGTCTCCGTGATTCGGAGGTCACGTAAACAGTCGGTCCCGGTTGTTATCATAGAGGCCTTTGGGCGGCTTAAAAACATCCAACGGCAAGATTACGTAGCCACAACGTTGTTTTGCCAGTCCCCAACCCGCACTCGGCCAGCGTGGGGACGTATGGCCTTAACCCTCTCCTGAGAGGAGACCCGAGCCCAGCAGTAGGATATTATGGGTTGTTGATTAAAGGAGTGGCCTTTGTCCAGCACTGGAGTGTCTTGTCTGTGTCTCATATAAGTTAAAGTTAACATCTCATAAGTTTGTCTCCCTCTAAGTAGTTAGCTAACTTAAACAGGCTCCCTTACACAAATCTGTGGACACAACCACAAACAACTTGTCAAGTTAACTTACTTAGAAGTTGAACGCAGGATTAAATATACGTCAGATCAGCAGTTGTTAAGTTCAGAGGGTTTTTTTTTACGGAGGGGTGTGGGTTCAATATTAAAGTGCATTTTTATAGAAGACAATTACATACTTACTCACACTTACTTATTAAACGCCAAAGAGGTAAACATGAATGGTTTTGATTTAATCAAATTTATTTTTATCGCGGGCTTTGAGCGCGGTGACCGAATCAAGAAATTCCGTAACGAAAATAAAACCTAACACTCCCCACTCCGCCTACCATGTAGCTCGGCCGAGCTTTCGCTTAACGTCTACGTGTATGCTCCGAAATCGGATGAATATGTAAGTAGCTGTTTGTGAGAAAGTATATAGGTGCATAGGTATCTATCATATCTTTATAATGCCACACTCACCGCATATGCACCCCGTAAGTATACATGTATAAAAAAAAAAAAACTGCATAAATAAAAAAATAAAAAATAATTGCATAAATTGATAAAAAATGATATGCAATAGCTTTACCGCGGCAGTCCCCGAGTGCCACATGTATTTTTATATATGAATCTGCCAAAGTGATTGCCTGATTGAAAGCATGAGCAGAATCCAAGAGTGGTGGTCACCATACTCAGTGCGAATGCAGACAATGCAACAATGCAGCATGGTGACTCACACTATGGCGGGCTAGTGATGCTTCTGCATCATTGAGCCAATTGACATTTTGCCGAGATGTGATGATTATGATATAATTGTATTCAAGTTTTATAACAAACATATAACCTCTTTGTATACAGTCGGCTAAAAGTGCTGCGAGCTTTTAGAGAGAGGAGCATTGAGTGTGTATGGAATGTACGCAGAGATGCAACGTACGACAAGGGTCCAAGTTAATAATGTGAGCGAGCGTGTTATATGGAGTGGTAGAAGTTATAGGCGACGGCGATTTTAGAAAAACTTCACAAGCAGTGACTGTTCAGTGTAATAATAATACGTATTAATAAATATTATAGTATCAAGCCTCAAACTAAGCAGAGTTTGTACTGTGGGCTATTTAAACGCGAATTTTTCATTAAACTAAATATCGAACGAAAGAACGGGTCTTCGAGAAAATATTGCCGCTCAAATTAAAACGTGAGTATTTGTAGTTTTTGCCAACTCCTTATCCGAAACAAATGTACGCTAATACCAATCTATAGTAATATTAGAAAAAATCCAGAATTCGTAAAAACTTATGATACAAATTATATAACTTAAGCCACTTGGGCTGTTATTAAAAATCTATTGACATCTCATCCATTACAAGCGGATCAATAGTTTAAACGCTACGGTGGATCATATTAACATACATAGACTGCTATAGTTAGAACACACTAATTACCGGAACTACTGATTCAAATAAAAAAAATGTTTCAGTTTTGATAGCCCATTAATTGAGAAGGCCTAATATAGGGTTATACAATACCGATGGAAGCATTAGATGTTACAAATAACGAGGTAGTTTATTGTCGCTCTCGCTCGCACTTGGACATCACACATAGCCTCGTCTCGTTCGGTATGTAGCGTCGTGAAATTGTCGTCGAGATAAGACCGGCCAAGTGGACAGCGGAATGTGTGCTATTGCTCTCTAGCTGTCCACTTTGTGTTCATGATAGCCCGGTACCTCCTACATGTTGTGTCATGTGAGATTTGAACACACAACACTCAACGCAGTAGAAATCGGTGTAGCGATCGTTTAAATCACTAAACCAAATGTGCAGTCATTAGCAGAGATTAGCCGGTACAAACAAACAGACAGACAACATTTTAATAATTGATTTTTTGACGTGAGTGACCATATAAACTTTTATAATTATGCATTTAGTTAAAAGCTGTTAATTTGAAATAACAAATAGACACTTCAATTTCCATTATTGGTGTAGATGTTCTTATAACATAAGCACCTGGATTTTCAACCGTACTTTTACTATTTTGAGTTCGATGTACTATTAAGTTGTTTTGTTATACTTTTACTCAACAATTTAATATTTTTGTTTTGCAAGTTAGCGAGTATTAAACAACTTTTGTTAGCGAGTGCGACCACTCAGCGGCGTGTGGATCGCGTGCGAGTCTGCAATAAACGCGATCACGCACGAAATGGGGCGTCTCAAGCTGAGCGAACAGTTACACTAACGAACGCTAAAAGAATTGAGTTAGATTGTAAATCTATAGGTTCTAATATTAATAACTATAAATTCTCAAAATTAAAAAAAAACCCCGACATAATAACCTGAGTTCCCTTTAAAAAGTAAAAAACACGTTATGCGCTTTCATTTAAGACCCCACTCAATGATATTTTTGCAGACATTCGGTTACTCTTCCCCACTTTCACCCCCATAACTTTTAAACAGCTCAACCGATTTTCATGAAACATGTCTAAGAACACTCGCACGTATTATGACACGCCTGAATTTGGTTTTGTTACGTGTAGCGACTCAAACTCAAAAATATTTTATTCAAATAGGCACTTATGAATAGTCAATATTTAATATAAAAAAATCGAGTGATTCTAGTCGTCAGACTGCCATAGTAACTCTGCTCTGCCTGATGGAAAGCATTAGCAGAACCCGAGAGTGGTGGTCACCATACTCATTGTGAATGCAGACAATGCAGCATGGTGACATAGTTCCAGGTTTTGACCGCTCGGCACAGGAAGGAAGAACCGAAGCGATGAGTACGAGAACGTATGTCTACTACTCCGAAGCGGTGACTTCCAAGGCCGGCACGTGTTGTCCTGTAGAGGAAGGGAGAGGGAGGGACCAGTTGGACGAGCCCTTCAGAACACAGATTGACCTGGCTAGGGTTGCTTATCTTTGCAATATGGTAACCTACATCCTACTCAACCCGTGTGGTTATGGTGAGTTCAGAATACGTTGTATCACCACCCCTATTCACCCCGTGGGTGTCGTAAGAGTCGACTAAGGCAGCAAACTACCAGGACAACAGCACTGCAAAGAGAAGGAACAATTGATATAAACCTGTCTGGCCAGCGAGGTATAGCAGAACAATACCTTCCTTTGAAGGAGAGGTTTATGTCCAGCTTATGATGATGATTGATGAACCTACTCGATTACAACTTAGCCATACAAGCTCTTAATCATCACTATTATATCACACTAGTGACCGCAGGCGACTTCGTACGCGTAGAGTTAGTTATTTGCACATAATTTTTAAATGAAACATCTCTCCTTTTAATTGTAAGTAGTTTTTTTCAATAATTCTTATACTTAAATACCATTTAAAATTCTTAATTATTTTAACTTAACTAACATTGGACTTTCATACAAACTACCGTCCCCCGTTTTAACCCGAAAAGGGAGTTGATTTCTAAAGATACATTATTAGTACAGCTCCACACCGTATATAGAGTATACATTTTAAATTTCAAGTCTCTTACTTCAAAAAAACATCCCACCAAAAACATTTTCATGTAAAATGTTGCCAAGACGACTGCATATGGCTTACTCTGTGAAAAAGATATCAGATCTGATGTAGAGCCAAGGTTCCGAATCTACACGCCCTAACCCTACCAACCCTAACTTCATAAACTCTACATCTCAGTAAAAATGTATGGCTTCGCCGTTTCGCTACCATACCATCACGAAGAGGAAACGAACGCCTTTTGTGTTTGCAAATATCTAGTTTTTGAAGTAATGTGTTATACGAATAGTTAGTTTCTGAAGTAACGAAACAGCCAAGCCATACATTTTTACTGAGATGTAGAGTTTACGAAGTTAGGATCTTTAGAGTTAGGGCGTGTAGATTCGGAACCTTGGCTCTACATCAGATCTGATATCTTTTTCACAGGGTAAGCCATATGCAGTCGTCTTGGTAACATTTTACATGAAAATGTTTTTGGTGGGATTTCATTTCTTTTTGTAAGTTGCTTGAGGCAGTTTTTTTTTTATTTTGGGCTGTATTTCTTGTACATCTTCTTTCTTCTTTCGAAAAAGTCCAAAAATAAAAACTCTAGCATAAACATTTGTGAAAGTCTCATACAAACTTCCACCCCCCAAATTTGGGGGTTGGGTGGCAAAAGTAATAGGTTTATGAATTTTGCTATTGTTTGTGTACTAAACTTAGCTTACATACCAAATTTCAGCTTTCTAGCACTTCAGGAAGTACCCTAACAGTTTTGATGATCATCAGTGTGTCAGTGACGAAATCGGTGTTTTTTAGGTATCAATAAAATCTAAAATATCAAAGCTATGCAATTGAAACTTTGTATGTTTCTTTAGTCTATTGGTAACATTATATCCTGAGAATTTGAATAATCTGGTATAACGGGAACCAAAGTTATGAGGGTTCAAAAAAACGACGAAACACTTCGAGAAAAGGTAGGTAGTGCCCTTGCGCTTTGCTTGGCTCGTCTTGGCGGGGGCACGTCCGTGCCCCCAGATAGAACTTTCATATAAACTTTCAACCCCTGTTTTACCCCTTTAGGGGTGGAGTTTCGTAAAATCAGTTCTTAGCGGATTTTTACACCATATAAGGAACAAACCTGCCAAATTTCGAGTTTGTAGGTGTTATAGTTTCTGAGATTTCGTGATTAATCAGTGAGTGGTATTTCGCTTTTATATATATATAGATAAACTACGTACATACATGGAGAGTGTTTCGCAAACCCAGTCTGTCTAACATCAGTTTCTAGTGACAACAGACCTTGTTGATTTAGGCTCGCTAGCGGCCGCGCGCAATATAGTGTGCAAACAGCTTTATGTCCAAAAATAATTACCTCTCAAGATGTATATGGCCTTTTTGAGCATACAGAATAATGGGTAGATAAGTTTAAATGTATTCGTGTGGTGACAAATAAAAAAAAATACTTTTCGCTACAATTATATTAGTGTGATTTAGACATATAGAAATAGTTTTAAGTGAGTATATTTATCTATAGTATATATTTGCATATTGTTACCCCATAGAGTCTAATGGGTCTCGTATCTTCTTCTACTTCTTCCAAGCCTTTATTATTCTCAAGATTTGGGGTCAGCTACTAGTTCAACCGGTTCTACCTGAATATCAGTTTTTACACGGAGCGACTGGCATCGGACCTCCGCAATACGAAGGGTGAACTGAATTCGAAGGTTGAACTAGTTGTCAATATATTTGAGGGCACTGACTTCCCAATAACGGTTGCCATAGATGTTGATGACAAACGGGACCGACGGCTTAACGTGCTCTCCGAGGCACGGTCGGGAATACCGCCATCTTCCATACTCCGGGCTGCTATTAAGAATTTATTGTAAGAAAAACCCAACAGCAGTTACAGCAGTCCGACCAGGGAATCGAACCCGAGACCTCTTGATCCGCAGTCGCTTACGCTAATCGCTATGGATCTCGTATAATGTAGGTAATTCAGAGTCGGAGGACAGCCCATCTAGTTTCAAGTAACGCATTACTGTTGGGGTGATGATTAATAATTCTGATCGCTAGATGGTTTACTGGATGGATTACTTGTTCTAGATTCCATTTGGTCTAGAATGGTTTATCGAATATTAGGGATCATTCTAGTAATTTCGATAGCCATAGAAAAGTGGAGCGTGTTAGCCGTACGGGCCAGTATTGCTTCACGATACAGCGGATTAACATCGAAGTGGGTTTCTAGTGCGACTAACGAGTGATTTATGAATTATTGTTATAAAAGTGTTGTCAATATTTTTTTTGTTATTTTTGGTAATCAACCGACTACTTTTATTAAATCAATACCCGGCTCGTAACAATATTTTAGCATCAGTGTAATCTCACTCACCGCCATACCGTTTTCAGCAACCTATCTCTTGTTAAAACTGCAGATAGTCTGTATATTTTTTTTTTATCAATGTATTTTTATTTATGACAACTACCGCTTTCGGGAGATACATGCTGCTGGGGATCCCCATCACCCCGCGGAGGGCTTTACAAACATACATGTAACGGGCACAAAGAACACCCAGATTCAGAACAACAATTTGTGGATCACACAAAGTGTTGTCCCATGTGGGATTTGAACCTTGGCGCAGTAGAAAGCGGCGTGGCGATCTCTCAAACCACTGAGCCAACCGTGCCGTGAGTCAATTGATAGATTGATTCAATACTTTCATTGGTATACAGGATTTTTTTACAAATGCTCTTTTTAAAATCAATTTTGATCGTTTTAACTGACCTGAAACTTGAGTGGAAAGCAAAAAATGAAATCCGGTCCACGCCTGTTTTCTATGAAAGCTGATGTATTCCGTATTATTCAGTACAATCATTTCATTTCTACCAAAGTATGGTTTATTATTTACTAGCTATTGCCTGCGTCTCCGCCCGCGTTTATCTTGGATGTCACGGTAGAAAGTAGCCTTATCTCCATGTTAAATTTCATTACAATCGTGAATCGATGTAACAGTATAGCCGAGAACGCGTGACAGAACTACTACAGCCACTAAAAAGTTGTCTAAATTTTGGAAAAAGTAATAGTCGGTAGGTGCAAGGACTGGTGAGTATGGCGGATGAGGGAGAGCTTCCAACCCCAGCTCTTGCAGCTTGGAGACTGTCTTTTGCGCAGTATGGGGTCGCGCGTTGTCGTGAAGCAGCTGCAAGAGCTGGGGTTGGAAGCTCTCCCTCATCCGCCATACTCACCAGACCTTGCACCTACCGACAATTACTTTTCCAAAATTTAGACAACTTTTTAGTGGGTAAAAAAATCAATTTCCGAGAGGCAGTACAAAATGCCTTTGAAGAGTTTGTTGCCTCCCGTCCAGCTGATTTTTACAAGAAGGGCATCAATAAACTGCCAATGCGTTGGCAAAGATGCGTCGATTGCATGGGTGATTACTTCGAATAACAGAAATAAAAAAACTTTGAAAAAATAAGTACCTTCACTTATTGCAACCCCACGTTGGGCGCCATGTGTCACGTAGTGGCTTTAGGGGCCTAGAAGGTTGTGGTGAAGCCACGAGGTTCTGAAGATGGTGAAATCAGACGCTTCACAACAACAATTTAAACGTTATTTATTTACTGAAGTATAACACAAACAGATAGATGTACAGACAGGGTGTGGATTTAAGAGATTCGACCAGTCAGTGCCTCCAGACAAGGAGCACTTAACTGTCCGTTCGCAGCGATGAGAAAAAAGGCTCTGTGACGCCGCGCGCTTGCTTTTATGTCCCCATGAGGCTTGAGGTGCGGGGTGTTCTCGGCAGTAGACGGTCCTCGTAGGCGCGCGCGGGGTGAGGCTTGGAGGGCGTGGAAGCGGGCATGTGAGTGCCGCGTGACAGCATACAAAACGGCAATTTCATAGGTAAAGACCTATTATTAGTATGAATAGAAACAGTTGCTATAAACTCGGATCAAATAAAAAAGGTAGATAACGCACGGCCTTTTTCTTTTTGAAGCAAAAAAACTCAGCTACTTCCAAGTAAACACACGCATTAACGCACACACATGCTAAGAAACTACGCTACTTTCCGTCAGTATATCTCTTATATCGTAACTTGTACGATACTGAGGTTATAAATGAAAAACTTGTAATAAGTACATCATATTTATATCCCATTAATAGTTTAATTAATTTAGTTTTACGAACTAATAAAAACTATCCTGGAGTGTTACTAGTTCGTCTAAATGGACGTTCGTAAAATTATTCAATTTAACTTTTCTAATAAACTTTGCACACATTAATATTAACCTCACATATCTCACACATCTCAAACTGGACAGAACCTGTACTATGTTTTTTTTATAGAGCATAACGAGCAGACGTCTCGCCTGATGATAAGCGATTACCGCCGCCCATGGACACCCGCAACACCAGAGGCGTCACAGTGCGTTGCCGGCCTTTGGGGGATGGAGAGGGGATGGGGGGAGAGGTTGAGATATGGGTCTCCGATATCCTCACTCACTCGGTGAAACACAGCGCAAGTGCTGTTTTACATCGGTTTTCTGTGAGGCCGTGGTATCATTCCGGTAGAGCCGGCCCATGCATGCCGAAGCGTGGGCCTCCCACGGTATGATCACCAGATCTGAAAAATTCACAGTATTAGAGGTTCCTAGGGAGTCACCACCCCTATGCACCCCGTGGGTATCGTAAGAGCCGACTAAGGGAGCGAACCACCAGGACAACAGCGTTGCAAAGAGGAGGAACACTTGACACACAGTAGTTTTTACTTTCTTAACCGACTTCCAAAAAGGAGGAGGTTCTCTGTTCCACTGTATGTATTTTTTTATTTATTTTTTATGTATGTTCACCGATTACTCCGTCAGTTGTGGACTAATTTTGAATTTTTTTTTTGTATTCGAAAGAGTATGCTTCCGAGGTAGTCCCATTGCCAGCATATCAGGATCTGATAATGGAATCCCAGGGAAATCGAGGGAATCCCTCATTTTTTATAGGCACATACTATGTTTTTCGTATATTTTCTGAAGTTACACCGGTATTTGCGTCTGGTAGTCATCATTTTATGATGATGAGCTGATGATGTAAGGTACAACTCCTTAACGGTTAGGAGTTGGAGGATAAATCTTTAAATATCATATGTACATATGTTACCTTTAGTCGTATTCTTTCAAATTATTTAGGTAAGCTGATGATGGAAGGTGGAAGGTACAACTCCTCAACGGTTAGGAGTTGGAGGATAATTCTTTCAATTTCATACGTATCTAAAGACCTTCACTCGTATACTTTCAAGTTATTTAGGTGAGCTGATGATAGAAGGTTAAACTCTTCAACAGTTAGGGATTAGAGGATGATTTTAATATTACACGTACGTATAGACCTTAATTTGTATTCTTGATGATGAGATTTGATGAAATAGTTCAACTTAATTAAAAGTACTGTGGCCGTCTAGAATGTTATTTTTGTATGATATCGATTGCTTGTGTGATGTGGCCGCAAAAATGGCGATAGTGATAATAATATAATTGTTTTTTAGTAAACTAATTTTTAACCCCCGACGCAAAAAGTGGGTGTTATAAGTCTGTCTGTCTGTGTGTGTGTGTCTGTCTGTGGCATCGTAGCTCTCAAACGGATGAACCGATTTTGATGCGGTTTTGTTAATTTTAAAGCCAGTTTCCTTGCGGTGATTCTTAGCTAGTTTGTTTAATATGAGTCAAACAATATTTTTCGGACATCTAACACACAACGCCATCTAGTCCCAAGCTAAGCAGAGCTTGTGTTATGGGTACTAGACAACTGATATAAATACATATAAACTTTTCTTTTTTTTTGTAAATACATACATATTATACATAGAAAACACCCAAACTCCGTAACAAATATTTGTGGATCATACAAACATTTGGTCCGACCCGGGCATCGAACCCGAGACCTCAAGCACAGCAGTCGCTTAAGCTACCACTGCGCCACAGAGGCAGTCAGGTCAGCTGTGTAAGAGTATCAGCTCTTTTCCAATATGATGTAAGGCATTTTTCGGCGTATGATTACTCGATTAAGTGCATGCGTAGGGGGTTTTTACAAGCTTTTTATTAACTTGCCTTGTATGTATGCATGTATGTTCGGGTGGAATCTCACAAATCAATTTCGAAGCAGATATCTTCAATCGATTTTACTGAAATTTTGCAAGCACATGTATACAGCGTGACAATACAATACTATAATGACATGGAGCTGATCTGATGCTATAACTGGAAGGTGGCCATAGGAACTCTGTTAAAAAACGTCGCAACATCGTCGAGTTTGGACTCATTTGATTCGTCTCGAGGCATTCCAGTAAAAGCTTGTTTTTAAAAAGCTTTTTAATTTAATTTATTTAAATTTTAATTTTATCTTGTAAAACAAGAAAGTGTATATGTTACTTCAGACTAATGGAAGTCTCGACACAACAAATACTTTGGGATCGTAATCTGTTCTGTTTGAATATAATTTATCTACAACTAGCTACGCCCCGACAGATGTTTTAATTTACTCTATAGTTTGCTTGGGCAACGATAAGTCTTATTTATACTATTTTACTACTTAAAAATATAAAAAAAACAGTCAAGTGCGAGTCGGACTCGCGCATGAAGGGTTCCGTAGCAGCAAGTAATAAATATAAAAGTTCTTGTAGTTCGTTGTAATTTTGATCGATAAATTGCGGTTTACGATTTATGACGTATTAAAAAAATAACAACTTACTAGATCTCGTTCAAACCAATTTTCGGTGGAAGTTTGCATGGTAATGTACATCATATATTATTTTTAGTTTTATCATTCTCTTATTTTAGAAGTTACAGGGGGGGGCACACATTTTACCACTTTGGAAGTGTCTCTCGCACAAACTATTCAGTTTAGAAAAAAATGATATTAGAAACCTCAATCTCATTTTTGAAGACCTATCCGCAGATGCTCCACACAAATAGGGTTGATGAAAAAAACATTTTTGAGTTTCAGTTCTAAGTATTATATTAACAGACAGACAGGCGGACAGACAGACTTTCTGTCTGTCTGACAGACATGACGAATCTATAAGGGTTCGGTTTTTTGCCTTTGACACGGAACCCTACAAAAATAACCGAATTGTTGGAGCGGTTCTTTAGTATTGCGTTTTGCAACACCGTTGGCGGTTTATTATTATTTATATAAATAGAACCAGGCTATACTTTTATGGCTAAAGCGCTAATTTTTTATATTAAGACAGTTTGATTTAGATGAAAGACATGACTACCTTTACCGCGATAACCGACACATACGCGGGCAGAGCAATTTTTTCTATTAATGATAAAGAAATCAAAGAAAATAAAACGAGAAATATCCTAACAACAATGTTATGCTACAACAAAGTGTGCTATAAAACTGTCTAACTTAACACTATTGTGAACTTACCATACAATGTAACTTGGCAATTAAAAAGAGTGCTCCGAGTTTCCATTACTTTCTACCCGATTGCGCTAGAAGGAGGGCACGCTCCGGCATGAATGGGCCGGCTCGACCGGAGTGATACCACGGCCTCACAGATAACCGGTGTGAAATAGTGCTTGCGTTGTGTTTCACCGAGTGAGTGAGGATACCGGAGGCCCATACCCCAAAGCACGGCCGGCAATGCACTTGTGACCCTTCTGGTATTGCAGGTGTCCATGGGCGGCGGTAATCGCTTACCATCAGGCGATACGTCTGCTTGTTTGCCCGCCTATTCCATAAAAAAAACTTAAATATATTTTACAAGTTGTTGTCCGCCCGCGTGTATGTCGGTTATCGCGGAAAATATAAGCTTATTACTGTAAAGTTTCATCCAAATCCGTTCAGTGGTTATTGCGTGAAAGAATAACAAACATCCATCCATACTTACAAACTTTCGCGTTTATAATATTCTTGATGTAGGTAAACCTAAAATTGTAAAATATATTGGTCAATATGTATAGTAAAACAAGACATTTCAAAACGGTCGGTAATCCGATCGGTCTCCCATCTGCAATGGCAAAGGATTGAAATGTGACAAGTTAAGCCTGGCCAGTGGGGCCCGGGTGGGGTAATTAAACCCCGCGCTGTCACATTGACACATAACATCACTATAGAGGACGATACGGAAAGGTACAGTCGGACAGGGGAAAAATAATATTGTTAGTGTATTATGTTTTCCTGGTAACTGTGCACAGTTAAAGTTGTATTGTTGACCAAAAACTGGATGTGGTATGTACACAGTTTTTTTAATATTATAAGATCAATTTAAAGCTGATACAGAATGTTACTATCCCTATTCGGTATTATTGGGTATCGAAAAAGTCGAGTAAGGGTGGAAACTATACCGACAACAGAAATGCAAAGGGAAGGGAAACAGTAAAAAAAAAACATTTGTACACTGTTTTTTTACACGGGGATTGTTTTTCGAACCATATCATTTATTGAGGAGACGAAGGTGTAGGGGCAGTGTGGGACTCTCAGACTATACCTACCTATCTGGCTGGCCGTTGTATAGCCGGGCAAAGCCTATTTATTATTTAAGGCTATTATTATTGATGGTGATGATACATTTTCACTCAGTTACTTTTTTATTTTTGTTCCTATAATTTCCTCTTTCATCCCATCCCAATTTATACCATATACTTTAAAAATTATTATCACTGTTCACATATTACATATTTATAGTACTACGCTTACTTTATGCAACAACCTGTATATATGATTGTCGTTTCTACTATAAATGTTACGTTCGGACAATTTAACATTATTTATTCGACGATTAGGTATAATATTAAACTATGCGTTTGCCCGGGAGCCGCTCGGCATGTTAACGAAGAGCCCTGTGGCTTGTTTTACTTGCCAACACATTACCATATTCGTTGATGATTATGATGACTATACTATAGCTCTGTTCCTATTAATTATAGCTTCATCAACAACCCATAACGTCCCACTGCTGGGCTCGGGTCTCCTCTCAGGAGAGCAAATCAATAAAAAAAAAATTGTTTCCATGGTCTTTGTCAAGCAAGCATTAAAATCAAGTGGCAACAGCTATTTCACTTAAACTCGCTACTTTCATGGCTTCAGCTCATATAGGAAGTAATCAGGCGATAGCTTCCGCCGTCGCCTGCACCCCTACCCGCACCCCACCCCTTTGTCGCCCGAATATATATTAGGTATTTGACGTCTTGCTCACTAAGTTGGCTATCGAAAGTACTAGGGCAACATATTGATGTGGTGGTATAATGGTGAAAAAGTTAGACGTGTCGAATTCATTCACTAACTGCTTGTTTTTTTTTTTTATAAAAACATCTCCCCCGCACCGGATTCCTAGGAATAAATCCTGTGTCGCGGGGGACTTTACAAACATACATGAAACGGACACAAATAACACCCAGACTCAGAACAACAATTTGTGGATCACACAAAGTGTTGTCCTACGTGGGATTTGAACCCACGACACTTGGCGAAGTAGGAAACGGCGTGGTGACCGTTAAACCACTAGGCCAAACGTGCAGTCAAAAGTTGTTACATTTATGTCTGTATGTTTCCGCGCTCCGTGTGATGATAAGTAAATATTGTTGTAAGTACCTGGGAAAAATGAAAAGAGAACGTTAGTATTTTCCTTAACCTGAATAAGCGGGAGGAAAAAATGTATGAAAATCCATTTCTAACGTGTTTTAGCGGGAGAGAAAGTTGTATGAATTTTCATTTCTCATGTGTTATCTTATTTATGGCGCGCGCCTGCCCAAGGAGTTTTCATATAATTTAAATATGGAATATCCGTGCCACTGACATCCTTTTGTGAAGAATAAAAAAAAACCAAAAGAAGCGCGAAATATCGGTCAAATTCTAAGCTAAATTGTGTCTTACATGGTGTCTTACGTTTTGATTTAAATACTTTCTACAATACAAGTCTTTAAATGTTCTTCACAGGTGTAGTATAAAGCACTGTGTAGCACTCGGGTGAAAGTCCCATTCCTACCTCGGTGAACAATGTACTATAGTTTGCAGTTGTTTACCGAACTAAAATAAACCATCAGTCTATTCAAACAAACCACTAGTACCTATTCCTTTTTTCCCCTCTCTCCTGTTTCCCTTGTATTCTTGGATGACAGAAGGCTGCAGCAGCTCGAAGAGTTGAGTGTTGCGTAGCTGGATATCCAACCCTTGATTGGAAACGTCTCTAGGACTAGGACATCAGCCACTGAAGATATAGATCAACGTTCAATTCGTTATCTTATAAGGCACTTTCATCATTGTCCTACCCTCCTTAATATTTACAAATGTAATTAAAGCAATTGAAGCTTAAAGCATTACCTCTCTTCTCCCTCTCGCCTCACATCAATAATTGTGTCGTTTGTCATTGTCGAGGAAATTATACACGAAAGTAATGCGAGGTCCTTTTTGTGTCACGTTTTGTTTTCCTCCCGACGATTCGCGGAATTAGCGTCTTTAGTGTGTGTCACAAAAATGTGTCTCTGTGTCATGATGAGATGAAGGCGATTGTGTTTAGAGAGATATTTCATCTCGATAATTGAATTTTACCGGTGAAAATGCTTGTGTATTAAATTAAAAACACAATTTATGTAGTTTGTGTGTTTGTTGTTAATTTTATTTCAGCACTTTCTTATATTTTTTACTTAAGTGACGATTTTCATTTTAACTAAGAGGTGCTGACTTACCATTTATCAATAGGTTCAATTACCAAGGAGTGGTATAATAACTTCTTGCATTTAAAAAACCCCCTACTCAAGCACTTAATCGAGTAATCATACGCCAATGATATTTTTGCTGACATTCGGTTATTCTTCCCCACTTTCACCCCCATAACTTTTAAACGACTCAACCGATTTTCATAAAACATGTCTAAAAACACTCGCACGTAACTCACCTTTCATACAAAAAAAACTAAATTGAAATCGCTTCATCCGTTCGCGAGCTACGGTGCCACAGACAGACAGACACGTCAAACTTATAACACCCCGCTTTTTGCGTGGGGGGTTAAAAATACTTTCACTGTTACTTTGTACGAAAAGGTGATTTACTTACCAAGTACCAGGCTAACAGCAAACTTCAGGAGTTGTAACAAATTAACAGTTCTATAAAATGAGAGTTAATAAGACAGTTTTTGATCGTTAGATTCGCTCTAAGTACGTATTGGAGCATTTTGCGTTCAATAAAAGCAACTCGAGCGAATTTTCTTAAACTAACTCAAAAGGCAATGTGCCAACTGCACCGCTTTTGTGTTTAAAAATGTTCTTTCTCTGCAATAATGTAGTTTAGTGAAACTATTGGTCGAAATTGGTTCGGAGAAGTGTTGCCAAGTTAGTTGTCTGCCCAAATTTATGAGAAATTTAATAGTGTGTGCACATGAAATATTTAAGGGAGTTTGGAGTCACTAAAATATTTTTTAAAGTAAGAATTTTATGAGTCGAGATGTGCTAAATACGACCTGCAACTGACCAAGAAAATTGTTAATCCTTATTTTCGTTTCTTGAAGAACTAGGCTGGATGATTTTAGTCTAAACGATTATTATTTTGAATCTTTGTTACTGTAATGGTGAATGAATGTTTTATGCTGCCAGCATTAAAATAAAATGAGGTTTCATAAGTACAAATTGTTAGTTGGGACCTAGATAACATGTTATGCCGGCTACAGACCTTCAGTTTTAACTGCACAGTTGAAACTGAACAGTCGAGCTATTCAGTTAAAACTGGCGTCCCTAGTGTCTACACACGTTCAATTATTTCAATTGTAATCTCTTTAAGCTCATAGTAACACGTCGCCATGGCATCATCAGATGACGCTGTGGCAATTATTGGACTGTTATGCATTTTGGAAAAAGAGGACATAGAAGGAAAAACATGTGGTCTGAACATTGGTTATTAAAAGGAAAACATTATTCGCATGATAATTTACTGAAAGAGCTCAGAATTTGCCCAAAAGACGACAATAACTATTTAAGAATGGATGAACAAAATACTTGCATCTGCTTGATTTAGTCACACCTATAATAATGAAACAAGAAACAGTTATGAGAAGTGCTATATCGCCACATGAAAGATTAACAGCAACTCTTAGATTTTCTGCAACAGGGAGAACAGGGAAGGAGGGCAAATTTTCGCTACACACCTTGAGTTTTGCTTGCACAGTTTTAACTGAGCAGTTTTATCTCATGATATTTCAATAAATTGTCAGTTTTACTGTACAGTTTCCAGTTTTTTTTTTTTTTTTTTTTATGTTTGGCCTGCCAAAATGACTCTACTCTGCCGGATGGAAAGCATAAGCAGAATCCACGAGTGGTGGCCACCATACTCATTGCGAATACAACAATGCAATATGGCGACCCACACTATGGCGGCCTAGTGATGCTTGTGCATCCTTTAGTCTAGTCAACAAGTATGGAACTTGTTGACTAGACTAATTGGGCCTCCAAGTTTTGCCTACACACGTACGTTGCTGTTATTGTGTAGTGCAATTGAAGGTCTGTAGCCGGCATTAGAAAACAGTACTTATAAATAAAGTTGCAAAAATATAATCGTAAATAATCACAAATTTTAACAAAAAAAAAACCGACTTCAATCTGGACCAAATAAAAATGGGACCATACGGGAATATTGAGTTATCGTTAATTTGTCGCGCACATACTTAATGCAAATTGAAGACTTATATGGTTTTCTCATGGATGACATGTCAGAACTGAACCAAATTGAAATGTGACCACAGGAAGCACCAGCTTTCAAATAAAAAAAGAATCATCAAAATCGGTTCACACAGTCGAAAGGTATGAGGTAACAAACAGAAAAAAAATACAGTCGAATTTGAGAACCTTCTCCTTTTTTTGAAGTCGGTTAAAAAAGTAAAACATTATTAATTAGGTAAATACTTTTGCTATTTAATTATTTAGTGAAAATCGATATTGATATTTACTTAAATCAATAATAGTTATGAAGATTCTTTGAATCTTGAGGAGGGACATCGGCTACTGTTTACCACAGGTGGAGCCGCAGGCAAATGTTAGTGTATTTTTTTATGAATGGTAGCGATTATCGCAACCCGTGGACACCTGCAACACCAGAGGCGTCACAAGTGCGTTGCCGGCCTTTAAATGACGGGGCGGGGGATCTCGAGAAGGGGTTGGGCTATGGGCTTCCGGTATCCTCACTCACTCGGTGAAACACAGTGCAAGCGCTATTTCACACAGATTTTCTGTGAGGCCGTGGTATCACTCCGGTCGAGCCGGCCCATTCATGCTGAAGCGTGGCTCTCCCACGGTAATGTGTATTTTATAATTCTCAACCCCTTTTTCAAATTCAACTGCATTCAAACTCAAATTATAGCCTTTTATGTGATTTTTAGGATTCCGTGCCAAAGGCAAAAAACGGAACCTTTATAGATTCGTGATGTCTGTCTATCCGTCAGTCCGTCTGTCTGTCCGTCCGTATGTCACAGCCACTTTTTTCCGAAACTATAAGAACTATAATGCTGAAACTTGATGAGCAGATGTATTCTGTGAACCGTATTGATATTTTCACACAAAAATAGAAAAAGAACAATAAATTTGGGGGTCCCCACACTTAGAACTGAAACTCATAAACTATTTTTTCATCAAACCCAAACGTGTATCTGTGTAACGGGGTATCTATGGATAGGTCTTCAAAAATGATATTGAGGTTTCTAATACTTTTTTTTCTAAACTGAATAGTTTGCGCGAGAGACACTTCCAAAGTGGTAAAATATGTCCCCCCCCCCTGTAACTTCTAAAATAAGAGAATGATAAAACTAAAAAAAATATATGATGTACATTACTATGCTAACATCCACCGAAAATTGGTTTGATCGAAATCTAGTAATAGTCCTGTCATTTAAGCTTAAATTAGGTAAGAATCTCGGAATTCGAGATACCCAGCTGTAAGTCTGTAAATACTTGTATATTGACACCCTAAAAGTTGTCTCAAAACCTAAAATTTACCGACGATGTTAATTTAATGTTGTAAATTAAATGTTAATTTAAATGACGACGATGAAGAGGAAGATGATTAAAATTATAAATTGTAATTTTTGTACCTGATCAGTCCTCTTGCCAAGGCAGCGATCACCTTTTGATGATGTTTATAATACCTACGGGGCCATGGATGGGTCTACAATCACTGAACTATGCCCTCTGGCAAGAAGGCTGAACCACGGCAGTGTCACCGTGTTCTTAATCTAAACTATACTTACTGGAGTTGTGTGGCGTCCTGTTTTCGGCGCCGTTGATGGGGTATCCCACCGCCTGGTCTGTCCTGGTACGTTTACACATACAGCGCCTAAAATGCTGTACAACTTCCTATGATATTCGAGCTACAATACACTCGTTTCAGCTTACGCGGAACACGCCTACAAAAACTCGCGAATCCACGACCTAACACAATACGGTTTATCACTAAAGAGACCGCGGGTCGATGGACAATACAATTAGCTTACTATCAATTGATTTTCACAATAACAAATAAAACGTCGGCCGGTTTCAACACGCGTTCGATCACAATCTTTTTTACATATTTTAACTGTTCACAAGCCTAGCCTGGCCGATCAAACCGTTCTCAACTATTATAAGTATTTTTGCCTAACAAACCCACAGTGTCATCAATATCACGCGGAGGCTATCGAATACACAAAATTAACAATCAAATTAACTGCCCGCCATTACTCGACCGTACACCGCACGAGCTCTTTTTCATTCCAACCTCAAACGTCAAACACGAACCAGCGACAATCAAAATGTTGCCAGTACAATGACGTTCGAAATCCAACAGTACCCTTTATTCCATTTTTTTACTTTTAATAAAAATATATGTATTGAATGACATTTTTTAATAAAAAGATTAATTCTTAATTTATTTGTTTTTTTTCATCATGTAAGAAGCTATTAATATTAATTAGGTTAAAATTCAAATATAATTCCTATATTTTCATTAACAATTCTGCAATTAAATGGGCAGGTAAGTGTTGTTAAATAAATTCATACTGAATAAAAAAACTTTTTATTAAAAAAAAACCGACTTCCAAAAAACATCAAACGAAAACTCTCTGCCAAAAAAACACTTAAAAGCGTAAAATAAACTGGTTCTTCATAAATTGCCTATACCTAATTCTTTATTCATTTAAATAGTAGTATTATAATGTGTGCTAGGTACCTAGAATCTGTTTGAAGTCGGTGCCAAGTGACTATCGCTTAGACTTTTGTAATTGTTCGTTTGTATTCTTTTTGGCTTAGCACTGACTTCAAACAGATTTTAGGTACCTAGCACATTTTATAATACTACTATTGAAATGAATAAAGAATTCGGTATAGGCAATTTATGAAGAACCAGTTTATTTTACGCTTTTAAGTGATTTTTTTGGCAGAGTGTTTTCGTTTGATGTTTTTTGGAAGTCGGTTTTTATTTTTTTTATTTTTTTTTATTTTTCAGTTTTTAGTGCAAACAATCGTAGGTAAGTAGTGATTTGAACTATTTCATAAAATTTCATCATCAAGAATACAAATTAAGGTCTATACGTACGTGTAATAATAGGTCTTTACCTATGAAATTGCCGTTTTGTATGCAATAAGTGAAAGTACTTATTTTTTCAAACTTTTTTATTTCTGTTATTCGAAGTAATCACCCATGCAATCGGCGCATCTTTGCCAACGCATTGGCAGTTTATTGATGCCCTTCTTGTAAAAATCAGCAGGACGGGAGGCAACAAACTCTTCAAAGGCATTTTGTACTGCCTCTCGGAAATTGAATTTTTTACCCACTAAAAAGTTGTCTAAATTTTGGAAAAAGTAATAGTCTGTAGGTGCAAGGTCTGGTGAGTATGGCGGATGAGGGAGAGCTTCCAACCCCAGCTCTTGCAGCTTGGAGACTGTCTGTTTCGCAGTATGGGGTCGCGCGTTATCGTGAAGGAGCATTGGGGACGACTGATTGACCAAAGCTGGTTGCAGATTGGCAAGCTTCTCCATCATTCTGTCCAGTTCTTCACAGTACACATCTGCATTAATGCTCATGCCGTTTTGTAAAAAGCTGTGGTGAATCACACCCGCAATAGACCACCAAACAGTGACCATCACCTTTTTAGGGGTCATTTTTGGTTTAGGGCATTGCTTTGGTGCTGAACCAGGGTCTAGCCAACTTGCTGAGCGCTTTCGATTGTCGAACAGAATCCATTTTTCGTTGCACGTAACAATTCGTTTCAAAATTCCTTCATTTCTTTGCCTGTTGAGCAGCGCAAGGCAGGTCTCGACGCGTACGTTGCGCTGGCGATCTTTAAGGTCGTGGGGCACCCATCTATCCATAACTAAGTGGACGTGTGTTTTGTTAACAATGAATAATTATTGAAATAAATAAAATCACAATTATATTTACCGCCGCAAGCAGAAACGCAAAGTGGGTCATCGTCGAGTATAATACAACTTGCTTAAGAATATTATCAAGTGCGTGTTACAATGGGCTAAATTGAGTACTGTTAAACCAGTGATTAATTTGTGTAGCAATGTTCCACGCAGGACCTAGCCCAGCATTTGACCGTAGTCGAATTATAAGACGAACCCCTCCACCATCGCCATCGCAACAATCAGACCCGATAGACCAACAACCGCCAACACCCATGGAAGATGATCTTGTCAGTGATCTGTTACCTACGACGGAACTCCAAAGGTGGGCCGATAGCTTTGATACCATCATGAAAGAAGTGTGTACTATAGTTGCAGATGGAAAAATGAACACGGACCAAAAGCTACGTGTCACTACCCTTTGTCGCAAGGCCATATCTGGAACGTCACAAATGGCGATATTGTACCAGTCCTTAAAACAAAAAACAATCCAGGCGTATACAACTATACAGCACTTACAGGCCCAACAGGATGTAGCTAGTAGTCTTAAAAGCTTTAAAGAGGTCGTCGAGAATAAACTTAAACCAGGAGAAACAAGTACTTTTGCTGACATGGTCAAAAAAAGTGCCGACAATTTCGTTCGTCCATCCAATCTGAGCTCAATCGCCATCTACCCCAGCAATAAGACACAATCGAGTGATGAGACCAAGACCCTAGTACAAAAAATCATTTCGCCAGGTGAACTTAAACTTCATGTACGAGGCCTAAGAAAGGTGAAAAATGGAGGTGTTGTAATCAGCACAGAAGATAAAGGAGACGTTGAAAAACTCAAGAAATTGGACAAACTAGTCTCCTCGGGCCTGACGATTGAAGAACCGACTAAGCGCCGCCCAAGGATAACCATTGTTGGCGTTCCCCTAGCCCTTCCGGAAGAAGAAGTATATAACTGCATTTACGAACAAAATATCGCAGATAAGTTCCCTACCTCTACGCGCGAGTCCTTCTTGGCAGCCATTAAGCTAAGCCACAAGTCCGGTAAAAGAAACCCCTCAACGTGCAATTACGTTTTAGAAGTTCCTGCAGGTATCAGAAAGGCACTCATAAACCAAGGTCGAATTTTTATACAATGGACCTCATGCCCAGTCAGGGATTTCACGATTGTAACGAGGTGTTTTAACTGCCAACAGTTTAGGCACTCATCCAAACACTGTCGGGAAACCAGCCCTACGTGTGGCCACTGCGGTGAACCTGGACATGCGTTCAAGGAATGCGTCAACAAATCTGCGGCCCCAAATTGTGCAACATGCAAGCGCTTCAAGAAGAAATGTGACCACGAAACGGGAGATGTAAGTTGCCCAGCACGTAAGTTTGCCGAGGACAGATACATTAACTCAATAGATTATGAGGGCGCCTAAGAGCGCTACCTATAAGTTATATATTAAGGCACTACTTAAGTTACTTATATTTATTTTAACTATGATTAATGAATTACTTTATAGTATAGATAATTTCTCAGTGTCTGAATCAAAAATTTGCGAGATAGAGGAGTGTAAAAAGTTAATAACCACTGACAACAAAACATTGACCATACTTACCCAAAACATCCGCAGCATAAACCGTAATATGAGCGGGTTTGAGGTCCTGTTGCAGAGGCTTGATATGAGCTGTGATATAATTGTATTAACAGAATGTTGGCTTTCAAACCAGACCACGTACATACCATCTTTAAACGGGTACACTTCTCACAAAACGGATATAAACATTAACAAAAACGACGGACTAGTTATCTATACAAAAAATAATTTAAAAATTAAGGTAGAAGAACTGATACTGTTAGATAGTAATTTTTTAGCACTCACAATTAACTCCGACATAGTGATTTTGGTTATTTACAGACCCCCATCCCAAAATATCGATACCTTTTTAGACTCCCTCGACTCAAATTTGAACAAATATACATCATACAACACAGTTATTCTTACAGGTGATATAAATATCAATATTGCATCGAAACTAGCTAACACTCATACTCACAAATACCTAAACATTTGTGCTTATCATGGGCTTCTACCCGCACATTACTTCCCTACTCACCAAAGTGGCTCATGCTTAGATCATTTTATCATAAAGGCAAATATACCATGTACAACATTAGTTACTAATACCAGTCTCACAGACCATCAGGCGATATTTTTATCACTACAATTATATGTACCAAGAAAAAACTGCACACGTACGTACAAAAGAATTAATATAAACAACCTCGAAAGCGACTTAAGTAAAATTAATTTTGACCCAGTTTACTCCTCACACGATGCAGATTTTTCGTTAAATTACTTCATAAGTTGTTTACAATATGCAATAGCACATAATACTAGTATAACAAACGTACCCTCTAGATTCAAAAGTATTAAACCATGGATCACACCAGGCCTCGTTCGTTGTATAAGACACAGAGATAAATTGCACTTAAAAGCGAAATTAGCACCCGATAACCAGACACTTTCCATTATCTACAAAAGATACCGCAACTTTTGCAATAAACTGTTAAAGAACCTTAAAATTCAGCACGAACAAAATGAACTGCAAAAAGCAGGAAAAAATACCAAATTACTTTGGAAATGTATTAAAAGTAACATTTTTAAATCCAAAACTACCGAACCCCCACTCGAGTTATTGTCAAGAGAAACAAAATCATCCAATGCGTTAAATAAAATAAACACATACTTCGTCAACGTCGGTAAAACATTGGCTGAAACACATTTGAACTCAAGAATTTCCTCCCATCACCCAAGTACGAATTTACCTTCTAAACTACATTCATTTGTGTTATTAGATACAGATGTTGACGAAATATTAAGAACTATGAACGAGTTAAAGGAAGACTGTGCAGTTGGGTACGACAATATAAGTAATAGTATACTTAAACGATTTAGACACATACTTGCCCCCCCATTGACACATATCTTTCAATTAGGTCTATCAAAAGGAGTGTTTCCGAAAATGCTTAAAAAAGCTGTTATCACGCCGGTTTACAAAACAGGAGACAAATGTTGTATTAGTAATTATAGACCTATTTCCGTCCTCTCAGGCCTATCTAAAATATTAGAAAAAATCATAAATTCCAGGTTGATAAAATATCTTGAAGACAACAATTTGATTTCTGATAACCAGTTTGGTTTTAGGTCAAACAGATCCACTGATAACGCAGTACATCGAGTAACTAATTATATCGTTGATAATCTGGACAAGAATTTGCACTCTGTAGGTATTTTCCTTGACCTTGCCAAGGCATATGATACCATTTCCCGTACAGTGCTACTGCGCAAACTGGAAAAACTTGGAATAAGGGGAACGCAGTTGGCCCTTTTTGAAGACTATCTCAGAGACCGACAACAATGTGTAAAAATTGGACCATACACTAGTTCTTACCAAAAAAATAATGATTACGCTATTCCTCAAGGAAGTGTATTAGGATGTACCTTATTCCTGGTTTATATAAATGATCTGTGCAGCTTAAAACTAGAAAATGGGATCATTGTAACGTATGCGGACGACACGGCTATAGTATTTTCAGCCAAATCGCGCGCTCAATTATATAATCACGCACAAGAAGGGCTTAACATAGTTACTAACTGGCTTTATAAAAATTTACTAACATTGAACTCTGACAAAACAAAATACATTGTATTGTATTTACGATGAGTAACATTAAGCCCCCGACACCTGACCTTGACATTTACGCTCATACTTGTGGTTCTAGTGCTAACAACGCATGCAACTGCCCTGCTTTGACAAAAACTGATGATGTGAAATATCTAGGCGTCACGATTGACACACATTTGAATTTCCGCAGGCACATCGAATTATTATGTACTAGAATTCGTAAATTAATGTTTATATTTAAGAACGTGAGAAATATCGCCGACTATGAGGTTGTAAAACTAGTTTATTTGGCTATGTGTCAATCTGTCCTTACATATTGCATATCATCGTGGGGTGGTGCAGCTAAAACAATTTTACTGCCGTTAGAACGTGCTCAGAGAGCTATTTTAAAAGTATCCACATTTCGCCCTTTTAGATTTCCTACACACCAGCTGTATTCCGAATGTAAAGTACTAACAGTTCGACAACTGTTTATCTTAAATACGATTCTAAAACAGCACAGAGAGCTTCAATACAACCCAACAACAACAGACAAAAGACGAAAAGACTTAGTCTGTGGAACCCCGCAGACGAGGCATGCTTATGTAGACAGATTTTACTTATTTTTAGGACCGTTTATATATAATAAACTAAAAAATTATTAAACATATATAGTGTTAATAATACAATATGCAAAAAAAGGGTATCAGAATATTTAGGTACATTAAACTATTCAGACACTGAAAACATCTTAGCAATTTTAAAGTAGAATTGTAACATGTACACTTAGTTATAACCTATGTTTTAAGAAAAATTATTTAATATTGAAAAAAAGTAATTGTAATACCAGAAATTGCCTGAAACACAGGTCTTACCTAGATCAGGCAGATCATTAAAACAAAATGTTGATCTTACTTAATAATGAATATAAGAAGTGTAATTTGATAGTTAGAAATAATAGATACTTAGCTCTAATCGTATAAGCACTTCAGAAGTTAAATTAAGTTTACTCTTAAGAAAAACACCCAAATCTTGTACATTGAATATGGAATATTTTTTTTTTTTTTTTTATTTTTTTTTTTTTTTTATCTATAAAGCCTTTTTACCTTGCCAATTTGTCGCAAATGGATCAATATTGTTTTGATGCCTACATTAAAAGCTGCTGCTAGCTCAGCTGTAGATTGAGTTTCGTCAGCTTCCACAATCGCCTTTAATTCATTATTGTTAACCAAAGTCTCCGGACGACCACGAGCTTCATTTTTCAAGTCAAAATTTCCAGAACGGAACCGGGAAAACCAATAACGGGTTGTGCGTTCGTTTATACAGTTCTCTCCGTAAACGTTTTTGATGTTACGTGCCGTTTGTGTCGCGTTGGTGCCACGACGGAACTCATATTCCATAATTATACGATTTTTTAAAGTATCCATTATGACGAAAAATGTTCAAATGTAATGAAAATACAACGCTAATCAAAAAACAAAAGACTGAGTTCGTAAAAAGAATGTCATGGTTTTAAAACAAAATTAATTTGAATTTAGAATACAGAGCCATTACAAACTTTTTTTTATTTAAAATGGCCAGTACTGAAGAACGGCAATTTCATAGGTAAAGACCTAATATTAAAATCATCCTCTAATCCCTAACGGTTGAAGAGTTTAACCTTCTATCATCAGTTCACCTAAATAACTTGAAAGTATACCACTGCAGGTCTTTAGATACGTATGAAATTGAAAGAATTATCCTCCAACTCCTAACCGTTGAGGAGTTGTACCTTCCACCTTCCATCATCAGCTTACCTAAATAATTTGAAAGAATACGACTAAAGGTAACATATATACATATGATATTTAAAGATTTATCCTCCAACTCCTAACCGTTAAGGAGTTGTACCTTACATCATCAGCTCATCATCATAAAATGATGACTGCCACACGCAAATACCGGTGTAACTTCAGAAAATATACGAAAAACATAGTATGTGCCTATAAAAAATGAGGGTTTCCCTCGATTTCCCTGGGATGCCATCATCAGATCCTGATATGCTGGCAATGGGACCACCTCGAAAGCATACCCTTTCGAATACAAAAAAAAACGGTCCACAACTGACTGAGTAATCGGTGAACATACATAAAAAAAAAAAAAAGGAAATAAATACATACAGTGGAACATAGAACCTCCTCCTTTTTGGAAGTCGGTTAAAAAGTGGATAGGTTAGGAAAAAAATGATATAATACAAAATTTTAACAAAAAAAAAACCGACTTCAAGAACGACCAAATTGAATTGAGTTATTCGTCAATTTGTCGCGCACATACATAATGCAAATTGAAGGTTTTCTCATGGATGACATGTCAGAACTGGACTTAATTTAAATGGGACCACATGGGAAGCATCAGCTTTCAAATAAAAAAAGAATCATCAAAATCGGTTCATCCAGTCGAAAGTTATGAGGTAACAAACATAAAAAAAAATAAAAAAATACAGTCGAATTGAGAACCTCCTCCTTTTTTTGAAGTCGGTTAAAAATATAATATAATAGTTAATAAAAATTGACAAATATTTATAATCATTGATTTATCGATAGTTCATCAACTATATATGGCGCGTTTTCGACCGGAGGCACCGGTTGACCTGAAGTGATGCTGTGACCGCGCGCTCTCCGCCCTCTATCTCGATAACGGTTCACCGTATGAAAAAATTTTTAACAAAATTTTGTATTCTACAATATTGACAATAAATACAAATAGCAAAAACCCATAGGAAATGAGATATTTACAAAAAAAGCGAAAAAAACCGATTTTTGTGACCTTTGACCTTGTAATTTAATAGTTGCGTACACCCTACCATGTGTAGGTTTTGAGACAACTTTTAGGGTGTCAATATACAAGTATTTACAGACTTACAGCTGGTATCTCGAATTCCGAGGTGAACTTACTATAATGACTGGACTTTAAGTAGTTTTTTTTAATACGTCATAAATCGTAAACTGCAATTTACCTTTCATTCAATCAACACAAATATAAAAATAAAATAAAAATTATATTATGTTACTTGTTGCTGCGGAACCCTTCATGGGCGAGTTAGCCGCTTTTTTTATCTCAATCAGTTGGTAAACGACGGAATTCCAAGGCAACAAATATTAAATAATTAAAGAACGGAATGACGCGTCAAGCTATACTGGCCAATTGAATAAAACATTCAATTCGCTCTCTGCCACATTTTAACTAAGCACTATTTTTAACCCCCGATGCAAAAAGAGGGGTGTTATTAGTTTGACGTGTCTGTCTGTCTGTCTGTGGCACCGTAGCTCGCGAACGGATGAAGCGATTTCATTTTAGTTTTTTTTGTATGAAAGGTGAGTTACGTGCGAGTGTTCTTAGACATGTTTCATGAAAATCGGTTGATTCGTTTAAAACTTATGGGGTTGAAAGTGGGGAAGAATAACCGAATGTCTGCAAAAATATCATCGAGTGGGGTCTCAAATTAAAGCGCATAGCGTGTTTTTTACTTTTTAAAGGGAACTCAGGTTATTGTGTCGGGGGTGTTTAAAATTTTGAGAATTTATAGTTATATTCAAAAAGGATCTTAGTAATAATTTTATACGATGCTACGAATATAACCGCAACATTATGCTAAATGATAAGGGGACAAGTAAAATTATGCCACTTTTTACTGCGACTCGAGTTTTACGGAGCAATTTGGACAGTTATTTGAGAACTCCCGGTGTTGGGGAAGGAATTGAAACAAGGAAAATCTACAATATTATATTCCAAAGACATTTTATCGGTGAAGAGGATAGACTGAATAGTTTTAACGCTCAAATTTTTCCACTTAGGTTTTAGTCAATATGTTCGTTTATTGCGCGAAATATCTCAGTCAAAATTATTAGGCAGTTGAATTTTTCTTCTTCATCATCAGCCACTGCTGGACATAGATCTCTCCTAACTGTTCTCTCTATTTAAGGTTCCGTACCCAAAGGGTAAAACGGGACCCTATTACTAAGACTTCGCTGTCCGTCCGTCCGTCTGTCTCCAGGCCGTATCTCATGAACCGTGATAGTTAGACAGTTGAAATTTACCAGAGATGAAGTATTTCTGTTGCCGCCATAATAACAAATACTAAAAACAGAATACAATAAATAATTAAGGGGGCTCCCATACAAGAAACGCGATTTATTCCTTCTTTTTGCTCGATATTACTCGATATAACGGCAATAGGTAGACGCCTGAAATGTAAAAATAATGTTACGGAACCCATCCTGTGCGAGTCCGGGTCGCACTTGGCCGGTTTTTTAATCGTTGTTACAAACCCTCACCTGAGAGAAGACCCGAGCCCAGCAGTGGGACATTATGGGTTGTGGATGATTTGACAGTCTTGGACGAGAATCGAATATACTCCGACTTAGCAGAGAGGATCGCTTCCCGCTCGACAATTGAGTCAGTCATCGATGTCTTCATTAAATATGCAATATTTTAAAACTATAAAAATTATTTTTTTATTGCATTCGTTTCCTGTTTCTCCATTTTTAATGTTTATATTTTATTCCACATATTATTTATATTGTTATGACGTCATTTCCACAGTAATATAAATGTAACTGTACCAGGAGAACAGCTCTTTATGTTGGTTGTAAACTGCGAGAAATTGCAATTTACAAAATATATTGCGCTTTTGGGAAAGTGTTGCCATATTAGATATTATTTTCTCCTCAACTAACAATCTCGCGACACATAACAAACATTGATAGTAATTATGTTTTTTTACCCCACTACAGGGATGTCAAAATGAAGCGTAATAGCTTTGGCAGTCTCTGTATGTGTGTATGTATGTTCCACTGAACCTATTTTTAACCGACTTCCAAAAAGGAGCAGGTTCTATCGCTTAGACTTTTGTAATTGTTCGTTTGTATTCTTTTTGGCTTAGCACCGACTTCAAACAGATTCTAGGTACCTAGCACACATTATAATACTACTATTTAAATGAATAAAGAATTAGGTATAGGCAATTTATGAAGAACCAGTTTATTTTACGCTTTTAAGTGTGTTTTTGGCAGAGAGTTTTCGTTGGATGTTTTTTCGAAGTCGGTTTTTTTTTAATGAATTAAATGTCAATAGATTCGTAATAATTGTCCGGGTGACATAGGTTATTTTTATAAAAAGTTTTTACCTAAACTGAATGAATCAGTCAGGGCAAGTTATTTTATTTACTTTTGTTATTTTTAAAAAAGACAAAATATACAGCGATATTTTATATAAATCCTTTAACAGAAATATTTTACCTGTACAGACTACGATGAATATTGAAACAGATTTCTATCTGTTTCAATATTCACGGTAGTCTGTACAAGTAATAACAAGTTTTTTTCTAAATACTTTTTATTATTTATTCCTCCATTACAGACTACAGTCCATCTGCGTTCGTTTCTCAATTAAATAAACACATTATACGTAGTACAGGCGAGCTGAAGACCTCGTCTGTTTATAGCCATTTTGTATTCTGTTTGTAAGAAAAAGTGGGTAGAAATAAAAGTGTCTGATGTTAGTGGGATTTATTTGAAGGCCTCCCCCTTACGCGCTGATAGTGGGTAAGCGTTTACCATGTACAGTGTACAGTTTTGATTACTTCTGAAACTAGAAAAGATACATTGTTGTACCCTTACATCCAACAAGAACGAGCCTGAGCTACTCCTCATAACATCAGCTATATGCTAGTAAAAGTTTCGTCAAAATCGGTTCAGCCGTTCCAGAGATTAGTCGGAACAATCAGACAAAAACAAATCAACTTATGCAATTATAATTATTTATTTAAGCAGTTTTTTTTTCTTTGAACATGTATACTTATGGGGCGCACATGCGGTGAGTGAGGAAAACATCTACCTAGTTATGACTTGAGCGTCTCAATAAAACATAACTATCAATTATAAAGTCAGAAACTAAATGTTATTTTCTAAAAATGAATATCTTAATATTTAATAACTACAACTATTTGTTGTCCTGTAAAATGTGTTACTTGAGTAAGTTATTTGATAATACCATGCTAAACGGAATACTGTAACTTTTAATTTCAATTGTGAGCTTGTTACTAACTAACAATTATAATAAAATAGGAGATTCAATAACATTTGTCTATAACTAAAGTAATGTTTTAAAAATTGATTTCAAATAATTGTGAGTAACAAGTCTAACCTGTTGACATCCGCTCTTACATTTAAATTGTAATAGCGTGAGGTTAATTACAGTAATTCTAATTATTTAATTAAGGATTTATCATGTCATTAGAATAAGGCGTAACGTATTTAATTGTTTTTGGAAAGTGAATACGAAACCAACGACATCCGTTATACAGCGACTACTGTCATCATGATTTGAGGTGTTGGTTTCGTATTGGCGAGAATAAATAAAGAGATCACTTTAGTACGAGCATTGTACCAGAGAGGACGTGCTGTAAATAAGTTAAGTATATAGGCTTCTTAATTGTGGTAATTAACTATTAAACATTTGTTACTAATAAGTTAAGATGTGACTTTTAAAAGAGAATAAACTATTAAACATTTGTAACTATGTAATAAGTTAAGATGTGATTTTTGAAAGAGTGGCTATGAGTTTCTTTGCCAGGATTCTTCTCATAAGGCCCTACGCATTTTGGAAACTGGAAGTTGTGCCGATCTATGATTTTAAGTTTAACTATAGATTCAAATTAATGTTCATTAAATAGATGAAATCTAGTTTGAACCTGAGTTGTTGTTTTAATAAATCCTAGTGTACAACGGGGGTGGTAATGCATTGATTGAGAACGGTCTATTTTGCCCATAAATCATTAGTTAATGAGTGACGTCAGCGAAGCTGATGTCACCCTTTCTAAAAATCATCTCTCTTTCCAAATCTAACACATTCGTCCGATTTCGGAGCAGCTCGTCTCGATCCGTGCGAGCTTCGGGCGTAAGGTTTTATTTTAGTTACGGAATTTCTTGATTCGGTCGCCGCGCTCAAAGCCCGCGATAAAAGCTATGCAATAGCTTAAAAAACACATTTTAAGTGCATTTACTGCAAAACTGTTATTTTAAAACTATAAACAGACACTTCGATTTTATTTATTTATATATGTATTTTTTATAGAAAGACCGACTCAATTGATACCAGGGCCTCATAGAAAACCGGTTTAGCGATTCTTAGTTTTCACCGAATGAGTGAGGTTACTGCAGTCCAAACACCTCCCATAATAATTCTATGAGAAGTGGGGGTCATTATCATTATAGGGTGCCATCTTCAAACTGAAGTTTGAAGGTCAGCAGACAGTATTCCCCGCGATCATATCGTCTAATATAGTGAAGAAGAAAGTAACCTTCGTTGGTCACTTACAAAGGGGCCCTCAACATGAATTCCTGAGGATTTCTTTAGAAAGAAAAATACCTGGCCGGAAGACACCAGGTCGACCACAGGCCGCTCATGATCGCGAGAGAGGGTCAGAAATCAGTATTTCATTTGTCATTTGAAAATAGGCATGTGTCCGCTAACAATAAATCGGATGGATTTGAATTTCTAATTATTAATTATGACGTGAAGATAAGAATAAACAAAACAATTTCACTTAAAAATTTAAGATTATTATTATTTATACAAAATAAGTTCGGAAAAAAAAACCGACTTCCAAAAAACATCCAACGAAAACTCTCTGCCAAAAAAACACTTAAAAGCGTAAAATAAACTGGTTCTTCATAAATTGCCTATACCTAATTCTTTATTCATTTAAATAGTAGTATTATAATGTGTGCTAGGTACCTAGAATCTGTTTGAAGTCGGTGCCAAGTGACTATCGCTTAGACTTTTGTAATTGTTCGTTTGTATTCTTTTTGGCTTAGCACCGACTTCAAACAGATTTTAGGTACCTAGCACACATTATAATACTACTATTTAAATGAATAAAGAATTAGGTATAGGCAATTTATGAAGAACCAGTTTATTTTACGCTTTTAAGTGTTTCTTTGGCAGAGAGTTTTCGTTGGATGTTTTTTGGAAGTCGGTTTTTTTTTTTATAAAAAGTTTTTATTTTTCAGTTTTTAGTGCAAACAATCGTAGGTAAGTAGTAAGTTGAACTATTTCATCAAATTTCATTTAAATAGTCTATAATCTATCATCAGTTCACCTAAATAACTTGAAAGTATACGACTGAAGGTCTTTAGATACGTATGAAATTGAAAGAATTATCTTCCAACTCCTAACCGTTGAGGAGTTGTACCTTCCACCTTCCATCATCAGCTTACCTAAATAATTTGAAAGAATACGACTAATGGTAACATATATACATCTGATATTTAAAGATTTATCCTCCAACTCCTAACCGTTAAGGAGTTGTACCTTACATCATCAGCTCATCATCATAAAATGATGACTACCAGACGCAAACGGGTGTAACTTCAGAAAATATACGAAAAACATAGTATGTGCCTATAAAAAATGAGAGTTTCCCTCGATTTCCCTGGGATCCCATCATCAGATCCTGATATGCTGGCAATGAGACCACCACGGGAGCATACCCTTTCGAATACAAAAAAAAAAAATTAAATCGGTCTACAACTGACGGAGTAGTCAGGTAACATACATAAAAAAAAAAAAAAAAAAAAAAAAAAAATACATACAGTGAAACATAGAACCTCCTCCTTTTTGGAAGTCGGTTAAAAATAGCCATTAAACCACGTGACTGTAAACACGAATCAGAAAGTGTTACGTCAGGCCGTGCAAAACATCATTGTTGTGGTTGACGTTTTCATAGAACAGAACACGTTACTTGATAATATTTTTCAAATTTAGCATTGTTTGTCACTTTGATAATATAATAATTCTTAGTCATTGAAGTCAATATCACTATGAAATCAGTATTTAGCATGGCTAATAGCAATAATATGTAAAAAATATGTTCTAAAAAACAAAATACTTAACCTCAACTAATATGCTAATGTTTTATAGATATTCTTGAGCAAAATTCATTAATTTTGTTTTAACACATTTAAATTACCTACATTATTTGTGACATCAAAATGATCTACTCAAAAATACATTCTTGTATTTGTTGATAAACAATGTGCATCATCCCTCCTTGCTAACTAGTGTAAGCCACTGTTTTCGTACTTGTTGATTGTTAGGAACATAATCTTATATATAAAATTCTCGTGTCACAATGTTAGTTACCATACTCCTCTGAAACGGCGAGACCGATTTTTATGAAACTTGGTGTGCATATCGGGTAGGTCTGAGAATCGACCAACATCTATTTTTTATACCCCAATTTCTTTTGGCAAAACAACGTTTGCGGGTCAGCTAGTAATATATAAATAATTAATTGTTTGGAGTTTCTACACACTTCTTATAATACGAAGAATTAGTTTTTATTATAGAACACTTTGATTTCAATACACAATCAGTTTTGTTTTGCACGGCGTGACGTCATTTAAGACGCCATGACAGTCATGAGTGTTTTCGAGGGAAAATTAAATTGTTTTTTTTCAAATGTTAAATAAACATTGAAAATATTCGATATTTTTATAAATAATGGATTGTTGGGGTATAATAGATATTAAGGTATATTAATACACCATTTTTTAAATTTAGGGCCGGTTTTTCAATCCGCAGTTAAACGGTCTAATAACTAACAAGGGAATAAATGTATCCAGCTCTTTAACAAGCGAATAAACTTTTTGTGTTTTTCAATCGGGAGTAAACAGTCAGATAGTTACTTGATGGTCCTTCACAGCTATGTTCACTGTAATCATGCGTAAGTGAGATGCAGCTATACAGGTAGTCACACGTTAGATAAGGACCAGAAACTTTTAGACAACATTCAAGTTGACTGTTCTTTTTCTATTTCTTTTTGTCTTTTTTATGATTGCCGGTTTGGGATATTTAATTAAATGAAATGAAAGCTATTATTATATAGATTATAATTATTATTTGTCTATAATAGATGTAGTAAATAATAATTTAGTAAAAAGTCGTTTAGGATATTCCTGTATAGAGTCCATAACAATGATTAAAATCAAAATTTATAAAAATGAAATGCGGGGTTTTGCGGGTGGTGCATAGTAATTTTTTAAACGAGTGTTTCTACATTTAATAAATATGTGTTTAAAAGTAAAAAGTATATTTGTATTTATGTCAGATCTCTGTACCTATTGGTGACGAGCAGATTCCCTAGCGGCAAGTCGCAGAACTAACGTATGACAGATAAAAATACGTATACACGTTCACATTCCACTTTTAGAATACTGTTTACCCTCACGAAGTGGTCCTAAAGTTTTTTTTTTACTACTCCGTAGACGTCAATCAATGAAATCATTGTAGAAAGAATTTAAATGGTGACGAGCAGATTCCCTAGCGGCAAGTCGCAGAACTAACGTATGACAGATAAAAATACGTATACACGTTAACATTCCACTTTTAAAATGCCTACGTATTTTTACTTCTCCGTAGACGTCTATCAATGAAACAATAACAATGCACTCGCTCTGTACATTAAACTGCCAGGTAGAAGTGTCTGTCATACGTTAGTTCCGCAAACGGCCACTAGGGAAATCTTCTCGTTACCAATAGTACAAGCTCTGTTTTGTTTCGAACTAGATAGCAGTGTGTGAAATAAAAATTCTTCATCTTCTCTATAGTATCTATAACCTATATTTCTCTAATAACCCTTTTTACCTCAGAACAAAAAGTCAATCGAGTCAAAAACATCCATAATCTATCAAATATTCAACAACGACAACGTACTTAAAGTTTACCACAAATAGGTACAAGAGAAATACACAACGTCAAATCACTATTCTACAGAATAAAACACTAACTGAGGTTTGAAAGCACAGATAAAGTTATCAGTCAGATTACAGCTTTATTCGTCTGATAACTGATGTCTGACTATTGAAAGACCCAAACTTACGCTAACTGAGGAATAAATGCTATTTGACTGTTTATCTGACTATTGAAAAACCGGCCCTTAGTCAACTAGCCTATTGCAGGTGTCCATGGTTGCCCATAGTCACTTACTATCAGGTACCTATCTGCTTATTTAGCCTCTAAAATCATATCCAAAAATATTACGGAACCACTGGTTTGCAAACCTAACTCGAATTAGGACGATTTAGAATTAGGCAATTTGTGTGAAACATCAGATACAGTACCAGGATAACATAAGTAGAAACAAGTGGGTACTAAAATAAATGAATTTTCAAAACACTCCAATAAAAATGGTTTTTCTTCGTTTTCAGACTATGAACTCAGTGTACCGCTGTGTATTTATTTAGGTACTGTGTACAAACAAACACACAATAGTTGTGTATTCAGGATGATTTTATGACTCTTTTGTTCAACCGCGTCGAAGGATAACGATTTTAGTAGCTTTTAAACATGTTGGGACGTGTTATTGCATAGTTTAATACTAAGTTTTGTTACTTTTACTGTATTTTGGGTGAATAAATTGCCCGATAGAACAAGTACCTCATCGTGAGAAAGCAAATCGCCATCCGCTTCTGAAATAAGCCTCCTCCAACATCAGTTTTGGGCAGTCGAACGTAAACAAAAGTTGACAACTTTTGTGTTGTCAACACATGTTGGTGAGAAAAGTTTTTGTAAAGCCGAGTCTCCACTGAACAAAAGTTAGCAACTTTTGTGTTGTCAATCTTTTTTGTGCGGTCAAATTTCGGTGGAGACGCGCCTTTAGGTATAATCATTTTTCTACCCTAAGTAAAATGTAATTATTAGAAGATTTATTTCGACGTCAAGTTTTAGGCGCGATAAATTTATTAACGCAATACAGGATTACTTATTTCTAAGTAGTTTAATCTTTGTACACTAGATGGCACCGAATTAAACTATAGTAATTAGATGTCGCTTCAGTCAAAACAATACAAGAAGTATAAGAAATCGAGGATAGTTTTTGAGGCAAAGTAAAACTGCTCACCCATTATGTACTCCTAGTAGCTGTCAGGAACGAGTGCGATATTTCTCCACACTATCTTGACACACGCGCACTTAACACTTACTTATTGCACTTGATAATTATTACCTGTAACAGACAAACACGAGCTTAGGAATTAACTATATTAACCATATTATTATTTTTAAAAAGAACTTCTCATCTTGTGTCGAGGTTGACTTTATAATCATGCAGGAAACGGACTCAAAGAATACTCAGAGATATATAGTCTAGGCCGAAACAAAAGTGTCCCTTTTTTGAGTCCGTTTCTTTTTTTTTTTAATTACAGCCTATGTATTAAAGTTTGGCGGGGTTTCAAGCCCAATTAGACGTTTGGGGAATTAGATGTTCGGGGAATTAGACATTCGGGGAATAGACGTTCGGGGAATTAGACAAACTGAACCTACTAGACGTTACGGGAATTGGTGTAAGCGACCGCTCCGATTAAAACCTCTTATATATTCTGAAATTATTGAGTCTCCTATAAAGTATACTCGTATAATCAATTGATCTCGACATTGATAGCTCGTGCGCTATGTAGGCACGATCTATCAATCGGGAGAACTGTCAAACAAATGACAGATAAGGTTTTATTAAAAAAGTTTATATAATACATTTTTCACAAGTTTCTATTTGTTTGAACCTTCTTGTTAGCAGTCACGATAGGTTGATAAGAGAGAGATATACAACCTTCTGACAAACAACAAAAAAGAATAGAACAAAATGATGGCGTGAATAAGAGAAATATGGATTCAAAAACTATATACTCCTTTTTAGGAGGAATATGAAATTTGGAGACCAATGATGCAGAAGCATCACCAGGCCGCCGTAGTGTGGGTCACCATGCTGCATTGCTGGCAGAGTAGTCATTTTGGCAGGGCCATACTTAAAAAAATATACAAGTGAAGTGCAGAACGCTAAAAAAACCGGCCAAGTGCGAGTCGGACTCGCGCACCGAGGGTTCCGTACAAACCTGTAGGTATAATAAGTATATATTATGATGTAACTAAAAATTTATGCTTTTCGCAATTTTTCCTATAATTATGCTATAAGACGTTGCTTCGTATCAAATTTTAAGATTCTGAGTTTACGGGAAGTACCCTGTAGGTTTTGATTCCCTGGAGAGTGTCGAAAATTTGCAGCATAAACGACTGTATCTTTTGATTTCGTTGGCTTAGTAGGGACAGCAGACCTGAGTATTTGATATAAATTTCAGCTTGATACCTCCACGCGTTCCTGGGATAAAGGGTCTTGACAGACAGACAGACAGGCGGACAACAAAGTGATTTTATAAGGGTTCTGTTTTTTCCTTTAGAGGTACGGAATCCTAAAAAACTACCAGGAGATCATTTAACTGTAAGAGCTTTTCGAATAATGAAATGCTCTGCAGATGTTCGATGCGACCCACATAATATAACCTCCTATAGAAGATCTGTTTAGTCCTATATCATTTTGATATTACGAGCTCGCGTATCATCTCATACAATATTTATATTAACAAGTAAAAAAAGCAAAGTTTGGATAAATATTTAATTTTATTAATGCGTATTTCGTTTAAGAGATCCGCATTCGAATTGTATTACTTTTTACCCGACTACGGCAAAGCCAAAGGAGTGTTATGATTTTGACAGGCTATGTATGTATGTATGTTCATTTGTTCCCTCACAGCTCCTTAACTACGTATTAGAACTGGACAAATGAGGTATCGTTACGTAGTAATGTACCATAACACATTAACAACGCGTGACTACGGCTTTTGAAACTGGTTTCATACTTTTTCAGCGTCGTTTTTTGTCGTAGTTGGGTTTTAGTTTTTACTTTTTTTTATATACGTAGAACACACTCAGGCCGCGCCGCTGTGTGTGTCCGGGGCAGGCAGAGACGTTCGAACACCAGTATTATTATTACTATTATTGTCCTTTCTAACTCTGATAAATAAAAAAAAAAAACTTCGTTTAAAAAAACCGACTTCAAAACTGAAAAGTATAAAATAACTTAATTTGTATGTGCTACCTATTCATAGGTTTGAATTCGGCGCCAAGCCAAATGTAATAGTAGGTACCACACTCGCTATATTTCGAGACGAACGTCAACGACGTCACCGACGCTTCGGTTGTTTTGTCCTACGCGACGAGCAGCTATCCCGCTCAAGGTCACGCGCGGCGAATCCTACTATTACATTTTGGCTCGGCACCGACTTCAAACCTATGAATAGGTAGCACATACAAATTAAGTTATTTTATACTTTTCGGTTTTTGAAGTCGGTTTTTTTAAACGAAGTTTTTTTTTATTTTTCGCTTTTTAGTCTTTCTCAAGTCTCTCATCATCATTTCACTTAAATAACTTGAAAGAATACGACTAAAGGTAACATACAACATACTGTATAGGATAATAAATAAATATTTCGGACATGATGTTTACAGAATATGAAAGCATGCAGACAATTGCCTTAACTTTATTGCAGGCGCTCACGTAAATTTGAGGGTTTCCTTCAATTTCCTTGGGATCCCATGATCAGATCCTGATATGGTGGCCATGGCACCACATGGGGAGCATACCCTTTCGAATACAAAAATAATTTTCAAAATCGGTCAACAATTGACGGAGTAATCAATGTACATACATAAAAAAAAAAAAAAAAAAAAGAACCGATGAAATTGAGAACCTCCTCCTTTTGGAAGTCGGTTAACAAATAAAGAGACAATCTGTCACTTGTAATGCACATTGAACATTTAAACCGAGATGGGATGGGTCAGTGTGGTTTTTACCCGACTTCAAAAAAAGGAGGAGGTTCTCAATTCGACCTAATATATGTTTTTTTTTTCATGTGTGTTCTCGGATAACTTCGTCGTTTATTAACCGATTTTGATGATTATTTTTTCAATGGAAAGGAGATATCCCAACGGTGGTACCATGATAAGGACACTAAGATCTGATGATTGCATCCAAGAGAAATCGAGTCGAACCTTTAAGTCGGTTTTTATTTTGTTAAAATTTTTGTGAATATCAATCTAGGAAATAACCAATAACTTAAGATTATTTTTAGAGTCACTCTCAAACAACAAGAGTAGTGTGTTCCCTCGTCGGCCGTACCTCTGTTGAGGGAGTGAGGAGTGAAGCACTCCCGCGATGTCCTCCGAGCCTCTGAGACGCACTCACAGATATTTGATTTTTGACGAGCGCAACTAACATGATTACAGATAGATGCTCGCGTTAATAATGCAGTAACGTTCTAAGTCTCGGCTTCGATATCATTAATTGTTTTTAAACTGTAATTTATATATTAAAACGTTTAGATTTTTTTTACATCGCGAGTGGCATGTAATAAGAAGCCTATGTCCAAAAAAAAAAACCGAATTCCAAAAACATCCAACGAAAACTCTCTGTCAAAAAACACTTAAAAGCGTAAAATAAACTGGTTCTTCATAAATTGCCTATACCTAATTCTTTATTCATTTAAATAGTAGTATTATAATGGGTGCTAGGTACCTAAAATCTGTTTGAAGTCGGTGCCAAGTGACTATCGCTTAGACTTTTGTAATTGTTCGTTTGCATTCTTTTTGGCTTAGCACCGACTTCAAACAGATTTTAGGTACCTAGCACCCATTATAATACTACTATTTAAATGAATAAAGAATTAGGTATAGGCAATTTATGAAGAACCAGTTTATTTTACGCTTTTAAGTGTTTTTTGACAGAGAGTTTTCGTTGGATGTTTTTGGAAGTCGGTTATTTTTTTTTTATAAAAAGTTTTTATTTTACAGTTTTTAGTGCAAACAATCGTAGGTAAGTAGTAAGTTGAATTATTTCATCAAATTTCATCATCAAGAATACAAATTAAGGTACGTGTAATATTAAAATCATCCTATAATCCCTAACTGTTGAAGAGTTTAATCTTCTATCATCAGCTCACCTAAATAGCTTGAAAGTATACGACTGAAGGTCTTTAGATACGTATGAAATTGAAAGAATTATTCTCCAACTCCTAACCGTTGAGGAGTTGTACCTTCCACCTTCCATCATCAGCTTACCTAAATAATTTGTAAGAATACGACTAAAGGTAACTAATATACATATGATATTTAAAGATTTATCCTCCAACTCCTAACCGTTAAGGAGTGGTACCTTACATCATCAGCTCATCATCATAAAATGATGACTACCAGACGCAAATACCGGTGTAACTTCAGAAAATATACGAAAAACATAGTATGTGCCTATAAAAAATGAGGGTTTCCCTCGATTTCCCTGGGATCCCATCATCAGATCCTGATATAAATAATAATAAATAATAAATATTTTGGACATCTAACACACAATGCCATCTAGTCCCAAGCTAAGCAGAGCTTGTGTTATGGGTACTAGACAACTGATAGAAATACATATATACTTTTTTTTTGTAAATACAAAATATGTAAATATGCTGGCAATGGGACCACCACGGAAGCATACCCTGTCGAATACAAAAAAAAATTTCAAAATCGGTCCACAACTGACGGAGTAATCAGGTAACATACATAAAAAAAAAAAAAAAAAAAAAAAAAAAATACATACAGTGAAACATAGAACCTCCTCCTTTTTGGAAGTCGGTTAAAAATAGGCCGCGATACGATGCCTACAGGACCATTAAGTAGAAAATTATTTGTACCATTTCTAAACGACTATTGCGAACGGAAGCCTATCATGTTTGTAATATTTAATGTTTATATGTATAGAAAAATGCGGCCAAGTGCGAGTCGGACTCGCCCATGACGGGTTCCACAGCAGCAAGTAACATAATATAATTTTTATTTTATTTTTATATGTGTTGATTCAATAAAAGGTAAAATGCAGTTTACGATTTATGACGTATTAAAACAAAACTACTTACTAGATTTCGTTCAAACCAATTTTCGGTGGAAGTTTGCATGGTAATGTACATCATATATTTTTTTTAGTTTTATCATTCTCTTATTTTAGAAGTTACAGGGGGGGGGGGGGGCACACATTTTACCACTTTGTAAGTGTCTCACGCGTAAAATAATCAGTTAAGAAAAAAAATATGTTAGAAACCTCAAAATCATTTTTGAAGACCTATCCATAGATACCCCACACGTATGGTTTGGCTGAAAAAAAATTTTTTGAGTTTCAGTTCTAAGTATGGGGACCCCCAAAATTTATTGTTTTTTTCTATTTTTGTGTGAAAATCTTAATGCGGTTCACAGAATACATCTACCTACCAAGTTTCAACATTATAGGTCTTATAGTTTCGGAATAAAGTGGCTGTGACATGCGGGCCGACAGACAGACAGACATGACGAATCTATAAGGGTTCCGTTTTTTTCTTGGCACGGAACCTTAAAAAGTGCACAAAGCTAACGTTTTTAAACAATGGTAGTGATTCTCTTGTTGTATACACTTCTACATCTACACTATTATATAAAGAGGTAAAGTTTGTGTGTTTGTATATTTGTTAAATTGTAAGGGGTAATCTCGGGATCTACTGAACCGATTTTGAAAATTCTTTCACCAATAGAAGGCTACGTTAATAAGGAGTGACATCACTACATAGTATAAAACAAAGTAGCTTTTTCTGTCCCTATGTCCCTTTGTGTGCTTAAATCTTTAAAACTACGCAACGGATTTTGATGCGGGTTTCTTTAATAGATAGAGTGATTCAAGAGGAAGGTTTTTATGTATAATAAATGCATAGTATAGTAACATAATATGGGAACACTCTTAATTTTCGAGGTTTCTAATGTGATGTAGCAAATAAACACGTTTTTTTGCGCTTACATTGCAAACGCTGGTTGCACCCTACGAGATAGATCAAAATAATGTACTACAGTATTGTACACCTTAAAAAGTACTACAAAAAAGTCCACGACGGTATATGTCTATCTCTTAGGGATAACCCACAACAACCATTTTTTATTCCTTTCTTTTTACGAGAAATAATGGCTTATTTACGAAGTGATTATAAGCAATACAAAATGAATCCTTATACAATTAAGTAAATTAAATACATTGTGCATTTAATATAGATCAAAATAGCCCTTTACAGTATCTAATTTAAATGAATATATTCGAAGATATTACAGATTAAAATGCACGAATCGTGGCGTCGGCGGGGGCGTCTGAAATCCACCCGTGCGAAGCCGGGGCGGGTCGCTAGTAGGCTATATAATAACCCGAAAAGTGGAAAGACTTTTTCGTGGTAGCCGGATTTGCAAAGTAAGTCGGCGAAAAAAATGTTTACCGCCCAACGAAGTGGGCACGGGTCAGCTAGTCATCAATAAACTAAAATTCACAAAATAATATTGTTAGATTATAAACTTTAATTTCATCTGCTTACAGTCCATTTTTCAATATCTCATTTTTTTTTTTTTTTTTTTTTTTATGTTTGGCCCGCCAAAATGACTCTGCTCTGCCTGATGGAAAACATAAGCAGAATCCAAGAGTGGTGGTCACCATACTCACTGCGAATGCAGACAGTGCAGTATGGCGACCCACACTATGGCGGCCTAGTGATGCTACTGCATCTTTTAGTCCAGTCAACAAGTATAAAACTTGTTGACTAGACTAATTGGGCCCCCGGTCTCGCACTCACCAACGAAACACGACAGCACGAACGCTGTCATTTTACGTTGATTTTCTGTGCGAGGGTAGTACCGCCCCGGTCGAGCCGGCCCGTTCGTGCTGAAATCAGCGTGGCTCTACTACCTCTGAAGTTACCTACCTCATATCTGAAAAGTTATTTAAAAACGGCTATATTAAGCTAAGCGTGATATAATATAACCTCCTTTCTGAGGATAGGCCTATGTCCAGCAGTAGACTTCAAGACTGTGGATGATGATGTATATCTCTAACGGCCCAGTATATATATTGTCATGAAGAAATATATTCTAGTACAATACTCTAACTGCACGGTTGGCCTAGTGGTTTAAGCGGTCGCCACGCCGCTTGCCAATTCGCCAAGTGTTGTGGATTCAAATCATACACGGGACAACACTTTGTGTGATCCACAAATTGTTGTTCTAAGTTTGGGTGTTAATTGTGTCCGTTTCATGTATGTCTGTAAAGTCCCCCACGACACAGGATGTTTATTCCTAATGCGGGAGTTGTATTTAAAAAAATAAAAAATATATATCTTGAGGCGAAGCCAGACGTCAGAAAGTTCTCATTGATTTCTTGAGACACAGAATGATGAACCTTACAACAATATACATAAAATCGAATATGGATTGAGGTTTGTCGAGATTGACGTGAGTCTGGCTTGTTTATATTCGCTTAAAACTTTTAAGTCGGGCTCCAGTAATTTCATTCATTGGACACAACCGCGAAAAAATTGGATAACACCGTATTTCGATGAGGCCGTGGAACGACTACGGTTTGAACCAGCAATGTCTGTGGAACCATAACTCAAATACATTACAATTGTGACATTTGAACAAATCACGTTTAGAACGGAAACAGATAACGCTGGAACCAACACTCCGGGCGTCCGGTGGCCGGCGTCCGGCTGCATACGGATATTAGTCCGACTTTATTTCTACCGAAAAAATATTTTTCAGTAGTTTATGAGCATTCTATTCTAGGTTTTTTTACTCCCGCATTAGGAATATACACCCTGTGTCGCGGGGGACTGTACAATAAGTGAAAGTAACTCAACAACAAAATTTGTTTCAAACGAATAAAGAAACAAACTCAACAGAGATGTTTTAAGCTATTGCATAGCTTTTATCGCGGGCTTTGAGGCCTTTGCGTGCGGCGACCGAATCAAGAAATTCCATAACGTAACGAAAATAAAACCTGACACCCGAAAGTCGCACGGATCGAGACGATCTGCTCCGAACGACGAATCAACGAACGTTTTCAACAGAGTTGGTAGCCAAACACTACTGCATAAATAAAAATAAATAAATAAGTATAATTGCATAAGTTGATAAAAAATGATATGCAATAGCTTTACCGCGGTAGTCCCCGAGTGCCACAAGTCTTTTTTTTATTTTAATAAAACAGCTCTTAGGGTAGAAAATTATGCATAAAGAGTGTACAGTCTGTGTACATTTAAACTGAGCAGCTTACCAAGTATTGTGTTGACTAAGCATTTAAGATTCTATAAGAACTCACTACCACTATTTAAATGATGGTTTGCAAAGGGACTAAGTACGCGGACTACAGCAAAATATGAAGTTATAAACAACCTAGGCGCGGGTATTTATATCTTTGATCGATGACTCGTCTAGAAATATTTGCGGACGAGGTGAGACTATCGGGGGAAGGGAAGACGGCGCGGGGAGTGTCTCGTCTTCTATATAACTGGCAGTTATTAACTGCTAATATTTTCAGATGCATGTTTAGAACCTCTTTTATTTTTATGTGTCCCTGGTAATTTAAGATCGTGTTACTTGATGACAGCAGGTTTTTTATAAGTTATGACTTGCAAACGATATGGATTCTTTTTAACCGACTTCCAAAAAGGAGGAGGTTCTATGTTTTTTTTTTTTTTATGTATGTTACCTGATTACTCCGTCAGTTGTGGACCGATTTTGATTTTTTTTTTTGTATTCGACAGGGTATGCTTCCGTGGTGGTCCCATTGCCAGCATATCAGGATCTGATGATGGGATCCCAGGGAAATCGAGGGAAACCCTCATTTTTTAGAGGCACATACTATGTTTTTCGTATATTTTCTGAAGTTACACCGGTATTTGCGTCTGGTAGTTATCATTTTATGATGATGAGCTGATGATGTAAGGTACCACTCCTTAACGGTTAGGAGTTGGAGGATAAATCTTTAAATATCATATGTATATAAGTTACCTTTCGTCGTATTCTTACAAATTATTTAGGTAAGCTGATGATGGAAGGTGGAAGGTACAACTCCTCAACGGTTAGGAGTTGCAGAATAATTCTTTCAATTTCATACGTATCTAAAGACCTTCAGTCGTATACTTTCAAGCTATTTAGGTGAGCTGATGACAGAAGATTAAACTCTTCAACAGTTAGGGATTAGAGGATGATTTTAATATTACACGTACCTTAATTTGTATTCTTGATGATGAAATTTGATGAAATAATTCAACTTACTACTTACCGACGATTGTTTGCACTAAAAACTGTAAAATAAAAACTTTTTATAAAAAAAAAAACCGACTTCCAAAAACATCCAACGAAAACTCTCTGTCAAAAAACACTTAAAAGCGTAAAATAAACTGGTTCTTCATAAATTGCCTATACCTAATTCTTTATTCATTTAAATAGTAGTATTATAATGGGTGCTAGGTACCTAAAATCTGTTTGAAGTCGGTGCCAAGTGACTATCGCTTAGACTTTTGTAATTGTTCGTTTGTATTCTTTTTGGCTTAGCACCGATTTCAAACAGATTTTAGGTACCTAGCACCCATTATTATACTACTATTTAAATGAATAAAGAATTAGATATAGGCAATTTATGAAGAACCAGTTTATTTTACGCTTTTAAGTGTTTTTTGACAGAGAGTTTTCGTTGGATGTTTTTGGAAGTCGGTTTTTGTTTTATATGCACATACTATGTTTTTCGTATATTTTCTGAAGTTACACTGGTATTTGCGTCTGGTAGTCATCATTTTATGATGATGAGCTGATGATGTAAGGTACAACTCCTTAACGGTTAGGAGTTGGAGGAAAAATCTTTCAATTTCATACGTATCTAAAGACCTTCAGTCGTATACTTTCAAGTTATTTAGGTGAACTGGTGATAGAAGGTTAAACTCTTCAACAGTTAGGGATTAGAGGATGATTTTAATATTACACGTACGCATAGACCTTAATTTGTATTCTTGATGATGAAATTTGATGAAATAGCTCAACTTACTACCTACCTACGACTGTTTGCACTAAAAACTGAAAAATAAAAACTTTTTATAAAAAAAAACCGACTTCCAAAAAACAACCAACGAAAACACTCTGCCAAAAAAACACTTAAAAGTTTATTTTACGCTTTTAAGTGTTTTTTTGGCAGAGAGTTTTCGTTGGATGTTTTTTGGAAGTCGGTTTTTTTTTCATGCATGCAGCCGGCGTTCATAGATTTATTAGACGTTGTCATGTCATGTCAAAAATCGCAATTTCACCACATAAAATACATTCTGTGTCATAACAATGTAACGCGTAGGCCCCTTTGGGCTTGCATTTTGACTGAGAGGAACGTCGGAATGGCTTCAGCGGCATAAACCACAATAGATATTTATACTCTCGATTGTCGGCACTTGATGGAACTTGTTATAATACATTTTTGAATTAAATCACTTGTACTTATTCCACTATTTTATTTTTGTTTACACCTGACCGGTTTCGCCTTATGGCATCATTTACCTAAGGTATTTACAAGGAGTAACCTTTGATGATGCCATAAGGCGAAACCGGTCAGGTGTAAACAAAAATAAAATAGTGGAATAAGTACAAGTGATTTAATTCAAAAATGTAGCACAATAGATATGCTCAGATTAAAGACAAATAAATTGAAATAAAGCACCCGACATTCTTCACACAATAAGTACATATATACAATGCCTCTAAGAAGTACCCCATAACTTCGCGGTTATTATGTATGTAAGAGATGTCATAGAAGATACATGTCACACGGGTGCCGCAAAGTCTGCGAACATTAAATATTTAGGCGCACATTAACAGATGAAAATGTACGTCCCATCGTATAGAGATTAGGTAAGATCTGTCTGTATGTGTGTGTGTTTATATGTGTTTGTTCATGTATTGAACAGCTGGACAGACGAGAAATAACTATTTGAACCTATACATATAAAATGACTTGGCTACAAACTTGATATTTTAAGCACCCAGGTTTTTATTTGTAAACTAGATGAACCCCGTGGTGTTACCCGCGTTTATTGTCTAACGCGGGTAGTCGCAAAGCTAGTCTAGTTACTCCTTTTATCATCAGCTACCTATCAGGGAAAGTCCCGTCAAAATCGGTTCAGCCGTTCCAGAGAGCTAGAACAAACAGACAGACAGACAAAATCCTACTTCCTACTAATATTTTAAACGCGAAAGTTTGTAAGAATGGATGGATGGATGAATGTTTGTTACTCTTTCACGCAAAAACTACTGAACGGATTTGAATGAAACTTTACAGTAATATAGCTGATACATCAGAATAACACATAGGCTACTATTTGCCGCGATAACCGACATACACGCGGGCGGAGCCGGAGCGGTTTAAAAAATGTTGTTTTGGTGTATGTACCGTGTCCATACTTCAGCATTCAGTAAAAAGCGGTTATTTTATTATTACAAACAGACACTCCAATTTTATTTATTTGAATAGATTTCGCAACAGAATTAATAAGCACTTAAATGTCATAGACCTTTCTAGAGAGGAAGCGAGGGTAGCCATGTAAGGTTGAGATGGAAAACTGCAACAACTGAAAAGATACTATTTGTAATTAGTTCAGATAAGAATCAGAACTAGCTTGGCGCCTTCTAGAAGTAACTTAATTATAACTTAAGCTGTTTACAGGCTCCGAAAAAGGGCCTCACATTCGCTAGGTCATTAATCTGTCCTGTACCTGTGTGGTCACCCTTAGAAGGTTGTTTCTTCTACTAATACTGTCTAATCCACCCCCCACATCTGTGAGGGGGATGTATTATTAGGGTGTTGTTTCAAAATAATGTAAAAACATGTTTCCATATTTTGGCGTCACAAAATATTCTTATTTAAAAACAAGAAAAGTTAAATATTCTAAACTCCGCACTCCTAAATGTACCAGGCGGGCATAAAAGCGAGGAGATGTCCTCAAACTTTCTTCATTTAATAACACAAAAGGACAATTCTATTTTGCCTTTAGTATTTTTAACAAAAAAGTTTTCGTGAACCATTTTAGGGTATTTTCATCCCTCAGTTTTAAGAGAGATGAAACAATAGACTCGTTAAAGAACATTATTTACAATCTTTAATTAATTAAGGTGTTACAGATAGACATGGCGACGTTTAAAACTATTATACTAACTAACACGTTCTATTCGGTACCAGGAATAAAGCAATGTCAAGAGGTATTATTTAGATAATTACTAGAGAAGCATGTAAGTCTAGTAGTTAGTATTTAGACTGCTTCGCTAATCTTGTAGGTTCCATTCCAACCCAGTGCGATTAATATAGTTATGCAAACAATATTTTTTTCTGTCTCAGTCATTTCTAAAGTTTAATTCAAAACAATTACAACTTCAAACCTCATGCACAGGCATCGAGATATAATGTACGTAGTACGTAATATCTCGATGTGCACAGGCGTCTTATTCTAAAGCCCTTATAGTACAGACTGTACAGTTTAGTTTTTAGGACGGTACTATCGTACCCAAACTGCTGACAAATATAATTATGTATTGTCATATTGCATCGCTGATCTAGACATTAGCTTATGCGACTTCCGATCAAGAGGTCACAGGCTCGATTCCCGGTTCGGCCAAGAGTGTTGTTGGGTTTTCTTACAATAAGTTCACAGCCCGAAGTATTGTAGTTTGGCGGTGTTTCACGCCCGTGCCTCGGAGGGCACGTTAAGTGGCAATCGTTACTGGGAAGTCAGTGCCCTCAAAATTACTGACGACTTGTTCAACTTTCGAATACAGTTTACCCTCAGGGTTGCGGAGGGCAGATGCCAGTCGCTCCGTGGAAAAACTTATATTCAGGTAAAAGCAATTGAACTAGTACCCGACCTCAAATAATCTTGGTAATAATAATAGGCTGGGAAGATTATGGTGATACATATTATTTGACTGCCTCGTTGGCGCAGTGGTAGCGTATGCGACTGCTGTGCTTGAGGTCTCGAGTTCGATTCCCGGGTCTGACCAAATGTTTGTATGATCTGCAAATATTTGTTTCGGAGTTTGGGTGTTTTCTGTGTAATATGTATGTATTAACAAAAGAAGTATACATCAGTTGTCTAGTACCCATAACACAAGCTCTGCTCAGCTGCTTGGGACTAGATGGCGTTGTGTGTTAGATGTCCCTAATATTATTTATTATTATATGTCATAGATAAATCACACGCAAACACAACAAATAACCGTTCTCATCATACAATAATTGGTCCTGGGTGTCGAACCTACAACCTAAGGCCTAGCAGTCAGGGGTAATAACCAGTAGTTAATATACTTGCTCTAGCTTGTAGCTGAGCCAGACAAGAGCTCGAAAACAAGCCGTTATTTTAAATGTATTTCACAAGACTATCACAACAGACTAACCACTTAAAACGCCAAATATATCATAAAGATGGATTATAGTACGTGGATCTATATCGATGTTAGAACATTTTAAGTAAAAACCTATATCCCACCAAAAACATTTTCATGTAAAATGTTGCCAAGACGACTGCATATGGCTTACTCTGTGAAAAAGATATCAGATCTCATGTAGAGCGAAGGTTCTGAATCTACACGCCCTAACTCTACCAACCCTAACTTCATAAACTCTTGATCTCAGTAAAAATGTATGGCTTCGCCGTTTCGCTACCATACCGTCACGAAGGAGAAACAAACGCCTTTTGTGTTAGCAAATATCTAGTTTCTGAAGTAATGTCTTATGCGAATATTTAGTTTCTGAAGTAACGAAACAGCCAAGCCATACATTTTAAGTGAGATGTAGAGTTTATGAAGTTAGGGTTGGTAGAGTTAGGGCGTGTACATTCAGAACCTTCGCTCTACATGAGATCTGATATCTTTTTCACAGGGTAAGCCATATGCAGTCGTCTTGGCAACATTTTACATGAAAATGTTTTTGGTGGGATTTCATTTCTTTTTGTAAGTAGCTTAAGGCAGTATTTTTATTGTTTTTTTTGGGTGTATTTCTTGTACATCTTCTTTCTTCTTTCGAAAAAGTCCATACACTAAAAGTAAAACCTCTAGCATAAAAATTTGTGAAAGTCTCAGACAAACTTTCACCCCCCAATTTGGGGGTTGGGGGGTTGGGGGGCAAAAGTAATAGGTTTATGATTTTTTTGGTTGTTTGTATACTAAACTTAGTTTACATACCAAATTTCAGCTTTCTAGGACTTCAGGAAGTACCCTAACAGTTTTGATGATCATCAGTGTGTTAGTGACGAATTCGGTGTTTTTTAGGTATCAATAAAATCTAAAGTATCAGAGCTATGCGATTGAAACTTTGTATGTTTCATTAGTCTATTACTGACATTATATCCTGAGAATTGGAACGATCTGGTATATCGGAAACCAAAGTTATGAGGGTTCAAAAAACGACGAAACACTTCGAGAAAAGGTAGGTAGTGCCCTTGCGCTTCGCTTGCCTCGTCTTGGCGGGGGCACGACCGTGCCCCCAGATAAAAAACTAGCTGACCCGGCAAACGTTGTTTTGCCATAAACATAAAAAATAAAATTCTCAGACCTACCCGATATGCACACAAAATTTCATAAAAATCGGTCCAGCCGGTTCAGCCAGCAAACACCGCGACACGAGAATTTTATATTTTAGATTAGAAGATTAAGTCGTAGCTTGACGAGGCGGTCGGACAAAGCGGTCAAAGCCTTTTAAGTTTGGTATCAATCATTGATATATATTTGTACGTTGTTTGCCACATTATTTGTAAAAAAATAGTTTAAAAATATCGCATACTTATTTGACACACCAGGGAAATAAAAAACTTAAAATGACCAAACACAATTTCAAGTACCAGGACATCAATAAATGTAAGCTCTTTTTCCGAGGCCTTTATTCATATTCAACTATTACGTCCTCTGTCCCTCCGGAGACTTTCGACGTTAGATGGCGTTCGGTTAACCGATAATGGGAGCACTCTCTGGAGAGTATTAACATAGCTCTTGGCCTTTCATAATTGATTCGAAAGTGTATTTATCTAAGTTATATTAATATATAGCTTTGGTTATAAGCTACCAAACAAAATTAATCCCGATTTAGGTCCACAGAGATTAAGTAGCGATGAGAGATTACAGAATCCCTGTTGATAAACCATCATTCAAGATCTTTAAATGTGAATATTAAGACAATGAAGTAATAACCTGTCAGATGGCAAGTGCTTATCGTCACCTATAGGATTTGGAACAGGCTCTTCTAAGGCAGTGTTGCAAACTTTTTGGGTTCAAGGTACATCTAGGAAGATAAAATTTTTTGGAGGTACACCATAAATTTAAAGAAATAACAAAAACAAAAACCGACTTCAAGGTTCGACTCGATTTCTCTTGGATGCCATCATCAGATCTTAGTGTCCTTATAATGGTACTAACGTAGGGATATCTCCTTTCCGTAAAAAAAGAATCATCAAAATCGGTTCATAAACGACGAAGTTATCCGCGAAGACACATAAAAAAACATATATACGGTCGAATTGACAACCTCCGCCTTTTTTGAAGTCGGTTACAAATATTTTTTAAGTAATAAAAAACAATGTTTCTTATTAGTCACAAAAAACTATATTTTTATTTTACAGTTTAATTGAGCAAAGACGGTCTCATCTTGTGGCGTTCCCTTTTTTTGTTTTTTATTGTAATAAGAGTTAAAAATCCTAATTCACATAAATAGGTCATTGCTCCGTTCCAAATTATGTTCATCGAAATATTCTGCCGTTACTTTAAATATTTCTTATCTAGTTGTATGTTTAGGCAGTGGCAGAAAAAATAAAAAGACCTCAGAAATTACAGAATAAAAAATGAAAAGTCCTCAGAAATCAGAACAGACTTATCTGTAAGTGAATTCTTAAAGCTGCCTTTATGCACTGACCTCAAGCACTTTGGATAGGAAGGGAAGAATAGAAATAGGGCGTGTACATTCAGAACCTTCGCTCTACATGAGATCTGATATCTTTTTCACAGGGTAAGCCATATGCAGTCGTCTTGGCAACATTTTACATGAAAATGTTTTTGGTGGGATTTCATTTCTTTTTGTAAGTAGCTTAAGGCAGTATTTTTATTGTTTTTTTTGGGTGTATTTCTTGTACATCTTCTTTCTTCTTTCGAAAAAGTCCGTACACTAAAAGTAAAACCTCTAGCATAAAAATTTGTGAAAGTCTCAGACAAACTTTCACCCCCCAATTTTGGGGGTTGGGGGGCAAAAGTAATAGGTTTATGATTTTTTTGGTTGTTTGTATACTAAACTTAGTTTACATACCAAATTTCAGCTTTCTAGGACTTCAGGAAGTACCCTAACAGTTTTGATGATCATCAGTGTGTTAGTGACGAAATCGGTGTTTTTTAGGTATCAATAAAATCTAAAGTATCAGAGCTATGCAATTGAAACTTTGTATGTTTCATTAGTCTATTACTGACATTATATCCTGAGAATTGGAACGATCTGGTATATCGGAAACCAAAGTAATGAGGGTTCAAAAAACGACGAAACACTTCGAGAAAAGGTAGGTAGTGCCCTTGCGCTTCGCTTGCCTCGTCTTGGCGGGGGCACGACCGTGCCCCCAGATAAAAAACTAGCTGACCCGGCAAACGTTGTTTTGCCATTAAAATAAAAAATAAAATTCTCAGACCTACCCGATATGCACACAAAATTTCATTAAAATCGGTCCAGCCGGTTCAGCCAGCAAACACCGCGACACGAGAATTTTATATTTTAGATTAGAAGATTAAGTCGTAGCTTGACGAGGCGGTCGGACAAAGCGGTCAAAGCCTTTTAAGTTTGGTATCAATCATTGATATATATTTGTACGTTGTTTGCCACATTATTTGTAAAAAAATAGTTTAAAAATATCGCATACTTATTTGACACACCAGGGAAATAAAAAACTTAAAATGACCAAACACAATTTCAAGTACCAGGACATCAATAAATGTAAGCTCTTTTTCCGAGGCCTTTATTCATATTCAACTATTACGTCCTCTGTCCCTCCGGAGACTTTCGACGTTAGATGGCGTTCGGTTAACCGATAATGGGAGCACTCTCTGGAGAGTATTAACATAGCTCTTGGCCTTTCATAATTGATTCGAAAGTGTATTTATCTAAGTTATATTAATATATAGCTTTGGTTATAAGCTACCAAACAAAATTAATCCCGATTTAGGTCCACAGAGATTAACGATGAGAGATTACAGAATCCCTGTTGATAAACCATCATTCAAGATCTTTAAATGTGAATATTAAGACAATGAAGTAATAACCTGTCAGATGGCAAGTGCTTATCGTCACCTATAGGATTTGGAACAGGCTCTTCTAAGGCAGTGTTGCAAACTTTTTGGGTTCAAGGTACATCTAGGAAGATAAAATTTTTTGGAGGTACACCATAAATTTAAAGAAATAACAAAAACAAAAACCGACTTCAAGGTTCGACTCGATTTCTCTTGGATGCCATCATCAGATCTTAGTGTCCTTATAATGGTACTAACGTAGGGATATCTCCTTTCCGTAAAAAAAGAATCATCAAAATCGGTTCATAAACGACGAAGTTATCCGCGAAGACACATAAAAAAACATATATACGGTCGAATTGACAACCTCCGCCTTTTTTGAAGTCGGTTACAAATATTTTTTAAGTAATAAAAAACAATGTTTCTTATTAGTCACAAAAAACTATATTTTTATTTTACAGTTTAATTGAGCAAAGACGGTCTCATCTTGTGGCGTTCCCTTTTTTTGTTTTTTATTGTAATAAGAGTTAAAAATCCTAATTCACATAAATAGGTCATTGCTCCGTTCCAAATTATGTTCATCGAAATATTCTGCCGTTACTTTAAATATTTCTTATCTAGTTGTATGTTTAGGCAGTGGCAGAAAAATAAAAAGACCTCAGAAATTACAGAATAAAAAATGAAAAGTCCTCAGAAATCAGAACAGACTTATCTGTAAGTGAATTCTTAAAGCTGCCTTTATGCACTGACCTCAAGCACTTTGGATAGGAAGGGAAGAATAGAAATAGGGCGTGTACATTCAGAACCTTCGCTCTACATGAGATCTGATATCTTTTTCACAGGGTAAGCCAAATGCAGTCGTCTTGGCAACATTTTACATGAAAATGTTTTTGGTGGGATTTCATTTCTTTTTGTAAGTAGCTTAAGGCAGTATTTTTATTGTTTTTTTTGGGTGTATTTCTTGTACATCTTCTTTCTTCTTTCGAAAAAGTCCGTACACTAAAAGTAAAACCTCTAGCATAAAAATTTGTGAAAGTCTCAGACAAACTTTCACCCCCCAATTTTGGGGGTTGGGGGGCAAAAGTAATAGGTTTATGATTTTTTTGGTTGTTTGTATACTAAACTTAGTTTACATACCAAATTTCAGCTTTCTAGGACTTCAGGAAGTACCCTAACAGTTTTGATGATCATCAGTGTGTTAGTGACGAAATCGGTGTTTTTTAGGTATCAATAAAATCTAAAGTATCAGAGCTATGCAATTGAAACTTTGTATGTTTCATTAGTCTATTACTGACATTATATCCTGAGAATTGGAACGATCTGGTATATCGGAAACCAAAGTAATGAGGGTTCAAAAAACGACGAAACACTTCGAGAAAAGGTAGGTAGTGCCCTTGCGCTTCGCTTGCCTCGTCTTGGCGGGGGCACGACCGTGCCCCCAGATAAAAAACTAGCTGACCCGGCAAACGTTGTTTTGCCATTAAAATAAAAAATAAAATTCTCAGACCTACCCGATATGCACACAAAATTTCATTAAAATCGGTCCAGCCGGTTCAGCCAGCAAACACCGCGACACGAGAATTTTATATTTTAGATTAGAAGATTAAGTCGTAGCTTGACGAGGCGGTCGGACAAAGCGGTCAAAGCCTTTTAAGTTTGGTATCAATCATTGATATATATTTGTACGTTGTTTGCCACATTATTTGTAAAAAAAATAGTTTAAAAATATCGCATACTTATTTGACACACCAGGGAAATAAAAAACTTAAAATGACCAAACACAATTTCAAGTACCAGGACATCAATAAACGTAAGCTCTTTTTCCGAGGCCTTTATTCATATTCAACTATTACGTCCTCTGTCCCTCCGGAGACTTTCGACGTTAGATGGCGTTCGGTTAACCGATAATGGGGGCACTCTCTGGAGAGTATTAACATAGCTCTTGGCCTTTCATAATTGATTCGAAAGTGTATTTATCTAAGTTATATTAATATATAGCTTTGGTTATAAGCTACCAAACAAAATTAATCCCGATTTAGGTCCACAGAGATTAAGTAGCGATGAGAGATTACAGAATCCCTGTTGATAAACCATCATTCAAGATCTTTAAATGTGAATATTAAGACAATGAAGTAATAACCTGTCAGATGGCAAGTGCTTATCGTCACCTATAGGATTTGGAACAGGCTCTTCTAAGCTCTAAGGTATGCAACAGAGCAGTTTGTTTGCTCCTTTGCTATTTGCGTCGTAAGTGTCCCGCCATATGGCCAGTAGACGCCCCACACAACATTTGCTAAAACGCTTACTACGAATAAGACGCGAAAATTTTAGGCTAAGCTTGAAATTTCATTTTTTTATAGAACTGCCAACCATGGACACTTATGACATAAGAATGTCATGCGTGTTGAAGTAATTTTGAAGTACCCCTCAAAATGAGGGTTGGAGAAAGACCTCCGGCAACCGTACTTAGCTTAGAGTAATGAAAAAATTCCTAAACGCAGGTTTTCTGTGATCCACCTTAAAAAATCTTTAAATTTAATGGTGGATTTATGTATACTAGTGTCGCCCAGTGGTCAAAGTTCGACTATAATAATTATTTTTTTAGCTTTTTGCACTCCTTTTCCATGTACTTAGTATTTAATTAACTGTTCCAAATTTCATACTCCGCCCTTCGCATAATCTTTTTAAAAAGTAGTACAAAGTTTTACGTATCCAAAAACATCTCAAAATAAAATAAAACTTACATAAAAGTATCGATAGTGAAAAGCACGTCACTAATTCTATAACAAATACTATTAACATAGCTTACACATAGTACACACATATGTACACACACATTGTGTACAAATGATTACAAAGTCGGTACATTCCTGTACAACTCCGCCGAGACATACTAGGAGAGTTTTAACTGGAGGTTTTATTGCTACTTAAAACTATGCGCCATTAGAACATTCCTTTACAAATAGCAGTTAATACAGCCTGTGTTTATTATATCCTAGTACTATTATTGTGCGGGTTTCTGAAAACAGGTGGATTGTCTGATGGTAAGCGGGCATCGCTGCCTGTGACACGCAAAACTCAAGAGTAACAAGTACATTTAGTTGCCTCCCCCTCCCTAGGAATGAGAAGGGGGTAGGATGACAGCATTAAGGTTTTCATCTAGTTTTATCTATCAATCATCAATACTCACCTATCCAAACCAAATGTTAAGGCTTTGTTCGGACTATTTAGTAGATGGATCATGTGAAGTTTGCACAAAATCGGTCGAGCGGTTCTTCATTTATCACATTTTTTGTAATTTCACTTTATACGTAGCGAAAGCACGTACCGGGCCGCTAGTCTATATCTATACTATTTTCTTATATACATCTACACTATTATATCAAGAGGTAAAGTTTGTGAGTTTGTGCCGTTGTAGGGGGTAATCTCTGGATCTACTGAATCGATTTTGAAAATTCTTTTACCAATAGAAGGCTACGTTATTTGGGAGTAACATAGGATATATAATAACCCGAAAAATGGTACAATGACAATAAATTTTGGGGGTCCCCATACTTTTTTTTTTTTTTTTTATAGTTTATTAAAACGGTTTAAACCAATTACATTAATTAACATTGAAACAATTGATATTACAAAACAATAACATAAAATAAAATTCAATAACATAAAAATCAAAATAAAATTCAATAACTTAAAGATTAAAATAAAATTCAATAACATAAAAATTTAAATAAATAATAATACTTAGAACTGAAACTCAAAAAAATTTTTTTCATCAAACCCATACGTGTGGGGTCTATGAATAGGTCTTCTAAAATGATATTAAGGTTTCTAACATTATTTTTTTATAAACTGAATAGTTTGTGCGAGAGACTTTTCCAAAGTGGTAAAATGTGTGTCCATGTAAACTTCTAAAATAAGAGAATGATAAAACTAAAAAAAATATATGATGTACATTACCATGCAAACTTCCACCGAAAATTGGTTTGAACGAGATCTAGTTAGTAGATTTTTTTTAATAAATGGTAAACCGCAAAAAATACACTATTATTCAAACATCGATCAAAGTTACAACGAACTACAAGAACTTTTATATTATGTTACTTGCTGCTTCAGAACCCTTCATGGGCGAGTCCGACTCACGCTTGTTTTAGTTTTTTATGGTAACGTCTGGCACGTCACGCTACTGGCAATAGGAGCTGCAGACGAGGTGTGGGAGTCACTTAGGTGTTTATGTGACCAACGCCCCGAGATGTCAACTTTACTTATAAATAACTTTTACGTGTATTATATCTCGTTACATTAATTCTTTAAGTCGGGTGTTCCAATTACATTTTAACCGTCTTGAATCTTCTCAAAATTCTAATTGTATTGTTTACTAACTGTACTTCGTACACGTGACATTTGAATTATCAAGAAATATTTATTTTTTCACCGTTTAAACCTTCCCTGGACTACGACAAACATTTCAAAACTAAAATCCGCTAAATTGGCCCAACCGTTCTCGAGTTTTAGCGAGACAAACGAACAGCAATTGATTTTTATTTATAAGACTAGCTGACCCGGCGAACTTCGTACCGCCATATTTACATATCTGTCTCAGCTTCCCACTGGCAATGTACAGTCGCGGACAAAAAAAAGACTATTCCCGTTATCTTTTATTTCTCTCTTTCTAGCAAAAAAAGAATTAATGAAATCGGACCATGTCTTATTGAATTACAACTATGTACATATTTTGACTTTCATCCCCTCCTCCCAGGAAACCGTGCTGAATATCGGGATAAAAAGTATCCTATGTCCTACCTCGTAGTATGAACTCTAATCATGCCAAGTTTCATTTGAATCCATTCAGTAGTTTCCGCGTGATGCGCGGCCAAGATACAGACAGACAGACAGACAGACAGACAGACAGACAGACAGACGGACAGACAGACAGACAAAAATGAAAAAAAATACAGTTTTGGCTTCAGTATCGATATTAGAGAGCCCTCCAAAAAAAATTTTCAAAATATCTTTAATGTACAGAATTGGACCTGTTACATTCTTATTATAAGTATTATTCTCTTTATTAAACTTACTATACAACATATTATTTACATTTTTAAATATACATATAAAAACAAATACATTTAAAAATATAAAAAATAGTAGACCACCGACTTCGGGTACAGGGACCAAGAAACCGGTGGTTAGGGCTCCAGAGACAGGAACCTCCTCACAATTCGAGCCGTGTCAAGGAGGACTGCCTTCTGCATCAGACCCTTGATCCAGCTCCCTAACGTGAGCCTCCTAAGATGTTGGTCGAGGCTCTTGGCTATCAATCCGTGAGCAGATACGACTATCGGAACAATGATCACCGAATCCACATTCCACATATCGACAATCTCGTGAGATAAATCCAAATATTTCATTTGTTTTTCTTTTTCGACTTTCACGAGATTCTCGTCATGAGGAACGGCAATATCGACAATCATTGCGCGGCGCTCTAATCGATCTATCACCACAATATCAGGCTTATTGGCAACAATAGTCCTGTCTGTGATAACAGATCGATCCCAATATAATGTAGCACGACCATTCTCGAGAACTGGGTCGGGCACATACCTGTAATATGGCACCTCTGAACTCACAAGTTTGTATTTCAGGGCAAGTTGCTGATGTACGATCCTGGCTATTTGATTGTGCCTGTGTAAATATTCGCCGTTAGCAAGCCGAGAACAACCAGAAATAATATGCCTAATAGATTCTCCAGGACGGTGACATGCCCGACAGATGTCGACCGTACCATCCTTCAGGATATACTTCCGATAGTTATTCGTCATGATAACTTCATCCATAATCGCACAGACAAAACCTTCGGTTTCTCCGAAGAGATCACCATACCGTAGCCAGGACGTAGATGCTTTAAAATCTATATCAGGCCCATTTAGGGCCCGATAAAATCGACCATGAAGTTCTTTGCCCTTCCATACCTCCTTGCGATCATCAGTACCAAGTACTACAGGTTTGCGCCAATTCTTTTTAGCCAAAGCGAGCGGAGTCAGTCCGGTATCCATTGCAACTACATTGCGATGCACGCCCACATCAGTTTGGAGAAAATATTCTCTAAGATTGTATATCTCGCGATTGTGTAGGGTCTTGATATTTAATAGACCACGACCCCCAAACTTTCGCGGGATATACAACCTCATAACCGATGAACGTGGGTGATGCATTCGGAATGAAGTCAGCAATGTACGGACTCTCCTGTCAAGGGCATCTAATTCAGTCTGAGTCCATCTAAGTATACCAAAGGAATACATCAGAACTGGCATGATCCAACTATTGTAGGCCCGCACTTTGTTACCGCCTGATAAAAGACTTTTAATTACTTTTTTCAGGCGGCCAAAGAAACGTTCCCGCAACGTTTGTTTCACGACAGATTCTGGTATTCCCAAGGCCTGCGAAAAACCTAGATACTTGTAGGTTTCGGTGGCAGAAAGAGATCGAAGTTTTGTGGAATCTGAAAGCTCTACTCCTTCAGATTCCACAATCACTCCCTTCTTTACATACATGACTGCACACTTGTCTACACCAAATTCCATCTTGATAGAATTACTAAAGTTTTCAGTGACCTTTAGTAACGCTGTCAATTGTAATTTAGTGGGGGCAAGCAGTTTCAAATCATCCATATAAAGGAGGTGAGATATAACTTGATCATCTTTCTGCAACCTATAGCCTAACCCTGAACCCTCTAATAGAGTGCTGAGAGGGTTCAAAGCTAGACAAAACCACAAGGGACTCAGACTGTCACCTTGAAAGATGCCCCGCTCGATCTTTATAAGTACGTCGTTCATCGTAGACTGCCGACATCCTGGATAGCGAAGTACTGTTCTCCATTGCCCCATACACGACTTCAAGAAAGTGCACAGAGTTGTATCAATTTTATACAACTCCAGCACCCTTAAAAGCCATGTATGAGGAACGGAGTCATAAGCCTTCTTGTAATCTATCCAGCATGTCGCCAGGCTCTTACGATTACGACGTACCTGCTGGCTAATGGTCATGTCTATTATAAGGAGCTCTTTAGTGCCACGGGTCCCACTTCTACATCCATTCTGAGAAACGGAAATTATCGAATTGTTATTAATATGAGTAGTAATTTTGAGTCTCAGAATAGATGTAAGAAGTTTATATAACGTTGGTAAACAAGTAATAGGCCTAAAGTTTTTGGGATCCAGGGCACCACCAGATTTATAGAGTAAGTGGGTTATGCCAGTTGTTAAAAATTGTGGTAATGAACCCGAATCCAATGCTGTTTGGAATTGAGATGCCAAACACGCATGTGAGCTTCGGAACCACTTAAGCCAAAAGTTGTGCAGTCCGTCTGGACCAGGTGCTTTCCAATTCGGTAGTGAACGGACCGCACAACTTACATCCTCTTTATTGATGCTAACTGGTTCCATTGGTGTTATATACTCACATGAGCGTTCGACATCCCGACACCAATCACCTTCTGTATGAGCGACAGGCATTGACCAGATGTTACGCCAAAATGAATTTGTGGCATTTTTATCTGGCAATTGCCCATCACTCATACACGGATTCGGTTTCTCCCACTTCCTGTACACCCACTTCTCATCTCTTTGGAACGTGCGATTCTGACTATACCGATCTATTCGTTTTCTATAGCGCTTTATTCTATTTGCCCATGCATAAACTTTTTGCTTTAGAAAGTCTATGCGCTCTGTGACACATGACATGTACTGTTGAGAACTAACAGTAGTCCCCAAGAATGCCTGTTTCACAAAGCGCATCACTTTTGGTCGCGTATTACCCGATCGGAAGCTAATTAGCTTACCAATGAGTGTCCTGGTCTCAGCAATACGACGTTCAATTCTACACTGCCAAGCTGGCACAGAATGTTTTGTTCGAGTAGTGGTTTCATACTCTACAAATTTAACACCAGCTACTCGGCAAACTGCAATAGCCGCACAGTATAGAATGGAATGTGTATCACTGAGATCTTCGCTATTACTGAAATAATCCAGTAATAACGAATCCAAGGCACTCACCAGCGCTAAATTTCAAGTATTATTATTATTATAAGTAATAAGTAAGATAAAGTAAAAGTAGTAAAGCCACGTTGTGAGCACGACTGGTCCGGCTCTACCGGGGCGGTACTACCCTCTACCCTCTCACAGAAGATCAACCTAAACTGACGGCATTCGTGCTGTTGTGTTCCGTTGATGAGTGCGAGACCGGAGGCCCAATTGAGAAGTATATCAATAGACAGCCACACCATGCTGCATTGTTGCATTGTCTGCATTCGCAATGACTATGGTGACCACCACTCTTGGATTCTGCTTAGAAATGCTCATCAGACTGAGATGAGTGACTTTGGTAGGCCCATGAATCAAAAAAATAGTAATAAATCACACATAATTTCAAATTATTAGTAACTAGCTGACCCGGCGAATTTCGTACCGCCATATTTACATATCTGTCTCAGCTTCCCACAGGCAGCGTACAGTCGTGGACAAAAAAAAGACTTTTCCCATTATATTTTATTTTTTTCTTTCTAGCAAAAAAAGAATGAAAGAAATCGGACGATGTGTTATTGAATTACAACGAAATACGTATTTTGACTTTCATCCCCTCTCTCCGGGAAACCGTGCTGAATTTCAGGATAAAAAGTATCCTATGTCCTACCTCGTAGTATGAACTCAAATCATGCCAAGTTGCATTTGAATCCGTTCAGTAGTTTCGGCGTGATGCGCAGCCAAGATACAGACAGACAGACAGACAAAAATGAAAAAAAATAAAGTTTTGGCTTCAGTATCGGAGAGAGCCCTCCAAAAAAAATTTTCAAAATATCTTTAATGTAAAGAATTGGACCTATTACATTCTTATTATAAGTATAGATTATGAGTATAGATTATTATAAGTATAGATTTAGCTAACGATATAAACTTATCTCACATAGAACAGTTAATTTGAAACACAGTTATTAGACAATTAATAAGTGAGAGCCAGTTCGGTTCAAGTTGGTGTGAAAACGACAATTTGCTCAGCTCTAGCCGTCAGACAGAGTGACGTCTCATTATTATATTACCGCTGGAATTGAATGTTTAATGATTAACGAGCCTGTCAAAGGAACATTTAAACATTTATTATGTACTTTATGTACTTAGTTGATGTTAGCGAGGTGTCTGTGAATAATCACGAGACAATCAGAGATTCTTCAATACATATCTTAAAATCGTAACTGGTTGCTGTCTGTAAATGGAAGATATATAAGAAAAACTATTATAGGGCATTTACGAACGCAGTAAAACTCAATGAGTTTTAGTTTTTTTGTCTGATGTCTGTGTTTTTTCCCCGTCACCAATCTATGAACACTTGGGTTACTAAGACAAATCTAACGATACATATACGACGATATATGTATCGAATAGCGATAATAATACTTACCTACTACCTTACCTAATAACGATACTTATTACACACATACAACATAACCCTTCCTTGGCTTGGCAGTTGGGTAAAAATGAGTGCAAAGAAGGTCTGTCATGCATTAATATTAAAAAACTCCGTTTACATATTGATAGGATAAATCAAAACATATTGCAGTACCACCCCTATCTGGCCAGCATGGTAATAGTCCAGAACCTTCTTTTTAAGGATAGGCCTATGCCCAGCAGTGGACTGTTAAAGGCCACATGTTAAAGGTAAGATGAGACATTATGCGCCAAATGCGTCTTATATTATCCCCTCCGGCTGTGGTAATAAGACCATCCAGCGACATAAGACAGCTATTTTATGGGACGCTCTATTGGTCGGGATGGGCGACCTCAAGGGAGCTTTTCAGACATTTTTATTTTTCTATGATTAGAAAATGTGAGGTTTTACAGGATAGAAAATGGTAAAAGAGTTACGTTTCCATCTTGGTAAAAGATTACGTTGAATAATAATATTTCGGACATCTGACACACAACGCCATGTAGTCCCAAACTAAGAGAGCTTATACTATGGGTCTAGTACCCAAAACTGATACAAATATGTAGATATATACTTTTTTGTAAATACATAAATATTATACCTACATAGCAAACACTCAAACTCCGAAACAAGTATTTACAGATCATACGAACATAATACAAATAGTTTATGTATGCTAAATTTTATGTATGTATGTACAACTAGTGGTTGCCAGCGGCTCCGCCCGCGTAAATGTCGGTTATCGCGGCAAATAGTAGCCTATGTGTTATTCTGATGTATAAGCTATATTACTGTAAACTTTCATCCAAATCCGTTCCGTAGTTTTTGCGTGAAAGAGTAATAAACATCCATTCATCCATGCATCCATACTTACAAACTTTCGCGTTTATAATATTAGTATAAATGTAACTCCGTGTGCCGACGGATAGGCCTCTCCTTAAAGATATATCGTTGGTCTCGCGGTTGGCGTGTGCAACTGCTGATCATGAGGTCTTGGGTTCGATTCCCGGGTCGGATCAAATGTTTGTATGATCAAAAAATATTTGTTTCGGAGTTTGGGTGTTTTCTATGCATAATGTATGTATTTACAAAAAAAAATTGTCTTAGTATCCATAACACAAGCTCTGCTTAGCTTGGGACAAGATGGCGTTGTGTGTTATATGTCCGAAATATTTATTTATTATTATTACTGTACAATTGTGGCCAGATGGACTGGTATAGGGTATATTTAAAGGTTTCCTTCTCTTTGCGATGCTGCCCTGAGTAATTTACTCGCACGCGCCCTCGGATTACATACAACGGGACATAAACCTGCTACAAACAAAGTTAATAACCAGTAACTGCGGGCTTAAACACACGATAAATACTTTTTTTAAATGTTTGACCCTGCCAAAATGACTCTACCCTGCCTGATGGAAGGCATAAGCAAAGGTATTAACAAATATAGTATTTATGTAAATGTTAATCTATTTAATCTATATTTATATATGTATGTGTGTATGTATACGCTTAAACATATTGTGAACTATACGTCTTACAGGTATGTAACCTCTATGCACCTACCTTACAAAATATCTACACCACCCGAAGGTTGACTGGAAGAGAATGCCCTGGGCATTAAGTCCGCTGATGTACAAATGTAGTGCGTAAAGTTTTAAATAAATAAATAAGCAAAATCCAAGAGTGGTGGTCACCATACTTACAGCGAATGCAGACAATGCAGCATATTTAAATCTCTCTTCTTAAGAGCAGGTTTAGGTCTGTACGACACTGGCTAGACGGGTTGGTATAGAGTTTGTATCAAGTTGTCTTTCTCTTTGCAATGCTGTTACTTTACATCTTTAATAGGCTCTTAGATGGTGAATGATGTCCTCCAAGCTGATATCGGCTACGGCAGTCAGTGTCAACGGCGACCAGCCAACTACACAGGAAGTATTAGTGCGCAAACACAGGTGCACGCTGTGTTCCCTATCGATAAGCCGGCTATCCGACACGACCAGGGATATCAGGCGCAGGACCGATGGCTTTACGTGCTCTCCTAGGTACGGGGGTTAATATTCTAAACTCAGGGCTGTTATTTAGCAATGCTATAATCAGAAACAGTCAATAACATATTTTTGGCCCAACATGACACGTGAACCTCTTAATCGGCAGTCGCATACTACAACCGCTAGAGCAACTAAACAGTTAGGGGGTGAATAAGGGTGCCATTCTGTATTTTTAATCCGTCACACGGCACACGGACTATTAAAAAACTGTACTACACACAAATAAGTTGTGTGACTCGTTTACACAAATAGTTTTATCGATTTAGGTCTAAACGCGGACGAGGTGACGTGAATTATAATTGTTTGATACAACTAAAAGAACTTATTTTAAGTGCTAGTTCGATCGAAGTGCTTGATAGTTATTAACAGACAGACATACATTCAAAATATTAGTTACAAGATAAAGGACAATGGCAGGTTTGTATGGGACTTCTGTACCACCTTACGTATCTCATGGTAGGGATTGTTTTTGTATTTAATTGGCTGCTAATATCACCGACAATAACATATTTTTAAATCCTCAGATTGTTACAACATTGCGTTGAAAAGTTAATTTACTTTTTAGATTACAAACAAATACATGGATCACAAATGATTTGTCATTATCGTCAACAAGATGGCGTAATTGAATATTTATGAAATAAAAATCATTCGTCTTGGATTATGATGATTTACTAAATAAACGGTATAAATCGCATAACCATTCATTACATATTGCCAGCGGTACTAAATCTGCCATTCTCTTTTGACCATGAAAAGTATCTCATTTGTTTTATGTTGTGCTGATATGGTTTAATTTTTTACCTCTCTCCCATCAAGAAACTTTGCATACACATTACACATATCATTCCATCAACAATGCTTAATATCCTACTGCTTTATATAAGCAATTTTCATATTTCAAGTAAAAAAATAATCATCAAAATCGGTTCACCTAGTCGGAAGTACTCAGGTAACAAACATAAAAATGTATAATAAAACAAGCTTTTACTGGAATGTCTCGAGACGAATCAAATGAGTCCAAACTCGATGATGTTGCGACGTTTCTTTACAGAGTTCCTATGGCCACCTTCCAGCTCCAGCATTAGATCAGCTCCATGTCATTATAATATTGTATTGTCACGCTGTATACATATGCTTGCAAAATTTCAGCAAATCGATTCAAGATATCTGCTTCAAAACTGCTACATACATTGCAAGTTAATAAAAAGCTTGTAAAATACAGTCGTATTTGAGAACCTCCTGCTTTTATTGAAGTCGGTTAAAAATAAAGAAAACTAAATAATTAAAATAGTGATCGTGTCCCATGGTCGTTCATGGCTAACTTATAGTGTGTCGACCCTAAACTATAATTAAACCACAATCAATGGAACTATAGACGAACAAAACATTATAAAATTGTTCTTTTAAAACAATTGTTTTATTATATGTTCGAAATAATTGTTGCTTCTTACCTTTCATTTAGAAAAGTGTTTGAGTGATTATTTTGAAAATATATGAAACAGGTGGTTTTTGGACGAGAGCGGGTGTTGAACGCCGGGGGATGACGCGTCTGGGGTTGACAGCGAGCGCGGTACTACTGGCGGATAACCCGGGTGGATTGGGGTGGCTAGGTTTTCACTGTTGGAGTAATTTCGGGGTAAAATATGAGGAGTTTCTTTAAAGTGAAAACTTGTTTAGCCGCGTTGAGCACTTTTTGGCAGGAGAAAATCTTATGAGTTCGCGTCACTGACATACTGACGTCACGAAACTTCTTTGGCCGCGTTGAGTACTTTTTTATAGGGGAAAATCTTATGGGTTCGCGTCACCGACATGCTAATGTTTGATGTTGATAATTTTAATTTAAACATTATAACATTTCTAATTTTATAATAATAATTATTTTTACGGGAATTAACGCGATCACTTATTTCAAGGTATTACATACCTCTGTTTTGCCTGACGTTTCGACCAGGTTGCACTGGCCGTGGTCACAGGCTGACTGTAGAAGGTATGTAATACCTTGAAATAAGTGATCGCGTTAATTCCCGTAAAAATAATAATTATTACATCATGGAACGTGAAAGTTTAAAAGTTAGTATTTCTAATTTTACACATTAATTTTACATTTTTTATTTTATTTTTTTAAAAGACTACTCCCGCACTAGGAATAAATCCTGTGTCGCGGGGGACTTTACAAACATACGTGAAACGGACACAAAGAACACCCAGACTAGAACAACAATTTGTGGATCACGCAAAGTGATCCACAAATATGTCCTACGTGGGATTTGAACCCACGACACTTGGCGAAGTAGGAAACGGCGTGGTGACTGTTAAACCACTAGGCCAAACGTGCAGTCTGATAAGAAATAACATTCTAAGTTATAAGTTTTCACTTCTATCGGCAGTCCTTATAACTGCCAATTTTATTTTTCTGTGATTTTAGTGTGTCGAAATTCAACTCTTCGTATGTTAATTGAGTTTAAGTGAGACCACAGAATAAATAATAGTACTTACGTACAGAAGTTCCACTGTCGAACAAAAGTCAAGTTTAGGCATAAAAAAATTTCAACTCTGTGATCTCGCAAGCGACTACCTACAAACATAATAATTAGTTCGTTTCGTAGTCATTTTTCGCAGTAAGTAACACGTAATATTCAACTTGTTTACGCACGACGCGACGCGGTGAGACATCATAGCTAGACATTATTTTAGGAAAGATTTATTTCTTTAATACTTTAAATACTGTCTGAAAATAAAAGATTTATTATTATTATTATTTAACAATATGTTGGTAATTACTGACCATTACAACTGTATAATTACTCGATACCTTAATCAGTTTTTTTTTTAAATGTAAAATTGTGATCAATTTTAAATAATTGTAAACACTTAATAAAACTATTTACATGTTTTTTCTACCTAAAATGTATAATACTATCTACAATAAACTAATATATAAGTAAGTAATATCAATAGATATTTAAGTACATTATACATTTACACATGGCAACCCTACAGACCAACCGCGCGTGCGTTTTGTCATTTCCAACACCTTCCAATAACGGAGCATTCAATACCCTTACCTTACGTGGTTGTGTTAAAGTTTAAAATTCTCTGAACAACTTACATTTAAATCGAATAATGTCATAAGTACCGCATTAGAAGTATTTAGGTTTAATATCAATTTAAAAAAAAATCATCAATGTCTTTATGCTATGTAACATTGATTGTTTTGCCACCTTCGGGATTTATTTTACCCGACTAGTTAAAAAGAAGGGTAAGTGTTGGTAATCTCTATTTTGGTATGATAATAATAATAAATATTTCGGACATTTTAACACACAACGCCATCTAGTCCCAAACTAAGCAGAGCTTGCTATGGGTACTAGACAACAGATATAAATACATATATACTGTTTTTGTGAATACATACATATTACACATAGAAAAATACCCAAACTCCAAAACAAATACTTGCAGATCATACAAACATTGGATCCGACCCGGGAATCGTACCCGAGATTTCAAACACAGCAGTCGCATTATTGTACCATTGTGCTACCGAGGCAGTCAAGTTCATTCCATTCCCCCGCTTCCGCAAGCTCCTCCTCGGAATGTGGGAACCCTCCCACATTCCTTCAAGATCTTCATTCAGTAAGAAGTCGGGATATAATCTAAAAACAAGTTTTAAGACTACCTACAACACATGAAAGGCATAGAGATTCTATAATTCTTGAAAGACGTAAGCTGTTTACCTCAATAACTGACATACACGGCGGAGAAGCGGCCAAAGTTTAGTATTATTATTTTAATAATATAACATTTTAACAAAAATAACTGACTGACTGGACAAAATTGAAATGGGACCACGCGGAAAGCACTAGCTTTCAAATAAAAAAAAAAGAATCACCCAGTCGAAAGTTCTGAGCTAACAAACAAAAAAAAAAATACAGTCGAATTGAGAACCTCCTCTTTTTCTGAAGTCGGTTAAAAGACAACTCCCGCATTAGGATATACATCCTCTGTCGCGGGGGACTTTACAAACTTACATGAAATGGACACAAAGAATAACCAGACTCAGTTCAAGTTGTGAGGCGCACAAAGTGTTGTCGCATGTGGGATTTGAATCCACATTAGTTTTCGAAGTAGAAAGCGTGGTGGCGACCCCTTCAACCACTATGCCAATCGCGCAGTCAGGTATTAGAGAAGACATTTCCACGTGTTCGCAAATTGCTCTATTACCAAATTAATGCTAGTCCATCCCAATATATTTTGAGTTCTCATAACTCATCCCAATTATCTCAATATTCCCACCACAATATACAGCGCCACCTATCGCCGAGTGCAACTATAAATTCTACTTACCTATGAAAATGCTCTATTGTTTATGGTCGCGACACTAAATCTTCATAATGGAGGTTTAGCGTATTTTAAGTAGCTCTCAGCTATGTATGAATTTGAACAGGTATTGTTGTATTGTGTTGTGATTTCATGGATGGTTTAATGGTTTATGCGGATTTCTCGCCGTTTTCTACTCCGCTGAGTGTAGGTTCAAACTTTACACGAGACAATACTTTGTGTGATCCACAAATTGTTGTTCTGAGTCTGGGTGTTCTTTGTGTACGTATCATGTATGTTTTTAAGCTATTACATAGCTTTTATCGCGGGCTTTGCGGCCTTTGAGCGCGGCGACCGAATCGAGAAATTCCGTAACGAAAATAAAACCTAACACCCTACCATGTAGCACGGCCGAGCGTTCGCTTAACGTGTATTTTTGCGGAGAAACGCGCTAATGTCGACCTTGAGACGATTAGCAAAATATTTTGGTAGTAGTCAGCGAAAAATAAGTTTTTCTCGTATTAAAATGTAATTATAACACATAATATAAATAAATAAAATAAATAACTATTTCACACCGGTTTTCTGTGAGGCCATGGTATCACTACGGTCGAGCCGGCTTATTCATGCCTAAGCGTGGCTCTCCCACGGTAAGTCATGTTTGTAATGTCTCCTGTACAGGATATATTTCTAGCGTAGGATTTGTATTTAGAACATCAACCAAGATCTGTTTAATATCATTATTGCTGCCTTTAATAGTCTACTATTGAACAGAAGGCTCTCCTTAGCAAGGAGGTTGGATATGTTTAGTTTGTATATTAAACTGAAATCCCGACAATTAGTGTGCAATTACAGTGGCAGCGGGGCGGGCAGTGTAATCCACTCGCGGGTAACGCAAACAAACACAATTTTTGACTAAGGCGCACCATGCGCGGGCGGGGCGGGTGAGCGGGAATCGCAGCGGGACAAGCGGTTGTCGCGAGCGGGGCGGGTGGACGCAAGTCAGTTTGCGTTTCCCGCTCGATTTGTTCTTGATATGCCGTTACCGACTGAAGATAAAATAAGTGCCGTATTGGCTCGGCCACCTTTGTCGAATTCTAGTGATCCAAATCATTCGAATCGACTAGTAATTAAAAAACTAATGGAAGAAATAAAAATAAAAAGTGGAGATTCTTATGGTAATTCACTTTTATTAGTTATTTCCATTGTTATAATCAGTAAAGTCAGTTCGTGCTGCTCTAGCCCTCATTGTGGAACTATTGTTATGTAGATAGGTACGTCCGGACCGTTCAATTGCCCCGCTGCAACTGTGTTCATCCACATGAATATGCATTTTCCGCTCGCCCGCCACCCGCTCCCGCTGCCCACCCCGCTGCCACTGTAATTGCACACTTAATGATAACTTAGTTTAGGTTTGCGTTGCTATAATTACGAATGGAACCCTAATAACTGTTTGTTTTATCTTCGGAGCATTAAAAATAAGCATTAGGTACTGAAATAATGTATTTTAAGCTTAATTTTAGGTCCAACATAATAAACGATGGACCGCCTAAAAGGCACGTTTAAAACGTTACAAAGAGAAACATCCAATATAATTTTTAACACGTTAAGCAAACACTAATGAATTGCTGCTCTGTATAGTGGTCAACGACCCTGACTGCTATACTATAGGTTGTAGGTTCCATTCCTCAGGATACTTACACTGGGAAAACATAAACTGTCCCATTGTTTCTCTACATCTACGGAATTATTATTTGTCTGATATAAAAAAATAGAAAAAAAAAAGGCTAATTTGAAGCTATTGCATAGCATTTTGTATCAACTTATGCAATTATAATCATTTATTTATTTTTTGTTTATGCAGTATCTTTTTTTCTTTGAACATGTATAGTTACGGGGCGCACATGCGTTGAGTGTGGCATTATTAAGATATGATAGATACCTATACACCTATATACTTTCTCACAAACAACTGCTTAAGCCGGACATACACATTCAAATATACTTGCGCAAACCCAGACTGTTTTGTCTTCGTGCGTGACAGATACAGATTTTGGAGCAGCTCATCAACGTATCTGTCTGTCTCAGAGACAGACAGATACGTTGCTTCGTAGTTCGGAGCAGCTTGTCTCGATTCGTGCGAGCTTCGTGTGTCAGGTTTTATTTTCGTTACGTTACATAATTACTTGATTCGGTTGCCGCGCTCAAAGGCCTCAAAGCCCGCTATAAAAGCTATGCAATACCTTAACACACTTTTGTAACTTATACAAACACGCTTTTGTAACCAAACTATAAAGTTGAAAATAATGAAAAAGCGTGGGACGACATTATTGAAATATTAGCAAGAAGTACCCCACGCTGTTTTACTTTAAAATTGTTTGGTATATTTAGTTTTTAAGTCCTTGATGCTTATGTCATTTTTGTAGCGAGACAATAGGCTATTTGACAACATTTATATACTTATAATAAAAATGTAACAGGTCTAATTCTGTACATTAAAGGTATTTAGAAATTTTTTTTGGAGGGCTTTCTATTATCGACACTGAAGCCAAAACTGTAATTTTTTTCAGTTTTGTCTGTCTATCTGTATCTTGGCCGCGCATCACGCCGAAACTACTGAACGGATTCAAATGAAACTTGGCATGATTAGAGTTCATACTACGAGGTAGGACAGGATATTTTTTATCCCGAAATTCAGCACGGTTTCCTGGAGAGAGGGGATGAAAGTCAAAATATGTACTTAGTTGTAATTCAATAACATACATAGTCCGATTTTATTTTTATTTTTTTGCTAGAAAGAAAATAGAAAAAAAAACGGGAAAAGTCTTTTTTTGTCCGCGACTGTACACTGCCTGTGGGAAGCTGAGACAGATGTGAAAATATGGCGGCACGAAGTTCACCGGGTCAGCTAGTTCTAAATATGACAATCTTTTCCTAAGGAAAGGAACTTTCCCTCAGCACTAACGGGCCGACTCGACCGGGGCGGTACTACCCTCGCACAGAAAATCAACGTAAAATGACAGCGTGCTGTCGTGTTTCGTTGGTGAGTGCGAGACCGGAGGCCCAATTAGTCTAGTCAACAAGTTCCAAACTTGTTGACTAGACTAAAAGATGCAGCAGCATCACTAGGCCGCCATGGTGTGGGTTGCCATGCTGCATTGTCTGCATTCGCAGTGAGCATGGTGACCACCACTCTTGGATTCTGCTTATGCTTTCCATCAGGCAGAGTAGAGTCATTTTGGCGGGCCAAACATAAAAAAAAAAAAAAAAAAAAAAAAAAAAGGAGTTAACTCTGTGGCGCAGTGTATGCCGCTGCTGTGCTTGAGGGTTCGATTCCCAGGTCGGACCAAATGTTTGTTTGATCTACAAATATTTATTACGGACTTTAGGTGTTTTCTTTGTATAATATGTTTAATATATTTACAAAAGAAAAATCATATATGTATTTGTATCAGTTGTCTAGTACCCATAATACAAGCTCTGCTTAACTTGAGACTAGATGGCGTTGTGTGTTAGATGTCCAAAATAATTATTTATTTAACTTCAAAAAATCTACCATCTAGTGCAGTCAGATAAAAATCAATCCTCAGATGACGAAAATAGAACCTCAACCATTTTTGGAAGTCGGTAAAGCTATCTAGAGCAGTTCAGACTTTCTCCTCCCACAGACTATATTGCATCAAGTGCTAATATACAAGCTGTCAGTCAAACGCTGAGACAGCGATATTCCGAGTCGGCGTCCCGAGATTCAATATTGGTGTTCAAGGAATTTAGGTTTTAGGAGAATTATTAGCATACAAGACAGGCAGTTTACCTCCGTACATATAAAACTAGTATTTGTCTGCAGCTCTGCCGTGTGTCGGTTATCGCAGTAAAGAGTAGCCTATGTACTTCCTCAAGAATCAAAGTATCTCCATGACAAATTTCATTAAAATCGGTCCAGCAGGTTAGGCATGGAAGCGTAACAGACGGAATTATTTTTGAATATATTTTTAACCGAATTCAAAAAAAGAACCTTTACGAGTGCCTTTACAGAACCGACCGGAGTGATACCGCGGCCTCACAGGAAACCGGTGTGAAACAGCGCCTGCGCTGTGTTTCACCGAGTCAGTGCCCCCCATTCCCCTCCCTGTCCCCCAAAGGCCAGCAACGCACTTGTGACGCCTCTGGTGTTGCGGGTGTCCATGGGCGGCGGTAATCGCTTACCATCAGGCAATACGTCTGCTCGTTTGCCCCCTATTACATAAAATAAAAAAATAACATTACAAAAATCACACCTCGATATAAACAAACAAACGAAGGCATTCATCAGCAGGTAATCCGCGGAACTTGGTGCGGCTACCGGCTGATATCAACCCGTTATGTACACCACATGTTTATTAAAACCGCATAAAGGAACACATCCACTATATTTTTGTGCCTTTTTGTGTCAACTGCGGTGAATTTCCGTGCGTTTAGGCGATTCTGCCATACATACTATAGATATCAAATATAGCTCTCTTAGGACCCATAATATTTTATCCGTGGTGCTTCCCGGCTCGAAAAAGGTGTTTGCCTATTTTGACTTCATTTTGTCTCCCGCTTTTGCTAAGGAGGGAAGTGGACTTATTATATTTCCAACTTCTCCAGGTTTCTTTTGATTAATTTCGTTGCGGGTTGCAAGGCAGTTAAATTTTTTCTCTGACTTCCCGAGTGTCATGAATCGGTGTGTTCGTGGGTCACTGCTGTTGACTGTAACTCTACAGTGGTAGATGTGAGGGCGGGATTAGTCCCAATACACTATATTTCTTCATTTGAATCCTCTTTTTTATTTTTTTGTTTATGGAATAGTGGGCAAACGAGCAGATGTTTAACTGTCTCGTTGGTCTCGCGGTTGGCGTGTGCGACTGCCGATCATTAGGTTTCGGGTTCGAATCCCGAGTCGGACCTAATGTTTGTATGATCTACAAATATGTGTTTCGGAATTTGGGTGTTTTCTATGTATAATATGTATGTATTTACAAAAAAAAAGTATATGTGTATTTATATAAGTTGTCTAGTACCCATAACACAAACTCTGCCTAGCTTGGGACTAGATGGCTTTGTGTGTTAGATGTCCAAAAAAAACGATTACCGCCGCCCATGGACACCCGCAACACCAGAGGCGTCACAAGTGCGTTGCCGGCCTTTGGGGGATGGGGAGGGGGACGGGGGAGGGGTTAGGATATGGGCCTCTGGTATCCTCACTCACTCGGTGAAACACGGCGCAAGCGCTGTTTAACACGGGTTTTCTGTGAGGCCGTGGTATCACTCCGGTCGAGCCGGCCCATTCATGCCGATTTCGTCTTATAATTATAATAACAACGTAATATTCTCCTCTGAGCCTTTTCCCAAACCGACTGCACGGTTGGCCTAGTGATTTAATCGATCACCACGCCGCTTTCTACTGCGCAAAGTGTTGTGAGTTCAAATCCTTTGGGACAACACTTTGTGCGATCCACAAATTGTTGTTCTGAGTCTGGGTGTTCCTTGTTCCGTTTCATGTATGTTTGTAAAATCCCCCGCGACACAGGATGTATATTCCTAATGCGGGAGTTGTCTTCTTTTATTACCCGATCACGGCAAAGCCAAAGGAGGGTTATGATTTTGACAGGCTATGTATGTATGTACGTACAAGTAGAAGTTGTAGAGTTGTTGAGTATGTACAAGTTTGAAAAGCCGTAGTCACACGTTACATAGAAACGTACCATACCACTTTAACAACGCTTGACTACGGCTTTTCAAACTTGTTTCATACTTTTTCAGCGTCGTTTTTTGTCGTAGTTGGGTTTTAGTTTTTACTTTTTTTAAAAGAACAGGTTGACTTAACTTTCACTGTAGTGCAATTCAAAGAACAAAGTTTTAACAAATTAAAACGACTTTAAGAATTGGACCACACGGGAAGCACCAGCTTTCAAACAAGTAAAATTTTAACAAAAAAAAATGTTCAATGTTCAAATCGATTTGTCTGGGATGCCATCATCAGATTTTAGTGTCCTTATCATGGTACTACCGTTGGAATATCTCCTTTCCGATAAAAAAGAATCTTCAAAATCGGTTCGTGAACGACGAAGTTATGCGCGAACACACATAAAAAAGAAAAGAAAACATATATACGGTCGAATTGAGAACCTCCTCCTTTTTTGAAGTCAGTTAAAAAAAGAATCCTTAAAAATCGGTTCACCCAGTTTAAAGTTCTGACGTAACAAAAATAAAAGAAATTGTCTGTGGCTGCCACTGTTGAAAGACCACTTAGAGATGTAATCATTAAACTAGTATTTAATTTAAACTATTTGGTGCGTTCGCGTGCCGCAGTGGGTCACAACCTCAAAGTACATTCAATGAAGGAATTTTATATAAAATATTGTCACGAATGGCGGATAATTCGGTAATTTATCGTTCGCGTTGTGTGTTTTACTAAATAGGTCTCGCTCGTGTACACCGCCTTTATTTGACAGTTATATTTATTTAGATGAAATTGTTCACCTAGTGCTTAGAGATCCGGAGAAGTGAACTAGGGTCCCACCCAGAACAAAAAGTAATAATTGATTTTGTGGAAAAAAATATATAAAAATACTAGCTATCCCGGCGACCTTCGTACCACCATATTTACATATCTGACTCAGCGTCCCACAGGCAGTGTACAGTCGCAAACAAAATAATTGACTTTTCCCGTTATCTTTTTATTTTTCTTGTACACAAACCTTGTCCTAACAATAACGAGCACATAAAAACAAGAATTATTTTGTTTGGTGCAGCCGATCGGAAGATATGCGCGTACAAACATTTCGGCGATTCATCTATATATATAAAAGCGAAATACCACTCACTTATTAATCACGAAATCTCAGAAACTATAACACCTACAAACTTGAAATTTGGCAGGTAGGTTCCTTATAGGGTGTAGACATCCGCTAAGAACGGATTTTACTAAACTCCACCCCTAAGGGGGTAAATCATGGGATGAAAGTCTGCGCGAGCGAAGCTGCCTGCAAAAGGCCACAGCATGTGTGAGTCTTCACAAAAAGACTGACACATTTAAGCTCGCTAGAGGAGTGCGCCAAGGAGACACAATCTCTCCAAAGCTATTTAATGCCGCACTTGAAATTGTCTTCAAATAACTGGACTGGGAGAGCAAGGGCATAAATGTGGATGGAGAGAGACTCACAAAACTGCGTTTCGCGGATGACCTAGTGATATTCTCCGATATATACCGGATATGATGGTCATGCTTAACACCCTGCAAACGGAATCGGCTAAGGTAGGACTGAGGGTCAACCAGAACAAGACCAAAATCATGACCAATATTCCTAGAGCACACCAACACCGTATGCCTGTGGAAGTCACGTCGGAGTATATATACCTGGGGCATAAAATCACGTTGGGTAGCGAAAACCAAACTGCTGAAGTAGAGAGACGCATAGCCCGGGCATGGGCAGCCTTTGGTTCAAACGCTAATGTACTGCGTGGCAGGATGTCCATGACCTTGAAACGAAAGGTCTTCGAGCAATGTGTTCTGCCAGTATTCACGTATGGAGCAGAAACCATGACCCTAACCGAAAAATCCGCACAAAAACTCCGCGTTGCACAGAGTGCAATGGAAAGAGCTATGCTTAATATTTCCTTATGTAACCGGAAGAGAAATACCTGGATTCGATCTAAGACCAAGGTTAGAGACGTCGTTAAAGTTATTGCTGAGCGGAAGTGGAGATGGGCGGGACATATTGCACGAATGAGTAGCGGAAGGTGGACTCGAAGGCTGTTGGAGTGGCGCCCGAGGCCACATACTAGACCGCGGGGTAGACCACCAATGAGATGGAAGGACGACATCAATTGACATGCAGGTCATGATTGGATGTCGGCGGCTCAGGACCGTCAGAGGTGGAAGAGTATGGAAGAGGCCTACGTCCAAAACTGGATAGAAAGAGGCTGAGATAGAATAGTATATGCCTGCCATAGTGACTCTTCTCTGCCTGATGGAAAGCATGAGCAGAATCCAAGAGTGGTGGTCACCACACTATCGCGGCCTATTGAGATGCTTGCATGCCCCTCTTGTAGAAAAAAAAATAGGTACAAATTTTTAATAAGGCTTTCTATCAGACATGCTGAGTAATTATTTTAAATCCTTACTGTCCGTTATTTCATGACCCAATCCTTATTTGAATCTGCTCTGTTCTGCCATTTCTAGCAAATCCTGCTCATCATATAAGTTTCTTTCATGTGGACTTATTTACCACATTAAAAAAACATAAATATACAAAGACGAAAACTAGTAAAAGAAAATATTTTACACTGAAACGAAATAACATTTAAAAAGAATGTACCTCGTAGAAGGTAGAAGATGCTACGGACGTGCTACGAATATAACGTAGCACGTCTACGTGAATTGCAGGTGGCGTAGCATGTTTATTTCAATGTATTCATAGTTGGCACCCACGAGAACGTAACTGCATTGACTGTCAAATATAACAGGTTCGATACTGGACCTATTATTTTGTGAAATAGTATAGTTTCGTACAATTTATTAGCTTATATCGGTAGAGTATTTGACTAAAACGTCTGTAGTAGTAGGTTCCATTCCAGCGAAAATATGTATGTCCATGAATCCATACTGATATTATAAATTAGAATGTAACTTTTTCTGTTATGCGTTCACGACTAAACCGCTGTACCGCTTTCAATTAACAAATAAATAAATATTTCAGACATCTAACACACAACGCCATCTAGTCCCAAGCTAAGCAGAGCTTGTGTTATAGGTACTAGACAACTGATATAAATACATATATACAAACGTTTTTTTTTGTAAAGACATACATATTATACATAGAAAACACCCAAACACCAAAACAAATATTTGCAGATCATACAAACATTTGGTCAGACCCGGGAATCGAACCCGAGACCTCAAGCACAGCAGTCGCATACGCTACCACTGGACCAAATAAGAGCAAACGAGCAGATGTATCGCCTGATGGTAAGCGATTACCGCTGCCCATGGACACTCAGGAACACCAGAGGCGTAACAAGTACGTTGCCGGCCTTTGGGGGATGAGGGATGGGCCTCCGCTATCCTCACTCACTCGGTGAAACACAGCGCTAACGCTGTTTCACACCGGTCTTCTGTGAGGCCGTGGTATCACTCCGGTCGAGCGAGCCCATTCCCGCCTTAGCGTGGCTCTCTCACGTAGAATTGTTTCGGATTTTGGGTATATTTTTCTAGGTATAATAAGTATGTATTTATAAAAAAAACGCATTTATGTATTTAAATCAGTTGTCTAATACCCCTAATACAAGTTCTGCTTAGCTTGGGACTAGATGGCGTTATGTGTTTGATGTCTGAAATACTTACTGAAATATTCTTAATACTGACCTAAACATTTCCCGAAACCTTTACAAGAAGAAAATAAATAAACTTATCCCAATCAAAAGCTATTGATGTTACTGCGAAGAGCGAATCCCTTCACCTGTAAATAAACTAATGTGTATAACCCGGATTGGAACCCCTGACCCATATAAAAGGGAAAGATTTATCAAATCATCATTCATTGAACTATATAAATGATCGAAACCTCGGGAATGAGTTGTATAAAATATAGAGTACTCGCGACCCGGACCAACTTCGCGCGGAATTCTTTGAAATACTCGTATTTCCTCTACTATACATTTAAACCTTTTTTTAATACCCATATTGCTGAGGTAGGAAATGTGGACGAAATGAAACATCAACTGTTGGGCAGTTGGCCAGCCAGGCATGATCACTTCGCCTGGTCGGAGGATTCTCCCTTTGTGTTGGAGGAACATCACACTCGTTCCTCCATAGGAAATAATATAAACTCACTCCCCCCTTTTTTCCCATTTCCATTTTGAAAATATGTATAATCTCTGTCACTACCGCGGTTCTGATGAATTCAGCGACACCTCTCATTATGTCAAAAATCGAAAAGCTGTAGGGCATGCCAAATACATGGACATAAATACAGACGCTCGAAAAACATTACCCTCCTTCTCACACAGTCGGGTAAAAATTACACATTCGTCTACAGAGCCCAATAAAACCTTCAATAAAACTAACTGTAGCCATTTTACGATTATACAATGTCCCAAAGAAACTTCGCTAAACGAATGATTCCCCAAAGACGCGGCAACGTAATATAGTAACTCCATGTAATAGCTGTTAGCCTGGTACCTATACAAAATGAATTGAAATTTTTATTGAAGATTGGAAAACAAAATATAGCGGTTACAGGATAAATTAAGCGGTCAGAAAGCTTCTCTGATAGATAATTTGACATATATTATCTTCCATTATGTCATCTGTATTTATCTGTAACCGGTGAAACACTGCCTAAAGGCTGGCTTACACAGTGCGAGCTAGCGTACGAGTCAGCCTACCGAGTAGCTGCACTGCAGTAACTCGCACAAGTCAAGTTGTTCTCTTAGGGCTCCCACACGTAACTGCGATTTGATGCGATGCGGTGTGAAGTTCTTGCGGTGCATTCGTGTGAGCTCACAGATATTTGCAAAGCGTTTCGAATTCGCAGTTATGTATGGGAGCCCTTACCGCTTTAATTTATAACCTCCTATTAATGTATGTTAGCCTGGTACCTACTCAAAATAAATCAATTTTTAGTAGAAACTAGAAAACGAAAATTTTATTAAGGTAAAAATTATTCAAAGGTCACTTTACTTTTGGAAGGACTAGGCAGAGACGCATTAAATATCCCTATTCAGGGAACTAAAATATGAGCCCTTATTAAGTAATAGGTGACAGACCTATAAGTTAATTTTCATTCAGGCTTTCATTACCTTTCTGTCTCGCACGACAAAACTATGGAATACTGTTTAAAGACATGGCAAACATAACTCATTTTAGTTGCTGTAAGTACGTCTGCGTCACTTATCTTCATCGCCATCACCAACAGCCTTCAACAGTTCACTGCTGCACATTGGGCTATCTTTAGAAAGAACTCTCATTAATTAGCATAAATCTTTCCGCAGCATCCCTTACTAAGTCACCCCTTACCGCATCGCGGTGCGTTTAATTTCCATCCCAACGTTTTAATTATTCTGTAAATCCCTACTCGCAACGGATATTGCATTGCCACAGTGTGCTGAAAACAGTAGGTCGATTCTACTTTTTATTAAATAGTTTTAGCTATTTATTTTGACGTGATAACGTGTTATAAATCGACCAAAGCCGGCTGCACACACGACAAAGCATGACTCATTGTCACGTTCCGCCTGAGCCGAGCGTGCATGTGAGAGCGCGGAACAAGCTATAGAGAGACACGATTGGCCTAAGCGTCCGGCTTCTGACGCATATTTTTCATCAATGATTTCTTACGACGTTATCACGTAAACTTATCGTCTGTAAATTGACTTTACAGAAAACCAATTTTTTAAAGTTCACGATCTCAGGGGACTTCATAATTTTAGGTGAAGCGGATACAAAGAACACCCAGATTCTTGAACAACTTACTGGTTTAAACAGTCACTCATCGCAATAGGAAGCAGCGAGGTTCCTGTTTGAACCAGTATGTCCTCCATACAGTCATTTACTTTATATTTGTCTAGTTTTGCTTGAAACCGTTTAAGTTCTTTTTTCTATTAGTTTAGATTAACAATTTCTATAACAGCCTCCTTTCCTCAGAAATTTCAACTGGCTGAACCGATTTTGATGATTTTTTTTTTGAAAGCTGGTGCTTCTCGTGTGGTCCCATTTCAATTTGGTTCATTTCTTGAAGTCAATGTTATTCTATAAAAATAATACAAAATTAAAAAAAAAACAGTCGAATTGAGAACCTCCTTTTTCTGAAGTCAGTTAAAAATATGTTCCTTTTGAATATTGTTAACTATTTAATTGGGTTTAATTTTTTGATCACGTAGTCCTGTCTGTTTCTAAAATAACCTAAGTTACTCCTTAGAACATCAGTTATGAGCTAGTTAAAGTCCTATCTACATCTTCCAGAAATTAGCCGGAACAAACTGACCGAAATATGACAATTTCAGAAATTGATTTTTTATGTAAGCAATTTTCAAATATCCATGTAGTGAAATTCTGTTAATTTAAAAATCACAAACAGACACTACAATTTTATTTACTTGTTACGATACATTAATAAAGTGAACAATTGAATGTTCATTGCTGTTTTGCACACGTTTTAAAAAAAACTGTAGCGCTTAGTAACGTGAATGAATAAAGACATTTTAGTTGGACCTCTGTTTAAATTTAGACTGTGTGATAATGAGGTTGTACCGTGTCCGGATATAATTACAGTAATGAGAGGCGATTAACGCGGACAGAGTCACGGAGCAAACTATACATCATTGTGGCTACGACAAACAGACATCACTATTTAATATTTGTAGTTGTTTACTACAAGACGATATATGAACAGAACTAATGTCAAAAATGTGAATGTGAGTTTGTTTATTTGTTAGAGTTACACGCTGAGGAAACCGATTTTAAAAATTCTTATACTTCTTATTTTATCTTAAATATATATACTACTAGCTGACCTACGCAACCTCGTTTGTGTCAAAACTACCATCCCCCGTTTTAACCCCAAAAGGGAATTGATTTCTAAAGATACTTTATTAGTACACCTCCACACCATCTATAGAGCATACATTTTAAATTTCAAGTCTCTTACTTCAAAAACATAGGACTTTCATACAAACTTCCAACCCCCGTTGTACCCCCTTAGGGGTGGAGTTTCGTAAAATCCGTTCTTAGTGGATGTCTACACCCTATAAGGAATCTACCTGCTAAATTTTAAGTTTGTAGGTGTTATAGTTTCTAAGATTTCGTGATTAATAAGTGAGTGGTATTTCGTTTATTTAAATATAGATAGGTACAGTAATAATTGACGTACGTGCATCATAGATTGGATGCATATGGCCCATAATAGGAAAATAATTCACCAAATAGTACAGCTAGTTGTTAATAGATGGCGCTAGGTGTTTTCTATGTACCGAGTGTAAAGTCTCGGAAATGAAAGGAAATAAGCACCATAAAGTTTCATATATGTGATAAACTCACAAGCAGTGGTACTAAAGTCCAAAGTATGGTGACAAGTCGTAAAGTGAGGTCTATTATCTGGTATCATGTTAAAATGGACGATTTGGATTAAAGGATCGTATGTAAACCTTTGTGACTATGTGGCCGTAAATAAAGCGATTTTCTTGTATATATATTTCATAAATATTGCCAAAGTGACTCTGCTTGATGGAAAGCTTGAGCAAAATCTAAGATTAGTGGTCACCATACTGATTGCTAATGCAACAATGCAGCATGGTGATGGTGACCCACACCATGGTTAGTGATGCTTCTGCACCATTGGGCCTCCGGTCTCGCACTCACCAACGAAACACGACAGCACGAATGAAAGAAATAAAGAAAATTATTTATTCTGACATACACAGGATAGTACATGGTTTTAACAGACGTACGATAAATGAAAACAAGCAATTACCCTATTAGACGCCAGAAAAGGCACCTATCTCAGCATACTGCTGTAGCCAGTGACTACAGCGCTGATATTACGATAGGCCCGCGCCCGGTGTCGTCGGTCCGTCCGTGTCTGGTGGTAAATATTTGTGTGTGTGTGTGTGTGTGTGTGTGTGTTATATAAAATGTTATAGGTATATCTATATTTATATACTTATAATAAAAATGTAACAGGTCCAATTCTGTACATTTAAGATATTTTGAAAAATTTTTTGGAGGGCTCTCTATAATCGATACTAAAGCCAAAACTGTATTTTTTTTTCATTTTTGTCTGTCTGTCTGTACCTTAGCCGCGCATCACGCCGAAACTACTGAATGGATTCAAATGAAACTTGGCATGATTAGAGTTCATACTACGAGGTAGGACATAGGATACTTTTTATCCCAATATTCAGCACGGTTTCCTGGGGGGAGGGGATGAAAGTCAAAATATGTACATAGGCTACGGAGTGCGACAGCGTCATAGTGCTATGCGCGTACGTTACGCTACGATAAGCGTGTACCATTGCTACGCATCGCGGTCAATCATAGTGTCAGCTATCGGCTACAAAACGATTCTTTCGTTCCACAGTACCATTATAGGTTTGTTATATCGTTATGTCGACTGTAAAACCTTTGCCTAAAAAAGGGCTAAAATCTCCTACTACGGGAGTAATGGAACAATCGCAATCAGTCCCAAACATAACTCAAGCCATAAGTGACCCAGAACTTCTCCATGTTACTACGCGTTGTAAACGTTTTAGAACTAATGACTCTCATAGTAGTCACCTAGATGTTTTTAAACAGGAAATCAAAGACATGCTGACAACTTGGAAGCGCGATTACGAAGACGCTTTTTCGAAGGCTTTGGCGGAGCAAACATCATTAGTTGCGAAACTTGTTACTGAGGTGACTGAACTAAAACAACAAAACCTGGAGATTCAAAAGTCAAATAAAGAGATAGAAAAATCTATTACTACTGTTAGTGAATTGTATGATGACATGAAAAAACAGGTAAAATTATTGCGGAGTGAGTGTGGAAATTATAAAAAGTACACTGAAGTCTTAGAAAAAACTATACGAGATCTCCAATACCAGACACGCTCTTCGACTATTGAGGTACGTAATGTACCATTGAAGACAAATGAGTCGGCTGCTGATCTCTCGAATATTATCATGAAAATTGGGAGCACCGTTGATCTACCTATATCGCCTGCAACAATCCGAGATGTTTACCGTTCCTCAGGAAATTCACCCAACAAAGCCATTATAGCCGAACTCACGAGTGTACAACTAAAGACAGAATTCATTTCTCGAGTACGTAAATTTAATACTAAAAGCGAACACAAAGACTCTAAGCTTAACACACAAAGCTTGGGACTCCCGGGAGAAAAGCAGCCTGTCTACATTGACGAACACCTGTGTTCATCTGTGAAGAAACTTTTTTATTTATCCAGGACATTAGCAAAACAGTATGATTACAATTTTTGTTGGTCATCTAATGGCAGAATCTTCTTACGGAAAAGACCGGGTGAGAAACAAATATTGATAAAATCCGAAACCACCCTTCAGGAGCTTCAAGGCAGCAAATGACAACCACTGCACTGCCAAGTCATGCTCCACTACTACTACTGCATCTTTCTTTGTATACTGCATGATAAATGTTTTTGTATTGGTTTAATTCAGGGAATGGACACTGATCTACTCATAAATATACATATATTTCTACAATCAAAAAACACACAAACAACACACACATACATCTCTAAACATCATAAAAAAACTGATATTACTATCAAAACGGTATATGTTCAAAAAAAGTTCGCTTCTATCATAAATTTACAAATTCAAACCTGTATCACACAAGTATACACACAGTTTCCGGAGTATACCATAAACACTCACACACATGAGCCGTTGCTATTAACAATTGGTTATTCTGTGCTATTAATGAATATAGCTCTAATATCCAGTTATCTCTTAAATGAATTTTTAGTCTACCCTCTGCTGTGCTTTATAATATTGTGGATCTATTACTTTACAAATGGCTAACACAGTTTACAATATTTTGTCTGAATTGGACAATATAGACACTGCAAAAGCATATACGTGTAACCCTTATGAATGTAACAAATATATTAGCGGTTCAAACCTTTCTACCAATATTTTACATATTAACATACGTAGTATTATGAGAAACTTTGACGAATTATTAACACTACTGACCTTAATTAAAGTTGATTGTGACGTTGTCATTCTAACCGAATGCTGGCTAAGTAAACTAACTGACTTACCGATACTCGATGGTTATAATTGTCACCACACTAAGAAAGTAAAAAATCAAAACGATGGGGTCGTAATTTACATAAAAAAACAAATACAGTGTAGAATTGAGGAACCTGACTTTGTGAATGGCAGTTGCCTTACTTGCAAAATTGGAAACGAACTGGCCATAATTGCCATTTATAGGTCTCCCTCCAACTCTTCTTACCAAGGATTCGACAATTTTTTGAACACTCTGGACAATGTGCTATGCTCGGTTAGTAAACACGACAATATATGTCTTATTGGTGATACCAATCTAGATATAACACCCTCTAATACAAACGAACGTTCTGCCAGCTATTTAACCCTTAATGCTACCCATGGTCTCCTTCCCGCACATTACTTTCCAACAAGGCTACATTCTTGTATAGATCACGTAATTCTCAAAACTAATAAAAACGCAACAGTGCTTGTTGTGAACTCACATATTACTGACCATCTCCCATTACTTGTTCAAATCGAGACTGACAAACAATTAATAATAAAATCACCCAGTTTTAAAATTCCTAGCATAGATTATGACAGAGTTAAGTATGATATTGAGCATCATGACTTTAGCCACATCCAGACTTCAGAAGACCCTACCAAAGCTACCATTGCTCTAATTAAAGAAGTCCAAAACATAATAAGCGTAAACACAAGAGTCAAACAACTTAAAAAGATAAATAGAAATTTAAAACCCTGGATTACCCCTGGTTTGCTAAGGTGTATACGCCATCGCGATAAACTACATAAAGAAGCTAGAATGTCACCTAATAATCCTATAATACAAACAACATATAAAAGGTATCGTAACTACTGTAATGGACTACTAAGAAAACTAAAAAACTTACATGATAAATACGAACTGGAAAAAGCAAAATATAATACTAAGGCACTCTGGAATAAAATCAAGGACATAACCAACACAAAAAAGACAGGTACACCTCCTACGGAACTTCTTGACAATAAGTTAGATACGAAAATGGCTATAAATAGTGTTTGCAATTACTTTGCTACGATTGGCTCGGATTTGGCATCGAAAATCTCACCCCCAGTATCACCTTTGCCCCAAAATCAAAACAACTGCAGTAATTCCTTCGTATTGCTTGAAGTGGATGAGTCAGAAGTAGAGGCCACTATTATGAACCTTAGGCACGACAGTGCTACTGGCTATGATGGCATACCGTCCTTACTCTTGAAGCTGTGTAAAAATACCCTTGTTCCCCTAATTACACACATTATTAACCTTTCGATATCAAACGGAGTGTTCCCGGAGCCTTTTAAGAAAGCGCTCATTCATCCCATTTACAAAAGCGGGGACAGAAACTGTATTAATAATTATAGACCTATTTCGGTACTCTCGGCCCTCTCAAAGGTAATGGAGAAGCTTATAAACGGAAGACTAGTCAACTACCTCAATAAATACAATATCATAGCACCCAATCAATACGGTTTCAGAAAAGGGGTTTCTACTGAAAATGCAGTCTTAGATCTAACGGAGCATGTAGTAAGAAAATTAGATGCAAAAGAGAAATGTCTGTGTATTTTTATTGATCTAAAAAAAGCATTCGATACAGTTTCTGTTCCCACCCTTCTTTCTAAACTAGAGGTATCCGTGGAAAACCCCTGGAGCTATTTAGAGATTACCTACTAAACAGAAAACTAGCCGTTAGGATAGGTTCATGTTTGAGTGATGAAGAAACTGTTACGTATGGGGTACCGCAAGGTAGCGTGATTGGACCGACGCTATTTCAAATTTATATTAACGACCTGTGTCTTCTGCCTTTGCGAAAATCTAAGATCATCACCTATGCGGACGATACCGCGATTGCTGTTCATGGCAGTACATGGACAGAAGTAAGGGCCACTGCAGAGGAGTCTTTACAAACTGTTGCACACTGGCTGCGCCTGAATTTGCTAACCCTTAACGTGAGCAAAACAAACTTCATCCCTTTCCATATTAGTAGTAGGAACAAAGTCGGAACAGACTTTTTGATAAGGGTACACACATGCTCTGATCCTGCTCGGTGCTCGTGTGAGGAACTTACCTGTGTTAATCACATAAAGTATCTGGGTGTAGTGATTGATAGTGGATTGAAATGGTACAAACACATTGACAGCATCGTTGCAAAAATTAGGAGACTTATCTATATCTTCAAATCGCTTAGATATTGCGCAGATATGGATACCTTGCAGATGATATACCTAGCGCTTTGTCAATCCGTTATCACTTACTGCATACCGGTGTGGGGTGGAGCCGCCAAGACCAAGTTCATTGAAGTAGAAAGAGCACAAAGAGCGATACTTAAGGTAATGCTTGGTAAACCATTTCGATATCCAACTAACTTACTTTATGTCAACACTAAAATTCTTTCCGTCAGAAAACTATTTGTGCTTCAAGCAACCCTTAAAAAACATCTTCAAGTTCCCCCACCAAATTATGCAAAGCGTTCAATTAGATTTTTATGTAATGTAGAAAGCCACAGAACTGCATTTGCTGGTCATCAGTTTTATGTAAATAGCACTGTTATTTACAAAAAAATCTGTAAAGCAGTTCCTTTAAGTGGGATAACTATAAACGAAGTGAAATCTAGAACAATAGCTTTTTTATATACCCTAGACTATGAACAAACTGAAGCACTATTTCATCTCCATAAGTAAGCATATACCCATACCTACACCTACACATGCATACATCCATTTTGCACGTACATAATCACAAATATATACACACACGCACGCAGTACACACACACACATACACGCAAACAAACAAACAAACACACACACACACACGCACGCGCAGGCGCTCACTCACGTGCACACACGCACACACGCATGCATTTATTCTATATTTCTACCTTTAAACATATAATCTGTCTCTGTAACAGCAGAACACTAAATCCCAAGTCACAGGAATACCTAGTTTGGGAGTTAGGGTTAGTCTAATTGTGTGACCTTTACCTTAAACCATGTAATCTTTAGCTCTAAGGCAATTGTAAAAGGTTATTTAAAACAATAAAGATTATTATTATTATTAATCTGGGGGCACGGTCGTGCCCCCGCCAAGACGAGCCAAGCGAAGCGAAAGGGCACTACCTACTTTTTCTCGAAGTGTTTCGTCGTTTTTTTGAACCCTCATAACTTTGGTTCCCGATATACCAGATCGTTCAAATTCTCAGGATATGATGTTACCAATAGACTAATGAAACATACAAAGTTTCAATTGCATAACTCTAATACTTTAGATTTTATTGATACCTAAAAAACACCGATTTCGTCACTGACACACTGATGATCATCAAAACTGTTAGGGTACTTCCTGAAGTGCTAGAAAGCTGGAATTTGGTATGTAAACTAAGTTTAGTATACAAACAACAGAAAAATTCATAAACCTATAACTTTTGCCCCCCAAACCCCCAAATTTGGGGGGTGGAAGTTTGTATGAGACTTTCACAAATGCTTATGCTAGAGGTTTTATTTTTGGTACACGGACTTTTTCGAAAGAAGAAAGAAGATATACAAGAAATACAGCCTAAAAAAGAAAAAGTACTGCCTTAAGCAACTTACAAAAATAAATGAAATCCCACCAAAAACATTTTCATGTAAAATGTTGCCAAGACGACTGCATATGGCTTACCCTGTGAAAAAGATATCAGATCTCATGTAGAGTATAACACATTACTTCGGAAACTAGATATTTGCAAACTCAAAAGGCGTTCGTTTCCCCTTCATGATGATATGGTAGCGAAACGGCGAAGCCATACATTTTTACTGAGATGTAGAGTTTGTGAAGTTAGGGCGTGTAGATTCGGAACCTTGGCTCTACATGAGATCTGATATCTTTTTCACAGGGTAAGCCATATGCAGTCGTCTTGGCAACATTTTACATGAAAATGTTTTTGGTGGGATTTCATTTTCAATTCATATCAATAAAAAAATCTACTGAAGACTTGGCTGTATGGGCATAGTTTCCTTTGCCTACCCAGAATGGGTGAAGAAAACAAAAAGAAATCTGCTTATATTCTTTTACGATTGGCGCCATTTTCCAAAATAATTAGTTAAGTAGTTGAGTTCATTGTGTTTTTATTAATACACACATCAAAAGTGTCTAGGGATCAAGCATTTTTATGCGGATTTCTTGAGATTGAGATGTGGCTTTGGCCCTGGCCTGCTCAGTAGCCAGACTTGAACCCGATTGAGCATGCATGGGATATGCTACAGAGAAGAGCTCTGCCGAATATGGAGGGGATCCAGTCGCAAGAAGACCTTTTTTTGTTGTTGCAACGAACATGGGCGGCCATTCCACAGCGTGTTTGGATGAACTCATTTTGAGTATGCCAAACCGATGTTCTTGTGTTGTTAGTGTTCGCGGTAGAAACACGGATTATTAATTGTTTAAGTTACCTAATAAAATTTTAAAGAAAACTGTTATTTCAGTCTTTTTTTCGAACTTTAATGTTAGTAGTTCAAATGTCAAAAATCCCTTTAGCAAAGGTGACTTGGTTTATCGTTACTGTGACAAAGGAAAACACTTTATTTGATGAATCCTTAAAGAAAATTTTAATTAATATCAATCAGGAGAAAAGTTATTGCAAAAATATATGTTGATCTCTAGACACATATGTTGATCCCTAGACACTTTTGATGTGTGTATATTAAATTGCTTCATTTTTTCGCAACTGTATGGTGCGCCTCGGCTCGGGTAGACATTTGTCGGAACTCTTTGCAATGACAGGCTTTCCGCACTCGTAATGAAATATACTATATTGTTAAGCGGCTATTACATTACACGTTTTCTCGGGCCCTGTCTCTCGGGTGCCCTGCCTACCAGTTAGGGTGCCGCTTATTACACTACGCTGGAAATCGCGCCCTGTGTGACCTTTACTCAGTTTTAAGGTGAACGTGAATGACTGTGCACGTCTGTCGCTATGGCGCGGACTTCATCGAAACATCAAATAAATAAATACCATCATTTTCTCCAATACTCTTAGTGTACGTATCTATAGTAAATATTTTATTTATTTTATTATTTATGTAATTTAATATTATATATAGTTATAGTGTTTAAGTATTTGTATGTAGAGTTTATGTATTTGTTGTATTTATATAAGGACTTATGTATGTAATGCTTTGTAATGCATTTTTAGCTGTTTAAGTATGTACTTCATGTGCGCCTACCTCACAAGATATCTACACCACCCAAAGGTTGACTGGTAGAGAATGCCTTGGGCATTAAGTCCACCGATGTACAATAGTGCATCATCACTACATAGTATAAAACAAAGTCGCTTTTTCTGTCCCTATATCCCTTTGTGTGGTTAAATCTTTAAAACCACACAACGGATTTTGATGCGGGTGTTTTTAATAGATAGAGTGATTCAAGAGGAAGGTTTTTATGTATAATAAATGCATAATATAGTATGGAAACACTGTTAACTTTCGAGGTTTCTAATGTGAATTAGCAAATAAACACATTTTTTTGCGCTTACATTGCAAACGCTGGTTGCACCCTACGAGATAGATCAAAATAATGTACTACCGTATTGTACACCTTAAGAAGTACTACAGAAAAGTCCGCAACGGTATACGTCTATCTCTTAGGGATAACCCACAACAACATTTTTTTATTCCTTTCTTTTTACGAGAAATAATGGCTTATTTACGAAGTGATTTTAAGCAATACAAAATGAACCCTTATACAATTAAGTAAATTAAATACATTGTGCATTTAATATAGATCAAAATGGCCCTTTACAGTATCTAATTTAAATGAATATATTCGAAGATATTACAGATTTAAAATGCACGAATCGTGTCGGCGGGGGCATCTTAAATCCACCCGTGCAAAGCCGGGGCGGGTCGCTAGTAAAGTTATAAATAAAAAATAAAAAATCGGACATCTAACACACAACGCCATCTAGTCCCAAGCTAAGCAGAGCTTGTGTGATGGGTACTAGACAACTGATACAAATTCATATATACTTTTTATTTGTAAATACATATTATATCTACATAGAAAACACCCAAACTCCGAAACAAATATTTGTAGATCACACAAACATTTGGTCTGACCCGGGAATCGAACCGGGAATCATGATCAGCAGTCGCACATGCCAACCGCGAGACCAACGAGGCAGTCTGAAAGTTGCTTTAGCGGTGACTTTGGCACTAACTACCATGAGGTATTCAAAAAGGAAGAAGAGGGGGATGTGGGTGAATATTTGCTCCTTAGAAACTAACTATCAAATATTCAAATACTCAGTGTTTTGGACTCGACAGACCTACGAAACTACAGACCAATTTGACGAACTATTAAGGTTAGTAGCTCCTTTTATAGAAAAAAATAACTATCTTGAGATAGCATGAGTGCAAAACATAGTATAGTTGTTACTTTACGATTCTTAGCCACTGGAAACTCCTATCAAGATTTAAAATTTAGTTTCTAGATATCTCAACCTCTTCTATCCAAAGACGAACGTGTGAACTCTGCGCTCGCGCCGCAGCGACTGAGCTCCCTGTCTCCCTGTTTCTTATTACACTACCCAATCGGCAGCGCGGCAGGGAGCTAGGGAGATCGGAACCACTCGAGCGCCCTGTTTAGGGACCCTGCCTCCCTGTTTCTTATTACACTGCCCTGTCTCTGCGGGCAGGGCCCGAGAAATCGTGTAATGTAATAGCCGCTTTAGGTGCATCCCTATTCTACCGATAAATTATGCAGTAGGAACCTATAAAAAGACGGTACTTGGCTATGCACACGCACTTGCTGTTTGAGAAGCGGTGGGTAAGGTGTTTTAATTATAAATAAGAACTGAGGTTGGGCTATCTCCTCTTTGGTTCTTTTATTTAATTCTCACTCCTAGTTTATAACAATATTGTTAGTTTGAATAAAAAACGTGACAGGTGTTTTGATTGTGGTGTTGTTGTTTTGCGGTGATATGTGCAGTTTTTTTAGTGTGACTTGCTGCAATGCTGTCACTTTAGGTTCATCTTCTGTGCGAGGGTAGTACCCCCCGGTCAGGTAGGCCCAACCGTGCTGAAACCAGCGTGGCTCTACCTTGATAATTTACATCAAAAATACTCGCACCTACACACTAATATAGTTAGATGTCACACGCTGTTTTAATGGCCCCACACTGAATACAAAATCCACTCATCAAACTGTTATTGTATTATCTAACTAAGCCCTTAATCACACACGAATGGACTTTTTAACTTATATTGTACTTATCTAATGACTGGACATGCATCTAATAGACGTCTATCTCACAGAATTAATATAAAAATTCAGAAATTATTGCGTTATTAACTCGGACTCATGCGAGTCGGACTCGGATCTATAAAAACGCCAAAAAAAACATGTTTATTGTATGGGAGCTTCCCTTAAATAGTTATTTTATACACAATAAATTTTATTATGTTTTTAGTATTTGTTGTTATAGCGGCCACAAAAATACATCATCTCTGAAAACTTGAACTGTCTAACTGTCACGATTCATCAGATACAGCCTGGTGATAAACGTACGTCTACAGCGTCGGCAGTCGGCAGGCGTTCAGCGTCGGGTACAGAACCATAAAAAGGCTTAAAAAGGGTTGTAGGTTCGCACCCTTATGGGGTAGACGTTTGAAACGTATCGTGGTCTGACTAACACGATTATTTTTATTTTTATTTAGACAATCTTAAGCCACGGAGGATTACATATTTGATACTTTTGAGAATATAATTATAACCCAAGTATAAAGACTGTTTTTGCTAATGAAGTAAAAATATCAGGCTTAGGTTTTACAACCCGGGTTTATTTTTGAAATTATGTATTTACGTATAAAAGGACCCAAATTTTACGAGCTGGATTATTTATTTATAATGGGATAGAATAGACTGTAAAGAGGTTTATATATCTGTAATCTTAAAGGTCTTAGATATGCAGGACTCATTATGTTAACTCATCATCATCATAAGTTCTGTGCACCGCATTCAGATTTTCACACAAAAATAAAAAAACAATAAATTTTGGGGGTACCCATACTTAGTGTTGGGGGGATGGGTGATGTGAGTCCAGGTAAATTTGGTTAATTGAAAAAACTGCTTAGATTTGTAAAATTATCTAATGTGCTTCACACGAATAATGACAGTTGAGTGAACAACGATTAAAAACTTAAAGCTAACTTAACAACTATGCACGCAAAGTTAATTAGTCCGTGTTACGGTGACATTAGACGTAGGCGTTTCGTAAACATGCCCCCGGGCTTTGGAAGCTTGCCTTTCGAACCAAAACTTCATGGTGAAACTTCGGGCAGTGGGCAAATCCTGCTGAATGATCTCCGAATTATGCCGTTGCTCGTCCTTATATCTGCAACTCGGTTGATTCCGTCAGAGCCAGGGTGAACTGCGATGACACGTCCAAGACGCCACTTTAAAGTTGGGAGATTGTCCTCCTTCACAACAACTAATGAGTTCAGCTTAAGCGAATTATTGTTCAATCGCCACTTAGTTCGTTGCTGCAACTCTGAAACATATTCTTTACTCCATCGATGCCAAAAGTGGTGACGAAGTTGACCAATTCGTTGCAAGCGTGTCAAATGGTTCAAGGATGATTCTTCATAACTCGGCTCCGGCACTGCGGTAAGTGATCGTCCGATGAGGAAGTGACCGGGTGTTAGAGGTGTCAAGTCATCAGGGTCAGTGGAAATCGGCGTGAGTGGTCTAGAGTTCAATATGGCCTCTATTTGTACCAAAGTTGTATACAATTCCTCATACGTGAGGTGACAATTTCCCAACACTCTTACTAAATGATATTTTGAAGACTTTACACCTGCCTCCCAGAGCCCTCCAAAGTGGGGGGAATATGAAGGAATGAAATGAAACCGTATTCCTTCGTTGGCCAAACATTCTCCGAATGAGTTACAATTACTCTTTAAAAATTTGGATAGTTCATTACATGCGCCAACGAACGCAGTCCCATTATCTGAGTAAATATCCTGAAGTTTACCTCGACGTGCAATAAAACGTCGCAACGCCAAAATGTAATTATGACTCGTTAAATCACCCACCAATTCTAAATGGACAGCTTTGGTGGCAAAACAAATAAAAACAGCAACATACACCTTAACAATACGAGATCCACGCCCTTGCTTACTTACAGCTGCCAGAGGTCCAGCATAATCAACGCCCACGCAGTCGAATGGATAACCTCCAGGCAAAACACGCTTCTGAGGTAGATTACCCATCAGAGGCGCGACTACTTGAGCCTTTAAGCGACAGCAACGTACGCATTGATGGCAACACTTTTTTGCCAAATTACGACCTCCTATCGGCCAATATCTTTCTTTAATAGACGCCAACAGTAACTGAGGACCTGCATGCATTAAAACTTTATGTTCATGTATGAATAACAACTTCGAAAAATGATGTGTGGACTGTAAGACTATAGGATGTTTCTTATCGTAACAATAATCTGAATTCAGTTCGGCGCAGGCGTCGAGCCACTGCGGACGCGTGTGACTCACCCCGTGTGTTCGGTTATCGCGTGTTGTTTACAAGTTTAACGCGTCGAATAAAATAACTTTTTAAAATTAACGTAAGTATAAGGGTAACTCCTAGTACTAGGAGTCCCTTTTTATCATCATGAACCTTACCCCAACGTATCAGAAACCCCCAACGTCTCAAATAACTACAAAAGATATCAATGTTGAGAATAAAAGTACCTCAAGCTACGCCAATGTAACGTCCACCACAATGTTTCCGAAAAAAGATCAAGCGATTATACTTGACTCCATAGATGGCATAACGCTGAGGGAGTATTTAGCCGCATTATCAAGTATTATACCATCGGCGTCTATACGGTTTGTTTCTCGAATATCCAATGCTCGAATATGTGTATATCTGGACTCCAAGAAGACAGCAGATAACCTTATTGATGGTAAAAGAAAAATTACCTTAAAGAATAATATATTGGAAATAAAACCACTTATTACGAGAAATAAGCGGATAGTGCTATCGAATGTATGTCCAGTGATTCCACATTATATTATAGAACAAAAACTTAAGGAAATGAATATTACAACAATGTCTCCTATAACCTTCATGAGAATTGGTGCCACTGAACCGGGTTTTTCACATATACTGAGTTTTAGGAGACAACTTTACGTAACACCTGAAGATGATCAACGCCTTCCTGAATCATTTCAGGTTAAATTCGAAGAGACCAACTACTGGATCTATGTGTCATCAGATTCCCGTAAATGCTTTTCCTGCCACATGGTGGGCCATGTAGCCAGGAATTGCCCCAAAATTATACCTAGCTTACAGCAAGACTCCACCGAGCTGGACGACCATTTGGAGGAAGTAATTAGTAATACCTTTGATAGAAATGATGACTTAGTACAGTGTCGCCCATTTGTTCAACCAACCGCCACATCAGAAGAATATGCTCAAATATCACAAACTCGGCCTAAAGCTATAAAACGTCTTTATCCACCATCCGTCAAAGGTATTCTAAAAAAACCCTTAGACCCAAAAGGAGATGACACATCTGAAATCACGGAAGAAAGTGACGAAACATGTAGCAATATCTCGTCCGAAGAAATAGAGAGTATAGATAAAACTAAGAAAAAAATTAAAGTAAATGACTCGAGAACAGACGAAGAAATTTGGAAAGATATTAAAGATAATATAGCAGAGTTAAGCAAAGAAGTGACATTTCCGATAAATGTTGATCAATTTATTAGTTTACTCGACAATTCTAGAAGAAACAAAAACATCAAAGAACTAGTTCTTACATATACAGACAACGTAAAAGACCTAATTAAGATGTGTAATACATTGCATTGCAAAATGAATAAAAGTCTAAAAAATAGGTGTTCTCGATTGTCAAAAAAACTACATGCAATTTACTCAACCTAGTGTGGTATCAAAGTAATATTATTATTTTTCTTTTTTTTTATAATTTATACATATTTCCGTTATTAATATTATATTATTTTACATTTAAATTCATGGATTTTTTGCAATGGAATGTGAATGGGTATTACAAACGTATAGAAAATTTCAATTTATTATTGAATAAATTAAGTCCTGCCTGCATTTGTCTACAAGAAACAAACTTTACAGACGACTATTGTGCTCCAATCAGAGGTTATGAGTATTTTTTCAAAATAGGTTACAGAGTAATAGAGCAAGTGGCGGAGTTGTTATTTACATTAAACCGTATAGTCTGCCGGAAGAAGTACATATTAACTCTAATTTAGAAGTAGTAGCTGTAAAAATTAAATTCCCCTTTTCCTTAACCATTTGCAGTATATATCTTCCGAACAGCAAACCATTAAACAAACTTGACTTAAATGACCTGGTAGGTCAACTTCCAATACCGTTTATAATTTTAGGAGATTTTAATAGCCACCATTTCTACTGGGGATCTGATACATGTGACACTAGAGGAAGGATAGTTGCTGATTGGATGGATGAGCCAGATAATATTCTATTATTGAATAGTGGCCAACCCACTCATTTTAACAGCAACACAGGTCATACTAGTAATATAGATCTTACTATTGCTTCACAAAACATGATTTCATATTTTGAATGGAATGCCCTAGAGGATTTGTATGACAGTGATCACTTTCCGATTATAATAAAATCACGTTTACCACAAAACACATCTGTCCAAGGAACTCGATACCCACAGAAGTGGATTTATGATAAAGCTGATTGGTCAATGTTCCGCGAAGAAATTGACAGTAGTATCTCAAATTTTTTACTTTTAAACCCGATTGAATCCATTAACAACACTGTACAAATATTACCCAATTAATAATAGATGCCGCTAACAAATCAATACCAAAATCATCTGGAACTTTAAGGAAAAATAAATTGCCATGGTGGAACATTGATTGTAAAGTTGTAGTTAAAGAAAAGAAGAAAGCTTTTAAAGATTATAAAAGAAACCCAGAAAATCAAGAGTTAAAGATTGAATACAAGAAAAAAAGAGCATACTCAAGAAGAGTTCTTAAGGAAAGTAGAACAAACTGTTGGCAAAAGTGGGTGTCATCAATAAATAGTAATATCCCTGCAGGAGAAATGTGGAAAAGAATTCATAAAATTAATCACAGTAACTTTTCACAAAGTAATTTTATAATTGAAAAACCAGATGGAACATTAACAAATCAGCCAGACGAAACGAGCTACCTACTATCGCAGGCATTTGCAAACAATTCAAATTCAAGTAATTATGACAGTGAATTCGTATTTTATAAAAACAATCAAGAACGTAATCATAACTTTGACACTCATAATAACTGTGATCCCATTAATAGAGACATAACTATGCAAGAATAAATCTCAACTCTTTCACAAGTACGGAATAGTAGTCCAGGACCAGATAATATTTCCAATGTTATTATTAAGCATTTACCGGAAATAGGTCTTGAGTATTTATTAAAGATTTATAATCAAATATGGAATATTCAGATATTCCCAGATGGGTGGAGAGAAGCCCTAGTGATCCCAATCCTAAAAACCGGTAAAATTGCTAGTTCACCAAAAAGTTACAGGCCTATAGCATTAACATGTAATCTATGCAAAATTTTCGAAAAAATTGTAAATAAAAGACTTAGATGGTACTTAGAAACGAATAATTGCATTTCACCATCTCAATATGGTTTTAGACAGTTTAGATCAACAACAGACCACTTAATGAGTATTGAAAGTGAAATATTAGATGGGTTTGCAAAAGAAAATTATGTGATCACCGTAGCTCTTGACATTGAGAAAGCCTACGAAATGGTCTGGAAGCACAGAGTACTCGTACTTTTACAAAATATTGGTATTGGAGGAAATTTATTAACCTTTATAAAAAACTTCTTGTCGAACAGGTCAATCAAAGTAAGAGTTAATAATATATTATCTGATTCAGTTCATATAGAAAATGGACTTCCTCAAGGTTCAGTCCTTAGTGTGATTTTGTTCTTGTTAGCGATTAATGACGTACTTAACTGCATAGAAAGACCGGTCAAGGGTTTCCTCTTTGCGGATGATTTAACAATCACTTGTAGTGGGGCTACTTTAAAACCCACCTTACAGCTAGTCCAAAACACTTTAAATAATCTTCAGAATTGGTCTCGTATAACAGGATTCAGATTTTCAAAAACAAAAACAGAATATATAATATTTACCAATAAGCGAAAGAAAAACACTGACGTTAAACTTAGATTAAATAACTACAATATTAAAGAAGTAAATAATATTAAAGTGTTAGGCTTAACATTTGACAAAAAGATGTCTTGGATAGCTCATATCAATACGCTTAAATCAGAGTGTTACAGAAGAATAAACATTATAAAGGTCTTATCATCGTTAACGTGGGGTTCCGATAAAGAGTGTCTGTTAACCAGTTATGGCGCGCTTATTAGACAAAAAATAGACTATGGCGCTATCATATATGATTCTGCTAGCTCAAGAACTCTAAAATCACTAGGAAGTGTGCAAAACACGGCGCTCCGTCTCTGTATTGGTGCTTTTAAAACTAGCCCAATTAAAAGTATACTGGCTGAGGCTGGAGAAATGCCTTTACAATATAGAAGGAAACAACTTGCTTTAATTTACACTGCAAATGTTTTATCTCAACCTAAAAATCCTACCCATGAATATTTAAATAAAACAACAATTTTAGATTTTGAATATCAATCCCGACCTTATTTACCAAAACCTCTTCGAATAAGAGTAGCAAAGTATTTAAAAGAATTAAATTTCACGTTACCATCAGTTTTTGAAAAAAAGCTTTTGACTGTAGGCCCATGGGATGTGCCTAAATATCCTATTAATCTCGAATTAGCTAAAAGACAAAAAGGTGATACTCCAGATTATATTTATAGAAACCTATTCAACGAAATGCACTACAATCATAGGGATTATAAAACCTTTTATACCGATGGATCGGTTCTGAACAGAAGATCTGGTTGCGCGATTGTATCTGATAATAACTGTTTCCAATATAGACTTCATAATTATCAATCCGTTTTCAGTTGCGAATCAATTGCCATACTCAAGGCCTTAGAAATCATAGGAACTAAACCTAAAGCAGAAAAATATATAATATATACAGATTCGAAATCATGTCTAATGGCCTTACTTAATAATCAAAATACGCACCCTCTTATCACAGAAATAAAACAATCAATGATTAACCTATTGGACAATAACTATTCGTTTGAATTAATTTGGATCCCAAGCCATCAGGGCATAATTGGGAATGAAAAAGCTGATGAAGAAGCTAAAAATGCTACAACCCAAGAAGAAGTAGACTATTCAATAAAAACTAGTCCAGGTGAATTAAAACAACATTTCAAGCATGAAATCCAATTACTTTGGGATTCTGAGTGGAAAGCTAATAACACAAGTAAATTATTTAACATTAGACAATCCATTTTCGACAGATCACCGTCTTCATTTTCTTGTAAAAAAGACCAAGTTACAATAACAAGACTACGTAGTATGTAGGTAGTAGAGCCACGCTGATTTCAGCACGAATGGGCCGGCTCGACCGGGGCGGTACTACCCGCGCACAGAAAATCAACGTAAAATGACAGCGTTTGTGCTGTCGTGTTTCGTTGGTGAGTGCGAGACCGGAGGCCCAATTAGTCTAGTCAACAAGTTCCATACTTGTTGACTAGACTAAAAGATGCACAAGCATCACTAGGCCGCCATAGTGTGGGTCGCCATACTGCATTGCTGTATTCGCAATGAGTATGGTGGCCACCACTCGTGGATTCTGCTAATGCTTTCCATCAGGCAGAGTAAAGTCATTTTGGCAGGCCAAACATAGAAAAAAAAAAAAAAAAAAAACCCACATTCATCTCATTACGAAAGATAGTATTAATAAATGCAAATACAGGGAGGACTTAACGGTTGCTCACATGTTGAAAGATTGTTTAGCTTTCCAACAAGAAAGAAATATTTGTAACATGCCTGACAATTTGAAAGATTGTTTAAACCAAGGTGGATATATTAAAACCCTAATGTTTTTGAAGTTAACTAATATGTATAAGTTAATTTAAGTAACTCTCAGTGGTCGTTAATGACCTTTGTTGTTGAAAAGCGACCTTAAATAAATCAAAAAAAAAAAAAAAAAAAAACTGAATTTTCTAAACGGCCTCCTACACGCATAATGTTATTTTCATCTAAATACACGCTTAATTTAAGTAACGGGCTCTTATTTGGTAACTTTTGTTTTTTCAGTAATAAATTGTATTCAGGGAAAGATTCAGATTGTGAAATTTTAAAGAATTTATTTGTATATTTTATGTAAGATTGTGAATTTTTAAAAGTTTAAAGAATTTTGCAATTCATTTTTCGTTAAATAAGGTTCGGTAACTTTAAAACGCTTACACGGATTGATGAATCGTAAAACATAAGCGACAGTACGATTTAACCTTAACAAATTAGAAAAGTGGTCAAATTGGATTAAATTGGTGGTCGTTGTTTTAACGACAGAAGCCTGTAAAGTAACTTGTCTCGTTTCGGGTAAATTTTCATGTTTTACAATGCTAGTAGGCCAATGAGATGAATCTAATTGCAAAAACTTAGGCCCAGACCACCAAATATCGAGCGACTGAACAGACTCAAAGTCGACCCCGCGCGTTATATGATCAGCTGGATTCAGATCCGTTGGTATGTGTCGCCAAGTATGATTACATGATTTTTCTAAAATATCTGCGACCCTATTACGTACAAATGGCTGTAACTTACTGGGTATCATTTTCAACCAACCTAAAACAATGGTTGAATCACACCAAAATGTAACACTGTCAATCTTTAATCTTAGTGAGCTAATAGCTTTCTCATACAGACGCACGCCCACCACTGCGCCGCATAATTCTAATCTGGGAACGGTGGTGGGCCGCACGGGAGCCACGCGACTTTTAGCCAGTAATAACCTAACTAAACAATCACCAGAATCGGCGACACTTCGTATATAAAGACATGCACCATACGCTTGCTCTGATGCATCTGTAAATATATGCAATTCAATTAATTTACACTTATTGCAGATTACATGCCGTGGAATGCGAATTTTATTTAATAATGGTAAAGTACTAACAATGTCAGCCCACAGTTTACTGACTTCAGGTGACAGTTTATCATCCCACGATACTTTATCAAGCCATAGCTTTTGTAAAACTAATTTCATTTGAATAACACACGGCGACAACATACCTAACGGGTCAAAAATCTGCGCAATAACAGAAAGAATACTGCGCTTAGATTCACAATTTAAAATTTCACCGATAGGAAAATATATTTGATCGGACTCGGTCAGCCAACCGAGGCCTAACGTTTTACTGGACTCGGTAGTACCGATATTTAAATCTAATGATGACTCACTCACATTTGATAGTCGAGCATCATTCGACCTCCATTTTCGCAGCGGCATACACGCGGAGGCAAGAATACTAGTAACCTTTTCGCGAATATCTAGAACCTCTTGAATTTCAGACCCTCCTGAAATTAAATCGTCTACGTAAAAATCGCGAGTAATAATTTCAGCGACAATAGGGTCCTTGCATTCTAGACCTAATTGTTTAAGGCATCTAGTTGCTAAAAAAGGAGCACTTGACATTCCATAGGTGACAGTATTCAGTGTGTAAGTTTTTAATGTCTCCGCTGAATTAAAACGCCACAATATTTGTTGTAAATGACGATTATCAGGATGCACCGTGACCTGACGGTACATTTTTTCTATATCTGCCGCTATAACATACTTATGTTGCCTAAAACGAATGAGTAATAGTAATAATTGCCTCCGCGTGTATGCCGCTGCGAAAATGGAGGTCGAATGATGCTCGACTATCAAATGTGAGTGAGTCATCATTAGATTTAAATATCGGTACTACCGAGTCCAGTAAAACGTTAGGCCTCGGTTGGCTGACCGAGTCCGATCAAATATATTTTCCTATCGGTGAAATTTTAAATTGTGAATCTAAGCGCAGTATTCTTTCTGTTATTGCGCAGATTTTTGACCCGTTAGGTATGTTGTCGCCGTGTGTTATTCGAATGAAATTAGTTTTACAAAAGCTATGGCTTGATAAAGTATCGTGGGATGATAAACTGTCACCTGAAGTCAGCACACTGTGGGCTGACATTGTTAGTACTTTACCATTATTAAATAAAATTCGCATTCCACGGCATGTAATCTGCAATAAGTGTAAATTAATTGAATTGCATATATTTACAGATGCATCAGAGCAAGCGTATGGTGCATGTCTTTATATACGAAGTGTCGCCGATTCTGGTGATTGTTTAGTTAGGTTATTACTGGCTAAAAGTCGCGTGGCTCCCGTGCGGCCCACCACCGTTCCCAGATTAGAATTATGCGGCGCAGTGGTGGGCGTGCATCTGTATGAGAAAGCTATTAGCTCACTAAGATTAAAGATTGACAGTGTTACATTTTGGTGTGATTCAACCATTGTTTTAGGTTGGTTGAAAATGATACCCATTAAGTTACAGCCATTTGTACGTAATAGGGTCGCAGATATTTTAGATAAATCATGTAATCATACTTGGCGACACATACCAACGGATCTGAATCCAGCTGATCATATAACGCGCGGGGTCGACTTTGAGTCTGTTCAGTCGCTCGATATTTGGTGGTCTGGGCCTAAGTTTTTGCAATTAGATTCATCTCATTGGCCTACTAGCATTGTAAAACATGAAAATTTACCCGATTGATAATAGGTCGTCTTGAACCTGCGGTCCCACCATCTGAATATAATTCAGTGAAAGTCCTGAGGTAGTAGGACTGCTGGCGTTAAATACAGCCCTTAACTTAGTGGTGGTGCTGGTTTCCCGCAAGACACCGTGATGAGGTACGAATTGTGACTCGGACTTAATGTCTATACATTCTGACATATGCCCTAATAATTTATATTCTAACATAAAATCACAATACATCTTACCTAAAGTAGGTTGAGCCTTATTCCTACGCTCTAAAGAGAGGAAACAATGTTTTGCTCTGTTATATGAACTACCTAACAGTTTGGGATCCTTCTTAATAGGTATTCTTACGCAAAAGCGACCGTCTTCCAACCGAACAATATTTTTAATAAAATGTTCTTCGCATAAGCGTTCCTCCTCAGAATAATTATATTTAGGGCAGATTTCCTCTAACTGCCAAAACCGCGCCAATTGGGTTTGTAAATTATTATCAGAAGAATCACTTGAATTATTAATTGCGAAGTTACACTTAATTCGATTACAATAATGTGTAATATAATCACTACATAACGGACCGGAAACTAACCACCCTAATTTGCTTTGGTACAGAATAGGCTTACCTTTACCTAAATATATTTTTTGAGAACCTAATATGTCCCAGAAAACATCTGCGCCAATAATTAAATCAACGTCAGCGGGTGAATGAAAGTTAGGATCCGCCAATATAATGTCCGTAGGTATATTTAACTCTGATAAGTTTATATTACCGCTCGGAACACTATCGGTAATAGACGGGAGAACAAAACAAGTTATGTTATTTGAATAACTATTGTCTAATGACTTAATACGCAAGTTACACATCCTTTGAATATGTGTAACTACACACACACTTCCCTCCGCGGGTCTGTACGGTTCACGTGTGACGTCGCGTTTTAATAATTTAAATATTGTTTTTGTGTATCCTTGCGACTGTTACCCGGTTTGTGGGCGGTATAAGGTTGTATATAGTGTTTTTGTCAAATAATCTGTAAGTTTTACGCCTTATAAATACAAATATTGTGTTAGTTTCTTTTACTACGGCTATCGGTAAGTCAATTTATTTTATTCATAAAGGTAGGTAGGAGTAATATTTTGTTCGTATTAATTTTCTTTTCGTGTTTTTTGATTTTGAAGTTGTTTTTATTGATATTTCTTTTGTCTGGTGTGTCTTTGTTTGGCCATGTCGGTTGTTGGCGAGTTGCCGGATCCCGGTGGTACAAATGAATTTCGAACACCAACCGGAAATAAATTGTTTGGTAGAATGTCGCCATCAAATTTATCGTCAAATGAAAGTAGAACTGAACGAATTAGGGCTTCGGACTTGGGCGAGAGTGTTTCGTCTCTTAGTGGTCGTGATAACTGTGGGGAGTATGATTATTTTGAGTTGGTGTCTCAGGCAACCGAATATTTGGCAAAAATTAACGAATTGGTAAACGATCAGGGGTCGCGAATGAATGTGGGGAATAGGACCGCCATTATGGACGTAACCCAGCGGATTACCGGTATCGTCTCATTGTTGGCAATTAAATCTGCTAGCAATGAAACGAAATTAGCGAATCTCGAGCGCCGGGTGGGGGGTGTCGCCATTCAACAGCCGGGCTTGACGTACGCGGACAAGCTTAGGCTTCGCTTACCACCTGGATCAGCCCCGTGTCCGGTGTCCGCTGAGGCGCGCGTATCTAGGCCGTGTGTTATTGCGTATCCTACTACGGAACGTTCAGCGGACTATGCAACTTCGTCAGCTACAAAAGAAGCTCTCATGAAGGCTATTAAACCTAGCGACGAAGGTTTTCAAATTGTAGGCGTCAAAAAAACCGCAAAGGCAGGCGTCGTGTTGCGGGTCGCAAATGAACGGCAGCTTAAAAAACTAGAAGCAGTAAACGCCATTAAATCTGTAGGCTTACGCTTAGAAAAGCCGAAAGGCCGAAGGCCCCGTATAATTGTAAAAGACGTGCCCGGTTCTATGGAGGATCGTACCTTCCTAACAGCTTTATATCGTCAGAATATCAAGGACGAATTAAAATTAAGCGAAAGCGATTTTTTAAAAACGACCAAAATTGTCAGGCATCGTAAACTGGAAAACGGACGTCAATGGATAGGCTTAGAATTAGAGACAGAGGTTAGGAAACACTTGGCTAGCACAAAAGATAAATTATATATAGACTGGGCCACATGTAGGTTTATAGACGACTTAGAAGTAGTTCGTTGCTTAAACTGTCAACAATTCGGTCATGTTCAAAAATTTTGCACTATTAAAACTCCTACGTGTGCTAATTGCGCGGCCAGCCACGATACAAGGGCTTGCCCGGATAAGGACACACCAGATTTTAAACCGAAATGCGCACAATGCAGCCGGTACAAAAAACCATGTGACCATCGATGTGGATCACAAGACTGCTCCACATATAAACTTAAATTAGAGCAGCTAATCCTAAATACTAATTACTGAATAGCTTATACAGTAGTAGCTGTAGTACCTTTTTAATAAAATGGATAATATCTCAATAGGCCAGTTAAATCTTCATAATGATAAAATAGCCACGTCAGAATTAGATCGCTTAGTTTTGGAACAAAAGTTAGACATTGTCCTTATACAAGAGCAATATCAAAGCGCTCAATTGCGGAATTATGTAGTACAACTAGATGGCCGGTCGCGGGCTGGGATATATGTTGCAAGTTCTAATTTTACGGTAACATCTTTGCGTAACCTTATGACGTCACACTGCGCCGTTGCTGAGATCTCATCCTCTACCTGTAGGGTTTACATAGTGAGCTGTTATTTTCAATTTTCACATCCTATTGATCCTCATCTACATCATTTACGTTTCGTTTTGCGGTCCCTCATAGGACACAAAATTATCATTGGCGCTGATGTCAATGCTTCTTCTACTTTATGGTATGGCAAATTGCGTGCAGCTGACATGGCTCGTCGCTGTGCGGTTGAAGATTTTATTGCGGAAATGAATCTTACTATCCACAATACCCCTGATGCACCACCAACTTTTTGCAGCCCAATGGGTGAGTCTTCTATTGACGTGACGCTTACGCGCGGCGACGTCTCGATATCTGGATGGCGTGTCCTACCGGACGCATCCTGTAGTGATCACCGCTTAATCGTGTACGAATTCATACCAATGGTTGCACAATATCCACAAAGAACTCCTTACAATTTTAGGTATAAAACTAAAGGGGCAAATTGGGCTTTATTTGGTTCACTCTTTGCAGTACATGCCAAAGACTTCAGTCGCAGTGGTCTATCAGCTGAGGAAAGCGCAAACATATTATCAGATACTTTCACATATTGTGCTGATGTTTGTATCGGCCGTGGATCTATCACTAACACTCGTAGATGTGATTGGTGGAATTATAAATTAGTCGAATTACGTAGAATCTATCGAAAAGCTCGTAAAAAACTAAATGACATTAAAAAGCGTAACGTAACAGGAGATATTTACAATAATGCTCTTATTGCTCTTAGAGTTGCCAGGTCTCATTATAGAGCTGCTGTGGAGAAATCAAAGGGAAATTTAATACGTAAACTTGTTGATAAACTCGATAGAGAGGGTCCCTGGTCACCTTTGTATCATGAATTTAAAGCAAATAGATCAATCGACCTTGCATACGTACAGAACATCAAAATTAATAATAGTTATACTACAGGAGTAGAACAAACCACAGAATATCTTTTAGAATCACTTGTGCCTGACGATCGGCCGGAGGATGACACGGATTATCACCGACAAATTAGGCAGTGGGCTATTGAACCACCATTGTCTCCAATGTCTGACTTACCATCTTCAGACGAATTCCTCAGTATTGTTAGGTCATTGCCACTAAATAAGGCTTCGGGCGACGATAAAATATCAAACAAAATGATAAAAGAAGCTTGTAAACTTTCGGGTGATACGGTTTTAACAGTTTTTAAACGTTGCATTGCGGAAGGAGTATTTCCTAGTGTTTGGCGGTGCGGTAATATTCGAATAATACCAAAAAGCGGCGATAAGCCGCCGGACGATCCTAAATCCTATCGACCCATAACACTGTTACCATCGCTGGGAAAGCTTTTAGAGCGTCTTGTAGTACCACGACTTCTACCGGGTGGAGTTAAATTTCATGATAGACAATTCGGCTTTACGTTGGGAAAATCGACAACTGATGCGGTTATATCTGTAAGGAAAACTGTCACCGAGTCAAGTTTTCAATACGTTTTAGGCATCTTCTTAGATATATCTGGCGCCTTTGACAATGCGTGGTGGCCCATGCTATTGCTAAAATTAAAATTAAGAGGTTGCTTTAAAAATATTTATTCCCTTATCTCCTCGTACTTCTTACAAGGTACTACTAAATTGAGACTTGGGCATCATTCTGTGTCGAAGGCGCTTACGATGGGGTGTCCTCAAGGGTCAGTGCTAGGACCATACTTGTGGAACATAGGCTTCGACGATTTTCTGGCAATGCCTGTGCCGTCCGGATGTACCCTGAATGCGTACGCGGACGACGGTTTGTTATTGATAGAGTCGGATACTAGAACGGGGCTTGAGAGGCTGGCCGGTGAATGTTTGGACTTAATATCTCGGTGGGGTGGGCGTAATCGGTTGACGTTTGCACCAAACAAAACCTTCCAGCTACTTCTGAAAGGTAACCTCAAATCACCGCCTTGTATTAAATTTGAAAATATTACTATTAAAAATAAAACCTCGGTTTGTTATTTGGGATTGGTTTTAGAAAGAAATTTTTCATTTATCGAACATATTAGAACAGCTAATGAAAAGTCTAAAAAGAGTTTCTTTGCACTGACGAGGATATCAACTGCGACATGGGGTCTGTCATATAATACACTAAAGATCATATATGGAGCTACTTATTTGGGTTCCATTTGCTATGGTGCTCCTGTATGGGCAGATAGGGCGACTGTAGGTGCTGTCCGTCGCAAACTGTTACAAGGCCAACGACCTGCATTGATTTTCTTGTGCAAGGCATATAGGACGGTTAGCACTGAGGCTTTACCGGTGTTGGCAGGTGTTCTTCCGGTCGATCTCGAGGTGCAAAGACGTGCAGCCATGTACTATTCCACACTACAAAACATGGAATGCGATTTTTTGGGCATACGAGACCGCGGTAAAATCATAAGATTGTTTCAACAAAAAACCAATGTCTATAACGACCTCTTGGATGAATGGCAGAAACGATGGGACGAATCATCTAAGGGGCGCCACCTTTACCAGTTCTTTCCATCTGTTCGCGAAAGGTTGTCAAGGACATGGCTCGAGGTAGATCACTGTGTCGCTCAATTTCTTACAGGCCACGGTAACTTTAAGAGCAAACTATACTCATTTAAATTAGTCGATTCACCATTGTGTCAATGCTCAACACCTGATTCTAGCTGTGAACAGTCGGCTCATCATATCCTCTGGGAATGTAGTCTTTGGTACAATGAACGTAACATGATGCTAAATAGCTTACAAATGACGTCTGGGGTAGTATATTATGGGGATCTTGTGTCAACTGCGGTGAATTTCCGTGCGTTTAAGCGATTCTGCCATACATACTATAGAAATCAAATATAGCTCACTTAGGACCCATAATATTTTTATCCGTGGTGCTTCCCGGTTTGAAAAAGGCGTCTGCCTATTTTGACTCCATTTTGTCTCCCGCTTTGCTAAGGAGGGAAGTGGACTTATTATATTTCCAACTCCTCCAGTTTTCTTCTGATTAATTTCGTTGCGGGTTCCAAGACAGTTAAATTTTTCCTGGGACTTCCCGAGTGTCATAACTCGGTGTTTTCGTGGGTCACCGCTGTTGATCCTGGTGTACAGGAGTTACAGTGGTGGGCGTGTGGGCGGGATTAGTCCCATGTGTAACTACACTGTTTATACCTAAAACAGAATTATTTATACGCTTAGTAGGCACATTCAACTTCATAAACATTTTCTCTGTAATTAAACATGAAGTACTGCCACTGTCCATCACAGCGCGCGCAATGTGTTCATGATTGTTTACATCTATAATCCTAATCAATGCAGTTGATAATAATACCTCTCGCGCACTGTCACCGCGACAGGAGGAGTGGGCTACGTTCGCAGCTAACGTCAGATTAGATGACGCTGAATGAGTGAACTGTGAAGTTGCCGGCATATTATTATTGATACTATTGTAATCGGTTGTTTGTACCGGTACACTATTTTCTGTGGATCTTTGTGAAGTCGCATAATCAGTTACGTGAATCATTGTATGATGTTTACGTTTACAAACCTTACATCCTGGCCTTTTACAACGATTTGCGAAGTGTCCACTGCTCAAACAATTAAAGCATACTTTAAACGTGGGTAATAATTTTAGCCGTGCTTTATTATCTAATGCCACAAACTGCGAACAAGTGTTGAGGTTATGTTCATGACTTTTACACATAGGACAGATTTTACTCAACTGAACTGAACCTGTCGCATCATTATTTTTACTTTCTTGTATAGAAACCATGGATTTGTGTTGTATTTGGTGTTTAATAGACGAATTACTGTGCCCTTGATTAGAAATACGCGATAATTCCAGTGTTTCAAGTAAATCAGCTCGGTTACGTAAAAAAGTATTGAAACATTCTAACGTGATAGTGTCATCTTTATTTAGTCGACCTTTATACTCTTCCCACTCACGAAATGTTTTTAAATCTAACTTATTAGTCATAATATGGATTAAAAGAGTATCCCAGTGCTTAACTGGTTCTCCTAAAGATTCCAGTGCTTGTAAATTTTTATTTAATGAATCAATAAGACGTTTAAAGCTAATCGACGATTCCTTAGTAATTGGATTAATATTTAACAACGCCGAAACATGATTTTGTATCAACAACCGTCTGTTGTCGAACCTATCACATAAAAGTTTCCATGCAACCTCATAGTTTTTGCAGAAAATTCTATAGACCTTATTACAACCGCTGCTGTCCCTTCAAGTGAAGCTCTTAAATAATGAAACTTATTAATTTCATCGATATCACTGTTGGAGTTTATTAAGCTAGAAAATGTATCATGGAACTCCAACCACTGTTCATATGAGCCACTAAATTTGGGTAATTGAATTGTAGGTAATTTAACGAGTCTATGTTTACCACAACTACTTACTACACTAACGTTATCTTTATCCGCAGAATATCCACTCAATATTTCCTGAGCCTTGGCAAGGAGTTTGTAATAACAGGACTCAAATTCGTTTCGCTCAATAAGTTGTGCATCTAAATTGTCAACAATGCATTCAAGTTTTATTTGTGTTTCATCATATTGATCGAACAAACATTTTACCTTACCAATGCGTAATTCCAACTCAGTGATGTCAGTTTGGCTCAACGAAGAAATAGTAAGCGCATTTAAATACGTTGCAAAGGCGGTTAAACGGCCTTTATAACTGCCTCTTTTCCTTATCAACTCTTTTTCATCAGACATTCTGGGAAGCAAGTGTTTTGTCAACCTGGAACGATAAAGAATGCAAGTAAATAGCTATGTCAAGACAGGACACTGATTTATGATTCTACTATAGTTATATTTATTTTACTAATTATACACAAATTAATTTAATTATCAACTTTAAAATGAGTTTGATTTCTATACAAAATTACAATTTTTTCAAAGATTAAGTATGTACTCGACACTTAAGAACATTGAAAACTAGTAAGCTACCTACTTGGATAAAATTTACTGATTTTAACGAGTCTTTTTAGTTATTTAGATAGTTAACAGCAGTACTAAATATAATAATAACCAAATGAAGTATTAATAATCTCCTAAAATCATCAAATAGGTATACTATCTATCTGTAGACATATGAATAGGTTCACACTGTTCACACAATAAATGAATAAATTTTAAAATTTCGAGTACTAACCTTATTAATTACGCAGCTTTTACCTTAAATTCACCTGAATTAGAGTGTTGGGTGGAAATTATAGCTTTAATCACTGAAAATAATTAAATATCGAGACCACTTGACCTTTGACCTTAACTCGACACGCGTGCTTCAATGCTTATCTTCCACAAAATCTTCTTTATACATAAATTCCGTAAAGCTCCAGATCCGGCTCGGTCCAGGACCAATGTTGGGGGGATGGGTGATGTGAGTCCAGGTAAATTTGGTTAATTGAAAAAACTGCTTAGATTTGTAAAATTATCTAATGTGCTTCACACGAGTAATGACAGTTGAGTGAACAACGATTAAAAACTTAAAGCTAACTTAACAACTATGCACGCAAAGTTAATTGGTCCGTGTTGCGGTGACATTAGACGTAGTAGTAGTAGTAGTAGACACTTCCAAAGTGTGTGTGTGTCCCCTTTTTTTTCTTTTTTTTTCCGTGCGGAAATCCCCTCGGATACCACCTCCTGGTCGCATGTCGGACTCGAACCGACTAAAACCACACGCCGTCTCGGGTACTAGAAGCCGGGGACCAGGTGTACCCTAGCAAGGAAAGCCCTGGAACCCCGACGTACCTCGGGCCACCTAAGGTTCGTAGATAGCCCCCTACTGTGTGGGAACCCCGATGTTCCCGTTGTAACTTCTAAAATAAGATAATGATAAAACTAAAAAAAAAATATGATGCACATTACCATGCAAACTTCCACCGAAAATTGGTTTGAATGAGATTTAGTAAGTAGTTTTTTTTATACGTCTTAAAGCGTAAACCGCAATGTATTGATCAAAGTTACGACGAACTACAAGAACTTTTATATTATGTTACTTGCTGCTTCGGAACCCTTCATGGGCGAGTCCGACTCGCACTTGGCCGCTTTTAGAAAGTAGGTGGTGTCCTACTTTACCACGCTGGCCAAACGGGTTAGTATCAAGTTTTGCTTCTGCATACGCTAATAGCTCAACAAAGGAGACAGGAGCGAAAATTTAAACCACAATTTCAAAATACTAGTTTCTACAAAATACTGGTTTCAGAGGTGCATCGATAGCTTATGCTATCCTGTCTAAAATTCTTGAATTAAGCTTAAAAGGGGTTGAACTGCGATTGCAATGGGTTCCATCGCATATTGAATTACAGGGCAATGAAAAGGCTGATACATTAGCAAAATAGAATGAGAAATGGAAAATATTATAATTTAACACTAGACTACTATGAATATTTACCTATGTTTAAAAAAAAAACGACTTCCAAAACTCTCTACCTAGCACACATTATAATACTACTATTTAAATGAATAAAGAATTAAGTATAGGCAATTTATGAAGACCCAGTTTATTTTACGCTTTTAAGTGTTTTTTTGGCAGAGAGTTTTCGTTGGATGTTTTTTGGAAGTCGGTTTTTTTTTTATAAAAAGTTTTTATTTTTCAGTTTTTAGTGCAAACAATCGTAGGTAAGTAGTAAGTTGAACTATTTCATCAAATTTCATCATCAAGAATATAAATTAAGGTCTATACGTACGTGTAATATTAAAATCATCCTCTAATCCCTAACTGTTGAAGAGTTTAACCTTCTATCATCAGCTCACCTAAATAACTTGAAAGTATACGACTGAAGGTCTTTAGATACGTATGAAATTGAAAGAATTATCCTCCAACTCCTAACCGTTGAGGAGTTGTACCTTTCATCTTCCATCATCAGCTTAACGAAATAATTTGAAAGAATACGACTAAAGGTAACATATATACATATGATGATATGGCATTTAATGATTTATCCTCCAACTCCTAAGCGTTAAGGAGTTGACCTTACATCATCAGCTCATCATCATAAAATGATGACTACCAGATTGTAGAGGTGTAACTTCAGAAAATATACGAAAAACATAGTATGTGCCAATAAAAACTGAGGGTTTCCCTCGATTTCCCTGGGATCCCATAATCAGATCCTGATATGCTGGCAATGGGACCACCTCGGAAGTATACCCTTCGAATACAAAAAAAAATTCAAAATCGGTCCACAACTGACGGAGTAATGGGTGAACATACATTAAAAAAAAAGAAAATACATACAGTGGAACATAGAACCTCCTCCTTTTTGGAAGTCGGTTAAAAATAAATGTTATAGTGACTGGCACGAACACTTTTATAAGCGGTCATTAGAAAAAGGGATATGGTATAAAACCATACAGTGTCAGCCTCTTCATGTACCCTGGTGTTTGAACAGTAGGTTAAATAGACAACTAATTGTCGTTGCCCATAGACTCAGTTCTGGACATATCCCATGCAATAAATTTAGTTATATCATGAAGAAAACCGCTTCGCCTGATTGTGAGGAATGTGGAGTTGTGGAAGACTTACATCATTTATTGATGGAATGGGTCAGATATGAGTCTAGTAGAAATAGTTTAGTGTCCAACTTGAATTTGAATGGAGCCGACTATCAGAACCAAATAGCGATCATGCGAAGGCTCTAATCAAATTCATGTCGATTGTTCTCAGACCATAAGTACGTAGTAACTTGTTCAGGATACGATGTAACTGGCATACGCTGTGCGTAAAAGATCCAGAAAATTATAGAATAAAAAAAAATACTAAGAGAATAGTTTTCCCAAGACAATCACACACTTTGACAACGTTCTGGGCAGTGCACGCCCCTAAGCGAGTTCGTCAACAAAATTCCAGTGTTAGCTACTAAATACAACAGTTTAACAGCTGTTGGCGACATTGTTTCGTTATTAAAGTAAATAAATTTATTAATGTTGTAAATAAAATAAAATAAAATTGTAAAATAAATAAAATAAAAAAAAATGATTTTTGTTTTTTATTTTACAGCTGGGCGTGATTTTGTACAAAGTCATAATATAATTTCTTATACCGCCTTAAAATAAAGAAGTATACTTTTTGTACATGTGTTGTATCTGTATGAATTCGATCGAGCCGGCCTTTTTACGTCTGTGACAGCAAAACCAAAAACTTTTTATATAAAAAAAAAACCGACTTCCAAAAAACATCCAACGAAAACTCTCTGCCAAAAAGACACTTAAAAGCGTAAAATAAACGAGTTCTTCATAAATTGCCTATACCTAATTCTTTATTCATTTAAATAGTAGTATTATAATGTGTGCTAGGTACCTAGAATCTGTTTGAAGTCGGTGCCAAGTGATAGTCACGCTTAGACTTTTGTAATTGTTCGTTTGTATTCTTTTTGGCTTAGCACAGACTTCAAACCACCACCCATTGCCAGCATATCAGGATCTGATTATGGGATCCCAGGGAAATCGAGGGAAACCCTCATTTTTTATAGGCACATACTATGTTTTTCGTATATTTTCTGAAGTTACACCTCTACAATCTGGTAGTCATCATTTTATGATGATGAGCTGATGATGTAAGGTCAACTCCTTAACGCTTAGGAGTTGGAGGATAAATCATTAAATGCCATATCATCATATGTATATATGTTACCTTTAGTCGTATTCTTTCAAATTATTTCGTTAAGCTGATGATGGAAGATGAAAGGTACAACTCCTCAACGGTTAGGAGTTGGAGGATAATTCTTTCAATTTCATATGTATCTAAAGACCTTCAGTCGTATACTTTCAAGTTATTTAGGTGAGCTGATGATAGAAGGTTAAACTCTTCAACAGTTAGGGATTAGAGGATGATTTTAATATTACACGTACCTTAATTTGTATTCTTGATGATGAAATTTGATGAAATAGTTCAACTTACTACTTACCTACGATAGTTTGCACTAAAAACTGAAAAATAAAAACTTTTTATAAGAAAAAAAACCGACTTCCAAAAAAAATCCAACAAACTCTCTGCCAAAAAAACACTTAAAAGCGTAAAATAAACTGGTTCTTCATAAATTGCCCATACCTAATTCTTTATTCATTTAAATAGTAGTATTATAATGTGTACTAGGTACCTAAAATCTGTTTGAAGTCGGTGCTAAACCAAAAAGAATACAAACGAACAATTACAATAATCTAAGCGATAGTCACTTGGCACCGACTTCAAACAGATTTTAGGTACCTAGTACACATTATAATACTACTATTTAAATGAATAAAGAATTAGGTATAGGGAATTTATGAAGAACCAGTTTATTTTACGCTTTTAAGTGTTTTTTTGGCAGAGAGTTTTCGTTGGCTTTTTTTTGGAAGTCGGTTTTTTTTTATAAAAAGTTTTATTTTAAGACGTTAATTAGCTACTCGCATTTTAACAAAATCAATTCGGTTTTACATAAAGCAAAACTCCAATTGATGCTATTCAGATTTATGACTGAAATCAACTTAAAGAGTTTTTTTAATCTCATTTCTGGGGAACACTCTCTGAAAGAAATAAAAATATTAAAAAATGACATTGTAGACGGTAATCTATTCTAAGTAGTCCACTTGAATCTTTTCTATAACAGAATTAGATGTCAATCAGAGCTCTGTCCAGAGCCAGGTCTCCACTGAACAAAAGTGGAAAATTTTTGTGTTGTCAACACGTGTTGGTGACAAAAGTTTCTGTTATTTCCTTGTGTTGGCAACAAAAATTGTCAACAAATGTTGGGAACAGTGTTTCCGTTTTTGGCGGTAAACGTCAAAAGAATACGCTTGTAGCAAATATTTATTGGCTCTGTGGTGACGCTTAGTTCGAATGTTTTTCAAATTGTTGGCGACTCGGTGTAGACATAATAGAAACAAAAGTTGGCGATTTTCTTAAGTGTTACAAACAGTTGGAAACACTAAAATTGCCAACAATTTTGGTGGAGACACGCCTTAAGACCTATGGTTCATTAGCTGACAAATATATATAAAACAGCTTCTGTTCTTTATGCAGACGAGTCCGGCAGCTCGACCGGGGTAGTGCTACCCACTCAAAGAAGACCAACTTAAAGTGACAGCATTCGTGCTGTCGTGTTTCGTTGGTGAGTGCGAAACCGGAGACCCAATGACGCAGAAGCATCTCAATAGGCCGCCATAGTGTGGGTCACCATGCTGCATTGTTGCGTTGTCTGCATTCGCAATGAGTATGGTGACCACCACTCTTGGATTCTGATCATGCTTTCCATCAGGCAGAGTAGAGTCACTTTGGCAGGTTCATTCAAATATACAAAAAAAGTAAAAACTAAAACCCAAAGACGACAAAAAACGACGCTGAAAAGTATGAAACAAGTTTTAAAAGCTGTAGTCACACGTTACGTAGAAATGTACCATACCACATTAACAACGCGTGACTACGGCTTTTGAAACTTATTTCATACTTTTTCAGCGTCGTTTTTTGTCGTGGTTGGGTTTTAGTTTTTACTTTTTATATTTAAAATGTTTTGGTGCCTCTATAATTTTTTTTTTTATGGAATAGGCGGGCAAACGAGCAGACGTATCGCCCGATGGTAAGCGATTTCCGCCGCCCATGGACACCTGCAACACCAGAGGTGCTACAAGTGCGTTGCCGGCCTTTGGGGGATGGGGGGTGGGGGGTGGAGGCAGGGGATGGGGTTGGATAGGGGAAGGGGTTGGGGTATTGGCCTCCGGTATCCTCACACACTCGGTGAAACACAGCGCAAGCACTATTTCACACCGGTTTTCTGTGAGGCCGTGGTATCACTCCGGTCGAGCCGGCCCATTCATGCCGAAGCGTGGCTCTCCCACGATAATTTCTTTGCAAACTATATTTCAAATAGGTACCATAGAAATATTACAATTATCGAATAAATAAGGACAAAGTCACCAGAAAATGCTAATCTTATATATAAAATTCTCGGTTCACAATGTTAGTTACCATACTCCTCCGAAACGGCTAAACCGATTTTTATAAAATTTGGTGTGCATATTGGGTAGGTCTGAGAATCGACCAACATTTATTTTTCATACCCCTAAATTTATTTTTTATTTTTATGGCAAAACAACGTTTGTCTGGTCTAGCTAGTAATCATCATCATCACTACAACATAGTATAAAACAAAGTCGCTTTCTCTGTCCCTATGTCCCTATGTGTGCTTAAATCTTTAAAACTACGCAACGGATTTTGATGCGGGTTTCTTTAATAGATAGAGTGATTCAAGAGGAAGGTTTTTATGTATAATAAATGCATAATATAGTATGGAAACACTGTTAATTTTCGAGGTTTCTAATGTGATGTAGCAAATAAACACATTTTTTGCGCTTACATTGCAAACGCTGGTTGCACCCTACGAGATAGATCAAAATAATGTACTACAGTATTGTACACCTTATAAAGATCTACAAAAAAGTCCGCGACGGTATATGTCTATCTCTTAGGGATAGATCTTAGGATTTTTTATTCCTTTCTTTTTACGAGAAATAATGGCTTATTTACGAAGCGATTTTAAGCAATACAGAATGAATCCTTATACAATTAAGTAAATTAAATACATTGTGCATTTAATATAGATCAAAATGGCCCTTTACAGTATCTAAGTTAAATGAATATATTCGAAGATATTACAGATTTCAAATGCATGAATCGTGTCGTCGGTGGATCTGAAATCCACCCGTGCGAAGCCGGGGCGGGTCGCTAGTATATATATATATATTTTTGAAATGAACAAGTAACGTCCTTTTGAATGATACCAAACACGACATATTCATCTCAAATTTATTTTTTAATATAGTACTTTATGTCCAACGTGGGAGAGCCACGCTTCGGCATGAATGGGCCGGCTCGACCGGAGTGATACCACGGTCTCACAGAAAAACGGTGTGAAACAGCGCTTACGCTGTGTTTCACCGAGTGAGTGAGGATACCGGAGGGCCATCTCCCAATCCCCCCTATGATGGCGCAGTTGAAACAGATGTTACCCAAGGAAGGTACCAACTGTGCTTGCGTTGGAGTGAACAACGTGCCTGAGCGTGGACACCCACGTATGCGTACCCACGCTGCCCCTCGTATTCGGGGAGGGGGGGAGAGGGGTCAAAACTACGCTTAACCCCCTACCACGCTGGTCGTGGACTTTTGCAATATCAGGGGATTACATAGCAACCTTAACGCTGTTCATCACCACCTCGAGACAGCAAAGCCAGCCTTGCTCTTCTTGACCCAGACGCAGATAGCGTCTCCAGCGGACACTTCCTACCTAACTTACCCTGGGTACGGACTTGAAGACTCCTTCATCTCTAAGACCGGAGTGTACGTGTACGTCAGAGACAATGTCAGCTCTCGTCGCCTCAGCAACCTTGAAGGTAGGGAGGGACCTCTCCATCTTATGGCTCCGTGTAGACAGCGACGACCATCCCCGCGTCTATAGGTGCCGCGTGCCTCTATAGGTCCCATAGTGGTGATGCCGAAACTGACCGACTCATTGAGCATGTAGCGGCGCGCACTTAACCTATTGTCAAAGCGTTGTACTGTGCCGTTCATAATAGACAACAGCCGACGGAGGCGCGCGGCGGCGCGGCACCGCGTAGCCAGGGCTTTGTCGCCGTCCTGCCTACCGAAGTCGACGACGTATCATCATACCGCCTATTCATTACGGACATACGCAGTGGTCAAAAATACCTCGTTGATAGCGGCGTAAACGTTTCAGTATATCCCGCTAACTTTTTGTACGCCGCCAACGGAACAAAAATACCCACATTTGGTGAGCAAACTTTAATTTTGAATATCGGGTTGCGACGCCCGTACCGCTGGTGATTTGTGGTTGCAACAGTCAGCAGACCCATACTAGGCGCTGATTTCCTCCACCACCACTCTCTCATGGTGGATCTTCGTGGGAAAAGACTGGTAGATAAAAACACAAATTTATCTACATACGGATATCTATCGCCTACAACAGAAGCAAGCATCCGAACGATCGACGACTTCTTAAAAATAACGCATTAGTTAAGTGACGGGTTATAACGTTACGGTAACTAGTTATTTATAACGACATCCATTTTAAAGCCCATCACCAGGAATGCTGACTGCGATTAACGCAAAGCTAAAGTTTGAGGTCAAGTGCTCGCCTTCAGTTAGACCTCCGCAGCTCTGTTATGAGCTTAGGGGTTGCAACACACCGGAGCGTGGCGATATAATTAGTGCTAATGTTCATAATAATTATACTCGCTTTTATGGTGTTGGTAAAAGTTGGAGACGTTTTTCTCTTCTTCCTACTGTGATACTTATTATTACAAGCTTTTTATTAACTTGCAATGTATGTATGTATGCTTGTATGTTCAGGTGGAATCTTGCAACTCAAATTTGAAGCAGATATCTTGAACCGATTTTGCTGAAATTTTGCAAGCATATGTATACAGCGTGACAATACAATATTTTAATGACATGGAGCTGATCTGATGCTGGAGCTGGAAGGTGGCCATAGGAACTCTGTAAAGAAACGTCGCAACATCATCGAGTTTGGACTCGTTTGATTCGTCTCGAGGCATTCCAGTAAAAGCTTATTTTTAAAAAGCTTTTTAATTTAATTTATTTATCTATATATTTTACGCTATAGGAGGGCATACAAGTAAACAGACTGGAAACCTGATGGTAAGCGTTGAAAAATTAGGAGAGAACGTCAGAGGTTTATAACATGCTTTACCTGTATGTTTGTTTGTTTATCTGTAAGTTCTGTAACCGACTTTTGTAAGCGTGTTTTTAGATATTGCAAACTATATATTCTATTTATTTAATACACAAAACTACTGTAGTCGAATGCAATGAAGTACCAGGAGCTCAGATTCTAACAAGAGGTAACTTTCTAAATAAACTTATTTCTACTAACTTTCTGTCATGTATCAAATCAAATATTCTATTCATTTTATTCATCTGTGGTTTCAACTAAATAAAGTAGTTATAGAAAATTTGACTTATTCATTCCAAAACTCCAAAAGGTAAATCCGTATAAAATCCGAACGCTATAACCGTTTATATGACGCGAGCAATTAACGGAGTTTCCTTTCCAGTCACGAGTTAGCAAGATCGTATAACAGCAGGTTGCTTTGAACATTTGCAAATAAAGCTACGTCCACATCTAGCAATGTGTCGATCACAAAATCTAACACTAATGTTAAATCCCACCAAAAACATTTTCATGTAAAATGTTGCCAAGACGACTGCATATGGCTTACCCTGTGAAAAAGATATCAGATCTCATGTAGAGCCAAGCTTCTGAATCTACACGCCCTAACTCTACCAACCCTAACTTTACAAACTCTACATCTCAGTAAAAATGTATGGCTTCGCCGTTTCGCTACCATACCGTCACGAAGGGGAAACGAACGCCTTTTGTGTTTGCAAATATCTAGTTTCTGAAGTAATGTGTAATACGAATATTCAGTTTCTGAAGTAACGAAACAGCCAAGCTATACATTTTTACTGATATGTAGAGTTTATGAAGTTATGATTGGTAGAGTTAGGGCGTGTAGATATAGAACCTTGGCTCTACATGAGATCTGATATCTTTTTCACAGGGTAAGCCATATGCAGTCGTCTTGGCAACATTTTACATGAAAATGTTTTTGGTGGGATTTCATTTCTTTTTGTAAGTTTCCTTTTTTTTCTTTTTTTGGGCTGTATTTCTTGTACATCTTCTTTCTTCTTTCGAAAAAGTCCGTGTACTTAAAATAAAATCTTTAGCATGAACATTTGTGAAAGTCTCATACAAACTTTCACCCCCCAAATTTGGGGGTTGGGGGGCAAAAGTAATAGGTTTATGATTTTTTTGTTGTTTGTGTACTAAACTTAGTTTAAATACCAAATTTCAGCTTTCTAGCACTTCAGGAAGTACCCTAACAGTTTTGATGATCATCAGTGTGTCAGTGACGAAATCGGTGTTTTTTTGGTATCAATAAAATCTAAACTAACAGAGCTATGCAATTGAAACTTTGTACTTTTCATTAGTCTATTGGTAACATTATATCCTGAAAATTTGAACGATCTGGTATATCGGAAACCAAAGTTATGGGGGTTCAAAAAAACGACGAAACGCTTCGAGAAAAGGTAGGTAGTGCCCTTGCGCTACGCTTGGCTCGTGCCGACCGTGCCCCCAGATAATTTTACCAGCAATTTTTGGTACCGCAGTGGTAGCGTATGCGACTGCTGTATTGAGGTCTGAGGTTCGATTTCCGTACCAAATGTTTGCATGATCTGCAAGTATTTGATTTCAAGTTTGAGTGTTTTTCTGTATTCTATCAGTCAATCTAGCTTTCATAGTAAAATCACTTCTTAGTTTGAAGCTAGATGGCGTTGTGTTTACAATATATAAAAATGTACAATATATAAAAAATCAACAAAAAAAATAACGAAAGATGGTTTGTTTATTTGTTTGTCACTTTCCACTCTACAACTACTTAATCGGTCATTACAATTTTAGCGCACAAATTCTCATAATTACATTTAAGACTACAAATAATATTTCAACCAGGAAAAGGCTACTTCTTCGAGATTCAGAACCTGCATATCAATATTGATTAAGATTAAATCTATATTCATATACTACCTCTTGCACCTAGCTCCGCCTGTGTTTCGATTATCGTAATAAATAGTAGCCTATGTTCTTTGTCAAGAATCAAAGCATCTATCTGTATGAAAAATTTCATTGAAATCGGTGCAACCGTTTGGACGTGAAGTACAGTTCGCTGAATACGAACACAGCCTGTGAGCTCGTTAGAGCGAAGGTGCAAGGGTAATAGAAAATTTGCAAGAGAACCGGCTACCCGCAAGTCATGAATACTGCGCCTTGAATACCACTGCGCTCAAATGGTTTGTTCCACTGCACAATTTACATATTTCTAGCTTGAAACTATTCCAGCTGATACAGAGTGCCAACCCCTATTCATCTCGTGGGTGTCGTGAGTGTCGTGAGAGGCAACTAAACTACCAGGACAACAGCATTGCTAAGAGAAGGGAAACTTCCTGATATTAGCTCTTCAACCAAACAAACAAACTGTTTAGCTTCATAATATATGCCAATTATGTTTTTAACTCCCGACGAAAAAGAGGGGTGTTACAATTTTGACGTTGATATCTGTCAGTCTGTCTGTGTTTGTGCGTCTGTCTGTTACATCATAGCTCTCAAACAGATGAACCGATTTCGATGCGGTTTTTTTATTTAAAAGCCAGTTTCCTTGCGGTGGTTCTTAGCTAGGTTTGGTTAATATCAGTCCAGCAGTGTAAGAGTATCAGCTCTTTTTCAAAATAATGTAAGGCATTTTGGGCGTATGATTACTCAATTAAGTATTTGTCGTGAGGGTATAATCGGTAAATGACAATTTATGCGTAGGGGGTTTTTTAATTGTTTTATTTATAGACTAGCTGTTGCCCGCGGCTCCGCCCGCGTGTATGTCGGTTATCGCGGCAAACAGTAACCTATGTGTTAATCTGATGTATCTTCTATACTTATAAAATAACATGTCCTGACTGACTAACTGACTGATTCATCATCGCCGAGCGGAAACTATTAAACTTGGGAATACAAAATTTGGTGAGTATGATCGTTTCATTAAGTAGATACCCATTAAGGAAGGAATTTTGGAATTTCTACCCCCAAGGGGGTGAAATAGGGGTTGAAAGTTTGTATGGAAGTTCGTCATTTTTTAAGTTAGAAACATGAAACTTTATTTTTGGGCTACTGATTAAAAATGAGTAAACACGTATTCAAGCGTTTCTGATAGATAGAGCGGATATTCTACTCCTTAAGGGTGAAATAGGGGTTGACGTTTTGTATGTAGGTTAGTCTGGAAGTCCGTCATTTTCGAAGTTAAAAACATGAAAGTTTATTTTAGGGCTATTTAAGAAATATGAAACTTTATTTTTGGATTACTTATAAAAATTAGTAGATATGTATTTCAACGTTTCCTAATATTCTACCCCTAAGGGGGTGAAATAGGGGTTGAACTTTGTTTGGCATATTTAAATTAGAAACATGAAACTTTTCTTTTGGTTTGGGCTACTGATTAAAAATGAATAGATACGTATTTAGGCCTTTCTCGATATTCTACGCTGAAGGGATGAAATAGGCGTTGACATTTCGTAAGCGGGTTAGTCTAGAAGTCCGTCAGTTTTGAAGTTAGAAACATGAAATTTTATTTTAGGGCTATTGATAAAAAAATAGGAGATACGTATTTAAGCGTTTCCCAATATTCTACCCGTAAGAGGGTAAAATAGGGGTTGAAAGTTTGTATGGAAGTCCGTCTTTTTTAAGTTAGAAACATGAAAAATTATCTTTGGGCTAATAGTTAAAAACGCGTAGATACTAAGTGTCTCTGGATATTATATCTACCTCTTTTTTTGTGCGGAAATTCCCTCGGATATCACAAACTGGTGGTTATGTCGGACTCGAACCGACTAAAAACCGCACACCGTCTCGGGTTCTAGTAACCAGGGAACCAGAGCGCCCTCAAAGGGAAATCCCTTAAATGATATTTCTACCCCTAAGGGGTGAATTAGGTGTTGAAATGTCGTAAGTAGATTAGTTTGGAAGTCAGTCATTTTTAATTTAGTAACCTGAAACTTTGTCCTTAGGCTTTTAAGTACAAATAAATTAATACCTATATCATCATTTATGGGAATTCTATTTCTAAAGGGCTAAAAATAAGGGTCGAACGTTAGTATGAAATCCTTTTTAATGGGCTATTGATTAAAAATAAATAAATAAACTCAAACTCAAACTCTCTTTATTTCATAAAATTTTTAAAATTGTTTGAAATCGTCTTTTATGTAGACTCTAAAGTCATAGATCAACACACACAATAGCAACAATCTCTGTTTTGTCAAATAGCAAGCAAATAAGCTTAATAAAAATTAAACTCATACAGAATCTATTACGAGTATTTGCCTGTGCCGATCTACAACCGCCCATTTCCAAGGAGTTGAGCCTTATGAGAAGAAAGGGCAAACAAACTCATGGCCACTCTTTTGCAAATTACAGATAGATGGCATTATTACATGTACCACAACATTGTTTTGATGTGTGCCAGTATGTCCGTTATTAAGTACTAAAAGGTAAAAGGACAATGAAGAGAAAACAAGATTAAGAAAAAAAAATCGAATAAAAGAGAAAATGAAATGTAGCATAAAAAATAGAAAAAAATAATAATAATAAAAAACACACTAGCCAACACCACATTTTTCCTTAAGAAATAGCCTGCGTTAATTAATCCCAAGCATTTTGATCTTCTATATAATCCAAAATTGAATAGTAGGCCTTCTTACACAATCCACGTTTTATTGCGGATTTAAATTTGTTAATACTTAAATCTTGAATATTATTTGGGATTTTATTATAAAATCGGACACATTGACCTCGAAAAGACTTGTTTATCTTTTGGAGCCTAGTGGCGGGTACTACAAGTTTATTTTTATTCCTGGTATTTAAAGAATGTACATCACTTCTTTTCAAAAAGCTATCTTTGTTTTTCTGAACATACATTACATTTTCATAGATATATTGACTTGCCACTGTCATTATGTTTATTTCTTTAAATTTCTGCCTTAATGAACAACGATTGCCTAAATTATAGAGTGCCCGAATCGCTCTCTTTTGTAGTACAAAAATAGTTTGAATGTCGGCAGCATTCCCCCACAGTAGAATACCGTACGACATTATGCTATGAAAATAACTGAAGTAAACAAGTCGTGCTGTATCAACATCAGTCAACTCTCGAATTTTTCTTACTGCGTATGCTGCTGAGCTGAGTCTACTCGATAATTTATCAATATGTGGGCCCCACTGTAGCTTAGAGTCTAGTGTTATACCCAAAAATGTCGTAGTGTCCACAAGATCTAACCCGACATCCTTAATTACCACTGTAGTTTTCACTGGCTTGACGTTTGGCATTGTGAAACGTATGCACTTAGTTTTTTGTTCATTTAAAAGCAGATTGTTGATGTCAAACCAATGAACCACTCTCGAAATGGCGCTGTTTACGTCTGTGAAATTAGTAAGTGTCCGTTTTAGTCTAAATAATAGTGATGTATCATCTGCAAACAACACAATCTCGAGACTGTCCTTAACAACGTGAGGTAAGTCGTTAATATATACTAAAAATAAGAAAGGGCCGAGAATAGAACCCTGCGGAACGCCCATTTCTACCACAGAGCCTGGAGAACGCTCACCATTAATATCAACTCGCTGAATTCTATTATACAGATATGAAGCCAGAAGTTCCAGTGCTTTATTTCTGATACCATAGTGCTGTAATTTCCTGATCAGCGTTTCATGCACAACACAATCAAATGCTTTAGATAAATCGCAAAAGATGCCTAGAGAATCGTGGGCATCCTCCCAGGCATCAAATATATGTTTTACTAGCTCAACACTGGCATCAGTTGTGGAGCGACCCCTTGTAAAACCAAATTGTCTATTGTGTAATAAATTATTATTATTAAAGAAGCTTTGCAATTGATCATACATAATTTTTTCAAAAATTTTGCTAAATACTGGTAGTACTGAGATAGGTCTAAAGTTAGTTGGGTCAGATGTACTACCAGATTTGAATAACGGAATAATTTTACTAGACTTCATAAGATCAGGAAATACACCACTATCAACACATTGATTAAATGTAAAAGACAATTGATTAGCCACTACAGATATAATTGTCTTAGTAATTAATACAGAGTTTCCCCATAGATCGGTTGTTTTTTTAACGTTAATAGTGTTAAAGGCTTTAATAATTTCAAAGGGGGAAACATATTGGAACTTAAATTCACTATCAACCCTACTAACATTCTCTTTTAAAATTGATTCTGCAAGGCATGGTGAGGAGTTCAAAGATTTAGTAGTTGATACAGGAATGTTAGTAAAAAAATTCTCAAATGCAGCAGCAACCTCAGCATTTGATGTGATAAATTTATTGTTTATATTTAAATTAAATTCATTGTCACGGTATTGATTTTTACCAGTTTCACTATTAATAATTTTCCATGTGGTTTTTATCTTATCATCGCTACTTTTAATCTTTGAACTTATAAAACGGGACTTAGCCAATTTACAAAGTTTCCTAAACAGCTTCGAGTATTCTTTAACATAATTATGAAACTGTTCACTTTTATTATAATTTCTCTCATCTTATAGCTCGTATAACCTTTTCCTACTTTTGAGTAAGCCAGGGGTAGCCCATTCACTAAATGTGGCGTTACCTTTAACCACTATCGTTTTAGGTGTAAAAATGGTGTTAAATGTTGAAGAAAAAGTTTCAAAAAAACTATTATAATAAGTGTTAGGGTTACTCTCTACACAAAGTACTGAACTATTAAAAACAGCTTTAAGTTTATCCTTAAAGTTTCCACAACGCTTAGCGGTTTTAGGTATCACCACAATTCTTTTTTCTGCCACCTTTTCATACCTATCACAGAAAGATACTAATTGACCACAGTGGTCAGAATCTAATTCATTGATTATTTTCTTGTCCTTAATTACAATGTCTGTGAATATATTGTCCAAACATGTGGCAGTGGTTGCAGTGATTCGTGTAGGCTCCAAAAACAAGTTCTTCAGATTGTATGATTGAAAAAGTGCCTTGAACTTGGTAACTATATTTGAATTTTCCAATAGGTTAATATTAAAGTCACCACAGATGATGACCTTCTTTTTTGATCTTGTTACTTTAACTAATACTTCGTCCATAACACGTTCAAAACAATCATACACGGCTGAAGGAGGTCTGTATACACATAATACTATGAAACCTTTTAGTTCTATACAGGCTATTTCTGTAGTTCGCTCAACTGATAAACTAACAATGTCATGGCGCTCTTTAAACTTAAGTTGCTTATTAATGAGTATCATAGTGCCACCATGTATTGCTGTACTTCTGCTGAACGAGCTGCCTACCTGGTGGTAATCAAAATTGAACATGAACTGATCCCGTTTAAGCCAGTGTTCAGTGATACAAAAAATATCAATCGCATTGCAGTTCATGAACAGTTCCACCTCTAAGTCTTTGCCCATCATTCCTCTAATGTTTTGATGCACCAAATTGACATTATTTATCTTATTATTTTTAATAAATTTACTATGATTGATCTTTTTATTGGTGTTCAAATTAATAGTGCAAGAGGTAGTCTCTATTGTCTTATCAGTAAATTTAAATTATTTGAAATGTCAATCTCATTAGATAACTTATTAGGTATGTCATTTAAATTATTATAAATGTCTAAAGAAATATCTGCCAACGAATTGGCAAAGTCACTATGGGTAGTCTCAATTTGCTCAATAGAAGCAATAGTTTTAGCCAAGTTCTTGGCTGTAATCGAAAAATAATATGATAGCGAAATTGCTATCTGTCTCTTATAATAATTAGAAAGGTAATATCTACCTTTTGTCAATGAAATATTATTACTAACAAGCTTGTTAGTGTCGATTAGATGTAGTTTGTTATAATAAGGTCCATTTATTTGGCAAGTTAAATTGTGCATCATTATATTTAAATTATGTCTAATATTTTTTTCTTCCTGCGACAACCCTTTACTAAGAGGAAGTGTAAACAATACAAATTTATTTAAATATTTAATAAAATAGGTACGTTTAAAAACATGAATAAATTATTCATACATACTTACACAGTTTTAATTAAATATATTGTAAATAATCAACTTCCACGCGAGCAAAGCTGCGGGCAACAGCTAGTAAGCTATATTACTGTAAAGTTTCATCCAATTCCGTCCAGTGCTTTTTGCGTGATGAAGTAACAAACATACACCCTCACAAACATTAGCTTTTATAAATTAGTGTGATGTGATAAAATCGAATACGAAAAACAATGTTAAATTTATCACTACAGTTAAATGAAAAATTAGACATAACGAATGAAGCTTATTTTCAAAGCGTAAATAAAACTAAATTAATTAAGTATCTACAACTAATTCAACGAAAAAAATGGAAGGTATCTACAACTTACTAAAAGAAATTAAAACACCAACAAATAAGGCTAAGTAATTAAATATTTGCAACGAAAAACATCTGCTTACCTATGCCTATACCAATAACCTAACAAAATCCTATAAAAAAGTAAATTATAGGTACCTAGGTACCTATGCTATAACCTTACAAAATTCTAAAAATACCGAGAAAGCCAATTAGTAACTACAAAAGACTATTTGCTAATTATTTAGGTACAACAAAAATCGCCTGCTTATACCTATGCTATAACCTGACAAAATCCTAAAAAAAAACTTCATTTAAAAAAACTACCATAACCTATCATACCTATACCTATATACCTATCATAAAGATGTTTTGTATCATTTTCTGGTAAATTATGATGAACTATTATGTTATATGTTTACTCCTCTTTCAAGTATTTTAAACTTAAAATAAATATCATAATTATAAATGACCATTTAACGTTTAAGGCATTCTAGTTTTTGGTTCAGTATCAATAAGAGCATCCTCATCCTAAATTTCTTTAATGTACAGAATTGATCTTATACACTTTTCTTATGCGTTTAAAAGTAATCATATTACGTACCTATTGTAAAGTTAGTTACTTGATTCCAAAAGATGTCACTGTTTTAAGCACAGAAACAATTTTCATGAAAATGTAATTGCTTCAGTATCGATTAGAGAGCCCTCCCAAAAAATCATCTAAATTTCTTTAATGTACAGAACTGAACTGTTACATTTTTATTATACGTTAAAAAGAGTAATCATATTACGTACCTATTGTAAAGTTAGTTACTTGATTCCAAAAGATGTCGCTGTTTTAAGCAAAGAAATTTTTCAAGAAAATTTAAAACAACCCTTTCCATGGAAAGTGAGAACATAAAACAAATACCTACCTATCAAATACTAACTATATACCACATTAATCACAATGCTTGTGCATAAAACGTTCCCACGATTATTTTGAATATTTAAGTCATGCGGGCACAACCAAACACACAGATTCGACGTCTACAGAGAGATATAGATATTATTTTTCCTATGGATAGAGAGGTTGCGATAAATCAAATACTTAATGCTACACCGAATTATACGTAATACGTTCTACGATTATTCCACGATATATTAATCAAAGTGTTATTAATTACGCATGGCTGGCAATAGGTGTCGCTACATGTTGTTTTACGTAATGATAAATTCTTTATAATTTTTTTTCCAATAGACAGAGAGATTGTGATAAATTAAATACTTTATGCTACAATCTTCAGAGTATCTCCTTTCTAACAAAAAAAGAATTATTGCAATCGGACTACTCGTTAATGAATTACAATTAATTACACATTTTGACTTTCATCTCCCCTCCCAAGGAAACCGTCCGGAATTTCGGAATAAAAAGTATCCTATGTCCTACCTCGGAGTATGAACTCAAATCATGCCAAGTTTCATTTGAATCCATTCAGTAGTTTCGGCGTGATGCGCGGCCAAGATACAGACAGACAGACAGACAGACAGACAAAAATGAAAAAAAAATAGTTTTCGTTTCAGTATCGATAACAGAGTGCCCTCCAAAAAAATTTTCAAAATATCTTCAATGTACAGAATTTGACCTGTTACATTTTTATTATAAATATAGATAGTTGTGGGCGCTTAATATGCCCCTGCTTACCCTTTTCGAGATATAGTCCTGACTATATAAATACTAAATTTATGTTACGCGGATCACATAAATGCAAAGACAATAAGCTTACTTACTAAACGATAAATTACAATAAATCTATTGTTTAATTCGATATTCAAACAATGTCCAATATCCATTTGTCAATACAAATTAGTCCTAAATTCATTGCGTAGAAAATCCAATTTAATTCGAACTATTCGTGAGTAAACCTATTCATGATCGTCTGATTGTATTAATTGGAACAATGGAGCTCTATCTATTTCATGACGCCCTGGTACTATAGTTTAAGGTCATCCATATTAAATTCTAAATTGCTACGCTCTTTTTCACCGGTTACAGATTAGTTCCGGATAGCTTATCTGACATATGTTAGGACACAATTTGAATGGAAACCACCTCAATTTAATAAGAAAACTGTTATAGGAGAGCTTTATGAATGACTTTTAGAATTATCTCTGTTTGTATGTACGCTTGTGGACGCTAATCTCAGAAACGGCTTAGTCGATTTGAATGCGGTTTTCACCAATGCGTTGCAGTTTCCTCTATTTAACATTTAGTGTTTGTTTGTTTCAATCTATTCATAAATAATTAAGTTAAATGTTATGTTGGACTACCGATCCTAAAAATTTCATCTTTCCTAAAATGACGTAAGTCTGGGCTGCCTGAGATCTCAGTCTTTTATATTAGTTTGAAGTATCACCGCGATATCCGACATTTGACAAAAGCTAGTAAAGAATATTTATTTCGCCCTCTCACTGCACATGGGGTAGTTCGCTCCCTCCCATTAATCTTGTGAAACAATCGGTCGGCCCTTGCTCGGACCCAATTGTTACATTAACTTCTCTGTTAAGAAATACTACAGTCTTTGCGCTGTAGCATGGTGCGTGGCGGTTTTATTTAATTTACTTCAATTTACTACAGTTTATGGTTTAATTTAATTTACTACAGTTATTAATGATTTAAGTTATTTTACAGTGGGAGAGCCACGCTTCGTTATGAATGGGCCTGCTCGACCGGAGTGATACCACGGCCTCACAGAAAACCGGTGTGAAATAGTGCTTGCCCTGCGTTTCACCGAGTGAGTGAGGATAACGGATGCCCATACCCCAAGCCCCCAGCCCTATCTCCCCTCCCCCTAACCCCATTCCCTTCTCTCCTCTCCCCCTAATCCCCCTCCCCCTCTAACCCGTCCTCCCATCCCCCAAAGGTCGGCAACGCACTTGTGACGCCTCTGGTGTCCATGGGCGGCGCTAATCGTTTACCATCAGGCGATACGTCTGCCCGTTTGCCCGCCGGTTCCATAAAAAAAAAATACGAATGTGGTACAGCTGAAGTACTTACTTTTTAAATCGCGGCAACTTTCAAGAGAAACAAAATCTTACTGAACCATGCTACGTACCATGCTACAGCGCAAACAGTATAATAGATTTACTATTGGAAATCTTTTTTATTTTTACAGTGGGAGAGCCACGCTTCGGCATGCATGGGTCGGCTCGACCGAAGTGATACCACGGCCTCACAGAAAACCGGTGTGAGCCAAAGCGCTGTGTTTCACCGAGTGAGTGAGGATACCGGAGACCCATACCCCAACACCTCTCCCCATCCCCTTCCCCATCCCCCAAGGCCGGTAACGCACTTGTGACGCCTCTGGTGTTGCGGGTGTCCATCCATGGGTGACGGTAATCACTTACCATCAGGCGACACGTTTGTTCGTTTGCGCCCTATTCTATAAAAAAAATTATCTTAAACAGTATGTAACTCGAAAAGAAAAAATATATTTCTCTCTCAAACAATATACGCGTTCATTAATCATGTGAGGCTAGTGGGCGATGTCACACGGTCCAAGTGCGGCCATACATCACACAGGAATGAACCCCTGACTAACTACATACGGCACTCTTTTAACCACTTATAACATGGCAGTTAAGGGAAGGTTATTAGGAGTGATTTATTAGGGAGCTAGTTGACCAACGCAACTTAGCTTGCGTATCTCAATAATACTATTTTAACTCAAAAGTACTAACGATTGTCTTGTTTATAAAGGCATTTAAAATTAAAAAAAAAAAAAAAAACTGACTTCAAGAACTGCACCAAAATAAAATGGGAGCACACTGGAAGTACTAGCTTTCAAATAAATTAAATTAAAAAGATTTTTAAAAACAAGCATTTACTGGAATGCCTCGAGACAAATCAAATGAGTCCAAACTCGATGATGTTGCGACGTTTCTTTACAGAGTTCCTATGGCCACCTTCCAGCTTCAGCATCAGATCAGCTTCATGTCATTATAATATTGTATTGTCGCGTTGTATACATATGCTTGCAAAATTTCAGCAAAATCGGTTGAAGATATCTGCTTCAAAATTGAGTTACAAGATTCCACCCGAACATACAAGCATACATTGCAAGTTAATAAAAAAGCTTGTAATTAGGTATTAAGCATGTTTCAAAATTAATCTATACCAATACATAGAATTTAAGTGTTTGTTTGTAATTTCGAATTAACAAGGTTTCACCAAATGCATATCAAAGAATATACCGTGCTCACATAAAAAAAAAACATTTTTTCTGTATGTTTGTTCCTGCTTATCTCTGGAACGGCTGGACCAATCTCGACGGGACTTTTACTGGCAGATAGCTTATGATATAAAAATTTGCCCCGTCGTTGTCTACGGCTGTTTTTGTTAAGGTACAACATCAAAATCGGGTAACACCGCGGGGCTCCGATAGTATACAGTAAAGTTACTGACGTCCCTTCGACCGATTACAAACTAATACTAAATACAAAACATTAATAACTTGCTCTCCTCTGCCGAGCCCCGCCATCCCAAAACCATTAATATGATGTCAAAACTAATGCGATTGTTGTGTATCACGGGTCAATGGCTTTTGTTTCACGCACACTCAGCACAATTACTGCTAAACAATAGAAAAAAATATTAATGGACTAAAGTAACTCAGACCTACACCCATAGAGCAACTCGGTAGGTAGTATCCATACGCAGGCGTTCCCCACTGTCACAGTATGGGCACAAACCTACTCGTTACACCGATGACGGTGTAATGACGGTGACATGAGTCATGACACAAAATGTGTTCATGTGTGCAATAAATTGTAAATGTTTTGTTTTTTATGTGTGAGTTCATAGCGACAAGCGATTGTATTGTGTGAGTCTAAAATGTGTATGTGTGAAGATGTCCCCTCAACAAATGACAGAGTGTTTTGTATCGGGAATAGACGCTATGGCTACTCCCCTCCGTTCAGTGGTTTGTGTCGCTCTATGTACTGGCCAGACGGGTTGGTGTAAAGTTAATTTCAAGGGTTCCTTCTCTTTGCATTGCTGTTGTCCAGGTAATTTGCTGATGTGGCGACTTCCACATACAACGCAAATAGAAAAACACACTGCAGTGCTTCGATACGCGATACGTCGAACTACGAAGTAACGAAGGAAACGAAGAAACTACCAATCCTGAATCGCGCAATAGAAGTTCTCGCGCCGATTAGCATCATAGCATCAGGTGGCGCCTAACATTCTCTGGCCCGGCCTGGTACAACCTGACAGCGGCCACGACACGGCATAGACTGCAAGCGCTCGGAAACAGCTGCCTCAGACTAGCTGTCAACGCACCCAGGTACCTCAAGAATGCAACAATACACCGGAACCAATCGATCACTTCATACGCCGTCTCACGACCGGAATGTTTGAGCGGGCCGACTTCTCCAAATTCAATCACCTGGTGGGCATCGCCCATTCCCCCACCCCGATACAACACTGGTCTTCAATAGGCGGCCAAAACGCCTCGCTCGTGAGGTAACCTTAGCAACACAGAGTGGGGCTCCACATACTGACAACGAACCACCTATCACTCGCAGGAGGTCGATCGGGCGGCCTAATCTCGTGATAGGTGTAAATAAACCCCAACGACCGATTTATAGAAGTGATTCGTGAAGAATTCCACTATAAGGAGTCCAGCACTCCCAATAGCCTCTCCATTCGGGGGCGAGAAGAAATCTAAGAAGAACCGTTGTGCAGTAGCCCGCCAGGCTTGATCACGTCGCCTGGTTGGAAGATCATCCCTTTGTGTTGGAGAGACATGATACCTGTCCTCTACACTCCCTTATGAGACCCACGAGATGATTTAGAGTTATTTTATAGTAAATCTCTGGGCTAAAGTATTGCCGTTCCCTCGGCTTGCGTCTCGGGAACATTTCCCCACTATTTACGGGCTGTCGACGAACACGAGTTATGGTCTCTATTTGTTACGAATACCTAACAGATTTACAACTAAAGAGATTTTGGTTTTATTGACAAACTAGCTAACACACTCAGCCCTGTCTACGTCGCCTATTGCCCGTAGCGCGATGTTATACAGCGGAAACATATTTGTTTACCATAAAAAAATTACTGTGAGCCAATCTTAAAATATAGACATAATGTTGTCGCTGGTTTTTTTATTTATACATATTGTTTTGACAAAATTTTACCTACGTGATAGAAGCTCTCAAAAGAAATAATAATTTTCCCCCGTTTTAGCAACATTTTTCATGGACACTTTGCTCCTATTGGACGTGGCGTGATGATATGTAGCCTATGGCCTTCCTCGATAAATTAGCTATCTAACACTGAAAGAACTTTTGAAATCGGATCAGTATTTCCTGAGATTAGCGCATTCATCCAAACAAACAAACTTTACAGCTTTAAAATATTGTATTGATATTATATTATCGGAGTAAAACGGCCCCGCAAAAAACCAGTGTTAAGTTATTCTTTCACTGCTCGCAGTGAGTGAGGGTACCGGTGTCTAAACTCCCCTCTCTAAGAGTTTCAGTTGTCCATTAACAATAACGAAGATGGTTAAGTCGATTTATCTGATTTGCTCTTTATTTTTTCCTTTTTAACCGACTTCCAAAAAAAAAACCGACTTCCAAAAACATCGAACGAAAACTCTCTGTCAAAAAACACTTAAAAGCGTAAAATAAACTGGTTCTTCATAAATTGCCTATACCTAATTCTTTATTCATTTAAATAGTAGTATTATAATGGGTGCTAGGTACCTAAAATCTGTTTGAAGTCGGTGCCAAGAGACTATCGCTTAGACTTTTGTAATTGTTCGTTTGTATTCTTTTTGGCTTAGCACCGACTTCAAGCAGATTTTAGGTACCTAGCACCCATTATAATACTACTATTTAAATGAATAAAGAATTAGGTATAGGCAATTTATGAAGAACCAGTTTATTTTACGCTTTTAAGTGTTTTTTGACAGAGAGTTTTCGTTCGATGTTTTTGGAAGTCGGTTTTTTTTATTTTTATAAAAAGTTTTTATTTTTCAGTTTTTAGTGCAATCAATCGTAGTTCAGTAGTAAGTTGAACTATTTCATCAAATTTCATCATCAAGAATACAAATTAAGGTACGTGTAATATTAAAATCATCCTCTAATCCCTAACTGTTGAAGAGTTTAATCTTCTATCATCAGCTCACCTAAATAGCTTGAAAGTATACGACTGAAGGTCTTTAGATACGTATGAAATTGAAAGAATTATTCTCCAACTCCTAACCGTTGAGGAGTTGTAACTTCCACCTTCCATCATCAGCTTACCTAAATAATTTGTAAGAATACGACTAAAGGTAACTTATATACATATGATATTTAAAGATTTATCCTCCAACTCCTAACCGTTAAGGAGTGGTACCTTACATCATCAGCTCATCGTCATAAAATGATGACTACCAGACGCAAATACCGGTGTAACTTCAGAAAATATACGAAAAACATAGTAGGTGCCTATAAAAAATGAGGGTTTCCCTCGATTTCCCTGGGATCCCATCTTCAGATCCTGATATGCTGGCAATGGGACCACCACGGAAGCATACCCTGTCGAATACAAAAAAAAATTTCAAAATCGGTCCACAACTGACGGAGTAATCAGGTAACATACATAAAAAAAAAAAAAAAAAAATACATACAGTGGAACATAGAACCTCCTCCTTTTTGGAAGTCGGTTAAAAAGGAGGAGGTCCTATGTTCCACTGTATGTATTTTTTTTTATTTTTTTTTATGTATGTTCACCGATTACTCCGTCAGTTGTGGACCGATTTTGAAAATATTTTTTGTATTCGAAAGGGTATGCTTCCGAGGTGATCCCATTGACAGCATATCAGGATCTGATGATGGGATCCCAGGGAAATCGAGGGAAACCCTCATTTTTTATAGGCACATACTATGTTTTTCGTATATTTCCTGAAGTTACACCGGTATTTGCGTCTGGCAGTCATCACTTTATGATGATGAGCTGATGATATAAGGTACAACTCTTTAACGGTTACTAGTACTAGTATAACTTTAAGGAGTTGGAGGATAAATCTTTAAATATCATATGTATATATGTTACCTTTAGTCGTATTCTTTCAAATTACACACATCAAAAGTGTCTAGGGATCAACATATGTGTCTAGGGATCAACATATATTTTTGCAATAACTTTTCTCCTCATTGATATTAATTAAAATTTTGTTTAAGGATTCATCAAATAAAGTGTTTTCGTTTGTCACAGTAACGATAAACCAAGTCACCTTTGCATTAATAAAGAAATTTGCCATTTTCCTAATAAAAGGATTTTTGACATTTGAACCACTAACATTAAAGTTCGAAAAAAAGACTGAAATAACAGTTTTCTTTAAAATTTTATTAGGTAACTTAAACAATTAATAATCCGTGTTTCTACCGCGAACACAACACAAGAACATCGGTTTGGCATACTCAAAATGAGTTCATCCAAATCATGGAATGGCCACCCATGTTCGTTGCAACAACAAAAAAAGGTCTTCTTGCGACTGGATACCCTCCATATTCGGCAGAGCTCTTCTCTGTAGCATATCCCATGCATGCTCAATCGGGTTCAAGTCTGGCGACTGAGCAGGCCAGGGCCAAAGCCACATCTCAATCTCAAGAAATCCGCATAAAAATGCTTGATCCCTAGACACTTTTGATGTGTGTATTTAGGTAAGCTGGTGATGGAAGGTGGAAGGTACAACTCCTCAACGGTTAGGAGTTGGAGGATAATTCTTTCAATTTCATACGTATCTAAAGACCTTCAGTCGTATACTTTCAAGTTATTTAGGTGAGCTGATAATAGAAGGTTAAACTCTTCAACAGTTAGGGATTAGAGGATGATTTTAATATTACACGTACGTATAGACCTTAATTTGTATTCTTGATGATGAAATTTGATGAAATAGTTCAACTTACTACTTACCTACGATTGAATAAAGAATTAGGAATAGGCAATTTATGAAGAACCAGTTTATTTTACGCTTTTAAGTGTCTTTTTGGCAGAGAAGTTTCGTTGGATCTTTTATTGGAAGTCGGTTTTTTTTTTTATAAAAAGTTTTTATACTTAATATCCTAAGTACCAGGGTTACATAAAATGTTCAAAGGTTATTGTAAACTGTGACAAATGGTGTAAGAAGTTCGCGAACAGGTCGTAACTCAATGTAGCGAACAGACCACAGATTTATGCGCCACGCTCAACTTAGCACTACAGTCGTTAGTTACCAGGGACGCATGAGAACTTAGGATGTCACTCGCAGCTTTCGTTCGGTTAATGATGCCACTCTCTATACCCGTAAAGTATACGAAGAAAATTCTTTTTGCTCCTTTTCATGGTTCCCTAATCAAAATAGCAAAATTGGAATACTTATAGTTGTGTTAGGTCCGTCTGTCTGTCTGTCAGCCTACATTAGATTTTGCAGACTATTGGTGCTAGGACTTTTAAAAGCAGTAAGGGTTTGTGAAGGTACCCATTTGTAAGATATGCCTTCTAGAGATGATTTTTTTCAGAGTCGAGTATCCCTTTCCTCTGTGCCAAAAGGAAGTATTCGAACATCCGAAAACGTTCAACGTGAACTAGATGAGACCCGCTAGTTAGAAGCTGGCCTAGGTTATTTCTTATATAATCAGCTACCTGTCAATAAAAGTTCCGTTAAAATCGGTCCAGCCGTTTAAGAGATTGGAAATAACAAAAAGACAGACGGATAGACTTGCAAAAGTTTAAAAATGTTTTTTTTGATATAAGTACCGTTTATACTTTTATAAATATTTAGTGTTAAAGCTGTTAATTTAAAATTACAAACATACACTTCAATTTTATTTATTTGAATTGATACGAAGACGATATGAAAGACATCGACTTCTTATTTACGGGTTGCTAGTGACATCTAAGTAAAAGAAACTTCAAAAATTAAGCGTGACGTTACTTACCACTAGATGGCATTAAATTACCAACCCTAGGCGAGGTATTCGGTGTCTGCGAGTTTCATTACTTAACAACAGATGGCGTTGCCAGCCTTTTATTTAAGTTTGACTCCAATTTCATACAATTTCTTTTAATATTGTTGAAAATATCTACTTTATTTCTTTGATGTTTCAAAATCGGTTGCTATGAGCTATTTCAAAAAAAATATAGAATGAATGTCGGATAATGTGGTAGTTTGACATTACGGTTGGCTTAGTGGTTAAAGCCGTCGCCACGCCACTATCTACAGCGCCAAGAGTCGTGTGTTAAAGTCCCACGCAACACTTTGTGTGATCCACAAATTGTTGTCCTGATTCTAAATGTTCTTTTTGTCCGTTACATATATGCTTGTAAAGTCCCCCGCGACACAGCATTTTTTTTATATACAATAGGGAACAAACGTGTAAACGTATCGCCTGTGGTAAGCGATTACCACCGCCCATGGACTGGTGTCCTAGGGCGGCGGCAACACCAGAGGCGTCACAAGTGCGTTGACGGCCTTTGGGGGATGAGAAGAGAGATGGGGGGAGGGGTTGGGGTATGAGCCTCCGGGATCCACAGTCACGGTGAAACACAGAGCAAGCGCTATTTCACACCGGTTTTTCTGTGAGGCTTCGGTATCACTCCGGTCGAGCCGGCCCATTCATGCCGAAGCGTGGCTCTCCCACGGTAAAAAAGTATAATTGTTCAATACTTTCGCCAATGCAGCGTTCACCTTGGGAAATATGAAATTTCTATAGGCCCATAGTATAAGTATTCAATCGCTACGCTAGTTCACTGGAGAAAGAATTAAACTTCACGGCGTTTCACCGTGTTCTTATTCTAAACTAATGTAATATCAAGCACTTACTGGAGATGTGTGGATTCCTTGATATCGGCGCAAGGGATCCCTTGGTATTCTCTCTTGGTATTCTCTCTGCGTCGTCACACATTCATAAACTCCTCAGTTGCTGTACAGGCTCCCACGTATTATAATTATAACACACCCGTTTAAACTGTCGCGGATCGCGCCTAATTGACGTGACTACTAAAACTCGCGAGTCCAAACCAGACCAATCTTAACGGTAACCAACGAAACACCGGATTGGATGGACAACCAGCTAAATTTTCATTAAACGGCACTTATCAACCACCCTGGCTGACCGTCTTTACAAAGCTTCTCCTTACTATCTTGTCACTTCAAAACGTCAAACAAGAAAAAATGACAATCAAAAATGTTGCCATTATAATGACGTCCGATTTCTATTAATAATCCTAATGCGGGAGTTGTCTTTAAAAAAAAAACTGCTACGACAGAGGTCACAGGATTATTTCTTGCGCAAGTTAAACTTTGTGTTCATGATTATTTGATTTGCTCTTGGTGCGTCTACTATGTTGTGTATACAAAAAAAATACGTGTGGCACTCGGGGACTGCCGCCGTAAAGCTATTGCATAGTATTTTTTAATCAACTTATGCAATTATAATTATTTATTTTTATTTATGCAGTAGTGTATGGCTACCATGATTAATTTTATACATTACATGACATAACAAATCTTCGTGTCCAAGGCAACGAATCTTCCTTGACGTATTTCAATACGCCTGCGCGGCCGGCTGTTGACAAGTGTATGGCTCTCATGAATAATTTTATACATTACTAGATGACCCGGCAAACATTGTTTTGCCATAAAAAAAAGAATTGGCGTATAAAAAATAGATGTTGGTCGATTCTCAGACCTACCCGATATGCACAACAAATTTCATAAAAATCGTTCCTGCCGTTTCAGAGGAGTATGGTAACTAACACTGACACGAGAATTTTATATATGTACTAGCTGAACCGGCAAACGTTGTTTGCCATAAAAAAAAATTGGCTTATAAAACATAGATGTTGGTCGATTCTCAGACCTACCCGATATGCACATCAAATTACAAAAAAAAATGTCCAGCCGTTTCAGATGAGTATGGTCACTAACACTGTGACACGAGAATTTTATATATAAGATAAGATAAGATATGACATAACAAATCTTCGTGTCCAAGGCAACGAATCTTCCTTGACGTATTTCAATACGTCTGCGTGGCCGGCTGTTGACATATTCTGTCTGCGTGCGTGACAGAGACAGACAAATTCGTTGATTCGTCGTTCGGAACAGCTCGTCTCGATCCGTGCGAGCTTTGAGTGTTAGGTTTCATTTTCGTTACGTTACGGAATTTCTTGATTCGGTCTCCGCGCTCAAAGCCCGCGATAAAAGCTATGCAATAGCTTAAAAAGTTTATACGCATTTATATGACTTGTCTAGTATCCTTAATACATTCTCTGCTTAGTTTGTTGGCGTTGTGGGAATGTGATAGAATATTATTATAGCTAAGCATTTAGTTACATTCTGATCCCGCTTCATTTGGTCCTCACGGCATGCCGTGTGATGTGGTTGAATGGCGGCGCCTTGTGGCCGATTTTTTAACTTTGTCTACGCAGAAATTCCGTGGCGCGCTCTCATGGCACAGTAATACTGTTGCCATTCGTCCACACAAAACCTCACGTGTCGCCTGGCCGTATACGCATTAAGACTGAACCTAATGAGATCATTAATAAAAGCACACCGCGGACATTTTATCCGCTATTGTCCTTCGTCTTCGCAGGCTCCAATTGTACATTCTAGGTCTGGAAAGATGGTTAAAACTGACCTGTGGGGGGGTTGAACCTTCTCTTGACGTACTGCATAAACTTCTCGGTGAGGCCACGCTTCTTGGGGTCCTTATCTTCAGCATTCTAAAACAATAAAGAATTATAATTTACAAATTACTAACTGACAATAAAAATTATGAGACACTAGATTCATTAAAGCTGAAGATACTAACAAATATATCACTCCGGTCGAAACGGGCCCATTCATGTCGAAGCGTGGCTCTCTCACGGGAGAGCAAGCAAGAGCTTATCTATACAAATAAATAAAATTGACCACACGTTTGGCCTAGTGGTTTAACGGTCACCACGCCGTTTCCTACTTGGCCTAGTGTCGTGGGTTCAAATCCCACATAGGACAACACTTTGCGTGATCCTCAAATTGTTGTTCTGAGTCTGGGTGTTATTTGTGTCCGTTTCATGTATGTTTGTAAAGTCCCCCGCGACACGGGATTTATTCCTAGGGCGGGAGTAGTCTTTAAAAATTTTTATTAAATGTCTATTTGTAATTTCAATTTAAGCTCAGCTAGCTAAAATTACCACTAATTAATAATTCATATAATAAATATGAATGTTAAGAAACATGTTAGGTACCGTGGGAGAGCCACGCTTCGGCATGAATGGGCTGGCTCGCCCGGAGTCAGATCAGGGCCTCAGAGAAAACTGGTGAGAAACAGCGCTTGCGCTGTGTTTCACCGATTGAGTGAGAATACATGAGGCCCAAACCCCAACTCCTCCCCCCCTCCCCATCCCCCAAAGGCCGGCAACGCACTTGTGACGCGTCTGGTGTTGCGGGTGTCCATGGGCGGCGGTAATCGCTTACCATCAGGCGATACGTCTGCTCGTTTGCCCACTATTCCATAAAAAAAAAGAATTACAATCTTATAGAACAAATTGTCGTCACTATGATTTTAGTTACATTCTGATCCCGCTTCATTTGTTCCTCACGGCATGCCGTGTGATGTGGTCGAATGGCGGCGCCTTGTGGTAGTGACACCTTTTTACTTTGTTATGTTTAATTATTTCCTTTAATGACATATTGTTATCTTCAAACTAAAATCATTATTTCTACCGAATAATTTCCATGTTTTTCATCCCGCCACAGATAGGTACATTTATTTTTTTAATCATTTATACAAGAAATCTTAAGATAGTTAAAACCTACAAAATCGTAAGTTACCTTTAAGTCATACTTCACAAAACAAATAGAACTGACACCATAAGATATTATACTCACAGACTACATACACGCACTTAGTTCGGTAAATTGGACCATACATAATGAACACCTACTTAGACGCAGCACCCACTTGGGAGTGACATCTAGCGGCGAATAGATGTACTTAGCGGTTAATTAGGTTAGTATAATATTTGAGATGGCGTGTGTGCGCATTATTGGATATCTTTGTTTACATCGAGGTATTTGTTCCGATTCATTACTAGGAATACAGAGATTATCACACTAATATATAAAGGCGAAAGTTTGTGTGTAGGTTTGATACTTAATCACGCGAAAACTACTGAACGGATTTGGATGAAACTTTACAGTAATAGAGCTTATACATCAGAATAACACAATGAGGTTTCCTTGTTAGAAATATATAACCCTAAAACCAGTTGTATTTGTCGTACTGTCACACGTTTATTTATTACAAAGAAATATCGAAACTATATCTATAACTATATGGAGATAATAATTATCTACTTTGAATATCTTTACTTGTTATTTCGTTAAGCCTCTATAAGCCTGAACTAACAAAGTCATCGAAGCCGTAAATATTTATGGACTCCTGAACCTCGTAAGACGCAAATTCGGTGCTCCCTCCCCTCTAACATTAAGAAGGAGGGAGAAGACTTGAGATGGATTTCTGGATAGTAATCTTAGTGAAGTAAGCAGTAAATAGACAGTAAGGCTCTCTAACGGTGACAAGTTATGTACATTACAAATTATTTAGAAGATTTAATGGAACCATTTCCGATGACTAGAATGATGATTTTTTCAATTATAGAAATCAAAATTTAAGGAAATGAGTATTCAGAAATTTAGCTCTTCATAGTTATGTAATCCTGGTAGTAAAGAAGATAACACGCAGGACAATCAATTTTTTTGGCAATTTCTACGACATCTGTATATTAAAGCTTTAATAAGATCATGTATTCCTGGTTGTAAAAAGATTTACTTCTGATCTTCTTCTTCTTTTTAACCCCCGATGCAAAAAAAGGGTTGTTATAAGTTTGACGTGTCTGTCTGTCTGTTTGTCTCTCTGTCTGTCTGTGGCACCGTAGCTCGCGAACGGATGAAGCGATTTCAATTTAGTTTTTTTTATGAAAGGTGAGTTACGTGCGAGTGTTCTTAGACATGTTTCATGAAAATCGGTTGAGTCGTTTAAAAGTTATGGGGGTGAAAGTGGGGAAGAATAACCGAATATCTGCAAAAATATAATTGGCGTATGATTACTCGATTAAGTGCTTGAGTAGGGGGTTTTTAAATTTTGAATTTTAGCTTTTATGAATGAATGAAGAAATAGATTTGTTCTTAAACAATATGGCTTGGTTGGATCTCAATCTTAATGACAAAAATATTCTCGAATAATCTGGAACTAGCATGATTTGCCAAAGAATACCTTGAAAGTTTTTAAATCTAAGTCAAAAATATTTTCTTCATCATTCTCCGAGAAAACTCAATAAACTTCTATATAATATGCGCTCCTGGTATCTCAAATATTATATTCCTTAAAAAATTTCGATCAAGAAGAATAACAAATCTTCTATGATGTATATTTTATTGATGGAAGATAAAATTGAAAAATAAACTCCAGCTTGATAGAAAGCGGTTATCACCGCCTGTAGACGGGTCAAGTTATTACAACGGTAAGATTGTAATCTATAGGCATCTATCTATACATACAAATAAATAAAATTGGAGTGTCTGTTTGTAATATTAAAATATGACTGCCTCGTTGGTCTCGCGGTTGGCGTGCGCGACTGCTGATCATGAGGTCTTGGGTTCGATTCCCGAGTCGGACCAAATGTTTGTTTGATCTACAAATATTTGTTTCGAAGTTTGGGTGTTTTAATAATAATAATAATAAATAATAAATCTCTTTATTGTACACCAGATTAGTTCCTAGTTTAACATAAAAATTAGAGAAGTACAATTGGCGGCCTTATCGCCGGAGGCAATCTCTTACAGGCAACCCTTGGATGGAAAGAAAAACATGATTATGAGAAAGTGTGGGGTAGTGTCTGGTGTAAAACTAGGTAAAGAGAAAAAAATAAAAAATAAAAATAGTATAGATTATCATATACCGTTATAGTTATACATAGTGTGGTTTAATGAAATAAATACAAACAAGGAATAAGTTAAATATACAGTTAATTACATACTTAAATGTGGTAGTGTGACCCAATTGACCGACTAAAAAGAAATAGCTGGTTAAGAGACATTGATGTCTTCCAGGTAGTGTTCCTTTACCAATCTCTTGAAAGCAGTTAGTGTTTGTGCACGTCTTATTGCTACTGGTAGGGCATTCCACAACCGAACTGCTTGGACACAAAAGGAGTGATCGCGAAATTTCGTAGAATGGCCAGGCATTTTTAGTTTCAGATTCTCCGACGACCTCAGTAATTTGGGATGTGAGTCGTGTAAGAAGGTAAATCGTGATTTGAGATAGCGTGGGGTAAGAGGGTTAAAGAGAATGTTATACAGAAGAGAAAGGACGTGTGCATTCCGGCGAAGGCGGATGGGCAACCACTTAAGCTTTTTACGATAATCTGAGACATGATCATATTTCCGTAATCCGAATATGAATCTTATACAGAGGTTTTGGAGTCTATCAAGCTTATTAAATTGGTCTTCAGTGAGATCTAAATAACTGGCATCAGCATAATCAAGGATAGGAAAAAGAAGAGATTGTGTAAGAGCAATCTTGGTAGAGATAGGTAGAAAGTTGCGTAGTCTGCGCAAGGACCCTGCAGCGGCAAACATTTTACGACTCAGCTCCTGCAGCTGAGGACCCCAACATAAGGTACTGTCGATGTAGATTCCCAGGTTCTTTACCTTGTCACTATACGAAATGGGTGTGCCATCACAAGAGACTTGAGGCAGTGAATTCCAATCGATTTTAGATCTCATTCTTGAGCTTCCAACGACAATGACCTGGGTCTTGGATGGGTTAATTTTCAGACCGTGGGAAATGCTCCACTGACAGATTTTTTCCAGGTCGGTATTTATGGTGTTAACAGCAGTAGCCAGATTAGCCAGTGGTGCCGTAGTATAGATCTGGAGATCATCCGCGTAAAGGTGGTAGGTTGAAGACAAATTATTAGTGATGGTGTTGATAAAAACGGAGAAAAGTAAGGGAGATAGCACGCCGCCCTGAGGTACGCCAGTGTTAGTGCTACACCAGGAAGAGACAGAGTTGTCAATGCTAATGCGTTGCCGGCGACCAAACAGGTAGTTGTGAAACCAGTCAATCGCAGTTGGAGATATGTTAAGAGAGCGTAATATACATAGCAGTACGTCAAAGTCGACGGTGTTGAAGGCATTACTGAAGTCGAGAAGTGTAAGGACTGTAAGCTCACTGTTCTCCATAGCGGATCTTATGTCCTCCGTAATGTGAACTAGAGTAGTGGTGGTGCTATGACCTGGTCTAAAACCAGACTGGAGAGGATTTAAGAGCAGGTTTGTGGAAAGAAAGTTCGAAAATTGAGTGTGAATTAAACGTTCGAGGACCTTGGAGAGGAAGGGGAGGATAGAAATGGGGCGGTAATCGGAAAAGGATCCGGGGTTCTTCTTTTTAGGGATAGGAACAATATTTGAATCCTTCCAGGCCTTTGGGAAAACGCTAAAGGAGATCGAACAATTTAATATGTAGCAGATGACAGGGAGAATTTCATCCAGGATTGGGAGGATCATGTTACGACTTAAACAATCAGAGCCCACTGCATTCGAAGTAATAGATATTATGCTCTTCTTAACATCACAACCAGAAAATTGACTAAAGAAAAAAGGAGAACAGTCAGGAGAAGGGGCGGAAGTTAGATGTTTCAGAGTAGCATCTTTTGTTATTTTATTAAAGTTTGTTGAAGCAGAAAAATGTTGATTTAGTAAACTTAAGTCTAGATAGATAGATAGATAGAAAACTCTTTATTTGTACACCGTATTACAGATTTAAAATAAAATACAGAAAATGACGAATGAATAATGTACAAAGGGCGGCCTTATTGCCGAAAGCAATCTCTTCCAGGCAACCTTAGGATGGATCAAAATGTATCGGAGAGACAGTAGTTGACGGTGCGAAGAGTTTTGAAAATTTATATATATTTTTTTATGAATATAACTAGAAACACATGTATACCTCCATACATGTACATGTACACACACATATATATAGATATATATAATCACACATACATAAAACATACATAGACATATACATACATACATATATACACACACATACATGTATACATACTAATAACTATAACTACTCAATTATACTAATATTACTATATATATACATATTGGTAACTGACTCGGTTATGACGTATAAAATTCCTGTACCATTTTCTTAAAACTATTTACTGTTTGCGCTTGCCTAATGTTTGTCGGCAATGCATTCCACAAGCGTACAGCTTCAACCGTAAACGATTGGTCATAGAATTTTGTAGAATGCAGAGGCATCTTCAGTCTCAGATCTTCAGATGACCTTAGACATTTGTCATGTGTGTCATTGAGGAACTTGAATCGTTCTTTGAGGTAGAAGGGGGCTTTAGGATTAAACAAGATGTTATAAAGGAAAATGAGGATATGAGTATTCCGGCGAGAGCGAATTGGAAGCCACTTGAGCATTTGACGGAATTCAGAGACATGATCATATTTTCGAAGGCCAAATACAAATCGAATACAGAAATTTTGTAGTCGCTCAAGCTTATCAAGTTGTGCTTCGGTGAGATTCAGATAGCTGACATCGGCATAGTCGAGAATTGGGAGGAGAAGTGCTTGTGCAAGTGCAGCCCTAGTAGCAGTTGGAAGAAAGTTACGTAGTCTTCTCAGAGACCCGGCAGAAGCAAATGTTCTTCGGCTGACTTCCTGTATATGAGGACCCCAAGATAAAGTACTATCTACGTAGATCCCTAAATTTTTGACGGTAGTACTGATCTCAAGGGTGGTGCCATTGAATTGAATTTGTGGGAGCTGTGTTAAATCAATTCTTGAGACCATCCCGGGACTGCCTATAACACACACCTGCGTTTTTACAGGATTAACCTTGAGTCCATAATTTTTACTCCATTCTCCAATACGCAATAGATCAGCATTGACTGTATTGAATGCCTCCGATAGCAGGTTAACCGGAGCTTGAGTATATATTTGCAAATCATCTGCATAAAGATGGTAGGAGGAACTTAATTGATTTGAGATGGAGTTTATGAAAACAGCGAAGAGTAAAGGAGATAGAACGCCACCCTGTGGTACACCAGCAGAAATATTGCACCAGGTGGACGTCGAGTCTTCAATGCAAATACGTTGCCGGCGACCAGACAGGTAATTGTGAAACCAATCAATTGTCTTTGGAGATATGTTAAGAGACCGTAGTATGCCAAGCAGAATGTGAAAATCTACAGAATTAAAGGCGTTGCTAAAATCAAGTAAGGTGAGTACTGTTATCAATCCACGGTCCATGCCTAGTCTTATACTATCCGTAATATGTACCAGCGCAGAAGTCGTGCTATGACCAGGACGAAAGCCAGATTGGAAGGGATTCAGTAAAGAATTTTTGGAAAGGAAGTTACTCAGTTGAGAGTGGATGAGGCGTTCAAGGACTTTGGATAGGAAAGGTAAAATGGATATTGGGCGATAGTCAGAAAATGAAGAGGGTTTAGTTTTCTTAGGTAGAGGGATTATTTGGGCATCTTTCCATGCCGACGGAAAAACACCACTTGTCACGGAGTGATTCAGGATATTGCATAGGATGGGTAGGATTTCGTCAAGGATAGGCAAAATCATGTTTCGGCTGATACAATCACTTCCCACTGCATTTGATGAGATCGCTAGAATGGTCTTCCTAACATCACAAGCAGACAATTGATCAAAGACGAGAGGTGGATAGTTGGGAGCTGAGATAGAAGAAATATATCTAAGAGTATTAGCTTTAGTATTGACATCAATGTCAGACGAGGTAGAGAAATGTTTATTCAGTGAATCAAAATTTAAATTTTTAGGAATAGAGTCTTGGCGAGACCTCCCTACTCCCAACGTTCTTAGAAATTTCCAGACTTTTGCTGGATCTCCGTTTTCAACGGATGAGTGGATATGTTGGCGCTGTGCATTTCTACACATCTTATTGCAGAGATTTCTCAAGTAAACATATTTTTCCAGGTTAGCATCTGTTGGTCGACGTTTGTATTTACTTTTAGCCAAGCATTTCTTAGCCATGATCTGTCGTATGTCCTCAGTAAGCCATGGAGCCGGTAAATGTTTAATTTTGATCGACCGCAATGGTGCATGCACATTAAAAAGTTGTATTAGTTTTTCAGTGAATAAATTGACTTTTTCATTCACACACTGCGAATCTAACAAGACCGACCAGTTGATGTTACGCGCATCCTCTTTAAGGTTAGCAGTATTTATGGCGGTAAAATTGCGTTGCACAAGAATTCTCGGCTTTGCCTTGGGTGGACGGATAGCGTAAGAAAGAAATATCAAGTCATGATATGAGAACGCATCAGCTGGATATTGGCCATGGCTGATGACATGATCGATGGAAGAGACAAAAATTAGGTCAAGAAGAGAGGGGGTGCAGTTAGGAAAATGATGCGTAGCATCAGATGTTAAAAGTGACAAGTTGTTACAGTCTACTACTCTGCGTAACAAAGAAGAACGATGGTCATTTTTCAATAGGCAAGTATTGAAGTCGCCCATTATTATTGTGTGGCTATAAGAGGGAGACAAGTTTTCGATTAAATTTTCGAAGGAGGAAAAGTAGTTGGTACGTAAAGACGGCGAATAGTATACTCCCAGTAAAACTTTTGCGTGATTGAGGTCTAGCTCTAAGAAAAGATGTTCACCGGCGTCCAGTGGTGCGGGTTGTGAGGACATACTAACAATGGTGAAGGGAATATGTTGTCGTAGATATATACCAACACCACCCCCACCACCAATCGCGCGATCATTCCTTACAAGATTGAAATCCGGTAGAGCATATGATGTGGAGGGTAAGCATGGTTTCAACCATGTCTCTGACACTAAAATAGCGTGTATGTTTTTAGAATTAAAGGTAGCCAGCATATCAGGGAAATGAGCAGGAATACTCTGGGCATTTATATGGACTACATTAAAATTCCGTGGAGCATCAGAAAACTGGCACTGAAGATTCTCTTGGAGTGAGGGTAGGCTAACAGAACTAGCATCAAGGCTGCTTGCAGAGTAAAAACTATCATCATCACTATTGTTCACTTCAGACATTATGATCTAAATAGAATAATAATTGTAAATAAGTAAAGTGTGTATAAATATATAAATAAATAAAATAAAAATAAGTCTATAAAACAGCAACTAAATAATATGTAAAACAATACAAATTACACATTTAAATCCACCCGCCAGTCGTGTGTTTGACATATAAAACACAGAAATCATAACCAAATTATAGCAAATAAAAAATAATAAACAATAATAAAATACAGCAAAATAAAATAAAACGAAAATAATTAAAACAACAGAAAAGGAATCAGAATAATATGCAAAGCAAAGTGTCACAACCATCCGGACGAACCTCCCGTGCAAAAAGACTGCGTTCCAAAGTAGGAAATAGTAAAGGCGAAAATAGTGGTTGTCAAATTAAGTGATCTGGAACGCGATTTTGACAGATAGCCAACGTCATTTGTAATTCTATTTACGGTCAAGTGTAAATAAGCGCACGTCCTACTCGTTACGGCTTAATGACGTCACAATGAACGTCGCACATGCCCGTAACGGTAGTGTATAGGCAAAACGCTTCAGCGCCATCCATTTTCAGGGCTGGTTGCTTCGGCAGGTGAGTCGTTGCACACTCCTTGGGTAGGACAGTGATGTCGTTATTATTAAGAGGATATTAATAAAGAGGGTAAATTGAAGCTGTTTTACACGTGAGATCCGCCCAGACAATGCAACTTTACAACGAAACACTGCATGTATATTAAGTAAATGCACTGCACACACACATCCACCTATCTTTTAGAGGCGGCAGCTGCTCTTCTCGGTTTCGAAGCTGGGTTTTTGGCTACAATGGGTTTCTCAGTAACCACTGGCTTTATTTGGTCGAGATCTGCCACACTTGTAATGCGGTAGCGTGAACCATCAGGACCCAAAACAAACACAGTACCCTCCCTGGTCCAGCACTTAGTGATGCCGAACTCTTGGCGTGCTGCCATGAAGGCTAAGTGTCGCGACCGGGTCAGGAACTCAGAGAGGGTCACACCAGAGCCTTTTAGTTTGGACTTAGACGCCCAGACCCCGTCCCGCACCGCCACCTTGCTGAATTCCACAAGAATGGGCCTCGGTTTGTCGCCTGAAAATTGTCGACCCATCCTGTGACAGCGGCTTATGTCCTCAGATGTAAAGGAATCAAGACCCAACTTACTTGTTGCTACATCTGCCACCACATGTGATGTATTTTCATCCCTTTTCTCCCCAACACCATGAAGAAGGAGTATTTTACGGCGGCTGCGTGTCTCCATATTGTCCACCTCGTTTATAATCGCCTCCATCTGACTTTGGATGCACTTCAACGTCTCAAGGATGAGAGTTTTAAATCCAGTGAACTCCTCTGCAAGACTAATCAAACTGGAAGCGTTGGAGGTCTTCTTCATGAGTTCCGCTTCAAAGTTTGCCATCCTTTTCTCAAAGCAGTCTTGAATTTCTTGTATGTTCTTCATGGTGACACTGTGATTACTATTATTTTTGGAGTGATTTGAAAATTAAGTTATATTATGGATGGATAACACTAGACCAGCAGGTATTTATTGTTCAGAACTTAAAATATTCATTAAATTGACTAATAATATCTTAATTGTATTTTTATTTTAATTAATTAACAAGAGGTTTTATATTCTGTGTTGACCTTTCAACTACCCACAAGTCTACAATTTTAGGAGAAGTTTCATGAACGGATTTGCCCACTCCCAGTGACTTTAAAAACTTCCAGACTTGTGCTGGATCTCCATTTTCAACAGAGTTGTGGATGTATCGGCGTTGTGCGTTCCTACACACCCTGCTGCATTGATTCCTGATAGACACGTATTTCTCCCGGTTAGTTTCAATTGGGTTCTTTTTAAACCGTGATTTGGCTACTGCTTTCTTATGGATTAGCGCTTTGATGTCTGCGGTTAACCATGGTGATGGGAGACGTTTCACTTTCATTTCTTGAATTGGCGCGTGTTTGTCGTAAAGAGACAATATTTCAGCGTTGAAAAAATTTACTTTGTCGTCGATGCTATCTACACTGTAGAGAGACGTCCAGTCAGTGTCGTTGGCATCCCTTTTTAGGGCATCAATGTTTATAGCCTTGAAGTTCCGCTGCAGAATAATTTTGGATTTAGATTTAAGAGGACGGATACGGTAGGATAGGTATAGTAGGTCGTGATAGGAGAACTCGTCAGCTGAACACTGACCGTGCTTAACTGCGAGATTAGGGGAGGAAACAAGGATAAGGTCTAGCAGAGAAGGAGCAGAGTGTGGGAAAAAATGTGTTGCGTTGGATGGAAGAATAGATAAATTGCAAGATTGGGTGTTTTATATGTATAATATGTATGTATTTACAAAAAAATGGGTAACAAAACTTTTTAAGTTAAACGGTTTTATGTTAAACATAAATTGCAATGTTTAAGATAAATGTACTAAAAACCAAAAAATAATAAAATAGATAGTCGTGGGAATTATAAACATAAGCATAGACTAGACTAAAATAAAACCGTGGGGCACGTCAATTGTCTACAAATTATCGACTTAATGTGCGATAGAAGAATCGTTTAATTCGTCGTTAAAATAGGCAGTTGGCCCGCAGACGGTGAGGAAATTACTTACTATTTTCTTGCTCATGGAAATTCCAATAGTTATACACTCCATGTAAATAAAAGAGATGTTTCAACTAGTTTATCGTTGGACATTCACACTGCTGGCTGGCGAGGAATCGTTTCACTGCTCGTAGTTTGTCTTTAATCGACAAAACATATGATAAAAGTACTACTCGCTCACCACTATGAAACCCTCAAACTCGCTTATAATCGAGCTTGCTAGCTTGTTTCCACATTCTAGCCCTACTTATCACACGTCCATCGTTGTCGGTTGAAAAACTGCCTAATTATAGTGTAACATTACAAAACAAACATTTTAATCAACGATTGTAGACAATTGACGTGCCCCACGGTTTTATTTTAGTCTAGTCTATGCATATGTTTATAATTCCCACGACTATCTATTTTATTATTTTTTGGTTTTTAGTACATTTATCTTAAACATTGCAATTTATGTTTAACATAAAACCGTTTAACTTAAAAAGTTTTTTACCCATTTTTATTTTATAGTTTTTAGTTTTTATTTCGCATTCTGTTTAATTCATTTAGTGCTTCATTATTGCAAGGTTTCTTATCCGTTAGTTTATTGCAGTCCAACTCCTCTATACGTAGTCCCTGCAAAGATCTTACTCTACTAAGAGCCACGTAGGCTTGACCTTCTTCAAACAGTTTCGCACCTAAGTATACGACTGCGTGATCCACAGTGCTGCCCTGCATTTTATGTATTGTAGAAGCCCATGATAGTATTAAAGGCAACATTCTTCTTTCAGCCGTCCCGTAATTGTACTTAGCTGGAAACTGTATGGCTTTCGGGTGTATAAGATGTACTCCGTCTCTTGCGAAATCAATTCGGACGGAAGGTACATCTGTTGCATACATCTGAGTTCGACGAAATTTTATATATTTTTTTACCATTTTGTTCCCACGAGTAATGGACATTTAAACGGTCGACCCCCCCAGAGGTCCAATAAAGGGGCAAGGCTATGTACAACAAGATGCGCCTGAGTCTTGAGGGGAAAACGCTAACGACATATCATTTTTATCCACCCTAATGCCATACAGTTCTCGGCGCGTTTTAACCTTTCACCTTAACTTGGGTGGTGTACCGCTAACGACGTATCATTTTTAGCCACCCTAACGCCACACAGTCCTCAACACGATACAAAATCTTGACTTGGGTGGTGGATTCAGGCTGGATTAATCAGATACCTAAATTACAGATTCAATTTCTAAATTTTAATCTTATTATTATACGCCATTTGGTGGCTGCGCCCATCTTAAGTATTTAGGTGCACTGTATTCTTCTTGTCAAGCCCTTTTATTTGATACCCATATTGGTGGGATTGATAAAAAAATGTTATCAGCCATTTGGTAGCGGCGGCCATCTTAGATTTCAATTTTTCATAGTAAATTGTATTCTACTTGTTGAGACCTTTCATTTGATACCCATATTGATGGGATCGATAAAACCTACGTTATCCGCCATTTTGTAGCGGCCGCCATCTTGTATTTCAATTTTTTTATAGTATATTGTATTCTGCTTGTTGAGCCCTTTCATTTGATACCCATATTGATGGGATTGATAAAACCTACGTTATCCGCCATTTTGTAGCGGCGGCCATCTTGAATTTATAATGATAATGAATAAACATAATTGTATTGTCACCAAAATCCAAAGTGTATACAAAATTTCAGATTAATCGGTTGACAGGAAGAGGGTGAAATTTGAATTACTAAATTTGACCCAAGAATAATAAATAAAACAAACGGGGTGAGCTAAATAAAACCGTTTAAAAAAAGTATATGTATTTGTATCAGTTGTCTTAGTACCCATAACACAAGCTCTGCTTAGCTTTTGGGACTAGATGGCGTTGTGTGTTAGATGTCCAAAATATTTTAAAAAAAAATAATAATTAAATAACCGCTTTTTAATAAATGCTAATTATGTACCTATGTATACACGGTACATATACCAAAAGGTCATTTTTTTTAAAATTTTGTCGGTCTGTCTGTCCGTCTGTCTGTCTGTCTGTTTGTTCCGGCTAATCTCTGGAACGGCTGGACCGATTTTGACGGGACTTTGACTGATAGGTAGCTGATGATATAAGGAGTAACTTAGGTTACTCTTTTTAGACTAACTTCGCACCGCGGCGTTACCCGCGATACGTCAATAACTGTGGGTAACACCGCGGGGTTCAGCTAGTATACCCATATAAGCCTTTCACTTCAACTGTCGCACACATGAGCCTCTCACGCAGTCAGACTTAAAAACAATAAAGTTCCATAACGAAGGCACCATGAGACTCAACAAGTGTCATCTACAGTACATCACATAAAATGACATATTCTTGTATTATGTTAATAATGGCGCAAGAATATTCATTATTCATTATATCACTTAATCGTGTAACATCTAATATTTATAGCTGAGGCTCGACTTTCTGGCGCCCAAATCTGAGAATATTCTGCAAATTGCCTTGCATGTATGGACGGCTCGATAACACCTATTTACTATTATGTACTCCTGGTAGGATTTAGTTAAGTAACTCAATGTATTATACTGCTTTGGTAGGGGGGGGGGGGTGATTTTATAATCTAATTATTCGTAAGAAGAGTTCGCTTCAATTAGAGATTCTCCTTCTGTCTTCTTTCAAAAAGACTACTCCTGCGATACAAATTTCCATATATTATAGATACAAATCAATAAAATTTATGTGTCTGTAATTTCAAATTAACCGTTTTTTATTAAAATTTATATGTTTTTTAATTTTTTGTCTTTCTGTTCCAGTTTCGTCTGTCTGGTTGTTACACCTAACCTCTGGAACAAACTGACTGACTTTAACTGGCTGATAGCTGATGATATTAGTACACACATCAAAAGTGTCTAGGGATCAAGCATTTTTATGCGGATTTCTTGAGATTGAGATGTGGCTTTGGCCCTGGCCTGCTCAGTCGCCAGACTTGAACCCGATTGAGCATGCATGGGATATGCTACAGAGAAGAGCTCTGCCGAATATGGAGGGTATCCAGTCGCAAGAAGACCTTTTTTTGTTGTTGCAACGAACATGGGCGGCCATTCCACAGCGTGTTTGGATGAACTCATTTTGAGTATGCCAAACCGATGTTCTTGTGTTGTTAGTGTTATTTCAGTCTTTTTTTCGAACTTTAATGTTAGTGGTTCAAATGTCAAAAATCCCTTTATTAGGAAAATGGCAAATTTCTTTATTAATGCAAAGGTGACTTGGTTTATCGTTACTGTGACAAACGAAAACACTTTATTTGATGAATCCTTAAAGAAAATTTTAATTAATATCAATCAGGAGAAAAGTTATTGCAAAAATATATGTTGATCCCTAGACACATATGTTGATCCCTAGACACTTATGTTGATCCCTAGACACTTTTGATGTGTGTAGTAACAAAGGCAATTCTTTTTTGAGTAACTTAGTCCTTTTTGGGTAACACCGCGGGGTATTCCTGGTTAGGAATATATTCTGTTTAGTGGGGACTTTTAGAACATTCTTAAAAAGAAAAAATGGTGTGGGAGGTCTACGCCATCCATGCAGTCAGATTCTACGTTTCCTTACTCGATATTCTACTATAGTGTTACGAAGAAAGAATATTCTTGTACAATGCTTGAGACGAAACCAAACTTCAGAAAGTTCTCATTCATTTCTTGAGGCACAGAATGATGAACCTTAGATAATTTTTAAGCTATTGCATAGCTTTTATCGCCGGCTTTGAGGCCTTTGAGCGCGGCGACCGAATCAAGAAATTCCGTAATATAACGAAACGAATATAAAACCTGACACCCGATCGCCCGTCGCACGGATCGAGACAAGCTGCTCCGAACGACGAACCAACGAATCTGCCTGTCTCTGTCACGCACGAAGAAGAGACAGGCAGATTTGTTGACGAGCTGCTCCAAAATCTGTCTGTCTCTGTGGCTTTCTGAGATACAGTGACGAGAAGACAGAGAGATCGAGATGAAGTCATCATCACTATCGCTGGTTGTGGTTGGTCAATGATATTATATAATATGATCAATGATATTATATAATATCATTATGGTTGGTTCATTTCGTGTTATGTTGCTATAAAGTGGAAACTGGATAGTGATGTCACATCATGCCACTCTCGGAATGCGAGATCTTGTTTTCTTAGACCATGAATATGTCAACAGCCAGCCGCGCAGGCGTATTGAAATACGTCAGGGAAGATTCGTTGCCTTGGACATGAAGATTTGTTATGTCATATAATTTATAAAATTATTCATGGTAGCCATACACTACTGCTTAAATTAAAAATAAACAAATAATTATAATTGCATAAGTTGATGAAAAATGCTAAGCAATAGCTTTACCGCGGCAGTCCCCAAGTGCCACACGTCTTTTTTTATGAGATATGGGGCACACGGGCAGACGTATCGCCTGATGGTAAGCGATTACCGCCGCCCATGGACACCCGCAATTCCAGAGGCGTCACAAGTGCGTTGCCGGCCTTTTAAGAAGGAGTACGCTCTTTTTAACCGACTTCCAAAAAGGAGGAGGTTCTATGTTCCACTGTATGTATTTTTTTTATTTTGTCGATTACAGCGATTACTCCGTCAGTTGTGGACCGATTTTGAAATTGTTTTTTGTATTCGAAAGGGTATGCTTCCGAAGTGGTCCCATTGCCAGCATATCAGGATCTGGTGATGGGATCTCTGGGAAATCGAGGGAAACCTTCATTTTTTATAGGCACATACAATGTTTTTCATATATTTTCTGAAGTTACACCGGTATTTGCGTCTGGTAGTAATCATTTTATGATGGTGAGCTGATGATGTAAGGTACAACTCCTTAACGGTTAGGAGTTGGAGGATAAATCTTTAAATATCATATGTATATGTGTTACCTTTACTCGTATTCTTTCAAATTATTTAGGTAAGCTGATGATGGAAGGTACAACTCCTCAACGGTTAGGAGTTGGAGGATAATTCTTTCAATTTCATACGTATCTAAAGACCTTCTGTCGTATACTTTCAAGTTATTTAGGTGAACTGGTGATAGAAGGTTAAACTCTTCAACAGTTAGGGATTTGATTAGAGGATGATTTTAATATTACTCGTACGAATAGACCTTAATTTGTATTCTTGATGATGAAATTTGATGAAATAGTTCAACTTACTACTTACCTATGATTGTTTGCACTAAAAACTGAAAAATAAAAACTTTTTATAAAAAAAAAACCGACTTCCAAAAAACATCCAATGAAAACTCTCTGCCAAAAAAACACTTAAAAGCGTAAAATAAACTGGTTCTTCATAAATTACCTATACCTTATTCTTTATTCATTTAAATAGTAGTATTATAATGTGTGCTAGGTACCTAAAATCTGTTTTCAGAGAGTTTTCGTTGGATGTTTTTTGGAAGTCGGTTTTTTTTTATAATCTTGAAGGTTTGAAGGTCGTATTGGTCCGGGAATACCGCAGGCGACAGTTCATTCCATAGTTTTGTTGTGCGATGCAGAAAGTAAAATCGAATATGGAATGACGTTTGACGTGATTGACTTGAGTTTGGTTTGGCTTGTTTACATTTCGCATAAATGTCATGTTCAAGATGTTACTTCTGGTGTTACGTCGTCTCATAGCTCCTCTTCACGTTGGCCCAACACATTGGACCACTATGATGAGCCAACGTGAAGAGGGCGTAGTGGCGTAGGTTGGCGTTAGTTGGATATTGGCCCAATGATCGCGGCACGCGTCTCCACGTGGCCCACCACTCAGTGTTCGTTACCAACGTGATGTTGATGTACCAAGATGCTCGCAGCGATCCCACTGGCCACTCGATGGCCCAATGTTGACCCAATGATGGACCAACGTGTAGAGGAGCTATCAGATTCGACTAGAAGTTTTTAGTTGCTATCGCGTGAATATAAATAGGTATTTCGTCGACGGCAGGGCAGTTCAGTTTGAGATACACGCTAAATATTGGAGTGATATCAGTGATTAACCTAGCGACCTCGGCGACAATTAAGGACTGTTATTCGGAGTGATATTGTGATTTTAAGAGTTTATTTAATAAAGCCTTTTTACACGTCAAAAGATTTATTTCTTAAATCCATGGAACCCTAACATGTTACTGTGGGGATAGTGCTTACGTGTGCGAATGATTCACTGTTATGTACTGTGTCACTTATGTGTAGGTTATACGGGAGTTATAATTATTCCGCTGTGTTTATTATTTTAAACATAAACATAACCATAGTGATCTCAAACTAGACTAATCCTATCAGAGCATATTATAGATACCTAGATAATTAACATAGAGATACAGAAAAATAACGATTTCATCCTACAATATTTTTTCCTAGCTAGGCATGGAACCATTGTTTTACCAGACAAAATCACATTTTTATATCTGCCACATATTTACTTCGGCTATCAGAGGGCCTTGCTTTGCCCTATTTTTGGTAAATTAATAATTTTTCTTGTGTTCTGACTTTCTGACACGTCCGCATTTTGTCAAACTTGTTCAAACATGCAAACCTTTCTTCCGCCAATATGTTTTATTTAGTGACAAGGAACTGTATTGGATTCTTTCAGGTTTCATAAGCCATACATAGTGTATCTTCTTTACTTGTAGGTCAATATTGCGGGTTTTCATTTCTTTGCCTATTTTTTATGGTAAGCGATTACCGCCGCCCATGGACACCCGCAACACCAGAGACGCCACAAGTGCGTTGCCGGCCTTTGGGGGATAGGAAGGGGGGAGTGGTTGGGGTATGGGCCTCCGGTATTCTCCCTAACCCGGTGAAACATAGCGCAAGCGCTATTTTACACTGGTTTTCTGTGAGGCCGTGGTATCACTCCGGTCGAGCCAGCCCATTTATGGCGAAGCGTGGCCTATGTCCAGCATTGAACTGCAATAGGCTGATGATGGCTTACTATGGCTAAAGAACCTACCACTACCCATTTATACCTTCAACTCTAGAGATGCGGGTGTTTTGCCGCCATTTGAGATAAGCCGCTCCATCTCCCAATAGACGTGGAATTGGGTCTCTGCTTAACCTCACTGACTCTGCGAAAAGCAACGAGTGAATTGCTTAGAAGGAGTGTAAATAACTTTCTTGACTTTTCCATCATCATCACTGTGGCGGTGGTCACTTTCCATCAGGCGACCTCTACGTTTGTTTGCCATTCCTTAGAAGAAGAGAAGATTAATTTTGCAAGCATTTAGTAACTAGGATACCACAAACAAAAAGAGGTGGACGACAATCAACATTTTGTATCAAAATAACTGACAATTTGACTTCAAAAGTACCAGGACATCATACACTGTAAGGAGACATTCACAATTTAGTACAAACTGCGGCGAGTTGACTCGTGGGACCAAACTTGCTAACACAGTTGATGTTCCGTGAACAGTGTTTTAATTAAACACAAATGTTTTGCATGAACATTTTGATCTGAGAAGTTAGGTCCACGGAGATTATAATGACAATAATTGTCGGTACAATTGCAAAATTTCAGCAAACATTGCGTAATTTCTGTATACCTATATAGGCATTCAGTTTGTTCAGTACATATAGGCAACAAATTGTTTGCAATTATTCGTAAGGTTATTTTAGTGTGAGAACTACGGGAGAAGCCTATATTCAAGTCTTATGACTACTTATGAGCAACTAAAGGTCCGATTGGTCTGAAATTACGTCAAATATAAATCTCTTCAAAAATAAATAAATAAATATTTTGGACATTTTAACACACAACGCCATCTAGTCCCAAGCTAGGCAGAGCTTGTTATGGGTACTAGACAACTGATACAAATACATATATATACTTTTTTTTTGTAAATACATACATATTATAGATAGAAAAGCAATCTATAAGTTATTTATGTTCTCCTAGTCATTCAAATTGTTTTATCAAACCTCTATAAACGTTTTTTTATAGACGATAACCAAGTCGGTCGGCCGGGCTCGGGTTCGATTCCCGAGGCGGGCTAAAAGTGTTGCTGGGTTTTTCTTACACGAAATTCTTAATTACAGCCCGGAGTATGGAAGTTCGGCGGTAAAACACACCACTATAGCACAGTCTACGCGTTATGACACAGAATGTATTTATGTGTGCGTGAAATTGTTAGTCTAAAATGTGTATGTGTGAAGATGTTCCCGCAACAAATGACAGAGTGTTTTGTATCGGGAAAAGACGCTATGAATGAGTATCCCTCCGGTCCACCGGCCACCGGCCTGTGTGGCTCTACGTGTATAAGTTTAGGTAATAATGCCTCACCTGGTCTCGAATCTGTTTCGTTCTGCTGCTCTCCTGCTTCTGTCCCGCCACCACACCGTACATTTTAATCACTTAACTTATCTCACAAAACAGAAAATTAAAACAGCAATGTTGTCGAAATATTCTATGAACACGGAATATAGAATCTGTCCGTCCGTCTGAAGGCGAAATTAGTGTAAAAAAATGTAGCCTAAGTTACTCCATCTTTCATTAGCTATCTGCCAGTGAAAGTCCTGTCAAAATCAGTTCAGTCATTCCAAAGAATAACTGTAACAAACAGACTGACGGACATACAAAAAATTTAAAAAATATTGTTTGATATAAGTACCTACACTGTATATATATACTAATATTATAAACGTGAAAGTTTGTGTGGATGGATGATTGTTACTCTTTCACGCAAAAACTACTTAACGAATTTGGATGAAACTTTACAGGAATATAGTAGCTTATACATCAGAATAACACATAGGCTACTATTTGCTGTGATAACTGACATACACGCGGGCGGTGCCACGGGCAACAACTAGTACTTTCATATGTATTTAGTAAAAGTTGTTAATTTGAAATCACATACAGACACTTCAATTTAATTTATTTGTTAAGAAAAAAATATAAACAAAATATTTTTTACTTCTAGAAAACATTTACAAAAATAATATAACATTGCTTTACAATTTAACAAAAAAAAAGTTTTTTACTTTTTTAAATTATTGCACTTTTTACACTTCGATATTTAAAATTAATCTATTGAAGAGATTAATTGTTTTTCAATTCACTGCACATAATTATATTAATTTGATTCTTTATTTATTTTATGTTTACCTATGGGTTTTTTTTAATTATAATAATAATGCTATACCACAGACAATAAAACAACGCATCGAATTATTACCGCGAATCGACTCGCTGGGTTCGCGTCTCTATACATACTGGCCAACTACGTATGTAGCTGCAGCATCCTGATATAATTATAATAATATATTGCTGCAATTTATACTACTATGAACCTTATTCCATCAAGATAAAGTTGCTTATAAGTTTTACTAACAAAACGTATACAAGGACACTGCGTTTTGGCGGGTATCGCGTTCAAGCGATAGATTAAGTAGAATTTACTTAAAGTAGCCGAGTTGATTTTTTTTTAAGTGTAATAACGATAATGTCAGATTTATTTAGTACTTTTTATAAGTAATTTATGAATATCCTTAGTTTTAATGAGATTTACAACTTAGTGTATAGGGAGATCATAGTCACATTGGGGTTTTGTTTGAAACTCTACAGTAAAAGTAGAAGAAAGTAAGTAAGTAAGAAAAAAGTATTAGTAGTAGTATAACTTTCTTGTATACTCTGTCCATTACTTTATTTTCTTTTTGACAGTTCAAGAAATTTTGAAATTAGTGACGCCCTCACCCATTACCGATTCGATTTGAAACGAATAGCGATTTTATTTATGAATCTATATATCAATCATCAATATAACTTTCAATCGATTTAATTAAATATTTTTGTTGAAATATTAATTATTCCTTTATTAGTTTTTTTTATGTTATGTAAGAAATAAACAAAGATATAAATAATAAATCTGTAAATTATATGAATGAACAGAGTTATTGTTCTTTACTCTTGGTTTGATCCTAAATTCCAATATTTCGACTTGATTCCTTGCAAAAATTCAATCTTGGAGTCATAGATACTATTTTTATTTCCTTTTTTTATTAAATTTACAGAAAAAATACTTACATGAAGTCAAATTATTTTTATCATATGATCGATTTATCGTATTTCAAGTACTGTTTTATAGTCTGTGGTTGTTTGTTATGCACAGACCACTTCACTAAAGTACCGTCACCGTCAATAAAGTACGACATTACTGTAGTACATAATTCCGAAAAAATATATGGTAATTTATAGGCGTGAGCTGTCAAAAAGAAAATAAAGAAATGGACAGAGTATAGTATAGTATATATAGTATAGTATAGTATAGTATAGTATAGTATATCTCTAGTATAAATATAAAAATGTGAGATCTTAAAGTAGGTTAGATTTGACTTAGCCAGTTTTCATAACATCAGTCATTTTATAAAGTTATTCAACATATATATATTTTAATTCTGATAAAAACTGGCTTGGCCAGATCTTAAAGATATATATATATAGATAGATCTTAAAGTAGGTTATATTATAACCTACTTTAAGATCTAACATTTTTAAATAACAGCAATTGTTGTAGGCATTCAATAAAGCAAAGAAATAGAATTTAATACTTGTTCATAATTTTATTTTGTTCCTATAAATGCATATTTGGATTTTGCATAGAACTTGGCACTCATTTAGATCTCTATTCTTTTTGTGACGAAGCCCACAGGCAAGCATATTTTTTGTATTGAACTTGGCTCTCCTTTTTTACAGTTATGTTTTTGGTGGGATATCATTACTTTTTGTAAAGAAAGCTAGGCAGGTATTGAGATTTAATAATACATATATTGGGATAGTTTCAAATATCTGCTTGTAACGACGGTTCCAACGCTACAATAAAAAAAATTGTATGGGGACCCCCCCTATTTTTTAACTATTTTTTATTTTTAGATTTTTTCCTACGCTTACACACAATTACCGAGCTGGATTCCAAATTTCATCCTTCTAGATCATCTGGAAGTAGGTTAGGTTTAGGTACTATATATATGTCAGTCAGTGCTAAAATTTACGACTTTTTGACCTTCATATCTTTATAACCGTTTGAGCTAGTTTCATGAAATTTGGGCTTCTAGATGTCCTTATGGATATAATTAGGCGTAGGCTACGCAACTTGTTACCTACCTCTACCAAGATCGCTCTCACACAATCCCTTCTTTTCCCCATCCTTGATTATGCTGATGCCAGTTATTTAGATCTCACTGAAGACCAACTAAATAAGCTTGAAAGACTGCAAAATCTCTGTATAAGATTCATATTCGGATAGCGTAAATATGATCACATCTCCGATTATCGTAAAAAGCTTAAGTGGTTACCTATCCGCCTTCGCCGGAATGCACATATTCTTTCTGTTCTATATAACATTCTATTTAGTCCTTTTACCCCACTTTACCTCAAATCACGTTTCACTTATTTACACGATACACATTCCAAATTACTGAGATCGTCTGAGAACTTAAAACTAAAAATACCGCTACATTCCACCAAATTTTCCGACCACTCTTTTTCTGTTCAGGCTGCTCGACTGTGGAACGCCCTACCAGTCACAATAAGACGTGCACCAACGATAACTGCCTTTAAGAGACTAGTAAAAGAGCATTACCTGGGAGACCTATAGGTCCCATAACTTATGTACTTCTCTCGCGTAGTCATTAGGTCACCATATCCCACAGAAGTATGTTAAAAACATTTATAGGCATATCACTCACACTCTTCTAAGTTTTTATTTAATAATCCACATTTCGTCTTACTCCACCTTATATATCGTGTATACTGCTTTAATTTCGCCTTGTTATATGTATGTATAATAACAATACACCAGACACAACCCTCTACTTTCCCTATTTTGTTTTGTCTCTATAGCGAACTTTATTGTATGAAGAAAATCACAGTGATGTACGTAATATATTTATTAGACAGGTACTTCAGACCCTGTATACTCAATGGTTACATGGTGGCTTATGGTTGGTTATACTAACTTACCACTGTATTTTATATTAAATCCAATACCTATACTCGTGTCTTTATCTCGATGAGATAAAGACTGTCTGAATGTACGTGATTTATAATATATGCTGCTATCTGCTGGTCATGCTTATCTATGTTTAATTTCTATTAATTTAACAATATACTTATGACGCAGTCATATAACTCCCCCCCAAACAAAAATTTACGGTAGTAAATTCAGACGACCTTTATCCTATCTTGACTATTTACAATTATTAACCTGACCAATGGTAACAATATTAAACATAACAACTCAATTATATAACAGTAAACAATACAAACAATTCACTTGGCACGTGAGTCGCGACCTTCTTGTATCAGAAAAATTTATAAACTACACCGTCATCACGTTACAATATTTCATCCTGGTATAATTTAGCTGTCAACCTCAAGTTTCTCCTCTAGCGAGTGCTATGCTACCGACGAACAGTGTGTTATACATTAAATCTCACAACCGGTCGGACGTGCCTTCCTGACTTAGTAGTTATCTGCTTAGATGATTCCTCCGTATTGTCAGCACGTGTCTCCTTAAGTGCTGGCTTATCACTCCGTTCGTTTGCTTCGCTTAAGAACGCTGGTTTTACCCGATCGATAGACACGTACTGCTCGGTGTCATCCTTCCTAATACAGAGCAACTTGTTTGTCCTGCTGACCACAGGAAACGGTCCCTCATAGGGGGGTGTAAGGGCTTTCTTTAACCGATCAATACGTACGAATACATGCGAACAGCTTTTTAATGCTGGATGAACGAAAGTAGTTCTACCTGTTCGCTCTCTCCTTGGCAACGACAGTATTCGACTGATATCCTGCTTTAGCTGCGACATGAAATCGTCGTAATACGTCTTGTCGTTATTTTGTTCAAACACCTCTCCCGGCAACTTTATAGGCGCCCCATATACCATTTCGGCAGAACTTAGCCCGATATCATCTTTGATGCTGGCTCTCAAACCCAACATAACCGTAGGTAATTCTCTGACCCAGTTTTCTCCTGATTCTCTGGCCATCAATGCACTCTTCAAACTTCGATGGAACCTTTCAATTTTAGAGTTTGCTTCTGGATGATAAGGACTGGACCTTATTCTAGTCACTCCCAAGAATCCTGTTAGTGACCTAAATAATGCTGACTCAAACTGTCTGCCCTGGTCCGTAGTGATAATGTCCATACAACCAAATCGTGAAATCCATCCATTATATACTACTCGAGCTACGGTATCCGCGGAAATATCAGCAACCGGGTATACTTCTGGCCATGACGTACAACGATCGATCATTGTTATCATGTAACGGCAACCCTGTGAGGTCCTCAGTGGCCCGACAATGTCGATATGTACGTGAGCGAAACGCTTAGCGGGCAAAAAACTGCCGATCGGGGAAATTGTATGACGGTGCACTTTTGCTCGCTGGCATTCAACGCACTCTTGACACCATTTATTTATGTCTTTGTTCATATTAGTCCAAATAAAACGTTCTGTTATCATTTTTCTCGTAGCTCGTTTCCCAGGGTGGCTTAATGAGTGTAAAGCATTAAAAACCTTGTTTCTAAACTCCAATGGAAGATATGGTCTTGGTCTTCCAGTTGAGACATCGCAGTACACTTGAGATCTCGTGTTTGAAATAGCCACTTTTCGTATTTCCAACTTGCTATTGAGTTTTAGCTTCTTTAATTCTAAATCATTCTGCTGTTCACGGTAAAGCTCGTCGTAATCTAGCGTTGACGGCATAGAGATTACTCCGATTGTTCGTGATAAAGCGTCGGCAACTTCGTTTTGTGAACCTTTGATATACCTGATATCTGTGCTGTACTGTGCAATTAAGTCCAGTTGTCGTACTCTACGTGGGGTTTCGTTGTCCGAGGGCTTCCTTTCAAAAGCGAAGGTTAACGGTTTGTGATCTGTGTAAATAGTAAAAGCTCGTCCTTCTAGAAATTTCCTGAAATACTTAACTGTCATGTAAATTGCCAATAACTCTCTGTCGTATGTAGAATACTTAATCTGAGCTTCTGAGAGAGCTTTAGAAAAAAATCCTAAAGGCTGCCATTCATTGTCAACCCGCTGATGCAAAACTCCCCCAACACAGGTAGCGCTCGCGTCGGTACAAATCGCCATATGTGCCGTTGAAGATGGGTAAGATAATCCCACTGCGTGCTTCAGGGCTTCTTTACATAGTTCGAAAAATGATTCGGCTTCGGCCGTCCATTGAATTGGCGTCTTGTCGTTTTTCTTAGCTCCGTGTATATACTTGTTCAGTACTTTTTGCTGGGTCGCTGCCCTAGGTATACTCGTACGATAAAAGTTGATCATACCGAGGAATCTTCTAAGCTCTTGCACCGTTTTTGGTTTAGGAAAACTCATGATCGCCTCTGTTTTTTCTTTTGTCGGCCTTATCCCTTGGCTCGTTATATGATAACCAAGAAAATCGAGCTCTGATTTGAAAAATTCACATTTTTCAAGATTTATTGTTATGCCGTATTGATTTAGTCGTTCAAATATTGCCTCTAGGTGCTTAGCGTGTTCCGTATCTGTTTCTGACACACATAAACAATCGTCAACGAAAACATATACAAAATCTAAATCTCTGAATATATTATCCATGAATCTCTGAAAACTGGAGCCACTGTTACGCAATCCAAAACTCATTCGTACGAACTCAAAAGCCCCAAACGGTGTAATGACGCTGGTCTTCTTAATATCCTCTTTAGCTACTGGAATAGCGAAATAAGCTTTTTTTATATCGATTTTGGACATGACCACATTCTTCTTTTTTTCAAAAATGTAAGTAAAATCTAACAATCTCGGCAGTGGGTAACGATCTGGCACTGTAATCTTATTTAACATCCTATAATCTCCACATGGTCTCCATTCTCCATTCTTCTTTTTGACCATATGCAATGGACTCGCCCACGGACTGTTCGACGGACGACAGATTCCCATTTTTACCATATCTTGGAACTCCTTTTTCGCGATATTGTATTTGTGTGGGGGCAAAGGTCGCGCTTTACTAAACACCGGAGGGCCCTTTGTCTCGATATAGTGCTCCACGTTATGCTTAGTGGGCTCCTTAAAGGACCCAGGATGAGTTATATCCGAATACTTTTCCAATAACTGCCGAACAACTCCTTGCATTTTATCACTAATTGTACGTATAGTGACTTGTTTTGCTCTTGAAATAATGGCAGGCGTTTTGATACCTGTAACTCCGTCCACAAGGCGCTTACCACGCATGTCGACGAGTAAATTATAGTGTTCCAGTATATCTGCGCCTAATATCGGCATACTGACGTCAGCGACGACAAAATTCCACTGTATCGGTCTTCGAATATTTAAATCAAGCGTCATCATTTTTTCTCCATATGTGTCAATGACCGTACCATTTGCCGCATACAACTTGTAGTCTGATAAATGTGCTAAATGTTTGTTTTTACACGGTAACAAACTAATATTGGCCCCCGTATCGACCAGAAACCTCAAACAACTTTGTCGGTCGGTAATCATGAGGCGGTTAGAGGGGTTGATAGTGCAGACTCCCGCCTTTTTCTGCACTATTCGAAGTTTTCCGACTGTTCCTGCGACCTTTTACTTCCATAGCTGGAATATTTCGTGGCGCCTGAATAATTTTTCCAGGCACACGGCGTCACGCATCTCAGTGCTCTCTCTTTATATTTTTTATGATAAATACACACTCTATGACGCGAGGGTGACCGTGACCTCGATCTTAAGTGTCTGCGACCGTGAAACCCTCTATGTGTAAATCTGTTACGCTGATTCTGCATATTTTCAGCGCGTAGCGATGCGATCTCTAACTGCATGCTTGCTAATTGCGCGGTGAGATTCGTGATGACACTGATATCGGCTGTTTTTAATGGTTGACCTAATGACGATGATTTTGATTGGTCAAATACCTTATCCGCCAGTTTTCCTAATTTGTCCAAAGTTAAGTTGTCCGCCACTGTAAGCACAGTTGTGATCGATTTCGGCAGACGACTGAGCCATAACATCTGGACCGCGTCATTAGTTAATTTGTTCCTTCCTAGTTCCTGCATACGCTTTAACAGTTGGGACGGTTTTTGATCTCCCAAATCTGATTCTGATAACAACATCTGGAACTTTCGCTGCTCGGATTCTTCGTAACACTCGATTAACCTCTCTTTAAGGCTCCCATATTTATCGGTTTCCGGGGGGTTTATTATGAGATCACTTATGTGCTGAATTTCGTCCTTACCTAATTTGGATATGACTAGGTTGTACTTATACTCGTCACCCTGTTTTTGGGGAGCGACGATAGCCTCAAATTGCGTGAACCATAAACGCGGCTGGTCAGTCCAAAAATGCGAAATCCTCTCAAGCACGGTGACTGACGATACTTCTGCTGCCATTCCGCTTGAAATTCCGGCTTTTCCAGCACTTCCAGCTCCAAACAGCGGCATCCTGGCGATAGTCCTTTTACGAAATACTGCTATACAAGTTCACTATATTTTCTCCTTCAAAAGGTGCGATTAGTTGCTTCTTTTTTCTTGTTCTTTTGTCGGGGTCACCAATTATAGCGAACTTTATTGTATGAAGAAAATCACAGTGATGTACGTAATATATTTATTAGACAGGTACTTCAGACCCTGTATACTCAATGGTTACATGGTGGCTTATGGTTGGTTATACTAACTTACCACTGTATTTTATATTAAATCCAATACCTATACTCGTGTCTTTATCTCGATGAGATAAAGACTGTCTGAATGTACGTGATTTATAATATATGCTGCTATCTGCTGGTCATGCTTATCTATGTTTAATTTCTATTAATTTAACAATATACTTATGACGCAGTCATAGTCTCCATCCTAAGGTTGCCTGTAAGAGATTGCCTCCGGGCGATAGGGCCGCCAATTGTACCTACTTATCTTGTAATAAGACCTTTATAATTTACCTGGTGTACAATAAAGACATTATTATTATTATTTAACACACGTAGTTTTATGTGTTTACGTTAAAGAAGTTTTGAGTTATAGAAGGGTCAAAAGTGGCACCAAGTGGTTCGTGTAATATTACACTCGGCGCTGGCTAGCCAGTTCCTTTGCTTGAACTTGGCTTGACACGCTACCGCGTGTCTAAATAGGTGTATAGGTATCTATTATATCTTTATAATGCCACACACTAACTCATGTACGCGCCGTAAGTATACATGTTCAAAGAAAAAATAATACTGTGAATAAAACAACCCGTTCAATGACGAAGACATTTATTAGGAATAGTTTAAACCTTTTATAGTATGCTGTGTAACGAAACCATATCGCTACTTAAAAAAAAGTGATCAATGCCATCTATTGACGATGTTGGTACTAATTTAATAGTTTAGTATTTTTCATTCACAATATTATACATACTGCATAAATAAAAAATAAATAAATAATTATAATTGCACAAGTTGATAAAAAATGCTATGCAATAGCTTTACCGTGGGAGACCCCGAGTGTCACACGTCTTTTTTTTATTGTTAAAAAATCATAATAAAAATGTATTGTAGTGTTTATAAGAAAACAACGTCCGTACTCACTAACCATTTATTTCCGACTGACTGCACATTACAACTTACTGAACTTAATACTAACTTATACTACACTCCCTCACACTTATTCTATTCCTTATAATTAACATTTTTCCGACCTAATCGGATAAGGCGAGTCCGAGTCCGGGGCGGTGACTCGGGCGGCGAGCTGAACTGCAACTCCGGTGAGGCCGGATTATGCTCCGCTATTGCCACCGTCGGCTCCGACAACGTCGGTGCCCTCTCGTGGACCGTCAAGTCTTCCGACTGAACCCCGTCACCCTGTTCGCTCGGAGCATTGATTTCTGAGCCATGCTGCGTTTGAGAATTTGTGCTCGATTTCCTACCTAAGCCTGTATCTACTGAAGCCAGCGATAGTCTAGCCTTACTAGGTCTTTTTCGTAACTGGTCAATGTGTCTATGACACATTTCCCCTGCCTCGCCTAGAACTCTAAAATTGCTACGCCCCATACTATTGACAATACGACCGGGAATCCATCTCTCACCTTTTAAATCCTGTCTAAACCACACATCATCTCCCTCTTCCATTATCCTATAACCTCCTAACGATGCGTCTGTTTGTCTTTGTTGTGCTTTTTGTACCTTAAACTCCCTATCTGGTTTAATAATATCTAACCGCGTTCGTAAGCGCCTACCTAGTAAAAGCATGGCCGGAGTTTCCCCGGTTGTTGAATGTTCCACGTTCCTATAATGCATTAAGAATTCCGATAAAGTTCTGTTAATATTTTTTTTTTCTTGAAGAGCTTTTTTGATTACTCGCTTGACGGTTTTTACCGCGTTTTCCGCTAACCCATTCGACGCCGGGTGGTACGGGGCCGTAAATACGTGCTTGATGCCGTAATAAATACAAAAGTCCCCTAACTCTTTAGAAGCGAACTGCGGCCCGTTATCACTGACCACCTGTCTAGGTACCCCCCACCTACTAAAAAGTTCACATAATCGATCAATAAGTCCGTGAGCTGTAGTGGAGGATATATTAAAAACCTCTATCCACTTAGACCTTGCATCTACTACCACCAGGTAAGTTTTTCCTGCTATGGGCCCCAAATAATCCATATGCAACCGGCTCCATGGCCGGCCCGGCCAGTGCCAAAGCTGTGGTGTCTGGCGCGGGGGCGCATCCGCGTGCGCTGCACACACAGTACACGCACGGCATGTTCGTTCTACTGCCTCGTCCACGCCTGGCCGCCAAACGTAACTCCGGGCTAAGGCCTTTGACTTAACAATCCCCATGTGCGGCTCATGTATCATACCTAACACTTTTTCGCGACAACTTTCCGGTACTACCAAACGATGCCCCCACATAACGCAACCTAACTCTTCGTATAATTCTTTTTGTCTATTAATGTAAGGTCTTAAATTTTCAAATTCGCAGTTACTAGGCCCACCGTCACGGATATAACTCAATATTTTAGATAACGAGGGATCCCTTACCGTTTGCCTTTTTATTTCATTGTAATCCAATAGTAAGTCTTGTTGTATAGAATGTAAATAAGTCTGTTCTGGCGGTGACCGACACGCCGTACCATCCCCACCAACCGGTAAACGAGATAACGCGTCCGCCCCGTTATTATTAGTGCGCACGTACTGAATATCGAACGAATATGCTGATAATATGATCGCCCACCTCTGCATGCGACTGGCAACCATAGTCGGTATCCCTGTGTTAGGACCAAATATTGACACTAAAGGCTTATGATCAGTGCGTAAAATGAAATGTCGCCCGTACAAATATTGGTGAAATTTATTTAAGGGGCTGAAAACCAAAATAGAGCTAAATAAAGATCGCTTTGTATAAAACCTATCGCTCATATCATTACCAAAATCAATGTCTTTATAATTGAACATGTTCCTGACATAGTGGTTATTTCCAAAACACGATTTGAAAAACTTCACTCGATAGAAAAAAAAAACAAAGTAGCCTCCGAAAATACTTGAATTCTGACTTTACACAGTTGTGCTTTAAGTAATGTAAATGTAATTAAGTAAAATTGTCTATCATATGTAACTAAAGAAAATGGTTGAGTTAGATTTTTAATAAAATTACAACTTTTACCATAATAACAAATTTTGTGGTTTAGCACTTACGCCCTTCTATTCCAAGCGCTCTTTCTCTGTCATTCCTATGGACATCGGCAGTGAGCGTTGAGGCGCGCTGCTAGACGGACCTATGTCGCTCGATTCGCGCGCTGACCCGATATATTAGTCGTCTATTTAGTGTATAATTTGGTATAAGTGAATCATTTTCTACAGACGAATAGTGGAAATAGATAGTTCCTAATTAATTAACCGACTTCCAAAAAGGAGGAGGTTCTATGTTCCACTGTATGTTTTTTTTTATTTATTTTTTTATGTATGTTACCCGATTACTCCGTCAGTTGTGGACCGATTTAAAATTTTTTTTTCTATTCGAAAGGGTATGCTTCCGAGGTGGTCCCATTGCCAGCATATCAGGATCTGATGATGGGGTCCCAGGGAAATCGAGGGAAACTCTCATTTTTTATAGGCACATACTATGTTTTTCGTATATTTTCTGAAGTTACACCCGTATTTGCGTCTGGTAGTCATCATTTATGATGATGAGCTGATGATGTAAGGTACAACTCCTTAACGGTTAGGAGTTGGAGGATAAATCTTTAAATATCAGATGTATATATGTTACCTTTAGTCGTATTCTTTCAAATTATTTAGGTAAGCTGATGATGGAAGGTGGAAGGTACAACTCCTCAACGGTTAGGAGTTGGAGGATAATTCTTTCAATTTCATACGTATCTTAAGACCTTCAGTCGTATACTTTCAAGTTATTTAGGTGAACTGATGATAGAAGGTTAAACTCTTCAACAGTTAGGAATTATAGGATGATTTCAATATTACACGTACGTTTAGACCTTCATTTGTATTCTTGATGATGAAATTTGATGAAATAGTTCAACTTACTACTTACCTACGATTGTTTGCACTAAAAACTGAAAAATAAAAACTTTTTATAAAAAAAAACCGACTTCCAAAAAACATCCAACGAAAACTCTCTGCCCAAAAAAACACTTAAAAGCGTAAAATAAACTGGTTCTTCATAAACTGCCTATACCTAATTCTTTATTCATTTTAAATAGTAGTATTATAATGTGTGCTAGGTACCTAAAATCTGTTTGAAGTCGGTGCTAAGCCAAAAAGAATACAAACGAACAATTACAAAAGTCTAAGCGATAGTCACTTGGCACCGACTTCAAACAGATTCTAGGTACCTAGCACACATTATAATACTACTATTTAAATGAATAAAGAATTAGGTATAGGCAATTTATGAAGAACCAGTTTATTTTACGCTTTTAAGTGTTTTTTTGGCAGAGAGTTTTCGTTGGATGTTTTTTATGTATGTATGTATGTGTATCTATGTACCTAATTGTCTCGCTTTTTGATTTCGATCTCGTGATAATCGTGATCTCGTTAATCACAATACAATAATGTGATTATAATACATATGTGTTTTTTTTTTTTTTTTTTTTGTTTTAGGTACTTACTTGCTTACCTAATTGTATTTTTTTATCTATAACAATACAAAATAAAATAAATATTATATCACATATTTTTTATTATTTCATAGACAGAAAGTAAACACATTAATAATCCTCATTATAATATTTTTGTAAGGAATGCGCCCATTTTGCGCATGACATTTTTTCTATTTTTATTTGCTGCACAAAATTTGATTAGTTGAACCATTATTTACTTATTTAAAATTTTGTTTTTTTTATCATACCATTACGATAGCATTTTTATTTTGACCTATCTGAAATATTCTAAAGCCCTGTGTAAAGTGTGGTGAAACTACAAAGCGCCATTATGTTGGTTTTAGCAGAGTGCAAACTCAAAGTGGATTAGTGGTTCTCGGACTCTGTAGTAGTACCAATAACGAACCGCATCGCAACCGCGGCGCTGCTTTATCGAAAATTGTAAGGGCAATGAACACGCATTGCTCAAGGTCGTTGGCTGCTGTCAGCGTCTTAAGGTAAATATGATTGTTAATGCTTCGCGGTGAATTTGCGAGTAATTTTTTTCCGCTTCATTGAGTGATCGTGACGTATAAGCTACCGGTCGCTCGCGGCCGTCTGCGCTCAGCTGTGAGAGCACCCCTCCTACCCCGCGCGGGCTCGCGTCACACGTTACAATAACCGGTTTCTTAGGATCGTACGGAGCCAACACTTCCGCACTAGATAGTATTTTTTTAATTTGTGTGAACGATTTTTCACATTCCCGTGACCAAACCCACATCTTACCCTTCTTAAGTAACTCACACAAAGGTGCTAATCTACTACTCATGTTTTTTACGAACTTTGCATAAAAATTAATTAGACCTAAGAAAGATCTCAATTCCGTGATATTTTTCGGTGTTGGAATACCCATTTTAGCCTCGATTTTTGAAGGATCCGCTTTAACTCCCTCTTCACTGATTATATACCCTAAATATCGCACCTCATTAACTAAAAATACGCACTTTGTACTTTTTAATTTTAACCCAAATTTCGACAACCTACTAAACACCGCCTCTAAAGCCGTTAAATGTTCCCGCATCGATCTACCTACAATGATGACGTCATCAAGGAATACCTCGACGTTCGGAATACCGTTCAACAAACTACACATAATTCGTTGGAAAATGCCCGGACTGGAGGCCAGGCCAAAAACTAGCCTATTATACCTAAACAAACCGCGGTGTGTATTTATAATCGTATATTGTTTTGAATCATCTAGCTCTACTTGATTATACGCCTGTGATAAATCTAACTTCGAAAAATAACGCGCCCCATTTAAATTAACAATTACATCCTCGATTTTAGGCAGCGGATATCTATCAATTAATAATACCGGATTCAGAGTACTTTTATAATCTGCACAAATTCTCAATGAACCGTCAGCTTTGCTTACTGGCACAAGAGGCGAAGCCTAGTCGGAGTGTTCCACGGGCTCGATGATGCCGTCGCGCAGCATGGCGTCGAGCTCGGCGTCAACGCGCTCGCGCAGTGCGTAAGGCAGTGGCCGCGCGCGGCAGAAAACCAGCTGTGCTCCCTCGCGTACCCGCAGCGTCGCCTTGCCGCCCGTGTACCGCCCCAGACCGCCAGTAAACAACTCCTTATATCTGCGTAACAAAACATTTAATTCATTCGACATTTTTTTACTTACACAATTAAAATTATTCAAATTACTAAAAGTGGGCATTCTAACATTTAATTCGGAAAACCATTGTCTACCGATTAACGAAGTAGTACCCCCTTCGATTATCAGTAACTCTAATTGTTTGGAATGGTTTCCGTACTTCACAGTTGGTTTTACCATGCCCAGTGGTTTAATTTTCGTCCCGTCATAACAATTAAGAACTAAATTACATTTCTCTAATCTATATATATAAAAGAGTAAGGTGACTGACTGACTGACTGACTGACATACCCAGAGATCAACGCACAGCCCAAACCGCTGAAGCTAGAATCCTGAAATTTTGCATGTAGATTCTTTATGTAACGTAAATGAGCACTAAGAAAGGATTTTTTGAAATTCCACCCTTAAGGAGGTGAAATAGGGGTTGAAAGTTTGTATGAAAGTTCGTCATTTTTTAAGTAAGAAACATGAAACTTTACTTTTGGGCTACTGATTAAAAAAGAGTAGATATATATTTAAGTGTTTCTGGATATTCTACCCCTAAGGGGTGAAATAGGGGTTATTATTTCGTATATAGGTCAGTCTGGAAGTCCGCCATTTTTGAAGTTAGAAACATGAAACTTTATTTTTTGGCTGCTGATTAAAAATGAATGGATTCGTGTTTCAGCGTTTCTGAATATTCTACCCCTAAAGGGGTGAAATAGGGGTTGAAAGTTTGTATGAAAGTTCGTCATTTTTTAAGTAATAAACATAAAACTTTACTTTTGGGCTACTGATTAAAAAAGAGTAGATATGTATTTAAGTGTTTTTGGATATTCTACCCCTAAGGGGTGAAATAGGGGTTATTATTTCGTATATAGGTCAGTCTGGAAGTCCGTCATTTTTGAAGTTAGAAACATGAACCTTTATTTTTTGGCTGCTGATTAAAAATGAATTGATACGTGTTTCAGCGTTTCTGTATATTCTACCCCTAAGGGGGTGAAATAGGGGTTGAAAGTTTGTATGCAGGTTCGTCATTTTTTAAGTAAGAAACATGAAACTTTACTTTTGGGCTACTGATTAAAAAAGAGTAGATACGTATTTAAGCCTTTCTGAATATTCTACCACTAAGGGGTTAAATAGGGGTTGTTATTTCGTATATAGGTCAGTCTGGAAGTCCGCCATTTTTGAAGTTAGAAACATGAACCTTTATTTTTTGGCTGCTGATTAAAAATGAATTGATACGTGTTTCAGCGTTTCTGTATATTCTACCCCTAAGGGGGTGAAATAGGGGTTGAAAGTTTGTATGCAGGTTCGTCATTTTTTAAGTAAGAAACATGAAACTTTACTTTTGGGCTACTGATTAAAAAAGAGTAGATACGTATTTAAGCCTTTCTGAATATTCTACCACTAAGGGGTTAAATAGGGGTTGTTATTTCGTATATAGGTCAGTCTGGAAGTCCGCCATTTTTGAAGTTAGAAACATGAAACTTTATTTTTTGGCTACTGATTAAAAATTAATGGATACTTGTTTCAGCGTTTCTGAATATTCTACCCCTAAAGGGGTGAAATAGGGGTTGAAAGTTTGTATGAAAGTTCGTCATTTTTTAAGTAATAAACATGAAACTTTACTTTTGGGCTACTGATTAAAAAAGAGTAGATATGTATTTAAGTGTTTCTGGATATTCTACCCCTAAGGGGTGAAATAGGGGTTATTATTTCGTATATAGTTCAGTCTGGAAGTCCGTCATTTTTGAAGTTAGAAACATGAACCTTTATTTTTTGGCTGCTGATTAAAAATGAATTGATACGTGTTTCAGCGTTTCTGAATATTCTACCCCTAAGGGGGTGAAATAGGGGTTGAAAGTTTGTATGGAAGTTCGTCATTTTTTAAGTAAGAAACATGAAACTTTATTTTTGGGATACTGATTTAAAATGAATAGATGTGTATTGCAGCGTTTCTGGATATTCTACCCCTGAGGGGGTGAAATAGGGATTGAAATTTCGTCTAAAGGTTATTCTGGAAGTCCGTCATTCTTGAAGTTAGAAACATGCGACTTTATTTATGGCTACTGATTAAAAAACAGTAAATACGTATGTACGAACATGTTCTACCGGAACCGGTTGTGGTTCTCGAAGTTGTTCAAAAACATGTGTGGTACCTCGGGCAGACTTTGCAGTTAAGTAGAAACAACTTCGAGGACGAGGTGAACAGGAGAATTTAACCGGGTTGGGCAGCGTTTGGGAAACTTCGTCGGGTCTTTTCATCGTCAATCCCACAGCGCCTAAATACGAAAGTCTTCAATCAATGCGTCCCACCTGTCATGACATACGGTGCCGAAACGTGGACACTTACGACACGGCTGGTCCACAAGTTCAAAGTCACTCAGCGTGCTATGGAGAGGGCTATGATAATAATTTATTTTTCTCATCACAAAGCTCAACGTTTCTCTAAGGGTTCGCATCAAGAGTGAGGTGATCCAGTAGAGAACCAAGGTCATTGATATAGCCCACAGGATAAGCAAGCTGAAGTGACAGTGGGCTGGCCATATTAGCCGCAGAACTGATAACCGTTGGGGTAAACGGGTTCGTGAGTGGTGACCGCGTCTCGGCAAACATAGCGTAGAACGTCCACAGGCCAGGGCCTGCAGTCTCGACATAGATAGCATAACGATCGTAAACTAACGATCGATAAATGTTTACGAATATTTTCGCTTGCCGTAACGATCTTAATCACAAGAGCAAGTCTCTACTCATAAATTATCGTGCAAAATCGTAAAGGACTGCAGTCTCGACATAGATAGCGATCGTTAATGATTGTTACGTGTTACTATATTGTATGTTGTACTGTTTTGTAGCAAAAATAAATGGTTATAATGGTTTTTAAATGGTTAAAGTTGCGAATTCGGTAGCTAATTCATATCGATAATTTTTTAACGATTTTTGGTAGTCTCTACCGTTGCAACTATCGATTTTCATCGGTATCGTATGGAATTTGCTGTCAATTTAACGACAGTCGCAAATCGCATATCGAGGCATTTTGGCAGCCCGCTAACTCGATAAGTATTCGAAAAGGATCGTTAACTGTGAAATATTATAAAAATAGAAATTGTATGAATATACACATTTATCGGATTGTAATAATATCTTTTGCAAGTGTAGTGCACTAATTTATAATATTAATTGTACATAATGGCGGAGGTTTATTTGACTTATCAATGATAACAAATACCTATACCTATACCTATACTTATACTTATACCTATACCTATACCTATCCCTATACCTATACCTATACCTATACCTATACCTAATTAATATACTTGACGAATCATGGAGGCCCAATGATGCAGAAGCATTGTCTGCAAACGTAATGAATATGGTGACCACCACTCTTGGATTCTGCTTATGCTTTCCATTGTAGAAGAACGTCTCTGATCAGGCGAGGTGATCATGCCTGGCGGGCCACGGCCCAAGGGTTGATGTTGGTATGTTGTATTTATATGCTAATCGGCGGGAGAACTTCTATTGCGCGATTCAGGATTGGTAGTTACTCCGTGTTGTGCGTTACTTCGTAATTCAGTATATCTTCTGTAGATGGCGCTGTAGTATGCTATGTTTTTGTTGCTCTGTATGTGGAGGTCACCACACCATCAAGCAGAATAGAGTTATTTGGCATAAATAAATAAAAAATGACCCCTATTCATCCCGTGGGTGTCGTAAGAGCCTTAGACTAAGGGAGCAAAGTACCAGGACAACAGCACTGCAAAGAAGGAAAACTTTTCATATACTAACCCGTCTGGCCAGCGTAGTGTGGTCCAAACCTCATTGCTAAGGTGAGATGGTGACAATAAAATCCTTTACAGCATCAAATACAAGTGATCCAGTATTGAGGCAGTTGAAAGCTCTCGAACACGTACACACCTTTCTGGTAGAAATTCAACAGGAGATTAAAGAGAGTCGGGATCTTCTACAGCAAATGAAGAATGGTGTTTCTTTTTATCAAACCACGAAAACCCTGCCTAAGATTTTACCAGGGAAGACTTTAGCAGGTGATGTGGGGAGATATTCATCTGCAATTTCCTCTCAGAGGCTATTGAGGACCAATAGTAAGCGTGAGTGTTACTGTGAATTCTATCTCTCCAACTATTATAAATGCGAAAATAACTCAGCCTTATGTTAAACTATGTTTTAACGAATTAACCGTTTAACTGATTTTAATAAAATTTGGTATGGAGATAGCCTGAGACCCGAGAAAAGACATTAGGTAGTTTTTTCCAAATAGTGATCCAATCTTAGGGGTGTAATTTTGTAGAGAGAGTGGTAGTTTGTATGGCAAATCAACCGCTGAACTGATTTACATGTGATTTCATATGGAGATAGTTTGAGTTGTGGGGGAAGGTATATAATGTTTTCAATCCCCGAAATCAACGGTATAATAATACAAAAGTCTGCCTGTGTATAATACACCTCCTCAGATCCTCAAATGAAACACTCACTGCACGGTACTATTGATTTATTGCTTGAAAATAGACACACAATACAGTAAAAACGTGTTCAACAAAAAATATTTTAGAGGGCTTTATATAAGTCAACTCGTAACTGAACCATACCGTGATTCACTTCAAAGGCACAACGCCATCTTTCGAGTCAAGATGTAAACATATTGATTTTGGACATTCCGCCCACCAAGGACCTAATTTAGAATTAGGTCCTTCAATACACGGCCATCCACCATGAGGTCAAAGAGGCCAAAAAGAAACTTTAACTACATAAAATACAGACCCGCCCACCATGAAGGTAAGTAGGTCAATTAACAAATAAAACAACGTTTCAAATACCTAGCCAATTAGACATTGACTTAAATATACACACCTAAAGTTAGAGACTTAAACAATTATACATTATGAAAATAAACCTTAGTTTGCCACTGGCAAAACACACAACTTATTGGTTGGTCGTTTAAAGACAGAATCCTTACATTTTAAAGTCACCACTCGAGTGATTCCGTCCGAACCAGGATGTTTTATTAGGACTTTACCCAATAACCATCTACCGGGAGGTAGATTATCTTCTTTAATAAGGACCACATCCCCTACATTTGGTTCTGGTGTTCCTTGAGACCATTTGTAGCGATGACACATTGTTGTTAGATATTCCCTTGACCAACGTCTCCAGAAATCTTGTGTCATTCGCTGCAATAATTGCCACCTCCTCAAAGTGCCCACATTAGCTCGCTCGTAGTTACGTTCCGGCACAAGAACCAGAGGTTCACCTATCAGAAAATGACCAGGCGTGAGTGGTGTTTGGTCGACTGGATTTTGCACTAGCGGTCTGGAATTCAGGCAAGCCTCAATTTGAACAAGCACCGTTGACATCTCCTCGTAGGTGAGAGTTGACTCGCCAATCACCCGTTTTAAATGGTACTTGGTCGCCTTGATTCCGGCTTCCCACAGTCCTCCGAAGTTCGGGGCATGTGGAGGAATGAAATGCCACTGTACTCCATTGGAACTGAGCCAACTTCTGATTTCATTAGCGACCGATGAGTGTTCATGTTTGACAAGGGATTCGAGTTCCTTTGCGGCGCCAACAAAATTCGTTCCGTTATCGCTCCAGATGTTGCTGCAGTGACCTCTCCTGGCAACAAACCTTTTGAAACTAGCAATGAACGCTTGGGACGTTAAGTCGCTCACCGCTTCCAAATGAATAGCCTTTGTAGCCATGCAGACGTACAAGCACACATATCCTTTATAAGATTTGCTTCCTCGGCCCTTGGACATTCTTATGTTGATAGGACCGGCAAAATCGACTCCACTATTTAAAAAAGCTCTGGCTGGAGTAACTCGGCAGGAAGGCAACTGACCCATAAGTTGGTTATTGAAACTCGCCCTGTGGCGTAAACAAACAACACATTTACGCACATGTGATTTAACTAAACTTTTAGCTGAAATGATCCAATATTGAGTTCGGAGGTAATTAAGCATAAGAGTTGGACCACCATGTAGAGTTTTCTTATGAGCTTCATCTATTAATAGAATCGCAAGATGGCTGTGTTGTGGAATCAATATAGGATGTCTCATACTCTCAGAGACTTGAGCGTTCTCAATCCTACCTCCTACTCTTAATATTCCATTTTCATCTATGAATGGACACAGTGATCTGAGTTTACTCTTTTGACTAATCCTTCCACGAGTTTTTATATCCCCAATTTCCAGTTCAAATTCTTGTTCTTGAGTTCTTTTGACACAAATTTCAAAGGCTTCGGTTAGCTCCTCACATGTCAGATAAGTGTTTCCCTTTCTATTTTGTTTCAAAAATCTTCTACAATAAGCGACCACTCGTACTAATCTTTGGAGAGACGAGAATCTTGTCCACAACTGAACATTGTGACACGCGCCCACATGTACCTTTACAGATCTTATTTCTTGGTCCGTTGAGATCGATTTCGGCTTAGTGTAATCTATGGTTTTATTTGTCAACCATAACGGTCCATGAAACCACAGCGCAGAGTGCGCCAGTTCTGAAGGCGCCACACCACGAGATGCAATATCAGCTGGGTTAAATGACGATCTTACATGTGCCCACTGCGAACTTTCTACCAAACACAAAATTTCCGAGACTCGATTTCCCACAAATGTAGTCCAGCGGCTTGGGTGTCCGCTAAGCCATGCCAACACCACTGTTGAGTCAGTCCAGCAATGAACATTCTCTCTGTCGATTGTATATATTTCAGCTACTTCGACTATTAACTTCGCGAGAAGAACTGCCCCCATCAATTCCAAACGAGGCACAGATAGTTGTTTTGTAGGAGCTACCTTTGTCTTTGCGGTCACTAAATTGATTTTAATCTGACCATCTCCAACCATAACTCGTAAGTAAACAGCAGCTGCATAAGCCAAATTAGAGGCGTCGCAAAATCCGTGCAACTCTACGACTGAATTGGTGTTAGTTTCGAGCCATCGAGGGAGAACAATATTTGGTAAGTGCAGCAGACCGGATTGGTAAGTTTTCCATTCTTTAAGAAGCTCATCTGGTAAGACATCATCCCAGTCAATTCCAGCCAGCCACAACTTCTGTATGAGAATTTTTGCGGTCACAACGGAAGGTGCTACCCACCCTAAGGGATCAAACAGCCGTGATATGTCCGATACAACCTTCCTTTTGGTTATAGGCTCTGATTGTAATGGAAATGACACTGAATATTTGAAATTATCCGAGTCCCGGTCCCAAGAAAGACCGAGTATTTTCGTAACTTCATCCATCTTTATTTCTACTACACTATCCAGACTTCTCCTATCTTCGTTCATTTCCCTTGCCAACTCCTTATTGTTGGTCATCCATTTTTGAAGTTCGAAACCTCCCTTTGCTAATAAACTATTGATTTCCTTGTATATTTTTTTACCTTCTTCAATGGTCTGACAACCTGACATCAAGTCGTCCACGTAGTAATCTTCCTTTAATTTTGCTGAAACTAGTGGAAAGTCCTGACCTTCATCTTGTGCAAGCTGCTGTAAGGACCTCACTGCTAGGTAAGGTGCACAGGCAGTTCCAAAAGTCACTCTCAATAACTTGTACTCTTTTATTTCAGAGTTTGGATCACTGCGCCAGAACAGCCTTTGGTAATCGGTATCTTCTGATGCAACAATGACTTGTCGGTACATTTTTACAATGTCAGCGCAAAGCACGATTGGATGTAAACGCCATTTCATAATTATGTGACGCAGATCGGGCTGAATCGTAGGACCTACCATCAGTGTGTCATTGAGAGACACACCATTTGATCCCCTAGACGACGCATCGAACACTACTCGTACCTTGGTTGTAGTCTTATCATCCCGAATAACAGCGTGATGTGGTAAGTACACTGCTCGTTGCACATCTGCTTCGGGAGAGACAGCTTCCATATGACCAAGGTTGAGGTATTCTTCCATGACGTCTGTGTATTTCTTTTTGATCTCTGGATCCTTTCTGAATCTGCGTTCAAGAAGGTGAAATCGTTTGAGAGCAATGTCTTTAGTATGCCCATACTTACACTGAGGATTATTATCTTTGAACGGTAATCGTACTATATACCGACCTGTTTCATCTCGTTTGGTCGTTTGGCAGTAAAACTCTTCACAGGACTGTTCTTCTTGGGTAAGTACTCTTCTTTTACTACAAGATGTATCGGACTCTATCTCCCAAAACCTCTTAAGCAATTCATTGTCACTGAATTGTGAATGCGTGTTAAAGAAAACCTTGTGACAGTGAGCTGATGGTGAAGCTGATTGTGTTTGGCCAGACAAAATCCAACCCAGACTCGTGTTTTGTGCTAGAAGTCCTTGAGAATGTTTGATCAACCCTTCCTGAAGTATCTGTCCATGAACTTCTGCTCCAAGCAAAATATCAATTTTGCCTGGTGTATGATACTTTGGATCGGCCAGAATTAAATGTTCGAGTTGTGGCCATGTTGGTATTGATATCGAATTTCCGGGAATTAATGAAGTGATTGTGTTTAAAACGTAGGCATGTACTGTCATACTGAAACCAGGATCGTGGAGGGAATTGATAGTCACTTCTACAATAGATTTAGTAGTTACAGCCTTTGAATCACCTCCTATGCCTGAAATGATACCATGACCCGAGATCTTTCTTAATCCGAGCAATTGCACGGTGGATTCCGTTATAAACGACGCTTGAGACCCTTGGTCTAATAATGCTCTCAGTAGGTGTTTGAAACCGTGCGTAGTTTGTGCTTCGACTACAGCGGTTGCTAATAAAACTCTAGTCGGAACCGCCTTCTTAGAAAGGTGAGTTGACATCGCAGCTATCGTTGAATCCTGCGTCTCACCGGAAGCGTGGTCCACTGTGGACATCGCTGATTTGACGGCAACGACTCCTCCTGAGCTACACCTGGGCGACGTTGGTCTAGAGGACCCTTTGGGGTGTAACAATGAATGATGTTTGCGCTTGCAAACTTGACAAGTTGTGGTGATCTTACAAAATTTAACAGAATGATTTTGGCCTAAACAATTATAGCACAGACCCTGAGTTCGCACGAAATCACTCCTAGTTTCGTAGTTATTCTTACAAAATTCTTTACAGTGGCTGAGAGTATGATTTTGTTTACAAAATGGACATGTAATCTTAAACCCTCGTGTGGATTGTTGAGCAACGGCACGAAAGCTCCCTTGTTTACTTACAGTTGATTTTGGTTTGTGGATAACCGGTATATTTAAGTATTCTAATGAACGAAACCTTGTTTCTAAAAATGCCTTAAATTCGGTAAACTTTGGTATTTCGTCACATGAGCTAACCCTTGTTTCCCATTGCTTTCGGGATTCACTATCTAATTTCGCGCTTACTATGTATATCACTATAGCATCCCACGAATTAACATCTATACCTATCGTTGACAGCCCATGCATACAATCCACTGTGGTATCCAAAAGTTCCTTGATGGCCGTTGAATTTTCTAACACCTTGGGTTGTTCTATTAATCTTTTTATCATTGAATTACATAAGTATATTTTGTTATCGTAACGTTTCTGTAACGTTTGCCAGCATTCTAGGTAATTAGCAGCTGTAATGGGGGTATGGCGCAACAATTGTTCTGCCTCGCCAGACAGATGCCCTTTTAAGTAATGTAACTTTTGGACATTGTCAATTGTGTCGTTTTTATGTATTAATGAAGTGAACATGTCGCGAAATGATATCCATTCTGTATATTTACCAGAAAAATTTGGAATACTAACTTTAGGCAATCGAACATTGGTATATATTTTAGTAGTCGATTGCTCTAGTGTTTTCGTTGTGGAAGTGATTTGTAAAATGTACTCCTTTAATTCAGATTTATAACTGATATAACTTTCTTCCACATTATCGTAAGTATCTGCTTCAAAATAACTATTTGTAGTATCGGTTGAACCTTCAATAATTTTTCTATGAGTTTCTATAAAATTACTCCACTGTTGTTCTAGTGTCTCTAATCTAGTTTGCAAATAAGATGCTGTTAGTCTTTCTTTAGGTGACTTTTTATAATTTATTCTACCTTTTTCAATAGAATTCTTAGTGTCCAATTGCAATTTAACTAAAGATTCTAACTTTTGTTTTGTGACTGACATGTTTAAATCTTTCAAAATTAACTATTTTGTATGTATATAAATGTTTAAGTAATGTAGCAACTCTATGTTCTAAGAAATCAAATAGATGTTTATTTCAACTAAAGAGCGACAATTCGAATTTTTCTAAGTGTTTAAGAAAACATTTATAATACTAAAATAAAATCGGGCATAGGTTCCCCGTGGGTAAACCCTGAGTTCTTCCTAAAATAACACAAGTGCATGAAATATTTAGAACTTAGAAAATTTAAACCGTTTACATCAATGTAAAGAGAATTTATTAAAAATATTACAAGTGTTTGAAACGTAAAAATATTTTGGAAATTTGGGCATAGATTCCCCGTGTGAACAACTTTTTCTTAAAATAATTAAAAGTCTAATTATTAAGCTAATACTACAATCAGATATAATCTAACTACAATTCTTGGTAAAGAAATCACTTAAATGTTCCAAATAGTTTGAAATGTTCACAAGATTAAAGTTTGTTACTCACGATTTGCTGTCTGCTAGGTACCTTGCTGTCGTAGACGTCCACCAGATGGCACTAATGTTCTTGTTTAGTTTGCCTGCGCCTGTAGTTCAATATTCCAAAAGCGTAATTTTATCCAATACTTTAACTACTGGCGCCCTCTGTTGTCCGCTAGCTGTACTAGCACTCCTTGTGGTACTCTGCACTAGTGTTGTCACAGCTTGGCTGCCTCAACCGCGATGTATGTTCACTTGATAACTGCTTCAAGGCGCGGCAAGGCTCCTTTGGGTACCCCTTGGTAGTTGATCGTTTTACTATTTCACTTTCACTCACACCGTCACTACACTGCGTGATGAAAGCAATACAGTCCGCACGCTCACGGACAGTAAGCACTTCAGGGCGATCCACCTCTGATTTCTGTGCTGGTTTTCTCAAAAAAGTACGCACTCTTCACATGCGCACGGAATCCGTCTCCGAAGGACCATGTATAATACACCTCCTCAGATCCTCAAATGAAACACTCACTGCACGGTACTATTGATTTATTGCTTGAAAATAGACACACAATACAGTAAAAACGTGTTCAACAAAAAATATTTTAGAGGGCTTTATATAAGTCAACTCGTAACTGAACCATACCGTGATTCACTTCAAAGGCACAACGCCATCTTTCGAGTCAAGATGTAAACATATTGATTTTGGACAGCCTGTCTGTTTCGCTTTCATGGCTAATACGCTAAACCAATTGAAATGAAACTTAGCATGGAGATACTCTGTTTCTTTAGGAAGAGCATAGGCTACTTAATACCCTGATAACTGACATATACGGCGGGGGCGGTTCTACTGGCAAGAGATAGTATAAAATACCCTGGTTAATATGCAGCTACAATCCTTAAGGCGCGTATCCACCGAAATTGTTGGCAATTTCAGTGTTTCCAACTGTTTGCAACTCTTCAGAAAATCACCAACTTTTTTGTTTCCATTGTGTCTACACCGAGTCGCCGACAATTTGAAAAACATTCCAACCACAGAGCCAATAAATATTTGCACCAAGTGTATTCTTTTGATGCTTACCGCCAAAAACAGAAACACGGTTCCCAACATTTGTTGTCAATTTTTGTTGCCAACACAAGGAAATTACAGAAACACGTGTTGACAACACAAAAGTTGCCAACTTTTGTTCGGTGGAGACTCGGCTTTAGCAACAGACAGAGGCAAAAACTGTGATAAGGGGGATAACAGAGATTTAGTCACCCCCTAAGCTAGTGGAGGGGGTAGTTAACCAACGTTGAACGGTGTTTACGTAATTTGCAAGTTATTGTCGAAATTGTTCCAGTTAAAGCGAATCTTTTATGGACGCTGATGAAGAACAGACGCACCCTGCTCGGTGATGAAGTGAACCGAATCTTGGACTTCGCTGATGGAATGGTGAAGGAAGAAGATGGAGAGAGAATATTTGACCGTCACGATGACTTCCTTCACTTCCCTAATGGTACGGTTTATTTATCGTATTGGAATTTCAAAATCGATCAGATTAACGTGCAATGAGTGAGGCCCTCGCCCAGCAGTGGATTTCAGTAGGCTGATGATGATGATTTTGGCCAAACGGTATGATGGATCACCTGCTGGTAAATGACTACCTGGGACACCAGCAAGTCTGAAGTGAGTTGCTACTGTTTCAGTCGCTTTTTCTCTGGAAATAGATGTAGGAGAGAGTTCGGGAGAACTGATATCATTTATTATTTATCACCATTTGATAAATAATAAATGATATAATTTTTGTAAGTAAACCTTTTACATATATTTTTAACCCCCGACCAAAAAGAGGGGTGTTATAAGTTTCACGTGTCTATCTGTCTGTGGCACCGCAGCTCCCGAACGGATGAAGCGATTTCAATTTAGTGTTTTTTTTATGAAAGGTGAGTTACGTGTGAGTGTTCTTAGACATGTTTCATGAAAATCGGTTGAGCCGTTTAAAAGTTATGGGTGTGAAAGTGGGGAAGAGTAACCGAATGTCTGCAAAAATATCATCGAGTGGGGTCTCAAATGAAAGCGCATAACGTGTTTTTTACTTTTTAAAGGGAACTCAGGTTATTATATCGGGGGTTTTTTAAACCTTGAGAATTTATAGTTATTACAAGTCCAACTTTACAGTTAGAAGGGGCCGGCATTTACTAAGACTCACTAAGAGAAGAAATGCCGAAACATACTTTTTTTAACCGACTTTAAAAAAAGGACGCAGTTATCACTTCGACTGTTTTTTAGGGTTCCGTGCCAAAGGAAGGAACCCTTATAGATTCGTCATGTCTGTCTGTCTGTCTGTCCGTCTGTCCGTCCGTATGTCACAGCCACTTTTTACCGAAACTAAAAGACCTATAATGTTGAAACTTGGTAAGTAGATGTATTCTGTGAACCGCATTAAGATTTTCACACAAAAATAAGAAAAAAGCAATAAATTTTGGGGGTCCCCATACATAGAACTGAAACTCAAAAATTTTTAACCGACTTCCAAAAAGGAGGAGGTTCTATGTTCCACTGTATGTATTTTTTTTTATTTTTTTTTATGTATGTTACCCGATTACTCCGTCAGTTGTGGACTGATTTAAATTATTATTTTTTTGTATTCGAAAGGGTATGCTTCCGCGGTGGTCCCATTGCCAGGGCCATTGCCCATATCAGGATCTGATAATAATAATAATAATAAGACTTTTTACAAAACTCGATGCAACACTGGACCACAAAATTAAATATCAAAGGACATTCCAACACAGAAATAACTGAAATCCCGATACGCAGAGGTATTTTTCAAGGTGATGCACTTAGCCCGCTATGGTTCTGTCTAGCACTCAATCCCCTTTCTCATATGTTAAATGAATCCCATCTAGGCTACACTATTACTACACCACGCAAAAAAACAAACCTTACGCATCTCATGTACATGGATGACATAAAATTATATGGAAACAGCACAGAGTCACTACACCGCCTGGCGGACATTACGCAATCTTTTTCAAATGACATTCACATGGAGTTTGGAATTGATAAGTGTAAAACCTTTACAGTAATTAATGGAGAAATTACTCCAAATTCCTTCACGTTACAATCAGGCGAAATAATCGAACCTTTAGGACCTCACAACTCATACAAATATCTAGGATTCCAACAAAGCAGACAAATTAATCAGAAAGAAACCAAAGATACACTTAAACAGAAATTCAAACATAGGCTTAATATAATCCTCCGTTCACAACTAAATTCCCGACACCTAGTTAAAGCGATTAATAGCTACGCAATCCCTATTCTAATCTACTCCTTCGGTATAATAAACTGGCCTAGAACTGAACTCACCAACCTTCAACGCACCATAAACACAACCTTAACAGCACACAGAAAACACCATCCTAGATCCTGCATACAGCGCATGACACTTCCACGGTCAGAAGGCGGACGAGGCATAATTGATGTCTCTAATCTACATAACAGACAAATCACATCACTTAGACAATATTTTCAGCAACGATCACAACACTCAATACTACACGAAGTTGTAACACTAGCAGACAGACGTCTCACACCACTTAACTTAGCAGACCAAAACCCACAGTGCAATGAATGTGTTGTCCAATTAGAGGAAAAGATTACTAAATGGCAGCAGAAATCCCTACATGGCAGACATCGCCAAGACCTGCAGCAATGTCACGTTGATAAATTAGCATCAAACGAATGGCTACGGCGTGGGGACTTATTCCCAGAGACAGAAGCATTCATGATTGCTATTCAAGATCAAGTCATCGATACCCGAAACTACCAAAAGCACATAATACGCGCACAAAATCTCCCCACAGACACTTGTAGACGCTGCCATGCCTGTCCTGAAACCATTCAACATGTAACCTCAGCTTGCAAATCTCTAGTTCAAACAGACTACAAACACCGACACGACCAAGTAGCCACCATAGTTCACCAACACCTTGCCCATAAACATCAATTTATAGACAAAAAGATACCCTATTATAAATATAAGCCGGAAACAGTACTAGAAAATAAAAACCTCAAAATATACTGGGACAGAACTATCATAACTGACAAGACCATTCATTTCAACAGACCAGACATTACACTTCACGATAAAGTAAACAAAACTATATATCTCATAGACGTAGCAGTCCCGAACACCCATAATATCCAATCTACAATAGCTGAAAAACTTACCAAGTATCAAGATCTGGCAATAGAACTGAAAAGGCAGTGGCAAGCAGTAAATATCCATATAGTCCCAATAGTAATATCCGCAACCGGAATAATACCTAAAAGCCTTCAACGTAGTTTAGACATTTTAGAAATGCCACAACACTCATTACACTTGCTTCAAAAAGCAGTTTTATTAAACACATGTAGACTTACTCGAAAATTCCTCACCACATCTTCAAGTTCATCCACATACACTATCACTTAAACCTGATTACACTTGGCTACGGCCCGTGAAATCAGGAAAAAAATACCCCTCTCAGGGAGATTCATAAAATGAAAATAAATAATAATAATAATAGGCTCACGTTAGAGGGCTGGATCAAGGGTCTGATGCAGAAGGCAGTCCTCCTTGACACGGCTCGTATTGTGAGGAGGTTCCTGTCTCTGGAGCCCTAACCGCCGGTTTCTTGGTCCCTGTACCCGAGGTCGGTGGTCTACTATTTTTTATATTTTTAAATGTATTTGTTTTTATATTTATATTTAAAAATGTAATTAATATGTATATATAAATGAAATAAAGAGAATAATAATAATACTTTATTTGGAATTAATAACAAATTTACATAAAAAATTGTGACCGATTAATAACAAATTTACATAAAAAATTGTGACCGATGATACCTGCATCTATATATACTTATAATAAAAATGTAACAGGTCAAATTCTGTACATTGAAGATATTTTGAAAATTTTTTTGGAGGGCACTCTGTTATCGATACTGAAACGAAAACTATTTTTTTTTTTCATTTTTGTCTGTCTGTCTGTCTGTCTGTCTGTCTGTATCTTGGCCGCGCATCACGCCGAAACTACTGAATGGATTCAAATGAAACTTGGCATGATTTGAGTTCATACTCCGAGGTAGGACATAGGATACTTTTTATTCCGAAATTCCGGACGGTTTCCTTGGGAGGGGAGATGAAAGTCAAAATGTGTAATTAATTGTAATTCATTAACGAGTAGTCCGATTGCAATAATTCTTTTTTTGTTAGAAAGGAGATACTCTGAAGATTGTAGCATAAAGTATTTAATTTATCACAATCTCTCTATCTATTGGAAAAAAAATTATAAAGAATTTATCATTACGTAAAACGACATGTAGTGACATCTATTGCCAGCCATGCGTAATTAATAACACTTTGATTAATATATCGTGGAATAATCGTAAAACGTATTACGTATAATTCGGTGTAGCATTAAGTATTTGATTAATCGAAATCTCTCTATCCATAAATTCAGCACGGTTTCCTGGAGAGAAGGGATGAAAGTCAAAATATGTACTTGGTTGTAATTCAATAACACGTGATTTCATTCATTCTTTTTTTGCTAGACAGCAAGTACTTTAAATATTGTTCCGTGATCTATTTATACATATATCACGTATAATAAATCTGTAGACGTTGAGTTTGTCGGTTTCTTTGCTTAAAACAGCGACATCTCTTGGAATCAAGTAACTAACTTTACAATAGGTACGTAATATGATTTTCTTTTGAACGTATAATAAAAATATGATGTAACAGATCAATTCTGTACATTAAAGAAATTTAGATGTTTTATCGGGAGGGCTCTCTAATCGTTACTGAAGCAATGAATTTTGAAAATAGTTTCTAAACTTAACAGCGACATCTATTGGAATTAAGTAACACTAACTTCACAGTAGGATGTACCTATCCTATATACGAGTAATCTATATATGATTATTTTTTAAAGTAGGTATAATAAAAAAAAAACATTAATTCGGTACATTAGAGAAATTTAGATTTTTTTTGGGAGGACGCTCTAATCGATTCTGAACCAAAAACTAAAATACCATAATAACGTTAAATGGTCATTGTAAAGGAGCTAGGTCCAAATGTATGAAGGGAGACGACTTTTCAGTAGACTGTATTTAATTTACTGGTTTTACAGTAATAGATTACTAGAAAAAACTTGCAAAGTTGACAAAACAATTAGTATATCTTCTTCTTCTTTTATATCCTATAAAAAGCGGCCAAGTGCGAGTCGGACTGTCCCATGAAGGGTTCCGCAGCAGCAAGTAGCATAATACAATTTTTATTATATTTTTATATTTGTGTTGATTGAATGAAAGGTAAATTGCAGTTTACGATTTATGACGTATTAAAAAAAAACTAATTACTAGATTTCGTTCAAACCAATTTTCGTTGGAAGTTTGCATGGTAATGTACATCATATATTTTTTTTAGATTTATTTTAATATAATACTATATATATAATAGACACACATTTTACCACTTTGGAAGTGTCTCTCGCGCAAACTAATCAGTTTAGAAGAGTATGATGTTAGAAACCTCAATATCATTTTCGAAGACCTACCCACACCCACACGTATGGGTTTGATGAAAAAAAAATTTTTGAGTTTCAGTTCTAAGTATGGGGCCCCCATAATTTATTGTTTTTTTCTATTTTTGTGTGAAAATCTTAATGCGGTTCACAGAATACATCTACTTACCAAGTTTCAACATTATAGGTTTTATAGTTTCGGAAAAAAGTGGCTGTGACATACGGACGGACAGACAGACAGACATGACGAATCTATAAGGGTTCCGTTTTTTGCCTTTCGCACGGAACCCTAAAAATGAATTGCTGTTCGTTTGTCTCGCTAAAACTCGTGAACCGCCAGGCCGATTTAGCTGATTTAGGTTTTGAAATGTTTGCCGTGGTTCAGGGAGGGTTTAAACGGTGAGAAAATATGGAAAAATTGCGGGGAAGTTAATAAAAACAACAATTTCCTTTTGCCCTTAAAAACTGTTCTACCAACTTTCCTGTCAAACTTTTGACTGTCAAATTGAAGCACTTATTAAATTAAGGGTTTTAAATAGGCATCATATATTATTACACGAATGAAATTAAGGGTTTTAAATAGACACCACATATTATTTATATATTATTATCGCGTATTTTAATATTATTATTTTGATGGTTGTTATTGTTGGTTCATTCAGAAATTGTCATTGTATTGACATATTTTGTTAGGTGTCACTATTAATAATCTAAGGTTGTCACTGTTTAGAATGCAAATAAAAATGGTAAAGATATTAGATAATATTTTTAAAATTCAGTATTAACATATCTATTTATATAAAAAATGTATCGCCGAAATGTATGTACGCGCATAACTTCCGATCGGCTGCACCAAATTAAATGATTATTTTTTTATGTGTAGGACCTTATTGTTAGGACAAGGTTTGTGTATAAGAAAAATTAAAAGATAGCGGGCAAAGTCTTTTTTTTTTGTCCGCGACGTCTGTCTGTATCTTGGCCGCGCATCACGCTGAAACTACTGAATGGATTAAAATGAAACTTGGCACGATTTGAGTTCATACTACGAGGTAGGACATAGATTATTTTTTATTTTTTTTTAATTTAATTTTTTTTTTAATAACGGGAAAAGTCTTTTTCTTTGTCCGCGACTGTACACTGCCTGTAGGAAGCTGAGACCAGCTGAGACAGATATGTAAATATGGCGGTACGAAGTTTATTTTTATTCTACCCTTCCTAATTATTTTCGCCCCATTTCTATTCTTCTCTTCCTGAACATTTTCACCGTATTCCTATTATTCCCTTCCTAAACATTTTCGCCCTATTTCTATTCTTCCCTTCCTATTCAAAGTGCTGCAGCTTTCAGAATTTACTTATAGACAAGTCTGTTCTGATTTCTGAGGACTTTTTATTTTTTATTCTGTAATTTCTGAGATCTTTTTATTTTGTCTAAATCTGCCTAACCATAAAACTAGATAAGAAAATTTTAAAGTTATGTGGATTAGGATTTTTAACTCTTACCACAGTAAAAAACAAAAAAGGGAACGCCTCAAGACGATCGACGAGAGATGAGACCGCCTATGCTCAATTAAAGTGTAAAATAAAAATATAGTTTTGTGACTAATAAGAAACATTGTTTTTTATTACTTAAAAATATTTTTAAAAAAGCGGCCAAGTGCGAGTCGGACTCGCCCATGAAGGGTTCCGCAGCAGCAAGTAACATATATATATATTTTTTATATTTGTGTTGATTGAATGAAAGGTAAATTGCAGTTTACGATTTATGACGTATTAAAAAAAAAGTACTTACTAGATTTCGTTCAAACCAATTTTCGGTGGAAGTTTGCATGGTAATGTATATCATATATTTTTTTTAGATTTATCATGCTCTTATTGTAGAAGTTACAGGGGGGGGGGGGGACACATTTTACTACTTTGGAAGTGTCTCTCGCGCAATCTATTCAGTTTAGAAAAAAATTATATTAGAAACCTCAATACCATTTCTGAAGACCTATCCATAGATACCCCACACGCATGGGTTTGATGAAAAAAATTTTTGAGTTTCAGTTCTATGTATGGGGGACCCCCAAAATTTATTGTTTTTTCTTATTTTTCTGTGCAAATCTTAATGCGGTTCACAGAATACATCTACTTACCAAGTTTCAACATTATAGGTCTTATAGTATCGGAAAAAAGTGGCTGTGACATACAGACGGACAGACAGACAGACAGACAGACAGACATGACGAATCTATAAGGGTTCCGTTTTTTGCCTTTGGCACGGAACCCTAATTATGGTGTACCTCCAAAATTTTTAATCTTCCTAGATGTACCTTGAACCCAAAAAGTTTGCGGAACACTGAATGTACTATGGTGATGTGTGTTACTTCGACCTGAATGCAGACCTCCTTAACAAGCTTCTTCTTAATAACTGCATTCGATTTATTTTCAATATTCGAAAGTATGACCATGTGTCTGCTTTGCGTTCCCAGTTAAAATGGTTACCTATTCGCCTACAGTGCAATCATCGAGCACTTACCTTCCTATTTTCATTTCTCAACTCGCCATCCTTACCTACCTACCTTGCTCCGTATTTCCGATACCTGTGCTCTAATCACGATAGAAATCCTAGCTCAGTTAATAATCTGCTTCTCTCATGTCCGTCTCATTACTCCGACTTCGTGAACTGTTCCTTCTTTGTTCGAGCAGTAATACTCTGGAATCCGCTCCCGCTCGAAATCAGGATGTCCACTAACCGATATACATTCAAAAATAAAGTACATGAGCTCTTTCTCTATGAACTGGCAGAATTTTCTAATCTATAGCTTACCGTCCTTTTTAAACGACTTCCAAAAGGAGGAGGTTCTCAATTTAATCGATTTTTTTTCTTAATGTATGAATGTACACGTATTACTCCTCCGTCAATTTGTGGACCGATTTTGAAAATTATTTTTGTATTCGAAAGGGTATGCTCCTCATGTGGTCCCATGACCACCATATCTCCTGATATGGCGTGTCCTTGAGCGGGATAGCTGCTCTTCGCGTAGAACAAAACAACCGAAGCGTCGGTGACGTCGTTGACGTTCGTCTCGAAATATAGCGAGTGTGGTACCTACTATTACATTTGGCTTGGCACCGACTTCAAACCTATGAATAGGTAGCATATACAAGTTATTTGATACTTTTTAGTTTTTAAGTCGGTTTTTTTAAACGAAGTTTCTTTTTCCATTATTTAGTGTATAAATGTTGTATTTATGTATACGTAATCTGTATATGTATATCTACTTATATATGTATGTTTGTATGTATAACGTTGAATATGATGTGATTATTGTAAATTTGAACGGACTTCTTATGTATATAAGATTTCACACACCTGCCTTATAAGATTTCTCCACCACCCGAAGGTCGACTGGAAGAGAATGCTCTGGGCATTAAGTCCGCCGATGTACATTCTTAGTGCATAAAGTTAAAAAATAATATATAAATAATCTACATTGTATTTATATTTACAAAAAAGTGTGTGTGACCAGTTCCTAAAATTATCATCTCAATGTAACTAACACAACATCCACATCTGGTAGTTCTTAAACAGTTTCTAAAAGATACTTTACAATAGGTACGTTATATAATTACTTTTTTATCGTATAATAAAAATGTAAAAGATCAATTTTAAGTTTAAAATACTTGAATTAGGAGTTATAATTTTTAATATAAACAAACATATAACTTAATAGTTATGATAATTTACCAGAAACAAAACACAAAATGTGTGTGAGTGTGTGTGTTTGTTACTCTTTCACGCTAAAACTTCTAAACGGATTTGGATGAAACTTTACAGTAATATAGCTTATACAGGTTACTATTTGCCGCGAAAATCGACATTCACGCGGGCGGAGCCGCGGGCAACAGCTAGTAAGTAATAAAACTGTGTCACAGGTATCAACGCCCTCTCCCGAAATACACACAAAATCCAAAAGTAACAGAACTAAAAACAAAAATAATAACAAAAACATTCCGCTTGTAACACGGAAAAAAACAGTAAGAAATAACATACTTGAATAAATTACAATTATATAGTAAGAAATTAGTTTAAAGAAAAATGTGTGTGTATATGTGTGTGTTATGTATTCGTGCGTGTATGTGTGTGTGAGTGAGTTAAGTGTAGGTGTGAGTTTCAGATATTTATATTACTGTGTAATCAGATTAATTATTCACAAGGTCTTCGGACTCTTCATATCCCAGAGAATGGAGCCAATCGATTATTATTTGTTTACTTTTTTGTCTTGTATTATTTGTCTATGTAGAACAAGAGGGAAAATATTCAATTTCAAGTTAATCTTATTGTACAATTTTGAGCTGATATGATAATAATGGCGACCAGCTACTGCTGTTCGGCGTTTCAAAATAGGGCAGACTTTGTCAGATCTACGCTTTGAACTCCCGAAGGTAGGGTCGTAAGATAATTCCTTGTGTTTGCGTAACGTGGTGTTTAATATAAAAAGTTGTCGCACACTAAGTACCTGGCAAAGTGAAAATAGTTCAAGAGTGGGAAACCTGAGCGGTTTCCGTATCCGGTATTCCGTAAATATATCAGATCTCATGTAGAGCCAAGCTTCTGAATCTACACGCCCTAACTCTACCAACCCTAACTTCACAAAATCTACATCTCATAAAAATGTATGGCTTCGTCGTTTCGCTACAGTCACAAAGGCAAAACGAACGCCTTTTGTGTTTGTAAATATCTAGTAGTTTCTGAAGTAAAGTGTGTTATGGTCTGGTCTTAGCGTGATGATATATAGCCTATAGCCTTCCTCGATAAATGTACTATCCAACACTGAAAGAATTTTTCAAATCGAACCAGCGGTTCCTTTAGATTAGAGCGTTCAAACAAACAAACCCTTCAGATTTATAATATGAGTATAGATTTGTATAGATATATCGTACACAGCTCTGTGGTCTGATTTATTAGCTAATAAACAAACCACTACATTTTTTAATACATGCATATTATATACAAGCTTTTATATCCGTGTGTATCCCTTTCGTACCGGGGCCTAAACTACATATAAATATGTAACTCTGAACTTAAATCTTAGGTAATTTGGGGCCACAGATTACGAATCTGCTATAATTTTCCAGATTTTCCGCCGCCATCTTGGAAAATTTATACACGAACAATTGTATCAAACTGGGCCCTTATTTCTTGCGTACAATTGTGAGGATCGTACGTTTTCTTCTTGGTATTAAATAAAATGACCATCAAAGTTTCTGTTCCTTCTAATTTTCTTTTGATTAACTCTTTCTTTAGCGGCATTGAGCAAAAATAGCGGTCGAATTAAAAAAAAACTGCCTTTTGAGTGTGTATTGGCCAAGCGTAATACCTAAGCAGCACCAACTCCAAATTTCTCCGAATCAGATAAGTTGGCTGTGGAGCCTAGATATATTTCGAAGTCTAGAATTTGTCCCTTGTAGGTAGTTAGCAAGAAATTCTTCAATCCTGCTGGACGAGGCGAGGAGGTTTTTTATGACTACCTTCAAATCGCACCGACCTTCAAAAGATATCAATTTGCTTATCAATTGAATAGTTACCAGAATCTCTGAGCAACTGCAAGCAACATCTTTTAAAAGCTTCCACATGATACGGAAAACTGTGGAAAATGGATAATCATTAGAAACTTAAAATACGCATAAGATAATGTAAGTTCGATACAATTGTGTCAAAACGTTAAGCCGTTACGCCAAAGCGTTTGGTTGCTAATAGTAACTGTTGTCACAAAAACAACCAGTATTTATCTAATTTTCCAATCAATAACTCGTATATTACTAGAATTACAAAATAAAACAATAGTAGATACTTACTTTCGCCAAGTCGGGGAGCGCAATCAGTCACAAACTGTACAGGTAAAACCTGCTCGCCGACTGCGTGTCGGACAAAATTTGGGCGGGAGTTGAATGATTGCTTCCCGCACAATCGTACGATACTAGCCCCATCCAGTGCTAACGTAAAACTAATTAATCCATTGAAAAGTTACATTTGGGGTTGCGTTTTTTAGAGGACGCAATTTTATTTTTTTTATGTGTAGGGGGGGTCAGTGTAAAGCTAAAACCAAGTTTGTGGGGTCGCGACCCTTGTCCCACGGCCGCCATCTTGAAAATAGGGGTTGAAATGGTTTTTACGATATATCTCTTAGACTATTTATTTGATTAAAAAAAATTTGTTGACATTTTTTATTGCAAATTAAATTCTCTACAACTTTAATTCAGTAACTTTTTGTCGTAGAACTATAAATAAAAAAGTTATAAGTGACAATGTTCAGAAATTCGAGTATTTTTTTATTTTTCGATATAACTTTTTTCTTAATCATTTTACGAAAAAATGTTATCAAAACATTTTTGCAGATCGTTTTTTGAGGAATAACTTTTATTCGCAACATTTTTTTATTAAGTCAATAGCTAAGGTCTTACAGCGCTCCGAAGTGTGTACTATGTATTATAGTACGTATAGTACTCTTAACTATACCTATATTATACGTGTGTACTAATAATATGTCATCAGTTATTGTGTTTTATTTTTTTATTTTGTTGTTTTACTTTTTTAAATTACAAATTTAGCAATATTATTAATAATTAGTTATTGACTCTTTTCCACTCCATTACAGGATTTTACAATTATTGATTTTTAAAATAATTTAAATCTGATGGCCGTTACCGAGAATACTTTTCAGGTAGTAAATACCCAAGTGACCATGAGGGAACAAAAGAACAGCTGCCTGCTATTATTATTATTCCTAACCTCTCTTATTGTAAGAATAGCTAATAATATTGTGTTGAAGTTGTCGTTCAACTTATATCTCTTAGTTGTGCTACATATTTCTCTAGGTGCGGATGTATTTTATTCTGTTTTTTTGTTTGTTTTTGTCTGTTTTTTTTTTGTTTTTTTTTTGTTTGCACCCCCCGAGCTTCTAAAGTTGATCTTTTGCAAATGCCAGGGAAACTGTGGAGCGATGTGTGGATGTCGAAAAGCAGGGCTGAAATGTTCTGCAGTGTGCTTCCATTGTTCTGGAGAGACTTGCAGCAACGTAATGGAACTCTCAGAATTAATAAATGAAAATGACTTTGATGATGAACCACCTACATTAACACCCATTCCAGTTCTCCCACTGATATTTAATTCAGAAAGCCGATCAGATGCTGAACCGCAGCCTGGTCCATCGAAAAGACTGAGGACGGAGTAGTTCTAATTTAGAAAATCACCGTGGATTCGTGTGTGGACTGACTGTACTTCGTGTGTGGTGGGGAAAAGAGTCAATAATTAATTATTAATAATAGTGCAAAATTTATAATTAAAAAAATTATAACAAAAAAAAAAAGACAATAACTGATGACACATTATTAGTACACACGTATAATATAGGTATAGTTAAGAGTACTGAAAAATAGTACTCACTTCGGAGCGCTGTAAGACCTTAGCTATTGACTTAATGAAAAAATGTTGCGAATAAAAGTTATTCCTCTAAAAACGATCTACAAAAATGGTGTGATATCATTTTTTTGTAAAATGATTAAGAAAAAAGTTATATCGAAAAATATAAAAAAAAATCGCGAATTTCTGAACATTTTCACTTATAACTTTTTATTTATAGTTCTACGACAAAAAGTTACTGAATCAAAGTTGTAGAGAATTTAATTTGCAATAAAAAATGGTAACAATTTTTTTTAATCAAATAAATAGTCTAAGAGATATATGGTAAAAACCATTTCAACCCCTATTTTCAAGATGGCGGCCGTGGGACAAGGGTGGCGACCCCACAAACTTGGTTTTAGCGTTACACTGACCCCCCTCTACACATCAAAATAATAAAATTGCGTCCTCTAAAAAACGCAAGGTTAGGCCTAAAAAATGTAACATTTCAATGGACTAAATGAGCTATAGGTACTCGACTTTGTCACCCGCGCAATTGTATTGGAGGGGTCCGAAAGGGGTATGTCGGTTCTCGCATTATATAGTAGCCTATGTCCTTCCTCAATAAACAAAGTATCTACATGACAAATGTCGGTTTACCAACGGCAACGGTTTACCTGTAAAAGCATAACAAACAGTGTTCGATACCAAATCATCAGTTTGGTTTATGCTCTTAGTAATTTGGTTTATGATCATAGTGAATATGATATAGTAATGGCAACACTAGTCTGGTTTGTCAGTTGTCAAAAGCACTCATACTCTGGTTTACGTACAGTTGAGTTGTTAATAGTTTTGAAACCCACTTGTTTTATATTTTTTTGGTTACTTGTTTTATTATTGACTTTTGCAGTTTAGTGTATTTTTAACCAACTTCCACAAAAGAGGAGATTCTCAATTTCATCACTTTTTTTATATTTTTTTAAATGTATATATACTGATTCGTCAATTGTGAACCGATTTTGAAAATTATTTTTGTATTCGAAAGGGTATGCTCAAATTTATGTAAGCGCCTGCAATGAAGTTAAAGCAATTGTCTGCATGCCTTCATATTCTGTAGACATCATTTAATTTCATAATATATAAAACGGGTCTTAACGATATCAGAGTTAACCTCAGATAGTCAGTTTACCTCAAATCACTTGAATTATAGTAACCTATAGAAGATAGTCCATTTGAGATTTTATTACAAAAAAATACCTGAAGTCCTTTCAATTTTATACAGCATGTATGTTACCTTTAGTCGTATTCTTTCAAGTTATTTAGGTGAAATGATGATGAGAGACCTGAGGAAGACTAAAGAGCGAAAAAAAAAAATACATCGTTTAAAAAAACCGAACCGAAAAAACTAAAAAGTACCAAATAACTTAATTTGTATGTGCTACCTATTCATAGGTTTGAAGTCGGTGCCAAGCCAAAATGTAATAGTAGGTACCGCACTCGCCGCGCGTGACCTTGAGCGGGATAGCTGCTCTTCGCGTAGAACAAAACAACTGAAGCGTCGGTGACGTCGTTGACGTTCGTCTCGAAATGTAGCGAGTGTGATACCTACTATTACATTTGGCTTTGCACTGACTTCAAACCTAGGTAGCAAATGCAAATTAAGTTAACTGATACTTTTTAGTTTTTGAAGTCGGTTTTTTTAAATGAAGTTTTTTTTTAGGATTTTGTTAGGTTATAGCATAGGTATAAGCAGGCGATTTTTGTTGTACCTAAATAATTAGCAAATAGTCTTTTGTAGATACTAATTGGTTTTCTCGGTATTTTTAGAATTTTGTAAGGTTATAGCAGTTATAGGTTATTGGTATAGGCATAGGTAAGCAGATGTTTTTCGTTGCAAATATTTAATTACTTAGCCTTATTTGTTGGTGTTTTAATTTCTTTTAGTAAGTTGTAGATACCTTCCATTTTTTTCGTTGAATTAGTTGTAGATACTTAATTAATTTAGTTTTATTTACGCTTTGAAAATAAGCTTCATTCGTTATGTCTAATTTTTCATTTAACTGTAGTGATAAATTTAACATTGTTTTTCGTATTCGATTTTATCACATCACACTAATTTATAAAAGCGAATGTTTGTGAGGGTGTATGATTGTTACTTCATCACGCAAAAAGCACTGGGCGGAATTGCATATTTATCGTCTGCGTTTTATGATTTTTAAATCGCAAACCAGTGTGGCGCGCTTTATTGGTTTTGGCGGTAAAACATGACGTTTTATAACCACAGATAATATGATGTTTTATTTTTAATTAATTTAAATGTTTTAACCAAAACATATTCGCTATTGTCGTTAAAGAAAATAATGTTGGAGTTTCTAATAATAAGCATTTTGATAGGAGCTGATTGTACACCAATTAAAAAGGTAGATTTTAGTAAGTACCATTTAGTTGCTTACCTTCACACACCTGTACAACAAGAACCGCGTAAAACGCCGCGGGGCGAAGCTAGTCTAAAAAAAGCGGCCAAGTGCGAGTCGGTCTCGCCCATGAAGGGTTCCGCAGCAGCAAGTAACATTTTTTTATATTTGTTTTGATTGAATGGAAGGTACATTGCAGTTTACGATTTATGACGTATTAAAAAAAACTACTTACTAGATTTCGTTCAAACCAATTTTCGGTGGAAGTTTGCATGGTAATGTACATCATATATTTTTTTTAGATTTATCATGCTCTTATTTTAGAAGTTACAGGGGGAGACACACACATTTTACCAATTTGGAAGTGTCTCTTGCGCAATCTATTCAGTTTAGAACAAAATGATAGTAGAAACCTCAATATCATTTTTGAAGACCTATCCATAATTTTTGAGTTTAAGTTCTATGTATGGGGACCCCTAAAATTTATTGTTTTTTTCTTATTTTTGTGTGAAAATCTTAATGCGGTTCACAGAATACATCTACTTACCAAGTTTCAACATTATAGGTCTTATAGTTGCGGAAAAAAGTGGCTGTGACATACGGACGGACAGACGGACAGACAGACAGACAGACATGACGAATCTATAAGGGTTCCGTCTCTTGCCTTTGGTACGGAACCCTAAAAACTAGTCTAAGTTACTCCTTTTAACATCAGCTACCTATCAGTGAAAGACCCGTTAAAATCGTCCCTGCAGATAGACAGACTAAATTTTAAAAATTTGCTATTTTTAACCGGCTTCTATTGTAAGTAACCTTAACATAATACAGGCAATAAGGCCGCGCTTTGTACACTACACTTCGGACATTTTATGTATTATGTACTTATTTAATTCTGTAATATGATGTGCAAATAAAGAGTTTTCTATTCTATAATATATATATCAATATCATGTTAGTAGTGAAAAGCTGTTAATTTGAAATTACAAAGAGACACTTTAATTTTATTTATTTGTTTAGATTGATATTCTCAACGAGAAACAAAACTGCTATTTCAACACTATTTCTTACAGGTTCACACGCCAATGCTACAAGAAACAGTTCCAAAAGGCAAGAACATCTACAATCATCTTCACATCCCAAAATTCGCAGGAATTTCGAAGACACCCTAACCCTGCCAACATCAGACCCTCCCAACTTCATGGAGAGTTACAACTTAGGTCTCGTGACCACAGCTTCGCCAGAGAAGTTCTCTATAATCGATGCTTTCCCACTCACCACTATGAAAACTGTTTCGCATGAAAATTGGTTAACTAAATTCAGCTTCGAAACTCCGAAACTGCCCACCCATCCGCACTACACCTTCACTATGACATCGGTGTACATACCGACTGAACCGCCTTATACCTTCTGGTCCAAGTTCTTCAGCGCTGGTTTCCAAAACTCTAAAGACTTACAACTGAATGACGTTGTTTTAAGCACAACTGCTGACTATAATCATCCACCATCGGTGCTATCTCATAAGGAATTACACCTAAACCAGTCGCGGATTTTGTAGCATCCTCCATTTGGGAAAGTCTCGTTCGCGCACTTATTGGACAGACTTACCAACCAGGCGGTACAATCTTAGTCGATAGTTTTTGGAATGTTACGAAAATAAAGAAACCAAATACAATGGGTCTTAATTGGTTCGAAAATACTCATAAAATTACGTAGACTTAATTTAGGCGTATAATACGTGTAATTTCGCCAGTCGCTACTGTAAGATGTCGTTACTTTCGGTATAATCCGCATAAATCACAAAGAGAGTTGTTTTAGTTATGTTCATTCTGGAACCGATATCACTTTTTTTTGAAGTCATTATAAAATGACAATTGAAAACAAAATGTTGCCATTCTTTTCATAACACAATGAAAAGGTAGTTTTTTTTTGTGACAAAATTGACAAAATTACACTTATATTTTAACTTTTGAAAAACTTGCTGATAATTATAGCATTTCATAACACATAATTCTACAAAATCTTAACTTAGTGCCTATATTATTTAATTATTGCATTGTTTTGGTACTTTTCATCAGCGTTTATTGCAGCCGCCATTGTCGTGAATGTCATCCGTCAACAATCAACATATTCATACATACTTACAGGCTTTTTTGTTAATTGAATGTTTACTTGTGATAGTGACTGACAACAATTCTCTGATTTATCTGTTAATACGTGAGTTGAGCTTAGCTTCCTCCGATTTTCGTTGAGTATATCCGCGTGTGTTGTTTTCAAGTAATATTGAGGCAGAGACTTTTTTTTAACAATTTATTTTCGTGTCGCAATGTCTCTTAAACATTGTTGTGTTCCTAAGCGCACGGATAATGAAGGTACGTAAATTGTTATTACTAATAATAAATGATGATAAATAAAAGCTTTAGACTAGCTAAAGACTTTATAACATCTTATATATTGAATGGTTGGATCTAATTCAAATTCTAACCTGTAGTCTAATTCTTATTCCTGAGAGGTATTCTTCAGGCAATCTCAATTTCTAAAACCCGCATAGGAAATAATATAACCTCACTTGATAAAGTAGTATTAGATCATACATACAACATACTAAAATGTTGCAAAAACATATTGTTTTGTATGCAAGCTATGCCAGCAGGTGATTTAACTAAAACCTTTTTGAGGATTCTTATTTTAATATACAAGTAACATTCTTATTGCACTATGAAGTTTTTACAGAAACTTATGACAACAAAGTATTATAACTATTGTTTGTAGAACATATGAATGAACATACAAAAATGAAGAAACAAATAGTATATGTAGTAATACTTTCCAGTAATCCAATATCTTGTGAATATGTTTTAAGCTGTCATAAATGTTGCTGTCAATATATTAAATTTCATTAATTATAATAATAAAATAAAATAATGCTTATTGTATTTATTTTTATTTCAGGGCCATTGTTTTGGAGGCAGTTACCAACCAAACCTTTATGTGAAATTCATCGAGGGTGATATGTTACAAAAAGCCAAAATATATGCACAGAAAGCTTTTAAAAAGAGAAAATAAACTAATTAATCTTTTACATTGTTTTATTTTACAAAAGTCCTAATTAAATAGGTAGGTATATATGTATACAATAAGTATTATACTATGTTTATATAAGTATACGTACCAAATATATATACATATATATATATAGGTATAGTTTCAAATGTTGAGCAAGACTAAAGTTGTTGATCTCGACCTACAGATGGCGTTGTTATAGAATTTCCTCCAGAAGCGGTTGAGATATACCTCTATTTCAGTATATAACAATGTACTCTGTGCCAACGGCTCACGCGTTACTAACGTGTACGTCGTGTACATCTATGTGAACGAATGAGTGAGTGAGTGATTATAGTCCGATCCAAACTTTATGGCGTTTCTGAAGTTAGCTGCGCAAGCCGCTGCGACTTATTTTCGACTTAACTGCGCGTGCAGTTAAGTCGAAAATAATAAGATGACTGTATATAATTATAATATGAAATTTAATAATACATGTACTTATTTTTTAGCATACTTTGATTTATAAAAACTTTATATATAAAAAAACCGACTTCCAAAAACCATCCAACGAAAACTCCCTGCCAAAAAATACTAAAAAGCGTAAAATAAACTGGCTCTTCATAAATTGCTATGTGCCAATTCTTGTCTATACCTAATTCTTTATTCATTTAAATAGTAGTATTGTTATGTGTGCTAGGTACCTAAAATCTGTTTTAAGTCAGCGCCAAGCCAAATGTAATAGTAGTTACCACACTCGCTATATTTCGAGACGACCATCGATGACGTCGCGTCAGCCCACGCGTGTCTGCCCGCTTGGGTTGTTTTGTGCTACACGAGGCATCAGCTATCCGGCAGCGGCGAATGCGGTACTTCCTATTACATTTTGGCTTGGCGCCGACTTCAAACAGATTTTAGGTATCTAGCACACATAACAATACTACTGTTTAAATGAATAAAGAATTAGGTATAGACAAGACTTGGCACATAGCAATTTATGAAGAGCCAGTTTATTTTACGCTTTTTAGTGTTTTTTGGCAGGGAGTTTTCGTTGGATGGTTTTTGGAAGTCGGTTTTTTTTTTATAAAAAGTTTTTATTATTCAATTTTTAGTGCAAACAATCGTAGGTTATCAGTAAGTTGAACTATTTCATATAATTTCTGCTGATGCGATTAACTTTAGTGGTTTGAACACGTATTAAAACTGAGTATGCTCAGTTTCCAAAATTATGTTGAGATGCAAGATTTCTGTTATCGAGGACGTGGTCTACGTGGCAATAGGAATCGTGTCCAAGCTTAAATGCTTAAATGTCGTGATGAAATAGAAGCAGGCGAGTTACTTAAAGCAAAATACATACATTAAGGAGTTAGTCATCATAGCGCATGTGTCATCAGCTCACCTAAATAACTTAAAAGTATACAACTAAAGGTCTATAGACACGTATGAAATTGAAAGAATTATCCTCTAACTCCTAATTGTTGAGGAGTTCTACCTTCCATCATCAGCTTACCTAAATAAATTGAAAGAATACGGCTAAAGGTAACATACATACATATGACATTTAAAGATTTATCCTCCAACTCCTAACCGTTAAGGAGTTGTACCTTTCATCATCAGCTCATCATCATTAAATGACGACTATCAGACGCAAATACCTAAGTAACTTCAGAAAATATACAAAAAACATAGTACGTGCCTGAAAAAAATGAGGGTTCCCCTCGATTTCTCTGGGATGCCATCATCAGATCCTAGTTTCCTTGTCATGATACTACCGTCGGAACATCTTCTTTCCAACAAAAGAAGAATCATCAAAATCGGTTCATAAACGACGAAGTTATCCCCGAACACACATAAAAAAAAACGGTCGAATTGAGAAACCTCCTCCTTTTTTTTAAGTCGGTTAAGAACACCACAAAGGAATTTAAAAGCACAGTTTTCGAACATAGAAAATGAAATGTACTACTCAAAATCGGCAAAAATTAGAAAACAACCAGTCATACAGGTCCTTACGATGAGACCTTATGTATCGAAAAGAGTTATGACCTCACAAAAGCTCAGGTAAGCTACAAGATACGTCCATTTGATGTAAATATGAACCTATACCAGAAAGACCAATATCGACCGACATACGACCAACATCAGAGAGAATTCTTTCGCTTATTTTAGATACTCGGATGTTCACTCTGTGTTTTAGTTTCATTTAGAACTTCTTAGTTCTTGTTAATGGTATAGGAGACCAAATAAGCAGATTGGTCACCTGATGTTAAGTGACTACCGCCCCTCATGAACATCTGAAACTCAAAAGTAACAAAATGCTTTACCTTTTTTTGAAGCGGTTCCCTCTCTAAAAGGAACTTGGGCTCCGGTAACTTCAACCACTCGGAAAAAAGCAACGAAAAAGTTGTTAAACTATAGTTTTGTTTCTATGAGGGCGTGCCATTACAACGGTCGAGCTTGATTTTGGCCTAAACATAGATCTCCCAAGTTAAAACTTTTATTTTTATTTATCCTATCATTACAGGTATGAAATCCATTTTAAAACTCATGACTTTGAGCTTAAAAGACCTAAGCTTCATTTAAAAAACCCCGAATTTCAAATAAAACTCCCGGGATCATAAAGTTCACATAAGTAGGCCGAAGGAACAAATGAATGCTCCAATGTTTAGGTATAACATAACTTTTTATTAACTTGTAAGGTATGTATCTATTTATGCTTGTATGTTCGGGTGGAATCTTGCAACTCAATTTTGAAGCAGATATCTTCAACAGATTTTGCTGAAATTTTGCAAGCATATGTATACAGCGTGACAATACAATATTATAATGACATGGAGCTGATCTGATGCTGGAGCTGGAAGGTGGCCATAGGAAATCTGTAAAGAAACGTCGCAAAAACATCGAGTTTGGACTCGTTTGATTCATCTCGAGGCATTCTAGTAAAAACTTGTTTTTAAAAAGCTTTTTAATTTAATTTATTTCCATCGACTTTGCTCAATTTGGGTTTGAGTCGGTTTCTAAGTCGACCACGATACGGCTAAGCTCGATCTTTTAAATTAGTAATTAGTAGGTACTTGGCGATATCGAAGTTCTGTAGAAGTACAGATGTCGTACTTTCTAAGGCTCCAGCCCGTAACGACTGCCAAAAATATTTTTATGACTACTGGGACTAACCTGCTTAACTTTGCGATATCTTTGATCTCACATTGATACAATTTAGATTCATACAGCCTTCCACATTCGTCTTCTTTTTTTTTCTTTTGGAATTGCATCTCTGACATAATGTGTGTCTTGTTTCGTCACTTTCCCGGTTCAGTCGAACATGCATATCGCAAACCCTGCTCCGTTTTGATAGAAAATATTCGTCTAGTTTTTTTTTTATTCGTCCCAGCATGAAACCTTCTGGTCAATAGTGTGACTGAATAATTCAAGAAGACTGATCGAAATACAATACATGTTGACCAGTTAATTCAAACACCAAATGTTGAAATACAGCGCTACATAACTTCAAAGCTAAGGAACTACACAGCTTACATCTTGTAAATTGCAACTGAAGGGAAGTGCAGCATCCCCCATCTTCCCAACTTAATGACAAACACCTTCCAGTGGTGGAAGCAACCTTCCAGTCTAGTGGAAGCACTACGACGGGAAGCCAGGGACCTCCATCAACTGCACACCAAGTACCAAAAGAGTGCCGATGTTCAACCGCTTAGCCCAAAGAGGACATTCCCGAATGTTTTCATTTCGGAATGCAGGTACAAAGCCCTCTCGTTATGAAACTCTACTAGAGTATATGCATAGCTCCATCAGAGAACGGCAGAGACTATAAATAGAGATCTGGGGTACATCCCGAACTTCCAAATAGCTGAAATGCGGTGCAACGGCCAGAAAGTGATTTAATCGACTGCACGTTTGGCCTAGTGGTTTAACGGTCACCACGCCGTTTCCTACTTCGCCAAGTGTCGTCAGTTCAAATTCCACGTAGGACAACACTTTGTGTGATCCTCAAATTGTTGTTCTGAGTCTGTCTCATTCGACACATGCAGGGATGAGTACGAGCAAGCTCTGAAACGCATCAGGGTTTTAGAACGACAACTCCATGAAGCACACAGCACGATAACATCATTTGAAGACTTCAAGGACAGGATAGTAGCTGCATCAAATCAGAGTCTGTACGAGGAGCTGGTCGCTCCCAATTCACCATTGGTGGTTGAGAACCATAATTCAGCTCTCATTATAGATCTTACAAATGACAACGACTCCTTCAGAGTTAATTGTTCTCAAAAAGTTATCAAATGTAGCAAAAATAAATTGAAAAAGTACCTTCGTGTTAAGAAATTTATTACAAAAACAAAAAAGCTTATTCATAAACATAAGTTCTTCATAGATAGTGTAGCATTAAATAAGCAGAGGCTGCAATTAATTGATCAGGTTAATATGTACTCCATAGAGATAGATAACATGTCTTCACAATATTTTGATGACACACGGGCTCTTCAAACAGAAATAGACAAACTTGAAGAGCAACTGAGAACTATCAGTAGTAAATATGAGATTTCTCAAAAACAAAGTAGGGAACAAGTTATGGCAATAGGTAAATTAGTTAATTCATGCAATTGTAGGAATGATTCATTGTTTTCTGATAACCACAATGAAACTACTAGTTCTTTGGAAAGTTTGCCTGTAACATGTGATCCCAGTATACTGACAACAAATAACAATAATGTAATTAGTATACAGAATAGCAATAAAAATATTCAACATCAATACTGTAGCAATAGTAATATAGTCATGTTTAGCGATGAAATTGGTAAAAACATGGGCCATGTTTTGTGTGAAACTTTGGGGCCACCAGTGACAAACTACTGTAGTCCTAATGCGAACTACTCTCAAATATTATCTAAAGTAATAGAAAAACAAAATTGTTATAATACAAATACCACATTAATTATTGTTATTGGGAGAAGGGGAAATGCAAACATAAACAAACTTAATTTTTTCTTTGAAAAACTTTCTTATTTAAATGTAAAAAAAATAATTTTGTTTGCCTTTCCTTACTGTAAGGGCTTGCCACAGACGGAAAATAATATTAGATTTAAATACAATATTAAATTACAAACAATGACATATTATAATGATAAATTTGAATTTATTGACACAAATGCTGTAATTAATAGTAATTATTTTATGACAAAAGATAATTATTATCTTTCTGGATATTTTAGACGACAGATAGCTTCTTCGCTATCATATTTTATTTTTAAATTAGCCAATACGTTGGCTGTGACTTCTGCTTGTAATGAGCAGAACAATACTAGTTATAGTAGTATATTTTTGCCTTTGACATCTGCTCCTATTGAGCAGAATAATACTAGTTGTAGTAGTAATATAGTCTTGACTTCGACATCTGCTTCTATTGATCAGAGAGATAGTAGTTATAGTGTACATAACCCTCAATCTATTTCTAGTCATTTAAACCAAAGATTACGACAATAGAGTGTACTTCTAGCAACACTGTATCCTCAGAAACTTTTCATAAAAACTGTATGAACAGTACCAAAAATTGTTTGAACCTGGTACATCAGAACATTCAAGGATTGATGAGTAAAGAATTAGAATTAGAGCTATATCTTAACTGTAATAATATTGATATTTTATGTTTAACAGAACATTGGCTTAGTAGTCATCAATTCTTGTTTAATTTCAGTAATCACCAGGTTACTAGCTCGTACAACAGAACCAACATTATACGTGGTGGCTCATTAATAATCACAAAAAAGAGTATTAAAGTAAAGGAACGATCAGATATTGTCAGTCTGTCTGTTGAGCGAACCATAGAAATAGCTTGTGTAGAATTTGAGCGGTTCATTGTAATGAGTGTGTACAGGCCCCCATGTAGTTTGTATGATATATTTGATAAAATCCTTGAAGATGCATTATTTAGGGCTACACAATGTAATAAGACGGTTGTTGTCTGTGGTGACTTTAATATAAATATTCTCGAAAAGTCGAATATAACTGTAAAGTTTTTAACCTTATTGAAGTCATATAATCTATATAACGTTTTCTTTGAACCCACACGTATTACAGCCAGTAGTGCCACTTGTATTGATAATATTTTTACAAATGTGAAACCAATTAATAGGTGTATTGTAAGTGAGCTAGATTCAGATCATTGCGGGCAGTTCGTTACTTTTACTCGAACAAAACAAGAGGTTCAAAGGAAGCGTATTAGTTACGTTCCGATTACGGAGAGCCGCATGAGCCTGTTCAGGAATAATATGGCGGATAAGTTGTTAAGATTGGCCTATGATAGTGACCCTAATCAAGCTTTCGCTTTACTATTTAATATGATTAATAATGAATTTAAATTAACTTTTACATCAAAAACACTAACGATTAGTGATCGTGTAGTATTCAGTGACTGGGCCACTGTAGGTATCTATAAAAGTCGACAACGGCTATATGAGTTGTATTATGAAACAACATATAATCATAACTTAGATTTTGTAGAATATGTAAAAAATTATTCAAAGACGTTTAAACGCACCTGTTATGCTGCTAAATCCCTATATTTAAAAAATAAAATAAAATCATCTGGCAATAAAATAAAAACCACATGGGAGATTATAAACGCCGAAACCGGAAGGTCCACTGTACGAAATCGTGACTTCCATTTAAAAATTAAAAATGTAGATATAAAAGCGGATGTGGAGGTTGCGACTGAGTTTGAACATTTTTTTACCAACATTCCTATTCGAACAACCAAAACTCTTTCGTCATCCTCTTCCTCTGCTTGTTTTTTATTAGAAAATAGTGTAAACCGGTGTGATACGGGTTTTGAATTTTCAGCCGTTAGTATAAATGATGTTATCAAGGCTTTTAAAAGTATAAATGTAAAGAAAACAACTGATTTATGGGGACATTCAGTACATACTATATCTGTAATAATTGATATGATAGCTCCATATTTAGCAACTGTTTTCAATTCTTGTATCGCATCTGGTGTGTTTCCTGATCTAATGAAACAAAGTAAAGTGATTCCATTGTTCAAATCTGGTAGTAGTTCAGATCCATCTAACTTCCGACCTATCTCAATACTTCCAACATTAAGTAAAATTTTTGAAAAATTACTTTTAAACCAAATGTTACAACATTTTATTAAGCACAACTTGCTTCATCAAAAGCAATTTGGTTTTACTAAAGGTCGTTCAACTACGGACGCGGGCGTGGAATTGCTTAAACACATATATGGCGCCTTGGTATTTTCTGTGACTTGTCTAAGGCTTTCGATTGTGTCCATCATCCCACACTCATCAGGAAGCTACAGCACTACGGAATAATGAATAATGCTCTAAATATTCTAACGTCGTATTTGACTAAGCGAGTTCAAAAAGTTGATATTAATGGTAAAACATCTTCGGGATCCCCGGTAACAATGGGCGTCCCACAGGGTTCTATTCTAGGGCCATTTCTGTTTCTCATATATATAAATGATTTAGCTTATTATGTAAGTGACAATCATGAGATTGTATTGTTCGCGGATGACACATCGTTAATTTTTAAAGTTAGGCGCCAACTTGACAGTTTTACTGAAGTCAACAGTGCACTCTTGAAAGTGGTACATTAGTTTAATACAAATAACCTTCTCCTTAATGAGAAGAAAACTAAATTCATTAAATTCTCTACACCAAACCTTAGGCATGTTACAACCAATGTTCGATTGAATGGACTAGAGTTAGATCCTGTAGAATCAACTGTATTTTTAGGTATTATTATTGACGCTAAGTTACAATGGGGTCCCCAAATAGAAAAACTATCCGGTAGGCTAAGCTCAGCGGCTTTTGCTGTAAAAAAGATTCGACATTTAACTGATGTTGATACAGCTAGAATAGTTTACTTCAGTTACTTTCATAGCATAATGAGTTACGGTATCTTACTCTGGGGTAACTGTGCAGATATTAATGCCATATTTGTTTTACAAAAACGCGCCGTACGAGCCATTTATAAATTAGGCCCTCGAGTTTCTCTTCGTTCCAAATTTAAAGAGATAAATATTCTGACTGTATCTTCACAATATATATACGAAAATTTAGTTTATGTTCAAAAAAATATATCAAAGTTTACTAAAATCAGTGATGTTCATTCGGTAAATACCAGAAACAAACATAATCTTAGTGTTCACGTCACTCGTCTCCACAGAGTAGGCAACTCGTTCATGGGTCAATGTATACGCTTTTACAATAAACTCCCTATTGATATTAGGAATTTGCCATTAAAGAAATTTAAGAATACCATAAAATCTAAGTTAACCGCAAAGGGGTATTACACCATAGCAGAATATCTTGATGATAAAACCGCCTGGGATTGAGCTGCCCATTCTGCACATGCTGTTTATTTTTAATGTTTAAATTTATTTTGATGTGACGATAATTTATAGTTTGAAACAAATTCATTTTAAATTATTGCTATTGTTGTCATTTTTTTTTTAATTATTATCTTTACTGATTATTGTAATTGTGACTCAAATTGTAATTATCGCATTTATTTTATTGAAATAATGTCTTTTGCATATTGTCTGGACTTTAAAAGAGACGGTGATCCCTGAGTTTGTTTCGTCCTTTCTTCTCAGGGCTAGTTCAGTTAGGAAAGGCCGAACTCATCTGCTCAAAAAAAGTTTAACTTGCAAAAGTGTTCATGTAACCTAATTGCAGAATAAATGATTTCATTTCATTTCATTTCATTTCATTTCATTTCATATCATTGGGTGTTCTTTGTGTCCGTTTCATGTATGTTTGTAAAGTCCCCCGCAACACAGGATTTATTCCTAGTGCGGGAGTTGTCTTTTTTACACATTATACATTATATAATCAAACTAAGAACATACAGTTATTTCCGCCAAATCAGTCATCTATCCAAGGACCAACCCATAATACCCATTGCCTTCGAGTAGTCCCCGCCATCATGGAACCGTCAAATTATTAGGTATATTGTCTGCGTTCGAAATGAGTATGGTGACCATTACTCTTGGATTCTGCTCATGCTTTCTATCTGGAGCAAATAATTATTTATTTATATATGCAGCTTTGAAGAGCAATTAGTCCCCAGAGTACGAGGGGTAGTAAGGGCGTTACATCGTCTGCTGCTCAATCTCGGGGAACCTCGGGAAAAAGTTCGCTACCTCTACATATGCGTCGTACGATCCATGGTCCTCTATGTGGAGCCCGTCTGGTTTAAAAACCTGGAGGGTTCCACCGTTCCGCTGTATGGCTCAACTGTGCAGCGTCTGATAGGCATACCGATCGTACGGGGCACGCTTTTGTATAAGGGAGCGACGGTCCTGGTGCGAACTGTACCCTTCGACATTCTGGCCGAAATAGACACGATGGTTTACGACTAAATTCGTTCTGTCGGTCGGTAGTAATGACGAAGAGACAACACGCATGACCATGAGCCCGGAATGCTAAGGCGGAACGCACATACGCAAGCTTTGCGGGCTTGTAAGGCCTGGCTCGAATTCTAGGGCTGTGCTAGCCAACGCGCTGTCGGAGCTGTTCTGCAGAGGGTCGAAACTTAGGTAGGAAGGACCGACTATTGACAGAGAACATAAAGCTCGGCCTCTGCATGATTAGTTTTAGTTGAAAAGGGGTTTTCGAAGCACAAAATAAATAAAATTTACCTACCTACCCTACAATTTACTTGCTGCAGGTGGTTTGTGCTTCAGCAACCTCACTTTTCGTATGTTATACAGTACATTAAATGACAATCATTTATCTATTTATTTTCATTTTGCCACACCCCTGAGTGAATGCTGACAAGAAACTCCATTGTTGCTCCTTTTAAAACATAATAATAGGGTTTACAATTTTGTTTTACTAAGAGACTTGAATGAGAGCGAAGTCGACCAAAGAAAACAAAACAAAAAGTTTGGAGTCATTGCTGCACAGCCATGAGCTAACAAACATGCGCTGTTCTTCTTCTTCTTTTGATGAAATGGCAACCAGCCGGATCTCTCGGATCTCTCGGATCAGCTATTTCTGCCAATTTCAAGTGTTAATAATCTTCAAATCATAAGTCTTCAAGTCTTTAGTCTTCGTCGTGATAAAATTAATGATAAAAAATATAAAAAAAATGGATGAGATGAAATGGAGATGAGGACGGACCGTCTTCCGAAAAAACAAAAAACGATAATATGTGTCTAAGAGAATGACATATGTCATTTCACACACTGACTACCAAGCAGCGATCACCCATGATCTGAAAAGAATGTAGAATGAATACTGGAATATGCAAGTACACAATGGAAAATATGGTACGTATGCGACGATCTAGGGATGCCCGCCCGCTAAACCTTGTTTCTTACTTCTAAAAGAATGAAAACATAAAGAGCAGAAAGTTCATTACCGTATAAACAGACTAATGTTTGGCCATTGCTACATTCCCACTCACCTGAACAGACTCAACTTAATTCCGAGTGACGCGTGGCGTGTGAAGTGAACTGTGAATTGTTGTGGAAAAATCCAATCAAATTTTGGCTGGCTTAAAAGGGCTAGAACCCACAGCCGTAAAATCTAGTTAAAAAAATATTGTCATCTCTGTCCTCTCTGTCATCAACTGTGATGCCGCGTTTACATGCGTGGCACGCCTCGACAACCCTCCACATACCCACGCGTGTAAACGGGCTGTTTGGCGTGGGTTGCGTGAACTTGCGTGAGGTTGTGATAGCTTGTTGCCGACCCGAGTCGGTGTCGGTTTTTGAACACAGATCAAAGGAAACGTGCGCTCGCTGCTTGCGACGCGTTTATACGTTGGCGCGAGATTGGTGCCGCTCAGTGCAGTGTTGCCGGCTCTTGTCAGAAGTTACCTGAATTATTTAAAAAAGCTGAATATTAAAAGAAGTAAATATAACTAGATATTTATAAAAAATATCTTATTGTTATTAACGGGTAGCATGTGTAAAGATTTGATAAATAAGACATTCGATAATAATCTTATTGTAATTTAACTTGATAGAAATGAAATTACTGTATGCCCACTGGGCGGGACATGCTGATCGCAATGTATACGATACTTTTTTAATTATGTACCTACCTATGATCCACAAATAAATATATATTCAATTGAATTGAATGTAAGATACTTAGTGGCTGAGTGATCGCAGTTATAGTAATTAAATTTTTTTTTTTTAAACCGTTAGAAAAATCCACCAGCCACAAAAAACAATATTTCGCCACTAAATGAAGGATTCAAACTACCAGTTTTTAGTGGAAAATCCACTAAGTTGGCAGCACTGCCAAAGTGTGTGAGTGCATGCGAGGCTGCGAGCGCTTGTAGTTTGTGAGCGACTGCCAACCAAAGTGCCAAGATATACATTGTACTCTGTGCTGCAAAGTCCTCGCACGCGTGTAAACGTAACACGAGCGTTTGTGAAGGACTGTAGTTTGGGAGCGACTGCCAAGTCCTCGGCTCGCACGCATGTAAACGTAGCATGATGTTTGGAAAGCAACGTAAAAAAAAAGTGTGATGTATAAGCTTTTACATATTACTACCTAAGTTATTGAATAATAATCTGGCTTTAAAGTATATTAAGAAACAGTAAATGAAAAAGGAGTTATCATCATATCAATTTCACTAATTTTTTTAGTCAGATTCAGGTATTAAAACATCAAAAATGGCAGAATCGTGCGATATATTAAATATTTTTACGAAAATAGTTCGATATAAACATAAATATTGCCTTGTATGTCTAAGAACTAGTAATGAACGACGTCTTGTAAAGCCTAAGGCCTTCAAAAACTTCTTGAATGCCGCTAAAGTTAAAACAAAGGGCAATGTAAGTATTCTGAGGCAAATTTAATATGTCTGTTGCAGAATGTATTTTGTGAGGTTCCTCTTCTCTCTCAGGAATAATAAATCAAGAAGTAGATAGCTAAATTCACCAAGAGTGCCGTAAACTATCAATTTATTGATAACCTGTTTTATTTTTTTTCTCAAATTTGTATTTTTGACTTTGAGTAAATTAAGAATTCTGTTATTTAAACTTACTATCATTGCTTAAATATTGCTTCAAGTATCTTGACTACATCTGAGGTACAGAATTAAGGAATGAATACATTGAATTGTTATTAATTACACATGCCTAAGTATGAATATTTACCATCAATCTTTAATAGTAAAAATAGTAGTTAAATCGTTTCCATTGTCTGTTCTCTTAGATCTTTTAAACTACTCAACGGATATCAATGTAGTTTTTAACCGAATGCAAATAATGAGGTTATCAATTCAACTGTATAGTTTTGTTGATTACCTCATAACTTTTTACTGGGTGAACCGATTTTCATGATTATTTTTTTATTTGAAAGCTAGTGCTTCCCGTGTGGCCCCATTTCTATTTGGTCCAGTTCTTAAAGTGGGTTTTTTTTCTTGTATTGCCCGTAGTGTGATAAATTTCCCCCTTTTTAAACATTGTTCCTTGGTGCTCCGCTCCTATTGGTCTTAGCGTGATGATATTTAGCCTTCCTTGATAAATGGGCTATCTAACAATGAAAAAAGGTTTCAAATCGGACCAGTAGTTCCTGAGATTAGTATGTTCAAACAAACTCTTCAGCTTTAAATATTAGTATAGATTTAGTTGTCAGAGTGTGATTACTACTTGTCGGTAAGTAAAAAGATAGGGTTATGCAAAGTCAAAATTAATGTTCAACACAACTGCCTCGGTGGCGCAGTGGTAGCATATGTGACTAATGCTCTCGAGATCTTTGGTTCAATTCTCAGGTCGGACCAAATCATCTGCAAATATTTGTTTTGAAAATGCATGTTTTCTATGTATAATATGTATGTATTTATTATCAGTTGTCTAGTACCGATAACACAAGCTTTCCTAGTCCCAAATGGGACTAGATGGAGTTGTGTTTGATGTCCGAAATGAAAGATAAACAAATACCCCAGCTCATACATATGTGTAACTTGTTCAAAATAAAGAGTTTTAAATATATTTTTGACCATTTCTGTCCTAAGATACTCTCCGTGTGCTACATATGTGAGCATCAAGCTTCCAAAGCCCTGGAGTTGTTCCAAGCGGCCGTGTTTGCCTCTTCACTCAGCCTAATACTGAAAGAACTGTACAAAATTGGTATAAAACCCAACCAAAATCTACTGGAAAATAATTTTTTTAATGAAGTATTGAATGAAGTGAAATTGGTAAGTATAGTGTACATATATCTAATACAATGAGCAATTCTTGTATATATTATTACTGGCAATCTATTTAATTCAGATATTCTACCTTACCTAGTCTTACCGTGGGAGAGCCACGCTTCGGCATGAATGGGCCGGCTCGACCGGAGTGATACCACGGCCTCACAGAAAACCAGTGTGAAATAGCGCTTGCGCTGTGTTTAACCAAGTGAGTGAGGATACCGGAGGCCCACACCCCAACCCCTCCCCACATTACCCTCCCCATCTCCCAAAGGCCGGCAACGCACTCGTGACGCCTCTGGTGTTGCGGGTGTCCATGGGCGGCGGTAATCGCTTACCATCAGGTGATACGCCTGCTCGTTTGCCCCTTATCTATACCATAAAAAAAACGTCGTCCAGGCAATGTATGAAATATTACGTATATAATTGTCCATTACATACTTTGCTTAAGAATTCTTTGCAATTCCTAGGGATTGTACAGAATCAAATCAAATCAAATCAAAATCATTTATTCATCTAAGACACCAAGTGACACTTATGAACGTCAAATTGAAGCTATAGTTAAAAATCATAGATCGACACAAACAGAGGCCACAGCATGTGCTGTATTGTCGAGGTAAGTTAGGCGAAAACACCAAAATCTACTGCCTGCCTGTGTCGATCCATAACTTCCAGTTTCCAAAATGCGTAGAGCTCATGAGAAGAATACTGGCAAAGAAACTCATGGCTACTCTTTTTCAAAATCTGATTTTCAGGTACAATAGTGTTAGTATTACGTGTAAGGTAAACAGTATGCAAGCTGTTGCCACCTGAAATTCCTTTTATTAAAAAGCTCCAAAATCTAACGCGCAAACAAACAAAAAACACTCAGTGATAACGTTGAAGGTTTGAGTCTATTAAACATAGAACAAAATAGAAACAAGGTGCACATCCACTTACATTCAGTTGCAAAATCTACTGTTGAAAATAATTCGTGACTGGATTAAGAGGCTAGGGTTGCAGTTGAACGAACCAGAATAATAGTATTGTCTAAAGAATCGCTGACTAGGCCGACCAGTCACCCCAAGCAGCACCCGTTCACGAGTATGACGCATGGACCAGCCATCATCTCCTTCGCCATATCAGAGGGAAGGAAACGACCCGCCCCACGACGACACCGCAAGCAATGACATTTTAGTGAGCATGACAAACCATAGTCGAGATACTGATAAAAATCACTACTAATTAAATTACCATGATAATCGCCACGCATTACTTTCAACTAACAATGGTTTGTTAATATTTAGCTTTATTAGAAGACAAAGAAATTTGTGTGTATCTATTTAAATTCGAATGACACCTTAAGCCCATGACTGTTTGTCGTTTAGATAATCGTTGATCGTATAGTAGGCTTTCCTAATAAGGTGATTTTTTACAGTTAGCTTGAATTTATTTACAGGAAGGTCGATTACATGTATAGGAATTTTATTATAAAAACGTACACCAAGACCTTCGAACGAGTTGTGTACCTTATGTAATCGATGATAGGTACCAATGAGTTTAGATTTGTTTCTAGTATTAATATTGTGTACATCACTGTTTTTCTTATAGTCATTAATGTTGTGTCTAACAAACATAATATTAGCAAATATATACTGTGATGCAACAGTTAAAATACCTATATCTTTAAACAACTCTCGAAGAGAGACTCTAGCACCTAAATTGTACATTGAGCGGATGGCTCGTTTTTGTAGAATAAAAATCGTTTCAATATCAGCCGCCTTGCCCCAAAGTAGTATACCATAGGACATGACGCTATGAAAGTAGCTAAAATAAACTAACCTAGCTGTGTCCACATCAGAATACCTACTGATCCATATTCAAGTCTGTACATATTTCATAGAGATGCCTATATACTCCATGAATTAATCAAAACTACCAGGACAACAGCACTGCAAAGAGATGGAACACTTGACACAAACCCTATACCAACCCGTCTGACCAGCGTGATGTAGTACACCAAAATCTAAGGAGAGGTCTATGTGGACTGTTAAAACCTGTTTTTTTTTTAAACTCCCGCATTAGGTACATACATCCTGTGTCGCGGGGGACTTACAAACATACATGAAACGGACACAAAGAACACCCAGACTCAGAACAACAATTTGTGGATCACACAAAGTGTTGTCGGCGCAGTAGAAAGCGCCACTTTAACCACTAGGCCAACAATGCAGCTGTTGATTAATTGATCAATTTTTTTTCAGAGTGAACAATTCACACCTGAAGTGATCAGTGAGGAGATGGTCCGCATAAGGAAGAACTATGATCTAGCAGAAACGGAGACTTTGGTCATGGATAATAAGCAGGTAAGGGAATTCTTTCATGGTTTAGCAAACAAGCAGGTTATTCCTACGTCGTATGTAGTTAAATCAATAGAATTATACATAGCTAAGCCTGACCACCTATGTCAGCATATCTATACTTACTATATACAGAGGTAAAGTTTGTGAGTTTCTGACGTTGTAGGGGGTAATCTCTGGATCTACGGAACCGATTTTGAAAATTATTTTACCAATAGAAGGCTACGTTATTTGGGAGTGACATAGGATATATAATAACCCGAAAAGTGGAAAGACATTTTCGTGGTAGCCGGATTTGCAAAGTATGACGAAAAAAAAATGTTTACCGCCCAACGAAGTGGGCACGGGTCAGCTAGTTTCAGATATGAGTATATTATCGATCACGTAGATCTAAACATTCTTTTGTCGTCAATGACAAGACGTGATTATATGCATTGTACCAATAGAATATAGGATACATAAAGTAGCTGTAAGTTGGCATACACTCACTCGAGCCATACGTTACCATGTAACATTGGAGTATCCAGGACCCTTAGTTCCTACACGATAAATACTATTTACATGATTGCTCATCGCCGTGTTATTCTTCTTACACCAAATCACTATACAGGTCACCTGATAACACACACATGACAGAGCAAGAAAACGGTAAACCAGGTACTATAGATAATGTATACTAATATTGATAAAGAGTTTGTTTGTCATGCTTCGACCAAAAGGATCAGAGTATCAATAAAGAATGTTGTAAAAACGAGAAAAAATTATTTCTTTCAGAACTTCCATTTCATGCGTTGCGTAAACGCTGTCTGTTTGTTTGTTCTGGCTAATCTCTGGAACGGCTGGACACATTTCGACGGGACTTTCGATTTCGATATGTATATTAGTTTCACCGGATTCTCGGCTAAGAGGACTCTGTTTTATATTATGTAGTGATATGTATTCTACATATCACTACATAATATAAAACAAAGTCCTCCGCCGCGTCTGTCTGTCTGTTCGCGATAAACTCAAAAGTTACTTCACGGATTTTGATGCGATTTATACCAATAGCCTGTACCGCGCCGCCCACGTATCCTCACTCACTCGGTGAAACACAGCGCAAGTGCTGTTTCACACCGGTTTTCTGTGAGGCCGTGGCATCACTCCGATCGAGCCGGCCCATTCATGCCGAAGCGTGGCTCGCCCAAGCGGCCACGGTAATTTACTCTCCATCCAAACCTGCCTATAGACATTTCCACTTCATAAAATGTTATCACAGTTGTAAAACACTGAGTAAGGGTTATGTTGTGGTCAGGAGTACGAAGCAGCGTCCGCCGTCACCGCCACCGCCACCGCCACCGCCACCGCCGTGCTGGGCCGCCCCCCGCCGCGACCCCCGCGACCCCCGCGACCCCCGCGCCCCCCGCCAGCCCTCGCCGGGGGTCACTCCCCCGACGGGAACATGACCCCCTCCATGCCCGACGTGAAAAATGAGTAAGTTATCATCTACACCAACTCTTAGGACATCATTTCAGCTGAAAAACGTCCACTGTTACATAGGGCCGTTTTCACCAACGTCCCCTAAATTTAAGGGACCACTTAGCGATATTTTCGTTTTCACCGACCTTTCGGGGCTAAGTGCTTACGCGTCTATTAAAATTTAGGGGCCCGAATGTTGACCCCCTAACAAGGTTATACAAAAACTTGTCGCTCGTTTTGCTTATAATTATTGAAATGAAGGATTTATGGGATGTTTCCAACATTGTTGAGACTTTAAAGATAATAAATAATCCTAGTTTATTCAATACTATGTAGTTAGACGAATTATAAAGATTTTGTTACAAGATTTAGGTTAATCAAGGAGTGTTATTTTTTCATTAAATAAAATTTAACAAATATTGGAATATCCTGACAACAAGGTAATAATAAAATAAACACACATAAAGTTGGTAAACTTGTTTACCCAATAAGCCTGATATTGTGGTGATAGATCGATTAGAGTGCCGCGCAATGATTATATGCTAAGCCAAAAAGAATACAAACGATCAATTACAAACAGATTCTAACCTAACACACATTATAATACTACTATTTAAATGAATAAAGAATTAGGTATAGGCAATTTATGAAGAACTAGTTTATTTTACGCTTTTAAGTGTTTTTTGGCAGAGAGTTTTCGTTGGATGTTTTTTTGGAAGTCGGTTTTTTTTTTTAAATTAATTATTAAAAGAGAAAAAAAACAAGTTGCCTAAAATATATTTTTTTGTTTTTTTTTTTCGCAAATGTTATATGCTGCGCAGTAGCGAAGTAACCGCTAACTCGCTAAAAGACTCCCAGGACTGGATTCGCCAATTGACGAAATTGTAATTTTTACCTTCTCAAAATTCGTCATCAGCTCTTGGACTATCACGCTTGCTCTTCCAGACATACAGATTTCTTTTTAAAAAGGTTACTCTGCACTTGGATTAAATCGTGTGTTGTAGAGATCTCGCAGACATACAAGAAACGGGCACAAAGAACAAAAACTCAGAACAACAATTTGTGAATCAGTGACCCCTAACGCACTTACGGGATCTCCTTCAGGATATTTCCTGGTTACGACCTTCACTAGGTCGTCTGACAACCTAGTAGGAGGCCTACCAACGCTAAGATGCGCAGGATCTACTGCTATGGAGAACCTTCGAGGAAGACTATACCCAGTAGTGGTCGTCTCAGACGCTCATCACAACAATAGAAATCGGCAGATGTATTGAATTGGAAAATAATTTACAATTTTTTTCAGGATTTCGCCGCCACAAGAAAATGACGTCATCTTGGATGATGAAGATGACCCCCTCCATATGACCTCCACAACCATCGAGAAAGAACCCCCCCTCAACCAAAACATGCCGACTACTGACGCGAACTTATCCAGCAACCTCGTCATTACCTTAGACCCACCAAGCCTGATGACCTTCGAAACCCTACTAGCCGACCAGAATAAAGTGCACTCAGATTATACCCTCCATCCTATATTCTTAACCGACTCCGGCGAAATGAACGTACCATCTCTATCTGCCGTCATAATAAATGATTGTTTAATATTCCAAGATTCGGCAAAACTGTCCCATCACTCACGTCCTCTGCAAATAAATATGGAAATAGTTAGAGAAAGTTTGAAAGTAAACCGCCAAGTGTTTATACAAGTCTACAATACTTTTCAACTTCCCGCAATTACATTAAATGTCGGCCATGTTGCTACAGACAACAACTGTCAAAATGACTTTCGAAACTACCCTCCAAAGAAGATGAAAATTGACGGCGCTATGTTGCATGATGCGTTTCGTGAAAAGAAGGGGGGTTCTTCAATATCGGGTTTTAGTTCAATAAAGGAGGTTACTATTAGTGATATCACTAGTGATATGGATGAGAATCCGAAGTCAGGGAAGGACGGGGCCTCGAAGACAGATGGGGAAAACAAAATACCTATGAACGTCTTTTCTTTTGTGGTGAGTCTGCGTTTTGTTGTCTCTAGGGGGGGTTTGGGTCTAAGGGATCATCCATTAATTACGTGAGATCCCCTGGTGAGATTTGGCTTAAACCATAACCTCATGTAATATTTTTCAAGATGTGTGTCTCTTGTGATAATGCGTTGGATTGATTCTAAAAAGGAAAATAATTATGTTATTTTTTGTTACTCCCCAGAGATTAGATTAGGTTACTACAACTGGACGGGACAATATCTTAGGTGTTTTCCTCAAACGATACCACCTTATCCTAGTGCCCCCATTAACTTACATTTTTAATCTGATGTTCAGTACAGGTGTCTTTCCTAAATAATTCAAACTTGTTGAATTGAATCCTATCTACAAGAGTGGTGACAGAGCCCTTGTCAGTAATTATAGGCCTATTTCCATTCTTCCTACTTTATCTAAAATAGCAGAAAGTTTAATTAACAGACGGCTAATTGAATACCTTGAAGCCAAAAAGTTGTTGTCAAGATCACAGTATGGTTTCCGATCTGGCACTTCCACAGCTGACGCTGTACATGATTTGATAGATCTTGACAAACTTGACAAAAAGAAAAAAGCTATTGCAATATTTCTAGATCTCGCTAACCCACTTTTACTTGACAAACTGGAAAGGTTGGGTATACGGGATATACAGCATAAGACACCAAAGGGTAAGAGTCGGTGAGATGATTAGTGATGATCTTCCCGTGACAGTTGGTGTACTGGGTACAATCGCTGTAATTTCCAACTTAAAAATGGCAAAATTGTAACATTGACACCGCTTTGATTTTTGATGGAGACACTTGGGAAGAGACCTAGGCACTTGCTCAGCAGGGATTTAATGCGGTGTGTTCTTGACTATGAAACAATGGCTTAACACTTAATATAACTAAAACTAAATATATGTCTTTCGCAATGACAAAGATTTCACAGAATCTGCTTGAACCTTTATCTATCACAGCCCACATCTGTCAAGCCTTACATTCCTGCTCCTGTATTCATCTAGACAGTACCTTCACTATCAAATATCTCGGTGTGGTGGTGAATAGTTTATTGAGCTTCAAACAACATTTAGATCTTCTTACATCTAGAATCCGAAAATTGATATATATTTTTAAAAGATTGCGTAACGTGGCTGATAAAAAAAAAAGCGGCCAAGTGCAAGTCGGACTCGCCCACGTCTGTCTGTCTGTCCGTCCATATGTCACAGCCACTTTATTCCAAAACTATAAGACCTATCTGTGAACCACATTAAGATTTTCATACAAAAATAGAAAAAAAAACCAATAAATTTTGGGGGTCCCCATACTTAGAACTGAAAATCAAAAAAAAAATTTTCATCCAATCAGCCAACCAACAACAAAATATATGATGTACATTATCATGCAAACTTCCACCGAAAATTGGTTTGAACGAAATCTAGTAAGTAGTTTTTTTTTTAATACGTCATAAATCGTAAACTGCAATTTACCTTTTATTCAATCAACACACATATAAAAATAAAATAAAAATTATATTATGTTACTTGCTGCTGCGGAACCCTTCATGGGCGAGTCCGACTCGCACTTGGCCGCTTTTTTTTGCCTTTGGCACGGAACCCTAAAAACGGTTTTTAGGGCCTTATTTTCTTTTTTTTTTACTTGTGGAAATCGCCTCGGACCGTCACCTCACAGGGGTTAGCGGCGGGGCGGTGTGTCGGACTCGAACCGACTAAAACCACACGGTGTGCCACTCTGCGCCTGTGACGGGAGGAATCCGGGAACTGCTGATATCGACACGTCCGGACCCCTCCCAGCGCTTGCCCGCACTGAAGCGGGCACCGTCAGCTGGTAAAGATTCTCAATGTAGGCGACGTACGTCGCCCCCTCGCGGGTGGCCACTAGAGCGGATGGAGGGGAAAGCCCGTCCCGACCATCCGCGGCCACACTCAGGGCGGCATGAGGCGCTGGTAGGCGCGCCTCCGCCGCCCGGTTCGCCGGCGGCGGATTGGGTCCGAGTGGACATCGTCCTCCCGGGCCTTCTCCGCCACCTCCTTCTGCGAGATTACATCTTCGCAGAAGGTTGCGACCGCGGTAAAACTGCTATCGCTACCGGCCATGGAGCGCATGACGACCGGTAGCGAGAGATCTCCTCCGATGACTGCAGTGAGGGCCCGACGCTGCGATGCCCAAGCGGGGCAAATCGCCAGCGTATGCTGGGCCGAGTCCTCACTGCAGTCGCAGTGGTGGCAGGCGGGACTCAGTTCCCTCCTGGCGACCGAGTGCAGGTACTTCCCGAAGCAACCGTGCCCGGAAAGGACCTGCGTCAGTCCGAAGGAAAGGGTCCCGTGCTGCCGCCCTGCCCACTCGACGGTGACCGGCTGAAGAGCCTCCACGGCGGCAAAGCCAGCACGTGGAGTCTCCAGCCGGAACGACCATCTAGCCATCGTGGCTCGACGAGCGGCTTCACGCCACTCGCGTACCTCTTCGGGCGGAGGGCGAAAGCCACTCTCCGCCCGGAATTCAGCAACCTGGCGATTCAGCGAGCACTTCCGCCTCCATCGCACGCCGCCTCGATTGACACCTTGCGGTATCCGCGTGTGGCTCTGACTGCCAATACCCTCTGAGGCCGCCAGAGGCGAGCCTTATTCAGGGCAGTCAGAGCCGCCACCCACACCGGTGCGCCATACAGCGCCATCGACCGGACCACCCCCGTGTAGAGGTGTCGCGTTGCGACGCTGCTCCACCCAAATTGGGCAAAAGTCACCTAAGGGCAGTGGCAGCGTCGACCAGCTTCGGACCAAGCTGTCGGAAGCGCTCGTCGAAGAGCCACCTACCGTCGAGTATAAGGCCCAGATACCGCATCTAGAGCCGAACCGGTACAAGGACCGAGTTGACCTCGATGGATGCGCCGGCGAGTGGACCACGACAGGGCCCATGAAACAACAGGGCCTCCGTCTTGTCCAGGGCCACCCGTAAGCCCAGCGCCTCTATGCGCCCGACCACCAAAGAAACCCCTGGTGGCCAGGTGCGCCGCCTCTTGGAAATTCGCCCCCCGGGCTGTGACCGATGTGTCATCGGCGTCACAAATTACGCCCAGCCCGGGGGGGGGAGACGACCTCGCAGGATCCAGTCGTACCCCACGTTCCACAGGAGTGGTCCAAGGACAGACCCCTGCGGAACGCCGCACGACATGGGTCGCCGTCTCAAGACGCCCTCTCGGTCCTCGTACACGACGGTACGCTCCTCCAAATAGTCTGCCACCAGCCGCCTCAGGTACTCTGGCACCCCGTGATACTGAAGTGCTTCCGTCATGCAGCTGCATTGCAGACTATTGAATGCGTTGGGGATGTCCAGAGACACGGTCACGGCCCCAAGGCGCATCACGGCATCGACCGTCGAACGTCCCTCTCGGAATCCGAATTGGGCGTCCGACAGGTTGGGCCCCACCTCGCAGAGGTGCCGGACGATGCGGGCAGAGAGTATCCTCTCAAACAGTTTACCCGCCTCGTCCAGCAACACGATGGGCCTATAGGCCGTGACCGAATCGGCAGGCCGTCTCGGCTTCCTTAACAGGACCAGCTTCCCGGATTTCCAGCACTCAGGGAAGCGTCCGGACGCCAGGCTAGCGTCCAACACTTCCCTGAGGCGGTCCGACATATGGTCGAGGGCTCGGGCCATCACTCGGGCGGTTTATGTGGCCCTATGTCAACCAATACTATCGTATTGTATCTCAGTATGGGGTGGCGCCTGTAAATATAACCTCATAAAACTTGAGACAGCTCAAGGGCAGTTCTTAAGGTGAGCCATTCCCTGCCTTTCTTATACCCTACTTAGGACTTGTACCAACTTGCGGATGTTTAACTTAACAGTATACTACGGCAGCATTCTCATCACGTTTACAATCCCATGCGCCCTAAGAAATGCCTGAATCACAAGGTTTGTATTTTCCGGCAAATTATTTGTGTTCATGGGAAGGTTTATAGCAATAAATTTATTATTAGAGAATTTCGAGAAATGAAATAATAATAGTTATTTTTCTGGATTAATATGTATTTTCTCGTCCCCCAGGATGCTGTTGACCCCGAGGATCATGAGGTATTAGGTGAAGCGGCTCCCAGCGGTTGTGAGACCATGAGAGTGGGGAACATTCGTTCCCTCCATCGCGAGAAGGGACTCCACGCTGATATTATAGACCTCTGCTGAGTTACATACAACAGTTTAAAGTGTTTGTTTATTTGTACATATGCATCACCTAAAATGATGCATCGGTTGTGATGGTTTTTTCCTAGTAGTTTCGTGTAGCCAGTTTCATATAACACTGACCCTAAAATTTGTAATTTTAGTACAAAGTTTAAAGTGTAGGGTGTTAGTCTACAAAAATTATAGTCGTTATAAAGTTTAACGGATATATCATTTAAATTAAGTTCACAATTATCACATAAGGGTAAAAAGCACGAATACACAAAATATTCAGTTTAGGAAGATGAAAGAACAGGATAGGGGCATTTCACGTGAAGCGGATAACGAAAAAGGGTCAGGATTCCGATTTCGTTTATACTTTAGTATGTTATGCCTGTACATATCCTTGACACAGATACGAAATAATAGGTCTTTACCTATGAAATTGCCGTTTTGTATGCAATAAGTGAAAGTGTACTTATTTTTTCAAACTTTTTTATTTCTGTTATTCGAAGTAATCACCCATGCAATCGACGCATCTTTGCCAACGCATTGGTAGTTTATTGATGCCCTTCTTGTAAAAATCAGCTGGACGGGAGGCAACAAACTCTTCAAAGGCATTTTGTACTGCCTCTCGGGAATTGAATTTTTTACTCACTAAAAGTTGTCTAAATTTTGGAAAAAGTAATAGTCGGTAGGTGCAAGGTCTGGTGAGTATGGCGGATGAGGGAGAGCTTCCAACCCCAGCTCTTGCAGCTTGGAGACTGTCTGTTGCGCAGTATGGGGTCGCGCGTTGTCGTGAAGGAGCAGTGGGGACGACCGATTGACCAAAGCTGGTTGCAGATGTGCAAGCTTCTCCATCATTCTCTCCAGTTCTTCACAGTACACATCTGCATTAATGCTCATGCCGTTTTGTAAAAAGCTGTGGTGAATCACACCCGCACTAGACCACCAAACAGTGGTCATCACCTTTTTAGGGGTCATTTTTGGTTTAGGGCATTGCTTTGGTGCTGAACCAGGGTCTAACCAACTTGCTGAGCGCTTTCGATTGTCGAACAGAATCCATATTTCGTCGCACGTAACAATTCGTTTCAAAATTCCTTCATTTTTTTGCCTGTTGAGCAGCGCAAGGCAGGTCTCGACGCGTACGTTGCGCTGGCGATCGTTAAGGTCGTGGGGCACCCATCTATCAAGCTTTTTTACCTTGCCAATTTGTCGCAAATGGATCAATATTGTTTTGATGCTTACATTAAAAGCTGCTGCTAGCTCAGCTGTAGATTGAGTTTCGTCAGCTTCCACAATCGCCTTTAATTAATTGTTTTTAACCAAAGTCTCCGGACGACCACGTGCTTCATTTTTCAAGTCAAAATTTCCAGAACGGAACCGGGAAAACCAATAACGGGTTGTGCGTTCGTTTGTAGAGTTCTCTCCGTAAACGTTTTTGATGTTACGTGCCGTTTGTGTCGCGTTGGTGCCACGACGGAACTCATATTCCATAATTACACGAAATTTTAAAGTATCCATTATGACGAAAAATGTTCAAATGTAATGAAAATACAACGCTAATCAAAAAACAAAAGACTGAGTTTGTAAATAGAATGTCATGGTTTTAAAACAAAATTAATTTGAATTTAGAATACAGAGCCATTACAAACTTTTTTTATTTGAAATGACCAGTACTGAAGAAAGGCAATTTCATATTGCATTTGCAAGCTTTGTTTTTAAAATATAGGTCTTTGAAGATTTCAGAAAACGTGAGGTATGCACTACTTCGAATGTCATTATCAGTTCAAAAATAGTAATTTTCGGACAAATTGAACACTAGAACACAGTTATATACCTACTACATTTAATAACCTTTATATCCTCATAATTCGAATTTTTATTGTCATTTTTAATTGCTTAAAAAAATTTTTTTTTTTTCGTTTTTGACGTAGTTTGCATTTTTTTTTTATCATAAAAATAAAGCTTAAGTATATTATGTTTAAGCATCATGCTAAGTTTTATAGTGGGCCGCGCAGTCGTTTAGGAGCTACATATATAATAATGACGAAGCGCGGTAATGGCCCCGTTTTAGCGTCTAGTCAGTTAGCGAGACTTACTGAAATATTTCTTTAAGTAACAGGTAAATAACACTGTCTCTGGTATATCTTCGCTTAGATAAGGCAGTAGTCCCACCGCCAGCGAGAAAACGACTAACTATCGGCTATTTTTTCGCTCAAGAAACTAACAATAGATAAACATTCCGTGTGTGCTAGGTAACTAAAATCTGTTTGAAGTCGGTGCCAAGCCAAAAATTATACGAACGAACAATTACAAAAATAAGCGATAGTCGCTTGGCACCGACTTAAAACAGATTCTAGGTACCTATCACACATTATAATACTACTATTTAAATGAATAAAGAATTAGGTATGGGCAAGAATTGGCACATAGCAATTTATGAAGAGCCAGTTTATTTTACGCTTTTTAGTGTTTTTTGGCAGAGAGTTTTCGTTGGATGTTTTTTTGGAAGTCAGTTCAATCTGGACCAAATTTAAACGGGACCACACGGGAAGCACCAGCTTTCAAATAAAAAAAGAATCATCAAAATCGGTTCACCCAGTCGAAAGTTATGAGGTAACAAACATAAAAAAATACAGTCGAATTGAGAACCTCCTCCTTTATTTGAAGTCGGTCAAAAATTAAACCGTTTGGTTATGGTTTTTATTTGTGATAATTTTGTTGAAGAGAGTTTTAGTGTAAAAAGCCTTTTAAAATATACCTACTAGGTGGTTTGAAAAGATTCCGACCTCAACGTAAAGATTTAATCTTTGCACTTGCATTGTGCATCGCTAAAAGTTTGTAAAGTTCAAGGGAAATAAATAAATGGGCAAAAATGTTAATAAATCTTTCGACTGTCGGCACTTGTTGAAATATATTCTAGAATTAAAGTCACTTGTACTTATTCCACTATTTTTATCGACTTTAATTCTGACCGGTTTCGCCTATGGCAATATAAAAGGTTTAAGTAACCTTTTTATTTTGTGTAAGGTCCTACCAAAATGACTATACTGCTTGAAAGCGGAGGCAGAAAGAGTGGTGGTCACCATACTCACTGCGAATGCAGACAATGTAACAACCACAGAACACATATACTCAATGAGAAGAATGTCAACTCCATACATAATAAATGAGGAAATTTTTCCTTAGCGTCCTGAGCCATCTTTTGGCGGCCCAAATGAAACTTTTATTAGGGCGGGCAATTCAAAATATGTATTTCTATTTTCTAGTTAATATTGGGGTTCAAAATTAGATTACTGTACTTTTCGAATAGTTCCTTGAAGAAATCTGATTATTAATAAAATCAGAGAACCACATCTTCAAAGAAAATTTTAATCGAAAAACACAGTTCAGAGAGTTCAATAAAATCAGTAACTTTATTAAAAGTTTATTGCAATTACAAATCTTGCTATGAACGTACATGTACATGATTACTATATATTTAAAACAGGTTTTCAAGTATGTAATAAAATATTTCATTGATTTCCTTTAAATATAAGTCTAAAGTCGATATCCAGTTGCCATTCCAACATCTTTAAGGAAATAACACCATCATTCTTTAAATATATAATAAATATTCTTTAAACTCTATAGTTAAGTACAAATTCAAATTAAAACTTACATTTTTGTAAATATAAGTTTTAATAACTCGGAACTGAACGCAACGGATATGTTATATCTTTAACTAAATGATACGGTCCATAAGTGGTAAGCTTACTTAATATTAACCTCGTAACATTGTTTACATTTGTCGTAGGAAAATGAAATAACCAGGAACTGATTACACCTTGCTTTAGTAAACTAGATCATAAAGTAATACAACAACAATTGTTGAGAAATCTGACTACTTTACTAATTTAAAACAAATAAACATAATACATAACTAAATTTCAATAAAGTTTGTTTTTATTTGAATGTAGTTAAAATGTTGAATTAATTGATTTAAGGATTAAATACTGTGTAATATATAATAGTCAATATCAAGGTACCACTCCATCTCTAAGGAAATATCCATCCCTCAGGGATTTCATGAAACACTTAATGGTATCATTTCTTGTTAACTTTTGTATTGTAATATCAACATGAGTTGCATGAGTTTTATCTTGTAATGTTAAAGAATAATAAAATGAATTGAATATTTAAAACAACCTGATTAGTATGTGCTGGTTTGAATAAATAAATTTCAAACTGTGTAGTTATGGACACATTTAAAACTTTTACTTTTATAAACTCAGATTATGATATTTTTTAACTCAAAGATATGGACCATAACCGGTTAATATTTCTACATTAAACATAATATCTAAGCTTACATAATATTAACCGCTTAACGTTGTTTACGTACATCGCAGGAAAATGATATAACTAAGACCTGATTACATCTTTCTTTAGTAAACTAGATCATAAAGTGATACCACAACAATTGTTGAGAACTCTGACAACTTTACTAATTTAAAACATAACCACATAATACATATTTAAGCTTCAATAAAGTTTGTTTTAATTAAATTTCATTAAAATTTTCAATTCATTGAAATAAGGATTAAATCCTGTGTAAATATGGAACTAGGCACATTTCTTTGTTGCAGGTACTAAATTGTGTGGTTTCTTAATTTATGCATAAATATTAGTCGATATCCAGTTACCATTCCAGCATCACTAAGGAAATAACCGTCTCTCAGGGATTTTATGAAATCCTTAATGTTATGATTTCCTATTGCTAACTTTTATAATATATCAACAAGAGTTTCCTGAGTATTATCTTGGAATGTTAGAGCAATAAAATGAATTGAATGTTTTCAAACACCATAATTCATACTCGTTGGTTTGAAATAATATTCTTCAAACTTTATAGTTAAGGACACATTTAAAATTAAGACTTTTACTTATTTCTGTAAATATAAACTCAGATCAGGATATTTTTTAAGTAAAAGATGGACCGTAACCCGTTAATGTTACAACATTATACATAATATCTAAGCTTACATAATATTAACCACGTAACAATGTTTACATTTATCGCAGGAAAATGATAAAACATGGGTCTGATTACATCTTTCTTTAGTAAACTAGATCATAAAGTAATACAACAACAATTGTTGAGAACTCTGACAATTTTAATAAAACTCAAAACAAATCAACTTATATCTATTTAAGTTTCAGTAAAGTTTGTTTTTAACTGAATATAATTAAAATGTTCAATTCATTGAATTAAGGATTCAATACTGTATGGTACTTTTTTATAGGCACATTTATTTGTTGTGTGTACTAAAATATTTGCTTTCATAATTTATATTAATTAAAACCAATTGAATATTTTCAAACACTATCATTAATACTTGCTGGTTTGAAAGAATAATCTCCAAACTCTATAGGTAAGGACACATTTAAATTAAAACTTGTACCTATTTGTGTAAATATAAACTCAGATTATGATATTTTTAACTGAAGGATATGGACCATAAACAGTTGATGTTAGAACATTATCCTACTAATATTATAAACTCGAAAGTTTGTAAGTATGGATGGATGTATGTTACTCTTTCACGCAAAAACTACTGAACGGATTTGGATGAACTTTACAGTAATAAAGCTTATACATCAGAATAACACATGCTACTATTTGCCGCGATAACCGACATACACGCGGGCGGAGCCGCGGTCAACAACTAGTACCTACATAATATCTAAACTTACATAATATTAACGGCGTAACATTGTTTACATTTATCGCAGGAAAATAATATAACTAGGAAGTGATTACATATTTCTTTAGTAAACTAGATCTTAAAGTAATACGACAACAATAGGCATGACGACAGTAACCAAGAACATGTATTTATCTGATGAAATTAGGTTCATCTTTACAAATAAATAAAATTGGAGTGTCTGTTTGTAATATTAAATAACCGCTTTTACTAAATTCATATGTGTGTATACATGGTACATATTATACCAAAATATCACGTTTTACATTTTTTTCTGTCAGTCTGTTTGTTCCAGCTCTCCAGTCTCCGGAACGGCTAGACCGATTTTGACAGGCATTTCACTGATAGGTAGTTGATTATATAAGGAGTTACTTAGGCTACTTTTTCAGACTAGCTTCGCCTCGTTAAGTTGAACACTAATCAGAGCGAGTTACGTCACGTTTATGTAAACATTTTGTTTGGATATAATCGACGATCACTTTACTGTTGAGTGCTATAATTGACACTAGTTGACAAATGGCACCACTGAGCGTTTTGGCGTGAATTATAAACATAAAATATTAATCGCGTTTTTTCCTACTAAAACTTAATTTTTTTGCAGAAATACGATCGTTTTTGACAATCGGAGATACTTCCGAACATCATACAATAGTTTTTCAAAATTTGTCATCATGCTTATTCAATGCTTGATCAAGTTTTAAAAGAAATCTTGCATATCTAGAAACAGTTGAATGTGTCCTGTGCTTTCTTTGACATTGGTCGAATACGTTTTGCCTCTTCTAAGATCTGGCGTCGCAGCATTCACACTATCAAAAAGCATGTCCATTTTTGGTATTAAGTTAGATGTTGCGGTGGCCTCACTCGGTCGGCATGTCCCCTGGAAATATACAAATTCAAATTTAAGTACTAGAAGTACATGATAGAAATATGAATGTATATTTCATCATCATCAACAGCTTTTAATAGTAAACTGCTGGACATATTGTTTGTTGAAACTAGATTGTAAAACTATATAATTATATAGTATAGTTCTATACATTATATAGGAATATAAAGTATTTACATACACATACACACAAAGTATTTACATATAAACATACAATATAATACAGTGTATGGTCCCCTACAGGCGTCTCTTTAAAAAAATATTTATTTTTAATCAATAGCCAATTAATAAGGACTTTCATACAAACTTTCGACCTTTATTTTAACCCCTTTAGGAGTAGAATTCTCATAAATACTGATATTAGCATTCATTTACTTGTAATCAACTCATTTTCAAAGATAAAGGTTTCTTAAGGTAACTTAAAAAATGATGGACCTCCATGCAATCTTTCAATGCATATTTCATCTCCTTAAGGGTAGAATATCCAGAAACGCTTGAATACGTATCTATTAATTTTTAATCAGTAGTCCAAAGATAAAGTTTCATGTTCAACTTAAAAAATGACAGACTTCCATACAAATTTTCCACCTCTATTTCAACCCCTTAGGAGTAAAATAACCAGAAATGCTTAAATACGTATTTACTCATTTTTAATCAGTTCACAGTAACATAAAAAATGACGGATTTCGGTACAAACTTTCAACCCTTATTTCACCACCTTAGGGGCAGAAATTCCGAAATTCCTACCTAAGTAGGTGTCTACTCAATAAAAAGATCCCAGTCACCAAATTTCATAGCCCTAAATTCAATAGTTTACGCTCAGCGATGATGAATCAGTCAGGACATATTATTTTATAATATATTTCGAACTAGCTGTTGCCCGCAGCTCCGCCCGCGTGTATGTCGTTTAAATGTGTGTATGTCGCGGCAAATAGTAGCTTATGTGTTATTCTGATGTCTAAGCTATATTACTGTAAAGTTTCATTCAAATCCGCTCAGTAGTTTTTGTGTGAAGAAGTAACAAACATCACACTCACAAACTTTCGCCTTCATAAATTAGTATGATGTGATATCGCGAAAAATAGAAGCATGTGTTATTCTGATGTCTAAGCTACATTACTGTAAAGTTTCATTCAAATTGGTCGAGCCGTTTGCGCGTAAAGAAGTAACAAACATACACACAAACTTTCGCCTTTATAATATAGTAGGATATCAATATTTAAATAATATCTAGCAGTTTATACGGAGCAAAAAGTGTTTTCTTACCATTAGCTATTTTAGAATAAATTCCATCTGCAACTGAATGACTTAAAACTTGTGCTGCAAGTTTTCACCTTCATTTTTTTGTTTGATGTAAGGGTAGAGGTGTTCCTCTTTTAAGCATGGTGCAAACACAAAATTTGGATTACTGTTATCTAATTCATAAAATAGTTTGATATGGCTCCATTTAGCAATTCCTGAAAATAATGTACAAACAAAATCAATAAAATATTGCTTACTTTGTTTATTTACTCACAGTTTTTTATAGGAACTGCACCTAAAAGAAGTTATCGGTAAATTAACATTATTTAATTGTTTGTTTTTAGCTATAAGTAAATCAAATTTGCTTTACTACATAAACACAACTTTAGCAAAGTATTTCATTATTACAATTTAATTAATTTTAACTCAGGTTTTTGTCACTATCAGTAAAGTACTCTTACTCCTTACAACGCAGCAACGCACTTGTGACGCCTCTAGTAATACGGATTCCATGGGCGGCGGTAATCGCTTATCATCAGGCTATACGTCTGCTTGTTCGCCCCTATTATGACTATGATATGACTGCATGCGGTTGGCCTAGTGGTTTCAGCGGTCGCCACGCCTCTTGCTACTGCGCCAAATGTCGTGGGTTCAAATCTCACGCGGTAGAAATCTTTGTGTGATCCACAAATTGTTGTCCCGAGTCTGGGTGTTCTTTGTGTCCGTTTCTTGTATGTTTGTAAAGCCCACCGCGACACAGGATGCTTATTCTTAATGCGGGTGTTAAAAAAATACCGATGAAATTGAGAACCTCCTCCTTTTGGAAGTCGGTTAAAAAACAATATTTAACAGAAACAAAAAAGAAACAACTTACCTATTCCTTGTTTGTTGTCAGATGTTATATCAGTCGTAAATTGTATATCATATTTTTAAAATAGATTTCTAAAACACTGTGTTCACCCTCTTTAATTATAGGATGCTCCCAAGAGACATAGAGCTCTCTTGTTGACTCCATTCATGTCGCAAACTGACACACATATGTTTAAGCCAGCAAGACTGTAAAACCTGAAAAAAGTAATATGTAACTTATATAATTATAAATATAATACACACTGCAATACTTAAAGCATAAAATGGAAATTGCTTACCTCTTTTTACCCGACTACTGCAAAGCCTAAGGAGGGTTATATCAACATAGACAATCTATCTGCTGTCACAGCTGCACCTGACAAAAAATATGCAACTGGCTGCGTAACTTTTTTCCATATACCACCACCATGAAGACAAGGGTGTGTCAAGCTACCTGTGTTGTATGATTTTGGAAGCCTTCAATTAAAGAAATATTCTTTGAGTAGTACTACAAATGTTTCATGATGGACATCTCGTCCCACAAAAGAAGCAATGTCCAGTATGCATTTTAAATTTACTTAATAATGATGTCAGTATAGGCAGGCAAATGATTTTTCTTAATAGTTTACAACAAGTTGATGACTTTTTGTTCAGCCTCAGTGCTATTATTTTTTCCTCTACATTCCACCGACGAATACACATTTTTGGTCTCAAAACAGGAATAAACATTCCAGATGTGCCGGCAATAGGAACAAACGTGTTATTTGTTACTGCAACACTGGGAATAGGAACTGTCAAAACCTGAAATTAAGAGAAATAAATTATCAGTCTCCAGCCTTTGTTCCAATTACTTGAAGTCCGGTGTTTGCGCAATATGCGTTCTTTACATATTTCGCAACAAGTTTTGCCTAAAATTATATTTTATTAAATATTAAAATAATCATGATAACAACTTAGTTGTTTCATAACCTAAAATTATTGTAATTAATTTACATGGACTATCAGAATTTTCACATTCATCAACCCATAATGTCCCACTGCTGGGTTCGGGTCTCCCCTCTCAGGAGTGTGTTAAGGCCATACGTCCCCACGCTGGCCTAGTGCGGGATGGGGAATTTTCACATTAAAACGAATATAAGATATTTTTCGACGCTAAGGTTATCACAGAGTGTTTTTAGTTTTTTTGTTATTTTAATCCACAATTTTTCCCATATATATCTGTTGAAAATATGAATGGTGTAGTATGTAAGCTCAACATTGACTTGTATATTTCTGAACGTGTGTAATACTTTTTTTATGTTTTGACACTGATGTTAATTATCGTCACTAACCTCTGTGACTGCATGATAAATAAAAGTACATCTGAAATGTGATTTATTATCCTGCTAAAGTCTTTCCATCCGTCAACCATTGTAGCGGGGCTTGTGCGCACTCAAGCATTCCAACAATATCTATGTTATAAGTCATACTCAAGTGTATACCAGCTAACTGTCGCATTCGGAACACAAACATTTAATTTTTGACATTTTTTTAATGGGAACAGAAAACATATTCAGATATAGATATTAAAGTTACAATGGATTGAATTAGTAAATAAAATTAACTGACCTCATCACTTTCTACATCATGTACTGTTGTTCTACAAAGCTTATTATTAATATAACATGTTGCTCTAAAATGTTTACTGCACAACTTGTATTTGTTAAATAGTTCCTTTTGAAAGTTTGATGAGAACCAAGTTTAATTTGGAAAACAATACTTCGGCCATAGTTCACTAGTTAGGTATATGTTTACTGTTGTTAGTACTGAGGTAGAAAACACAAGTTGAATCTTATGTTGAGTACTAGAGATAATCTTAGAAAGGTTTCATAAAACTACAAACAAATTATGAACTATAAAAATTAAAATGACAACTAAATCTGTTATTCGTAATAGAAGGAATCACACCAGTAATAGAATACAAATATGTAAAGCTAATACAGCATTATCCATAAAAGTACATTCAATATTGACCTGTCACTTATAATAGGGTATCTGATGGATAAACTAAAGTTAAATTGTTTTGTAAATTCTGTTTAACATTTTATCATAAATTTACATTCTTACTGATAGTTATGAATTTTGGCATGCATCTATTTGCTAAGTTCAAAGGTGCTGTAATGCTACCAGTTTTTTGGGAACGCTACCAGTAGGTGAAGATGTGGAGTTTTTTGACGCCTGTATGTAAATATTGTTATTGTTTTTTTAAATTATGATTTTGTTCAAAGGTTATTAAATATTTGTAGGTTATTAATTTTATACCATTTAAAAGTAGAAATTCTATAATATTATTAATACAGCTAATTATAAGTTTAATTATTGTAGGCTTAATTGGCAGAACATAAGTAGTTGATCATTATCAATTCTGTAAACATCACATGTATCCTATGATTCACAATGAAGAATCTTGATTCACTGATATTGATAAATTACCTTCTAGCATATAGACTATATTTAAAGATGTCTCAAGTATCAGTTGAACTCTAATTATCTGAAATTTGTTTTAAGTTTACATCAAAACATAATCGGCATTCCATTAGAATGCGCTTTATATTTAGAAACTCATCTCAAAATTGGGTTTAACTTACTGTTCCTAATTACATTTGCACATTTTCGACTTTACTATTTCATATCATGTAGCAAAATGAAAATATGGATTTTTACAAACATCAAATTAAAGGCCTGGTCTTGAGCAGCCCACATTCCATCCACTGCAGACCACTTAATCTTGATGAATTTATCAATATTGTTTTATATCATTAACAAGAATCAGTCTTCCTTATATTAAATATAATACTTATTAAACAAAATGAATGACTAGCCGCTACCTTTATCAGAACATTCAAATTATTATGAACACTTATCATGTTGAACTGTCAAAGTATGTATGTTTCTAAATACATATATATATATACTTTTGTATGCATATATATGTATTTAAAGATACCTATGTATTTTATACTTCTGTCATGAAACAAAAGATTGTAGAAATTTTAATTTGAACAATTATGCTGGACCTTGCATAAAAACTTTGCATTATTATTTAAATGATGTTCAGCTTAAATATCATGAAACTTAGGGAAATTTTCTTATTTTAGACTGATAACGATGTACTGTACTGAACTAATTATGAGAGTAATATTATTATAGATTTTATGTTCCTAACACGTTTAAAGGTTAGGTTTAGGTACCAGGTTATATTCTTCGTTATATGAATCATGAACGCTGCGTAACTTCGATTGTATCAGACTGTTAAATAAGTTTTATACGGATTTCGGGCCTAGAGAGCCTGATTTTCATTTTGTAATTAAAAATACAGCCTAAAAAATTTAGTTAGGATGTAACCACTTACCGTAGACTATTTTTAGGTAAACGATTCAATGTGATACTGGGATCTTTGGAAGGCGAAGACCCCCATTCACAGCATGTTCTCGTCGTTTCTTTATTGGAACTCTTGTAAAATAATTAAAAAAAAAAGAATAACTTTTTGTCTGACAATGTAGCACTTGAATTCACTCAAACACTATTACATTACAACGGAACGAAAGGAAAAGAGTATATAACTCAACACTTTGCACGGCTTAAAGCAGGAGCAATCGAAATTAGTTCATTTTTGTTGAAATAAAAAATATTAAACCGAAATTACAAGTTAACCGATTCGGAAATTCGTAGGCAGCCATTTTGTTATATTTTGTAGTGCTGCCAGTAAATGACACGAAATTATTGGTTAATATTTAAACTTCGTTTTTTTTATATATAAACTACGATTAAGATACTTTTCAATGTTGTATAACTACCAAAATTATAATCGTAATTATCTTCAAGGTTTTAAAAAAGAAAAAAATAAATCAACTTTTCAAACTTATGTCAATATTTTCAGTGGTATCATTGCAGCAGAAACTATATCGCTGTTCTTGTCTTTTCACTATCGCTAACTCCGTCATACAATAGCACCTTCCCAGGAAACAAAGTCTAGTTGACAGTTGACTGGGACTGGTAACAACGCAGCATGGCGACCACACCATGGCGGCCTAGTGATGCTTCTGCATCATTTCGCTTTATTTTTCCGGTTGACCGGTTTCGCCTTATCATGATATTTGAAGGCGTTATGACATTACTCTTTTAAGTAGGTAATTGGAATAAGTACAAGAAAGTTTAACTCTAGAATGTAATAAAAATTGACTTGTTGGACACTTTTCATACTACCCGCCAATATTGTTATTCGCCACGATGTTGGTAGTATGACAACTTAGTTGTTAAGTTTAAGAAAGTTATTAAAAAGTATTTTTGATTCCAAAAAGTTGATACATTTTTAACAGAGATCATTCTGGTTCATAAAGTGTTGTGTAGTGGTTTTACAAACGCTATAAAAGTATTATCATCTTATAAATAAAATGTTGAAGTGTCTGTTTGTAATTTCACAGAATCATTTTTTTTCTGTCTGTCTGTTGATTCTAGCTAATTTCTGAAACAGCATGGCCTATTTTGACGAGACTTTGGCTTTCGCAGGTAAAACCGGTTGAAGTAGTACTCCACCCCAAATAATCTTGGGAATAATAACGCCTAAGAAGATGAAATAGAAGCATAGGTACTTACATTTTCTTTTTCTGAGCAGTAATTGTACGGCGTTTGAATCAGGGGCCACGGTCGTGCTTTTACCCCCAAACCCCAAAATTGGGGGAGTGGAAGTTTGTATGAGACTTTCACTATTTTATTTATTTTTGGTATACGGACTTTTTCGAAAGAAGATGCGAGAAATACGTTTGATGTTGATTGATCACTGCTACTATGAAGATTTCGCACCATAGAGTTATACAGCTCATTGTTTCGCACACTGACTACCAAACAGCCATCACCCATGATTTGAAGAGGCATGAATACAGGAATATGCAAGTACACAAAAGGGAAAATGGTACGCGTCGATCCAGGGAAACCCGCCAAACCTTGGTACTTCTACAAGAATGAAAACATAGACAGCAGAAAGTTCATTGCCATTGTGAACAGACTAAAGTTTGGCCATTGCTACATTCCTACTCACCGGAACAGACTTAACTTAATTTCGAGTTACGCATGTGAAGTGAACTGTGAAATTTTGTAGTAAAAAAACTTGAAAGCGAAACTCCATCAAACTGTTTCCAATCAAATATCAACGACTGGCTTAAAAGGGCTAGAACCCACAGCCGTAAAAACTAGTCTTAAAAAAACCGTATTTGTCATTAATTGTCAATTGTCAACTCTGTGATGTTTGGTGGAAAGCAATGTCTACGCTTTTACATATTAATACATAAGATAATGAATAATATTCAAACTTTAAAATATATTAACGAACCGTAGAAGTGAAATAAGTTATTACCTTAACAGTTTCACCTCTTCTTTAAGTTAGATTCAGGTATAAAAACAACAGAAATGGCAGAGTCGTACGAGGCGCCAGATTTATTGAATATTTTTACGAAAATAGTGTGTGATAAACAGAAGTATTGCTTTGTATGTCTAAGAACGAGTGATGAACGACGTCTCGTAAAGCCCAAGGCCTTCAAAGACTTCCTGTATGCTGCTAAAGTTAAAACGAATGGTAATGTAAGTATTCTAAGTCAAATTGTGTATGAGTATTGTAGAATGCATTTCGTGAGGTTACTTTTCTCTGGAATAATAAACCAAGTAGTAGATAGCAAAATTGATCATGAGTGTCGTTAACTATCAATTTACTAATACCAGTTTTAAATTTTGTCTTAGACTTGTATATTTGACCAGATATGAATCTGGCAAGAAACTCCATTGTTGCTCCTTTTAAAAAATAATAATACGGTTTACAATATTTTTTTCACTAAGAGACTTGAATGAGAACGAAGTCGACCAAAGAAAACAAAATAAAAGGTTTGGAGTCATTGCTGCACAGCCATGAGCTAACTCATCATGCGCTGATCTTACTGATAGCTGCAAGATATTTACATTGCTATATTGTGACATTGTATTGTTATATTGTGAGGTCCACTTATGGAAAATAAAATCCAAATAGCATTTTCACTCACAGTCAAATTTAAAAAGATGTAATATGTCCAAATAAAACTTTTTATAAAAAAAAAAAAACCGACTTCCAAAAAACATCCAACGAAAACTCTGCCAAAAAAACACTTAAAAGCGTAAAATAAACTGGTTCTTCATAAATTGCCTATACCTAATTCTTCATTCATTTCTCATTCATAGAATCTGTTTGAAGCCGGTGCCAAGCGACTATCGCTTAGACTTTTTTAATTGTTAGTTTGTATTCTTTTTGGCTTAGCACCGACTTCAAACAGATTTTAGGTACCTAGCACACATTATAATACTACTATTGAAATGAATAAAGAATTAGGTATAGGCAATTTATGAAGAACTAGTTTATTTTACGCTTTTAAGTGTTTTTTTGGCAGAGAGTTTTCGTTGGATGTTTTTTGGAAGTCGGTTTTTTTTTTATATTTTTTTTTTATTTTTCAGTTTTTAGTGCAAACAATCATAGGTAAGTAGTAAGTTGAACTATTTCATCGAATTTTATCATCAAGAATACAAATTAAGGTAATAATAATAATAAAACATTTATTTATCTCCACAAATTTAATACTTAATACTTTAATACTTTTTTTTTTTTTTTTTTTTTTTTTTTTTTCGGACATCTAACACACAACGCCATCTAGTCCCAAGCTAAGCAGAGCTTGTGTTATGGGTACTAGACAACTGATACAAATACATATATACTTTTTTTTTTTTTTGTAAATACATACATATCATACATAGAAAACTCCGAAACAAATATTTGTAGATCATACAAACATTTGATCCGACCCGGGAATCGAACCCGAGACCTCATGATCACCAGTCGCACACGCCAACCGCGAGACCAACGAGGCAGTCAATTACATCATGTATACAGTATACAGTTGACAGATTTTTTAGTTTTACAAGTAATTCGTAATTTGTGGGAGATCTGGAGTCTAAACTAAGCCGAGGCCTGTGCTATAGATCTCCAGGCCCCCCAATCCATAACATTGAATAGATTGTCAACATGTGAGAATCGTACACAATTGTTGTGGATGAGTATATATAGGAACAAGTTTTTGGTGTTATTAATAGTAAATGTATGCATGTGGAGTGTGAGTGTAGTATGTGCGTGTGTGTGTGTATCTGTGATTGTGTGTGTGCTCGCATATGAGTGAGTTGTCTTTTAAATGATGTTTGAACTTAATGTAAATAAAATATGTAAGGTATATAATTGTAATAGAATCTAATCTATATATAAGTATATATTGTACACATCAGTCTATATTGTCACTTCTAGGATTTCTTCCGTTTCTGAGTAATTAAGTTTCTATACGTCAAGGTCTATACGTACGTGTAATATTAAAATCATCCTCTAATTCCTAACTGTTGAAGAGTTTAACCTTCTATCATCAGCTCCCTAAATAACTTGAAAGTATACGACTGAAGGTCTTTAGATACGTATGAAATTGAAAGATTATCCTCCAACTCCTAACCGTTGAGGAGTTGTACCTTCCACCTTCCATCATCAGCTTACCTAAATAAATTGAAAGAATAGGACTAAAGGTAACATATATATATACATATGATATTTAAAGATTTATCCTCCATCTCCTAACCGTTAAGGAGTTGTACCTTACATCATCAGCTCATCATCATAAAATGATGACTGCCATACGCAAATACCGGTGTAACTTCAGAAAATATACGAAAAATATAGTATGTGCCTATAAAAAATGAGGGTTTCCCTCGATTTCCCTGGGATCCCATCGTCAGATCCTGATATGCTGGCAATGGGATCACCTCGGAAGCATACCCTTTCGAATACAAAAACAATTTTCAAAATCGGTCCAGAACTGACGGAGTAATCGGTGAACATACATAAAAAAAAATACATACAGTGGGACATAGAACCTCCTCCTTTTTGGAAGTCGGTTAATAAAATAATCAATAAATGTCACAAATGTAAAATAGAGTAAGACGCATGGATCAGCCATCGACCTATTCAACCATAGTTGAGCTGCGCACTCAGGCCGCACGGCAAATCATCAGGTCAATATCAAAGAGATTAATAATTAAGACTGTAGTCCTTGAGCGTGGGAATTTGTGATTGAACACCCACATTCATATTTTACATGCACACAAACGCATCGGCCACTGTTGCATACTAACCCTGGCAACAAATAAATTTACTTTCGGTTTTTTCTTCTAGTTACATATTCATTAACTGTTCGCCTTTGAAGAATGTTTAGAATGTCCTACAAAGCACGCAATGTATCTTAGTCATATCGGAAAGCCCGCGGGCTTTAAGTAACTCGTCAACGGCCGAGAATGGGGTTCAAGTGTACCTATTCATTTTTAATTCATTTCATGGACAAATAATATATTTTTACACAGTATAAAATTAAGTCGCTCGCGCTATCTGTCAGCTTAGATCTTTTACAGTAATCAACGGATTTTAATGCTATGATATGAAATAAAATTTGTATGATATATGTTATATTAATGGAACATAATGTTTCTTAAAATTATAAATTTTAACGCTTTTATTGCTTATATTGACTAAATTTTACTACATAAATCTTACTTGCGTACTTTTTTTTTTACAGATTTTACAGATTACATATATCAGATAATATAAGGGATAGGGCATCTATTATTTTACAATTCACCAATTGATTAAATTCGTACTTAAGGGATGAATAATAATGAAAATGACGTAAAGTGTAGATGGGACCCTTTTTTACAATTTTTGTCTGTCTGTTTGTTTGTGTCAGCTAATCTCTGGAACGGCTGGAGCGATTTTGACGGGATTTTTACTGATAGGTAGCTGATGATATAAGGAGTAACTGCGGTTGGTGTAGTATCGCGGGTAAGACCGTGGGGCTCAGCTAGTTTTTTTTTCAAAAAAGACAACTTCCGTATATATCCAATAAATCCTGTGTCGCGGGGGACTTTACAAACATACATGAAACGGACACAATGGACACCCAGACTCAGAACAACAATTCGTGGATCACACAGTGTTGTCCCATGTGGGATTTGAACCCACAACACCTGATACAGTAGGAAGCGGCGAGGCAACCGCTTAAATCACTAGACCAACCATGTATTCAAAAATAAAACTGTAATTTTAAGGTCTTTCATTATTTCAGTAGTAGTTATTACAGTAGTAGTTAATTCTAACAGAAATCATTAAAAAAAATTTTTTTTTACATTTTTAAAAACAATTTCTCAAAGTGTCTCGGTCTGTCAAAGTGCATTCAAAGTACTCGTCAAGACAAATCAAACGACTCCAAACTCTATAGGTTCCGTCGTTACAAAGTTCCTATGACCACCTTCCAGCTTCAACATCAGATCAGCTCCATGTCATCATATTAAAGCATTGTCACGCTATTTACATATGCCTACAAAAATTCAACACAATCGGTTCAAGATATCTGCAAAATTGAGTTGCAAGATTCCGTCTTAACAAATATAGTTAGATATATACATACATAGCAAGTTAAAAAAACCATAAAAATAAGTTCTGTGTTAATAAAAAATACTAATATTTTTCTTTGAAATTATTCTTTAAAAAAATTAAATTCAAGAATACAAATTAACAGTTACAATTCGACACTCACTGGCAACCCACCCTAAAACTTGTCATTTACGTATTATGGAGCTCAGTGCGAACTACAAACGGACGTGGTGTCTCCTTGAATATTCGGCGGGCACTGAATTTTTTGAGCGCGATAAAACTTATTTATTGCAATTTACGGGAGACGATATCTAAGTACTAAAATGTATGGAACTTTTGTCGCTAAACTTGAATGATGTTTAGCCTTAGATTATGGCTTTTTGGTGAGAATTAATAAAAAACTAAACCGGTAAATCTTATCTCCATAGTTTTTTCTCGTGAAATAACAAAAAAAAACATTTAAAATAGAGCACGAAATAGGGCAGAGTGTGCTAATTAAAAAGGTCGATTTCGATGATTTTGATCTTTGTTAAGGCTTTTTTTCACAAAAATAAAGAATTATTTCATAAATGTCACTCGGTAGATTGGTAGACTGATTTATTAAACTACTGAGATATTTTTTTTAGTGTCAAATATGAATTGAGTTGTTTGTGTTTTGCAAAACTGCAAGTGCCTTTTCGCGCGTTTTTAGAGACGCGCCCCTTAATAATCATAGTCGACAAGGTGCTCATACAATAACAAGTGCGTATTTAATAAATGGGGAAACATTGTTAGATAAGTACCAAAGTACCATCATGTATTCATTTACATTATACAAGTATGTGTGTATGTTTTCATTTATAAGTTGCAACTAAAACAATCAACAATTTGTATTTAAGAAAAAAAAAGAAAGATGAAAATTAAGTAGAATTGATACAAGAAACAGATAAAATAAAGGAAAATTTAAACAAGAACTAATTAAGAGAAAAAGGAAATTATTAAAGAAAATTATACAGAAAATAGTCACAAACAAAATCTGACTTAATTATATGTCGGAATTAGATGTCGTTAGGTTAAAGTATAAAAACAATTCATACCGGAGTACATATACATGTCAAATTTTATACCTTATTATTATTATTTTATCTCAATTTCATGACAAAGAAGTTAGTGTGTATATAATAACATTAATAGCACCTTAAACCCATGACTCTTTGTCGTTCAGATAATCGCCAATCGTATAGTAGGCTTTCTAATAAGGTGATTTTTACAGTACGCTTGAATTTATCTATAGGAAGGTCAATTACAGATGTAGGAATTTTATTATAAAGACGTATACCAAGACCTTCGAACGAGTTGTGTACCTTATGTAAACGATGATAGGTACCAACGAGTTTAGACTTGTTCCTTGTATTAATATTGTGTACATCACTGTTTTTTTAACCGACTTCCAAAAAGGAGGAGGTTCTATGTTCCACTGTATGTATTTTTTTTTTTTTTTTTTTTTTTTTTATGTATGTTACCTGATTACTCCGTCAGTTGTGGACCGATTTTGAATTTTTTTTTTGTATTCGACAGGGTATGCTTCCGTGGTGGTCCCATTGCCAGCATATCAGGATCTGATGATGGGATCCCAGGGAAATCGAGGGAAACCCTCATTTTTTATAGGCACATACTATGTTTTTCGTATATTTTCTGAAGTTACACCGGTATTTGCGTCTGGTAGTCATCATTTTATGATGATGAGCTGATGATGTAAGGTACCACTCCTTAACGGTTAGGAGTTGGAGGATAAATCTTTAAATATCATATGTATTTAAGTTACCTTTAGTCGTATTCTTACAAATTATTTAGGTAAGCTGATGATGGAAGGTGGAAGGTACAACTCCTCAACGGTTAGGAGTTGGAGAATAATTCTTTCAATTTTATACGTATCTAAAGACCTTCAGTCGTATACTTTCAAGCTATTTAGGTGAGCTGATGATAGAAGATTAAACTCTTCAACAGTTAGGGATTAGAGGATGATTTTAATATTACACGTACCTTAATTTGTATTCTCGATGATGAAATTTGATGAAATAATTCAACTTACTACTTACCTACGATTGTTTGCACTAAAAACTGTAAAATAAAAACTTTTTATAAAAAAAAAAAAACCGACTTCCAAAAACATCCAACGAAAACTCTCTGTCAAAAAACACTTAAAAGCGTAAAATAAACTGGTTCTTCATAAATTGCCTATACCTAATTCTTTATTCATTTAAATAGTAGTATTATAATGGGTGCTAGGTACCTAAAATCTGTTTGAAGTCGGTGCTAAGCCAAAAAGAATACAAACGAACAATTACAAAAGTCTAAGCGATAATCACTTGGCACCGACTTCAAACAGATTTTAGGTACCTAGCACCCATTATAATACTACTATTTAAATGAATAAAGAATTAGGTATAGGCAATTTATGAAGAACCAGTTTATTTTACGCTTTTAAGTGTTTTTTGACAGAGAGTTTTCGTTGGATGTTTTTGGAAGTCGGTTTTTTTTTTTTTAGTCATTAATGTTCATTATTATATATATAATACATATATTAGGTCTTTACCTATGAAATTGCCGTTCTTCAGTACTGGTCATTTCAAATAAAAAAAAGTTTCTAATGGCTCTGTATTCTAAATTCAAATTAATTTTGTTTTAAAACCATGACATTCTATTTACAAACTCAGTCTTTTGTTTTCTGATTAGCGTTGTATTTTCATTACATTTGAACATTTTTCGTCATAATGGATACTTTAAAAATTCGTGTAATTATGGAATATGAGTTCCGTCGTGGCACCAACGCGACACAAACGGCACGTAACATCAAAAACGTTTACGGAGAGAACTGTACAAACGAACGCACAACCCGTTATTGGTTTTCCCGGTTCCGTTCTGGAAATTTTGACTTGAAAAATGAAGCTCGTGGTCGTCCGGAGACTTGGTTAACAATAATGAATTAAAGGCGATTGTGGAAGCTGACGAAACTCAATCTACAGCTGAGCTAGCAGCAGCTTTTAATGTAAGCATCAAAAGAATATTGATCCATTTGCGACAAATTGGCAAGGTAAAAAAGCTTGATAGATGGGTGCCCCACGACCTTAACGATCGCCAGCGCAACGTACGCGTCGAGACTTGCCTTGCGCTGCTCAACAGGCAAAGAAATGAAGGAATTATGAAACGAATTCTTACGTGCGACGAAATATGGATTCTGTTCAACAATCGAAAGCGCTCAGCAAGTTGGTTAGACCCTGGTTCAGCACCAAAGCAATGCCCTAAACCAAAAATGACCCCTAAAAAGGTGATGGTCACTGTTTGGTGGTCTAGTGCGGGTGTGATTCACCACAGCTTTTTACAAAACGGCATGAGCATTAATGCAGATGTGTACTGTGAAAAACTGGAGAGAATGATGCAGAAGCTTGCACATCTGCAACGAGCTTTGGTCAATCGGTCGTCCCCACTGCTCCTTCACGACAACGCGCGACCCCATACTGCGCAACAGACAGTCTCCAAGCTGCAAGAGCTGGGGTTGGAAGCTCTCCCTCATCCGCCATACTCACCAGACCTTGCACCTACCGACTATTACTTTTTCCAAAATTTAGACAACTTTTTAGTGGGTAAAAAATTCAATTACCGAGAGGCAGTACAAAATGCCTTTGAAGAGTTTGTTGCCTCCCGTCCAGCTGATTTTTACAAGAAGGGCATCAAAAAAAATGCCAATGCGTTGGCAAAGATGCGTCGATTGCATGGGTGATTACTTCAAATAACAGAAATAAAAAAGTTTAAAAAAATAAGTACTTTCACTTATTGCATACAAAACGGCAATTTCATAGGTAAAGACCTATTATAACAAGTTGTTAGTGAATTTATTGTTTCGTATTGTAAGATTTACAGCTCGTTCCCACTTGTCGGGTGTCGATCCGTATATTAATCGGAGGTTCCACTTACACTTATCGAAAACCGATTTTGTGTCAGACCTGAAAATAAATGTCGGGTGTTTTGCCAGCCCTCTACGCCCGGAAAAGATCGTGTCGGATCTCGCTCGCCTATAAGCAAGAATGGCGTGTTCACATTTGTGTCGGGTGTCGGGGCCGCCTATCCTCCCCCGCTACCCCTTGTTCCGTCCGTGCGTACGTCGCTGCCAACAAAGGCGCCGACATCCGATAAATTTACGGACCCGACAAGTGGGAACTCTTAGAGCATTTTCACATTATCCGATCCGATATCGGTGTCGGGCGCCTATACGATATCGGAGGAAGTAAAATGTATGAAATATGTATCTGCCTTTCATATTGTCCGGCCCGATATCGGAGCCGACACTAACATACATTTTACTTCCTCCGATATCGTATCAGCGCCCGACACCGATATCGGATCGGATAATGTGAAAACGCTCTTAATGTTATTAGTAGTAATAGCAACTGGTTGTCCAAATAAACAAATAAATACCTATAAGTACTACTTACCTGTATAAAGATAGGGTTATGCAAAATTAAAACCAATAAAATACTAAACAATATTGAATTCAAAAGCAACAAATAAAGCCACAGCTTCGACAAAATAACGATTTTTTAATATATTTAATTTGCCCATTTCTGCCCCAAGATCCTCTCCGTGTGCCACATGTGTGAGCGTCAAGCGTCCAATGCCCTGCGACTGTTCCAAGCGGCTGTATTTGCCTCCTCACTGAGCCTCATACTGACAGAACTGTTCAAAATTAATAAAAAGTTCGACCAAAATCTGCTAGAAAAGAAATTTTTTACTAAAATATTGAATCAAGTGAAATTGGTGAGTATATTCTACTAATATTATAAACGCGAAAGTTTGTAAGTATGGATGGATGGACGGATAGATGTTTGTTACTCTTTCACGCAAAAACAACTGAACGGATTTGGATGAAACTTTACAGAAAATAAATAATAATAAATAAATAAATTAATATTTCGGTCATCTAACACACAACGCCATCTAGCCCCAAGCTAAGCAGAGCTTGTGTTATGGGTACTAGACAACTGATACAAATACATATATACTTTTTTTTTGTAAATACATTTATATTATACATAGAAAACACCCAAATTCCGAAACAAATATTTGTAGATCATACAAACATTTGGTCCGACTCGGGAATCGAACCCAAGACCTCATGATCAGCAGTCCAACGAGGCAGTCATTAGTCAGTAATATACTTTATACATCAGAATAACACATAGGGTACTATTTGTCGCGAGCAAAACTAGTATGTGTAAATCTTGAAAACGGATCCAATGATTTTCATGAAATGTAGTATGATAGGGGTTTCGGGGGCGTTAAATCGATCTATAGTCTATTCAACTTCCTCCGAGACAAAAGGTAAACAGAAAAAGGTTCTTTAATAGGTCAAATTTTATATGCATCTAGAATCAATAAAAAAGTGACATTTTCTTTTTTTCTTGGGAAATGGCAAACTGTGCCGATGTCGACAATTCTGCCAGTGTGTCAAGTACAACGGAAATACGTGTGTTAAAAAATTAAAATAATTGCAACTGTCCATATTTTCCGAGTTCACAGTGGACTGACTAAAAAGTGACATTAAAAACACCTAAAACTGTAGCTGTTCACAAACTTTGAACATATTATAACACTACTAAATTGAAGAGTAGTGATAAGCCAAATAATTTACGTAGAAATGTGAAATTTTGTAATTAGTTTGGTTACACCGGCCATCTTTACACTCGATCAACTCGTTTGAGAAACATTGGTCTCGCGGTTGGCGTGTGCGACTGCTGATCACGAGGTCTCGGGTTCGATTCCCGGGTCGGACCAAATGTTTGTATGATCTACAAATATTTGTTTCGGAGTTTGGGTGTTTTCTATGTATAATATGTACGTATTTACAAAAAAAAAGTATATATGTATTTGTATCAGTTGTCTAGTACCCATAACACAAGCTCTGCTTAGCTTGGGACTAGACGGCGTTGTGTGTTAGATGTCCGAAAAAATATTTATTGGTTTCTTTGTTTACCTTTTGTCTCAGAGTAAGTTGAATAGGGTATAGCTAAGATTCATTTTTCGGGAAATTTACCAAAAAAATGTAATAAACATAGCTGGGTCATCCAGGTACTAATTAACCGAACTACCAGGGCAACAGCACTGCGAGGAGAAGGGAAACTTGACACAAACTTAATTTTTTTTTAGGGAATAAGCAGGCAAACGAGCTGACGTATCGCTTGATGGTCACACCAGAGGCGTCACAAGTGCGTTGCCGGCCTTTGGGGGATAGGGAAAGGGATGTGGGGAGGGGTTGGGGTATGGGCCTCCGGTATCCTCATTCACACAGTGAAACACAGCGCCAACACTATTTCACATTGGTTTTCTGTGAGGCCGTGGTATCACTCCGGTCGAGCCGGCCCATTCATGCCGAAGCGTGGCTCGCCCACGGCCAACGGGCCAGCGTGGTAGTAGGACAAAAGCTCTTTTCTAAGGAGAAGCCTATGATGCAGTGGACTGCTAAAGAGTATTTTATTTTCAGAGTAAACGTCTCACACCTAAAGTGATCAGTGAGGAGATAGCCCGCATAAGGAAGAACTATGATCTAGCAGAGACGGAGACATTGGTCATGGATAATAAACTGGTAAGAGGATTTTTTATATACAGGGTGTCCCGAAATTCAACGTCCAACGGCAAGTGGAGGATAGGTGGCTGTATGACACCTTTAAATAAAATTTAAAAAAAAAAACAAATCACTTTTTTTTTCAAAAACATATTTTTTATGCCAAGTTACTATTATACCGAGGTGAAAAATGATTTCTTTTATAAAATTGAAGTTTAATCCCAACAACTTTTTTTTGGTTTGTGTTATTATACTTTTGGTCGATAGAGTAGTTAACTACGCTATGAGTAAAAAAAACCGTCGCTGAAACTTGCAGATTTGTCGTTATGTCGCATAAAAATGTCGTCAAGTCCATTTTAAGCAAAATACAGGTATCTAAAAAGAAATTGAAATGGATTTTTTAAATATTTTATTTCAAGGTGTCATACAGTCCACCTTCCACCACAGTCCCCGACTTGCCGTTAGACGTTGAATTTCGGGACACCCTGTTTATGAGCCTGCCAAAGTGACTGTATTCTGCCTTAGGTAAAGTATGAGCTGGATCCAAGAGTGGTGGTCACCATACTCATTGTGATGCAGACAATGCAACATGGTGACCCACACTATGACGGTGGATTGAGATGCTTCTGCATCATTGACAGCACTGCTGCTGTCACTGTAGGTTGATCTTCAGTGAGAGGGTAGTACCACCCTGGTCGAGCTTTCTTTTTTTTAACCGACTACGGCAAATCCAAAGGAGGGTTATGATTTTGACAGGCTATGTATGTATGTATGTTCATTTGTTCCCTCATAGCTCCTAAACTACTTATTAGAACTGGACAAATGAGGTATCGCTAGAAGAGTCTTGATCGTCCGCTGGTTATGGGCTATATGACGTGTCACTGAATCTAATGTGGCGCTTTCAATCGGTCATAAAGTCATGTGTTTAAAAAATTATTAGGGATAAATATGCCGTGTTTGGTATCATTTCAAAGGGCGTTACTTGTACATTTCAAAAATATATATATTATTAGCATTTGCTCGTGACTTTGCTCGAAAAATTGTTATATTTCTATTGCATTTAAAATCTACCTTGCAAAGAAATTACTATTTTATTCTCACACGAAGGGATAACGGCACCAAAACATTTTAAATAAAAAAGTAAAAACTAAAACCCAACTACGACAAAAAACGACGCTGAAAAAGTATGAAACAAGTTTGAAAAGCCGTAGTCACGCGTTGTTAAAGTGTTATGGTACGTTTCTATTTAACGTGTGACTACGGCTTTTCAAACTGGTTTTACGTTGAGTTCTGGGACACCCTGTATATGTTTTTGAAATGTACAAGTAACGCCCTTTCGAATGATATCAAACACGGCATATTTATCCCATTTTTTTTTAACACAGTACTTTATGTCGGCTAGAGGGCGCCACATTAGATTCAGTGACACGTCATATAGCCTATAACCAGCGGACGATCAAGACGCTTCTAACGATACCTCATATTTGGCTTTGCCGTATTCGGGTAAAAAGAAAATAACACGTCTCGTTACAATATCGATGAAGATACAAATGAATTTACTCCCCATCCAAATATGCTTACAGAAGTTGTCACTTCATAAAATGTTGTCACAGTTGTAAAGCACTGACTAAAGGTTATATTTTGGTCAGGTGTACGAATCAGTGTCCACGCCCACAGCTGTGGCCTCGGTGATGGCCAGCCACCTCCCGCCGCGAGCGCCGGCCCCCCAGCCCCCACCACCCGTCGCCTGGGGTCACTCCTCTGACGTCAGCATGACCCCTTCCATGCCCGAGGTGAAAAATGAGTAAGTTATCTGCCACACCAACACTTTAGACATCATTTCAGCTGAAAAACGTCCACTGCTAGACATAGGCCTCCAAAGATCTTTCCAACAGCTGATGAGGTACTGCTAGCGACCTACGACAGGTTGTCAGACCACGTCTTCCAGACACACAGGTTTCTTTAAAAAAAATACGTGTGGCACTCGGGGACTGCCGCGGTAAAGCTATTGCATAGCATTTTTTATCAACGTATGCAATTATAATTATTTATTTATTTTTGATTTATGCAGTATTTTTTTTCTTTGAACATGTATACTTATGGGGCGCACATGTGGTGAGTGTGGCATTATAAAGATATGATAGATACCTATACGCCTATATACTTTCTCACAAACAGCTGTTTAAGCCGGACATATACGTTCAAGTATACTTGCGCAAACCCAGACTGTTTTGTCTCTTCTCTCGTCTCCATCCGTGCAAGCTTCGGGTGTCAGGTTTTATTTTCGTTACGGAATTTCTTGACTCGGTCACCGCGCTCAAAGCCCGCGATAAAAGCTATGCAATAGCTTAAAAGGTTACTTCTGCACTTGGAATTAATCCGGTGTCGTAGAGACAGAACAACAATTTGTGGATCAATGAACCCTTAAAGGCGCGTCTCCACTTTTCAATTTCAGTGTTTCCAACTATTGGCAACTCTTCAGAAAATCGCCAACTTTTGTTTCCACTGTGTCTACACCGAGTCGACAACATTTTGAAAAACATTGCAAGCGTCTCCACAGAGCCAATAAATATCTGCAACAAGCGTATTCTTTGATGTTTACCGCCAAAAACAGAAACACGGTTCCCAACAGTAAATGTCTTAGACGGTCAGAACTTTTTTTTATGTATGGCCCTGCCAAAATGACCACTCTGCATGATGGAAAGCCAGAATCAAAGAGTGGTGGTCACCATACTCATTGCAACAATGCAGCATGGCGACCCACACCATGGCGGGCTAGTGATGCTTCTGCATCATTGGACCTCCGGTCTCGCACTCACCAACGAAACACGACAGCACGAACGCTGTTATTTTACGTTGATCTCCTGTGCGAGGGTGGTACCGCCCTGGTCGAGCCGGCCCTACCGTGCTGAAATCAGCGTGGCTTTACTAAATTTTTAACCGACTTCCAAAAGGAGAAGGTTCTCAACTTGATTGATATTTTTTTTTAGAACTGTAATTTGTTGATATCCCGAAGAATTTTACCATAACAACGCAATAGCAAGCGGCAGATATATTTAATTTATAATTTTTCTCCAGGAGTTCGCCGCCACAAGAAACTTACGTCATCATAGATGATGAAGATGACCCCCTCCATATGACCTCCACAACCATCGAGAAAGGACCCACCATCAACGAATACACGCCGACAAATATCGCGAACTTATCCAGCAACCTCATCATTACCTTAGACCCACCAAGCCTGATGACCTTCGAAACCCTACTAGCCGACCAGAATAAATTGCACGCAGATTATATACTACATCCTATATTCTTAACCGACTCCGACGAAATGAACGTACCATCTCTTTCTGCCGTCATAATAAATGATTGTCTAATTTTCCAAGATTCGGCAAAACTGTCCCATCAATCGCGTCCTTTGAAAATAAATATGGAAATAGTTAGAGAAAGTTTGAAAGTAAACCGCCAAGTGTTTATACAAGTCTACAATACTTTTCAACTTCCCGCAATTACATTAAATGTCGGCCATGTTGCTACAGACAACAACTGTCAAAATGACTTTCGAAACTACCCTCCAAAGAAGATGAAAATTGACGGCGCTATGTTGCATGATGCGTTTCGTGAAAAGAAGGGGGGTTCTTCAATATCGGGTTTTAGTTCAATAAAGGAGGTTACTATTAGTGATATCACTAGTGATATGGATGATAAGCCGAAGTCAGGGAAGGACGGGGCCTCGAAGACAGATTGGGAAGACAAAATACCTATGGACGTCATTTCTTTTATGGTGAGTCAGCGTTTTGTTGTCTCTAGGGGGGTTTTGGGTCTAAGGGGTCATCCATTAATTACATGAGATCCCCTGGTCAGATTTGGCTTAAACCATAACCTCATGTAATATTTTTCAAGATGTGTGTCTCTTGTGATAATGCGTTGGATTGATTCTAAAAAGGAAAAATACTTATGTTATTTTTTGTTACTCCCCAGAGAATAGATAAAATTTGAATCGACCCTCTCCCCCTCCCCCTAAATATCTCACGTAGTAAATAGACGTCCCTAACAATTAGAGAAATTGGAGAAATGAAATAATATTAGTTTTTTGAAGTGAAAACTTCTTTAGCGGCGTTTTGCACTTTTTTGATATGGGTAAAAAATGTTAAACTCGCGTCAGAAAGGTCACGTGACCTGATCGAATATTCATTCGTGGCGTGGCGTAGGAGAGGAAGTAATATCCCCCTCTCTTTCTACCGCGCGGCGAAAATGTATGTCTGCTCCTGCTGTTTCGTCTAAGCGGCGCAGGGCGCTTGCGCGAGTGTGCGTGTGTGTAAACCCGGCTTCGCTCGGGTAATATGTTTATAGTGTATAGCATTAACCTATATTTTTATAACATCACAATAAGCATTTCTGTAGTTATCGGTTCTCAAGGAATATTATAGGCAAAGCAAGGCATAGATTCGTATAGCATCATTCATTGTGTTTAATAAATATAATAATGAATAAAAAACAAAAAATGCACAACGTTAATGTTCAAGTTTTCACTTCTGCCGGTACTCCCGTTTTTTTTCTTGATTAATATGTATTTCCTCATCCCCCAGGATGCTGTGGACCCCAAGGCTCATGAGGTATTAGGTGAAGCGGCTCCCAGCGGTTGTGAGTCCATGAGAGTGGGGAACATTCGTTCCCTCGCTCACCATAAGGGACTCTACTCTGATATTATAGACCTCTGCTGAGTGACATACAACAGTTCAAAGTGTTTGTTCATTTGTACATACGTACAACCTAAAATGATGCATCGGTTGCGATGGTTTCTTCCTAGTAGCACCACGGAGCCAGTTTCACATAACGTTCATCCTAAAATTAGTAATTTTAGTACCATTTAAAGTGTAGGGTGTTAGTCTACAAAAATTATAGTCGTTATAAAGTTTGACGGATATATCATTTAAATTAGAGCCACACTTCGGCATGAATGGGCCGGCTCGACCGGAGTGATACTACGGCCTCACAGAAAACCAGTGTGAAACAGCGCTGTTCACCGAGTTCACCGAGTGAGTGAGGATACCGGGGGCCCATACCCCAACCCAGACGTATCGCCTGATGGTAAGCGATTACCGCCGCCCGCAACACCAGAGGCGTCACAAGTGCGTTGCCGGCCTTTTAAGAAGGAGTACGCTCTTTTCTTGAAGGTTGTGTTGGACCAGAAATACCGCAGGCGACAGTTCATTCCATGGTTAATGAAACACGCTTATAACTTGCTTATAATACACGAAAATATTCAACTGGCTTTATGAAACTAATCGGAATTAACCATTTTGATAACATGTATGTGTTGAGTTATATATAAATGCCGCACCCAGCTACAGCGCAAAGAGTATAGTTGTCTGTTACTAAAACAAAGTATTAGTTTATAAGCATATCGTAACCCCCTAAAAGGATGAATCGATTTATGTATGACTGCGACTAAAAAAGCTGATTCAACTGCACTTGTTCTCATTTTTTGTTTTTTATATTTTTTATAACATAGTGATGTGCCGATTATTCGCGAATATCCGATCCAAAAATATTTTGTATCTGTATTTTCTACTTTTAGACAAATCATAAATGGATTTTTAATATTGACAGATTGGTACTCTTTATTTCACACCGTTAGTAGTAAATATACATAGAGGTAGGGAGTTTACATACGCAGGCGGTCCCCTCTGTCACAGTATAAGCACAAACACACCTACGCGTTACACTGTTATGATACAGAATGTACTAATGTGTGTGTGAAATTGTGAATGTTTCAATTTTTATGTGTGAGTTCTAAGTGACAAGCGATTGTTTTTGGTGAACTTGGCATCTACTTTATTGTAACTAGGTTAAGAAGGCTAGCCAGAAATCGCACTCGTAACCGCAGATATCCGCACAAGAATCAGGCACATCACTAGGTAAAATTAAACCGTTTGGTTATAGTTTTTATTTGTGATAATTATGTTATAGAGTTTTAGTGTAAAAAGCCTATTAAATACTAGGTGGTTTGAAAAGATTCCGACCTCGACGTATAGATAGCATCTTTGCACTTGCATTGTGCATCGCTAAGTGTTTAAAGTTCAAAGGAAATAAATGTGAAAAAATGTAATTTTTATCTTTCGGTTGTCGGCACTTGTTGAAATACATTCTTATATAAATTCGCTTGTACTTATTCCATTATATTTATTGACTTTAATTCTGACCGGTTTCGCCTATGGCATTATCAAAGGTTTAAGTAACCGTTTTTTTGTGAATGGTCCTGCCAAAACGACTATACTGCCTGATGGAAATCGTAAGTAGAACCCAAGAGTGGTGGTCACCATACTCATTGTGAATGCAGACAATGTAACAACACGCAGCATGGCGACCAACACCATGGCGACCTAGTGACACCTAGTGATGCTTCTGCATCATTTTTCCGGTTTCCGGTGGACCGGTTTCGCCTTATGGCATTATCATAGGTTATTTTAAGGCCTTATGGCATTACTCTTTTAAGTAATTGGAGTAAGTACAAGAAAGTTTAACTGTAGAATGTAAAAAAAAATGATTTTTAGTTGGGTTGGAAACTTTTCATACTACCCACCTATTACTCGTCACGATGTGGGTAGTATGATAACTTAGTTGTTGAGTTTAAGAAAGTTATTAAAAAGTATTTTTGATTCATAAAAGTTGTTTCATTTTTCTACAAACTCTATAAAAGTATTATCTCTACTTATAATAGTCCGGGATCCCCGGAACAAATTTTACAAGTTATTACTATCAAGCTAATTTTTCGTGAGTGGCTTCATTTTGATGAGGGCCGACTTTTCACCTTAAAAAAATTCGATTGTGGGAACTAACAGGGCTAGCAGGGAAAAAAGCTTTTGAGCGTAGGACCGGGATAACGTACCACGCAAGTTGTAGGATAATGTCTGTTAAATTATATCAATATCAACTATCTATCTATATAGAGGTTAGATATTATATACGTGTAATATGAAACCTCTGTGCACCTACCTCATAATATTTCAACACCACCCGAAAGGTGCCTGGAAGAGAATGTCCAGGGCACTAAGTCCGCCGAAGTACAAATTTTGTGCATAAAGTTTATAAATATAAAGTCAATCTGGACTGAAAATGTTATGAAGTGATTTTTACATCACCAAGTCTAGAACAATCCTCTACTATATACCTATAGAACACTCTTCAGAAAAGAGGCGAAGGTCTACTACTTAAGGATAATTAAGGTTTGTTTCAAGATTTACTTCTCTTCATCTGCCAACGTTTCGTATTTCCATAGAGACTAATATAACAAAGATAATTAGACATGACAAAAAGCAGTGAAAATTTTCAGCGTTCGTGAAAATTCTAAGTTAACAGTAAAAATAACAGAAATGAAAGATTATATGTGATTTTAAATTAGAAATTCTCTTGTTGTAAGTATGCCTAACTTTTAAATATAATAAAACAAAATGGTTGGAGTAAAAAATTTCCGACAAGTCTTTCTATAGAACTGATTACAGCACGACCGGGGCGGTACTACCCTCGCGCAGAACACCGACCTAAAATGACAGCATTCGTGCTGTCGTGTTTCGTTTTCGTACTCACCGTAAGAGACCGGAGGCCCAATGATGCAGAAGCATCTCAAGGGGCCGCCATAGTGGGGGTCACCATGCTGCAGTGTTGCGTTGTCTGCATTCGCAATGAGTATGGTGACCAGTACTCTTGGATTCTGCTCAAGCTTTTTATCGGGCAGAGTAGTCACTTTGACAGGCCAGTTTTTTTCTATATAAGTATTTGGGATACTTATATAGAAAAAAAACCGGCCAAGTGCGAGTCGGACTCGCGCACCGAGGGTTCCGTACAAACCTGTAGGTATATTATATGATGTAACTAAAAATTTATGCTTTTCGCAATTTTTCCATCATCTGTGCTATAAGACGTTGCTTTGTACCAAATTCCATGATTCTGAGTTCACGGGAAGTACCCTGTAGGTTTTGATTCCCTTGCGAGTGTCGAATATTTGCAGTATAAACGGCTGTATCTTTTGATTGCATTGGCTTAGAAGTTTGATTTTTTCACAGCTCCAAGGGACAGTAGACCTGAGTATTAGATATGAATTTCAGCTTGATACCTCCACACATTCCTGAGGAAAAGGGTCTTGACAGACAGACAGACGGACATCAAAGTGACCCTATAAGGTTCCGTTTTTTCCTTTTGGGGTATGGAACCCTAAAAACATGATACCTTATTTAAAATACTTTCTGTTAATATTACTAGAAGCTGTAGTTTTTTCTAAACTAAGACACGATAATTAACATGCAATAAATTTATTCTGTTGTAGACTTTCGAGATGGGAGGAAAGGTGGTCCCCGGTAAGTATTTATTTACTTAGAACTCTAAGCCCTTGTGCCAGGAATTAATGCCCAGGGTATATCGCCTTTCTACGATCTATGGGACTGCCTCAATGGCACCGTGGTAGCATATGCTGTGCTTGAGGTCTCGGGTTCGACTCCCGGGTCGGACCAAATGTTTGAATGATCTGCAAATATTTGTTTCGGAGTTTGGGTGTTTTCTATGTATTATATGTATTTACAAATAAAAAGTAGGTATATAAGAATTTATATCAGTTGTCTAGTACCCATAACACAAGCTCTGCTTAGCTTGGGACTAGATGGCATTGTCTGTTAGATGTCCGAAATATGTATTTATTATTTATTTAGTATGGAAGTGATTTCTTGAAAAGCGACTGCAGTGTTACTGAAAATCGGGGAAGAGCGCGCTGTTACATTTAACCAATGAGCGCGTTCGATCAGTATTAGGTTGAAGCAGTTGCCACACCGTTTTCTAATATTTTTTTATGGAATAATGGTGCAACGAGCAGACGTATCACCTGATGGTAAGCGATTACCGCCGCCTATGGACACCCACGACACCAGAGGTGTCAACAGGCGCGTTGCCGGCCTTTGGGGGATGGGGGTGGGAGATAGGGGGAGGGGTTGGGTTATGGGCCTTGGGTATCCTCACTCACTCGGTGAAACAAAGCGCAAGCGCTATTTAACACCGGTTTTATGTGAGGCAGTGGTATCACTCCGGTCGAGTCGGCCCATTCATACCGAAGCGTGGCTCTCCCACGGTAATTGCTGTGGGTTCAAACCCCGCCTGGAACAATACTTCGTGTGATCGACCGGAGTGATACCACTGCCTCACAAAAAACCGGTGTTAAATAGCGCTCGCGCTTTGTTTCACCGAGTGAGTGAGGATACCCGAGGCCTATATCCCAACCCCTCCCCCTATCTACCACCCCCATCCCCCAAAGGCCGGCAACGCGCTTTTGACGCATCTGGTTTCGAGGGTGTCCATAGGCGGCGGTAATCGCTTACCTTCAGGTGATACGTCTGCTCGTTTGCCCCACTATACCATTAAAAAATATGTAGAAAACGGTGTGGCAACTGCTTCAAACACCTAATACTGACCGAACGCGATCATAATAATAATAAATATTTCGGACATCTAACACACAACGCCGTCTAGTTCCAAACTAAGCAGAGCTTGTGTTATGGGTACTAGACAACTGATATAAATACATATATACTTTTTTTTTGTAAATACATAATATACATAGAAAACACCCAAACTCCGAAACTAATATTTGTAGATCATACAAACATTTGGTCCGACCCGGGAATCGAACCCTTGACCTCTAGCACAGCAGTCGCACAAACTACCACTACGCCACCGAGGCAGTAAAAAAAAATATGCAAAGAGTGTATCTCTCTATCTCTGCATATACATATATCACACATATTTATATATGCTTTTTATTTAATTTTAACATCCTTTGTTTCAGCTCAAGATCAGGGCTATTTATCATCTTGTTTTGGAAAACCGCCGCCACCACCGAGAGATACCAGGAAACTGAAAATCGCTGGCCTTATAGCTTTCGGTGTGGTGGTTATAGTTGCCATTGTGCTCGTATTAGTCCTGGTTGTGTTCAAGTAGCGACGCAGTACACGGTGGTTAAGGGGCCTACTTTAGCCACCGACTGTAAAATAGTTTGATGAGTATATTTGTGACTTATTTTCTTGTGTAAGTTGTCTCAGAATGTTTTATCGACCACTCGAGATTCATTTAGAAACTTCTTTTTTCGGCGAGGGCATGCCGTTTGATCCCATGAAGGTTTCAAGAAAGAATTTCAATGAAAATGAATATATGTAAAAAAATTGTCTGTTAATGAGGTTTGTAAAACTGTCTTGTGATGTTATTGTGAAGTTTCTGTGCAAGTAAAGGAAATAAATTGTTTATTTATTATTTTGATTGTTTTTAACGTTTCATTTTTAACATATTTAGATCATTAGACAAAGGATAGGATTTGAAATATGAAAATAATCTTCGCCAGGTATAGCATTCTGAGACACAGTGATCGCGTGGGTGACACGAACCTTACGTCATTACCGCTATCGCGGGTTGGTTCTTTTCGTATCAAGTTGTTAGAAAGCGGTAACTGGATAGTGACGTCACACCGTGTCGCTTTCGGAATGCGAGACCTTGTTTTAAGACCATGAAAATAGTCAGATGGTAAATGAGATGTCATCATGGCATGGAAGTAATCTGACATTAAAATCTCATAAGACTACACACCATATTTATGACAAATGACTTCAATGCCTGATGGAAAGCATAAACAGAATCCAAGAATGGTAGTCACTATACTCATTGCGAATGCAGACAATGCAGCATGGTGACTCACACCATAGCGGCCTAGTGATACTTCTGCATCATTGGGCCTCTGGTCTCGCACTCACCAACCAAACACGACAGCACAAACGCTGTCATTTTACAGTGATCTTCTGTGCGGGAGTAGTACGGCCCCGGTCGAGCCGCCCCCTTCGTGCTGAAATCAGCATGGCGCCACTACCGATTTATGTAGCGTGTAGGTATTACAATCATTTTGGCGCTCTGCATTTGAAACGCTACACATTTAGCGCATCCGTACCTATATTAAATGTGTGTTAACACGCACACCAAGGACACATTTATAGTAGGTGCAGTTTGGGTCGAGAGTATCGAGACGTATGTAGTTATGTGCTTTAGAATAAATTAAAATCAAAAGCTTTTTAAAAACAAGCTTTTACTGGAATGCCTTGACACGAATCAAACGAGTCCAAACTCGATGATGTTGCGACGTTTCTTTACAGAGTTCCTATGGCCACCTTCCAGCATCAGATCAGCTCTATGTCATTATAATATTGTATTGTCACGTTGTATACATATGCTTGCAAAATTTTAGCAAAATCGGTTGAAGATATCTGCTTTAAAACTAAGTTGCAAGATTCCACCCGAACATACAAGGATACATACATACATTGCAAGTTAATAAAACGCTTGCAAAAAACATTGAATTCGACGTTCTGTTCCTGGTGCTACACCACGATTGTGCTTCCAATATACACGATTCATTTACTGCAAGCTGAATTGTAACGCAGTAATTGTATGGGCATAAATGAACGTTGCGTGTAAATGGCCCACACTATGGCTGTCTATTGAGATGCTTTTGCATCATTGGGCCTCGCCTCCGGTCTCGCTCTCGCACTCACCAAGTAAACACGACAGCACGAATGCTCTCACTTTAGGTTATTATAATAATATAATTTTATTTGCTTAAATGTGGTACAAAAAGATGGTAAAAAATAAAAATAAAATATGCACGAAACACATTTCACCAGTAACAGGCATGCAAATTTAGTGTTGAAGTCTTTCGTTTGTACGAAAGACTGCTTTAAGAACTATTTAAGCAATAGTTATTAAATTGCTAAAACTATATTAATTGCTAATTAGCAATAACGAATTAACAAAATCAGAATCAATTTAAAAAGATTACGTGTAACACTTTGAAAATACATACAAGAACTACTTAATAAATTCAATACACACCTACAATGCATTTCTAAAATGATAAGACGGACACGAATTTTTTTGTAGGAATTCCTTAACGGAGTAATAACTGTTTTCTACCAACCATTTTCTAAGAACAACAGAAAATTTATTGAGTGGTAGATCAGTTATCCACTTGGGTATTGTGTTGTATATTAGGGGAGCCATATACACACAATTTCGTCTAAATAGTTCGATTCTGGGTATTGGCATATTTAATGGAAGTTGTGTTGCTGCACGTTTGCTAAAATTAATTTTAGATTCAAAAAGCGAACGGTTATTTTTAACAAATTTTGGAATTTCATATATGTAAATACAAGGCACAGTTAAAAGATTGTGAGCTTTGAAGACAGGTCTACAAGATGAAGTCCATTCCATGTTAAAAATTGCGCGAATACATTTTTTCTGGGCTATAAAAACTCTTTCAATTTCAGTAGAATTACCCCAAATGACTATACCATACCGGATTATGGAACAAACATGAGCGTGGTAGACTGTCATTGCAGTTGACCTTGATACCTCATTACTTACTACTTTCAAAGCGAAAACAAATCTGCTAATTTTCATACATATTTCTTCAATATGGTTTTTCCACGTGAAATGTTCGTCAAGTATTACACCCAAAAATTTAATTTTATGAACTTGCTCTATCATTTGATTCGTGTGTGAAATTTTAATAGGGAGATGGCTGTTTTTCGGTGTTTTAAAATTTAATATTTTAGATTTTCCTAAATTAATCTTTAGTACATTACACTCTAACCATGCAATGATCTCATTTAAGGTGGTTTGTATATCTAATTCATATGTTTCCTCATTTTTACAATTTATGATGATTGTAGTATCGTCAGCGAATAGGATGCATTGTTTTTTCACTGCTTGTGGCAGATCATTCACATAAATAAGGAAAAGAAGAGGACCCAGGATACTTCCCTGTGGGACTCCAAAGTGATTAAGTCGCGGATGGGAGTCATAATCTACAATACTATTGAGTTGGGCATCAAATTTAGTTATTCTAGTTATCTGAGTTCTATCTCCTAGGTAGGATTTAAACCATTCTAAAGCTGGGCCTCTTATGCCATTTTTATCTAGTTTATCAATTAGAATATTATGCTGAACGAAATCAAAGGCTTTACTTAAATCGAGAAATAGCGCCGTTGTTTTTATTTTTGCATTAATGTTATTTGAAACTGACTTAAGTAAATGAAATATTGCTAATGAAGTGGATTTATTTTTTCTAAACCCAATATTGTTCTGTTGTAAAAACACTGAACTTTTCCAAAAAGGAAACCACTCTCTTATAAACAATTCTCTCAAAAACTTTTGATAAAATAGGGAGTAATGCTATGGGCCTGTAATTATTTTTATCTTTTTTATGCCCTTTTTTGTATAGAGGTTTGACGATAGATATTTTTAATTTGTCTGGAAAACAACCTTTTTCTAGTGATAAATTAACGATATACGAAAGAGGATTAGCAATAAACTGTGATATTTTTTTTAGAAGGTCTGTTGAGATTCCATCGTAACCTGACGATTTTGTATTTTTTAATGAGTTAATAATGTTATATATTTCTATCGGATTAGTAGGTTCTAAAAATATGCTTTGATTGTTTGTTTTAATATTTAAATTTGTACTATTTTTCACCTTTACATCGCTTTCTACAACATCAATGAAAAAATTATTGAACAGATTAGCAATTTCTGAACCCTTTGTAATTGTGATATTATTATCAACAATACTATCAATGCATTCTTTGGGCTTATCAGTACCTATAGTACGTTTGACTATATCCCATGTAGCTCTTCCCTTGTTTTTTGAATATGCGATGTGCTTAATATTACATAAGGATTGCAGATTGTGAATACATTTCTTATACATGTCGGAGTATGCCTTGAACTTTGTTTTATTTTCGTTTGTTTTATTTTTATAGTAATTAAATCTAAGTTTTCTTTTAGTGTTACAGCTGATTTTAAGGCCTTTTGTTATCCATTTTAATTTACTATGTGTGTACTTCTTTTTTACCTTTATAATAGGAAAGCATAGTTTATAAAATAAAGTGATTGTGTCATGGAAATAATCAAAAGCAGTGTTAGTATCCGTATTGTTATAAACTTCAGAAAAAGATAGTTTACTTATGTACTCGATAAATTTGTCGACATTGTCCCTACTCATGTCTTGCACGGTTATGAAGCAGTAACTTGGCATAAGTTTTGGGCCATATTCGAATGTAATAGTCTGTGCAGTATTATGATCAGACAAACATACATTATGTGTTCTACCTAACTTTTAAACTTTCGCGTTCCATGATATAATTATTATTATTTTTACGGGAATTAACGCGATCACTATTTCAAGGTACTACATACCTCTGTTTTGCCTGACGTTTCGACCAGGTTGCACTGGCCGTGGTCACAGGCTGACTGGCTCAGCGGCGCACGCCCTCCGTCGTCGAATCCGTGAAGTCGAAGGTTCTTCATCCACCCGCACATTTTCGATATTATTGATATTTTTATTTCGCCATGTACCGTCACATACCACACTAACAGGGTCCCTATTCTGTAAGCAAACCGATGTGTTCCTATTCTGGTGTTTATCCGAAGGACCCACACAAGGGTCCTTGTCACACTGTGTGTACCGTAAGCCTACTCATACGGATAGATACCTACACGCCACGTCTCATCATCACCCCCGGCACTTGCAATCTGTTATGACTTCACTCAAGAACAGAGCTTACGATCTCTGTGACCCTGAACATTTAGAACGGGAGCTAGAACATGTTCAGGAGGTACTCAAAGGTAACGGATATCAAGTGAATGGAGGACGGAAGCAACCGAAAATAAGACGCAAGTATCTAGAAGTGAACAGGCAACCAGCCTATATGCCTTATGTCAAGGGAGTTACGGATAAGATCGGGTCCGTGTTAAAGAAATACTCCATTCCGACAGTATACACACCAGGCATAAGGGTTCACAACATCGTCGGCACACCGAAGGATATATTGCCACTACAAACTCCGGGTGTTTATAAAATAGACTGCAGCTGCGGAAGTTCCTACATAGGCCAAACGAAACGGACTATTGCTGAAAGGGTCAAAGAACATATCGCTGCTGTGAAGAACCGACAGACGAGCAAATCGGCGATTGCAGAACATGCACTCGATGCAGGCATCAACCACTGGATTGAATTTCACCGCACGCAAGTCCTCTCCACCGAACGTCACTTTTATTCAAGAGTTGTACGTGAAGCGATTGAGATTAAAAAGCATAAAACTTTCAATCGGGAAGATGGTTTTAAATTATCTACAGCGTGGAATCCAGTGTTAAAAAACATACCACCTCGCTTTTCTGCGCAGTCGGATAAACACCAGAATAGGAACACATCGGTTTGCTTACAGAATAGGGACCCTGTTAGTGTGGTATGTGACGGTACATGGCGAAATAAAAATATCAATAATATCGAAAATGTGCGGGTGGATGAAGAACCTTCGACTTCACGGATTCGACGACGGAGGGCGTGCGCCGCTGAGCCAGTCAGCCTGTGACCACGGCCAGTGCAACCTGGTCGAAACGTCAGGCAAAACAGAGGTATGTAGTACCTTGAAATAGTGATCGCGTTAATTCCCGTAAAAATAATAATAATTATATGTGTTCTACCTATTGCATTTGGGATATTACTGATTATGTTATCTATACACGTATTTATCCTGGTAGGCTCTCTAATGTGATAATCTAAACCATAACTTACAATGAGCTCCTTGAATTTTGTACAATTATTGTCATTGCTAAGGAAGTTAATATTAAAGTCCCCAGCTATTACTAGTTTACCTTTCTTATGTTTTAATTTTGATAAGGTCTTGTTAAACTGTTCAAAAAATATATTTGTATCTGATGATGGCGTTCTGTATATGCATAATATAATAACATGTATGGCTTTTATTTCAATTCCACAAATCTCAAAGTGTTTGTCTACACTAAATTCTCTAATGTCTTTTAATTCAAAACTTTGAATGTGATTCCTACACAGTATGCATGTTCCTCCTCTACGCTGGTTATATCGCGAATATATAGCACTGAGGTAGAAGTTATTCAGTTTGAGATACTTTACTTCACTACTACTGACAAAATGTTCACTGAGACATACGAGATCAATGTTTAATTTAGATTCAACCATTTCATTAATGACCACTTCAATGTCATGTAATTTGTTAAGAGCCCCTGCTATATTTTGATGAAGAAGTGTAAATTGGTTTCCATTCTTCTGTGAGAGTCTACCAGTCCCGCCTCGATCGTTCTTACATCAGCGTGGCTCTACTATCTTCATAAAAGGATAAAATACTTTGTAATTGTTAATTAATATATTTCACAATTTACATTTTTGAAACAGTTACATGTTACATCATTTAGACAGGACGATACAATACTTAAATTTCTATTCTTTTTTTCATAGTTAGGTGTTTTAGAAATGGAATTTACAACCTTCTCTTTTTTCAAGTTGATTAAAAACATGTAAACTGATATAAAACTGAAATAATCTCGGCAAATACTCGTGTATGGTCCTTTAATGGAAAGGTCCTTTTCTGGAAACTCCGTTTCTCGAACAAGTACTTTTCTCGAAAGGTCCTTTTCTCGAGAGGTCCTTTTCTCGAAAGGTCCTTTTCTTGAACGGTACTTTACTCGAAAGATCCTTTTCTCGAACAAGTACTTTTTTCGAAAGGTCATTTTCTCATAGTATCATCCTATGTACACTATAGGGTTAGAATTAGAATCATTCCTTATGAGAAAGTACAATTGTAGAAAAGTACTGAACGCGCTGAAGCGATAACAACATCGCCACATAAACGGCCTTTAACAGTCTCCTTAAAACAACATACTAGGACCAGACCAGGAGCCGAGTGGAGAAAATTTATTCCTTGAAAAGAATCACAGACGTCAGCTGGAGGAGACATAAGATTACACTTAAGTTAACTACCACAATTTGACAGATCACGTTAACTAATACCAAGGGTTTTTAGATATCCCCTGTCTTCTAGTTTTCTACATCACTTGTTTTTGAAAATGACGGTCAGAATAACCACAGCGACGACCACAAACGTCCCAATGCACATTGCTAAGCCGTAGTATTTGGAGTAATCTTTGAATGGGGTGTAACTTAGCTGGTATTGGGGTTTTGCCATCACGGGCAGGACCGCTGCAACATATAAACAAAAAATCTGCGTTGTATTCTATATTAATAAATGGCAAATGATATTACTTTTTGTATGTGAATCTTACACAGATATTAAGTCGGACTTTACAGATAGAAGGCGCCGACATTTCCTAAGACTCACTCCTAGAAGAGATTTTGAAACCAACCACAGTGGTGTCTTTTTTTTTATCCGTGAACATTGATTAAATAAAAGTTATGCGAGTACACTATATATATACAGTTATATCTGTGCTCCGTGGTTTTCGTTGCTTTTGAATCGTTTAAAGTTCACGTCTTCTTTGCTTTCAATTTTGTTTTCCCATAATTTATAGCATCCATAGCATTATAGCATCGAATCGAAAGATTAACCAGAACAAACAAAGACAAACAAACATTTTAACAATTGCTTGTTTGATGTTAGTACCTACTGTATAATATACTAGCTTTTACACGCAGCTTCGCTCACGCAGACTTTCATCCCCTGATTTACCCCCTTAGGGGTGGAATTTCAAAAAATCCTTTCTTAGTGCTCACTTACGTTAGGTATATAAAGAACCTACATGCAAAATTTCAGGATTCTAGCTTCAGCGGTTTGGGCTGTGCGTTGATCTCTGGGTATGTCAGTCAGTCAGTCACCTTACTCTTTTATATATATAGAAGATTAGATCAAGAAAGTCTGAGTTTTATTTATTTCCTCGCAAATATGTTATAAAACGTCGTATGGCATACGTGCGCTTTGATAATTACAGCCTCAGCTTTCTTGTAGCCCTCGCCATCACCTCGGTTGTAATTTTCAACTTACCGCACTTTTATTATAATGTACTATTACATACATTCAATTTTTTCAGTACAAATCGTTCATTTATACTTTAACGCATAATGTTTTTAATCTTTTTTTTATTTTTACTGCAGGTTTCTCCAAGAACGACGTCTTTCTTCCCGGTGATGGCATAAAGGGAACGACAGTTTTTTAAATAATGCCTTTCTACAGGGAGAACGGGTGCTTGGGGAGGAATTTCACTATAATTATGGGGGTGTATTTCGGCGTACTCGTGGTTCTGTCTGTCACATATTGGACTCTTTGAGCTTTGAAAACAAATAAAAAGATCTAGGTTATTTGGTTTTTATTAACTTAACCAACTTGCAAAGAAATAGGAGGCCCAATGATGCAGAAGCATCTCACTAGGCCGCCATGGTGTGGGTCACCATGCTGCACTGTTGCATTGTCTGCATTCGCTATGAGTATGGAGACCATCACTCTTGGAATTTGCTTTCTATCGGGCAGAGTCGAGTAACTTTGGCATCCCCATAAAAAAAATGGATTTTGGTATTTGAGTTGTTATCAGATCCGTCTTAATCGTGAGCCCATGCGATGGTATCCCATGGCCCATGATCACTTGGGAAGTCAGGACTATGTTTCTACCTAAAGGTAGAAGGTTAAAACCTTCTTCCTCTCCCAAATCCGGGTCACAGGAGATTCTAGCTCCCTTAACTTTACTCATTCTATAAAAAAACCGGTCAAGTGCGAGTCGGACTCGCGCACCGAGGGTTCCGTACAAACCTGTAGGTATATAAGTAAAAGTTTTCAGATTTTTTCTGTTACCTGTGCTGTTAAGCTATTGCTTCTTACCAAATTTCAATTTTCTACGTCACAGGAAGCAGCTTTTAGGTTTTGATTCCCTTGCGAGCAGTCGCGAATTTCGAAATATGCGGTACTGGTATAAATGGTTGTACCTTTTGTGCCTTTTGCGTTTTTCGTAAAAAAAATTTCTCGAAGCTTAAAGGCAATTAGACCTAATTAACCGACTTCAAAAAAAGGAGGAGGTTTCTCAATTCGACCGTATATATATATTATGTGTGTTCGCGGATAACTTCGTCGTTTAAGAACCGATTTTGATGATTCTTCTTTTATTGGAAAGGAGATGTTCCAAAATGTAATAGCGCGACGCGACGTCGTTGATGGTCGTCTTGAAATAAAGCGAGTGTGGTAACTACTATTTCATTTGGCTTGGGGCCGACTTCAAACAGATTTTAGGTTAGGTACCTATAACATATTTAGGTTAGGCACACATAATAATAAATAAAATAAAATAAAATAAGCCTTTATTGCTGTTTTAAATTTACAAACTAAGTATAATAACTTTAATATCATAGACGATCGGTTATATTCACAGCTTGTCCTTCGACATAGGCCTCCTCTAGAGTTTTCCATATATCTCTTTCTCTTGCCATTCTCATCCACTCTGGGCCAGCCACTTTTTTAAGGTCATCTTCCCAACGTTTAATTTGTCTTCCTCTGCTTCTTTTCCCATCTCTGGGGTACCACTCTGTTATCATTTTAGTCCATTTCTTGTTTGTCTCCCTCAACATATGTCCTGTCCATTTCCATTTTAAGGTTTTACATGTGTGTTTCGCGTTTTTAAATTTAGTTACAGCTTTTATTTTTCCTAATCTTACTTTATCTTTCCTTTTTACACAAATAACACTTCTCTTGATCCCATTTTGACATACATTTATTTTATTCATTAGTTTTTCTGTCCATGTCCATGTTTGGCAACCATAGGTGAGACATGGTAAAATACACATATTGTATACTTTCCTTTTCTCTTTGATTGGCATGTCTTCATTTTTCATAATTTCGCTTAGAGACCAATATCTTTTCCACGTGTTAGCTACCCTTCGTTCACACGTTCACGTACACATAATAATACTACTGTTTAAATGAATAAAGTATCAGGTATAGACAAGAATTGACACATAGCAATTTATGAAGAGTCAGTTTATTTTACGCTTTTTTGTGTTTTTTGGCAGAGAGTTTTCGTTGGATGGTTTTTGGAAGTCGGTTTTTTTTTTATAAAAAGTTTTTTATTTTGATATAAATTTCAACTTGATACCTCTGCGCATTCATGAGGCAAAGGGTAATACATAGTTATAATTATTAAAAAAAACATGTGATGTAACAAAAAATTTATGCTTTTCGCAATTTTCCTTTATCTGTACTATAAGACGTTGCTTCGTACCAAATTTCAAGATCCAGAGTTCACGGGAAGTACCCTGTAGGTTTTGATTCCCTTGCTAGTAGTTGCGAGTTTCGAAATATGGGGCTTAAATTGCTGTTTCTTTTGATTACGTTAACATAGAAGTTTGATTTTGTTACAGCTTAAAGGTATTATAGACTTGAGTAGTTGATATAAATTTCAATTTAATACCTCTACGCGTACATGCGGAAAGGGTTAGTAAGTTTAAAAATTTTAAAACTATTTTTAATATATAATGGAATGAAAAATTTATGCTTTTCGAAATTTTCCCATGCTATAAGACATTGCTTCGTACCAAATTCCAAGATCCTGAGTTCACGGGAAGTACCCTGTAGGTTTTGATTCCCTTGCGAGTGTTAAAAATTTGCATTATAAACAACTTAAGAAACGAAGTACTAATTTAATAGTTTAGTATTTTTCATTCACAATAATATACATACTGCATAAATAAAAAATAAATAAAAAGTTAAAATTGCATAAGTTGATAAAAATGCTATGCAATAGCTTTACCGCGGCAGTCCCCGAGCGCCACACGTCTTTTTTTTAAATAAGCTTTTATTACTTGTTAATAAACAAATAACTTCAAACTCTGTAGGGACACAATGATATATTGCACGTACGTGTTTAGTAAACATGGGGTAGGTTTATTTATAGACTTGTTGAGGCGGCTGCGCCCGCGGTTAAGTCAATCACTAATAAACACAGTAAATGTGAACACGTGTACTCATCTAATTACACCTACAGTAAGTAACATAAATAAGGGAAACTTGTACCAAGATATTCCCCAAAGTTACGGGAACTTTGCACTACAAATTCCTAAAAGCCCTTTCAAATGAAAGGGATTTGATACCCATATTGGGTGGGTTATTCAGAAATATGTACGCAGCTATTTTGTTACGGCGGCCATTTCGGATTAATAATAATACCGATTATATATAATTGCATTGTCATCAGAACTATATTTCAAATTTGAGCTCAATTGGAAATCGGGAAGTTGATCACATTTAATTTGCAAGATTTGATTACAGACTATCATCGGAACAGGCGAAACTAAATTAAAGTTTCACTACATAGTATAAAACTTTTTATATAAAAAAAACCGACTTCCAAAAAACATCCAACGAAAACTCTCTGCCAAAAAATACTTAAAAGCGTATAATAAACTGGTTCTTCATAAATTGCCTATACCTAATTCTTTATTCATTTAAATAGTAGTATTATAATGTGTGCTAAGTACCTAGAATCTGTTTGAAGTCGGACTATCGCTTAGACTTTTATAATTGTTCGTTTGTATTCTTTTTGGCTTAGCACCGACTTCATACAGATTTTAGATACCTAGCACACATTATTATACTACTATTTAAATGAATAAAGAATTAGATATAGACAAAAATCGGCATATAGCAATTTATGAAGAGCCAGTTTATTTTACGCTTTTTAGTGTTTTTTGGCAGAGAGTTTTCGTTGGATGTTTTTTGGAAGTCGGTTTTTTCAGTTTTTAGTGCAAAAAATCGTAGGTAAGTAGTAAGTTGAACTATTTCATAAAATTTCATTATCAAGAATACAAATTAAGGTCTATACGAACGTTTAATATTAAAATCATCCTCTAATCCGTAACTCTTGAAGAGTCTTCTATCATCAGTTCACCTAAATAACTTGAAAGTATACGACTGAAGGTCTTTATATATGTATGAAATGGAAAGGATTATCCTCCAACTTCTAACCGTTGAGGAGTTGTACCTTCCACCTTCCATCATCAGCTTACCTAAATAATTTAAAAGAATACGACTAAAGGTAACATACATACATATGATATTTAAAGATTTATACTCCAACTCTTAACCGTTAAGGAGTTGTACCTTACATCATCAGCTCATCATCATAAGATGATGACTACCAGACAGGTGTAACTTCAGGTGTAACAGTTTTGGCTTCAGTATAGATTATAGAGAGCCCTCCAAAAAAAATTTTCAAAATATCTTTAATGTACAGAATTGGACCTGTTACATTTTTAACCGACTTCCAAAAAGGAGGAGGTTCTATGTTCCACTGTATGTATTTTTTTTTTCTTTTATGTATGTTCACCGATTACTCCGTCAATTGTGGACCGATTTTGATTATTTTTTTTGTATTCGAAAGAGTATGCTTCCGAGGTGGTCCCATTGCCACCATATTAGGATCTGATGATGAGATCCCAGGGTAATCGAGGGAAACCCTCATTTTTTTTAGGCACATACTATGTTTTTCGTATATTTTCTGAAGTTACACCGGTATTTGCGTTTAGTAGTCATCATTTTATGATGATGAGCTGATGATGTAAGGCACGACTCCTTAACGGTTAGGAGTTGGAGGATAAATCTTTAAATATCATATGTATATTTGTTACCTTTAGTCGTATTCTTTCAAATTATTTAGGTAAGCTAATGATGGAAGGTGGAAGGTACAACTACTCAACGGTTAGGAGTTGGAGGATAATTCTTTCAATTTCATACGTATCTAAAGACCTTCAGTCGTTTACTTTCAAGTTATTTAGGTGAGCTGATGATAGAAGGTTAAACTCTTCAACAGTTAGGGATTAGAGGATGATTTTAATATTACACGTACGTATAGACCTTAATTTGTATTCTTGATGATGAAATTTGATGAAATAGTTCAACTTACTACTTACCTACGATTGTTTGCACTAAAAACTGTAAAATAAAAACTTTTTATAAAAAAAAACGACTTCCAAAAAACATCTAACGAAAACTCTCTGCCAAAAAAACACTTAAAAGCGTAAAATAAACTGGTTCTTCATAAATTGCCTATACCTAATTCTTTATTCATTTAAATAGTAGTATTATAATGTGTGCTAGGTACCTAAAATCTGTTTGAAGTCGGTGCTAAGCCAAAAAGAATACAAACGAACAATTACAAAAGTCTAAGCGACAAACAGATCTCGACCGTGGGAGAGCCATGCTTCGGCATGAATGGGCCGGCTCGACCGGAGTGATACCACGGCCTCACAGAAAACCGGTGTGAAATAGTGCTTGTGCTGTGTTTCACCGAGTGAGTGAGGATACCGGAGGCCCATACCCCAACCCCTCCCCCTATCTCCCCCCCCCCCATCCCCCAAAGGCCGGTAACGCACTTGTGACGCCTCTGGTGTTGCGGGTGTCCATGGGCGGCGGTAATCGCTTACCATCAGGCGATACGTCTGCTCGTTTGCCGGTCTATTCCATAAAAAAAAAAGATCTAAGATCTGATGATGGCATCTAAGAGAAATCGAGTCGAACCTTGAAGTCGGTTTTTGTTTTACTAGCTGACACTTCAATTTTCTTTATTTGTATAGATGCAGGAATTGCCTTAAAAAAGGGTAAGAATTATTTACCAGTTGTGTCGTTCATATACCATGAAACAGCTTTTTTTCGGTTCTCACTTTTTTCTTCCATTTGTACCTAATTAACACTAGACCCGTCTACAACCAACTTGAAATACTCGTAATACTGAATTATGACAATAAATAGTTATTGTAAATAGAATATTGGTTATCAAGCTAAATGAGTACCTACATAATCCGACATTCCTTATAATATTTTCCCTATGTTTATTTATCGGTATTGTATGGATAGTTTCCCTAACATTACTGATAGTTGATAAATGAGTAGACAACTTTCCCGTATGATGGTTTTATTGCTACTAAATAATGTATAAAATTATATGTTTAAAGTAAGTGCACAATGTAACATGAGTGTAATATAAATACGTGCTATTTTGTTAACTATTACAAGTGTACAGGTTTGCTCGTACATGCTCCCACGCAGGAGAGGAGAAAATAACTGTATAAAATGATCAAATGTAATTACAAACAAAGTACAAGTTAAATAATATAAAATGAAATGTTATATAATAGAGTGCAACAATGTTTGCAGGCAAATACCTGTAGTAAATAACTTTTATACTACACCTGATCGGGACAGTAGTCAATATTCCCTGAAAATGAAAAGAGAACAAGAAACAAGAACAATGAAGAGAGAAAAAATGTATGAAAATCCATTTCTAACGTGTTTTAGCGGGAGAGAAAGTTGTATGAATGTTCATTTCTCATGTGTTATCTTATCCATGGCGCGCGCCTGCCCAAGGAGTTTTCATATAATTTAAATACGGAATCTCCGTGCCACTGACATCCTTTTGTGAAGAATAAAAAAAAAACAAACGAAGCGCGAAATATCGGTCAAATTCTAAGTTAACTTGTGTCTTACATGGTGTCTGAATTCCACATTGGTGGCCACAAAAACAGCGTCTGAAATTAAGCAAGACCTCTTATTCTATTCTGTCACAACGATGTAGGTATCTTTTTTTAAATTTATAGCCACGTACTCTGATATTAGTTTAGTGCTGATCATACTACCGTTATTAACTTGAGGTATACTGATTAAATTGAAGAACTCAAAAGAATCTCTACTGAGGAGAGGCAGTGTAAAAATATGTAGATTTAACTGCCCATGATATATTTCTGTAATTGTATCGAGTAAAGTGTTGCTACCTATAATGGCTCCAATTGTTATCTCATTGATCTTCACAATGTTTTGATTATTGGATTCAATCCGTTCAAAGACTTTTCTAAAGAGAAAATATGTTTTGAAATCAATTTATGTTGTTTGTTCATAGCTTGCTCCGTCCGTTTCAGTAAATTATATTCTGCTTCGATAATTGATGTTTGATTTTGCCAGTATGATGAAACATGCCGTTGATTGTCACGTAGTAACGTGATATCCTTTTTGTATTGTCCGGCGAATCTGCTATCTAGTACACCGAACAGACTATAAGTCTGTTCGGTGTACTAGATAGCAGATTCGCCGGCGCCAATAATTGGCTAGATATCCTACGCCGTCTACGAGACCGCGTCGCTGTCTGACGAGTCGTTCGCTAGAATGCTGACCCTATGTGATTATAATATTCAAGTTCAACAACACCTTGTTTTAATTGTAGTAATATAATATCGCAGTTCATTGTATGATTTATGGTATTACACGTTTGTTCCAGAGACGTATAATATTTATTGAGAGCTTTTATTCCCTCCCAGTAAGGTTGCATGTCATAGTAAATAATTATTTTCCAATCGTCCCGCATTATCTGCATATCGGACAATTTATCTTTGTAAATGCTTTGATTATGCCTAAATTTCGTAACATAAACATTGCTTTGTACAGTTGATATGCCATATTATAGCTTCTCACATTTCTCTTGTGAGTAGTAGGGGAGTTTGTATTGTTCAATACAACATTTTTTATCATCTTGTGATATCTTCGATTTTCTACTACTGGTAAAATTGAAAATTTTGTAACCGGTCTTTTGAGAACTCCGTTTTTCGTTTTTGTCGCCATCTCGTTCTCAAGTCTCTATCCGTAAATTCTCCGTGTTGTACATGTTTGATATTTGATAATTTGGCTTTTCTAATTTCTTCTATTGTAAGGTATGCTTCTCGCGTTTTGTTTTGTTTGTATGTTATAAAACTGTACAGCCATGCTAGTATGTGTACAATTTTATTAAATGAGCGATAGTGTTTCAACAAGTTTGTAATGATATTCTTGTTGTTTTGTAATAAAACATTGTTAATTTGTTTTTTGTTTCTTAAATTCTTCTGTAGTTGTGTAAGTAGGCTGTTCTGCCTCGTTATTGATATTGTATGTGAACAACCACGAAGGTCCTTGCCACCACAAGGGATGCTGAATTAATTGAGATATATGTAGACCTCTACTTGCGGAGTCAGCGGAGTTATCGCCAGACTTTACATATCTCCAGCATTCAGGTGGTACTATCTCTGTGATTGCTTTTGTCCTGTTAGCGACAACTATTTGCCACCGGCCTGGTTCCCCTTGTAGCCATCCTAGAACGGCTTTAGAGTCAGTCCAGCCGTAAGTGTCAATTTGATAGTCTGGTAAACATGACTTAACTTTAGCCATGAGATTCTACAAAAGAGCTCCACAAAGCTCTAATCGTGGTAATAATAGTTTCTTATTAGACGGCACTATTCTTGATTTTCCTGCTACAAGAGTAATGCTCGGCTGATCTTTGTAAACTTTTGTAGACGAGTCACAAAAATCATGTAGCTCAATTTTGTGAGTTAGTTTTGTGCCTAGCCATCTCGGTAATTGTATGTGGTTGATTTGATCTATCTCTGATATTGGGATATCCCTCTAAACAATCTTCTGTAAGGCTGGATCATCTGGATGTACCAAAGTTCTGCGAAAAATGTTTTCGATATCCGCTGTATGAGCAAACTGAAGTTGTCTCTATTTTAGTATTAGAAGCTGAAGATCTTGCTGTAAATTTGAACCTTCATACATAAGTTCATTCAAACTTTGGCCGCATTTTGATGACGCATTATACTCGCATACTACCCTCAATGACGTTGTTGTAGAGTCACGCAGTACACAATGGTGCGGCAAGAAACACTCGAGTTTCGTGTTACTTTTAGCTCGTGTCATATGACCTAACGCTAAGTACTCGTTTATAATATGACTGTATATATAATATGATATGACTGCCTCGTTGGTCTCGCGGTTGACGTGTGCGACTGCTGATCATGAGGTCTCGGGTTCGATTCCCGGGTCGGACCAAATGTTTGTATGATCTACAAATATTTGTTTCGGAGTTTGGGTGTTTTCTATGTATAATATGTATGTATTTACAAAAAGAAAAGTATATATATATATTTGTATCAGTTGTCTAGTACCCATAACACAAGGTCTGCTTAGCTTGGGACTAGATGGCGTTGTGTGTTAGATGTCCGAAATATTTATTTATTTATTTATTATTTATGAAATATTTATATTCAAATGCTATATTTTGATTAGAAAGTTTTCGTTCTAAGTGGCTAAATTGCGCAATAGCTTTCGACTTAGATCTACCGAACTTTTCCTTAATTCCTGTCTTAAGAGGAAGCTTTACTTCGTATCTTCCGTCCAGCAATCGACGCGTGGAAGACTTGTAAAATGGTATACACTATACATCCTACATCATTCGAAGAAAAAGACGTAGATTGATATATTGATCGCGTTGAGACACTCGTATGTTGTGTCGTGCAGGCGTTTGATATGTGTAAGGGATGCTTGTTGCAAGATTAGAAGGTTCCACAGAATACTGAAGTGCGATATAAAGATACGCTTTTTTTTATTAATCTATGGTTCAGAATTTCTTAACAAGTATTGTAATTTTCTGAACTGATTTGTAAATATTGTATTAACGTTTCAGCCTCTCCCTTAACTTTATTTTTAAGGAATTGCATTTTGACAGAGACGGGTTATTATGTATCGTCTCCATGAATAAATCTTTAAAGGAAACTCATTGATTAAAATTGCCTTGAAATATAGGAATATCCATCTTAGGGGTTGATTGTTCCCTATGTGCTACTGACCACAACTTCCTATTCAGTTTCTTTTTCATGCAATTGAAGGCCGTAGGCAAAGTAAGTGTCTTCATATGATTGGTATTTACCGTCGAGCTCCCCATCTTACTCCCAGTGAAGAGAGTCGATAGCAGACCAACTTACTTCCAAAGATTTTGATGTATCCTGAAACTCCCACCTTTCTCTTATGTTTTCTATGTTTATGTTTTTGATTGTTCGTGAAAAAGCCTTAAAGTTACAGGTTTGCTTCTTCATCAAGTCATCTAGTTGGAACCGCGGGTAATGATTTTATTTCGGCATCAGCCGTATCCTTAGGATGCTCTTCTACACTCACCCCGGCCGATGTGCCAGCCAAGGGAGTCGCGGGTCTTAATACCGGTGTTATAACCAATTGCTTTATGTGCTCGTGAGTTAATAAGTAAAATTCTTTTGTTTGCTGATAGCGATTTTTAGCGTTCCGTAAAGTTCCTTCATTGTTTGGCTCATGATTTTATGGGACTAGTCCCGCCCACACGCCCACCACTGTAACTCCTATACACCAGGATCAACAGCGGTGACCCACGAAAACACCGAGTTATGACACTCGGGAAGTCCCAGGAAAAATTTAACTGTCTTGGAACCCGCAACGAAATTAATCAGAAGAAAACTGGAGGAGTTGGAAATATAATAAGTCCACTTCCCTCCTTAGCAAAGCGGGAGACAAAATGCAGTCAAAATAGGCAGACGCCTTTTTCAAACCGGGAAGCACCACGGATAAAAATATTATAGGTCCTAAGTGAGCTATATTTGATTTCTATAGTATGTATGGCAGAATCGCTTAAACGCACGGAAATTCACAATAAAGAGGAAAGATCTTACTTTGATCATGCTGACTGCAAAACAAGTTTTTTTTACAACAATTTGTTACAAGACATAAAAGTTGCAATATTTTGTTTTATATTTTTAATTTTAAGATAGAATGTTACTTTTTTGAGTTTATATTTCGTTACTGTATATGTTTCTTTGTTCACTTGTAAAGCAATAGACATAATATTAGAAATGTAAGTTAGCCTCTCTATCGCATTAGGGCAACCTGTAATGGTAGTGAAGGTGATGTTGTAATAAATAAATAAATAAAATAAAAACACGCTGTATGTGTGCTTACTCCTGGGGCTTGCTTCTAGCGAGAAGTGACGCTGCTAATGTCCACAGGTGCGCTGATATAACCGTAACCGAAAGCACGAAGTACACACATCAAAAGTGTCTAGGGATCAAGCATTTTTATGCGGATTTCTTGAGATTGAGATGTGGCTTTGTAATAAATTTATGATTTTATAAATTTATATGGATCCTTTTTGGTGCATTTCATAATTTGAATCAGGAACTGTCAATCAAATTCGAGTAAAAGATGAAAATCAGCTGTCAATATTTTCCCTATAAAAACATACAACGCATTGAAGACATTATTAGTGCTACTGTTTCCCTACTACTGATTAAAACCAACGTTATTATGGAGCGGCGACGTCATTTAAGCAGGGAAGAAATGCTCAGAGCCTTGGGAATGATAGAAGCTGGTTCCCGGCAACGTACTGTGGCTTTAGCTCTGAATACAAGTCAGAGTGTTATCAGTCGACTTTGGACACGTTACCGAAGCACTGGTACCGTGGCTGAGCGCCATGGAGGACGGTATCGCTGCACCACACGGAGACAAGACCGATACATTCAAATCTTAACTCGAAGAGCTCCAACAATAACCGCCATGATGTTAGCCGTGAGGCTTCATCACTCTTCAGGGAACTTAATTAGCGACCAAACAGTCAGAAACCGCTTGCATGAAGTGAACCTTCATTCCCGAAGACCGCTACGGGTACCACCTATAGCAATGCACAATCGTAGGATTCGATATCAATGGGCTCTTGAACACAGAAATTGGGCAGAAGAACAATGGCGTTTCGTGTGCTTTTCTGATGAGTCTCGTTTTGGTATGAGACCGGATACAAGACGTATACGACACTGGAGAACCCCTGGACGCCAACAGCGATTAAAATCCTGCCAGGAAGTCCATCTTTATAGTGGTGGAACCATCATGGTATGGGCGGGTATTTGGATCGGCGGAAGAACTGAGTTGATTTGGATCAGAGGCAACCTCAACGCTCAAATTTATGCTGAGACGATTGTATCAGACGTCATCGTTCCTCTACAAGTGCAAATCGGTCCCTTATTTGAGTTAATGCATGATAATGCACGACCGCACACCGCAAGAGTTGTAAGACAGACTCTCGCCGCAGCTAACATCAATGTCCTGCCCTGGCCTGCTCAGTCGCCAGACTTGAACCCGATTGAGCATGCATGGGATATGCTACAGAGAATAGCTCTGCCAAATATGGAGGGTATCCAGTCGCAAGAAGACCTTTTTTTGTTGTTGCAACGAACATGGGCGGCCATTCCACAGCGTGATTTGGATGAACTCATTTTGAGTATGCCAAACCGATGTTCTTGTGTTGTTAGTGTTCGCGGTAGAAACACGGATTATTAATTGTTTAAGTTACCTAATAAAATTTTAAAGAAAACTGTTATTTCAGTCTTTTTTTCGAACTTTAATGTTAGTGGTTCAAATGTCAAAAATCCCTTTATTAGGAAAATGGCATATTTCTTTATTAATGCAAAGGTGACTTGGTTTATCGTTACTGTGACAAACGAAAACACTTTATTTGATGAATCCTTAAAGAAAATTTTAATTAATATCAATCAGGAGAAAAGTTATTGCAAAAATATATGTTGATCCCTAGACACTTTTGATGTGTGTATCTTTATTGAATATTCTCGTTATAGTCCCGTGTTACGGTTACACTCGAAGGACCTTTATTGTGAGGTCTTCTTAAAAGTTCGAAGGACCATTAATGTAGAGTGTGTTTCCCTAACATTACTGATAGTTGATAAATGAGTAGACAACTTTCCCGTATGATGGTTTTATTGCTACTAAATAATGTATAAAATTATATGTTTAAAGTAAGTGCACAATGTAACATGAGTGCAATATAAATACGTTGATGTAAGCTTATTTAGTTAACTATTACAAATTTGGTTTGCTCGTACACATACATGAAATTTTTCAGTACAAATCGTCCATTTTGTACTTTAACGCATAATGTTAGTAATATTAGAATAAAATTTCATTGCAGGTTTCTACGAGAACGACGTCTTTCTTCCCGGTGATGGCATAAAGAGAACGACAGTTTTTTTACACAATGCCATTCTACGGGGAGAACGGGTGCTTGGGGAGGAATTTCAATATAATAATGGGGGTGTGTTTCGGCGTGCTCGTGGTTCTGTCTGTCACATATTGGACTCTTTGGGCTTTGAAAACAAATAAGAAGATTTAGGTTATTTGGTTTTTATTAACTTAACCAACTATCAAAGAAATAGGAGGCCCAATGATGCAGAAGCATCTCACTAGGCCGCCATGGTGTGGGTCACCATGCTGCACTGTTACATTGTCTGCATTCGCTATGAGTATGGTGACCATCACTCTTGGATTTTGCTTTCCATCGGGCAGAGTCGAGTCACTTTGGCATCCCCATAAAAAATGGATTTTGGTATTTGAGTTGTTATCAGATCCGTCTTAATCGTGAGCCCATGCGATGTTATCCCATGGTCCATGATCACTTGGGCGGTCCCTTTCCTCCCTCGGTGAACAATGTACTATGGCGTATGATAACTCGATTAAGTGCTTGAGTAGGGGGTTTTATAAATTTTGAATTTTAATTTATTTTTAGTTCGATTGCTATTAGAGCGTGTTTTTTTAGTTTTTTTAAACTCTAAATTATTTTCTACTTTTTAACCGACTTCCAAAAAGGAGGAGGTTCTATGTTCCACTGTATGTATTTTTTTTTATGTATGTTCACCGATTACTCCGTCAGTTGTGGACCGATTTTGATTTTTTTTTGTATTCGAAGTGGTATGCTTCCGAGGTGGTCCCATTGCCAGCATATCAGGATCTGATGATGGGATCCCAGGGTAATCGAGGGAAACCCTCATTTTTTATAGGCACATACTATGTTTTTCGTATATTTTCTGAAGTTACACCGGTATTTGCGTCTGGTAGTCATCATTTTATGATGATGAGCTGATAATGTAAGGTACAACTCCTTAACAGTAAGGAGTTGGAGGATAGTTAAATTTAATCGTATTTATATATCATATCGTAATCGTAAAAAAAATAGTCTAATCTTTTGGAAGTCGGTTTTTTTTATAAGCGTGTTTGTTTAGTTTTTAAAACTATTTTTTTCCAAAAACACCTTTTTTTAAAGTTTTTTTTTCAAATTATTGTATTGTCATCGGCCCTTGATCCCTGTGCATTATTTCACTAACAGAAAGCTACACTTCTCAGGAGTAACATAGATTCGGTTAAAATAATAGTAGTTGTACTCGTAAATGAAGTCGAAGAAAAGCAGGCGGTTAGCGCCCAACGAAGAGGACACGGGTCGGCTAGTACATACTAAAAAGAAATAACAATTATTGAACAATCTGAATGATATAATGTTCTCCTAGCCGATTACGGCCACGGCGACCAGTCTCAACGGTAACCAGCCAACTACGCAGGAGATATTATAGCGCAAACACAGGTGCACTCCCTGTTCCCTCTCTCTCAGAATCCGATGGGACGGTTAACCGACAGGACCAGGGAGAGATCAGGTGCAGGACAGCTTTACGTGCTCTCAGACCCCAACTTCCAAACTCCGAGCTGTTATTAAGTATTTCTATAATCAGATAAACCCAATAACACTTTTGGCCCGACCCGGGATTCGAACCCGAGACCTCTTGATCGGCAGTGGCATACGTCAACCGCAAGACCAACGAGGCAGTTGTTGAAAGATATATACATTTAATGAATGGAAGCTCTTCTTAATATAAAACGTCTTATAACATTAAGTTCATTTCTCAACTCCTCAATATCATTGTTAATTTTCTCAACAGTTTCATTCAAAAGAGCAATATTCATCGTCCACTCCTGCTGTTCTGATTTCCCCTCTTTCCTAACTACCGCCTCGTGTATCTGATCCAGTTTCAGATGGTACGCCATCGATCCCAGCTCATCCTCCATCTGCTTCTTCTGCAACTGAGCTTTCTCGAATATCGACTGTCGCAAATATTTTGGCAGTATCTTGGAATAACCACATTTGGATTCTGGTCTTAAAACTATCTTGTGCAAAATTTTCTTCCTCATCGGCAAGCCTGAATTAAATTTCCGAAATATCTTATGGCAAACGACATCTTCCAGAGACGTCAGGAAGTCAACTTGCTTCTCCAGTCTTTTCTGGTTGCCTACATCTGCTAGAGTGTTGACGTCGTTGACTGCTACTCCGACCATCAGGTTCATGAAAACTATCGAGGCTAGTATAACGAAAGTGATGAACACGAGACGGAGAACTAATATTGATGCTTCAATATTTTTGGCATGTTCTTTGTTGATCATCGACATGTAGTCGTACTCAGAGGTCATCATGACTAGGGTTTTGGTGACGGATGCCCATACGCCCTCGAAAGGTGGCTTCGCGCGGAATTGGATCATGAAGCAGAGAGAGAAACCGATTATGAGGAACATGAATGTGAGGAGGATCTGAAACAGGACATAAGAAAGGCATTGGTGTCATCTGGACATAAATTAACACTTTGTGTCCGTTGTCCTTGTGGTGACGAATTAAGAATACAAAATGTCACCACCCCTATTCATCCCTCAGAGTCAACTAAGGGAGCAATCATCACTCAGAGTCGAATAAGGGAGCAACCTACTAGGACAACATAACTGCTAAGCAGCTAACTAAACAACCAACTCTTTTTTTTTTTTTTTTTTATCGTGTGGAAATCCCCTCGGACCGTCACCCCACCTGGGCTTGCGGCGGGGTGGTGTGTCGGACTCGAACCGACTAAAACCACACGGTGTGCCACTCTGCGCCTGTGAAGGGAGGAATCCGGGAACTGCAGTTATTAACACGTCCGGACCCCTCCCAGCGCTTGCCCGCACTGAAGCGGGCACCGTCTGCTGGTATGACTCTCAATTTAGGCGACGTACGGCACACGCGTACGTCGCCCCCTCGCGGGTGGCCACTAGAGCGGATGGAGGGGAAAGCCCGTCCCGACCATCCGCGGCCACACTCAGGGCGGCATGAGGCGCTGATAGGCGCGCCTCCGCCACCCGGTTCGCCGGCGGCGGATTGGGTCCGAGTGGATATCATCCTCCCGGGCCTTCTCCACCGCCTCCTTCTGCGAGATTACGTCTTCGCAGAAGGTTGCGAACGCGGTAAAACTGCTGTCGCTACCGGCCACGGAGCGTATGGTGGCCGGTAGCGAGAGATCTCCTCCGATGACTGCAGTGAGGGCCCGGCGCTGCGACGCCCAAGCGGGGCAAATCGCCAGCGTATGCTGGGCCGAGTCCTCACTGCAGTCGCAGTGGTGGCAGGCGGGACTCAATTCCCTCCTAGCGACCGAGTGCAGGTACTTCCCGAAGCAACCGTGCCCGGAAAGGACCTGCGTCAGTCGGAAGGAAAGGGTCCCGTGCTGCCGCCCTGCCCACTCGAGGATGATCGGCTGGAGAGCCTCCACGGCGGCAAAGCCAGCGCGTGGAGTCTCCAGCCGGAACGACCATCTAGCCATCGTGGCTCGACGGGCGGCTTCACGCCAGTCGCGTACCTATTCGGGCGGAGGGCGATAGCCATACTCCGCCCGATATTCAGCCACCCGTCGATATACTTCGGCGAGCACTTCCGCCTCCAAATCCCACGGGGGGGTCTCGGCCAAGGCGCACGCCGCCTCGGTCGACACCATGCGGTATCCGCGTATGGCTCTGACCGTCAATACCCTCTGAGGCCGCCAGAGGCGAGCCTTATTTAGGGCAGTCAGAGCCGCCACCCACACCGGTGCGCCATACAGCGCCATCGACCGGACAACCCCCGTGTAGAGGAGTCTCGTTGCGACGCTGGCTCCACCCAAATTGGGCAAAAATCGCCCAAGGGCGGAGGCAGCGTCGACCAGCCTGGGACCAAGCTGTCGGAAGTGCTCGTCGAAGAGCCACCTACCGTCGAGGACCAGACCCAGATACCTCATCTGGGCCCGAACCGGTACGAGGACCGAGTTGACCTCTATGGAGGCGCCGGCGGGTTGACCACGACGGGGCCCATGGAACAATAGGGCCTCCGTCTTGTCCAGGGCCACCCGTAATCCCCGAGAAACACCCCTGGTGGCCAGGCACGCCGCCTCTTGGAAGTTCGCCCCCCGGGCTGTGACCAACGTGTCATCGGCGTAACAAATTACGCCCAGCCCGGGGGGAGACGACCTCTCAGGACCCAGTCGTACCCCACGTTCCACAGGAGTGGTCCAAGGACAGACCCCTGCGGAACGCCGCACGACATGGGTCGCCGTCTCAAGACGCCCTCTCGGTCCTCGTACACGACGGTACGCTCCTCTAAATAGTCTGCCACTAGCCGCCTCAGGTACTCTGGCACCCCGTGGTAGTGGAGTGCTTCCCTGATGCAGCTAAATGGCAGACTATTGAAGGCGTTGGCGATGTCCAAGGACACCGCCAACACCACGCCGCCACAGCTCACTGCCTCTTCGGTCACGGCCCTAAGGCGCATCACGGCATCGATCGTCGAACGCCCCTCTCGGAATCCGAATTGGGCGTCCGACAGGTCGGGCCCCACCTCACAAAGGTGCCGGACGATGCGGGCAGGGCGGAGAGTATCCTCTCAAAAAGTTTACCCGCCTCGTCCAGCAACACGATGGGCCTATAGGCCGCGACCGAATAGGCAGGCCGTCCCGGCTTCCTCAACAGGACCAGCTTCCCGCATTTCCAGCACTCAGGGAAGCGTCCGGACGCCAGGCTAGCGTCCAACACTTCCCTGAGGCGGTCCGACATATGGTCGAGGGCTCGGGCCATCACTCGGGCTGGATCCCCGTCCGGCCCGGGGGCGGTGTTCTTCGAACGGATCCGAAGAACAGCCGCCCCAACCTCCGATTCCCTAACGGGCGGCACATGGTCCTCTCTACCCCCGTCGTCTCCGACCGCGTAGGCCATCGACGGGGGTGTGTGCTCCGCCCGCTGCGGGAAAAGGCCCTCGACCACTTCCTGCAGGAAGCTGGGCTGGAGAGTCTCGGTAAGGGGGGGCCCGACGTGCGGAGCTTCTGAGACTAAACAACCAACTCTATACCAACCCAGCTGCGCAGCGTGGTATAGTAAGATATTTCGCATAGAAATGTTATAATTTAAAATATAAGACTAATTTATTTTTGTTAAAAACTTTGGCTTTACGTCGCCTTAAGGTCAACGGGTAGAAAGCAACTGCGTCATAAAGACCGCCTTTGTAGCGTTTGTGCCTAAAGATTTAAATAAATAAAATAATTTTCTTGTCATAGAAAAAGTCAGAAATAAAACTTACCTTAAATACTTTAGATGCAACCTTCCCAAACATCAGAACATAAAACCCCCAGTTCGGGAACCTAGACAGTAAGAACATGAACTCCAACCACGACAGTAGCAGCGCAACAGTTGCTATGAGTCGCGTCCACTCCGCGCTTGACTCCGTACCCGGCAGTATCTCAATCCTCTCCCAGGAGACGATACCAGGCAAGAATATTGAGAGACCTATGGCTCCGAACTTCACCCAAGTCTCCAGCAATAGGAAATACCTTCTGTTGTTGATCTTTATGAAGATGATCTCCTGGAAAATTGTTGCAAATTGTTGTAAACAAACGAAAGATCAAGGTCAAGGGGCGGTAAATAGCTACCGCCAGCTACTTGAATCTCAAAAGTCACAAGGGAGTTGTTTGTCTTTGAATCCTCTCCCAAAAATAGGCAAAGAAAGGGTATGGATATGCCATGAGGAAGAAATTGAAATTTGACCCCTACTTTCTCTTTAAATGGTAAGACTATGACCGTGGATTGGGCACTTCAGAAATTAAATTAGCAACACCCAGACTCAGAAAACAATTAGTGGATTACACAAAATGCAATCAGCGCAGTAAAACGTGGCGTGACGGCTGCTTAAAATACTTTGCCATCAGTGCAGTCATATTAAAAAAAATAGCTAGGATAAAAAGCTTTGATAATTAGAATTAGTTAGGTTAAAATTTATTCCCTACATTTGTTTATATATTTAGTCACAATTGGAGTTCAAACAGAATATGAATCTTACCTGAAAGGCCACAAGGCTGGCACTAATATATATCATATATTTCCACACATCCGAACTTAAGTACTTTGGAACTGGTTTTATTGTATAACTGTCGAGAGAGTGCTTCGTAGCATGAACTGTATTAAGCTTATTCTTATCTTGATAGTAGAACACAGACACAACGTACACATTCAGTGAAATTACAAATAAACCAAATAACGCTATTATAGCATAAAAGAATGGCACCAGAGCTCTCCACTTTAGATACAGGAAGCTCTCTACCAAAGGATGATGTAGTAGCTTTCTCTGATCATACCTATTGCCTGTATCAATAAGCGCTTTTAAAACCTTCATTTGCTTACCATCTATAGACACTGGCACCAAAATAGAGTAGTTAACCGTTACCTGACATTCTTTATCCTGAACATTGTATATATAAGAATCAAAAACCTCTTCCATGTAAGCAGCAGGTTTGGACAAGTTAATCATAACCATTTCGACGGGTGTTTGTTTGATTTTGGGATGCCAACTCAACTGAGATAGATCAGCACCTTTGTGAATGAGAAGAGAAATTATTTCTCTGTTCCCGTGGAGACATGCTTCATGTAGAGGCAGTAAGCCAGTGCCGTTGGGTTTATTGATAGTTTCTCCATCGAATTCGATAATCATTTTAGCTATTTGAAAGTGATTTTTGACTGCAGCTATGTGCAATACGGTCGTTAGTTCTTTAGCTTTCCAGTTTTCATATTGGAATGGTACCAACCCGTTTACATCGTCACCTTTTTTCAATAAGATTCTGACACAATCTGGAAAGTTATTGATAACTGCATACGTTATTGGAGGGCACATGCTTTCTCTCATTAACGTGGAGATGATCCGATTTTCGTGGTTGAGTAGGTACTCTAAGATTTCTGTGTAACCATAGCGAGCGGCGATGTGTAAAACACTCTGATGATCAGGTAAAACGACGCTTAAGGACGCCCCATTCTCAATCAAAATCTTTACTATTTCTAAGTTGTTCTGCATGATGGCTACGAAAAGAGCTGTTTGTCCTTTCTGGTTGCGGTAGTCGATGGCGTATTTGGCAACACTCAGTATGTGTTGTAGAATGTGTACGTCGCCTACAGCTGCTGCGTAGTGAATGGGGGAATCCCCATCATTTGCCTGAAAGATAGAAATCATGATCAATTGTCTGTCTATCTGAGGAAGAGCTTCTGCAAATGTGGACCGGTTGGACAAAAAACCATTATTAACATTTTCCAGTGCTCCAGCCAGACACTCCAGAGCTATCTTTCTCCTCATCTGTCAAGGAAATATGCTAGCCAGCACTGCCGGTCATTGATCCTACTTTCTTTAAATCGCTCAGATAAACATATATATAAATTACAACTTTACAGAATAAAATTTATTTACATTGATGATGTAATTGGAACAAGGTGTGTCTTTCTGTTCGCCTGGCAGGTACTAGTGCTTATCGTAATCGACTGTCATTTTGTTTTTGAACTTCTTAATGAATGATCTAAATCTTATAAAAATTTGACTGCACAGTTGGCCTAGTGGTTTAGGCGGTCGCCACGCCGCTTCCCAATTCGCACAGGGGTTGTGGGTTTAAATCCTACACGGGACAACACTTTGTGTGATCCACAAATTGTTGTTCTGAGTTTGGGTGTTAATTGTGTCCGTTTCATGTATGTCTGTAAAGTCCCCCGCGACACAGGATGTTTATTCCTAATGCGGGAGTTGCCTTTTTAAAAAAAAAAAAAAAAAATCAGCATTACAGGAACAAGTTTTTTTGTGTCATTTTTTTACACTTTCAAAACCATGAAAGATGATGATGTGCAGCGCTGAGGCCTGCCAGGCGATGGTTACGTACTTAGCACGTTATGAATCATCACTACAAGAATTTCTAGCCTCACAGACACACCGTTAGTCGAAAGGTTCAGTAGCTCTCAGTGTATATCTACTCATTTGTCACTTAAATTATAAAAACTGTACGCCTGATTTTTTGACAGCGTACAGAGTTGCTTTCTTTAGGATCACACAGCCCTGTGTGAAACCTCAAGTTTTTAATGTTAACTACTATACTATTTCCATTTCTTTATTTTCTCGATGACACCTCCTGTGGAAACTTGAACGAGCATCTTTTTTACATTATGTATACATTATTTAATAAAAGTATGACGTACAAGGTCATAGCAGCGTCGGAAAAACTGATAGGGGTGGAGCTATCGATAAACGTACCACGATAACAGACTCGATATTTTTTACAAAGTGTAAGAAACTAAACTATTGCCGGATAATTTTGTAAAAATTTATAAACTAATATTACATTTCATTACAAGATGTAATTATATTAGGTTGATTCTTTATTTATTTATTTTAATCAAAATATGATGAATTCACTGTCACTCGATGAGCTCTCCCTAACATTTATTATAAGTTCCTGTACTTCTTTATTATCGAATGCCACATGAACTTCCCAATCCTACGCTAGAATGTTTTGGGTTCTTCTCACAATTTTTTCCCAGTGTTCGGCGGTTACTTCCGCACATGCATTTTTTTATAAATCTAACATCTTGTTTGTCGTAAAAGGGGAATGGGTATTGTTTCGAGCGGCGTGTCCTTGGATTTGTGCCCATATTAGTTCAATAGCATTGTACTGGCAATGATACGGCGGAAGTCGAAGAACCCTATGACAACATTCGGCAGCTATTTCGTCAATAATATATCTTTTAGGGAGGCTTTTTTTCGATTTTAAAATATTCACTAATTGTACTTTTAATAAAGTATTATCCACATTTTCGCCATGACGTTGGAGCCAGTCAATTATATCTTGTTTTTTATTGGCCTGCGTCGGCATTTTATCAATTTGTCTGGAGTGATATGTGCTTACAGAATTTTAGGGGAAATAATAATAATAAATCTCTTCATTGCACACCAGCTTATGTAATTACAAGGTTAACTTAAAACTATTATAAAGTATGTACCTACAAGTGGAGGCCTTATCGCTCCAAGGCAATATCTTACAGGCAACCAAGGGAAAGTGCTTTTAAAGATTGGGAAGGCCGCCCTATTTGGTTGCTCAGTTGTAAAAGATTTATTTCTTTTATTTTCGATTTATTAGAAGTAAAATATAGTACCTTTTTATAAAATATAATTGACAGTATTTTTTTACTGACTCAAAAAGAACAGTAGACTATGGGCCCGTGTCGAAAATAGATGGGTCATCTGACCCACCAGGAGACCTTTTTTAGGAAGATACAGGGGTATAAAAAATAACATTCAGCACTATGATTTTTGTACGGCGTTGGGGTATAATGTATTAGAATTGAAATTGTATGGAACCGATGCCGTTCTGGTGCAATGGTGCAATCTCTGGAAGAACCGTCGATAATTTGTATCATAATAATTATCGACGGTTCTTCCAGAGATTGCACCATTTCTTTAAACCATCCTTCGTAAATCTCCGTGTTCATTTCTTCGTGATAGTCCACTGTTTTCTTGGATTTAAAAGCCAGTAAAGCATCTGACACGAATCCTTTCGTAGACCCTGCATGGCATAAGATAAGGCGTTCATCTTTTCCCATTGGCACTGAACTAGTGGGAGCGGCGGTGTCGTCAGTCCAGTTCTTAGATACTGTGTGGTTTGCATTTAACCAAGTCTCGTTAGTGAAAATAACATTTGAACAATCTGATATCGTTTTGGCTACGCTCAAAACTTGCAGCGAGCCATAGCAACGCTCGTCCCGATGCTCCATCAATATTTTACGTTTGTCCGATTTTTTATAAGAAACCAAGCTGAATGGTGGTTTTTGGCCATGGAACAAACCACATTCACGTAAAGAAACAACAAGTTTTTTAAGTGTTGGAATTTCTTTGCGCAAGTAATTGTCATATAGGTATATGACGGCGAATAGCGTCAGCGGTCAGTCATATTTGAATGTTTTTGTTGTATTTGTCTTTGTTCAAAACATAATAAATATATGCGATCGATATCATTACTTATTTGGTCACAACACTACAACTATCAAATTAGAACTGTCATCGAGAAAATAAAGAAATGGAAATTGTATAGCTTCTGCAACTCTGCCCGCATAAATATGGGATGTCACAATAAAAATAGCCTCTGCGTTATTCGAATGTATCCTATCCCACTTCCTACTTCCTACTAATATTAAAATGCGAAAGTTTGTAAAGATGTGTGTGTTACTCTTTCACGCAAAAACTACTGAACGGATTTGGATTGAACTTTACAGTAATATAGCTATATTTGCCGCGATAACTGACATACATGCGGGCGGTGCCGTGGGCAACAGCTAGTTAGCTATACTATTGTAAAGTTTTGTATGAACCCATTGAGTAGTTTTTGCGTGAAAGAGTAACAAACATTCATACATCCTCACATATATATTATTAGTATGATTTACTTACCTTCATAAATACACTGGCCCCAGCGCCCAGAGCGATGCAGACACCGTCAGTCCAATTCGTCCTCACAGCCGCATGGAGGACGGTCTGGCCCATACTGTCTTTGGCGTCCACCGTCGCCAGGTACGGGTCTTGATCATTGTATTCATGGTTCGCTAAGAACTGCAAACATTTATTTAAAACGTGAGATATTAACGGATTTAATAATGTAAACTAGTTTTTCCCAATAGAAAATAAATAAATAAATAACTAAAAAATAACGACGCCGAAAAAGAATGAAACAAGTTTCAAAAGCCGTTACACAGAATAAATAATAGTAGTAATAAATTTTATTTTATTTAAAATGTTTTGGTGCCTCTATAATATGAATTTCTTTGCAAAGTATATTTTAAATGGTACCATAGAAATATCACCATTATCGAATAAATACGGACAAAGTCACGAGAAAATGCTAATAATATATATATTTTTGAAATGTATAAGTAACACCCTTTCGACTCGCTCTCGACCCCTCAGCAATGGAAGCCATCCTATACCAATAGGTAGTAGGGGGACCCTGATGTCAACACGGTTGGTCCGGTTCTACCGGGGAGGTACTACCCTCGCACAGAAGACTAACCTAAAGTGACAGCATTCATGCTGTCGTGTTTCGTTGGTGAGTGCGAGACCGGAGGCCATGCTGCATTGTTGCATTGTCTGCATTCGCAATGAGTATGGTGCCTACTACCCTTGGATTCTGCTCATGCTTTCCATCAGCAGAGTACAGCCGCTTTGGTGGGCCAAGTGAGATTTGTGGTGCAAGCTAGATCAAAGAATACCATGCCCTTTTTTATGCGCAAGTCCCCCCGGATACCACCGACTGGAGGAATGTCAGACTCAAACCGACTAAAACCGCACGCCGGCTCGGGTACCAGGAGCCGGGGAACCAGGTGCACCCTCGAAGGGAAATCCCTGGAACCCTGACGTACCACGGTACCGATACACCAAGAATACTATCTCAAAGAAAATTAATGCTAAGTAATGTCACTTCATGGATGCCATAGTGGTCAGGTGAATCGTATTGTGATTTTTATCCCCACACGGAACAAATCTTTGTGCGCTCCAGTAATTGTTGTACTGAGTCTGGATATTCTTTCTGTCTGTTTCATGTATGTTTGTAGAGTCCCCGCGATACAATACCTATATTTCAAGTGTGTAAGTTGTCTTTTATCCTGTTAATATAAATTCTTTAATAGATAACTAACCTGTAACAATTCTTTGAGCCGCTTTTCCACACAAACGTGCAACGCTGTGAGGCCATTTTCGTTGAGACAAATGGCCGAGGCACCAGCGTTTAACAGTTCCTCAATGGCTTCCTTGCTTTCCAGTTCCACAGCAGTGTGTAGAGGGGAGTTCACGTTTTTGAGACAGGTGCCAAGAGTGCTGCAGAACTTCCCACCAGCTGCTAGGAGTAGTTTTATGGTTTCTTCGAAGCTAAAAGAGAAGAATAGAGTTTCATAAATACGGCGATTGGATTTTTAGATTTTGATCTAAGAGAGCCACGTTTTGGCACAATACGACTGCACGAACGCCGTAGTGTTTTAAACAGTCAGTTCGCTAATTCCTTCTGCGCTGGGTGTTGTAGGTTCAGACTATGCATGTGACAATGCTTCGTGTGATCCAGAAAAAGTTTTACTAAGTCTGAGCGTTCTTTGAGTCCGTTTCATATACGTTTGTTACAGGAATATTCCTAGTGTGGGAGTTTTCTTTTAAATGAAATTAAACAAATAAAGGATACCATACACCATTAAAGGAAACAAGTAGGTTTCCTAACTTTTGTAAAAGTAGTTGTAACAACTTTTTAAGCAGAAATGAATATCTTTTAACACTGTTCTAAAAACAAGATAAACACATGAAGATAATTAAGATGAATCACTTAATAAAATAAATCAATCTCATCAACTATGGTAGTAGAGCTACGCTGATTTCAGCACGGTTAAGCCGACTCGACCGGGGCGGTACTATCCTCGCACAGAAGATCAACGTGTTTCGTTGGTGAGTGCGAGACCAATGATGCAGAAGCATCACTAGGCTTTCGGTCTAGGTCTAGGCCATGCTGCGGGTCACCTTGCTGTATTGTTGCCTTGTCTGCATTCGCAATGAGTATGGTGACCCCTACTCTTGAATTCTGCTCATGCTTTCCATCAGGCAGAGTCATTTTGGCAGGCCCATACATAAAACAAAAACATTTATAACATATTGCCAGCGGTACAGCATCTGCCATTCTCTATCGCTAGAGTTGTAAGACGCTGTAGTACCGACGTTTACAATATTTTTGTGACTCACTCATGGGCTTCAATGATGTGTCGTGAATAGTGCGCAGAGCCCGCGACATCGAGCGGCGTGCGAGCGATGAGGTCCCGCGCGCTGGGGTCGGCGCCGGCGGCGAGCAGCAGCTGCACGCACGTGTACTGCGCGCGGGCGCTGGCTGAGTGCAGAGCTGTCCAGCCCTGCGTGAAACGCGGCAGCTGAACAATGGAAAGAAAATATGTTGATTAGACACTCAGAACAAAAACACAACTTTAAAGGTAGAACATACAAAAGAAAAAGATTAAGCAAATCAAAAAGACATTCAGTTAGCAAGCCATAAAAGAAACACTTGATAAAGCAAACGCTTGCTTTATCAAGTGGTAAAAACCAAGCAAAAAATAAGAAAAACTAAAAATCATATAGTTATTTGACTAAAACGCCACATCTCTGCAGGCTACGGTCCTGAAAGTTGCCGCAACGCTAATTTTCAACTCAAGCCCAAATGAAATTGGTTGTCTGTAAAATCGGTTTCCGGACGATTATTTTACGTGATAACGTCATATGAGAACATTGATGAAAAATTTGCGTCACAAGCCGAAAGCTTAGGCCAATCGTGCCTCTCTATCGCTTGTTCCGCGCTCTCGCTTGCACGCTCGTCTCTGGCGGAACGTGACAATGAGTCATGCTTTTTCGTGCGTGCAGCCGGCATTCATCGATTTCACGTCAAAAAGTAAATGAAATATGTAATAGACGTGTGCATAGTTTTAAATCCATATACATAATATATGTGGGGAGATGGGAGACGCTGAAATACGAGTCTTATGATGTATTGATCAGTTCAAAAGCTACACTAACAAATATTGCAAACGTGCTAAGCCGGAGCACGGCAATATTAGAAACTCCTTACATTTCCTTTCCGTCGTCTGCAGTTGTGTTCCATGCTGTCCAGCCAAGTGTTGGGCAGAACATCCAACGTGCCGATGTTGCAGGGTGTATTGGTGAGGCGATGTGTCACAGAGCTGTATTTCTTTATTTCATTTTCAGTTTCTGGACTTATACTAATTGCGACTTTGTTTTGTAAATCTGGAAAATAATAATTAAGTTTTGCAAATAATCACAATGATCACATGAAATCTCAACATCAAGAACAGCCTTTAACATTCCACTGCTGGATACAAGCGTCTTTTTAGAAAGGAAGTTTCGGCCTTCTATACCTCTACCACGCTGGCCAGACGGGTTGGTAGGTTTGTGTGAAGTTTTCCTTCTCTTTGCAGTGCTATGGTCCTAGTAACTTGCTCCTATAACTACTCCGACACCCACGGGATGAAAAGCAGTGGTGACACTGTGTAGTGTTTTCTAAAGAATTACCTTCTGGCAAATCCAGCAAAATGGCTATCTGCCTCGGAAGACCAGCCCACGCAGCCATGTGAAGGGGAGTTCGGCCAATCTTGTCTGTCCTGAAGGTATGCGCTTCTGCTTCGATCAACAATGATAAGGCATTGTTGTTCATCATCGCCGCGACGTGGCAAGCCGACACATGGTTCAGGCGACAGGTTGCGTTTGGATCTGCTTCCAACTCCAGTAATCTACGTCAGGGTAGGTATTTTATTAAGATACTTGGGCAAACGGAAGAGGTTCTCAGTTTTACTGACAGCTTTTAACGGTCCACAGCTAGTCATGACCTTCTACTTAGAAGGGAGATTTTAATCCACAATGTCCAAACGGCTTGGTACCTACCGTCAAACCCTAGTTTGTATCAAGTTCTTCATCCCTTTGCAGTTCTGTTGTCCTGGTAGTTCGCTCCCTTAATCAACTCCTACCTATCGCATGTACACCAGTCTCTCACTAAATGTGGTGTTGGAATTGAATGTAAAAACCTTTTTTTGTGAAGAGAAAATTTACCTTTTTTTTATTCATCTCTTGATTTCCATGTCCATGGGCAGTGGTAATCACCTACCATCAGAAAACTTACGTCCTCGTTTGACATACTATACCACGCTGGCCAAACGGATTGGTATAGAGTTTCTTTCAAGTGTTCCTTCTCTTTGCAGTGCTGTTGTCCTGGTAGTTTGCTCGCTTAGTTGTCTCTTACGACACGGGTAAATAGACGCGAATAGACGCGAATGACGCTCCGTATTCTTTATCACGGACATCATAAAAAATACCATTCAAATATTAAATGCTATGAAATATATTTAGCTTTAATTCCGCGAGACAAATATCCAGGTCTGAAAGCAGGACACAAATCCCACCGTCATGCATACTCACATGCACATATGGGTATCATGCATATGCACACATACAAAACAAGTGAGAAATAATTAGCATGCCATGCAACCAAACGCTGGTCGAGCGTTTGAGCTCAACATCTCCTGAGGATGCCCCGTGGAGGGGCGAAACACGTGTCGAGTATGGGTTTGGTTGCATGGCATGCTAATTATTTCTCACTTGTTTTTAACCGACTTCCAAAAGGAGGAGGTTCTCAATTTCATCGTTTTTTTTTTTTATGTATGTTCACCGATTACTCCGTCAGTTGTGGACCGATTTTGAAATTTCTTTTTGTATTCGAAAGGGTATGCTGCCGAGGTGGTCCCATTGCCAGCATATCAGGATCTGATGATGGGATCCCAGGGAAATCGAGAGGAACTCTCATTTTTTATAGGCACATACTATGTTTTTCGTATATTTTCTGAAGTAACACCAGTATTTGCGTCTGGTAGTCATCATTTTATGATGATGAGCTGATGATGTAAAGTACAACTCCTTAACGGTTAGCAGTTGGAGGATAAATCTTTAAATATCATATGTACATATGTTATCTTTAGTCGTATTCTTTCAAATTATTTAGGTAAGCTGATGATGGAAGGTGGAAGGTACAACTCCTCAACGGTTAGGAGTTGGAGGATAATTCTTTCAATTTCATACGTATCTAAAGACCTTCAGTCGTATTCTTTCAAGTTATTTAGGTGAGCTGATGATAGAAGGTTAAACTCTTCAACAGTTAGGGATTAGAGGATGATTTTAATACCTATTACACGTACGTATAGACCTTAATTTGTATTCTTGATGATGAAATTTGATGAAATAGTTCAACTTACTACTTACCTACGATTGTTTGCACTAAAAACTGAAAAATAACAACTTTTTATAAAAAAAAAAAACGACTTCCAAAAAACATCCAACGAAAACTCTCTTCCAAAAAACACTTAAAAGCGTAAAATAAACTGGTTCTTCATAAATTGCCTATACCTAATTCTTTATTCATTTAAATAGTAGTATTATAATGTGTGCCAGGTACCTAAAATCTGTTTGAAGTTGGTGCTAAGCCAAAAAGAATACAAACAAACAATTACAAAAGTCTAAGCGATAGTCACTTGGCACCGACTTCAAACAGATTCTAGGTACCTAGCACACATTATAATACTACTATTTAAATGAATAAAGAATTAGGTATAGGCAATTTATAAAGAACCAGTTTATTTTACGCTTTTAAGTGTTTTTTGGCAGAGAGTTTTCGTTGGATGTTTTTTGGAAGTCGTTTTTTTTTTATATAAAAGTTTTGAAAATTCTTTTTGTATTCGAAAGGGTATGCTCCCCATGTGGTCCCATGGCCACCATATCAGGATGTGATGATGGGATCCTAAGGAAATCGAAGGAAACCCTCGTGATTAATTAATTAATTTACGTGAGCGCCTGCAATTAAGTTACGAGCAATTGTTTGCATGCCTTCATATTCTGTAGACATCAATAAATTTTAAATAAAATGATGATGAGAGACTTGAGAAAGACTAAAAAGCGAAAAAAAAAAAAAAACTTCGTTAAAAAAACCGACTTCAAAAACTAAAAAGTATAAAATAACTTAATTTGTATGTGCTACCTTTTCATAGGTTTGAAGTCGGTGCCAAGCCAAAATGTAATAGTAGGTACCGCACTCGCCGCGCGTGACCTTGAGCGGGATAGCTGCTCTTCGCGTTGAACAAAACAACCGAAGCGTCGTTGACGTTCGTCTCGAAATATAGCGAGTGTTGTACCTTCTATTCCATTGGCTTGGCACTGACTTCAAACCTATGAATAGGTAGCACATACAAATGAAGTTATTTTATACTTTTTAGTTTTTGAAGTCGGTTTTTTTAAACGAAGTTTTTTTTTATGTATGTGTGCATATGCATGATACCCATATGTGCATGTGAGTATGCATGACGGTGGGATTTGTGTCCTGCTTTCAGACCTATTTGTCTCGCGGAATTAAAGCTAAATATATTTCATAGCATTTAATGTCATGGATTTCCGCAAAGTAACGCCTGATTCCAAACTTACCATTCATATATTATATCTTACCTAGTTATTTCCTGTGTGTCTCCATTCTCAACAGCTTCCAAAAGCCTGGTGTTGAGTTTCCCTATGCGGTATACTCCTCTCGGATGTGCCCTCGGCTGGGAGATCTCGGACCAGCCGTGGGAGTGATTGTATACCTCTTGGGCTCTCTCCTCGAGGGAGAAGTAGATAGATTCATTTTGATCAACCGACTTTGTAGAGTTTATTGTCATCCTGTAAATAGTAGGAGACGATTTGGTTTAGAGGTTAGAGAACGTGACTGCTATATCAGATGTTGTCGGATCGATTCCTATAGAGAGCAAACTTTTTAACCGACTTCAAAAAAGGAGGTAGTTATCAATTCGACTGTATTTTTTATGTTTGTTACGTCATGACTTTTGACTGAGTGAACCGATTTTGATGATTCTTTTTTTATTTGACAGCTGTCAGCTGTCCCGTGTGATACCATTTCAATTTGGGCCAGATTGAAGTCGGTTTTTTTTGTGTTAAAATTGTAATTATTTATTTATTTAAACTTTATGCACACATGTACAATGGCGGGCTTAATGCCCAAGGCATTCTCTACCAGCCAACCTTTGGGTGATGTAGAAATTTTGTGAGGTAGGTGCATTGTGGTGGAAGTCAGAGGTTATAATTGCTACCAATATATGGAACTTACATAAACTAATATAATACGACTACACATATACTTTAAATATATATATATATATATATACTCATATGAATACATACATACACCAATACATACACTTTACATAGGTACACTGTGAGTAGGTACAAAATTGTATCCTAATTAAGGTTTTCCTGCCATTTTGTCATGAGGTGGTTTTTGACGTTCTTTTTGAATGAGACACGACTTGTTGACATCCTGAGTTCGAGCGGGTTCGGATTATGTGTCATAAGTACGATTATTTCTTCATGACTGAAATATTTATCTATACCAATATTATAAACACGAAAGTTTGTAAGTATAGATGGATGTTTGTAACCCCTTTACGCAAAAACTACTGAACGGATTTGGATGAAACTTTACAATAATATAGCTTATATATCAGAATAACACATAGGCTACTATTTGCCACGATAACCGACATAAACAAGGGCGGAGCCCCTACATACTCGCGGGCGGAGCCAAGGCGGAGCCGCGGGCAACAACTAGTGTTTTCATAAATATGGGTTATTCAACAATCTGGGTTTTAAAATCATAGTCATAGTCTCACAGAGAAACGCAGTTAATCAATTCTTCTTAGCTTTTCATCGAATGTATATATATATTCGCTGAAAAGGTTTGCTATTCTGGGTGTAATAGGGTTCGCTCGAGGGGCAATACAATTAAAATAATAATAATATTTTGGACATCTAACACGCAACGCCATCTAGTCCCAACCAAACTAAGCAGAGCTTATACTATGTGTACTAGACAACTGATATAAATAAAGATATACTATTTTTAAGTAAATACGAGTACAAACAAATATTTGAGGTTCTTACAAATATTTGATACGACCCGGGAATCGCACCCGAGACCTCAAGCACAGGAGTCGCATACTCTACCTCTGAGCCGAGGAGGCAGTCGTAGCGTATTGTATCTTTTGCGTTGCAGATGTCCACTTGCCATCAAGAGAGAGCCGTGGGAGAGCCACGCTTTGGCATGAATGCGCCGGCTTGACGGGAGTGATACCACGGAATCACAGAAAACCGGTGTGAAAAAGCTTGCGCTGTGTTTCACCGAGTGAGTGAGGATACCGGAGGCCCATACCCCAACTCCTCCCCCCATTCCCCTCTCCATCCCCCTGCCCATCCCCCAAAAGCCGGCAACGCACTTGTGACGCCTCTGGTGTTACGGGTGTTCATGGGCGGCGGTAACGGTAGTCTAGTCAACAAGTTCCAAACTTGTTGACTAGACTAAAAGATGCAGCAGCATCACTAGGCCGCCATGGTGTGGGTCGCCATGCTGCATTGTCTGCATTCGCAGTGAGCATGGTGACCACCACTCTTGGATTCTGCTTATGCTTTCCATCAGGCAGAGTAGAGTCATTTTGGCGGGCCAAACATAAAAAAAAAAAAAAAAAAAACCGCTTACCATCAGGCGATACGTCTGCTCGTTTGCCCACTATTCCATAAAAAAAAGAGATGACCTATTCTGTAGAAACACATACTTCGTCTCCTGCTTCGGGTCCAAGCTCTTCGATTTAGCTGCATGGCGCCTGCCGCTGCGCTTCCGACGAACGACCTCCCCCTCTTCAGGGTTTATACTCTTTTTAACTTTTTCAGAACCTGTGAGAAATAAAAAATATTTGATGAACTCTGCAGCTTGGCCAAGTTGATTTTCTCTCTGTTACGTTGACGCTTCTGTCCTCTCATGTTATAGGCTACTGTTATCTGACTGAGTCAGATGGTTAATAGGAGTTAATTTTGACAAAATTATTAAAGTTCTCCTGCCCATTTCGGCCACGGCGGCGAGTCTCAACGGAGATCAGCGAACTATGCAGGAGATATTATAGAGTACAAGTGCGTGCGCAAACACAGGTGCACTCTCTGTTCTCTCACTCTCATAATCGGATGAGACGGTTATCAGACACGACCGGGGAAAGATTAAGCGCAGGACCTACGGCTATACGTGCTCTCCCAGGTACGGGGGCTAAATCCGCAACTTTAAAATTCCCAGAAGCATTTATACAATTTTTAAAACTGAATAAAACTTTTTGGCGCGACCCGAGATTTCAACCCGAGACATCATGATCAATAGTCGCATTCGCCAACCGCTAGACCAACAAGGCAGTTTACAAAATTATGATTGCATGCTGGAAAGTAGTATGTAGCGTTCTAAACTGATTGTGTAATAAAGTTTGAAATTTGAGTCATTTCCATACATAAGTTAGTTTTCTCTTAACGGTTACGTTTGTAGAATGCAAGTTGGCTAGAGGGCTGATTGCTAATCATGCTAATCTGATTAGAAAAACAAAAGCAGTCGATTCCATGTCTACCCAAGACAAATATTATGTTATGAGCACCACCATTTGTAATGTGCTTGAATCTAGATAATTTACCTATGTACTTATATATTAGTCCGGGATCCCTGGAACAAATTTTATAAGTTACTAGCTGATGCGGCAAACGTTGTTTTGCAATTAAGAAATGGTATAAAAAATATATGTTGGTCGATTCTCATACCTACCCGATATGCACACCGAATTTTATAAAAATCGGTCCAGCCGTTTCAGAGGAGTATGGTAACTAACTTTGTGACACGAGAATTTTATATATAAGATTATTTAACAGACACATTGTCCTACAAATTGCGTGGTACGTTATCCCGGTCCTATGCTCAAAGTTTTTTTGCCCTGCTAGCCCTGTTAGCTACCACAATCGAAAATTTTTGTAAGGTGAAAGGTGGGCCCTCATCAAAATAAATCCATTCACAAAATTAGCTAGATAGTAATAACTTGTAAAATTTGTTCCGGGGATCCTCGACTATATATGTTTTTAAAAATATATTGTAATCAACCTATAACCGTCAAATGCAGGACGAAGTACAAAAATATATACCTTAGTATGTTTATCTAATACGTTTATACGAGCAATTCTTGTATATACACTAGCTGATCCGGCAAACGTTGCTTTGCCATAAAAAAAAATGGGTATAAAAAATAGATGTTGGTCGATTCTCAGACCTACCCGATATGCACACTGAACACTATTTTAATCTGATAACGGGCGCTTTGTCAATAAAACAACCAGTGTTTCTGTGGAACTTTGTATTCACTTAACTAATGAAATGACAACTCCAAATGTCGACAATTATGTTAAGGATTGCTTAGTATATATATCGCCCCGGTAACAATATCCTTGCGCGATTCCAATAACCGAGACAACGCCATTTATCGAGTGACAGGTAAAACTTATATACCTTAGACATACCGCCCACCAAGGACATATTGCAGAATGTCCTTACAACAAGGACTTCTAACCGCCCACCATGCAACAGGTTGGACAAAGGGAAAATTGCGTTTGTCTTTGGTGGGTTACAACAAATTGCAATATAAACTAAACAAAAATAACACAAACCCATATATCGCCCATATACTTCATATATGTGAATTGAGATAAAATTAACTTGACATATAAACCGTTATACGGGACGAGCCAATGATAAGTAAATTAATTGTTGTTTTTGAATCTTAATGTTAATACTTAACCTTAATTCACTTACTATTTAAACAAATATTATTTTTTAAGCCAAAACTGAAAGAAATAAAGCTATAAAACTCTTAATACTATATATAAGAACTACATATATCCAAAAGCTACTATAAATTAGTCTTAATTACATACTGGAAGGACACACACTTTTGAGACGGGTCTTTTTATTAAAGAATTTTTAGTGCGAAGAGTAACTACACGTGTGATACCATCAGAACCAGGATGCTTATGTTCTATGCATCCCAGTAACCATCTGCCAGGAGGTAAATCATCTTCCTTAACTAACACCACGTCCCCAATAACAGGTTCAGGCGTTTGGTAAGTCCATTTGTGTCTCTGAAGAAATATATTTAAATAATCTTTTGACCAGAGCCGCCAAAACTCTTGTGTCATTTTTTGGGTTAGTTGCCAACGTCTGAGGTTAGATACATTTGTATTTTCAAAATTAGTATCTGGCACTAATACCAGCGGCTCTCCAACCAGAAAGTGACCCGGAGTTAGCACTTCTAGCTCTTTTTGATCGTCAGTATAAGACAGGCGGTCTCGAATTGAGACATGCCTCGATTTGAGCTAGGACAGTCGTAAGCTCATCAAAGGTCAAGGTTGAATTACCGACTACTCTAGATAAGTTATGGAATCAGGCGTTACTTTGCGGAAATCCATGATATTAAATGCTATGAAATACACACATCAAAAGTGTCTAGGGATCAACATGTGTGTCTAGGGATCAACATATATTTTTGCAATAACTTTTCTCCTGATTGATATTAATTAAAATTTTCTTTAAGGATTCATCAAATAAAGTGTTTTCGTTTGTCACAGTAACGATAAACCAAGTCACCTTTGCATTAATAAAGAAATTTGCCATTTTCCTAATAAAGGGATTTTTGACATTTGAACCACTAACATTAAAGTTCGAAAAAAAGACTGAAATAACAGTTTTCTTTAAAATTTTATTAGGTAACAGCGAACACTAACAACACAAGAATCGGTTTGGCATACTCAAAATGAGTTCATCCAAATCACGCTGTGGAATGGCCGCCCATGTTCGTTGCAACAACAAAAAAAGGTCTTCTTGCGACTGGATACCCTCCATATTCGGCAGAGCTTTTCTCTGTAGCATATCCCATGCATGCTCAATCGGGTTCAAGTCTGGCGACTGAGCAGGCCAGGGCCAAAGCCACATCTCAATCTCAAGAAATCCGCATAAAAATGCTTGATCCCTAGACACTTTTGATGTGTGTATATTTAGCTTTAATTCCGCGAGACAAATATCCAGGTCTGAAAGCAAGGCACAAATCCCACCGTCATGCATACTCACATGCACATATGGGTATCATGCATATGTACACATACAAAACAAGTGAGAAATAATTAGCATGCCATGCAACCAAACCTATACTCGACACGTGTTGGACAGGAGATGTTGACTCGTCGAGCGTTTGAGCTCGAATGAGCTCGCGTCACCGCTGTCGGCCCTTTATATACCGTTTCGATGACGCTATAATAATGGTCGATACAATGTCATAAAGACATCTGTGCCGAACTACCTGCAATCATACTAAGAAGTGGTGATGGAATTAAGTTTATTTGGTCATTCAACAGTGTATATGCATTATTATTGTTATGTTTTGATATTTCTAACTGTTCCAACACACTCAGCCGGAAACCCTTATCGCAAACATGCAGAATGTTATAGGTATTGTTGCCGCTCAAGGAGTGGCCGGTGTCTATTAAATGTTTTGCGAAATGTGATTTATCTGGATGGCCATTCCTGTGAGCGGCAACATGTTCCCTGTACCTAATTTCGAAACTACGGCCTGTCTGACCCACATAGACCCCGGTGCAATCATTGCATACTCATTTGTAAACTCCGGATTTTTTTGAATTCTCTAATTTATCTTTACCGTTACATAGTTTACGCAAGTTATGATCCGATCGAAAAGTGTGTGTTGTAAACATTGTGTTTTCTTAGCATATTCGCGATTCTATCTGAAATTGGGCCTATGTAAGTGAGACTCCCGACATTCTTGTTAATTCTTTCGGGGGTACATGCATAAAGTGCTGAGCGCGCCCGGTCATTCTGCTTTTTCTTAATTATATTATCAATAACTTGTTTGGTGTAACCGTTAGAAGTCGCGATTTGATACAATATTTTGAGTTCTTTTGCGTAATTATCCGTGGACAGTGAGAGTGACATTAAACGGTGGACATAGCTGCGGAAGGCTGCTAGTTTATGCTGTAGTGGGTGACAGGATGAAGCGGGAATCGTTGTGTCCGTGTGTGTGGGCTTTCGATAAATTTGGAAATCGAGTTTGTTATTGACTCTTGTGATTGTTGGATCCAAAAAATTAAGGGACTGATTTGATTCTAATTCTAATTTGAATTTAATTTTGGGGTGGTGAGTGTTGAGCCTATTTACGAAAATATCCAATTGACGATTAGTACCTGTCTATTAGTGCCTATCTATAATAAAACAGAATGTTGGGCTCGCCCACCGCATATTTACATTCGAAGTAGTCCATAAATATTTCCGCCATTAATGGACTTAAAGGTGATCCCATTGCTAGACCCTCTTTTTGGCGGTAGTATTCGTTATTGAATCGAAAGTAATTTTGTTCCATGCAAATACGTGTGAGGTTAAGTAGGTCATTTATTTCTCCTGGATGTAAACGTTGCCTCTCCAAAAGGTACCCCAAAATACGTAGGCACTCTTCAAATGGAATATTTGTAAATAAACTATCTACATCTAGTACTACTACTAGATGTAGATAGTTTATTTACAAATATTCCACATTTACTTCTTCTTCTGTAAGCATGCTACTAATTTCAGTTGGTTCATTTTCCAGTTCCCAAAAGCGTTTTAATAAATCGTCCGTCTCGAAACTAGCATGCATAACTGTAATGTGTGAAGAAATATTGGAAGTATTGTCTGTGTCAGATACGCCTGACACTATCCACCCGAGTGTCGTGTCTTGTGGCAACAAAGTACCACTCAAATTACGCTTTATGCCCGGCTGAATGACTTGGGTATAAACCTCAGCAACAAAATATCAATTTTGTTAGCCTATGGTATTCAGGATCCGCTAAGTCATTTTCAGTCAAGTCTACCCATTCTACTCTTGCTACTTTCGTAACCGGGAGAAGTCACTGACTTCAACACATAGGCATTGACGTTTATGTGAAGGTTAGGATTTTTCCTAGATCTTATCTTAACCGTGACCGTGTGCTTTGATATGACACTTTTTTCACCGCCGACGCCTAACACTGTGTTCCGTGTGGCAACCCTATTTAAACCTAAATATTGGACCATAGACTCTGTAATAAAAGATCCTTGCGACCCCTGATCTAGCAAGGCTCTAATCACCCTATATGTCCCATCCTTCGACTCGGCTTTAACCAAAGCCGTAGTTATCAAAACTGTTTTGCTATTCCCGGTCGAAAGACAGGACACCATTGTCTTGCTAGGGTAGGGCCCTTGCGCGGTAAATTCCTTTATATGCGCCTGTCCTCTATTTGCAGGTGAAGCTCCCGCGCGAGAATTTCTAACATTCTCAACTAGTGGTTCAGAATTTTCATTGTCCTGGTGCAATAATGAATTATGACGCCGGTTACACGTCTGACATCGTAATGGAACTTTACACACCCGGGCAGAATTATTACCGTTAAGACAGACAAAACACAAATTATTTTCCTGAACAAACTGACGCCGGTTTGCTACAGGTTCTTTGATGAATGCCTGACAATTTACTATTTTGTGAGTTGCTGAACAAAAGGCACATCTTATATCTTTTAAACCCTTATCTTTAATAGAAAGAAAAGATTGCATACCTTTTTGAGGATTCTTAGACACCTTGGACTTTATTTCCATACCTTCCAGACCTCTAAATCGACCGGTAAGAAAACGAGAGAATTCTGAAAAGGTAGGTAGTTCCTCATTAGAGTCCTCAGAAATTTTCAATTCCCAAGCTTTTCTTGTTTCATTATCTAGTTTTTCACTAATAATATATATAATTATAATATCCCAAGACGAAATATCGACCCCTAAATTTTTTATAGACTCTAAACAGTCAGTTGTATTATTTAATAAATATTTAATTCCCAGAGCTGATTCATTTAATAATGCCTTTTGAGTGAGCAATCTTTTTAGTATACTTTAGCTAAAAACTTTTTATTATTGTAAGTACCATCTAATTTTAACCACGCCATCTCATAATTATCACACGTGACCTTTATGTTCCGAAGCAATTGCTCTGCTTCGCCCGTTAAATGCCCTTTCAAATAATAAAATTTTTGTGACTCATCCAAATTTTCATTGTTGTGTACCAACCCTAAAAATAAATCTCTAAATGTTTGCCATTCCGAGTACCGCCCACAAAATATAGGAATCTTAATTTCTGGTAGCTTAACTCTGTTTATAAACTTTTTATTTTGACCGTCAGATTCTATTTGTTCCGCGGTAGAAGTAGTTTTAAATTTTATTAAGATTTCCTTCAGTTCCGTTTTATGTTCTATGTATAGCTCTTCAACAACATCATATACACAATTTTTGTGATAAGCTGAACTATACAAATCTGCTTTTTTTACCTGCCCGATCATATCATTGTGGTTATTACAAAACATTGTCCACTGTTTTTCAAAGCTTTCTAGCCTAGTTTCCACATATGCAATGGTTCGTCTATCCTTAGGGGACTTTTTGAAATTGGTAACTGCTTTAAGCATTTTGTCCTTAATGTCCTCCTGCAGAATATCGAACGACTCCATATTTTCAAAAGTATTGCAATAATTCACTAACTTGATTCACTATTTTAATTGATTTTTATAAAACACAAATATGTAGGTAAAATGAAAAAGTAAAAAATAAATTAGATGACTAAATTATTCTAAGTCTCAAATGATACGAAATTTTCTAAGTGTTTTTAACTAATTCAACTGAGATTGAAATCGGGCATAGGTTCCCCGTCTCAACCGCTATTGACTTAAAATTACACAAGTCCCAAAACCAAATAAATTCTAAAAGCTAAAACAAATCTCAAATATTATATCAAATATATCTAACTATTCTAAGTCACTAGAGTCTCTAAGCTTGAAAATACACTAACTTTTATCTTCTTATAAATAAATTTTAAAATGTACTCACAGTTGTCCGGGTTTACACCACACAAACCAATTCACTTCCAATCGTCGTTGAAATGTTGTATCAGTGGCGACCTCTTGCGGTCGATTTTGGAAGCTGCGTTGTCGTCCCTTTTAACCTCTTGGTTCCGTTCAGTGTCGCTTCTCCTGCCTGTTCCCGGTGGCGCCTCTTGAATACCAAATCAAGCCTTGGCACCACTTAATTGCTCCTCCAGCGCTCGACACTTCCTTGTGCCCGCTGTAGGGAATTATGCTCTGACCCGCAATCCACGAACCAGCCCTAACAAGGCGGGTGATACCGTATCACCACTGAAGAGCTACCAAAAAAAGCGCTTAACGTATTCGAAAATCCGGCTCGAAGGACCATGTACACTATTTTAATCTGAATACGGGCGCTTTTTCAATAAAACAACCAGTGTTTCTGTGGAACTTTGTATTCACTTAACTAATGAAATTACAACTCCAAATGTCGACAATTATGTTAAGGATTGCTTAGTATATATATCGCCCCGGTAACAATATCCTTGCGCGATTCCAATAACCGAGACAACGCCATCTATCGAGTGACAGGTAAAACTTGTATACCTTAGACACACACCAAATTTCATAAAAATCCGTCCAATCGTTTCAGAGGAGTATGGTAACTAACATTGTGACACGAGAATTTTATATATAAGATATATACGTAATCTGAATCTCGAAAACCAGAGACCAGCTGCTCCGAAATCTGTGTCTATGAGACCGACAGACAAAACAGTCTGGGTTTACGCAAGTATGCTTGAACGTGTATGTCCGGCTTTAGCAGCTGTTTGTGAATATGTGTTTGTGAAGCAAAGTATATCGGTGTATAGGTATCTATCATATCTTTATAATGCCACACTCATCGCATGTGTGCCCCGTAAGTATACATCCTCAAAGAAAAAAAACTGCATAAATAAAAAACAGTCAGCGCCATCTGTTGAGCTGTTTCGCAACTAGAAGGTACACTAACGCCCTCTGTTATTTAAATACTTTTGAACAATATTAAATGAGAAACTGGCAAAATTAAATAAAAAATAATTATAATTGCATAAGTTGATAAAAAATGCTATGCAATGGTTTTACCGCGGCAGTCCCCGAGTGCCACACGTCTTTTTTTTATAAAAAGTCAACTCCCGCATTAGGAATATACATCCTGTGTCGCGGGATCGCCAAACATACACAAAGAACACCTAGACTCAGAACAACAATTTGTGGATCACACAAAGTGCTGTCCCATGTGGGATTTGAACTCACAACACTTGGGGCAGTAGAAAGCAGCTTGGTGACCGCATAAACCACTAGGCCATACGTGCAGTCTTTTAGAATTAAGAATTTCTTGTCAGACAAATCGAACAACACGTTTGACACGACTCGGGGATCAAACCCGAGACCTCTCAATCGGCAGTCGCATACGCTAACCGCTAGAGTTCTGAACGAACGGACAGCGGAAGAGACTTAATTTTGTACAATGTAAATAAAGATAGATGTATAATGTGTTCTTTGTTCGAGAGATAATTATAAGCTGTCATGGCATACACTTCCCTATCCATCTTATTTACCATTCTTTTTGAATAAATTCCTAAGCATTCCCATTAAATTCTCAAAGAACACTTGCGTAATATGGTAATCCCCTATTACGCAAGTAGGATTTCACTTATCAATACAAACAAATAATATTGAAGTGTTTGTTTGTAATTAATCACTATCACAACATATTATAAAACAAAGTCCTCTGCCACGTCTGTCTGTTCGCGATAAACTCAAAAGCTACTACACGGATTTTTATGCTGTTTTACTTATAGATAGGTAGAGTGATTCTTGTGGAAGGTTTACGTATACAATTTGTAAATTTTTTGAGTATATTGACTAAAATCCTACTTCCTACCAATTAGTACTAATATTATAAACGCGAAAGGTTGTAAGTATCGATGGATGGATGATGGATGTTTGTTACTGTTTCACGCAAAAACTACTGAACGGATTTGGATGAAACTTTATAGTAATATAGCTTATACATGAGAATAACACATAGGCTACTATTTGCCGCGATAACCGACATACACGCGTGCGGAACCGCAAGCAAAAACTAGTATAACGATATTTGTTGAAGACTTCGGAATAAGTTAAGCCACACACCTCAGAGTAGCATAGCCTATATTATATTTTCCGTAAAGAACCCGTGCGAAGCCGGGGCGCGCTGCTAATGAAAGTATATAAGATGCTTACGCTTTGTGTCCATTTTGTGTATGTTTGTAAAGTCCACCGCGATACAGGATATATTCCTAACTAGTTTTTGCTCGCGACTCCGCCCGCGTGTATGTCGGTTATCGCGACAAATAGTAGCCTATGTGTTATTCTGATGTATAAGCTTTATTACTGTAAAGTTTTATCCAAATCCGTTCAGTAGTTTTGCGTGAAATAGTAACAAACATCCATCCATCCATACTTACAAACATTCGCGTTTATAATATTAATAGGACTAACTGAGCCCCGTGATGTTACTCGCGGAACAACAAGAACAGCGGGTGACGCCGCGGGGCGAAGCTGGTTTAAAAGAAGGAGCCCAAATTATGCCAAATATCATCAGATTCATCAGTTACCTTACAGGGAAAGTCCCGTCAAAATCAGTCTACCCGTTCCAGAGATTAGTCGGAACAAGCACACACCGGCAGACAACAATTTAAAAGAATGTTTTTTTGATGAAAATGCCGTAATATTAAATTAATTTGAAAGCACAAGCTGACACTTCAATTTTCTTTATTTGTATAGATGCAGGAATTGTCTTTAAAAAAAGGTAAGAATTATTTACCAGTTGTGTCGTTCATATACCATGAAACAGCTTTTTTTCGGTTCTCTTTTTTTTCTTCCATTTGTAATTATCACTAGACACGTCTACAACCAAGTTTAAACAACAATATAGTGAATTACGACAGTAAATAGTTATTGTAAATAGAATGTTGGTTAAAAAGCTAAATGAGTACATACATATTCCGACATTTCTTGTAATATTTTCCTTATGTTTATTTATCGGCTGAAGTTTAAGATGATTCATGTAGCTGTTGCAAATAATTGTTGTTAAATAAGTCATTTTAATTGTTATATATATGTATATATGTAATAATACGTGAACAAAAAAATATCCTGCAACGGATATTAAGGGCATAGTAACTCAATGGGTAACGACGCAGCAGACGCATTGGCCAAAAGGGGATCAGAAACGACACTTTGTGGACCGGAACCACTACTACCCTTGCCCCAAACCCAAATAAAAACATGGCTGCGCGCCAATACCGAAGAAAAACACAAATCCGAATGGAAAAACAATGAAGAATGCAGGCAAACAAAAAGTGCAGTTTCGGTAGCATCATAAATACTAACCCGCAACCTGATTAGACTAAAAAGGGACGATCGCAGGAAGGTCACAGGTATCCTGACAGGGCATTGTCCCCTGAACAAGCACCTATTCACCATAGGTCCAACAGACAGCCCTCTGTGCAGGGGATGCATGGAGGCAGAAGAAACGCCGCAGCACGTTCTCACAGAATGTAGAAGTGTGGCAGATCAACGGGCGGACATCCTCCAATCAACATCACTCCAGGAAGCATGTAGTGACCTGAAAAGGCTGCTGAGCTTTTAGGATGATCTAAGATAGTTGGAGTAGGAAGATGACAAAACCACGTACAACGGCCTAATAAAGAGGCTAAGTGCGAAAATGGCCTGGTAAAACTTTTTATAAAAAAAAAAACCGACTTCCAAAAACCATCCAACGAAGACTCCCTGCCAAAAAACACTAAAAAGCGTAAAATAAACTGGCTCTTCATAAATTGCTATGTGCCAATTCTTGTCTATACCTAATTCTTTATTCATTTAAATAGTAGTATTGTTATGTGTGCTAGGTACCTAAACTCTGTTTGAAGTCGGCGCCAAGCCAAATGTAATAGTAGTTACCACACTCGCTATATTTCGAGACGACCATCGACGACGTCGCGTCAGCCCGCGCGTGTCTGCCCGCTTGGGTTGTTTTGTGCTACACGAGGCATCAGCTATACGGCAGCGGCGAGTGTGGTACTTCCTATTAAATTTTGGCTTGGCGCCGACTTCAAACAGATTTTAGTTACCTAGCACACATAACAATACTACTATTTAAATGACTAAAGAATTAGGTATAGACAAGAATTGGCACATAGCAATTTATGAAGAGCCAGTTTATTTTACGCTTTTTAGTGTTTTTTTGGCAGGGAGTCTTCGTTGGATGGTTTTTGGAAGTCGGTTTTTTTTTTTATAAAAAGTTTTTATTTTTCCATTTTTAGTGCAAACAATCGTAGGTTATCAGTAAGTTGAACTATTTCATATAATTTCTGCTGATGCGAATAACTTTAGTGGTTTGAACACGTATTAAAACTGAGTATGCTCAGTTTCCAAAATTATGTTGAGATGCAAGATTTCTGTTATCGAGGACGTGGTCTACGGGGCAATAGGAATCGTGTCCAAGCTTAAATGTCGTGATGAAATAGAAACAGGCGAGTTACTTAAAGCAAAATACATTAAGGGGTTAGTCATCATGGCGCATGTGTCATCAGCTCAACTAAATAACTTAAAAGTATACAACTAAAGGTCTATAGATACGTATGAAATTGAAAGAATTGTCCTCCAATTCCTAACCGTTGAGGAGTTGTACCTTCCATCATCAGCTTACCTAAATAAATTGAAAGAATACGGCTAAAGGTAACATACATACATATGACATTTAAAGATTTATCCTCCAACTCCTAACCGTTAAGGAGTTTTACCTTTCATCATCAGCTCATCATCATTAAATGATGACTATCAGACGCAAACACCGAAGTAGCTTCAGAAAATATACGAAAAACATAGTACGTGCCTGAAAAAAATGAGGGTTCCCCTCGATTTCTCTAGGATGCCATAATCAGATCCTAGTTTCCTTGTCATGGTACCACCGTCGGTACATCTTCTTTCCAACAAAAGAAGAATCATCAAAATCGGCTCATAAACGACGAAGTTATCCCCGAACACACATAAAAAAAAAATACGGTCGAATTGAGAAACCTCCTCCTTTTTTTGAAGTCGGTTAAACAAATACGTGAAGAAAATTATTTGAACAACTTTTTACATCCATACTATGATTTATTCAGAAAAATGTAGTTTTCACTCGGGATTATTAATAAACTAGCTAACCCACGCAATCTCGTCTGCATCGCTTACTGCCCGTGGCATCATGTTATAGGTACCAGCGCAGCGTGAACTAATTTGTTTACCATAAAAAAGGTTATGGTGAGAAAATCTTAAAAGATAGACATACACTTTCGGGGAATTTTCTGTAGAACTTTTAAAGGGGAACAATCTTTCATAAATTGTTTTTGTGAAACTTTAACCGTTTACGTAGCGCACGCAATGGAAGCCCTCAAAATAAATAGTTTTCGACCGTTTTTGCAATATATAATAATATATAGCCTATAGCCTTCCTCGGTATCTGGGCTATCTAGCACTGAAAGAATTTTTCAAATCGAGATTAGCGCGTTCATCCAAACAAACAAACTCTTTAGTTTTAAAATGTTAGTACATATAGCATTATATATCTATACAAATACATAAATAAAATTGGAGTGTCTGTTTGTAATATTAAAATAACTGCTTTTTACTAAATGCATATGTACGCATACACGGTACATATACCAAAATAACATTTTTACCATTTTTGTCTGTCTGTTTGTTCCGGCAAATCTCTGGAACATACGGACGAACAGACAGACAGACAGACATGACGAATCTATAAGGGTTCCGTTTTTTGCCTTTGGCGCGGAACCCTAAAAAGTAGTAGCCGACGCCGAATAAGATTGGGAATAAAAAACCGCCCAAGTGCAAATCGGACTCGCGCACGAAGGGTTCCGTACCGTTATCTATAAAAACGCAAAAATCACGTTTGTTGTATGGGAGCCTCAATAAGTATTTATTTTGACTGCCACGTTGGTCTCGCGGTTGGCGTGTGCAACTGCTGATCATGAGGTCTCGGGTTCGATTTCCGGGTCTGATCAAATGTTTGTATGATCTACAAATATTTATTTCGGACTTTGGGTGTTTTCTATGCATAATATGTATGGATTTATAATAAAAAAAAATAACAAAAAAACCGACTTCAATCTGGACCAAATTTAAATGGAACCATACGGGAATATTGAGTTATTCGTTAATTTGTCGCGCACATACTTAATGCAAATTGAAGAATTATACGGTTTTCTCATGGACGACATGTCAGAACTAGACCAAATTGAAATGGGACCACATGGGAAGCATCAGCTTTCAAATAAAAAAAGAATCATCAAAATCGGTTCACCCAGTCGAAAGTTATGAGGTAACAACATAAAAAAACAGTCGAATTGAGAACCTCCTCCTTTTTTTGAAGTCGGTTAAAAAAAGGATAAATGTATTTGTATCACTTGTCTAGTACCCATAACACAAGCTCTGCTTAGCTTGGGACTAGGTGGCGTTGTGCGTTACATGTCCGAAAAAAATATATATTTTATTTAGGTTCATTTTTACATGTCACTTCTTTTAGAAAAGGGAATACTTGAGAGCAACCGCTTAAAGGACCCGAGATCATAGTAGGAGGAAAACAAGTGCGCTGGTAGTGAGTTCCAGTTTTTAACTCCTAGGCACAGGAAGGAAGAACCAAACCGTTTGGTTCGAGAGCGTATTTCTACGACTCTAAGGCGGTGGCTTCCAAGGCCAGCACGTGTTGTTCTGTAGAGGAAGGGAGAAGATGGGATCAATTGGAAGAGCATATTCATCTCTGAGTGTCTAGTGTTTTTTTGGCAGGGAGTCTTCGTTGGATGGTTTTTGGAAGTCGGTTTTTTTTTTTATAAAAAGTTTTTATTTTTCCATTTTTAGTGCAAACAATCGTAGGTTATCAGTAAGTTGAACTATTTCATATAATTTCTGCTGATGCGAATAACTTTAGTGGTTTGAACACGTATTAAAACTGAGTATGCTCAGTTTCCAAAATTATGTTGAGATGCAAGATTTCTGTTATCGAGGACGTGGTCTACGGGGCAATAGGAATCGTGTCCAAGCTTAAATGTCGTGATGAAATAGAAACAGGCGAGTTACTTAAAGCAAAATACATTAAGGGGTTAGTCATCATGGCGCATGTGTCATCAGCTCAACTAAATAACTTAAAAGTATACAACTAAAGGTCTATAGATACGTATGAAATTGAAAGAATTGTCCTCCAATTCCTAACCGTTGAGGAGTTGTACCTTCCATCATCAGCTTACCTAAATAAATTGAAAGAATACGGCTAAAGGTAACATACATACATATGACATTTAAAGATTTATCCTCCAACTCCTAACCGTTAAGGAGTTTTACCTTTCATCATCAGCTCATCATCATTAAATGATGACTATCAGACGCAAACACCGAAGTAGCTTCAGAAAATATACGAAAAACATAGTACGTGCCTGAAAAAAATGAGGGTTCCCCTCGATTTCTCTAGGATGCCATAATCAGATCCTAGTTTCCTTGTCATGGTACCACCGTCGGTACATCTTCTTTCCAACAAAAGAAGAATCATCAAAATCGGCTCATAAACGACGAAGTTATCCCCGAACACACATAAAAAAAAAATACGGTCGAATTGAGAAACCTCCTCCTTTTTTTGAAGTCGGTTAAACAAATACGTGAAGAAAATTATTTGAACAACTTTTTACATCCATACTATGATTTATTCAGAAAAATGTAGTTTTCACTCGGGATTATTAATAAACTAGCTAACCCACGCAATCTCGTCTGCATCGCTTACTGCCCGTGGCATCATGTTATAGGTACCAGCGCAGCGTGAACTAATTTGTTTACCATAAAAAAGGTTATGGTGAGAAAATCTTAAAAGATAGACATACACTTTCGGGGAATTTTCTGTAGAACTTTTAAAGGGGAACAATCTTTCATAAATTGTTTTTGTGAAACTTTAACCGTTTACGTAGCGCACGCAATGGAAGCCCTCAAAATAAATAGTTTTCGACCGTTTTTGCAATATATAATAATATATAGCCTATAGCCTTCCTCGGTATCTGGGCTATCTAGCACTGAAAGAATTTTTCAAATCGAGATTAGCGCGTTCATCCAAACAAACAAACTCTTTAGTTTTAAAATGTTAGTACATATAGCATTATATATCTATACAAATACATAAATAAAATTGGAGTGTCTGTTTGTAATATTAAAATAACTGCTTTTTACTAAATGCATATGTACGCATACACGGTACATATACCAAAATAACATTTTTACCATTTTTGTCTGTCTGTTTGTTCCGGCAAATCTCTGGAACATACGGACGAACAGACAGACAGACAGACATGACGAATCTATAAGGGTTCCGTTTTTTGCCTTTGGCGCGGAACCCTAAAAAGTAGTAGCCGACGCCGAATAAGATTGGGAATAAAAAACCGCCCAAGTGCAAATCGGACTCGCGCACGAAGGGTTCCGTACCGTTATCTATAAAAACGCAAAAATCACGTTTGTTGTATGGGAGCCTCAATAAGTATTTATTTTGACTGCCACGTTGGTCTCGCGGTTGGCGTGTGCAACTGCTGATCATGAGGTCTCGGGTTCGATTTCCGGGTCTGATCAAATGTTTGTATGATCTACAAATATTTATTTCGGACTTTGGGTGTTTTCTATGCATAATATGTATGGATTTATAATAAAAAAAAATAACAAAAAAACCGACTTCAATCTGGACCAAATTTAAATGGAACCATACGGGAATATTGAGTTATTCGTTAATTTGTCGCGCACATACTTAATGCAAATTGAAGAATTATACGGTTTTCTCATGGACGACATGTCAGAACTAGACCAAATTGAAATGGGACCACATGGGAAGCATCAGCTTTCAAATAAAAAAAGAATCATCAAAATCGGTTCACCCAGTCGAAAGTTATGAGGTAACAACATAAAAAAACAGTCGAATTGAGAACCTCCTCCTTTTTTTGAAGTCGGTTAAAAAAAGGATAAATGTATTTGTATCACTTGTCTAGTACCCATAACACAAGCTCTGCTTAGCTTGGGACTAGGTGGCGTTGTGCGTTACATGTCCGAAAAAAATATATATTTTATTTAGGTTCATTTTTACATGTCACTTCTTTTAGAAAAGGGAATACTTGAGAGCAACCGCTTAAAGGACCCGAGATCATAGTAGGAGGAAAACAAGTGCGCTGGTAGTGAGTTCCAGTTTTTAACTCCTAGGCACAGGAAGGAAGAACCAAACCGTTTGGTTCGAGAGCGTATTTCTACGACTCTAAGGCGGTGGCTTCCAAGGCCAGCACGTGTTGTTCTGTAGAGGAAGGGAGAAGATGGGATCAATTGGAAGAGCATATTCATCTCTGGGTTTGTGTCAAGAACAGTAGTGTTACAGAAATTTTATTGTGTTCTCTCTAATCGTAATAGTTTGCATAAAGAAACCTCGTTCAAGTGATCATACTAATAAGTGCTACATTGCCGTGTATTGGTTAACGTAAGCGTTTGCTGCCTGTCTCGGTCCTGCATCTGTGCACCACGTCGTGCCTATGTGAAAGTGCGACATACCTTATCCCAGCTAGGATCAAGGGTATCTACATATTTGTTGTCACTTGACTCAAGACTATATTTAAAAATCTAGACATGTCGTTGAAATGTACACCGCCTAATAAATTTTCGTCTGACACCAACATTCCACAATCGTCTAATAGCGATCAAAAACTGGAATGCGAGGAATATTTTATCAATACTCGTAAACGTAAACAACCCGACTTTGATATCGGCGTTGAAACGTTAATTATGACTCGCCTCGACGAAAAATTTAATTTGCAGATGTCTGAATGGAATAAGACTATCACCGACTCCATAACAAGTTGTGTGGCTACGGCGGTAAATACAGCGATCTCCAACGAGTTGGCTAAAATTTCATCAGGGCTTACAGAAATTAACTCAATTATTACAAAACTCACATCTGATTACACCTCTCTCCGTGTTTCGCTAGAAAATACTAATGGCCGGCTTGCAGACATTGAAAAATGTCAGCAGTTTGTATCTAAGACGGTGGAGTGTGTTGATACCCGCCTAAAAGTTTTAGAAGCTAACACTGTGAGTAAGGGCGACTGCAAAGTTCAATTAAGCGTATTAGAAAATAAAATTTCGTTAATGGAGCAGCAGGCACGACAGTGCAACATTGAATTGTGCAATTTGCCTGAGAGGCGCGGCGAGAACCTCGTTGGCATTATAGAAACCCTTGGCAATGTTATCAAGCAGCCAATTAGAACAACTGATATCGTGGCTGTTCACCGTGTGCCTCACGCAGATCAAAATAATCACCGCCCGAAGAACATTATACTAAAGCTAACAACCCGAACGCTCCGTGACAACATTATTTCTGCATACCGTAGCATAAGGGGGCTAGACAGCGCGAAATTAGGTATCGGTGGATCACAAGTAAACACCATATATGTAAACGAACACTTAACTCTTAACAATAAAATATTATTTCGTCAGTGTCGCGAGTCCGCTAAACAACACGATTATAAATACGTATGGGTTAAACATGGAGTTATACTGGCACGTAAACAAGATACGTCGCCCGCAATCGCCATTCGATCCCTATCAGACATTAATAAAATTAAGTAACTTAAGCAATGCAAAAGGACCTTCTAGTAAGGATAAAATAAGCGCACTGTCTCAAAATATAACCAGTTATTATATTAACTATTATTTTGTGAAACGTGGGTATATTTATAATTTTTATAATCTTGGTAGTGGTTGTGGTTTTGTCATAATGAAGTATATGTTTATAATGAAATCTACTCTTATGTGGTTACTAGTATATTATTCATGCAGTATTCTATTCCGAGTCAATTGTTACGTATGTACGTCTTTTAGTTTTAGATGCTATGAGGCACAAATACGTATTAAAATTTGTATTGAAAGTGTGTTTATTAACAAAAGTAAGGTACAAGTTGTGTTGCAATGCTTCTTAGATTTATCACAGACTATTAATGGATAAGTTATCCGTATATTATCAAAATTGTGGTGTCTTACGGACCAAACTTCACACATTGTACATGAATATTCTGTCGCACAATTATGACATTATTGTTTTGACGGAGACATGGTTTCATTCGGATATTAACGACAATGAGTTCATTGATTCACGATACCGAGTATTTCGATGCGATCGGGACCGTACGGCGAGCGGCCGGATGGATGGTGGGGGCGTACTAGTAGCCGTGCAGGCAGGGCTGGGCGCATCGCAAGTCGTGGTGCCGACCGGCGCGCCTTGCCCGTCTGCGCCGCTCGTTGACCATGTTCTCATAGAATTACGCACGCGAAACTACTGCTGTATTATCAGTGCGGCGTACATACCGCCTTCTACCGGTGCAGATAGTTATAGGATACATTTAGATTACGTAACCTTTATATTGCATATGACTAATGTTAAGAATCATATAATACTTGGTGATTACAATTTACCAAAAATGAAATGGATGGAACATAATAAGTACTTATTACCTGATGTTTCAAACAATATTTCGCCGTGTCGAGTCCTGACGAATTTCATGAATATTTTCAATTCTTTTCAGTATAACAAAATAAAAAATAAAAAGGGCAGAATATTGGATTTATGTATAACTGACATTTTAAATTGTGAATCAGTTCAGCCCGCGGTTCCGCTGGTGCGAACTAATGACAACCATCCCCCTTTCTATATGATCTTTCCGGTTTGTAATAACGATCGACACATGATTAAACAACCATTGTCGCAATTTGTTTTTAACAAAGCTGATTATACATTGATAAACAAAGATATCACAGACATTAATTGGAATAACCTATTATATGGGGATGCAGAATCAATGGTGACCATATTTTATGAGCCAATTTACGAAATAATTAGGAGACATGTACCTAGAAAAATTAGTAAACCATTCCAATTTCCCGTCTGGTTCTCACCTGCTCTAATTCATATATATAAACGTAAAAACAACTATTGGATAAAATGGAAAAAGTATTGTAACAAATCGGACTATGAATTGTTTTCACTTTATAGAAAAAGATTTAAACATGAATCGCATAAGTGTTACAAAGATTATATGGCAGCGGTTGAGAGTAGTATACAAAAACATATTAAATATTTTTGGACATTCATAAATAATAAAAAAAAGAAACCAGATATACCTCATATAATGTCCTATAAAAATGTGATGGCTGATAAACCAGACGAAGTGTGTTTCCTATTCTCATCCTTTTTCCACTCAGTTTTCGAGCCCTCGGACGTAGCTGATCATTTTGATATAGACGACATACCTGATTGCAACAATACCTCAGACGTGGTATTAAGCCATATAACACTTTCTGAGGAGGCAGTTTTCAGGGAATTAAAAAGCCTTGATGCTTCCAAAGGGGCTGGTGTGGACAATATACCGCCTATGTTTCTTAAGGCCACTGCTCAAACAATTTATCAACCTGTACATATTATTTTTAACGCATGTTTAAAGGAGGGTATTTTTCCTGCCATATTCAAGTCAGCCCGTATTGTACCAATTTTTAAAGGTGGTGACAAATCCAATATAGAGAACTACCGTCCTATATCGATTCTGTCCGCTCTGTCAAAGACTTTTGAACGGTTGGTCCATCGGTATATTTACCCGTCATTTCATAGACAAATTATTGAACAACAACATGGTTTTGTACAAAAACGTTCAACTAACACCAATCTTTTAATATACACATCCTATTTATTTGAAAGTATGGATGAAAATAAACAAACAGACTGCATTTATACCGACTTTCGCAAGGCATTTGATAGGGTGGATCACAAAATTCTATTGCAAAAATTGGCTTTTAACGGCATACGTGGTAATCTATGGCGTTGGTTTAAGTCGTATATCACAAACCGAACACAAAAGGTTGTCTTACACGGTCATGAATCAGACTTCGTTCCTGTTAGTTCTGGAGTTCCGCAAGGTTCCATTTTGGGCCCACTATTGTTCATTTTATTTATAAACGACATAGGTAATTGCTTTAAATTTGGTAATTTCTTACTCTACGCTGATGATCTCAAAATTTATCATAAAATCGAACAACAGAACGATCACTACAAATTACAACAAGATCTTGATCGATTTTCAGACTACTGTGTTAGGAACAAACTAGAACTTAGTATTGACAAATGCAAATTTATAACCTTCACAAAAAAGAAAACCATCTCCAACTTCACTTACAGTTTATCCGGAAAGAGCCTTGAAAGAGTGGAATTGATCAGAGACTTAGGAGTCACTTTGGACAGTAAGCTGCATTTGGATATACATATCGAAACTATTATTAACAAAGCCTTTAGGATGTATGGATTTGTTATCCGCTCATGCACTGATTTTACTCAAGCCTCTACTTACCTCCACCTATACAATTCCTTGGTCCGTTCGCAACTTGAGTATGCAGTACTCATTTGGAATCCATTTTACGACAAGTATATCAAAGCTCTAGAAGCCGTTCAGAAAAAATTCTTGCGCTGTATTCAATATAAGTGTTGTCAAAGTAAACGTCCATATAAAGAACTACTATTAAAATATAACTATGTAACACTGGAACATAGACGCCTATATTTACAAGCAATAATACTCTATGACCTTTGCCACAGCCATTACGATTGTATTCCACTCACTAGAAAACTATGTTACAGAGTACCCACTAGAACTCATAGCCGTAACGAACAAAAAATTTTTGCATTAACTATATGCCGAACCAATGCTGGTAAGCGCTCCCCAATGTATCGCTTGGTTGAATCCTACAACACTTATTTTAACAGTGTAGACATAATGGCAACACGTCCAGGCGCATTTAAGAGACTCTTGTTAGAGAGGCTAGCATTGCTCTAATAGATTTAAGTTTTTCATGCATGCTTTATGTTTTTTGCTTATTTGTTAATATGTTATGTTAATATGTATGTATGTAACGGGAAGTTAAGTGAATGTAACGTGAGACGACCGATTGTTACTTAATTACTTACACTCATTATTTCTCGTAGGACCCAACTACAAAAATGATTTTGCTAATATGTGGTAAATGCCGCTGGTGTCACAATTGCTATTTTCATTGTGTTATTTATTTCAAAATTATGTATTGTGTCATTGTTTATTTACCTCAATAACTACAGCTCTTCAGAGCACTCTCCATGGTAAAGGCGGTAGAGGACTGCCATAGAGGCGATATCTCCCCGCAACTGCAGAGGCTCAAGGGACTCGGTGGCATCAGGATTGTTGATAATGTGGACTGCTCGCCACTGCAACCGGTCGAGAGCATCAAGCAAATACTGCGAAGATCCATCACAAAGATGAGAACAGTACTCCGCGCACGAGCGAACCTGAGTCTTATAAAGAAGACACAAATGCCCGGGCGCAAAGAACTGTCTCACCTTGTTCAGTACGCCAAGTTTCCGCGAGGCCGCCTTAGTGATGTTCTCGATGTACTCCCACGGGTTGAGGTCCCGGCAAATATCCATGCCCAGTACACCGATCTTATCCAATAAAAGCAATTACTTCATCTCGTTTTTGCTAAGGAAATGTTATATTTCACATCTCATTCTGATATTGTAATGACATTTCATAGTTCTATCTTGAAGCTGGAAGCTGTCAGGTCTTGTCAATATTGTCAAATGTAATAATAATAAAATATAATAAAATATTTATTCACTAACTTTTTTACATAATTCCTATGAAGTCCCTGACTTCTGAGCTAGGTAAAAACCTGTGTTACAGAAGTCAATGCCCTCTTCCAATTTTGGTTGATACACATAGTGAATTAGAGAAATTCACAAAGTAATTAATGGATTAAGTTATTTATGTTTGAGTGTGAATGCGTGCGTGCGTGTGTATGTATATGTATGTGTGGTGTGTATGTGTGTGTGTGTGTGTGTGTGTGTGTGTGTGTGTTTGATAGATTGTTCAATATGGGTCTGATTTGTGAGATATAGGGAGTGTTAATTGGCAAGCAATACCATTTCTATTTGATCGTAGTTTAGTTGTAGCAACCAGTTCTTAATTTTGATTTTAAATTCTCTAACAGTAAGAGGATGCATGATTATTATTTTATTTATTTTATTATATAAGTAAGATGACCTGTACGGTTGCTGTCTTCTAGCCGAAGCCGTCCGACATTTGACAGGTAAGCACACATTATTAATGACACGTTTCATATTATACTCTTTTGCCTTGCAGGGAGTAAGTCTATGTCGTTTTGTTATAATTTGGAATATATACAATTGTCTAATTGTTAGTACTTCGCAATTTTCATGTAGCTGTTTAGTCGGATATCTGTAGGGTTTAAAAGTCATTACCTTCAGTAAAGACCTCTGAGCTCTTTCCAGTTGTATCAAATGGGTTTTACAAGCACCACCCCAGACCCCTACACAGTATCCGAGAATGGATTGAGCTAAGGCGTAATATATATCACGAAGCAAAGGAAATTCCGCGACATGTCTAAGTTTTTTGAAAACCCAGATTAACTTCCTAGTGCGACCAGTAGTAAGAGATATATGGGGTTCCCAAGATAGTCTCTCATCTAAGATAATACCTAAGTATTTGACATGTGTGACTTTTGTAATAGAAAGGCAAGAGCAGTTAGTACTGTTTGGATAACTACAAGAATGAACTTTAATATTAAAATTGTTAAGGTTAGTTTTAGAAAAAGAGAATTGCAAAAATGATGTTTTCAAGATATTGAGAGTAAGAAGGTTGGCATTTAGCCATTGGCTAAGTTGATGGAGGCCTTTTTCAGCAATTTGACGTACCTCCTCCCAGGTCTCTCCATGGAATACCACGGCAGTATCGTCAGCGTACGTGAATGTTTTACCGTTCCATGAGGACATAGGTCGTTGATGTAAACCAGGAAGAGACTTGGTCCGAGGATACTGCCTTGGGGGACGCCGTAGACAACATTTGCCATGGAGCTAATTTGATTACATATCTTTACATGTTGTTTACGGTCACATAAGAAGCTTTCAAATATTTTTAGGGCTGTTCCTCTTACGCCAATGACGTCCAGCTTGTTCACGAGTGCAGGAATCGGGACTGTATCGAATGCTTTGGCTAAGTCAAGAAAAACACCTATACATTTTTGATTTCCATCAACTTTAGTACATATAAAATCTGTGAGCTGACTGACTGCATCATCCGTGCTTTTAGACGCTCTTAATCCAAATTGTGTTGATGCTAAAATATTCTTCTTTTCAAGAAATTTAACGAGTCTACTATTAAGTGTTTTTTCTAAAAGTTTTGAAAGCGAAGACAGTACTGAGATTGGCCTATAATTCGACACCTCGTCCCGATTCCCACCCTTGTGCACAGGCGTAATGAGAGCTCTCTTGAACACTTCCGGGAAGACACGGAAGACACCCTGAGCATAGCAAAGTCCAAAAAGGTAAGTGAGAGGAGGTACTACTGTATTTTTACATTGCTTGAGTACCTGAACTGGAATAGAGTCCCAGCCAGTGGCGCAGTTATTTTTTAGATTTATTACTAATGCTTCTATTTCTGCTTCATCCGGTGGTAAGAGTACAATAGAATTAAGGTTGCGCGGGATTACAAAATTGTAATTAGGGGTATGCGTGACAGTTATGGAATCAGCAAGTTGCTTACCTACTTCTGCAAAATATTTATTAATTGTATCAATATTATTTGAAGTCAATAAGTCATCGGCAACTGTTTTATCTTCGGAAGAGTTTATAATGGATATTTTGTATGTTTTATCTAAATGTGTTAGATAAAACATACAAAATAATAAAATTACTGAGATAAAATCATCGTTAAAGATGACGGAGCCGTTAAATTGAAAGAAAATAATGAAAATTATATAACTAATTATTCGTAAACTTCTTGGTCAAGCATAGGCCGTCTGCATCCAGTGCTGGCTCTCTGTTCTGTTACTGTACTGTCTCGTGAGCGTGTGATGACGGCGGCCTGTCTGTCAAGATCATTTGTGAGTATCTTCAATCTACCCATAGTTTAATATGGTATAATAATATAAATTCAGAATAACTATCTGTTACGCTTACATTCAATGAAATTAGGATGGAGACATTTTGATTCTTAAGGAAGAGGCTGCTCTTAACTGCGATAACCGACACACACGCGGGTGGAGCTAAAAGCTAGTAGGTACTTAATATTATGAAATAGAAGAGTTTATTTGTTTGTTTGATACCTGCCGGCTACCGGAGTTATAAGTCGGCCTCACATAAAGCCGTTATTCTCCAAGTTAAGGGTCGTCTCCACGGCCAAAACCACGACGTATCTACGCTTCTATAGTCGGGTGATCTCTATAAATAAAGGATTATTTCTTCAGCGTGTGGCGAGTGTGGTGACTTCTACATACAACGCAAACAGAAGCACACTACAGCGCCATCTACCGAAGATACGTCGAATTACGGAGTAAATGAAGAAACTATTAATCCTGAATCGCGCAATAAGAGTTCTCGCGCCGATTAACATACTCCACTACTTAGTTTTGCCCCTAAAACTAAATCTTCTGTGGTATTAATACTCTCTGTGGCTAAAACAAACAACCACCAATTCTCTCTTTCCTCCGCTGCCAGCCAGCCACTGCTTGGTGGTAATGAGAAGATGAATGCACTCCATAGGGGAAGTCTTCGTCCACACAGACTGTTAAGGATATTGATTCATTCTGTATTAAAATATATTTGTTTGTATACAGAGCTTCACATTGAGCTGCGACAATGAGGTAGCGAATGCTCTACAGCCCAAAACTGACGCGGCAAAAGAGGAGGACGAGGAGGAAGCGAAGGAGGAATTTCAGACCCAGCGGCTACTTCACAGGAACAATGGCATAATCTGTCAGTCAACGTTTTTTCTTCTAGCGTTCGTGTTCACCTTCTGCGTGATGGTCTTCACATTTTGTTATTTTTATTATTCAATACTAATCGTACAAACTTAATTTGTTTTTTATTTAACGTTAAAAACATGGGTGGCTGGCAATTTTTAAAGTATAGAATATAGAGTTGAGTACCTACAAAATTTATTACGTGGGATGCCTGAAAAATGTCTGACCTAAACCTAAGATCATTTTTATTCTTTTTTTATTTTTCTACTTAGTCTCCTTGAACTCCACACATTTCTCCCAGATATGCATATTGCAATGAAATTTTAATGTAAGGATGCAGAACTTTATTTATTATTTGGAGTGTGACTAAGTTGAGGTTTGAAACTTGTCACCACCTAGTACCTACGTACTTGTAAAGTCTAACAATACAAGATAAAGTTAAAAACACGTATAAAATATCATTTACCTACACTCACATTCGTGTTATTTCCACCTGTATTGAAATAATCACTAAGTATTCAAACTTAACACTCTTACTAAAAAGGAATGTCAACGTCAACATTTTGGCCTATCAGTCAGCTGTCAATTTGACAAACTCAAGTTTCTGACTTCTGTACGTAGACAGAGAATATTGTTTTGTTCATAATAATGATATTAAAACAATAATAGTGCACCTTTTAACTTAGAATGGCGTTCCCGAAGATCGATGGATATGTAGTGACAGAAAAGCTAGGGTCGGGAAGTTATTCCACGGTGTACAAAGCGTACACAAAGGTAAATATTATCTGTTTATTTTGCACCTACGTTCTGTTATCTTATTTATTTAAAATATCTTAATTTGCACAGTCAATAACCCTTTGAATTAATTTGACACTACTTTTCAAATAGTTACAGTTAAATTAAATACGATATAAGTCTTATAATTCACAGATTTTTGTCTTAGTTTCGAACTTAGGTTTCAAGGGTAAAATTAAAGTAATTTATATATTTTTTTCCATTCTAATTACTTAGCAACCTATAAGATGAATAGATATATATCAGGATCATGTTGTGCTAATATCTGTGAAGTATTATATCAATATAAATCATCTGTTAAGCAGAAAACTAAAGTTATATCTGCATTATCTTTAAAATATAATTTAATCTTATCAAAACATATGGCTCGACCATTAGATTCCAAGTAAAACCCATGAGGAGGAAAACTCTGCAAGGCTCTTCTTTCCTATGCCGAATAGTTAATAACACACACGTTTTCCTCCCTCTATGATCCCGGGTCCTTCTAGAGGGTCGTGAAAAATCATCTCACTAGGCCACCATAGTGTGGGTCATCATGCATCATTGCATGATGCATGCATTGTCTGCATTCGCAATTAGTATGGTGGCCCCCACTGGCTGAGTGGAGTAATTTTGACAGCTTTAAATAAAATAAAACTTGGGTGCTTGCATTCTGGAATTTCTTGAGTTGCAGATGTTCATAGATAGCTCTGATGCTATATCATAGTTTAATAAGTCTACCGACAAGGCAGACAAATTACCTTATATGATGGTGGATGCAAGCTGCTTCAAACCAGGTGTTGGACAGTTCTTGATGACCTAATTCTAAAATGATTATAATGAAGAAATTACATTTTATGTTCACATATTTAATTTTATAGCAATGACCCGGCCTGACTTTGCACAGAAGTCTTTGAGATTTTTGATAAATATAGATATCTAGATAATAATAGAAAATATTGAGAATGTAAAAGGTTAAACAATTGCAAGAAAGAACAAATTTTCTTTAAAATTTGTTACATCAAAAGATAATGTAGGTACATAAATAGTGAAAGTGAATTATAATAATCTACTCAGAAAAATGCAAATAAAAAATTTATACTATACATAACATAATATTTAATGGTTTCATTTAAATTTACTTTGAATATTAATGTTCTCTTTAAATAATTTGCTATTTGTTCAGCAATAAGGACAAGCTAAAATTTTTAATTTAAAAAACCCCCTCTGCAAGCGCTATCACTCGATTAAGCGCTTGCAGAGGGACAGCTGCTTCACGATAACGCGCGACCCCATACTGTGCAACAGACAGTCTCCAAGCTGCAAGAGCTGGGGTTGGAAGCTCTCCCTCATCCGCTATACTCACCAGACCTTGCACCTACCGACTATTACTTTTTCCAAAATTTTGACAACTTTTTAGTGGGTAAAAATTTCAATTCCCGAGAGGCAGTACAACATGCCTTTGAAGAGTTTGTTGCCTCCCTTCCAGTTGATTTTTGCAAGAAGGGCTTCAATAAACTGCTAATGCGTTGGCAAAGATGCGTCGATTGCGTGGGTGATTACTTCGAATAACAGAAATAAAAAAGTTTGAAAAAATAAGGACTTTCACTTATTGCATACAAAACGGCAATTTCATAGGTAAAGACCTATTATATAAAAGCGAAATACCACTCACTTATTAATCACGAAATCTCAGAAACTATAACACCCACAAACTTAGCTACAAACTACAAATTTAGGAGGTAGATCCCTTATAGGGTGTAGACATCCGCTAAGAACGTATTTTACGAAACTCCACCCCTAAGGGGGTAAAACGAGGGTTGGACGTTTGTATGAAAATCCTATGTTTTTGAAGTAAGAGACTTGAAATGTAAAATGTGTGCTCTATAGATAGTGTGGAGGTGTATTAATAATGTATCTTTAGAAATCAACCCCCTTTTGGGTTTAAAACGGGGGATGGTAGTTTGGACGCAAACGAGGTTGCTTGGGTCAGCCTCAGCTAGTATTATATAAGTATGGATAAAAATATTGAAAAACCATAAAAGTTCTTTTTTAACCGACTTCAAAAAGGAGGAGATTCTCAATTCAACTGTATTTTTGTTTTATGTTCTTTATCTCAGAACTTTCGATTGGTAAACCAATTTTGATGATTCTTTTTTTAATTTGGAAGCTGTTGCTTCCCGTGTGGTCCCATTTAAATTTGGTCCAGTTCTTGAAGTCGTTTTTTTATGTTACAGTTTTTAACAACATGGAAATAAAACTTAAATTAAATCGAAATTCTTTTCTGTGCTTATAACTTAATCAAATCAGAGAATGGAATTATTCGTAATTTGCCACATACAGGCCTAAACTTGCCATTTACAATAAATCCTATTTTGTTTAACTTACTCTCTCTTTCCCACAGGTGGGAGCCCGTTCTATAGTGGCAATAAAATGTGTGGACAAATCCCGCGTCAAGAACTCTGGCTCGGCCGTGGACAACCTGATCACTGAGATAAGGCTGCTGAAGACCCTCACACACCCCCATATAGTCCATATGAACAACTTCACTTGGGACGACAAGTAAGTTCTATTATAGAATGAGTGGCAAACTTTATGCCGGCGTATAGTATGCAGCCAATAGTATGTTGAGTCGGTTTGTAAATAAATAAATAAATATTTCGGTCATCTAACACACAACGCCATCCAGTCCCAAGCTAAGCAAAGCTTGTGTTATGGGAACTAGACTTTTATCCCCTGATTTACCCCCTTAGGGGTGGAATTTCAAAAATTCCTTTCTTAGTGCTCACTTACGTTATATAAAGAACCTACATGCAAAATTTCAGGATTCTAGCTTCAACGGTTTGGGCTGTGCGTTGATCTCTGGGTATGTCAGTCAGTCACCTTCCTCTTTTATATATATATATAGATTTATTTTTGTCTAAATACATACATATTATACATAGAAAAAACCCAAACTCAAAAACAAATATTTGCAGATCATACAAACATTTTGTGCGACCCGGGAATCGAACCCGAGACCTCAAGCACAGCAGTCGCTTATACTACCACTTGCGCCACCGAGACAGTCGTTTATTACAATGCTATGTAAACGAATCACATCAACAGTTTTGAATAGAGCAGTGCTATTAAATAAAAATTGTTGATGTGATTCGTTCATAGCCTCATAATTATGTTCATAGATATAGCCTCTCCTTAGAAGCAATTTTTTATGTCTTATCTGCCAAAGTGACTGTACTCTGCCTGATGGAAAGCATGAGTAGAATCCACCATCTTCAGTTGGCACGCGGACTGTGCAGCATGGTGACCCGCACTATGGCGGCCTAGTGAGATGCTTTTTCACGCCCTGCTGAAAGGACCCGGAATTATGATGGGAGAGAAACACGTGCGCTGGTAGTGAGTTCCAGGTTTTGTCCGCTCGACCCAGTAACGTTATATTTACCTGACTTCGGCGAAGCCACAAGCAAGAGTTTTGTCAGTCTATATTTGTATGTTCGATCGTAGCGCCAAAACTACTGGACCGATTTAATTGAATTTGGTATCAAGATATTCGTAATAATAGCCCGGACGGATTTCGATTCCAATTCGAATATAAATTTTGTCAAAAGTTTTAACGTAGCCGGGTTATAGTTTTTAGGGTTCCGTACCTCAAAAAGAAAAAACAGAACCCTTATAGGATCACTTTGTTGTCCGTCTGTCTGTCAATATCCTTTTTCTCAGGAACGCGTGAAGGTATCAAGGTGAAATTCGTATCAAATACTCGGGTCTAATATCCCTTGGAGCTGTGAATCAAACTTCTAAGCCAACGCAATCAAAAGATACAGACGTTTATGATGCAAATTTCGACACTCGCAAGGGAATCAAAACCTACAGGGTACTTCCCGTGAACTCAGAATCTTGAAATTAGGTACGAAGGAACGTCTTATAGTACAGATAAATGAATCCCACCCAAAACATTTTCATGTAAAATGTTGCCAAGACGACTGCATATGGCTTACCCAGTGAAAAAGATATCAGATCTCTTGTAGAGTCAAGGTTCTGAATCTACACGCCCTAACTCTCTTCACAAACTCTACATCTCAGTAAAAATGTATGGCTACGTCGTTTCGTTCGTCTTGGCGGGGGCACGGTAGTGCCCCCAGAAATTTGCGAATAGCATAATATAGCGAACTTATATAGATGATGGATGACACGGTGAGGTATGTAGTCATGGCGACTTTTAGGTGAGACGAATAACACGAAGGATTGTAGCGACTGTAGTATATTTATTGTCAGGAGCCCAAGGCTCCTGAATACTCTTGGTGTTACATGGTAACTGTGTTGAGAGTAAGTCCTTAATATGAGTGGGTGTATGCCCCTTACAGTTTCCTTATATATACTGAAACCTATTGGTACAATGCATATAATCACGTGCTCTACTTGCCGACAATAATAGACTGAGCGAAAGAGAGAGCCACCGTTCGGCAGACTTACGGTATAGTAGCAAAGTCCATATTAATGCTAGGTATACTATTTGACCTGCTGTAGGTGAAATGGGCATTCACTATTCCCATCAAGGGTTCCTTTGGGCGTGACCAGAAGTCGAAAACCATGAAAATTATGCAAATTTACGTTATTTTAGCATGTCTGCCGTTTTGATATCTTAAAATATATGTTTTTTTATATGTAAAGATTAAATGGCAGACACTTATTCCGGGTCCTACTATAATTATAGCATTTCAAAACTGCGAAAATTTCATGAAATTTACGTTATTTTAGCAAAGCTGAAAATCATATATGTTATTTATATTACCATTAAATACACATATTTAAAAAGGCAGACACGTAGGCCGGTTCCGACATCCAGGCAGACAACATAATAGTTTCTCAGTCGTGCTACTGAACGCGTACGATTTCGGCTCTCTCACTCGGAATTTGTGTTTCAGCAAAGCTACAATTTACACATGTTATTTATATTATATGGTTAAAGACATTTATTTTCTCAAAAGATTACAATAATCACTTACAGAGAAAAATATAGTTCTAAACAAAAACATATTACCTAATTAGCGTGGTTAGTAAGGTAGTTGTGCTTTTTTTTTTTTTTTTTTTTTTAATGGGTAGTACAAATATCTTTTATAAGATTGTAGGTTCAAACCGCTTGTGGTGAAACAATTTGTAAGGCCCATGACTTAGTGACAAAATATACGTGTTTTGTAATTATAATTTATATTTATCTTAGCAAGTATATAAAACAAAAATATGTGTTTGTATTAGTGTAAGAATTACTAGTACTATTTTTTTTTTTTTTTTTTTTATGAGAAATGTTTCCTACTCATGTATGTATGTAGTTTTATATGTATGGTTTTTAGACGTAGGGTTAGTATTAGTAGTGTAACATTAAGATTCAGAAATAGTAGTTTTATGATTTTATTAACGAAACATCCCTTAAAATGTAGCTTTTTAATAATCTTTTGAATGTTTTAAATGTTTTGGCTTCTTTTATATCTTTAGGCAATATATTATAGAATTGGGCTCCTTCATATAGAATACTCTTCTTTCCGTAATTTGTCCTAGGCATTCGCAGAGAGATGTTATTGGCTTGCCTAGTTAACCGTTTGTGGCTGTCTATCTTTTTCGTAAATGTTAGCTGTGAGTGGATGTCTTTTGTCAAGATTTTTCTAATAAATATGATGGTATTGTATTTATGTGTTTGAGCGAGATTCATTATTCCTGTTTCCTTATAGATTTTAATAGTGGGTGTAAAATACTCTTATAGAAACAATATTTTTATTAGTTTATTTTGTGAAGTTTGTAATTGTCTTAGATTACTCTTTGCCGAAGCTCCCCAGATCTCAATCAGGTAATCAATGTGGGATTTTACCAAAGAGTTATAGACAGTATATTTTACGTTTCTGGGCAAGCAACGAGCCAAGGGTCGAAGAGCGCCCGATAATGATGTTAATTTACTTCGTATTTTATTAATATGTGGCTTCCATGTAAGTCTATGATCCAATACTAGGCCCAAGTACTTCTCCTCATTTACTCTACCTAGTCTTTCGCCGCTAATGATTAATGGGTTGTAGTTGCCAATTTTTTTATTTTTAGCACAGAATATAATGTAGTGAGATTTTGAGGCATTGATAGTCAATAAATTTATGTTTAGCCAGACATTTAATGTATTCAGATCATATTGTGCTTGATCAACTACCGTGTCTATAGAACTACCTGAATAAAATATATTAGTATCATCAGCGTAGAGAGTGATATCTCCTTTAAGTCCAATTTCGTGTATACTATTAATGTAAACCAAGAAAAGCAGTGGACCCAAAATCGAGCCCTGAGGTACGCCACATGTAATGGGTCTTGGCTCGCTTTGATGGTTATCAAATTTAACAACTTGAGACCTATTTGAAAGATAGGATTCGAAAATGGAGAACCCTGCATCCGTAACTCCCAAGTCTTTCAATTTCGATAAAAGTATGCTGTGGCTCACGGTATCAAACGCTTTCTTTAAATCGATGAAAACTCGCAATGTTATCAAACCCCGATCAATATTCGTTCTTATATTTGTCACTAAGTCCACAGTTGCGGCTGCAGTGTTAGACTTCGCTCTGAAACCATATTGTTTCTGAAAATCTTTGGACATTAAAAATTCATTTAAACGGTTGTATAATATGCTTTCAAAAATTTTAGATAGTAATGGTAGCACGGATATAGGCCTATAGTTGCTAGGGTCAATCCTGCTACCAGTTTTGAATATGGGTCTAACTTTTGCAATTTTAAGGGAATCTGGAAAATAACCGTTGATCAGGCATTTATTAATGCAGTTTGCAAGTGGTTGGGCTATTAGATCTTTGATACACTTGATAGTCTTCGTATTAATACCGTCTATGCCTGAGCTAGTATTTGTTTTGAGATCGTTGATTATTTTGATTATTTCGAATGAAGATGTTGGTTTAAGTTTTAAAGATTTTTCACAGTTTTTTTTTTGGTTGGTATACATGTTAAATTATGGGTAAAATCGTTTTGGGATATTTTGTTAGCTAGGTTACTACCTATTGTACAGAAAAATAAATTTAAACTTTCGCAAATTTCTTTTATGTCGCTGGTTTGTCCTGTAGCAGTTTTGAGTACCGAAGGCCCAGAAATAGTTTCTATTTTGTTATTGGATAGTCTATTGATTAATTGCCACACTTTCAAAGGATGTTTCTTACAGTTTTTAAAAGCATCATTGTAGTATCGATTTTTTGCACTTTGAATTGACGTGTACGCTACACTACGCTTCTTTTTAAACTCCATACTCAATTGAGCATCACCAGGGTTTTGTTTTAGGTATTGATATAGTTGGTTTCTCTCATCAATTAAGGTTAAAAGATTATTATTTATCCATTCCTTGCGTGGTGGATTCAATATCTTCGTCTTCTGCACTTTATTCTCAATGATTGAGTTTAATAACAAAGTTTCCAGTTCTGAAAATTCATCCATTTTCTTTGTACCAAAAACATTTTTAATGGTTTTATATAAATTTGAGTAATTAATAGCCTCGTACTTTATTCGCTGTATACATATAGGTTTTGGTCTGTTCATTTCCAGATATATTTGCTTATGGTCTGAGAGAGAAGAATCAATTAAAGACATTTGGAAAGTATTATCCTGTAAGTTTGTAGTCACATGATCGAGGACTGTTTTTGTTGTTGCTGTTTCGCGAGTGCAGTATTCTAGGCTAGTTTTATTCAATATTTTGATGTTGTTCTCTCGTAAAATTGTAATGTACTCTTTCACAGAATTTTCAGTACTTAGTAAATTAATGTTAAGATCACCAAAGGTGATTACTCTTTTTCTTTTAGTAAGATGTTGATTTAAGGTCCCTAGAAATTTATCAGTGTTAGATGCTGGTTGTTTGTATATAGCTCCAATGTTTATAGAAAATGTGTCCAAGTGTACCCATAGAAAATGGTTCCCATCCTCGCATTGTTCATCCAATAATTCATGCTTTAAATTTTTGTGGATAAATATAGAAACTCCACCACCTCGGGCATGTTTTCTGTAATTGAAGTAATGGGTGTAGTTTGGTAAACTTATTCTGTGAGCTTCCTCTTCGTTTTTGATCCATGTCTCTGTGAATACTAATACATGTATAGTAGTTTGAATAGATTCCAATATGCACCTTATTTCGTCTATTTTGCCTGGTTTTACTATGCTTCGCACATTTGCATATAGGAATTTTAGAGATTTATTGGTAACTGATAGTTGAGCATATTTATTACAGACTTTATATGTTATAAACTTGCTTGGTCCTACACTTTTTACTGTTGCACATAGTTTTTTGATTGTTGTTTAATTATTTTCGGTATACCTTTTTGATATTTTATAATTAAGTCCTTTTCGCCTGTTTCTATTCGTTGACGTAGCTCTTCTCGCAATTTCAACATAATATGCTGCTGGTTTGGGGTCTGATCAGAATAGATTCGAATAGTTTTATCATTGAATTTAGATTTCTCTTTTAACACTATAAGGGCCGCGTTCTGACATTCAAAACAAACTTTAATGGCGCGCATTTTATTCTTGTCGTATTTGCCTAAGCGTATAATTTTTATCGGGTTTGGACAGGTTGAATAAATGGCTGATATCACATTCAATACCCCTTTTTTGTCTTCCTCTCTTCTTTGCTCAGCGCGATCAAAGCACGATTCAGCAATACCTGTAATTATTATATTTTTGCTACGTTCAGTGCGCTCTTGAACTTCTGCTATTATTTTATCATAATTAGTTAATGATTCCAGGTTATCCATTGATGCCGAAATTTTTTTATTTGATTGTAGGGTATGGAGGTCACTCTCCAAGAACTTAATTTTTTCCTGAGTTTCGTTAACAGCACTTGTGAGACTTGCTATTTTTGCATCGAACATGACATTATCAGCAGTCAGTCTTTCCGTTGTGATTTTCATATCATTCAATTGTTCCTTTACAGAAGATATGTCCTGCCTTATGGCAGTAAAACTATCTATCTGAAACGTTTTAAACTCCCTAAACATTTCAAGAATTTCATTTCTCAATTCAGTAAATTGTTGCGAGAACTCATTGTCACGAGTTTTTCGCTTTCGTGTAGCTTTGTTCATAGATTCCGGTATAGTAATCCCGAAACTTGATAAATCTGGTTGAGAACTAGTAGCTCCAGCGGTGCCAGTAGGTGATCTTAAGGCACTCATACTAATAATATTTATTACTAATTAAATGATTTTAGCATGTTACCCGCTCCGCTTGTCGCTCCGCCTGTGTACTATGTGCACTACCTAGTGGCGTCTACGCACACTATGATTGAACAAAGCCGAACACTCACTATCACTCAAGATTATACTTTATTTCCAGTGGTATTAAGTTTAATCTATTTTAGCACGTTACTATTTATACCCAATTAAAACTTGAAACACGTCTGCTCACCACGCTAATCGGTGGCATTATCATTACATAAACATATTTTTAAAAAAACAGTCAGATAGATCGGTTCTAAGTTGCAGGCAGACCACATAATACTTTCTCAGATATGCTAATGAAGGCGTACGATTATATATATATAAATTTCAAATATTTGGAGTAATGCTGATAAACGTTGCCCGTCAACATTACAGCCAGACAAGTATGGGTGGATTATTAATCGTGAAGACACATATTTCTATAAATGGTTTGATGGAGATCAGTTGCCAAGTTTTGTGGCTGATTCGGTTCAATGTCCACCAGGTAATTCTATGAAACATAATGAAATATCCTGTTGCTATTAATGGAGTCACACTCGACCTAAAGTCTAATGACAAAAATGTCAAAACTTTGAAGATTTCAATTGCAATGAATCAACGGTATTCTGTAGTTCTGGCGAAGAACAATGAAACTTTTTATTTTTATTTACTATGTATGACAGTTTCAAGTTGTACGTTTGAATGTTGTTATTTTTCTAATTAAAAAATTGTTTTATTTATTTACTAGCTGACCCAGGCAACCTTGTTTGCGTCTCCTATTGCCCGTAGCGTGATAATTTTCCCCCGTTTTTGAAGTATTCTCCGTTGGTGCTCCACTCCTAATGGCCTTAGCGTGATGATATATAGCCTATAGCCTTATTCGATAAATGTACTATCCAACACTGAAATAATTTTTCAAATCGGACCAGCGGTTCCTGAGATTAGCGCGTTCAAACAAATAAACAAACAAAAAAACAAACTCTACAGCTTTATAATATTATAGTATAGATATTTATATATATAGTATAGATGGTATACGAAATTTTATCTATATCACTAAAAAATAGGGTGGTAAATTGTAACATTCAAAAATATTCTCATGTATTAATACTGATTTGCTCTCATTCAAAGTAAGTGGGAGGCAGTTAAAATCGTACGCCTTCATTAGCATATCTGAGAAAGTATTATGTGGTCTGCCTGCAACTTAGAACCGATCTATCTGACTGTTTTTTTTTTTAATATGTTTATGTAATGATAATATAAATAACATGTGTAAATTGTAGCTTTGCTGAAACACAAATTCCGAGTGAGAGAGCCGAAATCGTACGCGTTCAGTAGCACGACTGAGAAACTATTATGTTGTCTGCCTGGATGTCGGAACCGGCCTACGTGTCTGCCTTTTTAAATATGTGTATCTAATGGTAATATAAATAACATATATGATTTTCAGCTTTGCTAAAATAACGTAAATTTCATGAAATTTTCGCAGTTTTGATATGCTATAATTATAGTAGGAACCGGAATAAGTGTCTGCCATTTAATCTTTACATATAAAAAAAACATATATTTTAAGATATCAAAACGGCAGACATGCTAAAATAACGTAAATTTGCATAATTTTCATGGTTTTCGACTTCTGGTCACGCCCAAAGGAACCCTTGATGGGAATAGTGAATGCCCATTTCACCTACAGCAGGTCAAATAGTATACCTAGCATTAATATGGACTTTGCTACTATACCGTAAGTCTGCCGAACGGTGGCTCTTAGTATATAACTACAAAATAATTTCTAACTACGTGACCGATAACCTCCTCATATCTGAGATATGCTGTCATCGCTTAGTTATGTATACATTCTCATAATTTAACTAATGTGAGTATATAGGAATGCTATATAGGAATACATAACTTTTCAGTTACATCATATATTAAACCTACAGGTTTGTACGGAACCCTCGGGGCGCGAGTCCGACTCGCACTTGGCCGGTTTTTTTTTTACTTTTTCTTGTTTTGTATGTTCAGTGCATGACAACACTGTTATTCGATGATATTAATAAAAAATATTAATAGTGTAATATTAAATGATACATAGATGGCCGGATAGTGGTTTGTGCATTGAACTGTTACGCCAAAGATCATTAGTGTGCATGAAAATTTAATGTTTGATGTGGTCTGTTTATTTCTATATCACTTGTCTAGTAACCGTAGTGCGCTTTACAAATAATAATTACTATAAACTTCGCTAACTCATTCCAAAACTAGACACAAGAGGGTAGATTGCAATAAACTTTAAAACTTATAGTATGTAACAAATAATTTGCTGACTGACGTATAGTTTCTGGCTAACTGAGTAATATAACTGTATGTTAATTTGCTGACAGAAATATCTACATCATAATGGAGTTCTGCTGCGGTGGTGATATGTCCAAATATATCCACAAATACGGAAGAGTGCCGGAGAAGCGGGTAAATTTATAATTTTCAACCGACTTCCAAAAAGGAGGAGATTCTATGTTCCACTGTATGTATTTTTTTTGTCTGCTTGAAGTCGGTGCCAAGCCAAAAAAAATACGAACGAACAATTACAAAAATCTAAGCGTTAGTCGCTTGGCACCGACTTCAAGCAGATTTTAGGTACCTAGCACACATTATAATACTACTATTCAAATGAATAAAGAATTAGGTATAGACAAGAATTGGCACATAGGAATTTATGAAGAGCCAGTTTATTTTACGCTTTTTAGTGTTTTTTGGCAGGGAGTTTTTGTTGGATGTTTTTTTGGAAGTCGGTTTTTTTTTTATAAAAAGTTTTTTAATATTACTTTTGAATCGGATAATGTTCACAATTATTTTTTTATCGAATAGATGGCAAACGAGCAGACGTATCGCCTGATGGTAAGCGATTACCATCGCCCATGGACACCCGCAACACCAGAGGCGTCACAAGTGCGTTGCCTGCCTTTGGGGGATGGGGAGGGGATGGAGTATGGGCCCCGGGATCCTCACTCACTCAGTGAAACACCGCAGGCGCTGTTTCACACCGGTTTTCTGTGAGGCCGTGGTATCACTCCGGTCTAGCCGGCCCATGCATGCCGAAGCGTGGTGGTCACCATCCTAAAGAAACATATTACTATTTTTCTTTGAAATGTCAGTTTATAAATTGATTTAATAGATATTTTGTTTCCCAGGTCTTATATTTCCTTCAACAACTCGCATCAGCTCTCAAGTTCCTCAGAGAGAAAGGTGAGTGGCATTCAAATTGAGTCTGACCCATGATCAGGAATTCATAAAGAAAGAAGGTCGAAAATTCTTCACCAGATCTTGGATTTTCTCTTGTCACTAGGAGGTTAAGGGAGCAAACTATCAGGACAGCAGCAATCCGAAGAGAAACTTGACACAAACTCTGTACCAACCCGTCTGGACAGCGTGGTATAGTACACCAAAAGGTCTTTGCTAAGGATAGTTCTAAGGAGTGTCTAGCAGTGGACTTTTATAGGATGTTGGTGATAATGACTGCGGAAGCGACTTCATTACAAGCTTTTTATTAACTTGCAATGTATGTATGTATGCTTGTATGTTCGGGTGGAATCTTGCAACTCAATTTTGCAGCAGATAATATCTGCAACCGATTTTGCTGAAATTTTGCAAGCATATGTATACAGCGTGACAATACAATATTATAATGACATGGAGCTGATCTAATGCTGGAGCTGGAAGGTGGCCATAGGAACTCAGTAAAGAAACGTCGCAACATCATCGAGTTTGGACTCGTTTGATTCGTCTCGAGACATTCCAGTAAAAGCTTGTTTTTAAAAAGCTTTTTAATTTAATTTATTTTTAACCGACTTCCAAAAAGGAGGAGGTTCTATGTTCCACTGTATGTATATTTTTTTTTTTAGTGTATGTTCACCGATTACTCCGTCAGTTGTGGACCGATTTTAAAAAATTTTTTTGTATTCGAAAGGGAATGCTTCCGAGGTGGTCCCATTGCCAGCATATCAGGATCTGATGATGGGATCCCAGGGAAATCGAGGGAAACCCTCATTTTTTATAGGCACGTACTATGTTATATTTTCTGAAGTTACACCGGTATTTGCGTCTGGTAGTCATCATTTTATGATGATGAGCTGATGATGTAAGGTACAACTCCTTAACGGTTAGGAGTTGGAGGATAAATCTATAAATATCATATGTATATATGTTACCTTTAGTCGTATTCTTTCAAATTATTTAGGTAAGCTGATGATGGAAGGTGGAAGGTACAACTCCTCAACGGTTAGGAGTTGGAGGATAATTCTTTCAATTTCATACGTATCTAAAGGCCTTCAGTCCTATACTTTCAAGTTATTTAGGTGAGCTGATGATAGAAGGTTAAACTCTTCAACAGTTAGGGATTAGAGGATGATTTTAATATTACACGTACGTATAGACCTTAAAATGTATTCTTGAGGATGAACTTTGATGAAATAGTTCAACTTACTACTTACCTACGATTGTTTGCACTAAAAACTGAAAAATAAAAACTTTTTATAAAAAAAAAACCGACTTCCTAAAAACATCCAACGAAAACTCTCTGTCAAAAAACACTTAAAAGCAGTGTCGTCGTTGACGTTCGTCTCGAAATATAGCGAGTGTGGTACCTACTATTACATTTGGCTTGGCGCCGAATTCAAACCTATGAATAGGTAGCATATTATTATACAAATTAAGTTATTTTATACTTTTCAGTTTTTGAAGTCGGTTTTTTTAAACGAAGTTTTTTTTTTTAAATAGTAGTATTATATTGTGTGCTAGGTACCTAGAATCTGTTTGAAGTCTGTGCCAAGTGACTATCGCTTAGATTTTTGTAATTTTTCGTTTGTATTCTTTTTGGCTTAGCACCGACTTCAAACAGATTCTAGGTACCTAGCACACATTATAATACTACTATTTAAATGAATAAAGAATTAGGTATAGGCAATTTATGAAGAACCAGTTTATTTTACGCTTTTAAGTGTTTTATGGCAGAGAGTTTTCGTTGGATGTTTTTTGGAAGTCGGTTTTTTTTTTATATAATATTGTTACGAGCCGGGTATTGATTAAATAAAAGTATTCGGTCGATCACCAAAACTAATACATACAATATTTATTGACAAAACTTTTATAACAATAATTCACTAAATCACTCGTTAGTCGCACTAGAAAATCGCTTCGATGTTAATCTGCTGTATCGTGAAACAATACTCGACTGTACGGCTAACACGCTCTGCTTTTATAGGACTTTGAAATATCTGAATTGATCCATAATATTCGATAGACCATTCTGCAACTAGTAGAATGTCCTAGAATTACTCAAAGCGCCATCTAGCTTTGGAATTATTAATCATGATCTCAACAGTCGTGCGCTACTTGATACTAGATGGCGCTGTCCTCTCTAATCCTCTAGATTATACAAGACCCATTTAACTCTATGGTGCAACACTATGTTAAGATTATAGACAATGACTTACCCCTTCCTTTACAGGAGTGGTTCATATGGATCTGAAACCACATAACCTACTTCTCCACAAGGGTTCTGATGGAAAATATATCCTTAAGGTTGCCGATTTTGGGTGAGAAAACAACTTTTTTATTTTCTTTATTATATCAGCCAGGTTAGTTTACGGATGGGTGAGCGTACTAAAACACATTGAGATCCCTGCAGCCCGCGGATTTCATGCAAAGCCGTCGATATCGGTTTCCATCGAACACAGGTGGTTGGGGCCCTAAAAAGTCCGACAACAGTCTATATATAGTCCATTCGTTTAGTTAGTGTCAGTGCACCCGCACGCAATTGTGGTTATTGTTGTGAAATACGAATATATTAATTCACACTTGCAAACTGACAAATCATACTTGCTTGTGGGTGTACGCCGCAGGCGGGCTCTTTGATTTTGTAGCGGCTTGCCGCACGTGCGACCGCGGCGTGATCAACGTGACCGTGTCTAAGCTAACGGACTATACAGAACTTCCATATCGCCTAGTACTTGGGTTGTGGAGATCTGATAACAGTCACTCCATCTAACAAATCGAAGTTCAGCTGTATCGTGGCACAGTATATTATTTCCCTTCAATTGCGGACATCTTATTTTATTTGCGTTTTAGATAGGTGATAGGTAAACAACACTTCTACTAAAATCCCCAAAATTTTTCTATTATTAGTTTTAGAGAAATTTAGAAACTCGAGAAATGTCCATACAAATCAGAAAAACGCTTTATTTCCATAATAAAACATTTTTTCAAGAGAACGATTCTTTATTAAGATTCAGATGTATTTCAGGCATTAATTTAATTAAAAAAGAGTAAAAAATGTCATCTATTTCGGGAGAAAAAAAATATTTTCTATGATTTGGTTTTTATTTTTTTTTCTGAGGCATCTAGTCACGGTCGCATTTTTTTTAAGTGCTAAATTATAAGTTGCAGTTACTATAACTACCAGAAAAAAAACCAATTGCTTCAAATGCAGGACTTCAGAGATATTCAGTTTTAAAATTTTGAATTAGAGTTGGCACTCATGTCTGTTTTTATTTTCAGTGGTAGTCATCCCAGATTTTAAGTTTGAATGTGATGTGACAATCCAAGGAAAAAATTATTACACCTCCTAAAATAATAGTTCGCATAGTCAAAGAAATTTAGAAACGAGAAATATAGAAATATAAATACCTATAGAAACTATAAAACCACTTTATATCTATAACTAAGCATTTTTTCCATTGGATGTTTTATTATAACAATTCCGATGTATTATATACAAATACATCTGTAAATAAATTATTATGACACATAAGTCTTTAGAAAACTTAGAAGATTGCCACTGAAATAAAACCATGGACTTGGGTGGCAATCGCAATCCAAGATTTTAAAATTAAATATCTCTGAAGTCCTGTGTTGGAAGCATTTGGTTTTTTTGGTAGTCGTTATGGTAACTGAAACTTTTAATCTGGTATTCAAAGAAAAAGCGACCGCGCCTCAGAAAAAAAACAAAATATAGAAATAAAAAATTTTGGCCGAAAAAGACTAAGTTTATATTAAGATTAGATATTAAACTTTTTTAAATAAATAAGTACCTAAAATACATCTGAATTGTAATAAAAAAATTGGTATAGAATTATAAAAAAAAAAAAGTATAATCCTTAGTATATATATACTGCCTCGTTGGTCTCGCGGTTGGCGTGTGCGACTGCTGATCATGAGGTCACGGGTTCGATTCCCGGGTCGGATCAAATGTTTGTATGATCTACAACTATTTGTTTCGGAGTTTGGGTGTTTTCTATGTATAATATGTATGTATTTACAAAAAAAAGTATATATGTATTGGTATCAGTTGTTTAGTACCCATAACCCAAGCTCTGCTTAGCTTGGGACTAGATGGCGTTGTGTGTTAATGTCCGTAGTATATATTATTATATATATATGTGTACACATATAGAATAAACTTAATCTATTTCGGACAAAAAAATGATTTCCTATATATTTTTGTTTTATTTTTTTTCTGATGCATCTCATCACGGTCGCTTTTTTTTTAAATACCAGATTGTAAGTAGTAGTGACTACTATTACCACAAAAAAAAACCAGACGCTTCAAACACAGGACTTCAAAGATATTGAATCTTAAAATTTTGCATTAGGATTGGCTCTCATGTCCGTGGTATTATTTCAGTGGCAGTCATACCAAGTTTTTAAGCTTTATATATTTTTATGATAATAATCCAAGAAAAAACATATTATATCTACTAAAATAATATATAAACTTAATCTAATTCGGGCAAAAAAATGTTTTCCTATATTTTGCTTATTTTTTTTTCGGAGGCATATCATCACGGTCGCTTTTTTTAAAATCCTAGATTATAAGTTGCAGTTACTATTATTACCACAAAAAAAACAGACGATTCATACAGAGGACTTCCGACATATTTATTTTTAAAATTTTGGTTCCAGATTACCACTCAAGTCCGTGGTTTTATTTTAGTGACAATCATCCCAGTTTTCTAAAAGTTTACATAATAATTTAATTACAACATTTTTAAAAGCCTCATCTATTTTGGCGATTTTTATTTTTCTATCGTTGGGTAATTTTTTTTTTCTGAGGCATCTCATCATGATAGCTACTACTACAAAATTATTTAATTTTAAAAATTGAATTAGGATTGCAACTCGATTCCGGGGTTTTATTACAGTGACAGTCATCCCAGTTTTATAAGTTTTATATGTGATAATTATCCAAAAAAAATCTTTGTCCTAAAGTAATATTTTGCATAGATAGAGATTAAATAGAAAATTATTTAAATTCATCATAATCTTGTATGTTTTATTAGAGCCTGACCTACTCGGCTTGTATGAAATGTTATCGGAAAATAAAACAGCAATAGGGCTTTCTATTTTGTGAAACAAATCCACTTCAAAAGTGTAAAACGAATTCACAAAGATTTAACTAGGTATAGTAATTTATATGCTAACGAAATTTTTTCACTATGCTTTACTCTAAGGAACTGTGATAACATACACAAATAACACAAACACAGTCATACAAGTATCCTATTTAACTAACTTAATAGATATATGGTATCTAAAGCATCTATACACATATTTTTTTTGACAACCCTATTTCCATAGAAAATTCGAAAAAACTTAGAATCGTTATATCTCTGAAGTCCTGCATTATAAAAATTCAATTCTTTCAGAATAGGAAGGTACAGGACTGAAGTATTTTTTGTTGGTAAAAAAAAATGCGACCGTCCCATAGGAAATTTTATATAATTTTTTTTCTGAAAATTATAAAATATTTTTTATCTCAATTTCTGGAGTACATAAAGACTTGTTATTAATAAAAATAATTATGTTTATATTCTTAAATTTATTGCTAATTTTAAATAAAGTAAGTGTTGGTTATTTTGTGAATTATCTGCAAAAATGTTTTTGACAAAGTTCATTGACCTTTCAATAAATGCGTTATAGTTTCAAAATTATAAAATATATTTAAAGTCGTGTTTCATATTTAGGTGTATTACAGTTATATGTATACTATTCAGCGATTAAAGAAGGGTGTCCTCAATTGAAGGAAAATAATATACTGTGCGTGGTAGACTCAAAGGTGACCAAAACCTAGTATCGGAGAAGGCTGATAATGGTATCAGCCGATCTCTCGAAATCCATCTATAGACTGATGGTAAGCGCACACCAGACGTACAAATTTAGCAATATGTAGTTTCTCCTCCGTCCTTAGTACCAGGAACACAGAGTGACACAAGAAGTAATTCAACTTCCAATAATTAAACGACCCTACAAACTGATGGCGAGCGCACTCCTGCGATATAATTTTACCAATATTATGAGTTCTCGTCAGTCATTAGTACTCGGAACACAGCGTGACATACGCTGTCATTCAACTTCCAATGCGACTGATGGCAAGCGCACACCAGACATATAATTTTATTTACCAATAGCTTCTCATCTGTGATTAGTACCAGGAACACAGCATTAAACGAGTAGTTATTCAACTCGAAGTAATTAAAAGACCTGCAGCAGTTTCATCCCCATCATTTAGATGGTTGGCAGTCGACAACTGTGCGGTTTTCTGGGAACTTTCTGCCTCGCACAAAACTGTGGAATGAACTGTCGCCTGCGGTATTTCTGGTCCAACACAACCTTCAAGAAAAGAGCGTACTCCTTCTTAAAAGGCCGGCAACGCACTTGTGACGCCTCTGGTGTTGCGGGCAGCGGTAATCGCTTACCATCAGGTGATATGTCTACTCGTTTGCCCCCTATCCCTTAAAATAAACCTACCGATTGAGTGAGCGCCCACCAGACATATAATTTAACCAATATATAGCTTCTTATTCATCCTTAGTACCAGGAGCACAGAATAACACAAGCTGTAATTCAACTTGCAGTACTTACTCACAGGTTCGCCCAACACATGACCGCTGAAGGCCCTCGTTCTGTGAGAGGGTCGCCCCTGTATATGGCCCCTGAAATGCTGTTTGGAGAGTATGATGCCAGGGTGGACCTGTGGAGTGTTGGTAAGTAACGTGAATTGTTACCAGGAGCTGAAAATATAATATACAGTTCTTGAGTTGCAACTAAAACATATGGCATGTCTTTTTCATACTATGAAAATTCACCTCCTTGCTGCTACTGAGAGCCTAGTACTTTGACTTTGAAACAAAAATATTCGTGTGCTTATGCTAAAAGGGGGGGGGGGGTAAATATGTTTAGCTTACTAAACTGCGTAGGGAATGTCTGCTTATAAGGGACTTATCTTTAAAATATATTAAACTAGCTGAGCCCCGCGGTGTTAACCCCGGGTCAAAAACAACTGCAATTAACGCCGTGGCGTAAAGTAAAAAAATAAACTTTGTAAAAAGTATCCTAGGTCCGTCTCCTGGTTCTACCTCCCCACCAATTTTCAGCCGAATCGGTTTAGCCGTTCTTGAGTTGTAACTTTATAAGTAGTGTAACTAACACGACTTTCTTTTATATATATATATATAGATATAATAGATGACCCGGCGAACTTCGTACCACCATATTTACATATCTGTCTCAGCTTCCCACAGGCAGTGTACAGTCGCGGACAAAAAAAAAGACTTTCCGTTATCTTTTCTTCATTTTTCTTTCTAGCAAAAAAAGAATGAAAGAAATCGGACTATGTGATATTGAATTGCAACTAAGTACGTATTTTGACTTTCATCCCCTCTCTCCAGGAAACCGTGCTGAATTTCGGGATAAAAAGTATCCCATGTCCTACCACGTAGTATGAACTCAAATCATGCCAAGTTTCATTTGAATCCATTCAGTAGTTTCGGCGTGATGCGCGGCCAAGATACAGACAGACAGACAAAAATGAAAAAAAAATACAGTTTTGGCTTTAATGTACAGAATTGGACCTGTTATATTTTTATTATAAGTATAGAAAGATGTATTTTTATGTATAGTATTTTTAAATTTGTATTTCAGGTGTAATTATGTACGAATGCTTGTTCGGCCGAGCGCCATACTCGTCAAATACTTTTAAAGAATTACTTGACAAAATACAACGACAAGCGCCTATAGAAGTGAGTATTTTGTACAATCATTATACAAGGTATAACTATTTTTTAAGCTCTTGCATAGCTTTTATCGCGGCGACGGAATCAAGTAATTCCGTAACGAAAATAAAACCTAACACCCCCAAATATTTTGGTAGTAGTCAGCGAAAAATAAGGTTTTTACGAATTAAAATGTAATTATAACACATAATATGCACATCATTGTCATCGTTATGAAATTTGCCGTGTCGCTAACTATTTAAGTTATCATGAAATACTTACATATACGAGAAATCATGTGATATATTTGTATGTTATGATTTGTTCACTAACTTGATGTCAATATTTCCAAAAAAAATACTGCATAAATAAAAAATAAATAAACAAATATAATTGCATAAGTTGATAGAAAAGGCCATGCAATAGCTTTACCGCGGCAGTCCCCGAGTGCCACACGTTTTTTGTGATATGGGGTGGAGACCCGGGTCTTGCTGCTGTTGGATGATTCTTACAAGACATTTTTAATAGCAAACCGGAGTATGGGAGATGGCGATGTTTCCCGTCCATGCTTCGGAGAACACTTTCAGCCGTCGGTCCCGGTAGTCATGAACATCTATGGCAATCATTATTGGGAAGTCAGGGCCCTCAAATACACTGACAACTAGTTCAATCTTCGAATTCAGTTCGCGGGTTGCGAAGGTCAGATGCCAGACGCTCTGTAGGAAAACTGATGTTCAAGTAAAACCGGTTGAACTGGTAGCCGACTCCAAATAATCTTGGGACATTATAAAGACTAAGAAGATGACCAGAATAATTTTAGGGGGTCGGCAGTATAACCTTTAAAACACCTAAAAACTGGACAAGAATAGTCTATTGTTCTAGTAGTTTCTATGCATTGAGGGGGGGGGGCTTTGTCCACTAGTGGAATTCTTCGGTTGAGATCCTGACATCATAGCCATCTATAGATACTATTATTATGAATAAAATTACTTCTGTCTCTTACCCCTTAGATACCTCGAAACTCTTCAATATCCTCCAGCTGTGGGGACCTGCTGACCAGGCTGCTGCAGCACGACCCCAACAAGAGGATCACATACGAAGAGTTCTTCGCTCACCCGTACCTGGATCTTGAACACATGCCTTCTAAAGAGAACTATGAAAAGGTACCTCCTTGCTTTTACTGGGACCCTGGTACTTTCGAATTGGAAAAAACATAAAAATAAAATTGTAGTGTTTGTTTGTAATTTCACATTAATAACTTTTCACTAAATACATGACAGTATATAAGGTAATTAATTACATTTAAAAATAATGTGTGTCTGTTTGTTCTGACTAATATCTGGAACGGCTGTGACCAATTTTGATTGAACTTTCACTGGCTCACTAATGATTTAAAAAGTAACTTAGGTCACTTTTATTTCGGACTAGCTTCGCCCCGCGGTGTGACTCGCGGTTGTTGACACATACATTCCCTCGGGCTACATATATGGTTGACATTAATGCATTTTGATAAACCAGACTCGACATTTTATAGCGAGTACAAAGTGAACTCCTCTTCCAGGCTGTGACCCTGATAAAGCGAGCCATCGAGCTGGACAGCCAGGGTCAGCTGGAGCAGGCGTTCGTGAGCTACCGCGACAGCCTCCTGTACCTCGTGCCGTGCGTGGGCTGCGAGACGGACTCGCTGAGGAGGGCGGCACTCGCTGATAAACTCACCAGGTACTGATAAACTCACCAGGCACTGACAAATTTGCTATGTACTGTCAAATTCGCCAAATACTGAGAAATTTGTCAGGTACTGATAAACTCACCAGGCACTGGCAAATTCATCAGGTGCTGATAAATCCGCCAAATACGGAAAAAATCGCCAGGACTGACAAATTTGCCAGGTACTAACAAACTCACTCATCCAACGGATAAATAGCCACTCGCTTATAATTATATGTCATCGTAAGATTGTAAAAACCGTTAGATTATAATCTCCCTAGTGAAATTGTAAACTATCGACAGATTGTCAACTATGATATACTGCTTACGCGCGTCAAATTGTCAACTGTCCCTGATTGGTCGGTTTTACAGTAGGCAGTTCAATGGCCATAGAGTTAGGTTAGAAGTTCTTTGATTATTCACAAATTAATTTTATATAATTAATTTTAAAGCTGTTAAATATTTTCAACATGAAATCGATTTACTATCACAAAACTTCTTTTAATAAGGCAACAAATGAATTAAAAAACAAATATGGCGGCGCGGGACATATGCTGTTCAAGCAATCTTTCGACTGTTTGCAATCTCGCGAGATAGATTACAATCTAACGGTGTTTACAATCTTACGGTGACATACATTTAAATAATATTTACAGGTACATGGAACGCGCCGAGGAATTAAAACTATATTTAAAAGGTGTGAACTCTCAGACGCTAAGTTCAAATGGTACCAACAGCCTTATGTATACTCCTATCGCCAGTGTTGCCAGCCACAATTATTATCATAGTGAGTACCTGAAACCGCCTTAAATAGTCCACATGGGCCTTTGCTTAGGAGATTTTGTTTTATCGTTACCTATGCTTTATCAGATATTCAAAAGTAATTTATTGATAATCCCGAGTGAACACTACATTTTCTGAATAAATTGTTTGGTAAACCCTAGTGTCCGCAACATCTATACATATAAATAAAATTGAACTGTCTGTTTGTCATTTCAAATTAACAGCTTTCATTAAATGTATGCGAAAATGATAAATAATAAAAAAATATGCGAAACTTGCATCAAAAAATCAATTTTTTTTTTTTTGTCTGCCTGTCTGATTGTTCCAGCGAACCTGGAACGGCTGGACCGATTTTGACTGGACTTTCACTGATAGGTAGCTAATAATATAAGGAGTAACTTTGACTACTTTTTTATACGACTAGCTATACCCGCAGTTGTTGTCGTACCGGGTAACACCGCGAGGCGAGGCTAGTTTATACTAAATTTAACTCGAAATTGATCCAGCCGTTTAAGTGTAACACATGCTCAAAAACTTTGGGATCTGAGAGGTCAACACACATCCATATTATGATGACCTCTCATCCTACAAAAGTTTTTGTAAAGACAGTTCAAGTTATTCTGGTCAATAAAATAAACTTCAAGAATTACTATTAATTTTTCCTGACTATATGCATCTCACTCTAGCACTTGTAAATGTGAAATAGATATATGTTATCGTATGATTTGAGGTACCTCCACCCCTTTATACAACCCTGGTAGCGGACAAGCCGGCTCTAGTACAAACGGAACTCATGAACAGGCGGACAGACAGACGGAAAAAGTCGCTATACAAGACAGTGGGCAAGTAAGTATCTATATATATTGCCATACTAATATTAAAGTACCTCTGTTTATAACGCTTTCTCGGATAAACCGCTGCACAGATTTAAATGGAATTTGGTGTGGAGATACTTTTGATTGTAGATTACGGACCGGTGTCAAAAATTGATGGGTCATGTGAACCACCAAGAGACATTTTTAGAAAGATACAGGGGATCACTTGTAAGCTGTCTAACTGAGTACTGGTGAGAATTCAAAAGAGACTAGACCCTGGATTCTGTGCAATACCGTCCTTTTTAAATATTTCGGACATCTAACACACAACGCCATATTCTAGTCCCAAGCTAAGCAGAGCTTGTGTTATGGGTACTAGATAACATATAAGTTTTTTTTTATAAATACATACATATTATACATAGAAAACACTCAAACTCCGAAACAAATATTTGTAGATCATACAAAAATTTGGTCCGACCTGGGACTCGAACCCGAGACCCCATGATCAGCAGTCGCACACGCCTACCGCGAAATCAACGAGACAGTCAAGTCTTCACTTTAAGGATATTGCACTTGAGGTTCCTTAGTCTTAGGTGCTTAAGGACTGTGGAAGCCTAGCTACAGCTTCAGATTCTGTTGATTAACCCCTAATTCCATACAAAACCTTATAGAAACTTGTGAAAAATTCTTAAACAAGTAAAGTTATTTTAAAATAAATTAAACTGGAATGCCTCGAGACGAATCAAACGAGTCCAAACTCGATGATGTTGCGACGTTTCTTTACATAGTTCCTATGGCCACCTTCCAGCTCCAGCATCAGATCAGCTCGATGTCATTATAATATTGTATTGTCACGCTGTATACATATGCTTGCAAAATTACAGCAAAATCGGTTGAAGATATCTGCTTCAAAATTGAGTTGCAAGATTCCACCCGAACATACAAGCATACATACATTGCAATAAAAAGCTTGTAAATAAAAAACCCAACTACGTTTAATATCTGTCATCTTTATTAAATTCAGTTTTTTTAAATAAAACATATAATATAAGTGATATATATATTCGTAATCACCGTTAAAAATTCTTTATTTTGATACCACACTCGATGTACTTTGAAAACATTTTTTTTAGATTACTTTTGGCGCCAAAAATCCACAATTTTGATATTTTTTTTTAATTTTGATATACCTAGTGTCACTCTCAAGACTAACACGAATCTATTGACAACACTCGCAAAAAAAATACGACAAATCGTTAAGGCTCTAGGGCGTGCCAAAAAAATATACATATACAGACATACAGACAAAAGTTCTTTCTTAATAGTGGTCTTCTTGTCAGATGGAGACCTCCAAACCTTCTCCTGCCAACAACACAACTCCGAGGGCGAATCGTTTCGGCTTCAAACGCCTGTTCGGGAAGCAACCCTCCATGCCTTACCTGGACACAAAGGACTCCAGCATTGTGAGTAGTGGGATCTTAGGAGAGGGATTGAGGATACGAAGTACCACCCCTGTCCACCCCGTGGGTGTCGTCAAAGCCGACTGAGGAAGCAAACTACCAGGACAACAGCACCGCAAAGAGATGGAACACTTGAAACAAACTATATATCAATACTGATGATCAGCGTTACAGTACCTTCGTTCTGAAGACGTCTATGCTCAGCAGAGGAGTTAAAGGCTTGTTGATGGTGATGAATGGAGTGTCACAAACCATGGGAGAGCATCAGCACATATATGAGCTACATATTTTCTCCTTAATTTTGGGGATTGACTTGACTAAAGGCTGGCAACTGGTAACGCACTTGTGACGCCTCTGGTGTTGCGGGTGTCCATGAGCGGCGGTAATCGCTTACTGTCCATGAGCGGCGGTAATTGCTTACCAGCAGGCGGTACGTCTTCTGGTTTGACCCCTATTCTATAAAAAAAACTCATCTCTTGAAATTGTCCAGTCAGTCATTGCCATTTGATGGACTATTTAAAACCGCTCGCAGTTGTCGTATACACATATTTCGCTACTTCCTGTTACAGATTTTCGTCCCTTTTCACAAAAAGCTCCCACACACTGCGTGAACGTGATTTATAAAACATTTCGGACGTCTGATACACAACGCCATCTAGTCCCAAACTTCTAACTCTTACATTGAATGACTTATATCATAGAAATGAGAGGGATTTGATAACTTTTATACCAAGAATTTGAAACTTCCTTTTTAGACAGCAGAGTCAAGCCAACAAGAGAAGAAGATGTCGACAGGAGAAGTCGCGAACGATGGTTGTCGGATCACATAGCGCTCGTCAGGGTCCGCTGGAGTGTTCTATACTAGTCGTATCTACTGGCTTTGCACAGAATGGTACAACAAGCCTTATTGAAGCATAATTATATAAAAAGACAGTTTTGTATTAATGTATGTTAGTCTATGTTACGCTCTATTTTTAACCGACATCAAAAAAGAAGAAGGTTCTCTATTCGACTGTATTTTTTTAATTTTTGTTACCTCATAACATTCGACTGTGTTTGTTTGTTAAAATTTATAATTATTTTGATATCACACTCGACGTAATTTGAAACTTTTTTTTTTTTATTACTTTTTGGCGCCAAAAAATCCTTAGGCGATTCACAGGCAGAGTTTAATATTGTATGCAAGTACATCGATGAGCATAGACAACACGCCAGGTCCCACACACCGGAGCAAGTCCCGCAGACTCTGTCGCCAGGAAACACTGCTCTCCGTAGTATCGCGCCTGTTTTCGTGCTCTAAAGCCTAGTTCGCATTATGCTAGTATTTTAGTCTAGTGGCGAGTAATTTAGTAGCTAAAATACTCGCTACTGCCCAAAAATCGTTCGCACTTTGTTTTAGTACAGTTTACAAGTGAGTGGTTTTTTGCAAGATGAACAGCCTACAACGTAATAAAGTAAATGAACTGATTAAACTGTTCACTCCTCCCACCAATGATAGCGATCACTTTGTGATACTTGAGATGTCTTACGGCCCATAGATAGGACATTCAATCACTAACCTAATTCATTGGCGAGAAGAATAAACAACGGCGATTCACCGTGTTCTTAATCTAAACTAAATTCATCAAGCACTTACTGGAGTTGTGTGGCGTCCTGTTCTCGGCGCCGTTGATGGGGTACCCCACCGCCTGGTCTGTCCTGGTACGTTCACACATACATGCTCCAGAATGCTGTACAATCTTCAAGGAATTCGAATTACAACAAACTCGTATCAGCTATCACGGATATTCGAATTACAACTCACTCGCTTCAGCTATCGCGGAACGCGCCTACAAAACTCGCGAGTCCACGACCTAACACAAAACGGTTTATCACTAAAGAGACCGCGGGTCGATGGACAATACAATTAGCTTAATATCAATTAATTTTCGGTTCTCAAAACAATCGTCTACCTATCACAACGCGCGTCTTTCAAGTCCTCAATTATAACCTCAAACGTCAAAACGTCAAACACGAAAAAAAGTGACAAACAAAATGTTGCTAGTACAATGACGTTCGAAATCCAACACTAATCGTCTCGACTATTTTAGAAGTAGATAAAAAAAATGTGTTATCAATAAAAAGAAGTGTTGTGGGTTCAAATCCCACACGGTACAACACTTTATGTAATCCACAAATTGTTGTTTTGAGTCTGGGTGTTCTTTGTGTCCGTTTCATGTATGTTTGTAAAGTCCCCCGCGACACAAGATGTTTATTCCTAAAGCGGGAGTTATCTTATCTGCGTATTCTAAGTATAAAAATGATGAAAATATTCGAAGTATGCAGATTGTTTCATCAATTAATTTTTATAATGCGGGGATCTAATATTCCACAAACAATCATGTTGTAAATATTTGCGAACAAATTTTAAAGTTGTATCTTCACTCCAGCGAAATGACATTTAATTAGGACACTAATGACGAAACTAATGAACTCGACGACAGGACTCGGTTCGACAGGTTCGCACTTGTTTAGCCGGTGAGCCAGTGAGCGCGGGCGCGTGGTGGGAGGTGCTACTCGCCCGAAAAAAATAGAATAAAATGGATCGACTCGACTAAAGTCCTTACTAAATTTTTGGTGTTCAGACACGTTTCGCTACTAAATTACTCGCCACTAGACTAAAATACTAGCATAATGCGAACTAGGCTTAAGGACTTGTACATTGTTTTCTTATGTCCTTGTGATTCAGTACAAATTAACCGTTTCTCGATCTATTTCGTAAAAAAGGATGTACGAGTAGATCTATTTATTTGCTTATACAAAAACCATATTGCTAAAACAATTGCAGCGTCTTGAATGAGTTCAGTATTGCCCATTGTAACGTAACTAACAGCACGACGACCGAATGGAAAGTTACCTTTAGTTTGGTGCGGGCCGCCTACAAGCAGATCCTCAATCTGCGCGTCGCCAGTCTGTGAATCGCCTTAGTTTTGTTATTTTTTGATGTACCCAGTGTCACTCTCACGACTAAGACGAATCTATTGACACCACTCACAACATAAAAATACGACAAACCGGCTCTAGGGCGTGCCTAAGAAATATACCTACATACATACATACACTCGAAAAACATTACCCTCCTTCTTCGCAGTCGGGTAAAAAGCAACAGACAGAGCTCTGTAGTGTGGGCTCAGGAAAGACCTATGTTAAACAATGGACTGCAACGGGCTGAATAAGAAATATATAACACCTCTCTGCCACCCCTTCGGGGAATGTAGTCGTGTATTTATATATGTATGTAATAAATATATAGAATAGAAACCGAAATTTATGCATAATATATTGTTAATTTTTTAAAGTACAATTTTATATGGAGATTGATTATGAGTGATACATTTTATTTTTGAACTAAGATCCTCCCAGTTATCTACTCCATCTTAAGTGGACTCTCAGTCCATTCTCTTCTTCCCAAAACCTCTCTCTTGTGAGATTCCTCTGGGGAATCGTAGGGAAAAGTGTTTTGGATGGGGAATAGGAAATAAGTGATCGAAGTAGAACTAGAATTGTAACGAGGTGTATCGCCTCTAGTTTTAAATGCTATCCCCAAGAGGACAGTTCTTCGACTTACAAGCTTTTAATTGATGGGCCCTTACAGGCTGGTATAAGGATTACTTACTCTGTGGAGGAACGGGTTTCATGTCCCTCCAACACAAAGGGAGGATCCTCCGACCAGGCGAGGTGATCATGCCTGGCGGGACAAATGCCGAACGGTTGATGTTGGGATGTTGTATATATGATTATCAGCGCGAGAACTTCTATTGCGCGATGCAGGATTGGGAGCTCCTAGTAGATCTTCGGTAGATGGCGCTGTCATGTTTTCTTGATGCGCTGTATGTGGAAGCCGCCATAACTCCAAGTAACGAAGCCCTGGTGAAAGGATTTAAACAATGGTAGTTGTATTAGTAACTATATGGCCTGTCGTAACAGTCATTTCCTCTTGAGTAGATCTGTAGTTTCCTCCAAATGATTTAATACGTTTATGAGATGCGAAGTACAGACAGATTTGTTAATCAATTGTTAACGCAATTAATGCTACACTTTTAAATAAGCTTAGTAATAACATGCGTTTAACATTATACTAGTACTTTTAACCGACTTTTAAAAATGGAGATCTCAGTTAGGTTGTTTTTATATGTTTTTACCCCAGGACTATGTTATTTATAAACCGATTTTTAATTTTATTAAAGGTCATTCGGTCTTATTTGAATTTGAAGAAAAAATATCATTTCTAAGAGTAAGAAATTAAGTTGTTTTAAATTTATTACTAAAAAGGGTATACTAAATCGGTGACGTTTAATAATTTTTAAATCTTTAGTAAAACATAACTAAAGGTGCTCCCACACAGCAGTTATATAACGTTATAAAACATTCTGTAGCACCATGACATTTTATAACATTTGCTACAACATGTTATATGTTGCAAGGATTAAATTTGTTGTATAGCATCGTATAACATTCTGTAACAATCAGGTTGGGTCTGCTTTTCGAGGAAGCTGGTATTAGCTCAATGGAGGAAGTGTTAATTGTTTTGAATTTTTTTTATGGAAATAAAAAGAACAAGTACAAATTATTAAAAATAAAAAACCTGACTGCGTCAATATTTAACAATAAAAACATATAAGTTTTATGTATATTCGTAATCACCGTTTGGCGCCAAAAATCCTTTTTTTTTTAATTTTGATGTACCCAGTGTCACTCTCACGACTAAGACGAACCTATTGACACCACTCACATAAAAATACGACAAGTCGTTTAGGCTTTAGGGCGTGCCAAAGAAATATATATACATACACTCGAAAAACATAACCCTCCTTTCGCAGTCGGATAAAAAGACAATCACAATAACTTTTTAATCAATTAATTAGTTAAATTAAAAGTTTGTTGATTAATGTCCAACTCTGCGAGCAACCTCCTCCCCGCTAACGTCCCGCTAAGGCTCGGATGATGTTATACAACAAAAGTTATAATTTGTTTTATCATGTTAGAATTATTTGGAACATTTTGTTACATGAAGTTGTATGGCATCATTAACAATTTATAACTTTTGAAATTTGTTAAAAAATTACAACAAATGTTAAGCAACATTCTCTAATGTTATATAACTGCTGTGTGGGAGCACTTTTTGGGTTCCAACTCGAAACCTGTCAGACAGTAGCCGGTGACCTTAGCCATAACGATACGAAATGATTGTAATTATTTTAATTTGTAATGTGTAGGACATTACTGCAATATAATTTATTTTTTATTAATTGCGAAGTTAAAAATAAAAAGTGCCTTTTCAATACATATCAAATGTGTTTTATTTTATCCTCAGAGCAATACGATAGGGAGTAGCCTTACGCAATCGTTCCCCGTTTCCCTCTGTCACAGTATAAGTACAAATGTACCTACGCAACACACTGTTGTGACACACAATGTATTCGTGTTGAATGTTTTAATTGTTATGTGTGAGTTCGTAGCGACAGGCGATTGTATTTGTATGCGAGTGTAAAATGTGTATGTGTGAAGATGTCCCCGCAACAAATGACAGAGTGTTTTGTATCGGGAATAGACGCTATGGGTACTGCCCTCCGGTTAGCTTTGTGTTGTTCTTTGATAAATACACTACGAGGTATAGTATATCAAAGTCGTCTCTGTAAAGAAATTAGTGGTCTCCCAGGCATAGAGCTATTATAGATAGAGTAGGGAAGACATACGGCTGCCGGTAAGCGGAAACGTCCAGGGGTTAGAAAGATAGAGAAGATCGCGATACCCCGTCTGTCTTTCTTTACTGACGCATGTGCAGTAAAGAACTAATAATGGTAATCTAATCACAACAATAAAGGTCTGGGCAAACAGCGGACGGGGCGGGACGGCGTCGCGACACTGGCGGGACGTGAAGAGTTGTAACATATTAGTTAATGTAGAATATGTCACAAAGAGCCGTCGCGCTCGGCGCTCGACTAGCGGTCGCGCCACGTCGCCGCTGCGTTCGGCGGGAATTCAAAACGAGTGCGGCGGGACGGAACGGAGCGCGATCACGATGACATTTTTGTGTTTTATGGGTATTCATTCGAGTAGTCAAATAGACACGCGACGGAAGCACGTCGCGTTCGGCGTGACGCCAATTTTGTATCTATTTACAACAAGTCGGTTAAAAATGAACGTGGAGAAAGTGGAAAAATTAATCGAAATTGTTCGAGGCTACACCTTTATGTATGACTTGAGCCATCAACAGTACGAAAATGCGAACTTGAAAGCTGCGATATGGAAATCCATAGGCAAGGACTTGAATGAAACTCTCTTTTCGAAATGCTCGAGGAATCGCGCCGAGTGCGACGGGTCGGCCGACGCGATGCTAGCGCGATCATCACGCCCGCAGTGTGACATCCACGCCGCGATGCCGTCCCGCTAGCGTCACTTCGCCGTCCCGTCCCGTCCGCTGTTTGCCCAGACCTTTAACCGTCGAATCGCTCTGCTATGCTACGTCTACGTTTCCGCGCTAACTGCGCTAGGCGAGTAGAGAGAGACAGATAGTTACCGCGATCGTCTCTCTCTTTCTAACCGAGGGACGACTGGAGGCCTGGCTCCCCTGCTCTATCTATTGTTGTATCATTCGCTGCTGTATAATTTTTAGTGTTCCGTATACCTCTAGACTTAATTTAAATACCGACATAAATGCGAGCGGAGCCGCAAGCAAAAGCTAGTATCATACTGTAACATCGTTTTTTTAGTGTTCAATGTTTAGCAATTTTTTGTTTCAGCGCCCTCTCGTTCATTGTAGTTCGAACTACAATTGGATGTTGATCGCGATCGAAGTACCGGGCTGCTGGTACACCTAGGTGGCACTAGGGGGCGTATTTTATGAAGGATATTTAGTTGACATTATGACACTTAGAAATAGTGAGACATTATCATATGTGTATCATACGATTCTCATTACTTCTTAAATTTGATCTCAAATAAGCAAGGAGTATGGAAGTTGTACGTCCTGTTCTCACATCCCGAAATGTAGTAGGGGAATCATCTAGATTGTTCGATCAAATGTCTATATAGCAGGCTGCGTGGCATATTTCTTTTTATTTCTTAAAACCTTCTCTCGTTAACTCTGAGGAAGCTTTGCTTACAGTGTACATTAATATTCTTATTGGTAGTGTTTGTGAGTGTTCAAGTCCCACTGTCTGTGGTAAGTTAACCTCAAAAAGGTTTTTCCTTATTATCTTATTGTATGTAGAATATGTTCTCAGGCTATTTAATTTTGTTTATAGGGTCGTTAGATTACCGCAGAAAGAATCATACATCTTGCCTGTCTTGTGGTTCAAGATTTGTGCTGAGGACGGTTAACTATTGGCAGCTCACAGCTCACTCCTCAAGACCTAACTGCCCTACCTTGAGGGAAGTTCATATTATATATATGGAAATTAATTATTACTTTTTTACCTAGCACCCACAAGTTGGATCACTGGTGGACGTCTCTGTAAGCTACCTTGAGCTGGAGAGAGTCTACGGCTGACTACTGTGAGTCAGAGAGGTGACCAGAGGGTGGCTATCCTGTGCAGACCAGTCTACAGGCTTAAAGAGTGAAAGAAAAGACTGTATAATTTTATTTTTATTTTTTAAGACTACCTCTTAAGTTTTTTTTGTCAATATATTAAATTAATTAAATTACTTTAAATTCATATGTAAAGATAGCAGGAATTGGAATAAAAGTTTATTTAAATTGTAAGTTGTCTTTTTGAAGTCTTCCTTGGACCCTCCGCACCCTCATCTTAAAATTTTATCTAAATTCTTACGGCGCCCTGAGGTATCATCTTCTACCCTGAGTCGAAGCCGGTGAGTTTCCACCTGACAAGTTCAGGGGTTACAATACAAAATTCAGGCTTCCTAAAATGACGAAGTTAAAGTTAGCATGGTTTTTATACCTTTACCGGCCAAGTCAAATCTAACCTACTTTAAGATCTCACATGTTTAAATAACAGCAATTGTTATAGGTATCCATTAAAGCAAAGAAATAGAGTTTAATAGCTGTTCAGTTTTATTTTGTGCCTATAAATAAATATTTGGATTTTGCATAGAACTTGGCACTCATTTAGATCTCCATTCTTTTTGCGACGAAGCCCACAGCCAAGCATAATATTTGTATTGAACTTGGCTCTTCTTTTTTACATTTATATTTTTGGTGGGATGTCATTACTTTTTGTAAAGAAAACTAGGCAGGTATTGAGATTTAATAATGTATATATTGGGATAGTTTCAAATATCTGCTTGTAACGACGGTTCCAACGCTAAAATTTAAAAAAAAATGTATGGGGACCCCCCCCTATTTTTTTACTTTTAGATTTTTTCCTACGCTTACACACAATTACCGAGCTGGATTCCAAATTTCATTCTTCTAGGTCATGTGGAAGTAGGTTAGGTTTAGGTACTATATATATATGTCAGTCAGTGCTAAAATTTACGCTTTTTGACCTTCATATCTTTATAACCGTTTGAACTAACTTCATGAAATTGGGGCTTCTAGATGTCCTTATGGATATAATTAAACACACGTAGTTTTATGTGTTTACGTTAAAGAGGTTTTGAGTTATAGAAGGGTCAAAAGTGACACCAAGTGGTTCGTGTAATATTACACTCGGCGCCGCTGGCTAGCCAGTTCCTTTGCTTGAACTTGGCTTGACACGCGTAACACTTTTTACGAAATGCATAGGTACGTATGTATACACGTACACGGGACATGACATGTATGTTGTAACATTTTTTTTAATTTTTGTCTGTCTGTTTGTTCCGGCTAATCTCTGGTACCGCTGGACGGATTTTGACGGGACTTTCACTGATAGGTACCTGATGATATAAGGAGCCAAATTTTTTAGATTAACTTTGACCCACGGCGTTACCCGCGGTTGCTGTTGTACTGCAGGTAACACCGCGGGACTCAGCTAGCCTTAGATAAAAAAATAAGTGAAAAAAATAATTGATACAGTTAACATGACCTGTTAATCAAATTGTAACCTTACCTACTTTTTTTTTTGACTAGCTTCGCAACAACCGCGAGTAACACCGCGGGATTCAGCTAGTGGTGAAATAAAAACCAATGATATATCTCATAATATTTATTTAATCAGCACTTACATCTACGTGGACATCATACGACAGCGGCGTTTCAAACAGAGCATCCATACTTGGAACTCTTACAACATATATTAACACTAAAGCAGTTCTCCCTCTCCCTCCCACCAGTATCTCACTTCGTTCTGTCTCGCTCTAACAACATACAAATATAAATACCTCTAAAGCATTGCTGTACGCCTGGTACTCGATTTGGTACTTTCAAGCATTTTTATACCACTATAGTGTCAAATTTACAATAGTTTGACACTATAGTGGTTTAAAAAATGTTTCTACGGTAAGCGGTTACCGTAACTTATAACTTATTACGTCATCATACAAAAGAGTATGGAATATAAACTCCTTAGTATTTCTGCGAGCCTAGTACTTCATTCAAACTTTATACAATACCACTATGGTGACAAACTAGTACTCGCTCTAAAAGTCAACGATACCGAATGTAAATAAACCATTTGTGTATAATATACACCAATGCAGTGTCAAACTAGTACCAACAAACCTGTCCGTGTCCTGGGTCCGTGTGAACGGACCGGCTCGGAGAGCATCGGCCCACTTTTAAGCTATTGCATAGCTTTTATCGTGGCCTTTGAGCGCGGCGACCGAATCACGAAATTCCGTAACGTAACGAAAATAAAACCTGACACCCGAAGCTCGCACGGATCGAGACGAGCTGCTCCGAACGACGAATTAACGAATCTGTCTCCAATGTGATAAAAATCTGCTTTCCTCTCCGAGCCGGTCTGTGTGAACGGACCCTAAACCAATTTCACAAGTCCGTACCTATATAAAGAACTCATCATTGTCACTGCGATCCTGGTACTTGATATAAAAAATAATTTCTATTATGCACCACTGTGGTGTCAAACCAGTACTTGGTAAGGGTACTGAGGGGGGGGAGACGACTAATCCTGTTAGTCGAACATAACGACTAATAGTTGTAATCCTCGTCACCGTTGGTGTCTTCCGGATTGTATTTGTTCTCGTGGTCGTGAGGCTCTTGCTTGATCTGAACATCCATGACTGGCAGGTTGAACTCGGGATAGTCTGAAAAGGAGACATTTATTTTACAACAACGCCATCTATTGATGATACTCAATGACTCATAATAAACTTAAAAAAATACAAAGTTTTTAACCGAATTTAAAAAAGGACGTTCTCAATTCGACTATATTTTTTTATGTTTGTTACCTCATAACTTTCGACTGGGTGAACCGATTTTGATGATTATTTTTTATTTGAAAGCTGGTGGCCCCATTTCCATTTTGTCTAATACTTCAAGTCGGTTTATTGTTTATTTAAAAGACAACTCTCGCATTAGAAATATTTATCCTGTGTCGCGTGGGAATTTGCAAACAAACATGAAACGGACACAAAGAACATCCAGAATCAGAACAACAATAGGGAATATGCATGTCTTTTTTTTATTTCTTAATCTGATCATATAAGTCTTCATAACATAGAAAAAAATATAAATAGGTTTTAAAATAGTCAAACTAATTTTCAAATTGAAATTTAAAACACCGACTAAATTTGAGCTATTCAAACGCCGCCATTTTTCGCGCGCATTGACATAACAAATGACGTCATTGTGATTTCGTGTTTGTTTACTATTGAGTGTTTCAGTTATTTTATACCTATTTACAGTTTTGCTTGCTATAAAAATCATGAAAGAAGTTATTTTTTCTCACAAACACTACTAACACAGTAGGAATTTCGACGCCGATAATTTCGATAATGTAACAATCGACGTCACATTTCGTTTCGACCAATAGGACGCGTTTTGCAGGTTTGAATTTCCCTCCCTTAATTTTGACTTTTTATTATTATTATTAATATTTTCTGGGTTTAAATAATCACAAAATAAAAAAATACTTTTTATGTATATTGGCAAGACAATAAAGCATCTAGAAAAAAATGTTTGAGACAAATAAACATTTTATGCATATTCCCTATTGTATTGTCCCATGTGGAATTTGAACCTACAACACTGAGCGCAATAGAAAGGAGTCTGCTATTTGTTCCAGGAGGAAATCTTCACACATAACAATTTAAAAGAAAACATTCACGATTTCACGCACACATGAACATGTCACGCATAAGCCCATTTGGGCTTATACTTAGACAGTAGAAAGCTAGGTATTGTTAACTGGCTAAAGGAGTATAATGGTGCGTACTCACATACGGTATTACTCGATAGTTTTACTCCAAAACGAGTAAAAATTAACGTGTGGACCGCAAAGCTCACAATTCAAAGGCTCGCATCGAGCCGGCTCGATGGCTCGACCTCCTTTTACGTTTCTTCTATTCATTTTCTTTAATTCTTTTATAACTAAAAATTGCTAGACTTGCTAAATGTAGCCACCGTCTCCTTTCTTGAACAGACATCTTTTAGCTCGAACGGTTCGGTGAATACTGAAAACCGAGCCAAAAGATGCGTCACTCGATCGATGAATACTGAGCGTGTGGACATGAGCCCATGCCTTGGTTTTTACTCGACATGTTTGCTCGATCGCGTAAAACCGTATGTGAGTACTTAGCATAAGGTAGACTACATACCATCGTTGGGCTCCTGCTTGATCTTGATGTCTTCGGGTTTGACCTTGGGCTCCTTCCTGTCGCGGTCGCGCCTCTTCTGCTTCTTGTCGTCGCGGCGCTCCTTGTCCCGCGAGCGGCGGCGACGTGAGCGCGAGCGAGAGCGACGACGCTGTTTACGCTCGGCGTCGTCGTCCCGCGAGCGAGCGGAACGTTCGCGCTCGCGCTCGCGCCGCCGGGAGCGGGACGACGAGCGGCGGCGGGAGCGGGAGCGGGTACGGCGACGACCCGCACCAGCCACTACAACGTAAACAAAAACATCAATATAATGTTCTCCTGGCCGATACCGGCCACGGCGGCCAGTCTCAACGGAGACCAACCAACTACGCACGAGATATTATAGTGCACAAGTGTGTGCGCAAACACAGGTGCACTCCCTGTTCCCTCTCTCTCATAATTCGATGGGACGGTTAACCGACACGACCAGGGAGAGATCAGGCGCAGGACCGACAGCTTTACGTGCTCTCCGAGGCACGGGGGTTCAGACCAACTTCCAAACTGCGAGCTGTTATTAAGTATTTCTATAATCAGATAAACTCATTAACAAGTCTTGGCCCGACCCGGGATGCGAACCCGAGACCTCTTGATCGGCAGTCGCATACGTCAACCACAAGACCAACGAGGCAGTTAACATCAATATAACAGTGTTACGAACAACTACGCTCGAGACGTCTTTATAAACACCTAAAAGTTCTCGTTGATTTTTTGAGGCACAGAATAATGAACCATACGACGATATAGTGTCGAATATAGATTGATTGTCGCGCGCTTGATTCGATGATTTAAATTCAAAATTGGTCAAAGAAACTATTTTATACCATAAATGAAATTCAATAAAAATTGTACACGGTCGCCAAGTTAACTAATAAAAAGTAACTTACCGGGCCGTTCCCTGTCGTGCCTTCCCCTCTCGTCCCTGTCCCTCTGCTCCAGGCGGTACCTCTCCCTCTCCCTCTCGTTGTCCTCCCGGCCGGAGTGCTTGATGTTCACGTCGGCTCCACCGCGACGGGTGCCGCCGAGACCTCCGCCTGACACATTATATTTCATTATTGACACGAACAAATCAAACCGATTTGAATGAATTTCGGTATAAATATAGATAGGATCTTGAAGAAGGACATATATAACCGATATATGTCCGTCTGGTTTGGTGACGGATTAAGCCCACACCACCCCTATTCACGCCGTGGGTGTCGTAAGAGCCGACTAAGAGAGCAAACTACCAGGACAACAGCACTGCAAAGAGAAGGAACACTTGACACAAACTATATACCAACCCGTCTGGCATTCCGTGATTTAATAAACCAAAACCTCGTTTTCAAAGAGAGGTTTGTGTCCAGCAGTGGACCATTAAAAGCTGTTGATGATAATTATGAATCGTCATACGCCCGTGGGAGAGCCACACTTCGGCATGAATGGGCCGGCTCGACCGGAATGATACTATGGCCTTACAGAAAACCAGTGTGAAACAGCGCTTGCGCTGTGTTTCACCGAGTGAGTGAGGTACCGGAGGCCTATACCCCAACCCCTCCCGCCATCCTCCTCCCCATCTCCCAAAGGCCGGCAACGCACTTGTGACGCCTCTGGTGTTGCGGGTGTCCATGGGGGGCGGTAATCGATTACCATCAGACGATACGTCTGCTCGTGTTCCACCTACTCCATAAATATTATAAAATATATATATACCAGAACCTAGTGTACCATAAAATTCTCCAGTAAAAAGTACCAGGATCGCAGCAAATCTAAAGAGGTTTAAATATACTCACCGAGTCTTCGAGGCAACCAGCCCTTGACAGTGCGAGATCTCTCCACGTCGACTAGAACACGCTTGCCGTCAATTTTCTTCCCATCGGCGTGTTTGTAAGCGGCTGTAACATATGGTGACCATGAAAACTCTTGGACGGACGCCGGCAGATGGACGTGGTTTGTATGATATTTTTGGATGCATATTATTCTTAATTTCGACTTGTATATCGGTGAAATAGGACATCTCTCCAAAATAAAGTTAAACCAATATTTCTTTTACTAAAAATCAAACATACAAAGATATTCATATTTCAATTGATAAAAATTTTCTTTCGCCATGTGGATAGACAATAATTTGTCAGAAATTTAAGATGAATATGAATCCAAAAATAATAAAATAAGGGATTTATTTCATTTTTACTAAAAACCACGTACACCCGCCTACGTTATTCTTATTCTGTGAACGTCTATAACCGTTTAAGAGGAAAGAAGTAAACACATTCACAATGATCATTATGCGAAATAACCAGATAAATTCAATTAGACGTTCACAAAATAATGTCAGTTCGGTTTCGTATACATTTATTTCAGTCAGTGTCTCCGTAAACTAGCGGTTTATTCGCGAGGATTTTAGGTGATTCTGCATAGTTTACGAAGACTGTTACTGCTTAAAATATCAAACAAGTAACCTGCTTTCGTGTGCACAATCAATGAAGAACCATTTAAATTGTTTCAAAGCAGTTGTGTCTAAATAGAATTGTAAATCCGAAGTTAGTTGACAAAACTTACAATAAAAATTGAATTCAAATTCCTTGAAGACACAAAATTGGACTTTTACCACTTATCACCTGCAAAACGTAACCGCGCACTTTCCGACTCACCTGCTTTGACCGAGCACATGACATTGCCCGGTCAAAGTGCGTAACAATGACATTAATAATAAAAATATATATTGTATACCTACTTTTAGTATACCTACCGTACAAGCCGAGTACCAACAAATAGTCGAAAAATATTAAAAAACATACCCACCATGACATTATACCTACCGTTTGAAATTAACCAGATTTTTTACTTACGAAATACATCGCGGGTATTATCCGTAATATCCGTTAAACGGCGATTGTTACACTTTACCTGGAGCGCTTTTTACTTACTTTGTCCATGCGCATTTTTTTTTATCGAAATTATATACTAAAACACTTAGTGACAATACTACTTATTTGAAAATTTAAATTTTAAAACATTAATTTAAAAAAATCGAAAAAAAACATTTATTTGACACTACTAGGGTGGTTATCATAAAAAAAGAAATTAGGACTGGTCTAATTCCTTGCCCACACCATTAATAGCCCATCAGTGTAATATTTCAGGCTACTGTTCATCTATACTCGCCTTTTGGTGTTGCCATCCGAAAATAGTGACCATTTTTTTTTTTAAAGTATAATATTTTTTAATATATTTAAACCATGGTGTTTTTATAATCTGAATATTCGAATATGTTACTGCAAAGTGCCGAATGGAAACATTTTTTTCATAGTAATACATTTACCAACAAATAAATAAAAAAAATGCATATTTTTCGATGATGCGAAATCAGAAACCCAATTTTTACTGCATATTTTTCGCCACAAAACTTTTGCCTGACATCCAAATTAGATCAAAATCAACATCTGAACATTAAAATCGGTACGCCAGCAGAATCAAACCCCGGACCCTTACAGTAACATATAAATAACTATTGCACTATTGTCCTAACATAAATTGTATGTTGGCAATCTTACCACATACAAACCTATTATGGAGTGATTCTCGGTTTGTGAGTAGGTCTACGGCAAGTCTGGTTCGGAAAAGAAAACGAACTTATTAATCATGTACCGCTAGTGTGTGCGCGCCCTTACGATAGCGCCGAGACCCCGCTGTGGGGTCACGTGACCCCCGACCGACCGTTCAAACATTGAAAAACGAGCAGGATGTAAGGGACGGAGAAACGAGAAAAGTTTTAGTGATTTTTTGTATTTAAATGAGAAAAATGGGGTCGTGGGTACCCATAAAAAGTTGCCACTGCCGAGGTGTAAATTAGCGTCATTTGAATAAGGAAAAGGAGGAAGGGTCGAGTAATTATAGTTCAGTGCAAAGCATTGAAATAATAATTGAGAAAATTGATTTTCTGTAAGTCACTTTTAATGTAATATGTATTTTTGTATTTAGAAGACAAAATTTGAATAAAAAATACTACCCCCAAAAGATGGACCATAAAAAATAAGGAATACCGTTTATCAGGCGCATCTAAGTTGATGATAATATTCTTTTAAAAGTTACCATTGAAACATTTAATGTAAATACAAAACTAGGTTTTATTTGTGTCCGTTTCATATACGTTTGTAATGTCCCCCGCGACACATGATGTATTCTTAAAGCGAGACATAAAAAAACACATAATTCTCCAAAATAGACCCTACTTTTAAAGTTTCAGATACACTGTCTCTTACACCCTGCATGTTTAAGGTGGTAAACCACTATGGCGATTGAGTGTATAAATAAGTAACACGTGACCCCACTTTAAGGTAAAACGAACAGCGTAATTGTGTTCGCACTGTTACTTTACAAGTATAATATTGTAAGTGACAATTTTGTTTCTAAATACAGAACAGTAATCGAACGGAGGGGAGTACTCATAGCGTCTATTCCCGATACAAAACACTCTGTCATTTGTGGCGGGGACATCTTCACACATTCACATTTTAGACTCGCACACAAAAACAATCGCCTGTCAATACGAACACACACAAGATTTTTTTTTTTACCACACCACGCCGTCTAGTCCCAACCTAAGCAGAGCTTGTGTTATGGGTACTAGACAACTGATGTACAAACATATATACTTTTTTTTTTTGTAAATACATACATAGAAAACACCCAAACTCCGAAACAAATATTTGCAGATCATACAATCATTTGGTCCGACCCGGGAATCGAACCCAAGACCTCAAGCACAGCAGTCGCATACGCCTACCACTACGCCACCGAGGCAGTTAAACATTCACAATTCACGCACACATGTAATATCGTAAGTGTAACACGTAGGCCCATTTGAGATTACACTGTGACAGAGGGGAACGCCTGCGTATGGGTACTCCCAACCGCGTTAGTCTATGGTAATAAAAGCCAATAGTTATTTACATTATTATACTTGTGAAGTATGAGCTACTTTTACGATTAGGGGACTGTATTGTTGTGTAGAATTAGTCACCGAATCGCGCTGTTGTATCAAAGTAGCTAGCGTGTGAAGGCCTTTATATTTCGAACGTTCTCGGAGGAGAAATGTTTATTGGCTGGAGATGCCTTTGTTTTTGATACGAGAATAACCAGCTTAAATGAAGCGAGTTTGTCACAGAGTTGGGAATCACTGACATCTTTTATCAGCTATAGTTAATTTAGTATGAAATGACCGGACGGTGGTCAGTGGTGGGTGGTGTTCCAGTTGACAGTAATAGACTTAGTCGCTATTAAGTAAGTGGGACTTAAATTATAGTCGGAGGGCTTTAATACGCAGCTAGCCAATTTGGAGAAATAGCCGCGTGTGGGTATGTATATATTTTGAAGTTAAACAAAAGAAACTGTATTAAGACTAACTCTAACAAACTCCAAAAGAGATACAGAATACTATAGGTTGTTACATAAAACAAGACAATATAATTAAAAAAAAACTTAACACGAGTTTTGCGTAAAACATAAAATCAATAAAAAAAATTGCAAAAGCCCAATGGACTAAAAAGTTTAGTCAAAACTATTTAGTCCCTTAGACTTACAAGTGAAACCTAATGTTCTTGTGGATTAGGCTTAATTGAAACAGGTAAAATACTAAGCTTCTCATTGACTACGTCTCACAAGTAGAATCTGGCGCTAATAGAACGAATTGTTGATTTAATTTGAATTGAAAATATAAGTTATAGCTAAATTCTTACAGAAGTAAAATCCAAAAATATTTGAATAATTTCTCCTCCGAGAACGGCTTAAACTCCCGCGCAAATCGGAACGCAGGGAGGCAACCATTACAACATATTTGTTATAACAAAACTGTTATTATTAGCACTCAAAAGTGGTGAAATATGTTATAATGTTGTTGTAAAATAATATAATTATACAAAAGGTTACATGTGTTGGGCTATGTGCTCATTTGTCACTGTTATGGTAAAAAAAATCTATTTTCGATTTTAAATACAATAAGTCACTGGGACTTTAGTCCAATAGAATAAATATGAGATTGGTCACTACGACTTAGACATGATTATGTGTAGCGTGGAGTAAGGACTTCAGACCAAGAGATTGAGGATTCGAACCCGATGCAGTAAAGCATTCATAAAATTTATAATTATTTTTAAATTCGATTTTATATACTAATAATCTTACCTTCTAGTATATTTTTGACACCTCATTAACTAACGTTCTTCTGAATCCTTTACATCAACCTTCATAATAAGATATTCTCTCAATACCACTCTGAAATGACTCTACATATCAGTTAGTCCCGTCTACTTATAGTCCAACACTTTAGTCCACATCACTAACACATACTAACAACTTAGTTTAACAGATACAATGAATGTTCCCAGTGACAAATGTCACAGCGCCAACACAGTACCGCCTGTATTGGTGCGAGAGAGATAGAGTACTCACAGTGCATGTCCCGCTCGTGCTCATACTCGATGAACGCGTAGCCGCGTGGTTTGGCACTTTCTTTGCTATATATCATGCATATCTGGGGAATAAATAAACAAGAATTATTATAAAAGTAAGTCAATGGTTAACTGTTGGCTGTGAACAGCACAGGACCGGTTATTGTGAGGAATGTTGGGAGGCCTATTTCCATTTGTGGACGTGTATTGGCTAAGATAACCATGTATAGTCTACTGTCGGACTAAGGCCTCTCCTAAAGGCGTCTCTACCGAAATTTGACAACACAAAAAAAGGTTGTCAACACAAAATTTGCCAATTTTTGTTCGGTGGAGACTCGGATTTACAGAAACTTTTGTCACCAACACGTGTTGACAACACAAAAATTGCCAACTTTTCTTTGATGGAGACCCGGCTTTAGAAAGGATGTTTTGGTTTGCTATCCCGAATAATTCTGTCTTTTGAGGAAAGTCATTAATCAACATGCACGCGGGCGGATCCGCGGGCAAAAGCTAGTTTTATATGTTTATGTACTTACTTTTTTAATAGCTCCATAGCCTTCGAACTCTCTCCTTAGTTTGGATTCAGATGTGTCGTAGTTCTGTAAATAAAAGAAAATATAAAAAATTAATTTATTTATTTATCTACTTTTTTTTCTTTATAAAAGACAATGCCCGCATGAGGAAAAAACATCCTGTGTCGCGGGGGACTTTACAAACATACAAGAAACGGACACAAAGAACACCCAGACTCGGGACAACAATTTTTGGATCACACAAAGTTTTGTACCGCATGGGATTTGAACCCACGACATTTGGTGCAGTAGCAAGAGGCGTAGCGACCGCTGAAACCAGTAGGCCAACCGTGCAGTCATTCTTTGTTTATCGCCAGGTAACATAATCAACAGTTTAACCTTGTATGGAAATGTGATGCTTAGAGATGAACGTAAATCTCAGATGACCGTGGGAGAGCCACGCTTCGGCATGAATGGGCGGGTCGACTAGAGTGATACCACGGCCTCACAGAAAACTGGTGTAAAATAGTGCTTGCGCTGTGTTTCACCAAGTGAGTGAGGATACCGGAGGCCTATACCCCAATCCCCTACCTCCCCCCCCATCCCCAAAAGGCCCGCAACGCACTTGTGACGCTTCTGGTGTTGCAGGTGTCCATGGTAGGCGATAATCGCTTACCATCAGGCGATATGTCGGCTCGTTTGCCCGCCTATTCCATAAAAAATACAAAAAAAAATGAAAAGTAACTAAAAAAAGAAACCGGCCAAGTGCGAGTCAGACTGAAACAAATCACGTTTCTTGTATGGGAGCCACCTTAAACACTTATTTTATTCTGTTTTTTAGTATTAATATTTATAGTAGCAACAGAAATAAATCATCTGTGAAAATTTCAACTGTCTATCGTGGTTCCTGAGATCAGTGATGTCTTAGTAATAGGGTCTTGTTTTGGGTACGGAACACAAGCTTTGCTAGTTAGAGGCTAGATGGAGTTGTGTATCAAATAAATAAAAAAAGTGCATTAAAACAGCTATACTCACAATTCTGGCCACAAATAATGTTTTGAAAGGGTCCATGGTGGCCTTCGGGTTGGTCGTAGGATCCCACAACGCAATCTCCTGCTCCAGCTTGTACGCTGTCTGTTCGGCCCTCTCCCTCCTTCGCCTCTCCATACGTTCCTCCCTGGTCTCCACTCGTGTGGGTGGTGGAGTCTCTGAGGGGTGCTGTAAATAAATAATCACAAATTTTAATTTAAAAAAAACCGACTTTAATCTGGACCAAATTTAAATGGGACCACACGGGAAGCACCAGCTTTTTAATAAAATTCAGGCTTCCTAAGATGACATAAGTTAGCATAATTTATACTCTCGATTGTCGGCACTTGATGGAACTTGTTGCAATACATTCTAGAATCAAACTCACTTGTACTTATTCCACTATTTTAATTTAACTTTACACCTGACCGGTTTCGCCATTCGAGATTCGAGAATGCCATAAGGCGAAACCGGTCAGGTGTAAAGTTAAATTAAAATAGTGGAATAAGTACAAGTGAGTTTGATTCTAGAATGTATTATAAGTTAGCATGGTTTCTTACTACCTTTGATACTAACTGTAAAACGGCCCCGCTCTCAACTTAGCGATTAGAGATATGTACTGATATGTACCAATCCTTAAAATTTAATCTTTCCTAAAATGACAAAAATCTGGGCTATCCTGTACTTATTTTTATATCGCCTGTCTTCTTATCTTTACTAATCAATTTCGCATTAACGTTATTAGGAAGTCAGTGCCCTCAAACATACTGACGACTAGTTTAACCTTTGAATTCAGTTCACCCTCAGGGTTGCTCCGATGTCAGTCACTTCTTGGAAAAACTGATATTCAAGTAAAACTGATTGAACTACTTTCTTACTTGAAGGCTTAGGAAGCAAGGCTGGTAGCAATAGAATTACTGATAGTAATTTAAAACCTTCCCATTAGATATAGACAAAAAATGACACATTGTAATTTAAGGCAGCAAAATTAAGGGGCGCGTCCCTAAAAACGCGCGAAAAGGCACTTGCAGTTTTGCAAAACACAAACAACTCAATTCATATTTGACACTAAAAAAAAAATCTCAGTAGTTTAATAAATCAGTCTACCAATCTACCGAGTGACATTTATAAAATAATTCTTTATTTTTGTGAAAAAAAGCCTTAACAAAGATCAAAATCATCGAAATCGACCTTTTTAATTAGCACACTCTGTCCTATTTCGTGCTCTATTTTAAATGTTTTTTTCTTATTTCGCGAGAAAAAAGTATGGAGAAAAGATTTACCGTTTTAGTTTTTTATTAATTCTCACCAAAAAGCCATAATCTAAGGCTAAACATCATTCATTTTTAGCGACAAAAGTTCCATACATTTTAGTACGTAGATATCGTCTCCCGTAAATTGCAATAAATAAGTTTTATCGCGCTCAAAAAATTCAGTGCCCGCCGAATATTCAAGGTGACACCACGTCCGTTTGTAGTTCGCACTGAGCTCCCTAATACGTAAATGACAAGTTTTAGGGTGGGTTGCCAGTGAGTGTCGAATTGTAACTGTTAATTTGTATCCTTGAATTTAATTTAATTATTTTAAAAAATAATTTCAAAGAAAAATATTAGTATTTTTTATTAACACAGAACTTATTTTTATGTTTTTTTTTAACTTGCTATGTATGTATCTAACTATATTTGTTAAGACGGAATCTTGCAAGTCAATTTTGCAGATATCTTCAACCGATTGTGTTGAATTTTTGTAGGCATATGTATATAGCGTGACAATGCTATATTATGATGACATGGAGCTGATCTGATGTTGAAGCTGGAAGGTGGTCATAGGAACTTTGTAACGACGGAACCTATCGAGTTTGGAGTCGTTTGATTTGTCTTGACGAGTACTTTGAATACACTTTGACAGACCGAGACACTTTGAGAAATTATTTTTTAAAAAGTATTTTTTTTTTATGATTTCTGTTAGAATTGAATAACTACTACTGAAATAATGAAAGACCTTAAAATTACAGTTTTATTTTTGACTGCATGGTTGGTCTAGTGGTTGAGGCGGTTGCCTCGCCACTTCCTACTGTATCAGGTGTTGTGGGTTCAAATCCCACATGGGACAACACTGTGTGATCCACGAATTGTTGTTCCGAGTCTGGGTGTCCATTGTGTCCGTTTCATGTATGTTTGTAAAGTCCCCCGCGACACAGGATTTATTGGATATATACGGAAGTTGTCTTTTTTGAAAAAAAAACTAGCTGAGCCCCACGGTCTTACCCGCGATACTACACCAACTACCTACCACACCACAACACCTATCAGTAAAAATCCCGTCAAAATCACTCCAGCCGTTCCAGAGATTAGCCGGGACAAACAAATATACTTTCCCATCTATACTTTACGTCATTTCCATTATTATTCATCCCTTAAGTTCGAATTTAATCAATTGGTGAATTGTAAAACAATAGATGCCCTATCCCTTACATTATCTGATATCTGTAATCTATATAAATAAAAGAGGAAGGTGACTGATTGACTGACTGACATACCCAGAGATCAACGCACAGCCCAAACCGCTGAAGTTAGAATCCTGAAATTTTGCATGTAGGTTCTTTATATAACATAAGTGAGCACTAAGAAAGGAATTTTTGAAATTCTACCCCTAAGGGGGTAAATCAGGGGATGAAAATCTGTGTGGGCGAAGCCCCGTGTAAAAGCTAGTATTATATATTTAAGGAAGTTTCCATTTCAAAGTTTTACACTCTTAATATTCACAAAACAAAAAGTGTTCTGTGTTAATATTAATTTTAAGACAAATAGTTTGTTTTTTAACTGTCTTAAAAAAAGAAGGAGTTTATAAATTAACTGTATTTTTTTATTTTTTTACCCGACCACGGCAAAGCCAAAGGAGGGTTATGATTTTGACAGGCTATGTATGTATGTTCATCTGTTCCCTCATAGCTCCTTAACTACTAATTAGAACTGGATAAATGAGGTATTGTTAGAAGTGTCTTGATCGTGCGCTGCTTATAGGCTATATGACGCGTCACTCAATTTAATGTGGCGCCCTCTAGCCGACATAAAGTTATGTATTAAAAAATGAATTTGACATAAACATGCCGTGTTTGGTATCATCGGAAAGGGTGTTACTTGTACATTTCAAATATATATAGGTATTATTAGCATTTGCTGGTGACTTTGTTCGTATCTATTCAATTTTTTTTTATATTTCTATGTTAGGTATTTAATATATACTTTGCATATAAATTATTATTATCACTACACCAAAACATTTTAAATAAAAAAAGGAAAAACTTAAATTGAAATAGAAACGTACCATAACTCTTAAAAACACGTGACTACGGCTTTTTAAAACTTGTTTCATACTTTTTCAGCGTCGTTTTTTGACAAAAAGTGAAAAAAGTACGTAAGTAATCTATGTAGTAAAATTTAGTCAATATGAATTGCTCATATTGACTAAATTTAAAAAAAAAAGCGATCAAAAATTATATTTTTAAGAAACATTATGTCCCATTAATTTAACATATATCATACAAATATTATTTCATAACATAGCATTAAAATCCGTTGATTACTGTAAAAGATCTAAGCTGACAGATAGCGCGAGCGACTTAATTTTATACTGTGTAAAAATATATTATTTGTCCATGAAATGAATTAAAAATGAATAGGTACACTTGAACCCCATTCTCGGCCGTTGACGAGTTACTTATAGTCCGCGGGCTTTCCGATATGACAAAGATACATTGCGTGCTTTGTAGGACATTTTAAAAATTCTTCAAAGGCGAACAGTTAATGAATATGTAACTAGAAGAAAAAACCGAAAGTAAATTTATTAGTTGCCAGGGTTAGTATGCAACAGTGCCCGATGCGTTTGTGTGCATGTAAAATATGAATGTGGGTGTTCAATCACAAATTTCCACGCTCAGGGACTACAGTCTTAAAAGCTGAAAAAAAATACAGATTTTAGTGTTTTAAGGCATGGAGTTTTCGTTTGATGTATTTTAAGCTTCATGTGTGATCTCAATAAAGAAACTTTGCATAATTACTTGTTTTAATAAGGTCATTTACCCTAATCATTACTTAATAATGGGTTAATTAGCTGATTAAGCTCAAGTGACTTGTCCAGCAGAGCATTATTAAATGTTGATGATGATGTTATGATGTAATTAATGACAAATTACTGAGATGTTAATGATATAAAAACTAGCTGAACCCCACAGTGCTACCCGCGGTACAACAATAACTGCGGGCAACGCCGCGGAGCGAAGCTGGTCTTAAAACAAGTAGCCTAAGTTACTTCTTATATCATCAGCTACCTATCAGTAAAAGTCCCGTCATAATCGGTCCAGCCGTTCCAGAGATTAGCCGGACCAAACAGACAGACAAAAATGGTAAAAAATGTTATTTAGGTATATGTAGCGTGTATACACATGCATTTTTTATAAAGCGGTTATTTTAATATTACAAACAGACACTTCATTTTATTATTTTATTTATTTGTATAGATATAGATGAATCGCCGAAATTTATGTATGCACATAACATAACATATGCTTGCAAAATTTCAGCAAAATTGGTTGAAGATATCTGCTTCAAATTGAGTTGCAAGATTCCACCCAACATACAAGCATACATACATTGCAAGTTAATAAAAAGCTTGTTAAAAGTAGCTTACTCCTTATATCATCAGGCATCCGTCAGTAAAGCCTGTCAAAATCAGTCCAACCGTTCAAGGGATTGCCCAGAACACACAGACAGAAAGCCATAAATGTTATAAATTACCTCTTTGGTGTAGGCATAATTTATACTTTCATATGCGTTTAGTGAAAATCTGTTAATTTGAAATTACAAAAAGACAAAAAATTTATTGATTTGTATAGATTCATCATAATGAAAAGCATCATAGTCTACTGCTAGGAAAAGACCTCACCATAGAAGAGGTATCAGCCTGATATACAATGGCACCATGCTCATTAGTGTAAGGTTTGTGTCAAGATTTCATTCTCTTTGCAGAGCTGTTGTCCTGGTAGATTAGTATCAATAAGGTAATTTTTCGAAGGTATTTAGGTTTAGTTTTAAAATAATAACGGTATTTATAGCGTATTTATAAGATCGTAAGTCACAATTTTGATGTGGTATTTTTAAGAATTTACATAGAAACATTAATATTTTAACGTGTTTTAAATAAATATAATTGTATAGCGACACGTAGCCGTGGTATTTTACGGTATTTCATAGATTGAATATTATTAACATAATTACTGAAATAATTTCCTCTGAAATAAGGATGAACATCTAACCTCAAATATGCTGAGAAAAGCGCCAACGCCATCGTATCCTTTCTGTTTCTTCTCGTGTGGGAGCTTCGCTGCCGGCGGGAGGTACGGGATAGGATCCCGTGCAGCAAATAACGCCAATAAATTAGGTGGCAAAAACTGCGTCATTGTGCCACAAAATAAAGTCTATTGTTACACTCTAGTTCACACTTAAAACAAATAAATTACATTCTAACACAACACTGTACTGACAATTTCACTATATTTATAGTTATTTGCTGTTAAATTCACGTTCTTTGTAATAAAACTCAGACTGAATGAAATGTTTGTAGCACGCTTCTATCCGCCATAGTTGTAACCACAGGTATGATGTGTGTGTGCGTTGCGTAGGCGTAGCTGGCGTAGCTGCGTAAGTTTTTATGGCTATGCCACAGACAAAGACAAAAGAATGTTGATAGTGCTGCCAACACTAAAATTAACTTACCACCAGATTCCACAATAGGGTACTTGCCTGTAGTACTAAAAAAATACTATGTTTTGCATATAGCTAGTTTGGATGCCAGGAAATTTTAATAACATTTTTATTTCTAAAAATAATTACATATTTTCAATATTTTCATATAATAAAAATCATGATTTTTAATCTATATGTCACGTGACCGCAAATGCCAATCATAAAGTGTGACGTCAGTTTTCTCAAACGTATCGACTTGTCAATAACCTAAAAACATTTTTATGCTGAAATAAGTTATTAGCTATATTAATTTGGCATAAATTTTATAAAAGGCGAAGGCAGAAAAATTTCACGAAAGCTAATAGTTTAAAGCTACAGATAGACACGATTATGGTGGCACGATATTTCGCCGATGATCCCGAACAATTTCGTAGGTGTTCTTTTTGTGGTATTTTCACAAAAAGGCACTACGCAATACTGGTAGTATAATTTTAAACTCATATTGAAATGAAAGAAAGACGACAGAAATTCTAACCTACACTAATGTCTGAGAAAAATGACGTCATACGACCACTTGACGGCGATTGTGTTTTGGGCGGGAAAATATTTAATTTGAATTATGTTTTTAAGTTTTATCTTTGTAAGCCGTTTTTTAAGCATTTTTTTTTTGTACCTAGCTTAAAATTGATCATTATTGAAATTGAAACACTCTTTGAAAAATAGGCAAATACCCTATTTAAAACCACTGACCATACTAATAAATACATTTTTATTTAGATACTACGAAAGATCATTATGTTTACGTACTTAAAATTAATGCTAACGATCAATAATTCAAAATATAAAAGGGAAACAATGTAAAAAATCTAAAATAACAATTGCTGTAATTTCATAAATCTCGACTCTTCTTCTTTAGATTTGATCTTTAGAATACAATTTATACAAAACATAAACTGTATGAAAATAAAGTAAAATGTTTTAAATGGGCGTTCGTTCCCATTGATAGACAATACATAACAGGAGACCGAATTTAGAAATAGAAACCACCGGTTTCAGTGGAAAATCGACTAGGTTGGCAACACAGAATTTTGCACTGCAGAAATCATAGAGTACACAAACGCAAAGCGTTTAAATATTACTACTGAGTAGAGTAAGGAGGGAGTATTGAATGATTAAAAATTAAAAAAAATGAGATAAAAAATGGTTGCCTGTAAAGTCTGTTTACGGCTTAGGTATACGGACGATAGTTTAACGTGATAACGTCATAACGAAACATTAATGAAATGATGAGAGATAGATACGGCGCATCTATCTCTCATCTATTGACACCTCATTCCTAAAATTGGGTCAGTACAGGTCAGTAGTGAACGCCACGGTGAACATACATAGACAGACATAAGAAATACCCTTCCTTTTAGCTTCGTCGAAGTCGGGTCAAAAAATGAAACAATATCTAAATAAAAACAAATATATTTCATATTATAGTAAATAATTTATAAACATTATGCACAAAGAGAAATTAAACGCTACCATATTTAGCGGTATTCGTTATTATAGTAGACAATTGCAAATTAGTACAACTATATATTACTATTTTAACACAGCAAATTTAGCAGGGAAGCGCATCTACCTTTGTTCAGCCATCTTCATAGCTACCTCGGCGACAATTAAGGACTATTATTCTGAGCTTTTAAGAGTGTTTATTTAATAAAGTCTATTTTATTCGTCAGAGGGTTTATTTCTCAAATTCATCGAACCCTAAAACATAACATTATTTTACATTAATACGGACATGGTATGTAGGTCAAAGCCAGCTGGGGCCAGCTTTAAATGTACTACGTTATTTCTTCGTCTACTCTATTCTTTCTATTTCATCTATTTTCGCCGATAAAGTTTTTTTTTTTTTTTTTTTTTTAAAAAGACAACTCCCGCACTAGGAATAAATCCTGTGTCGCGGGGGACTTTACAAACATACATGAAACGGACACAAATAACACCCAGACTCAGAACAACAATTTGTGGATCACACAAAGTGTTGTCCTACGTGGGATTTGAACCCACGACACTTGGCGAAGTAGGAAACGGCGTGGTGACCGTTAAACCACTAGGCCAAACGTGCAGATTCTATTTCAGCTGCTGTCAGTTCTTTTGACAATACATTTTGTGTTTCAGTTTCATCTTCATTCTAAATGAGTCGTCTGAAAGTTCATACAATTCGTTACTAATTTCCACAATCTCATTTGGACTCTCATTTCCAATAGTCTTATTGTCAACGCCTGATGGATTCTCAGCTGTTCTAAACGGAATTCTGCCATATCCAATAACCCATTGGATATGGCAGAACTTCGTTTTGTTACTTGGACTAGCATCAGATCTATAAACCCAAGTACTTGGCGATCGAAGTTCTGTAGATAGACTCTTGTCGGCCTTTTCAGGGTTCCGACCCACAACGACTGTCACGGATGGTAATAGCAACCGGGACCGACGGCTTAACGTGCTCTCCAACCACTGAGGGGTTTTCAACGTGGTAATAATGGACAACCATAAATTGATTGACCTGGCTGGAATTACTTGGTTACCACTAAGCCACGAGTGTTTCATTTCTCTTACTATGGCTGTCAAATATTTTTTATGCCTGTCCAAGTGACTCTACTCTGCCTGATGGAAAGTATGAGCAGAATCCAAAAGTTGTGGTCACCATTGTGAGAGATGACAATTTAACAATGCAGCATGGTGACCCATACTAAGGCATATTGAGATGCTTCTGCATCATTGGGCCTCCGGTCTCGCACTCACCAACGAAACACGACAGCACGAATGATGTCACTTTATGTTGTTCTTCTGTGAGAGGATACTACCGCCCCGGTCGAACCGGAACAACCGTATTGAAATCAGGGTGGCTCTACTAGCTTGTAATGGCAACGGATGACATATCAACTTACAAAATCTAGTGAACTTATTTAATTTATTGTGATTCTTTATTTTCAACACCATCTTCACACTCTTTATCCTTCTTTTCTTTCTTTTTCTTCTTCTTTTTCTTTGTAGGATTCTTCTTTCTACTCATATCGTTATATTTTAACAGCTTTTTATACATTTTAAGCAATTGTTTAGCATCTTTTTTCAATGTATCTGTAACGGGCGGTTCTTTAACGGGATCCACGAATTTCGTCGAACCTTCTAAAGTATTGTAATGTTCTATAGATCCTTCTGCAATTTCTGGCTCTTTTGTTTCTTCTTGAATATCTTCAACAGTCGGCACTACGTTGTCAGTGCCTTGAGTCTCTACTTTCGATTCTTCTAGTCTCATTTTCAACTGTCTGTTCTTCTTTCTTAAAGCATTCAATATGTTAGATGTATTAAGCACTCTCTTAACTTTCTTGCTGTCCAAGTATCTATCTTTCCAAGACATCGTTATTTCTTTCTCTTCTTGATGTTTTGTTTCATATTCTTTTATTTCCTCATCTGTTATAACATCTATTCTTTCTATTTCATCTATTTTCGCCGATAATGCTTCTATTTCAGCGGCCGTCGGTTCTTTTGACAATACATTTTGTGTTTCAGTTTCATCTTCGTTAGACGAGTCGTCTGAAAGTTCATACACTTCGTCACTAATTTCAACAATCTCATTTGGACTCTCATCGCCAATAGTTTGATTGTCAACGCCTGATGAATTCTCAGCTGGGTCTGGCCTGACAGAAATTATCGAAGAGCAATCTTTTGATTTCTCCGAAGTAGTAAGATCAATTTTAACAGTACTTAATTTGGCAGAGGCGGACTGCCCAAGACTGGAATTTTCGGCGTGCCTTGGCGGAGAACTTAGTTCAAGAGCAGACGGTACTGGTTTGCTAGATGTTGGTTCAGTTTCTTCTATACTGCTGCTTAAGCCTTCTAAATGCACAAGTGGGGTAGAATTTTCATTCGTAGTTTTATGTATAATAACTTCTCTTTCAAGATCAGAAGAGACAAGAACCGTTATACGAGGATTCTTAGCGCTTTCATTTATTTCGTGATAATTTTGATCACTACTCTCGCGAAAATCCTTCTTCTTATTCTTTTTATCTTTTTTAGATTTCTTATCTTTCTTCTTTTTTTTCTTTTTCGGCTTCCCTTCGTCTTCATCTGAGATACAAACTACTTCCATCTTTAGATCTACTGCTTCAACTTCGGAGCTTTCTCTTTCGGATATTTCTCCTTCTGAAAGATCGTTTTCGTTATCTTTCTTTTCTGATTCCTCTTCATGAATATTTTCTTCGCTACATGCAGGTTCATCAACATTTGATGGCGATTTGTTACATACTTTAGCACATGCAGTAGTAGCTGTTAAGTCATCATTTTGGATGGTTGAAGCATCATCTTGAATAGTGTCTGTTTCGGTACTTTCAACGTCAGGTTTCATTTCCTCAACAGCTTCCATATCTGTTTGAGCGGTGCTCTGAAAATAACCATCCTCAATAGTGCTAGAGTTTTTAGTTTCTTTAGATTCGGTCTCTTTAGTTGAAATACTGTCTGTTTCTACATCTTGACTTTTTTCATCTTCTGCATTTTCACTTTCAACGTTAACATCTTCTTTTAATTCTGCAGTTATTTCTGGATCGTCTTTAGATTTCATACCTTCTGTAGATGTCTTCCTTTCCCTGATATTGATTTCATCTTTACTACCTTTACTACTTTCATTTTCTTTATCCGTATGTTTACGATTAGATTTCTTGGGAACGTCTTTATCAGATTCTGAACCTGAACTGGTATCGGAACTAACATTGTCGTAGTTCTTTCGATCTAAGTCCTCTAGAAGATCCATTTTTTCAGTATCTGACAACTGTAATGTAATTTCATCGTTGTCACTGCCATTAGATAGTCGTTTCTTCTTTTTTTTTATAAGTTTCTCTTTATTTTTTTCTTTTCCTTTTGATGTGTCTTTTGGTTTGTCGATATTAGTACCTTTAGGTATACTTCTATTAACTATTTCTTTGGATTTTTCTGTATTTCCTTTCTCCTGTGTAACTTCAGTATTAGAATTGGTTAGCTGTGTTGTAGATTTATTGCGATTCAATTTAATTTTTTGTGTTTTCTGCTGAGGCACAGTAATTACGAGGTCTTTGACCCGTTTGGTGACTGTTTTAGATTGCGTTTCTTGTGATCTTAAATGAGGATTACCTGGAATAAGATAAAATTTTATTATTTACTAATAGAATCATGATAATAACTTCTCATTTTAGCAGTCTATCACTAAATCTGACGATTTAATTTTAATAAAGACTAATTAAAATATTTTTTCTGTTTGTGGTGATTGATTAATAATACAGTACAGTACATCTATTGATCTTATGGATGTCATACGACTAAGCGATTAATCTATCAGCATTACAGTACTGCAAAGAGGAGGAAAACTTAAGGGTCTGTTCACACAGACAGGCGCGGAGAGCATCGGCCCGCTTTTCTCTTTTCACACAGACCGGATATATACGCTTGGAATTGGCCGGAGCGGAGCCGCAAACTATTTCACAAAGACCGGCTGGAAGAGATTTGCGGGAGTTCGAGCGAGAAAGAGCACGCAATCGGAGCTAGTCGGCTCCTCTTATTATTTTACACAAAGCGCGTTCAAGCATTCTTAATGACAATAGAAGTGCACATGCAAAAATAAAACTTACTACAATCACTCAAAACTCTGTTTCCAACGACCCTAATACAAACCCTAGGTATATATAACCAAATTCTGTCTGGCCAGCGTGGTATAGTATGCTTAAGTCCACTTTCTCAGGAGAGGCTTCTGTAAAGCATACTGTTAAAGGCCCTGACGAAAAATAAATTTAACTCACTCTTTTCCAACTCTTCAATCTTGGGCTTCTCTTCATCGCTGCTTATCTCAACGACTTCTGCGGGCTCCTCCTTTATCTCCACTTCATCCTCCGATGACTGTGACTTCGTAGATTCGGAATTTGCAGTTACCGACTCTTTGACTGGTTCTGTAAAATAAATACCAATAATAATGATCGTATCTGGATCACATTAATGTCTAAAGTATTCACTGAGTTTAACCTTTTAAAGGTAGTAGAGCCAAGCTGATTTCAGCACGGTTGGGCCGGCTCGACCGGGGCGGTACTACCCTCGCACAGAAAATCTACGTAAAATGACAGCGATCGTGCTGTCGCGTTTCGTTGGTGAAGTGTGGGTCACCATGCTGGATTGTTGCATTGTCTGCGTTTGCAGTGAGTATGGTGACCACCACTCTTGGATTCTGCTTATGCTTTCCATCAGGCAGAGTAGTGTCATTATGGCAGGGCCAAACATAAAAAAAAATACCTGTCACTCCATGGATAGCGTTTTCTTGGATTTCTGAACCTCGCAATAGGGAATATGTATAAAAATTTTATTTGTCTTAAATATTTTTGTCTACATTCTTTACTGTGTTTACAATATACTTGAAAGGTATTAGTTTTAGTGACGTATGGCCTTAACCCTCTCCTGAGAGGAGACCCGAGCGAGGGTTGTTAAAATTGATGAAATTAGTTTGACTATTTTCAAGCCTATTTATATTTTTTCTACGTTAAAGAGACGTAAATGAACAGATTAAGAAACCCAAGTCACCCAAGCGCCTACTTGTTGCCTATCACGGTTCATTAGATAAAGCCTGGTGACAGACTGCGGAGTCTTAGTAATAGGGTCCGGTATTTACTCTTTGGGTACGGAACCCTGAAAAGACAATACAACTGTGTTCATGTTCTGACTTACTCATCTGTTCTTGTTGCAGCTGCGCCCTGATGGCCCTGGCCCTCGCCTGCAGCTCCAACAGCTCCAACACCGTGAGACCAGCTCTGGACGCCTTGGATTTCTCCACATCCTCATCATTATCAACATCGGTGGACTTCCTGTGTTTGGACTTGGATTTGGAATCGCGACGGCGGTGTTTATGCTGGAAAATATTTTTGAGTTAAATAGTACCTGGTCGGGTCTTGAGAGGGAAATCCGAAGTTTAGTTTTTTTTTAGTATAGTCCATCCAGTGTCGCGGGGACTTCACAAATATAATATATAAAACGGACACAAATAACACACAGATTCAAAACAACAAATTATAAATTACACAAAGTGTTATCCCCTGTGGGATTTGAACCCACAAACAACGCTTGACACAATAGAATGCGCCAAACCACTAGGCCTATGCCATGTTTGGTCTTATCTATACTCTATACAAATAAATAAAATTGGAGTGTCTGTTTGTAATATTAAAATAGCCGTTTTTTACTAAATGCATATACACGGTACATATACCAAAACATATTTTTTTTCAATTTTTATCTATCTGTTTGTTCCGGCTAATGTCTGGCTGCTGGCTAATAATTTTCCGCCATCGTCCTACGCGACCGAAGTTTCATGGCCATCATCTAGATGGTTGGCAGTCCACAACTGTGAGCTTTTCCAGGTACTTTCTGCCTCGCACAACAAAACTGTGGAATGAACTGTCGCCTGCGGTATTCCCAGACCAATACAACCTTCAAGACAAGAGCGTACTCCTTCTTAAAAGGCCGGCAACGCACTTGTGACCCATCTGGTGTTGCGGGTGTCCACGGGCGGTGGTAATCGCTTACCATCAGACAATAAGTCTGCTCGTTTGTCCATTATCACATAAAAAAAACAATCACAAGCAAATAAAAAGCTCTCACTTTTTTCTTCTTATTTTTCTCCTGACTCAATATTTCCTCATCCGAAGATATAGAATCTAAGGATATGGTCTCCAGCTGTTCTGTAGCGGACTGACTCGAGGACTCCGTGTCTGATGGTGGCTCAGCTCCGTCCAGAATCGCACAGAGACGTTTTGAACTTATACCTAACAGCTGTAAAGATAGGGGATTGTCAATAAGTTTTAGTTCTTTATAATCCCCGCGTCCCTCTATCACCAAAGGGACCTAAAGACGACTTTATAGTAGTAGAGCTACGCTGATTTCAGCACGAACAGGCCGGCTCGACCGGGGCAGCACTACCATCGCACAGAAAATCAATGTAAAGTGACAGCAGCAGTGCTGTTGTGTTTCATTGGTGTGTGCAGACCGGAGGCCCAATGATGCAGAAGCATCACGAGCCCGCCATGGTGTGGGTTACCGTGGTGCATTGTTGAATTGTCTGCATTCACAGTATGGTGACCACCACTCTTGGATTCTGCTTATGCTTTCCATCAGGCTAGAGTCATTTTGGCAGGGACAAAAAAAACTAATCTGGCCAAATTAGTAGCCGGTATCTATATAACATTTGTTTAAATTTTTATTCTCTTCGAAATGCGGTTGACCTGGTAATGGCACCCTTAGTCTACTCTTACAACACCCATCATCATCTTCGTAGCCTTTATTATGTCCCAAGAATTGTGGTCGGCTACTAGTTCAACCGGTTTTACCTGAATATCATTTTTTACACAGAGCGACTGGCATCGGACCTCCGCAACCCTGAGGGTGAACTGGATTTGAAGCTTGGACTAGTTGTCAGTATATTTGAGGGCACTGTCTTCCCAATAAAGATTGCCATAGAAATTCATGACAACCAGGACCGACGGCTTAACGTGCTCGTCGAGGAGGGAAACACCGCTATCTTCAATACTCCGGGCTGCTATTAAGAATTTCTTGGAACAACAACAGCAGTCCGACCCGGGAATCGAACCCGAGACCTCTTGATCTGCAGTCGCTTAGGCTAACCACTAGACTAACGAGGCACCACCTCATGGGATAAATAAAGCTGAAGAGCTTGTTGGTTTGGTTTAACACACTAATCTGGGGAACTACTAGTTCCAGTCGAAAACACTTTTAGTAGTGGATAGTCCAACTATCGAGGGAGACTATAGACTATGTAACATCATAATAACTTCAACAGGAGTCAAGTTCAAGCATCGATAAAAGGTGTTGCAAAAATAGGGATTTTTTAATTTATGTACTATTGGTATCAAACCTCTTCGGTACACAGCTCCTGGAGATCATCCACTGATATATTTCTAACGCAAGCCGGCGCCATTGCCTTCAATTCTTTATATTTTAACACAGAAAATACTTGATGCATCAATTCTACACGATCGTGAATGTAATATGCGAGATCATGCTCTTCTTGCTCTCGGGTGTGAGAAGACGATGTCTCTGGCATCTCTGCTTTAACTTTGTGATGTTTATATCGCTTCATTTTATTTATAATCTCACAAAAATCTTCGAGCGAAGCCTAAAATAAAGGTAGAAACCTGATCAACATCAACAAACTATATTAGATAACCAGTCAATTTAAGAAGTTAAATGTTTAGCCAAGTAATCGTCCTGCAATCATACCTTTCCATATTGGTAGGATAATATTTTGTTGGTAAATGCCAGAGTTGACGTTTTATTGGGTGCATTCATAGAAAAGTTTTGATGCGTTTAAGAAGTAGCTAACAAAACTTTTAGGAAATATCAATAAAAAATTTAAACTGGCTTTTGTTTAAAAATATATTGCAGTTTTATGTAAATGTATTTAGTGTAGTCACGAAGCAAATATCCAGTCCTAAACACCATCACATGTAACCCATGTAACTTTTGATAATGGAGTAAATTTGTCATTTTATGGAAATAAATACCTATAAACAGAAGAAAACGGAAATGATTTCTATTGCGGGAAGTATAAATTTTAAACTGATAGAGTAATTACAGACTGGATTCAAAACATTCTTAGTGCCCTGTTTGTCTCCTTTTATATAAATTAAGTCATTGGAAAGTCATCGGTTGAGTGACTTAATGGAAAACTTTGAACGCACGAAAATAATCTGGAAATCGGAAGCAATAACTGAGACGAAAATGGCTGTCGAAAAGCTGTATGAAAGTGACAATTTCTTAGTTGTAAATAAACCTTACGATATGTATATCAACTCGGACGATGAATACGAAAAGGTAAGTACCTGAATGCAGTGTAATTATGATAAAAATTCAATTAATTATATGTTAGATTTTGTAAACAGAATAGTGTTGGAATACTGTATCGATAATTCTGATAGAGAAGAAAAATGAAGTAAAATATTATCTTTTGTAACATTATGTCATGTAGGTGTTGGGACGAGAAAAAATGCTTTTAATTAATATTAGTACTTTTTTTTATTAACTACCTTTTCTTTACTAAAGGAACAATTTGAGAACTCGGTTAAAGCTACAAATTTTGTTTCTGTTTTTCTTTTAAACGTGGTATAGTAGAACAAAACCTCCTTTCTAAAGAGAGGCCTATGTCCAGTAGTGGACTATTAAAGACTTATTTTTTATGTATGGCCTTGCCAAAATGACTCTACTCTCCCTGATAGAAAGCATAATCAGAATCCAAAAGTGGTGGTCACGATGCTCATTACCAATGCAACAATGCAGCATGGTGAACAATACTATGGCGGTCTTGTGATGTTTCTGCATCATTTGGCCTCCGGACTCGTACTCACTAACGAATGACAGTATATATGCTGTCGTTTTACGTTGATCTTCTAAGCGAAGGTAGTATCGCCCCAGTCGAGCCGGCCCGTTTGTGCTGAAATCGCGTGGCTCTACTACCTACGAGATTGTTGGTGAAAATGATATTTTGGTAGTAGTTATTTAAGCAGAGGTGCAATTTGTAAAATAATAGTGATACATAAATGCAATTTTTTTTGCTATCAACAAAAAGCAAGCAAAGCTGTTTTAAATAAAAGGAGCTATGTTAAATATTTATAGAAAGAGAAAAATGAGAGTTCTACTTATTATTCAATTTTCAGAACACAGTAACTTATCACATTGCCTCTCCTGACTCACATCTCTCCACGTCCGTGTTCCCGCTACATTTCGTACAACGTCTCGACTATGCGACGAGTGGTGTGCTATGTATAGCGAAGAACAAAATGTCAGCTAGCAGAGCTGGCAAGTTATTTGAGAATAGGTCCACTAGAAAGTATTATTTAGCGGTTTTGAGAGATCACGTAACGTTTGAAGTGGCCGATATACAGTTTGATGTTGGTGAGTCTTACTTTTCACACTTTTTGAGGCAATTACAATGTTTTCATTTTTAAAAGCATTTGGCAGAACGATCCTTTACAGTATCGTTTTTTTTCACTTTTAATGTTGGTGTGTCTAGTTTTATACCGTCAGAATTTGATAACCTTTCGGATAAAGTTTGCCTTTATCGCCTTTATGCCTTTACGTCTGAGGAACGAGAGAAACGTTTTCATTTTCTTCTGGTTTCAATCTGACAAAATTAAATTATCATTGCAAAATAATTTAAAATTACGTTTATTTATTATTATTATATATACGATTAAACGCATCTGCCTATATGTTTAATATAAATAAACGTCATTTCAAATTTATTGTTCATATTAAAATGTACATTCCTTTTCTAGGTCTAGATCCATTAACTCAAAGCTCAAGTCATAGAATGTCAGCACTCACCACAGCTGACGGAGTCGCTAACTGCATACAATGTAGGAGTGCCCATACACGTGCTTTGAGACTAGAAACGGGATACTTTGAGGGAGATCCAGTGTCTGTAGTGTTACTGAAGCCTATCACAGGTATTTCTTTTAGAATAAAAGTGACATAAAATAATAAACAAGGAGCTACAGGCAAGCCTAGCAGTCAAATTCTCTATTGTCTCGTTTCTAAAGAAAAACATTAGCCCTGAATATTATTCTGTATAAGTTCATGAATTCGATTACAACACTTAAAAAAATGTAACAAAAAAATCGATTTCAAGAACTGAACCAAATTGTAATGGGACCACACGCGAAGCACCAGCTTTCAAATAAAAAAGGAATCATCAAAATTGGTTCACCCATTCTAAAGTTATGAGGTAACAAACATAAAAAAAAATTGGCAGTCATAAGGACTGCCGATAGAAGTGAAAACTTATAACTTGACGGTAACACGAACTCTTATTAAAATTATCCCCTACCAAAAAGTGACCAACGCGGCTAAAGAAGTTTTCACTTCAAAAACATACAGACGAATTGAGAACCTCCTCCTTTTTTGAAGTCGGTTATAAACTGTTTGCTAATAATAAATTTTGTGTCAGGTCGTCGTCATCAACTTCGCGTACATTGTAGTGCGATTGGTCACACTATACTAGGAGACTACACTTACAGCGGCACCAAAGATAATATGACCCACAGGATGTATTTACATGCAACAAGGTAAAATTAATTATGTATAGCATTATTCTAAGTAATTTTTATTTAAAACAACGATGCCATAAATTTAATAAATGATGATTATTTAAGAACAAAAAATAAGTACCTACTTTACTTTGTAAACGACAGCAAAACCGGAATTCAATGGATTGTTAGTATTAGGCCAAAAAACAAACGAAAAGAGGCCTTTTCATTTACATTTTAACCATAGACAACAATGGATACTAGCCCATTTTAATTATGAAAAAATATCCTGTATAAAGGCTATAATATATTACTTTATTCTAGAAGCTATCTCTAATGTAAACATGTGACACAGACCTTAGAACGGCTGTTCCTCGATTTTTGTTGTCTTTTCTATCGAAACGAATCGAATTTGTAAGCAGAGCTGTTTTATAATGTGGTGTTTAAATATTTGTTACAGACTTGTCTTACCAGTACCACAAGAACCTTTGGATATCCAGACATCAGAACCGTTCCACCTAGATCAACAATTTAGTTCAAAGTGGAAATCAAAAGACTCGTACTATAAATATAGAAATAAAGAAGAGTTTTTAAATGTTTGTGATATTCTAGATAAGCCATATGTAATCGGAGTTCAATATAAAAAGTTCAAAATGTAAGCAACAGTATAACAATAAAAACCATTTATTACCATATAATGGACTTATTTTTATATCCATTTGCGATTTTTAAACATTTTTATTGCAATAAAAGATCAAACTAAGAGACCAACCAATAAAAACTTATTGTTGATTTTGATATAAAATAAACAGATTTTACAAGGATGACGGTATAAAAAATAAATTCTTAGAGAAAAACTATCGATAGCGTACGCGTACACTACACCACACTAAACAGTCAACACCTAAACGTCAAATTAAAATGTCCAGCAGTGATCGCTCCAAGTTTCATAATTTTCATAATTATTAAATGAAATAGAAATGGAAACTGATCCGTTAGAAGGCAGTAGTTATGATTTAGGAGTAAATGTTAAAACCGAAATAAAAGAAGAAGATGACGAGGATCACTATAATACGATGTATGTATCTGATAAATTAATTGTTTATATTATCATTATCAATATATATAAAAATCAATGCCACTTTTCGTTGTAATTTTATAACTCAAGAACGGGCTCACCTATACAAACCAAATGTTTAGGCTTTGTTTGAACTATGTAGATGGTTTATGTGAAGTTTGCACAAAATCGGTCGAGCGGTTCTTCATTTATTTGCGCTACGGGCAATAGGAGACGTAAACGATGTTGCGTGGATCAGCTAGTAACAACATAAAATACCTAAATAAATCCTGCTTTGTTCTCTGTCCTACCTTTTCCTTATCCAATAAAAATGTCTTAAATATGTCACCTTGAGAACGGTATCAGCCAAAACTTATTTATTATTTTTATTGGACAACTCTCACATTTGAAATATAACTTTTGTGTAACGGGGGACTTTACAAACATATAGACAAAGAACACCTAGACTCGGGACAACAATTTGGGTATCACACATAGTGTTGTCCGGTGTGGGATTTGGACCCATGACCAGTGCAGCATGGCTTATTACTGCACTGCTAATGCCAATGGCCAACCATGCAGTCAAATTTAGTCATTATCCTCAAAGGTTCTAGGAATTTTCTACCAGTCTACCTTAGAGCAATGCTGAGCTTATATTATGTTAGATGCATAGTAATAATAAATAATATATTAGTTTTTTTTTAGAATAGGAAATGGAATAGGGGCAAACGAGCATGCACATCACCTGATGGTAAGTGATTACCGCCACCCAATGACACCCGCAACACCAGAGGTCATAAGAGCCTTGCCGGCCTTTGGTGGATGGGGAGGGGTTGGGTTATGGGCCTCCGGTAGCCTCACTCACTTGGTAAAACACAGCGTAAGCGCAATTTCACCCCAGTTTTCTGTGAGGCCGTGCTATCACTCCGGTCGAGCCGGCCCATTCATTCCGAAGTTTAAGCGGTTGCCATGCAACCCCCACATGGGACAACACTCTGTGTGATCCACAAATTGTTGTTCAGAGTCTGGGTGTTCTTTGTGTCCGTTTCTAAGGTTGTTTGTAAGGTTCATTTCTAATGAGGTTGTCTTTAAAAAAAAAAAACAAGAAAAAAAATCGAATGAACCAAAAGCTATTGATATACAAAATGTTCTTCCAGGGCCCTCCTAAAACTCGCTATATGCGTACAAAACAACCAAGAACCCATAGAGTTCAATTCCACAGACGCCATGATGGACCCTAAAACCGGTCTCTTGATATGCCTCCACTGCCTCGAGGACTTCGACTCCAACCATCTAACTGACCACATGGTGATAAAGCACAACTATAGAAAAGTATTATTTAAATGTAACCTGTGCATGCAGACGTTTCAAGAACGAAAATTATTAATAATTCACCGTCAAGAATGTCGGCCCGAACAAAAGGTCAGGAAACGCACATCTTTTCAGCAGATAATGAAGGAAGTAGAGACTAAGTATTTCACGAATGATCAGGATTTATTGGAGACAGTTTCTTGTCCGATCTGCCTACTGGATCTGCCGAAGTATTGTCTGAAAGAGCACCTGGTCGATGAGCATCAGAAACCGGATGTGGTTTTGACCTGTGGGAGATGTAACAGGAACTTTAAGTCAAAGTTGACATTGAGGGAACACGTGAAGCTGGTCCATGAGGCTATTGAGGATTCTCAGGAGTGTGAGCTTTGCGGTCAGAAGTTTAGGAGTTTGAAGTATCTGGCGAATCATAAGAGGAATGTGCATCCAAGTGGTAAGTTATACTGACATGATTAGGCGAATGTTTCTACTGCGTCTTATTTTAATTTAAGAGTTATTCTCAATATTATCTAATAGTACTAGCTGACCCGTCGAATTACGTACCGCCATATTTACATATCTGTCTCAGCTTCCCACAGGTAGTGTACAGTCGCGGACAAAAAAAATTGTCATTTCCTGTTATCTTTTAATTTTTCTTGTACACAAACCTTGTCTTAACAATAACGAATACATAAAAAAAGAATTATTTAATTTGGTGCAGCCGATCGGAAGTTATGCGCGTACATACATTTCGGCGATTCATTTTTATTTAAATTGATATAAAATTCTCGTGTTGCGGTTGTTGTCGAACTGCTCCGAAACGGCTGGACCGATTTGTATGAAATTTTGTGTGCATATCTGGTATATACCCTTAAATCATAAGGGTGATCCTTCCCAAAACTTTTATTTTTATGGCAAAACAATGTTTGCCGGTTCAGCTAGTTTTCTTATAGATTTCGACTTACACACCACGACGGCACGGTGTGTAGGAGGCCTAATAGGAAATATGAATTATTATTATTACCTGTGTCATTAGTTGAAATGGGACCATGGTTACATATTTTCATATGGGGTTGCACCTACTTTCTTTAAGCACCTTGTAACACTCTGAACTTAGCTCTTCATTTAGATTTTTAACTAGAGTAAGTAGTTCTTTTTTATGTATGAGCGTGCGAATATGACTACTCTGCCTGATGGAAAGCATAAACAGAATCCAAGAGTGGTGGTCACCATACTCATTGCTAATACAGACAATGCAGCATGCTGACCCACACCATGTCGGCCTATTGAGATTTCGCGCAGTATTTAGCGTATACGACTGCTGCGCTTGAGGTCTCGGGTTCGATTCCCGGGTCGAACCAAATGTTAGTATGATCTGCAAACATTTATTTTGGAGTTTGAGTGTTTCACGGCTTGCATTCGTCTGGGCATGCTAGCGAGTATATCTTTTATGGTTTCTTGGGGAATACGTTCCCACTCCGCGGTAATCTTTCGCATTCTTTAGCTCTCTGATGGTCTGCGGAGCCGGCTGCATTGTTCTCACTCGTCGCTTCAGAACGTCCCAAACATGCTCTATGGGATTGAGGTTCGGACTTCTAGCTGGCCAGTCCAAACGACGAATTCCGACTTCTAGCATATACGCTTCCACATCGCCAGACCGGTGGGCGCGAGCGTTGTCATCCATAAAAAGTTGAGTTTTCGCCAAGAGCGGTTAAAGCGGGCTGTGCATAAGGAATTAGAACTTCCGTTATGTATCGGTGTCCAGTCAGTGTACCGTTTTCGATGAAGACTAACTCCGTACGATCCATAGAATTTATTCCTGCCCAAAACATAACAGAGCCCCCTCTATAAGGTGTGATTTCTTCAAAACATGCCTCTGCAAAGCGTTCTCCTCGTCTACGTAGCACTTGCCGACGTCGGTCTTCACCATGCAGAGATATCCTGGCTTCATCGAAGAACAATACCCTATCCCAGTCTTCATGAGTCCATGACACACAATTTCGAGCGAAGCTAAGCCTGGCAACTTGATGTCTACGGAGTAATTTAGGGCCGCGTGCCGGGCGATGACTGTGTATATTAGCGAGAAGCCTCCTCCTGACCGTCCATAGACTAATTTGCACATTTCCTACTGAAATAAGAGAGGAAAACCTAGGGAAGTTAGGTTTTATTCAACATAAAATTAAAAGTATTTTTAAGACAGACATTGAAAATACTAGTAGAAGTACTGCATTAAAGCAATGTCAAGTTTTGACACAATGAGATAAATCACGTTGTCTACTGCCTGCGATGCATGCAGCACTGAAGGAGGTTGAATATCATATCACTTACTTCTTCGAGGCTGTTCTTGAGGTCCACATAAGAAGATTTGTGATTTCTCAACGCTTGACTAACTAGAAAACGATCATCCCGTGGTTCGGTACATGTCTTTCTGCCAGAACCAGGCCTTCTCTTGACGGAAACTGTCTCTTGATAGCGATGCCAGGTCCTTTGAACTGTCGACCGACTCACATTTAGCCTCTGAGCCACGAAGCATTGGCTGCAACCTTCTTCAAGCAATAATTTTGCTCCCTTTTATCACTTTATCTACCATTTTCGAGATTGCTAAACAGCAATAACAATACTTTTAAATGTCAAGGACATCAGATAATTTAATAAAAATTGTCAAAAAGTGAATTAGAGTCTATATTAACTATTGGGAATTCGCGCCACAAAATGTAGTTAAAAGTTGTTTTTTTTTAAAACCAGGCTCAGTCAAAAATTTGAATTTGGAATGTACTCTTATAAACATTATAGCACTTTTATAACTGGCCAGTAACATGTTGAAATGATTAAAACCTTTTTGGTATTTTATTTTTTTCAGCCAGGAAGATAATCGAAACCGCCCTTTTTTTTTCCAAATAAGTGTATTTAGTACTAGCTGACCCACGCAACCTCGTCTGCGTCTCCTATCGCCCGTACCGTGATAATTTTCCCCCGTTTTTGAATCATTTTTCGCTCGCTCCTATTGGTCATAGCGTGATGATACATAGCCTATAGCCTTCCTCGATAAATGTACTATCCAACACTGAAATTTTTTTTCAAATCGGATCAGCGGTTCCTGAGATTAGCGCTTTCAAACAAACAAACTCTTCAGCTTTATATAATAGTATAGATGTATCTACAAAAAAAACTGTATATGTATTTCTTATCAGTTGTCTAGTACCCATAACACAAGCTCTGCTTAGCTTGGGCCTAGATGGCGTTGTGTGTTAGATATCCGAAATATTTAATAATAGTATTTCTAATTTGCTGTTATTTTTTTAGGTAACAAGATCCACAAATGTGAAAAATGTGGTAAAGTATTCAAAAGTCGCCTGTGCCTACACCAGCACTCCAAGTACGTTCACCCGCCGGAGTCAGCGTCCGTGGAGTGTCCGCACTGCCCCAATAAGGTGTTCAAGTCTCGGATGAACCTGCAGCAGCATTTGAAGGTCTCTCACGGGTGGAAGAAGAAGTAGAGCTGTGTGGAGGAACGGGTGTCATGTCCCTCCAACACAAAGGGAGGATCCTCCGATCAGGCGAGGTGATCATGCCTCGCGGGCCAACTGCCCAACGGTTGATGTTGGGATGTTGTATGTATCTTAATTGGCGCGCGAACTTTCACTGCACGATTCAGTATTGGTAGTTTCTTAGTTTCCTTCGTTACTCCGTAGTTCAGTGTAACTGCGGTAGATGGCGCTGTAGTATATTTCTGTTGCGCTGTATGTGGAAGTCGCCACAGCTGAATTGTGCAGTTTGAACTGCATTATTGACTCATTTGTTTTTATTTCGTGGGTTCTATTCCCGGGTCGGACCAGATGTTTGTATGATCTGCAAATATTTATTTCGGAGTTTGGGGTTTTCTATGTATAATATGTATGTATTTACAAAAAAAGTATATGTGTATTTATATCAGTTGTCTAGTACACTTAATACAAGCTCTGCTTAGCTTGGGACTAGATGGCGTTGTGTGTTAAATGTCCGAAATATTTATTTATTATACATCCGGCCATCGTTCGTGGTATAGTACCTACACAAAAACTATTTTTTCTGTAAATGGCCTGGTTTTGTATGACAACAGTGCAGTTACTATCTAAAATTACTTATAGGGTTTGATCCTAAAAAAATCCTTATGCTATTCATGTTATGGAGTACTCCATATAATCTTGTTCTTCAGGATTTCAGTACAACGTTATTGAAAAAGGTCTTTGCTATGTGCAGTTTAAAATAACACTTTTCTTGACATATTGTAACAGAAGTACTTCTAGTAGTTTTTAAGATAAATGTGCAATAAAATTATGATATAAATACAAGTATTAAGGGTTTGATTTTTAATTAACCTATATCTATAAAACCAAACACTAATACATACAGCTGACCCGGCGAACTTCGTACCACCATATTTTCCTTTCTGAAAAACTTTTCTTAGTAATTAGGCCTGTCTCAGCTTCCCACATGCAGTGTACAGTCGCGGACAAAAAAAGCTTTCCCGGTTATCTTTAAATTTTCTTGTATATAAACCTTGTCCTAACTATAACGACATATAAAAAAATAATTATTAAAGCGTTGGGTGACGATGACGCGAGATCCTTGATTTTTGTTCACCCAAAAAGTGCTCAACGCGCGAAGTTTTCACTTCAATAAATGGTGGATTAAAGATACAAGAAGTTACAATTTCATTATTTTACTGTTAACATAATACGAAAAATACATTTAAATAAATAGGCGTAGAGGCAATGAAAGTATAAATTGATTGTGGTTTGGGAAGGTGAAAGGCTAAAAGTCCCGTGGTCGTTTTTTTTTACTATAAAGGCAGCTCCTGCATTAGGAATCCTGTGTCACGGGGGACTTTATCACTTTACAAACATACATGAAATGGACACAATAAGAACACCCAGACTCAGAACAACAATTTGTGGTGATTTTGTATCATCCCATGTGGGATTTGAACGCACAACACTTGGCGCAGTGGCAAGCGACCACTTACACCGCTAGTCCAGCCGCGTAACCGTGCACTGTAAGTTATGTAGGTACCTACGAGATAGGCTAACCAAATTGAAGATTTGTCACCTTCAAATTTTAATAATAAAAGACGAGAAGAACAGATACCGGTAGAGACCAACCATCCACACCACACGCAAACCTAATCTTGATTACGGTTAAAATTTATTTATTTATTTGTACATAAACAAATTACAGTTTGAACTTATCGACGGTTTCCGCACTAAGCTCGAGGCTTGCGTCGCGGCAACCAAGACCAGATTTTACATTATTCATTGGTGCTAATTTTGTTGTTCCAAAATCTCTCTAAACAAAACCAGAAATCAAACTAAAAGTTTGTGACGTTCAAAAGATTGGCTAAAAAGATAGTTTCGGGCACGGGGGTGAATGTCCCTTATAAGCCGTTTTTACGAATAAGGTCCTGCTCTCTATGGTTCTTGTTCCTTAACTATTACCTCTACAATCTTTTTATGATCACACATAATTCTTAAAGTTATAGATAGATGGCGTTAATTCATTTTTTAACTCACACTTTTTTTTTATATACATCTCAGTGTTGCAACTCAATAGTCTACAACCATTTCAGTAATTTAATTGACAAATAAAATTTAGGGTTACATCAAAATATAATTTCAATCCTCAAGTACAAAACTTATTTACAAACCAAGAACTTATTTATAGAATATGTAATGTCTCAACCTTGCATAAAAGTACGCCTATCTTACTTTAAGGTGAGAACATGCTAATTAAACCCAACGCCTTGTGGGGTTTCGACACCAGATGCCAATCGTGCATTTAATGGGAAAGACTATATTATTTACTTTAAGAAGACGAGGTGAATTATACATCTGACATTTTAAAGAAATTATATTATTTATGTAAGAAGCTATTAATGATGAATTGAATAATTCTGACGAATAATTTCATTAATATAGGTTTCAAGGAAGCGTTTTAGAAATCAAAGTCATGCAAAGTGACTTTGGATTTTTAGATTTTGTTTTTAAATAATTTTTTAGAGTTATTTTATGTTATTTTTTTTCCTCCAAAATTTATAACTAGGTATGCTTTTATTTCCATTCCATGGCAACATTTTATTTTTAAAAATTTTGACTGATTTTGTTGGTTTCAAATCGGTATACAAAACTTTTTAATGTTTTCTTTTGGTATTATTAGTGAATTTCCTTGCGTTGAGTATTTTTTCTCCGCAACTATATTAGACTTGAGTTAGCTCCACGTGTTAGTGTTTAATTCCACCAGTTATTTGCGATATTTGGAACGCTTGTTCCAGTTACTTGCGATGGTTTGGACGCTTTACTTTTAAAAAATTCTCTAATTGCGATAGTTTGAATGCTTTATTATTTAAATTTCTAGTTACGACCTTGTGAAGAATTTTACTGTGTGTGTCTCGCAATTTTACGATATTTTGGAGGTTATAGTTATTTTTATAAGTTTCTTATTGCCAACTACAAGACGTTGTGTTTTTGGATGTAAAACGACAGGTAAGGATGAAATTTCATTAATATGATAATATCAATAACCTCTACTAAGTAATAATGGCAAATATTATGTTTGTTAAACGTATTACCAGAGTAAATTTATTGGAGCAAACAATTGAATGTCAGTTAACGAAAAAGTCATATTTTTATATAAATAAGTTATTTATTTAGTCTCTTTTATACCCGATATTATCATACCACGAAAGGGATACATGTTAATTAACTAATCATAATTTACAATGGAATAATTGTGGGATACGACACCATATTTTATTTTAAAGTAAATGCTTGTAGGAAATATAGAATATCAAACAATTAATTAAATTCCTACACTAAAAGAATCACCATAATCAACAGCCTTTAGTAGCCTACTAGTGGATATAGAGCACTCTGTAGAGGAGGCTTTGGCCTACTATAGCATGTTGGCCAGAGTTTTGTTCTAAGTTTTCCTTCTGTTTGCCATGCTGTTCTCTTGCATAGTTTACTACTTAGTTGGCTCTTACAATACCAAATACAAAATTGTTATGAAAAATAATAATACAAATAAAAATAAAGGAGACATAGACAAAACATTGCCGGACCTATAAAACAATGAAGTATTTTTAAATTTAGACAGCCTGTGATCACAGCCAGTGTAATTTGGTTGAAATGTCAGGAAATTCAATGGATTGTATCTGTTTAGTGATCACATGAATTCCCATATAGATACATAATTATTATAACAGACTGCAAAAAATTAAAATCAAAAATCTCAATAGCTACTATTGAGTGGATTGAATCATTTTCCATAAAGAATGAAAAGGACGACCTAAATAACTGCACAAGTTGATTATAGTACTGACTCTATAATGAATAGTTTTTGTTTAACAGTGGGACTTATTCGCAATTTAATTATTTAAAAGGTATGATCCCTTCTAAGCCCTCTGTATAACAAACTATGTGTAAAATGCATTAAAAGCTAAAAACAGTTATGAAATGTATAATAAGGACCAGTTTCACCACAAAGTTTAAAAACCCTGATGGACTAATTTAAACATATTTTCCAAATAACTATGGATTTAGGTTTCATATCCATTGCTGTGTATGAGACATAAGTATTAGGTATACATTTAAATATCACCAGCAATGACAAATTATACATAACTATTTAAAACTTTATCAGATACATGGGAATTGGCCCTAATTTGTGTGTATTTATTTAAAATAAAATCATTTTTTTAAGGTGTCACTATCTCTATCACCGAACCTACGAAAATCCACAGCGATTTAAGACCTGAGGGAATTTGGCCGGAACATTGTTAAGTGGTTTAACTGATGATGAAATTTATCTCAGAAGGAAAGTGTGTGATAAACATTTTAGACCACAAGACAGGAACAATCATTTGAATGCTCTTGCTGTCCCTTCACTACTACAACCAGGTATGTATCATTCTTGTTGCAAGTAATTATTTTAATTGATAAATTGTTCCATTAATCTAAAAAGGTTTATTTGTTTTTACCCAACTGCGTCAGAAATAGGACGGCATCATAAAGTATTTAGTAAGCTTACAAAACAATGTCAGTTAGTCAATAGAATTATATAAATAGATGTTGTGATATTTGTTTTTTGCCTATTCAGTTCATTACTTATAAGCAACGGGGTTTTATTTGTGTTGTAACGATAATCTTATTTACATCAAAGTTTTGTATGTAGTGTAAATCTATCATTTAAAGAACCCGAAGGGCTAGAAATATACATTTTGTTCGTGAATTTTTTGACAAAAGCCAATTCCATTTTATAATGTTTCACAAACTTAAGTGTATAAAATAATTAAAAAGGTCTTATATGTAATTTATACAAATAAATAAAATCGGAGTGTCTGTTTGTAATCTATCTTCTATATATATAGAAAAGTAAGGTGACTGACTGACTGACTGACAGACCCAAAGATTAACGCACAGCCCAAACCGCTGAAGCTAGAATCCTGAAATTTTGCATATAGGTTCTTCATATAACCTAAGTGAGCACTAAGAACGGAATTTTTGAAATTCCACCCCTAAGGGTAAAATCAGGGGATGAAAGTCTGCGTGAGCGAAGCCGCGTGTAAAAGCTAGTATTAAAATAACCGCTTTTACTAAATGGATATGTATGTATACATGATACATACACCAAAATATTTTTACAATTTTTGTCTGTCTGTCTGTTTACTTGGTCCGGCTAATCTCTGAAACGGTTGTACCGATTTTGACGGAACTTTCACTGATAGATAGCTGATGATATAAGAAGTAATTTAGGCTACTTTTTAGGGTTCCGTGCCAAAGGCAAAAAATGGAATCCTTATAGATTCGTCATGTCTGTCTGTCTGTCTGTCAGTCCGTCCGTCTGTCTGTCTGTCCGTCCGTATGTCACAGCCACTTTTTTTCCGAAACTATAAGAACTATAATGTTGAAACTTGGTAAGTAGGTGTATTCTGTGAACCGCATTAAGATTTTCACACAAAAATAGAAAAAAAAACAATAAATTTTGGGAGTCCCCATACATAGAACTGAAACTCAATTTTTTTTTCATGAAACCTATACGGGGTATCTATGGATAGGTCTTCCAATATGATATTGAGGTTTCTAAAATATTTTTTTCTAAACTGAATAGTTTGCGCGAGAGACACTTCCAAAGTGGTAAAATGTGTCCCCCCCCTCTTGTAACTTCTAAAATAGGAGAATTATAAAACTAAAAAAAAAATATATGATGTACATTACCATGTAAACTTCCACCGAAATTTGGTATTATAAAATAAAAATTATATTATGTTACTTGCTGCTGTGGAACCCTCCATGGGCGAGTCCGACTCGCACTTGGCCGCTTTTTTTTAGACTGGCTTCGCCCCACGGCGTCACATACGGTATGATAATAACCGCGGGTAACATCGCGGTTATTTGCTTTTTTTTATCAAGCTCCGACACGACACTTCGTGTTAGGTATGAGTTTTACGAGTGAATCAATGTGTCTATGTGTGTATATCTCTCTGTGGGTTCTTGTGGCATCATAGCTCCTAAACGGATGATTTTGATTATTTATTTTGCCAAAAAGAGACTTAGCCGAGTTTTCTAAGCTTGGAAAGTTTGCTAAGAGCGTGTTATAATTAATAATATTTTTTTAATTTATTTATCTTCATTGTATACACAAAGTTAAATAGTACAACAAAATCAGTTACAAAGTATGTATATCAATTGGCGGTCTTATCGCTCACGGCCACGGTATTTAAATTTTTGGTTAAATACCTATGTTTATCGCGTGAAGCCGGGATCGGCTGCTAGTATTATATAATTATATTTTCAACTAGCTGAGTCCCGCGGTGTCACCCGCGGTTTTTGCCGTACCGCGGGTAACGTCGCGGGGCGAAGCTAGTCTAAAAAAACTAGCCTGTTACTCCTTATATCATCAGCTACATATCAGTGTAAGTCCTGTCAAAATCGGTACAGCCGTTCCAGAGATTACCCAGAACAAACAGACACGCCGACAGACAGACAAAAATTGTAAAAAATACATTTTTGGTATGTATATGCCGTGTATAGTGTATTTTTTTATATTTGAGTTGATTGAATGAAAGGTAAATTGCGGTTTACTATTTATGACGTATTAAAAAAAAATACTGACTAGATCTCGTTAAAACTAATTTTCAGTGGAACTTTGCATTGTAATGTACATCATATATTTATTTTAGTTTTATCATTCTCTTTTTTCGAAGTTATAGGGGGGGAGGGGGGGGCATTTTGCCACTTTGGAAGTGTCTCTCGCGCAAACTATTCATTTTAGAAAAAAATTAGAATAAAATCCTCACTATCATTTTTGAAGACCTATCCTTAGAGATACCCCACATGTATGGGTTTGATGAAAAAGAAAATTGAGTTTCAGTTCTAAGTATGGGAACCCCCAAAATGTATTGTTTTTTTTAATATTTCTGTGTGAAAATCTTAATGCGTTTCACAGAATACATCTACTTACCAATTTTCAACAGTATAGTTCTTATAGTTTGGGAAAAAAAATGGCTGTGACATACGGACGGACAGACAGACATGACAAATCTCTAAGGGTTCCGTTTTTTGCCATTTGGCTACAGAATCCTTAAAAGTAGCCTTTGTTTTGGTATATGTACCATGTATACCTACATACATATGCATTTACTAAAAAGCAGTTGTTTTAATATTACAAACAGACACTCCAATTTTATTTATTTGTATACTCGTAGATGACTAGTTGAGCCCCGCGGTGTTATCTGTGGTACAACGACAACCGCAGGTAATGCCGCGGGGCAAAGCTAGTCTTAGCCGAAATCACTCCGTCTATCATCAGCTATTTGCCAGTGAAAGTCCCGTTAAAATCGGTCCAGCCGTTCCAGAGATTAGCCGAAACAAACAGACAGACAAGAATTGTAAAAAAAATTTACATGGTACATATACTAAAACAACATTTTTACTAAAAAAATTTGTTTTGGTATATGTACCATGTATACCTTACATACATATGCATTTAGTAAAAAGCGGTTGTTTTAATATTACAAACATACACTCAAATTTTATTTATATGTATAGATAACTAGCTAAGCCCCGCGGTGTTACCCGCGGTACAACAACAACCGCGGGTAACGCCACGGGGCAAAGCTAGTCTTAAAAAGTAGCCTAAATTACTCCTTTTATCACAGCTATCTGCCAGTGAAAGTCCCGTCAAAATTGGTCCAGGTATTCCAGAGATTAGCCGGAACAAACAGACAAACAAGATTTGTAAAAAATGTTGTTTTGGTATATGTACCATGTATACCTTACATACATAATTATGCATTTAGTAAAAAGCGGTTGTTTTAATATTACAAACAGACACTCCAATTTTATTTATATGTATAGATAACTAGCTAAGCCCCGCGGTGTTACCCGCGGTACAACAACAACCGCGGGTAACGCCACGGGGCAAAGCTAGTCTTAAAAAGTAGCCTAAATTACTCCTTTTATCACAGCTATCTGCCAGTGAAAGTCCCGTCAAAATCGGTCCAGGTATTCCAGAGATTAGCCGGAACAAACAGACAAACAAGATTTGTAAAAAATGTTGTTTTGGTATATGTACCATGTATACCTTACATACATAATTATGCATTTAGTAAAAAGCTATTGTTTTAATATTACAAACAGACACTCCAATTTTATTTATTTGTATAGATGACTAGCTAAGCCCCGCGGTGTTACCCGCGGTACAACAACAACCGCGGGTAACGCCACGGGACAAAGCTAGTCTTAAAAAGTAGCCTAAATTACTCCTTTTATCACCAGCTATCTGCCAGTGAAGTCTCGTCAAAATCGGTCCAGCTATTCCAGAGATTAGCCGGAACAAACAGACAGACAAAAATTTAAAAAATAATGTTATTTTGGTCTATGTATCGTGTACACATAAGTGTACAATATGCATTAAGTAAAAGCGGTATTTTTAACCGACTTCAAAAAAGGAGGAGGTTCTCAATTGGGCCGTATATGTTTTTTTTATGTGTGTTCACGGATAACTTCGTCGTTTATGAACCGATTTTGATTTTCTTTTTTTAATGAAAAGGATATGTCCCAACGGTGGTACCATGATAAGGACATTAAGATCTGATGATGGCATCCAAGAGAAATCGAGTCGAAACTTGAAGTCGGTTTTTGTTTTTGTTATAATTTTACGTGTAATATTACAAACAGACACTCCCAATTTTATTTATTTTTAATCGACTTCTAAAAAGGAGGAGGTTCTCGATTCGACCGTATATACATATATTTTTATGTGTGTTCGCGGATAACATCGTCGTTTATGAACAGATTTTGATGATTAGACAATACTAAAGTGTTGCATTTAGCATTAAGAAAATTAAAGATATTTTGATTTTATTTTCAGGAACACAACCTGAACGCACACGCTGGCGGCCTACTACATTTGTCACTAAGACTACGCATTCAAGGTATGCAAGCCATTTGGAAAATGTTGTCCAAAAAAACATGGTTTTGATACAATGTTGTGCAGAAATTTCAATCAGGACCATAAACTTGAGTCATCAATTTAGAATCTGCTAATATTGTTTTTAAATATTAATTATTATTGTGTATGAAGGTAATGACGATGTGAAAAATGCCTCAAGAATATTTTAATGAACACAAACATAATAAAACAAAGAAATAAAATAATTCGTTTTATTTACCACTTTCCTTTCTTGTAATCTACACTACTTCTCAAAAACGCTGCTTTTGTTATCTAATAATAGTATTTTTTTTTAAATTCACGCAAATAAATTATTACAAACAAAAACTGTGTTTTTAAGAATTAGTGTAGACACATACGTAAACCAATTTTATTAAACGTTGTAGCACACAAAGATTAGATTACGTATGTGTGAGTAAAACATGTAATGTAGTTTACGGGTCAAGATTAATAGATGGCGCCAAGATGACTCTCTATCTATAATATATACATTGTACTCTGTGGTTTCGGGTATTGCCCTGCTTAGTGACGCAACAACAGAATTTAGCACCGTATCATCACTTTGAGCAGGACAGCGGTTCTAACTTATAGAATATTTTTACATAATAGTTATATATGTTTTAGGTTTTAATTTAGTTGAAATAGAATATAATATAAAGTCAATACAATTTCAGAACAAAACAAATTAAAACTAATATAAAAAAAACAAGTGGATAAAATAATAATACCTCTTTAATTATATGTGGTAACTCTGTTCATTCATCTGTGGTTGAGAGTGTTTTCGTGTGTATGAGATGAGTATGTGTTTGTGTTTGGATGTGAGTGTGCGTGTGTGTTTGTGAGTGTGTTATGTTTTGCCGTTATTGCATGTGATTTGGAAGAATTAATTCCGTTTCATCATAAGAAAGATTCAGCAGCCATTCTGTGACCAGTCGCTTTACTTCACTCGTTGATAACTTAATAATATGTGTATGTAATTAACAAACTTTGTTGTACACCTTAGGGCGGAGGTAGATGGGCTGTCTTTTTATGAAGGTGGTATTTATGGTTGGAAGTGGAGTTCGATAGACGCGGCGCTGGTTTAGACTAATTATAGCAGGAGTATATAAAATTTCCTCATGCATAGATTTTATTATTTTCAAAATAAAAAATTGACGTACTCTCAGTACTTTACATTCTTTGTACAGGTCGTTTGTTGGGAATCTGAAAGGTTTTCGTAGCATCACTTTTAAAACTGCTCGTTGGGCTCTTTCGAGTTGTATCATTTTGGTTTTAGCGGCACCACCCCAAGTTAGAATACAGTAGTAAAGTAGTGATTGTGTCAGTGCTTTGTAGACCCTAATGAGATGGTTTTTGTCCAGGCTATTGCGAAGGGATTTTAAAATATAAATAGTTTTCCTAATTCGACCGGACAGGTGTAATAAGTGATTTTCGGTTAATCCTTTCTGTTTAGGGCGGGTTCAGGTGGACGTAAATAAAAATGCAGTGGACTGTTTTACTGATATTTACTCGTGCCTTCCAGGTAGGTACCTACATCAAGTAGGTACAAGTAATAATGAAGGCCGGACCGGTGAAACCCAAGGAAGAGAGTGCAAGCCAGCAAGCCGTTCGTTCGATGTGAGGTTGCAACCGTCCGGGTCGGCTTCGCTCGCCGCACCCTTCCCGTTAGTTCCGCTGCACGCCGCAGCGCTGATGCTCACCGCTGTCCCTTGTACTTGTACATGTCGCAATTTTTTTTTCCTGTCCGAGGTAGGAAAATACAATATAATTAATTGATAGATTACCTAATCGACTTACTACCTTAAATCATTAAAATAATATTCGACAGCGTGAAATCGAAAACAAAAAATCATTTCGAATTCTAGAAGACAAAAACCTCGGTCTCAAAGTAAGAGTGGCAATCGATCTGTCAGATTCTGTCAACAGAGCAAAACAAATAGGCTGGCTGAACTACACGAAAATGGAAAACTGACATAATTCATTTTATTTATAAACAAACACGATGGATTCAGAGATAAAAACTATTCTTAATAAGACCTATTGTAAAGGTTGTTTGAGTTGTGATAGAATAGTGCAGGTTATTACAAACGCTGAAATTAAGCAGACTTATTTCAGTATCGTCGAGGAGAAAGTAAGTATCCCCAGTATTTTAGTACATTAAACTTCCATTAGTCTAGTGATGCTTCTGCATGATAGAGAGGCACGATCGGCCTGCAGCCCTTAGTACACTTGGCTGAATTCTATCTGAATAGTCTTCTAAATTCAGAAGCAACATAAAAAGCAAGTGAGTGACGAGCTTCTGATTACATTGTCTTATTTAGTTACTGAATCAATTACCAGTTAAAAGCAAGACACAAAAAAATTTGGCTTTCTCTAGCCTTGGTCGTTGACTCAATTAAAATAGAAAAAAACCAGCCAAGTGCATATCAGGCCACACATAGAATAGGGCTCTGTAGTTACCAATTTGTTATGATATATATTTAATTATTATTTCGTTATTTTTAACCGACTTCAAAAAAAGAAGGAGGTTTCTCAATTCGACCATATATTTTTTTATGTGTGTTCGGGGATAACTTCGTCGTTTATGAACCGATTTTGATGATTCTTTTTTTAATGGAAAGAAGATATCCCAACAGTGGTACCATGATAAGGACACTAAGATCTGATGCTGGCATCCAAGAGAAATCGAGTCGAACCTTGAAGTCGGTTTTTATTTTGTTAAAATTTTATTATATGAAGTTTTCCAAGTAAACACATTTTACAATTTAAGGCTCTATAACTCCTGAACTAACAAAGTTATGTAAGCCGTTATAGTTTTCCTTCAAAGTCCATAATGTAGACTACCATAACGATATCTTCTGATTTTACGTGCCAACCGTTTAGCTTTTAGAGGGGAGGGAACCTCCTGTTTTAACAGAAGAATGTGCTTTATAGTTGAATATCACGCAAACAGAAACCTAATTCAACAAAATTGCCTTAATAACCTCTCAATGGTTTTAAAAGACCTATCTAATGAATACTCCAGACTATGGGGATTCAGAAATTATCTACGAATACATTCAAAATCGTTTGACACATTATTAAATCTTGTGACACACTTTATTCAAAAGCAAGATACTATCCTACGAGACAGTATAAGTACAAAAGAAAGATTGGTTGTAAAATTGAAATTTCTTGCAACAGAAAACTTTATCAAGATTTAAAATTCAGTTCTTTAATTTTCTAACACTTGCTGACAAATTATCCTTGAACCATGGGCTATTTATAAATGTCTAGCACATTCTATTAAGGTGAGTGGGTGAGTACAAAACAAAAGTACACGCCCTAATGCATGGACAGTTACGTAACAACTTAAGTTAGTAACAATTTTTTTTATTTTTTTTTATTAAAAAAAGACAACTCCCGCACTAGGAAATAATCCTGTGTCGCCGGGGACTTTACAAACATACATGAAACGGACACAAAGAACATCCAGCAATCCAAATGCCATTACACCTAACCAACCATCCTAAATGCGTTTCTAATTAGGTTTCTAAATGATTCAGTTAGTCAGAAACCATTCTTGCTTCTGAATTTTAGGATGCTAGCTTGCCAATTGCGATTATACATGACTAAATTCAGCCAAGTGTAATAACCGCTTAAGCCTAACTTGCGATCGCTTGCACGCTCAGGCGGAACGTGACAATGAGTCATGCTTTTTCGTGCGTGTAGCCGGCGTTAATCTATTTATAACACGTTATCACGTCAAAAAAATCATCTTAACATTTTTCTTCCAGCTTCCAACTCCAGGTGCACTGATCCTCTGCTGGGAGTGTGTCGCCAACATCGTGAGGCTTATTACATTCAGGCGTCAAGTGAAGGCCGCGCACGATGTTTTACTCAAACACATGGTAAGGGACATAACTCACACGTTTGTGGTCAGAGGCAGGATTAGAATTGTGGACTGACTCTTAGTAAGTCTATAATATCTAAGGTTATTCTTGTTGTTGTTCTTTTTTTTAAACTTTTTTTTTGTAGAGATGTGCTATCAATAAGTTTGACGCCGACTAGTCGATTGTATAAAAGCCGACCAATTGGGTATTTGTAGTTTCGAACGTATCGGGCGTTTTTTTGTTTCAGTTTCTGCAGTTGATTTGTTACCACTGCGAGCGTGTTTGATTTTACTATTGCACTAGTCTAAACAGTTTATTTGTGTTAAAACGTTATCTGTAGCTGTTCTTTAAAGAGATTTTTATTTTAAACAAAATAGATTTTTTATCCAACATCTACAAATACATACAAGTAAAGTCGATAGTCAGTGCTCTTTTGCCGACTAGACAGTAACTACAAAAGTGGCCAGATAGTCGGCTTTACCGACTAGTCGACATATCTCCAGCTTTATCTTCTTTATCTTGTCTACAGAGATGAATGAAAGCTTTGAATGTACCCCTAGCTCAGTGTAGTGTCAGACGTCAGTAGCTTAGTGTTTTTAAAACTGAAATATGGCTAGCTCTCTATCTCTTTAAATAATGAGAATACAGTTATAGTCCGAACCAATCTTTATGATGGTTCTGAAGTAGCTGCGGAAGCAGGTTTGCGCGAGGTACAGTTAATTCCAAAATAATTAGACGAGTGGATTTAAATAAAATATGAAATATTCACGTGGGTATTTATTTTATAGATAGGTACAATTTAATTTATAAAAATATGAATAAGTACATACAAATTTCAAAAATTAATTTAATTTTATTTAAATAATACCATTATCGACGTAGGCGTTGTAAAAGTGTTTGTGAAAATCTTTTAACAAAAATAAATAACTTGGAATTAGAAGATTATACCTACAGTCCGCGTGGCATTTTAATCGAGACATCCAATAAGTATGTAACCATCGAAAAGTTTACGTAAAATACAAAGCAGTCAATAATAAAAAAATAAAGTAAAAATAATAAAACAATTATATTACGAAACAATCGAAAACTATTAACAACTGGAATGTACTTCGATTAGACTATGCTTGTTTGTGTGTGTGTTTGTAGTGTAGGAACACAGTTCACACACACAAGCAAGACTCGGCGTGTGTCGACTTCCCCTCGCACCCCTTTATGCCCCGCTGATACCTACAACTGTTTACTGCGCAGCGACTCGCACGATGTTCCGAGACGTCATAATGTTTGGTTCGGCCTATACCAGTGTACCTTTCCATGTAGCTAATTTAGATTTCTGTTTAATGTTTATAAAATAATTGTTATAATGTCCTTTATATATATAAAAATTTCGTGTCACGATGTATGTTTGCGATAAACCCCGAAACTACTAAACCAATTTCTATCAAATTTTGTAAGCATCTGTAATTTGGTCCAACTTGGGAGATAGGGTGATTTTTATCTCAATATTTGTTATTGCAAATTAAATGTTTAAAACTCGTTCAAGGTACTTAATATAAAGCAAAATATTATTAAAAAAAACATTTTCAGGTATCTCCAAAGGACATCACAAGTTTATCGAAACTGACTATCGTTAGAAATAATATAGAAATAAATATAAATGGTACTCTTGAAGAAAATGAAAAAAAAAAAATTACACCTAATATTAAACAAGAAAATTCTCTGACTGAAGTTCATTGGACTAATTCAGTAGAAACACAATCTAATGTGTCATACAGACACTTAGACGAATATAATATTCGTTTAGAATCTGTAAGAAGTGTGGGGAAGATAGAAGATGTACCATCAGATGCTGGACGTAGAGATGAAAAGTTTATCAAGATTGAAGTCGATGAAGGTCTAAATGATGTGGAGGAAAACTCTGTGGATGATGGTTTTCAACATCACAATGAAGATGATGTTAAGAAAATTGTTGTAAGTATTTATTGTGTCAATAGTAAGTATATGGTTAATTTGTTAATAATAACAGCCCGGAGTCCATGCCCCGGAAAACACGTTAAGCCGTTGGCCTCGTTTGTCATGAACATCTATGGCAATCGTTATTGAGAAGTCAGAGCAGAGGATGATGGTTTTCAACATCACAATGAAGATGAGGATAAGAAAATTGTTGTAAGTATTTATTGTGTCAGTAGTACCTTAGTATATATTATTAACTAGCTGAACCCCAAGGTGTTACCCGCAGTTATTGTATTACCGCGGGTAACGCCGTGGGGCGAAGCTAGTCTAAAAATAGTATTCTAAGTTACTCCTTATATAATCAACTACCTATCTGTATATCGTAAAAATCTGTATAGTCGTTCCAGAGATTAGCCAGAACAAATTCGTGTTTTCAATTTTATTTGTATAGATGAATAGATAACAACCCGAAGTATGGAAGTTTGGCGGGTTTTCACGCCCATACCTCGGAGAGCACGTTAAGCCGTCGGTCCCTGTTGTCATAAACATCTATGGCAATCGTTATTGGGAAGTCAGTGCTCTCAAATATACTGACAACTAGTGCGTCCCTCAAATTCAGTTCACTCTCAGCGTTGCGAAGGTCCGATGCCAGTCGCTCTGTGGAAATTCAAAGTAAAATCGATTGAACTAGTAAATGACCGCAAATAATATTGGGAAAAATAAAGGCTAGGAAGAAGGGTAAGCATATAGATAAAAGTAGCCAATCTAAGGTGTTAGCTATTACAAAATTTTATCTAATACATTTTAACGAGCAATTCTTGTATATACTCGTAAATATACTAGCTAGATGATGCGGCAAACGTTGTTTTGCCATTGTTCAATCCTCTCGCCAGGCAGCGATCACCTTGTGACGTTTGAATGTCTTAGCCCCATGAGTAAGTCATTCAATCGCTAACTACACACATCAAAAGTGTCTAGGGATCAAGCATTTTTATGCGGATTTCTTGAGATTGAGATGTGGCTTTGGCCCTGGCCTGCTCAGTCGCCAGACTTGAACCCGATTGAGCATGCATGGGATATGCTACAGAGAAGAGCTCTGCCGAATATGGAGGGTATCCAGTCGCAAGAAGACCTTTTTTTGTTGTTGCAACGAACATGGGCGGCCATTCCACAGCGTGATTTGGATGAACTCATTTTGATGATTCTTGTGTTGTTAGTGTTCGCGGTAGAAACACGGATTATTAATTGTTTAAGTTACCTAATAAAATTTTAAAGAAAACTGTTATTTCAGTCTTTTTTCGAACTTTAATGTTAGTGGTTCAAATGTCAAAAATCCTTTTATTAGGAAAATGGCAAATTTCTTTATTAATGCAAAGGTGACTTGGTTTATCGTTACTGTGACAAACGAAAACACTTTATTTGATGAATCCTTAAAGAAAATTTTAATTAATATCAATCAGGAGAAAAGTTATTGCAAAAATATATGTTGATCCCTAGACACATATGTTGATCCCTAGACACTTTTGATGTGTGTATATCACTGGAGAGAGCAATGAACGACGGCTAGTATCACCGTGTTCTTAATCTAAACTAAAATCATCAAGCACTTACTGGAGTTGTGTGGCTTCCTTGTTCTCGGCGCCGTTGATGCGGTACCCCACCGCCGTTTGTCTTGGTACGTTCACACATACATGCTCCAAAGTGCTGTATATCTTTCAAGGTAATTGAATAACAATAAACTCGTATTAACTATCACGGATCACGCCCTTTTGAACGTGACTACAAAAACTCGCGAGTCCAAACCAGACCAATCATAACGGTGACCGACGAAAACCGAGTCGTTGAAAAATTAGCTAAATATCAATTCAATTAACTTAAACCGGCAGTCAATTGCAAAAAACCGTGTTCGGCCGGCAAGCGTCTCAAAGTACTATCTGTCCTCAAACGTCAAACAAAAAAAATGACAATCAAAAATGTTGCCATTATAATGACGTTCGAAATCCAACAGCCATAAAAAAAATTGTGTATAAAAATAGATGTTCGTCGATTCTCAGACCTTCCCGATATGCACACCAAATTCCATAAAAATCGGTCCAGCCGTTTCAGAGGAGTATGGTAACTAACATTGTGTCACGAGAATTGTATATATAAGATAATCGGAATCTCGGAAACGGCTCCAACGATTTTCATGAAATTTAGTATACAGGGGGTTTTGGGGGCGATTAATCCATCTAGATAGGATTGATTTTTAGAAAATGTCGTTCTTTTCGTGTTTTCTACAAATAACTTATCGATAATCAATTTCCATCTAGCGCAACTCGAGCGAACACGGAGGGGTAGTTGAGAATTCTTCTTCGCTGCGGAGAGGTGCGCACCTTGTCGAATCCCGCACACACCACCATTCGTTTACAAATTCAATTACAATTCAACCAGAAGCCGGGGCGGATTCCCGGATCCTACTACATCCGATCGCGGCCGCGCCGCCCGATAATTACATTAAGTTTATACAATCAAAGCTCATCAACGCAGTGGCCGAAACTATACCACACACTGAAGCTTTACAATCTTGTTCTAGCAAATTCTTTAACCCGAAATCACGAGGCGACACCCTTTGCTCCCGAAACAAGCAATAACGCGACGAACAAACACTCGGCACTTATTAATTAGGCCCAAGGCAGGCAAAAATCTACCCAGACACTCCCGAAGCGGAGGATTTATCCATTTAACACATTAATAGGCTGGCCCGCGCAAACACACACCCTACGTGATAACCTATATTTACGACCCATCTCCCCAGAGATCTTTTACCGAGTGCCAAGACATTTTGACCTAACCTAAAATGTCACTTTGATATGACCTAGTGTTGCCAGTACAATAATCTATATTTACAACGATAGGTTTCGAACAGCGCCACTAAACTTATTTTAAAAAAAATACCAAGCAAAGCTCGGTCATCCAGGTACTCATAATTTTATCCGAGCCGTTTGAGCTTGAAGTAACAAACATTCAAACTCACAAACATAACTCTCCTAACTAAAATAATGTACTGAAAATATTGTATGCATTTATAGGTAGAATTAGAACCATTATACGATGAGAAGACCGAAGTGAAATCAAAAAGAAATAAAAAGAGGATAGTAAAAGATGAATTCAATAATTCTGACGAAGAGCCGCTTAAGAAGAAGAAAAAGACTGAGAAAGAGAGAAAAGATAACAGGGAAAAGAAAGAAGATGAAGGTGAGAGATTTTGTTTTGATTGTTCTCTAAGGTACATGAGAGATTATAAATCTAGCGATTAGCGTATGCGACTGCCAATCAAGAGGTCTGGGGTTCGATTCCCGGGTCGAGAAAGATATTGTTGTTAAGTTTTTCTAACAAGTAGTTTCTAATAATAGCAAAGACCATCTTTTATATGGTTCCATCCCTTAGAATTTAAATCATAACATCTTTCACCCGCTACTCCCCCCAAATTTAAGTCATTTCATCTTACTCCCCCAATTCGAATCATCATTTCTTTCTAAATTAGGGGGATTCTAAGATATTATCCCTATGGTCGAACCAGCTCATTTAAACGGAATCTCAATAGGCCGCCATATATAGATAGATAGAAAAATCTTTATTAGTACACCGCGTTACAGAGATTTTCAAGAGAGTGCATTAAATGACAATACAGAAGTTCCACTCTCGAACAAAAGTCAAGTTTAGGCATAAAAAAAAGATTTTACTGTCACCTTGCACGCGAAATTGAATCTTATCGTGTTACCCGAGCGTTCATATTCCGTTAAACACCGCTTCATTTACAGCAAGAGCCGAGGGTTCCCACTTGCTGTACATTTGGATAAATGTTAAAATAAATAATAAAGATTTAGTAACAAAGTAATTAAAACCGTTTTAACAAACATGATTTACTAAAGAAAAAAAAAGACGTGTGGCACTCGGGGACTGCCGCGGTAAAGCTATTGCACAGCATTTTTTATCAACTTATGCAATTATATTTTTTTTATTTTTTTTATTTTGCCAGTTTCTCATTTAATATTGTTCAAAAAGTATTTAAATAATAGAGGGCGTTAGTGTACCTCGTAGCTGCGAAACAGCTCAACACATGACGCTGACCGGTTTCTATTTATGCAGTTTTTTTTTCTTCGAAAATGTATACTTACGAGGCGCACATGCGGTGAGTGTGGCATTATAAAGATATGATAGATACCTATACACCTATTTACTTTCTCAAACCCAGACTGTTTTGTCTGTCTGTCTCTGTGACAGACAGATTTCGGAGCAGCTCGTATCGATCCGTGCGAGCTTCGGGTGTTAGGTTTTTTCGTTACGTTACGGAATTTCTTGATTCGGTCGCCGCGCTTAAAGGCCTCAATGCCCGCGATAAAAGCTATGCAATAGCTTAACTAACGATTTGGAAAACAAAACTTACAACTACCTAATTATTTTTAAACTTTAAAGTTAGGTTCAAAAACTTACAATATAGTGAATCTAATGAATATATTTTTAGTTGCCTTCTAAAAATATTTTTATGTGGTTTCTCCCTGATGTCCGTCGGCAGAAGACATTAGATTGTAAGGTTTTTTTAAGTTTTTAAACAAGTAATTAAATAATTTTATTAACCGACTTCAAAAAAAGGAGGAGGTTTCTCAATTCGACCGTATATATCTTAATCTTAATATATATATTTCTTGTGTGCGTGTGTATGTGACTGAACTCCTCCTAAACGACTGGACCAATTTTGATGAAATTTTTTGTGTGTGTTCAAGGGGATCTGGGAATGGTTTAGATTCACAAAAAAGACTGGACCGATTTTGATGAAATTTTTTGTGTGTGTTCAAGGGGATCTGGGAATGGTTTAGATTCACAAAAACGTAAACGATGTTACGTGGGTCATAAATATGGCGGTACGAAGTTCGCCGGATCAGCTAGTATATATATATTTCTTGTGTGCGTGTGTATGTGACTGAACTCCTCCTAAACGACTGGACCAATTTTGATGAAATTTTTTGTGTGTGTTCAAGGGGATCTGGGAATGGTTTAGATTCACAAAAAAGACTGGACCGATTTTGATGAAATTTTTTGTGTGTGTTCAAGGGGATCTGGGAATGGTTTAGATTCACAAAAACGTAAACGATGTTACGTGGGTCATAAATATGGCGGTACGAAGTTCGCCGGATCAGCTAGTATATATATATATTTTATGTGTGTTCGGGGACAACTTCGTCGTTTATGAACCGATTTTGATGATTCTTTTTTTAATGGAAAGTAGATGTCCCGACGGTGGTACCATGATAAGGAAAGCAGGATCTGATGATGGCATCTCAGAGAAATCGAGGGTAACCCTCATTTTTTTCAGGCACGTACTATGTTTTTCGTATATTTTCTGAAGCTACGCCGGTATTTGCGTCTGGTAGTCATCATTTAATGGTGATGAGCTGATGATGGAAGGTACAACTCCTCAACGGTTAGGAGTTTGAGGATAATTCTTTCAATTTCATACGTATCTATATACCTTTAGTTGTATACTTTTAAGCTATTTAGGTGACCTGATGTCACAGACGCTATGATGACTAACCTCTTAATGTATTTTGCTTTAACACTACTACTATTACATTTGGCTTGGCGCCGACTTCAAACAGATTTTAGGTACCTAGAATACACAATAATACTTCTATTTAAATGAATAAAGAATTAGGTATAGACAAGAATTGGCATGTAGCAATTTATGAAGAGCCAGTTTATTTTACGCTTTTTAGTGTTTTTTGGCAGGGAATTTTCGTCGGATGGTTTTTTGGAAGTCGGTTTTTTTTTGTGGCTAAGTAACTACAAACATAATAATTAGTTCGTTTCGTAGTCATTTTTCGCAGCAAGTAACACGTAGTATTCAAGTTGTTTACGCGCGGCGCTTGGCGGCTAACGTGCGAGCCGAGCGCCGAGTGGCAACCATTGCCGTAGTCCTTCCCGGGAGGAGCGCTCGGCGGAACTTACCTAAACTGAGAAATGAAACCTCCTTGATATTGCCAAAAGCATGTGTGGGTTGCCATGCTGCATTGTAGCTTTATCTGCATTCGCAATGAGTATGGTGACCACTACTCTGGAATTCTGCTCAGGCTTTCCACCAGGCAGACACTCTGTCAGGCTTATATGTACAATTTTTTTTGCAGTTTCTGATAAAAAGACGAATAAAAAATCGGATGTAAAACCAGAAGAACCCGCCGGGGTTGTGTCCAATCCCAGGGTTATTAAGAAACTGAAGCAGCTGAATGTCGGTGAGGGGCAGGTGGAAATGGTGATCCTCAGTTGGAAAGAGGTAAGCGTTCAATTAAAGCAATTTCATTACATTTGCGAGGGTGAGAGAGAGTGAGATAGGGAGGGCGGAAAGAGAGAGGGAGTGGGAAAGAGATAGAGAGGGAGGGAGTGAGAGAGAGAGGGAGTAAGGGGGAGGGAGAGAGATTTATTGATTCACGGGTTATGAATTTTTGAATATTTTTTTTGGCTCTGGTGTGATGCTCTTGAATTCCAATTTTTTTTCTAGCGTAAGTCACTCAACATCAGTGAAATTCCCTCCGTACGCCATAAATAAGCCTCAATACTACGTGCTGTATGATCTATTTCTTTCTATCCCAGGTGGAGGAAGAGAGAAAGAAAGCCATGTCCAGCGTGGTGTTCACTCGCCACGAGTACAGGTGTCAGGACTGCATCGTGGGGTTCAACCACAAGTTCAAGCTGGTCAACCACATGAAGAAACACGACCCTGTGAGTATTGGCTACTGTCCGTGTGGTGAAGGATTGAGGATATGTAATGTCAGCACCTCTATTCATCCCGTGGGTGTCGTAAGAGCCGACTAAGGGAGCAAACTACCAGGACAACAGCACTGCAAAGAGAATGAAAACGTATAACAACTTATTCATCCTTGAGTATCGTGAGAGTCGACTGAGGGAGCAAATTACCAGGACAACAGCGCTGCGAAGAGAATGAAAACTTATAAGAACTTAAGAGAGGCTCGCAATGTTCGTATGTTCCAGTCGGCAGGAGAGCATGTCTGCGATGTGTGTCAAGTGAGGTGTCGGGACACTCAAGTGCTGTGTGCTCACAAGAGGAGACACAGAGTCAGGTGAATTTCGTTCGGTTCAAGTTATAAGGTTACAATTTGATTAACAGGTCATATACACCAAACTGTATTATATTTTCCTGTATTTTTTTTTTGTTAAAAATTATAACTTAAAAAAAAAAAAGTAATAACCTATTATAGAGTTCTTTCTATAGGGTCTCCTTATAGCCTAAGATCCCACCGCTCGATTCTGCAGGTATCTATTTTTTTAACCGACTTCCAAAAAGGAGGAGGTTCTATGTTCCACTGTATGTATTTTTTTTTTATGTATGTTACCCGATTACTCCGTCAGTTGTGGACCGATTTAATTTTTTTTTTGTATTCGAAAGGGTATGCTTCCGAGGTGGTCCCATTGCCAGCATATCAGGATCTGATGATGGGATCCCAGGGAAATCGAGGGAAACTCTCATTTTTTATAGGCACATACTATGTTTTTCGTATATTTTCTGAAGTTACACCCGTATTTGCGTCTGGTAGTCATCATTTTATGATGATGAGCTGATGATGTAAGGTACAACTCGTTAACGGTTAGGAGTTGGAGGATAAACCTTTAAATATCAGATGTATATATGTTACCTTTAGTCGTATTCTTTAAAATTATTTAGGTAAGCTGATGATGGAAGGTACAACTCCTCAACGGTTAGGAGTTGGAGGATAATTCTTTCAATTTCATACGTATCTAAAGACCTTCAGTCGTATACTTTCAAGTTATTTAGGTGAACTGATGATAGAAGGTTAAACTCTTCAACAGTTAGGAATTAGAGGATGATTTCAATATTACACGTACGTTTAGACCTTCATTTATATTCTTGATGATGAAATTTGATGAAATAGTTCAACTTACTACTTACCTACGATTGTTTGCACTAAAAACTGAAAAATAAAAACTTTTTATAAAAAAAAAACCGATTTCCAAAAAACATCCAACGAAAACTCTGCCAAAAAAACACTTAAAAGCGTAAAATAAACTGGTTCTTCATAAATTGCCTATACCTAATTCTTTATTCATTTAAATAGTAGTATTATAATGGGTGCTAGGTACCTAAAATCTGTTTGAAGTCGGTGCTAAGCCAAAAAGAATACAAACGAACAATTACAAAAGTCTAAGCGATAGTCACTTGGCACCGACTGCAAACAGATTCTAGGTACCTAGCACATATTATAATACTACTATTTAAATGAATAAAGAATTAGGTATAGGCAATTTATGAAGAACCAGTTTATTTTACGCTTTTAAGTGTTTTTTTGGCAGAGAGTTTTCGTTGGATGTTTTTTGGAAGTCGTTTTTTTTTTTATAAAAAGTTTTTGATGAAATTAATTTTAAATGAAAGTTGAGGAATTATTCAATGGATTAGTGACAGATTGCCTACAAAAAATATTTTGAAAAATTAATTTGGAAACATAAATTGCACCTGTGTTTTTTTAATCATTTTTTCGTCATTTTAAAGAAAATGGGCTTCTAGTAATGCGGACAAAGCTGCTACATTTGCTGAATATCTCCAACAGGTTTTTATACCAAATCCCGATACAGGCTCCTCTAAAGTCCAGGAAGTCACAGAATTATTGGGCCAAACCCACCAACTCAATCCTCCCATTAATAAGCTCACTTACAAAGAAGTAAAAACAGCAATTAAGGCTTTAGATCCAAATAAAGCTCCTGGTTACGACCCTATAACAGGAAAAATCCTAAGAGAGCTGCCAAAGGAAGGGATTAAGTTCCTCACATACTTGTATAACGCTATCCTGCGAAGAGAAATGGTCCCTCCTCAATGGAAAATAGCCCAAGTTATAATGGTTCCAAAGCCGGGAAAAAATCCGGTTGAGGCACAATCATATAGACCTATTAGCCTGTTACCCATACCATCAAAAATTATGGAGATAGTTATTTTGCTTAGATTATCCCCGATTATTGCCGCAAACAAATTAATACCTGACCATCAGTTTGGTTTCCGTCGAAAGCATGGCACTATTGAACAGGTACACAGACTAGTGCAACACATAAACAAAGCTCTTGAATCAAAACAATACAGTGTCGCAGCATTCCTGGATATATCTCAGGCATTTGATCGGGTGTGGCATGACGGACTTCTTTTCAAAATAAAAACAAACCTACCTATAAACTTCTACAACCTAATAAAGTCATATCTAAGCGACAGGCACTTTTTTGTAAAACAAGGAGACGAGTTAACGTCTTTATATACTATCAAAGCTGGAGTTCCGCAAGGCAGCGTCATGGGTCCCACGTTGTATCTACTTTTTACAGCTGATCTCCCTACGACAGATGGAGTGGTTACTGGGACATTTGCTGATGACACAGCAATCCTATCAATGGACGATTCCGCAGACATTGCAGCACAAAAGCTTCAAAACAGTCTTGATCAGGTATCCAAATGGCTCAAAGACTGGCGAATCAAAGCCAACGAAACCAAATCTGTACAGGTTACTTTCACAAACAGGAAAGGAACATGTCCACCTGTCACTCTCAACAGTATACCTCTACCGCAAGAGGATCACGCCAAGTATCTTGGAATATACTTGGATAGACGCCTGACCTGGAAGAAGCATATTTTCACAAAGCGACTAGCTATGGGCCAACAGTTGCGCACTATGTACTGGCTACTAAATAAAACATCACGACTCTCACTTCAAAACAAACTATTGCTTTATGAATGTATAATAAAACCCATATGGGCATATGGTCTACAGCTCTGGGGAACAGCAGCAAAATTAAACATTGAAATAATACAAAGATTCCAGTCAAAGATACTAAGAATAATAACAAACGCGCCTTGGTATGTCTCAAACGTTAGACTCCATCACGACCTGTGCGTCAAAAGTGTTATGGATGATATCTCGGAGAGGACAAAAGCGTACGGAAAGCGAATCTCTAATCATCCAAATATTCTGGCGGTCAACCTAATGAACACCCAAACAGTAGCCCGTAGACTGAAAAGAAAGATTCCTCAAGACCTTCTCTGAGAGGCACAAGAATTAACGGAGCAGTCACTGGACAGCTTTCGTGCAAGCCCTTTATTCAATGAACTCCTACATATTGCTGAATATCTGCAAGAATGATAGATTGCAATATATATTTAAAAAAAAAAAAAAAAAATTAAAGAAAATGATGTAAAGAATAAAATAAAAGATGGTGGCCAGCTCTCAGTCAGCCGCAACCCTGAGGTTGTCAGGTGTAAACAGGTATATTATTGTTACTTATTTACAGTCATCTGTTTTTTTTATATTTTTAATACAAAATTAAAGTTTTAAATTTCCTTTTTACAATAATCCATGGTTGCCAGTTCAAAAATAGCCCAAAGCAGAGGTTGCCACGCTCCAGGTAAGTGTGGGCGCAAGAGAAAACATGCTCCATTCGTTTCGTGTGATTTTTTCTATACATGCAGAATCGAGCGGTGGGATCTTGTACTATTAGTCGTCCCTATGAATGAGTGATGGTAGTCAGTTTCCTGTAAGTAACGTTTTACTTGTATGGCCCCTATGTCTTAAAAATAGTCATTCTTAAAATTCCTTTTTTTAAGCTAGGATTAAGGACAGGTCTCACAGATTCTAGGAGAGGTTTGAAGTCACCTATATTCTTAATAAACTGACATACGATTTTTAACTCTATTAACAAAAATATAAGGTTGAGAACTCCTTAATAATTAGGAGTTCAGAGTAATCGAACGAAAATCGTATGTCACTAAGTTAATAAACTTAGTGACATACGATTTTCAAGTCTATAATAAATAAAATTTAGTTGAAAACTTTATAACATGTAATGGCTTAGAGTTATGACACACGATTTTGAACTCTATGATAAAGCGATAAGGTTGAAGTTCCCTAAAGTGTATGTATAGATGGCGTTGCTGTACTTGTGGTTCGACGTGGTCATGTGCGGCCGTGGCGGCCGACCACGTGACACGAGCTCACCACGCTCCCCCCCCCACACACACCTGCACCGTCTGCGGGCACGCCGAGCCGTGAGTATACCGCCTTACACCTCCTCGGCGCTACTGGGCGCCTGGTACTGCACAACTGAAACGGCTTTGGTTATAAATAGAACAATTTCCCCCCCCCCCCCCTTCAATTCTGGCAGACACCCAAAGAGCAGCAACTTATTCCTCTGGAGAAGTCATTTATCATACTCTTAACACTTCTCGGCTTTACTGGGCTCCTTGTAATTTTCACTGACTAATGTACCTCGAAAAAAGAGATATTACTACAGCTTTAACTTTACATATCTTCGTCAGTGCTGGGCGCCTGGTACTTTCAAGCTACTACAGTGCGATGTTTCGGAACATTCATCTCTGGGTTTGTGTCAAGAACAGTAGTGTTACAGAAATTTTATTGTGTTCTCTCTAATCGTAATAGTTTGCATAAAGAAACCTCGTTCAAGTGATCATACTAATAAGTGCTACATTGCCGTGTATTGGTTAACGTAAGCGTTTGCTGCCTGTCTCGGTCCTGCATCTGTGCACCACGTCGTGCCTATGTGAAAGTGCGACATACCTTATCCCAGCTAGGATCAAGGGTATCTACATATTTGTTGTCACTTTACTCAAGACTATATTTAAAAATCTAGACATGTCGTTGAAATGTACACCGCCTAATAAATTTTCGTCTGACACCAACATTCCACAATCGTCTAATAGCGATCAAAAACTGGAATGCGAGGAATATTTTATCAATACTCGTAAACGTAAACAACCCGACTTTGATATCGGCGTTGAAACGTTAATTATGACTCGCCTCGACGAAAAATTTAATTTGCAGATGTCTGAATGGAATAAGACTATCACCGACTCCATAACAAGTTGTGTGGCTACGGCGGTAAATACAGCGATCTCCAACGAGTTGGCTAAAATTTCATCAGGGCTTACAGAAATTAACTCAATTATTACAAAACTCACATCTGATTACACCTCTCTCCGTGTTTCGCTAGAAAATACTAATGGCCGGCTTGCAGACATTGAAAAATGTCAGCAGTTTGTATCTAAGACGGTGGAGTGTGTTGATACCCGCCTAAAAGTTTTAGAAGCTAACACTTTGAGTAAGGGCGACTGCAAAGTTCAATTAAGCGTATTAGAAAATAAAATTTCGTTAATGGAGCAGCAGGCACGACAGTGCAACATTGAATTGTGCAATTTGCCTGAGAGGCGCGGCGAGAACCTCGTTGGCATTATAGAAACCCTTGGCAATGTTATCAAGCAGCCAATTAGAACAACTGATATCGTGGCTGTTCACCGTGTGCCTCACGCAGATCAAAATAATCACCGCCCGAAGAACATTATACTAAAGCTAACAACCCGAACGCTCCGTGACAACATTATTTCTGCATACCGTAGCATAAGGGGGCTAGTCCGCTAAACAACACGATTATAAATACGTATGGGTTAAACATGGAGTTATACTGGCACGTAAACAAGATACGTCGCCCGCAATCGCCATTCGATCCCTATCAGACATTAATAAAATTAAGTAACTTAAGCAATGCAAAAGGACCTTCTAGTAAGGATAAAATAAGCGCACTGTCTCAAAATATAACCAGTTATTATATTAACTATTATTTTGTGAAACGTGGGTATATTTATAATTTTTATAATCTTGGTAGTGGTTGTGGTTTTGTCATAATGAAGTATATGTTTATAATGAAATCTACTCTTATGTGGTTACTAGTATATTATTCATGCAGTATTCTATTCCGAGTCAATTGTTACGTATGTCCGTCTTTTAGTTTTAGATGCTATGAGGCACAAATACGTATTAAAATTTGTATTGAAAGTGTGTTTATTAACAAAAGTAAGGTACAAGTTGTGTTGCAATGCTTCTTAGATTTATCACAGACTATTAATGGATAAGTTATCCGTATATTATCAAAATTGTGGTGTCTTACGGACCAAACTTCACACATTGTACATGAATATTCTGTCGCACAATTATGACATTATTGTTTTGACGGAGACATGGTTTCATTCGGATATTAACGACAATGAGTTCATTGATTCACGATACCGAGTATTTCGATGCGATCGGGACCGTACGGCGAGCGGCCGGATGGATGGTGGGGGCGTACTAGTAGCCGTGCAGGCAGGGCTGGGCGCATCGCAAGTCGTGGTGCCGACCGGCGCGCCTTGCCCGTCTGCGCCGCTCGTTGACCATGTTCTCATAGAATTACGCACGCGAAACTACTGCTGTATTATCAGTGCGGCGTACATACCGCCTTCTACCGGTGCAGATAGTTATAGGATACATTTAGATTACGTAACCTTTATATTGCATATGACTAATGTTAAGAATCATATAATACTTGGTGATTACAATTTACCAAAAATGAAATGGATGGAACATAATAAGTACTTATTACCTGATGTTTCAAACAATATTTCGCCGTGTCGAGTCCTGACGAATTTCATGAATATTTTCAATTCTTTTCAGTATAACAAAATAAAAAATAAAAAGGGCAGAATATTGGATTTATGTATAACTGACATTTTAAATTGTGAATCAGTTCAGCCCGCGGTTCCGCTGGTGCGAACTAATGACAACCATCCCCCTTTCTATATGATCTTTCCGGTTTGTAATAACGATCGACACATGATTAAACAACCATTGTCGCAATTTGTTTTTAACAAAGCTGATTATACATTGATAAACAAAGATATCACAGACATTAATTGGAATAACCTATTATATGGGGATGCAGAATCAATGGTGACCATATTTTATGAGCGAATTTACGAAATAATTAGGAGACATGTACCTAGAAAAATTAGTAAACCATCCCAATTTCCCGTCTGGTTCTCACCTGCTCTAATTCATATATATAAAAGTAAAAACAACTATTGGATAAAATGGAAAAAGTATTGTAACAAATCGGACTATGAATTGTTTTCACTTTATAGAAAAAGATTTAAACATGAATCGCATAAGTGTTACAAAGATTATATGGCAGCGGTTGAGAGTAGTATACAAAAACATATTAAATATTTTTGGACATTCATAAATAATAAAAAAAGAAACCAGATATACCTCATATAATGTCCTATAAAAATGTGATGGCTGATAAACCAGACGAAGTGTGTTTCCTATTCTCATCCTTTTTCCACTCAGTTTTCGAGCCCTCGGACGTAGCTGATCATTTTGATATAGACGACATACCTGATTGCAACAATACCTCAGACGTGGTATTAAGCCATATAACACTTTCTGAGGAGGCAGTTTTCAGGGAATTAAAAAGCCTTGATGCTTCCAAAGGGGCTGGTGTGGACAATATACCGCCTATGTTTCTTAAGGCCACTGCTCAAACAATTTATCAACCTGTACATATTATTTTTAACGCATGTTTAAAGGAGGGTATTTTTCCTGCCATATTCAAGTCAGCCCGTATTGTACCAATTTTTCTTCTTCTTAATAAATGGCAAACTGTGCCGATGTCGACAATTCTGCCGTACCAATTTTTAAAGGTGGTGACAAATCCAATATAGAGAACTACCGTCCTATATCGATTCTGTCCGCTCTGTCAAAGACTTTTGAACGGTTGGTCCATCGGTATATTTACCCGTCATTTCATAGACAAATTATTGAACAACAACATGGTTTTGTACAAAAACGTTCAACTAACACCAATCTTTTAATATACACATCCTATTTATTTGAAAGTATGGATGAAAATAAACAAACAGACTGCATTTATACCGACTTTCGCAAGGCATTTGATAGGGTGGATCACAAAATTCTATTGCAAAAATTGGCTTTTAACGGCATACGTGGTAATCTATGGCGTTGGTTTAAGTCGTATATCACAAACCGAACACAAAAGGTTGTCTTACACGGTCATGAATCAGACTTCGTTCCTGTTAGTTCTGGAGTTCCGCAAGGTTCCATTTTGGGCCCACTGTTGTTCATTTTATTTATAAACGACATAGGTAATTGCTTTAAATTTGGTAATTTCTTACTCTACGCTGATGATCTCAAAATTTATCATAAAATCGAACAACAGAACGATCACTACAAATTACAACAAGATCTTGATCGATTTTCAGACTACTGTGTTAGGAACAAACTAGAACTTAGTATTGACAAATGCAAATCTATAACCTTCACAAAAAAGAAAACCATCTCCAACTTCACTTACAGTTTATCCGGAAAGAGCCTTGAAAGAGTGGAATTGATCAGAGACTTAGGAGTCACTTTGGACAGTAAGCTGCATTTGGATATACATATCGAAACTATTATTAACAAAGCCTTTAGGATGTATGGATTTGTTATCCGCTCATGCACTGATTTTACTCAAGCCTCTACTTACCTCCACCTATACAATTCCTTGGTCCGTTAGCAACTTGAGTATGCAGTACTCATTTGGAATCCATTTTACGACAAGTATATCAAAGCTCTAGAAGCCGTTCAGAAAAAATTCTTGCGCTGTATTCAATATAAGTGTTGTCAAAGTAAACGTCCATATAAAGAACTACTATTAAAATATAACTATGTAACACTGGAACATAGACGCCTATATTTACAAGCAATAATACTCTATGACCTTTGCCACAGCCATTACGATTGTATTCCACTCACTAGAAAACTATGTTACAGAGTACCCACTAGAACTCATAGCCGTAACGAACAAAAAATTTTTGCATTAACTATATGCCGAACCAATGCTGGTAAGCGCTCCCCAATGTATCGCTTGGTTGAATCCTACAACACTTATTTTAACAGTGTAGATATAATGGCAACACGTCCAGGCGCATTTAAGAGACTCTTGTTAGAGAGGCTAGCATTGCTCTAATAGATTTAAGTTTTTCATGCATGCTTTATGTTTTTTGCTTATTTGTTAATATGTTATGTTAATATGTATCACTGACGAAATATATACTAGACCAACACTCTACTAGGCGAGACCTGTACGCGGATTTATAGTAAGCTTAATGTTCCCTAGATGTCACTAAGTGCATCAAATCGTGAATTACAACGATATTTTCTGACCCCCAACACCAATACGAACCCAACAGTCAACTGTCAAGATTATTGTCATTGTATTATTGCGAAATGTACCACTAGATGTCGTTTTTTAAATAATTAATTATATTAGTACCTACATAATTTATGTAATATTTTATTTTATTGTTAGGAACTAAGGACTGACATTTTATTTTTTTAATGGATTCAAAAAACAAAATAAAAATTGATGAATTAATAAAATACTGTTGCAGTTGCAATTCCCGTCCATAAGACACATGTCTAAAAACAGTTTTTGGCGTTTATAAATGTTGTTGATCGTGAATGTATGCAAATAAAAAATTTGATAATTACGAGTTGATAATGTCGAGAATTGCTTGCACATATTAATTTATCAACTGTAGATGACAAAAAGGTGTAATTAAGGATTTTCTTTCGGTTTGTGTCTTATAAATAATCCTAATGTTAAAAATGCGAACGTAAGTTCGTTTGTTACGCTTTCCGGCGAAAACTACTTAGCTGATCAATCTGATCATCATGAAACACATATTCTTGTAGAGGTATTAGAAGTAACATAAGATACTTTTTATTAAATGCGAACGAAGTCGCGGGCGAAACCTAGTTATTAATAAAACAATCATAAGAAATGTTTTTGGAACGAAATTCCTTATCGCGCTTCTCGCTAAAAGTTGTAGCGACACTTTTAACATTGAGTTGATGTCATAGTGCTGGATACTCAACGTTAAATATAACCAGCTGATTGCCAACGTCCATACCATGTTGAATACACCGGTTCTCGTCCGATCACCGAAGTTAAGCCACATCGGGCGTGGTTAGTACTTGGATGGGTAACCGCCTGAGAATACCACGTGTTGTTGGCTTTTTGCATTTATTTACAGAAAATATATTGATTTATAGTATATTTTGTAAAGTTTGATTATTTTTTAAAATAATTTGACAAATGCGTTACCGGCCTTTGGGGCATAGTGGAGTGGGATGGGGGGAGAGGTTGGGGTATGAGCCTCCGGTATCCTCACTCACTCGGTGAAACACAGCGCAAGCACTTTTTCACATCGGTTTTCTGTGAGGCCGTGGTATTACCATGGGCAGGGGTCATATTACGTCGCGTCGCGCGTAACCAAGTTAAATAATATCCAGAAACGGTTAAATACGTATCTACTCATTTTTAATCAGTAGCCCAAAGTTAAAGTTTCATGTTTCTAACTTAAAAATGACGGACTTTCGTCCACACTTTCAACCCGTATTTCACCCCCTTAGGGGTAGAAATTCCAAAATACCTTCCTTAGTGGATGTCTACTCAATAAAACGATCCATATGAATAACTGAAAGAATACAAATTAAGGTCTATACGTGCGTGTAATATTAAAATCATCCTCTTATCCCTAACTGTCAAAGAGTTTAACCTTCTATTATCAGCTAACCTAAATAACTTGAAAGTATACGACTAAAGGTCTATAGATACGTATGAAATTGAAAGAATTATCCTCCAACTCCTAACCGTTGAGGAGTTGTACCTTCGATCATCAGCTTACCTAAATAATTTGAAGGAATACGACTAAAGGTAACATACATACATATGATATTTAAAGATTTATCCTCCATCTCCTAACCGTTAAAGAGTTGTACCTTACACCATCAGCTCATCATCATAAAATGATGACTACTAGACGAAAATACCGGGTTAACTTCAGAAAATATACGAAAACATATTATGTGCCTAAAAAAATGAGGGTTTCCCTCGATTTCCCTGGGATCCCATCATCAGATCCTGATATGGTGACAATGAGACCACCTCGGGAGCATACCCTTTCAAATACAAAAAGAATTTTCAAAATAGGTCCAAAGTTGACGCAGTAATCGGTGAACATACATTTAAAAAAAACACACAGTGGAACATAGAACCTCCTCCTTTTTGGAAGTCGGTTAAAAATAAAAATACAGTCGAATTGAGAACTACCTTCTTTTTTTGAAGTCGGTTAAAAATAAACATTCATATTAATTAATATTTTTGAACTGAGTACGCGGCTCAAGCGACGTTGCCGTTCCGTATTAACTACTGGAAGATATGAACGATTTTTGCAATGTTGCCATTCATGAGTGCATTGTTTCTCTGATTCAACCAAATAACTTATAAATGTGACATCTAGCGTAGTAAATAGGTAATTATTTTCAAGTTTATTTAAATCGATTGCAACGACATCTCCTAAACATAGGTGATAACTTTTAGTTATGCAATTGAAAATCATTTTTTTAAAGCAAGCAATACAAAGCAAGTTTTATATTTGAAAAATAATAATATAGTTACTAGAATTGAATCACATCAATAAAATACTGTTAAACTTTGTTAAACTGCTTTTCAGAGCTTATTTTGAGCGCCATCTAGATTTAGTTGAACTTTTCTAGCTTTTTACGGCGTACAGTATTGGCCAAGGGAGGGACGGTCTATAGTATATTGTGTCATTGATATGTATGTATGTAACGGGAAGTTAAGTGAATGTAACGTGAGACGACCGATTGTTACTTAATTACTTACACTCATTATTTCTCGTAGGACCCAACTACAAAAATGATTTTGCTAATATGTGGTAAATGCCGCTGGTGTCACAATTGCTATTTTCATTGTGTTATTTATTTCAAAATTATGTATTGTGTCATTGTTTATTTACCTCAATAAATACAAAAAAAAAAAAAAAAAAAACATGGGCGTACTCGATCGAATTGAAACAGCTTTGGCTATGGGCCTACCCAATTTTAGCAGACACTCAAAGGGCGACAGCAACCTGTTTCCCTGGGGAATAGTCAATTCATTCATTTATCCATCTTAATACTTCTTAGCTTGCCTGGGCGCTTGGTAACTTTCATCTAAATAACTTTCTTTTAGTACTTCTTTCTGTACAGAAATTTACCTTAATCGTGAGTTTATTATCTTCTGCAGAACTCTCGCAAAACTTCGGATACACATTAAGACCCATGCAGAGAAGCAGAAGTGTGAGATTTGTGGCAAGACGTTCAGAGACAAAGACGCGCTGAGAGTGCACTTATTGTAAGTTAGTCATCTTAGCTGAACATGGGCCTCTCCTTAAAAAAGCTTTGGCCTAATACACCACAATGCACAGACGGGTTGTTACAGGGTTCGTGTCAAATTTTCCCTCTCCTTGCAGTGCTGCTGTCCTGGTAGTTTGTCAGTTTGGAACTACTGAATGATGAACCGATGAACAACGTGCTCTCCGAAGCATGAAGGGTTCTCAATACATAAAGAACGGCCACCCATCTAAAGTCTAACCTGACTAGGGTTGCTTATCTTTACAATCTTGAACTACTCCAGACACGACCCCCTCCACGAATGTGTATGTATGAGGTAAATAAATAGTTATTATTTATTCCAGTATACACAAAGGCGAGAAGGAGTATTCTTGCCCGCGTTGCGACAAGAAGTTTCTGTTCAAAAAGGGACTGGAGGTACATCTCGTGACACACAACGCGCCAGAGCAACTCTACTGCCATGAGGTCAGTTATGATAACAAGTAAGAGTTATACCGGTGACGGTATTATGCTAGTTACGTTACTGTCGTGCTACTGTCTCTCCGAGTCTCTCTCTCTCTAAACTAGTTATTCTGACAAACCAGTAACAGTATTAAACTAGTTATAGTGTGATACCAGAAACGGTATAAAACTAGTTATGGTGTTATACCAGTAACGGTATTGAACTAGTTATACTTGTAAGTTAAAGGGCTTTAGGAGCCAAGAACGATCAAGGTGAAGCCTTAATGTTGAGATAGCGAGATACAAATTGGACTCGATCAAGATAATTTATAGTTTTAATTGTTACATAAGAAAACCAGTTTACATGAAATGAAGTAAATAGATTACGCGTACATATGAGACATAAGATTAACTCAGGGCGAGATCCTAAAAGTATTCCACGAGGCGTTGTCCTTCCGTGACAAGGGAAAAGGACTTACCTCAGCAGCTGCCGCAGGCGTCAAAAGGGTCGTCTCCAGTGCGTCTGCGCTTATAATATATCCTCCTCTCGTGCGGTGAGAAGGCGGTCCAACGGTGAGGTAGTGGGTGTCGCGTCTGTGGCGGGGGGAAACGATATTCCCGCGAGGCATAGTGTTATACCAGTAACGGTATTAAACCAGTTATTGTGTTATACTAGTAACGGTATTGAACTAGTAATAGTGTTATAACGGCAACGGTATTATTCCAGTAACGGTATTATACTATTTCGACACATTACGTGGCGGTTGAAGATACGAGTTCAAATAATTAGCGTTATATAATTTTATTGAATTATACTTTGTCCATTCTTTTATTTCGGAATTATGTACTACAGTAATGTCGTACTTTATTGACGGTGACGGTACTTTAGTGAAGTGGTCTGTGCATAACAAACAACCACAGACTATAAAACAGTACTTGAAATACGATAAATCGATCATATGATAAAAATAATTTGACTTCATGTAAGTATTTTTTCTGTAAATTAAATAAAAAAAGGAAATATAAATTGTATCTATGACTCCAAGATTGAATTTTTGCAAGGAATTAAGTCTAAATCTTGGAATTTAGGATCAAACCAAGAGTAAAGAACAATAACTCTGTTCATTCATCTAATTTACTGATTTATTATTTATAATTTTGTTTATTTCTTACATAATATAAAAAACTAATGAAGGCATAATTAATATTTCAACAAAAAATATTTAATTAAAATGATTGAAAGCTCTTCATAAATAAAATCGCTATTCGTTTCAAATCGAATCGGTAAAGGGTGAGGGCGTCACTAATTTCAAAATTTCTTGAACTGTCAAAAAGAAAATAAAGTAATGGACAGAGTATAGTAATATTATGTACAAAAAAGTTGGTTTCACGCATTACTCAATTATTTGACTGCCTTCGGTGGCACAGTGTGTGCTTGTTTGCTGTGCTTGAGGTCTTGGGTTCGATTATCGGGTTGGATCAAATGTTTGTATTTCAACTGATTTCAGAGTCAGGGTTTTTCTATTGTGGGGTACAGGTGTGTCATGTCCCTCCAACACAAAGGGTGCTCCTCCGACCAGGCCACGTGATCATGCCTGGCAGGCCACAGCCCAACGATTGATGTTAGAATGTTGTATATATGCTAATCGGCGGGAGAACTTCTTTTGCACGATTCAGGATTAGTAAAGTGTTCTGTACTCAGTTTAGTAACGTTACTCGTAGTTCAGCGTATGTTCGGTAGATGGCGCTGTCATATTTTTTGTTTCCGTTGTAGGTGGAAGTCGCCACATTTATCTATAATGTGTATGTATTTTCAAAAAAGTATATAAGTATTCTATCAGTCAATCTAGCTATCATAATACAAATTTAAGTGTCGTTCTTAATTGTTTTAATAACCGTATATTATCGTTCTTGTTTCGTTATTTGTCACAATACTAATAATGATAACTATTTATTAATCCTACTTTTATAATATTAAAACGCCTAAACTTTCGCCTTTATAATATTAGTTGGATAGGATTATCCTACTAATATTATAAAGGGGAAAGTTTGTGTGTATGTTTGTTACTTCTTCAGGCAAAAACTACTGAACGGATTTGGATGAAACTTTACAGTAATATAGCTTATTCATCAGAATAACACATAGGCTACTATTTGCCGCGATAACCGACATATACGCGGGCGGAGCCGCGAGCAAAAACTAGTATCGTAATACTTTTATTCGAAACCATATTTTTCATGTAATATTTTTATTCCAGTGCGATATGAACTTCAAGAACCAGATCACTTATAATCTTCATATGAAATACAACTTGAAACATATTGATCCCGCTAACCTCAAGTGAGTACAATGATATATTATATTGATTGCCGGATTGCGGTGCACCGCCTTAAAACATATTCTAGGTACCTAGCACGCATTATAATACTAATATTTAAACGAATAAAGAATTATAGACAGGAATTGGCATATAGCAATTTATAAAGAGCCAGTTTGTTTTACGCTTTTTAGTGTTTTTTGGCAGGGAGTTTTCGTTGGATATTTTTGTTGGTATTTGAGAACGCAACCTTTATTGGTTAAGTTGTCCAACTGTACTTGTCGTGTTAGGTTGGCAGCACTTTTTTTTCCCTTCCGCCATTACTGAGCTGCAGAACTATTGTTGTAATATCACTCAACATACGATCTCATTTTCCTTATTCTATACCTACTAGTTTTATTGTTGATCTACGATAATATATCAACAGTTTTTTGTAAGTCGGTTTTTTATTTTAATTTCAGCATTTATTATTATAGCGGCTACATAAATTACCCTTTGGATACGGAACCCTAAAAATGCGATCACATGACGACAGATTAGGCCACACCCATAAATTCTTATTTGGCCTTTGCTCATTTGCTCTTATTCTGTAAATAGATAATAATTTATAAAATATAAATAAAAAAACATGCTTTTATAAATAAACCAAAGTAAAAAGTAGAAAATAATTTTAATGTAAAAAAATTGTACTGCCATCGGTCGTCGATAAGTCGACTAAGTTTAAATGAAATATGACCGTTAGAAGTGGATCAAAATCAAGTACAAAGAAGTCGTTTACAAACAAACATTTTAACCGTGGGAGAGCCACGCTTCGGCATGAATGGGCCGGCTCGACCGGAGTGATACCACGGCCTCACAGAAAACCAGAGTAAAATAGCGCTTGCGCTATGTTTCACAGAGTGAGGGAGGCCGGAGGCCCATACGCCAACCTCCCCCCTCCCCATCCCCCATAGACCGGCAACGCACTTGTGACGCCTCTGGTGTTGCAGGTGTCCATGGGCGGCGGTGATCGCTTACCTTCAGGCAATACATCTGCTCGTTTGCCCGCCTATTCAATAAAATAATGACTATTGAGGATACGTTGTAGGTATGCTTGCGGTTCTTGCGACAAGAAGTTTGCGAAGGCAAGTCGGCTAGAAGAACACGAGTATGCTGTCCACCTCAAGATCACTCCTATACGATGTACTCTCCCGGGATGTGACTTCGTAAGTATTGGAGAAGAATTTATATAATAATATAAGAAACTAGCTGACCCACGCAACGTCGTTTACGTCTCCTATTGCCCGTAGCGTTTTTTTTTTTTTTATATGTTTTAGCTGCTCCAACATGACTCTGCTCTGCCTGATGGAAAGCATGAGCAGATTCTAAAAGTGGAGATCACCATCCTCAATGCGAATAAGGACATTGCAGCATGGTGACCTACACTATGGCCGCCTAGTGAGTGATAACAAACTCTTCAGCTTTATAATATCAGTATAGATTAACAAAAAAAATGACTTTAAGAACGACCAAATTGAAATGGAACCACACGGAAAGCAACAGCTTTAAAAATAAAATAATAAAATTAACAAATGCACTAGTCGCCCTACGAATTTCGAAGGTTCCCCTCGATTTCTCTTGGATGCCATCATCAGATCTTAGTGTCCTTATTATGAGTACCACCGTTGGGATATCTCCTTTCCATTAAAAAAAGAATCACGAAAATCATAAACGACGAAGTTTCGAACGGGCAAATCGCCAGCGTATGCTGGGCCGAGTCCTCACTGCAGTCGCAGTGGTGGCAGGCGGGACTCAATTCCCTCCTAGCGACCGAGTGCAGGTACTTCCCGAAGCAACCGTGCCCGGAAAGGACCTGTGTCAGTCGGAAGGAAAGGGTCCCGTGCTGCCGCCCTGCCCACTCGAGGATGACCGGCTGGAGAGCCTCCACGGCGGCAAAGCCAGCACGTGGAGTCTCCAGTCGGAACGACCATCTAGCCATAGTGGCTCGACGGGCGGCTTCACGCCACTCGCGTACCTCTTCGGGCGGAGGGCGATAGCCATACTCCGCCCGATATTCAGCCACCCGTCGATAAACTTCGGCGAGCACTTCCGCCTCCAAATCCCACGGGGGTGTTCCAGCCAAGGCGCACGCCGCCTCTGAGGCCGCCAGAGGCGAGCCTTATTTAGGTCAGTCAGAGCCGCCACCCACACCGGTGCGCCATACAGCGCCATCGACCGGACAACCCCCGTGTATAGGAGTCTCGTTGCGACGCTGGCTCCACCCAAATTGGGCAAAAGTCGCCCAAGGGCGGAGGCAGCGTCGACCAGCTTTGGACCAAGCTGTCGGAAGTGCTCGTCGAAGAGCCACCTACCGTCGAGGATCAGGCCCAGATACCTCATCTGGGCCCGAACCGGTACGAGGACCGAGTTGACCTCTATGGAGGCGCCGGCGGGTGGACCACGACGGGGCCCATGGAACAATAGGGCCTCCGTCTTGTCCAGGGCCACCCGTAAGCCCAGCGCCTCGATGCGCCCGACCACCAGAGAAACACCCCTGGTGGCCAGGCGCGCCGCCTCTTGGAAGTTCGCCCCCCGGGCTGTGACAAGTGTGTCATCGGCGTAACAAATTACGCCCAGCCCGGGAGGCAGACGACTTCGTAGGACCCAGTCGTACCCGACGTTCCACAGGAGTGGTCCAAGGACAGACCCCTGCGGAACGCCGCACGACATGGGTCGCCGTCTCAAGACGCCCTCTCGGTCCTCGTACACGACGGTACGCTCCTCTAAATAGTCTGCCACTAGCCGCCTCAGGTACTCTGGCACCCCGTGGTAGTGGAGTGCTTCCCTGATGCAGCTAAATGGCAGACTATTGAAGGCGTTGGCGATGTCCAAGGACACCGCCAACACCACGCCGCCACAGCTCACTGCCTCTTCGGTCACGGCCTTAAGGCGCATCACGGCATCGACCGTCGAACGCCCCTCTCGGAATCCGAATTGGGCGTCCGACAGGTCGGGCCCCACCTCGCAGAGGTGCCGGACGATGCGGGCAGAGAGTATCCTCTCAAAAAGTTTACCCGCCTCGTCCAGCAACACGATGGGCCTATAGGCCGCGACCGAATCGGCAGGCCGTCCCGGCTTCCTCAATAGGACCAGCTTCCCGCATTTCCAGCACTCAGGGAAGCGCCCGGACGCCAGGCTAGCGTCCAACAATTCCCTGAGGTGGTCCGACATATGGTCGAGAGCTCGGGCCATCACTCGGGCTGGAACCCCGTCCGGCCGGGGGGCGGTGTTCTTGGAACGGATCCGAAGAACAGCCGCCCCAACCTCCGATTCCCTAACGGGCGGCACATCGTCCTCTCTACCCCCGTCGTCTACGACCGCATAGGCCATCGACGGGGGTGTGTTTGGGGCATGGGCCTCCGGTATCCTCACTCACTCGGTGAAACACAGCGCAAGGGCTGTTTCACACCGGTTTTCTGTGAGGCCGTGGTATCACTGCGGTCGAGCCGGCCCATGCATACCGAAGCGTGGCTCTCCCACGAGAGTTTGAAACATTGATTTTATATATTTGAGTGTTAAAAACACGAATAAAACGACATTTTCTTAGCTAGATCGATTTATCGCCCCCGAAACCCCCTGCATACAAAATTTTATTAAAATCGTTGGAGCCATTTCCGATATTCAGATTATATATATACAAGAATTGCTCGTTTAAAGGTATTAGATATATACGGTCGAATGGAGAACCTCCTCCTTTTTTGAAGTCGATTAAAAAATTGAGAAGAAAAGAGCATACTCCTTAAAAGGCCGGTAACGCACTTGTGACGCCTCTGGTGTTGCGGGTGTCCATGGGCGGCGGTAATCGCTTACCATCAGGCGATACGACTGCTCGTTTGCCCGCCTACTACATAAAATGAAACCCTGAACTGAACTGTGGCCAGCGAGAGTTCCTATTACACCCATTATTATTATTACTAGCGCATTCTAGAATCAACTCGTACGGGATCATTTGATCACCAACCAACCGCACCAATGACGCGCCCGCCGACGAGGTCGCGACAATCAATCGATATTCGACGCTATGGATATAGATGTAAAGTTAATTATTCCGTGCCTCAGGATATCTACGAGAACTTTCTGTGTGTGTGTTGTGTGCATCTCGAGCGTAGGTCGCGAATAATCTTTCTTCGTAACAATATCACTAGTGAAAAAGGACTATCAGGGCTTTGACAATATACCTGCGACACTGAATATAAAGTTATATATGTGTATAGGCGAGTTCGTCCCGGTCCGGGCTTCGAACCCACATCCGCACGGTACATCGCAACAAGCGCCCTCAGAGGAACCACGTGTGTGACACCTGCGGAACGGCTTACACTGTGAGTATACCTATGTAATACAACTGACTTTTGGCCTAGTAGTGTGGGTTCAAATCCCACATGGGACAGCACTTTGTGTGAACCACAAATTGTTGTTCTGAGTCTGGGTGTTCTTTGAGTCCGTTTCATGTATGTTTGTACAGTCCCCGCCAGGCGAATTGATAACCTCCTTTTTTTGAAGTCGTTTAAAGAGGAAACTAACCACTAATTCGCCTGCCTCATTGCCGCAGTGGTAACGTATGCGACTGCTGTGCTTGAGGTCTCGGGTTCGATTCCCCGGGTTGGACCAGATGTTTGTAAGATCTGCAAATATTTGTTTCGGAGTTTGGGTGTTTTCTATGTATAAAATGTATGTATTTACAAAAAGAAAGCATATATGTATTCATATCAGTTGTCTAGTACCCATAACACAAGCTCTGCTTAGCTTGGTACTAGATGGCGTTGTGTGTTAGATGTCCGAAATATAGATTTACTGACACTTCCCCCAGAGCAAGCGGATCCTGGAGGGCCACCTCCGCAGACACACGGGTGAGAGGCCCTTCGCCTGCCCTCTCTGTCCCTCCACCTTCAGGTACGAGGCCGCGCTCTACACACACAACAAACTCGTACACCTCAAGGCTAAGGTAAGCGGACAGAGGGCAGTGGCCATAGCGTCTTGTCCCGATACAAAACACTATGTCGTTTATTGCGGGGACATCTTCGCCTGTCACTACGAACTCACATAACGCGTAGGCCCATTTGTGCTTATGTGTGACAGAGGGAGGGGTTTAACAATTCAGACTGTGTGTGTGGTGACGGATTAAGAATAAGAGTGTTACCACCGCTTTTCACCCCGTGGGTGTCGTAAGAGCCGACTGAGGGAGCAAACTACCAGGACAACAGCACTGCAAAGAGATGGAACGTTGATGAAATGTTGAGGCCGAGGTTGCTGGCTGGCTGTGAGACTTGCTGTGGGAGTGAACACGATGGTGGCGTGCTGATGCTGCTTCCAATCAAGTCGGGGTCACCACTGTGGGGGAACGGGTGTCATGTCCCTCCAGCACAAATGGAGGATCCTCCGACCAGGCGAGGTGCTCATGCCTGGCGGGCCAATTTATGTGTTATCATGTCAATAATAAAATTATATTTTTAACAGAAGTGTCGGGCACCCAAACAACCCCTGCAACCTGCGGAGGCTACCCTCGATATACCTTAAATATTTTATAATAATTCCATTCAAGATACATAATTCAATGTCTCTTTGTAAATAAAAATATTTTGCTAAATGTATGTAACATTCATCACTTCAAAACGGCTGGACTTATTTGGGTAATTCTTTTGTATTTGTAAAAGTGAATTAAAAGAAGTGAATGATTACATTGATGAAATCGACTTATTATATTATTTACTATTAACGAATAAAGAAATAGTTTCTTACAATTAACGCTCAATTTTGTTCGTAAAATGAATATATAAACAGTAAATTAATAGACAGACTTGTTACAACACGTATAACAATTTATAACGAGTAGAACCAGTTGAACCGCCTAAAACTAGTTACAGTTACATACCTATAACTAATTATAGTTATAGACGGTATAAGTAGTTTAAGTATTACAACTAGTTACAAGCGGTATAACTAATTTTATCGACTATAACTAGTTAAGGGTATGTAGTTCCATAACAAGTTATAACGTCAATAACTAGTCGTAAAACTAGTTATTGACGTTATAACTTGTGGGGCTAGTTAAAACTTCTACAAACTACAGTATCTAATTAATAGTACTGTTTTATTAAAGTTTAGTGTGCTTATACTTACATGTTTATGATTTTTATTTGTTTTTATTAATTTTTCCGATTTTTTTATTTGCACTGTTATTTTTTTAATCGTACGAATTTTGTTTAGCTATTCTGTTCAGACATAGCTTTTTAATGATGTTTTCAAATGACTGTTGATCAGTTTTTAAATGATATTTTAAAAATGTATTAAATGTAACTTGCATTCCTAAAATGTAATAAATAAAACATAATATTATTTATACTTAAGATCAAATGTTTAATGTGTGTTATTTTTATCGAGTTTAATGTGTGTTATTTTTATTCATCTTAATATATATAAATCTCTTGTCACAATGTTTGTCCTCAATGGACTCCTAAACCACTTAACCGATTATAATAAAATTTGCACACCATGTGCAGTTCGATCCCACTTGAGAGATAGGATAGTTTAAATCTCAAATTATATCACAATTTTTGTTATTTCACTTTATACGTAGCGAAGCACGTACTGGGCCGCTAGTATATTAATAATTTTTCTCATGTAAGTGACGATATTGTCTTAATGTTATATATAAAAATCAATTGCTGTTCGTTTGTCTCGCTAAAACTCGAGAACGGGTGAGCCGATTTAGATGATATTGGTTTTGAAATGTTTGTCGTAAGGTGCTCCCACACAGCAGTATATAACGTTATAAAACATTGTGTAACACGATAACGTTTTATAACATTTGTTACAACATGTAACATGATGTTGTATAACATCAATAACATTTTATAGCTTTTGTTACAACTTGTTAAAAAATGTTATCCAATATTCTCTAACATTACATAACTGCTGTGTGGGAGCACCTGTACTCCAGGGAAGGTTTAAAAGGTGAAAATTAAAAAAAACTTAAACTAAAAATGTGACGTTTACGAAGTAGCGGGCACAACTAGTGAGAAATAAAGATCTCTAAACCGAAATGTAATATTTAAGTAATAAAAAAATAATAAGGACTTAGTGTTTTTATTTGCGCTGTGGTGGAAAGACGTTCAATTATCCTTAAGTGCATAGCTGGGCATTAACTCCTTAATCCATTAATCGTTAATTAACGAAGTTAACATTTCGACTAACGGATTAACTTATAAGTTAACTGTAATAGTACATTATGATATAAGTGCGGTAAGTTAAAAATTACAAGCGAGGCGATATTGCTAGGCTGTTATTATCCAAGCGCACGTATGCCATACGACGTTTTATAACATATTTGCGAGGAAATAAATAAAACACGGACTTTCTTGATCGAATAAATCTTAAATTACTTGTTGAAGCAGTTATAAAAATTTGAACAATTTGTAAAATTGATTATTGCATTGCCAGTTGGCATTTTAAGCTTGTCAAGTTATTATTATTAATTAAAATTTCACCAGTCTCTCTCTCTCTCTTGAGTGAAAGTAGGAGAAACGAGACCACAGAGTTCAGCAGTCGGCGGCAGCAGCGGAGGCGGCTGCGGAACTCTGTGGTCTCGTTTCTCCTACTTTCACTCGTAAAATGTTGACCACTTTTCTGACATAAAAACTCTTTGCTAATATTTAAAAGAGTAGGTATTGTTCGAGCATCTTGATAAACCGTGAGTTTTACTTTATTAAAAAAAACGTGCGTTTTACATTACAATAACGCACAAGTACCTACGTAATGAGATACATTACAATATTGAAATTGGTGAAATAAGAGACCCTAGGTATTTCTAGTAGTTTATTAGATGAATGTGCAATAAAATTTTAATAGAATACTTGTATTAGTAGTAGGCAATTAAAATCTAAAAACATTAATTGATTGGGTTTTGGGAAGGTGAAAGCAAAAGAGCCCGTGGTCTTTATTTACAAGGTAGGTTAACCAAATTGAAGACTCGTCTTCCAAATTTCAATAATAAGAGACAAGGTGGACAGAAACTGGTGGAGACCTACCAGCTACTCCAGATGCAAACCTAATCTTGATCACGGATTTCGCCAGAAAGAGACTCGTATTATAATCTAAAAAAGTTTCTTTCTTTCTAACTGGGGTACGTAAATACCACAAAACAAAAATTCTTTATGTTCTTTATGTTCTGTGGTAAATACAATATATGAAATATATCTAATCAACTTACTATATATCATTAAAATAATACACAATCATCAACAGCGTGTAATCGAAAACAAAAAAAAACATTTCGATTTCTAGAAGACAAAAGCCTCGATACCAATGTAGTAGTGGCATTCGATCTGTCAAAAATGATAAAAAATTGAAACAAATTACAAACCAAACTTTAGCAAAACATTGCTGAACTACACAAAATAATTTTAGGAGATCGTTTTTTGTTTTTTCGGAAGACGGTCCCCATTTCATCTCATCCACGTTTTTTATATTTTTAAGCATTAATTTCATCACGACGAAGACTTAAAGACTTGAAGACTTATAATTTGAAGACTAAACACTTGACATTGGCAGAAATAGCTGATCCGAGAGATCCGGCTGGTTGCCATTTCATCAAAAAAAGAAGAAGAAAATAATTTTATAGATTTGAAGACTTTTAATACTTGACATTGGCAGAAATAGCTGGTTGCCATCTCATCAAACGAAGAAGAAGAAGTACCTACACGAAAATGTAAAATTGATTTAAGTTGTTTTATTTGTAAACAAATACAATGGATGCAGAGACAAAAACTGTTCTTAATAAGACCTATTGTAAAGGTTGTTTGAGTTGTGATAGAATAGTGCAGGTTATTACGAACGCTGAAATTAAGCAGACTTATTTCACAATCATTGAGGAGAAAGTAAGTATCCCCAGGATTTTAATAGATTAAACTTATTTTTTCTTTCTATGAGCCTGTCAAAGTGACTCTAATTTGCCTGATGGAAAGCATGAGCAGAATCTAAGAGTAGTGTTCACCATACTCACTGCGAATGCAACAATGCAGCATGGGGACCCACACTATGGCGGCCTAGTGATGCTTCTGCATCATTGGGCCTCTGGTCTTGCAGTTACCAAAGAAACACGACAGCACGAATCCTGTCATTTTTATTTTATGTTGATCTTCTGTGCGAGGGTAGTACCGCAACCTTAATATCAGCAGTCGCATACGCAGTGAAGCAGTTACTTAACACAGTCATTGTATAATGGACTAGCATTCGCCCGCGGCCCCGCCCGCGTTTAGGATAGTATTGAAATTTTAAAAATCTCTACAAATTTAAACTTATTATGTTATTCCGATGTCTAAGCTATTTTACTGCAAAGTCTCATGAAAATCCGTGCAGTAGCTTTTGCGTGAAAGAGCGACAAACACACATCCTTACAAACTTTCGCATTTATAATATTAGTAGGATAGTAGGCTTATACAGTTTTGTTGATTGTAATTTAACTGCCAGGTCTCTGGTATTTATTTGTTCAGTGTCATGACAAATTAAAAGTATGCAATGTCACCCTAAAAGTTGACTAACGGAGCAACAATTTTTTTTTTGCCTGCGTCTGTACACTGCCTGTGGGAAGCTTAGAACAGATATGTACATATGGCGGTACAAAGTAGTAGGCACAACTAGTAAAACTTTTAAATCTGTACAATTATATAATATTGAAGTATCTGTTTGTAATTTCAAATTAATAGCTTTTCACTAAATGTATATCTAAGTTTATAATAATATAGGACTTTAATCAGAAAAAAGATTTCTGTTTTTTTATCCATCGTCGTTCGTCATTGATATGGAGGAGTAACAGAGTAGACGATAGCACACAGCCTTGCGGGACACCAGTATTCACAGGTCAGAGCATTCACCGTCGACTACGACCTTTATGCTTCTACCTGCTAAAAAGCTGGTGACCCATTCGCATAATTTCTCGGGCAGCGCATAGGACGGGAGCTTCGAAAGAAGAGCTTTGTGCCAGACCCAATCGAAGGCCTTCGTAATGTCCAAACTAACTGCCAAGGCTTCCCCCTTAGTCTCAATCGCCTGTGCCCAGCGATGTGTCAGGTATACCAGAAGATCACCAGCTGATCGACCCTTACGGAAACCGTACTGCTGGTCGCTAAGCAGATGATGATCCTCTAGGTACCGCAGGAGTTTATGGTTAATGATGGACTCCATTATTTTCGAGAAGAGTTAGAAGAACGAAAGAAGAAAGAAGAGAGAAGTTATGGCTATGGGCCTATTGTTGGACAGATTTGGGCGGTTGCCTTTTTTAGGGATCAGGTGGACCAATGCTGCCTTCCATGATGTCGGGACTACGCCAGAAGAGTAGAATTGCCGAAAAAGACGCGCTAAGACTGGTGCCCGCACACCTTCAACACAATAGGAGGGATTCCACCCGGGCTACTCGACTTATGGATATCAAGGGATAAAAGTGCTAAGCGTACTTATTGAGCGTTGGTGGAACTAGATATCCAGCATACAGCTGCGGTATGGTAGGCGGCTCCTGTTCCCCGTCGTCTAAGGTCGAGTTGGACGCAAAGTGTTCTGCCAGAAGATCGGCTTTCTCCTTTGCGTCATGGGTCAACGGATTATTTCCTATGTGCAGAGGTGGAAAGGATGGCTTACAAAAATTCCCTTCGATAGCCAAGAGACCAAGAGACTTGGATTATCCAGCGAGAAGCACAACTGTCTCCAAGGGTAGGACGCAAAGAAGGATCGCATCCCATCCCAATCTGCTGACTTGTAGTGCCACACCTGATGGCTGCGTGCAACTCGCGACCGCGGCGAGCGTATGATAGGCACTGTACTCCGGTCAAGACAATGGTCTGAAGAGCCATTACGTTACGTATACGCGGTAACCGTCCGGATGAGAAGTCAGCAGAAGGTCTAACAGTGAAGGATTCTGGCCCTCCACATGTGGGACTCGCGTGGCGTGGTAACCAGTTGTGTCAGCCGTATGCCAGGGCGAAGTCGTGAACAGATCTTCCCGCATGATCCGTTTCACTGGAACTGATCCGGCGTGGTGGGCGTTAAAATCGCCAAGTACGATGATCTTTGCGGAGGGGATCTGTTGCTGCACGAAGTCTGTAGCCCATGTAGCCATCTGGATGTGCTCAATAAGTCGGTCAGTTTCGGCATCGCCGCTATGGGACCTGTAGAGGCACGCATAGACGCTGGGATGGTCGTCTACACGATGGTACGTCCTACAAGATTGCTGAGGCTACGAGAGCTAATATCGTCTCTGAGGTACACGCACGTCTCTTTCCGGCGTTAGAGATGGAGTGTTCAAGTCCGTACCTAGGGTAAGTGAGGTAGGATGTCTCAGCTGGAGGCGAAAAAATGTTATGGTACTTAATTTAATCTAAAAAAAAAATTACTACAACTTTCATCTTTGATATACCATTTAAACAAACGAATAAACTGTCTTAATCTGAATTAATTACTTCTTGAATTTTAGAAATCCTTCCTTTTTCCAAAATTACTATTAACTTTGCTGTTTTGTATGAAGTATGTGTGTAAAGAAACGTTTTACAAAGCTAAGCTGTGTTTCCAGTCTGTGACGAGTGTGGCCAATATGTTTTAGGTATTTATTTAATACAAAAAAAAATTAAGTCTGGTGGCCTCGCGAGGCCCCTTTAAGTGCGAGGCCGTGGGCGTGGGCCCACTGCGCCCACGCCTGGCTACGCCACCGCTAACATAAGTAGCAGGGACAAAAAACTTTTGAGAGTAGGACTGCGATACGTATACTAATTTCTGAAATGGTTTCTGGGGATCCTGGACTATTCGTTTAAAACTAGATGAAAAATATTTTTTCAATCCCAATGGCACATCTGTTCAGTTGCCATTTTACAAAAATGAACTACCGCTGCCTCATTGGCGCAGTAGAAGCGTAAGCGACTGCTGTGATTGAGATATCTGGTTCGATTCTTGGGTTGGACCAAATGTAAAAACATTAGACATGACATGATCTGAAAATATTAGTTTCTGAGTTTGGGTATTTTCCATGCATAATATGTATATATTTAGATAAAAATATATAAGTATTTTATCAGTCAATCTAGCTTTCATATTAGGAGCTCTGTTTAGTTTGAAAATAGATGGCGTTGTGTGTCAGATGTCAGAAAATATTATTTCTAATATTAAACAGATGACACATTTGCTTAATTTTTTTAAACGTAGCTGCCAAAAGGAGTCTACTAAGCCTGATAGAAATCATGAGTGGTGGCCATCAAAAATGTTTGTACTTTAAAAAAAAAAGAAAATGGTTGTCTGTAAAGTCAGTTTCCGGACGATAATTTTATGTGATAACGTTATAAGAAAATATTGATGAAAAATATGCGTCACAAACCGAACGCTTAGGCCGATTGTGCCTCTCTCTCGCTTGCACGCTCTGTTCAGGCGGAACGTGACAATGAGTCATGCTTTTTCGTGCGTGCAGCCGGCGTTCATCAATTTATAACACGTTATCACGTCAAAAAAATCATCTTAACGTTTTTCTTCCAGCTTCCAACCCCAGGTGCACTGATCCTCTGCTGGGAGTGTGTCGCCAACATCGTGAGGTTTATTACGTTCAGGCGTCAAGTGAAGGCCGCGCACGATGTTTTGCTCAAACACATGGTAAGGGATATAACTCACACGTTTGTGGTCAGAGGCGGCATTAGAATTGTGGACTGACTCTTAGTAAGTCTATAATATCTATGGTTATTTTCGTTGTTGTTCTTTTTTAACCGACTTCAAAAAACGAGGAGTGTGTTCGCGGATAACTTTGTCGTTTATGAAAATTATGAACCGATTTTGATGATTCTTTTTCTAATGAAAAGGAGATCTGATGATGGCATCCAAGAGAAATCGAGTCGAACCTTGAAGTCGGTTTTTGTTTTTGTTAAAATTTTTTTGAACCTTTTTTTTGTAGAGATGTGCTGTCAATAAGTTTGAAGCCCACAAGTCGGTTGTAAAAAAGCTGACCGATTGGGTGTTTGTAGTTTCGATTTTTTTCTGACAGTTTCTGCAGCTGATTTGTTACCACTGCGAGCGTGTTTGATTTTACTATTGCACTAATCTTAGCAGTTTTTTTTGTTAAAAAGTTTTTTTTTTTTTAAATAAAAAGACAACTCCCGCACTAGGAATAAATCCTGTGTCGCGGGGGACTTTACAAACATACATGAAACGGACACAAAGAACGTCCAGACTCAGAACAACAATTTGTGGATCACACAAAGTGTTGTACGTGTACGTGGGATTTGAACCCACGACACTTGGCGAAGTAGGAAACGGCGTGGTGACCGTTAAACCACTAGGTCAAACGTGCAGTCAAACGAACGTGCAGTAACGAACAGTTACCTGTAACTGTTCTTTAAAGAGATTTTTCTTTTAACCAAAATAGATTTTTTATCCAAAATCTACAAATACATACAAGTAAAGTCGATAGTCAGTGCTCTTTTGCCGACTAGACAGTAACTACAAAAGTGGCCAGATAGTCGGCTTTACCGACTAGTCGACATATCTCCAGCTTTATCTTCTTTATCTCGTCTACAGTCTGCAATCGTTAACGCTGGTGTGGCGGGTGTCTGTGGAGGAATGGGTGTCATGTCCCTCTAACACAAAGGGAAGATCCTCCGACTAGGCGACGTGATCATGCCTGGCGGGCCAACTGCCCAACGGTTGATGTTGGGATGTTGTATACATGTTAATTGGCGCGAGAACTTCTATTGCGCGATTCAGGATTGGTAGTTTCTTAGTTTCCTTCGTTACTCCGTAGTTCAACGTATCTTCGGTAGATGGCGCTGAAATATGTTATGTTGTTGTTGCGCTGTATGTGGAGGTCGCCACATGTCCATGAGCGGTGATAATCGCTTACCATCAGGCGACACGTCAGCTCGTTTGCCCCCTATTACATAAAATAAGAAAAAGTGCGTTGCTGGCCTTTTAAGAAGGAGTACGCTCTTTTCTGTCTGTTACGTTTTCAACGCTAAACCGTTCCACTGATTTCAATGAAATTTGGCGTCGTCGAGATACTTTGATTGTTGAGGAAGGACATAGGTTACTCTACCGCGGGCAAAGCCACCAGATGCATATACTTCAAAATATTGTTATTAAGTAGCTGACCCGGCGAACTTCTTCGAATTTTGTGAATATTTTCTAAATTATCGAAAAAAATCTTTTAGTAAGCCCGTCTCAACTTCCGGCAGCGCTGCAGTGTATAGAACCAAGCGGACTAGTAGAATATAACACCTCCTTTTTTTAATTTTCTTCTATACAAACCTTGTCCTGACAATAACAAATACATAAAAAAAGAACTATTCAATTTGGTCCAGGCGATCGAAAGTTATGGGCGTACATACATTTTTGTGATTCATTTTTATTTATGTAATTAAGAATATATAGATATAAAGCAAAATATTATTTCAAAGTACATTTTCAGGTATCTCCAGCGGACATCACAAGTTTATCGAAACTGACTGTCGTTAGAAATAATATAGAAATAAGTATTAATGATACTCTTGAGAAAAATATATTTACACCTAATATTAAACAAGAAAATTCTCTGACTAAAATTTATTGGACTAATTCAGAAGAAACACAATCTAACGTGTCATACAGACAGTTAGACGAATGTAATATTCGTATAGAATCTGTAAGACATGTTGAGAAGATAGAAGATGTACCATCAGATGCTGCACGGAGAGATGAAGAGTTTATCAAGATTGAAGTTGATGGAAGTCTAAATGATGTGGAGGAAAACTTTGTGGATGATGCGTTTCAACATCACAATGAAGATGATGTTAAGAAAATTGTTGTAAGTATTTATTGTGTCAATAGTAAGTATATGGTTAATTTGTTAATAATAACAGCCCGGAGTATGGAAGCCTTAAGGTATTTTACGCCCATGCCCCGGAAAACACGTTAAGCCGTTGGTCCCGATTGTCATGAACATCTATGGCAATCGTTATTGAGAAGTCAGAGCCCTCAAATGTACTGAAAACTAATGCATCCTTCAAATTCAGTTCATCCGCAGGGTGGCGGAGGTCCGATGCCAGTCGCTCTGTGGAAATTCAAAGTAAAATCGATTGAACTAGTAAATGACCGCAAATAATATTGGGAATAATAAAGGCTAGGAAGAATAGTAAGCATATGGATAAAAGTAGCCAATCTAAAGCCGCGTCTCCACTGAAATTGTTGGCGTTTTATTCGTGTTTTTAACAATCAAATATATAAAATCAATGTACATCTAGCGCCATCTATCGCAACTCGAGCGAACTACATTAAACTATACTGGAATAAGGTGCAGAATAAACAGTATCAGGGCGTACCAAGAGTGGGCGCCACCTAATTTATTTTTTTATTGGAAGAAAAATAACACAAAGGTGGTGTTTGGATAGTCCCAATGTTGCCAAAAAACCCAATTATAAAAAAAAATACCGAGCGACGCTCAGTCATCCAGGTACTGTACGTTTAAACGAGCAATTCTTGTTTATATATATAATCTGAATCTCAGAAACGGCTCCAATGATTTTCATGAAATTTAGTATACAGGGGGTTTCGGGGGCGATAAATCGATCTAGCTGGGATTCATATTTAGAAAATGTCGTTTTATTCTTGTTTTCAACAATTAACTTTATCGATAAATAATCAGTGTCCATCTAGCGCCATCTATCGCAACTCCAGCGAACTACATTAAAATATACTGGAATAAGGTCCATTGCGCTATCATCGGTGCAGAATAAACAGTACCAGGCCGTACCAAGAGAGGGCGCCTCTAAACTTATTTTAAAAAAAACCTGCTTCAGCATGCATAGGCCGGCTTGACCGGAGTGATACCACGGCCTCACATAAAACCCGTGTGAAACAGTGCTTGAGCTGTGTTTCACCGAGTGAGTGAGGATTCCGGAGGCCCATACCCCAACCCCTCCCCCACCTACAAAGGCTGACAACGCACTTGTGACGCCTCTGGTGTTGCGGGTGTCTATGGGTGGCGGTAATCGCTTACCATCAGGCGATACCCGCTCGCTCGTTTGCCCGCCTATTCTATATATAAAAAAACCAGGTACTTATAATTTTATCCGAGCCGTTTGAGCTTGAAGTAACAATTATAACTCTCATAATTAAAATAATGTAGTGAAAATATTCTGTGCATTTATAGGTAGAATTAGAACCAGTTAACGATGAGAAGACCGAGGTGAAATCAAAAAGAAATAAAAAGAAAATAGTAGAAGGTGAATTTAATAATTCTGACGAAGAGCCGCTTAAGAAGAAGAAAAAGACTGAGAAAGAGAAGAAAGATAACAGGGAAAAGAAAGAAGATGAAGGTGAGAGATTTTGTTTTGATTGTTCTCTAAGGTACATGAGAGATTATAAATCTAGCGATTAGCGTATGCGACTGCCAATCAAGAGGTCTGGGGTTCGATTCCCAGGTCGAAAAAAAAATTGTTGTTAAGTTTTTCTAACAAGAAGATTCTAGTAACAGCCCTCATGAACACCTCACAGACCACCTTTTATGTTTCTTTCTTTTAGAATTTAAGTCATAACATCTTCCACACTCTACTCCCCCCAAATTTAAGTCATTTCATCTTTCTCCCCAAATTCGAATCATCATTTCTTTCTAAATTAGGGGGATTCGAAGATATTATCCCTATGGTCGAACCAGCTCATTTAAACGGAATCTTAATAGGCCGCCATATATAGATAGATAGAAAAATCTTTACTTGTACACCGCATTACAGAGATTTTCAAGAGAGCACATAAAATGACAAATATATTGTACATAAATTAAATTAAAAAGCTTTTTAAAAACAAGCTTTAACGGGAATGCATCGAGACGAATCAAACGAGTCCAAACTCGATGATGTTGCGACGTTTTTATACAGAGTTCCTATGGCCACCTTCCAGCTCCAGCATCAGATCAGCTCCATGTCATTATAATATTGTATTGTCACGCTGTATACATATGCTTGCAAAATTTCAGCAAAATCGGTTGAAGATATCAGCTTCAAAATTGAGTTGCAAGATTCCACCCGAACATACAAGCATACATACATACATTGTTAATAAAAAGATTGTAAAAAGCGGCCATATTGCAAAAAGCATGCTACCTTCTTGCACTGTCTGCATTCGCAATGAGTGTCATGACCACTACTCTTGAATTCAGGTCATGCTTTCCACCAGGCAGAGTCACTTCGTCAGGCTACATGTTTTTTTTTTGCAGTTTCTGGTAAAAAGACGGAAAAAAAATCGGATGCAGAACAACCCGCCGGGGTTGTGTCCAACCCCGGGGTTATTAAGAAACTGAAGCAGCTGAATGTCGCTGAGGGGCAGGTGGAAATGGTGATCCTCAGTTGGGAAGAGGTGAGCGTTCAAATACACCAATTTCATATAAGGCTTTGCTGACCTTTGGGGGGAGGGGAGAGGGGTTGGGGTATGGGCCTCCGGTATCCTGGGTCACATGGCGCGGCATCCTTCCCGCTTTCCGCGGTGGGCTGTTGCCAAGCTGGATAGGGACCTACTAGAGGAGGCGGCCATTATTCAATCTTGGCTGTCTCCGCAGGCCTTAACCGAGGAGGTCGGCGTGGACGTAGGGGCTGGCCGTTTCCGCGATGCGATTACGCAAATTTGCGATACGGCCATGCCCCGCATCCAAGGTCGTCGACCTCCTCGGAAGGAGGTCTACTGGTGGTCCCAGGAGTTGGCGGACCTCCGTGCGGCCTGTACTCGTGCCCGGAGGTCCTACACCCGTAGCAAGCGACGCCACTGTGGAGACGGTGGCGGGGACCAGCTTCATGAGAAGTACCACGAGGCGCGGAGGACTCTGAAGCTGGCCATTTGCCGCGCCAAGGAGGAGAAGAGAAAGGAGATGCTGGAGGGTCTCGACCGTGACCCCTGGGATCGCCCATACCGTGCGGTGCGTCAGAAGCTCCGCACGTCGGGCCCTCCCCTTACCGAGACTCTCCAGCCCAGCTTCCTGCAGGAAGTGTTCGAGGGCCTTTTCCCTGAGCGGGCGGAGCACACACACCCGTCGATGGCCTATGCGGTCGGAGACGACAGGGGTAGAGAGGACGATGTGCCGCCCGTTAGGGAATCGTAGGTTGGGGCGGCTGTTCTTCGGATCCGTTGCAAGAACACCGCCCCCGGGCCGGACGGGATTCCAGCCCGAGTGATGACCCGAGCCCTCGACCATATGTCGGACCGCCTCAGGGAAGTGTTGGACGCTAGCCTGGCGTCCGGGCGCTTCCCTGAGTGCTGGAAATGCGGGAAGCTGGTCCTGTTGAGGAAGCCGGGACGGCCTGCCGATTCGGTCGCGGCCTATAGGCCCATCGTGTTGCTGGACGAGGCGGGTAAACTTTTTGAGAGGATACTCTCTGCCCGCAACGTCCGGCACCTCTGCGAGGTGGGCCCCGACCTGTCGGACGCCCAATTCGGATTCCGAGAGGGGCGTTCGACGGTCGATGCCGTGATGCGCCTTAGGGCCGTGACCGAAGAGGCAGTGAGCTGTGGCGGCGTGGTGCTGGCGGTGTCCTTGGACATCGCCAACGCCTTCAATAGTCTGCCATTTAGCTGCATCAGGGAAGCACTCCATTACCACGGGGTGCCAGAGTACCTGAGGCGGCTAGTGGCAGACTATTTAGAGGAGCGTACCGTCGTGTACGAGGACCGAGTGGGCGTCTTGAGACGGCGACCCATGTCGTGCGGCGTTCCGCAGGGGTCTGTCCTTGGACCACTCCTGTGGAACGTGGGATACGACTGGGTCCTACGAGGTCGTCTCCCCCCCGGGCTGGGCGTAATTTGTACAGCCCGGGGGGCGAACTTCCAAGAGGCGGCGCGCCTGGCCACCTGGGGTGTTTCTCTGGTGGTCGGGCGCATCGAGGCGCTGGGCTTACGGGTGGCCCTGGACAAGACGGAGGCCCTACTATTTCATGGGCCCCGTCGTGGTCCGCCCCCCGGCGCCTCCATAGCGGTCAACTCGGTCCTTGTACCGGTTCGGGCCCAGATGAGGTATCTGGGCCTGATCCTCGACGGTAGGTGGCTCTTCGACGAGCACTTCCGACAGCTTGGTCCGAAGCTGGTCGACGCTGCCTCCGCCCTTGGGCGACTTTTGCCCAATTTGGGTGGAGCCAGCGTCGCAACGAGACTCCTCTACACGGAGGTTGTCCGGTCGATGGCGCTGTATGGCGCACCGGTGTGGGTGGCGGCTCTGACTGCCCTAAATAAGGCTCGCCTCTGGCGGCTCAGAGGGTATTGGCAGTCAGAGCCATACGCGGATACCGCATGGTGTCGACCGAGGCGGCGTGCGCCTTGGCTGCAACACCCCCGTGGGATTTGGAGGCGGAAGTGCTCGCCGAAGTTTATGGACGGGTGGCTGAATATCGGGCGGAGTATGGCTATCGCCCTCCGCCCGAAGAGGTACGCGAGTGGCGTGAAGCCGCCCGTCGAGCCACTATGGCTAGATGGTCGTTCCGGCTGGAGACTCCACGTGCTGGCTTTGCCGCCGTGGAGGCTCTCCAGCCGGTCATCCTCGAGTGGGCAGGGCGGCAGCACGGGACCCTTTCCTTCCGACTGACGCAGGTCCTTTCCGGGCACGGTTGCTTCGGGAAGTACCTGCACTCGGTCGCCAGGAGGGAATTGAGTCCCGCCTGCCACCACTGCGACTGCAGTGAGGACTCGGCCCAGCATACGCTGGCGATCTGCCCTGCATGGGCGTCGCAGCGCCGGGCCCTCACTGCAGTCGTCGGAGGAGATCTCTCGCTACCGGCCGTCATACGCTCCATGGCCGGTAGCGATAGCAGTTTTACCGCGGTCGCAACCTTCTGCGAAGAAGTCATCTCGCAGAAGGAGGTGGCGGAGAAGGCCCGGGAGGATGATATCCACTCGGACCCAATCCGCCTCCTGCGAACCGGGCGGCGGAGGCGCGCCTATCAGCGCCTCATGCCGCCCTGAGTGTGGCCGCGGATGGTCGGGACGGGTTTTCCCCTCCATCCGCTCTAGTGGCCACCCGCGAGGGGGTGACGTACGCGTGTGCCGTACGTCGCCTAAATAGATAGTTCTAACAGCAGACGGTGCCCGCTTCAGTGCGGGCAAGCGCTGGGAGGGGTCCGGACGTGTTAATAACAGCAGTTCCCGGATTCCTCCCTTCACAGGCGCAGAGTGGCACACCGTGTGGTTTTAGTCGGTTCGAGTCCGACACACCGCCCCGCCGCAAGCCCCGGGGGGCGCGGGTGAAGGTCCGAGGGGATTTCCACACGTTAAATAAAAAAATAAAAATTGGCCTCCGGTATCCTCACTTACTCGGTGAAACTGCACAAGCGCTGTTACACACCGGTTTTCTGTTAGGCCGTGGTATCACTCGGGTCGAGCCGGCCCTTGCATGCCGAAGCGTGGCTCTCCCACTTAGCCCAAGCGCGCACTGGTGACCAGAGCAACGAAATGTATGCTTTGTATATGATATGACCCGAACTGTCACTGCGATACTTGTGACGCCTCTGGTGTTGCAGCTGTCCATGGGCGGCGGTAATCGCTTACCATCAGGCGATACGTCTGCTCGTTTGCCGCATATCCCAAAAAAAAACAACTTCCTGCTGTATCTTTGTCTGTGTCTGTTTATCCCAGGTGGAGGAAGAGAGAAAGAAAGCCCTGACCAGCGTGGTGTTCACTCGCCACGAGTACAGGTGTCAGGACTGCATCGTGGGGTTCAACCACAAGTTCAAGCTGGTCAACCACATGAAGAAACACGACCCTGTGAGTATTGGCTACTGTCCGTGTGGTGATGGATTGACGATACGGAGTGTCACCACCCCTATTCACCCCGTGGGTGTCGTAAGAGCCGACTGAGGGAGCAAACTACCAGGACAACAGCACTGCAAAGAGGAAGAACACTTAAAACAACTTATTCATCCTGTGAGAGTCGACTAAAGGCGCGTCGCCACCAAAATTGTTGTCAATTTCAGTGTTTCAAACTGTTTGCAACACTTAAAAAAATCGCCAACTTTTGTTTCCATTGTGTCTACACCGAGTGGCCAACAATTTGAAAAACATTCGAACTAAGCGTCTTCACAGAGCCAATAAAAAACTGCAACAAGCGTATTCTTTTGATGTTTACCGCCAAAAACAGAAACACCGTTCCAACATTTGTTGACAAATTTTGTTGCCAACACAAAGAAATTACAGAAACTTTTGTCACCAACACGTGTTGACAACACAAAAATTGACAACTTTTGTTCGGTGGAGACCCGGCTTAAGGGAGCAAACTACCAAGACAACAGCACTACAAAGAGAAGGAATACTTGACACAGAGCTTTTACCAACCCGTCTGGCCAGCGTGGTATATAGTAGGACAAATCCTGTTTGCTAAGGAGAGACTGTCAATGTTGTATGTTTGTATGTTCCAGTCGGCAGGAGAGCTGGTCTGCGATGTGTGTCAAGTGAGGTGTCGGGACACAACTGCGCTGGGTGCTCACAAGAGAAAACACAGAGTCAGGTGAATTTCGTTCTTATGTTTTAAGTCATAAGGTTAAAATTTGACTAACAGGACATGTAAACTGTAATTTTGTTTTATCGTTAATATATTTTTTCACCTATTTTTTTTAATAAGGCTAGCTAAGTCCAGCGGTGTTACCTGTGGTACAACAGCAACCGCGGGTAAAGCCGCGGAGCAAAGTTAGTCTAAAATAATTTGGCTAAGTTACTTCTTATTTCATCAGCTATCTGCCAGTGAAAGTCCCGTCAAAATTATTTATTTGTATAGATTAAAGACAGATCTCACAGATTATAGGAGAGGTTTGAAGTCACATATAATCTTAATTAACTGACATTTGATTTTCAACACTATAATAAGTGAAATAAGGTTGAAAATTTCCTAACAGTTAATGGTTGGCCATGAGTTTGTTTGCCCTTTCTTCTCATAAGGCTCAACTCCTTGGAAATGGGCGGTTGTAGATCGGCACAGGCAAATACACGTAATAGATTTTGTATGAGTTTAATTTTTATTAAGCTTATTTGCTTGCTATTTGACAAAACAGAGATTGTTGCTATTGTGTGTGTTGATCTATGACTTTAGAGTCTACATAAAAGACGATTTCAAACAATTTAAAAAAATTTATGAAATAAAGAGAGTTTGAGTTTGAGTTTGGTTCGTAGTTCAGAGTAATCTTGATTACTTGTCACACGATTCTGAACTCTATAGTAAAGCGATAAGGTTGAAATTCCCAATTGTAGTACTAAAGTGTATGTATAGATGGCGTTGCTGTACTTGTGGTTCGACGTGGTCATGTGCGGCCGTGGCGGCCGACCACGTGACACGAGCTCACCACGCTCCCCCCCCCACACACACCTGCACCGTCTGCGGGCACGCCGAGCCGTGAGTATACCGCCTTACACCTCCTCGGCGCTACTGGGCGCCTGGTACTGCACAACTCAAACGGCTTTGGCTATCGGAAGAACAACCCCCCCCCCCCTCCCCATTCTAGCAGACACTCAAAGGACAAGCAACTAAAGCAATGAATGTTTTTTGTGGAAATGTCCATTGTTCATTAATTTATCTTTCTAATCTTAACATTATCGGCTTGACTTAACGTCTGGTACTTTTCACCGTCTTGATGCCGCGTGAGAGCCATGTAATAGTACATTATTGCAAAGGCCGGGAAATAGGCAATTGCAGGTCGAGTATGAGTTTGAAAAGTTGGCAAAAAGTTAATCCGATTAACGATTAAAAATTACGATTAAAAAGTTAATCGCAAATTTTGCGATTAATTAATCGTAATCAGAATTTTGCTGATTATGATTATTAATCGTAATCGTTATTCACGATTAAAAATGTATGATTAATAGATAAAGTTTGAAAAGGTTAAAAATAAAAAAACTTGCATAGCTTATCAACATTTTTTGGTCCTTTTTCTTGTCTTAATTATAAAGTACAATAGACGGCCTTATTGCTAACAGTTCTTTTTTTTTTTTTTTCGTTCTTTAAAAAAGACAACTCCCGCACTAGGAAGAAATCCTGTGTCGCGGGGGACTTTACAAACATACATGAAACGGACACAAAGAACACCCAGACTCAGAACAACAATTTGTGGATCACACAAAGTGTTGTCCTACGTGGGATTTGAACACACGACACTTGGCGAAGTAGGAAATGGCGTGGTGACCGTTAAACCACTAGGCCAAACGTGCAGTAATTTCTCCCAGGCAACCTATGTATGTACATGTATGCAGGAAACAGCGATAGTTGTAGGTGTACACACAAACATACATACATAATTATGTAAATGTATGTATATTTGTGTGTACTATGTATGTAACATATAATATATAATTTTATATAACATAATACATATACATACATAGATAAAAACAAAAGCGGCCAAGTGCGAGTCGGACTCGCCCATGAAGGGTTCCGTAACAGCAAGTAACTTAATATAATTTTTTGTTTTGTTTTTTTATATTTGTGTTGATTAATTGAAAGGTAAATGAGGGGTGTAATTTCAAAACCCCCTAAAGAAATAACTACGGACACTTTTACATATTTTTACATCAAAGAATTTATTGCCATAAGAATTATGTTTACTACAACATATTCAAAATAATCTTCTTATTAAAACTTTCTTTAGGATTATTTAGAGGGTTTTGAAATTACACCCCTCAAATATCGGTTTACGATTTACGAGTATGACGTATTAAAAAAACCTACTTACTAGATCTCGTTCAAACCAATTTTCGGTGGTAGTCTGCATGGTAATGTACATTGTAGAAGTGTCGGCTGATAGGTAGTGTGATAATAATAAATAGTTCTACATTCACGGATCAATCTTTTGCTTCCACTTTATATAAATGTACAGAACAAGCAGATATATATATAAGGTACAGAAGGAGAATAGAAGCAGAATACACAAAGAGAAATACAGCGATATAGCAACATACGAACGGACAAGTAATTAGCGGGCAACGCGTATAAAGGTTGTGAGCCGACTCCTCCACAGTGGTGACCCCGACGTGATTGGAAGCAGCCTTCGAAGCAGCATCAGCACGCCACCATCTTGTTCACTCCCACAGCAAGTCTCACAGCCAGCCAGCAACCTCGGCCTCAACAGGAATTCACCACACGCAGGACGCGACCGCTCCAGCCTGGTTACCCCTACGGCCTCATCAGCGTCTAGGCACAGCACACTGCAGCTACGGTCCATGTAAGCAGAGCATGTCTCTCCCGTCTACGCAGCAGCCAGCCACTACGCAGCAACCGCCCCGACTCACTGGGGACTTCACCGCAGCACCGCGCACCGCCTGCCATCCCGACTCACTGGGATCAGCGGACTTCAGCCCCGACTCACTGGGACTAGCGGCACGCAGTTCCGACTCACTGGAACTTGCGGCACTCAGTTCCGACTCACTGGAACTCACTCCTGGCACTGGCAAGCTCCACAACAGAGCACAGACAGCTGACTCAACAATGCATCAACCTCCACATACAGCGCAACAACAACATAACATACTACAGCGCCATCTACCGAAGTTACACTGAACTACGGAGTAACGAAGGAAACTAAGAAACTACCAATCCTGAATCGCGCAGTGAAAGTTCTCGCGCCGATAATCATATATACAACATCCCAACATCAGTCCCCCACATACATCATATATTTTTTTACAGGGGGGGGGGATACACATTTTACCACTTTGGAGGTGTCTCTCGCGCAAACTAATAAGTTAAGAAAAAAATGAAATTTGAAATCTCAGTATCATTTTTGAAGACCTATCCATAGGTAATCCGTATGGATTTGATGAAAATAAAATTTTTGAGTTTCAGTTCTAAGTATGGATATAGTAGGATTATAGTCTACATACTGCTGTCGCTTTTCCATGTAGCTAACGAAAAACTGTAACAGGTGTGTCGTACATTGATTATTATAATTTGATTATAAATTGATTATGATTTGTCATGCCCTGATCATGAAGAAGCGAAGACGAACATATAATTTATTGCTTGTGTACAAAAACTTTTTATAAAAAAAAAAAAACCGACTTCCAAAAAACATCCAACGAAAACTCTCTGCCAAAAACACACTTAAAAGCGTAAAATAAACTGGTTCTTCATAAATTTCCTATACCTAATTCTTTATTCATTTAATTTAAATAGTAGTATTGTAATGTGTGCTAGGTACCTAGAATCTGTTTGAAGTCGGTGCCAAGTGACTATCGCTTAGACTTTTGTAATTGTTCGTTTGTATTCTTTTTGGCTTAGCACCGACTTCAAACAGATTTTAGGTACCTAGCACCCATTATAATACTACTATTTAAATGAATAAAGAATTAGGTATAGGCGATTTATGAAGAACCAGTTTATTTTACGCTTTTAAGTGTGTTTTTGGCAGAGAGTTTTCGTTGGATGTTTTTTGGAAGTCAGTTTTTTTTTTATAAAAAGTTTTTATTTTTCAGTTTTTAGTGCAAACAATCGTAGGTAAGCAGTAAGTTGAACTATTTCATCAAATTTCATCATCAAGAATACAAATTAAGGTCTATACGTACGTGTAATATTAAAATCATCCTCTAATCCCTAACTGTTGAAGAGTTTAACCTTCTATCATCAGCTCACCTAAATAATTTGAAAGAATACGACTAAAGGTAACATATGTACATATGATATTTAAAGATTTATCATCCAACTCCTAACCGTTAAGGAGTTGTACCTTACATCATCAGCTCATCATCATAAAATGATGACTACCAGACGCAAATATCGGTGTAACTTCAGAAAATATTCGAAAAACATAGTATGTGCCTATAAAAAATTAGGGTTTCCCTCGATTTCCCTGGGATCCCATCATCAGATCCTGATATGGTGGCAATGGGACCACCTCGGAAGCATACCCTTTCGAATACAAAAAATAATTCAAAATCGGTCCACAACTGACGGAGTAATCGGTGAACATACATAAAAAAAAAAAAAAAAACATACAGTGGAACATAGAACCTCCTCCTTTTTGGAAGTCGGTTAAAAATGAAGATTCTACTATTACTATCAGAATTTCTGATACTTATATTGTGGTAATTTTCTGAAAAGCACGTTTGGATTTGGGATCTTTTTTTTTTAATTGTCAGATTAAGCGAACCCCTCCAGATAATCGTCAGCCATATCTATCTTAATCTGACGCGCTTGAGTATGTATTTCAATATGACGATTATTTTTTGCACATTCTTATAACGGCCGTGAGTTTGCTTCACATCCAAATCGTCAGATTATTGAACGAGAGCTTTATCAACCGACTTCAAAAAGGAGGAGGTTCTCAATTCGACTGTATTTTTTTTTTATGATTGTTAGGTACCTCATAACTTTGGACTGGGTGAACCGATTTTGATGATTCTTTTCTTTATTTGAAAGCTGGTGCTTCCCAAATAGTCCCATTTAAATTTGGTCCAGATTGAAGTCGGTTTTTTTTTTGTTAAAACTTGTAATTATTTTAGGTTCACTTAACATCCCCCTTGAAAATATGACGCGCTCGATATTTTTTTTTTGTCATTTTCAATAATAATAATAATATTTATTTATCCAAAAATTACAACAACCATACACCAAAGTAGCTTTACAAGACATAAGAAACAATGGTTTTGCAACACTGATACCCATGGTAAGATCTAACTTGTGTTATGGGTATCAGGCCACAGCAAGTATCTACAACATTTGACCACTGCTAGTTCTATGAATCTATTGATCTATCTATGAATGAATGAATTTTACAGAATAAAATTAAAAGACTTCAAACCTTACGTACGACCACCCCCACCATGCAAACGATCAGATTAACATACGCACATTATTAAAAATACGTAGGACATGGATGCTATCAATATCTGACGCGCTCGAGTATGTCCATGCAACAGTATTTTTTTTACATTTTTGAACATGAAAAAATATACACCGATGAAAAAGTAAACAGTAAAAAGTATACAGTAATAACATTTTTTTCTTTATATCATCTAAGCTTTGCAACCCAATAGGTCTCTATGACGCTCGAGTAAATCCCCATTTAGCATCGTAGGCTCCTATTCGTATTAAGTACGCCTCGTGCAATTGTAATACAAGAAGTATTAATAAATAAAAGGTTGTGTTTGTCCAGGATTTTTTAGCCAACCCACCTGCGATATATTATTTATTTAATATACCTATTAAGTTTGATATAAACAAGTTTTATATCAATATAAATGATATAAATATACGATAACACGATATAAAAAAAAATGTTAAAATTAAAACCCCACTACGACAAAAAACGACTCTGAAAAAATATGAAACAAGTTTCAAAAGCCGTAGTCACGCGTTGTTAAAGTGTTATGGACTATGGTACATTACTAAGTTTCGAAAGCCGTAGTCCATGTAGTTTAATGTACCATAGTCCATAACACTTTAACAACTCGTGACTACGGCTTTTGAAACTTGTTTCATACTTTTTCAGAGTCGTTTTTTGAGTTGGGTTTTAGTTTTAACTTTTTTTTTATTTAACATGTTTTGGTGCCTCTATAATATTAATCACAATTATTAAGAAATATCACAATTATCGAATAAATACGGACAAAGTCACGAGAAAATGCTAGTAATATATATATTTTTGAAATGTACAAGTAACGCCCTTTTGAATGATACCAAACACGGTATATTTATCTCAAATTTATTTTTTAAGACAGTACTTTATGTCGGCTAGAGGGCGCCACATTAGATTCAGTGATACGTCATATAGCCTATAACCAGCGGACGATCAAGACGCTTCTAACGATACCTTATTTGTCCAGTTCTAATAAGTAGTTAAGGAGCTATGAGGGAACAGATGAACATACATACATACATAGCCTGTCAAAATCATTCCCCTTTGGCTTTGCCGTAGTCGGGTAAAAAGACTGCACGTTTGGCCTAGTGGTTTAACGGTCACCACGCCGTTTCCTACTTCGCCAAGTGTCGTGGGTTCAAATCCCACGTAGGACAACACTTTGTGTGATCCACAAATTGTTGTTCTGAGTCTGGGTGTTGAAACCATGAAACGGACACAAAGGTGTCCGTTTCATGTATGTTTGTAAAGTACAGGACAAAACACAGGATTTATTCTTAGTGCGGGAGTTATCTTTAAAAAAAAAACACTTCATCCAATAAACAGATGGGTGAAGGTCGTTTCTATTCGGATCTTAGACCATGAGTTTATTTCTTCTGCAGAACTTGGGGAAAACTTCGGATCCATAAGAAGATCCATGCAGAGAAGCAGAAGTGTGAGATTTGTGGCAAGACGTTCAGAGACAAAGACGCGCTGAGAATACACTTATTGTAAGTAATTATCTTCTTAATACTCTTCTTAAACGGTAACCCATCTAAATTCTAACCTGACTAGGGTTGCTTAACTTCGCTATGCTGAACACTAAGGTAAAAGAGCAGCAAGCAGGGAATTAAACTTAAATGTTCATTAAATATCGTATTAATATATAGATTTAATAACTACGATAAATATAAGTGTTTTGTTTCACCCAATACCTCTTACAGAGTGAAGTTCAATATCTGCAACTGCAAGGTAATCTATCCAGAACCTATCATCATCAACAACCCATAACGTCCCACTGCTGGGCTCGGGGAGAGGGTTAAGGCCACACGTCCCCACGCTGGCCGAGTGCGGGTTGGGGACTGGCAACACAACGTTGTGGCTACGTAATCTTGCCGTTGGATGTTCTTAAGCCGCCCAAAGGCATATTTACGTATTCAGACTGATCAGAATCCCGAATTGTGGAGTTCTTGGCTTCCTTTTTGGTGTTTTGCTTACAATACTTCAGTAAATTCATCTACTAAATGAGTTAGTTTATAGTAAATAAATTAAATTAGTTTACTGGAATGATTCGAGACGAATCAAACGAGTTCAAACTCGATGATGTTGCGACGTTTCTTTACATAGTTCCTATGGCCACCTTCCAGCTCCAGCATCAGATCAGTTCCATATCATTATAATATTGTATTGTCACGCTGTATACATATGCTTGCAAAATTCCAGCAAAATCGGTTGAAGATATCTGCTTCAAAATTGAGTTGCAAGATCCACCCGAACATACAAGCATACATACATACTCATTGCCTCGTTGGTCTCGCGGTTGGCGTGTGTGACTGCTGATCATGAGGTCTTGAGTTCGATTCCCGGGTCGGACCAAATGTTTGTATGATCTACAAATATTTGTTTCGGAGTTTGGGTGCTTTCTATGTACAATATGTATTTTCAAAAAAAAAGTATATAAGTATTTATATCAGTTGTCTAGTACCCATAACACAAACTCTGCTTAGCTTGGGACTAGATGGCGTTGTGTGGTAGATGTCCGAAATATTTATTATTTATATATTATTATTATAGTTATTATTTATTCCAGTATACACAAAGGCGAAAAGGAGTACTCTTGTCCGCGTTGCGACAAGAAGTTTCTGCTCAAGAAGGGACTGGAGGTACATCTCGTGTCACACAATGAGTCCGAACAGCTTTACTGCCATCAGGTCAGTTACGATAACGGGTAACGAGTTATATCAGTAACGGTATTTAGCCAGTTACGTTATTATACCAGTAACTATGTTATAACAATAACGATATTAAACTAATTACATTATTAAAAAACTAATTACATTATTAAACCAGTAACTATGTTATAACAGCAACTATATTAAAATTGTTACGTTAATTTGCTAGTAACGGTATTAAACTAGTTATAGTGTTAAACCAGTAACGGTGTTATACTACGAGTAGTAAGGCCAAATTGGCCTCGGGAAGCTTGGCAGAACAAAACTGTGGAATGAACTATCGCCAGCGGGATTCTCGGACCAATACGACCTTCAAGAAAAGAGCGTACTCCTTCTTAAAAAGCCGGCAACGCACTTGTGACGCCTCTGGTGGTGCGGGTTGTCCATGGGCGGCGGTAATCGCTTATCATCAGGCGACACTTCTGCTCGTTTGCCCCCCCTATCTCATAACAAAGTTTATATTCCATAATTTTAAGCGCATTTAAATATAATCCCATCCATTTCAATAAATTTTGTTGCAAACTATACTTAAAGGTGTTCTTTATGAGAAATTTCAAAAGTCATAAGGGATCAATCCATAGTTGAAAGTAATAAAAAAGCTCCTGTGATCAATGTGGAATAAAAAGTCGGGCGTACATCTAGTAAAATTAAGTCAATGTTAGCAATAAAAGCAATCAAAAATTATCTTTTTAAGAAACATTAACATTATGTTCCATTAATATAACATATCATAAAAATAAATTTCGTAACAAACATAAACTAAGTAATGGCAAAAACCGCATTTAAATCCGTTGCGTACTTAAAAAGATCTAAGCTGACAGATAGCGCGAGCTACTTAATTTTATACTGTGTAAAAATATATTCGTCCATGATTATTTATTAAAATTGAACACCCTTGGAACACGACTGCATGTTTGGCCTAGCGGTTTAACGGTCACTACGCCGTTTCCTACTTCGCCAAGTGTCGTGGGTTTTATTCCCACGTAGGACAACACTTTGGATGATCCACAAATTGTTGTTTTGAGTCTGGGTGTTCTTTGTGTCCGTTTCATGTATGTTTGTAACGTCCCCCGCGACACAGGATTTATTCCTAGTGCAGAGGTTGTCTTTAAAAAAAAAAACCCACACTCGGCCGTTGACGAGTCACTTCAAGCCCGAGGTCTTTTCGATATGACAAGATACATTGCGTGCTTTGTAGGACATTCAAAACATTCTTCAAAGGCGAACAATTAATGAATATGTAACTAGTATAAAACACCGAAAGTAGATTGATTAGTTGCCAGGGTTAGTATGAAACAGTACCCGATACGTCTATGTAAAATATGAATGTGGGTGTTCAATCACAAATTCCCACGCTCAGGGACTACAGTCTTAATGTATATTTGTATTTATATCAGTTGTCTAGTACCCCCATAACACAAGCTCCGCTTAGCTTGGGACTAGTTGGCGTTGTCTGTTAGATGTCCGGAATATCCGAAATATTTATTATGTTTTTATGTACGAAATATATTAGTTAAAAAAATAACAAAATCCAATTCTGTAAATTTAAGCGTCGTTGTTATTTCTTTTAAAAACCGTATAATATCGCTATTGATTCGTTATTTGTCACATTACTAATAACGATAACTATTTATTAATATTGTAACTTTTATCCGAAATCATATTTTTAAGTAATATTTTTATTTCAGTGCAATAAGAACTTCAAGAACCGCATGACTTTTAATCATCATATGAAACACAACTTGAAACACATCGATCCCGCAGAGCTCAAGTGAGTACAATTAAATGTTGACTAGCTGACCTGACGAACTTCGTATCGCCATATTTTTCTTTCATAAATATTTACAAAATTTCAAAAAAAAAAAATATTTTTCCCGTTAACTTTTGATTTTCTTTCATACAAACTTTTTCCTAACAATAACGAACATACAGAAAAAAGAAATATCCGATTTGGTGCAGTCGATCGAAAGTTATGCGCGTACATACATTTCGGTGATTCATTTTTATAGATTTTATTATACATATGTTTAAATATTGTGTATGGATATTGACTTCTATGTTTATATCTATACCTACTAGCATCCCGCCCCGGCTATGCCCGGGTTCTTTACACCAAATATAATATAGCCTATGTTACTCTGAGGTGTGCGGCCTAATTTTTACCGACGTCTTCAACAAATATCGTTATATTTTAGTCAATATACTCTAAAATTTAACAAATTGTATACTAAAACCTTCCTCTAGAATCACTCTATCTATCAGTAATCCGTGCAATAGCTTTTGAGTTTTCCGCGAACAGACAGACAGACGCGACGGAGGACTTTCTTTTATAATATTGTTATGCTATAGAGAAATGGGTCTCGTATAATCTAGAAGACTCGAGATTTGGAGGACAGCGTCATCTAGTATCAAGTAGCGGACGACTATTGATTGACGATATTTTCAATGCTAGATGGCGCTGCAAGTAATAGATTACTGATTCTAGGAGATTATATTTGATCCAGAATGGTTTATCGAAAACTAGGGATCATTCCAGATATTTCGATAGCCCTATAAAAGCGGAGCGTGTTAGCCGTACGGGCCAGTATTGTTTGAATTAACATCGAAGCGATTTTCTAGTGCAACTAACGAGTAATTTAGTAAATTATTGTAAAAGTGTTGTCATTAATAAATATTGTGTTATTTTTTTGGTAATCAACCGAACACTTTTATTTAATTAATACCCGGCTTGTAACAATAATTAGGTATTAAAACACTCATGTGATACTATAATCACCCACATTCGTGTTTTAATACCCCAACAGTTGCATAAATAACTAAATTATTAGTAGGTACATTATTTTTCAATAAAACCGTTTAAATGAAAAACAAATAATTACATATTTCTTATTGCTATAAATGAGTATTAAGGATGCGTTGTAGGTATGCTTGCGGTTCTTGCGACAAGAAGTTTGCGAAGGCACGTCGACTGGAAGAACATGAGCATGCTGTCCATCTCAAGATCACTCCTATACGCTGTACTCTCCCGGGATGTGACTTTGTAAGTACTTCGAAGAATTTCTATAATAATGTGACAAAAAAAGCGTACTCCTTCTGAAAAGGCCGCCAACGCACTAGTGACGCCTCTCTCTCGCCTCGCCTTCTGGCGGAGGTAATCGTTAACCATCAGGCGATGGATCAGTTCGTTTACCCCGTATTCAGGACTTAAGGCGCCATTAATGTTCTCCACAACGGCTTTTGGATCACCTTGCTGCATTGTCTACATTCGCAATGAGTATGGTGACCACCACTCTTGGATTCTGCTTATGCTTTCTATCAAGCAGAGTAGAGTCACTTTAACAGGCTCATATATATTGTGGCGACTTCCACATACAACGCAACAGCAACACATTACAGCGCCATCTACCGAAGATACGTCGAACTACGGAGTAGTGAAGGCAACGAAGAAACTACCAATCCTGAATCGCGCAATAGACGTTTTCGCGTGATTAGCAAGTGTACAACATCCTAACATCTACCGTCAGGCATGGTCGAAGGATCCTTTTTGTGTTGGAGGTACATAACACCCGTTCCTCCACACATATACCCATACGTGATCACAAACTTCCGCATTACTAATATAAATAGCTTTTACCAGTCGGTTATTGAGGTAAAGACTAGCCTACGTTAGGAAGGTCTAAAGAATCAAATTATCTTATGGCTCGCCTGGTCGGAAGATCCTCCCCATGTGTTGGAGGGACATGACTCCCGTCCCTTAACAATATAATGAATGTAAAGTTATATGTGTGTAGGCGTGTTCGTCTCGTCCCGTGCTTCGAACCCACATCCGCATGGTACATCGCAACAAGCGCGCTGAGAGGAACCACGTGTGTGACACCTGCGGGAAGGCTTATCCTGTGAGTATACCACGTAACACAACTACTCACTGTATGGTCGCCTAGTGGTGTAGTCCCACATGGGACAACACTGTGTGATCAAATTTGGGAAATGTGGGAAAATCTTATGAGTTCTCGTCACCGACATGCTAATGTTTGATGTTGATAATTTTAATTTAAACATTAAGTTTTTTTTTTAATTTTACAAATAATATTCTAAGTTATAACTTTTCACTTCTATAGGAGTCCTTATGACTGGCATTTTTTATTATTATTATTATTTCCAATACACATACCTTAAGAAACACATCAATGGAAACTGCACCACGAAGACCTTGCGTTCCGTACGTACATTTCAATAATTACCGAGCAAAAAATGGAAAAAAAATAACGTTTATTGTATGGGAGCCCCCCCTTACATATTTATTTTAGTCTGTTTTTAGTATTTATTGTTATACCGGCTACAGGAATACAAAATCTGTGGAAATTCCAACTGTCTAGCTATCACGGTTCATAAGATACAGCCTAGTGACAGACGAACGGACAGCGAAATCTTAGAAATAGGGTCCCGTTTTACCCTTTGGGTACGGAAACCTAAAAATAGCAATCTGCTGAATGTTAACAACATTATCTATTGCATGGATTGATATTGGTTGCCTGTATGACATTGTCTTCGGGCGATAAGGCCGCCAGTTGTACCTCATAGCATTAAGTTACCTTTGTAAGTAATCTGGTGTGCAATAAAGTGATTATTATTATATTGTTACGTTTTAGGGTTCGATTTATTTGAGAAATAAACCTTCTGAATTGTTAAGTATTATGGTGCGTTTCTATGTAACGTGTGACTACGGCTTTTCAAACTTGTTTTATACTTTTTCAGCGTCGTTTTTTGTCGTAGTTGGGTTTTAGTTTTTACTTTTTTTTATTATATATATATAATATAAATATTATATCAGTTGTCTAGTACCTATAATACAAGCTTTGCTTAGTTTGGGACTAGATGGCGTTGTGTGATAGATGTCCGAAATATTTATGATTTATTTATTACTACTAAACTAGCACTCTTCCCCAGACCAAGAAGATCCTGGAGGGTCACATCCGCAGTCACACGGGCGAGAGGCCCTTCGCCTGCCCTCTCTGTCCCTCCACCTTCGGGTACGAGGGCGCTCTCTATACCCACAACAAACTCGTACATCTCAAGGCTAAGGTAAGCCCATTGTACCATACACCATAGCGTCTTGTCCCGATATAGAACACTCTGTCATTTGTTGCGGGGACATCTTCACACATACACATTTTAGACTCACATACAAAAACAATCGCCTATCGCTACGAACTCGCACATAACAATTAAAATATTTACAATTACACACACACATTCTGTTTCATAACAGTGTAACGCGTAGGCCCATTTGTGCTTATACAGTGACAGAGGGGAACGCCTGCGTATGTATACTCCGTGTCTGTGAATCGTTTAACTATTCAGATTGTGTGGAGAGGTAAGAAGAATACGGAGTGTCACCACCCCTATTCACCCCGTGGTTGTCGTAAGAGTCGACTTAGGAAGCAAACTACCAGGACAACAGCACTGTGAAGAGATGGAAAACTTAAAATTAAGCCTATACGAACCAGCCAGCATGGTATATTCAGATATTTCACTAACAGAAAGAGACACTATTCAGGAGTGACATAGGCCATATTTCATTATGATTGAACAAAAAATTCAGTTAAATTGTATTTGTAAATCAATTCGAAGAAAATCGGGCGGTTAACGTGCAACGAAGTGGGCACGGGTCAGCTAGTAAGCTTTAAAATGAATATCGAAATATTTTAGTGTTACCTGTTACACAATGTTATCGAAACGGCGTAGAAAAAAAAACTTCGTTTAAAAAACCGACTTCAAAGACGAAAAAGTATAAAATTACTTAATTTGTATGTGCTACCTACGTCACGACGTGACGTGACGAACGTCAACGACGTCACCGACGCTTCGGTTGTTTTGTTCTACGCGAAGAGCAGCTATCCCGCGCAAGGTCACGCGCGGCGAGTGCGGTACCTACTATTACATTTTGGCTTGGCACCGACTTCAAACCTATGAATAGGTAGCACATACAAATTAAGTTATTTTATACTTTTTAGTTTTTGAAGTCGGTTTTTTTAAACGAATTTTTTTTTTCGCATTTTAGTCTTTCTCAAGTCTCTCATCATCATTTCACCTAAATAACTTGAAAGAATACGACTAAAGGTAACATACATACTGTATAGAATCGAAAGGACTTCGGGTAATTTTTTGTAATAAAATCTCAAATGGACCATATATTATGAAATTAAATGATGTCTACAGAATATGAAAGCATGCAGACAGTTGCCTTAACTTCATTGCAGGCGCTCACGTAAATTTGAGGGTTTCCTTCGATTTCCTTGGGATCCCGTCATCAGATCCTGATATGGTGGCCATGGGACCACATGGGGAGCATACCCTTTCAAATACAAAAAGAATTTTCAAAATCGGTCCACAATTGACGGAGTAATCAATGTACATACATAAATAAAAAACGATGAAATTAAGAACCTCCTCCTTTTGGAAGTCGGTTAATAAAAATACCATTGGTGATTTAAGCAGGGGGATCCTTGTGGAAGCAAAGTTTCAGTACAATCGAATCGGCCGATCGCAACTTCGAACATAGTCGACGAGACAATCGACTAGTTATGAAATAAACTCACACTAGGCCCTCTGATATACAAAAAAAAAACGTTCGTCTCGGAATGCCTGACTGAAGTGGTAACTGAAACTAATTTAAGTTCAGCTATTTACGGCTAGTTGTGGTTAGAGTGAGAGAGGAGGAACCTGCCCACCGCTGCCGTATGCTTGAGAGAAAGGGAAGCCAGGCAGACTGGCGCCGTAACGAGTTACGTAACGAAGCGGTTTACCCTCCCATAAAAAGTTATCACTGCAATAAGGCATCATTCCATGATAAAAAAAAACCGTCAAATCCTAGAATCACTTATTAAAATACCCCTATTTAATTTATGTGTTATCATGTCAATAATAAAATTATATTTTTTAACAGAAGTGTCGGGCACCCAAACAACCCCTACAACCTGCGGACGCTACCCTCGATATACCTTAAATATTTTATAATAATTCCATTCAAGATATATAATTCAATGTCTCTTTGTAAATAAAAATAATTTGCTAAATGTATGTAACATGCATCACTTCAAAACGGCTGGACTTATTTGGGTACCTAGTTGTTTTGTATTTTTAAAAGTGAATTAAAAGAAGAAAATGATTAGATTGATGAAATCGACTTATTATATTATTTACTATTAATGAATAAAGAAATAGATTGTTACAATTAATGCTCAATTTCGTTCGTAAAATGTATATATAAACAGTAAAAGACAGACTCGTTACAACGCGTATTATAATTTATAACGAGTAGAACCAGTTGTACCGCCAAAACTTCTTATTAGGGCGCCTAAAACTAGTTACGTACCTATAACTATTTATAGTTATAGACCGTATAAGTAGGTTAAGCAGTATAACTAGTTATAAGCAGTATAACTAATTATATCGACTATAACTAGTTATAGGTATGTAGTTCCATAATAAGTTATTACGTCTATAACTAGTTTTACGACTGCAACTAGTTATAACGTCTACAGTACCTATGTAATTAATAGTACCGTTTTATTAAAGTTTAGTGTGCTTATACTCACATGTTTATGATTTTTCTTTGATTTTATCAATTTTTCAGATTTTTTTATTTGCACTGAATTATACGGATTTAGTCAGAAATTCTGTTTAGAATAGCTTTTTTAATGATATTTTCAAATGATTGTTGAACAGTTTTTAAATGATATTTTAAAAATGTATTAAATGTAACTTGAATTCCTAAAATGTAATAAATAAAATATAATATTGTCTATACTTAAGGTCATATGTAATATTTAAGTAATAAAAAAATAATAAGAATTTTTAGTATTTTTATTTGCGCTGTGGTGGAAAGACGTTCATGTATCTTTAACACAAAATAGGGTTGACTGGCTAATACATTTTTTTTTTGATTTGGTGGAAAATCCCTTTGGATCTCCAGCTCCTCGGAGACTGAGGAGCCAGGTATGTGGTGATTCCACTAAAGACCACCCGGCGGCCGGTCTCACGGCCCTGCTCTGAGGAGGACCCGGACCATGTTATTTCAGGTCTCCCAGTTTATTCAGACTTTATCCTGGGGGAAGGCAGGACAAATCATTATATGTTGCGGCCTCACCGCAGTTTTGCGACACGCTGGCTTTACTACTACCTTACGCAGTCGGTTGCTCCTATTTCCCGCCAGGTGAAGTAAATGTACGAACTTTAGTGAAAGCTGCAAGAGCGCGTGGAACTCCGCCGTCTCTTTGTGCGATCAAGTTATGCTTGCGAAGGAGACGGCGGAGCGGGACCGGGAGAGGTTTAGACTCCCGGTCTGCCAGGCCCGGTAACAGGCCAGCTATCGGAGTCGACTTAGGCGCCGAAGATCGCAAAACGATCTCCGTCATCCATAAGCGCAAGCCTGAAGGTAAGGCCATCTATCACCTAGCAGAAGCAGGCTGGGTGGCGGCGCGAACGCTCTTTTGGGGACAGTAACGGGAACCTTGGGGTTCCCACACAGGAGGGAGGCATCTACAAACCGTAGGTGGCCCGAGGTAAGTCAGGGTTCCAGGGATTTCCTTTCGAGGGTGCACCTGGTTCCCCGGCTCCTGGTACCCGAGATGGTGTGCGGTTTTAGTCGGTTCGAGTCCGATACGACAGGTGATTGTTTTGTATGTGAGTCTAAAATGTGTGTGTGGAGATGTCCGGTGTCGAGAAAAGACAAAGTGTCACCACTCCTATTCATCCCATGGGTGTCGTAAGAGCCGACTAATGGAACATACCATGGTATAACAATATACTTCGCCAGGTATGGCATTCCGAGACAGAAAAACCGACATGACGTTATCATCGCTATCACTTGTTCTAGCTGGTTGGTTCATTTCGTATTCAGATCAGATCAGAAGCCCATCAGAAGCTTACGTGCGAGAGACAGACACTACCCAAACCACAGAACATAAAGAATAGGTAGAAATGTTATGTGTCTTAATTTACAACGGAACGACTGTCGCCAAACTCAGCAAATGAAAGCACTATTTTATTACTGCACACTACTAACGAATTGTTTTGATTTGATGTTTTTATTTGCTCAAAACTAGCCTACAATACATAAAGTCACACGTTTGATAATATATCTTATCGCGTAATGTTAAGAGTTATTTTGCCATAGCGTAAGAAGAACTTACAACGTTTCGTAATCTTGAAAGTAAGAATACTTCATTGCAAGCTATTCAAAAACAGATGGCGTTATTCTAAATGCACGCAATTATAACATTAATCACTATAAGAATAAATTCGATATTTGTGTCATTCTTCGATATTTACCGCTACTCGCTTAGTGTTGTGGCACATATTACAATATTATCAATAATATCGATACCTAACTTTTGTTGTAATAGGACGGAGCAGATTAAAAAAACATGAATTGAAGGATATCTGAGGAGGTAACATTATAAAGGTGAAGAAGCTAAAAAATAAGTACTTGCTTAATAATGTTTATTAATTTTAAGAATCTGTATTATAATCATATTATATTTAATAAAGACTGTTTAGCCACTTAACAAAATTCAAAACAGTAGTTACATAATTAATATTTGGCACAGTATGTATTCATATTTAGTTTTGTAGGAAATACACATGGTATCAATAATCATAAATTTTATTGACTGCAATGAACAAAAATGCAATACGTCTAATTGTCGACCCGTTGGTATAGTGTTTAGCGATCCTGACTGCTGAGTCAGAGTTCGGAACAGACAGAGAGACAGACAAAATTAAAAAAAAATGTTATTTTGGTATACGGCCCGGCCCGTGCCTGCAAATTTCGCAGAGAAAAGAATCACGCTTCGACATAAATGGGCCGGCTCGACCGGCCTCACCTCGAATACCACGGCCTCACAGAAAACCAGTGTGAAATGGTGCTTGCACTGTGTTTCACTGAGTGAGTGAGGATACCGGAGGCCCATATCCCAACTCCTCCCCCTCCCCACCCCCCAAAGGTGGGCAACGCGCTTGTGACGCCTCTGGTGTTGTGGGTGGTGATGTGGGATAAGGAAGAGTTTAGCTTAAATCTCTAGTCAATTATCAGTTAAATTAAATTTTAAGATTTTATTGATAAAACTTATAAAATTGTACCTACAGATGGTAAGAAACACCTCAATTATCAATCTTTTTCCTTCTGCTATCATTTTTACACTGTAAAACAGAACAGTACTGCATTGTGGCGTAAAAAAGAACTTTCATTGGACGACCTATTCAACGCAGCGTTGTAACACGACTATGATACAAAATACCTACAACTCATAAAGGTATGCGTTGCAACGCTTATCAGTGGCAAGCGCGCCACGCCTACTAGTCATTTCTACTTATATCTTTTTGTTTTGTGACCCAAACTCAGTCTCTCTCTACTCCGATCACGCTTTCCGCAAGTTGGGCTATCACTCCAGGTATATTATATACGCTCTAAGTGAAAACTTGACACAACCCTAAATCTCTGGCCAGCATGGTATAGTAGCATAAAACCTCTATTTCTGTGAATGGCCTGGTTTTATTTAATGACTGCAGTTAGCATCTGAAATTAGCTACTTAAAGACTTGGATTTGATCCCAAAATTATAGAGTAGTCCATTTAATGTATTCCTCAGTTTTCTCTTTTTAAACTAAAATCTTTGCTACGTGCAGTTCAAAACAACCCGTTTCCTTAACATGCTGTAACGTAGGTATTTCTAGTAGTTTAGTCTAGTAATTTCAATAATAAGAGACAAGGTGAACAGAAACCGGTGGAGACCTACCATCTACTCCAGATGCAAACCTAATGTTTACCACGTATTTCGCCAGTCTGAATCTGAATAACTTTCTTTCTTTCTGTCTGGGGTACGTAAATACAATACATGAAATATATCTAATCAACTTACTATAAATCATTAAAATATTACACAAACGTCGACAGCGTGAAATCAAAAACAAAAAACATTTCGATTTCTAGAAGACAAAAGCCTCGATACCAATGTAGTAGTGGCATTCGATCTGTCAAAAATGATAAAAAATTGAAACAAATTACAAACCAAATTTTGCAAAACATTGCTGAACTACACAAAATAATTTTATAGATTTGAAGACTTTTAATACTTGACATTGGCAGAAATAGCTGGTTGCCATCTCATCAAACGAAGAAGAAGAAGTACCTACACGAAAATGTAAAATTGATTTATTTTATTTGTAAACAAATACAATGGATGCAGAGACAAAAACTGTTCTTAATAAGACCTATTGTAAAGGTTGTCTGAGTTGTGATAGAATAGTGCAGGTTATTACAAACGCTGAAATTAAGCAGACTTATTTCACAATCATTCAGGAGAAAGTAAGTGTCCCCGGTATTTTAGTACATTAAACTTTGAATTTTATGTATGAGCTTGCCAAAGTGACTCTACTCTGCCTGATGGAAAGATTGAAAATGATTTTTAATTTTATCAAGTTTGTGATTTTTCCAAATTTATTTACTTATTAAAATATAAATTTTAATAGTTAATGAAACAACATTTTATTCATCTTTATTACTTGCAATATTGTTCGCAATGTTTGTTTTTTTTGTCTTTAATTTTATTTTGATAGGAACGTAACTATTACAAAAAATTATATATATTTATTTTATTAATTAACTTTTTTACTAATTAAATAACTGTAATTAGTTTAGTGTTTCAATTTCGCGTCTAAACACTCCAAGCTGTCTCGTGGTCTTGATGAGGAAACAGAGTATTAAATAAAGAAAATAAGAGTTAGATCAAAAGCTGTAGTATTTAAGTGCTATTTGTTTTGTAAGATATTATCTTTATTCCATCCCTAGCTGACACCGCTACACTGGTGCGCACCACCATGAATGAATGAATGAAGTTATTATATTTCCTTAATTATGTATGAAATAATACACCAAACATGTTTTCATCCCACCATCTCGGAAAGAGTATTTTTGCCCTTCAATATCTGAGTGCAAAAGCCATTTTTATCCGCTAGAGGATAAAGTAAAATTAAATTTAGAACATCGTGTGCACTAAGCTTGTGAAGTCAAAACATCATTAAACCTATTTACTTCTAACTCCATGGTGCCGAATTTATCATACAGTTACTCGGTACCTTCTTGGTGTACTTTTTTTAAATTTGCTTTGCCAGTGCCATTTTCTTTTCACGTCATTAGTAATTTCCTCGCTGAGGTGGGATGAAAAGTTACGTGTTGCACTTGAGTGCAATTTTTTTTACCTCATGCTCTTTTGATTCCCTCGCTAACGCTCAGGAATCCAGGTTTTTGATTACTCTCTGCCCTCGTTATTCAATTTTAGAATCCTTTGCTTGCTCGGTCATAAAAATTGAGCACGCGGTTAAAAAGAAACTTTGCGCTCTGTATAACAAATAACTATTTCTTTAAATTTTAATTTTCATTATTTTACTCATTCGAAAAAGCATTCATTCGATTCAGAAATGTTTGATGAATCGTTCAGTAGAAGAAACGTTTATCAGTAAATAGTTCTGCCACGATAAACTCAATTCGAAGTAACGTTCAGTCAATGTTCCATTTATCAAATATGTGACTCTCGCAGTAAAATTAAGGACCCAGGGAGGGGATCCAGGCCTCCAGCTGTCCCTCGGTTCGAAAGAGAGAGACGATCGCGGTACCAATCTGTCTGTCTGTACCTATATTTCATTACTTTAAACAACTTTATAAGGTACTAGCTGACCCGGCGAACTTCGTACTGCCATATTTACCTGTCTCAGCTTCCCACAGGCAGTGTACAGTCGCGGACAAAAGAAAACACTTTTCCCGTTATATTTTATTTTTTCTTTCTAGCAAAAAAAGAATGAATGAAATCGGACTATGTGTTATTCAATTTCAACTAAGTACATATTTTGACTTTCATCCCCTCTCTCCAGGAAACCGTGCTGAATTTCTGGATAAAAAGTATTCTATGACCTACCTCGTAGTATGAACTCAAATCATGACAAGTTTCATTTGAATCCGTTCAGTAGTTTCGGCGTGATGCTCGGTTAAGATACAGACAGACAGACAGACAAAAATGAAAAAAATTGTTTAGCTTCAGTATCGATTATCGAGAGCCCTGCAAAAAAAATCGTCACCCGCTCATCGCCCGCTCTCCGCTCTGCTGTGTTCGAAAACACACCCATATAAATCTGTACATGTAAACGTGCCGATGCTGCTCCGCGCCCGCTCCGCTCCCGCAGAGTTCGAGGACGCGGCCTTAGGACCATCGTGCCTCTATCGCTTGTTCCGTGCTCTCGCTTGCACGCTCTGCTCAGGCGGAACGTGACAATGGGTCATGCCTTTTCGTGCGTGCAGCCGGCGTTCATAAATTTATAACACGTTATCACGTAAAAAAATCATCTTAACGTTTTTCTTCCAGCTTCCAACCCCAGGTGCACTGATCCTCTGCTGGGAGTGTGTCGCCAACATCGTGAGGTTTATTACGTTCAGGCGTCAAGTGAAGGCCGCGCACGATGTTTTGCTCAAACACATGGTAAGGGACATTACTCACACGTTTGTGGTCAGAGGCGGGATTAGAATTGTGGACTGACTCTTAGTAAGTCTATAATATCTATGGTTATTTTCGTTGTTGTTCTTTTTTGATTTTTTTTTGTATAGCTAGCTATACACGCACAGATCACACAAGAGTACGGGCAACTGACGGGCAGTAGTTCAAATCGTAACTCCAGCATAAAGGGTTGTCTGTAAAAATGTATATTTCAAAGCCTAAATTACTTTGTATCTGCAGATGGATTGATTTTGTTGCATTTTCGACCAATTTTTCGTATGCATGTGCCTTTAAGTCTGTAATAAGGTACTATTGCTTTTCTTTGACTCTTCAAAACAAGGCAAAGACTTAAAGCCTCTATAAAACTTGTCCAAAATGCTTTATATTTGCTTACCACCATTTCTGTGATCAAACGCATTTAAAATAATTAGAGTGTTAATGCGCGACTGACATCAAATATGGCGGGCACATCCGTCGCTACGCACACACGTACAGTTGGATCTGCCCGCCCCGTGCCCGATCCGCTCGATTTGACCACGGGCAGCGGGCAGGTACCCGGCGGGCAAATCCGCGTCTGTTCTCTCCATACACGTACGCACAGGGGGGTTTCACTTCTCAGTTAAGGTGTATTTCGCCGAGCGCCTCCCGGGAAGAACTATGTGGCAATGGTTGCCATTCTGCGCTCGGCTCGCACGCTAGCCGCGTCGCGCGTTAATAAGCTGAATATTACGTGTAGGTACTTACTGCGACAAATGACTTCAAAACGAACTAATTGTTCGTACAAAATTGTAGTTAGCAATAAAATTATTTAATTAGTTGTTTGGAAACTATGATAAGATAGATATGTTTTGTCAATACAAAAATCTGTAACTTATCACGAAGGTACCCAGAACGAGTAGTATGTTACGTATACATGATTAATATGTTTGTTAAAATTTTTCTTCTTCATTACTAAAGTTGTTATATTTTTATAATTAATTTTAATATTTACCTAAATGTTCAGCAAGCGGCAGCCCCGTGCTCTTGTAGTAAATCGAGCGGTGTCTAACGAATATGAACGCTCGAGTCACACGACAAGATTCAAACTCGCTTGCAAGGTGACAAAGTTGAAATCTTTTTATGCCTAAACTTGACTTTTGTTCGAGAGTGACACTTCTGTACGACAGTACTATTAATTATTCTGTGGTACGGATCTGTCGGACAGGCACGTCTGTCGGGCAGATCTGTGCGTGCATGGCTAGCTTATAGGTGTGCTGTCAATGAATTTGAAACCGATTAGTCGGTTGTAAAAAAACCGACTAATTGGGTGTTTGTAGTTTCGAACGTATTGAGCGTTTTTTTTGTGACAGTTTCTGCAGCATATTTGTTACCACTGTAAGCGTGTTTGATTTTATTATTGCACTAGTCTAAGCAGTTGTTTGTGTTAAAAAGTTACCTGTAACTATTCCGTAAAATCTGTTCGAAGTCGGTGCTAAGCCAAAAAGAATACAAACGAACAATTACAAAAGTCTAAGCGATAGTCACTTGGCACCGACTTCAAACAGATTCTAGGTACCTAGCACACATTATAATACTACTATTTAAATGAATAAAGAATTAGGTATAGGCAATTTATGAAGAACCAGTTTATTTTACGCTTTTAAGTGTTTTTGACAGAGAGTTTTCGTTGGATGTTTTTGGAAGTCGGTTTTTTTTTAATTTTAAACTGAGTTTGTCTAGCTCTCTATCTCGGTAGATTATGAGAATGCAGATATCTACACACATCAAAAGTGTCTAGGGATCAACATATGTGTCTAGGGATCAACATATATTTGTGCAATAACTTTTCTCCTGATTGATATTAATTAAAATTTTCTTTAAGGATTCATCAAATAAAGTGTTTTCGTTTGTCACAGTAACGATAAACCAAGTCACCTTTGCATTAATAAAGAAATTTGCCATTTTCCTAATAAAAGGATTTTTGACATTTGAACCACTAACATTAAAGTTCGAAAAAAAGACTGAAATAACAGTTTTCTTTAAAATTTTATTAGGTAACTTAAACAATTAATAATCCGTGTTTCTACCGCGAACACTAACACAAGAACATCGGTTTGGCATACTCAAAATGAGTTCATCCAAATCACGCTGTGGAATGGCCGCCCATGTTCGTTGCAACAACAAAAAAAGGTCTTCTTGCGACTGGATACCCTCCATATTCGGCAGAGCTCTTCTCTGTAGCATATCCCATGCATGCTCAATCGGGTTCAAGTCTGGCGACTGAGCAGGCCAGGGCCAAAGCCACATCTCAATCTCAAGTAATCCGCATAAAAATGCTTGATCCCTAGACACTTTTGATGTGTGTATGTAGCTATTTTAGATTTCTGTTTAATGTTTATAAAATAGTTACTTTAGGGCAACTTGCATGACATAGCTTAAATACATTTAAGACATACTAAATGCGTTTAACAAGGTTGAACACAATTAGCACCTTGCACAACAATAAATTTTTATTAGACTTAGATTATAATAGTAGGAGTCCCAGGGATTTCTTTTCTAAGGTACACCTGGTACTAGTATCTGAAACGGCGTGCGGCTTAAATTCGGTTCCAATCCGACGTAACCACCAGTATTTTCAGGTGTATTTCCGCACATAAAAAGGGATCGATTCATCCTTCGTTAGTTTACAAAGAGCACAATAGATGGCGTTATAGTGGGGCCATTAACGTGGGAAATGAGTTACTTCAATGTGACATGTGACAATGCCGCGCCACTCGTTATCGATAAAGGGATGACGCTCGGACGCAGGTAGCTAGGACGACGCGGTCGTTGATGACTGATGTAAATAAATTAATAGTAAATAGTGTTTGTAAAAATTGTGTTATACTCTGTCCATTTGTTCGTTAAGAAGAACTTTCAATCGATTGAATTAAATATTTTTAGTTACAATATTTATTATTCGTTTATTAGTTTTTTTTAAATTATATATGAAATAAATATATAAATAATAAATCTAAATGATAATAAATAAATAATAATATATTTATTTATATTAATTTAAGTTTTATAACATTTAATATATTGTATGTTTTAGAAGCAGATATAAAAAATACATGCTATGCAATATTTTTGATTATTTCCTAAACCTTTAGCTCATTAATTCTTTAACTGCTATTGACTATCGACAAATCCCTTTTTTATTGTTATACACCACACTAGGAGTGCGAGCGAGAGCTCCGAAATGCCTATAAGTGTGAGCGAGAGGTCTGATAAAAATGATTTATGAATAAGTTAGCACGTTTGTAATGGCCCCACTATAGTGGTACTCATTTTTACTTTTGAAACATATAATAACAATAATAATGTTACAATTTTACAATTGTAGACTATTGCGGCTTCTTGGTTGAAGTTTCTTTAACAAAAGAGGCTTTATTGAAAGCACTATTAAAATAACAATATTATTTCTAATAACAATCCTTAATGGTCGCCGAAGTCGCTAGGTTGAACGCTGATATCACTTTGATATTTCTCCCACTGTAGCTCAAACTGAACTGAACTCGAACGAGACGTTCTATTTATACCCATATTAATTTTTATTATTACATTTATAGAAACAACGATAATACACGAGGTCATTCACCGTACTAATGACGCGCGTCGCCGTTGAAGCCGATGGAACTAATCGCGTAACAACCAATCGATATTCGACGCTATATAAATCGATATAAGGTTCATCTTCAGCAAATAACGAGAAATTTCTGTGTGTGTAGACCTTTCTCTAGACGCCTCGAACGTTGTTCGCGAACAATCTTTCTTCGTAACAATATATTATACTACATATATAGACTCTTAGTAGGGCTAGTCTTTAAAAAAAGCCACCATATTCATATACCTACTTCAAAATGTTATTAATATAAAGCAAAATAATATTTCAAAGTACATTTTCAGGTATCTCCAAAGGACATCACAAGTTTATCGAAACTGACTATCGTTAGAAATAATATAGAAATAAGTATTAATGATACTCTTGAAAAAAATAAATTTACACCTAATATTAAACAAGAAAATTCTCTGACTGAAGTTTATTTGACTAATTCAGAAGAAACACAATCTAACGTGTCCTACAGACAGTTAGACGAATGTAATATTCGTATAGATTTAGAATATGTAGGAAGTGTGGAGAAGATAGAAGATGTACTACCATCAGATGCTGGACGGAGAGATGAAAAGTTTTTCAAGATTGAAGTCGATGGAAGTCTAAATGATGTGGAAGAAAACTTTGTGGATGATGGTTTTCAACATCACAATGAAGATGAGGCTAAGAAAATTGTTGTAAGTATTTATTAGTGGTAATTCTGTTGTTGTCATCTCTATACTAAAATTAGCGGCATTCATTGTTATGCAGATGACAGCCCGGGCGATGCTCCCTACACCGGCCGCGCTAATATTTCCCGGGAAAACGTCATTGAGAATCGAAGCAAACTTATGTCTGAAGTTGAGACCTCCTTGGAAAAGGTCTCTTACTTACTTACTTACTTAATTTAGTCCAATATGACCCCACAAAAACACAAATTTGAGCGTTCACCGCAAAAATACTGCCGTTGGTCGTATGTCCTCGTTTTGAAGACACTCCCCTGTCTGCCTCACCCAATATTGGAATATATGGTGTTGACATATAGAGCGAAATCCAGTTTCGTGGCCATTTGGAGGATAAGGCCAAATTGGATTCGAATAAGCTTGGTGTGCTCAACAGATCGAGACAGTATTTCACTCCGGCCCACTGCCTTCTGCTTTATAAGGCGCAGGTTCGGCATCACATGCAATACTGTCTTCATCTTTGGGCGGGGGCACCCCAGTACCAGCTCCTCCCTCTGGACCGCATTCACCGGAGAGCAACTCGAATCGTCGATTGCCAATGACTTCCAATCCGGCTGGTTCTCTGGCGCTGCTTAGAGATGTGGCCTCACTGTGCATCTTCTACCACATTTACTATGGGGGGTGCTCCGAGGAATTGTTCAGACTGATCCCTGCCGCCTCTTTCCGCCATCGTTCTACGCGACAGAAGTTTCATCCCCATCATCATGATGGTCGGCAGTCCACAATTGTGCACTTTTCTCGATACTTTCTGCCTCGCACCACAAAATTGTGGAATGAACTGTCGCCTGCGGTATTCCCAGACCAATACGACTACAGTTTCAGCTACAGTGTGATATTTTTTCTTTTTTTCTTCTTTAATATTTCAGACATCTAACATACAACGCCATCTTGTCCCAAGCTAAGCAGAGCTTGTGTTATGGGTACTAGACAACTGATAAAAATACATATATACTTCTTTTTTTGTAAATTATACATAGAAAACACCCAAACTCCGAGACAAATATTTGTAGATCATACCGATACCTCCTACGAATACTGAGTCAACTAGCAAATTTAGGTATTTTATGATTTTTATATAAATGTATACAATAATCTATGATCTTTTTGATAGTGTTAAAAAAAATTAAAAAGAACAATATTACTGAGATAATTTCGCGTATACTAAATCAATTTCAACATCAGATAGAATCGTATATTGTATACTCATTCAACTGACATCGTACATGTATACGCGGGGTGTGTGGGGGGAAGCATCGGCACAAGTGTATTTCGGCTCAGTATACGATGCACGGCGGTGAGTCGTGCGAAATACCTCCTAAGTATACTGAGTCAACTAACATTAAAGTAATTTTATAGGAGAGCGATTTGAAGACAAATCGCTTATATATTTATGAAATTAATCTTAATTAGAGTAAATTAAATGTATCTTTTAGTAAATCTGGGAAGCTTTTCCTTTGGCATGAAATTGGTGTAAACCATGTATTTTGGTGTACAACGTACATGAATATAAGTGGTAGTTAAACCATTTTACTATTGAGTCCCGCCGGCGTATACCCAGCCATGTACATAAAATATAATTTAAAACAAAAATCAGCAAAAACATTTCATATCAAAGGAAAAGCTTCCCATATTTATTAATTTAATTTTAGTAAACTTTTAATTTACTCTAATTAAGATTAATTTCATAAAAATATAAGCGATTTGTCTTCAAAACGCTCTCTTATAAAATTACTATAATGTTAGTTGACTCAGTATACTTAGGAGGTATCGATACAAACATTTGGTCCGACCCGGGAATCGAACCCGAGACCTCATGATCAGCAGTCGCACACGCCAACCGCGAGACCAATGAGGCAATCGTATTGGAGTGATATCAGTGATTAACCTAGCGACCTCGGCGCCAATAAAGGACTGTTATCCTAAGTGATATTTTGATTTTAATAGTGTTTTCAATAAAGTCTCTTTTACGTGTCGAAAACTTTATTTCTCAAATCCATTGAACCCTAACACGAACAATACAAACACATAAACTCACATGACTTGTATAATCAAAATAATGTCGTGTAAAGATTCTATGCATTTATAGGTAGAATTAAAACCAGTATACAATGAGAAGACCGAGGTGAAATCAAAAAGAAATAAAAATAAGATGGTAGAAGAAGAATTCAATGATTCTGACGAAGAGCCGCTTAAGAAGAAGAAGAGAAAGACTGAGAAAGAGAGGAAAGATAAGAGGAAAAAGAAAGATCTAGGTGAGAGATTTTATTTTGGTTGTTTCTTTAAGGTACAGAAGCGATTCTAAATCTAGCGATAAGCGTATGCGACTGCCAATCAATCTGGAAGTTATGGATCGATCCAAAATCCACAGGCAGGCAGTGGATTTTGGTGTTTTCACCTAATTTACTTTGACAATACAGCACAGGCTGTGGCGTCTGTTTGTGTCGATCTATGATTTTTAACTTTAGCTTTAATTTAACGTTCATAAATTAGTGTCTTAATTGAATAAATGATTTTGAATTTGAATTAGAGGTCTGGGGTTCGAATTCCGGGTCCAGAAAAAATAATTGTTAAGTTTTTCTTACAAGAACTTTCTAATAAGAGCCCTCATAAACACCTGTAACACAAAGACCATCTTTTATATGGTTCCTCCCCTTAGAATTTAAATCATAACATTTTCCACCCACTACTCCCCCCAAATTTAAATCATTTCATCTTTCTCCCCCAATTCGAATCATCATTTCTTTCTAAATTAGGGGGATTCGAAGATATTCCTATGGTCGAACCAGCTTATTAAATGGAATCTCAATAGGCCGCCATATACTCGTGCAGATAGATGGATAGAAAAATATTCATTTGTACACTGTGTTACAGGTTTTCAAGAGAGTACATAAAAAAAAAACTTCGTTTAAAAAAACCGACTTCAAAAACTAAAAAGTATACAATAACTTAATTTGTATGTGCTACCTATTCATAGGTTTGAAGTCAGTGCCAAGCCAATGGAATAGTAGGTACCACACTCGCTATATTTCGAGACGAACGTCAACGACGCTTCGGTTGTTTTGTTCAACGCGAAGAGCAGCTATCCCGCTCAAGGTCACGCGCGGCGAGTGCGGTACCTACTATTACATTTTGCCTTGGCACCGACTTCAAAACTATGAATAGGTAGCACATACAAATGAAGTTATTGTATACTTTTTAGTTTTTGAAGTCGGTTTTTTTAAACGAAGTTTTTTTTTTTCGCTTTTTAGTCTTTCTCAAGTCTCTCATCATCATTTCATTTAAAATTTAGTGATGTCTACAGAATATGAAGGCATGCAGACAATTGCTCGTAACTTCATTGCAGGCGCTCACGTAAATTTGAGGGTTTCTTTCGATTTCCTTAGGATCCCATCATCAAATCCTGATATGGTGGCCATGGGACCACATGGGGAGCATACCCTTTCGAATACAAAAATAATTTTCAAAATCGGTCCACAATTGACGGAGTAATCGATGTACATACATAAAAAAAAATACCGATGAAATTGAGAACCTCCTCCTTTTGGAAGTCGGTTAATGACAAATATATATTGTACAAAATGCGGCCATATTGCCAAACGCATGTGTGGGTTGCCATGCTGCATTGTAGCATTATCTACATTCGCAATGAGTATGGTGACCACTACTCTGGAATTCTGCTCATGCGTTCCACCAGGCAGTCACGTTTTCAGGATCATATGTAAAAAAAAATTTTTTGCAGCCTCTAAGACGGATAACAAATCTGGTGGAAGACGAGAAAAACCTGCCGGGGTTGTGTCGAACCCCAGGGTTAATAAGAAACTGAAGCAGCTGAATGTTGGTGAGGGACAGCTGGAAATGGTGATCCTTAGTTGGGAAGAGGTCAGCATTTAATTATACCTATTTTATAACATTTACTACTAGAGAAAGAGAGAGAGAGAGGGGTGAGGGACAGAGAGAGAGGAGAGGGTTGAGAGAGAGGAGAGGGGAGAGAGAAAGGAGAAGGGAAGAGGGGGTGGGGGGAGAGGGAGTGGGGAGAGTTACGAATTTTTTACGAATAGTTTTTAGGCTCTGGTGTAATGTTCTTGAATTCCAGGTGTCTTCTAGCACTATAAGTCTAAATACTACGGGCTGTATCATCTATCTCTCTCTATCCCAGGTGGAGGAAGAGAGAAAGAAAGCCCTGTCCAGCGTGGTGTTCACTCGCCACGAGTACAGGTGTCAGGACTGCATCTTGGGGTTCAACCACAAGTTCAAGCTTGTCAACCACATGAAGAAACACGACCCTGTGAGTATTGGCTACTGTCTGTGTGGTGACAGATAGAAGATACAGAGTGTCACCACCCCTGTTCACCCCGTGGGTGTCGTAAGAGCTGACTTAGCGAGCAAACTACCAGGACAACAGCACTGCAAAGAGAATGAAAACTTATAACAACTTATTCATCCCTTGAGTATCGTGAGAGTTACGAAGAGATTGAAAACTTGACAAACAAACCTTATACCAACCCGTCTGGCCAGCGTGGTATATTAGGATAAACCCTATTTGCTACGGAGGGGCTGTCAATGTAGTATGTACGTATGTTCCAGTCGGCAGGAGAGCTGGTCTGCAACGTGTGTCAAGTGAGATGTCGGGACACTCATGCGCTGTGTGCTCACAAGAGGAGACACAGAGTCAGGTGAATTTCGTTCTTATGGTTTAAGTTACAAGGTTACAATTAGATTAACAGGTCATGTATACCAAACTGTATTATTTTTTCCTGTATTTTTTTGTCTTAAATTATAACCTCAAAAAAGAAAGTAATAACCTATAGGGTCTCCTTAGACGTTCCTATGAATGAGTGATAATAGTCACTTTCCTTTAAATAATGTTTTACTTGTATGGCCCCTACGTCTTATGAAAGCCTTTCTTAGATTACAAAATTCCTTTTTTTAAGCTAGGATTGAGGTCAGGTTTCACAGATTCTAGGAGAGGTATGAAGTCACCTACAATCTTAATAAACTGACACACGATTTTTAACTCTATTATAAATAAGATAAGGTTGAGAACTCCTTAATAGTTAATGGCTTGGAGTTCAGAGTAATATTAACTTAGTGACATACGATTTTCAACACTATAACAAACAAAATAAAGTTGAAATCTTTATAACATGTAATGGCTTAGAGTTCTTTACTAGATCTTTACTAAATGACAGTTACAATTTTGAACTCTATGGTAAAGCGATAAGGTTGAAATTCCCTAAAGTGTATGTATAGATGGCGTTGCTGTACTTGTGGTTCGACGTGGTCATGTGCGGCCGTGGCGGCCGACCACGTGACACGAGCTCACCACGCTCCCCCCCCCACACACACCTGCACCGTCTGCGGGCACGCCGAGCCGTGAGTATACCGCCTTACACCTCCTCGGCGCTACTGGGCGCCTGGTACTGCACAACTCAAACGGCTTTGGCTATCGGAAGAACAACCCCCCCCCCCTCTCCATTCTAGCAGACACTCAAAGGAAAGCAACTTGTTTCTCTGAAGTTATTTAACATACATCTTAACAGTTCTTGGCTTTACTGGGCTCCTGGTACTTTTCACTGACTAACATACCTCGAAAAAAGGGATATTACTACAGCTTTAACTTTACGTCTCTTCGGCACTGCTAGGCGCCTGGTACTTTTAAGCTACTACAGTGCCGTGTTTCGGTACATGGGCGTACTCTATTGAATTTTATAGGCATCAATTTTAGCAGACACTCAAAGGGCGACAGCAATCTGTTTCTCTGGGGCATAGTCAATTCATTCATTTATCCATCTTAATAATTCTTAGCTTGTCTAGGCGCCTGGTAACATTCATCTAAATAACCTTCTTTTAGCACATCTTCTATACAGAAATTGACCTTCAACGTGAGTTTATTCTGCAGAACTCTGGGAAAACTTCGGATCCACATTAAAACCCATGCAGAGAAGCAAAAGTGTGAGATTTGTGGGAAGACGTTCAGAGATAGAGACGCGCTGAGAATGCATTTATTGTAAGTAATCATCATCTTCTTCTTCAAAATCTTACTCCCCTCAAACTGGCTGCCAGCTGACGGCTTCTTGCCGGTTCGGGTCTTAATCTTATCTATATATCTATATCTATAACTATCTATCTATCTATATATATAAATAATCTATAATCTTAAACTACTCCAGACACGACCCCGTACACGAATGAGTATGCATGAGGTAAATAAATAGTTATTATTTATTCCAGTATACACAAAGGCGAGAAGGAGTACTCTTGCCCGCGTTGCGACAAGAGGTTTCTGTTCAAGAAGGCAATGGAGGTACATCTCGTGACACACAATGCGCCCGAACAGCTCTACTGCCATCAGGTCAATAACCAGAGTTGGTAACGAGTTATATCAGTATCGGTATTATACCGATAACTATGTTATAACAGTAACGATATTAAACTAGTTACGTTATTAAACCAGTAACTATGTTATATCAGTAACGATATGAAACTAGTTACGTTATTATAGCAGTGACTATGTTATAACAGTAACTTGACTAAACTAGTTACGTTACTATACCAGTAACTACGTTATAACAGTAACGATACTATAGTAGTTACGTTAATTTGCTAGTAATGGTATTAATCTAGTTATAGTATTATACCAGTAACGGTATTATACTAGTAAGGGTAATATTTTATTTCGACACAATATGTGGCGGTGAAATTTTGAACAAGCGAGTTTATAATAATTAGCGTTATTTAATTTTGACGTGATAACGTCTTAAAATTCGATGGAGCCGGCTGCACGCACGAAAAAACATGACTCATGCGGCGTTACCTCGCTCTGAGGCGTTCCATTTAAGGCTGGAAGTGCAAGCGAGAGCGCGCTACGAGTGACAAAGATTTACACATATTTTCTTATGACGTTGTCACGTTCAACTATCGTCAGTAAACCGACTTTACAGGCAACCGATTTTTTTATTGAATTGTTGTTATTGGGTAGAAAGAAAGTTGGTTTCACTCATTACTTAATTATTTGACTGCCTCGGTACAGTGTGTGCTTGTTTGCTATGCTTGAGGTCTCGGAGTCGATTCCCGGATCGGACGAAATGTGACCACCGAGGCAGTCGTAGTTTTAATTGATTACCTAGTCATTTTTCACAATACCGATAACGATAACCGAAGCTATTTATTAATATTGTAATACTTTGACTTTTATCCGAAATCATATTTTGTGTAATATTTTTATTTCAGTGCGATATGAACTTCAAGAATCGCATGTCTTATACTCAACATATAAAATACAGCTTGAAACACATTGATCCCGCCGATCTCAAGTGAGTTCAATGATATATTGATTTAAACTTATATATTTATAAGATAGTTTTTGTTTATGTATATTAACTCCTATATTTATCGCTATACTAGCAACCAGCCCCGCGAAATCTGACCGTTTGACGTGGGTCAAAATCAAGTCCCGTGTAAGAAAAATGTATTTTTTGCTGTAAATGAGTATTTAGGATACTTTGTAGGTATGCTTGCGGTTCTTGCGACAAGAAGTTTGCGAAGGCACGTCGACTGGAAGAACACGAGTATGCTGTCCACCTCAAGATCACTCCTATACGATGTACTCTCCCGGAATGTGACTTTGTAAGTACTTTGAAGAATTTCTATAATAATAATCCAAGAAAAAAAAAGAAAAGAACGTACTCCCTCTTAAAGGTCAGCAACGCACTTGTGACGCCTCTGGTGTTGCTGGTGTCCATGGGCGACGGTAATCGCTTACCAACAGGTGATACGTCTGCTCGTTTGCCCCCTATCCCATATAAAAACCCTACCGATTCATGGTAAGCGCACACCAGGCAAATAACTTTACCAATAAACAGCTTCCTATTTGTCCTTAGTACCAGGAACTCAGAATAATACAAGCAGTAATTCAATTTGCAGTTCATAAAAAAAAATCATCTCAACTACTCACTTCAGGCTCCCTTAAAGTTTTCTACAACGGCTTTAGGCTCACCATGCTGCATTGTTGTATTGTAACATTCGCAATGAGTATGGTGGCCACCACTCTTGGATTCTGCTTATGCTTTCCATCAGGTAGATTAGAGCCACTTTAACAGGCTTATATATAAAAGTCATGACATTTGCAATTTCACTAGCGATATTATAATTAAACGGTAGATTGTCAATCGACTTCGTTTTACTTTTTTATTTTACTAAACAGCGCCGTTAACTAGCGGTTAGGTCAGTTATTATTTTTGAAGTGAAAACTTCTTTGGCCGCGTTGAGCACTTTTTGGTAGGGGAACATCTTATGGGTTTGCGTCACCGACATGCTAATGTTTGATGTTGATAATTTTAACGTAACATTATGAAATTTATAATTTTACACAATTTTACAAATAACATTCAAAGTTTTAAGATTTCACTTCTATCGGCAGTCCTTATGACTGCCAATTTTTTATTTTAGTTCTTTTAAAACAAAAAAAAACTTGCTATTAAAACCAAAAAAAAATAACCCTAACCTAACTTACAATATCGCTAAAACTAGGACAAAACGAATTCGCTTGACAATCTACCGTTTAATTTTAATTATATTGTTACGTGCTAGGCTTCGATGGATTTGAGAAATAAACTTTCTGACGTATAAAAGGGACTTTATTGAAGACACACTTAAAATCACATAGGCTTAGAGAGAGCGCAGAGAGCCGTGCTAAAAGTGTTAACAAAAAAAACCGTACAGATATCCCACAATCTCACTCTACTCGGACACCAAATTACTAACGGTTCGACAGCTTTATGTGCTCCAACTTATTCTAAGAAAACATTCAGCTGTTCCTACGCCCTCGTTAAAGAGAAGAAGTAAAAACTCTGTTTTTCTTCATGCCTCCTGTAGAACTACCTTCGGCACACATCAATTCTATTGTATGTGCTGCAAAACATATAATAATATAAACAAAAAACGAAATATAGCTTATCTAAACAAACACGAACATAAATCCAAAGTCACTGCCGGCTACAAAAGCTAGATTATCATATGACTGAGGACCTACTCAAACAAATTACATAGAAACATCATTACACTGAACCTCAATATGCACACACATGCATGCACACACACACTCAGACACACACACACACACACGTACAGGCTCCTGAATGCATGTTTACTTTTTTCTTTCTCAAATAAAACTTTTAAATGTATTTAAAAAAAGCTGAAATATATTATGAATAATACACAGCGACACACTATTATTGTTATTATGTTCTTCTACTGCTGTAGGTATTGTAAATCGGCGACGGAACACTGTTTTTCCAAAATACAGGTTTTAGCCTAGTTTGGAATGCAGTTTCTGTACATTTTGTGTAACACATTCCATGAAAAGATCGAATAATTGTAAAATGTCTGCATCTGTCAATGTGTTTCTGTTCTGTGTCAATAAATACATGTTTCATTTTTTCATTTTTCACTTCGAATAACAGTCCTTAATTGTCGCCGAGGTTGCTAGGTTAATCACTGATATCACTCCAATATTTATCGCACTGTAGCTCAAACGGAACTGAACTGCGGCCCGTGAGAGTGCCTATTTATACCCATTATTATTATTACTAGCGCATTCTAGAATCACTCTCGTACATACAGGGTCATTCACCTCACCAAGGACACGCCCGCCGGCGAGATTGCGACAGTCAATCTTTTTCGACGCTATGTATATCTGATTTAAGGTTCATTATTCCGTTCCTCAAGGTATCAACCAGAACCTTCTGTGCGTGTGTTGTGTGCGTCTCGAGCGTTCTTCGCGAATAATCTTTCTTCGTAACAATATCGCTAGTAAAATTGTATTATCAGGGCTTTGAAAATATTCCTGCGACATATGTATATAAAAGAAACAATTTAAACCACGAATGAGCAATGAATATAAAGTTATATATGTGTGTAGGCGTGTTCGTCTCGTCCCGTGCTTCGTACCCATATACGCATGGTACATCGCAACAAACGAGCTCAAAGGAACCACGTGTGTGACACCTGCGGGAAAGCTTACACTGTGAGTATACCTATATAATACTAGCCGACCCGTGCCCACTTCGTTGGACGTTAACCGCCGAATTTTAATATTAAGATAAAGAATTGTAATATGCTAGTTACACAGCGACTCAATCTTACCCAGATCGACCCTGTACGGTCTTCAACATAAATGTGTAAATTGATGTGCATTAGAAAGTCACTAATTGTAACAAAAAAACTGACTTCAAAAACTGGACTAAATTGAAATGGGACCTCACGAGAAGCACCAGCTCACAAATGAAAAATAATCCTTAAAATTAGATCACCCAGGCGAAAGTTCTAAGGTATCAAACATAAAACAAAATACCAACCTCCTCGTTTTTTGAAGTCGGTTAAAAAGGAAACTAAACCACTAAACCAGCCATCCTCTTTCCCCAGACCAAGAGGATCCTGGAGGGTCACCTCCGCAGTCACACGGGTGAGAGGCCCTTCGCCTGCCCTCTCTGTCCCTCCACCTTCGGGTACGAGGCCGCGCTCTACAATCACAACAAACTCGTACACCTCAAGGCTAAGGTAAGCCCATTGTTACACATATAACAACACAAAGCAGGCGGACCAAAGCGGGGTACCCATAGCGTCTTGTCCCGATACAAAACAGCCTATCATTTGTTGTGGGGACATCTTCACACATATACATTTTAGACTCACATACAAAAGCAGTCGCCTGTCACTACGAACTCACACATAACAGTTAAAACATTCACAACTTCACACACACACGAATACATTCTGTGTCATAACAGTATAACGCGTTACGTCCATTTGTGACTCGTCACTCGAACATTACAAAGAGAAGGAGAATTAGACAATTAGACTGGCGCCGTAATGCGTCACGTAACGAAACGGCTTACCCTTCCATAAAAAGTTATCACTTCACTTCATTCCATGATAAAAAAAAAAAACCGTCAAACCCTAGAATCACTTATTTGAATACTCCTATACTCCTATTTAATTCATATGTTAACATATCCATAATGTAATTATATTTCTTAACAGAAGTGTCGAGCACCCATCCAACCCCTGCAACCTGCGGAGCCTACCTTTGATATACCTTAAATATTTTATAATCAATGCATATTTGTAAATAAATATATTTTGCTAAATGTATGTTCAAACATTTCAAAACGGCAGGACGTATTTGGATAGTTAAAGTGAATGATTCCATTGATGAAATCAACAATATTAAATATGTCGCAAGTATATTTTCAAAGCCGCTATATTAAAATTTCACTAGTGATTTTTAATTAAACGGTAGATTGTCAATCGACTTAGTTTTACAGTTTTGGAACGAAGTTCCTTATAGCGCGTTGCGAAAGGGGGCTAGACGGATTAAGTTGTAACGACACTTTTAACATTGAAATGACGTCATATTGCTTAATAGTATATATACAAAATATATATCTTAATATATATATTTCTTGTGTGCGTGTGTATGTGACTGAACTCCTCCTAAACGACTGGACCAATTTTGATGAAATTTTTTGTGTGTGTTCAAGGGGATCTGGGAATGGTTTAGATTCACAAAAACGTAAACGATGTTACGTGGGTCATAAATATGGCGGTACGAAGTTCGCCGGATCAGCTAGTATATATATAAACTTCGTTCCATCCGGGTGTCCCTTGACACCTCTCAAGTTTTTATTTTATTACTAAACAGCGCCGTTAACTAATGAAGTCGATTGACAATCTACCGTTTTATTATAATATCAGTAGTGAAATTGTAATTTCACGGCTTTAACAATATACCTGCGACAAATATACTATTCAAGAAATAACTTCTTACAATTAATGCCCAATGCAGTTGTTGAAATGTATATTATTTTAATAGTAAAATTATCGACAGACTCTTTACAACGCCTATAACAAGTTACGAGTGGAACCTGTTATACCGCCTAAAACTAGTTATAATCATCAAGTATATAATCATCAATAAAAATCAAATATAGGTATGTAATAACTATTTATAGTTATAGGCGGTATAAGTAGTTTAAGCAGTAAAACTAGTTATAAGCGGTGTAACTAATTATATCGACTATAACTAGTTATAGGTGCGTAGTTCCATAACAAGCCATAACGTATATAACTAGTTATACGACAAGAACTAGTTATAACGTCTATAACTAGTTATAAAGCCTACAGTATCTAATTAATAGTACCGTTTTTAGGGTTCCGTGCCAAAGGAAGGAACCCTTATAGATTCGTTATGCCTGTCTGTCTGTCCGTCCGTATGTCACAGCCACTTTTTTCCGAAACTAAAAGACCTATAATGTTGAAACTTGGTAAGTAGATGTATTCTGTGAACCGCATTAAGATTTTCACACAAAAATAAGAAAAAAACAATAAATTTTGGGGGTCCCCATACATAGAACTGAAACTCAAACATTTTTTTTTCATCAAACCCATGCGTGTGGGGTATCTATGGATAGGTCTTCAAAAATGATGTTGAGGTTTCTAATATCATTTTTTTCTAAACTGAATAGATTGCGCGAGAGACACTTCCAAAGTGGTAAAATGTGTGTGTCCCCCCTGTAACTTCTGAAATAAGAGCATGATAAATCTAAAAAAAATATATGATGTACATTACCATGCAAACTTCCACTTAAAATTGGTTTGAACGAAATCTAGTAAGTAGTTTTTTTTAATACGTCATAAATCGTAAATTGCAATTTACCTTTGATTCAATCAAAACAAATATAAAAAAAAATGTTACTTGCTGCTGCGGAACCCTTCATGGGCGAGTCCGACTCGCACTTGGCCGCTTTTATTAGTTTACTGTGCTCATACACACATGTTTATGATTTTTCTTTCTTATATCGATTTTTCAGATTTTTTCTTTACACTGAATTGTACGGGTTTAGTTTTGCTATTCTGTTCAGACATGCTTTTTTATGATTTCAAATAACTGTTGAGCAGTTTTGTAACTTTTATTTTATAAATGTATTAAATGACCTTTGCATTCCTAATATGTAATAAACAAAACATAATATTATATATATCCCTTTAATATACCTACTTTTTATACTTTATACTTTAATTATATACTTTAATATACTATACCCATTTAAGGTCTTAAGTAATATTTTAGTAATAAAAAAATAATAAGATCTTGGTGTTTTTATTTGAGCTGTGGTGGAAAGACGTTCATGTACCTTTATCACAATGAGAAGGTTCTACGACCAGGCTGGCTAATACCTTAATGGTTGCCTCTGTTTCCCGCCAGATAAAGTTAATAAAGGAACTTACGATTTTGAATATAGAACTATAGGGACTTTATTATATTTATAATCTTTACAAAAGACAACTCCAGCACTATGAATAAATCCTGTGTCGCGGAGTCTTTACAAACATACATGAAACGGAAACAAACCACACCCAGACTCAGAACAACAGAGTGTTGTCCTATGTAGGATTTGTACCCACAACACTCAGCGCAGTAGAAAGCTTTACCGTCGAAGAGCCACGCTTCGGCATGAATGGGTCAGCTTGACCGTAGTGATACCACGGGCTCACAGAAAACCACCGGTGTAAAATAGTACTTGCGCTGTGTTTCACCGAGTGAGTGAGGATACCGGAGGCCCATACCCCATCCCATACCCCAAAGCTGTACAGTCTGCTAACTGTACAGCTTTGGGAATGATTGATAGATTGATAATTGATAGACGCTGATATATTTGACTAATATAATATTGATCAATGATAAATTGGGTAAGTGACATGCATTGGCAAGACAACGTTGTGGCTACGTGATCTTGCCGTTGGATGTTTTTAAGATGCCCAATGACCTCCAACTAACCTTCGTGATCTGTTATCCTACGATAACAACGGGGACCGACTGCTTAACATGACCTCCGAATCACTAAATACAAATAATTAGTTTCTAATATTTGGTTATCCAGATAAAATTAAACTTTGTAAAGGTAACTTTAATGTTTTGTGACATTCAAAGATAATAATGTTTATAAATCTGAATATTTATTAGGTATTCTCTCAGTTTAAGATAATAAGCGGTCGAAGTGCGACTATAATTAATTTTCTTTTTTACTTTTTGCACTTCTCCTACATATAAACCTTAACTGTGCCTTTGATACTCCCACGTTTGCATAATTTTCGTATAAAAGGGGTACAAAGTTTTGCTTCCCGTAAGAGAAACCATGTGCTGTACATTATATGTATTTATTACACTCATCGCGTTTGTATTTGGGCACTCAGGCCCAATAGTGAACACGAGTATTGGACAAATAATTGGGCTAGAAGATGAATTTGTTAAGTATCTTGGAATACCGTACGCTGCTGTTGATGTAAATGACCCTTTTGGGGTAAGTATTTTTTCGAAAGGTTTTCTTTATAGGCATCGTTTCAAGTGTTCCTTCTATTCGCAGTGCTGTTGTCCTGGTAGTTCGCACCCTTAGTCGGCTCTCACGACACCCACGGGGTGAATAGGGATGGTGACACTCGTATTTTTACCCGACTACGGAAAAGCCAAAGGAGGGTTATGATTTTGACAGGCTATGTATGTATGTTCATTTGTTCCCTCATAGCTCCTTAACTACTTAGAACTGGTTAGAAGCGTCTTGATCGTCCGCTGATTATAGGCTATATGACGTGTCACTGAATCTAATGTGGCGCCCTCTAGCCGACATAAAGTACTGATCTGCTTTTTTATACTATTTCCATTTATTTATTTTCTCGATGACAGTTCTTTGTGGAAACTTGAACGAGCGTCTTTTTTTACATTATGTATACATTATTTAATAAAAAAAAATATGACGCTTACGCACGTACAAGGTCATAGCAGATGGATGGAAACTCATAAGGATGGAGCTATCGAAAAACGTAATACGATAACAGACCCGAGAATTTTTACAAAGTGTAAGAAACTAAACTATTGCCGGATCATTTTGTACAAATTTATTAACTAACTAGCTGTTGCCCGCGGCTCCGCCCGCGTGTATGTCGGTTATCGCGGCAAACAGTAACCTATGTGTTACTCTGATGTATCTTCTATACTTATAAAATAACATGTTCTGACTGACTGACTGACTGATTCATCATCGCCGAGCGGAAACTATTAAACTTGGGAATACAAAATTTGGTGAGTATGATCGTTTCATTAAGTAGATTCGTAGAGTCAGCTCGTACATTCGGAAGCGGTCGGTCGTGTTACTTATTGTGCAGTGATAATGTTGAATCTGTGATATAAACTGTTTGTTATTGGCTGTTTGTTCGATTTTTCGATTCCTTGTTTCTCCTGTGGTATTTGAGCCGGTGGTGCACGCCCACTGGGAGGAGTCAGAGCAGGATAGCGGATATCAGTGAGCTACTACCTCTTCATTTATTGTGATATTTACAGTCCCTATAGATAATAATTTGAATTTAAATAAATTATTGAAATCACAAAAAGAACTAATAGTAAGGGCAGGGATTCGATCCGTGGACGCAGTGTCTCGGGACCGGTGCATTGTACGCAGTGCCACGGCGTCTGTTATACATTGGCTCTAATTAGCTGCCTACTATCGACTCCACATAAACAAACCATTATGCCGCGAATCCTGCACTCGTCCCCCACCGGCCCTCTTCAGGGGACACAATCAGAGCCGGATATCTCAATGGCTGGTACTGCTTCGATTTCTGATCGCAGCCCCTGCGACACAGTTAATGTAACCACAAGACCCGGTAAACGTTCCAGACTTGATAATGTTTCACCAGTAGAACAGCAACTACATCAGGATAAATTTGATGAGCTTAAAAACATGCTTTTGTCCTGGAAAACTGAGCAAGACATCACGCTTAATAAATTAGTCTCCGAAATTGCTGAATTAAAATTGCAAAACATCTCTATTCAGAAAACTAACTTAGACATTGAAAAGTCTATATCATTCATAAATAGGGGTTACGAGGACATGAAGAGCCGAATAGAGGCCTTAGAAAGTCACCAAAGCAGTCAGAGTAGCAGCGGTATCAAGGTGGCGGAGCTCGAGGCTAAAATCGATTCTATGGAGCAGCGGTCACGTCAGTGCAACGTAGAAATATGCAACTTGCCTGAAAAGAGGAATGAAAACCTGCTTACACTAGTTGACTCTATTGGCAAAGCGGTGAATTTTACCGTTTCATCAAACGACATCCTGTCTGTTCATAGGGTTCCTCATGCTCCGCAACATGATAGTAGGCCGAAAAATGTCATTGTAAAACTGAAGTCAAAGATTACACGTGACCAATTGATTAGCGCTTACCGAAGGAAGGGGAATGTTAAGTCAGATCAATTGGGAATTCCTGGCACAGCGGTACAAGTCTATCTAAACGAACATCTTACTCTGAGGAACAAGATTTTATTTCGGAAGAGCAGGGAAGTTGCTCGCAATACTGGATACAAATACGTGTGGATCAAAAACGGGACTATACTGGTCCGTGAGCGAGATGGAGCCCCGGCGCATGCTGTTCGCTGTGAGGACGACCTTAACAGGTTTCCTGGGAAGCATGGGGCCGGATCTTCGAGCTTTTGCAAGTGATGGCGGACATCTACTCGTTCTGCGGATTGTCACGACTCAGTCTTCTTTATTGTGTTCTAATATTTACTGTGCATTTTATTTTTTCAACCTTAATACTTTCATTATACATAAATACTATATTCATAAGCTTATTGTAAACTCATCCAGTCAACATTTGGTGATAGTAAGAATTATTTTATATAACCATAAATATTGTTTATTATTCAAATCTATGAGGCATTTAGCAACAAATTATATCGCTTTCCATCACTCGAAGTTTAAATATGTTAGTACGATGGTCCAATGTTCCATGACACTAGTACCGGGATGTGCCATCTCGATAGGGTTCCATACTGTATCATTTATAATAATTTTAAGCTGTTCCATGATATTATGTATTTATAGTTCACTCACTTTTAATGTCTTCTAATAGTATCGTTATGTATTATCAGAACTGTGGAGGCATTCGCACAAAGTTACAAACTTTATACATGAACATAATGGCAAATTCATATGACGTAGTGATTCTAACTGAAACTTGGCTCACACCGGATATTCTAAATAATCAGTTTATTGATAATCGCTACATAGTTTTCCGATGTGATCGCGACAGGTCTGCCACCTGTAAAGCCGAGGGTGGTGGAGTCCTGGTGGCAGTTCGACGTGAACTACGTCCAAATAAATTAATTACACAGTTCGATAGTTCAGCTATTGAGCAGATTATTTTAGAGCTTCCAGCATCTCAACCAAATACTCGCCACATTATTAGTGCTGTATACATTCCACCACGGTCTAGCGACGCAGTGTATATTGAATATTTAAATATGTTACAAAATGTTGTCAATGACCCATCTGTAGAATCTTATTTTATTACTGGAGACTTTAATCGCCCCGACATTGACTGGCAATTTCAAGATAATCATGTTTTTCCCAGTTTAGTTTCGTCGACATTTAGCTCACCTAGACAAACATTAATTAATTTTTTGTCAATGATAAATGGTACCCAGTACAACACATTTAAAAACAATTTAGACCGAATACTTGATCTGTATATCTCGAATATCGATTGTGAGGCCGTAACTTGTAGTGCCATTCTGAACACTGTCCCTCATCATCCACCTTTTTCTATCTATACTAGTTTGAATGCTGAGTTTGTAGCCATGAAACGTCAGATATTGTTCACTCATAAATATTTCAAAGCTAATTACGACCACATTAATGAGTCACTTGTTAAAATGGACTGGAAAGCAACACTATTACATCTTGCTGCTGAACAAGCCGTTGATAGATTTTATGAAATCCTGTATAGTGTGATTAGAATGCATGTTCCTTTGACTCAGTCAAAGAGTTCACGTTTTCCTATTTGGTTCTCTCCCAATCTAATTCGAATATTTAAAAAAAAAGATCGCGCCTGGAATAAATGGAAAATATACAGAAATACTTTTGACTATGAACACTTTTCCAACTACCGCAAGCTATTTCATAGAGAAATGGTCAATTGTTTTCGTGCATATATAAAAACAGTAGAAGAGAGCATACCTAGTAATATAACTTAACTAAAGAGTTGGATGACACAATTATAGAAAATAATGATCTTAAAAACACAATTAGTCATCAAGAATATCAAATAAACGCATTAAAACATTTATGTTCTAGCCCGGTAAAACAACAAAAACATCAACTTATTCTCTCTGCTAGGAAAAAAAATAGACATTCACTGATCGATAAATATCGCATAACCGTTGATGAGGACCAGAGCACGGAAAAACAATCACACCTGACCGCTGAATTGTACCAACGTCAACGTGAGGAAAAGCGGTCTACACCGATTAAGCCATTACATATAACATCTAAAGAATCAGTTTTTAAAGCACAAAACATTCCGGTGGACATCCCTAATCAAACGGATGTTCTCAGAAACAAAAAAACTCAAGATACTTTAAGTACAATCGAGACTGCAGATCGTGATACCAAACGCATATATATATTTGGGGGCACACAATGCATTGGATTATCTTCAAAATTATCTACATCCAGAGAATACAACACAAACTATGAACATTACAAAGTCACTGCGTTTATTAAGCCCGGGGCCCGTACCTGGGATATTGTAAATACAGTAAACATTTACAAAATATGCAGTAATGACAAAGTTGTCGTTTCAGTAGGGGAACACGATGACGATCCAATGAAGATTATCATAGATTTATGTTCAATGTTACATCAGTTTAAAAACGCAACTGTTCTTATACTAGGTGTGCGTAGAAATAGGTATTTAGATAAAAATGTATTAAATAGTATGCTGAAGAGAATTACTAACCATTTTCCTAATTGTAAATTTATTGACATGCCGGATAAATGTACTTTACAAGATATTTGTAAGAAAATAAATTTTAATATTGACTGCCACGATTACAACTCTAAATTTTTGACATTCAATTCAAACAAACTAAAACATGATTTTGGACTTCGTCGTTCTGTTAAATGTTTGAACGTTCAAGAAGGAGCAACGCCCAGCTCCCTAAATAAAATTCCTGTCAGGGGCACCATCCCATTTTATTTTAAACCAATAACAGTGGAACAAAAAAATTACCATTTTCAAAATGATTTAACTGGAAAATCAAAAAAGGGAACAATTCCATACTATTTTAGCAAAATACAGCATACTCAAAATTCATCTCGTATTATCTCAAACCAGAATCATTGTTTTCGAACCTCTAAAAACAAATTACTTTAGCATATTGCATCAGAATATAGCAGGGGTACTTAATAAAAAAGATATCCTTGAAGTTACTTTATCAGAACTGAATTTGCAAAGGATTACACCCAGTATGTTATGTTTAACCGAAACATTTATCAAACAAGGAAACGAAAATATCCTAAAATTACTAAATTATCGTCTTGCGTCAACATATTGCAGGAGTGTATGTCGTGGTGGTGCATGCATACTGGTTCATAAATATATTGGGTTCTCAGAAATCCACACAATCAAAAACTATGCTTGTAACGGCGTATTTGAATGCTGTGGTGTGGAAGTTCCTAGTATGAAGATGATAATTGTAACGGTGTATCGGACCCCTAAATCAAATGCATACGCTTTTCTTAGGTGTCTAGATAACCTACTATATAGTTTAACTTCTAACAGGAAAAAGAAATTGATATTAGTTGGGGATATAAATATAAATACATTGAAACCTAACAAAATAGTAACAGACTTAATCGATATACTTAATAGCTATAACCTTATTTTACACTTAAACCAACCAACAAGACAAAACTCATGTATTGACCATATCATTAGTAATATTAAAGACGCTCAAGGTGAGATATTGCCACTGGGGCTGTCAGATCATGACACAGCTCAATTGCTAAAAATACCAACTAAAAAAGCTTTCTGTAAACCTGATACAATTTACTATATGAAGAGAGACTTATGTGATGAAAATATAAAATTATTTTGTAAGCATCTAAACTGCCTTAAGTTTGTAAGAGTTTATGAAGAAAAAGATATAAACAAAGCATTTGATTATTTTCATGAAGAGTTCTGCTTATTCTACAAGCTCTGCTTTCCTAAAATAAAAAAGAGAATTTCGACTAAAAATCAAGGTTTGAGATGGGTAACAAAGGGTATTAGGTGTAGTTGTAAACATAAAAGGTCACTTAGATTAAGTTATTATAAGAACCGAACTCCTGAAACTAAACTTAAATTTAGAAAGTACTCAAAGCTATTAAGCTCCTGTATAGAGAGGTCTAAGAAAATATATAATCACAAGTACCTAAGCAATGCAAAAAATAGTTGTAGAGCTGCGTGGAAAGTTATAAATGAGGACGTGGACGATTACCTGAGCAAAGACTTTATAGAAATATTAAACACAAACGACGAAGTTATTACAAACCCGGTGGACATAGCAAATGAATTCAACACATCTTGGATAAAAATGACCAATAAAATGAACAAACAATATATAAATACAAATAAAATTAGCATAAATGACACAATTTTTTTGGAACCAGTGACGCTCATAGAAATTTACAATATTATACTGTCTCTTAATAATTCTAATTCAGTGGGATATGATGAAATAGCAACAAGGGTGTTGAAACACTGTGCAATGATTTTAACCCCTTTGTTAACACATTTAATTAACCTCTCTTTTTCTCAAGGAGTGTTTCCGGAATCTTTGAAAAAGTCTATAGTAAAACCGGTATATTAAAAAGGCAATAAACAAGATCTGAATAATTATAGACCGATAACACTGATACCAGTGATATCAAAGATATTTGAGAGAGCTATGCATAAAAGAATTACATCATTTATTAACAAACATCATATAATAAAACCCGAACAAAATGGTTTCCAGAAAGGAAAATCCACTACTTTGGCTGCATATGATCTAACTCAAAATATTATAAGAAGTTTAGACAATAAAAAACATACGGTGGCGGTGTTTTTTGATATGTCAAAGGCATTCGACTTTGTTTCACACAGACTATTGCTGGAAAAAATTGAAAATTATGGAATAAGAGGATTAGCTTACAGCTGGTTAAAAAACTACTTAACAGGTCGTCAGCAGTGTGTAGAAATTTGTAACTTAAATGAAAATCATACCATTGACACTTATAAATCCCGTTACTTAATAAACGAGTGCGGAGTCCCTCAGGGGAGCGTAATTGGGCCCCTTCTGTTTTTATTATACATAAATGATATGCCTGACATTACGAATCACAAATGCACCCTATTTGCAGATGATATAGCGGTAGTTTTGACATCTAATAAATTGACAACCTTAGACATAGAAATTAATAACACTATTAAGAATGTAGTCAATTGGCTTGATAGAAATAAATTAACTATAAATTTAAGTAAAACCCACTACATAGAGTTTTCAAATGCAAGAAGTCAAGAACATACACTTAATATTGTCTACAATGATCACAGGTTACAAGAGGCTGATAATGTAAAGTTCTTGGGTATAACTGTAGATAGATTTTGCAATTGGAAGTCACATGTGAATGAAGTCTGCAACAAAGTAAACAGATTCGTATATGTTTTATCTAGACTCCGTAGGACTGCAGCACTGCAAACAGTATTAATGGCATACCATGGGTACATAGGGTCTGTGTTGCGGTATGGGATTTTAATATGGGGCAACTCCACAGATATAAACAGAGCCTTCTTGGCACAAAAGAAGTGTGTGAGGGCGATGGTAGGCATCCCACCCTATGAGTCATGTCGTCCACATTTTAAAAACCTGGGGGTTTTGACCCTGTCTTGTATCTATATTTACGAGATTGCAGTATTTGTGAGAACTCACCCACAAATATTTAACAAAGCCAGGGACATATTTCCACGGAACACAAGAAACAGAGATAGACTGGTTTTAAATTACCAACCAAAAACAGCTTTGTTCCAAAAAAACTGTTATTCCATGTGTGTCAAAGTATTTAACGTGTTACCAGAAGATATTGCTGTCCTACCTTTATATAAATTCAAAAGGCAGTTGAAATCGTGGCTCATAAAAATGTGTTTTTATTCGGTGAATGAATTATTCAATAGAAGCTAATTGATAATGATTTTTATGTAACTTTTATTATTGACATGTTTAATTTATTCTAATTTATTGACTATTAACTTGCAATTTTAATTTATGGATAGATTTGTTATTAGATTAGTGACTTTATTGATTTGACTTTTTTTATAAAAAAGTTTAAATTAAAATAACAATCACAAACTTTTGCATGTCAGCATGACTAAATGTTAGAACTAAATGTAAATTTTCTATAACAACTTATGTACAACATTTAATGGCAAATAAATTATTCTATTCTATTCTATTCTATAAAATATTTTTGGTCTTACATTTCGAATAAAAATAATAAAGCTAACTTTCCTAATACAATGTATTATAATAATGTTTCATCAGACAATCCTACAGATATTTGCAACCTGTTTTCTTCTTTCTTTTGTTCTGTCTATGAGTATTCTACTCTCGACCCACTAAATTGGCAACCTTCTGATCAATGTACTGAGCTTTCCTCGTGTTTATCCGATGTATATCTGTCAGAGACCTCTATTCAGAAAGCTCTCAAATCGTTAGACTCCTCCAAAGGTGCCGGTCCTGATGGGATACCACCATACTTCTTTTTAAGAACGGTAAACACTATTTCTCAAGCCTTGGAAATTATATTCAATAAATGCCTACTTGAGTCTGTATTTCCATCCGTGTGGAAACAAGCATTTATAACACCAATTTACAAGAACGGGGATAAGAATAACGTGGAGAATTATCGACCGATCTCAATTTTATCTATACTGTCAAAGGTCTTTGAGAGACTCATTCACGATGCAGTTTATCCTCATATCCATCAACTAATTTTACCTGAGCAACATGGTTTTGTCAAGCGGCGCTCTGCTTGTACCAACCTTATGACCTTTGTTGGATATATATTTTCAAACATGGACAAGCAAGTACAAGTTGACGCCGTTTACACGGATTTTAAGAAGGCATTTGATAAAGTGGATCATTCACTGTTATTAGAAAAAATTGCTTTCAATGGTATACGTGGGAATTTGCTTCGCTGGTTTATGTCATATATTTTTAACCGAACACAAAGAGTTGTTATTAATGGACACTATTCGGACTCCATTGTGGCCAGTTCTGGGGTTCCCCAGGGGTCGATTTTGGGCCCATTGCTTTTTATAATTTTTGTCAATGACATAAACGTATGTTTTGAGCACTCTAATTTTTTGATGTACGCTGACGATATTAAAATTTACAAGTCATGCAAAGATATACAAGATTGTCAGCTTCTTCAGCAAGACCTGTGTAGATTACATAATTACTGTATCCGGAATAAGCTATTTCTTAGTCTCCCTAAATGCCACACTATTTCATTTACCAAAAAAAACATAAACTTGACTTCTTATATTCAATTAATAATACCCCATTAAACAAGGTGGATTTGGTTCGCGATCTGGGGGTCTTATTGGATCCCTGTCTGCACTTTGACAAGCACATTGATAATATAATAAACAAAGCTTATCGTATGTATGGCTTTGTCGTACGATCCTCCGCTGACTTTGTGCGACCCTCCACACAATTGTTGTTGTATAAAACACTCATACGTTCTCAACTGGAATTTGCCATACCTGTTTGGAACCCTATCTACGCGAAATATTCTTACAGACTAGAATTAGTGCAAAAAAAATTCTTACGCTCGGCTTATTACAAAGGTACGGGATCTAGACTACCTTATTCTGAGTTGTTAAATTATTTTAATCTTTTAAGCTTGGCGTCTAGACGTCTACTTCTCGATGCCATGATGTTGCACGGTCTATGCAATAATAGATTTGATTGCTCTGTTATCACAAATGAAATTTGTTATATTGTACCAAGAACAGTCTATCGGCGAAAGGCACATCAATACCAACTTTTTCACACACCATCTTGTAGGACTAATGCTGGTGTCCGCATACCTCTACGACGCCTTGTGGATACATATAACAAATATTTCAGTGATGTTGACATATTTGCTTTATCTAATAGCCTCTACAAGAGTTATGTCATTAAATTATTATCCGCTTTGCCAACAGAATAAGTTATTCGTTATTCTTTATAATTTTGTATCATTTACTTGCATGCTTTTATATTTGTGTATCACTGTAACAAAATGACCTGTTTCGTCTCAATTTTATTATTGTTAATCTGTGAACAATAGTGTGGGTTACATGTTTATTACCTCGAATATTGAATTGTATTTAGTTAAGATTTTAGCATGTAACTGTTTTTTGTTCCAAATAAAGAAAAAAAAAAAAAAAAAAATAGATACCCATTAAGGAAGGAATTGTGGAATTTCTACCCCCAAGGGGTCGAAATAGGGGTTGAAAGTTTGTATGGAAGTCCGTAATTTTTTAAGTTAGAAACATGAAACTTTATTTTTGGGCTACTGATTAAAAATGAGTAAAGACGTATTTAAGCGTTTCTGATAGATAGAGCGGATATTCTACTCCTTAAGGGTGAAATAAGGGTTGACGTTTTGTATGTAGGTTAGTCTGGAAGTCCGTCATTTTTGAAGTTAAAAACGAAAAGTTAAAAAAAAATTATAAGTAACCCAAAAATAAAGTTTCATATTTCTTAAATAGCCCTAAAATAAACTTTCTTTTAGGGCTATTTAAGAAATATGAAACTTTATTTTTGGGTTACTTATAAAAATTTGTAGATATGTATTTCAACGTTTCCTAATATTCTACCCTAAGGGGGTGAAATAGGGGTTGAACTTTGTTTGGAACTTCGTCATTTTTAAATTAGAAACATGAAACTTTTCTTTTGGTTTGGGCTACTGATTAAAAATGAATAGATACGTATTTAGGCCTTTCTCGATATTCTACGCTAAAGGGATGAAATAGACGTTGACATTTCGTAAGCGGGTTAGTCTAGAAGTCCGTCAGTTTTGAAGTTAGAAACATGAAAATTTATTTTAGGGCTATTGATAAAAAAATAGGAGATGCGTATTTAAGCGTTTCCCAATATTCTACCCGTAAGAGGGTGAAATAGGGGTTGAAAGTTTGTATGGAGGTCCGTCTTTTTTAAGTTAGAAACATGAAAAATTATCTTTGGGCTAATAGTTAAAAACGCGTAGATACTAAGTGTCTCTGGATATTATATCTACCCCTTTTATTGTGCGGAAATTCCCTCGGATATCACCAACTGGTGGTTATGTCGGACTCAAACCGACTAAAAACCGCACACCGTCTCGGGTTCTAGAAACCAGGGAACCAGAGCGCCCTCAAAAGGAAATCCCATAAATGATATTTCTACCCCTAAGGGGTGAATTAGGTGTTAAAATGTCGTAAGTAGATTAGTTTGGAAGTCAGTCATTTTTAATTTAGTAGCCTGAAATTTTGTCCTTAGGCTTTCAAGTACAAATAAATTAATACCCATATCATCATTTATGGGAATTCTATTTCTAAAGGGGTAAAAATAAGGGTCGAACGTTAGTATGAAATCCTTTTTATTTATTTATTTATTTATTTATTTAAGTCTTCATGCATAATTGTTGCACAGGCGGACTTAATGCCGTAGGCATTTTCTACCAGTCGACCTTAGGGTGATGCAGAGCCAAGAATGGTAGATGCACAATGTTCAGAAATGTTAAATAAAATAATTCCACTATAGTATATCATATTTCCAGAGAGAGAGAGAGAGAGAGAGCTTACAAATGTAAATTACTTAATGATTTTACATTATTACTTATATCATTAGAATATTAGTACACATAATATTTAAGTAATTATATACTCACACATATATACATATATACACACATAATATACATATACATACATAACACCTTATATATATTTTTGTTGTGAAGAGGATAAAATTTAGGATTGTGGTGTTAATATTTTTGTGAAATGTTTCCGCAACAAGTATTTAAAGGCTTGACGTGTTTTCGCCATCCTGATCTCGAGAGGGAGCGCATTCCATAACAGGACAGATTGAACCAAGAAAGAAGAATGTACAAAATCCGAGCGGTGAGAGGGACAATGAAGAAGTAAGTTGTTTGACGATCTAAGGTTTTTTGCGTGATTAGCACCTACATATTGAAGTTGGGAAGTTAAGTAAGAAGGAGAACTTGGTGAGTAGAGTAAAGAGTATAAGGTGGTTAATGCTCGTACCTCTCTGCGCTGGCGAATTGTAAGCCAATTCAATAGGGAGCGATACTGTGACACATGATCATATTTACGTAAATTGAAAATGAATCGAATGCAATTATTGAGAAGACGGTCTAGCTTATTGAGCAGATCTGCATTCAGGTCAAAGTAGCACACATCACCATAGTCAATTATAGGGAATATTAGAGTCTGAACAAGCATTACTTTTGTTTTCAGTGGCAAAAAGTTTCTAAGTCTATAGAGGGCGCGCAATGAGCCTGTGACTTTCTGGCACACAGTTGCAATTTGTTTACGCCAGCAAAGGGTTGTGTCCATATGCAGTCCGAGGTTCTTCACACTATCACAGTATGGAATGACCATACCATCGTAGGTGAGTTGCGGAATTATAGTGGGGTCGAGCTGGCTAATACCACGGTTGCTACCAATTATGATGGCCTGACATTTATTTGGATTCACCGAAACACCAAACATGTCAGACCATTGTTTTATAGCTGTCAGATCGCTATTTACGACTGAAACAGCGGATGATATATTGCACAGCTCAGTTTGATAGTATACTTGCAAGTCATCAGCATAGAGATGATAGGAACACTGAAGTCTTGGGGTGATAAGATTAATAAAGATGGAAAATAGGAGAGGAGACAGAATACCGCCTTGTGGGACCCCAGCAGTGAGGTCACACCAGTTAGAAGAAGAATCTTCCACAGTGACTGCTTGCTGACGGTCCCGAAGGTAGGAGGAGAACCAGTCCAGTGTTTCACGAGATACCGAGAAATGGGATAGGACAGCAAGGAGGAGGTTATGACTGACGGTATTAAAGGCATTGGAAAAATCAACCAGTACTACGGTTGTAATCTTAGAATCCTCCATTCCCACTTTAATATCGCCAGTCACTTTGAGAAGAGCAGAAACCGTGCTATGGCCTGGTCGAAAACCAGACTGAAAGGGACTAAGTAAGTTGTTGCAGTAAATGAAGTGGGAAAACTGTTTGTGGACGCAGGCTTCTAGCACTTTAGAGAGGAAGGGAAGGATAGAAATAGGACGAAAATGATTTGGAAGTGACGGATTAGGAGTTTTAGGTAACGGGCGTACATACGCTTTCCGCCAAAGAGAGGGAAATGTGCCGGAAATGAGAGAGAAGTTTACAATATGGGAGATGGCGGGGAGGAGGTAGACTAGCAATATGGTTATCATTTTTCTACCAATGCCATCACTACCAATCGCTTGAGATTTAATGGACAGAATAATTTTCTTAACTTCCTCCTCTGTGACTGGACTGAAGTGGAAAAGGTTTACTTGAGGGCGCGGTAGACTATTAATATAACTAATGGTGTTCGTTTCAGACAGACTATCCAAGGTGGAAGAGGTAGCAAAATGTTGATTTAAGGTATCGAGACTTATGGATTGCGGAAAGTCTACATGTCGCGATTTGCCAATACCAAGAGTTCCGAGGAACTTCCAGATATCCGCAGGAGATGAAGAGGAAATATTATCTAGAACATGGCGGCGTTTAGCGTTCCTTATCAACTGGTTACACCGATTTCTTGCAATCTTATACCGTTCCCAATTGACCTCGACGCGGTCCCTCTTATAAGTCTTAAAGGCACGATTTCGACATTTCATGGCCAACTGTATATCCTTGGTCATCCAAGGCGCCGGTGGCCGCTTGACTCTTATCATCTTAACTGGGGCATGAGTATCATACAGTTTAGTTATTTCTGCATTAAATACGTGCACCTTATCATCGATCGAAGTGGAATCGATCAAGGGTGCCCAGTCAATCCGTGAAGCATCGTCATTCAATTTCTCCATATCCATTCGCCTAAAGCTACGCCTGTACAGAATCTTAGGTTTAGGTTTAGGAGGTTTGAGGACATAGGAGAGGAAAATCAGGTCATGATGTGAAAATCCGGGAGCGTCAAGTTGACCATGAGAGGAAACAAGGGAAGGGTTAGAGGTGATGATTAAGTCGAGCCAAGTGTCCTCGCCGGTATTATTATGGTGAGTGGCATGTAGTGGTAGAACACGAAAACTGACCGACTCAAGGAGGAACTGGAGCTTGAGGGAACGAGGGGAGTTTTGAGCTAAAAGATTGGTGTTGAAATCTCCCATGATGATGTAATGAGCATACTCTGCACCCAAAGATTCAAGAACTGATTCGAATTCAGTGAAATAGTCAATGGAAGGGGGACAATAGACAACGCCAAGCACAGTTTTGGCGCCCTTGACACAAACCTCCAGGAAAAGGAATTCAGCAGAGGCAACATAATTAGAATTAGAAGGGGAAGATGATATAATTCGATACGAAAAGTCACTGCGTAAGTAAATCGCTACGCCACCTCCCCCCTTCCCCATCCGGTCATTCCGGATAAGAATGAAGCCAGGCAGCAGATAAGAGGTGGAAGGCAGATGTGGCTTGAGCCAAGTCTCAGAGATCAGAACGGCATGAACATTGGTATCACAGAAAGCCTCGTACAGTTCAGCGAAGTGGCTGGGAACACTTTGTGCATTTACATGACACACATTGAAGAGCAGATTGTTACTGTTACCATTAAATTTGCTGCGTAGAACACCACCGAGAGTATCCGTCACTGAGCAGAAACTTTCATCACTCGAAGAAGTTTCCAATTCATGAGCAGAAACATAACATTCACTGTCAGAAGACATCAAAACAAATAAACTATAAATATAAGTAAATACTACGAATAAATATAAAAAATATAATAACAAGAAATATTAATAAATTACGTGCAGATATTCTGGTACACCGTTATTATCTCTGCACCACCCGCCAGCTTACATCACTAGAAAAACATAAATGGAACAGAAAAATTACAAAATTAAGTTACAGTTCAACAGATGTAGAAAACTTAGAGCAGAACAATAAATATCGCGCAGTGTATCCGAACGTTAGTGACCGAAACGATTGAATGACTCAACATATTTTATCTATGTTACACACAAATGTCACTTCAAAACAAAACAATAAAATTTTAATTGGTAATGAAATTTTAACTTTGTAGTAAATAAACAAAATTAACACAGTGCAAGTAAAGACAATCTGGAAGAATTTGTTCACAGAGGGAGCTATCTATACTTAAACTCGTCAATATGTGGTAACAATGGTAATGGCAACAGGTAAAAGGTAAATGTAACAACTAAAATATGTTTGTTTACTTATTTACGAGACCTGATTTCTCCCACAGGCCGGTCACTAGACCCTGATGTAGCATTATGGACCCTAGGATATCTGTTCAGCAGCGGGTCCAGCTCCTCGCTGGTCGTTATTTTATGCCTAATACCACCAGGGACTTTGATGACTATATAACCGTCTTGAGTCCAGCACGCAGAGACGCCGAAGTGTAACCTGGCCTTAGCGAAGATGGATTGCCTATTTTTAGTCAGGAACTCCCTAATGGTAATGGAAGAACCCTTTAGTCTAGATTTGGCCTTCCATACTAACGATCTGTCATCCACAGTGGAAAATTTGATAAGTATAGGCCGCTGACGATCTTTGCTCGACACTCCAAGACGGTGGCACACTCTGATAGAGGAAGCAGAAATATTCTTGAGGCCTAAGTTGTTGTTGATGACTTGAATTATGACATTATTGCAAGTGTCCTTCTCAGTCTCCTCGATGCCCAAGAAGATTAGCGACTTTCGCCGCTGTCTAGTTTCCATCGCATCAACCTGTTTGGAGCATTCATTAATTTGCTTTCGTAGTAAGCCCAGCATTGAGAAAACTAATTCTCTAAAAGTTCTGAACTCCTCTGCAACCTTGGCCACGGTGTCTTTTGCGGGACCTGCACTTTGGATCTGAGCTTCCAAATCAGTCATCTTTCTTGTGAAGGTCTCCTCAAGTGTCCTTTGCGCCGATAATATTTCATTTATTTGTGACATTCTTTAGTTGTATAAAGTAATATATGTGAAATAGTTATGTCAAGCACTGTAACGTGATGCGCCGGCAGGTGGTGTTGATTAGGTGGCTTATTATCACATTAAATACGCTCCAAATGTGAGTACCAATACACTAACTGTGTTTTATTGTCCAAAAATACTTAATTAAGCAAAATATATAACAAATTAAAACATTACTTAAATTCCGAAACTCACGACACGTCTATACTTTTCCACATCTACCGCCAAAAAATTTTTAATGGGCTATTGATTAAAAATAAATAAATAGGTACGTTTAAAAACATGAATAAATTATTCATACATACTTACACAGTTTTAATTAAATATATTGTAAATAATCAACTTCCACGCGAGCAACGCTGCGGGCAACAGCTAGTAAGCTATATTACTGTAAAGTTTCATCCAATTCCGTCCAGTGCTTTTTGCGTGATGAAGTAACAAACGTACACCCTCACAAACATTCGCTTTTATAAATTAGTGTGATGTGATAAAATCGAATACGAAAAACAATGTTAAATTTATTACTACAGTTAAATGAAAAATTAGACATAACGAATGAAGCTTATTTTCAAAGCGTAAATAAAACTAAATTAATTAAGTATCTACAACTAATTCAACGAAAAAAATGGAAGGTATCTACAACTTACTAAAAGAAATTAAAACACCAACAAATAAGGCTAAGTAATTAAATATTTGCAACGAAAAACATCTGCTTACCTATGCCTATACCAATAACCTAACAAAATCCTATAAAAATGTAAATTATAGGTACCTAGGTACCTATGCTATAACCTTACAAAATTCTAAAAATACCGAGAAAACCAATTAGTATCTACAAAAGACTATTTGGTAATTATTTAGGTACAACAAAAATCGCCTGCTTATACCTATGCTATAACCTGACAAAATCCTGAAAAAAAACTTCGTTTAAAAAAACTGACTTCAAAAACTAAAAAGTATCAGTTAACTTAATTTGCATGTGCTACCTAGGTTTGAAGTCAGTGCCAAGCCAAATGTAATAGTAGGTATCACACTCGCTACATTTCGAGACGAACGTCAACGACGTCACCGACGCTTCAGTTGTTTTGTTCTACGCGAAGAGCAGCTATCCCGCTCAAGGTCACGCGCGGTACCTACTATTACATTTTGGCTTGGCACCGACTTCAAACCTATGAATAGGTAGCACATACAAATTAAGTTATTTGGTACTTTTTAGTTTTTTCGGCTCGGTTTTTTTAAACGAAGTTTTTTTTATTTTTCACTTTTTAGTCTTTCTCAAGTCTCTCGTCATCATTTCACCTAAATAACTTGAAAGAATACGACTAAAGGTAACATACATGCTGTATAAAATCGAAAGGACTTCAGGTATTCTTTTGTAATAAAATCTCAAATGTACTATCTTCTAATGGTTACTATAATTCAAGTGATTTGAGGTAAACTGACTATCTGAGGTTAACTCTGATATCGTTAAGACCCGTTTTATATATTATGAAATTAAATGATGTCTACAGAATATGAAGGCATGCAGACAATTGCTTTAACTTCATTGCAGGCGCTTACATAAATTTGAGGGCTTCCTTCGATTTCCTTAGGATCCCATCATCAGATCCTGATATGGTGGCCATGGGACCACATGGGGAGCATACCCTTTCGAATACAAAAAGAATTTCCAAAATCGGTCCACAAATTGACGGAATAATCCGTGTACATACATTGGTAGGTAGTAGAGCCACGCTGATTTCAGCACGAATGGGCCGGCTCGACCGGGGCGGTACTACCCTCGCACAGAAAATCAACGTAAAATGACAGCAGCAATGCTGTCGTGTTTCGTTGGTGAGTGCGAGACCGGAGGCCCAAATAGTCTAGTCAACAAGTTCCATACTTGTTGACTAGACTAAAAGATGCAGCAGCATCACTAGGCCGCCATGGTGTGGGTCGCCATACTGCATTGTCTGCATTCACAGTGAGTATGGTGACCACCACTCTTGGATTCTGCTTATGCTTTCCATCAGGCAGAGTAGAGTCATTTTGGCGAGCCATACATAAAAAAAAAAAAAAAACTATTACTGGTGAAATGTGTTTCGTGCATATTTTATTTTTATTTTTTACCATCTTTTTGTACCACATTTAAGCAAATAAAAATTATATTATTATTTTTATTATTATTATAAGTATTTTAAACTTAAAATAAATATCTATACTTATAATAAAAATGTAACAGGTCAAATTCTGTACATTGAAGATATTTTGAAATTTTTTTTTGGAGGGCACTCTGTTATCGATACTGAAACCAAAACTATTTTTTTTTTCATTTTTGTCTGTCTGTCTGTCTGTCTGTCTGTCTGTATCTTGGCCGCGCATCACGCCGAAACTACTGAATGGATTCAAATGAAACTTGGCATGATTTGAGTTCATACTCCGAGGTAGGACATAGGATACTTTTTATTCCGAAATTCCGGACGGTTTCCCTGTGAGGGGGGATGAAAGTCAAAATGTGTAATTAATTGTAATTCATTAACGAGTAGTCCGATTGCAATAATTCTTTTTTTGTTAGAAAGGAGATACTCTGAAGATTGTAGCATTAATTATTTAATTTATCACAATCTCTCTATCTATTGGAAAAAAATATATAAAGAATTTATCATTACGAAATACGACACGTACCGACATCTTTTGGAAGACATGCGTAATTAATAACACTTTGATTAATATATCGTGGAATAATCGTAGAACGTATTACGTATAATTCGGTGTAGCATTAAGTATTTGATTTATCGAAATCTCTCTATCCATAAATTCAGCACGGTTTCCTGGAGAGAGCGGATGAAAGTCAAAATATGTACTTGGTTGTAATTCAATGACACGTGATTTCATTCATTCTTTTTTTGCTAGACAGCAAGTACTTTAAATATTATTATATTTTTATTATTATTCTCTTTATTTCATTTCTATATACATATTAATTACATTTTTAAATATAAATATAAAAACAAATACATTTAAAAATATAAAAAATAGTAGACCACCGACCTCGGGTACAGGGACCAAGAAACCGGTGGTTAGGGCTCCAGAGACAGGAACCTCCTCACAATACGAGCCGTGTCAAGGAGGACTGCCTTCTGCATCAGACCCTTAATCCAGCCGTCTAACGTGAGCCTCTTAAGGTGTTGGTCGAGGCTCTTGGCAATTAATCCGTGAACAGATATGACTATCGGAACAATGATCACCGAATCAACATTCCACATTTCGACAATCTCGTGAGATAAATCCAAATATTTCATTTGTTTTTCTTTTTCGACTTTCACGAGATTCTCGTCATGAGGAACGGCGATATCGACAATCATTGCGCGGCGCTCTAATCGATCTATCACCACAATATCAGGCTTATTGGCAACAATAGTCCTGTCTGTGATAATAGATCGATCCCAATATAATGTAGCACGACCATTCTCGAGAACTGGGTCGGGCACATACCTGTAGTATGGCACCTCTGAATTCACAAGTTTGTATTTAAGGGCAAGCTGTTGATGTACGATCCTGGCTACTTGGTTGTGTCTGTGCAAATATTCGCCGTTAGCAAGACGAGAACAACCAGAAATAATATGCCTGATAGATTCTCCAGGACGGTGACATGCCCGACAGATGTCGACCGTCCCATCTTTCAGGATATACCTCCGATAGTTATTCGTCATGATAACTTCGTCCATAATCGCACAAACAAAACCTTCGGTTTCTCCGAAGAGATCACCATACCGTAGCCAGGAAGTTGAGGCCTTGAAGTCTATATCGGGCCCATTAAGAGCCCGATAAAACCGACCATGAAGTTCTTTGCCCTTCCATACCTCCCTGCGATCATCAGTACTAAGTACTACAGGTTTGCGCCAATTCTCTTTAGCCAAAGCGAGCGGAGTGAGTCCGGTATCCACTGCAACTACATTACGATGCACTCCCACATCAGTGTGAAGAAAATATTCTCTAAGATTGTATATCTCGCGATTGTGTAGGGTCTTGATATTTAATAGTCCACGACCCCCAAACTTTCGCGGGATATACAACCTCATAACCGATGACCGTGGGTGATGCATTCGGAATGCAGTCAGCAATGTACGGACTCTCCGGTCTAGGGCATCTAATTCAGTCTGAGTCCATCTAAGTATACCAAAGGAATACATCAGAACCGGCATGACCCAACCATTGTAGGCTCGCACCTTGTTACCGCCTGATAAAAGACTTTTAAGTACTTTTTTCAGGTGGCCAAAGAAGCGTTCCCGCAACGACTGTTTCATATCAGATTCTGGTATTCCTAAGGACTGTGAAAAACCTAGATACTTGTAGGTTTCGGCTGCAGACAGAGATCTGAGTCTTGTGGAATCTGAAAGCTCTATACCTTCAGATTCCGCAATCACACCTTTCTTTACATACATGACTGCACACTTGTCTACACCAAACTCCATTTTGATAGAATTACTAAAGTTTTCCGTAACCCTTAGTAACGCTGTCAATTGTAATTTAGTGGGGGCAAATAGTTTCAAATCATCCATATAAAAGAGGTGAGATATAACTCGATCATCTTTCTGCAACCTATAGCCTAACCCTCCAATAGAGTACTTAGAGGATTCAAAGCTAGACAAAACCACAAGGGACTCAGACTGTCACCTTGAAAGATGCCTCGCTCAATATTTGTGCATGTGAGCTTCGGAACCATTTAAGCCAAAAGTTGTGCAGACCGTCTGGACCAGGTGATTTCCAATTCGGCAATGAACGGACTGCACAACTTACATCATCTTCATCAATGACAACTGGTTCCATAGATGTTATAGACTCACATGAGCGTCTGACATCTCGCATCCAATCACCATCTGTGTGAGTGACAGGCACCGACCAAATGTTACGCCAAAATGTATTTGTGGCATTTTCATCTGGCAAGTGCCCATCACGCTCACATGGATTCGGTGCCTCCCATTTTCGATACACCCACTTCTCATTTCTTTGGAACATACGATTCTGATTGAACCGGTCTCCTCGTTTTTTGTACCGTCTTATCCTATTTGCCCATGCATAAATTTTCTGCTTCAAGAAGTCAATGCGCTCCGTGACACTCGACATGTACTGTTAGGTAGGTAGTCCCCAAGAATGCCTGTTTCACAAAGCGCATGACTCTTGGCCGTGTATTACCTAATTTAAATGCAATTAATTTACCGATGAGTGTCCTGGTCTCAGCAATACGACGTTCTATTCTGCACTGCCAAGCTGGCACAGCATTTTTGGGTCGAGTAGTGATTTGTTCAACAAATTTAACACCAGCTACTCGACAAACTGCCATAGCCGCACAGTACAAAATAGAATGTGTATCACTAAGATCCTCGCTATTACCAAAATAATCTGGTAATAACGAATTCAGGGCACCCACCAATGCTAAATTGCGTCTATGTATGGGCAAACGGGGTAACCGGGGTCTGTTATTAAAGTTAACATACCGGTACTCCTGAATCGCATGCTCCAAAGCACTCCTTATCCTATCATTACATTGGGTACTTACGGATATAATTTCACTCTCCACTTGTTCATCATCATCTTCATTGTATGGTAATTGTTGCGTATTAGCTACCACATGTACAGTATGTGACGAAGAAGGGACAGTCAAAGTATTCCGCACGTCCGAGCGTATCCTCTCAAGTACGGCATCATCCAGCAGGTGACAGCGCTGTATAGCTCGTACTTGATCCGACAATCATTGTGCGGATACGTTAACGGCTATATTACGTTTACGTTATTATTATTATTAATATATTTAAATATTGCTTAAAACAGCGACATCTCTTAGAATCAAGTAACTAACTTTACAATAGGTACGTAATATGATTTTCTTTTGAACGTATAATAAAAATGTGATGTAACAGATCAATTCTGTACATTAAAGAAATTTAGATGTTTTAACGGGAGGGCTCTCTAATCGTTACTGAAGCAATGACATTTTATTGAAAATTGTTTCTAAACTTAACAACGACATCTATTGGAATTAAGTAACACTAACTTCACAGTAGGATGTACCTATCCTATATACGAGTAATCCATATATGATTAATTTTTAAAGTAGGTATAATAAAAAAAAAACATTAATTCTGTACATTAGAGAAATTTAGATTTTTTTTGGGAGGACGCTCTAATCGATTCTGAACCAAAAACTAAAATACCATAATAACGTTAAATGGTCATTGTAAAGGAGCAAGGTCCAAATGTATGTAGGAAGACGACTTTTCAGTAGACTGTATTTAATTTGCTGGTTTTACAGTAATAGATTACTAGAAAAAACTTGCAAAGTTGACAAAACAATTTGTATATCTTCTTCTTCTTTTATATCCTATAAAAAGCGGCCCAGTGCGAGTCGGACTCGCCCATGAAGGGTTCCGCAGCAGCAAGTAGCATAATACAATTTTTATTTTATTTTTATATTTGTGTTGATTGAATGAAAGGTAAATTGCAGTTTACGATTTATGACGTATTAAAAAAAAACTAATTACTAGATTTCGTTCAAACCAATTTTCGTTGGAAGTTTGCATGGTAATGTACATCATATATTTTTTTTAGATTTATCATTCTCTTATTTTAGAAGTAACAGGGGGGGGGGGGACACATTTTACCACTTTGGAAGTGTCTCTCGCGCAAACTAATCAGTTTAGAAAAGTATGATATTAGAAACCTCAATATCATTTTCGAAGACCTACCCACACCCACACGTATGGGTTTGATGAAAAAAAATTTTTGAGTTTCAGTTCTAAGTATGGGGACCCCAATAATTTATTGTTTTTTTTCTATTTTTGTGTGAAAATCTTAATGCGGTTCACAGAATACATCTTCTTACCAAGTTTCAACATTATAGGTTTTATAGTTTCGGAAAAAAGTGGCTGTGACATACGGACGGACAGACAGACAGACATGACGAATCTATAAGGGTTCCGTTTTTTGCCTTTCGCACGGAACCCTAAAAATGAATTGCTGTTCGTTTGTCTCGCTAAAACTCGAGAACCGCCGGGCCGATTTAGCTGATTTAGGTTTTGAAATGTTTGCCGTGGTTCAGGGAAGGTTTAAACGGTGAGAAAATATGGAAAAATTGCGGGGAAGATAATAAAAACAACAATTTCCTTTTGCCCATAAAAACTGTTCTACCAACTTTCCTGACAAACTTTTGACTGTCAAATTGAAGCACTTATTAAATTATGGGTTTTAAATAGGCATCATATATTATTACACGAATGAAATTAAGGGTTTTAAATAGACACCACATATTATTTATATATTATTATCGCGTATTTTAATATTATTATTTTGATGGTTGTTATTGTTGGTTCATTCAGAAATTGTCATTGTATTGACATATTTTGTTCGTTGTCACTGCTTAGAATGCAAATAAAAATGGTAAAGATATTAGATAATATTTTTTAAATTCAGTATCAACATAATATCTATTTATATAAAAATGTATCGCCGAAATGTTAGTACGCGCATAACTTCCGATCGGCTGCACCAAATTAAATGATTCTTTTTTTATGTGTAGGACCTTATTGTTAGGACAAGGTTTGTGTATAAGAAAAATTAAAAGATAGCGGGCAAAGTATTTTTTTTTGCCCGCGACGTCTATCTGTATCTTGGCCGCGCATCACGCTGAAACTACTGAATGGATTAAAATGAAACTTGGCACGATTTGAGTTCATACTACGAGGTAGGACATAGATTTAGCTTACCGTTCTTTTTAAACGACTACCAAAAGGAGGAGGTTCGCAATTTCATCGATTTTTTTTCTTAATGTATGTATGTACACGGATTACTCCTCCGTTAATTTATGGACCGATTTTGAAAATTATTTTTGTATTCGAAAGGGTATGCTCCTCATGTGGTCCCATGGCCACCATATCTCCTGATATGGCGTGACCTTGAGCGGGATAGCTGCTCTTCGCGTAGAACAAAACAACCGAAGCGTCGGTGACGTCGTTAACGTTCGTCTCGAAATATAGCGAGTGTGGTACCTACTATTACATTTGGCTTGGCACCGACTTCAAACCTATGAATAGGTAGCATATACAAGTTATTTGATACTTTTTAGTTTTTAAGTCGGTTTTTTTAAACGAAGTTTTTTTTTCTCTTATTTAGTGTATAAATGTTGTATTTATGTATACGTAATCTGTATATGTATATCTACTTATATATGTATGTTTGTATGTATAACGTTGAATATGATGTGATTATTGTAAATTTGAACGGACTTCTTATGTATATAAGATTTCACACACCTGCCTTATAAGATTTCTCCACCACCCGAAGGTCGACTGGAAGAGAATGCTCTGGGCATTAAGTCCGCCGATGTACATTCTTAGTGCATAAAGTTAATAAATAATATATAAATAATCTACATTGTATTTATATTTCCAAAAAAGTGTGTGTGACCAGTTCCTAAAATTATCATCTCAATGTAACTAACACAACATCCACATCTGGTAGTTCTTAAACAGTTCCTAAAAGATACTTTCTAATAGGTACGTTATATGATTACTTTTTTATCGTATAATAAAAATGTAAAAGATCAATTTTAAGTTTAAAATACTTGAATTAGGCGTTATAATTTTTAATATAAACAAACATATAACTTAATAGTTATGATAATTTACCAGAAACAAAACACAAAATGTGTGTGTGTGTGTTTGTTACTCTTTCACGCTAAAACTACTGAACGGATTTGGATGAAACTTTACAGTAATATAGCTTATACAGGTTACTATTTGCCGCGAAAATCGACATTCACGCGGGCGGAGCCGCGGGCAACAGCTAGTCATAAATATAAATGATCATTTAACGTTTATGGCATTCTAGTTTTTGGTTCAGTATCAATAAGAGCATCCTCCCAAAAGAATCTAAATTTCTTTAATGTACAGAATTGATCTTATACACTTTTCTTATGTGTTTAAAAGTAATCATATTACGTACCTATTGTAAAGTTAGTTACTTGATTCCAAAAGATGTCGCTGTTTTAAGCACAGAAACAATTTTCTAGAAAATGTAATTGCTTCAGTATCGATTAGAGAGCCCTCCCAAAAAATCATCTAAATTTCTTTAATGTACAGAACTGAACTGTTACATTTTTATTATACGTTAAAAAGAGTAATCATAGTACGTACCTATTGTAAAGTTAGTTACTTGATTCCAAAAGATGTCGCTGTTTTAAGCAAAGAAATTTTTCAAGAAAATTTAAAACAACCCTTTCTATGGAAAGAGAGAACATAAAACAAATACCTACCTATCAAATACTAACTACATACCACATTAATCACAATGCTTGTGCATAAAACGTTCCCACGATTATTTTGAATATTTAAGTCATGCGGGCACAACCAAACACACAGATTCGACGTCTACAGAGAGATATAGATATTCTTTTTCCTATGGATAGAGAGATTGCGATAAATCAAATACTTAATGCTACACCGAATTATACGTAATACGTTTTACGATTATTCCACGATATATTAATCAAAGTGTTATTAATTACGCATGGCTTCCAAAAGATGTCGCTACGTGTTGTATTTCGTAATGATAAATTCTTTATATTTTTTTTTCCAATAGATAGAGAGATTGTGATAAATTAAATAATTAATGCTACAATCTTCAGAGTATCTCCTTTCTAACAAAAAAAAGAATTATGGCAATCGGACTACTCGTTAATGAATTACAATTAATTACACATTTTGACTTTCATCTCCCCTCCCAAGGAAACCGTCCGGAATTTCGGAATAAAAAGTATCCTATGTCCTACCTCGGAGTATGAACTCAAATCATGCCAAGTTTCATTTGAATCCATTCAGTAGTTTCGGCGTGATGCGCGGCCAAGATACAGTATTGGTTTGGTTTCAGTATCGATTACAGAGTGCCCTCCAAAAAAAATTTTCAAAATATCTTCAATGTACAGAATTTGACCTGTTACATTTTTATTATAAGTATAGATTTCATTACAAGATGTAATTATATTATGTTGATTATTTATTTATTTCATTTAATCAAAATTTGATGAATCGTCACTGTCACTCGATGAGATCTCCCTAACATATATTATAAGTTCCTGTACTTCTATATTATCGAATGCCACATGAATTTTCCAATCCGACGCTATAATGTTTTACTTCCGCACATGCATTTTTTAATAAATCTAACATCTTGTTTGCCGTAAAAGGGGGATGGGTATTGTTTCGAGCGGCGTGGCCTTTGATTTGCGTGCCCATTGTACTGGCAATAATAAGGCGGAAGTCGAAGAACCCAATGACCACATTCGGCAGCTATTTGGTCGGTAATATATCTTTTAGGGAGGCTTTTTTTCGATTTTAAAATATTCACTAATTGTACTTTTAATAAAGTACTATCCACATTTTCGGCGGCGTCGGCATTTTGTCAATTTGTCTGGAGTGATATGTTTTTTTTTGATTTATTAATTACAAATGTGGTACATGTAGGTACATCTTAATTGATTTCGCGAAACTGCATGACAGTTTGTTGGCGAATACTGTGCGCTCATTTTACATTTTTAAATATGTAAACACATTTAAAACAATATGCATATTTATATGTTTCAAATAACATACATTATAATACTTTTTTTAGAACCTAAGTAGGCTTTGAGATACATTTAATAGTAGGAATACTTTTAATCTTTGTAACATTGTCCATAATAATTATCGACGGTTCTTCCAGAGATTGCACCATTTCTTAGATTGCATCATTTCTTTAAACCATCCTTCGTAAATCTCTGCGTTCATTTCTTCGTGGTAGTCCACTGTTTTCTTGGATTTAAAGGCCAGTAAAGCATCTGACACGAATCCTTTCGTAGACCCTGCATGGCATATGATAAGGCGTTCATCTTTTCCCATTGGCACTGAACTAGTGGGAGCGGTGGTGTCGTCAGTCCAGTTCTTAGATACTGTGTGGTTTGCATTTAACCAAGTCTCGTCAGTGAAAATAACATTTGACCAATCTGATATCTTTTTGGCTTTGCTCAAAAATTCGCAACGAGCCATAGCAACGTCGTGACGCTCCATCAATATTTTACGTTTGTTCGTTTTTTTATAAGAAAATCCAATTTCTTCCAAACCAAGCTAAATTACGATTTTTGGCCATGGAACAAACCACATTCAAGTAAAGAAACAACAAGTTTTTTAAGTGTTGGAATTTCTTTGCGCAAGTATGCCAAGTATTAGTCATATACATGACGGCGAATAGCGACAGCGTCGAAGTTGTCAACCGATGTCACACGACGTGGTTGGCGTTTTTTCTTCGGCGTGCGAAGCTTATTTTCCTGTGTGCCGCTTGTACCGGTCGTAATTTTTGAAATTGTAGGTCCACTAATTCCTAATGCGGCCTAAACACGCTCTCGCACTTGCGACAGTGGTAATAGCGGGCCACCATTTTGATACTCTGCTTCAAAGTAATTACGAACCTTGATCACCAGTTCTCTCGCCTGCCTTTTCAGAACAGATCCTTTAGGCATTTTGAAATTTGACAGCTGGGAGAGCAATCAACACCGAGGAACACAAAATACACAATGTAACGTATGTATGGATAATGTGAAAAAACTCAGCGAACAGAAATGTAGTGACTTTAACGCACGACCATCTTGTTGCGAGTGAGTGACAGATTAAAACAAACACAAAATGGTGGTGGGTCATTGAGTGTTGAGGTCATTGAGTGAAAACGACTAAAGGTAACATACATACTGTATAGAATCGAAAGGACTTCAGGTAATTTTTTGTAATAAAATCTCAAATGGACTATATATTTTGAAATTAAATGATGTCTACAGAATATGAAGGCATGCAGACAATTGCCTTAACTTCATTGCAGGCGCTCACGTAAATTTGAGGGTTTCCTTCGATTTCCTTGGGATCCCATCATCAGATCCTGATATGGTGGTCATGGGACCACATGAGGAGCATACCCTTTCGAATACAAAAATAATTTTCAAAATCGGTCCACAATTGACGGAGTAATCAATGTACATACATAAAAAAAATACCGATGAAATTGAGAACCTCCTCCTTTTGGAAGTTGGTTAAAAAGTACCTAATCATAGTAATTATAGACGTTGATTTTGAAATTACCTGAAAAGGCCTACTTGAAATAAATGTTACATGATTTTAATTTTGAGTATTCCTCACCAGAGATAAGTTAAAATTGGCTTTATGTTAACCTCACTCAATTGTCGAAACGCAACGAAAATAATCTGCAACACCGATTCTTTTTTTTTTTTTTTTTTTTTTTCTATATTTGCCCGCCAAAATGACTCTACTCTGCCTGATGGAAAGCATATGCAGAATCCACGAGTGGTGGCCACCATACTCATTGCAAATACCACAATGCAGTATGGCGACCCACACTATGGCGGCCTAGTGATGCTTATGCATCTTTTAGTCTAGTCAACAAGTATGGAACTTGTTGACTAGACTAATTGGGCCTCCGGTCTCGCACTCACCAACGAAACACGACAGCACGAATGCTGTCATTTTACGTTGATTTTCTGTGCGAGGGTAGTACCGCCCCGGTCGAGCCGGCCCGTTCGTGCTGAAATCAGCGTGGCTCTACTACCTGGAAATTCTCTGAGAGAATTTCAGATAACTCCTTTGATTCATTTACGAAGCTTTTGACATCTATGCAAATAAATAAAACTGCAGGAGTGTCTGCTTATTATTTCAAAATAACAGCTTTTCACTAAATACTGAAAGTGAATGCGCTATTTTTTGTCTGTTTATGCCGGGTAATCTCTTTAACGACTGGATGCATTTTGGCGGGACTTTCACGGATCGATAGCTGGTGATATAAAGAGTAACTTAAGCTTCTCTTAATTTAGTTTAGTTACTATTGTAAGCTAGCAGTAAAAATACTAACGAAACAGTATCCTCAATCTGTATCCCGTCAGAGATAAGACAAACTATTTAATCAATCTTCAATGTTAACCTTGTCAACAATGCCACATACCTTGACCCTGGAGAGGCTGGATATATCTTAATAAATAAACAATACGGCTTATCTGTGAACTGATATAGAGGTCTTATTATATATTTAATTCTTCTAGTATATTATTTATTACTAGCTGAACCACGCGGGGCGAAGTCTAAAACAATGTACCTAGCTTAAGTTACTCCTTACATCATATCTGCCAGTGAAAGTTCCGTAAAACAAATGCAGCCGTTATAAGCCGGAAGCCCGAAATAAGCCGTAACAAAGAGACAGGCTAAGATTTAAAAAAAAATGATGTAAGTACCGTTTATACTTTCATATGCATTTAGTGAAAAGCTGTTAATTTGAAATTACAAACACTTCAATTGTAGTTATTTGTATAGAGCCATTTTTGAAATAAATGGATCAGACGTTCATCCATATTCTTTGCAAACTATTCAATAAATTAGTCTGTAAAACCTGTTGTACTATTCATCATCATCAATCATCATCATCAACAGCCTTTATCAGTCCACTGCTGGACAACGGCCTCTCCTTAGAAATGCGTTTTTGTTCTACTATACCACGCTGACCAGACGGGTTGGTATATCATTTGATTCAAGTGTTCCTTCTCTTTGCAGTGCTGTTGTCCTGGTAGTTAGCTCCCTAAGTCGGCTCTTACTACACTCACGGGATGAATAGGGGTGGTGATACTACGTATTCTTAATCTATCAAAAGACAGACTAGTGCCCCAACTTATCTTGGCAATAATAAAGGCTAGTCAAATGAATCAGAAAATCTTCTTATTCTAATTATTCCTTCTCTTTTAGCCAGCGCAACCTCACCTGCCTTTCCAAACCCCATACTACGCAACTAGAAATCCAAGTATCTGCCCGCAGTTGGTGAATGGAACTCCCCAAGGAGATATACAATGCTTGAATCTGAACGTCTACACACCAAGAAACGTCGACCAAAAGAAACCTTTGCCGGTAATGGTGTTCATCCATGGTGGAGGTTTCAAAGAAGGCGACGGGAACTTAAACACTTATTCCCCATTGTTTTTGGTTAACAAAGATGTCATAGTAGTAACTATCAATTACAGACTAGGTCCTTACGGTTTCCTTTGTCTAGAACAAGATAAATATTCCAACCAAGGCATAAAAGATCAAAGTCTAGCTCTCAAATGGGTAAAAAACAATATCAAAAACTTTGGAGGAGATGAGAATAATTTTCTGCTTTTTGGCCACAGCGCTGGATCTGCTTCAACGGAATTTCACCTTTATTACAATGAAGAAAGGGTTTTTAATAAAGTGATAATGCAAAGTTTGCAGTTAAGGTCTCCGTTGATGTTGGGAAAACCAATGAACTCCGAATATTTAATAGACTTGGCTGCTAGAGTTGGTTTGGACAGTAAATATGTAGAAACTGAAGATATAGTAAGAGAATTATCCAAAATAAGAATGGGTTTATTAGTCAACGCTACATATTCTGATAAATTCAGACCTTGCATGAATCAATATTCCGGAATTGCAGCAAATTTGGATCTGAATTTAAAAGACATCAAGATAATAATAGGAAGTGCCTCTAAAGAAGCTATATTTATCTTTAAAGATGAACCAAATTTAAAAAATATAATAAGAACAGAATTAAATAAAGAGTTTGATGGCATAGAAGCTGATGTTACTAGAGTTGAAAATTATTATATGAATAATGTTATTGATTTCGGTTGTGATTTTCTTTTTAATTATCCTTTAGAGAGAGCCGTTAGGCATTTAATATATAATAATGTGACAGTTTATAGATATTTATTCTCGTATGACGGTGGGAGGAACTACATCAAATTTCGGGATGGTATCAACGTAGAAGGCGCAACCCACGGCGATGAACTTGGATATTTGTTTGACGCAGACCTGTTTGGAGACGTAGTAACGGCTAGAGATCAATCAGTTATAGACACCTTAACTACGTTTTGGACGAATTTCGCCAAATTTGGGTATGTTTCTAATATATTTTTATGGTAAAGGGATTGTGGAAGAACAATCATGCCTGGCGAGTCGCGGCCCAATGGTTAATGTTACAAAGTTGCATATATGCTAATCGGCGCGGGAATTTCTATAACGCGATACAGGATTAGCCACTCCGTAGAGCGGGGTGTCAATAGTAGGTTTTAAGGGACTTTTGTACCTTCTTGTGTTATCTCATGGTAGGGATTGTCTTTATTTTTATTTGGCTACTAATATCATCGACAATAACATTTTAAATTCCCATATTTTTTGAAGTTAGCGTCAAAATGTTATCTTAGTTTTAGATTACAATGAAATAAATCACAAATCCGTTGTAATTGTTGTCAACAAGATGGCGTAATATAATATTTTTGAAATAATTGACGAATATTTTTGAAGATTGAGAAACTAAGTGATTTATAGTAAAAACCTTTTTTTTTTCAGAGACCCTACACCCTCTGAGCTTGCCCCGGTTTCTCAGTGGCCGGTTGTAAACGAGAGATCCTTCTACATGGACATTGGAATAACTCCTTCGGTTGAAGCTGAATATCGGAAGAATTCAATAACCTTCTGGGACTCGTTCTATGAGGAAGAGTTGGGAATACTTTCAACCGGAAAGAAAATAGATATATAATTGCTTGTTCCGAGGGTGGTTTATAAAATAAAAATTAAAAAATAGAAAGAATTGAAGGTCCCGTTTTATTTATTTTAATAATCTTTATATTATATTAGCTCATCCACACAACCTCTTCTTCGTCTTTGTCAGGTGTATTTTCCAGGGGTGGGGGCTGCGCGGGCTCTACAACGCTCGCTCCCCACCTTTTTGTGGGACAGCAACGGAAACCTCGGGGTTTTGACCGTGGGAGAGCCACGCTTCGGCATGAATGGGCCGGCCCGACCGGAGTGATACCACGGCCTCACAGAAAACCGGTGTGAAATAGTGCTTGCGCTATGTTTCACCGAGTGTCTCCCCCCCATCCCCCAAAAGCCGGTAACACACTTGTGAAGCCTCTGGTGTTGCGGGTGTCCATGGGCGGCGGTAATCGCTTACCATCAGGCGATACGTCTGCTCGTTTGCCGGCCTATTCCATAATACAAAAAGGAAGCGGTCACCTACAAACCGTGACCGTGACGTAACCCGTGTGATGACCAGCTGTACAGCCGCTCCAAATCCATCTGATTCTGGATAAGCAGAGTGTACCTTGTCCCTTGTTCTAATCTCTCTTCCATTGCATCACACTCTCGACTAAAGGGACAGTGGGAAAATCCTCAAATGGTTTATTTCTTGGAATTATTTATATCTATATTCTTGGAAAGCCACTTACCAGCAGGTTATGGTTAGTTCCATCAAAGTACCTCTTGATCAGAGGCCCTCCCCTGTCTCCTCCACAAGGACCTCGCCCACCAGAGCCGCTGGTACAGATGGTACCGTCATTTACGTAGGACCCATAGTAAGCTTGGCACTGTAAGTATTTTTTTTATGGAACAGGAGGCAATACGTATCGCCCGATGGTAAGCGATTACCGTCACCCATGGACACCCGCAACACTAGAGGCGTCACAAGTGCGTTGCTGACTATTGGGGGATGGGGAAGGGGATGGGGTGAAAGGTTGGGGTATGGGCCTCCTGTATTCTTTCACACTGGTTTTCTTTGAGGCCGAGGTATCACTCCGGTCGAGCCGGCCCATTCATGCCGAAGCGTGGCTCTCCCACGGTATAAAGCACGGTAAGTTCGTCAGGAAGCTCAAAAATATATCGCGTAGGGGCTGGTTGGATGTGATAGCAGAACCTGTAACAGATGAAGTTTTAGAGAAGTAATGGAGTGTGGTGATGAAATGTCACCATTGTTAATCATCCCGTGGGTGTGATACTAGCTGACTACGGGAGCAAACTACCAAGACAAGGTAGTAGAGCCATACGCTTATTTCAGTACGGTTGGGCCGGCTGGACAGATATACTTACGGTATAGTAGCAAAGTCCATATTAATCCTAGTTAGACTATTTGACCTGCCGTAGGTGAAATGGGGATTCACTATCCCCATCAAGGGTTCCTTTGGGCCAGAAGTCGAAAACCATTAAAATAAATAAATTAATATTTCAGACATCTAACACCCAACGCCATCTAGTCCCAAGCTAAGCAGAGCTTCTGTTATGGGTAGGTAGTAGACAACTGATACAAATACATATATATATTTTTTTGTAAATACATACATATTATACATAGAAAACACCCAAACTCCGAAACAAATATTTGTAGATCATACAAACATTTGGTTCGACCCGGGAATCGAACCCAAGACCTCATGATCAGCACTCGCACACGTCAACCGCGAGATCAACGAAGCAGTCCAATTGACTCATACTACCCTCTCACAGAAGATCAACCTAAAATGACAGCATTCTTGCTGTCGTGTTTCATTGGTGTGCGAGACCGGAGGCCCAATAATGTAGAAGCATCTCAACAGGCCCCCATAGTGTGGGTCACCATGCTGCACTGCATTGTCTGCATTCATAATGAGCACGGTGATCACTAATCTTGGATTCTCTTCATGCTTTCCATCAGGCAGAGAAGAGTCACTTTGGCAGGCTTATATATATAATCCTATTCCTAGTGTAGGTGTTGCCTACTGTGTGAAAGAGAAGGAGAACTTACTGTCAGATGTTTTTCCATAGCCGACAGCCTATCACTGCTGACACCAGCGAAGGAGTCTGTCAAGTAGGATCCATATGGTAATGTAGCTGGCTTCATGTAAGTAAATAGGAGTCTGAGTGATAGCTATTCTAGAAAATTATATTAAGACAGGTAAAAGACAAAAGTTGGGAAAATAATTTAGGTTGTGTCTGTCAGCGCTATCTAACAAAATCACCTCGAACTTTTATGTTACTACAGTTAATGACATCTGTCAGTTTTGAACATTTTGATATAATTTTGTTTTTATCCCCGAGCAAACCACTCTATCTATACTAACTCTATGCTGACTGGTCGTTAAAAGTTTGACATGTTTGTGCGAGTGTATAGCTGAACCGGCAAACGTTGTTTTGCCATATATAAAAAATTTGGGGTATAAAAAATAGATGTTGGTCGATTCTCATACCTACGCGATATGCACATCAAATTTCATAAAAATCGGTCCAGCGGTTTCAGAGGAGTATGGTAACTAACATTGTGACACGAGAATTTTATATAAAAGATTACAGTGTGCATAACATTCACAACAGTATAAGTACAGTGAGATAAAATTTATAAGTTACAATAAGAAAAAGTCTAAAATAACAACATGTTTAAAAAAACAACAATAAAAAGAGAAAAAAAAGTAAAAAAGGAACAAGAATTACGAACACTTAACAACAATTTCAACAAGAAAACATTAAACATGAATATACCTTTAATTATACCCGCCTGATTCCTACACAGTCTACACACTATCACAAACAGGCAACAAGCCTGATTTCAGACTATTTAAGGTGATGAGGAAAATGTCGAGATCATTAGGGGTCCATTAATCACGTGATGTTTTTTTTTAGTATTTTTTGACCTCCCCCTCCCCGTTGCTGATACGTGGTGAGGTTTAAGATTAGCCCTCCCCCAAAAATCACGTGTATTTTTGGCAAATGTTTAGATTATTATCTGTAAGTACAGGTATAATGTATTCATCAATCATCAACAACCCAGAACGTCCCACTGCTGGGCTCGGGTCTCCTTTCAGGCGAGGGTTACAGCCAAACGTCCCCACGCTGGCCAAGTGCGGGTTGGGGACGGGCAAGACAACGTAGCATTCGCGTTGTGGCTACGTAATCTTGCCGTTGGATGTTTTTAAACCGCCCAAAGGCTTCCAACAAACTCTAAGACTGTTATCCTATGATAACAACCGGGACCGACTGCTTAACGTGACCTCCGAATCACGGAGAAGCTCATGGTGTAATGCCACTAGCGGTCACCCATTCAGGTACTGACCGCGCTGTCGTTGCTTACGCTCGGTGATTGTTTCTAATCACCGAGTGCAACTGGCCTATGAGCGCCTCTTCGTTATAAAGTATAATCTAATTTTATTCTGAAACTAGCTGACCCGGCGAACTTCGTACCGCCATATTTACATATCTGTCTCAGCTTCCCACAGGCAGTGTACAGTCGCGGACAAAAAAAAGACTTTTCCTGTTATCTTTTATTTATTTTCTTTCTAGCAAAAAAAATATGAAAGAAATCGGACTATTGTTATTGAATTACAACTTAGTACATATCATCCAAGAAACCGTGCTGAATTTCGGGATAAAAAGTATCCCATGTCCTACCACGTAGTATGAACTCAAATCATGCCAAGTTTCATTTGAATCCATTCAGTAGTTTCAGCGTGATGCGCGGGCAAGATACAGACAGACAGACAGGCGGACAGACAGACATACAGACAAAAATGAAAAAAAAAAAACAGTTTTGGCTTCAGTATCGACAATAAAGCAAAATTTTCAAAATATCTTTATTGTACGTATAGATTAAAGTAAAGTATAGATTCTTTCTTCTTTTTATATAGCAAACTGTGCCGATGTCGACAATTCTGCCAATGTTCTGCACAGAAAATCAACGTAAAATGACAGCGTTCGTGCTGTCGTGTTTCGTTGGTGAGTGCGAGACCGGAGGCCCAATTAGTCTAGTCAACAAGTACCATACTTGTTGACTAGACTAAAAGATGCAGCAGCATCACTAGGCCGCCATAGTGTGGGTCTCCATACTGCATTGTCTGCATTCGCAATGAGTATGGTGACCACCACTCTTGGATTCTGCTTATGCTTTCCATCAGGCAGAGTAGAGTCATTTTGGGGGGCCAAACATAAAAAAAAAAAAAATGTCAAGTGCGATGGAGATATAGATTCATTATTTGGTTTAATTCAATCTTATATTTCTAAACGTTTCTGTCAGTTAAACGTCAAATCGTATATCAAAATTTCATAACATGAACATAACCTAGAAATTCCAACAAGAATCGAAAAAACAAAACTTAAAATGCGCTTTATTAATCTGTTTAAGAGTTTAATATCTACACAAGTGCAACTCGTGCGTTTTAGTTCGGAATACGTGCCGAAACCGCTGAGGAGTTTGAAGGCAAAGTCTACCAGGAACACAGTTCAGTTTTATGTAGATTCTTTCAGGGTACGTGCCGTGGGGGGTTCGGGAGGCGATGGCTGCATATCGTTTCTGAGCGCCTGGTGTAAGGATCACGCCGGACCTGATGGCGGGGACGGGGGGAACGGAGGACATGTCATTTTTCAGGTGAGTCAATTTTTCAAGTAAGTTTGTGATGATTTCACTTCAGTGTTTTAATTTAACTTTTCTAAATTAACTTCTTCATATTTTAGAATAGTTTTGTATAGCCTTACTTTATTACTAAGGCTTTATCTTTACATAGTATAAAATAAGTTGTTTTCGCTGTCTGTTTGGCTTAGAACTTTTTAACTACTCGATAGGTTTTAATGCTTCATATTTATAATACATGCATATTATAATCCGAGAACTGTAAAGACTTCCATGCAATACTGGGCTGATAAATATATAATTATGATATAGTCAGTCTAGTTATCACAGTACAAATTCTATCTATACTCTTTGCACTGTAGCATGGTGCAACATTTATTTGTAGACTAGAACATTCTGGTTGGTTTAATTTAATTTACTACAGTTATTAATGATTTAATATACTGCGAATGTGGTACAGCTGAAATACTAAGTCATAATTTGTAAATCGCGGCAACTTTCAAGAGTAAAACGAAATGTTACTGAAACTGTCACCCGCACCATGCTAAAGAGCAAAGAGAGAGTTTGGGAGATGAGAAATTGCAGTTATTTATTATTATAATTGTGTTCCAGGCAGATCATTCTACAAAGAGTTTGAATAAATGCAAGTCCGTGATGCAAGCCAAGCATGGAGAGAAGGGCTACAATAAGGAATGCAACGGGAAAAACGCTCAGCATATCATAGTACAGGTGCCCATAGGTAAGTTTTATTGTGTGTGGACCTGCCAAAGTGAATCTACTCTGCCTGATGGAAAGCTTAAGTAGAATTCAAGAGTGGTGGTCACAATACTCATTGCGAATGCAGATAATGCAAAAATGCAGCATGGTGACCCACACTATGGTAGCCTATTGAGATGCTTCGTTGGGCCTCAGGTCTCGCACTCACCAACGAAACACGATAGCATGAATGCTGTCACTTTAGGTCTCTCCTTAGAAAGGAGGTTTTGTGTAACTACACTGCGCTGACCAGGAGGGTTGGTACAGTTTGTATCAAGTTATCTATCTCTTCACAGTTCTGTTGTCCTGGTATTTAGCTCCCTTGGTCGGCTCTTACGACACCCACGGGTGAATAAGTTGTGTAAAGTTTTCCTTTTGTTTACAGTTGTGTTGTCCTGGTAGCGACATTCACGGGGTGAATAAGTTGTGTCAAGTTTTCCATATCTTTGCAGTGCTGTTGTCGTGGTACCTTGCTCCCTTAGTCGACTCTTATGACACCCACAGGATGTATAACTTGTGTCAAGTGTTGCTTCTCTTTGCAGTGCCATTGTCCTGGTAGTTTGCATTCGTAGTCAGCAGGGGGCGAGCCTCCATATTCATCATGGACAGCTGTGGTTTTTAATATATTTCAGAAAGTAATTATTATGATTTTAGGTACAATCATAAAAAATGAACATGGCAAAGTGATAGGAGATTTGAATTCTGACGGCATGATGTTCATTGCGGCTAGAGGGGGCGCTGGAGGGAGGGGGAACAAGTTCTTTCTCACTGATACGGAGCAGGTAATCATTTATTTATTATTTTTTCTTAGAGATGCTCATGTGCAATTTCCAATTAACAGCTTTCACTAAATGCATATGAAAGTATATACGATACTTACATCGAAAAGGCAATTTTAAAATGTTTGGCTGTCTGTTTGATCTCTGGAACGGCTGGACCGATTTTGATGGGATTTCACGGGCAACATTATAAACGTGAAAGTTTGTAAGTATGGATGGATGGATGGATGTTTGTTAGTCTTTCACGCAAAAACTACTGAACGAATTTGGATGAAACTTTACAGTAATATAGCTTATACATCAGAATAACACATAGGCTACTACTTGCAGTGATAACCGACATACACGCGGGCGGACCCGCGGGCAACAACTAGTTATTGAATATTTATATTTCACCAAGGCGAGAAATCGAACTCACTACAATAGGGAATATGCGTAAAATTTTAATTGTTCTCAAATATTTTTTTCTAGATTCTTTATTGTCTTTACAATATACTTATAAGGTATTTTTTTTATTTGGTGATTATTTAAGCCCAGGAAATATTAAATAAAAAGTGAAAATTAAGGAGGGAAATTCAAACTTCTCAAACGCGCACTATTGGTCGAAACGAAATGTGACTTGACTGTGATGATGGTTTCTTCATCGAAATTATCGGCGTCGAAATTCATACTGTGTTAGTAGTGTGTTTGTGAGAAAAATTAACTTCTTCCATGATTTTTATAGCAAATAAAACTGTAAATATTGTTGCGCCTTCGAGAAAAATAGTCTGGAACAATCTACCAGTCGCGAGAAGCGAGGAAGGCGCCATCTAGTGTCAAGTAGCGCGCAACTGTGGAGTAACTCTGATATTCGACGCTAGATGGCGCTAGATTACTCACTCTGGTAATTTCTGTTTAGTGTAGAATGTTCTATCGAATATTATAGATCTTTCTAGGGATTTCAAAGCCATATATAAGCAGATTGGGTTATCCGTACGGGTCAGTATTGTTCACGATACAGCGGAGTTAACATCGAAGCGATCTTCTAGTGCGATTAACAAGTGACATAGCGAATTATTATTGTAAAAAGTGTTGTAAATAAACAGTGTGTTATTTTTTTGGTAATCAACCGACTATCTTTATTTATTTAATACCCGGCTCGTAACAATATGTATAAAGTAACTGAAACACTGAAAAGTAAACAAACACGAAATGACAATGACGTCATTGGTCATGTCAAAAGCGCGCGCAAAATGGCGGCGTTTGAAAGGCTCAAATTTAGTCAGTTTTTTAAATTTCACTTTAAAAATTTGTTTGACTATTTTCAAGCCTATTTATATTTTTTTTCTAAGAAAAAAAAATACATGCATATTCCCTATAGTTTATCAAATTTAAAAAAAAAAAACGTTTTTGTCTGTTTTAGGCTCCGGACATAGCAGAATTAGGTGCAAACGGCGAAACTAACTATTACATGTTAGAAGTTCGCTCCATGGCCCACATTGGCCTAATCGGATTGCCCAACGCTGGGAAGAGCACCTTGTTACGGGCGCTAACTAGGGCGAGGCCTACAGTCGCGCCCTACCCCTTCACTACTCTCAAACCTCATATTGGTAAGTGGCAAAATGTTTGTGGCAAACTCTATGCCGCAATCTCTTTGCAACAAATTATTTGCTGCAATATTTTTGTGGCAAATTGTATGCTGCAATCTTTTTGCGGCAAATTGTATGTTGCAATCTTTTTGTGGCAAATTGTATGCTGTGTATATATGGATAGTGAATTATATAATAAACGTATGTAATTATCCTCAGGTATGGTGCCTTACGATGACTACGAACAAGTTGCCATAGCTGACCTCCCGGGTTTGATACCCGGCTCGCACAAAAACCATGGATTAGGTAAATATTGTTTCATTTAATTCTCTTTTCTCTTCTCTGGTAGTTCTTCACGTGACCTCAACTAGGGTCTCCTCCGAGTAACTTCTCCAGGTCCAAGACCTGTCTAAGTAGTCTTCCGCGCCACCTGTCACTACAGACGGGTCAATGGGTCAGGCCTGAGTGGGCCTGTTGGTCGTTCCAGGGTTTTAGTAGTGTAGGGAAAAAGAGGGGGGCGAGTTAAATTTCACTCTTTAGTTGAAAGTTTCCCTCACTTAACTTCAGGTGTCTACATACCATTACAAAGTGTACCAGGGAATCATTATATGCGCAGAAATTTATTACAAATAATATTTTTTACCCGACTACGGCAAAGCCGGGTTATGATTTTGACAGGCTATGTATGTATGTATGTATGTTCATTTGTTCCCTCATAGCTCCTTAACTACTTATTAGAACTGGACAAATGAGGTATCATTAGAAGCGTCTTGATCGTCTGCTGGTTATAGGCTATATGACGTGTCGCTGAATCTAATGTGGCGCCCTCTAGCCGACATAAAGTAATGACTTACAAAATTAACTTGATATAAATATGCCGTGTTTGGTATCATTGGAAAGGGCGTTACTTGTACATTTCAAATATCTATATATATACACACATCAAAAGTGTCTAGGGATCAAGCATTTTTATGCGGATTTCTTGAGATTGAGATGTGGCTTTGGCCCTGGCCTGCTCAGTCGCCAGACTTGAACCCGATTGAGCATGCATGGGATATGCTACAGAGAAGAGCTCTGCCGAATATGGAGGGTATCCAGTCGCAAGAAGACCTTTTTTTGTTGTTGCAACGAACATGGGCGGCCATTCCACAGCGTGATTTGGATGAACTCATTTTGAGTATGCCAAACCGATGTTCTTGTGTTGTTAGTGTTCGCGGTAGAAACACGGATTATTAATTGTTTAAGTTACCTAATAAAATTTTAAAGAAAACTGTTACTTCAGTCTTTTTTTCGAACTTTAATGTTAGTGGTTCAAATGTCAAAAATCTCTTTATTAGGAAAATGGCAAATTTCTTTATTAATGCAAAGGTGACTTGGTTTATCGTTACTGTGACAAACGAAAACACTTTATTTGATGAATCCTTAAAGAAAATTTTAATTAATATCAATCAGGAGAAAAGTTATTGCAAAAATATATGTTGATCCCTAGACACATATGTTGATCCCTAGACACTTTTGATGTGTGTATATATTATGTATTAATAATGGCACCAAAACATTTTAAATAAAAAAAAGTAAAAACTAAAACCCAACTACGACAAAAACGACGCTGAAAAGTATAAAACAAGTTTGAAAAGCCGTAGTCACACGTTACATAGAAACACACCATAACACTTTAACAACGTGTGACTACGGCTTTTCAAACTTGTTTTATTAAATACTTTTTCAGCGTTGTTTTTTGTCGTAATTGGGTTTTGTGTCTTCAAACAAATAAGTCTTAAAAATCATGAAAATAGGATTTTTTACTGCACAGATGGCTTATAGTAGAGGATACAATAAGGAATGACCTTCACCCATCTGTTTATTGGATGAAAAGTATTTTATATCAAATTTAGTATATTAAATAACATATCGCGGGTGGGTTGGCTAAAAAATGCCTGGCCAAACTATTATTAATTAAAAATTAAAAAAAGACTTTTTATTAAACAGTGTACCCATGAGTTTAACGAATAAATTTAATACCAACCGAAAGTATAAAGCCTATAGAACATACAAACCTTGGGTTGTCTATTTGTTTCCTGGCATAGCTACTGGTTGGCACGTATAAACAGGTATGTCGATATTAGTTAATTGCACCCATTTGTTTAATAAATAAGTTTTATATCAAATTAATCGCTATTTCATTGCGAATACGATGATATAGGGTTGTCTGCCAAAAACCTGGCCGTAATAATGGTTGTCGAGTTTTGAAAAGCGAAATTTTGATGCGAATGGCAAAGAGGTCATCCATGTATAGCGATACACTAGTAAATGCTAAGCATTATTTTTAACCGACTTCCTGTAGTCATAGTAACCTATTATATTAGCAACCGAAAGTATAATGTCTATAGAATATACAAACCTTGGGTTGTCTTATTGTTTCCTGGCATTGCTTTGGTGTTGCAGGTGTCCATGGGCGGCGGTAATCGTTTACCATCAGCAATGACACAATATACTATAGACCGTCCCTCCCTTGGCCAATACTGTACGCCGCAAAAAGCTACAAAAGTTCAACTAAATCTAGATGGCGCTCAAAATAAGCTCTAAAAAGCAGTTTAACAAAGTTTAACAGTATTTTATTGATGTGCTTCAATTCTAGTAACTATATTATTATTTTTCAAATATAAAACTTGCTTTGTATTGCTTGCTTTAAAAAAATGATTTTCAATTGCATAACTAAAAGTTATCACCTATGTTTAGGAGATGTCGTTGCAATCGATTTAAATAAACTTGAAAATAATGACCTATTTACTACGCTAGATGTCACATTTATAAGTTATTTGGTTGAATCAGAGAAACAATGCACTCATGAATGGCAACATTGCAAAAATCGTTCATATCTTCCAGTAGTTAATACGGAACGGCAACGTCGCTTGAGCCGCGTACTCAGTTCAAAAATTTAATTATTAAGAATGTTTATTTTTAACCGACTTCAAAAAAAGAAGGTAGTTATCAATTCGACTGTATTTTTATTTTTAACCGACTTCCAAAAAGGAGGAGGTTCTATGTTCCACTGAATGTTTTTTTTTATGTATGTTCACCGATTACTGCGTCAATTGTGGACCGATTTTGAAAATTCTTTTTGTATTCGAAAGGGTATGCTCCCGAGGTGGTCTCATTGTCACCATATCAGGATCTGATGATGGGATCCCAGGGAAATCGAGGGAAACCCTCATTTTTTTAGGCACATATTATGTTTTCGTATATTTTCTGAAGTTAACCCGGTATTTGCGTCTGGTAGTCATCATTTTATGATGATGAGCTGATGGTGTAAGGTACAATTCCTTAACGGTTAGGAGTTGGAGGATGAATCTTTAAATATCATATGTATGTATGTTACCTTTAGTCGTATTCTTTCAAATTATTTAGGTAAGCTGATGATCGAAGGTACAACTCCTCAACGGTTAGGAGTTGGAGGATAATTCTTTCAATTTCATACGTATCTATAGACCTTTAGTCGTATACTTTCAAGTTATTTAGGTGAGCTGATGATAGAAGGTTAAACTCTTCAACAGTTAGGGATAAGATGATGATTTTAATATTACACGTACGTATAGACCTTAAGTTGTATTCTTTCAGTTAATCATATGGATCGTTTTATTGAGTAGACATGCACTAAGGAAGGTATTTTGGAATTTCTACCCCTAGGGGGGTGAAATACGGGTTGAAAATGTGGACGAAAGTCCGTCATTTTTAAGTTAGAAACATGAAACTTTAACTTTGGGCTACTGATTAAAAATGAGTAGATATGTATTTAACCGCTTCTGGATATTTTTTAACTTGGTTACGCGCGACGCGACGTAATATGACCCCTGCCCCTGGTAATACCACGGCCTCACAGAAAACCGAGGTGAAAAAGTGCTTGCGCTGTGTTTCACCGAGTGAGTGAGGATACCGGAGGCTCATACCCCAACCTCTCCCCCCATCCCACTCCACTATGCCCCAAAGGCCGGTAACGCATTTGTCAAATTATTTTAGAAATAATCAAACTTTACAAAATATACTATAAAACAATATATTATTTTCTGTAAATAAATGCAAAAAGCCAACAACACGTGGTATTCCCAGGCGGTCACCCATCCAATTACTAACCACGCCCGATGTGGCTTAACTTCGGTGATCGGACGAGAACCGGTGCATTCAACACGGTATGGACGTCAGCAATCAGTTCGTTATATTTAACGTTGAGTATCCAGCACTATGACGTCAACTCAATGTTAAGTGTCGCTACAACTTTTGGCGCGAAAAGCGCGTTAGGGAATATCGTTCTGAAAACATTTCAGATTGTTTTATTAATAACTAGGTTTCGCCCGCGACTTCGTTCGCATTTAATAAAAAGTATCCTATGTTACTTCTAATACCTCTACAAGAATATGTGTTTCATGATGATCAGATTGATCAGCTAAGTAGTTTTCGCCGGAAAGCGTAACAAAGGAACTTACGTTCGCATTTTTAACATTAGGATTATTTATAAGACGCAAACCGAAAGAAAATCCTTAATTACACCTTTTTGTCATCTACAGTTGTTAATTAATATGTGCAAGCCATTCTCGATATTATTAACTCGTAATTATCAAATTTTTTATTTGCATACATTCACGATCAACAACATTTATCAACGCCAAAAACTGTTTTTAGACATGTGTCATTAAGGACGGGAATTGTAACTGCAACATGCAATTGTATTTTATTAATTCATCAATTTTTATTTTGTTTTTTAATCCATTAAAAAAATAAAATGTCAGTCCTTAGTTCCTTACTTATGTCAATTGAGAAACATACATACAAAGTTTAAAGTGAATCCATTGAAAATACAAAAAGGTTTCAAACAATGAATAAAAAAAAGATTGTAAAGAGAAAAACGGTTATTTTAAAATTAAAAACAGACGTTTCAATTTTATTTATTTGTGTTGATCTCTTTGACGATAAAATAAAATATTACATAAATTAGGTAGGTACTAAGATAATTAATTATTTAAAAAACGACATCTAGTGGTACATTTCGCAATAATACAATGACAATAAACTCGACAGTTGACTGTTGGGTTCGTATTGGTGTTGGGGGTCAGAAAATATCGTTGTAATTCACGATTTGATGCACGTAGTGACATCTAGGGAACATTAAGCTTACTATAAATCCGCGTACAGGTCTCGCCTAGTAGAGTGTTGGTCTAGTATATATTTCGTCAGTGACCATCAGGCAATACGTCTGCTCGTTTGCCCGCCTATTCCAAAAAAATAATAAAAATAAATAAAGCTACCGGGTTGTTATTTTCACCCATTTGTTTAATAAATAGATTTTATAACAAAATCAACGCTGTTACATTGCAAATACGATGACATAGGGTTGTCTGCAAAAAATGTGGCTTAAATAACGGTTGTCGAGTTTTGAAAAGTGATTTTTTTTTGTTTTTCAAGAAAGCAAATAAAAATTAACAAAGTGAATAATTTAAATTTGACTGCACGGTTGGCCTAGTAGTTTAAGCGGTCACCACACCGCTCTCTACTACGCCAAGTGTTGTGGGTTCAAATCCACATGGGACATCACTTTGTGTGATTCGCAAATTGTTGTTCTGAGTCTGAGCGTTCTTTGTGTCCATTTAATGTATGTTTGTAAAGTCCCCCGCTACACAGAATGTATGTTCATAGAGCGAGAGTTGTCTTAATTATATACTGTAATGCCACTTAAAATACTATTTAATGATTATTTTATAAAAAAAAAAAACTTTTCAAAACTCGATAACCGTTATTCAAGCCAGATTTTTTGCGGACAACCCTATATCATCGTATTCGCAATTAAGCAATGTTTATTTTGATATAAAATTAATTGAATCATCAAATGGGTGAAAATAAGTGATTTTTTTTTGGTCTGAGGACATACCTTACTACTAGTGTATCGCTATACACGATGACCTCTTTGTCGCAAGTTTCCATTCGCATCAAAATTTAACTTTCAAAACTCGACAACCGTTATTCCGGCCAGGTTTTTTGCAGACAAACCTATATAATCGTATTCGCAATTAAACAGCGCTTATTTTGATATAAAATTTATTTATTAAACAAATGGGTGCAATTAACTAATATCGACATACCTGTTTATACCTGCCAACCAGTAGCTATGCCAGGAAACAAATAGACAACCCAAGGTTTATATGTTCTATAGGCTTTATACTGTCGGTTGGTATGAAATATATTCGTTAAACACTGTGTAATAAAAAATAATTTTTTAATTGTTAATTAATAAATAGTTTGGCCAGGAATTTTTTAGCCAACCCACCAGTGATATGTTATTTTATATAATAAATTTGATATAAAATACTTTTCATCCATTAAACAGATGGGTGAAGGTCGTTTCTCTACGTATCTTAGACCATTAGTGGTATGAGCCATCTCGTCTACTGCACTCAATGCTGTAGGTTCAAATCCCACATGGGACACATGAGTCTGGGTGTTCTTTGTGTCCGTCTGATGTATGTTTGTAAAGTCCCTATTTACATAGAAATATTTTTAATGCGGGTCATGTACTACTTTATATAGAAAACAGTCAACACTCCGTGCGTCGTCCCGCTTGCTGTCTGTCCCCACCTTCATATCTCCTTCTAACATATGCTGTACTGTTTTTTGCCAGTGACTCCGCCCACGTGTTTTTCGGTTATCGCAGTAAAAACTAGTAGCCTATGTCCTTCCTCCAGAATCAAAGTATCTCCATGCCAAATTTCATTGAAATCGGTGCAGGAATTTGGCTGTTAAAGCATGAAAACAGATCGTTTACCGTGGGAGAGCCACGCTTCGGCATGCATGGGCCGGCTCGACCGGAGTGATACCACGGCCTTACAGAAAACCGGTGTGAAACAGCGCCTGCGCTGTGTTTCACCGAGTGAGTGAGGATACCGGAAACCCATACCCCAACCCCTCCCCCTCCCCATCCCCCAAAGGCCGGCAACGCACTTGTGACGTCTCTGGTGTTGCGGGTGTCCATGGGCGGTGGTAATCGCTTACCATCAGGCAAAAAAAGACAAAGTTACTGTCGCATGTCTAATATTGTATCGTTTTTCTTCCAGGAATCCAGTTTCTCCAGCACGCAGAACGCTGTAAAGGCTTGATATACCTTCTGGACTCCACCCAAGACCCTATAGGACAGCTGGACATCTTGAAATATGAATTAAACCAATACAATAAATCTTTCATGGAAAGGAAGTTTTGCGTGGTATTCAATAAAATAGATGTACCTCAAGGTAAAGCGATGTTCGACAAGGTCAAAAAAGAGATGGATGTGATTGGTATTTCGGCGAAGACTGGGTTGAATTTGTCTGAACTATTGAGGGTAGTTCGAGATATGTACGATGGGGATGACAGGTGAATTGTATACGAAGCATGGAGTATAGAGGTAAGGAGTACAATCTCTGATGGGCTCTTATGGGGAAAAGCATCCGTCAAACGTGACTAAATAATATTCCGAGAACCGAACACAGAGGCGCTAGAGTGAGACGAGAGTGTGATATCGTTTTAATTCTCTTTATTAAATTGTGGTTTAAAAATTAATAAAAAAAAAGTAATTTCAAACGGCTTTTCAAGCTTGTTTTATTCTTTTCAGCGTCGTTTTTTGTCGTAGTTGGGTTTTATATTTTTTTTTATTTAAAATGTTTTGGTGTACTTATTAATATATAATATATATATATATTTGAAATGTACAAGTAACGCCCTTTCCAAGGATACCAAACACGGCATATTTATCTCAAATTTATTTTTTAATACAGTACTTTATGTCGGCTAGAGGGCGCCACCTTAGATTTAGTGACACGTCATATAGTTTATAACCAGCGGACGATCAAGTCGCTTCTAACGATACCTCATTCGTCCAGTTCTAATAAGTAGTTAAGGAGCTATGAGGGAACAAATGAACATAGATACATAGCCTGTCAAAATCATAACCCTCCTTTGGCTTTGCCGTAGTCGGGTAAGAACTTTGCGTAGTAGGTGTCCGACAAACATAATCAAATAATAGTTCGAGAACCGACCACAGTGGCGCTAGGAGTTTGATATCGTTTAATTTCTTTTTATTAAATTGTGTTTTAAAAATTAAAAACTTTGCGTAGTAACATCTTTATTAAGCACGCCATTGTAAAGCGGAAGCCTTTTCCTCATTTGATTATCTTTTCTAATTCTTTAAACTTAACACTCGTTGCACAGTGGCGTCACCTAATTAGTGCATTTTGGCGGACACTTTTTTAACATACAGATTGTACCCCTTATCTCTACACTCCATAATACAATTTTGGTTTATAACTAGAGATATTAATGGTTTGTGTAAATAGTTGATTTTCTGTATGATAATATAAAATATACAAATGTGAAAACTTGTTTTATTTTTATATCTGGCAATCTTTGAAATTCTCGGATGTCCTTTACTATAATATGCCTGTATTACACATATAATCCTTCCTCTTGAATCACTCTATCTATTGCAGAAAAGTGTATTAAAGTACGTTAAGTAGTGTAAGGACGACTGAGATATGACATAGGAAACTTATTAACATTTATTTATTATGTTATATTGCAACGTTCTCGCAATTACAGCGCCTTTTATAGTCTTGCCCCTCTCCTCCCCACCTCACACCACCTCTCTTCACCAATCACCATCCGCCAAGTCAAATCAGTTTCCTTCCGTTACAATAATTTAAAAGATCTATGCGAACAGAACAAAACGACTTCATTTTGTACTACGTAAAGATATACTAGTTGTGTGTGTGTGGTTTTACCCGTGTTTACTTACATTTAGTATTGTTATTACATAGTCTATGTTACGCTAGGAGAAATCAACTTTCTAATGATGAAAGAATGATTAAAATCGGCTCAGTTGTTTTCGAGTTTAAATACTGAATTTAAATAAATATTTTCTGCTTATATACTACAGAAATTTCTAGTCACCATATTTATATATGTGTACCTACTTAATTATAAATGTCCTTTTGGGCCATAGGAACCATTTTATACCTATCAATCCATCACTATAAGAGTCAACACATTTTTCAATCTGTCTGGATTTATGGAGTCCTGGTACTTCAGTACTAAAACGACTGAGTCGCAGATGCCAATGGGTGGTGGTAGGCGCTTTCCATAAAACATATTTACTTAAGTAACTATCATATTTTAATGGTCCACTGCTGGACATATACTTCTGAGAAAGGTCCTTTTTAAAAAGAAAAAAACAATTATTCACGTTTCATTTATTTGTATCTTAATAATAAATATGTATATTTAATTCAATTACACAAAATACTAAATATTCAGTCAGATCACAATCTTTGCCCACCAGTGGGGAATAATACAACGTATAATTATCGAACTTAATAAACTTCACTCTATGACTGCCTTGTTTAAGGTTGGGACGAGTAAGACGAACCAAGTCATAAATAGATACTAGGTTAGTTAAAGATGTCCTACAACGCTGTCATTTTCATTATGAACCTGCCAAAGTGACTGTACTCTGCCTGATGGAAAGCACGAGCAGAATCCAAGAGTGGTGGTCACCATACTCATTGCGAATGCAGACAAGCAACAATGCAGCATGGTGACCCACACCATGGCGGCCTATTGATGCTTCTGCATCATTAAACCAATTGTAGAAAAGAACACGATCGTTTTTTTTTTCGATTTCAATAAAACAATAAAATAAATTTCCGAATAATTAAATCACAAGTTGAAACATTATTGTAACTTTATATAAAAACTTTGACTGCGCGATTCAGCATCACAATACACAGTAATCACAACTTAGTTCGGCACATCCTTCCTAGATGGCACTGTAATACGTTTTGTTACATACGCATGTTCATTATAAAAAATCGTTATAATTTTTTGTAATTTAACAAATTTTAAAACAAAGTAAAATAAACTTTATTAAGTTGTATAAAGAGGTGATTTCTATTAGTATATGATATTCAATATCACGCCGGCCCGGGCTGGTGTATGGGCTGCAACATGAGCTGTTGTGGCATCACGGGCAGAAGAGACGGCAATACTTCTGCCTTCTTCTGCTTTTTACCCTTCTTGGTTTGGAGTTTTATCTGGAGAAGGAAAATATTATACATATTTTTAATGTCTTACAGGATCAGAAGAGTTTTAGCGAGGCGGTGGAATAAAGATTGTGATAATTGGGATGACAGGTGAATTTCCTGGGAGGTTAGATAATTTTTAACGGAGGACAGGGGAATTCTGAGGTGTCAGGGAAAATTTGGACGGGTCAGAATTTTTTTCCGGGACGATTTTGGTAGGCGGGGTTCAGGGGTGTTTTGGCAGGGGTTCAAGGTGCCAGGGGAGCTTGGCAGGGTGTGTCCGTACCTTATAGTGCACCTCCTTGACGTGTCGGTAGAGGCTGGAGTACCAGCCGAAGGCGGCACTGCACTGCTGGCACTGGTACGGAGTCTCGCTGGTGTGCATGGCCACTATGTGGTACTTCAGCTTCGCCGCGTTCTGGGAGGGAGGGCTTTATTAGAAGCAGCAGTTTCATCCCCATCACTTAGATGGCTGGCAGTTCACAACTTCTCGGAATTTTCTGCCTTGCAGTATTCCCGGACCAATACGACCTTCAAGAAACGAGCGTACTCCTCAAAAGGCTGGCAACGCATTTGTGACGCCTCTGGTGCAACACCAGAGGCGTCACAAATGCGTAGGCTGTCCATGGGCGGCGGTAATTGCTTACCATCAGGCGATACGTTTGCTCGTTTGCCCCCTATTCAATAATAAAAAAAGCATCTAACAAATATTGATTGTGCATCGCGCAATCAGTTTGTTTAATAGCTTCTGGCATTATAAATATTAGTTAAATCAGCTTTGAAGTTCATAAGGAAATAAAATTGTTCAAGTCTGTCTCAAGACTACCAGGAGGTCATAATGTCGTAGGAAGAACTACATCGGCTCAAATTGAATGGATTTATTTTGATGTAAATTTGACTAAACCAGATTCTAGGTTCAGAGAATCGTCCCTATGTTGGAAGCATTCTCTCTCTCTCGCTTACTTCAAAAGTACAATATTAATTAACGTTTCTCAAAAATACTAGAAGCCCATAAAATAGTCGTAGTTACCTGATGAATATAAAAAAATCTAAACCTCGTCCAAAAGTACCAGGCACCCATAATATAGTCGTAGTTACCTGGTAAGACTTGCCGCAGACGTGACACAGGTTCTGCTTCTGGTCCTTGGCGCAGTGGACGTTCTGCATGTGAACGTACAGAGACGTGTGGCACTTGAAGGGCTGCAATTTACCAAAATGATGGTAGAAATATTAGATAAACTACCAAAATTGTAGAAATTAGAAAAATGGTAACACTGCAATCCACTTTGAGACCTCGAATTTTGACTCAATGCCATTGCTTTGAAATAAAGTAGATATAACGGAAATCTTAACACATAACACCATCTAATGGACGGATGTTTGTTACTCTTTCACGCAAAAACTACAGAACGGATTTGGATGAAACTTTACAGTAATATAGCTTATACATCAGAATAACACAAAGGCTACTATTTGCCGCGATAACCGACATACACGCGGGCGGAGCCGCGGGCAACAACTAGTATATTATAAAGTTAAGGAGTTTGTTTGGGTAAATGAGCTAATTTCACGAACTGTTGGTCCGGTTTGAAAATGAAATTCAATGTTGGTGTATAAAATGTATGGGCTATACATTTTTTTATTCTTTGTTTCTAAAGACAACTCTCGCATTAGGAATATACATCCTGTGACGCGGGGCACTTTACAAACATACATGAAACGGGCACAAAGAACACCCAGACTCGGGACAACAATTTGCGGATGACACAAAGTGTTGTCCCCACAATACACAGCATAGTAGAAAGCGGCATATGGAGGATGATTATAATTAATATTACCTTATTACACTTCTGACATTTAAATTTGATCTTCTTGAGGTGTTCCCAATCTATGTGATCCCTCAGGCGAGTTTTATTCACGAACTTCTTACCGCAGTCATTGCAACTGAAACTATTATAAAACATTAAATAGTATTAAATCATTGTTAAAAGAATAACTTATGGAGTTAGTATCCATACGCAGGCGTTCCCCTCTGTCACAGTATAAGCACAAATGTACCTACGCAACACACTGTTATGACACAGAGTGTATGTGTGTGAAATTGTGAATGTTTAGTTGTTATGTTTTTTATTTGTAATAGGCGGGCAAACGAGCAGACGTATCGCCTGATGGTATAATCGATTATATATATTATATATAATCTATATCTATATTATATAAGCGATTACAGCCGCCCATGGACCCCCGCAACACCAGAGGCGTCACAAGTGCGTTGCCGGCCTTTGGGGCATGGGGGGGGGGAAATAGGGGATGGGGATGGGGGATGGGCCTCCGGTATCCTCACTCACTCGGTGAAACACAGCGCAAGCACTATTTCACACCGGTTTTCTGTGAGGCCGTGGTATCACTCCGGTCGAGCCGACCCATTCATGCCGAAGCGTGGCTCTCCCACGGTCCGGTTATGTGCGAGTTCGTAATGTGAAATATCAAAAATTGTGTTTGTATGTAAGTGTAAAATGTGTATGTGTGAAGATGTCCCCGCAAAAAATGACAGAGTGTTTTGTATCGGGAATAGACGCTATGGGTACTGCCCTCCGGTCTCTATGAGTTCTTCTCCATAGGAATGCTATTTTGAAACCTCGCAACTAGAGTTATTAATGTAACCTTTCAAAAATGCTTGAAAAGGCATATTTGAAATAAACGCTACTTGATTTTGAACCTTGTGGTGACGAGTTAAGAAATACAGAGTATCACCACCCCTATTCACCCCGTGGGTGTCGTAAGAGCCGACTGAGAGAGCAAACTACCAGGACAACAGCACTGCAAAGAGAAGGAACACTTGACACAAACTCTTTACCAACCCGTCTGGTCAGCGTAGTATCGTAGACCAAAACATCCTTGCTAAGAAGAGGCTTATGTCCAGCAGTGGATTGTTAAAGGCTGTTGATGATAATAAAGACTTATTTAACTTGTTTGTCTGTAGTAAGGTTTGACTTCTAAATTACTGAATCACTCGACTGAATTTTTTCAACCGAATTCAAAAAAGGAGGAGGTTCTCAATTCGACTGTTTTTTTTAAATGTTTGTTTGGCTTTGGACTGGGTGAACCGATTTTGATGATTCTTTTTTTATTTGAAAGCTGGTGCTTCCCGAATGGTCCCATTTAAATTTGGTCCAGTTCTGACATGTCATCCATGAGAAAGCCATATAAGTCTTCAATTTGCATTATGTATGTACGCGACAAATTAACGAATAACTCAATATTCCCGTATGGTCCGATTTAAATTTGGTCCAGATTGAAGTCGGTTTTTTTTTGATAACATTTGTGATTATTTTAAAGACAACTCTCGCGTTAAGGATATACATCCTGTGTCGCAGGAGACTTTACAAAAAATACATTATAACGGACACAAAGAACACCCAGCCTCAGCACAACAATTTGTAGATCACACAATGTTGTTCCATGTGGGATTTGAACCCACTAGAATGCGGCATGGCGACCGCTTATACCACTAGGTTAACCGTGCCGTCATTAGACACAAACAAACCTATTCACCCCGTGGGTGTCGTAAGAGCTAAGGTCGCAAACTACCAGGACAACAGCACTACAAAGAGATGGAACACTTAACACAAACCATAGTATAGTATTACTACAGTGGCTAGACGGATTGGTATTGGGTTTTCCTTCTATTTGCAGTGATGTTGTCCTGGTACTTCACTCCCTTTGTTTCTCCAATATCTGCGTTCAACTAGAGGTATGCCCAGCAGCTGACAGTTAAATGCTGTTGATGTGATAACCCCATCACCATGTACATACCTGAACTCGCTCTCGGAGACATGTCTTCGAGAAATCCTGAGATGTTGTCTGTACGTCGCAACGGAAGCGAACCGTTTGTCACAAGTTTCGCAGTAGAGTTCACCTGCGTCACGCGCCTGATAAACAAACATACTGCTTACATATAAACATAACCAGCAGTACAACAATAACCGCAGGGCGAAGCATGTCCTAAAAAAAGTAGCCTAAGTCACCCGCTAGTGAAAGTCCCGTCAAAGTCGGTCCAGACGTTCCAGAGATTAGCCGGAACAAACAAACAGAACATTTAAAAGTTCTTGACTTTAAAATTTGTTTTATATCAGTACCTTATATGTATACTTTCATTATGCATTTAGTGAAAAGATGTTTATTGATTGATGTTCTATATTTCTTTATTTTCCATCCTTAGGGGGTGTTATTTTTTATATTTTTTGTTGGGACCATACTAGAAATATATCCTCTTAAATAGAAATAGAATTTATTTTCTAAATCGGTTGAAAAACGACACGGTAACAAATATAAAAGAAAAAAACACCCTAATTGGGTACTCGCTTTTCTTAAAAGTCGGTTAAAAGTGAAATAAATAGTGATGAAGTGTGTTTACTAACCTTGTGACTTCTAATGTGCCGTCCCAGGTTCGATTTCCATTGGTACACTTTCCCACATTGAGGGCAAGGATGTCTATTTTGTCCTTTATGTAACACACTGTAAAGAAGAAAAAAAAACATTTTATACTTACTCGTTGCTTTTCTCTTTGTGAATGAGGTTATAGAACTATTATATTATATAACTGCCTCCGTGGTATATTGGTAGCGTGTGCGACTGCTGTGCTTGAGGTCTCGGGTTCGATTCCCGGGTCGGACCAAATTTTTGTATGATCTGCAAATGTTTGTTTCGGAGTTTGGGTGTTTTCTATATTTCGGTATGTATGTATTTACAAAAAAATGTATAATATGTATTTGTATCAGTTGTCTAGTACCCATAACACAAGCTCTGCTTAGCTTGGGACTAGATGGCGTTGTGTGTTAGATGTCCGAAAAAAAAAAAAATTAAACTTCCCACCTCCCCCCTCTGTTTCCCCTAATCCTGGGTCCCTTATGACCAGTTAACCTCGTCTACTCCATCTATACTAATAATATAAAGAGGTAAAGTTTCTAACTTTGTTTGTATGGTTGTGGTAATCTTCGGAAGTACTGATCCGATCCTGAAAATTCTTTCACTAACAGAAAGTGACACTATTCAGGAGTTATATAGGCCATATTTTATTATCATTCAACAAAAAAATCAGTTAATCATAATAGTATTAGTAAATTATGTCGAAGAAAAGAGGGCGGTTGACGCCCAACGAAGTGGGCACGAGTCGGCTAGTAAACCATAAACAAAACCCTGATTTCTTACTAAAAGCATGTAAAAGAATCTAAAATCCTCGTATTATTCAGTTGGAGGTATTCATGAGTGATGGTGGCCACTTACCATCATTTAACTCTTAACTCGTCTGTTCTCTACACCATTAACAAATCCCTATACGCTACCTCTAGGAGTGCACTTAACAAACCCAGAACCAGCTCATCACTAATTCGATTTCTACCTACGACAACGAAAACTTACAACGACATCTACCGAAAACACACCGAACTACAGAGTAACTAATCCTGAACCGCGATATAGAAATTCTCGCGCCGATTATCATATATATATACATATAAGTTCCCAACAACAGTTATCAAAAAAAAACTGGTGGGCGGATAACCCAAGCATGATCACCTTGCCTGGTAGAAGGACACGACACTCGTTCTTCCACAACTCCACTACTAAATTCTTCTAGAAGTAAAACTTACTTGAGGTGATACCTATAAGTCTTCCGAGAACTGAAGGTCTTCCCGCACTCAATACACGTTGGTCTTTCCGATTGTGTGGTCATTTTATTGTTTACTTTACTTGACTTGGTTGGAGTCTTTCGGAGTTTGGGTTCAAAACCTGTAGCTGAATATGTCTGAAAAGAAAGAATTATCATCAACAATGATGCATCTCAATAGGCCGCCATAGTGTGTGTCATGCTGCATTGTTGCATTCGCAATGAGTATGGTGACCATCACTCTTGGATTCTGCTCATGTTTTCCATCAGACAGAGTAGTCACTTTGGCAGGCTTATATATGTTACCGTCAGATTTTGAAAACCGTTAGATTGTAATCTACCTTGCGAGATTGCAAACAGTGGAAAGATTGTGAAATGATATCGACGAATCGCAAGTCGCGCGCCGCCATATTTGTTTGTTAATTCGTCTTTGTTGCCGAATTTAAAGTATTTTTGTGATTGTTAATTGATTTAATGTTGAAAATACCTCACAGCTTTAGAATTAGTTATATAAAATTGTTGTGACAGTAAGATTTATTTGTGATTAATCAAAGAAGTTTTAAGTTAACCTAGCTCTACCTAGTAAACCGACAAATCAGGAACAGTTGACAATTTGACGCACGTAAGCAGTATATCACATTTGAAAATCTATCGATAGTTTACAATCTCACTAGGGAGATTATAATCTAACGGTTTTTACAATCTTACGGTGACATATATAAACAGCTTTTAATAATTATCTGGCTTGTACATAGGCCTCTCCTAGGCTTTATCCTAATATATCAAACTTTTTTTTTATGATATAGGGGGCAAACGAGCAGACTTATCGCCTGATGGTAAGCGATTACCGCCGCCCACGGACACCCGCAACACCAGAGGCGTCACAAGTGCGTTGCCGGCCTTTTAGGAAGGAGTACGCTCTTTTCTTGAAGGTTTGAAGGTTGTATTGGTCCGGGAATACCGCACCGGGAATGCCGACCATCTAGATGATGGGGATGAAACTTCAGTCGCGTAGGACGATGGCGGAAAGAGGCGGCAGGACACAGGAAACTGGGTTGGTATAGAGTTTGTTTCAAGTGTTCTATCTCTTTGCAATGCTGTTGTCCTGGTACTTTGTTCCCTTCCGTCACTATATGGATTTAAAAACCGAAAGTCGGCCTAATCATAACGTGGTCAGTCACAGACAGTCAAGAATGAAAATGTATAAAACCTACCAACATATCTACATTATCAGCCGTATCTGTTAATTCTGTTGCCTCTTCTGCTATTTCTTCCTTTCCCACAATCTTCTCTTCTTCAATTTTGTCTTCATCTTCTAGATCTACATCTTTATTGTAACAATCAGAAATAGTCGAGTCTATAATTGATTCTAAAGTCCGATTGACGCGACGAGGTTCTTCCACAACTAAAGCTTTCTTTTTTACTTTTTTCTTAACTTTTTTTTCATTCTTTTCTTTCTTCTGTTCCTTCTTTGACTTCTCTTTTATAGGCTGCAATGAATTATTTTAATTAATTAAAGAGTGTATGTATATAGTCAGTGCTAGCAAAAGATTATTATGTTGCTTTGTTTAAAAATTAAAAAATTCTGCATCTCACAATTGAAGTCTTTACACACTTTTAATTTTATGCCTTACATTTACTCTTAGGGCCTGACAGTACCAGTATGATCACCTAGCCTAGACGAGATATATTTTCGACATATCATATGTCATTATCATAATTACTATTACATAATTATATATAATTACAGCTATTTACTGTAGGATACCACGGCCTCACAGAAAACTGGTGTGAAATAGTGCTTGCGCTGTGTAAGTGAGTGAGGATATGCATTCGCAATGAGTATGGTGATCACCACTCTTGGATTCTGCTCATGCTTTCCATCAAGCAGAGTATCCAGTAGGCACTTTGGCTTGCTCAAATATACCTAAAATTTATAGTTTGAAAAAACACGCTTTAATAGCATACAAAAAGTAGAAAATAATTTTAATGTACACATTATTGAGATATTTTCAGAAAGCACCCCACACTTTTTACATTAAAATTATTTTCTACTTTTTAGTTTGATTGCTATTAAATATTGTTACGAAAAATAATCTTCAAGTCTTATCTGCGCACACAAATACACACACACTTCTTATCGATCTCCTGAGGCAAGGAATAATGGACCTTATTTCTATATGCATAGTGTCTGATATCGATTGGTTGTAGCCTAATTATTATTAACTTCGAGTATTATTATTAGCGTTTTTACTAGACGACTCTCGTGTATTATCGTCGTTTCTAGAAATGGAAGAGTAATAATAATATGAGTATAAATAGAGCGTCTCGCGGGCCGCAAGCAGTTCAGTTCAGTTTGAGCTATAGTGAGATAAACATCGAAGTGATATCAGCGATAAATCTAGCGACCTCGGCGACCTTTAAGGATTGTAATTCAGAGTATTGTGATTTTAATAATATCTCTTTAACACGTCAAAAGGCTTCTCTCTCAAATAAATCGAACCCTAACACGTAACAACTGCTGTCAGAAGTGAAATTTGGGAAATGCCATGGACCCCGAGAGACGACAGTATCAAAGAGGGAGTGAAGACCAGGGCTCAACGAGCTGCGGGAGCAACGGGTATAGAGGAACGCGCCTCGCCTACTGGTTCCGCCCACCAGGCCACGCTTCCTTCGGAACAAGAATCGGTTGTCCACGCCCCCACAGTCATGCCCACGCCTGACTTAGCGGATCTATTAAAGATGATGGTAGTCATGAAAGAGAAACTACAGAGTGGGCAAGTAGACCCACAAAAACAAATGAAGGATGACCAACATCTACTTTTATCCGCTGTCAGCGAAGTAAGTGGTGCCGTAAATAAACTACGGAAGGACGTTGCCGTGGTTGAGGAACGAGTCACCTGCCAAAGTTCTGATATGGACAGCATAAAGACTGCACTGATGGAGTTGCAGAAGAGGGTAGTGCGCCTGGAAATGTCAGGTGTAACAGTAGCTGGTTCTGGTGTAGTACATGCATCCAGTGTAAAGGTCCCCTCGTACGACGGCAGCACTTCGTGGACCGCGTACCGTCAGCAGTTCAAGACCGTCGCAGCTGCTAACGGATGGACAGATGAACAGTGTAGGGATTGCAATCCGGCGTCATTTTCAATCCGACCGGATCCGGACCGAATTTCATAAATCCAGCCGGATCCGACCGGATCCGGTCGGATTGATTTAACAAAGATAAATTCACTTCCTTGTGCGTTTCAACATGGACCGTTAATGAAGTGTAAAAAAAAAACGAATAGATATAAATGAAGTCGACTTTATTGTGATAACTTTTAGAGAAAACAGTTAAATACTTATCGTCGTTCATCTTTAAAATAAATAAGTTCTTTCAAACTTACCGTAGGAGAGCCTAGCTTCGGCATACATGGGCCGACGGCCGGCTCGACTTGAGTGAATCCACGGCCTCACAGAAAACCGGTGTGAAACTGCGCTTGCTCTGTGTTTCAACGAGTGAGTGAGGATACTGGAGGGGAGGCCCATCCACCAAAGGCTGACAACGCAATTGTGACGCCTCTGGTGTTGCGGGTATTCAAAGGCTGCGTTAATCGCTTACCATCAGGCGTACCATAGACTAAAACTAAAATAATTAAAATTTCCAAAAATAATATCGTCTTTATCTTTATTACCTACATAACGTAGCTGGTCTACTTTTTACAGATTAATCAGAGATCGATACTATTAATCAACATCATGAAACTAATTAAACATAACGTAATGATTAACCTTAAGTGAGATCAAAAATTCATCATTACGTCGTTATCATTAGTGGCTATTGCGAAAGTCCTAATCAGCTATATTTGCATATTTTTCGGTCATGCAGGTAATTGTAATTTTTAAGCTTATCGACCTTATTAGTAGTAGATTCTTCAAGTGTCAAATAGTATGAAACATGGAGAGCACTCGTTTAGATGGCTTTTGTACTCAAGTTTTAACATGGAAAATCCGAAATATATACTCTTTAGATGTCTACTTAAATGTCTGTCAGGTTTGTGTTCGAACTCTTTAGCTTGTAAACAAATATAATTACTATTGGTTTGAAACAACGATCTTAACGATCGACTTAAAGAGCTTGCAAATGTAACCTGCAGGCACGGGACGCACGACTGGCACAGGTAGTGTAAATAGCATACGCTCGATACATTCGAGACAGCGTGATTATTTTGCGAAAATACAAATTTACCGGATCCGGTCGGTGTAAAAGTACCGGATCCGGTAGACGTATATTTAAGCCGGATCCGCCGGATTCCCGGATCCGGTTTTCCGGATTGCAATCCCTAGAACAGTGCCTGACTGCTCTTACTTAGGGGGCAAGCATTAACAGTCCTAGAGGCACTGCCAAGTCCGGGCAGTGGATACAAGGAATTGTTGGAAGCGCTCGAATCGAGACATGGGGAACGCCATCTGGAGCACGTTTACCGCGCCCAGCTACGCGACAGAATCCAACGTCCGGGAGAGGGATTACAGCAGTGGGCGTTGGAAATAGAAAAACTCGTACGAAAAGCGTACCTGTCGGCCGACCCGGACATGTTAAGGGTAAATACCGTGCAGGCATTCGTGGACGGCATCAAGGATTTGGAGGTTAGAGCTGCAGTGAGGCTTGGTCACCACACCTCACTAAAGAGAGCACTGGCACACGCCCTGGAGGTCGAAGCGGTTCGACAGGATATCCCACAGATCCACAAGTTACGGGAAGTCCCAGAAGAAATAAAAGAAGTCAAGTCTTCTTTGAAGAAGGGATCTGGGATCATGTGCTACAGATGTGGTGAGAGAGGTCATCTGCAGCTAAGTTGCCCGCTAAAGAGTAAGCAGGTAGGCAGGGTAGTGCTACGAATAATAATCTTCAAGTCTTATTTGCGCACACAAATACACACACACTTCTTATCGATCTCCTGAGGAAAGGAATAATGGACCTTATTTCTATATGCATAGTGTCTGATATCGATTGGTTGTTGCCTAATTATTATTAACTTCGATTATTCTTATTAGCGTTTTTACTAGACGACTCTCGTGTATTAGCGTCGTTTCTAGAAATGGAAGAGTAATAATAATATGAGTATAAATAGAGCGTCTCAGTAGAGAGTTCAGTTTGAGCTATAGTGAGATAAACATCGAAGTGATATCAGCGATCAACCTAGCGACCTCGGCGACCTTTAAGGATTGTAATTCAGAGTAGTATTGTGATTTTAATAGTGGTTTTAATAAAGTCTCTTTAACACGTCAAAAGGCTTCTCTCTCAAATAAATCGAACCCTAACACGTAACAATATGTTTTTTTAGTTTTTTTAAACTATGATTTATTTTTTACTTTTAGTTTGGTATATTTATAAAAGCGTGTTTGTTTAGCTTTTAAACCTATTTAAAAAAAATCTTTTTTTTGTTTTTTTTCAAATTATTGTATTGTCATCGGCCCTTGACCTGCAAATTTTCAAGTTAATCAGACTCCTAGAAGTAGGTGAAAATGAAGTTAAAAGATTCCGTTACATACATACAGGTCAAGCAATTTTTTTTTTATGGCATAGGAGGCAAACGAGCAGACGTATCACCTGATGGTAAGCGATTACTGCCGCTCATGAACACCCGCAACACCAGAGGCGTCACAAGTGCGTTGCCGACCTTTGGGGGATGGGCCTCGATTATCCTCACTCACACGGTGAAACACAGCGCAAGCGCTATTTCACACCGGTTTTCTGTGAGGCCGTGGTATCACTCCGGTCGAGACGATCCATTTATGCCGAAGCATGGCTCTTGTGGCTAAAAGCGCGTTAAAAAGTTTTAAGTATATGTACTTACTTTAGCAAGTCTCTTTGATCCTTTTCTTTTTTTAATGACATCTAAATTCAAATCTCTAACAAACGTTTCGGGCTCACAATGAGTATCTTCACTTTTCACATCAATATCATCATCGTGTATTGGTACATCATCATGTATTGGTACATCATCATATATCAAAGCATCTTCATCAGTCAGTGGGGTGTCTACATCGAGAGCTGATTTCTCTTCTATTTCTTCTTTTATAGGTATTGGGTAGGACTGTTGGAAGATCTGTTGGATTTGAAGATTTGGGTATCTTGGGAACGGTTTTGGGGTGTTCTGAAAAAAAAAATTTTTGTTAGAGCATTTTTTTATATACACAATAGTTACTTTTTGTATTTTCACAAAAAATACTGTGACTCCTGTGCTTGAGGTCCCCTGTTCGATTCCCGGGTTGGATCAAACGTTTGTATGATCTGCAAATATTATAAAAATTTCACTGCTCTGCTTGGGACTAAATGGCGTTGTGTGTTAGATGTCCAAAATATTTATTTCTTCTTTATTAATTTTGTATGTTCATTGCTTGTCGTACAATTAAATAAAATTTTAAAGTCTGCTTTTAATTTCAAATTAACATCTTTTCAATAAATACATATCAAAGTACATACAGTATTTACATAAAAAAAACAATTACAAAATTTCTGGCCGACCGTTTGTTCCATCTAATCTGTGGAATGGCTAGACCGAATTTGACGAGACTTTCACTGGCAGGTAGCTGATGATACAAGTAGTACATTTTAAACAACTGTATTTTTATGTTTGCTACCTCAGACCTTTTGTCTGAGTAAACCGATTTTGCTTTTTGTTTTTGAAATCTGGTGCTTCCCGTGTGATCCCATTTCTATTTCAACCAGTTCTTGAAGTCAGTTTTTTGTATTTTTTTAGTTATTTTAGACTAGCCTCGCCTTGTGGTGTAATTTAAATTTTTTTGGGAAAATGGCGGCAAAATGCAATGGCGTCTCTCTGTAAAGGCACTGTTCGCTACATTTGTTGCCAACGCAAGGAAACCACTATTACGTGTTGACAGCACAAAAATTGACAACTTTTGTTCGGTTGAGACCCTACTTGAAGTATAATGTAAAAAACTGTGAAACCAGAATTTTTGCCTGCTGTTGTTATTTTAAAGATACAACTCAGATATTCTAATATAGATTTAAGATTATTTTTACAAACCTGCTGTACAAACTGCAGTAACTCAGTGTAACATCTCTTGACTTGCTCCTTGAAACCTTGCAGCTTACGCAACAGAGCCTTGCACTCCCAACAAATACGGACACACAGATCGGACAAAGTGTATATCTGTAAATATTAATTGTGTGTTAATAGTAATTGTATTTATTGGACTCCTCGTTGGTCTGGCGGTTCGCGTGTGCGACTGCCAATCAAGAGGTTCGATTCCCAAGTCGGGCCAAAGTAATATCTTGGGTTTTTCGTTATGAAATTCTTATTACCACCAGCCCAGAGTATGGAAGTTTGGCGGTGAACACAACACACGCCCGTGCCTCGGAAAGCACGTTAAGCCGTCGGTCCCGGTTGCCATGAATCCCATGAGTCCCGGATCCTATGGTAATCGTTATTGAGAAGTCAGTGCCCTCAAATATACTGACACTAGTTTCAACCTTAGAATTCAGTTTCTACCCTCAGGGTTGTGGAGTTTCGTGTAAACCAGTCGCTTCGTGTAAAAACTGATTCAGGTAAAACCGGGTGGAACTAGTAGCTCACGACACACACACATAGTACTGCACCACAACAAACCACTAAACTGAGCAGGTGTGAATCCTGCAAGTCCTGAAATACAGGTCTTCACCTAGTTTAAGCTCCAGTCCACCCCAACCTACAAATTTTGTCTCTGTACTAATTTCATTGATATTGTACAACTAGCTAAGCCGGCGAACTTCGTACCGCCATATTTACATATCTGCCTCAGCTTCACACAGGCAGTGTACAGTCGCGAACAAAAAAAAAAGACTTTTCCCGTTATCTTTTATTTTTTTCTTTCTAGGAAAAAAATAATTAACTAAATCATGTGTTATTTATTGAATTACAACTAAGTACATATTTTGACTTTCATCCCTTCTCTCCAGGAAACCGTGCTGAATTTTGGGATAAAAGTATCCTATGTCCTCTTGGCAAATCATGCCAAGTTTCATTTCCAATCCATTCAGTAGTTTTGGCGTGATTGTTTCATCAACATATTCAACATTGTCTTGCCAGTGCCCAAACCGCACTCATCCAGCGTGGGGATTAGGGTTCCCAACCCTCCCGGATTGCCCGGGAGACTTCGGTAATAATGGTTAACCTCCAGACCAGAAATACTATATAGAAATTAAATGCATTATATTCTAATAACTACAAATTAAATAACCTGAGTTCCCTTTAAAAAGTAAAAAACACGTTATGCGCTTTCATTTGAGACCCCACTCGATGATATTTGATATTTTTGCAGACATTCGGTTACTCTTCCCCACTTTCACCCCCATAACTTTTAAACGGCTCAACCGATTTTCATGAAACATGACTAAGAACACTCGCACGTAACTCACCTTTCATACAAAAAAAAGTAAATTGAAATTGCTTCATCCGTTCGGGAGCTACGGTGCCACAGACAGACAGACAGACACGTGAAACTTGTAACACCCGTCTTTTTGGTCGGGGGTTAAAAATTAATTTAATGACTGATCTGAAAACGAAGCTACAAAGCAGACAAGTTGACCAATTTTATGGCAAATCTGCCATGGACTTATTAAAGTAGTTTTATGAACCGCAAAAACAAATTTCAAATGAGTTCAATAATTTTTTTACGCGATTTTTTACATATTTACAAAATTGAAGATTTTCAATACCAAGCAATGAAAATTTTATCTTGAAAAGAGCTAATCACACACATTACCAGACTTCAGAAATTATTAATTTTCAATTTAACTCCCCCAACGCCCCCCCCCCCCCCCCCGAATTCTCCCGGGTTGCTCCTTTCGAGAGTTGACAACCCTAGTGGGGATGTATGGCCTTAACGCTCTCCTGAGAGGAGACCCGATCCCAGCAGTGGGACTTAATGGGTTGTTATATTAATACTGTAAAGCTGAATAGTTATACTCTGTCCATTACTTTATTTTCTCTTTGGCAGCTCACGCCTATAAATTACCATATTTTTTTTCGGAATTATGTACTACTGTAATGTCGTACTTTATTGACGGTGATGATACTTTAGTGAAGTGGTCTGTGCATAACAAACAACCACAGACTATAAAACAGTACTTGAAATACGATAAATCGATCATGTGATAAAAATAATTTGACTTCATGTAAGTATTTTTTGTGTAAATTTAATAAAAAAAGGAAATAAAAATAGTATCTATGACTCCAAGATTGAATTTTTGCAAGGAATTAAGTCGAAATCTTGGAATTTAGGATCAAACCAAGAGTAAAGAACAATAACTCTGTTCATTCATCTAATTTACTGATTTATTATTTATATTTTTGTTTATTTCTTACATAATATAAAAAACTAATGAAGGCATAATTAATATTTCAACAAAAAATATTTAATTAAAACGATTGAAAGTTCTTCGTAAATAAAATCGCTATTCGTTTCAAATCGAATCGGTTATGAGTGAGGGCGTCACTAATTTCAAAATTTCTTGAACTGTCAAAAAGAAAATAAAGTAATGGACAGAGTATAGATTGATTGGTTTTATGCTCTTATCTCAGGAATACTGATCTGTTTTCAAGGAAGACTTTACAATGTGTTTCAAATAAAAATAGGATTGGAAATTCGCCATCTTGCCCTGCATTTGTATAATTTGAAACACATGGTATATCATAACACTACAATCAATAATCAAAAAACTGAATTTAAATGAAAACATTGTAAATGCTTTATTACCTAAACTGATAGAGTAAAGTTTTGTTAAAGAAAGCTTTCATTCCGTAATTTTTCGCATACACATATTTAAATAAATCCCAGCTGAATATAAGCTCAAATATACAGACATGTCCAGGCTTATGTTACACCAAAAAAAGTTCGTAAGACCTATTTTTGTAAACGAAATAGTTTCTAACCATTGAAGTAATGCTGTGATTTTCTGTTCGAAAATCAATATAATAGCTTCAGTAAGCACAAACAATGATTACTGTATGAATAAATAATGATATTAAAGTACTTTTAATTCAGAAAGTTTGATACTTACCGGTATTTCATTAATAATTTGTAAATATATACTTTCGAAGCCAGTTTCCGTGATAAAGAACAGTTTCCGACCGGTACAATGGCAAGCTGTGCATAAATCTTCCATTGTTTTGTTAGACTTTTATTGCTTAAAATCTGCAAACACTTTAAAGACAAAAAAAATATAAAAAAATCGATTAGAAATTACTTATTGTTTACGAGATAGCGTCAAGCGTCACCATTTGACATTGATGACTTAGAAAGAAATATTGCCAGGTTATGACATTTTTTTCTACAGCTTACGTTTTTTTCTTTTCTTAGTTTCTTCCAAACGCTATTTACCTTATCTATACAAATAAATAAAATTGGAGTGTCTGTTTGTAATATTAAAATAACAGTATTTTACTAAATGCTTATGTATGTAAACACGGTACGCAAAACCAAAATAAACAAATAAAAAAACTGCTTGTACGTCTGTCTGTTTGTTCCGGCTAATCTAGAAGAGGTAGACTGATTTTGATGGGACTTTCACGTTACCTGTGGTGATTGTTGTACCGCAGGGCTCATCTCGTGCTTTGTAAATTACATGTTGTGTAAGGAATTGCCATTTCAATTTGAAATAATGTAAATTCAGATTGATTAATTCTCAGTAATTACTTTTAAATGTAGGAGTAGTAAGAAGTTGCAAAAACATTTAATATTTTCTTTTGATTTATGGAATAGACCGGCAAACGAGCAGACGTACCGCCTGATGGTAAGCGATTACCGCCGCCCATGGACACCCGCAACACCAGAGGCGTCACAAGTGCGTTACCCGCCTTTGGGGGATGGGGGGGGGGAGATAGGGGGAGGGGTTGGGGTATGGGCCTCCGGTATCCTCACTCACTCGGTGAAACACAGCGCAAGCACTATTTCACACCGGTTTTCTGTGAGGCCGTGGTATCACTCCGGTCGAGCCGGCCTATTCATGCCGAAGCGTGGCTCTCTCACGGTTCAAATAGTATTGAATAGCTAGAATGAAAGCTGTAAATAAGTTTATCTATATTTTACTGTGGGAGAGCGGCGCTCCGGCATTAATGTGCCGCCGCGCCGGCCGGTTCGACCTGGCCTCACAGAAAACCCGTGTGAAATAGCGCTTGCGTTGTGTTTCACCGAGTGAGTGAGGATACCGGAGGCCCATACCCTAAACCGTCCCCCAAAAGCCGGAAACGCACTTGTGACGCCTCTGGTGTTGCAGGTGTCCATGGGCGGCGGTAATCGCTTACCCTCAGGCGATACGTCCACTCGTTTGTCCCCTATTCCATAAAAAAAAACCTTTGGGTGTTCAGGAAGTCCTGATGATTTGCGCAGGTCTGCTGGCAGGAACCTGATGCAAGAAGCCGAGGATCGAACCAAGTGGGGGAGGCTTATGTCCAATAGTGGACTCCGAGAGCCTGATGTTGGTCCTTCAGGAATCCCTGTGGTCATGGATTAAGAATACAGAGTACCACCACCCCTATTCACCCCATGGGTGTCGTAAGAGCCAACTGTGGGAGCAAAATACCAGGACAACAGCACTGCAAAGAGAGTAAAATTTGACACAAACCCTTTACCAATCCGACTGAAATGGTATATATAGTAGTACAGCGGTGTACTGTTAACGGCTGTTAAAGGTATTGTTGTTTTCCAGGCAGGGCTGATCATCGATCTTACCAACGGAGAAACATCAGTATGTGCTGGGGCCCTGCTAAATAGAAGGAAGGTCGTCACTGCGGCCCAGTGTTGGTACGATGGGTATCTTCAGGGAAAGAAAATTACGGTAACACTATGCATTTGGTTTAGTTGTAGTAGGTAAGACAGAAACAGGATACTGTTACGTGTTAGGGTTCAATGAATTTGAGAAATAAACCTTCTGACGTGTAAAGGAGACTTTATTAACAAAACAATCTTAAAAGCACAGTACAAATCGGAATACTAGCCCTTAATTGTCGCCGAGGTTTAAACACTGATATCTCTTTGATATTTGTCACACTGTAGCTCAAACTAAATTGAACTGCGACCCGCGAGGCGCCTTTTTATATCACATGCCGTTATTACGACAACATTCGAGAATAGTTGATGACAGATCCAAAGAACGCGCCGGTGAAAGTATTTGAATCAACCGCGCGGCAATCAATCCATATTCGACGCTATGTATATCGATGTAAGGTTCATTGTTCTGTGCCTTAAAAAATCAACGAGAACTTTCATGGTGTTTAGCCGTGTCGAGTCTTGGTCTGGATAATCTTTCTTCATATGTTATTGTTATACATAGATGATAATATAAGAAGCAGGTGGTCGTTTGACCCAGACACGGAAGAAATGATCGTGTTCATTACAAAATTATTTGCCCTGGGTGGGAGTCGAACCCAATACCTCTGGTTTAGCAGTCAAGGTCACCAGATTAAAAAGCCTGTCTTGTTTTACTGCAAAAACGGAACCCTTGTAGTGTTTTATATATGACATCTAAGACTGTTGTTGGTACCAGGACTTAATAAGTTTAGGAAAGATTTTTCGTAAATTAATGTAACTATTGTATCTTTCAGGTAGTTTTAGGATCGACAATGCTGTTCTAGGGAGGCAAGAGACAAACCGTGTACTCTATCAGTGCTCATCCACAATTCAATCCTTTCGAGTTGATAAATGACTTAGCCATGTAGACAATTCCTGGGATTTCATACAACAGTAAGTAAAATTCATCAATATCAACCTATAGAAAGGAGATTTTAGCCCACAATACCATGCTGGGCAGTCAGGTTGATAGAGAATTTGATTCTAATTTTCCTCCTCTTTGCAATGCTGTTGTCCTGGTAGTTTGATCCCTTAGTCGGTTCTTACCTATACACGGTAGGTACATCATTTTTTAAAATGTTTGTCTGTCTGTCTTTCTGTTTGTTCCAGCTTATCTCTGGAACGGCTCGACCGATCTCGACGGGACTTTCACTGATAGGTAACTGATGATATAAGGAGTAATTTAGGCTACTTTTTTAGACTATCTTCGCTCAGCGGTGTTACTCGCGGTATGATACTTACCGCGGGTAACACCGCGGGACTCAGACTCTCCTTCAAACAAATATTAGAAACATCTCGGAAAATATAATTATTACAGCTTGTAATTTCTATTACAAATAATCAAATAAACATTGAAATATATTGCTCAATTGAGTAATGTAAAACAGTGACGTCACAAGTATGTAATTAGTACATTTTTCATACAAAGTTTTCGTTTGGACAGATGATAAAAAGTAACTAATTTGACTAAGGTATCATCTACCATGTTACGCGTTCCGGTTTCTTGTTACATATTTCCGTAACTTCACACGATACGACTTTCACAGATAATAGGAAAGAGAGAGGAATAATGTTACATTAAGTGTAAAAATGTATGAATATGTTCTGCTAAAACATATAAATAACGCTTTAAAGGTAACGTAAAAACATTAGCCTAGTAATTTGTTGTGGGCGATCTTTATTTTTCAATCTGGGGGCACGGTCGTGCCCCCGCCAAGACGAGCCAAGCGAAGCGCAAGGGCACTACCTACATTTTCTCGAAGTGTTTCGTCGTTTTTTTGAACCCACATAACTTTGGTTTCCGATATATCAGATAGTTCAAATTCTCAGGATATGATTTCAGTAATAAAGTAATTAAATAACCAAAGTTTCAATTGCATAGCTCCGATACTTTCGATTTTATTGATATCTAAAAGAGTCCGATTTCGTCACTGACACACTGATGATCAACAAAACTGTTAGGGTACTTCTTAAAGTGCTAGAAAGCTGAAACTTGGTATGTAAACTAAGATTAGTATACAAACAACAAAAAAAATCATAAACCTATTACTTTTACTGAGATGTAGTGTTTGTGGAGTTAGGGCGTGTAGATTCAGAAGCTTGGCTCTACATGAGATCTGATATCTTGGCAACCTTTTACATGGAAATGTTTTTGGTGGGATATTTGTTTCTTCTTAGACCACATAGATTTTCGTTTTTGGTGTTTTCTGATATGATATCAATCTTTGGCTTTCTGTTTGCAGTGTACATAAATCCCGCATCTCTGCAAGTGTATTAACAGAACGGTTCATTCGCTGGAGAGACAGTCAGGACAGCTGGATATGGAATGACAAGTGATGGTAAGTAGATTGGTTGGCTCTTCAACTTTTATCAGAGCCTAGTACCTTTTTGATTTTGATTTTCATCTGCCCATGATCGGTTTTTCTATATAGTAGGAGATAGATTGAGTACCGAAATCGGGAAGGCTGTTTAAGTTTTATGTGGGCCTGGTACCTTTATGGTTTTAATTTTCATTTTCAACCTTTCTGTCCATAGCCCTAAAGAACTGTGAATTTTCTGGATGCTGGCAGGCTCCTCACCTCATAGGCCCTACTCTGGGGATAACCAGGACTGGCTCTACCTATAGGACCTCAGCAAAGCCATCAAGATTATCTATTGCCTGCCTGTGTCGACAAGGAGTTGAAAATCCGAAAGGATTTTTTTCATGCATTGAGTAAAAGGTTGAGGCAATAAAAAGGTAACTCTGTTTTTTTCTGAATTCCTGGTTCTTGATGATCAGCTTTTTACCGAGTGACTAAGGTTACCAGAGCCCTTAACCCCCTTCTTCTGATTCGGGAGGGGTTGGGGTCACTTGATAGTAAAGACGATTGTTCGTCTGCAGTTCTTTCTAAATTCCAGGTGCTCAAATAACAGAATACACAATCTCAAACGGCGCCGACGTGCCTGTCATTACCAACCAAGAATGTAATGATGCTTATACATTAACCATTTATAAATAGGCGATTTGCACCAGTGGGGCCAACAAGTGGGGGCCCTGCAACGGAGATGGAGGGCCACCACTAATCTACAGTTCTTACCCTGGAGAGAATATGTTGGTAAGTAATAGTTATTTATTCAGTTTGAGTCACCCACGTGATCACTGTCTCTCGGAATGCTATACCTGGCGAAGTATATTGATATATCATGGTTGAAACTATATATTAGCTAATAATAAAAGAGCGATCGTAGAAAGAAAATCGACACCTACTCTCTCACAGAAGACCAACTTAAAGTGACAGCATTCGTGCTGTAGTGTTTCGTTGGTGAGTGCGAGACCGGAGGCCCAATGATGCAGAAGCATCTCAATAGGCCGCCATAGTGGGGGTCACCATCTTGCATTGTTGCATTGTCTGCATTGACCACTGCTCTAGGATTCTGCAAATGCTTTTCATCAGAAAAAGTAGAGCCACTTTGGTAGGACCATTCATGAAGAAAAATCACTTGCAAATTGGCTCAGGAAACAGGTGTCACTTTGGTCGAGCCGGCGCATATTTACTGGTGTTACCTGGTGGTCGCTTACCATCAAATATCTAACAGATTTATTCTCTCTTCTCGACAGATAGGAGAGTATTCCTTCCACACCATTGACGGCTGCGAGTCTGGGTTACCTTTTGGATACATGAGAATCTCCGCCTATCTGCCTTGGATTCAGAATCTGATGCATTAAACACAGACATTATTAAATCTATATAAATAAATAAAATTAAAGTGTCTGTTTGTCATTTCAAATTAACAGCTTCTCATTAAATGCATGTGCAAGTATACTCGTATATGGTAACTAGCTGACCCACGCAACCTCGTTTACGTTTCCTATTGCACGTAGCGTAATAAAATTCTCCCGTATTTGTAACATTTTTCAGTGGTGCTCCGCTCCTATTGGTCTTAGCGTCAAGAACGTCGCCAAGGGGGCAGGTGGGGGCAGCTGCCCCCCCTAGAGATTTGATTTGACGCAGAATATTTGATTTGAAGAAACATATTTATTGAGCATATAAAAAATAATGTCAGCTATCAATCAGTCGATATTTAAAATCAGATCATCCTACCAGTCCTACGCTCAGAAATTGTTAATATCACAAGAGCATATATTTTATATGACTAACCGTACGACCATAATCTATTATATAAAAGCGAAATACCACTCACTTATTAATCACGAAATCTCAGAAACTTTAACACCTACAAACTTGAAAATTAGCAGGTAGGTTCCTTATAGGGTGTAGACATCCGCTAAGAACGGATTTTACAAAACTCCACCCCTAAGGGGGTAAAACGGGGGTTGGAAGTTTGTATGAAAGTCCTATGTTTTTGAAGTATTGATACTTGAAATTTAAAATGTATGCTCTATAGATGGTGTGGAGGTGTACTAATAATGTATCTTAAGAAATCTACCCCCTTTTGGGGTTAAAACGGGGGATGGTAGTTTGGACGCAAACGAGGTTGCGTAGGTCAGCTAGTATTATAATATAATAGGTTAGTGTGTTCTCTGTCCAAATGAAACAATGTCATACACGAAAACAGGTATCTGGGGGCTGGGGGCCAAGCGCAAGGGCACTACCTACCTTTTCTCGGAGTGTTTCGTCGTTTTTTGAACCCTTATAACTTTGGTTTCCGATATACCATCATCAGCCTATAGCAGTCCACTGCTGGACATAGGCCTCTCCAACTGCACGCCACTTAGTTCGATCCTCGGCTTCTTGCATCCAGCTTCTGCCAGCCGTCTTGCATAAATCATCACTCCACCACTGGCCTGTGGGCGACCTACACTACGTTTGCCGAGACGCGGTCTCCACTCAAGAACTCGTTTACCCCAACGGTTATCGGTTCTACGGCAAATCGTTGGTCTAGTGGTTGGTGTGTCCGACTGCTGATCGTGAGGTCTCGGGTTCGATTCCCGGGTCGGACCAAATGTTTGTATGATCTACAAATATTTGTTTCGGTGTTTGGGTGTTTTCTATGTATAATATGTATGTATTTACAAAAAAAAAGATATATAATATGTATTTATATCAGTTGTCTAGTACCCATAACACAAGCTCTGCTTAGCTTGGGACTAGATGGCGTTGTGTGTTAGATGTCCGAAATATTTATTATTATTATTATTTTATTAAATATGGCCAGCCCACTGCCACTTCAACTTGCTAATCCTATGGGCTATGTCGATGACCCTGGTTCTTTGCCGTATCACCTCGTTTCTGATACGATCCCTTAGAGAAACGCCGAGCATAGCCCTCTCCATGGCACGCAGAGCGACTTTAATCGTTTCGGCTCCGTAGGTATGTCATTACGGGTAGGACGCACTCATTGAAGACTTTCATCTTTAGGCACTGTGGGATCGACGATGAGAAGATCCGACGAAGCTTCCCAAATGCTGCCCAACCCAGCTGGATTCTCCTGTTCACCTCGTTCTCAAAGTTGTTTTTACCTAACTGCAAAGTCTGCCCGAGGTACACATATTTCTAAACAACTTCGAGAACGGCACCGTGTACCGCAACCGGTTCCGGTAGTACATGTTCATTGAACATGACCTTGGTATTGTCGAAGTTCACCCGTAGGCCGATGCGTACAGAAGAGTTAGCCAGGTCGTTCAGCATCTGTTGTCGGTCCTGCAGCGTCTCTGCCATGATGACGATGTCGTCTGCAAATCTCAAGTGAGAGATGTAGTCGCCATTAATGTTGATGCCGCGCCCTTTCCAGTGCAGCGTCTTGAAGAAGTCCTCCATTGCATTTGTGAACAATTTCTGGGACATGACGTCCCCTTGTCTCACTCCTCGATGCAATTGTATGGGTCTTGTATGCTGATTCTGTACTTGGACGGACATAGTAGCGGCTTCGTAGAGACGTCTCAACACTTGAATGTATCGCCAATCCACTTGGCAACGCTGCAGGGACTCCAGAACAGACCAGGTCTCGATCGAGTCAAAGACCTTCTCATAGTCCACGAATGCTAGACACAGGGGCTGATTATACTCTTCGGTCTTCTGTATAATCTGCCGCACTGTGTGGATGTGGTCTATGGTGCCATATACGCTCTGAAACCCAGCCTGCTCCAGTGGTTGGAATTCGTCGAGTCTTCGCGCTGACTTCGGTTCGTGATGACTCTTGAAAACAGCTTGTAGACCTGGCTTAGAAGGAAAATGGGCCGGTAGTTCTTCAACATGGTCTTATCACCCTTTTTGAAGAACAGGACGACCACGCTCCTACTCCACGCCTCTGGAGTTCTCCCTTCGAACAGGACAGCGTTGAAAAGCGTTTGGAGCTCCCTCAGCTCCAGTTTTCAACAGCTCTGTAGTGACGCCGTCCTCTCCAGGGGCTTTTCCATTTTTTAGCTGTCCAAGAGCCATCTCGATTTCGTCAATGCTGACTTATGGCAGATCTTCGGTGTAGTAGCGTGTTAATGTAGCTCTTGGGTCCTCATTTTCGGGATCAGGTCGAGATGCATGCGAAGCGTACAGACTGCCATAGAAGCTTTCCACTTCCGAAAGTACGGCCGGTTTAGAAGCAACGACTTCTCCAATTGCTGTGGTCAAGAGCTTCCAAGAGATTGTACGAACACTTTTGACCCCTGATTCTGCTCGATTGCTCTTTCGATCGAAAAAGGTTACTTTTACTTAATAACTACTTTTGGACAGGTATCGAATCGATTCCTTACCCGTAGACTAAATAATCCCGTGCTGCCGCCCTGCCGATTTAAAGGTGAAAAAAAGGCAAAACGAGCACGCGGAGACTCTAGCCGGGACGACCAACGAGCCATTGTGGCTCGATGACGGCATCGCGTCACTCGCGTACCTAGTCATCGTGCACCGATAAACTTCGGCGAACACTTTGGCCATCAAATACCACGGGAGTTCCGGCTAAGGCGCACGCAGCCTTGGTCATCACGGTGCCGTATATTACTATTCTGGGCGGGCAGAGCCACCCACACCGGTGCACCGTACAGTGCCATTGACCGGATAACTCCCGTGTACAGCTGTCTTGTCGCGACGCTGGCTCTACCCATATCGGGCAGAAGTCGCCCCAAGGCATTGACCAGCTTTGGAGCAAACTGTTGGAAGCGCTTGTCGAAGAGCCACCTGCTGAGGATCTGTTGTCAGGATCAGGCCCAAATACCTTATCTGGCCCTGATCCTCTGATTCCCTGACGGGCGGAACGTCATCTTCACTCTCCCCATCGTCTCCGACCGAGAAGGTCATCGACGGGGGTAACTTGCCCCCCTTTTTTATTACCCCCACGGGCCGTCACCCCACCGAGGTTTGCGGCGAGGCGGAATCCGAGGGGGGAGGGATCCGGGAACCGCTGTTATTAATACATCCGGACCAACTTGCCCCCCCCCCCCTCCTAGGCCAAGGGCTGGCGACGCCCTTGCTTAGCGTGATGATATATAGCCTTTCTCGATAAATGGGCTATCCAATAATGAAATAATTTTTCAAATCAGACCCGTGGTTCCTGAGATTAGCGCGTTCAAGCAAACAAACAAACTCTTGAGCTTTATATATCAGTATAAGATTGCATTTATCTTAAAACGAGACACTGTAAAATAGTACGTGATAAGAGTTATATTATTGAATGCAGATTATGTTATTTCAAGTTCAAGAAATGTAATGTATTGTCAATCAAAGGGTTTAAATCCGCGATAAGGGATACGTGTTTGCCTGCAGGTAATATACACACCTCAATTTATAATCTGTGTTAGTTTTATTGATAAACTAGCTGTTGCCCGCAGCTCCGCCCGCGTGTATGTCGGTTATCGTGGCAAATAGTAGCATATGTGTTATTCTGATGTATCCGCCAAGACGAGCCAAGCGTAGCGCAAGGGCACTATCAACCTTTTCTCGAAGCGTTTCGTCGTTTTTTTGAACCCCCATAACTTTGGTTCCCGATATACCAGATCGTTCAAATTTTCAGGATATGATGTTACCAATAGACTAATGAAACGTTCAAAGTTTCAATTGCATAGCTTTGATAGTTTAGATTTTATTGATACCAAAAAAACACCGATTTCGTCACTGACACACTGATGATCATCAAAACTGTTAGGGTACTTCCTGAAGTGCTAGAAAGCTGAAATTTGGTATGTAAACTAAGTTTACTATACAAACAACAAAAAAATTCATAAACCTATTATTTTTGCCCCCCAACTCCCAAATTTGGGGGGTGAAAGTTTGTATGAGACTTTCACAAATGTTTATGCTAGAGGTTTTATTTATTAGTACACGGACTTTTTCGAAAGAAGAAAGAAGATGTACAAGAAATGCAGCCCAAAAAAAGAAAAAAAAAGGAAGCTTACAAAAAGAAATGAAATCCCACCAAAAACATTTTCATGTAAAATGTTGCCAAGACGACTGCATATGGCTTACCCTGTGAAAAAGATATCAGATCTCATGTAGAGCCAAGGTTCTGTATCTACACCCCCTAACTCTACCAACCCTAACTTCATAAACTCAGTAAAAATGTATGGCTTGGCTGTTTCGTTACTTCAGAAACTAAATATTCGTATAACACATTACTTCAGAAACTAGATATTTGCAAACACAAAAGGCGTTCGTTTCCCCTTCGTGACGGTTTGGTAGCGAAACGGCGAAGCCATACATTTTTACTGAGATGTAGAGTTTATGAAGTTAGGGTTGGTAGAGTTAGGGCGTGTAGATACAGAACCTTGGCTCTACATGAGATCAGATATCTTTTTCACATGGTGAGCCATATGCAGTCGTCTTGGCAAGCTATATTACTGTAAAGTTTCATCCGAATCCGTTCAGTAGTTTTTGCGTGAAAAAGTAACAAACATCCATCCATCCATCCATACTTACAAACTTTCGGGTTTATAATATTAGTAGGATACAAACCTTCCTCTTGAGTTGAGTCACTCTTTCTATTAAAGAAAATCATATCAAAATCCGTTGCGTAGTTTTAAAGATCTAAGCATTTATAGGGACAGACAGACAGCGGAAGCGACTTTGTTTTTACCCAACTACGGCAAAGCCAAAGGAGGGTTATATACTATGTAGTGATGATTGTCTGCAAACACCGAAATATTTTTCAAGAAATAGCTACATGCGATGGCTGACTGTGATTTAGAATTTCCGATTGATGTTGTTTTCGGTTGCATTTTAGACTTCGATAATTGCTTTTTTAACCGACTTCTTATAAATTCAAACTCTGATATGGCTGCCTTTAACGAATCCCCTTGTTACGAGCTCTATATTGGGCGTGGCTCGACACCCACTTGGGCTGTATTTATAAATATCAATATTTATCTGGTTATGGACAACTAACGCTCCTTTGAACCATTTTGATTACAAACTTCAGATAAGTATGGTGACATCTTGATAACAACCAAAGGATTTTATCTCCCATTTATCTAATTTCCTTTTGAAGAGTGCGGTGAATCTGACGTCATTAGTCTTACTCATATCTCCTGTTTATCTTAATGCGGTAATACTCTATAAGTACGGGTATACTGGATTTAAGTTGGGTTAGGTTAGGGTCTACACGGGGGTCTGGAGGTCTTTATAATAAAATGCCCGGATCTCTACCATTTTAGACTCGTTTATTAGGCTAAAATGGGAGGGATCATAACACACAGAGGGCATAAAGACATTGGTCACCTGATCGTCAACAGCTTTTAAAAGTCCACTGCTGGACATAGTGTTAACTTATTAGTTCGATAAGCTAGTATTGTATAAATGATTCATCAGAATAATTCTCATAAAGTGCCAAGTTCCAAAAAATAGTAGTATAAATGATTTATTAGAATACTTCTCATAAAATATCAAGTCTTTGAGTCGTGTGGTTACACGACTCCAAGGGCGGAGCTTAAGTTGGCTTTTAAGAGGCTCACGAGCTCGCACCACGGGCATTCGTTTCTTATTTCTAACAGCCTCGGACTGCCTCGTTGGTCTCGCGGTTTGCGTGTGCGACTGCTGATCATGAGGTCTTGGGTTCGATGCCCGGGTCGGACCAAATGTTTGTATGATCCACAAATATTTGTTTCGGAGTTTGGGTGTCTTTTATGTATAATATGTATGTATTTACAAAAAAAAAGTATATATGTATTTAAATCAGTTGCTTAGTACCCTCTCAAGCTCTGCTTAGCTTGGGACTAGATGGCGTTGTGTGTTAGATGTCCGAAATATTTATTTATTTTTATTTTTCAACAGAGTAACAAGTGTAATCTTTAAGTAAAGATTGTAATCATGATTGTATTGGAAAAACATTTTAACAAAAAAGCCGACTCCTAAAAGCATCCACGTAAACTCCCTGCATAGAAAGTTAATTATGCGTAAAATACGAGTAAGCTAGTTTTAATTTGACTGGCTTAAATTACAATATGTCAATTCTTGTCATACCTAGGTAATTCTATTAATTTAAATAAAGTAGTATTATATTGTGTGTAAGGGGCATCTTAAATCTGTTGGAAGGCTGTATCTTGACCACGTTTTTCATTAAATTGTTGAATCTTGATTGTACTGACAATAAGCATATACTATAGCACCAGCTGTATTTGCTCCCTTATAAGCGGTACACACAGATATTTCTCAAAAAATCTGAACCAATTTCCGTCCACACTATCGTTAAAACTGCACAAACGAACTGCCCAGTTAAATCGCTACGATAAATCTTGTAGTGTGTACCGCCTATTAGTCGACTCTTACGTCACCCATGGGACGAAAATTCTAAGCGAAAATTACACTCTGTATTTTTAATTCGTAACCACATGGATTTCTGTTACGCTTTCCACTGCTAATCGCTGCACTAATTTCAATGAAATTTGTCATGTAAATACTTTGATTATTGATGAAGGAGATAGGCTACTCTTTAAAGCGATAACCGACATACACCCAAGCTAAGCTGCGGACAAAAAATTACTTGAAATGTTATATCTATACAAAGAAATGAAATTGGAGTGTCTGTTTGTAATATTAAAATAACCGCTTTTTACTAAATGCATATGACGTATGTATACACGGTACATATACCAAAATAACATTTTTTTTTCAATATTTGTCTGTCTGTCCGTCTGTTTGTTCTAACTAATCTCTGGAACGGCTGGACCGATTTCGACGGGACTTTCACTGAAAGGTAGCTGATGATATAAGGGGTTACTTAGGCTACTTTTTCAGACTAGCTTCGCCACGCGGCGTTAATCGCGGTACGATAATAACCGCGGGTAACACCGCGGGACTCAGCTAGTTCTCTATATAATTAAAACAAATTTTGAAAGCAGTAACTTTTCTTGTTTATTTCTCAATTTTTATAAATTAAGATCTTTACTTAAAAAATAATATCCTCACACATCTCTCACTCGGTCGCCTGATCTCAAACTAGACAGAGCTTGTACTATGGTAACGATATGATGATATACATACATATATATTACTCAATACATACAAATTATAGATATACACCCAAACACGACATGTTACGTCCTTTTTCCTATAATTTTATCACCGTGTAACTTGTAATACATATCCCAGAAGACCATTCTTTCATTGAAGAGTCTGTTCTCCATAGACAGAGGTTCGTCTATGATTAGATATGGCCTGCGGTCACCGACTGCTGGCTCCCAGTTCACTGGTATTAAGTGAGTTGGGCCTGAAGGTGTTGGGTTTCTGAAAGAAATAGAACATAGTCAGAATTGAGATTCTTTTTGCAAGATGCTCTAGAAAAGAGGCTAGAAATATTTAAGAATACAGTATGATATCTCGCTGGAGTATTTTTTTGACAATATTTTCTAAAACAATCATGACCGTGCCTCCGAGAGCACGTTAAGCCGTCGGTATCGGTAGTCATGAACACCTATTGCAATCGTAATTGGGATGTCAGTGAGTCCAAATATACTGTCACTGTTTTTTTTTTCACCGACTTCAAAAACAGGAGGAGGTTTCTCAATTCGACCGTATATATATATTTTTCTTTATTTTTTTTATGTGTGTTCGCAGATAACTTCGTCGTTTATGAACCAATTTTGATGATTCTTCTTTTGTTGGAAAGGAGATGTTCCGACGGTCGTACCATGACAAGGAAACTAGGATCTGATGACGGCATCCTAGAGAATTCGAGGGGAATCCTCATTTTTTTCAGGCACGTACTATGTTTTTCGTATACTTTCTGAAGCTACTCCGGTATTTGCGTCTGGTAGTCATCATTTAATGATGATGAGCTGATGATGAAAGGTACAACTCCTTAACGGTTAGGAGTTGGAGGATAATACTTTAAGTGTCATATGTATGTATGTTACCTTTAGTCGTATTCTTTCAAGTTATTTAGGTAAGCTGATGATGGAAGGTACAACTCCTCAACGATTAGGAGATTTAGGATAATTCTTTCAATTTCATACGTATCTATAGACCTTGAGTTGTATACTTTTAAGTTATTTAGGTGATCTGATGACACAGGCGCTATGATGACTAACCCCTTAATGTATTTTGCTTTAAGTAATTCGCCTGCTTCTATTTCATCACGACATTTAAGCTTGGACACGATTCCTATTACCCCGTAGACCACGTTCTCGGTAACAGAAATCTTGAATCTCAACATAATTTTGGAAATTGAGCATACTCAGTTTTAATACGTGTTCAAACCACTAAAGTTATTCGCATCACCAGAAATTATATGAAATAGTTCAACTTACTGATAACCTACGATTGTTTGCACTAAAATGGAAAAATAAAAACTTTTTATAAAAAAAAACCGACTTCCAAAAACCAATCCAACGAAAACTCTCTGCCAAAAAACACTAAAAAACGTAAAATAAACTGACTCTTCATAATAATAGTATTGTTACGAGCCAGGTATAAAATAATTAAAAATAGTCGGTTAATTACCAAAAAAATAACACACTGTTTATTTACAACCCTTTTTACAATAATAATTCGCTATGTCACTTGTTAATCGCACTAGAAGATCGCTTCGATGTTAATTCCGCTGTATCGTGAACAATACTGCCTCGTACGGGTAACCCAATCTGCTTATATATGGCTTTGAAATATCTAGAAAGATCTATAATATTCGATAGAACATTCTACGTTAAACAGAAATTACCAGAGTGAGTAATCTAGCGCCATCTAGCGTCGAATATCAGAGTTACTCCACAGTTGCGCGCTACTTGACACTAGATGGCGCCTTCCTCCATTCTCGCGACTGGTAGAGTGTTCCAGACTATTTTTCTCGAAGGCGCAACACTGCCCCCTCCTAAGACATGCTCGTCCCGAGCATAATCAGTTCCATCGTATCGCGCCAATCGATCTACGTGAACTATCTTTGGGGCGCCTCTTGGACACTTCTGTATCCGGTAGGTAACATCATTGATTTTTGTCACCACCCGGTATGGCCCTTCCCACTTGGCTTGTAGCTTTGGAGATCTCCCTTTATTGCGAACTGGATTATGGAGCCATACTAGAGAACACTCTTCGAAGCCCTTATTGTTCACTTTCCGGTCATATCGGGTTTTCATCTTCTCAGACATTTGCTGGCCCGATTGTCTGACATGCTCATAAATGTCATTCATCTTGTTCCGCAAGTCATTAGCGTACTCCGTTATACTTCGCGGGGTGTCAGGGGGTATTCCAGTGATCAAGTCTGCAGGCAATCGTAGTTCTCTTCCGAAGTTTGCAAAAGCTGGTGTTACTGAAGTGCTTTCGTGGACTGCACTTCGATATGACAGAAGAAACGGTTGGATGTGTTTGTCCCAATCTTTTTGCCTACTTTCAACAACTTTTGCGAGATACCTCTCTAGTGTTTGGTTAAATCGTTCCACCATTCCATCAGATTGTGGGTGATAAGAGGTGGTTCTGGTTTTGTGAGCACCCATTACTCGACACATCTCTTGAAATATTTGAGACTCAAAATTTCTTCCTTGGTCACTGTGAATTTCTAAAGGCACTCCAAAACGACAGAAGACTTCATGCACTAATTTGTCTGCAACTGTTGATGCCTCTTGGTTGGGAATGGCGAAAACTTGTGGCCACTTAGTGAAGTAATCCATTACAACCATGAAGTACTTGTTTCCGGTTTCACTTTCAGGAAATGGTCCCGCTACGTCTATTGCAATTCTTTCCCAGGGTGCCCCAACATTGTACAATTTCAATGGACCTCTGCTACGTGTGTGAGGTCCCTTCACGGCCGCACAATTAGTACACTTGCGACACCAGTCCTCAACATCATCACGACAATGAATCCAGTAGAATCTCTCCCTTATCTTTAACAATGTCTTCTTAACTCCCATATGACCTCCTGAACATCCGTTATGGTAGAGCTGCAGAACCACTGGTATCTTAGCTTTAGGGACAACCATTTGCAGATGACAGCTGTCTCCTCGAGCGTTTTCCCATTTACGGCACAAGACTCCATCCTGGATGACTAGGCTATCCCATTGAGCCCAATAACTCTTTGTGGTTGAACTCAGCGATGCAATATCGCTCCAGTGAGGCTTAGGAGTCTCAGCTTTAATCCACTCGAGAATTGGTTTGATATCTGCATCCTCTTGCTGTGCTTGCTGTAGGCTTTCCTTCCATTCGACGCTAAGGTCCGTCTTTATTGTCCTTATAGGAACAGCTTCCTTTACTTCTTGCTTGGCACAGTGTTTGCAGTCTTCAGGGCAAGGTCTTCTTGATAATGCGTCTGCGTTACCGTGTGATTTTCCACTGCGATGGTCAATCATGAAGTCATATTCCTGTAGTAGCTCAATCCATCTCGCGACTTGTCCTTCAGGATTTTTAAATTGTAAGAGCCACTAGTTAGTGCAGCGTGGTCAGTTCGGAGGTGGAATTTACGCCCGAGCAGATATTTGTTAAAATGTTGCAGTGTCTTCACTACTGCCAGTAGCTCCCTTCTTGTGACACAGTAATTTCTTTCCGGTTTTGACAAAGATTTACTGAAATATGCAATAACGACCTCTTGATCACCTTTCCGCTGGGATAACACACCGCCAAGCCCTGTATCACTCGCGTCTGTGTCAACTATGAATTCATTTTCGGTATCTGGATACCCTAAGATAGGTGTGTTGCATAGACGTCTTTTTAGCTCTTGAAATGCTATGTCACAACTTTCATCCCAGCAGAATTGTCTTTTCTCTTCAGTAAGTTTATGAAGGGGTTTGGCAATATCCGCAAAGTTTTTCACGAATCGCCGATAGTAAGAGCACAAGCCCAAAAATTGGGCCTCCCAAAACCCTCTTACTTGGGTCTTATCTCTTGGAACTGGCCAATCCTTGACAGCAGTGATCTTTTGCGGATCTGTTTGGACACCCTCTTCCGAAACCACATATCCTAAAAAGCTAACCTGCCGTTTGAAAAATGAACACTTCTTAGGACTTAACTTTAGGTTGGCACTTCGGATTTTCGATAATACACGCTCCAGGTTTCGAATATGTTCTTCAAACGTACGGCCTACAATGACAATGTCATCCAAGTAGACCAGGCAAGCGTCTCCAGTTAATCCGGTCAGTACTGACTCCATCAGTCTTTCAAAAGTTGCTGGCGCGTTACATAATCCAAAGGGCATAACTTTAAACTGCCACAGTCCTCTCCCTGTAGAGAATGCAGTCTTCTCTTTGTCCTTGGGATCAATTTCTACCTGCCAGTATCCACTTTTCAAATCTAAGGTGCTGAACCATTTTACTCCTGTTAGCATGTCCAGTGTGTCATCTATTCTAGGAAGTGGATAGCTGTCCTTCTTCGTAATGTCGTTTAAACGGCGGTAGTCAACACAAAAACGCATGCTGCCATCCTTTTTCTTTACAAGCACTACAGGTGAACACCATGGGCTGGATGAAGGCTCTATAACACCGTCCCTGACCATTCCATCAATCATGGTTTGCACTTCCTTTTCTCGTGCTACTGGCAGTCTTCTTGGTCGCTGACGAATAGGCAACTCATTCCCAGTGTTTATTTTGTGTTGAACTAAACCAGTCTTTCCAATATCAGCTTCATTAGTAGAGAAAATATCAGCGTACTTAACTAACATTCTCTTAGCCTTGCCAATCTCTTCCCTAGACAAAACATCTTGACAGTCTTCCAAAAGTGTTGACACGTTGACTCGTGCATCCTTGCTAACATTTGAAGTAGTCAAGTCTTGGCATCGATGCATCCAATCCACATCTTCGCAAGTGCCAATCAGTGTGCCCTTATGAATCACATGTTGCTTGTCACTTAGATTTAGCACACGTACTGCAGGGATGTTAGTGGTACTTACTAGAGTCCGTGCGATCTTCCATGGAAGGTCATTATCTATCCTTTCAATAAGTACACACCGTTGCATTCGTCCGGAGTTATAAGGAAGACTAACTGGTATGATTGTTTCTGATCTGGGAGGAAGAACAACTTTCTTTAAGCTGTACACTTTTCCTGGTGACGCTCCTTCCATGAACAGTTCTTCTTGACCACATCTTAATACACCTTGATTGATGTCGATCTCACAACAATTGTTCTTCATGAAGTCTAGGCCAAGGATGCAGTCGTCAACTATATCAGCCACGATAACGTTATGCAGGTAAACGTGGTTGCCCAACTTCAACTCCACCTTCTGTTCGCCTCGGACGGGTATGCGCTGACCAGTGGCTGTTACTAGGTTTATTTGCTCACGGTTACAGGTGACGTCCCTCAGAAACCGATTTGCAAGTTGGGAACTGACAACTGTGCGAGAAGCTCCCGTATCAATCGTCAGCTTACATGTTGTTCCGTTGATTTCGCCTCTGATGACCAGGCTGTTCCCATCATGACTTTGCGAGATCGAAATCCTTGGGGCTCTTTGAACACCAGCCAGCACCCGCCCCGCAGTCCTGGCGTTTACTCGTTTCCCTGCTGTTGTTTCGCAGTACTATCAGTCGCCCTAATCTCCTGAGGCCGCTCGTATTCATTTCCTATGCTTCGCTTAGGGCAGCTGGACCGAAGGTGACCTTTTTCACCACAGGCGTAACACCTAGGGCTGTACCCCTTAAACCGATCCCGCACAGGTGACGCCACAACCTCCCGGACCCGATGAGACCGATGATCTTGTCTCACAGCCTCCACCTCCAAAGCATGGGCCAGAGCATCCTTGAGAGTTTCATGGTGCCCAAGTCGCACAGCAGCTCTAACTTCGAGGTCACGAATGCCATCGATGAAAGCTTGCACCAGATTCCCGTCCACGAGCGCAGGTGCAGACTGGTATGCCTTACGGACCAGTTTCTCAACTTCCAGAGCCCATTGTTGCAAGTTCTCACCGATGCGTTGGGCACGATCCTTCAGCTGTGCACGAAAAACGTGCTCCAGGTGAGCGTCACCATATCTTGCCTCCAATGCCTCCAGCAGTTGCTCATAAGTTACTTTCTTACCGAGGGCTTCGAGGACGGTTAGAGCCTGGTCTCGAAGACCCAAGGTGAGCGCGGTCATAGCCTGTTTCTTAGTCCAGCCGTTCGCCGTCATAACAGCCTCAAACTGGATCTTGTAGGCTGACCACGAAGATGTCCCATCAAACGGCGGTACTTTGAACCCCCGCACCGAAGGAACAGCAGTTACTGAAGTCGCCGCTCCGTCTCCAACTTTGAGGTTCCCTAATGCCTTCTTCACGTCGGCAATCTGAGTTTCGGCCTCAGTGATACGGTTCTCGTGTTGAAGAACCTGATCCTTCACTACCTTGAGTTCTTTGCCGAAGGTCTCGTGAATGCCTTTTGACAAGAGCATTTGTTCCTCCTGGCGGCGAGCCTGGTCTTCCTTGTCCCGCTGCAGCTGTTCCTCCAAGCGGCGGGCCTGCTCCTCCTGGCGGCGGGCCTGCTCCTCCTGGCGGCGGGCCTGCTCCTCCTGGCGGCGGGCCTGCTCCTCCTGATGGTGGGCCTGCTCCTCTTAACGGCGGGCCTGCTCCTCCTTGTCCCGCTGCAGCTGTTCCTCCAATCGGTGGGCCTGCTCCTGGAGCATCACCATTAGGGCCGTGATATCTGGAGCTGCTGACGATGTACACGGCGTGGCTTCCATCGCTGGCTGCTGACCTTCCGGTGTGGGCAGTTGTGCACCTCCAAATCGCCTCAGGTCGGCCTCTTGCTGATGCTGACTCCTAGTTCGGATACCTTCCGTGTCTTCCTTTGGTAAAACCGGCATACTTTAATCCCACTGCTGACACCAAATTGTTACGAGCCGGGTATTAAATAATTAAAGATAGTCGGTTGATTACCAAAAAAAATAACACACTGTTTATTTACAACCCTTTTTACAATAATAATTCGCTATGTCACTTGTTAATCGCACTAGAAGATCGCTTCGATGTTAATTCCGCTGTATCGTGAACAATACTGCCTCGTACGGGTAACCCAATCTGCTTATATATGGCTTTGAAATATCTAGAAAGATCTATAATATTCGATAGAACATTCTACGTTAAACAGAAATTACCAGAGTGAGTAATCTAGCGCCATCTAGCGTCGAATATCAGAGTTACTCCACAGTTGTGCGCTACTTGACACTAGATGGCGCCTTCCTCCATTCTCGCGACTGGTAGAGTGTTCCAGACTATTTTTCTCGAAGGCGCAACAGTATTATTGTGTGTGCTAGGTACCTAAAATCTGTTTGAAGTCGGCGCCAAGCCAAAATGTAATAGCGCGACGCGACGTCGTTGTTGGTCGTCTTAAAATATAGCGAGTGTGGTAACTACTATTACATTTTTTTTTTTTTTTTTTTTTTTATGTTTGGCCCGCCAAAATGACTCTACTCTGCCTGATGGAAAGCATAAGCAGAATCCAAGAGTGGTGGTCACCATACTCACTGCGAATGCAGACAATGCAGTATGGAGACCCACACTATGGCGGCCGAGTGATGCTGCTGCATCTTTTAGTCTAGTCAACAAGTATGGTACTTGTTGACTAGACTAATTGGGCCTCCGGTCTCGCACTCACCAACGAAACACGACAGCACGAACGCTGTCATTTTACGTTGATTTTCTGTGCGAGGGTAGTACCGCCCCGGTCGAGCCGGCTCATTCGTGCTGAAATCAGCGTGGCTCTATTACATTTGGCTTGGGGCCGACTTCAAACAGATTTTAGGTACCTAGCACACATAATAATACTACTATTTAAATGAATAAAGTATTAGGTATAGACAAGAATTGGCACATAGCAATTTATGAAGAGTCAGTTTATTTTACGCTTTTTAGTGTTTTTTGGCAGAGAGTTTTCGTTGGATGGTTTTTGGAAGTCGGTTTTTTTTTATAAAAAGTTTTTTTACGTGTGGAAATCCCCTCGGACCGTCACCCCACCGGGGTTTGCGGCGGGGCGGTGTGTCGGACTCGAACCGACTAAAACCACACGGAGTGCCACTCTGCGCCTGCGACGGGAGAGGTCCGCGAACTGCTGTTATTAACACGTCCGGACCCCTTCCAGCGCTTGCCCGCACAGAAGCGGGCACCGTCAGCTGTTAAAATCTCAATTTAGGTGACGCACGGCACACGCGAACGTCGCCCCCTCGCGGGTGGCCACTAGAGCGGATGGAGGGGAAAGCCCGTCCCGACCATCCGCGGCCACACTCAGGGCGGCATGAGGCGCTGGTAGGCGCGCCTCCGCCGCCCGGTTCGCGCCGGCGGCGGATTCGGTTCGAGTGGAGGTCGTCCTCCCGAGTCTTCTCCGACGCCTCCTTCTGCGAGATGACATCTTCGCAGAAGGTTGCGACCGCAAATATACTGTCAACTAGTTCAACCTTCGAATTTAGTTCGCCCTCAGGTTTGCGGAAGTCACAGTGTTAAGAAACTGACATTCAGGTAAAACTAGTTGAACAAGTCGTTGACCCCAAATAATCTTCGGATTGATAAAAGCTAGGAAGATGATGTATGTACAGACTAGCGTCTCTCAGACTCGGCTAATTTTTATTAATCTAAACTTTAACAGCAGAGTCAAAGTAATGTCCAACGTGGGCGACAATATTCAAAACATTAAGAATATTAGAAAGTGGGGAGGTAACCGTTGAAAATACTACGCTATCAATGCAGTCGATCAAGAAAGAACTCCACTTAGAAAATAATGTGTTTGTCACTACATACCCATGTTTAGCGAAATCCGTCCACAATTTAGTCATAATATCAATCATTTTCTGATCAGCTGCATTCGGTTTCTCTGGCAAAGTATCCGAATTCCATAAATATGCCTTATCATCGCCATGAATCGCCCCATCAGTGATGTTCATTCTCTTGCTCCCAGTATTTCTGTCGCCTTGATATGTAAATAAATACTTGTATACACTTCTTGCCCCTGCTTCCAAATATTTGTCGACAGTTCTCTCTGTAGGGTGAGCAAAGGCGAAATCAGATGCAAAATCCAAAATCTTTTGGCGCAATTCTATACTTGGTTTTTCATCTTTGATGTAAAAATGTCTGACATCTTTTTCATCCAAAATTTCATTAAAATCCTGGCCTAATTCGATATCAAATTTATAATTATCAAAATAAGCTTCGTCAGTAACTGGGTACCTAAATGTAGCTTCTCTAAACGCGTGACCAATCATGATATCTAAGCCTTTGACCTTGGGTTTTAAATTTGCAGGGTAATCTGTCAAAATGGCGCTTTCACTTTCATTTTCAACACACGGTTTGGTTAAAGGATGGTTATTAACGTTATAAATGTTCAAAGAATTTGTAGCTTTAAGAACATCTGCAACTTTGAAAGTTTTTAAATAATCTAATGCTGCTTTGATATCGTCGCCTTTAAAACCCAATTCTTTTGCCACATCAATAGGTACTGAGTTATTCATTTTAGCGATAACCCAAGGTGTTAGTCCCACCCCACTTTGTATTATAGCCCTTTGGAATATAGGTTCTTTTACCAGAAACAGCAAATCTATGCTTATAGCGCCAGCAGACTGTCCAAACACGGTAACTTTATTAATATCTCCCCCAAAACTTTCTATGTTATCTTTCATCCATCTCAGAGCTAAAACCTGGTCTTTTAATCCTTGGTTATTGTAGCCAGGTATATCCAGACACAGGAAACCATAGATTCCTGCTCTGTAGTTGATACTTACAATGATTACATCGTGTTTTATTAACAGTTCTGGTCCTACTGTGTTTTTGTTGCCATTGTTTCCGATGAAAGCGCCACCAGGAATGTAGAACATAACAGGAAGTTTGTCTTTAGGTTTGATATGGTTTGGTACGTATATATTTAGGTTTAGACAGTTGATATCACCAGTCGAAGTCCCATCACTTTGAGGACAAATCGGTGGGTTAGACACAGCTTCGAAGACTTCTTTGAACTTTGGAACTGGTTTTGCGTCCTGTTGAAATAAATAGTTTAATAAAACTACTAGGCATTTCTGTAGGCAAGTAGTCTAAATCCGTACTGGACTGATTTTATTCATTTTTATTCTGTACCTATGTTTGATGAGATCCCTGCATGGTTTAGAGTCACTTTTAGATTTGGTAGCTGTACTGTTACCTGTGTATGTGTATATATGTTCAGCTGTGCCTATGCATGTTTTGAACAAAGTGTTATTGTTATTTTTTTATAATTAAATCCTTCGAGCAAAATACCATGTACTGTTAATTTGTATAAAAGTTCATGTGGAATAACAACTTTCCACTTGTAATAGTTTGTGATATACAGTGTGTACAGATAGAAGAACATGACGAGATTATAAGGGTTCTGTTTTTGCCGTTTTGGCTACGGAACCCTAAAACTATAGTGATTGATGTGCATGATTGCATGCAATGCAATGCAAATTATATCTAGATATCTATTAAGTACTACATGCACATATTTGAAAATATTTGTCTTATAACTGTTTATTCATGAATATATTCATCCGGTGGTTGGCATTTTCGTGTGGTGACGAATGAATACCAAAGAGGTATTATAGGTAGAGTAGGGGGGCCAGGCCTCCAGCCGTCCCTCGGTTAGAAAGAGAGAGACGATCGCGGTACCCATCTGTCTCTCTCTACGCGCGCATGCACTTAGCAGAACGAGTCGACGGTTAATTGTCGTGAGTGGATTACCATTATTATTTATTAGTCCTTTACTGGGCATGCGATAGTAGAGAAAGACAGATGGGGTACCGCGATCTTCTCTTTTTTTCTAACCGTTGGACATTTCCACTTACTGTCAGCCGTATGTCTTCCCCACTCTATCTATAATAGCTCTATGGTCACCACCCCTATTCACCCCGTGGGTGTCGTAAGAGTCGACTAAGGGAGCAAACTACTAGGACAACAGCACTGGGAAGAGAAGGAACACTTGAAACAAACCCTATACTAACCCGTCTGGGCAGGATGGCACAGTAGGGCAAAACCTCCTTTTCAAAGAGTGACATTATGTCCTACAGTGGATTGTATAAGGCTGTTGATATAAAGATCAACGTAAAATGACAGCGTTCGTGCTGTCGTGTTTCGTTGGTGAGTGCGAGACCGGAGGCCCAATGATGCAGATGTATCACTAGACCGCCATGGTGTTGGTCACCATGCTGCATTGTTGCTTTGTCTGCATTCGCAATGAGTATGGTGACCACCACTCTTGGATTCTGCTTATGCTTTCCATCAGGCAGAGTAGAGTCATTTTGGCTGGGCCAAAAAAATAATAATTGATGACTGTAGGCTTGCAACCTGTTACCTAACTCTGACCAAAAATTCTTAAAATATGGATATTTAACACACCTGTGTGACGCGGAGACAAACACTTTTGTGTATACTCACCCCAAAAGGATTATTTTCATCTACCACTCCATACGGTACTCCGAGATACATGGTGTAATCTCCATCATCAGCTTGTAGCCCCCTCACTGGTCCACTGGGAGTCATCACCACAGAACCGTCATTTGGAACACATTCTAGACAGTTAATTGCCAAGAATAGCAACAGAATCCTTTTCATTTCTACTTCTTATTAACGCTGTTTTTACCTGAAATAATATAAATATTTTTTGGGATAAATATTTTCGGACATCTGACTCTCAACGCCATCTACTTTCAAGTTAAAAGAAAACTAACATATGCATAGAAATGACGCTATCTCAACGTTAATTCAGATGGTCAAAACAAAATAACAGCCCAAATACAAGTATTTCACGTAGATTCTCTTTCTACATTCGCTAACGCTTCTATTCTCTTGCTTTATTGGCTAAAAATATATATAGGCGAAATATATTATTACTGTGCAAATAAGAATCCTCAATTATTTCGGCCACGTTGTTCGCAACGAACACTCCATGGAGCGACGCGTTGTCCAGGGACAAGTGGACAGGACAGAAACGTGGGAGAGTCACGCTTCGGCATGAATGGGCCAGCTCGACCGGAGTGATACCACGGCCTCACAGAAAACCGGCCTGAAATAGCGCTTGCGCTGTGTTTCACCTAGTGAGTGAGGATACCGGAGGCCCATACCCCAACTACACCCCCTATCTCCCCCCCCCATCCCCCAAAGGCCGGCAATGCACTTGTGACGCCTTTGGTGTTGCAGGTGTCCATGGGCGGCGGTAATCGCTTACAATCAGGTGATGCATCTGTTCGTTTGCCCCCTATTCCATACTACCTGCAACACAAACCTCCATCGTTCAAAATTCCCGAGACGTCATAGACCGTGATAGGCTCAGACAAATCGCGAGAGCCTCATTGGCCGACGAAAATGCAACATCGTCAACCATGACTGCTTTATAAAGAGTTAACGACTAAGAAAAATAATGTTTGGTCATTCCCATACGTTTATCAGTTTTCTTATAATTTTTAACCGACTTCCAAAAAGGAGGAGGTTCTATGTTCCACTGTATGTATTTTTTTTTTTTTTTTTTTTTTTTTTTTTTTTTTTTTTTTTTTTTTTTATGTATGTTCACCGATTACTCCGTCAGTTGTGGACCGATTTTGATTATTTTTTTTGTATTCGAAAGGGTATGCTTCCGAGGTGGTCCCATTGCCAGCATATCAGGATCTGATGATGGGATCCCAGGGAAATCGAGGGAAACCCTCATTTTTTATAGGCGCATAGTATGTTTTTCGTATATTTTCTGAAGTTACACCATATTTGCGTCTGGTAGTCATCATTTTATGATGATGAGCTGATGGGGTAAGGTACAACTCCTTAACGGTTAGGAGTTGGAGGATAAATCTTTAAATATCATATGTACATATGTTACCTTTAGTCGTATTCTTTCAAATTATTTAGGTAAGCTCATGATGGAAGGTGAAAGGTACAACTCCTCAACGGTAAGGAGTTGGAGGATAATTCTTTCAATTTCATACGTATCTAAAGACCTTCAGTCGTATACTTTCAAGTTATTTAGGTGAGCTGATGATAGAAGGTTAAACTCTTCAACAGTTAGGGATTAGAGCATGAATTTAATATTACACGTACGTATAGACCTTAATTTGTATTTTTGATGATGAAATTTGATGAAATAGTTCAACTTACTAATTACCTACGATTGTTTGCACTAAAAACTGAAAAAAAAACTGTTTATAAAAAAAAACCGACTTCCAAAAAACATCCAATTTATGAAGAGCCAGTTTATTTTACGCTTTTAAGTGTTTTTTTGGCAGAGAGTTTTCGTTGGATGTTTTTTGGAAGTCGGTTTTTTTTTATAAAAAGTTTTTACATTTGTGGAATGCAACATGACTAAGAGGGAAATATAGAATAGAGTTGTGAGGCAATTGTATTAAGAGAAAGAGACCTAGTGGACCGGGATACCAGTGCTATAGCCAATACCAATAAATTTAAAACAAAATCATTTTTTCTCCTACCTTTAATGCAGTTTTATTGTACTGTTAATTTATTTTACTGTATTTAAAAATACAGTATAATTAATAAATAATTATCAATTATGAACACTAGGGTTGTCACTCGATTTATTTGATGATTTTATTTATTTATTTTAATATTAAACCACACACTATTTATGATGTATTTTACAGTAATTCAAGAAACAAACTTGTGAACTTTTTATTTATATTTCGAGATAATATTCTCAGCCATGTTATCTGATAACTAGCTGAGTCCCGCAAATTTGCCTGTTTCTCTCAAAAGAAATAAATTTGATTAGTTTTTATAACAATTTTTATTGATTCTCTGCCCCTATTAGTCGTTGCAAGATGTCAAATAGACTAGATATCATAAAAATCTCGCTTTTGAGTTTATCGCGATCAGACAGACGCGGCGGAGGACAATGTTTAACAATATGTAGTGAAATTCTTCCTCAATAAATAGACTATCCAACGTTAATAATTTTTCAATTCACATCAGTAGTTAACGAGATTCTCGCCTTTAAACAAACGAACAAACTTTCAGCTTTATAATATTAGTATCTACGAAGATAAACCGGTGAAAATAATAATCCTGTATTATGCTTATCAGTAGGCAATTTGAAGTATTTTGTTTTTAATCGACTCACTAGGAGGGGTGAACGTGACGCGATATTTTTCTTTTTACTTTTGTCGGAGGTAAACGAGATGAGGGGTCACGTGTTAGTAAGAGTCTAATCACAAATTGAACATCTGAATTGAAAAGACACAAGTGTGTGTTCTTTTTTTAAATGTGAGCCTACCAGAGTAACTCTACTCTGGCTGATGGAAAGCATAAGCAGAATCTAAGAGCGGTGGTCACCATACTCACTGGGAATGCAGACAATGCAGCATGGTGACCCACACTATGGCAGAATATGTTGTGTTGTGTTATGTTGGTGAGTGCGAGACCGAATGCCCAATGATGCAGAAGCATATCTATAGGCCACCATAGTGTGGGTCAGCATGCTCTATTGTTGCATTGTCTGCATTCGCAATGGCGACCACCACTACGTGACTTTGGTATATGGACTCATATAGATATAAAAGCGTCAAAGTCTCGAATCTTCGTCACGCAGACGACACCACTCTCCTAGCTGCGGACGAAGCCGAGATGTATGCTCTCTTGAGCAGAATGGAGAGAGCCAGTGAAGACCTAGGGCTCAAAATGAACAGGGCCAAAACAAAAGTCATGGTTGTTGACAGAACCGCCAAACTGGAACTCACAGGTTCGCTTAGCCTTGAGGTGGTTGAGGATTTCATTTACCTTGGCTCCAACATCACCAACACCGGATCAGCTGAAAAAGAGATTCGGAGACGAATAGGCATGGCTAAGAGTGCAATGTCTGACCTGGATAGGATTTGGAAGGACCGCAACATCTCTAGAGGAACAAAAATAAAGCTGGTACGAACCCTCATCTTCCCCATATTCCGATACGGTGTCGAGACGTGGAAGCTAAAGGCTGCCGACCGTAAACGTGTTGATGCCTTCGAGATGTGGTGCTGGAGGAAGCTGCTACGAATACCCTGGACAGCCCATCGTACTAACGCATCCATCCTAAAAGAACTTAACATCCGTGAGCGCCTATCGACCCTGTGCATCCGCAGAATCCTCGAATACTTTGGCCACATTGCGAGGAGAGGAAGCGATAACCTTGAAAGACTGATGGTGACGGGTAAAATAGAGGGGAAAAGACCCAGGGGCCGTAGCCCGTTGCGCTGGGCGGACCAAGTTTGCACTACTCTCGGCACTACGATCCATGTTGCCCTACACACTGCTCAGGATGGAAACAGGTGGCGAGCTATCACTCGCACATTAGTACCAAATCAACGAAGTCACGACCCTCAGAATTGAGGATAATGACGCAAGGAGAGATATAAAAGGTTAGAAACGTGTTTTTTTTTTTTTATATATATTTGCCCGCCAAAATGACTCTACTCTGCCTGATGAAAAGCATATACAGAATCCACGAGTGCTGGCCACCATACTCATTGCGAATACAACAATGCAGTATGGCGACCCACACTATGGCGGCCTAGTGATGCTTGTGCATCTTTTAGTCAACAAGTATGGAACTTGTTGACTAGACTAATTGGGCCTCCGGTCTCGCACTCACCAACGAAACACGACAGCACTAACGCCGTCATTTTACGTTGATTTTCTGTGCGAGGGTAGTACCGCCCCGGTCGAGCCGGCCCGTTCGTGCTGAAATCAGCGTGGCTCTACTACCTTTGCAATGCTTATATTAATTACGATGTCTATGAACGTCGGGAGTCACTTTCCATCAGGTAACTCGTCCTATTGCAGTCCACTGTTGGATATAGGCCTCTAGATGCACATGCAGCTACTTTGATAGGTTTTAGACTTCTCTCATCCAACCATTAAAGTACATATTAACTTCTGTGCAACAAATTTAAGTTAAAATAACCTCTTAAACTACTTACCTAACAAAACAATGATAGATTTATCGCTAATATCAACTTGTCAAACGTACGCGCACGAGTGGAGATGCGATAACAACTAAATATAACCAAATCTGAAGATCATTGACGTATTCACAGTCGCGATCCACTACCAATTGAATGACCTTCAATAAATGCGTCAATGACTAAGCTTTTTAGGAATAAGCACTCATTACATAAATTTGAAAAGAGTTGTGTACATATAGACATAAAAACCTATCCAGTTGATCTAATCCATAGTCACCCAAGCCAGGGGTTGCTCGTATGATTCCGATCCAGGACGAAATAATTGTGTTCGAGAAATAATTCATCTATAATATGTACTAGGGAGGTCACGTTAAGCAGTCGGTCCCGGTTGTTTTCATAGAATAACAGTCGTGAAGCTTAGTTGGAGGCCTTTGGGTGGCTTAAAAACATCAAATGGCAAGATTATGCAGCCACAACGTTGTCTTGCCAGTCGCACTCGGCCATACGTATGGCCTTAACTCTCTCCTGAGTGAAGACCCCAGCAAAGCAATGGGATGATGATGATGTATGTATTTAGTACAACTATGTTTAACAGAAGTCAGCTTAACATCCGACAGACTGTGCCTAGCTTGCTATCAAACGGTCGTGTGTAAGATATGATAATTGTGCCAAGGATATAGTAATTATATGCTCCAATAGCAAGTTCAGAAAAGACTTTGTTACAATATAAGTTAAGTTTGTAAGTTGTTAACGACTGGTGTGACAATGGAAGAGCCACGCTTCGGCATTCATGGGCCGGTTCGACCGGAGTGAAACCACGGCCTCACAGAAAACCGATGTGAAACAGCGCCTGCGCTGTTTTTCACCAAGTGAATTAGGATACAGGAGGCCCAACCCCAATCCCTCCCCCCATCCCTCTCCCCCTTCCCCTCCCCCAAAGGCCGGCAACGCACTTGTGACGCCTCTGGTGTTGTGGGTGTCCATGGGCGGCGGTAACCGCTTACCATCAGGCGATACGTCTGCTCGTTTACCTCCTATTCCATGAAAAAAATGTTAAAATCATCAAAATTATCCTAAAACTGAGTCATAGGTGCCGCTTGTTCTTAATCAACAAAATAATGTTAACAATTTTTTAAATGTTTTTCTGTACAAATAGCATATTTTAGCCATATTTTAGCTGAAATATAGCTCGATGAGTTGACGCTTTCGTTTATGAAGTCAGTTGAAAACAAAATACTTCAAATTGATTACTGATGTGTGCAACAGTGGCTTATTTCTCTCGTAACAGTTTTTAACAAGATAAGAATTGGGTTTTCATTATCTCAATCTTCACTATCTCAAAGTATAAATAAAAATACTGTGAGTTTATTTCTTGAATTAGTATAAAATATCATCTCAAATTGTTTGACGTTTAATATTTATTAATGTTTAAAAGTATGTATTAGATAAATGTAATTAGTGACAACCCTAAAGTTTCAATTCGACAGCGATTTACTTAATTATTTATAGCATAATATTGAATTTAAGGTAGGCAAATAAGTTTTATTTAAATTTTATTAAAAAGTTCATTCCCATTTAGGTATGGCAAATAATTATGTGTTTGCGTGTGTTGCGAGATTTGCGATTTACTAGTTGTTGCCCGCGGCTCCGCCCGCGTATATGTCGGTTATCGCGGCAAATAGTAGCCTATGTGTTATTCTGATGTATAAGCTATATTCCTGTAAAGTTTCACCCAAATCCGTTCAGTAGTTTAGCGTGAAAGAGTAACAAACATCCATCCATCCATCCATATTTACAAACTTTCGCGTTTATAATATTAGTATAGATATAGATAGATCTATACAAATTAATAAAACTGAAGTGTTTGTACTTTCAAATTAACAGCTTTTCATTAAATACATTAATTGAAATTATATCAAATACGGAACTCACCTCAAAAAAGCAATTTTAAACATTGTTATGTGTTTGTTTGTTCCGGCTAATCTTTGAAATGGCTGGACCGATTTTAACGAGCATTTCACCCTCAGATAACTAATGTTATAAGGAGTATTGCTGTGGCTTTATAACAGTATACGCGGAGAACACCGCGGGATGCTGTAAAACACAAAATAATTATTATCTTTTCGTAAAACAGTTTATTATAGTGATGACTTTTAGTATTTTGGTTATTTTGATGTTTTTCTTTATTTGTTTCTGATGTTAATATAATGTTTAATGTTTTTTCTTTCAGGTTACAGCATAGCATAAAACATGAAGGAGATTATTTTGCTGTTTTTAGCAATCACTTGTCTAGAATGTGCTCCTAACCACGATTCTGTGGTGGAGACACCGAATGGACCAGTGAGAGGGGTACAAAATGAGAAGGGGGACTTCACCATGTTTCTTGGAGTACCGTACGGAGTGGTGGATGAAGATAATCCTTTTGGGGTGAGTCGAAACGTTCTGTGAACTCCTTTAGACTTAGTAGGTACATGTATCTATACTAATATTATAAAGCTGAAGAGTTTGTTTGTTTGAACGCGCTAATCTCATGAACCGTTGGTCAGATTTGAAAAATTATTTCAGTTTTGGATAGTACATTTATCGAGGAAGGCTATAGGTTATATGTCATCACGCTAAGACCAATAGGAGCGGAGCACCAATGAAGAATGTTTCAAAAACGGGGGAAAATTATCACGCTACGGGCAATAGGAGACGCAAACTACGTTGCGTGGGTCAGCTAGTATATGAAATTGGGTTTACGAATACGAATTATAATTTATACTCATGATTGTTGGCACTTGGTGGAATTTGTTAAAACTCCCATTCAATTCCCTCATTTTCGGAGAGAATTCCTTGCACTGACACACTGTTATTTCCATATACCTGTATTGTACCTGTATGTCTGACTTTTAAAGAGTGGCCATGAGTTTCTTCTCATAAAGCTCTACGCATTTAGGAAACTGGAAGTTATAGATCGACACAAGCAGGCAGATTTTGGTGTTTTCACCTAATTTCCCTTGACAATCCAGTACATGATTTTATTCTAGAATGAATAGGAATTACGCGGAGCGACATAAGATCTCCATAACCACAGAACTATTGCGACAGATGTTCGAATAGCAACCAAGATCTCAACCCGTCTGGCCAGCATTGTAGGCCACAACCTCGATTCTAAGGAGATGCCTATGTCCAGCAGTAGACGAGTCACCTCATGGTAAGTGACTCCCGCCTCATACGGACATCTGCGACTTAAGAGTTACAATTCTGTGGCCACCTTTTCAGTTCCTTCCTCTAGAATCAGAAGAGGAATTTGATCTCTGGTAATCTCACTCATTCAGTAAGGAGCTGACAGAAGCAGGACTGCAACTACAAGAAGTAAAAAATAATCAAATACATAAAAACTTATTTTCATAGCAGTCGTTAATATATTTTTATCTTCACCAGGACGCAAAACCGCCACCAAAGTTCGACTCAGTCTATGATGCCGTATCCGACTCCACGCTCTGCCCTCAATACAACAGGAGACCCGTCGGTGAGATCAACTGCCTAAAGCTGAACGTCTACGCACCAAACCATATCAAACCCAAAGAGAAACTTCCAGTCATGTTCTATATTCCTGGTGGCGCTTTCGTCGGAAACAATCCCAATAGGGACATGCTGGGACCTGAATTATTGATGAAACATGACATAGTCCTAGTAACCATCAACTACAGAGCTGGTATCTATGGTTTCCTATGTCTAGATATACCTGGATACAACAACCAAGGATTAAAAGACCAGGTTTTGGCTCTAAAATGGTTGAAAGAAAACATAGAAAGTTTTGGTGGAGATCCTAATAAAATTACCGTGTTTGGACAATCCGCTGGCGCTATGAGTATTGATTTAATGTTATTAGTAAAAGAACCTTTATTCCAAAGGGCTATAATACAAAGTGGGGTTGCACTCACACCTTGGGTTATTGATAAACATACTAATATAGCACCCGTGTACGTAGCTAAAGAACTTGGTTTCAAAGGTGACGATGTTAAAGCAGCGCTGGATTATTTGAAAGGTTTTAATGCTTTAGATGTTATTAATGCAACAAATTCTGTGAACCTTTATGGTACTTATGACCATCCATTAACAAGACCATGCGTTCAAAGTAAATATGATGACGCAGTTTTGCCTGACTATCCAGTTAACTTAAAACCCAAAGTCAAAGATTTAGATATCATGATCGGTCATACGCTTAGAGAGGCCTCGTTCAGATATCCAGTATCTGACGCATCGTACTACAATAGCTATACATTTGATATTGAACTTAGGCAAGATTTCAACGAACTGTTAGACGAGCAACTTGTCAGGAATTTGTACATCAAAGATGAGATTACAAGTTTAAAAAATCGTCCAGAAATTTTGGATTTCGCTTCTGATTTCGCCTTTGCTCACCCTACGGAGAGAACCGTTGATAGATATATAGAAGCTGGTGCTAGAAGTGTATATAAGTATTTATTTACTTACGTAGGTGATAGAAATGTGATGTCCAAGATGATGAATACCAATGATGGAACGCTCCACGGTGATGACATGGGCTATTTGTGGAATGATGACAGTACACCGGATGAACCGAATGCGGCTGATCAGAAAATGATCGATATTATGACTAAACTGTATACGGATTTTGCTAAATACGGGTAAGTGTTAATACTAAACTCATTTTTTTTTGTATTTATGATTTTCCAGTTTATTAGTTTTTTACAAAAAACGTGAGCTGTCACGTGACGTCTGGTATTAAATACTAAAATTCAATTTTTTTAAATTTATTTGAAATCACGACGCATTTTATTTTAAACAACACGCAAATTTATTTGAAAGCCGCCACGGCAGTTCTCGCCACGCCAAAAAATAAGTTTTACCCGCGCCTATAGATGTTTCACATCAAAACCTTTAAATATACGTAATGATTTGTATAATAGTTGTAAAATATTAGATTTTTCTTATATATGTATACGAGTCATTCAAAGTGACTCTACTCTTCCTGATAGACAGCATGTAAAGGACGGTGGAAGAAAGGAAGGAAGGAGGTACAAGATTGTTTGAAAGAAGACGACTTTTGAATGGACTGTGTTTTAATTGCTGGTTTTACAGTAAAAGATCTATTAGACGACTTGCCAGGTTAACAAAGCAATTTGTATTAAAGTCTTTAGAATCATTACAAAGTAGGTAGGTTTGAATCACTCGGCGATGTTCGTGATTACTCGTGTCCCCCGCCTCGGACGCCCCGCGCTATGTTCTAACCACAGCATTAATAGAATCCAAGAGCAGTGGTTAGGTACTATACCCACTTCGAATGCAAACAATGCGGCATGGTGAGTCACACAAGGCGGCCTACGGTCTTGCACTTACCAACGAAACATGACAGCACGAATGCTGTCACTTTAGATTGGTTTTTCATAAGAGAGTAGTACCGTCCGGTCGAGCCGGATCAACCATGCTGAAATCAGCGTGGCTTTAATACCTACGATAAAGAAAATGTGATACAAATATGACATAAATTAATTTACTGATTTTTATGTGTAACATCTTTTCTTTCACTTTCTTAAAAAGCTATTACAGCGATTTTCTAAAAAGGGAGTCGTCACCTAACCGTCGCGTTGTACATCATGTCTTGTGCTTCCAAAACTTTTTGTCATTATCTGATAGTAATGAGTTTCGATGACTTCAATTTACTTGAAGCTCAAAGACATTACTTTTGAACATCTAATTTAAACTTCATTAATCGAATCAGTATGATCATTTTATTTTAAGATTTCTTAAGCCTTTCTAATGATGTACCATTTCTTTCAGAAACCCAACGCCTTCAGGCCCAACCCCCTTAATACCAGTGAACTGGGAACCAGCAGTCGGTGAACGCAGGCCGTATTTACTCATAGACGAACCGATTTCTATGCAGAACAGACTCTTCAATGAAAGAATGGTCTTCTGGGATATGTATTATAAGTTACATGCTGACAAAGTTAAAGGACGGGGCACAAAATAGTTTGTTAACAGTTTTAGAAGACAATTAAATGAATTTTACTTCTACAAAAGAATCTTATTATAGACTAGCTGACCCACGCAACCTTTTTCATGTGACGATTATTCATAGTTTGAAACAAAATTCATCTTCAATTATAAGTAGCTGTTGTTGACATTCTTTTAAATTATTATCTTTACCGATTTATAATAGTTGAGACTCAAAATGAAATTATAGCTTTTTTTGGATATAATGTCCTTTGGATTTGAGAAGAGTGTAGTCCAGTAAGGAAAGGACGAGCTCATCTGCTTAAAAAAGTTTTAACTTACAAAAGTGTTCTTGTGACCTAATTGCAGAATAAATGATTTCATTTTGGACTGTAGAAGGCTGTTGATGATGCTGATGATGATGGTGATGATGATAATAAAACACATCAAGATAGATCTGTACATTTTATTCATTATTAAATAGCATGCATAACTTAATTAAAAACTATTGAATAATAAATACATTAATAATAAACTTTATTATTGTACTGTTAACGACTATTGCTCTATGACGTATATCTACCCAGTCCTATAATGTGATGGCGTGAAGATATGAGCGCTTTTGTATTTTACGACAGTTCGTTTTTGTATTCAACCGATTTTTAGTCAGTCTTAGCAAGAACACTATTCAGGAAATAGATTCGTTTGATCTCTTTTTCTAATTCTGTTTTTTTTTACTAAAAAGACAGAAAAGAGATTTCGCGCAATATGGTGCATTTGTAATTACATAAATTAAAAGTTAAAATACAAATGAAATATGAAAATAGTAACTCCAATGAAACCTTAATTCAATATTTGTATAAAGTAATAAAAAAACGCTTCGATCTCAACGCCTATGCGCATATTTGTATCAAACAAAACAGAGATGTGCATATTTGTATTCCGTTAGAATTTGTATTGCCCGACACCTCTGACATTTGATACAATATGTAATTACATAGCTAAAATTCTGACAAACCCGAAGAATGCTGTAGCACTTTATAAGTTAAAATTTTAAATAATATTTTAAATTAAAGACTAAATTATTGTTTTCTACAATGGCTTTTATACCACGATGGCTTCAACAAACACTTGACAATTTAGGATTACTAATACAACGTTGATCATTTCTCACTTAAAAATTCGAAAATTTCAGTCAATAAAATCGCGACATATTATATAAATATGACTATATTGTACATACATCATTGAAAATTGCTTTCAATATACCCCAAGTCATTCAAGAGCACAAATATAGTACGATCTCAGTATCCGTACTAATATTATAAATTCGAAATTAACTATGTCTATCTGTGTACTACGTTTTTAGATCTAAATCGATGCACAGATTTCAAAGAAAATAGTCGTGGAGATACTTTGATTTTTGAGAAATGGCATAAACTTCTCTTTACCGCGATAACCAATCTACACGCGGACGACAGAACAGCTAGTTATTAATATGTTTCGGGAAAATATTAATCTTAAAAACTGACACAATCCGAACTACATTTAACAAGTTAAACGGCAAATAGCCATGCTGAATTATCTAATGACGTTGACAAAATATTGAAAAAAGTAAAATGTTTAATAAGTGGTGGGAAATTGACTAACTAAGTGACAGAAGACTTTTGTCTTAAAAGTTTAGCCAAAAGTATTTTAAAATCTACTAAGGCTTTTATAGTACATATATATTCATATAAATCGCAAATATCAAATAACAATTATGGCGAAATTAAAAAAAACTCTGTCAGGTTTACATGGAAAATATTCAAATTTTCCCAGGGACTTTAGTTTCCTTTTCAAATGTTTGTTGATAGACTAGATCTTAAGATGTATTTACGCCTTAGATTTGCCACTGGACTCTTCCTCGCTTATACTGGTAGCCACTGATATTTCAGTCACAGGTTCTTTCTCATCAAAATATATAGCCACTTCGTTGTCATCTTTGTCAATTGATTGTTCAGCTTTAGCAGGAGGTGGCAGAACTACTTCAGTCCTGACAGACCCAGCTGTCTTCAAATCGCACGGTCCATTATGATTGTGTACGTCACGAATTTCTGTCTGTACTTGTTGAGATGCTTGTACAGCTTGGTCTTTAGTGCGGTCAACCGGTTCGTAACCCGCTGGCAAATCAATTCCCTCAAAACCGTCCAGAGCTTGGCTTGAGAAGAAATTTTGCAAATTTACTTGAGGTAACGACTGTTGGCGAATTTGATTGTGGAATTGCTGTTGTTGATTCAAAGATTGTTGCTGTTGTTGATTCAAAGCTTGTTGCTGTTGTTGATTCAAAGATTGTTGCTGTTGTTGATTCAAAGATTGTTGCTGTTGTTGGTTCAAAGCCTGTTGCTGTTGTTGATTCAACGATTGTTGCTGTTGTTGATTCAAAGATTGTTGCTGTTGTTGATTCAAAGATTGTTGCTGTTGTTGATTCAAAGCTTGTTGCTGTTGTTGGTTCAAAGATTGTTGCTGTTGTTGATAGGAAATCTGTTGCTGTTGGTGTGAATTTTGCTGTTGATTTCGTAACTGTGAAGACTGTTGTGCGTTTTGTTGATTGTTCTTCGATGGACCTTCTACGGCTTGTAGTATACTTTGCAATAGACCTTCTGATAATAATTGATCGTGGGGTACACCATCTTTACTGTTTTGGTTATGAGACCCTTGAATTTGGACAGAATAAGAACCTATTTTACTAGGAATAGGTACTCCTGTATGTATATTATGATGTGTTGCAGCTATCTTTTGTTGTAGCTCATTCGCTTCTTGATTTAAGTCTCTGATACGTTCAGAGGTCTTTAGAATTTCATTACTCACGAATTGTAATCTTTCATCTTTTATTGTGTGTTTATTGTCTAACGTTTTACCTTTTTGTGCGCTGTAACTTTCTCGTTTTCCATTTTTAATTTCATTCGATGGACGACTTAAGCTGTGAGACGAGTCTTTTGCAAACGAGCCTAAATGGAAATTAGAGGATTTATTCAAAGTAGTACCTAAAGCGCTTAGGCTGTTCACATATCTGGCAGCGAGATCAGCAGGGATCTTCCCGCCAGATTGGGCGGCTTTCAATATAGCTTCATGGTACGGACAGTGTTTTAAAATTGCAGCGGCATCTAAGTTCGAAAGGTTGGCTAACAGCATTCCATCAATAGATGAAGTCACGGCGTTCTGACTGGATCCTGACGCTACATGGTCTCCGATTCCTACTGTTAACAACGGTACAGAATAAGAGTCAATAGGAGATCCGTATAGATTTGAAGGAACTTGCTGCTGCGGTTGGAAGTTAATCGGATTACCAGAATGAGGTAGACTGTATAAGTTTGTTGGCTCTATTGATAAAGAAACACTGTTTAGACCTGGATTGCCAGTATTTATGTTGATGTCTTTAACTTCTCTTATTGGTGGAGGCAGGTACGAGGGTCCTTGGTGTCCATGATCGGAATGATGAGCATCTTTTTGCTGAACTGTTTGTCCGATATGTTCAAATAAACCTTCAGGTACTGATTCTCTGAATTTGATCGGTTTTTGTGGAGAATTAAATCCAGAATGACCTCCACCTGAGTGGTACCCATAAGGCAGAGGAAGATTATTATTGTGCTTAGGAGGAGCTCCGTACTGACTTCCCAAAGGTACACCGTAGAAGCCGGAAGGAGACACTAGCCCTTTAGCTCCTTGCTGTCTTAAATTGGCCGGGTACGGCCCATTTAAAGAAAATGAATCTACAGGTGGAGCTCCATAGGTATCAAAAGGTTTACCCTGAACGACTGATATGTCTCCATGATGCCCATGATCTTGATTTTCCGTATAATGCGCCTCGAAAACTGTCTTTGATTGATCTATGCCATTGGAGTCACCACCAAGGATTGCGTTCAAATCAATATTGGACAAAGCATCATGGTGAACATTGGCATATCCTGTTGTTATATGAGCTGATGAAACTTGGTGGTGTTGGTCAACGTTTGGCAAAGATTGGTCAAGATGTATCTGTACTTCTTGGTGTACGTCGTTTCCAACGTTTTGGTTTATTGGCAGAGATAAGCCAGGAATTGGCTTCCAACCATCGTAGAGTACGTGTGGTGGAGTTGGTGGAGCTGGGATACCTGGATGAGGTGGCCTGGGGTTTGGATCAGGCTGCGGAGGACCGTAGTGACCGGCACTACCGATGTTTTGGAAGACAATTTGATCGTTAGGACCTAGTGGTCCTCCGATTGCATGACCTGGAGGTCCATAAGAGTCACTGGGGATCGGGAAGTTTGGTTTTAAATCTACTGGTAAAGACACCAAAGGAGTACCATATATTGGGGCTGGTAAATTCAAACCCAGATCGATATTATTATCGATTGGAGGCAACGAAAGTGCAGGAAGTTCGGGTAGCGGTGGAGGACTAGCTATTGGTGGACCATAATTTATTTTAGGAGGGCCATATACAGGCTTGGGGGGGCCATACACGGGTTTGGGTGGCGAGAATATGGGTTTATTTAAGGAAAACTTTGGTGGTTTAAAGGGTACTCCATAAATTGGTTTTGGAACACTCTGTTTTGGTGGGCCGTAAGTCTTCTTTGGAGGCCCATACACTGGCTTTGGCTGACTGAATTTGGGTGGGCCGTATACTGGTTTAGGGGGGCCATAGGTTTTAGGAGGGCCATAAACAGGCTTTGGTTTGAAGACAGGGGGAGGCGGGCCATGGTAGGCTTGGTTTGGAAAGGTCACTGGTGCAGGTGGTCCATAGGCACCTGGAGGCGTGTCCTGGAAAGCCTGCTGATTCGGTACTCCATACACCGGGGCTGGTAATTGCAGATCTGAAACTAAAAGAAACATAAATGAAGTTATTATTGATATTTTAAGAAATTTTCAATTTACGAGTTGAGGCGCTAGCGGTATATTTCAGAAAAACTTGGAAAAAATTATAATTATAGAATTTTAGTAGATGTGGTAGTAGTAGATGTAATATGGAGACTGCCTCGTTGGTCTAGTGGTTAGCATAAGCGACTGCGGATCAAGAGGTCTCGGGTTCGATTCCCGGGTCGGACTGCTGTTGGGTTTTTCTTACGAAAAATTCTTAATAGCAGCCCGGAGTATGGAAGATGGCGGTGTTACCAGCCCGTGCCTCGGAGAGCACGTTAAGCTGTCGGTCCCGGTTGTCATGAACATCTATGGCAATCGTTATTGGGGAGTCAGTGCCCTCAAGTATACTGACAACTAGTTCAACCTTCGAATTCAGTTCACCCTCAGGGTTGCGGAGGTCCGATGCCAGTCGCTCCGTGTAAAAACTGATATTCAGGTAAAACCGGTTGAACTAGTAGCTGACCCCAAATCTTGGGAATAATAAAGGCTAGGGAGAAGAAGAGGTAGTAGTATATGTAATAAGTATTAAACTTACTTGTATTTGGTAGATCTTTGGGAGGGCCGTATGCGTCGGGAGGCAGCGGTTCCCCGTATGAGTTGGAAAGAGACCCTTCTCGCTTTTGTGCTGTACCTGCAAAACAAATAACCAGGGTACCGTATTGACAAAAACATGGAGTTTTTTTACAAGCTATCAGCCGTGGGTCTGCCCTGCGTCACAGAAAACCTATGTAAAGTATTTTTATCTTGTTCTTGATCCTAGTCGTGGGTTTGATTTCCGCCTAAGACAAATAAAGTTTGGTAAGCGCGATTATTTTGTTCTGTGTCTGTGTGTAATTGATCTATAATATGTATGTATTGAGTAATATATAAGTATGTATATCATCAGTAAAGTTACCATAGTACAGGGTCTGGCTAGTTTGAGATCAGACGACCTGATGTTTCATAAAAAATAAATATTTGCATAAAAATTCTGGTCTTACCCGATTGCGAAGCTTCAGCTAGAAGGTCCTGTTCGCTATCTTTTGTCACCAGTCCTGGGGGTGTCTCCTCGCCTGCCACTGCACACAGGGTCACCAGAAGAATCAGGTAGACCTGGAATTGAATAGAACTTATTAAGAAACTTATGGAAAAGTACGAAAACTAGAAGACGATAGTACTTCTTTTTAACCGACTTCAAAAAAGGAGGATGTTCTCAATTCGACCGTATATATGTTTTTTTATTTATGTGTTTTCGCAGATAACTTCGTCGTTTATGAACCGATTTTGATGATTCTTTTTTAATGGAAAGGAGATGTCCCAACGGTGGTACCATGATAAGGAAATTAAGATCTGATGATGGCATCCAAGAGAAATCGAGTCGAAACTTTAAGTCGGTTTTTGTTTTTGTTAAAATTTTACTTGTATACTTATGTACTCCTGGAACATAATATAAAAGTCGGATAGGCGTCCCATTGGATTGTGAGAGTGAGGGAACAGAGAGTGTACCTGTGTTTGCGCACACACTGGTGCACAATAATATCTCCTGTAAACTGCACAGGATTTATTTATTCATTCATTTACAACTTCATCCATTTATGTACATCGGCGGACTCAATGCCTTAGGCATTCTCTACCAGCCAACCTTTGGGAGGTGTAGACATCTAGTATGGTAGGTGAATGTAGTTGGCTGGTGTTCGATGAGAAAAGTTTTCAAGTGAAAACTTATTTATACTCTATGCGCTGTTGCATGGTGAGGGTGACTTTTATCGTTTCGTTCGTTTCACTCTTATAAGCTGCCGCGATTTACAAATTATGACTTAGTATTTCAGCTGTACCACATTCGCAATATATTAAATCATTTATTTTTTATTTTTCATGTATGGCCCGTCAAAATGACTCTACTCTGCCTGATGGAAAGCATAAGCAGAATCCAAGAGTGCTGGTCACCATACTCATTGCGAATGCAGACAATGCAGTATGGCGACCCACACCATGGCGGCCTAGTGATGCTGCTGCATCTTTTGTGGACACCCGTAACACCAGAGGCGTCACAAGTCCTTTGGGGGATGGGAAAAGAGATGATGGGAGGGGTTGGGGTACGGGCCTCCGGGATCCTCACTCACTCGTTGAAACACAGCGCAAGCGCTGTTTTACACCGGTTTTCTGTGAGGCCGTGGTATGAATCCGGTTGAGCCGGCCCATGCATGCCGAATCGTGACTCACCCACATTCTATTGAGCCTCCGGACTCGCACTCGCCAACGAAACACGACAACACGAATACTGTTACTTTAGATTGATCTTTTGTGCGAGGGTAGTACCGTACCGGTCAAGCTGATCCAACCGTGCTGAAATCAGCTCTACTAACTTCAAAACCGTAAAAACACGGATCAATGCAATCGATTAAAAAACCGACTTCCAAAAAACATCCAACGGAAACTCTCTGCCAAAAAAACACTTAAAAGCATAAAATAAACTGGTTCTTCATAAATTGCCTATACCTAATTCTTTATTCATTTAAATAGTAGTATTATAATGTGTGCTAGGTACCTAAAATCTGTTTGAAGTAGGTGCCAAGTGACTATTGCTTAGACTTTTGTGATTGTTCGTTTGTATTCTTTTTGGCTTAGCACCACCTGGCAATGGGACCACCTCGGGACCATACCCTTTCTTATACAAAAAAAAAATTCAAAATCGGTCCACAATTGACGGAGTAATCGGTGAACATACATAAAAAAAACACAGTGGAATATAGAACCTCCTCCTTTTTGGAAGTCGGTTAAAAAAGGGGTATTCATGTCATTTCCACAAGAACTTCCGCAACAAAACAACAGCGAACCTAATAGCGACTCTGTTCCGAATACCGCAATAAAGTTAAACTGGTTTAAGTAGTGATGGGAAACCGTTGATAAATATTTAATTGATCACGTGACACGGAACGTAATTAACGATAGTGATGCGCCTCTCTTTCCGCTGATATATCGATAACAGGTACGGTGGTGATTAAAGAAAGTGGTTATGATTTTAAAAGTATAAGTAATTGTAATCAGTTCAATTGTGATGGGCGTATATGGTATCTCGTATAAAGAAACACAACTGCTTTGTGTTTCACGAGGACTGCTGAAAGAAGTGAAAATACAAAATTATAAACAAACATTTTTTATTTTTGGATACTTAAATGAATTGTTTGATCTTAAATAAAAATTATTCGACTTGTGTTATGTACTTAATGTACTGTGCAGCAGTGAGTATTTCTTTAATGGTACTAATCCCGCCCACACGCCCACCACTGTAACTCTTGTACACCGGAATCAACAGCAGTGACCCACGAATACACCGAATTATGACACTCGGGAAGTCCCAGGAAAAATTAATCTATCTTGGAACCCGCAAAGAAATTAATCAGAAGAAAACTGGAGGAGTACGAAATATAAAAAGACCACTTCCCATCTTATTACTTACCCACACTTAAAGTGGAAAAAAAAAAAAAACCTTTTTCAAACCCGGAATAACCACCACGGATAAAATATTATGGGTCCAAAGTGAGCTATATTTGATTACTATAGTATGTATGGCAAAATCGCCTAAACGCGCGGAAATTCACCGCAGTTGACACAAGTTCCCTATAGTATACCGCCTCAGATGTCATTTGTAAGCTATTTAGCATTATGTTACGTTCGTTGTACCAAAGACTACATTCCTAGAGGATATTATGAGCCGACTGTTCACAGCTAGAATCAGGTCCTGAGCATTGACACAATGGTGAATCGACTAACTTAAATGAGTGTAGTTTGCTCTTAAAGTTACCATAGCCTATAAGAAATTGAGCGACACAGTGATCTACCGCGAACCATGTTCCCGACAACCGTTCGCGAACAGATGGAAAGAATTGGTAGAGGTGGCGCCCCTTAGATGATTCGTCCCATCGTCATTGCCATTCATACATGAGATCGTTATAGACATGCGACTGCTGTTGAAACAATCTTATGATTTTATCGCGGTCTCGTACAGACCTCGTTTCTATCGTCTCTGCCTATAGACTTCATGACCGCACTGCAAGAAGAACGAAAATTTTAAACTAAATCTATACCGACCTGTCTAGTCAGTATGGTACAGTAGGTCAAAAAGTCCTTCTTAAGTAGAGGCCTATTATAGGTTAATGTAATGAAAGGGCAGTAAGTCTTATTACTTAACCCTATGCTATAATAAAAAAAAGTAAAAAGTAAAACCCAACTACGACAAAAAACGACGCTGAAAAAGTATTAAACAAGTTTCGTCGTTTTTTGTCGAAGTTGGGTTTTAGTTTTTACTTTTTTTTATTTAAAAAATTTTGGTGCCTCTATAATATTAATTTCTTTGCAAACTATATTTTGAATAGGTACCATAGAAATATCACACTTATCGAATAAATACGGAAAAAGTCACGAGCAAATGCTAATAATATATGTATTTTTGAAACGCCCTTTTCAATGACACCAAACACGACTTTTTATCTCAAATTCATTTTTTAATACAGTACTTTATGTCGGCTAGAGGGCGCCACATTAGATTTAGTGACACTTCATATAGCCTATAACCAGCGGACGATCAAGACGCTTCTAACGATATCTCATTTGTCTATTTCTAATAAGTAGTTACGGGGCTATGAGGGAACAGAGGAACATACATACATAGCCTGTCAAAATCATATTCCTCCTTTGGCTTTGCCGTAGTCGGGTAAAAAATTCGACTCGTATTTGTTTATGAAATCTCACACGGTACACAAAGATATTAAAAGAAACCAACAAATAAACAACATCATAAACTATTTAACATAATTCCGAATGCAATTATCCGATCAGCCATTAAAGTGGAAAGAATCCACTTGTAATGATATTCTTCCGGGAAATAGAACCATCTTGTGCTTATGACGGATAAGGTAGAAACTGTAGAAGGAAACACATATCTTCATGATTGGTCGTAGAAATTAATGCATTTAAACTTTCGCCGTCATAAAGACATTTTGTTTTCGTAGTTTAATCCTTAAGAAACCGACCAGATAACAAAAAAAATATGGTTTTCGAAATTTTTCCTTTATCTATGCTATAATATGTTGCTTCGTGCCAAATTTCAAGATTCTGAGTTCACGGGAAGTACCTTTTTTTTGTGCCGAAATCCCCTCGGATACCACCGGCTGGTGGTTATGTCGGACTTGAACCGACTAAAAACCGCACACCGTCTCGGGTACGAGAAGCCGGGGAACCAGGTGCACCCTCGAAAGGAAAATCCCTGGAACCCCGACGTACCTCAGACCACCCACTATTTGTAGGTGGCCCCCTCCTGTGTAGGAACCCTAACACTTCTATTCGGAATAAGGCGCGAGCACGCTATAGAGCTCGCGCCGCCGCCCCGGTCTGCTTCTGCTAGGGTGGCTGGTGGCCTCACCTGTCACCCTCAGGTTTGCGCTTATGGAGGACGGAGATCTTTTAGCGAACTCCGACACCCGAGTCGTCTGCGGTACCTGGCCCGTTCCCGGGCCTGGCGGACAGGGAGAGTTCTAAACCTCTCCCGGTCCCGCTCCGCCATCTCCTTCGCAAGCATAACTTGCTCGCAGAAAGAGACGGCAGAGTTCCACGCGCTCTCGCTCCGTAACATGGCCGCAATTATGTTACCGAGCGAGAGGAGCCCCACTCCGATGGCCGCCACGAGATCACGCCTCGGCTCGCCCCACGCCGGATATTCTGCCAGCGTGTGGAATGCCGTGTCCACAGTCTGGCCATCGCAATGGTGGCACTCAGGCGTTGGCTCCTTGCGGATAAGACACAGGTGCTCTCCGAAGCATCCTTTTCCAGTGAGCACCTGCGTCAGCCGGTATGAGAGGCTACGGGAAGTACCCTGTCGGTTTTGATTACCTTGCGAGTGTCGAAAATGTGCAGCCTACGTGGCTGTATCTTTTGATTACGTTGGCTAGTTTGATTTTTTAACAGTTCTAAGAGACAGTGGACCTGAGTATTTGATATGAATTTCAGCTTGATACCTCCACGGGTTCTTGAGAAAAAGGGTATTAACAGACAGACGGACAACAAAGTGATCCTATAAGGGTTCCGTTTTTTCCTTTTGAGGTACGGAACCCTAAAAACGATTTTTAAATGTATCCCGCGGTGTGAAAACTTTATGAACAGTAAAATCGAGAGCTAACTACAAGTGAGGTGTTCGCTACAGCATAATGTCATTAGTTATGTCGTCTAACAAACAACGCTAAAACGCTTATTCTTAGCGATAGTTTTCTCATGACTTAACTGACGTAGGCGCTGAGAATTTCAAGGCGCTTACGTTTTCATTCGTTCGTACAATAGAGAAGAAGTGCGTCGGAGCTGACATACACTTTTTTTCTGGTTATTTTGTATCTGTAAGTGTACACTATTTATAAAATTAGTGGATCTATGCATGGTCTAAGAAAACAAGGTCTCGCATTCCGAGAGCGACACGGTGTGACGTCACTATCCAGTTACAACTTTATAGCAACATAACACGAAATGAACCAACCAGAACCAGCGATAGCGATAATGTCAGCATCTCGATCTCTCTGTCTCCTCACTGTGTCTCGGAATGCCATACTTGGCCAAGTATACTGTTATACCATGGATCTATGTATTTAAGGTAGTGTTGAGCCAAGTGATCTTATAAAACACGTTCTGTCCGTGTGGTGACCGTGTCAGTGTCACCACCCCTCTTCACCACATGGGTGTCGCAAGAACCGACTAAGGGAGCAAACTACCAGGACAACAGCACTGCAAAGAGAAGGAAAACTAATCAATCTGTCTGGCCAGCTTAGTGTACGTCCCCCATCCCTCTCCCCATCCCCCAAACGCCGACAACGCACTGGTGACGCCTCTGGTGTGGCGGGTGTCCATGTGCGGCGGTAATTGCTTACCACAAGGCTAAGCATCTGCTCGTTTGCACAGTATCCCATAAAAAAGCTCCTTTCTATTGAGAATTGAAAGGCCAAAGTCCTGCATCGCTTGGAGTAACAGGTGTATGAATCTGGTGATTAGCGATTCTAACAGTTAGGTCAGAGGTCACAAATTCAATTAGGCCCTGCGCAAACGTAGACACTTTTTGTTGCTGACACGGCACACCATCACTGGTAACCGTAGTTGCTGTGTCCGGTGGCGGCAATCGGACACAGTCACCGGTCGCTACTACTGGCCACAATTCGTCACTTGGTATCGCGGATGGCTTGTGTCACACACAGAAAACGGACACAGTATGCAACCTCTGTTTGCGCAGCTCAGTACAATAGTAAGGAAATTTGTTAATGTTGCTTGTGTCTTCAACTGACGACTTTTAGTTTCCAGTTACCGACACCGAACACTTTTTGATCGTCATGAGTACGTGTTAAGTGGAAGCAACTGGACACAAAAATGTTTACGTATGCGCAGGGAGTGGATGATTGTATACTGGTTCTATAAAAATCAAATATTCATAAGTAGCTTGTATCGGACACAAGACACAAAAGTATCCACGTTTGAACACGCCCTTGCCCTGCGCTAAGGCTCAGAATAAATTTTGTGTGACAAGCGGATCATTTATTCCACGTCTAGATGCAATGTCTTTTATCGATATATGCAAATTAATATAAAATAACTTCCCATCACTAGACTATAGACAATACAATACCTTTTTCCATGCCATTGTCAATCATTACAACACAAAGGCATTCTTATCTTGTAAATTCAAATTATAAAATATACACGTTTTTACTTTATGGGAAGTAGTTGTTAAGGAAATAATATAGGATTGACTTGAAATGATGAGCTTGTTGGTTAGTGATTCTGCTTAGCAGAGGTAGTGGGTTTGAATTCTATATTCCACACCAACGTTTGTTTCGGCTAATCTCTGAACCGGCTGGACCGATTTTGATGGGACTTTTAACAGATAGCTGATGATTTAAGCACTTACTTATATTTTAGACTAGCTAAGCCCCGTGCTGTTACCCATTGTTGTTGTATCTATACAATAACAGCCGCGGGTAACGCCGCGAGGCTCAACTTGTTTAAAAAGTAGTCTAAAGTTCTCCTTATATTGTCAGCTATCGGCCAGTGAAATTCAGGTCAAAATAGGTCCAGCTGTTCCAGAAATAATCTAAAACAAACAGACAGACATAAATTTAATTTTTTTTTTTGTAAAGCCGGATATACTTTCATTTGCATTTAGTAAAAAGCTGTTAATTTGAACTTCGATTTTATTTGTATAGATAGAAAACTACCTTATATATTTTTTGGGTTCCGTACCTCAAAAGAAAAAAACGAAACTCTTATAAGATCACATTGTTGTCCGTCTGGCTGTCTGTCAAGACCCTTTATTTTAAAATAAAACCTATATATTTAAACCTCTATTACAATAATATTGAACAAAGTTTCTACAGTTAAAAAAATACATCGCTCACCGCTCTCAGCCGCAACATCTGAAACAATTAAAGAGATAGGATTAAAGAGAAAAACGCAAAAAGAGGGGTGTTATAAGTATGACGTCGATGTCTGTCTGTGTGTGTCTGTGTGTGGCATCGTAGCTCACAAACGAATAGACCGAAATTGATTCGATTTTTTTAATTTGAAAGCCAATTTCCTTGTGGTGGTTCTTAGCTATGTTTGGTTAATATCGGTCCAGCAGTGTAAGAGTATCAGCTCTTTTCCAAAATGATGTAAGGCATTTTTGACGTATGATTACTTGATTAATTGCTTGCGTAGGGGTTTTTATTTTTCTTATTTTAGCTTATATCTATTAAATTTATGTGTTCAGTAATTTCAGCAGTCTAGTTACTATAATATATGCTATGTCTAGTTTTAGATCAGACGGCCGTGTGTGAGCTGGGTGAGGATATTATTATTTAAAGCTTATCGTGACCTTGAAATGATTATACAATAAGTATGTTGACATACAAATAAAAAGTCAAGGAGGAACTGTCTATGAATGCGCAAGTGTCATGGCGGACGTGCATAGAGTCTTGATTTATTTATCTGTGCTTCCGTCTTTTATCTATGCATAACATTTTTACTACTGGGCTTACATTTATTTAGATTTCATACATCAACAACCCATAACGTGTCACAGCTGTCCGTTTCTACGCAGTAAAGTAGTACTTGGGGTGGGGCTATTCTAAACCCACTCACTCGTTGATGCACGATTAGCTTTGGTGGTCGGCTAAAGTGTACGCCTCGGACTGCAACGTCCTCGAGCTCAATGATGTCCCGCGTTCATAGCCCCTGCTGACGCACCCCCGGCCATTTCTTGATGCGCCACGGCGAAGCCTGCTGCGCTCGGGTCTTCTCTCAGGAGAAGGTTAAAGCCAAACAGAATAAAATAGATATTTAAGGGGGCTCCCATACTTGATTTTTTTGCTTGCTTTTGCTCGATATCGATAACGGCAATAGTTGGACGCTTGAAATGTATAAATAATGGTAAGGAACTCTTCCTGTGCGAATCCGACTCGCACTTGGTTGATTTTTTAGCTCATTTTTGCTCAATATTGATAACGACAACAGATAGACGCTTGAAATGTATCGATATTGGTACGGAACCCTTCCTGCGCGAGTCCGACTCGCACGTTGCCGATAGTTACCATACTCCTCTGAAACGGCTGTACCGATTTTTATGAAATTTGGTGTGCATATCGGGTAGGTCTGAGAATCGACCAAAATCTATTTTTTATACCCCAAATTTTTTTTATGGCAAAACAACGTTAGACGGATCAACTAGTAAATCTGCCGCTGCTCCGCCCGCATGTATGTCGGTTATCGCGGCAAATACTAGCCTATGTGTTATTCTGATGTATAAGCTATATTACTGTAAAGTTTTATCCAAATCCGTACAGTAGTTTTTGCGCGAAGAAGTAACAAACATACACACTCACAAACTTTCGCCTTAATATATTAGTGTGATGTGAAGTGTGATGTGATGATCTGTTATGTGACCCTAAAAGTGACCGCACCTTGCAAGTTCCGCGGCCTTGGCGGGTCCCTGGATACGAACAACTTTCTACTATAATGTCACTGGTTGTCAATACATATAGTGAAAGTGCGCTCGTGTTTCGTGAAATGAATAGTTTAGGTAACCATGAGGTCATCTATATTCTATATTTATTATGTATTTATATAAAAAAATCATTTTTCTAAAGTTTTGTCTGTTTGTTCCGGCTAATCTCTAGAACGGCTAGACCAATTTTGACGGGACTTTCACTGGCAGATAGCTGATGATATAAGTAGTAAAGGAGTAACGTACGCTATTTTTTTATACTAGCTTTGCCCCGCGTTAGACGCGATTGTTGATGTACCGCGGGTAACACCGCGGGGCTCAGCTAGTCACATATTTAGTTGTGTATCTTCCATGGCCTGAGGGGGTGAAGTTAGGGTGGTCGAGATTCAATAAATCAACGAAACAAAACTATAACCATAGGTACCATGTGCAAATTATCATATACCAAAAAAAAGTCTCTAATATCTCTATATTCTATACTAATATTATAAACGCGAAAGTTTGTAAGTATGGACGGATGGATGAATGTTTGTTACTCTTTCACGCAAAAACTACTCAACAGATTTGGATGAAAATTTACAGTAATATAGCTTATACATCAGAATAACACATAGGCTACCATTTGCCGCGATAACCGACATATACGCGGGCGGAGCCGCGGGCAACCACTAGTTTTTTAATAAATCCTACACTACAGTGCTTTACCGTGTCACATTAAGTCAAAAAACAAACAAAAGAACATTAAAACACCGACGCCTTTACCTCTACACTCTATACTCATTGCGCAATACAATTTTGACGGCTGTCAAGTGTAAAGAAAGCGCGCGAAAGCTGTGGCAGATGACTTGTCATAGATTAAATGTCTATAGAATAAGTTTAGTTTTGGTTTTCTACCTCTTCAACGAAAGTGTGAGGTTGACCTCACACTTTCATTGAAGAAACACATGCAAGTATTTAAAAATACTTGCATGTATTTTATTTAATTAGTCCCTTATATTTAATATAGATAATTATATTATACCAGCAACCCGCCCCGGCATCGCACGGGTTCTTTACGGACAATATAATATAGCTTAAGTTACTCTGAGAAGATTTGCGGTTTAATTTTTTCCGACGATATTTTAGACGTTATACTTAAAAATTTAATAAAATAAATACGGAGAACGAGGAAAGAACCACTCTATCTATTAGCTTTTGAGTTTAACGCGCTTTTATTAGCTTGACCTGTATGTATGTATGTATATAAACAATTGTATGTAACAAAATCTTTTAACTTCATTTTCACCTACTTACAGAAGTCTGATTAACTTGAAAATTTGCACAGGGGTCAAGGGCCGATGACAATACAATAATGTGAAAAAAAAGTAAAAAAACAAGTAGTTTTTTTTTCTAATAAAAAATAGTTTTAAAAAACTAAAAAACATGCTTTTGTAAATATACCAAATTATAAAGTAGAAAATAAATTATAGTTTAAAAAACTAAAAAACATGCTTTAATAGCAATCGAACTAAAAAGTAGAAAATAATTTTAATGTTTAATGTTTTAAACTATAATTATTAAAAATGATTCCTAGCTAGATCGATTTATCGCTCTGAAACCCCCTGTATACTAAATTCCATAAAAATCTTTAGAGTAATACTAGCTGAGTCCCGCGGTGTTACCCGCGGTTATTGTTATATCGCGGGTAATGCCGCGAGGCAAAGCTAGTCTAAAAAAGTAGCCTAAGTTACTCCTTAGATCATCAGCTACCTATCAGTGAATGTCTCGTCAACATCGGTCCAACCGTCCCAGAGATTAGCCGGGTCAAACAGACAGACAGACAAAAATTGAAAAAATGTTATTTTAGTATATGTACCGTTTATACATACATATGCATTCAGTAAAAAGCGGTTATTTTAATATTACAAACAGATACTCCAATTTTATTTATTTGTATAGATTGCTCGTTTTAAGGTAGGTATACCTCAATGGCAGCTGCCAAACCTTCACCTCTCCCCTCCTTGCTCTACTTCCAAATGTGTAAGAAATTGATCACACAAAGGTTGCTTGCCCTGTTACGTTGAAATTTTTGGGCCATCAGCTCTGGTTTTAGTTCCTATTAAATGACCCATACGGTCACAATTTCTCACAAATATTAATTTAACAAAAATAACTATCAAAATATAAAGTGACCGAATTCCAAACCAAATGATACGATATTGATTGATGATTAGGACCACTCTCATGTAGCACCATTACTTCTAAAAACGTTTTATTAACAGTTTTTCGCTACATGTATATGAAAGTATTATTCAATATTTACATTAAAAACACTTTTTTATTTTTTTTATCTGCCTGTATGTTAGGGCTAATCTCTATAACGCCTGGAACTATTTTAAAGGCAATTTCACTGGGAGATAGCTGATGATGTGAAGCGTAACGTAGGCTACTTTTAATACTACTAGTTCACCCCGCAGCGTTACCCGCGGGCGCAGCTACTTCAGACATAAATTAATGGCAGTTCTGACCTTGTTCGCCTCGCTAATCTCACCAAACAACTTATATAATAATATCATAAGACTTTCTCCGTACCACAAACTCAGTTAATCATAGATATATATCTGTACTGGGTATCAGTGAATTAACATTGCCATTGGTGAGAACACAGAATGACGTAACACCGTTTTCGCGACCGCAGAATTTTACTTTCGATTTCTTTTAGATTGAAAGATGTTGTGTCTCCTCTTCTAGATAAGTCTAATTGTGAATCATATAAATATTTTTGAGCCTTCAAAGTGACTCTAATCTTCATGACCGAAAGCATGAGCAGAATTCAAGAGTAGTGGTCACCATACTTACTGCGAATGTAGATAATGCAGCATGGTGTCCCACACTATAGCGGCCTATTGAGATGCTTCTGCATCATTGGGCTTGTTATTTGTAATTTTACTTCCTACTCAAAGGCGCTCCTAGCCCAGTTGCACTCTGTGATTCGAAATAATCACCGAGGGTAAGCAACGACGGCGCGATCATTACCTGGATGGGTGACCGCTGGTGGCATTAAACCATGAGCGTCTCCGTGATTCAGAGGTTACGTTAAACAGTCGATCCCGATTGTTATCATATGATAACGGCCATGAAGCTTAGTTTGGAGGCCTTTGGGAGTCTTAAAAACATCCAACGGCAAGATTACGTAGCCACAACGTTGTCTTGCCAGTACCCAACCCGCACTCGGCCAGCGTGGGGGCGTATGGCCTTAACCCTCTCCCGAGAGGAGACACGAGCTCAGCAGTGGGGCGTTATGGGTTGTTGATGTTCACATTATCACAATATCAATTCGATGGTATGAAAACTTTTACGAAAAAAATACTAAATCGATTTATATGAAACTTTACAGTAATATAGCTTTTAAATCACTACTTTCTCCCGAAATATTACTACTTGAAGGAAGCCATCGGCAAAGTTAGTAAGAAATAAATAATAATCACGCCACATATCTCACATATGGCCGTCTGATTTCAAACTAGACCAAGCCTGTACTATGTAACTACGCTGTCTGCTAATCCATCTGTGACCACAGACATGATGTCAATGCCCTCATTAACTTTTTTCATTACAATTCCCATAATTTTAGACACCGAATTAATGGTATCTTCATTAAGACAAGTGAAACAATTCACATTAAATTACTGTCTCTAAATGTTATGCGATTAACCATCAACAACCAAATAACCATGGGTGTCGTAAGAGCCGACTAAGGGAGCAAAACTACCAGGACAACAGCACTGCAAAGAGAAGAAAATTTTGACACAAATCCTACACCAACCCGTTTGACCAGCGTGGTACCATAGGCCAAAACCTTTTTGCTAAGGAGAGGACTAGGCCGCTGCTCTCAGCTTTAAGTCGAGGCTCGGTCGAGCACGGTCGCCCTGGTGGACCGACCAACTCGACATCATGAAACAACAGGTGATAGCAAACCACCACAAATTACAACAGCTCAAACATAAGAACCAACCACTCACCGATGCTCTCGCTGAAAGGGACACCCTCAAAGCAGCATACGCTCAAGCAATCAAAATTGCATCGACTGAACACTTTCGGGAATTCTGCAATAGACAGGGTAAAGAAAATGTGTGGTCGGTTACCAACCGAATTATGAAGAGGGCCCCTCCTCAGAGGCCACCGCCAACCATCGAACTGTCACCCTTATCATGGTAGCACCGTTGGGATATCTCCTTTCCATTAAACAAAGAATTGTGGGGGACAGGTGTGTCATGTCCCACCAACACAAAGGGAGGATCCTCCGACCAGGCGAGGTGATCATGCCTGGCGGGCCAACTGCCCAACGGTTGATGTTGGGATGTTGTATATATGTTAACTGTCGCGAGAACTTTCACTGCGCGATTCAGGATTGGTCATTGGTAGTTTCCTTCGTTACTCCGTAGTTCGATGTATCTTCGGTAGATGGCGCTGTAGTATGTTATGTTGTTGTTGCGCTGTATGTGGAGGTCGCCACAGAATCATCAAAATCGGTTCATTAACGACGAAGTTATCCGCGAACACACATTAAAAAAAAAAACATATACGGTCGAATTGAGAACCTCCTCCTTTTTTGAAATCGGTTAAAAAAAGTCACTCTAAACTTTAATAGGAACTTTGTGTGTAAATAAACGATAATAAGCTAGAGAATATGCTTGGTTTAGAATCCGTTTAACCACATACATTTACTCAAATGATTGTACAGTAATAACAATTATCAAATTATTATAAATTGTTACTGCATATTACAGACCATTGCCATAATGGCGTGCCATAAGAACACGCGGTTAGTTATGGCACTTAGTTAACCAAACTGTCGATTCTTTAGCTTTTATTACTTAATCTATTTAGAATTTATGTTTCTTTTGTTACATGCATCTATTTAAGCTTGACATTTACAATGGCTCGCAATATCATTTGAAAAACGAATAAAAAGGTATTAGGCCGGAGACAATCGAAAAAAATAATCAGTAATTATTATTTTTTTAGTTTTTTTTTTCACTGCACTGCTCCTCCATATAAGCTTTATCTGTGCCGAATTTCATACCCCTCAGTTCGCATAACTTTTGTGAAAAGGGAAAAAAGTTTGGGCTTCACGTATTTATATGTATCTATATAGATATATATACACACAAAATCTCCACTATTTGCGAATTAATTTCAATGATTTATTTATTTCATTAAATTCAAAATATTAAAAACATAGGCGCTCATAGCCCAGTTGCACTCGGTTATTAGAAACAAACACCGAGGGTTAACAACGACGGCGCGGTCAGTACCTGGATGGGTGACCGCTGGTGGCATGATACCATGAGCGTCTCCGTGATTCGGAGGTCACGTTAAGCAGTCGGTCCCGGTTGTTATCATAGGATAACAGTCGTGAAGCTTAGTTGGAGGCCTTTGGGCGGCTTAAAAATATCATCCAAAAAAAATAGTAGCCACAACGTTGTCTTGTCAGACCCCAACCCGCACTCGGCCAGCGTGGGGACGTATGGCCTTAACCCTCTCCTGAGAGGAAACCCGAGCCCAGCAGTGGGACATTACGGGTTGTTGATGATGTTGATAAAAAACAATGTTTATTTATAACTTGACACAGCTCATAGGCCGTCTGATTTAAAATTAGGCAAAGCCTAAACACTTCAGAATGGTCAGAATCGCTAAATACTAGGCCGACAATAACATAGCATTACATTATATTAGTATATACTAGCGACCCGCCCCGGCTTCGCACGGGTGGATTTCAGATGCCCCCGCCGACGACACGATTCGTGCATTTTAAATCTGTAATATCTTCGAATATGTTCATTTAAATTAGATACTGTAAAGGACCATTTTGGTCTATATTAAATGCACAATGTACTTAATTTACTTAATTGTATAAGGATTCATTCTGTATTGCTTAAAATCACTTCGTAAATAAGCCAATATTTCTCGTAAAAAGAAAGGAATAAAAAATGGTTGTTGTGGGTTATCCCTAAGAGATAGACATATACCGTCGCGGACTTTTTTGTAGTACTTTTAAGGTGTACAATACTGTAGTACATTATTTTGATCTATCTCGTAGGGTGCAACCAGCGTTTGCAATGTAAGCGCAAAAAAATGTGTTTATTTGCTACATCACATTAGAAATCTCGAAAATTAACAGTGTTCCCATACTATATTATGCATTTATTATACATAAAAACCTTCCTCTTGAATCACTCCATCTATTAAAGAAACCCGCATCAAAATCCGTTGCGTAGTTTTAAAGATTTAAGCAAACAAAGGGACATAGGGACAGAGAAAGCGACTTTGTTTTATACTATGTAGTGATTAACACTAGCTGACCCACGTAACATCGTTTACGTTTTTGTGAATCTAAACCATTCCCAGATCCCCTTGAACACACACAAAAAAATTCATCAAAATCGGTCCAGTCGTTTGAGAGAAGTTCAGTGACATACACACTCACACAAGAATTATATATATAAAGATGTAAACACACAAACATAAACTGAAATTTAAACCGCCATAAAAACTTATATAATGTGTAACCATTAAATTCGTTCCGCCGAAATCACATTATTCTATGATATAATAGTACAACTTGTATGCAAAACAATTAGCTATATTGCCTTCTCGTTACTTCTGTGTTACGTAAACTTATAAACAATAAGACCGCCATTTTAAAATACCTGTCAAAATTAGCGGAACCATAAATTGCAGAGAGTTTAATACCGAAACTATTTATAGTCTTAATTGTTTACATATTTATAGAAAGTTGAAGTTATTTTCGCATAAATATGGCGTGAAATTCTAATTATTTGATGTTAAAAATTAATAAGGTTATGGCTTTTATTTTTGTTTGAAAACTACATTTTTAGGGTTCCGTGCCAAAGGTAAAAAACGGAACCCTTATAGATTCGTCATGTCTGTCTGCCTGTCCGTCCGTATGTCACAGCCACTTTTTTCCGAAACAATAAGAACTAAACTGTTGAAACTTGGTAAGTAGATGTATTCTGTAAACCGCATTAAGATTTTCAGTTCACACAAAAAAAAAAACAATAAATTTTGGGGTCCCCATACTTAGAATTGAAACTCAAAAAAAAAGTTTTTATCAAACCCATACGTGTCTATAGATAGGTCTTAAAAAATGATATTGAGGTTTCAACATTTTTTCTGAACTGAATAGTTTGCGCGAGAGACACTTCCAAAGTGGTAAAATGTGTGTGTCCCCTGTAACTTCTAAAATAAGAGAATGATAAATCTGAAAAAAATATAAGACGTACATTACAATTCATACTTAAACCGTAAATTGGTTTGAACGAGATCTAGTAAGTAGTTTTTTTTTAATACGTCATTAATCCTAAAACGCAATTTATCGATCAAAGTTACAACGAACTACATGAACTTTTATAATAAGTTACTTTTTTTTTTTTTTTTTTTTCATGCGCAAGTCCGTCTCGCACTTGGCCGCTTTTTTTTTGTTAATATTCTTATGTAATCTAACGTGGGTTTAGGTAATCATTTCCAGTATTAGACAATTAATCTTTTATATGTAATAAAGGTATTTAGTATTATTATAAAATTACGCAACCATTTTTTTTTAACTAAATAAGGTTAACGACCTGTAGTCTTTTTTTTTATTTGATCTGAGCTTGTTATGATTTTTAATTAATTTAAAGTTTTAAACGTTTGTCTATGGTATAAATCGGATCTCTTATGAGTGTGTTTATTTATCTGGTGTTACTGTAACTAGAGACATTAATTTATGAGATAATTAGAAAAGTAAAACCTTTTTTTCTTTCTAAAAGCTACCAAAATGACTCTACTGTAATACATGCATATTATACTAGAGGAAATCCGAGAATTTCAAAGAATTCCATGCGAAGCCGGGCCGGGTCGGGTCATAAAAAAAGGAGGAGTTTCTCAATTCGACCATATGTATCTTTTTAATGTGTTTTCGCGGATAACTTCGTCGTTTGTGAACCGATTTTGATGATTCTTTTTTAATGGAAAGGAGATATCCCAACGGTGGTACCATGATAAGCACACTAAGATCTGATGACGGCATCCAAGAGAAATCGAGTCCGTCCGTTTTTGTTTTTGTTAAAATTTTACTTGTTGTTTGTTCAGCTTCTTTATAAAATATATTTCATAGTACAGGGAGGGACGAATAGATCCAAATAAAATTAAAATTAAATAAATTTACTCTATTTAAGGCTACCGATTACAACCTTCGGAATTCATTATCTTCCTAGCCTTTGTTATTCCCAAGATTATTAGGGTTCCGTTCCTCAAAAGTAAAAAACGGAACCCTTATAGGATCACTTTGATCACTCAGGAACGCGTGGAGGTATCTAGCTGAAATTCATATCAAATACTCAGGTCTACTGCCCCTTGGAGCTGTGAAAAAATCAAACTTCTAAATCAACGCAATCAAAAGATACAGCTATTTATGCTGCAAATTTTCGACACTCGCAAGGAAATCAAAACCTACAGGGTACTTCCCGTGAACTCAGAATCTTGAATCTTGAAACGAAGCAACGTCTTATATCACAGATAGAGGAAAAATTGCGAAAATCATAAATTTTTTGTTACATCATATAACATGTTTGTACGGAACCCTCGAAGCGCGAGTCCGTCTCACACTTGGCTGGTTTTTTTTAACTGAATATCAGTTTTTACACAGAGCGACTGGCATCTGACTTTCGCAACCCGCGAACTGAATTCGAAGATTGAACTAGTTGTCAGTATATTTGAGTGCACTGACTTCCCAATAACGATTGCCGTAGATATTCACGACAACCGGGACCGACGGCTTAACGTGCTCTAGGCACGGTTACAACTTTCAATATTAATTTCGATATATTATTTGTTATTTTAATGGACTAAAAATGAAAGTTAACCCGGATTTTCAACTCAATACATTTTAAAATGTCTTATAATAATAAATTATGCATATAATTATGTATGTATGTAGAATATTTTATAAGAATTTTAGCAAAAAACCAATGAATATATTATTTTTAGAATTACTTTCACTGTCAGATCAGCTGGTATTTAGGATATTATTTCCAATTAAGCCACTTCTTATGGTAAGAGAATCATCTTTATAATCAACACCCTTTAACAGTCCACAGCCCACAGCAATAAATCAGGATCTTGATCGATTTCTGTTTTATAAATCTATACTACTAGCTGACCCACGCAACGTCGTTTGCGTCTCCATTGCCCGTAGCGTGATAATTTTCCTCCGTTTTTTAAACATTCTTCATTATTGCTCCGCTCCTATTGGTCTTAGCGTGATGATATATAGCCTAAAGCCTTCCTCGATAAACGGGCTATTTAACACTGAAATAATTTTTCAAATTGGACCAGTAGTTCCTGAGATTAGCGCGTTCAAACAAACAAACAAACTCTTCAGCTTTATATATTAGTATAGATGTATTTATTATACTCTTCTAAGATCTAATACTCATAATCAACAACACATTTATTTGGATAAAGATTAATATTAGGTATTATGTTGATAAAAACCCTTTGGCAAATAACTCAATAATAGGTACCAACTCTTAGCATCTTATACTCGTGATAACTTCTAAACGAAATGTCCGATTGGGATGAAACAAAAAGTTATTTTACGCTCAGAAATTGTTAATATCACAAGAGCATATATTTTATACTAGCTGACCCACGCAACGTCGTTTGCGTCTCCTATTCTTGGCGTAAAAATTTACCCCCATTATTTTGTTCTATTGTCAATACTTTTTGCAGCGCACGCAAAAATACATACGCTAAGAGTTGGTACCTAATAATGAGTTATTTGTTAAAGAGTTTTTATCAACATAATACCTAATAATAGGTCTTTACCTATGAAATTGCCGTTTTGAATGCAATAAGTGAAAGTACTTATTTTATCAAACTTTATTTCTGTTATTCGAAGTAATCACCCATGCAATCGACGCATCTTTACCATTGGCATTGGCAGTTTATTGATGCCCTTCTTGTAAAAATCAGCTGGACGGGCGGCAACAAACTCTTCAAAGGCATTTTGTACTGCCTCTCGGGAATTGACATTTGACATGGCAACTACAAGAAGGGCATCAATAAACTGCCAATGCGTTGGCAAAGATGCGTCGATTGCATGGGTGATTACTTCGAATAACAGAAATAAAAAAGTTTGAAAAAATAAGTACTTTCACTTATTGCATACAAAACGGCAATTTCATAGGTAAAGACCTATTATTAATATTTATTCAAATAAATGTGTTGTTGATTATGAGTATTAGATCTTAGAAGAGTATAATAAATACATCTATATATCTATACTATTATATAAAGCTGAAGAGTTTGTTTGTTTGTTTGAACGCGCTAATCTCAGGAACTACTGGTCCAATTTGAAAAATTATTTCAGAGTTAGATAGCCCATTGCATTTATCGAGAAAGGCTATAGGCTATATATCATCACGCTAACGCTAACGCTAGGCGCTCCGCTCCTATTGGTCAATAGGAGCGGAGCACCAAGGATGAATGTTTTAAAAACGGAGGAAAATTATCACGCTACGGGCAATAGGAGACGCAAACGACGTTGCGTGGGTCAGCTAGTATTTCATAAAATTTATAAATATTCTCTTTGCAGTGCTGTTGTCCTGGTAGTTTGCTCCCTTAGTGGACTCTTATGACACCCATGGGATGAATAGGGCGGTGACACTCGGTAATCTTAATTCGTTTCAACCGTGAAAAGTCAGGATAGAAGAGACATGGCCTTGCACAAATGGCTGATGCGATGACCTAAAACAACTGTTATGGAATTCTCTTTTCGTTTTTAGGGTGGGGTTACCAAAACACATCCTGATTCTGAGGGTAGTGGTTAAAGAGGCGGTAACGCACTTATAATTCTAAAGTTGCAGTTTCCCATGGGCAGCGGTAATCACTTAACATCAGGTGATCATAAAGAAATACACACTAAGGTACAGCTCTGCTCCTAAAAGTTGTAATAGCGTTATATTATATAGCTGCATTCAGGCTATGTTTAGTACCAGGAACGCAATGCATGTAAGAGATTTAAGGAAAAAAAAAATTAGTAAAATTCTAAACTTAAACAATATGAGAAAGCCTTTTCAAGTAAATTAACTCCTGTTTATGGTCACCGTTCTTTTTCTAAAAGTTGTTCGTTGTCTCCTTATTTCCTTAAAGCCATTTGAAAATTGCAATTATACTATTTCCATTTCTTTCTTTTCTCGATGACAGCTCTTTGTGGAAACTTGAACGAGCGTCTTTTTTACATTATGTATACATTATTTAATAAAAATATGACGCTTCCGCACGTACAAGGTCATAGCAGATGGATGGAAACTCATAGGGATGGAGCTATCGATAAACGTAATACGATAACAGACCTTATAACAGACCCGATATTTTTTTACAAAGTGTAAGAAACTAAACTATTTCCGGATAATTTTGTACAAATTTATTAACTAATATTACATTTCATTACAAGATGTTATTATATTAAGTTGATTCTTTATTTATTCATTTTAATCAAAATCTGATGAATCGTCACTGTCACTGGATGAGCTCTCCCTAACATATATTATAAGTTCCTGTACTTCTATATTATCGAATGCCACATGAATTTCCCAATTCGACGCTATAATGTTTTCCTTACGCACATGCATTTTTTAATAAATCTAACATCTTGTTTGCCGTAAAAGGGGGATGGGTATTGTTTCAAGCGGCGTGTTCTATGATTTGTGCCCATACTAATATGGTCATTGGGTTCTTCGACTTCCGCCAGTACAATGCTACAGAACGGCAGCTATTTCGTCGGTAATATATCTTTTAGGGAGGCTTTTTTTCGATTTTAAAATAATCACTAATTGTACTTTTAATAAAGTATTAAACACATTTTCGCCATGACGTTAGAGCCAGTCAATTTTTATTTTCCTGCGTCGGCATTTTATCAATTTGTCTGGAGTGATATGTAACATTGTCCTTAATAATTATCGACGGTTCTTCCAGAGATTGCACCATTTCTTAGATGGCATCATTTCTTTAAACCATCCTTCGTAAATCTCTGCGTTCATTTCTTCGTGGTAGTCCACTGTTTTCTTGTATTTAAAGGCCAGTTAAGCATCTGATACGAATCCTTTCGTAGACCCTGCATGGCACATGATAAGGCGTTCACCTTTTCCCATTGGCACTGAACTAGTGGAAGCGGCGGTGTCGTCAGTCCAGTTCTTAGATACTGTGTGGTTTGCATTTAACCAAGTCTCGTCAGTGAAAATAACATTTGACCAATCTGATATCTTTTTGGCTTCGCTCAAAAATTCGCAGCGAGCCATAGCAACGTCGTGACACTCCATCAATATTTTACGTTTGTTCGATTTTTTATAAGAAAATCCAATTTCTTTCAAAACCAAGCTAATTGACGATTTTTGGCCATGGAACAAACCACATTCACGTAAAAAAACAACAAGTTTTTTAAGTGTTGGAATTTCTTCGCACAAGTAATAGTCATATATGTATATGACGGCGAATAGCGACAGCGTCGAAGTTGTCAACCGATGTCACACGACGTTTGTACGACGAATTGTAGGTCCACTAATTCCTAATGCGGCCTTAACACGCTCTCGCACTTGCGACAGTGGTAATAGAGGGCCACCATTTTGATAGTCTGCTTCAACCTTGATCACCAGTTCTCTCGCCTGCCTTTTCAGAACAGATCCTTTAGGCATTTTGACATTTGACAGCTGGGACAGCAATCAACACGGAGGAACATAATACACAACGTAACGTATGTATGGATAATGTGAAAAAACTCAGCGAACAAAAATGTAGTGACTTTAAAGCACGACCGTCTTGTTGCGAGTGACAGATTAAAACAAACACAAAATGGTGGTGGGTCATTGAGTGTTCCCAGCTTGCAAAAATATATTTGAATGTTTTTGTTGTATTTGTCTTTGTTCAAAACATAATAAATATACGCGATCGATATCATTACTTATTTGGTCACAACACTACAACTATCAAATTAGAACTGTCATCGAGAAAATAAAGAAATGGAAATAGTTTAATTATAGTAATACATTATTGAACATTTTAATTTCAAGCAAAGAAAACAACAATAAAAAGTCAAACAATTTTATTTACACATATCAAATCAAATCAAATCAAAATCATTTATTCATCTAAGACACCAAGTGACACTTATGAACGTCAAATTGAAGCTATAGTTAAAAATCATAGATCGACACAAACAGAGAGTATTGTCGAGGTAAGTTAGGCGAAAACACCAAAATCTACTGCCTGCCTGTGTCGATCCATAACTTCCAGTTTCCAAAATGCGTAGAGCTCATGAGAAGAATACTGGCAAAGAAACTCATGGCTACTCTTTTTCAAAATCTGATTTTCAGGTACAATAGTGTTAGTATTACATGTAAGGTAAACAGTATGCAAGCTGTTGCCACCTGAAATTCCTTTTATTAAAAAGCTCCAAAATCTAACGCGCAAACAAACAAAAAACACTCAGTGATAACGTTGAAGGCTTGAGTCTATTAAACATAGAACAAAATAGAAACAAGGTGCACATCCACTTACATTCAGTTGCAAACTCTACTGTTGAAAATAATTCGTGACTGGATTAAGAGGCTAGGGTTGCATTTGAACGAACCAGAATAATAGTATTGTCTAAAGAATCGCTGACTAGGCCGACCAGTCACCCCAAGCAGCACCCGTTCACGAGTATGACGCATGGACCAGCCATCATCTCCTTCGCCATATCAGAGGGAAGGAAACGACCCGCCCCACGACGACACCTCAAGCAATGACATTTTGGTGAGCATGACAAACCATAGTCTAGATACTGATAAAAATCACTACTAATTAAATTACCATGATAATCGCCACGCATTACTTTCAACTAACAATGGTTTGTTAATATTTAGCTTTATTAGAAGACAAAGAAGTTTGTGTGTATCTATTTAAATTCTAATGACACCTTAAGCCCATGACTGTTTGTCATTTAGATAATCGTTGATCGTATAGTAGGCTTTCCTAATAAGGTGATTTTTTACAGTTAGCTTGAATTTATTTACAGGAAGGTCGATTACATGTATAGGAATTTTATTATAAAAACGTACACCAAGACCTTCGAACGAGTTGTGTACCTTATGTAATCGATGATAGGTACCAATGAGTTTAGATTTGTTTCTAGTATTAATATTGTGTACATCACTGTTTTTCTTATAGTCATTAATGTTGTGTCTAACAAACATAATATTAGCAAATATATACTGTGATGCAACAGTTAAAATACCTATATCTTTAAACAACTCTCGAAGAGAGACTCTAGCACCTAAATTGTAAATTATTTGTACATTTATACAGTAAAAGCTCCTTATTCGCGGAGATACGTTCCGCAAATATGCCGCTAATACAGAAACGTGAATATGGGATGGTAATTTATATGGAATTCCAAGGTCACAAAATAAAACAAAAATATATTTACACAAAAACAGTTTAATTGAAATTTTCGACCATATTGTTAAATGATTATCTTTAGGCTTAGGTAAGTAATGGTTTAAAGATTTTTTCTTACTTGGTAGTTCTTAAAAGGACCTTCAGTTCAGAGTAATTTTCAGAAGTGCTCTTCGGATTTTTTTATCGAGCATACTTATTTTTTATCGTCGACATTAGGTATAAACTACGAATAGAGTGTTTAATATGTGGCAGCATTGAACAATATTCTATATTAAGTGAGTTATAATATAAGACTGATTTCCTTAAACATTGTGTTTGTTAATATTCTTAAAAATACCGACCGCTGCAAAGGCGGCTTATGACATATGACAAAAAAAAGCCGATAGCATTAAACAATATAGGTACTCAGACGAAAAAGTAATGAGGTATATTTAGCTTTTTTATAAGTCCATTTGCCGACGGTTGTACAAAGGATACCGAATCCTTTCTGTTGTTAATATGTATGTACCGATTAAATCCGTGTTTTTTTTTTTTTTGCCGCGAATAAAGGAATTGGGTTGCAATTTTTTAATCGCGAAAAAGGAGCTTTGACTGTACTCTACAATCTTGTTTTCCCGCGAAACTTATTTTTAATTTCGAACATGCAAATTTCTGCCGCGTTTCGTAATAAGTTTGTTTTCCCGCGAAACTTATTTTTAGTTTCGAACATGCAAATTTCTGCCGCGTTTCGTAATAAACGGATACGTAAATATTAAATAAAACAGCCAACATCCTAGCTCATAAAACCACAAATACTAAATGAAGAAAAACACACAACCTATTAGCACATTCTGCGTCATAATCATTGACAAACCAGTTTTACTTTCCATCTAGAAAGCAAGCAGGCAGAGGTCGCATTCATACAGCCAGCATATAATTTACGCGGGAAAGGTCGGCCATTACGACTCTTCATATCGCACTGAGAAGCTCATTTTTGAGAATGTACATAAGTACATTTAATTATTTGTAACTCAATTCAAACAATTAAGGCACTCAAAACCATATTATATTTGAAATAGTCAATATTTAAATATAGAAATTCACAAAGCTAATCTTTTTAACCTTTTACACTAATTAACGTTCGTTTTCATTGGTCGTTTTTAGGGTTCCGTATCCAAAGCGTAAAAACGGGAACCTATTACTAAGAATCCGCTGTCCGTTCGTCTGTCTGTGACCAGGCTGTATCTTGTGAACCATGATAGCTAGACAGTTGAATTTTTCAACATGGTGTATTTCTACGCGAATCCAACTCGCACTCTCCAATTGTTTAAATATTTTGTCTATTTGAAATCTATCTAAATCTAAGTACATACAGTATTAAAGATGTTTCCATAGACAAAAGACGAAAGTACAGATAAATAAAATAAGACTCTATGCACGTCCGCCATGACACTTGCGCATTCATAGACAGTTCGTCCTTGACGTTTTATTTGTGTGTCAACATACTTATTGTATAAACAAACACATTTTTTGCCGGGATTTCGAAGCGGGAATATTGGGAACAATGGGCTATTGTTGATAAATTATTGTGTAAAAAATTTGTATGGAGAAGTGTCCTTTTTTCAGAGTAAATTGTTACTTAAACTTTGTAGTTTTAAATAAAAATAACGATTACTTGAAATAAATAAATGAAATGCTTTATTTACAATCATATAACCTTTTATGTACTGTACATAGAGAAAAAAAAAGCACTTTTCCTACTTTCATCATCGATTTACTAATTTAATTCTATGTACAATTCTAATCAATTATACATTATCTGATAGGCTTTTTAGTAACCGTTTTAATGATACCAAAATAGTTAATAGCCTAAAGAAAGTTTTTTTGCTAATCGGCATTTTAATGAGACCCGGAAGTGCATCTGAAGTGCACTTCAAGTGCATACCTAAAGCCACTCGACACCATAGCAATTATGACGCCATCTTGTTCAACAACTTAGAGGCTATTCATTTCCAGGTCATGATAAGTTTCAAATAATAATAATATCACACATTTCACACTCGGTCGTTTGATCTCAAATTAGACAGAGTCTGTGCTATGGTAACTAGACTGATGATACATATACTTATATATTACTCAATACATACAATACATACATTTATTTATTTATTTACAAACATGCGCCATCCTCACAGGCTCTCAGCCCAATACGATAGCGTAGTTACATAAATTAATACAAATCAATTACATACAATCAATAATAATAAAAAGTAAAAACTAAAACCCAACTACGACAAAAAACGACGTTGAAAAAGTATGAAACAAGTTTCAAAAGCCGTAGCACGGAATAACTAATAGTAGCCGTAGTCACATGTTACGTAGAAATGTACCCTAAACATTAACAACGGGTGACTACGGCTACTATTAGTTATTCTGTGCTACGGCTTTTGAAACTTGTTTCATACTTTTTCAACGTCGTTTTTTGTCGTAGTTGGGTTTTAGTTTTTACTTTTTTTTATTTAAAATGTTTTGGTGCCTCTATAATATTAATTTCTTTGCAAAGTATATTTTAAATAGGTACCATAGAAATATCACAATTATCGAATAAATACGGACAAAGTCACGAGAAAATGCTAATAATATATATATTTTTGAAATTTACAAGTAACGCCCTTTCGAATGATACCAAACACGACATACTAATTATCTCAAATTTATTTTTTAAAACAGTACTTTATGTCGGCTAGAGGGCGCCACATTAGATTCAGTGACACTTCATATAGCCTATAACCAGCGGACGATCAAGACGCTTATAGCTCATAGCCTGTCAAAATCATAACCCTCCTTTGGCTTTGCCGTAGTCGGGTAAAAAACAAACATGCAACTAAAATACTAACAAACAAAAAAAAAACGTAAAAAATCTTATGTTTTCTAAAGGTAACATATAGACCAATTCGAAACCGTTGTGAATTCGTTCAGTGAACATGTGAATAGATCCGTATGGTCTGCCATTGTGTTGACTGTATTTAGAGCCCTAGTCATTGGCGCGTGGTGCAAAAGATTAGTGCGTACGTACATATTACAAACTAGCTGAGCAATGAACAACTCCTAGGTATACAGCTGGTTAAGGAAGAGGCACACCTCCTACTAAGTAATAAGGAGACTTGGACCGCATTCCAGAATCTTGCGCAAAAAAATTGCGGAATAGCTATTAGTAGAAATAGATAAGCAAAACACATAGGCAAAGACGAATGAGCAAAAATCTAAACCTAAACGAAACCTAAAATTCCTAAGATCTACATTCAATTACAGTACACAAAAGAGTTGTTATGCAACAGGTTCACGGTAAAAAAACTAAAAAAAAAAACAAAAAAAACTAGCTGAGCTCCGAAGTTTTATCTCGTACCTTTACAAAGAAACAAAGCGAAGCCAGTTTAATAAAAGTAGCCTAAGTTACTGCTTAAATCACCAGCTACCTGCCAGTGAAAGTCCTGTCAAAATTGGTCCAGCCATTCCAGAGATTAACCGAAACAAACAGACAGACAAAATAAATTTCGTTAGACGCATTCCGTAATAAAAATAAAGTAAAAAAACGAAACCCAACTACGACAAAAAACGACGCTGAAAAAGTATGAAACAATTTTAAAAAGCCGTAGTCACGAGTTATTAAAGTGTAATGGTATGTCTCTATGTATTTTTGAAATGTACAAGTAACGCCCTTTCCAATGATACCAAACAGGGCATATTTATCTCAAATTTATTATTTAACACAGTACTTTTTGTCCGCTAGGGGGCGCCACATTAGATTCAGTGACACGCCATATAGCCTATAACCAGCGGACGATCAAGACGCTTCTAACGATATTTGTCCAATTCTAATAAGTAGTAGAGGAGCTATGAGGGAACAGATGAACATACATACATAAATATTACATACGTACATGGCCTGTCAAAATCATAACCCTCCTTTTGGCTTTGCCGTAGTCGAGTAAAAAGCTGATTATTTGAAATTGCAAACGACAACTTCCGTTTTATTTATTTGATTAGATAGATGTTTGTAAGCAGTCTACCATAGTACAGGTTCCGTCTAATTTGGAATCAAACAGCCGCGTATGAGATCAATATATTACTATTATAACAATCAAATTTCCACCTCAGGGCAAAACTATTAGCTTTTTTGTCTAAAGAAGCTTTCATACAACCCTGTAAATATACACATGTGAGCTTTTAGAAAGCGGTCAAGTGAGAGTCGTGTGTGACGTAATAGCCGCGCCTATCCGAAAACACACCAGTACGACAACTTTCAATGTATCCGAAAGAGAAATGCTATGTAAAGTGGTTATGAGTTTTGCTGTAAACAGGTTTTTGGGGTGTTAATATTATATTAGGTCTTTACCTATGAAATTGCCGTTCTTCAGTACTGGTCATTTGAAATAAAAAAAAGTTTGTTATGACTCTGTATTCTAAATTCAAATTAATTTTGTTTTTAAACCATGACATTCTATTTACAAACTCAGTCTTTTGTTTTTTGATTAGCGTTGTATTTTCATTACATTTGAGCATTTTTCGTCATAATGAATACTTTGAAAATTCGTGTGATTATGGAATATGAGTTCCGTCGTGGCACCAACGCGACACAAACGGCACGTAACATCAAAAACGTTTACGGAGAGAACTGTACAAACGAACGCACAACCCGTTATTGGTTTTCCCGGTTCCGTTCTGGAAATTTTGCCTTGAAAAATGAAGCTCGTGGTCGTCCGAAGACTTTGGTTAACAATAATGAATTAAAGGCGATTGTGGAAGCTGACGAAACTCAATCTATAGCTGAGCTAGCAGCAGCTTTTAATGTAAGCATCAAAACAATATTGATCCATTTGCGACCAATTGGCAAGGTAAAAAAGCTTGATAGATGGGTGCCCCACGACCTTAACGATCGCCAGCGCAACGTACGCGTCGATACCTACCTTGCGCTGCTCAACAGGCAAAGAAATGAAGGAATTTTGAAACGAATTGTTACGTGCGACGAAAAATGGATTCTGTTCGACAATCAAAAGCGCTCAGCAAGTTGGTTAGACCCTGGTTCAGCACCAAAGCAATGCCCTAAACCAAAAATGACCCCTAAAAGATGATAGTCACTGTTTGGTGGTCTAGTGCGGATGTGATTCACTACAGCTTTTTACAAAACGGCATGAGCATTAATGCAGATGTGTACTGTGAAGAACTGGAGAGAATGATGGAGAAGCTTGCACATCTGCAACGAGCTTTGGTCAATCGGTCGTCCCCACTGCTCCTTCACGACAACGCGCGACCCCATACTGCGCAACAGACAGTCTCCAAGCTGCAAGAGCTGGAGTTGGAAGCTCTCCCTGATTCGCTATACTCACCAGACCTTGCACCTACCGACTATTACTTTTTCCAAAATTTAGACAACTTTTTAGTGGGTAAAAAAATCAATTCCCGAGAGGCAGTACAAAATGCCTTTGAAGAGTTTGTTGGCCTCCCGTCCAGCTGATTTTTACAAGAAGGGCATCAATAAACTGCCAATGCGTTGGCAAAGATGCGTCGATTGCTTGGGTGAATACTTCGAATAACAGAAATAAAAAAGTTTGAAAAAATAAGTACTTTCACTTATTGCATACAAAACGGCAATTTCATAGGTAAAGACCTATTAATAATGTAATGACGTACGGTGCCGAGACGTGGACACTGACTTCGGGGATAATCTATAAACTTAGTCGCTCAACGTGCGATGGAGAGAGCTAGGCTTGGAGTCTCTCTGAAGGACAAATTTTGTCACGAAGAAATTCGTCAGAGAACCAAGGTGACATAACTCTTAATGTTAGTTGAAGTGGCAATGGGCTGGTCACATATGACGCAGAACTGACAACCGCTGGAGTAAGCGCGTTCTGGAGTTGAGACCGCGTCTTAGCAAACGTAGTGTGGGAGTCCCTCTGGCCAGATGGCCGTGCATGGGCCGGCCGTGGATCTACTGTGGGAGAGCCACGCTTCGGCATGCATGGGCCAGCTCGACCGGATTAACACCACGGCCTCACAGAAAACCGGTAGTCCCATGGGCGGTGGTAATCGCTTACCATCAGGCGATACGTCTGCTCGTTTACATAAAAAAAAGATGGCGGGATGACTTGCATAGGAGAGTAGGCAGCAACTGGATGCAAAAATCAACAGACCGGGCTCTTTGGTGTTCCTTGGGAAAGACCTATGTCCAGCAGTGGACTGCAACGGGCTGATAATGATGGATGATATAATGATAATATTATAACAATAACAACAACTTAAAATATTAAGAATACGGAGTATCACCAGTATCACCACCCCTATTCACCCCGTGGGTGTCGTAAGAGCAGACTAAGGTAGCTAAACCACCAGGACAACAGCTCAGCAAAGAGCAGGAAAATTTTAAACAAACAAAACCAACCCGCTGGCCAGCATAGTAAAGGATGAAATATTTTTAAGGAGATTCCTTTGTCTCTTAGTGGAATTAAAAGCTGTTGATGTGATGATGATGATGATGATGATGAATAACATCACACATACGTCATGTGGTGATGAATTAAAAATCCGAAGAGTCACAAGTTGTGACTCACAACCCCCATTCCCGGGTGTCATAATAGCCGACTAAGGAAGCAAAGTACCAGGACAACAGCACTACAAAAAGCAGGAACACTTGACACAAACCTTTACCAACCAGTCAACGCGGTATGGTAGACCAAACCCTCCTTTCTATTTAGAAGCCTATATCGTTAAAAGTCGGTTATGATAACGACCCCGTGACCCCTGACGATATAAAGACACGCTCTGACGCTCCACATGTCGTCATTTCATTGTTCTTAAGTGACAAGGTTGTGACCACAAATGATCGTGACGTCAGCTCCGGTATTTACTGAAAACCTCACATCCGGTTAGGTATGAGATGAAACGAAGATTTCCAATAGACAGTGTTTATGAGAGTACCTTTAAGTTATTTTAAAGTGGGTCAAGGGGATAAACGAACAGATGAATAGTGGGACTACTACACTACCGTGGGAGAGCCACGCTTCGGCGTTAATGGGCCGGCTCGACCAGAGTGATACCACGGCCTCACAGAAAACCGGTGTAAAGCAGTGCTTGCGCTGTGTTTCACCTAGTGAATGAGGATAGCGGAGGTCCATACCCCAACCCCTTCCCCTATCTCCCCCATCCCCCGCCTCCATCGCCCCCCATCCCCCAAAGGCCGGCAACGCACTTATGACGCCTCTGGTGTTGCAGGTGTCCATGGGCGGCGGTAATCGCTTACCATCAGGCGATACGTCTGCTCGTTTGCCCGCCTATTACATAAAAAAAAACCCATGAATCTAATGCATCTAAAGATTTCTGAGATAACACAAATAATTTGACCTGGACGTAACTAGGGTTTAGCCTACCCACAAAGAGTCAACCTTGTTAGCTACATATCCCCACTCCACCCCCCAACGGACTAACACCTCGGTGACACAATGATAGTAATCATCCAAAACCAAAGCAAAGAAAAATAATCACAAATTTTAACAAAATAAAACCGACTTCAAAAACTGAACCAAATAGAAATGGGACCACACAGGAAGCACCAGCTTTCAAATAAAAAATGAATGATCAAAATCGGTTCACCCAGTCGAAATATATGAAGTAACAAACATAGTGAAAAAATCCGCCGATTTGATAACCTCCTCCTTTTCTGAAATCGGTTAAAAAATGATTACAGGCACGCGTTTGGATACAAAATAAACGTAGCTTTGTATCTGCGAAGCTCTGACATTTAAGTATTACAAATATGATATTATGCTTCGATGCCTCATATTTTTTACAAAAAAGGAACCAACAAAAAAAATTATCGCATCGCGGTAACCCATCCAAAATTGACCTCACCGGGGTTGCTTAACTTATTTCATACATCCAAAAATCGACCTCACCACGTTTACTTAACCTGTCCATTTGTCCGCTAAATGTATTGGTACGTAGTGTGTACATCATTTCTATTTAAGAGACAGTAGTGCGAGCTGAGAGCCGGCTCTCGTTCGAAAGTAAACTTAGCGTTCGGGTCAACAACCCGAAAGGTGTACAACTCCACAGATTAAAAAAGTAATTTAAACAGATGTGTGTTTCAATTAGCTTTAAGTACTTTATTATAACTCACTTAGGTGATTGTATCATAATATTTAATGTTTTAATAAAAAAGTAGCCTTAATAACTCCTTATATTATCAGTAATCTGCTATTAAATGCTATGAAATATATTTAGCTTTAATTCCGCGAGAAAAATATCCAGGTCTGAAAGCAGGGCACAAATCCCACCGTCATGCATATGTACACATACAAAACAAGTGAGAAATAATTGGCATGCCATGCAACCAAACCTATACTCGACACGTGTTTCGCCCCTCCACGGGGCATCCTCAGGAGATGTTGACTCGTCGAGCGTTTGAGCTCGAATGCGCGCTAGCGCGCCGCTGTCGGCCCTTTATATACTGTTTCGATACAATGTCACAACGACATCTGTGCCGAACTACCCGCAATCATACTTAGAAGTGGTGATGGAATTAAGTTTGTTTGGTCATTCAACAGTGTATATGCATTATTATTGTTATATTTTGATATTTCTAACTGTTCCAACACACTCATCCGGAAACCCTTATCGCAAACATGCAGAATGTTATAGGTATTGTTGCCGCTCAAGGAGTGGCCGGTGTCGATTAAATGTTTTGCGAAATGTGATTTATCTGGATGGCCATTCCTGTGAGCGGCAACATGTTCCCTGTACCTAATTTCGAAACTACGGCCTGTCTGACCCACATAGACCCCGGTGCAATCATTGCATACTAATTTGTAAACTCCGGATTTTTTTGAATTCTCTAATTTATCTTTACCGTTACATAGTTTACGCAAGTTATGATCCGATCGAAAAGCTACGTAAACATTGTGTTTTCTTAGAATATTCGCGATTCTATCTGAAATTGGGCCTATGTAAGTGAGACTCCCGACATTCTTGTTAATTCTTTCGGGGGTACATGCATAAAGTGCTGAGCGAGCCCGGTCATTCTGCTTTTTCTTAATTATATTATCAATAACTTGTTTGGTGTAACCGTTCGCGAGCGCGTAAAAATCGCGACTTCAAACGGTTACACCAAACAAGTTATTGATAATATAATTAAGAAAAAGCAGAATGACCGGGCTCGCTCAGCACTTTATGCATGTACCCCCGAAAGAATTAACAAGAATGTCGGGAGTCTCACTTACATAGGCCCAATTTCAGATAGAATCGCGAATATTCTAAGAAAACACAATGTTTACGTAGCTTTTCGATCGGATCATAACTTGCGTAAACTATGTAACGGTAAAGATAAATTAGAGAATTCAAAAAAATCCGGAGTTTACAAATTAGTATGCAATGATTGCACCGGGGTCTATGTGGGTCAGACAGGCCGTAGTTTCGAAATTAGGTACAGGGAACATGTTGCCGCTCACAGGAATGGCCATCCAGATAAATCACATTTCGCAAAACATTTAATCGACACCGGCCACTCCTTGAGCGGCAACAATACCTATAACATTCTGCATGTTTGCGATAAGGGTTTCCGGATGAGTGTGTTGGAACAGTTAGAAATATCAAAATATAACAATAATAATGCATATACACTGTTGAATGACCAAACAAACTTAATTCCATCACCACTTCTAAGTATGATTGCGGGTAGTTCGGCACAGATGTCGTTGTGACATTGTATCGAAACAGTATATAAAGGGCCGACAGCGGCGCGCTAGCGCGCATTCGAGCTCAAACGCTCGACGAGTCAACATCTCCTGAGGATGCCCCGTGGAGGGGCGAAACACGTGTCGAGTATAGGTTTGGTTGCATGGCATGCCAATTATTTCTCACTTGTTTTGTATGTGTACATATGCATGACGGTGGGATTTGTGCCCTGCTTTCAGACCTGGATATTTTTCTCGCGGAATTAAAGCTAAATATATTTCATAGCATTTAATGTCATGGATTTCCGCAAAGTAACGCCTGATTCCATAACTTATAGTAATCTGCTAGTAAAAGTTCCGCATCAAAATCGATCCACCCTTTCCAGAGATAATCCGGAACAGACAAACAGATTTAAAATATTTAAGGAAAATCTATTAATTTGAAATTACAAAAAAAAATCAATTTTATTTAGGTATTTGTATTAGATGTTATACCTTTTTTTTTTTTTTTTTTTACGCTGGGAATGCTTTTCGCACCATACCCTACGTGGGGGGGACACACGAAGGGCGTGTGTGGGACTCCCGACGAATCGGTCTACCCACTAAACCCCGCGGCGGCCTACCTCGGCAGTCTGGAGGAGCTCCAGGAACGCATCAGCGGCTTCTGGAGTCCCCCTGCCGCACCTCGCGTTTGAGGTACATCCCGGGGTAACCAGCGTCACCCCCGGGGCGGGTCGCTGTCGCGCCCCTCACCGTTCTACACAGCAAGAGTCGGAACACCGACCCGCCTTAGACGACAACCCCTGGCCGCACCGGGGTGTCACCGGTCTCGGGCCGTTTGCAGCGGCCACATCTCCCCTAGATGTGGCCACAACGACCCTTAAGCGACGATTGGGGAGCTAGCGGCCTCTACCGCGTCCCCTTCGTCGCCTCCTGCGAGCGGGATCGGCCCTTTCCCGATCCCGCTCTGTGGACTCCTTCCGAAGCATAACGTCTTCGCAGAAGGAGACCGCGGCCTCCCATCCCTCACTACTCGCCAGCATTGCCGCGATCAATGCTGGTGGTGATAGGTTTCGTCCGATCTGTCCGACCAGGACTCGACGCTCGGACTCCCACGCAGGGCAGTCTTCCAGCGTGTGCTGGGCGGAGTCCCGGTCGGACCCGCAGTGGTGGCATTGTGCCGTAGCCTCACGTCCGATTCTGTTCAGATATTCTCCGAAGCAACCGTGTCCGGTGAGCATCTGAGTGAATCGGTAGGTGACACAGTCGGTTCTCTCTACCCAAGCTTCGAAGCTCGGCAGAACGGCTCCGACAGCGCGTTGGCTGGCACAGCCCTGGATTTCGAGCCGTGTCCGCCACGCGCGCAGAGCTTGCGTATGTGCGTTCCGCCGTAGCATTCCGGGCTCATGGTCCGGCGCTGTCCCCTCGTCATTCCGACCGACAGAACGAATTTGGTCGTAGACCATCGTGTCCATGTCGGCCAGAATGTCGAAGGGGGGATACCGCGCCAAGACGGTCGCTGCCTCGAACGAAATCGTGCGGTAGCCCCGTACGATACGTATGGCCATCAGCCGCTGCAGACTCCTGAGTTATACCTAATAAGATATTAGGTTATATTATAGAAGACCGTGGGAGACCCCAAAGGCCGGCAACGCGCTTGTGACGCCTCTGGTGTTGCGAGTGTCCATAAGCGGCAATAATCGCTTACCATCAGATGATACTTCTGTTCGTTTGGCCCCTATTCCATAAAAATACAAATCTCCGTTCTAGAGAGGTAAGAAGAATACGGAATATCACCACCCCTATTCACCCCGTGGGTTTCGTAAGAGACGACTAAGGGAGCGAACTACCAGGACAACAGCACTGCGAAGAGAAGGAACACTTGACACAAATTCTAATGTAGGGCAAAAAACCCCTTTCTTAGGATAACCATATACCTAGCAGTGAACTGTTAAATGCTGTGGATGAGATTTTAGGTAGAATCATAAAGATATCTGCTCTATTCCGTAGTCTGAGCCCCATTACCATACAAACGAATTTCCCACAATAATTATGTCTTAACAATGGCATTTAAAACGAAGTCAGAAGTTTACAATGAATAACAATTTGTGGGAACCAGTGAGAACTATATTTAATGAAACTTTAATGAAATAATATGGTTCGGGATCCCCGGAACCGATTTTACAAGTTATTACTATCAAGCTCATTTTTAGGGTTCCGTGCCAAAGACAAAAAACGGAACCCTTATAGATTCGTCATGTCTGTCTGTCTGTCTGTCTGTCTGTCCGTCTGTCTGTCCGCCCGTATGTCACAGCCACTTTTTTCCGAAACTATAAGACCTATAATGTTGAAACTTGGTAAGTAGATGTATTCTGTGAACCGCATTAAGATTTTCACACAAAAATAGAAAAAACAATAAATTTTGGGGGTCCCCATACATAGAACTGAAACTCAAAAAAATTTTTTTCATCAAACACATACGTGTGGGTTATCTATGGATAGGTCTTCGAAAATGATATTGAGGTTTCTTATATCATTTTTTTTCTAAACTGAATAGTTTGCGCGAGAGACACTTCCAAAGTGATAAAATGTGTCCCCCCCCTGTAACTTCTAAAATAAGAGAATGATAAATCAAAATAAATATATGATGTACATTACCATGCAAACTTCCAACGAAAATTGGTTTGAACGAAATCTAGTAAGTAGTTTTTTTTTAAACGTCATAAATCGTAAACTGCAATTTACCTTTCATTCAATCGACACAAATATAAAAATAAAATAAAAATTATATTATGTTGCTGCTGCGGAACCCTTCATGGGCGAGTCCGACTCGCACTTGGCCGCTTTTTTCGTGAGTGGCTTCATTTTGATGAGAGACCTTTCATCTTACAAAAATTTTCGATTGTGGTAGCTAACGGGGACAAAATAAAATTGAGTGTAAGACCGGGATAACGTACCACGCAATTTGTAGGACAATGTGGCTGTTAAATTATATCAATATGCCTATTCCCAAAACATGCTTTGATTAGTGAAGAAATACATACAGAACGGGATGGCGATGCACCGTGGACGCCCTCTGCCTGATCTAGGGGACATAGGACCTTAAGTCAAGTAAGTCACCAGGATTACCTTTTGCTTATCATTTCAAAAAAATCTTTAGACGAAACAGAAAACGTGTCTTTTAACGCCAACCGATTTCGATGATTCTTTTTTTATTTGAAAGCTTGTGCTTCCCGTATGTGCCCATTTCAACTTGGTCGTTCTTGAATTCGGTTTTTTTTTTTTGGTATTTTTTTTTTATAGAATAGGTGGCAAACGAGCAGACGTATCACCTGATGGTAAGCGATTACCGCCGTCCATGGTCACCCGCAACACCAGAGGCATCACAAGCGCGTTGCCGGCCTTTGGGCGATGGGGAAAGGGGTTGGGGTATGGGCCTCCGGTATCCTTATTCACTCACTATTTTACACCGGTTTTCTGTGAGGCTGTGGTATCACTCCGGTCGAGTCTTGCAGGAAGCTTGGCTCTCTCACATTCTGTCTGTCTGTCGCGTATACACAGACACAGGTAGTAGAGCCACGCTGATTTCAACACTAACGGACCGGCTCGACCGGGGCGGTACTACCCTCGCACAGAAAATCAACGTAAAATGACAGCGTTCGTGCTGTCGTGTTTCGTTGGTGAGTGCGAGACCGGAGGCGCAATGATGCAGAAGCATCAGCATGCTGCATTGTTGCATTGTTTGCATTCGCAATGAGTATGGTGACCACAACTCTTGGATTCTGCTTATGCTTTCCATCAGGCAGAGTATGGTCGTTTTGGTAGGAACATACATAAAAAAAAGTAGTTTAAGTGTTATTCCGATTATGAGCTGTGAAATTACACATAAATCAGTTCAGTAGTTTTTAACAAACATCCTCACAAACTTTCGATTTTATATTATTGGTAGGATCTCACAACGATGGGCCTGTAGGTCCTGATAGCTAAGCCAGAGGTAGCGGGTTCAATTCCCAGTCAGGACAAATAACTGTTAATGATCGCGATAAAGAGTGCGCTCAGCCCAGTTGCACTCGGTTGCAAATTCAAAATCAATTATTCAATTAAGACACTAAGTGACATTTATGAACGTTAAATTGAAGCTGCAGTTAAAAATCATAGATCGACACAAACAGACGCCACAGCATGTGCTGGATTGTCAAAGTAAATTAGGTGAAAACACCAAAATCTACTGCCTGCCTGGGTATATCCTTAACTTCCGGTTTCGAAAATTCGTAGGGCCTAATGAGAAGAATACTGGCAAAGAAACCTATGGCTACTCTTTTTAAAATTCTGATATTCAGGTACAATAGTGTTAGTAGGTATTACACAAAAGTTAAACAATGTGCAAGCTGTTGCCACCACACGAAAGGTACTAGAGCCACGCTGATTTCAGCACGAACGGGCAGGCTCGACCGGGGCGGTACTACCCTCGCACAGAAAATCAACGTAAAATGACAGCGTTCGTGCCATTTGCCAGGCCCAAATAGTCTAGTCAACAAGTTCCATACTTGTTGACTAGACTAAAAGAAGCATCACTAGGCCGCCATAGTGTGGGTCGCCATGCTGCATTGTCTGCATTCGCAATGAGTATGGTGACCACCACTCTTGGATTCTGCTTATGCTTTCCATCAGGCAGAGTAGAGTCACTTTGGCGGGCCAAACATAAAAAAAAACCCAGCCACCATTAGAAACAATCACCGAGGGTAAACGTCGGGGCGCTCAGTACCAGAATGGGTGACCGCTGGGCGCTGGTGGCATGATACCATGAGCGTCTCCGTGATTCGGAGGTCACGTTAAGCAGTCGGTCCCGGTTGTTATTATAGGATAGTAGTCGTGAAGCTCAGTGAAAGCGTAACCGACAGACAATTACTTTCTCATTAATCTATATATATAAAAGAGTAAGGTGACTGACTGACTGACTGACATACCCAGAGATCAACGCACAGCCCAAACCGTTGAAGCTAGAATCCTGAAATTTTGCATGCAGGTTCTTTATAGAACGTAAGTGAGCACTAAGAAAGGAATTTTTGAAATTCCACCCCTAAGGAGGTGAAATAGGGGTTGAAAGTTTGTATGGAAATCCGCCATTTTTTAAGTTAGAAACATAAAACTTTACTTTTGAGCTACTGATAAAAAATGAGTAAATACGTATTTGAGCGTTTCTAAATATTCTACCCCTAAGGGGTGAAATAGGGGTTGTTATTTTGTACATACGTTAGTCTGGAAGTCCGCCATTTTTTAAGTTAGAAACATGAAACTTTATTTTTGGGCTACTGATTAAAAAGGAATAGATACGTATTTAAGCGTTTCTGTATATTCTACCCCTAAAGGGGTGAAATAGGGGTTGAAAGTTTGTAAGGAAGTCCGTCATTTTTTAAGTGAAAAACATGAAAATTTAGTTTTGAGCTACTGATAAAAAATGAGTTAATACGTATTTAAGCGTTTCTGGATATTCTACCCTTAAGGGGGTGAAATAGGGGTTGAAAATTTGTATGAAAGTCCGTAATTTTTTAACTAAGAAATATGAAACTTTATTTTTGGGCTACTAAATAAAAATGATAAGATACGTATTTAGGAGTTTCTGGATATTATGCCCTAAAGGGGTGAAATAGGGGTTGAAAGTTTGTAAGGAAGTACGACATTTTTTAAGTGAGAAACATGAAAATTTAGTTTTGGGCTACTGATTAAAAATGAGTAGATACGTATTGTATTTAAGCGTTCCTGGATATTCTACACCTAAGGGGTGAAATAGGGGTTGAAAGTTTGTACGGAAGTCCGTAATTTTTTTAATAAGAATTATGAAACTTTATTTTTGGGCTACTAAATAAAAATGATAAGATACGTATTTAAGCGTTTCTGAATATTATACCCCTAAGGGGGTGAAATAGGGGTTGAAAATTTGTATGAAAGTTCGTCATTTTTAAAATTAGAATCAGAAAACTTTAGCTTTGGGCTACTGATAAAAAATTAGTAGATACGTATTTAAGCGTTTCTGGATATTCTACCCTTAAGGAGGTGAAATAGGGGTTGAAAGTTTGTACGGACCTCCGTCATTTTTTAAATAAGAAATATGGTACTTTATTTTTGGGCTACTAAATAAATATGATTAGATACGTATTTCGGAGTTTCTGGATATTATGCCTGTAAAGGGGTGAAATAGGGGTTGAAAGTTTGTAAGGAAGTCCGTCATTTTTAAAGTGAAAAACATGAAAATTTAGCTTTGAGCTACTGATAAAAAATGAGTTAATACGTATTTAAGCGTTCCTGGATGTTCTACCCCTAAGGGGTGATATAGGGGTTGAAAATTTGTAAGGAAATCCGTCATCTTTTAAGTGAGAAACATGAAAAATTCTGTTTTGGCTGATTACAAATGAGTAGATACGAATTTCAGCTGTTCTGGATATTCCATCCCTGAGGGGGTGAAATAGGGATTGAAATTTCGAATATGGGTTAGTCTGGAAGTCCGTCATTCTTAAACTTAGAAACATGCAACTTTATTTTTAGGCTACTGATTAAAAATGAGTAGATACGTATGTACGAACATGTTCTACCGGAACCGGTTGTGGTACACGGTGCCGTTCTCGAAGTTGTTCAAAAATATATGTGGTACCTCGGACAGACTTTGCAGTTAAGTAGAAACTACTTCGAGGACGAGGAGCACAGGAGAATTCAGCCGGGTTGGGCAGCGTTTGGGAAACTTCGTCGGGTCTTTTCATCATCAATCCCATAGTGCCTAAATACCAAAGTCTTCAATCAGTACGTCCTACCATGACATACGGTGCCGAAACGTGGACACGGCTGGTTCACAAGTTTAAAGTCGCTCAGCTTGCTATGGAGAGTGCTATGCTCAACGTTTCTCTATCTAAGGGATCGCATCAGGAATGAGGTGATCCGGCAGAGAACCAAGGTCATTGACATAGCCCACAGGATAAGCCAGCTGAAGTGACAGTGGGCTAGCCATATTAGCCGTGGAACTGATAACCGTTGGGGTAAACGGGTTCTTTAGTGGAGACCGCGTCTCGGCAAACGTAGTGTAGAACGTTCACAGGCCAGGTGGAATAATAATCCGCCCAAGACGGCTGGCAGGAGCTGGATGAGAGAATCTGAGGATCGAACCAAGTGGCGTGCAATTCGAGATGCAGGCCTATGTCCAGCAGTGGACTGCGATGATGATGATGATATACGTATTTAAGCGTTTCGGGATATTCTATCCCTAGGTTAGACTGGAAGTCCGTCATTTTTTTATTTAGTAGCCTGAAACTTTGTCTTCAGGCTTTTGATTACAAATAAATGAATACCTACTTATATCAGCACATATGGGAATTTTAATCCTAAATGGGTTAAAAGAATGGCGAAAGTGTGTATGAAAGTCGACTTTAATGGACTATTTATTGATTATAAATAAATAAATACGTTTAAAAGCATGAATAAATTATTCATAGATACTTACACAGTTTTCATTAAATACATATATTCAACTTCTACGCGAGCAAAGCCGCGGGCTACAGCTATACTAATATATAAAGGCGAAAGTTTGTGTGTATGTTTGTTACTTATTCACGCAAAAACTGCTGAACGGATTTGGATGAAACTTTACAGTAATATAGCTTATACATCAAAATAACACAGGCTACTATTTGCCGCGATAACCGACATACACGCGGGCGAAGCTGCGGGCAACAGCTAGTTTATAATATAGCTGCATAAGTATAGATATGAAAGGTATTAGATAAATTTAAGGATATTATGTTATTTCGGATATCCTATTAGACTTTGTTGCGAATATAAGAGTTTTGAGGCATCGTAAAGACATAAAAAGGAAACAGTCTACATACCTTTTTTAACCTACTTCAAAAAAGGAGGAGGTTCTCAATTCGACCGTATATGTATATAGCTATATATATTTTTTTATGTGTGTTTATGAATCGATTTTGATGATTCTTTTTTTAATGGAAAGGAGATATCCCAACGGTAGTACCATGATAAGGACACTAAGATCTGATGATGACATCCAAGAGAAACCGATCGATTTGGTGGTACTTGAAGCACTTGAAGTCGGCTTTTTTATTTTTTTAAATTTTACTTGTCAGAAGTAATAGTTGAATTGATGTAAAAAGTATTGGTAGTTGACACGTTAGTCAAATTAGTAACTTTTTATCATCTGTCAGAACAATAACTTTGTATGAAAAATGTATTAAATACACACTTGTGACGTCACTGTTTTACACTACTCAATTTAGCAACATATTTCAGTGTTTATTTGATTAAAATGTATAACAGAAATGAAAAGCTGTAATAATTATATTTTCCTAGGTGTTTTGTAATATTCGTTTTAATGAAGGAGATATCGGTATTTATTTACGACACTGTCATCTACCATAATGAAGAGTTTGGTTCTAATTTCAAATTAACAGCTATTCACTAAATGCTTATGAAAATAAATACGGTACTTACATCAAAATATCAACTTTTGTCTGTCTGGCTGTTTGTTCCGGCTAATCTCTGTAATGGCTGGACCGATTTTGAAGATACTTTTAGTGACAGAGAGTTGATGTTTTAAGGAGTGAGTTGTCAAGGTAGCAACAGCGGGTAACAACTTGGGGCTCAGCTAGTTTACAATATAATTCCAATATTTTATATTTACGAGACTTTTTTTACTACATTGGACACTTTCACTAAAATTAACATAAATTAACATTTGTATTGAGTATAGGAAAGCGAAATACATAATCGCCATTATGAACACTTTCATTTTCGTTAAAATATTGGCAGACACACGACACCACTACATCTACACATACAGTCATACATACAAACACACAACACCAGATTTTACGGGTTAGATTTTAATTTTAGTACGTACTAAAAAATAAACAATTTCTTTTGCAACAAGCTAAAATTAAAAAAAACCCCAACGCAAGCACTTAATCGAGTAATCATACGCCAGAAATGCCTTACATCCTTTTCGAAAAGAGCTGATACTCTTACACTGCTCCACCGATATTAACCAATCATAGCTAAGAACCATCGCAAGGAAACTGGATCTCAAATGAAAAAGACCGCATCGAAATCGGTCCATCTGTGTGAGAGCTACGATGCCACAGACACACGCATAGACAGACAGACAGACATCGACATCAAAGTTATAACACCCCTCTTTTTGCGCCGGGGGTTAAAAAGAAAACTGACTTCAAGAGCTGGACCACGTTGAAATGGGACCACATGGGAAGCTAAATAGACTTCGGACTGAGGTAATACTATGTCCAGGTGGGAATTTGCGAACGATGACAACCTGTTCTGTTTATGAAGGTACAACCCAAACGATGTCCCCCTACGTCATGCCCTGCGTGCCCGGACACCTGCACGAGGGAGGACCCGAAAAGTGATTACCGCGATATTTGCCATACACGCAGCAATAGCTCGTTTAAATTTAGATCATACTAGCGACCCGCTCCGGCTTCACACGGTTGGATTTCAGATGCCCCCGCTGACGACACGCTTCGTGCATTTTAAATCTGTAATATCTTCGAATATATTCATTTAAATTAGATACTGTTAAGGGCCATTTTGATCTATATTAAATGCACGATGTATTTATTTTACTTAATTGTATAAGGATTCATTCTGTATTGCTTAAAATCGTTTCGTAATTAAGCCATTATTTCTCGTAAAAAGAAAGGAATAAAAACGGTTATTGTGGGTTATCCATATAGACATATACCGTCCTGGACTTTTTTGTAGATCTTTTTAAGGTGTACAATACTGTAGTACATTATTTTTATCTATCTGGTAGGGTGCAACCAGCGTTTGCAATATAAGCGCAAAAAAATGTGTTTATTTGCTTCATCACATTAGAAACCTCGAAAATTAACAGTGTTTACATACTATATTATGCATTTATTATACAAAAAAACCTTCCTCTTGAATCACTCTATCTATTAAAGAAACTCGCATCATAATCCGTTGGGTAGTTTTAAAGATATATACATTTATAGGGACAGACAGAGGGCGGAAGCGACTTTGTTTTATACTATCTATGTAGTGATAACGTATCATACACTAGTTGTTGCCCGCGGCTCCGCCCGCGTATATGTCGGTTATCCCGGCAAATAGTAGCCTATGTGTTATTCTGATGTATAAGCTATATAACTATAAAGTTTCATCCAAATCCGTTTAGTAGTTTTTGGGTAAAAAAGTAACAAACATACACACTCACAAACTTTATATATTAGTGTGATGTGAAGTGTGATAGTAATGATGAAAACACATAAACTCCAAATCAAATATGTATTTGCAAATCATAAAAACATTTGATCTGAACCGGAAATCGAAACCGAGACCTCTAGCACAACAGTCGCATAGGTTACTTTTGAGCCGGTCCAAAACAGAATTTTCAATATTAATACTAAAATCACAGAGGTCTGAGTTAAAACTTAAAAAAAAATACGACACAGTTGAAAATCTTCACAGTTTTTTGATGTAAGTTAATTAAATTGTGTTACATTATTGCGTGAAACACGAATTTATGCAACATAATTATTATTAGAAAGTTAACATTATCATAATATACGTTCTAAAACAACAAAAGGCGGGAAAGTGAGAAATATTCTGCGGTCATAGTCTAATAAAGAAAAAAGCATAAGTCATAATTTTTTGTTTGTCTGTGGTTATTTGAGATGTCGATTTTTTAACACTGGCTTGTAAAATTATTAAATTAATCATTTAGATTTCCATGGCGGTGGCAAACACTTGAAAAGTCAATAACATTTATAAGTTAAACGCGCATATCTGTGTGTTTGTGGTATTGTAGCTCCTAAATTAACGCACCGTTTTATTAACGCATTATTTTTGTCAGAAAGGTGATTTAGTAGAGGTTTTTCGTAAACTTAGGAAAGGGGTATTTGTAACTTGTTTTAAAAGTTTTCGTTTAGCTGTTAACTTCCTTTACTGTTATCAATAGATCGAATTATTTTTTCTTTACTTTCGACGAAGCTCTAGGGCGGAAGCTCGCGCTCGGCCTAAAACTGGTTTTAGAAATTGATTCTAATTAGTAATAAGCATACTTTGCACCTACAATAAATGTTTTTCATACACCAATTAAAATTACGTAAAGATTGTCGATTCATTGTAGTTAAATCATTCTCTATGGTATGTACGCATATTTTTTTATAATTAGGTACCTACTTTTTTTCTATTTGTCTATGCGTAACTTTTTTTTTCATTTTACTCGCGTACTAATTGCCGTGTTTATTTTAATAATTTACGCTTACATACTGAAGAAAAAATTGTATTAAACAGTAGGTAACCCATTTCTTTGTATAATAACACTTTCATCAATTAAAAATTTAAAAAAGAACTCACCATTTTTCTTCACTCTCTTAATTAATATCCAAAAAAACGCACTAAATCGTTCTTCGTAAACACTAATTTGAAATTAAAAAAAAACACAACTGTCACTGCATTCCCGCGTTTATAAATTGTACTTTTTATTTCATTATTTCGTGGCACATGTAATAAGTTTCGGTCTATTATTTTATTTATATAATTATATATATTTAGTTTTGAACGCGTTGTGTGTGAATGAAAGAAGGATCGCGACTGAGTTCATGAGAGTTGTTAGGAAGAAAGTGGGTGGCGATTTCCGACGCACCATAAGGCCATATGCTTGACGACTTTGATATGTCAATGAGAAATCAACTTTATCTTCAACTTTTTAAAGTAGAATTTGATACGACAGTTACATGGCAACTTCTTGATTCAGTATCAAATCGTAATGAGGCTTTATTCCTTTGGGTTATAGTTTAGATTTGAATGTTTAGGATGAAAGCTCGGTATTTCATATTAGTTTAGAAAATTGTTTGTTTTACACGTATAATTTTCAAATTAGAAGTTATATATACTTAAGAAATGCCTTTACATAACCTTAAATAATATTGAGTACAAATTGTGAGATGTATTAATATTGATTTTATCTATAACTATATATAACACTTTGTGTGATCCACAAATTGTTGTTCTAAGTCTGGGTGTTCTTTGTGTCCGTTACATGTATGTTTGTAAAGTCCACCGCATTACAGAATGTATATTCCTAATAAATAAAATAAAATTGATAGTGTTTTAACTACTTCATTTCAATTCGACTACACTTCTCGAGTTACGCGTGTTCTTGTCATATTTCCAAACAACGATCCATCGGTTCCATACAATTTCAATACCTCTTCTAATCCATTATCCCGCAACGCCGTACAAAAATCAAGTCACAAGGAGGAGACGAGGGTTGCTACCCTCGTCCTTTCACCAGTACTCAGTTGGACAGCTTACAAGTGACGGCATACTGCTGAATTTTATTGTTTTTGCCCTTCTATCTTTCTAAAAAGGTTTCCTGGTGGTTGTCAAGTTAACCATCAATTTTCGAAACGGCCTCGTTATTGGATCGATACCGGGTCCTTTAAGCGGGGCGTGAAAAAGCATCTCACCAGGCCGCCATAGTGTGGGTCACCATACTGCATTCGCAATGAGTATGGTGACCACCACTCTTGGATTCTGCTCATGCTTTCCATCAGGCAGAGTAGAGTCATTTTGGCAGCTAAAACATAAACAAGTAAAATTTTAACAAAAACAAAAACGACTTCAAGGTTCGACTCGATTTCTCTTGGATTAAATTTTTAATGTCCTTATCATGTTACCACCGATGGGATATCTCCTTTCCATTAAAAAAAGAATCATCAAAATCGGTTTCTAAACTCAAACTCAAAAATATTTTATTCATATAGGCACTTATTTTACTTATTTTAGTCAATATTTAATATTAAAAAATCGAGTGATTCTAGTCGCCAGTTTCAAGTGCAGCCTACCCTTCATGGAGAAGAATCTGGCAAGAAACTCCATTGTTGCTCCTTTTAAAAAATAATAATACGGTTTAAAATATTTTTTTCACTAAGAGACTTGAATGAGAACGAAGTCGACCAAAGAAAACAAAATAAAAGGTTTGGAGTCATTGCTGCACAGCCATGAGCTAACCAATCAATCAGTAAACGACTAAGTTATCCGCGAACACACATAAAAAAACATAATATATATATATACGGTCGAATTGAGAACCTCCTCCTTTTTTGAAGTCGGTTAAAAAAAGAACGGCTGGTCATTTTAATGATGTTTGTCTACACCTCGTATTGCAGACTATTAAAATATGCAATTAATATTTTTTGAATTATTTTTCGCTGTGAGTGCCGTATGTATCTGATCTACTTTTTTATGAATTAAATGAAAATTTGTAAATTTCAAATTACGAATAGATTATAGACACCTAAATTTTATTGAATTGTACTCGTATACCGTTCGCAATTAACAGACAGTTTCCGAACGGTATCAACTTTCCATAGAGTTTGAATGAGTTTTTACATTAAAAAAAAACAAATTCTATGATTATAAGATTCCTGTTTTAAATGTATTCATTGACATTTCACTGCATCTAAATATAAACGCGGTATCACAATTTCTGTTCATAAATATATTATTATATTATATATGTAAATAAATTAATATTTATTTTGTAGTTTCTTTTCAAGGTAGGGTCAAGTTTTGTATCTATTTGGTGACATCACATATTTCTGAATATAGATAAGACCTCTCCTTAGAAAGGGGATTTTGCTCTAGTATACCACCCTGGGTTTGTGTCAAGTGCGTAGCCGGCTTTTGTTTTTAACCGACTTCCAAAAAGGAGGATGTTCTATGTTCCACTGTATGTTTTTTTTTTTTTTTATGTATGTTCACCGATTACTCCGTAAGTTGTGGACCGATTTTGAATTTTTTTTTGTATTCGAAAGGGTATGCTTCCGAGGTGGTCCCATTGTCAGCATATCAGGATCTGATGATGGGATCCCAGGGAAATCGAGGGAAACCCTCATTTTTTACAGGCACATACTATGTTTTTCATATATTTTCTGAAGGTACACCGGTATTTGCGTCTGGTAGTCATCATTTTATGATGATGAGCTGATGATGTAAGGTACAACTCCTTAACGCTTAGGAGTTGGAGGATAAATCTTTAAATATCATATGTATATATGTTACCTTCAGTCGTATTCTTTCAAATTAATTAGGTAAGCTGATGATGGAAGGTGGAAGGTACAACTCTTCAACGGTTAGGAGTTGGAGGATAATTCTTTCAATTTCATACGTATCTTAAGACCTTCAGTCGTATACTTTCAAGTTACTTAGGTGAGCTGATGATAGAAGGTTAAACTCTTCAACGGTTAGGGATTAGAGGATGAGTTTCTGTTTGAAATCTGTTTGAAGTCGGTGCTAAGCCAAAAAGAATACAAACGAACAATTACAAAAGTCTAAGCGATAGTCACTTGGCACCGACTTCAAACAGATTTTAGGTACCTAGCACACATTATAATACTACTATTTAAATGAATAAAGAATTAGGTATACGCAATTTATGAAGAACCAGTTTATTTTACGCTTTTAAGTGTTTTTTTGGCAGAGAGTTTTAAGACATGTAATTTAATTGTAAGATAAAATATGTGTACACGTAATATAAAATAAGGATACAGAATGTTAAAAATAAATATGGTGTATAAAACTTTATTACCCCTATATAATCAGAACAAACAGACATAAATAGAGAATAGCCAGGGATCCCACCTGGAGAGTGTGAAACGACGCATAAAAGAAAGAAACAGTATGAGAAATGAAAGTACGAGCGGTAGCAAAAGCGAGAACTGGTATGAAAGGAACAAGCTAGGAATAGGCTCCAAATCAATATTGGAGGTGATAGGCCCGCACTTGTGACGCCTCTGGTGTTGCGGGTGTAAATGGGCGGCGGTAATCGCTTACCAACAGGCGATACGTCTGCTCGTTTGCCCCCTATTCCATAAAATAAAATAAAAAACCTGGATAACCGACCCATGCTCCATATTTTCTTCGATACATTTTCTAAAAATGAATCCTAGCTAGATCGATTTATCACCCCAGAAACCCCCTGCATAGAAAATTTCGTATCGCAAATATGGCAATGATTTTAATTTATTGATTGTTTAATTGTAGCAATGACATAATTATGTTCGTCTACACAGACTTTGGTGTGGCACTCTTCACTATGTTAATTTACAAACTAACTTAACTAGAATCCTGCTGATCAGATATTAACGAAAGTACGAATAGAAAGCGAATATATTATTATTTATCAACGAATATCAACAGATTCATCGATTACACATAATCTATCTATATATATAAAAGAGTAAGGTGACTAACTGACTGACTGACTTACCCAGAGATCAACGCACAGCCCAAACCGCTGAAGCTAGAATCCTGAAATTTTGCATGTAGGTTAGGAAGCGCGTGTAAAAGCTAGTTATATATATTTGACTTATGTTGAATTTATCATCAAATAAAGTAAACCCCGGCTAGTAGATCATTGCGAGGATCCGGGAGGTTTTTTCTTTGCGAGATGCAGTGGTACCGTATGCGACTACTGCGCTTGAGATCTCTTATGCGATTCCTGGATTGCATCAAATGTTTGTATGATCTGATTGATCAGCAAATATTTGTTTCAGAGTTTGTGTATTTTTCTACATGCAATATTAATTAGGCATGTATTTTATAAAAAAAAAGTATATTGTTTTTATATCAGTTGTCTAGTACCCATAATACTATGCTCTTTGAGCTGTAGCACGGTGCGTGGTGGTTTAATTTAATTTACTTTAATATACTACAATTTATGGTTTAATTTAATTTACTACAGTTATTAATGATTTTATATTGCGAATGTGATACAGCTGAAATACTTAGTCATAATTTGTAAATCGCGGCAACTTTCAAGAGTTAAACGAAATGTTACTGAACCATGCCACGCACCATGCTGCAGCGCAAAGAGTATAGATGGGTTTGTGTGTTAGATATCCGAAATATTATTAAAATACTAGCTGAAGGCAATTTCTTAGGCTACTTCCGCACAGGCATGCGGCTTGCTTAGCGCCTAGCGGCTACTTGCTAGGATACATGGTGGCCGCACTGAGAGGTAGTTTGCGTGGTGGGTCGCTAGGTGCCTCGGTCATTTGCATGTCGGCACCGCGACGAGATGTACCTTTCAAAAATAGCTCTAAAGCTGCTACTTACAGAAAATTCAACTCTAAAATATACAATTTCACGGCCTTATCCATCATGTTGAGTTTATGATATCTACAAATAAGTCACGCACGGTCAAGTCAGGGGGAGTTTAATGTTCTGTTTAAACAATTGCGTAATTTAGACGAAAAATTTTACGAATGAATATTATTTTTATTTATTCAAAAACCTAAAAAACATATTATGTAATTTATGATATAAGAAAAAAACACTCAACTTATTATAGTAATTTAGTATAAATGGTATATAATTTAATTATTAATTCTTTATTTAATTATTTGTAATTGTTTATGTAAGTAATCAAAGCCGAGTCAAATAAATTACAAATAAAGATGATATTTATTTGTATTTTTTTTATCTCAAAATGCCTCGCGCCTAGTGACACAAAACCAACACGTTTGTTTATTTGGTTACACGCTAAGCGACTAGCTAGGCGCCAAGGACGCCGTGCGGCCTGTCGCGAACTTTTTAGAACGTTCGTTTTACTAAGTTGCTCGCTAAGCGACCCGCAAGGCTCTAGGCGCTAAGCAAGCCTCCTGCCCGTGCAGACGTAGCCTTACGGGCAACTCTGGTATGGAAAGAAAAACCTGGTTTAATAGCAAGTGGATAGTAAAAGTATGTATGTATATGACTTTTAATATGAGAAAAGAGGAGAAAGATTGGCAAATGGGAAACTCAACGGCAAATGACTAGTCACTTTAAGCTATCGTCCCGTGTAGTTATCCATCTCTTTGCAGTGCTGGGTGCCTGGTAGTTGGCTCCCTAAGTTTGCTCTTACGACACCCAGGGGATTAAAAGGGGTGCTGAGACGCTATGTATTTGTGGGGGAACGGGTGTCATGTACCTCCAATACAAAGGGAGGATCCTCCGACCAGGTGAGGTGATCATTCCTGGCTGGCTACTGCCCAACGTTTGATGTTGGGAAGTCGTATTTATGCTAATCGGCGTGAGAACTTCTATTGCGCGATTCAGGAATGGTATTTTCTTCGTTTCCTTCGTTACTCTGTAGTTAGACGTATCTTCGGTAGATGGCGCTGTAGTGTGTTTCTGTTTTGTTTTTGTATGTTGAAGTCGCCACATTTTCTTAATCTGTCACCACGCGGATAAAGAATTCTGAAACTTCTGCCAACCCTTTCTCTAATGCAGTCGTGAATGTATTTATGTATATCTAGCTGACACGGCAAACTTCGTACCGCCATATTTACATAGGTATCTGTCCCAGCTTCCCACAGGCAGTGTACAGTCGCGGACAAAGAAAGACTTATCTCGTTATCTTTTTTTTTTCTTTCTATTAAAAAAAGACTGAATAAAATCGGACTATGTGTTATTGAATCACAACTAAGTACATATTTTGACTTTCATCCCCTCTCTCCAAGAAACCGTGCTGAATTTCGGGATAAAAAGTATACCTACCTACCTCGTAGTATGAACTCAAATCATGCCAAGTTTCATTTGAATCCATTCAGTAGTTTCGGCGTGATGCGCGGCCAAGATACAGACAGACAGACAAATTTGAAAAAAAAACAGTTTTGGCTTCAATATCGATTATAGAGAGCCCATAATTATTATTTTTACGGGAATTAACGCGATCACTAATTTCAAGGTATTACATACCTCTGTTTTGCCTAACGTTTCTTCGAAATTATCTACAGCGTGGAATCCAGTGTTAAAAAACATACCACCTCGCTTTTCTGCGCAGTCGGATAAACACCAGAATAGGAACACATCGGTTTGCTTACAGAATAGGGACCCTGTTAGTGTGGTATGTGACGGTACATGGCGAAACAAAAATATCAATAATATCGAAAATGTGCGGGTGGATGAAGAACCTTCTACTTCACGGATTCGACGACGGAGGGCGTGCGCCGCTGAGCCAGTCAGCCTGTGACCACGGACAGTGCAACCTGGTCGAAACGTCAGGCAAAACAGAGGTATGTAATACCTTGAAATAAGTGATCGCGTTAATTCCCGTAAAAATAATTATTATTACATCATGGAACGCGAAAGTTTAAAAGTTAGTATAGAGAGCCCTCCAATAAAAAAAATCAAAATATCTTTAATGTCCAGAATTGGACCTGTTACATTTTTATTATAAGTATATAATATGTATAGATTAAAACCAAACGGCTTAAGGTATCACTTTTACTTTTCTCACTATCAGAAGCGTATCATAACACGAGATAGCCCAGTTTTAAATCACGCAATCAAAATGTTCACAAGACTTTTTTACTTTCTATGACAGTTGTAATACATAGTTATTTTGATTCAATCTTAAAATATCACAATCTCACACTCGTCCGTCTGATCTCGAACTAGACAGGAGACCTGTACTATGGTAACTAGACCTCTGACATAAAGCGTTTTTGTACCGTGGGAGAGCCACGCTTCGGCATGAATGGGCCGGCTCGACCGGAGTGATACCACGGCCTCACAGAAAACCGCTGTGTAATAGTGCTTGCGCTGTGTTTCACCGAGTGAATGAGGATACCGGAGGCTCATATCCCTATCCCCCCCCTACTTCCCCCCCCCCCTATCCCCAATAGGCCGGCAACGCACTTGTGACGCTTCTGGTGTTGCAGGTGTCCATGGGCGGCGGTAATCGCTTACCATCAGTCGATACGTCTGCTCGTTAGCCCGCCTATACCATAAAAAAAGCGATTGTTGTCTTACTTTTACAACAGCAATAGCGGGTAACCGCGGGACGCAGTTAGTTTAAAAGTAGCCTCCTTGCCTTACTCCTTGACTAATTGAAGCTAAATACACACATCAAAAGTGTCTAGGGATCAAGCATTTTTATGCGAATTTCTTGAGATTGAGATGTGGCTTTGTAATAAATTTATGATTTTATAAATTTATATGGATCCTTTTTGGTGCATTTCATAATTTGAATCAGGAACTGTCAATCAAATTCGAGTAAAAGATGAAAATCAGCTGTCAATATTTTCCCTAGAAAAACATACAACGCATTGAAGACATTATTAGTGCTACTGTTTCCCTACTACTGATTAAAACCAACGTTATTATGGAGCGGCGACGTCATTTAAGCAGGGAAGAAATGCTCAGAGCCGTGGGAATGATAGAAGCTGGTTCCCGGCAACGTACTGTGGCTTTAGCTCTGAATACAAGTCAGAGTGTTATCAGTCGACTTTGGACACGTTACCGAAGCACTGGTACCGTGGCTGAGCGCCATGGAGGACGGTATCGCTGCACCACACGGAGACAAGACCGATACATTCAAATCTTAACTCGAAGAGCTCCAACAATAACCGCCATGATGTTAGCCGTGAGGCTTCATCACTCTTCAGGGAACTTAATTAGCGACCAAACAGTCAGAAACCGCTTGCATGAAGTGAACCTTCATTCCCGAAGACCGCTACGGGTACCACCTATAGCAATGCACAATCGTAGGATTCGATATCAATGGGCTCTTGAACACAGAAATTGGGCAGAAGAACAATGGCGTTTCGTGTGCTTTTCTGATGAGTCTCGTTTTGGTATGAGACCGGATACAAGACGTATACGACACTGGAGAACCCCTGGACGCCAACAGCGATTAAAATCCTGCCAGGAAGTCCATCCTTATAGTGGTGGAACCATCATGGTATGGGCGGGTATTTGGATCGGCGGAAGAACTGAGTTGATTTGGATCAGAGGCAACCTCAACGCTCAAATTTATGCTGAGACGATTGTATCAGACGTCATCGTTCCTCTACAAGTGCAAATCGGTCCCTTATTTCAGTTAATGCATGATAATGCACGACCGCACACCGCAAGAGTTGTAAGACAGACTCTCGCCGCAGCTAACATCAATGTCCTGCCCTGGCCTGCTCAGTCGCCAGACTTGAACCCGATTGAGCATGCATGGGATATGCTACAGAGAAGAGCTCTGCCGAATATGGAGGGTATCCAGTCGCAAGAAGACCTTTTTTTGTTGTTGCAACGAACATGGGCGGCCATTCCACAGCGTGATTTGGATGAACTCATTTTGAGTATGCCAAACCGATGTTCTTGTGTTTTTAGTGTTCGCGGTAGAAACACGGATTATTAATTGTTTAAGTTACCTAATAAAATTTTAAAGAAAACTATTATTTCAGTCTTTTTTTCCGAACTTTAATGTTAGTGGTTCAAATGTCAAAAATCCCTTTATTAGGAAAATGGCAAATTTCTTTATTAATGCAAAGGTGACTTGGTTTATCGTTACTGTGACAAACGAAAACACTTTATTTGATGAATCCTTAAAGAAAATTTTAATTAATATCAATCAGGAGAAAAGTTATTGCAAAAATATATATTGATCCCTAGACACTTTTGATGTGTGTACATATGTAAAATTGAACAAATTTTAGTAGGGTAGAAAATTAATAGTCCGGGATCCCCGGAACAAATTTTACAAGTTATTACTATCAAGCAAATTTTTCGTTAGTGGCTTCATTTTGATGAGGGGGGCCCACCTTTCATAATCGAAAATTTAAGAATATTCTAGTATTTATGATATAAAGCTATTGCATAGCATTTTTAACTGACTTCCAAAAAGGAGGAGGTTGTATGTTCCACTGTTTGTATATTTTTTTTATGTATGTTCATTTTATCAACATAAGCAATTATAATTATTTATAATTTTTTTATTTTTGCAGTTTTTTTTTTGGAAATATTGACATCAAGTAAGTGAATAAATCATAACATACAAATATATCACATGATTTCTCCAATATGTAAGTATTTCATAATAATTTAAATAGTGAACGACACGGCAAATTTCATTACGATGACAATGATGTGCATATTATGTGTTATAATTACATTTTAATATGAAAAAAACTTCTTTTTCGCTGACTACTACCAAAATATTTGGGGGTGTTAGGTTTTATTTTCGTTAATAAAAACATTTAATTTCATAAACTTATACCTTATGCATAATGGTTATGCTTGAGCTTTTTAAAATCCAATTTCTAAGTCAACGCAAAAATGTAAAACGCAAAGGTACTACATGAACCTAAGGACTACTTCCCGTTGTCATAGACAATTGACATTTGGTAAGAAGCAATAGCTTACAGCACAGGTAACAAAACAAATCAGAAAACTTTAACTTATATACCTACATGTTTGTACGGAACCCTCGGTGCGCGAGTCCGACTCGCACTTGGCCAGTTTTATATATGTGTGGGGGAACGGGTGATATGTCCCTCCAACACAAAGGGAGGATATAGTTAACACTTATTTGTACAAAAGTTCAGAGAGAATATAGATACACGTAAAGATAATACACAAATTAATATACACGATAATTAGCAGAATCAACTGATATAGTATCTTTACAATAATAATGCAACACATTAGGTTTCGCGCGACCGAGGGCAGTTCAACGCTAAATCTTAGATGCGCTTGCGCCGACCGAATGCAATAGAAAAGGTGTGGTTCCGTTACGGTGAATGTAATATCAATAAATATTATTTGATTTACTTAAATTATATAAATGTAGTGAAAGTGTAAATAGTAATTGTTTTTGTTTAATATTAATATATAATAATAAGAAAGAGGTAATAATATCAATTACCAAAGTATTTACATAGACATGATTTAAATAGAATAAGAAATATAATATTATAGGATTGTTTATTGGATAGTATAAGTGTATGTATGTATGTGTATATATGTTTGTAGTATGTGTATATGTGTGCATGTATGTTTGTTTGTATGTATACCTCCTACATCACTCCCCCCCAGAGACCGTCACTACGGTCGATAGAAATCCGGAAATCGAACTCTGCGACCGGAACGTGTAGTTCTGGAGCTCAGATGATCGGAAGGTTTATTCTGGCTAGGACTGGGACTGGGAGTAGGATCTACGACGGGATCAGAATTAGTAGGGGTTGGTGGGGGTAAGGTGTTAGTAGATGGGTCGACGAGTATGTAGGCTGGTTTAAGACGGTCTACAGATACTGTGACGCTCTTACCCTTGACAAGTATCTTAAAAGTTTTGTCCCCGCGCTCGAGCACTTCGTATGGGCCGGAGTAAGGAGGTTCTAAGGAACCTCGTGATGCACCGACTCTTAAAAATACGTGGCTAGATGATTTTAAATCTTTATATATAAAACATTTATTTTGATTATGGCGAGAAGCGGGGGACGGACAAAGCTTTCGTGAAAAATTTCGCAAGCGGGATGTAAAATCGGTTAGATCCGTGGAATCAGGAATATTTGCCTGAAAGAAATCTCCAGGAAGACGTAAAGGTTCGCCATAGACTAATTCAGCCGACGAAGTCTTTAAGTCCTCTTTGTAGGATGCCCTAATGCCTAGTAGTACTAGGGGCAGGGTATTTACCCAGTCGTAGTCTGCGTGACACATTATGGCCGCTTTAAGCTGACGGTGGAACCGTTCCACCAAACCATTACACGCAGGATGATATGCGGTTGTTCGGCGATGTTTGAATCCTATCATTTTTCCAAGGTATTGGAAAAGTGTGGATTCAAATTGCCGGCCGCGGTCTGTGACAATATCCGTGGGACATCCAAATCTGGATATCCAGGATATCAGTGCCTTACCCACGGTTTCTGCGGTAATATCCATCATTGGCGTGACTTCTGGCCAACGCGTGAAACGGTCCACTGCTGTCAAGCAGTAGCGGTAGCCTTGGGAAGGTGGTAGAGGGCCAATAATGTCTACGTGTATAAACGTAAAACGTGCGCGTGGTAGGTCAAACGTACCTAAAGGTGCAGAGACATGACGATACACCTTAGCGCGTTGGCACGGCAGACATTTACGACACCATTCTCGACAGTCTTTACGCATGCCAGGCCAGACAAACCGCTCTGCGACCAATTTTGTGGTGGCCATAGCGCCTGGATGGCTGAGGTTGTGAATGGTGTCAAATACTAGCCTTCTGAGTGGCTTAGTTACGAAAGGGCGAGGTTGTGGTGTACTACGATCACAATAAAGATATTTAGTACTACCAGGAATCCTGAGTCTTTCGAGATGAAGTGCAAAATCACCGCCGGTGTATTTAACAAGCTCTTCATCATCAGCTTGAGACTCTGCCAATTGATCGAGATTAATGGACATCTGAACTTCGTCGACGCGAGATAATGTATCGGCAACAACATTGTCTTTGCCCGATATGTGACGAATGTCGGTCGTGAATTGTGATATGAAGTCCAGATGTCGATATTGGCGAGGTGAACAATTAGCCTTTCTCTCGTGAAAAGCATAAGTAATCGGCTTGTGATCTGTAAACACTATAAAGTGTCTAGCTTCCAGCATAAACCGAAAGTACTTGATGCTTTCGTAAATTGCCAAAAGCTCGCGATCATACGGTGAATATTTTTGTTGACAGGGGCTAAACTTGCGAGAGAAAAATGCAAGTGGTTGCCAGTTTCCGTGCTTAAATTGTTGCAGTACTGCACCCATCGCTAAGTCAGACGCGTCAGTCACAAGTGCTAGTTTAGCATCGCTGTCTGGATGAGCGAGTAGTGCAGCGCTAGCAAGTGAATGTTTACATCGTTCAAAGGCTACTAGTGTATCACCGGATATGTCGACGGGTTGTGAAGCTTTGACCGAGCCTGACAGTAAGGCATTAAGAGGGGCTTGTATCACTGCTGAGTTAGGCAAAAAACGCCTATAAAAATTAAGCATGCCTAAGAAACGTCTCAGTTGTTTAACGGTCTTAGGTACGGGAAAGTCTGTAATTGCCTGTACTTTGGTTTCCAGGGGCTTGGTGCCTGTTTCCGAAATGTGGTAACCTAAAAAATTTACTTCATTGGCTCCAAAAACGCACTTTGAAGTATTGACGAGGATGCCGTATGCCTTCATGCGGTCGAAGAGCTGTTCCAGGTGCAGTTCATGCTGGTCCTCATCCTTAGAGAAGCGGAGAAAATCGTCGCAGTAGGGATACACGAAATCGAGACCTCTAGTCAATTCATCGACGAATCTCTGAAAGGTCTGACCTGCGTTCCTCAGACCAAAGGTCATACAAGGGAACTCGTACAAGCCAAAAGGTGTTGTGATGGCCGTCTTCTGGATATCCTCTTCGAAGACTGGAATTTGGTTGTAGGCCTTGACCAGATCGATGGTGCTGAAGACCTTACAGCCCGCTATGGCATGGGAAAAGTCGTGTATGTGCCTAATGGGATACCGATCAGGGATGGTTCTGGAATTGAGCATGCGATAGTCACCACAAGGACGCCAGCTGTTGTCTTTTTTAGCAGCTAGATGTAAGGGCGAAGCCCAAGCGCTTTCTGAAGGACGCGCTGTACCATTACTAAGCATAAGTTCGAATTCTCGCCTAGCAATTTTCAGTTTGTCAGGAGCGAGTCTGCGAGGAGTGCATGATACAGGAGGGCCAGGTGTAGTGCGAATGTGGTGTACTGTCTTGTGTTTAGGGATCCACGGCGTGCCTGAAGGGCGTGTAATTTCAGGGTACTTACCCAACAGTACGTGAAACCTGGAGTTGCCTGTTGCTACCTTGATTGAACATACATTAGTTTGAGCTACAGAAACACTGGAATATAATGTAGTTGTATTATCTATTAGTTTTTTATTACGTACATCAACAACAAGATTATAGAAGCTTAAAAAATCTACACCAATTATGGCTTTGGTTACATCGGCCACTGTGAAACGCCAGGTAAAATTACGTCTTAAACCTAAATTTAAACTTAAATCTATGCTACCAAAAGTGTCTATGACAGTGCCATTGGCGGCACATAAGGTGTAGTCTGTCTTGGCACGACGGTCCCGTAGTGCAGAACGCGGGAAGACACACAGGTCACTCCCAGTGTCCACCAGAAATTGAGTGTCCGTAGTCCTGTCGTACATGAAGAGGCGACCTGAAGTCACTGGGCAGTCGTCAGTCGCCATTAGCGACTGCCGTTGGCTTTTCCCGGTTTGTTGTAGTCGCACGGCTTAACACAGTGTCGGGCACGTGAGCCAAACTTACTATGGTAAAAACAAATAGGATACTTGCGGTAGCTCGAGTTTGACCTGGACCTCTGACGTGAAGGGGAACGTCTTCGATGTTCTCTTGACTGGCGATATCTATGTTCAGGGGAACGTGAACGCTGATCTAGCTTCAGTGCAAGCTTTTCGACCATACCTCTCAGTTCGGCGATTTCAGCAGAGACGCTGGTACTAGGTCCTGGTCTGGATGATTCTGCTACCTGACAGGGTGCTGTGATCTCCTGAATTCGATCCGCTAAATCCGATAGCTGTTCCAGAGAATGGGTAGGCTGTGACGCTAATATCGTCTGGATATTGTTAGGCAGACGGTTACTCCAGATGGTCTTTATGAATTCTTCAGGAACGGATGGTCCAGCTAAGTCGAGCAGGTGTCTCAAAAATTGAGATGGTTTTCGATCACCCAAAACTTCGTGGGTGAGTAACTGTTTTATCCTGTTCTCCTGTGATGCAGATAACCGACGAATTAACTCCGATTTTATTTTCGAATATCGGTTGTTGACTGGGGGGTTGACGATAATGTCTTTAACCGCTTTTGCGTGGTGAAGATCGAGGTGAGTGATGACATGGGTGAATTTTGTTGCATCATCCTCAATGCCTATGGCCTCGAATTGCCCTTCCAGTAATGCAAACCAGATTTCAGGGTCCTCGGGAGCGAATGCGGGTATTTTTATGCTCATTCTTCGTGAAACGGTAACGGGCTTAGCGCGGCGTACCGTTACGTGTCTTTTGCTCTCTGATGTAGCGGCAGTTTTAGCCGAGTCACTACTATCACTCATTGTGTTCTTCTCGGGGTCACCAGTTGTGGTATATTAAATATAGTACTCACAGAAAGTTCCAGAAATGAAAGATGAGTTGAAGGTAGAAGCACAAGTTTATTCACACTCACAAATAGAAGGGAAAATATAGTTAACACTTATTTGTACAAAAGTTCAGAGAGAATATAGATACACGTAAAGATAATACACAAATTAATATACACGATAATTAGCAGAATCAACTGATATAGTATCTTTACAATAATAATGCAACACATTAGGTTTCGCGCGACCGAGGGCAGTTCAACACTAAATCTTAGATGCGCTTGCGCCGACCGAATACAATAGAAAAGGTGTGGTTCCGTTACGGTGAATGTAATATCAATAAATATTATTTGATTTACTTAAATTATATAAATGTAGTGAAAGTGTAAATAGTAATTGTTTTTGTTTAATATTAATATATAATAATAAGAAAGAGGTAATAATATCAATTACCAAAGTATTTACATAGACATGATTTAAATAGAATAAGAAATATAATATTATAGGATTGTTTATTGGATAGTATAAGTGTATGTATGTATGTGTATATATGTTTGTAGTATGTGTATATGTGTGCATGTATGTTTGTTTGTATGTATACCTCCTACATATGTATGTATACATATATAGATAAATAAAATTTAAATGAAAAATCTATGATAATTTTTTTTTTCAAAGTATTTTATCTATGTTCAACCACATAGTTAAGGGCAGCCTAACGTAAGTTCTATACAAAACTTAAAATGTATGAAACGAGTGCTAAATTTTATGGCGAACCACAGATAACATATACTATACCAGGCCGAATATATCCTGCTCGCTCTAATATTATCTACTTCTCTGTCGCTCTAACGTGACGCCATCTTGTCTATGATAGCTCTATGTCATTCGCTAATTCCCTAGTGATTTATATACTCTTTGTAATTCCCCGCGAAAGTTGATTTTCTGCACGAATTCGTGCAGGTTAATTTTCGAATAAGTTTTTAAGAATATTGTTATTTTATTATTTTTTTGTGTTTAATAGTATGTTTTGTGTTTGTTAGTAGTTTTTTGTGTAAATATTTAAATATGCATTACAAAATGTGCCAAATATGCGGTATAAGAGCTGGTCGTATAATGTATCAAAAACGTCCATCTAAGGCAAAATTTCCCTTGGATGAAGTAAGGTAAATTTAAATACTCTTTTATTGTTACATAATATGTTCCAGTTGCCTAACATTAGCCGGTAATTACATGAAATTGTTTAATTTTTCATTACGTGTTAAAAATAGTGTTGTACCGCTGCTATCGATATTGTTAAACACATTTAACACAATATTTGTAATCATCTTTGTTGAGATGTCAGATAATATTATTATATCATTTTTAAACAATAATAAATTTAAAAAGGAACAAATTTCTTATAAGAAATTTAATATCATTTGTTATAATTAATATGACTAATCTTACATTATTTGCGTTACAGAAAGGCCACATTGTCTGCTCCTTTGAAATGAATAATTTGCAAGCTGATAATATACTGTGAAGCCTTAGTAAATTGCACTTTTATTGCCTACGTATCAATCGTAACATAATAATTGTGACCAAAATGAACCACATGATTTATTTTTTATTTTTATTTTCAGAACCCAAATTACTCATGTATGTAAAATACTTGTTTAAAAATTATGAAAATATAATTAATAATATTTGTTCATGTTTCATTTAAACCCGTGATTTCAACAAACACAAAATAAATAAATAATCGGGTGGCGTAATTAATGCATTAGTAATCGATATCGACAATATTCGGTATTATTCACGTCCCTATTGAGTTGCTCATGTTGGTAGTTATGCGTTTGTCAAACGTCAAGCAATGTTTTTGCAATGTTGGCAGCTATTAATAGCATTTATTTGAATTTGACATTTCATTCATAGTATGGAAGTTCGGACTCTTGTAACGTAGTGATTCATATACTCTTTGGTTAAGGGTATACAAACTTCGCCGCGCCTACTTTATGGTATGCCAAACATACGGTGTAGTTCGCAAATCTTTACATAACAATACCCGTTCGAAAGTTTTCCAAACGACCACTTAACAAAACTAGTCACAAAAACCTATGGATGACACTACTTTAAAAAATCGTAGCCATCATCATCAAAAGCCTTTGCCAGGATTTGTTTCTTCACAAGTGTTCCTTCTCTTTGCAGTGCTGTTGTCCTGGTAGTTTGCTCCCTTAGTCGACATTACGACACCCACGGGGTGAATAGGGGTGGCGACACTCCGTATTCCTAGAGCGTTTTCATATTATCCGATCCGATATCGGATATCGGAGCCGACAAATACATGTATTTCACTTCCTCCGATATCGTATCGGCGCCCGACACCGATATCGGATAATGTGAAAACGCTCTTACGGCCGAATGAGAGTATTGAATCAATTATATTGAAATAGAAAATATCTTCAGTTTAAACTAGAAATAGGTTGTTGAAAACTGGAAATGATTTTACTTTTCTTTGCAGTGCTAATGTCCTGGTAGTTTGCTCTCCGTATTCTTACCTCCCAAGAACGGAGGTTTTGGTCTTCTATATAAGGAGTACCTAGTTGATATAAGGTTTGAGTCAAGTGTTCCTTCTCTTCGCAGTGCTGTTGTCCTGGTAGTTTGCTCCCTTAAGGCGCGTCTCCACCAAATTTGTTGACACACAAAAAAAGGTTGACAACACAAAAGTTGCCAACTTTTGTTCGGTGGAGACTCGGTTTTACAGAAAATTTTATCACCCACACGTGTTGACAACACAAAAGTTGCCACCTTTTGTTCGGCGGAGACTCGCTTTAGAGCGTTTTCAAATTATTCGATCTGATATTTTACTTCCTCCGATATCGTATCGGCGTCCGACACCGATTTAGGATCGGATAGTCTGAAAACGCTCTTAGTCGTCTCTTACGACACCCACGGGGTGAATAGGGGTGGTGATACTCCGTATTTTAAATCTGACACCACACGGAAAAAGCTTTTCAGCTTTCACCGAGCTATTGAGAACGGCTATGTTAGCCCATTTTTTTTTGGAATAGGGTGCAAACGAGCAGATGTATCACCTGATGGTAAGTGATTACCGCCGCCCATGGACAGCCGCATCACCAGAGGCGTCACAAGTGCGTTGTCTGCCTTTGGGAATGGGGAAAGGGATGTGATGTGAGGGGTATGGGCCTCCGGTATCCTCACTCACTCGGTGAAACACAGCGCAAGCGCTATTATTTCACACCGGTGTTCTGTGAGGCCGTGGTATTACTCCATTACTCCGGTCGAGCCGGCCCATTCATGCCGAAGCGTGGCTCTCACACTGGCATTTATAATATTACAAGTATGGACTGTAATAATTAGTGATTCGATGTATCTACTAAGTGTCCGTATCCGGAAGACGGATCTCACGCGCGTTACAATACAAAACTTGCTTTTAATCAACCAATTTAAACGTACAAAAAATATCTAAGGCTAAACTCACTTTCAACTCATTAATTATCGAAATTTTTAGATCAATTTACGTTCAAAATAATTTAAAATAAATAATACTATAAATCACTCAAAATGGCGATACGCGCCAAAATATTGACATTTTAGAGAAAGCGATGGAAACATCCGCGTTCGGCCATTATGGCTGCTGTTATGAACAAATATTGGAATGTGACACACTTATGTTGAATGAAAAGCGTCCCATTGTGTGTAATTACGTGATTAAGATGACAAAGGTTGGGCGTTTACGTAAATTGGACATCTTGAGACTATAAATTAAGTAATTTTCTATTAAAAGCCTTAATGGAACTGTTTAGTTCGAAAGTTCCGACTTTCCGAGAGTAATTAGAGCTACAGGTATGCGACCCTGACCCACTTGAGTGATCCATCCTGATTCTGACAAACGATGAGCCTAGTCAAATGACGAACAAATAATAGTTCTCAGTAGGTTCTATTTTTAGGAATAAACAGAACATATAATTATTGCTTTAATATAGTACTATACATTTAGATAAATCTAGAAAAAGGGCTTTTGTAAACGAAAGGAGCCGTAGTCAACGGGATTTTCACGTAAAAATTAAGTGGGTCATTCGCACTTACCAACACAGAAAAACGTAAAAAAAACTCTTCTTATAAAGTGTCAAAGATGACATCTGTCATGGTGACATTACGTAATTCGTGCGGAAATGTTGCATGATGGCGCGCCCCAGTACTGTAGGTACATGTCAATATTGTTTAAAGTGAAATTTTTTCACGACAATGATGGGACGCTTCCGAATTACGTAACGAAACGAAATGAGTACGCATCTGCGTAACTGTTATGACCATTGTAAAATTCAATTAGGCAATATCTTATGTCATATATTCTCTTTATTTTTAGGAATAAATTAAATAAAAGGGTCGGAAGTCGGAAGCGCTCTATTTGACCAATGACCGTTATAATACTTTTTAAATTAATTGTTTAATTGCATCATAATTATTCTGAAGTATCTTACTAGAAACACTTCTAAATAACATAAAAAAAAGTAAAAACACTAAAAACTAAACCCCAACTACGACATAAAACAACGCTGAAAAAGTATAAAACAAATTTAAAAAGCCGTAGTCACACGTTATTATAGTGTTATGTTGCGTTTCTATGTAACGTGTGACTACAGCTTTTCAAAATTGTTTTATACTTTTTCAGCGTCGTTTTATGTCGTAGTTGGGTTTTAGTTTTTACTTTTTTTGTATTTAAAATGTTTTGGTGCCGTTATTAATATAATATATATATATATTTGAAATGTACATGTAACGCCCTTTCCAATGATACCAAACACGGCATATTTATCTTTAATTTATTTTTTAACACAGTACTTTATGTCGGCTAGAGGGCGCCACATTAGATTCAGTGACACGTCATATAGCCTATAACCAGCAGACGATCAAGACGCTTCTAACGATTTGTCCAGTTCTAATAAGTAATAAGGAGCTATGAGGGAACAAATGAACATACATACATCATACATACATACAAACATAGCCTGTCAAAATCATAACCCTCCTTTGGCTTTGCCGTAGTCGGGTAAAAATTATTACACACTTCCAACTGCGTTTAACCCATTACTTTTTATCCGGTATCCTCACTCACTCGATGAAACACAGTGCATAAAAAATCGTGCATTATTCAAATTCATTCATTTAATTTATTCTTTTTTTTTTAGACTTAAGTGACATTATTGAACGTTTAAAATTGAAGCTACAGTTAAAAATCATAGATCGACACAAACAGACGCCACAGTATTTTTTTTTTTTTTTATTTTTTTTTTTATGTATGGCCCGCCAAAATGACTCTACTCTGCCTGATGGAAAGCATAAGCAGAATCCAAGAGTGGCGGTCACCATACTCACTGCGAATGCAGACAATGCAGTATGGCGACCCACACCATGGCGGCCTAGTGATGCTGCTGCATCTTTTAGTCTAGTCAACAAATGGAACTTGTTGACTAGACTATTTGGGCCTCCGGTCTCGCACTCACCAACGAAACACGACAGCATAACCGTATGTACTGGATTGTCATTTTTTATGGAATAGGGGGGCAAACGAGCAGACGTATCACCTGATGGTAAGCGATTACCGCTGCCCATGGACACCGGCAACACCAGAGGCGTCACAAGTGCGTGCTGGTCTTTGGGGGAAGGGGAGGGGTTGGGGTATGGGCCTCCGGTATCCCCACTCAGGTGAAACACAGCGCAAGCACTGTTTCACACCGGTTTTCTGTGAGGCCGTGGTATCACTACGGTCGAGCCGACCCATTCATGCCGAAGCGTGGCTCTCCCATGGTAAGGAAAGCTTCTTCACAGTATATGCAACCATTTCATGAAATTCATGAAATGATTATGGATTGTGAAGAGGCTGTGGGGTCGCGATGATGCAATACATTGTAATAATAAAATGCATGATCAGCTAATGTAGCACATCGCACCTCGGGCTCGACAGGGCTCCGTTGGAGTCTTCAGTCAGTCCGCACCTTCGAAATGTAACACACGTTTGGTTGGACTAGTCGGTCCGCACCTCCGATAGCTAACACACGTTAGTGTCAGGCAATCTCAGTCACTCAGCTCAAGTAAATAATGTATCCACTCAGCTCAAGTAATTAATGTATTAGCCCATATAAGGAACGCGAAATATATTCGGTTTACATATAGAACCTTTTATTTACAACTACAACAAATACAACATTACTATATTAGCGACATATGCTAAATTGGTGACCCCGCCCGAGAAGAATATGCAACCTTGGAGTGGAGAAGGAATCACTCGGTCCGCAGCACCGACACGAGTCGGTCTGCATAGTGCATCGTCGATAAGGTACGTAACGTACATCAGATACGACATGGGCGTCTAATTAAGAAAAATGTAACCTTCAGATCACGTCGGGGGGTATAGACCTACTTATAGAGGCGGCCACCGACGTGGATCATATGTAATTGGAATCAAGAGAGATTGCGGACTGCTCCCCATTGTTTAGAAATGGGTTATTGGTATTATATATGCATTTTTGGATATCACGTTTAAAAAATGACACCAGTACTTCCGACAGATTAGTATCACAAGAACAGAGAGATATCACTACAGGTACGTCACCAGTACATTAAGAAGGCAGGAGAAAGGTCTCCGTCTTACTGGTGAGTGTGTAAAAATGTGGCAAGAACGCCAAGAACATGTGAGCAACCGTGCAACTGGAACAAGGCAAGTACGTCATCAGTACAAAGAGGGCTGCAGAAATATGGAAACGCCTTACTGGTGAGTGTATTATGTGAAAGTATAGTGAGTGAATATAAATTATGTGCCGTGAATAATACAGAAATTAAAATGTGCAGATTAAGGACATTAGAATTTAACTTAGGGTTGAGCAAGGTCATTTAAGTATACCATTAATCACGTGACGTCAAGGTAATTTTGGGCGCAGATTCGAAGAACTCGTTAATTACTCTATTTTAGCGAATTTACTAGCGAATTAAGTATATTGGCAGTTTGAGGTGTTATCTCGCTAATAGGAAAGGTCACAATCACTCTAAGTTAACACAAGGAACATAATATGAATTGTAAGCACATCGACATCGGTAAAAAAGTAGTATAGTATATGCATTGTGAAGTTTCTACTAAGTACGCTAGACCCTATGTACCTGACAATTCAGGGAATTAGTTTGTCATAGCATTCATGAAATACTTACAATTGTGATAACGTTATTATTAAATGGATTTTTGCTACATGTCGGATTAAAATCAAATTCTGGTTTAGGAAAGAAATGGTTAATTTTGTCAATCAAGCTCAAGGCCAAGTGTAAAATTGAAAAATGTAATCGATTATTATTATGTTGTGTAATATGTAAACATTTTTATCATGTATTTTATCAGAATATGTATTTTTTGAACTTATTCTATGTTATGTAAACTATTGTGAAATAGCGTATAATATTTTAAATGAAAACTGTAATTAATGTTAAAGTGTAAATGAAACCATAATGTAACTTTGTATTCAAATCATAATTTAATTGAGTAATTTTTATATAAACATTGTAATACCTGCGACATGCATAAGAGCATCAGGTTACGCGCGTGGGCAAGCGCTTATTCTACGAATCATTATTGTTGTGACCAAGGTTTAATCAGTGTCAGCGCTTTCATGTGTGCCTTGCGCGCACTAAGTTTAAAATTTTATTGTAATGATATATGATATTGTAACTGTTTGATAGAATAAAATTTTTTTTGTAAGAGAGGGATGACTGTGGGGTCGCGATGATGCAATACATTGTAATAATAAAATGCATGATCAGCTAATGTAGCACATCGCACCTCGGGCTCGACAGGGCTCCGTTGGAGTCTTCAGTCAGTCCGCACCTTCGAAATGTAACACACGTTTGGTTGGACTAGTCGGTCCGCACCTCCGATAGCTAACACACGTTAGTGTCAGGCAATCTCAGTCACTCAGCTCAAGTAAATAATGTATCCACTCAGCTCAAGTAATTAATGTATTAGCCCATATAAGGAACGCGAAATATATTCGGTTTACATAAAGAACCTTTCATTTACAACATTACTACATTAGCTACCATTTGCTAAACAAGTAAGACAAGACAAGGTAAATTAGCTGAAAACACTAAAATCTACTGCCCATTTGTGTCGATCTATAACTTCCAGTTTCCAAAATGCGTAGAGCCGTATGAGAAGAATACTGGCAAAGAAACGTTGTATTTAATACTAGTTGATGCCCGCGGCTCCGGCCGCGTGTATGTCGGTTTTCGCGGCAAATAGTAGCATACGTGTTATTCTGATGTATAAGCTATATTACTGTAAAGTTTCATCCAAATTCGTTCAGTAGTTTTTGCGTGAAAGAGTAACAAACATCCATCCATCCATCCATACTTACAAACTTTCGCATTTATAATATTAGTATAATATGCATTATTATTATTCGTCCTAGGGGGAATTCAAAATGGCGGCAACTTCTTCCTCACTAGAGACGTCAGTCAGCTAGGTTTTATTAAGAAGATTACCCGTCTGTATACATCCGTATTCCGAGGGTACAGAGAAAGTAGGTATGTCGGACCTTCCGATTTGTAGATCTAGGCAATGATTAATTATACATTTGTCTAGGACACACTAACTCCTGAGCTTAGCTAATTGAGATAGTATGAGACTGGAATAGTATAGATTTAAGAGGTGTTTAGTTTCAAATGTATATCATTAGTATACTTATATATTGAAACTAGCTGTTGCCCGCGGCTCCGCCCGCGTGTATGTCGGTTATCGCGGCAAACAGTAACCTATGTGTTAATCTGATGTATCTTCTATACTTATAAAAAAACATGTCCTGACTGACTGACTGACTGATTCATCATCGCCGAGCGGAAACTATTAAACTTGGGAATACAAAATTTGGTGAGTATGATCGCTTCATTAAGTAGATACCCATTAAGGAAGGAATTTTGGAATTTCTACCCCCAAGGGGGTGAAATAGGGGTTGAAAGTTTGTATGGAAGTCCGTCATTTTTTAAGTTAGAAACATGAAACTTTATTTTTGGGCTACTGATTAAAAATGAGTAAACACGTATTTAAGCGTTTCTGATAGATAGAGCGGATATTCTACTCCTTAAGGGTGAAATAGGGGTTGACGTTTTGTATGTAGGTTAGTCTGGAAGTCCGTCATTTTTGAAGTTAAAAACATGAAAGTTTATTTTAGGGCTATTTAAGAAATATGAAACTTTATTTTTGATTACTTATAAAAATTTGTAGATATGTATTTCAACGTTTCCTAATATTCTACCCCTAAGGGGGTGAAATAGGGGTTGAACTTTGTTTGGAACTTCGTCATTTTTAAATTAGAAACATGAAGCTTTTCTTTTGGTTTGGGCTACTGATTAAAAATGAATAGATACGTATTTAGGCCTTTCTCGATATTCTACGCTGAAGAGATGAAATAGGCGTTGACATTTCGTAAGCGGGTTAGTCTAGAAGTCCGTCAGTTTTGAAGTTAGAAACATGAAAATTTATTTTAGGGCTATTGATAAAAAAATAGGAGATACGTATTTAAGCGTTTCCCAATATTCTACCCGTAAGAGGGTGAAATAGGGGTTGAAAGTTTGTATGGAAGTCCGTCTTTTTTAAGTTAGAAACATGAAAAATTATCTTTGGGCTAATAGTTAAAAACGCGTAGATACTAAGTGTCTCTGGATATTATATCTACCCCTTTTTTTGTGCGGAAATTTCCTCGGATATCACCAACTGGTGGTAATGTCGGACTCGAACCGACTAAAAACCGCACACCGTCTCGGGTTCTAGAAACCAGGGAACCAGAGCGCCCTCAAAAGGAAATCCCATAAATGATATTTCTACCCCTAAGGGGTGAATTAGGTGTTGAAATGTCGTAAGTAGATTAGTTTGGAAGTCAGTCATTTTTAATTTAGTAGCCTGAAACTTTGTCCTTAGGCTTTTAAGTACAAATAAATTAATACCTATATCATCATTTATGGGAATTCTATTTCTAAAGGGGTAAAAATAAGGGTCGAACGTTAGTATGAAATCCTTTTTAATGGGCTATTGATTAAAAATAAATAAATAGGTACGTTTAAAAACATGAATAAATTATTCATACATACTTACACAGTTTTAATTAAATATATTGTAAATAATCAACTTCCACGCGAGCAAAGCTGCGGGCAACAGCTAGTAAGCTATATTACTGTAAAGTTTCATCCAATTCCGTCCAGTGCTTTTTGCGTGATGGAGTAACAAACATACACCCTCACAAACATTCGCTTTTATTTAGTGTGATGTGATAAAATCGAATACGAAAAACAATGTTAAATTTATCACTACAGTTAAATGAAAAATAAGACATAACGAATGAAGCTTATTTTCAAAGCGTAAATAAAACTAAATTAATTAAGTATCTACAACTAATTCAACGAAAAAAAGAAAGGTATCTACAACTTACTAAAAGAAATTAAAACACCAACAAATAAGGCTAAGTAATTAAATATTTGCAACGAAAAACATCTGCTTACCTTTGCCTATACCAATAACCTAACAAAATCCTATAAAAAGTAAATTATAGGTACCTAGGTACCTATGCTATAACCTTACAAAATTCTAAAAACACCGAGAAAACCAATTAGTATCTACAAAAGACTATTTGCTCATTATTTAGGTACAACAAAAATCGCAAAAATTTTTAAAACTTCGTTTTAAAAAAACTGACTTCAAAAACTGAAAAGTATCAGTTAACTTAATTTGCATGTGCTACCTAGGTTTGAAGTCAGTGCCAAGCCAAATGTAATAGTAGGTTTCACACTAGCTACATTTCGAGACGAACGTCAACGACGTCACCGACGCTTCAGTTGTTTTGTTCTACGCGAAGAGCAGCTATCCCGCTCAAGGTCACGCGCGGCGAGTGCGGTACCTACTATTACATTTTGGCTTGGCACCGACTTCAAACCTATGAATAGGTAGCACATACAAATTAAGTTATTTGATACTTTTTAGTTTTTTGGTTCGGTTTTTTTAAACGAAGTTTTTTTTATTTTTCACTTTTTAGTCTTTCTCAAGTCTCTCGTCATCATTTCACCTAAATAACTTGAAAGAATACGACTAAAGGTAACATACATGCTGTATAAAATCGAAAGGACTTCAGGTATTTTTTTGTAATAAAATCTCAAATGGACTATCTTCTATAGGTTACTATAATTCAAGTGATTTGAGGTAAACTGACTATCTGAGGTTAACTCTGATATCGTTAAGACCCGTTTTATATATTATGAAATTAAATGATGTCTACAGAATATGAAGGCATGCAGACAATTGCTTTAAGTTCATTGCAGGCGCTTACATAAATTTGAGGGTTTCCTTCGATTTCCTTAGGATCCCATCATCAGTTCCTGATATGGTGGCCATGGGACCACATGGGGAGCATACCCTTTCGAATACAAAAAGAATTTCCAAAATCGGTCCACAAATTGACGGAATAATCCGTGTACATACATAAAAAAAAATATACCGATGAAATTGAGAACCTCATCCTTTTGGCAGTCGGTTAAAAAAAATATACCGATGAAATTGAGAACCTCCTCCTTTTGGAAGTCGGTTAAAAATACAGAAGAAATATTATAATACCAAGTAATATTTAAAGTAGGTAGAACAAAAATCAAGTAAATAGTTCCAAAAATAACTTTTTATCCGAATTTACATTCAAGAACTACTACTGAGTTTTTAAGTCGATTTGGGTGCGTGTGTCGCGTAGGGAGCCGACCGACCGCGCGGGTACTGCTTTTTAAACAATTTGGACGTGTTCGGTAACCTACGCAGGGCAGTACTATGTATTAGTTATTCTGTGGCAGGGCGCAGGCCACGCGCCCGCGCTGCCTTTCGGGTACCTATCATAAAGATGTTTTGTATCATTTTCTGGTAAATTATGATGAACTATGATTTATTTATTTTTTATTTTTTTATTTATATCTTTATTGTGTACATAAAAAAAATATATAACAAAAAATGAATAACAAATTTGTATAATAATATGTAACAATTGGCGGTCTTATCGCTCACGGCGATTTCTTCCAGACAATCTTAGTATGGATATTGGGTGTTTATGATATTAAGGCAGTTTATACACCAGCGACACACCATCACACGAATATTCAATCAATAAATATTTTTTTAAAAGAAAACGTATACTTACACATATACATACATACACATAGACATACATATATATACAAACTATAATATATATTTTAAGTAAAGAAACCAAATCATTCATAGTGACAGATAATAATTCTTCACCAGGTTTTTAAAAACTGACAAGGTTTTAGCTTTTCGGATGGTCTCCGGCAAGCTGTTCCACAGTCTTACTGCTTGCACAGTAAAAGATTTGTCGGTAAACCGAGTGGAGTGTTGTGGCATTTTTAATTTTAAATTCCACAAATTCCACACAATTTTAAATAATTAAATATTATGTTATATGTTTACTCCTCTTTCAAGTATTTTAAACTTAAAATAAATATCATAATTATAAATGACCATTTAACGTTTATGGCATTCTAGTTTTTGGTTCAGTATCAATAAGAGCATCCTCCCAAAAAATCTAAATTTCTTTAATGTACAGAATTGATCTTATACACTTTTCTTAAGCGTTTAAAAGTAATCATATTACGTACCTATTGTAAAGTTAGTTACTTGATTCCAAAAGATGTCGCTGTTTTAAGCACAGTTCGTCAGTGAGCACAGAAACAATTTTCAAGAAAATGTAATTGCTTTAGTATCGATTAGAGAGCCCTCCCAAAAAATCATCTAAATTTCTTTAATGTACAGAACTGAACTGTTACATTTTTATTATACGTTAAAAAGAGTAATCATATTACGTACCTATTGTAAAGTTAGTTACTTGATTCCAAAAGATGTCGCTGTTTTAAGCAAAGAAATTTTTCAAGAAAATTTAAAACAACCCTTTCTATGGAAAGAGAGAACATAAAACAAATACCTACCTATCAAATACTAACTATATACCACATTAATCACAATGCTTGTGCATAAAACGTTCCCACGATTATTTTGAATATTTAAGTCATGCGGGCACAACCAAACACACAGATTCGACGTCTACAGAGAGATATAGATATTCTTTTTCCTATGGATAGAGAGGTTGCGATAAATCAAATACTTAATGCTACACCGAATTATACGTAATACGTTCTACGATTATTCCACGATATATTAATTTAAGTGTTATTAATTACGCATGGCTGGCAATAGATGGCACTACATGTTGTTTTGCGTAATGATAAATTCTTTATAATTTTTTTTTCCAATAGATAGAGAGATTGTGATAAATTAAATACTTTATGCTACAATCTTCAGAGTATCTCCTTTCTAACAAAAAAAGAATTATTGCGATCGGACTACTCGTTAATGAATTACAATTAATTACACATTTTGACTTTCATCTCCCCTCCCAAGGAAACCGTTCGGAATTTCGGAATAAAAAGTATCCTATGTCCTACCTCGGAGTATGAACTCAAATCATGCCAAGTTTCATTTGAATCCATTCAGTAGTTTCGGCGTGATGCGCGGCCAAGATACAGACAGACAGACAGACAGACAGACAGACAGACAAAAATGAAAAAAAAAATAGTTTTCGTTTCAGTATCGATAACAGAGTGCCCTCCAAAAAAATTTTCAAAATATCTTCAATGTACAGAATTTGACCTGTTACATTTTTATTATAAGTATATAAGTATAGATTAGTTGACACGAAAACCTCTGCGACTCTCAAATGGAAGTAATATTCCCCGTTTTAGGGTTCCGTACCCAAAGGGTGAAACGGGACTCTATTACTAAGACTTCGCTGTCCGTCTGTCACCAGGTTGTATCTCATGAACCGTGACAGTTAGACAGTTGAAATTTTCAGAGATGATGTATTTCTGTTGCAGCTATATCAACAAATACTAAAAAGCGGCCAAGTGCGAGTCGAACTCTCCCATGAAGGGTTCCGAAGCAGCAAGTAACATAATATAAAAGTTCTTGTAGTTCGTTGTAACTTTGATCGATGGTTTAATAATAGTGTTTTTTTTCTGCGGTTTACGATTTATGACGTATTAAAAAAAAAACTACTTACTAGATCTCGTTCAAACCAATTTTCGGTGGAAGTTTGCATGGTAATCTACATCATATATTTTTTTTTAGTTTTATCATTCTCTTATTTTAGAAGTTACAGGGGGGGGGGACACATTTTCCCAATTTGGAAGTGTCTCTCGCGCAAACTATTCAGTTTAGAAAAAAAATGATATTACTACCCTCAATATCATTTTCGAAGACCTATCCATAGACACGTATGTATGGCTTTGATAATTAGAGTTTCAGTTCTAAGTAGGGGGACCCCCAATATTTATTGTTTTGTTTTTATTTTTGTTGCGGTTCATAGAATACATCTACTTACCAAGTTTCAAAAGTATAGTTCTTATAGTTTCGGAAAAAAGTAGTCGGACATACGGACGGACAGACAGACAGACATGACGAATCTACAAGGCTTCCGTTTTTTGCCTTTGGCACGGAACCCTAAAAACAGAATAAAATAAATATTTAAAGGGGCTCCCATACGACAAATGTATTTTTTTTTCGTTTTTGCTCGATATTGATAATAAACGGTAACAGGTAGACGCTTGAAATGTATAGATAATAGTACGGAACCCTTCCGGTGCGAGTCCGACTCGCACTTGGCCGATTTTTTTCTACTTTTCTCATTGTTTGCCGGTTCCTATTGTAAGTAGCGTGAAGATATACTATTGACTAGATGGCGTTGTGTTAGATGTCCGATATATTTTTTTTATAAAGAAAGTATCGGGATTGAACCCACAATACTCAGCTCGATAGATAACCGTTTAAACCACTGTACATTGAAATTCTGACAGGTTCATCCACCTGTCGAAACCTGTGGTACAGTAAGCGGATACGTATCACATCTTACACGCGCAGCCTCCGAGTCATCTCGTGTGAACTTTCACTCGGCTAGGGCGAGGCCACTTTCACTGCGCTCCAGTGACCATCACTCACGAAACTGTGGGACTAATCATTTAGTAAAAAACAAAAATTTTAACAAAAAACAGACTTCAAGAACTGGACCAAATTGAAATGGGACCACACGGGAAGCAACAGCCTTCAAATAAAAAAAGAATCATCAAAATCGGTTCACCCAGTCGAAAGTTCTGAGATTGAGAACGTCCTCCTTTTTTGAAGTCGTTTAAAATATTTCGCAATATTTTCTATTGATACTTCGCTCCTATTGGTTGTAGCGTGAAGTTAAAAACATAATCTACTAGCTGGTCCCGACGTGTTGTTGTTGTAGCTTTAAAACAACAGCAGTCTATAAAAATGTAGCCTAAACTATTCCTCATATGATCAGTGGAAGTCCCGTGAGATTAACCGGAACAAACAAACAAAATATTTCAAAATTAGATTTTTAGGTGAAGTATCGTATTTACTTTCATGTGCCTTTAGTGCAAAGCTGTTAATTTGTAATTACAAAACAAACAAACACTTCAACTTTGTTTATTTATATAGATATCCTTCTTCAATAAAAGGACTATCCAATATCCAATTATATTCTACTAATAATTATTTGTTCTTATATTTTACAAATTCGCAATGAGTATGGTGACCACCACCCTTGAATTCTGCTCATGCTTTCCATCAGGCAGAGTAGAGTCACTTTGGCAGGTTTATATATAAAAAAAATTAAGTAATGAACAAATACGAAATACTTCCTTAAAAAACAATGTTCTTCACGTATACTATTAAAATCGATTATTTTACTCTTTTTCAATTAAGAAGTGTTAATATTCTCCAATAAAATAACACAATATACAGTAGTAACTAGTATACAAATAACTTAAAATAATCAAACCATTATGAATATTATGTATTTGCAACATGCGGTTGTGTCATTCAAGAGTAATGCTACTTAAAACCGCAGAGAATCGTGTACATTAGAATTTAATAAAGTAAATACTTTTACTTTCTATTTCATACTTTATAAAAGTAGAAGTATAAGGTAGTCAGAAGTGCATTAGTCGATCACAATTTACGAACTGTATTTCTATTTAGTCTTAAGAGCTTCTTCAGACACGACGGAATCCACTCGGATGCGAACTACGCGGATTGAATCCGCGAGGATTGAGAACTGTTCAGACACGCGCGGTAAGCGTGAGGAGCGGGGTACGGTGACAATCGCTTCATTGCCTTTGCCTTTTTTTCTAGTAAAGCCTCGCTTTCGCCGAAAATGTCCGCAAACTCCTGCCAAGCACCGTTTTTAAAATTTTATTAATACTCTGCGCACAGCATGTGCATGTCCCACAAAGCTGGTCGTTTCTCAACTTCGTCGATAATTATTTCGGTGTCGCAGCGATCTGTTGTCACCGTCCAATACGCGCGGCTTCCGTGGTATGAACGAATCATAGGCGCTAATGTAAATAAGATCCGCGCTGTCGAACCGCGCGGTCTGATCAGAGTGGATTCCGCCGTGTCTGAACAAGCACTAAGAAGCTCAAAGTTAGCAGAATAGGCAATCCAAGTTTGTTTATTAGACCAATATAATTAGTACCTTTTTTTAATGAATCCTAGCTAGATCGATTTATCGCCCCCAAAATTGTTGCAGCCGTTTCCGAGATTCTGTTTATATCCTACTAAAATTATAAACGCAAAAACTACTTAACGGATTAGGATGAAACTTTACAGTATTATAGCTTATACATCAGAATAACACATAGGCTACTATTTGCACCGATAACCGACATACACGCGGGCGGAGCCGCGGGCAACAACTAGTATAATATATACAAGACTTGCTCATTTAAAGATATTAGATAATAGTTCAATTAAATAATTTATGAAAAATCATATTTTGAGTTTAGATTTGTATGTTTTTTTTTTATTTGAAATAATGTTAATTGTAATTTCTGAAATGATGTAATATTTTATTTATTTTGTATGCAGTCTATGGACTAATTTATCTGAAATAAGTGATTATCTATACATTTATATGTGAGGCTAAATGCGAACGGAGAAGTATGGAATATAGCCTAGTTAAAGTTTAAATGGAAGAGAAGTGTGAAAAGTTAGAAAAAAAAAATTGAATTGGTTCGTTTAAAAGGAGTTATGAAGTATTTTCTTCACACATTACCAAATATATTTTTTTAATTATTGTTTTTAATATTTTTTTTAGTTACAAAAGCATGGTGACCCTACCATCTCGGGTTACGCAAGCACTTGTTTCCCAAATATTGGTTACCGGTTGCCCATTTCGTAACCCCACATTGCCAGCATTCCAACGAGGTTGAGATCACCATAAAACCCATCAAATATGAAGAAATTGTTTTACGTCATACCATTTTATAGGAATGCTGTAGCAAATAGGCATATATTTTGTAATTGCCCACGAAAAGTAATCAAAATTGTAGTGAATAATGCATTTACTATTATTAAACTGACTAACTGAGCCCCGCCTAAAAAAAGTAGCTTATGTTACTCCTTGTATCATTAGCTATCTGATAGAGCAAGTTCCGTCAAAATCGGTAAAGCCGTTTCAGAGATTTGCCGGAACAAACAAACAGACACTCCAATTTTATTTATTTGTATAGATTACCCACGAAAAGTAATCAAAATTGTAGTAAAAACTGCGCTTACTTCTATTACACTGACTTATTTTTATTTCTTTTCAAATTGTTTGTCTGTCTATCTGATTGTTCCGTTTAATCTTTAACTTTTAAACGGCTGGACCAAATTCAACAGAACTATCACTGGCAGATGGCTGATGATTTAAGGCGTAACTTAGGCTAATTTGTTTAGACATCGCCATCTAATCCCAAGCTAAGCAGAGCTTGTGTTATGGGTACTAGACAACTGATATAAATACATAACATACATTGACCCGGGAATCGAACCCGAGACCTCAAGCACAGCAGTTGCATGGACTACCACTGCGCCACCGAGCATAAGTGGGCGGTATACTGCTTTACAACTTGTATGGTATTAATATAATATGTGTCAATTATGAACAGGGCTGAGAGCTTCTATATTAGAAGGGGTATATACAAAATATATGCTAAAGGTGAGGGTAGGTCAACAGGGGATGTTATGGAGTAGCTATTTTCTTTTATGTATGGCCCTACCAAAATGACTCTACTCTGCCTGATGGAAAGAATAAGCAGAATCTACAGAAAACCGGTGTGAAATAGTGCTTGCGCTGTGTTTCACCGAGTGAGTGAGGATACCGGAGGCCCATATCCCAACCCCTTCCCCTATCTCCCCATCCCCCGCCTCCAATCCCCTCCCCCATCCCCCAAAGGCCGGCAACGCACTTGTGGACGCCTCTGGTGTTGCAGGTGTCCATGGGCGACGGTAATCGCTTACCATCAGGCGATACTCCTGCTCGTTTGCCCGCATATTCCATAAAAAAAAAAAAAAAAATTGGGTCTCCGGTCTCGCACTCACCAACGAAACACGACAGCACGAACACTGTCATTTTACATTGATCTTCTGTGCGAGGGTAGTACCGCTCCGGTCGAGCCGGACCAAGCGTGTTCACATCAGCGTGACTCTACTACCTGTTATACCTGTTATTTGTAGCATTTTTATAAAAAAACAGTTTTTAATAGCCCACTGCTCGGGAAACCCTTACCTTAGAAGAAGGTTTTAGTTGACTGATGGATTAAGAATACGGAGTATCACCATCCATTCCTATTCACCCCGTGGGTGTCGTAAGAGCTGACTATGGGAGCAAACTACCAGGACAACAGCACTGCGAAGAGAAGGAACACTTGACACAAACTCTGTACCAACCCGTCTGGTCAGTGAGGACAACACATTATTTCTAAAGAATTTTCTAAGTATGGACTCAGAATAACAATTTATGGATCACACAAAGGGTTGTCCCATGTGGGATTTGAACTCGCAACGTCGTATTTCCTTTGTAATGATCTTGCAATCAACTTCACAAGCCTTTAACAGATTTTTTGTGGATGATTTAATGGTTGGCCTAGTGAAAAGTGTGATTTAATAGTGGCCGATACCAGTCACTCCGTGAAAAAACTTACATTCTGTTAAAACCGATTGAACTACCCTAATACCCTAAATATTTTTTGGAATAATAAAGGCTAGGAAGATATCGATACAATAGATATTTAAAACAAAAATATTTAATCAAATTCGTCAACTCTATTCAACTCTTGTTCTACTTGTTGCATGCGCCAATGACCACCCCGCGTCTCTTCTACCCCTAATTAAAGACACAGTGCACATTTCATAAACGAGCTGTTTCTATTTGCATGAAGTCAATTACATAAATAATAAAAATATATTTCGAACCTTTCACACATAACGCCATCTAGTTTCAAACTAAGCAGAGTTTGTATTATGATATCTAGATTGACAGATAGAATACTTATAAACTTTTTTGTAAATATATTTACATATAAAAGACCCAAACTCCGAAACAAATATTTGCATATCATACAAACATTTGGTCCGGAATTGAACACGAGACCTCAAGCAACGCAGTCGCATACGCTACAAATGCGCCACCGAGGCAGTCAATACAATATTGGTTTTTGTGTTAAGTGGCATTGTCTGCTAAGCCAGACTCGAACTAGTTCTTAGTTCGATTACCATCCAGGATAAATAATGTGTACAACACAGGATTTTGTACTGCATCAGTGATAAATAATGTAAACAAAAAAATATAATTGAAGTGTCTGTTTCTAATTTCAAATTAACAGCTATTTTCTAAATGCATATAAAAGTATATCCCACTAAAAACATTTTCATGTAAAATGTTGCCAAGACGACTGCATATGGATTACCCTGTGAAAAAGATATCAGATCTCATGTGGAGCCAAGATTCCGAATTTACACGCCCTAACTCTACCAACCCTAACTTCGTAAACTCTACATCTCAGTAAAAATTTTTTAGGTATCAATAAAATCTAAAGTATCAAAGCTATGCATTTGAAACTTTTTATGTTTCATTAATCTATTAGTTACATCATATCCTGAGAATTTTAAAGATCTGGTATATCGGGAACCAAAGTTATGAGGGTTCAAAAAAACGACGAAACACTTCGAGAAAAGGTAGGTAGGGCCCTTGCGCTTCGCTTGGCTCGTCTTGGCGGGGGCACGACCGTGCCCCCTGATACGGTAATTACATCAAAAACTCAACTTTTTAAATTTGATTGTCTGTCTGTTTGTTCAAGCTCATCTATGTAGCGACTAGACCCATTTTAACAGGACTTTCACTGGCAGATATTTTATATCCTAACTAGTAACTGAAACTAATTCTTTACAAAAATAAATTTAGAAAAAACATGTTTTAGAACAAAACCCATGAAAATTAAAACTTACGTAAGCAACAGACCGGGCTCTGTGGTGTTCCTTGGGAGAGGCCTATGTCAAGCAGTGGACTGCAACGGGCTGATGATGATGATGAAAACCCATGAAATATAACACTATGCTATTCAATAGTAACAACCTCGTGTGTGTCTCCTATTAGTAACATAAACAAAGTAGATGTCCAAAAAATGTATGGCCTGGTGCCCCAGAATGGACGGAGATCAAATGATTGGTATTTGATAGCTTAGACCTTCCAATTAAAGAATGAAAAAGGTTCATGAAGCATAGCAGATTGTGAAAAAAGTTATGAAGGTTTGGCGGGTGGCACGTGGATTTAGCAGGTGGGGTTTTTATTTATTACTTTGAATAATGTTTAGGTACTTATGATTTCGATAGTACTTGGGTAACGGGGCTTTGTACGGTATTTTTGGTTGGATAAGTTTTCTAAAAATAAATTCTCGCTTGATCGACTTATCGCCCTTGAAACCCCCTGCCTGCATACAGAATTTCATGAAAATCGTTCGAGTAGTTTCCGAGATTTAGATTATTTATATATGTACGAAGTTTTCCATTGATTTTCTATAAACTTTCAACATTATAATATTTGCATGAATTGGAATTTCTCAGTTAGCTAAAGTTAGTAAAAAATATAAATCAAAGTTAAAATACATAGCGATTTGTACCCGCTACACGCTCCGCTAATGAATGTGTTCACTCCCTCTATCTATTCATGCGTATCACTAGACGTTTACAAGAATAACCCTGTTTAGTACAGTACTGTGTGTGTTTGTGGTCACAGATACTACCTGTGCTGACTACCTAACAGCTAGAGGATTGAAGATATATCTACTTGTAAGTATTAGATATCAGATTTTTTAATTCGTCATTATCAATACATACCACGCTGACCAGACGGGTTGGTATAGTTTGTCAAGTGTTCCTACTCTTTGCAGTGCTGTTGTCCTGGTAGTTTGCTCCCTTAGTCGACTCTTACGACACCCACGGGGTGAATAGGGGTGGTGATACTCTGGTTCTTAATCGGTCACAACTCACAATAAGGGCAGATTTAAAATAATAATTTAAGACAGTGCGCCTATATTATAGTGACCGTGTTTTTCATCCCTTATTTTAACACCGTTATAAGTGGAGTTTTCTGTTCAAATGTATATGGTATCATAATGGAAGTACAACCTTCCAAATACAACAAGATTTCAAATCGGTTTAACAGGCTGCCTAGTTTGGAATCAGACCCATAGAGCATCAGACTGGCCAGACCGCCGTATAAGAGATAAAATGCAATACATGTAATTACATCTTGCTATAATATTTCTATCAGGCACTTTAGCTTACTTTAATCTGTTGGTCCATTTGTGCCGACTTGCGTCGAAAGGAGTTTCAAAACTTTCATGTATATGTATATTTCCTTGGCACGGTCCGTAGTCCAAATAGTATGATAGATTTTAGAGTTTGAGGTGTCTTTAAATTCGTCATAATTGAAAGTTTATTTGGGTTTAAGGGAATTGCAAAAAAATACAAAATGACAGATTTGTGGCGCCAACTTATATAGATTAAACACGAAACACTATAGATTTGGTAAAAAAAAAACACTTATGAAAATCGATTGAGTACCGTAGTACTGGGTTTCCTAAATTTCTTAAAAAAATATATCAATACTAGCGGCCCAGTACGTGCTTCGCTACGTATAAAGTGAAATAACAAAAATTGTGATATAATTTGAGATTTAAACTATCCTATCTCTCAAGTTGGATCGAACTGCACATGGTGTGCAAATTTTATTATAATCGGTTAAGTGGTTTAGGAGTCCATTGAGGACAAACATTGTGACACGAGATTTATATATATTAAGATTACTATTAATTGTACGTATGTAATTTTAAACAAGAAATACAAAATAAGAATACGATTTTTAAGCAGTTGGAATAAAATCTGTTTTTTAGGACTAACTTATTCTTAATTCTACTGAAAAGGTCAGGTAATAAATATTATATGACATATGGTATTTGTCCTGTATGAGAACCGAACTCACTACCTACCTCATAGTTAAACCTATTTCAGAAAATAACACGGACATCTAACACAATGCCATCTAGTCCGAGGCTAAGCAGAGTTTGTTTTATGGGTACTAGACAACTGATATAAATACAAATTTAATTTTTTCTTCTTACAGACATACTATAAGCACATAGAAAACACCCAAACTCCGAAACAATTAATTGCAGATCATACAAACAGTCGAAGCGCCTGCGTAAATTGAATAGCAGCGACACGCACACGGCTTACTTAGTTATAAGTTTAGTTTTAAGGATTGCACATGTATTGTATTAATTGTATATGATACTAGTTTTTGTTCGCGGCTCCGCCTGCTTGTATGTCGGTTATCGTGGCAAAAAGTAGCCTATGGGTTATTCTGATGTATAAGCTATATCACTGTAAAGTTTCATCCAAATCCGTTGAGTAGTTTTTGCGTGAAAGAGTATACAAACATCCATCCATCCATCTATGCTTATAAACTTTCGCGTTTATTTTATTAGTACATACAGATATAGATAGATCACCACGTTCACACATTAAACCAATTTTAATTTCGCACTGTGTTTTTATTGATCCTCAAGATAATCCAACCCAAACATTTGTCCCACCCGGGTATCGAACCCGAGACCTCAAGCACTACAATCGCATACACTACCACTACGCCACCGAGGCAGTTAAGAATTAGAATGTCTATAATCCATAGTAATATTATGAATTTAAAAGTACCTAACTCTGTCTGTCTGCCTGCTACGTTTTCATGGCTAAACCCCTGCACCGATGTCAATGAAATTTGGCATCTAGATACTTTGATTCTTGAGGAAAGACATAAGCTACTATTTACCGCCGTAACCGACCATAGAGCTATTATAGATAGAGTGGGGCACACATATGGCTGCCTGTAAGTGGAAACATCCAACGGTTAGAAACGGTTAGAGAGAGAAGATCGCGGTACAATATCTGTCTTTCTCTACTGACGCATGCGCAGTAAAGGACTAATAATGGTAATCCAACTAAACAACTAACCGTCGAATCGTTCATCTACGTGCATGCGCGAGTAGAGAGAGACAGTTGGGCACCGCGATCGTCTCTCTCTTTCTAACCGAGGTACGGCTGGAGGCCTGGCTCCCGTGCTCTATCCTACTAATATTATAAACGTGAAAGTTTGTAAGTATGGATGGATGGATGTTTGTTACTCTTTCACGCTAAAACTGTTGAACGGATTTGGATGAAACTTTACAGTAATATAGCTTATAAATCAGAATAACACATAGGCTACTATTTGTCGCGATAACCGATATATACGCGGGCGGAGCTGCGTGCAACAACTAGTCTATAATAACTCTATGTAACCGACAAACACGCGGACGGAACCGCGGGTAAAAGCTAGTAATTGTAAATTCTTTCTTTCTAGAACAATGTACCGCGCCGAAAGGGATGGCGAACCTTCTCCACCTCGCTCCCGTTCATCTTCTAGAAGGAACTCCGCGTCGTTATCCCGTCGTAGCAGCCTCAAGAAGGACAAAGAAGTAAAAAACACACTCTCCAGCACTCCTAGCTCTGCTACTTCTACACCGAAGAGAACTGTGAAAGCGCAGAACTTGGAGCTTCTTGTTACTGGGAAACAGATTGTAAAAAGGTATTATCATTAATCAACAGCATTCTACCTGGGCAAAGGCCTTCCTTAGAAAGGTGGCTTTGGTCTACTATACGACGCGCGCCAAACGGATTGATATTCTGTTACCTGTGCTGTTAAGCTATTGCTTCTTACCAACTTTCAATTTTCTATGTCAACAGGAAGCAGCTTTCAGGTTTTGATTCCCTTGCCCGCGTTCATGAGGCAAAGGGTAATAATTATTATTTTTAATATGATGTAACTAAAAATGTAATATTTTCGAAATTTTCCCTTTATTTGTGCTATAAAACGTTGCTTCATGCCAAATTTCAAGATTCTAGGACGGCTGGAAGTATCCTTTAGGTTTGATTCCCTTGCGAGTGGTTGCGAGTTTCCAAATTAATATGGGGCTTATATTGCTGTTTCTTGAGATTGCGTTAATATAGAAGTTTGATTTTGTTACAACTTAAAGGACTTGAGTATTTGATATGAATTTCAATTTAATACCTCTACGCGTTCATGAGGAAAGAGGTAGCAGTTTAAAATTTAAAAAAATAAAAAAATTTAAAAAGCAGCAGCAGAAAAAGCATAATTTTTTTGTTACATCATAATGTAACAAAAAAAAATTGCTTTTCACAATTTTTTCTTTATCTGTAGGTACTATAAGACGTTGCTTCGTACCAAATTTCAAGATCCTGAGTTCACGGGAAGTACCCTGTAAGTTTTGATTTCCTTGCGAGTGTTGAAAATTTGCATCATAAACGACTTATTAGACGAAGTAACTAAAAATTTATACTTTTCGCAATTTTTCTTTTATCAGAACTATAAGATGTTGCTTCGTACCAAATTTCAACAAGATGATTTCACGGGAAGTACCCTGTAGGTTTTGATTGCCTTACGAATGTCGCAAATTTGCAACATAAACGGCTGTATCAGTGGCGAACCCAGGGGCTTTCGTTCTCATTCAAGTCTCTTAGTGAAAAAAATATTGTAAACCGTATTATTATTTTTTAAAAGGAGCAACAATGGAGTTTCTTGCCAGATTCTTCTCCATGAAGGGTAGGCTGCACTTGGAACTGGCGACTAGAATCACTCGATTTTTTAATATTAAATATTGACTATTCATAAGTGCCTGTAAAATAAGTGTCTATATGAATAAAATATTTTTGAGTTTGAGTTTGAGTTTGGGGGGATATGGGGGATATACCAACCCGAAATATTTATTTTCAATAATAAATTTAACGTCACGATTGTATTGGTACCATATATGTTACCGGCAATATATGTAATCCGGTATTCTACACAATACCTAGGCAATGTATGCAATACATTATACATAACAAATTGTTTATGCATTTTTAAGGTTAACAAAAGATGGTATTCCCCCCCCGAAATAAATTCCTAGGTTCGCCACTGGGCTGTATCTATAGATTGCGTTGGCTTATAAGTTTGATTTTTTCACAGCTCCAAGGGGCAGTAGACCTGAGTATTTCATATGAATTTCAGCTTGATACATTCACGCGTTCCTGAGAAAAAGGGTCTTGAGAGACAGACAGACGGACAACAAAGTGATCCTATAAGGGTTTTTTCCTTTTGAGTTACGGAACCCTAAAAACCATTAAAATTCAAATTTTAACAAAAAAAAACCGACTTCAAATTGAAAACGGGAAGCACCAGCTTTCAAATAAAAAATCGGTTCACCCAGTCGAAAGTTCTAAGGTAACAAACATAAAAGAAATACAGTCCAATTAAGAACCTTCGGTAGACTGTGTTGCTTTACGGGTATAATAATATTCGTCGAACTGAAAATCTCTTTCAGAGGCGACCGAGCCAACTCCTTACCAGGTTCTTACCGTCGTCCATCTGTGGATTCCACAGCGAAGACCAGGAAACCAGTGGAGACGAAGAGAACGAGCGAGAGAATTGTCTCGCAGTCTTCTAGGAGTCAAGAGACTTCTTTAGAAGATGATATGTCTTTGGATTTGTCACAGGTTAGAAATAATGACGTGTGCTTTATATATAGGACTGATAGCGAATTCAAACCTCACATTTAAAACACTTAGTGTGTTTATCAGTGTTGAAAACGAAAGTCTGTAATTAGATAGGAGTCTAGAACTGAGAAATCAGCTAGACCTTGAAATAAACATATCTTCGATGTTTATATGTCTATCAAATTACCAGGTATCCGACTTCGAAGACAACAACTCAAAATACGGAGTCAAGAAGTTCCAAGCTCTAGCTACATCCACTCCGAAGATAATCAAAGGGAAACCTCGAAGTGCTTCGTTGCAGAGTCAGATCCACTCCCAAAGAGTGGAGACCAGAAGAGCACAGAAGTCTCTTGACAGCACCAAGCAGAGTTTCTCTTACAGCAGAGATAGCTTCAAAACTTCTTCTACGAGCAGTCCTCATAGGTGAGATTAATTCTAGAGACTACTTATCATCTTTTTTTTATTATTTATTATTATCTTCCTAGCCTATAGCATTCGCAAGATTATTTGGAGTCGGCTACTAGTTCAACCGGTTTTACCTGAATATCAGTTTTTCCACGGAGCGACTGGCATTGGACCTCCGCAACCCTGAGGGTGAACTGAATTCGAAAATGAACTAGTTGTCAGTATATTTGAGGGCACTGACCAACGAGGCAGGTAATTCTAGAGACTACTCTTTTTTTATTATTTGATGGCCTGCCAAAGTGACTCAATTCAGGTTGATGGAAACCTAGAGTCGAATCCAAGAATGTGGGACACCATACTCACTTCGAATGTAGTCAATGCAGTATGGTGACCCACACTATGGCGGCCTAGTGAGATGCTTTTTCACGATCCTCTTAGAGGACTCGGGATCATAGTGGGAGGAAAACACGTGCGCTGGTAGTAATTTCCAAGGTTTTGACTGCTCGGCACAGGAAGGAAGAGCCGAACCGTTTAGTTCGAGAGTGTATTTCTACCACTCTGAGGCGGTGACTTCCAAGGACTCCTCTACTTCTACTTTCTTACATCATGAGCAGCTGCTGTCCGTCCGTATGGTGATGGAAGAATACGGAGTATAACCACCTCTATTCACCCTGTGGGTGTCGTAAGAGCCGACTAAGGGAGCGAACTACCAGGACAACAGCACTGCAAAGAGATGGAAAACTTCACTCTTCTTTTTAAGGCACCAATTCGAACCTAACCCGTTGCTAGTTGGCTGTCTAAGTCTCTATGATCAACAACGTTTATTAGTACATTCTTGGTGTACTATACCACGCCGGAATGGGGTCTATGTCAAGTTATATTTCTCTTTGCCCTTGTACCGTAATCAAACATGTTTGTCTTGTTTCTGATGTCCTAAAAGTATTTTTGTCATTATTACAGATATGGTACAGAGTTAGATTATTCCTCTGTGTCCCCGGAGTACTCTGGACAATCGTCCACAGATATGTCTCCAAGAGCTAGCCAGCTGGACCAAATCTTGTCACCAAGAAGTCAAGATCTTCAGTTGTCCAGGTATGTACTATAGAGATCGCGTGGGGACAGTAAATACAGGTCAACTGCGAATCGTACACACCTCACATTAGGTATAGAACAAAATGTAATACCACTGCGAATATCGAAAAGCAAGTAGATGGAGTGGTAAAAAGGACGTTGTGGTTTATCATAGGTAAAACAGCAATAGATGGAAGGCATATTCTGATTAATTGCATGTGAAAACGCATTGATGGATGATTTATTTAAAAGTAGCAATAATTTCCATTTCTATCTCACATGGGTCTATGTGTTCTTTATGTCCATTTTTATACATTCTGTGTGCTAGAAGAAACGTAAATCCGTCATGAGGGCTGCCGACAGAAGTAAAAACTCAAAACTATAAATAAACAGTTGTTAAAAAAGGTCACCTCAAATGAACCTCTTTTCTATTTAAATAAAATGCGCGATAAAAATATAGCTCATGGAAAGCGTTCGGTGACTTTCATAATTTTTATTCATCTAAAAAGTGCTCAACGCGCCTAAAGAAGTTTTATCTTCAATAATCTTTAAAAATCCGTTTTCTCATTTAAGTTGCTGCATCTCTACGTGGGGTGACTGCAGTGAACCGAACACGAAAGTGGAACACCGTTGCGATGGAGAATGGACCTCCTTCTGGGCAAACTATAATAACTCCCTTTCAAAAGTGCCCATGAAGAACTACTACGACCAATGTCCCACACCTTACAGAACTGATACTTTCGATTTGGCTGACTTCGGAGAAGTTGGTAAGTAGAACTCTTTATAGATTATGCTATCCTAGTACCTCTGAACCGTAGAGCGATACGGTAGGGAGTAGCCAGAGTCTAAAATGTGTATGTGTGAAGACGCCCCCGCAACAAACGACAGAGTGATTTGTATCGGGAAAAGATCCTATGCTACTTCCCTCCGCAGCTCAGGTCCGCCTGTGTTGCTTTATCCTCGGAACATATCAAATCCAATTTTTTTTTTGTAATAGACGACACTATTTTTGGAGATATTGGTGAGAAAACTCTTTTATAAATTATGCGTCCATGGTACATGTGATCAAACTAAATTCTATTTTTTTGTTTTAATATGGGCAGAACCTGCCTTTTAATCAAGTTGACATTCTATTCTACAAACATAAATGAAATAGAAAACTAACAAATGCATAGAAATGACGTCATTTCTACGCTAAGACACAAGAAGATAGAGGCATTGGCGATTGTAGAAGAGATTGGACGTGAAACACACTTGCATCTTGGCGTGTTAGAGAGAGCTAGGCATAGAGTTATTATAGGTTGAGTAGGGGAGCCAAGCCTCCAGCCGTCCCTCGGTAGAGACAGATACTGTACTGCGATCTTCTCTCTCTTTCTAACCGTTGGACGTTTCCACTTACAGGCAGCCATATGTCTGCCCCACTCTATCTATAATAGCTCTATGGAGCTAGGTCCCCAGACGAACAAAATAATTCTTTGAAGCTATGCTACTTGTGACCCATATCACCATTTTTTTATTTTGTTATAAAAAGATCACAAATTTTAACAAAAAACCGACTTCAAGAACAGATCCAAATTGAAATGGGACTACACGGAAAGAACCAGCTTTCAAATTCGGTTTACCCAGACGAAATTATATGAGGTAACAAACATAAAAAAAAATACAGTCCAATTGAAAACCTCCTCCTTTTATGAAGTCGGTTAATAACCTCGTCCTTTTTTGAAGTCGGTTAATAAGGCAAACTCGCCACCTCGTGAGTGAGGTTGAGGTTGTTGGAAGAGCAACTCCCCCTGCTTTAATTTTGGGGGTGAAGGGGGTTCATTACAACCAGATTATTATCACAAATTACAATTTATCTATCCCTTGCAGATTTTTCAGACGTCTCCAAAAAACGTTCTCCAGACAACATGGATGCTCTCAACCACATAATCCGCAACCAGGGTCTGCATCTGACCCCTCGGGAGACCCAAAATATGATCAAATGCGCACATTTACTTGGCAACGTTCTCACAAAAGCAATAGAAAGAAGATCAAAGTCTACTGACCCAGAAGATCCTGAGCTTCTATTGAGAAAGAAGACTATGACACTAGATCTGAAAGAGACAATGATACCAGCAGACGTAAAGGAGGAAAAGAGAAGTGAGACTGTCACGACACAAACGGACATTTCGCTACCGAACACCAAAAGCGCGCCAAGAATTTTCGAGAACATTCTGCGTCAGTTATCCAGAAGCTCTATAGATGTAAGTAAAATTGAGAACAAAGATAAAGTAGAAGAGAAGAAAGAGAAAACAGAAGACAAAGAGAAATTGGAAGTCAAAGAAACTGTCGAAGAAATAGCGAAAGAAGTTGACAAAGAAAAGGCAGAAAAACTTGGAATAAAAGCAGAGATATTGAAAGAAAATGCAGAGAGTAAAATAGGAGAAGATAATACTAAATGTTGTGATCAATCAGAAGAAGAAAATAAAAAAGAAATAATTGAAGTGAACGTTGGAAAAGAATAAACATCAACAAGTCGTCTTAAAAGTCGTGCAAAAGAATAATGTAAAAAATATGTATAATAGAAAAGAAATCCTTGAAATATTCTAATAAATAAATATGTATATGTACTTCTTTGCTACTGCCTCGTTGGTCTCGCGGTTGGCGTGTACGACTGCTGATCATGAGGTCTCGGGTTCGATTCCTGGGTCGGACCAAATGTTTGTATGATCTACAAATATTTGTTTCGGAGTTTGGGTGTTTTCTATCTATAATATGTATGTATTTACAAAAAAAAAGTATATATGTATTTGTATCAGTTGTCTAGTACCCATAACACAAGCTCTGCTTAGCTTGGGACTAGATGGCGTTGTGTGTTAAAATGTCCGAAAATATTTATTATTATTACACTAGATGAGATAATTGGTAATACACTGAGAGAAAATGTAAATACGTAAAAACTGAAGCATAAAGTAGAAAGAGATATTACTTAAATGGATTGGAAAATGTAAGAAAACCCGAGCCCATTTGGGCTAATTTCCAATTTATAAACTGCATAATTATATAGTCCGATTATCAAAAGTATTTTATTATAATGTAAATACATAATATAAACAAAGTATGTTGTAAAAAATGTTGAAACGTTTCAAACAAATAGTTACATTTTCTACTGTTAGAGGCGCTGGTGTCGATATGTTTAAGGAACGCATCATGGCGATCGGATATTTAGCCAGTTAATTATTTTTAAAAGCAAACAATAATACTTTAATTAAAGATGAATTCTAGTTAAATATAGCTACGATAAGTTCCGAAGGTAATTTAAATATGTTCTTTAATGTAATCATTGCAGTTTAACACATCAGATTATATTTTATAATAACGCCTGCTAGAACTCGAAGAGCAATGTGGAAAAAAACACATTAGTATAATATAATGTGTAATTTCTTAAAATAACTTATTGTGCCTCCGAAATATTGTTCATCCATGTTAGGATTTTGATATAAAACAATGTTTAAACAAATATGGCGCACGGTAGTATAATTATCATATATTTGTAACACATTCTTATTTTTTGTCTGTAAATGACATGATACAAAAGTTCATACACTGACAGAAAACAGAACAGACAGACAAAAAACAATAGTTAATGATTAATGTCGAAAACTGACCAAACCATGTCTATTTTTTTTAAATCTGGTCACATTAGGCCAAGTCTCTTTATATTTAAAACTAACTGACCCATGCAACCTCGTTTGCGTTTCCGATTGCCCGTAGCGTAATAAATTTTCCCCGTTTTAGAAACATTCTTCATTGGTGCTCCGCTCCTATTAGTCTTAGCGTGATGATATATAGCATATAGCCTTCCACGATAAATGGGCTATCTAATACTGAAAGATTTTTTCAAATCGGACAAGCGGTTCCTAAGATTAGCGCGTTCAAACAAACAAACTCTTCAGCTTTATAATATTAGTTTATTAGTAGAGATGGGCCGATCATTACTTTTGCCGACTAGCCGACTAGCCGATTAGTCGGCTCTAAAAGGCCGAATCTAAATCTAATCTAAAACTAATCAGCCAAACCGATCATGGTTACGGACATTTCCGTAACTCTTCGTTTACAGCTGATTCGCGCCCCAGTCGCAAACGCCGCCTGCGAACCTTGTTTCTTCATTTTTGCTTCTGTAAGGGTCGTAGTCGGAGGTGTGTTTTAGTGTAAAAAATATTTTTGTGTAAAGATATTATTATTATTGTTGATTGAAGTGAAGAGTTAAATGAAAAAGAAAATCAATTGTGCCGATGTTTTTTAAACAAGTGGACGATGTTTTTTTGTTTTTTTTTTTATTTGAAAGCCTGCCAAAGTGATTCTGCTGAGCGTGATGAAAGCTTGAGTAGAACGCAGACAATGCAGTATAGCGTCCTATACTATGGCGGCCAAGTGAGATGCATTTTCTTACGTCGCCTACAGGACCCGGGATCATAGTGGAAGGGAAAACGTGCGCTGGTAGTACCAAACAGTTAAAAACTGCTCGGAACAGGAAGGCAGAGCGGAACCGTTTAGCTCCAAAACGTATTTCTACGACTCTGAAGTGGTGGCTTCTAATGCCAGTACGTGTTGTCCTGTAGAAGATGGGAGAACGTGGGATTAGTTGGAAGAGCTCTTCAGAATACTGTCCATGGTAAAAACGCTAGAGGACTGTCACAGAGGCGATATCTCTCCGCAAGTGCAAAGGCTCAAGGGACTCGGTGGCATCGGGACTGTTGATAATGCGGACTGCTGGCCGCTGCAACCGATCAAGAGCATCAAGCAAATTCTGTGTGGATTCATTAAAAAGATGAGAACAGTCCTCCACGAACGAGCGAACATGGGTGTTATAAAGAAGAAAGATGCTCGGGCGCAAAGAACTGTCTCACCCTATTCAGTACGCGAAGTTTCCGCGAGGCCGCCTTAGTAATGCTCTTGTTTTTTTATGTGTTTGCTGCCAAAATGACTCTGCCCTGCCTGATGGAAATCATGAGCAGAATCCAAAAGTGCTGGTCACAATCCTCAATGTAGGTGGTAGGTAGGTAATAAGGACAATGCTGAAGTGTGTGGACACACAGAACAGCGTGACATGGTGAGATGCTTTTTCACGACCCGCTGCATGGACCCGAGATCGTAGTGGGAAGGAAACACGTGCGCTGGTAGTGAGTTCCAAGTTTTGACCGCTCAGCACAGGAAGGAAGAACCGAAGGGATGAGTGCGAGAACGTATGTCTACCACTCTGAAGCGGTGACTTCCGAGGCCGGCACGTGTTGTCCTATAGAGGAAGGGAGAGGAGAGGACCAGTTGGAAGAGCTCTTCAGAACACTCACCATGATAAAGGCAATAGAGGACTGCCATGGGGGCTATATCTCTTCGCAACTGCAGAGGCTCAGCTCAAGGGACTCGGTGGCTTAGGGACTGTCGCCAATGCGGATTGCTCGCCGCTGTAACCGGTCGAGAGCGTTAAACAGATACTGTGCGACACCATCGCAAAGATGAGAACAGTACTCCACACACGAGCGAACCTTCTTTTTTTTTACGCGGGAATGCATTGTGCACCATACCCTCCGTGGGGGGGGGGGACACACGAAGGACAAGTGTAGGACTCGATGGTCTACCCACTAAACCCTGCGGCGGCTTACCTCGGCAGTCGGGAGGAACTCCAGAAACGCATCAGCGGTTTCTGGAAACCCTCCTGCCATATCTTATGACTGAGGTACATCCCGGGGTAACCATAGTCACCCGTTCTACACAGTAAGAGTCGGAACACCAACCCTCCTTAGACGACAACCCCCGGCCGCACCGGGGTGTCACCGGTCTCGGGCCGTTTGTAGCGGCCACATCTCTCAACGTCTTTCCAACGTTTTTCCTCAACGTCTGCTAGCTTGACTGCAAGTTGTCCAAAATATCGCCCATGGACTGTGCTTTTGTCTGCCTAATAATTATCATGTTGCCATGGGCTAACATTGTGGGCTAAAGAAGAAACAGTGTGGGCGACAGGACGGAGCCCTGAGGTACGCCAGCGTTTACCTCTAGAAAATCAGAGGTCACGCCGTCGCATTGGACCCTAATGCTGTTATGTGTAATCAATGTCAATGATTATTTCTCGTGGTGGAAAGGAAAAAAAGTGCAAACACTACAAGCAAACATTTTGTTTATTAAATGTCAGATATGTTTGTTATAAGCAAGTAATTTTAGAAACTGGTTACCAAAAGAAAGATTGCTTTGTTTTACATTTCAAAATGTCTAAAACTGATTATAAAATAAAAATTGACAAATATATTAATGAGAAATACATACAAAGTAATAAGCCGAATAGTCGGCGCTTTTTGCCGACTATTCGCCGACTAATCGTCGACTACGATTGTTGCCGGATAGTCGGCTTTACCGACTAGTCGGCACATCTCTATTTATTAGATAAGTTCAATAACAAGTAAAATTTTAACAAAATAAAAAGGTTTGACTCGATTTCTCTTGGATGCCATCATCAGATCTTAATGTCCTTATCATGGTACCACTGGCGAGATATCACCTTTCCATTAAAAAAAGAATCATAAAAATGGGTTCATAATTGAGAACCTCCTCCTTTTTGGAAGTCGGTTAAAAATGTGTCTAATTTATGTATTTCTAACAGTTTTTGAAAGTCAGTCGTATAAGTTTGAATACTTGTTTTTACTGATGTGGTGGAAAATCCATAAAGCTATTATAGATAACTATAATAACTTTAGGGGAAAATCCCTTCGGAATTTACTGACAAAACATTTGTTTGCCAACAATAAATATGGCCCACACTTAGAGCATATATACATAAAGGGGCTGCTGAACGGGTGGAAAGCGTGATCGGATATCAAATTAGTTCCATTTATCGCCGTGGGACTTTTTTTGTGAGAAGAACTCTAGTAGCGTGTGTGTGATGTAAATTTAGTCTCAAAGTTGGCAACTATGAACTGTCAATGTAGCTCTGTGTGTTCTATTAGTTAAAGTCTGTAAAATTTCTTCTATTTGTTGTATATATATACATATACAATGTCTAGTCAGTAAAATAAACCCTATCAACTTATGTACTAGTCTATTTTTATAATTGTAGTTATGTGTATACGTATAGTCACATAAGATGTGTAAAATCTGTCATCCCACATACCAGGACCAGGACCACTCTACCCTCTGAAGTGTCGTGACATTTATTTCCGAAATCGCTAAAGTGTCACGTGGTTTTAGGAACTTCCGGTACATTTTCGGCTCTCATTGAAATTCCGATTTGCAAAAAAAAAATTTGGGGCTATAAACAATTTTGGTATTTATAATGTAGGTATTTCAATCTATTTGTAATGATATTGGCACTACACACACACACAATAAACAAGACACTTGTTCGAAGTTACTTGGATGGTTTCGTAGTCATCGAGTCACAGATATCCTTAGAGCATACATATATAGAGAGAGCTCTGAACGAGCGGAAAGCGTGATCGGAGTAGAGAGACCGAGTCTAGGCAGAGTCTATCTCTCTCACACAGTCTCCGTGATTGGTTGGTGCATTGCGCATGAGCTGAGGGTTATCTTGAGAAAGCTTGCGTGAGGAAGATAGACTCTGCCTAGACTCGGTTCATCACTCTCTCTAATCCCATCACGCTTTCCCTCGTTCAGCGCTCCCTCCATTATCTGTATGCTTTAGGCAGAGATCAATCTAAGGACTGGTCCAATCAAATAGCGTGCTTTCCCGCCATCGTGTAACGCATTTCCGTCCCTTTTTAAATAGATGTTACTCATCTACATGTATATGTTAGCAATATAGATATTTATGTAAACTGTGTGCTCAAATGTATTATAATTTTAAAGAGAGAATATACGTTTTATTATGTCTATTTTGTGTTGTTCAATAAACGTTATTGGTGATATACCTATGTATTTTCAAGTTATTAACTATTGCTGTAACTGCTGACCCCCGCAACCTCGTGTGCTCTAGTATATCTATACTAATATTATAAACGCGAAAGTTTGTAAGTATGGATGGATGGATGGATGTTTGTTACTTTTTCAAGCAAAAACTACTGAACGGATTTGGATGAAACTTTACAGTGTAGTAACGTAAATATGTAGGTGTATGTAAATAAATAAGTCCACAATACACAAGAAAAGGAACGAAAGTTTATTTTAGAAATTACACACACAGAAGTTACACTACAATATATAAGGAGAAAAGTATTAAGGGAATAACAATAGTATAGAACAATCTAAGGATAATTAAATTAGCGCGGCGAGATACATATGATTAGCGTTAGGACCGGGACGGTACTGCCTGCCCTCATATTGGCTCATATAGTGCGGCTCGCCCGCACTCGCCGGCCGGCTGATAATAGGTTAAGACTGTAGTCCTTGAGCGAGGAAATTTGTGATTGAACACCCACATTCATATTTTACATGCACACAAACGCATCGGCCACTGTTGCATACTAACCCTGGCAACTAATAAATTTACTTTCGGTTTTTTCTTCTAGTTACATATTCATTAACTGTTCGCCTTTGAAGAATGTTTAGAATGTCCTACAAAGCACGCAATGTATCTTAGTCATATCGGAAAGCCCGCGGGCTTTAAGTAACTCGTCAACGGCCGAGAATGGGGTTCAAGTGTACCTATTCATTTTTAATTCATTTCAAGGACAAATAATATATTTTACACAGTATAAAATTAAGTCGCTCGCGCTATCTGTCAGCTTAGATCTTTTACAGTAATCAACGGATTTTTATGCTATGTTATGAAATAAAATTTGTATGATATATGTTATATTAATGGAACATAATGTTTCTTAAAAATATAATTTTTGATCGCTTTTATTGCTCATATTGACTAAATTTTACTACATAGATCTTACTTACTTACGTACTTTTTTCACTTTTTCACAAAAAACGACGCTGAAAAAGTATGAAACAAGTTTTGAAAAGCCGTAGTCACGTGTTTTTAAGAGTTATGGTACGTTTCTATTTTAATTTAAGTTTTTCCTTTTTTTTATGTAAAATGTTTCGGTGTAGTGATAATAATAATTTATATGCAAAGTATATTTTAAATACCTAACATAGAAATATAAAAAAAATTGAATAAATACAAATGCTAATAATACCTATATATATATTTGAAATGTACAAGTAACACCCTTTCCGATGATACCAAACACGGCATATTTATGTCAAATTCATTTTTTAATACAGTACTTTATGTCGGCTAGAGGGCGCCACATTAAATTGAGTGACGCGTCATATAGCCTATAAGCAGCGGACGATCAAGACACTTCTAACGATACCTCATTTATCCAGTTCTAATTAGTAGTTAAGGAGCTATGAGGGAACAGATGAACATACATACATAGCCTGTCAAAATCATAACCCTCCTTTGGCTTTGCCGTGGTCGGGTAAAAAAATAAAAAAATACAGTTAATTTATAAACTCCTTCTTTTTTTAAGACGGTTAAAAAACAAACTATTTGTCTTAAAATTAATATTAAGAGTGTAAAACTTTGAAATGGAAATTTCCTTAAATATATAATACTAGCTTTTACACAGAGCTTCGCCCACATAGATTTTCATCCCCTGATTTTGAGAGATTTTGACCCCTAAGGGGGTAACCCTTAGGGGTGGAATTTCAAAAATTCCTTTCTTAGTGCTCACTTACGTTATATAAAGAACCTACATGCAAAATTTCAGGATTCTAACTTCAGCGGTTTGGGCTGTGCGTTGATCTCTGGGTATGTCAGTCAGTCAGTCACCTTCCTCTTTTATTTATATAGATTACAGATATCAGATAATGTAAGGAATAGGGCATATATTGTTTTACGATTCACCAATTGATTAAATTCGAACTTAAGGGATGAATAACAATGGAAATGACGTAAAGTGTAGATGGGACCCTTTTTTACAATTTTTGTCTGTCTGTCTGTTTGTTTGTGCCGGCTAATCTCTGAAACGGCTGGAGCGATTTTGACAGGATTTTACTGATAGGTAGCTGATGATATAAAGAGTAACCGCGGTTGGTGTAGTATCGCGGGTAAGACCGTGGGGCTCAGCTAGTTTTTTTTTCAAAAAAGACAACTTCCGTATATATCCAATAAATCCTGTGTCGCGGGGGACTTTACAAACATACATGAAACGGACACAATGGACACCCAGACTCAGAACAACAATTCGTGAATCACACAGTGTTGTCCCATGTGGGATTTGAACCCACAACACCTGATACAGTAGGAAGCGGCGAGGCAACCGCTTAAACCACTAGACCAACCATGCAGTCAAAAATTAAACTGTAATTTTAAGGTCTTTCATTATTTCAGTAGTAGTTATTCAATTCTAACAGAAATCATAAAAAAAAATTCTTTTTACTTTTTTAAAAACAATTTCTCAAAGTGTCTCGGTCTGTCAAAGTGTATTCAAAGTACTCGTCAAGACAAATCAAACGACTCCAAACTCGATAGGTTCCGTCGTTACAAAGTTCCTATGACCACCTTCCAGCTTCAACATCAGATCAGCTCCATGTCATCATAATATAGCATTGTCACGCTATATACATATGCCTACAAAAATTCAACACAATCGGTTGAAGATATCTGCAAAATTGAGTTGCAAGATTCCGTCTTAACAAATATAGTTAGATATATACAGAGCCGTCTTAACCTAAGCGGGGGCCCCTGGGCACATAAGAATTAGGGGCCCTTTTGGAAAGTAAATAAAGTGTATAATGCTAACATTTTTCTATTATGAACATTTAATAAGAGTAATCGTGTATGCTGTTAGTTTATGGGTTACAATTACCATAATGGTTTATTTCAGGTTTTGTGTTAAGCAAAACCTTCTATTTATTATTACGTGGTCGGGTTCGCCGAATTTGAGAACTAAGCCTTCTGACGTGTAAAAGAGACTTTATTATAAACACTCTTAAAACCACAGAATAACTCAGAATAATAGTCCTTAATGACCGTCTAGGTCACTCTGTTAATCACTTATATCACTCAGATATTTTTTGCACTGTAGCTCAAACTAAACTGCCTTTTTATACTAGATACCGCTATTAGTAGATTATTTAGGAAAGTTTAACAGCCTCTTGAAACGCCCGGTTCCGAAAAAACAAGCCAACCGCGCGACAATCAGCCTATATTCGACGCTATGTATATTCCCTTAAGTTTATTATTCTGTGCCTCATCGAATCCGACTAGAACTTTCTCGGCTAAACCGACTGACGAGTCTTTTTCTGGAATGTTCATTTTTCGTAACATTGCATCGCTATTGCTACCACGCCATATTGCTGCTATATTTTGCCAGTTGGTGTATATGCACTACTTTAAACTCGATTGTCGCTGAATCCTGTGGGTCATGTCGTTAATCCGGTTAACCTTATACGGACCCTCCCACATGGTCTGTAGATTTGGGGCTTTTCTATACATACGTGTCGAGTTATTCAGCCAAACCAGTGCACCTTTATCAAAACCGTTTGAGCACCAGCCGTATCGGGTTTTCGCGTTCCCGCTCGCGATATCAACTGCAAATACTGCAATTAGTTTCCAGTCCATTATACAGTTGCTGGTATCTTGGTTTCGCATCTGTGGGCCTTTTTACAGCAGTATGCAAGTTTTTTTTAGGACACCACTACGACAATAACCTTGCACATCTTGCTGACACTTCTTGACATTAGGATGGCCTCCTGAAGCTCCATCGTGAACTTCATGGAGAACGTCCAGAATCTTAGATTTTGGCACAATTATCTGCAGGTAGAACTTTCTGCCGTTGGTTTTCTCCCATTTCCGGTAAAGTATCCCGTTGTGTAGAACCAAGCTATCTCATTGTGCCCAGTAAACTTTAGTAATAGCGCTTGCAGATGATATATGACTCCAAGCAGGTCTAGATCAGTGTGCTTACCATGTGATAAGTTTCTTTAGATGAACGTCATTCCCCTGTGTTAACTTCATTGTTTCATCTTCACAGGGTCCTAAAAGTCAAGCTTCGAGTTTGAAGCAAGATTTCGAGTTTCGAGCCGGAGTACATTTTCTCATCGAGACATATTCTTTGGATTGTCTCATGAAGTCACCTTTTATATGTTGTTTAGCATGATTTCCCAGATTGGTGCCTTGGAACGTGCGTCTTAAATCAACAAACTTTTTTTTGCAAAGTTTCCTCAACAGCTCCTCCAGGCAGTCCCATATTTTTTTCAACTTGGACATCTACTAACTCTTTAGCGGATTACTTAGCTGCAGATGAACTCTCTCACCATATCTGTAGCACATGATCCCAGGACACCTCTTAAAAGAAGACTTGATCTCTTTTATTTCCTCTGAGACTTCCGTTTTGGGTTGGTCGGATAACCTGTCAAACCGCTTCGACCTCCAGGGCGTGTGCCAGTACTTCACTGTTACTTGCAAGTCCTTGATGCTGTTTATGAAAATCTGCACGTTGTTTGCTTTTATCATCTACGCTTTCCGTACGAGGTTCTCAATTTCCAACGTACATTGCTGCAGGCCTTCTCCTGGGCATTGGGCTCCACTGCATATCTGGGAACGGAAGCAATAACATGCATACGGTAGTCTCTTAAGAACTTTATGGCCCCACCGGCCTTCAAAAATTTGTATGAAAATCCTTATTAATGGGCTCTTGATTAAAAATCGCTATCACTACTATAAAACAAAGTCGCTTCTTCTGTCTATCTTTTTTTTATGTATGGCCCGCCAAAATGACTCTACTCTGCCTGATGGAAAGCATAAGCAAAATCCAAGAGTGGTGGTCACCATACTCATTACGAATGCAGACAGTGCAGCATGGCGACCCACACCATGGCGGCCTAGTGATGCTTCTGTATATTTTAGTCTAGTCAACAAGTATGAAACTTATTGACTAGACTATTTGGGCCTCCGGTCTCGCACTCACCAACGAAATACGACAGAACGAACGCTGTCATTTTATGTTGATTTTCTGTGCGAGGGTAGTACCGCCCCGGTCAAGCCGGCCCGTTCGTGCTGAAATCAGCGTGGCTCCACTACTCTACTACCTTTCAAAATCCCTCTGTCTGTCCCTATAAATGCTTAGATCTTAAAACTACGCAACGGATTATGAAGCGGTTTTCTTTAATAGACAGAGTGATTCAAGAGGAAGGTTTATATGTATAATATAAATAATAAAAAATATAAAACACTGATAATTTTAAAGATTTTCAATGTGATGTCGTAAATAAACACATTTTTGCGCTTATATTGCAAACGCTGGCTGAAACCTATGAGATAGATAAAAATAATGTACTACAGTATTGTATACCTTAAAAAGGGCTACAATAAAGTCTGGAGTGGTATATGTCTATCTCTCAGGGATAACCCACAATAACTGATTTTAAGCGATACAGCATTGATCCTTATTCAAATAAGTACCTTAAATACATTATGCATTTAATATAGACCAATTTGACCCTTAACAGTATGTAATTTAAATGAATATATTCGAAGATATTACAGATTTTAATGGCACGAATCGTGTCGTCAGTGGGTGCATTTATCTAAAATCCACACGTGCGAAACTGGGCGGGTCGCTAGTTGATAAATAAAATGTTTAAAAACATGAATAAATTATTCATACTTACCAGTTTTTAATTAAATACATAATTATAACCAACTTCCACGCTAGTGAACTATATTTTTTTGTGAAAAAATGTAATGTGCAGGTACGCAAATTATAACGAGAACATAATGTCCGATACAATGTTGTCGGTTCCTCGAGGCCCCCCTAATGACGGGGGCCCTGGGCACTGGCCCCGTGTGCCCTCATGGTAAAGACGGCACTGGATATATACATACACAGCAAGTTAAAAAAAAAACATAAAAATAAGTTCTGTGTTAAAAAAAATACTAAGTAATATTTTTCTTTGAAATTATTCTTTAAAAAAAATTAAATTAAATTCAAGAATACAAATTAACAGTTACAATTCAACACTCACTGGCAACCCACCCTAAAACTTGTCATTTACGTATTATAGAGCTCAGTGTGAACTACAAACGGACGTGGTGTCACCTTGAATATTCGGAGGGCACTGAATTTTTTGAGCGCGATAAAACTTATTTATTGCAATTTACGGGAGACGATATCTACGTACTAAAATGTATGGAACTTTTGTCGCTAAAAATGTATGATGTTTAGCCTTAGATTATGGCTTTTTGGTGAGAATTAATAAAAAACTAAAACGGTAAATCTTTTCTCCATACTTTTTTCTCGAGAAATAAGAAAAAAACATTTAAAATAGAGCACGAAATAGGACAGAGTGTGCTAATTAAAAAGGTCGATTTCGATGATTTTGATCTTTGTTAAGGCTTTTTTTCACAAAAATAAAGAATTATTTTATAAATGTCACTCGGTAGATTGGTAGACTGATTTATTAAACTACTGAGATTTTTTTTTTAGTGTCAAATATGAATTGAGTTGTTTGTGTTTTGCAAAACTGCAAGTGCCTTTACGCGCGTTTTTAGGGACGCGCCCCTTAACTATATAATTCAACGTACAAAATCTGTTGGTACGTTGAACATAATATTTTATATTATAAATAACATTTAATGTTATATATACATTAGATAATAATAAGGCATGTTCATATATATTTAATTTTTACAGTGAAAGTTTTTCAACTAATAATTATAATTAAAATAACAAACACAAATAAGTCTCCTATGTCACTACAACAGTAATATAGCTTTTAAATCAGAATAACACATAGGCTACTATTTGCCGTGATAACCGACATACGCGGGCGGAGCCGCGGGCAACAACTAGTACATTATAATCTGTGCTCGAGTGTGTCTCCTAAGTCCTATTGCCCGTAGCGTGACGTTATAACTAAAAATTTGGTTCCTTAAAAAAAGGTTATAGTGAATTAACCTGAAATTAAAATGTCAATTCTTTCATACATTGCCTTCGATCCCTTGGTTAGAAAGAGAAAGACGATCGCGGTAGCTAGCTGTCTTTCTTTACTGACGTATGCGCAATTAGCGCGGAAAAGCAAAATAGCAGAACGATTCGACGGTTAATTATTGTGATTAGATTACCATTATTAGTTCTTTACTGCGCATGCGTCAGTAGAGAAAGACAGATGGGGTACCGCGATCTTCTCTCTCTTTTTAAACGTTGGACGTTTCCACTTACAGCAGCCGTATGTCTACCCCATTCTATCTATAATCACTTTGGAATTAACGCGATTGCGAAAAAACGTCAGGCAAATCGTATGCTGTATCGTGGTATGATAAACCTTTAAATAAATGATCGCGTTAATTCCCGTAAAAATAATAAGGACAGTTTTATTATTAAAGAACGTTAGTTTTTTTTAGAAGAATGTTAGCTAAGCAGTAATTTAAACAAGGGAAATCAGGTGTTTTTTTGTTCCTTTATAGTAGGTACCTTGTAATAATAATTATTTTTACGGGAATTAACGCGATCACTTATTTCAAGGTATTACATACCTCTGTTTTGCCTGACGTTTCGACCAGGTTGCACTGGCCGTTGTCACAGGCTGACTGGCTCAGCAGCGCAAAAATAATAATTATTACATCATGGAACGCGAAAGTTTAAAAGTTCGTAGGTACCTTGTTAGTAAATGACCTCCCCAGAGTGAGGGCTGCCGGCTGGTTCTTTGGTAATCTCACTCCCTCAATAAAAAGCAACAAGTTATTTTTTTTTTCTTTTTAAAAATAACTCGCACACTAAGAACTTTCAAGGTAGTAGAGCCACGTTGATGTGAGCACGGTTGGTCCGGCTCGACCGGGGTGGTACTACCCTCTCACAGAAGACAAACCTACAGTGACAACATTCGTGCTGTCGTGTTTCGTTGGTGAGTGCGAGACCGGAGGCCCAACGATGCTGAAACATCACTAGGTCGCCATAGTGTAGGTCACCATGTTCCATAGTTTCATTCGCAATGAGTATGGTGACCACCACTTTTGGATTCTGCTTATGCTTTCCATCAGGCAGAGTCACTTTGGCAGGTTCATTATTTAAAAAAAAGCAGTATTCCTGTGTTATAGGGACTAAACATTATGAACCGAAACAAAGAACATATAGACTCAGAACAACAATTTGTGGATCCCACAGTTTTGTTCCATGTGGGATTTGAACCCACTTAAACTACTATGCGAACCGTGTAGTCACAATCATCAACTATGTTTATTTGACTGCTTGAGGTCTCGGGTTCGATTCTCGGGTCGGACCAAATGTTTGTATGATCTGCAAATATTTGTTTCGGGGTTTGGGTGTTTTCAGTGTATAAATAGTATTAAAAAACACCTGGATGACCGAGAGGGTCGCTCGGTATTTTTTTTAATAAATCGGTTTTTTGGCAACATTGGGACTATCCAAACGCCACCTTTTTGTTAATTTTCTTCCAATAGTTTAGTGGCGCCCTCTCTTGGTACGCCATGATACTGTTTATTCTGCACCTTATCCCAGTATAGTTTAATGTAGTTCGCTCGAGTTGCAATAGATGGCGCTATATGTACATTCATTTTATATCTAAAAATGAATTCTAGCTAGATAGATTTATCGCCCCCGAAAACCCCTGCATACAAAATTTCACGAAAATCATTTGAGCCGTTTCCGAGATTCAGATTATAAATCTATCTATATATATAAAAGCGAAATACCACTCACTTATTAATCACGAAATCTCAGAAACTATAACACCTACAGACTTGAAATTTGGCGGGTAGGTTCTTTATGGGGTGTAAACATCCGCTAAGAACGGATTTTACGAAAATCGACCTCTAAGGGGGCAAAACGGTGGTTGGAAGTTTGTATGGAAGTCCTATGTTTTTGAAGTAAGAGACTTGAAATTTAAAATGTATGGTCTATAGATGGCGTGGAAGTGTACTAATAATGTATCTAGCTTTTCCGAATACAATTAAAAATTATTTTCAAATAACTAGCTCCACGCGTACGAAGTACCAAATACCAATTATCACCCACTTATTAATCACGAAATCTCAGAAACTATAACACCTACAATCATGAAATTTGGCAAGTAGGTTCCTTATAGGGTGTAGACATCCGCTAAGAACGGATTTTACTAAACTAAATCAGGGGATGCAAGTCTGCGTGAGCGAAGCTACGTGCAAAAGCTTATATATATATACAAGAATTGCTCGTTTAAAGGTATTATAGATTAGATATGTATTTACAAAAAAAAAGTATGTATGTATTTATATCAGTTGTCTAGTACCCATTTTTTTTTTACGTGTGGAAATCCCCTCGGACCTTCACCCGCGCCGGGGTTTGCGGCGGGGCGGTGTGTCGGACTCGAACCGACTAAAACCACACGGTGTGCCACTCTGAGCCTGTGAAGGGAGGAGTCCGGGAACTGCTGTTATTACGCCATCCAGAGTTGTCTAGTACCCATAACACAAGCTCTGCTTAGCTTCGGACTAGATGGCGTTGAGTGTTAGACGTCCGAACTATTTATTATTTATATAATAAATAGTTCTGTGTCTATAAGTGCTGAAAGAAGACTCCCATAGCGTGTGTCGGTACGAATAATACAACAAATTTATATATATTCACATAATTTATTAAAAAAATATAACTAAAAATTCACAATTTGCATTATAATCAAAACTATACATCATATATTAGTTTATTTTAACTATAATTTAGAAGGTTATGGCCAAAACTCCCGGCTCGAAGGACCATGTGAGGTACCTCGACCAGGTTATGTCAAATGCATATTTTATTATTACTATTTACAACTTATAGATATAGCTAATAAGCGTATTTTTATTATTTAGTATTAATGACATTTTATATATATTTGTATTTTTTTTAACTTATTTTAATATTTTCTTCTATATTTGGTAGGTTATATACATATTATAGTTGATGAGGTGCAAAAAGCAGATGATTCACGTGTTGGAAAGCGCTTACCATCGGCTATGAAAGCGTGCATTTGTTTTTGAAGGTTGTATCAGATGAGATTTTTTTTCTATAAATCGGTGGGATTATTTCATCATCTTCAACACCCTTTAACAGGACAAAGGCTTTGAGCTTTAAATAACTATGTTCTAGGGAAAACCGGACACGATGGTTCATATTTTTACACAAAATTAGTAGACATCTTGAATAGGGTAGATGACACCTTAGTCAAATTAGTTACTTTTTATCATCTGCCAAAACGATAACTTTGTATGAAAAATGTACTAAATACAAACTTGTGACGTCACTGTTTTACACTACTCAATTGAGCAACATATTTCAATGTTCGTTTGATTAAAATTTGTAATACAAATAATAAGCTGTAACAATTATATTTTCCGAGATGTTTTGTAATATTCTTTTTAATGAAGGAGACATCGGTATTTATTTATGACACAGTCATCTACCCTATTGTTATTAAAAACTCAATATATACTAAAAAAAATACTCTATTTGTCATTAATACTAAAATTTACAAACTGAATATTGGGTTACAACATTCTTTGAACCAAAAAACAATTTATAGTCCCTATAATATAGTTTGATCTCCGTGACAGCTGTCATTAGTGTCATTTTATAACTGACGAGGTACATTTTACGTGTGAATTTTTATATATAGTAAGTATTGCACTTCATTTGTGATAAAACTGGCACGTTAAGAATGAAAATATATGTGATATATATACCAATTAATAAAATTTAAGTGTCTGTTTGTAATTTTGAATTGACAGCTTTTTACTAAATGCATATGAAAGTATAGACGATACTTACATCAAAAACAAAATTTTGTCTGTCTGTTTGTTTCGGCTAATCTCTAAGAGGGTTAAACCGATTTTGAAGGGGATTTGAGAGGACCGTTTCTACGTGGTAAGTGTAAAGGGATCCTCCCTTTCCCGGTCCACAATTACACTGGCAGATAGCTATCAAATAGTGAACAACATCCGATTCAAAGTTACTTCGTCGGTTACGAGAACAATCTGTCACAGAAATCAAGCTATATTTTAAGAACGAAACGAACGTCTAAAACGAACAGTGCATGTCACACCGATATTATTTTAATTTACTTACCAAATTGCACAAATTTTAGGGTCCAAGAAAACATTGCATAGCATTTTGAACTCTATTACAAGAGCAAAGTATTTATTAAGGGTTATAACGGATTTTGTTCTCTCTGCGTTGTAAATAGAACTCAAAATGCTATGTAATATTTACGAGTTTTAGACTTTCCGTTGTCAAGACGGCGTGATCTAACACTGTTCTAGAGACAATCAACACGGGAAGGAGTATCCATACGCAGGCGTTCCTCTCTGTCACAGTATAGGCACAAATGTACCTACGCGTTATACTGTTGCGATACAGAATGTATTCATGTGTGTGTGTGAAATTGTGAATGTTTTAATTGTTATGGGGGCGTTCCCCTCTGTCACAGTAATAAGTACAAATGAACCTATGCGTTACACTGATATGACATATAATGTATTTGTGTGTGTTAAATTGTTAATGTTTTAATTGTTGTGAGTGTTCCCCTCTCTCACAGTATAAGTACAAATTTACCTACGTGTTATGAGTGTTATGACACAGATTGTATTCATGTGTGTGTGTAAAATTGTGAATGTTTTGTTGTGTGTGTTCGTAGCGACAGGCGATTGTTTTTGTATGTAAGTGTTAAATGGGTATGTGTGAAGATGTCCTCGCAACAAATGACAGAGTGTTTTGTATCGGGACAAGACGCTATGGGTACTCCTGTTATGTGTTGTATGCAGACAACCCAACGATCAGTTGTTCATATAACTAAATAAACATAATTAATATAAAACAGAGACGAAGCGTAGACATATTGCAATCACTTGAAGAAAACAAAATTAAAAACATATCTCTTTTGAAAAGTAAAATTTCTTATCAAAATCTGTCTTTTAATAAAACTATATGTCTTTGTCGGGATTTGAACCCGCTGTACAAGTCAGTCGGTGTTAAAACAGATTTTATAACAAAACATAAGTCATAAAGAATTTATAGACCGCTACACGAGTTATAAAATAATATAATATTTTATAATAATTTAGTTTAAAATTACATAATGGAAGTCATAGACGTATTAAAGTGGGTCGAAAAATTTCGTTAAAAGAAAACTGAGACATCGTAATGGCGGCGTTTTTTTTTGTGTGAGTGAATTTAAGTTGGCCATTCTGTCTTTTTTTTCCTTTTAAGACAATTCCCGCACTAGGAATATACATCCTGTGTCGCGGGGGACTTTACAAACATACATGAAACGGATATAATAAACATCTTGACTCTGAACAACAATTCGTGAATCACACAAAGTGTTGTCCCATGTGGGATTTGAACCCACAACACTTGGAGAATTGGCAAGCGGCGTGGTGACCGTCTCAATAACAAGCCAACAGTGCAGTCTCATTAAAGACATTGAAGAAAAATTCACAGGTCTTTATTTATCTAAGAAACATATCTTTAAACAACCATTTTTTTAATTTAACGTTTTATGATTTAAATGATTTGGATGCGATTTTTAAACTTCACTTAACATTAAATATTTATTCAATTTCATTTTTTTTGTATTTTACCGCGTAATCCGTTTTGCAATGGCCGACTACTGTATGAATGTGAGTGATGACACACTTATTATTTAACTTTTAATTTTTTTATGGGCAAATGAGTAGACGTATCGCTAGATGGTAAGCGATTACCGCCGCTCATTGACACTTTTGCACTTTTGTTTTCGGCTTGCTTATACGCCTATTGTAGGTTGTAGGTATGTGATGTGTAAACACATGAGCAGGTAGCAGGTACAGGTTAGTGCATATCCCGATGCCGGCGCAGTAGTGTCAGCTCGGTCCTGTAGCGCGGGTCGAGCATGGCGGTGTACCCGCGCGGACGGCACAGCTCGGGGAAGCGCCGGTGGAAGGCGCGGTAGCCCGAGTGCAGGAGGTAGACCTCGGGGTAGCGCAGGGAGGGGTAGCGCGAGCTGTTGCTGCTGCGGTCTGACGCGCGGAGGTAACGGAACCTGGGGAGAACGTGGACATGACATTTGTATCGATGATAAATCTACTTAATATATACAGATAAATCAAATTAAAATGTCTATTTGTAATTTCAAATTAACAGTTTTTGCATATCAAACTCCGTAAAATTATTAAAAATATACAAACATATATAAAACGGACACAAAGAACACGCAAACTCAGAACTACAATTTGTTAAACACATATAGTGTTGACTCATGTGGGATTCGAACCCACAACACTTGGTGTAGCAGAAAGCGCCGTGGCGACCACTTAAACCACTAGGCCAACCGTACAGTCTGCCTACCTACTTAAAATATACAAATATATAAAATTTGAAGTGTCTGTTTCTAATTTCAAATTAAGTTTTTCATTAAATGCATATGAAAGTATATCCTAAAATTTTTTTGTTCTGGCTAATATCTGGACTAGACTGATTTTGATAGGACTTTCACCGGCAAATAGACTACTTATTTTAGACTATCTTCGCCCGGCGGTATTACCCGCTGGCCAAGTTAATATCTGTAATAATACTTACAATTTAGGTCCTCTCTCGATGGAAAACTCGCAATGCAGCACCAGAATATTGCGTTTGTCGCCATCACTCTCTGTGTTGACGGGTGTGTTTAAGAAGTCCTGCATCATTTCCTTTGTGAATATATTGTAAGCGTCGATAACATGTCCCCCTTCGTATTCGTAAGGGTACCGGCAGTCTATCACCTGAGGAAGGATGGCTACATTAATAACTTGCAACTTTAGAAATCGTTATTCAACCGGCTTCAAAAAAGGAGGAGGTTTTCAATTCAAAACTCATTTTTTTTATGTTTGTTACCTCAGAACTTTCGACTGGGTGAACAGACTTTAAGCATTCTTTTTAATTTGAAAGCTGGCGCTTCCCGTGTGGTCCCATTTCAATTTGGTCCAGTTCTTGAACTCGGATTTTTTTGTTAACATTTTTGTAGTTTTACTTCTTATATCTAAAGATTTTTTAAAAACAATTGTTTAAATATTTAGAAAATGTCTTGCATATTATGAAACTAACTTATCTTAACAGAATAATAAATAAAGAAATATTTCGGACATCTAACACACAACGCCATCTAGTCCCAAGCTAAGCAGAGCTTGTGTTATGGGTACTAGACAACTGATATAAATACATATATACTATTACATAGAAAACACCCAAACTCCGAACCAAATATTTGCAGATTATACAAACATTTGGTCCGACCCGGGATTCGAACCCGAGACCTCAAGATAGCAGTCACTCGCATATAAAAACAATCGCCTGTCACTACGAACTCACACATAACAATTAAAACATTTACACACACACACAAACACATTCTGTGTCACAACCGTGTAACGCTTGGCCCATTTGTTAACCCCCGACCAAAAAGAGGGGTGTAATAAGTTTCACGTGTCTGTCTGTCTGTGGCACCGTAGCTCTCGAACGGATGAAGCGATTTCAATTTAGTTTTTTTGTATGAAAGGTGAGTTACGTGCGAGTGTTCTCAGACATGTTTCATGAAAATCGGTTGAGCCGTTTAAAAGTTATGGGGGGTAACCGAATGTCTGCAAAAATATCATCGAGTGGGGTCTCAAATGAAAGCGCATAACGTGTTTTTTACTCTTTGAAGGGAATTTGGGTTATTATGTTGGGGTTTTTTTTAATTTTGAGAATTTATAGTTATGCTTATACTGTGACAGAGGGGAACACCTACGTATGAGTACTTGCTACCGTATTGCTTTATAGGTAACAAAAATTAATAATTACCTTAAAACTGCCAATGACATCTTTAAATTCTCCTTTAACTAATTTAGCGAGGGTTTCACAAGATATGCTCTTCAGGTCGTTATGGTCTCCAGTTGTTAGAGGCAAGGCGAACGGAACTGAGAAGTCTGCGATGAGATCCGGAATCAATTGAGCTGTAACAAGCAACGGAAATTGTAACACTTGTATATAAGTACGTTTGAACCGACAGGTTAAAGCGGAGTTTCACCCCCCCCCCCCTATTTATCCCTTGGCTGTTGTAAGAGAGAATTTAGGGATCAAACTACCAGGACAACAGCAATGCAAAGAGAAGGAACACTTGACACAAACCTTATATCAACCACTTCTTTCTTATGCAGAAGACCAAAACTTCTGTTCTAGAGTGGTAAAGAATACAGAAAGTCAGCACCCCTATTCATCCCTTGGGTGTTGCAAGAGAGGTTTTTTTTATGGAAGCAGACGTATCGCCTGATGGTAAGCGATTACAGCCGCCATGTACACCCGCAACACCAGAGGCGTCACAGGTGCGTTGCCGGCCTTTGGGGGATGGGGATGGGGAGGGGTATAGGCCTCCGGTATCCTCAGTCACTCGGTGAAACTCAGCGCAAGCGCTATTTCACACCGGTTTTCTGTGAGGCGACTCCGGTCGAGCCGGCCCAATGCATGCCGAAGCGTGGCTCTCCCACGGTATAGCGTGATAATATAAAGCTGACTAAGACAATGTACCAGGTCAGTACCAGGAGATCAGAACTATCAAAGAGGTGTATGAAAAAATAATTTTGCTCATCACATCATTGTTTATATCGGATGGGGATTGAATATATTCACCCCCACTAGACATAAATATCTCTTTGCAGTGCTGTTGTCCTGGTAATTTGGTCCCTTAATCAACTCTTACGACACCCAAGGGATGAATTGGGGTGGTGACACTCCACACAGAAAGTAATAATATTGAATATAATACTTACATCTATCCATCATTTGCATTATCATAGCATTATTCTCTGACTGAGCTCGTAACAGAACAGGTCTCGCAACTTTCTCCATTTTCCTTCCATCAGGACTAAGGCAACTTGATTTCCTTCTCTTATTAGCTACCGCTGTCTCCATTCTCTCAACTCTCTTACAATTCCTCTTCTCCGGATTTTCTAAAATGGATAACAAGGACACTCGGGCTCTGCTATCCGGGTTGAAACTCAAACTTCTGTTCAACGGTCTCCGTAGAAAACCTTTATTGGAGACTACATTAGTTTTGATCGGACCAGAGAGTAGTTCACTGAAATTTTCAACTTTCGGCGAGTTGGAGTCTTCAATTTCGAGGAACGGTTCCTCCATTTCTGATACGAAACCGCTTTCCATAGATGTGGTTGATTCTGATGTGAATATGGATTTAGGTGAAGTTTGACTTGAGGAATTCATCGAGCCAATGCTAGAATCAGACTTCTCGTGTTTAAGTTTAGCGGGTGACTCGGAGAACTTCAGAGATTTTTTTGCAGCTGCCTTCTTGACTGCTGGGGAAGTGAACTCGAAATCCTCTTCTTCGAAGGTCAGCATACGTGTGACAGTGATATTTGGTTTATTAAAGCTGGTTGACGGTTCATTCTCGGCCAGTGGGGCTCCGAAGTCGAAGTTCCTGGCTGTGACCTTCCTAGTTGTGGCTGTTCGCCCTCTGGAGATGATGTTGGGGCTATCAGTAGATATGATTTCGTACTTTGTACACTCATCAAAATTAGCGTCGAATTCCTCCTCCAAATCGTGAAGGGTTTCGCAATCATCCTCATCTTGGGTGATTTCCTTTTCCGGGACAAAGACATTCTCTCTTTCGTGTTCCTCTGGTACATAGACGTCTGTTTCTGGAATGTATATATCTTCTGTATCTTCTTTTTCTGGTATGTATATTTCTTCTGTATCTTCTTTTTCTGGTATGTATATATCTTCTGTATCTTCTTTCTCTGGTAGAAATTCGTTTTCGGCTTCTTCTTCTGGGATATACACTGCTTCCGTTTCCTCTTCTGGCACGTAGATGTCATCTTCTGATGGAGGCAGAGTATCTCTGAAGTCCAGCTGCATGACAAATAGAGATTTTATTACTTTTGAGGCCATATTGTAAAGAATGAATTAGTTACTTACTTTAATAAATAAATATATTCTGACACCTAACACACAATGCTATTCAGTCTCAAACTAAGGCGGATACTATGGATACTAGACAACTGATACAAATACATAAATACTTTTTTTTGTAAATACATACATAATATACATAGAAAACACCCAAACTGTGAAACAAATATTTGCAGATCATACAAACATTTGGTCCGACCCGGGAATCGAACCCGACACTTATTTGTTTCTCATATACTACTAATTATATACAAACCTTGGTAGTAGACCAATTTGAGACACTCCGCCTGGCAGATTCAAACTTCTTCGTAAACAGGAAATCCCTAGCCTCTTCATCATCATCCAACTTCACAAACGTCTCACTTATTAGACACGGCTCATTCTCCTTATTAGAACTCTTGAATTTCAACCTCTCTTCCATAACCCTAGTAATTCTTGACCGTTTACTTCTGGAACTCAACGGACTGTCTTTATTCATCAACGGTGAATGTTTCTTTATCAACAATGGACTGTTAGTATTTAATATCGGTGAGTTAATATTTTGTATGTTCAACGGTGTGTTTGGCCTCGGTGAGATTGTCATCGGTGATGATTTTAACCGTTCCAATGGAGAATTTGGCAATTGGATTTCACCGAGAATTTTTCTTTTGACCGCTGTGTATTTTGGTGATATGGGTGATTTTGAGAAGTCAAGAGCGTGTGGGTTCATCTTTAGTTTGTAGTTGTTTGTCCGGGAGTCTTCTTGTTTCCGTTTTGTTGCATTGTTGCCAGAGTTGATCCTGAACTTGTCCGTAATTAATCTGTTGAGAAAAAATAATATAATGTTAGATGTGTGGTAGGAGACGTACCAATCAGGGAGACTGCCCCTTCAAAGGAAGTAAATATCTTAAAATGTTTTTGGTCAATAGCTTTTTAATTTTAATCTAGTATCTATACAAAGAAATAAAATTGGAGTGTCTGTTTGTAATATTAAAATAACCACTTTTGAATAAATGCATATGTTAAACACGGTATATACATATAGCAAAAAATCTTATGCTGAGTCTGACTGTTTGTTTATGCTGATAATATAAGGAGTAACTTAGGCCAGTTTTTTTAGACTAGCTTCGCGGTGTTACCCGCGGTACGACAATAACCGCGGGTAACACTGCGGGACTCAGCTAGTTCAAAACAATATTATAACAAGGGACCTAGTCCTGCTTCACACAGAATTGTTTGAAATTCTCAGATTTTCTCTACTATAGTATGATGTATTACACATAGAACCCTTCCTCTTGAAGCATTAAAATCCGTTGAGTAGTTTAAAAGATGTAAAGGAACAGAAAGCGGAAGCAACTTCATTTTATACCATGTATAGAAGTGAAACTTAGCGTACACAATACATATTGAGACCTCACTCTAAAAGCATGACTCTAAATCAGAGTTTTAATAAACGCATAAAGCAATTGTTTACTAATAGTTATACAAAATGGTTATTCGGTTATTGGTCTCAGTTTGGTAATTAGTCATTCATCTAATCCAGAACTTATGTTTCATACCCACTCGGAATGACTAAATGACTGCACTATATATTTTTTGTGCCTCTGGGTGTAACAAATAAATAAAATTGGAGTGTCTGTTTGTAATATTAAAATAACCGCTTTTTACTAAATGCTTATGATACACAGTACATACCAAAATATTTTTTTTAACAATTTTGTCTGTCTGTTCTGGCTAATCTCTAGAACAGGTGGACCGATTTTCACTGATAGGTAGCTGATGATATAAGGAGTAACTGAGGATACTTTTTTTAGACTAGCTTCGCCCCGCAGCGTTACCGCGGTACGACAATAACCTCGGGTAACACCGCGGGACTCAGCTAGATATGTGAATGCATGATTGTATAAACCCACCTCAGACCACTTTTAGCGAAATCATTTTTATGACGGAATTGTTTTCTCTATGGCAAGAGACATCATTTGAGTGTAAAAACACAACTCGGCTATACATGCATCGTACAGATATACGGGCACGAATATTTCAATGATCGTCAAAACCCATCTTATCCTGGATGAGGTGGTTTTTTACAACCAATCTTATAGCAACACCTGCAACTGTCAGCTGACAAAATTGAAGTTTTTATCGGTTGTTTTATTTAAATCAGTTGAATGTAACGGATGAAAAGGAACGTATTTCCTAAAATATGATTTATTTGATAGTTTTTAAGTGAAAATGAGTGCTGAAGCGGAGGAAACTCATTTCTTTGACCAAGGTGAGTCTGGCTTAGAAGAAGTTCGCACAAAAAAACGACGAGATAACTCGGCGGATTATCCTCGGAACAAAATAAAACAGGCTCGTATTCATGGACAGGCATATGTGACGCCGAAAAGTAAAACTTTATCTACTAAGACTACAAGTCCCCCTTGCAAGTGTGTCAAAAAATGTGTGAAACTATAACCGAAGGAAAATCCACTGAGGCAGAAAACGTTTAAATACACCGTTCATATTGGACACGAGAAGAAAGAAGTTTGCCATTCTGCTTTTCTTAGCTTGTTTGGGATTAGCAAAGATCGTGTCAAAAGGCACCGCTACTTGCTGGTATGCGGCAAACTACCGGAAGTCAAGAGAGGGAAATCTGGAAAAAAAAGACTAGTGAGAGCTTAGCGACGCCTCCGTAAAGTGCGAGTTTCACCAACTCCCGCACTTGGTCTTTCGCACTGGCGCATGTTGGTACTTCGACATACCAAACTTATGACGTCCGTTGAGTCTTGTCAAGCAACATGTATTCGCTGACGATTGCATTTGCTGATGACAGGATTCCAAGATGTTGACAAGCGGTACCTATCTTCTCTGTTGATGAATCTTCCAGCAGACAGAGTGACTTTTTCACAGTTCACCTAGTTAGCGGAGAGAATGTGAGAGAATTCAAAAAATGGTGGATTCAGCATTTTAAAAAGACATCTCTATCCCTTGAGACAAAAGATCGACGTATTTCGAGAACAGAGAAAGTAAGCTTTAGTATTTCAAAGTTCCATCACCTTACATATAAAAAGATTGGAGACATACATTTTTGATGAAGATAAGACCACATATTACTACACCGCTTCCACAAGAACCTGCATATGGGACAAGGCAACTTGCATCAATGCCAAAAAAATGAAAGATCTGAAGAAATGCGTTCAGTTTGTACCAGAAGAAGAAAAAATCAAGTTTTGGGATATAATATTGGAATGGCCCACGGCCAAAAACGTTGATGATGAAGATATTGACTGATATTACCTAGTTTAATGTGAATAAATATCTTTAAATTTTCTTAAAAATTGGACTTTGATTGTAAAAACACACCTTGTATAAGATGACTGTAAAAACCCTCTTTAAAGGAAAACGTTACTTAACTATAAAAACAAATCTAGGAATTATTTTGTACAATATTTTTTACAAATCGTTAAATTAAATATTTTTGAACATATTTATTAAAAAAATGAACTAACACAATAAAAAAAAATTACACCAGAAAGTTTTTATTGATTTTCTGAAAGTTTTGCTTTTGGTCTGAGAAGGGTTTTTACAATCATGCATTCATGTATTTACATATCTAGTGATATTTATGTGTGTTTATCACATGTTTCGTTAATATAGTGGTTCTGCCTAGTTTAGGATTAGACGGCCATGTGTGAGGTGTCTGGAGTCATTATTTATTATATCAATATCAAATTATCTGAGAAACTCTAGTTTATAAACTAAATAATAAAGCTAGTTTGTTCTTTTTGGGCATACTTATTGAACAAAAAATACATTGAAATATCTATAAACTATATTTTTATTATAATATTATCCCACCAATAAACCAGATTTAAAAAAAAATAGAACTAGGTAAGGTGTTATAAATATATTTCTCAGGGGGTATAACCTTAATTTTGACCCTTAGACACTGGTAGAGGGTCATGAGAGCGAACCTTAACTCTTTTCGACCCTCAAGCCACGATATCGGACCGTGTCAACAGATATACATTGAAAATAATAACAAAGAAGATCGTCAATCGAGAACCCTTCGTTTTTTTTTCTTGTAACCTATCTATAGTAATAAATTAATCAATGTAACTGGTTTTACGTACCAACAATCCCTTCTTCGTGCCTTAAGGGGTTCATTGTAAACTTAAACTTAAAAAATCAACAATAGATTACTTGACGAAAGTCTAAAAACTTTTTGATCACTGTTTTAAATAGTTCAAATACAAGATTCTCATGTGAAAGTATATTCAATATGTTTTATAAACACTAGTTACACGATTACAAAAGTTTAACATTGCACATTTCAATTAAATTTGCAAGTTTCAGGTAGATAAAAACATTTTTCTGAATGATCATTTTTGGCGGTTCCCGCGCAGACAGAGGTTAGGTTTTAAATGTCAAAGACACTACTAGCTAGTGATGTTAGTCATTTGGCCGATTTAAAACAAGAAATGAATTTTAACTTTTTATGTGATTCTTTAAATACGGGTATTCCTTACGTTTTGACTTATTAAAATAAGCAAATTTTATAAATAAGTGTCGATATTTAATACAATTCAAATATTTATTAAATTAACTCTTATTTTATTTTAATGTTTCTCGATTTGTCAGTTACTTAGAATGCAAATTGCATCATAAATATATTATGTAGGGTTAAATAAATCATAGAATTCGATCCTTTAAGATGTATATCACAAGCATTCATATTATAATCGATTTAAAATTAGTCGATCAATATTTATGCAGTGGGGCTGTAAATCTTATGAATTATTCTAATCTTTAACGGTTTTCATTAAAATATTTTTTTTACTGTTATCTTATTCAACTTAGTTTTGGGTACATTTGTATTGTATGATAATGGCACTTATGGAATTAAAATTTTACACATAAAAAAAAAATGAAGAGTTTTGCTTAATGTTTTCTTATAACAAAATATTTTAACAGACTTCAAAAAAAGGAGGAGGTTATCAATTCGACTGTTTTTTTTCATGTTTGTTAGTTCATAACTTGCGACTGGGTGAACCGATTTTGATGATTCTTTTTTATTTAAAAGCTAGTGCTTCCAATGTGGTCTAATTTGGTCCTGTTCTGACATTGTTATCCATGAGAAAACCATATAAGTCTTCAAATTGAATTCAGTATGTGCGCGACAAATTAACGAATAACTCAATATCACGCTAACCTATTTCGATGATTCCTTTACTGTTTGAAAACTGGTGCTTCCCGTGTGTTTTTTTTTTAAATTTATGATTTAACTATAATGAACATGTTAAAAAAAAACTGCTGAATTTCATCTTACTGTCGTGTGTATGAAACGCGACTAATTCTTTCAGTGTTTCATTTATGAAGATCATACAAAAGTACGAAATAGCACACTGAATATGATAAAAAAGCTTACTTTGGTAATGAAACCTCTTTCGTCGGAAGCAGTTTATAAAATTTGTAACCGACTTCAAAAAAAGGAGGAGGTTCTCAATTCGACTGTTTTTTTGTTTGTTACAATCATAACTTTCGACTGGGTGAACCGATTTTGATGATTCTTTTTTATTCGAAAGCTGGTGCTTCCCGTGTGGTCCCATTTAAATTTGGTCCAGATTGAAGTCGGTTTTTTTTTGTTAAAATTTGTGATTATTTTAGTTAAAGTTTATGTAAAAAGTTAATATACTTTTATACTCTTCCATTTGTTTTTTAAATGATTGCATTGGCACATGTCCGATGTCCTTCAGACTTATAAAAATTAAAATTATTAAAACACATTGTTTTCAATTGATAACGGCATGTAATAATAATAATTATAACGGCCAGTAGTACATACAAGCTGTAAAACTAAAACATTGTTATCAAACGGTACAATATTGCCGACTTATGAGGAAAATATTAAATTACATGTATGTATTGTTATTTCAGTGGTTTGTTATTAAAACATGGCACATATTTAGCTCTGTTATTATGGTTTTGATGTAGAATAGGATTAGGCTTCTATTATATGTAAATATACAACTGTTGGCAAGGAAATGTTTAAAGAGAGGCGCTTATTTTTTTTTATGATGTAGTGGGCAAACAAGCAGACCTGACGGTAAGCGATAACCGCCGACCATGGACACCCGCAACACCAGAGGCAAACAAGTACGTTGACGGCCTTTGGGGAATGGGGAGAGGGAGGTGAAACACAGCGCAAGCGCTATTTCACACCGGTTTTCTTTGAGGCCGCGGTATCACTCCGGTCGCGCCGGCCCATTCATGCCGAAGCGTGGCTTTCCCACGGTAAAATTTTACGGTTACGCCTTGCAAAGGACTATTAACAACAGGTCATGCTGAAGACAACTAAACTTTGGTTCTGATTATGTTTAGTGGTTACCAGTACATTCATACCATACATACCTAATTGAATTCGAAAGTAAATCGGTGTTCTGAATATTTAAGATTTATATAAAATGTAAAGTGGGTATGATGGAGCGACATAGTTATAGTTGTGGCTAAGCTTCTTAAATAAAGATTTTAAAAAAAAGGTGTTGCGTTTTAATTAAATTTCGCATGAAGATACTATGATTCTCGAGGAAGGACAAACGGTAGGTACTCTTTACCACGATAGCGACATACACACGAGCGGAGTCGCCGACAAAAGCTAGCAATCCCTATGAAAGTACTTTTGGATGCGTTATGAGTTTTCAACTTTGAAGTTAAAGAGATTGCGTATTACTATGCATGTTCGTGCAAATTCGATAATCTGTATGTTTGTCATTTAAGTTATGTAGATTTTAACCGACTGCAAAAAAGAGGTTCGCAATTTGATTGCATGTTTTCTTGCATTCTTCTTGTATTCTCCCTTTGCCAATCAAGGAAATGGTCAGAGGTCATTCTAATTACTTAGTTCAAGCGATCTGACAGTCCCAGAGAATATGACATCATCATCCATATCTAAATAGGACGAGCGTTCGTTAGGCGTTGTAATGAAGGCTAATTCTGCAAAGTTTTGTTTTGGAGTTCGCTTTGATGAGGTTATCAGGGGCTTCCGTTTGATAAAATATATGTAGTGTGAAGTTATAAGGTCTAAAACGCCATAATAACAGTATGGGAGTACACAATTTATGGTAGACGTTATGTGGTTGGTTTTTTAGGGACAAATAAAGGACGTACATACTATACGTAGCTACTATTACTGCTATTGGTTCACAATCTGCTGTTTGCTAGGCTTTCCATACAAGAAGACACTACCAGTGATATTTAATGCATCTTATTCTTCTATACAGACAAAATTGAAGTGTCTGTTTAAAATGTCAAAACAATAACTTTTTATTGTCTGATTGTTCCGAATTATCTCCAGAACTGCTAGATCAATTTTGATGAGATTTTCACTTACATAATGTGTAACTTAGGATACTTATATTTAAGATTTAAGACTAATATTATAAACGCGAAAGTTTGAAAGTATGGATTGATGGATGGATGTTTGTTACTCTTTCACGCAAAAACTACTGAACGGATTTGGATGAAACTTAACAGTAATATAGCTTTTACATCAGAATAACATATAGGCTACTATTTGCGGCGATAACCGACATATACGCGGGCGGAGCCGCGGGCAACAACTAGTTTAAGATATATACTTATATTTAAAATAATTAGGGTTCCTCACAAACAAAAAATGTATAAAACTCCATAGCTGGTTCTTTAATGTAAAGCCTGTCTTAATCAGTCTCGTTTCTTCAACGGTTCGTCAACTATTATCAGTATTAACAATAGGTGCATTTACTCAAGGGACGTTGCCAACGGTACAAGGGAAGAACACGCCGTTTAAGGTCGTGACCCGAGGGTTTGGTAGAAAAAAAAATGCAATTTATATTTATAAAGTTTTTGCGTGTGAATTTGTAGTTTTTGGGTAGTGGGAAATTGGGGCAATGTCTGTCTTTCAGCGGTAGTTCTTAGGAAGTTATGTTTATTAATATTGTTATGTAATACACAAACTACGATACTACCGACAGGATTCACAGGGGTCTTAAAAAAACTTAAAATAGCCATTCTCCAGTTCACATACATATATCCTCAGAAGTATTGTCATAGAACATTTCGTTTAATTTAAGCTTTCAGAAATAGATTCTATGTATTTTCCATACCTCCATCTGATTTCTAGTGTGTCAGTTTGACAATGTCATAGTCAGCAAAATAAAAGCGCTTTAACAGGTCTGATTTACCCCTTTTGGAGATTTAATCTATATCTTTATATATAAAAGAGGAAGGTGACTGAATGACATACCCAGAGATCAACGCACAGCCCAAACTGCTGAAGCTAGAATCTTGAAATTTTGCATGTAGGTTCTTTATGTAACGTAAGTGAGCAATAAGCAAGGAATTTTTGAAATTCCACCCCTAAGGAGGTAAATCAGGAGATGAAAGTCTGCGTGAGCGAAGTCGCGTGTAAACGCTAGTTATGAATAAGAGAAAGACGGTTACTGAAGAAATAATTTACTGCACTCAGATAAGGGCTCTGCTCTTTCTTAAGGATTTCTTAATTTATTTCTTCAACAGCTAACAGTTGATATATCTCAATATCAAGTATGTTTCTACTTAATTCAAAACATTTTAAAACCCAGACAAGTTTCTCAAAAAGACGTTCGAACATGTTTTACATCAAAAGCCGCGACAGCGCACAAGTGTATCAACAACACTTCCCTTCAAGAAACCGAAAAAAGACGGTTAAGAAAAAACCAGACCCTTCCTTAACAATGCATTATGCACTACAATAACCGAACTCTACCGACACTGATTTAAATAATCATTGTTCAAAAATGCACTTTGACATGTATAAAATAACGGTTATATTGTGTTAGCATAACCTATTTACGGTTTATAGCCGTTATTGATTTTAACAGGTTTAGTTAATGATGTGTTTTGTGACCGTTTTAATTTCCAACTACGATTAAACGCTATTTATTTAGTATACTTGAACCGAACTATATTCGGATTTCGTAATAATATTTCTAAGATTTTTATGTATACGGTGACTTAGGGGTTGTGATAGTGTTAGACGTAGATAGATAACTCTTTATATCCTAATTTCCTAAAAGTAGTATCATTCATACAAAAATCGTAAAGTGAGGTCTGTTTAAGGCAACCTTTAGATAATTAAAAGAGACAGTAGTAGTTGAAGGTGCATTTGATTTTTATAATTGTAGGTAACTAATTATTTAGAATATTAAGTGATAAAATTTCCCGTAGTACCTACATAACGTTATTACTACAACCATGTACATTAAAGTTAGTTAGTACTTAGTCAAAATCAATTAAATATATGCAAGTAAATTTAAAAGAAACCAAAAAAATAGTAGCTACTAATGACGTTCAAAATTCATTTTTTGTGTTTTCAGTAAAAAACTGAAGAAATTCCACTATCTTACTATTTAATCGCGTCAAAACGTTTCAAGTGAATTATTTTTAGCGCAGTTCTGCCACATAAAGCTTAAGAAATGTGGTCACATAACTGGCAGGGCGCAAAATGTCATTTTTAGAATCACTAAGCAACCATATCGCGGAACACTTGAGCGGGAGGACAGTTTTTTGCTCAATAACGAATAACCGTAACATATGCACCAATTTTGAAGGTTAAAGGAAGCAGTTCGCATCCTGTTAATATGGATGTACGTGTAATGATATGTATTTTCCTCTAAATATGTATTAACAGACATAGATAGGGAAATAAGGTGAGGTATTGTAGCAAAACGCAAGGTTTGTGTAACTGAGACGCCAATCGTTCATCGAAGTTAAAAGGTCAATTGAGTGGCTCTGACTCAAGTTGACTGCTGTGCTGTCCCACATCCTCATCAATAACCCAATAAAATAAAATCACACACAATCGAAGCGCTATATAAACATACATGGTATATACATATACATAACAATATACATAACATGCACATATTTTTTCGGAATACTCATATATTAAACTTAAAACACTTGACTTTTCCTCTGTTCTGAGTTTCCATAATCACAAATTTTAACAAAAAAAACCGAGTTCAATCTGAACCAAATTTAAATGGGACCACACGGGAAGCATCAGCTTTCAAATAGAAAATCATCAAAATCGGTTCACCCAGTCGAAAGTTATGAGGTAACTAACATAAATTGAGAACCTCCTCCTTTTTTCGAAGTCGGTCAAAAATGGCATCTAAATTGATAGCATAGAAGATTTAAATAGAATAGAAGATAAAAAAACCTACGTCAATATTTTTTTAAACATTAATAGACACAAAAATTGAACCGTAAATCAAAAACCTCTAATCGATTGTACATTTCTATTAGCTTTAATTACATTATTAAAACTTGAATTCAACATGTAAACAGACAGATGTGTTGATATATATGAGTGAATCATGATAGCTTACCACCCCTTGGTTACAAAGTAATCGATAAAACCGTTGTAGTACCGGTAACGAGCGTACAACAAACGATTATTCATTTATCGGTGTTTTGATTAGTAAGTTTTGATTGATGGACATCACTAATGATTAAATAAAGAATTAGATTATTAAAAAAAACTGCTTCAAATGTAAAAAAACTTAATCAAAATAACTCTTTATTCTTACTTTTCTGATGTAGGATGTCTAGAGGTCACAACATGCTTTATGTGTAAAGCCATATGGATAAATTACATGACAGATTTGGATAATATATTTATCAGTTTAGTTTTGAGTCTTGCTCTGAAAGCAAGATTTATGCGTCAAAACTAAAGTCATAAGTAATTTGAAGTGGTTTCGTCATCTTTATCATGGTTGAAATCGTTTATGGTGAATAATATGTGTTTCAACGTGACATTACCATAAAATATGTATTTGTTGGACGAAGATTGGAATACAGACATAAATAAATACACTTAAGGCGTCTCCTGCGGCTAAAAATAACAAAACAAATTAACAAAACTTGTTAACTAAACATGTTAGCGAAAAGTCGCAGGAGACGGATTTTTAAACGAACATCAAACACGATTACACGAAAAGCAAAAATCTTTTATCTACTCGACAAAATGACTAGTAGAATCGATAGTAGTAAATGACTATCGACAGTATAAATATGAATAATATAAGTATTAATGTTCGTTCAGTCAGTCAGTTCAGTTTCATTATACGAGAAGTATACGCTGGGATGTTTTCAGTCCGCTTTGGATAACATGTTTGCTTGTTAAAATTAACAAAATAGTTAGGCCACGCCCATATTTTGATAAATATTTGACGTTTGGTGTTTAAAAACATAAAACAGTGTCGCAGGAGACCCGGCTTTAGGCCAAATGTATGTATTTAGAAATATATGTATAAGTCTTATCAGCAGTCTAGTTACCCTAGTACAGGCTCTACCAGACCAACTTCAATAATTAGCAATGTCCTACGTGATCTATATTTAATTTATTACTAAATGTATAATAATAATGTTTCAGGAAGCAAACAAGCAATTATGTTTCCTCTAATAATAATATGCAATTATAGGTTGTATTAATATTGTGAATTTCCTGTTCCTATTTATTAAACAATTATAAGTGAGAAAATGTATTTGTTTGATTTACAGATGTTATAAATTTTTCAAAGAAGAGAAAAATTGTCAGAAAAACATCGTCCAATCCCTTGAATCTTCACAACACTACTGTCGATTACAGAAGACTGAAAGAAATTGTACGGTATTTTCAATCATTTTTTATTATAATTTGTCAATTTCTTATATAAATAATGCGGGTATCAAAACTGTTAACCCGAGTGGGTGACATGAGATATAGGAACAAGAGCGTTGCTACTCCATATGTGCTCTCCTACCCTTCCCCAAAATGGGGGATGGAGGATGAGAGTACTCTTTTGGTAACTTACTCGAAGAAAATAAACCAAAGAAAATTTATTAAAATTGCAGCAGCTGTTTCGATAATAACCCATACCGACCTACTTCTAATACAGTACAAGTCACCCTAAAGTTATAGTAAACACCCGCTGTTTTTTCCTTACAACAAAATCAGTTTCTTGACCTTTTATAAGAACAGTTTGCTTATTTCATTTGCGCCCTACACCTACAATAGACGCAACATTCATTTCTCAACTCTATTGTGATGTAATAAAGTATATTTGTTATTAAAACCGTTCGGCACGTGCTATGGGGGAGTGCTATTGTACATTACAATTGAATCGAAAAAAAAAATGTTGATAAAGTGAAATTTCGTCGCGTGCCAAAGCAGCTGACGGCCTTCGACCTTTACGGTTTTTTTAGTAACATCTTCGAGTAATCCAGGTGTTAGTAAGAAATTAATGAGATAGTGATTTCATTGAAAATTCGTAACCGTTAATTTTGTATGTTTAGTCGATTTTAACGGTTTTTAACAATGTGAAAACACTTAGCGCAACGCCTGCGAAAATTCCTACAGCAATTTCACGAGTATAACTTAATAAAAGTATTGAAGGCGATTTATTCATTTATTTAACTTTATTTTTAACATATTATTACCTAAATTGTTTTTGGGTATCCATAAAATTAATATCGTATATTACTCTAGTTATCTACTAAGTCGTCACACTCGTCACTCAAATAACCAAAAATTAATTACAAAATTTCGCAACGATGCTCATTTAAATAAAAACACATAGTATGATAAACTTTTTTTTCGTTATCTTTACCGTATCCCCCCACTAAACACAATGCACCAGCATTATCGATCTCTAACGGTCGGCCTGTAGACGGTCGCCTGTGCCCGTTTGTGCGTGGGCTTGAAAAAAGTAACGCTCGCGCGGGAGTGTTCGTGACAATTTGTTTTGCGTGTTAAAATTAAATGAAAACAATCCTTTCCGTGTTAGAATAATTTGGCATCGTTTATAGAAACCTAATAAAACGTGTTGGAATTTAGTTTTTATAGTAATTTTGTATATTTTAACAGTAATAAAAATATGTAGGTTTATAAAACAAATTTCGTTTTCGTGGTTTATTCACTTAGAACTACAAGTATTTCAATTATATTAATGAAGTTCATTTTAAAAACATTAGATTAATTTAAAAAATAATAGTCATGTCCTCTACCTCAAAGGGACTACATAACCCACCTGATTATTGAAAGTAAACAAGTGAATTTACATTTACTATTATCAAAACATTCAATTCATTCAAAACTCGTTGAATGAAAGTGAATTGGATGTTTTGAATGATCATTGTACTGCGCGCACGTGTTTCCGTATCCGGTACAGTCTATAATCCTTGACTTTTTGTTGTCTGTGGATTTCAAAACAATTTTTTGACATACATACATTTAAAATGCATAGTAGATGAGTCTTGAACGGCTTCATTTATTTTAAAATTTATCGAAAATGCTAAACAAACACTAAAGAAAATAGTAGGTACCTACTTACTCAAAAATGGATTTCTAAAACTACAATAAAAACGCAAAGTTTTTTTTTTGTTAGTTTGTTATGGTTTCGAACAGATTACGAAGACATTTTGCATACCACTTTTTACGGGGCCGGGTATTCAAAAGTGTTGTTGACAATGTTTTTGCAATAGAAATATATTAAGTTTTTATAAGTATGTATAGCTAGATGACATTAAATAGAAACTATTCGATGGCCAATAAATTAATATACTATCTAAAAAATTTGCTAATAGTACAAAAACAATCGACGCAATTAAAAAGTTACGAATTAATTTACCGCGCCGTAATCGATTTTGAATTCGGAACAACAAATCATGTCAAACTTATCGACAATGCCATCTGCCTTACTAGGTCAAAAAAAACTTACGTTTGTCGATGGTGATAAAATTTGCTTTTAAACTGGAAATTACCTTGAATTTGAACGATAAGAACGCATAGAGGCTTTAGTATATTTTAGTGTCTGTGTCCTTCTCATACATATTTATAAACTTACTAGCTGATCCGGCAAACGTTTTCTGCCTTTAAAAAAAATTTGGGTATGAAAAATAGATGTTGGTCGATTCTCAGACTACCCGATATGCACACCAAATTTCATAAAAATCGGTCCAGCCGTTTCAGAGGAGTATGGTAACTAACATCGTGACACGAGAATTTTATATATAAGATTATAGGATTTTTTTTCCGAGGTATGGTCTACAATTCTACATAACATGATACATCGAATGTTACACCAACTATGAATAAGAAGTAAGAAGGGTTTACTGAAAATATGAGACAAAATGTAATGTTAAGTCATTTGACTTGAAAGATCATTTCTTTTGCTTAATATTTGACTGATAACAACATTACAAGGAATATTGAAGGAAAAAGGCTGGAAAACTGAAGCCACTCAACAACAACTACCCTGAGAACGGTGGTAACCCAAACAGCGCAAGATGAATCGCTTAACAGTGTCGTATTGACTTTAGCATACCAATAACAATATCTTTATTAATACAATTCGTTCAAAAATAATTCAAGTAACGCAAAAATAATCGCAAGTTTTCCGTTTTCCCGCTATCTGTCAACTGTCAAGCCAACCATAGATAACAACAATGAGTTTTATTGAAGGCACAGACAACATCCGTTACGGAGACGCGCGTGCCGTACCATCTGCCTGAACAAGTGCAGTAAACGCAGCTGCAAGGAGGTCTTTACTTCCTTACATCCTATTATTGGCTCCTTCCCCTACGAATCAATATTTTTTGTAGCAAATCTTATTATTTGATATAACGGTAAAGATGGTTTATGGCGCTGTGATTTTTTTTTCGGCAGATGACCCTTGTGATCCGTTAAATATTAGAAATTATTTTTATATTTAATTATGCATGCAGCATGACTCCGATTTAATTAATTTACGCTCAAAGTAATAAAAGTGCGCTGTAAGTTGACTCGTACATGAACTGTCTACTGCACAAATGGCGCAGTGGTTAAAGCAGTCAGCTAGCCGCTTCCTACTGCGCAGAGTATTGTGGGTTCGATCACCACATGGGACAACATTTTTTTAATACACAAATGAATGTTGTGGGTCTAGGTGTATTATGTTTTCGTTTTACGATATATTAAAAGATAATTATTTGAATTACGATCCTCGAATGTGACATAGTCTAACAGCAACAATAAAAAATAGAACCTTATTTTTAACCGACTTCCAAAAAGGAGGAGGTTCTATGTTCCACTGTATGTATTTTTTTTTATGTATGTTCAGCAATTACTCCGCCAGTTGTGGACCGATTTTGAAAATTTTTCTTGTATTCGAAAGGGTATGCTTCCGAGGTGGTCCTATTGCCAGCATATCAGGATCTGATGATGGGATCCCTGGGAAATCGAGGGAAACTCTCATTTTTTATAGGCACATACTATGTTTTTCGTATATTTTCTGGAGTTATACCGGTATTTGCGTCTGGTAGTCATCATTTCATGATGATAAGCTGATGATGTAAGGTACAACTCCTTAACGGTTAGGAGTTGGAGGATAAATCTTTAAATATCAGATGTATATATGTTACCTTTAGTCATATTCTTTCAAATTATTTAGGTAAGCTGATGATGGAAGGTGGAAGGTACAACTCCTCAACGGTTAGAAGTTGGAGGATAATTCTTTCAATTTCATACGTATCTAAAGACCTTCAGTCGTATACTTTCAAGTTATTTAGGTGAGCTGATGATAGAAGGTTAAACTCTTCAACAGTTAGGGATTAGAGGATGATTGTAATATTACACGTACGTATAGACCTTAATTTGTATTCTTGATGATGAAATTTGATGAAATAGTTCAACTTACTACTTACCTACGATTGTTTGCACTAAAAACTGAAAAATAAAAACTTTTTATAAAAAAAAACCGACTTCCAAAAAACATCCAACGAAAACTCTCTGCCAAAAAAACACTTAATAGCGTAAAATAAACTTGTTCTCCATAAATTGCCTATACCTAATTCTTTATTCATTTAAATAGTAGTATTATAATGTGTGCTAGGTATCTAAAATCTGTTTGAAGTCGGTGCTAAGCCAAAAAGAATACAAACGAACAATTACAAAAGTCTAAGCGATAGTCACTTGGCACCGACTTCAAACAGATTCTAGGGACCTAGCACACATTATAATACTACTATTTAAATGAATAAAGAATTAGGTATAGGCAATTTATGGAGAACCAGTTTATTTTACGCTTTTAAATGTTTTTTTGGCAGAGAGTTTTCGTTGGATGTTTTTTTGAAGTAGGTTTTTTTTTTTTAAATCGACTAAAACTGACGCAATTGAGCAGTGGTTTTAGTTTTTTTTTTCGTTATAGTTAGTCCACATAATGTCTATCATAGAATTATGTAGAATTTGAGAATCTCTCTGCTTGTCTGAACAACAAAATGTCGCGTCGCCGACCTCCCGCGCTGCCTCCCGCCTAGACGCCATATGTGGACCGAGCGCGCAAACGCAACGAAATATGAAAATTGCGTGACCGAGTTTAATCAAATATTATTTTACAAATCTCGCTATTCAAATGTAAAAAAAGTAAGCAGCTGTTGTTTGGGCAGTATGTGCGAATAATTTGTAGGCTATATTTTAATTTGCTTAATTTGTTTTAAAAGACATAACTAATACTTTTATTTCTCGCAGTTTGTTAAAAAGCATGGTCAATTTTTATACACGACACATTAATTAATCTTTATCTCCTTGGTACAAGTATGATATTACCACTCACAAAATAAAAAAAACGTCACGTCAAAACAATAAACGGTTAGTTCCTTTTTCAAATCTTCAATCATAAACAATGCTCATTCAAACCATAAACAATATTATCTACTCGATGCCAAGGTTCATCAATATCGCTGCAGCGTATTATCTAAGAACCACTCACATATTAACCCAATTTAAATCAATTCCATGATACAAATGGGTCAAGGTTGGTTTATCGGGGACCGTTAACGGCTGATTTTTAAATCACGTTCGATATTTAAAACATATTATTGTTTTTAAATCATTCTTACCTACCACTATTGAGATTCACAAAATATTTTTTTTGGGCTTAATTTTATACTACACTTGTCTGTTTTTATAGTCACTACTCTGCTCCTAAGAGCTGCTGCTTAATGTTATATACTTTATAACATTCCTGAATAAATGATCTATCTAATACAAAAAGATTTTCCATAATCCCACTTAAGGTTTTCGAGATAATTAACGTTTATGTATGTATATGTACAATATGTACATACATGCTCGAAGTGGATAAAATAGTTACTTATACATAAGAACAATCTAAAATAGGGTAACTTAATACAGAGTTGAGGTCAAGGATCCGAAGCAGGAAGTATATTAGATAGATATGAGTTATCAGAAGAGCAATTAATATTACACTGTTTTTATTATAATTTGTATATGAATGAGATAAAAGTGTACAACAACAATTTTGCAAGTACATATATGTGTGTGTTTGGGTACGTCATTTCTTACCAACTAATCAATTATTTTCCTTTTGAACTTATAACTAATGAGTAGACTGCGATGGGAAAGAAAAAAAAAGTTTAATAATGTTTATTGGTCGCAAAGAATCAAAATAAAGCAAGACATTATAGGTACAACATGCACGAAAAAAAGAAAATGGGAGAATTACAGTCCAATGCCTGTCCATTGGAGGCCGTCCATAGGCCTCTCCATAGATTCGAATTTCCTAAGTGCATAAAGAATTAAATACGCATTAACATGCGAAAATGCTTTTTTTACCCTTCCAAAACTAGTCAAGTGATTCTTATCAAGTTTTTATAGGTTGAGGGGTATAAAATAGGACACATAATAAATTATATTCACAATAAGTAGTTTCTTCTTTTCGATGTCGTAGTTCGTGAATTGGACGAAGCCATGTTCAAAACTAGCAAAGCTAGTAATACGTATCTACGTTTACCATAAAGCCACACATTCTATATTTAAAATGTGTAATCCACAAAAAGATGGGTTTTAAGGAAACCGTTAATCCACAAGCACCTGCCAACATACCACATGATGGCAATATTTAATAAATCACACGTAATTTCCATAGTTTTTGCTCGCCCCCGCCTTTTTTTGCTGTCACTGTCAAATAGGCCGCCATTTTGAAGTAATTGGTTTTATGACGAGTTCGGGTTTTAATTTATTATTTTGCTTGTTTTTAGTGATCTTAACTATTAAGGTTAGATTTAGGTTTGTTTCAAACCAAAATAAACAAATAAATTGTGTGATGAATTCGATAATAATTTGTTTTATATTTGTCTGTAATTTATTTATTTCTTCATTTTAGATAACGTTTCTGAGAAGACGACTTCACACAACTAAAGGCGTAATATCCATAATCAAATCGTCCCTTCCCCTTCTTCGACCGTTTGTTCGGTCTCATGCGGTGTGCGTCAGCCCAAGACAACTGTCGAAAACCGTCTTGTCGCGGACGGTCTCGTCGAAGACCATTTCGGTGTGCGCCCGGCCTTAGAATTTCAAAGCCTTCCGTGTGAAACCAGGTCTCTAGTCATAGATAGATCCCAACCAGATACAGAAGAGTCCAATCTTGGGAACATACTACCTCCAGGCCATCATTCAAAGTCACAAGGTCACAATATATCGCTATAGAATTACAAGGAGACTGTCAGAAGTCAGTATAGAAATCGTCACGGCGACCTTACTAAGAAATCCGTTGTAAAACAATACATGTATAGGGTAGGGAGTACCGAAGCTTGAATCCTCCGGCCACGCGTCTTCCGGCGTGTAATGATATGGCTTTCATTCATAATATGCGTGTCCTTATGACTCTTTTTATGGCTTTGACAAGAAGCGACAAATTTGTGGTCAAGATTTAAGTCGTGATATTTTTTGTGGTGTAATGGGTCAACTGATATAAGTTACTAACTCCGGTTATGGCCACTGCACGGATGGTGTGTGGTTAAGCGGTCGCCACACCACTTTCGCCAAGTGTTGTAGGTTTAAACCTCACATGGGATAAGATTTTGTGTGATCCAGTTGTTGTCAATGCTCTTGATTCTTATGTACAGGAGTTAAAATTGTTTTTTTTTTATGGAATAGGCGGGCTAGCGACGTATCGCCTGATGGTAAGCGATTACCGCCGCCCATGGACTACTTGCAACACCAGAAGAGTCACAAGTGAGTTGCCGGCCTTTTGGGGATGGGGGGGAGGTAGGGGTAGTAGGGGATTGGGGTATGGGCCTCCGGTATCCTCAATCACTCGGTGAAACACAGCACAAGCACTATTTCACACTGGTTTTCTGTGAGGCCATGGTATCACTCCGGTCCAGCCGGCCCATTCATGCCAAAGCGTGGCTCTCCCACGGTATGATGGTGAGCGTGTGGGAAGGATTAATCTCAATGAAAAGACTCAAACACGGTTTAAAATGGATATTTAAGACCTCAGTTTCGTTGAGCCATTCCGGACATATCACTGACGCTCAAGGATAATAATAAAAGCTAAATTTAAGTATATTTCCTGTACGTGTATTTTGTAAACTTGTCAGGTTTCTGGCTTAGACACTTAAAAGACTTCCCGATTGTGGGTAGGGATACTTATATATATATATATATGCGCCTGTACATCCCTCCCCCCTTCCCTCCCCAACGGGTATTGAAAAGTGTAATACAATTTTTTTTTATGGAATAGACGGAGATACGAGCAGACGTATCGCCTGATGGTAAGCGATTAACGCCGCTCATGGACACCCGCAACACCAGAGGCGTCACAAGTGCGTTGCCGACCATTGGGGGATGGGGAAAAAGACGTGAGGAGGAATTGGGGTATGGGCCTCCGGTATCCTCACTCACTCGGTGAAACACAGAGCAGGCGCTATTTCAGACCGGTTTTCTGTGAGGGCGTGGTATCACTCCGGTCGAGCCGGCCCATTCATGCCGAAGCGTGGCTCTCCCACGGAATTAAACGACGTAATTTTTTTTATCGGTTTCTAGAGATTTTTTAAGGATTTTCACCGTTTATTGTTATAACAAAAGCTGCCAAAATGATTTTATTCTGCATGATATAAAGCATGAGCAGAATTCGAGAGTTGTGGTCCTAACCAGACGGACATTGCAGTATGGTAACCCACACAATGGCGGCCTAGTGAAATGCTTTTTCACGCCCCGTTTAATAGACTGGATCGAAGTGGGAGGGAAACCTGTGCTCTGCTAGTAAATTATTGTTATGTGTTATGTGTTATATTATGTATACAGGTTATTTGCAACATTTTTCAATGATACTGGACTCCTATCTAACGCAGCGTAATCGGACATAGCTTTCCTCGATAAATGGGCTATACAACACTAAAAACTTTCAATTCGAACCAATCGTTTCTGGAATTAGCTAGTTCAAAGAACCAAACACTTGAAGTTAATAATATTAGGTATTAGTTTGATTACTCGTGCATGTAATACTAATAAACGGCCACATTTTAATCGGTCTCCCAAAAGGAATAAATCGCCATTTATGAACATTTTCCAATGTTCCTATCGTGTGCAGCCAACCCGCACGCAAGTTGTTTTGTTTTAAAGTACATATTTAAATGTAGCTAAATTCCAGTAACTAAGTTATGTCAACAAAACCGTTAAAGTACTACTCTATTTTTAAACGTCGCTCCCACACGTTCCATATTCAAACGTCTGTTCTGAATTCAAATAAACCAGTGCTGTATTTTTCAGCGGGTGACGTCACTAACGGTTTTGCGCGTTTGGTTACAATGTTTGTTTTTATGGTCTTTTGTCTATGCGTACTTTTTATGACTTTTAAAGGATTTATCGGGGTTATCTGAGCTGTGCCGTATAAAATTTAATATTCAAACAATGTATTTTTGCTGACTACTTTTTAATTCAAATATTGTTTGTTTGCTTCATTTTTCACGGTTAAATTACTGAAATAATAATGATTGATAGTTTTCTTTATTTTATGATATAAGAAGTTTATCTCTATCTAAGATACTTTTTTTACGCCCCGGTTAAAGGACCCGGGCCTTTAAGCGGGGCGTAAAAAAAGCATCTCACTAGGCCGCCATAGAGTGAGTCACCATTCTGCATTGTCTGCATCCGCAATGAGTGTATGGTGACCATCAGCCTTGGATTCTGCTCATGCTTTCCATCAGGCAGAGTAGAGTCATTTTACCAGCTATTATATGTAAAAAAATAAAAGGTTTTTCTCTTTATATTTTCCATATATAGCTATACTTATAGTGCATATGTATACAATATTTAGAATACCATTTTATGTCAGTTGATTATATCATAAACTAAATAATAACACAGACATACATACTTATAAAATGAAGTCATTCAACGCACTCCTATAACAAGTTTTGGCAAAAGTTTATGCAATAAGTAACGCAAATATTATTATAATATAATGCTACAATGGCGGGAATGTTAATTTATATTGTCATTTGAATATTTTAGTTTTAGATTCTCACGGTAGGAGTTAGAAGAAAAAATTGATTAGGAATTGAGATTAGGTGGGTAAGTGGGTTAGGAGGTGGAGTTCATATTCTAAATCTCTCTTTTCTCTTCCTTTCTCTCTTTCTTTGGTAAATTCTTTGAATTCGGTTTTGCGTTTTAAATTTGAAAAAAAAAATACCAGCCCTAAAGATGCAAAATAAAAAACAGTTTAATAAAATAACTGTATTTTTTATACATTCATCATGTATGAAAAATACAGCCAATAACTTTAATGCTTATTTATTTTATTTATACCAAACCAACATAAAAAATAAATTTTATCTTTAAAGCTGTTTTTTATACATTGCAAAATTACGAAAATGTTACAATTAAAGTGGGTGTATTTCTGATCTATTTTGTGTGACAAAATATATTCGACATTTGAAAATGAAACGTCAGTGTACAAAAAAAAAAGCATTTCAAATATAGAATTTATATTTTAATCTATTGTTTACTGTCTCATCTGAATTTCTAAGACGTCCAAAAACCCTTATTTGTTACATTGTTGCAGCCGAACGCGAATCCCCCTTATCATTCGCTCCAGATTCGCATTTTCTCATCAAGTAGCATTTTTTTTTATATCTCACTCCCTTCGCACAACAATACGTATCCCCGTGCGAAATATCTGATTGTCTATTGTTCACAACTTCCGAATTGCACAAGGAAGTTGTCTATGGTACCGTTCCCATGCAAGATGGCGGTTTGACGTTTCTTACGGGTCATCTTTTGACCTTCGAATCTATCAGTAGGGTGGGATTATTGGCTATCGATTTTTCTTTGTTCAATATCGAAATGACCCCTTGAGAAAGTATTGAAAACTGTATCAGCTGTCAATTTCTTGTTGTAGGTTGATTGGCGTGTCTGTAACGTAACAAGGAATATACACAATATAATTGTTTATCTGAATATGTTATACAATATCTACACAGAAATGAATAAAATTTGAGAGGTTGTTTGTAATATCGTAATAACAGCTGTTGACTAAATCCATCTGAATCTAAAAAAAATGTGGATAAGGAAAATATCACATTTAAAAATCTATGACCGTCTGTGTGATTTCTATGTTAATCGCCAAAATGAAAAATGTCTACGAGACACACTAATTGAAAGCTGGTATTTAAGGCGTGACGTATGCTATTTTTATTTCGAAAAAAATAATTACGGTTCCGGGAAAGCCACTGAAGTATCCAGAACTAATCTATACTATACTCTTTGCGCTGTAGCATGGTGCGGGTGACAATTGCCTGTACGACGTTCATTCAACATCCTGGTTGGTTTAATTTAATTTACTACAGTTATTAATGATTTAATATATTGCGAATGTGGTACAGCTGAAATACTAAATCATAATTTGTAAATCGCGGCAACTTTCAAGAGTGAAATGAAATGTTACTGAAACTGACACCCGCACCATGCTAAAGCGCAAAGAGAATAATATTCTAAATTGGTAAGTAACTATGTCTATCTGTTATGCTTTTACAGCTAAACCGATTTCAATCTCATTCGAAATGAAGACACTATGGGTCTTGAGAAAGGATTTAAGCTTCTCTTTATCGCGATAACCAACATACATCAACAACCCATAACGTCCCACTGCTGGGCTCGGGTCTCCTCTCAGAAGAGGGTTAAGGGTAAGGAGTGCGGGTTGGGGACTGGCAAGACAACGTTGTGGCTACGTAATCTTGCCGTTGGATGTTTTCAAGCCGCCCAAAGACCTCCAACTAAGCTTCACGACTGTTATGACACTGATCACTATCCCGACAGCCGGGACTGACTGCTTAACGTGACCTCCGAATCACGTAGACGCTCATGGTATCATGCCACCAGCGGTCACCCATCCAGGTACTGACCGCGCCGTCGTTGCTTACCTTCGGTCATTGTTTCTGATCACTGAGTGCAACTGGGCTATGAGCGCCTCAACCAACATACACGCTAGCAAAACCTAGTACCGCAATATAATAAAACCTCTTCAGCTATATTACATACCCATATGTACATACTTATATAGCTATATCTTAAGACATTCTTCGTCTAATTCGTAATATATTAAAATTAACGCCACCACAGTCATGTTTATTCAAGTATAATTGAAGCTCAGCGGCTCTAACGCGTCGGTTTTAACAAAGCGCTTGAGATAAAACCCTTTGTTACACAGTACCACCTCTAAAAAAAGTGTTAATTACTATTTTCAACGTGCATTAATCTATAAGTACGCATCGATACATTTCCCACACTAGTTAAAAATGTAAAGAGCTTCGAGAATGTAAAGGTGTTCGATTTATGAAATTAGATATTTGTTTTATTTATTAAGTCAATGCGATGAAAAAAAAACAACAAAATTTAGTAGCTATGGTATACTTTGATATTTTATTATAAAATTTATATTTATTTTGAGCTTTCGTATTATAAATATACATTAATTTTTTTACTATACGAACATCCGTGGCAATTATAAGAATAAGAATAAGAATAAGAAAAACTTTATTTGCCTTTATATTACAATGTTACTTATAATTATTAACAGTGTTTAAGGTATGACTAAAAAGACAAAATGGTCTTGGACTCAGCATATGGATGACGATGCAGAGCATGCCAGCCGCTGTTATTCTGTCCAAGCCAATCATGATTAACATAACATTATATAATTACAATGACACCATCCCGACCACGAACACAACAATCACTAAACATTGACAGTGCAGTCGCTGCTACAGAACGCGTCATATACAGTATCGTCTCATAAATACACACATGTCCAGGAAAGTCCCACTACATAAAATGATAGAATAGTGGTATAATAATAAAATAATATATATAAAATGATATGGGTAGTAAAAGCCTTAAAAAGTCCAACAACAGTCTATTTACAGAACTTCCATATCGCCTTCTTGGACTGTGACATTAGACCGTAATGTCAGACGCTATATGTAAAAAAACAAGTTAAAGACAAGATTTATGCCGACCCCACAATATAGTTCAGGATACGAAAACGTTTTAATCTATAACCCGACTACGTAAACGAGCAGACGTATCGCCTGATGGTGAGCGATTACCGCCGCCCATGGACACCCGCAACACCAGAGAGGCGTCGCAAGTTCGTTGCCGGCCTTTGGGGGATGGAGAAAGGGATGTGGGGAGGGGTTTGGGGGTATAGACCTCCGGTATCCTCACTCACTCGGTGAAATACAGCGCAAGAGCTGTTTCACATCGGTATTCTGTGAGGCCGTGATATCACTCCGGTCGAGCCGGCCCATTCATGCCGAAGCGTGACTCTCCCACATTAAAACATATCATTAATTAAAATAGTAGTTTAGGCGCTACAGTGGAACATACATAGACAAAACTATTTTCCTTCCAATTTGGCTTTGCCGTAGTCGGGTAAAATAGGCTCCGTGGAATACTCGTTCTAAAATCAAGTTTATCAAACCACTTGTGTTCTCGTATGTACAAGAAGTGTTCGTTTATTGCTTACATCCTGTTGATAAGTCAAACACGCGACTTACGACACTCCCAACGGCTTTAGCATCCGCAAGAGTGGGGTAACTTTGTACCGAGACATACTGACCAACACTTAAAAATAACACAGTTCGGGTAACTTTGGCTAAAAATCTATGGTATTGGAGATGTATTTTTATCACCTGTGCAAAAAAAAAGTTTTAAGAATTACGATTTGGATTAATTGACTGCACGTTTGACGTAGTGGTTAAGGGTTCAAATCCCACATGGGACATCACTTTGTGTGATCCACAAATTGTTGTTCTGAGTCGTTCTGAGTCTTGGTGTAGTTTGTGTCCGTTTTATGTATGTTTGTAAAGTCTCCCGCGACACAGGATGTAGTTTCCGAATACGGGAGTTGTCTTCTCAAAAAAAAAATATCGATAGTTTATCGAATTTGGTTGTCTGATCCCAAACTAGGCCGCAGCAGAAAAATAAAATTCTTGATAATAATTGAATTATTTGCCATGGATGGGAATCAAACCCATGACCTTAGGTTGAGCAGTCCGGCAGGATCTCTAACCACTTCACCAAAAAGGCAATGAGCTTCATTCATCACACCGGACAAATTAAACAAATCGTATAAAGCCATAATTACATTTAAAAAGTCGGTTACTCTTTCCTTATTCTATATTCAAAACAGGTCGCCATTTAAATAGATACATCCTTTATCTATGATGTAATAGGAAATGACGTCATCGCGAAAAAAGTTACGATATTGTGCGTCGTGTAATGAGAATAATGCGTGTTGGTATTCTGTCGTGACCTTTTATTATCTCTGGTCGTCAGCTGTTGGATTACTTTTTTTATAAGGCAAAGATTAAAAGTTCTATCGTGACCGTGTGGTGACGGATTTAGAATACTGAGTGTCACCACCCCTATTCACCCCGTGGGTGTCGTAAGATAGAGAGCAAACTACCAGGACAACAGCACTGCAAAGAGAAGGAACCCTTGACACAAACACTATACCAACCCGTCTGGCCAGCGTGGTATAGTACACCAAAACCTTCCTAAGGAGAGGCTTGTCTCATTTTCTCAAGATTCATTTTAAGTCAATATTTGCAGAGAATTAATAAGAAATAGTACTAAGGCACCAGATGTCTACGTACGCAATGAGATTCTCACAATATTGTCTCAAACGTCTCATGTTACTGACAGCTAAGGGTACGTTCCTATACCATGTGACCACACAAAGGGAGCGGTGATCTTTAAAATTCTAAACTTAGTCACAGTGACGGAGGAAGATCTAAAATTTTTAAGGAACGGAGTTTTTCATGTTATATTCACATTGCGCTGTATTATTTAGAAGACAACATTTGAGTTGGAGGCTTCGGGCGGATAAAAACATCCAACGGCAAGGTCACGTAGCCACAACGTTATCTTGCCAGTCCACAATCCGCACTCGGCCAGCGTGGGGACGTACGGCTTTAACCCTCTCCTGAGCGGAGACCTGAGCCTCAGCCAGCCAGCCAGCTTGGGATTTAATGGGTTGTTGATGATTATGATTTGAGTTAAAGTTATGTTTTCCCATGATCAGGATAGTTTACGCTCCTTGGCGTCTTACGACATTCGTCGGTTGAATCTTGAAAGGATGGCCACTGAGTCATTTTTTTCCTTTAAAATGAATATCAGCCTTAAAAAAAAAGTGGCCATGAGTTTCTTTGTCAGTATTCTTTTCATAAGGCTCTACGCAAGCGGGCAGTAGATTTTGGTGTTTTCACCTAATTTGCCTTGACAATCCAATACATACTGCGGCGTCTGTTTGTGTCGATCTATGTTTTTTAACTGTAGCTTCAATTTAACGTTCATAAATGTTAGTGTCTTAATTAAATAAATGATTTTGAATTTGAAAAGATAACTTCCGAACTAGGAATATGTCCTATTTCAAGAGGCTTGTCTTATCGCATATACTAAAGATGGTCACCAAATGGGTCACGTAATATAAGTACGTTCCCTAAGTTCGTTGTCTCACAACGGTACTTGTGTTATTTCACAACAAACCCAAGGTGCTAATGAGACAGCCGGTATTTAGACAACTTAGTAGTACTGCGTCAACAAATGTTGCTTTGTTGATATTACCACAAGAATTCGGCAAATATGGGCGACAGAGTTGAGCAATTCTTTCAGATTAAGTGAGGGTATCAAAGCGACAACTTGCTTCCCCTGTCATTCTTTTTTGAAGTGAAAACTTCTTTGGACGCATTGAGCGCTTTTTGATAGAACAAAAATCATGGATCTCGCGTCATTGTCACCGAACGCTTTTCATGAGATATATTTTTTCTTCTTTTTATCGCGCATTTTATTTAAAGAGCAAAGAGGTTTATTTCCGGTGAGCATAAACAACTATTTAGTGTTTGTTTATGTTTTCGTGTTTTCACTTCTGTCGGCAGTCCACATGACTGTTTTGTGATTTAAAAAAATGTGTCTTGAGTTAACTACTTAGAATCTTTTTGGAGTTAAAAACACAATTGGTTTCGTTAATCGCAGTCTGTTTCAGACTTTAGTTATTGCGACATAAACAACGCCGCAGGACATAAAATTAGGTCAAATTGATAAAAGAATAGTCGCCAGATGACCCGTAATGGCAGATAAATTGTTATAGCGACATATCAACAAAAATGACGATCTAATTCGACAATTTAGAACAGTCAGACACCACTTGTACATTTCTTCATATTATAAATCTTTCAATTTCGGAAAGTACCCCCCTATTCACCCCGTGGGTGTCGTAGGAGTAAGAGAGCAAACTACCAGGACAACAGCACTGCGAAGAGATGGAACACTTGACACAAACTATACCAACCAAAAGTAGACTAAACCTCCTTCATAAGGAGAAACGGCCAATATTCATGACCAGCTGACCCACGCAACCTCGTTTACGTCTCTTCTAACGTCTAACGTCTCCTTTGCCCGTAGCGTAATAATTTTTACCCCGTTTTTGTTACATTTTTCATTGGTGCTCCGCTCCTATTTGTGTTAGCGTGATGATATATAGCCTTCCTCGATAAATGTACTATTCAACACTGAAAGATTTTTTCAAATCGGACCAGCGGTTCCTGAGATTAGCGCGTTCAAACAAACAAACAAACTCTTCAGCTTTATAATAATAGTGTATAGATTCTTCTTTCAAGTTATGACGTTTGTAATTTTTTTGTAGACCATAAATGTCGTAATACTTTTTCATATTAGTACGATAAACTACGACGTACAAATACGAATATTTGTATATCAAATTAATTAATCGTGTAAATAATAACAATTCTTCAATGGCGTAACCTATTCAGCAATTAACTATGGTAAGGAAGCTTTTTTTCTATCCCTACAGCTTATAACGGACTTAACGATACTTCACGGGTCTCTGATTACGACCGGCAAGGCATACGTTTACAACGTACTTTTTTTTACACGTTCAAGGAAAACATCACGAGGAAAGCTTTCTGTTACGTTATTAAACAGTATTGATGGTGACGTTTATCGTAGACAAGGTATTTTTTTTGGTTTAGATATTTGGGTAACTGGCAATTAACCTAATGTTTTATGTTATTTATTTAGGTACGTCTATTAACTTTACAAAGGAGACGATTCAATCCCGACAAGTTTTTCAAGAGTTTATACAAAAAACTATTTTGATTTAATCCTAATGAAGAACTATCTAGAGATCCATTTTCCGTCCGTAAATCTGCTCGATGAGAGGGAGACCGCGGCTTCACAGGAAACCGAGACCTCCCTCAATTCTACATGACCTTGGGAGGCCCTCAAAGGGTGACCTTCCATTTACGACTCTTGGTGGCCCCCTCCATTGGTGTTGGTAGTCCCTTGTTGTCATTTATGACCTATATTTTGGTCCCTAAATCTTCTTAACTTTGTATATTTCATGATAAAAATGATGTATTTCCAGAAGAATAATCTTTACATAGAGATGATTATCACCAGGATGACATAACTATCAAGAGTATGGAATGAAGATTAGTGAGCGAACGGCACAGCGCTACACGTTAGAAAGAGATAGAAAATAACGGTTGAATGGAGCCTGTTGATCATAGGTTTTTTCTTAAAGATTTTTTTTTTCTTAAGTTGTGGTTGGAACAAGTTGTTTTTTTTTGTTTATGGTCTTCTATGTGTGGTGATATTAGAGATTTTATGGGTACGGGCGGGTTAAATTGTTTATGATATAAGGGCTTTAAGATAAATTTCTAGAAAGACTTATCTAGGTACTAGGAATTGTTATTTACACACTAAATATATACAGTGAAACATAGAACCTCCTTTTTGAAGTCGGTTAGAAGAGTAGTACTGACTTTAATATACATATAGTTAAATACTGTATTCTTTACAATATTGTTTTCCATCCCTAAGGGTGGCATTTCCTCTTCAAAGTATGGGCCTAAAAGGGAAGTGAACCATGAAAGTAACAACCAACTTTTTTAAGTCGGTAAAAAAATCTTCGAACCTGCAACCTTTCAACTCAAACTCGAATATACGGAGAACTGTGCCACTGCTAATTAAACGATGACTCACTTCTGTTATACAATTACAAATAGCCCCGATGTACCAGGGCGTCAGATCTAGCGAGGAGTAACGCATACGGCTTCAAATGCCACCCCACGGTCGACCCTCTAGGTACCACATCTGGCAAGTTCATTGAACTAAGGGGGTGTAATCGATCGCCATGTGTGTTGACTAGGAAGTATGATTGTTGACCTGCGTCTATTGCCGTTAGACAATGGTGCTATAATATATATCTCCTGCCTATAAAATAAATATAGGCTCTGTAAGATGGTACTTGTGCCTTATCATGAAAATATTTGATTATGGTTTCATGAAACGAGTCTTAAGTCTTTTAAACTGTATTTTTGATTCGTGTTTATTATTATGTTTCACTTTTAAATAACCAAAAGAATACTAATACTAGTAATTTAACATTTTCTTTTCAAGACCTTTGCGTGTTGGATGCTTTCATAAATAAAGCTTTGTAGCTTTTTAAGTGGATGTTGAAAAGGATTTCATAATGACGTTAATTTTAGCGTGAATTGTGTACGTCAAAATTACTTTTTTTTTAAATTTGGAACAATGTTCCATTCAAATATTATTCGAAATGTGAATTGAGTTTTCAAAATCAAAATTAAAAGTTTATTTTTAACAACAAATTCCTGTAATGCGTTATTTTCAGATGTTATCAGGTCTAAAGCAATGATTTTCTCACTTAAGTCCTACCACCTAAAACCCAAGGAAATTTATCTTACGTCAACACAGTCAGTCAATCTGACAGTCAGACAGTTTGCCCATGTGGAGCAGCATAACCCGTTCGAAATGTCGGGAAATTTATGGCATAGTAACCTTTTAAATAATTTTATCGTGAAAAGTCCCGCTGTGTAACCAAAACAAGTCAATCAGTCTATCAATCAAGCCACTCATCATAAAATGTGTCGTAAAACCTACCATTCTATCTGTGTGTCTGTTCATACTTCGAAAAATGGCTTCCAAGTTTCATATCTACCCTCAAATACCAACAACAGTTGCACAATGTGTTTCAACTGTATAATATTTTCGACCCCTTCTTGCCCTAAGTGCGCCGGAGCGTGTAATACCGACGGTGTACCCTGATAACGTTACCGATGTCCTACCCCTAAAACCAGATGGCTGCCGAACTGACCTTCCTAACCGAATTTTATTAAAAAACGGTTAAGATCTCCACTTTTCTGGGGAATCTACGGAGACCTATGTTAAACAATGTTGATGTGAGGCGTGTGTAACCTCCTCGGCTTTTAAAATATATATTATTATAGAGTGAATTTCAAATTTAGAATAGTCACATTACGTCAAATTCAAAGACAATTACGCAATTTATTCTTAATAATACGAACAACTGTAAGTTTCAATTTTAGAATTGCCCAAATTGCTGCTTTCTCAACTGATTTTAATTTAAAATAATTATTTTACTCAGTCTCAATGTTCCTCATTTTAAGACAATTATTTTAGCAATGGCATTCATAGACACATGACTATTTTTTTAAATTGTAATAGAATCAGATTATACAGACGCCTATCTGGCTGGTTAGTGGTTACCAATTCTGAAACTTCTGAACTCCAAAAACTCTTATTTCTCTTCTTGGCGATGTTTTAAGTAAGATGTAGATCCTAGATAAAAAGAGAAAGGTTTTTCTATAGGTATCTTCAAATACACAATTCCCGTTTCTAACACACGACAATTCAAATGGTCGCAGAAACTAAAGTACCAGCAGGGCAACATAATAGGAAAGAAATCAATATCAAAACCACAATAGTCGCAATTAATCCTTGATCCACAATATAAATTAACTCTTATCTTTATAGGAAGAAAGTATAAATTTCATTGTACATGTTTCGCAATGAACCATCCCCTATGGATAAAGGCAGGTGTCAATGTACCCCTTGGTAGAGTTTTCGATGATGGGGAAAATCAATTGTTTTGTACTCTAAATACTATATAGTGCAAAAAATATGTAACAGTACATTAAGTGGTTTTATGTTATGATTGCATTTTTATCTACTTCGCCCTTAGAGCATACAATATATGGAGGGAGCGCTGAACAACCGGAAAGCGTGATCGGAGTAGAGAGAGAGACTGAGTTTGGGTAGTGTCTGTCTCTCTCATACAGTCTCCGTGATTTGCATGACTGATTTGGTGGGAAATAAACCAACCTATCAGAAGATTGTATGCTCTAAGACTTCGCCTAACTAACTTTGAAAATGATTTTCCATACATACAACCATTCTTTCCTTATTTTGCCCACTTAGGAGTGTAATTTCCCCACCCCCTAAGTCTGCGAAGGAGGTTTAATTTTGCTGATAAATATACTTAAAAATTACTAAATAGATACATATTTTTAAATAGTATGAAATAAAGTCGCTTCCGCTGTTCGTTCGCTTAGATCTTTTAAGGTACTCAACGGATTTTAATACAGTATTCATCATTAGATAGTGATTCAAGAGGAAGGATTATATGTGTAATACATGCATATTATAGCAGAGGAAATCCGAGAATTTCAGACTTCCCTACGAAGCCAGGCCAGCTCGCTATTTATAGATTAATCACACTCATACATATAACAAATAATTGCATATTCGTCACAGAGAGCCACGCTTCGGCATGAATGGGCCGGCTCGACCGGAGTGATACCACGGCCTCACAGAAAACCTGTGTGAAACAGTGAGTGAGGATACCGGAGGCCCATCCCCCAAAGGCCGGCAACGCACTTGTGACGCCTCTGGTGTTGTGGGTGTCCATAGCTTACCATCAGGCGATACGTTCGTTTGCCCCACTATTCCATTTAAAAAAAAGTTATTTTCAAGGTAGCAGAGCCTCGCTGCTTGCTACTTTCAGCATGGTTGGTCCGGCTCGACCGGGGCGGAACTACCCTCTCACAGAAGATCAACCTAAAGTGACAGCATTCGTGCTGTCGTGTTTCGTTGTGAATGCGAGACCAGAGACCCTATGATGCAGAAGCATCTCAATAGGCCGCCAAAGTGTGGGTCAATAATATCAACATGCTGCATTGTGTGCATTCGCAATAAGTATGGTGATTACTCTTGGATTCTGTTCATGCTTTCCATCAGACAGAGTTGTCTCTTTAGCGGGCCCATAATATTAAATTATTAAAATAAAACCCGACTGAGCCAATATCTGCCATCTTTATTACATTTAGGTTTTTTTTTATTTTGTTATTTAAGCTATTGCATAGCTTTTATCGCGGGCTTTGAGCGCGGCGACCGAAACAAGAAATTCCGTAACGAAAATAAATCCTAACACCCGAACCTCGCACGGATCGAGACGAGCTGCTCCGAAATCTGACGAATACGTAAACAGCTGTTTGTGAGAAAGTTAGGTGTATAGGTATCTATCATATCTTTATAATGCCAGACCCACCGCATGTGCGCCCCGTAAGTACTCGTATACATGTTCATAGAAAAAGAAACTGCATAAATAAAAATAAATAAATAACTATAATTGTTAAATAATAAGTTGATAAAAAATGCTATGCAATAGCTTTACCGCGGCAGTCCCCGAGTGCCACACTTTTTTTTTAAATTTTGATGTACTTACTGTCACTCCTAGACTAAGACAAATCTATTGACACCACCGAAATAAAAATACGACAAGCCGTTTAGACTCTAGGGCGTGCCAAAGAATACATACATACACTCGAAAAACATAACCCTCCTTCTTTCGCAGTCGTGTAAAAAAACCAGAGTTAGTCGGGTAAAAAAACCAGAGTTAGTCGGGTCTACTAGACAAATAGCCGCCAAAACTAAGAATAAAATCAAAAGTAAATGGTTTATTGCGGTCTTAAAAAATGTCTAATAGCACCAAAAATGGCTGAACAATGGAAGGAAACCGTAAAAGGACGGACATTGGTCCTTATTTTAGATGTTATGAAAACAAAAGTATGAAAGTGAAACTACCCAGGGTCACATAATAACGGTAACTTTATTGCAGACATAAATATGACTAAAGCCCTTGTAATTAAGTTCAAAATAGCTTAATGGTGATATGAAAAAAAAAGTATTGTCTATAGTTTTAATGGGATAGTCTAATATATACCAATTTTAATGTGGTAGAGTTTGTTTTACTATAAAAGATATAGTACTATAGTAGTATGCCTATAAGTTGTTTTTCTAATCTAAAAACCTCCTCCTTTTTTTGAAGTCGGTTAAAAAAAGTAGCCTAAATTATTCCTCATATCAACACCTATCTGACAATGAAAGTGTTGTCGAAATCTACCCGTTCCAAAGATTAGCCAAAACAAACATTTAGACAGATAAATAATTGTTTTTTTGTATGTAAGTACCGTATATATAATTTGAAATTACAAAAAGACACTTCAATTTATTAGCATAGATGTATAGATTTATCTATCGCCATTAAATCTTACTCGTAAGGACATCTAAGGAAAAACAACTCGTTCAAGTCAGCCATCTTTAACTTTTTTACATTGTACCTGCGTATGCCACGCACGTTCGGTCCATCACGATCCATAGACAAGCTACCCTCCGCAGCGGTCAAGGTAATTTAGATACCATAGACACATTTGAAACTTTTTATTACACAAGCAACAAGTCGCATCCCTTAGATGATGACACTGAATTTAAGCTTCAATCTTCATTTCTATTACATTTTTTTTGGTATATTTTAATTTTATGGTGGTTTATAGATTTAGAACGCGTGCGTATACTAATTTAAAGTTTTTTAATTAAGTACTCTTTAGAAAAACTACAATTATGTAATTTGTCTATTATTATGCATATATATAGGTGATTCTCGTGTCATTATTGCTCACAATGAACTCCTAAGCCTAGAATATATAGTTTAAACTAGCTTTTGCCGGCGGCTCCGCCCGCGTAAAGGTTGGTTATTGCATCGCGGTGATTCTTTAAACTGATATAACTTTTTTATGCATGAACCGATTGAACTGAAACAAACACTAAGTGTTAAAGGCAAACCGCAAAGCGTTAGTGAATTCGAGCCGTTTCCGAGATTAGCGTGTACAAACTTACAGACAAAAATTCAAAAAATCATTGTTTTGGGTTCTATTGCGTTCATAAAGCCATTTAACAGTTTTTCGTATATATATTCCAAGTACAGGCAGCGACTAGTTACGATTTTGTTTTATATATTGATTGATTATTTCTTCTCTTGAGACTATTTAGTCTGGTTACCATATAGGTCTCTATCTACTTTTATTGTCAAAATCCGGTGAAGATATTCCAAAAATTAGTTTCGTTAGCTTCTTTACTGTCTAACTAGGTACTTAAAAATACAAAATAAATAAGGCCATTGCGTAAAGCTCACTCAAATCCGGTACAAGAGCCTACTTGAAAAATATTTCCCGAACTTTTATTTGAATACGGAGATAAGAGTCCAACTGACATGTACCAGACCTCAGAGAAAGACATTGTTCACCGAGAACCGTTGGCATACTCATTTGGAACTCTCGATTCAAATTTTAAAAAGTAACGACTCTATTTCTTCGCTATATGGTACGATTATAATTTGAATTTGGTACTACTACGAATGTATCGACGAAAGTACATAACTTGTTTGAATTTCTAATGTACCATAGACGGTTAATAAATGATATTGTTTTTGTTTTAAACGGAATTGGTTATCAGTTTTTTTTTCTTCCCTGGCTTCGCACGATTTGTGCATTCAGCCAATGAGGTTATCAGTTGAATTGTATAATTTACTAGCTAACCTACGCAACTACGTATGCGTATCTTTTAAGTTATGCTTGGCTGTTATTAGTCTAAGCGTGATGTTAAAAAAACCTGAAAATCGGTTAGATAAGTTTGTGAGTTTATTTATTAATTTTAATCAACGTGTTCATCGCAGGCAATAACATGACACGAGAATTTTATTTCATTAGGAATATTTGTACGTCCTGTGTCGCGGGGGCTTTACAAACATGCATGAAACGGACACAGATAACACCCAGACTCAAAACAACAATTTGAGGATCACACAAAGTGTTGTCTCGTGTAGGATTTGAACCTACATCACTTGTCATAGTAGAAAGCGGTGTGTTGACCGTTTAAACCACTGCACCGTGCAGTGCAATTATTTGTAAATACATAGTAATTTGTAAATACATAGTGTTTTTACAATAAAAAAAAGAGTTTAATTGAAGGAGGATAATTTTTGAACGGAATTCCCTTTTAATGTTTTAAAATAAATTAAATAGGAGAACAGGAACAGAAATATTATAATTATCTCTATATACTAATAGTTTATACTTAATACATACATACTATATATATAGGATATTAAGTACAACTTAATACCCCTTTTTATACGCATCCTGGCGAAGGATATCTCTTTAAATGAAAAAAGAAAATGGTCTATGGTTTAAAAAAAAACTGGCCAGTAATGGCATCCTTCGGTCAGAAAATTACACCTGACGTACGCTTAGCTTCTTTTTACTTTTATAAAAGGAATAGGGAAGAAAGTAATGGCGGTCTGAACGAGTAACAACTATTTCTTTATATTGATATATTTTTATACATATAAAATTGGAACGATAACCAATTTTCCAAGAAACTATAAGATTGGGTCCTGTTATAACTGACTTTAGGAAATTAAGAAGGCTCTCAATTCGGTTATGTATTTTTATTTCTTTCATAGACTTGTTTATAAAACTGTATATACTTCCTAACTATAAGGCGAGGGTCTGAATTGAAGTCAAAACAACCCCCTTTTTAAAAATTAAGGCTTGAAAAATACAGTTGACATAACTGCATTGAATTCGCTGAAAAGATTTTGAAGTTTATTATTTTAAACAAATCCTCTTTAATAACGTTCCCGCCAACCGCCATATTTAAAAGTAGTCATATCGTAACGTAACCCGTTTTGAATTGGGAACTTTCAAATCGATCGATAGAGTCAAATCACTGCTTTTAAACGAAGTTCAACGTTCAAAAACGACAATACCAGTGCAGGTTGCTTTTCAAAACTAGTTTTAAAATAAGTAATTCATTACAACCCGTCTCCTATCTTACATAATAAACCGGTTCTCCGAATCTAAGCCCACTAACACGACATACCATACAGAGAGCTCAAATTATGCTTTTTTTTAAAGATTGGAGGTGGGATACGGGCACATTGTATGCCCACCGCAACCATAAAGCGTTGTCTATGAAGTTTATAGTTTGTTTTGTTCTTGGTATTCTAATTTGAAAACGTGTTCGATGTTTGAAAGTACTATTCGATAGATTTATAATTGTAGAGCTAAGGAATTTGTAAGGTTTGAATGTTTGCATGTCCAGCAGTGGACTGCGATAGGCTGATGATGAATGTTTGTTGTTGTTTGCCATAACGGCTGAACGAATTTCAATGAAATTTTGTACAGAGATCTCTATCTCTGTACAAAATTTCATTGAAATTCAGACTATCATCTATCTCCATTGAGATAAACCTCTGTATATCTCAATGGAGATAGATGATAGTCTGAAAAAGGCCTAAGTAAAGCTTTTTGAATAAAAGACAAGCAATTGATGAACAAGCAATGACTGCACAAGTGTCGTGGGTTCAAAATCCCACGTAGGACAAAACTTATGACATGTGATCCACAAATTGTTGTTCCGAGTCAGGGTGTTATTTGTGTCCGTTTCATGTATGTTTGTAAAGTCCCCCGCGACACAGGATTTATTCCTAGTGCGGGAGTTGTCCTTTTAAAAAAAAAATTACTTGAAGTTTTAATATCGATCGTTACTTCGAATGTCTGCATATGAACGGCTTTTAACGAGTAGTGTGACGTCATCAATTGATTACATTACACTTGACCATGACAATACCGACATAACTATAATTGCTGAGGCATCAGTAAAAAAAAATTGAACAAAAGATACCTACTTACGTCTTTACTATGGTATTGTCACTTGATACTTACACAAACAATAAAACACACACACAAAAAATAAAATAAAGCAATATACCTACGCAGACTTATTAGAATTTCCGTTATCGACTATTACGCTTAATAGTATGTAATGATAATAATGAACAAAACCCACTAAAATACCTACATAAAATCACATCTTTATCCCATAATGGGATATTTACCCCCATATTTAATCGACTATAATGTTTAGTCGCACTGAAATAATCAACATCATTTTAAACTAAATAAATTCTAATCATAAATTGGATGTAATAATATTCCTGGCCAATTGGCACAAGGCACTATACACCCGATATCTGGGTCATATTGATAAAAAAATGAAACAAAACAAAGATGGTCTCTATGCCGAAGTTTTCGTTGTTTACTATTGTTTTTAGTGGTTATTGTGGATTTCTGTGATCCTTTTTGTTTAAAAACAATAGGATAGTGGATAAAGCCTTGGGCTAAGATCGTTTTGTTTGAAAGACTTGAAAAAAATACTATACTGCCTCGATGGCGCAAGTGGTAGTGTAAGAGACTGCTGTGCTCAAGGTCCCGGGTTCGATTCCCGGGTCGAATCATATATGTTTGTATGATCAGCAAGTAAAATGTTTCGGAGTTTTCTATGTATGATATTTACGTATTTACAAAAAAAAGTATAATGTATTTATATCAGTTGTCTAATACCCATAACACTAGCTCTTCTTAGCATGGGACTGGATGGCGTTGTGTGTCAGAATGTCCGAAAATAGTTGCATTTTAATCTAATTGATCGGTGACCAGTTTGTTTAGATTTTTTTTCGGTACCGAATTATTGTTGAGGGCAATAAATTATTATAAATTACATTACATTTTCGTTACCTATCAAAGTCATGCGCTACTGAAAATAAATAATTAGGTAAACATAAGTAGGTAATTATTTTTCAAATTATTAAATGTTATTTAAAAAGCATGTTATCAAAATGGCGTCATTCGTTAATCATTACACATAGGTATTTCACGCATCATTAAACATTGTATTGTGTATCATCATATATTATTTGTTATTAAAAGTTATTGCAATAATACATAAAAGAATTAACGGAAACCCCATAGCGATATCAAATCAACATTCACTATTATTATGTAGAACAGACGTTGACAGCCATATTTCCCGATAAAACATGATCATCATCATCTCGCTTCCCCACATACTAAACATTAGGAGTGATAGAGACGGATATATCAATAATATAGTTATCCATCGTTATGACATCCTATTCGCAGATATTTCCATTTCTCTTTATCCTTTATTAAGATTAGATCGTATTTTTAAATATGTATTTATTTTATTACTTTTGAGGTTATCTCTCCCTCCAAATATTAGAGAAGCATCTTGACTTTTTTTTTAGCTAAGATAGCAAATTTATAATGCCTAATCACAAATTATACAGGTTATAAAAATTTGATACGACAAAGCTTAAATTTTAAAATTTGAATCACGCATAAATAACTATTCTATTATTATTTTTTCATTTTAAAAGACAATTCCCGTACTATTTTGCAAACAGACTCGAACAACCAATTGTGGATCACACAGTATTTTCCAATGTGGGGTTTGAACCCACACTACTTAGTATATAGCGGGCGCTGTGTCCACTACGCAATTCGTGCAGTCAATAGGTATAAATTTTTCTTTTTTCTCTTCGTATAAAACTTATCGAGTAATATCATAATATATCTATTTATTTCTACATTACAACCGTTCAAAGTGTCGGTTAAAACGGTACATTAAATCAATGTTGACAATGTCATAAATGTCAATGTACTAATAGCACAGTTAACGAAATAATAAATACATACTAATAAGACAGGTGCTTCATGTATCTTAATTAATCATAATAGAAGGAGACTCGACATAATGTCGTCTCTATCTCTTCATAGTGTGATTTTATTTGAAGGTGTCCTTCAAATAAAATCACTTAACTTTTTTATTGCAAATGCTTGAGATGACGATCTCAGTCAGCGAATTCTCGGACCTTACTTTTCTCTGAAGGACTTATTACATTAGACATATCAATAGCGGTCTGAAAAGCCTGTCTGACTGACAAGTTTTTGCCGAGTGTGCAACGCGTTGCTGACTTGGATTCGAGTTCATTGAAGGAGGTTTTTGTAGGTTAAAGTAATAATATTATACTTTTTAATTTATGCGTCATGGCCGATGTTTTACGTCTTCTTATTATAATCATCCGGTTCCCAAAAATACCTAAGTTTTGAGTCTCTAAAGGTTAAAAAATGTACCAGCCTTTTTGGTGATTAATCTTGTATCGGTTTTGAAGGTCAAGGTAAAAGGACAATGTTTGAAACATACTATAATCAGCTTTATGTCAAAGTATTCCAAACACTAACTTTTACTTTTTAAATAAACGAGTACCGCGAAAAATTCATATCACTTTCTACATGTAAAGAAATTAGAATTTTCCCTTTCAATTGCGTCCATTTTGGCTCCAAAGCGATGTTACGTTTGCGCCAAAAAAGTTCATTCACCTAGTCTATGCGCCAAGGTTGCCAAAAACGGATGATGTCATTTTTTTAATATATTTTTTTATATTTAAATATTGCATCAATTATTAGCACTAGCAATATTTGAATTTGATTCATAATAATGCAAATAGCGTAATACGCGTATCTACACATTTGGATCTAGGAAATACATATGTAAATTATTTTATTTAAGTATTATAATAAGCTTAAGATAAATAGGTATGTAGTTACTGCAGGTTGTTTAAAGCTATAGAAGTAGTGATTTTATTACTATCTATACCAATATTGTAAATGCGAAACTAACACTGTCTATTACGTTTCACGGCTAAACGGTTGCACCGATTTTAATAAAATTTGGCATGGATTACTTTGATTCTTGAGGAAGGAAAAAGACCACAAGAACCGACAAACACACGGACGGAGCCGCGGGCAAAAGCTTGTACAAAATATGTAAAACAATATACGAGCATGCACTTTACTATTGAGCTACGGACAAGACAGTAAGCCTAATTGACCAGTAATTGTTTGCAATGGAGACCAACTGTAAACATACATTATATTATAATTTCATAGACATTCCGCTGTAAAATATTTGAATTAGTTCCTAAACAAGCCAATTAAAAATAATAATGTTATAGTAACATAACTCTATGGAACTAAATTAGAAATTCAAATCCATAAGTAAAATGAAACGTAAATACAAAAAAGTTGTCGATGGACTGTCTTGGGAAGCCGGCTCATACAGCCTATCAACAGATTTATAAACTTTTTATCCACATTACTGCCTAGAACTACCGGAGAATCTAGTTTTATAATAACTAGAGGCAAAAAAGAGGGCTAAGACACTATAAATCCCCATATGTACAACCGACGGATACTAAAGTAAGGTTATGTTTTGATAAAGCTTAAAAAATATAAAATAACACTTCCGTATTATCCAGTTTATATAACATAGAAAAATTAAATGCAACTTACCCAGAGCACTGGCAGTTTATCTCACAATTCTTACTGCTACCACCAAACATATTGAACACAGTTTTTCACAAAACACTCAGTACATTATACGATTCAGTCTTGTTGTTTGAAGTTGTATCACAGTTCACATTCGTATGCGTAAGCACGACCTTCCTGTTGCGCGAGCAAACGCCGACTGAGGCTGACTGCTCCGTTGAGCCTGGAGGTTCCCGCGGGCGCGAAACGGCCGTTTCGATGCCACCCTTGCTGTTTCGGGTGGTGGGGTTTGAAATTTACTACTGTCTTGGTAGCGTTTGTTTGAAATAGAACCTTAAGGTTAAATCTGTGGACCGAACGTTAAAAGACGAACTCAAATCTATTGTTATAATTTCAAGAATAGATTTAAGAACTTTCATGAGGGGGGGGGGCACATTTTACCACTTTGGAAGTGTCTCGCGCGCAAACTATTCAGTTTAGAAAAAAAAAAAAAAACATAATGAAAAGCTTTCAATTTTTTGGAAGAATACCAGCCGATATTATTACAAGAACCATTACAATAGATAAGTGATAACAATAGAGGAAAGTAGATAATTTTGTATGTTTATAAATTAATGTTAATTTAAAACTTGGACACTGTAATATTAAAACAAAATACATATTTTTAACAACGCTCATATCCATACTTCATACAAATATAATAAATTCAAAAGTACATAACTTGCACCAATTTCAGAAATCGAAGTCTTTGAAATTCCTGGATTTCTGATACTAAAATATGCATGTATTACACATAATATATAAACCTTCTTCTTGAATCAATCTATTGCTGAAAACTGAACTAAAGTCCGTTAAGTAGTTTAAAAGATCTAAGTGAACAGACAGCGACTTCATTTTATACTATGTAAAGAAGCAGTTTTCCTGTGCAACTATGTCTATCGGTGGCTAGAAGAGCCCTAGAGGAGCTTTCGCCAGAGCTACCGTTTGCACTTCCGCAGATACACCAGCGAATGGGATTTCTGAATTTCGTTGCTGGAAAGTACATGAATCAAATGCTGTATTACATTGTTTGGGACATATGAGGAGTTTGTTGGTTAGGATTTAGTCACATCAACTGTGAACTAGGTTATGGGTATGTTCCCACCGTTGACAAACAAATTTGTATTGTATACAAGCTGACCCACGCAAATTCATCTGCATCTCTTTTAATAGCTAGTCGGCTAGCTACTGATCATAGCGTGGTATTATATAGGCTATAGCCTTCCTCGATAAACGAGCTATCTAACATTAAAGAATTGCTGAAATTTTTTAAGCCTTTCACGCGTGGTGCTGTGACCAAGGGAAACAGATATTCATTTACATGTAGATACCTATCTACGATGTTAAGTGTGTTGATGTACACTGCAAAAACTTCATCAAAGTTCCTAAATCTCTTTAACCATTGGCTTTAGAAATGATAAAAGACCACGGTGTGGGGTGATATTCTTAGCAAAAGGCTTTAGCTCTTCTTTGTCCTAGTCATTTCCCAATATTTGGAATCGGCTCTCCTCGTTCTGCGGCGCGAGGACAAATTTGTTTGGGCAAGCTGTAAGTCCTTGGCCACCTAGTCGGCGTAATTTACCTTAGCCGAGTGTAAGTGAAAATATTTTATCTTACTTTTCTACATATAAAGTTTTATTTATCATAGATAATGACTATATTTTATTTCTTTCGATATAAACACGATATTTATATCATAACTAGTTTTCGCATACGACTTTGCCTGCGTGTATATCGGTTATCGCGGTAAAAAGTAGCCTACCTATGTCCTTCCTCAAGAACCATAATAGCTCCATGCCAAATTTCATTAAAATCGGTACTGCCGTTTAGATTAGCCGTGAAAGCGTAGTAGACAGACAGATAAACAGACAAACAGAGTTCCTTTTGAATTTATAATATTTGTATAGAGTACAGATACTGATATAACGTCTTTACTAGTTACATAGTCTTTAGTAGTCCACCGCCCGACATATTCCTCTCCCAAGATAGGAGGTTTTAGGCTACCATATTATACCACCCTGTCCACAAGATTGGTATAGGTTTTCTTTCGAGTTTTCCTTCTCTTTGAAGAGCTGTTATAATTCATTGTTTGCTCACTTTACCAAAGTTAATACGCATGGGATGTAAAGAGGTTTGCAGAACTTTTTTGGTTAGTAATTTTAATTCTATTCTTTTTATTTTTGAGTCTCTTCATAAAAAAGTATAGTAAACATGCTATACATTTACAACTTAATTTGAAATACCTGTAGGCTTTTATTTTTTTTTTACAACAAAATACAACTTATATTTGCACCCGTTCTTAGTCACGGTTCCCAGTTAATAATAATTAACAATAATTTTAATGTTTCTCAGTTTTTAGTTGTAATTAAAATTGCAAATATTTTTTAAATAGAACATCTGTTCAAAGCAAAATGGTATTTTTCTTTTCTAAAACTGTACACCCGCATCTATTAAATATCTTTTTATTGTTTGTTATTGTGATGCATAGATTAAAAAACAATAGGATCTCTTTGGTGTTCACAGAAGGGTCAGATTTATTTTTATAATGCCTTTTGTCTTTGTTATCGCTTTAAAGGTTTATCATTTCTGTAGAAATAGCGAATATTCTTTGTTTGAATGTTTTTGTGTGATATTTTCAAAGGTAAAAACTTAAGATAAGTCACTTTTAGTGCTCAATTTGGAGAATAAAAGAACTCTTTTTGTTGTAGGTCCTAATTGTTGTAATTCTTTTTAATGGTGTAGATGGCCTACGTGCAGTTGTTAGACGATCATATCGTGGTGATTGACGCTGTTGCGTTAATTATTAATACCATGGTTATTTTCACCGGACTACAGCGAAGCCAAAAGAAAAGGTATTCTATGTATAACAATTATTTTACGGGAATTAACGCGAACATAATTATTATTATTTTTACGGGAATTAACGCGAACACTTATTTAAGGTATAACATACCTCTCATTTGCCTGACGTTTCGAACAGGTTGCACTGGTTGCAGTTCCTGTAAACTTATTAAAATATCATGGAACGCGAAAGTTTAAAAGTTACAATTCTATGTATGTTCTGCCGTTACGCCTTATCTACTGATCTGATTTTATTGAATTAAGCCCGGGTAACGTCCATACTAATATTATATATTTGAAAGTAAATCTGTCCGTCTGTCACGCTTTCACGGCTTAACCGTTACAACGATCTTAATTAAATTTGGTATGGAGATATTTTGCGTCTTGAAGAAGGACATAGGCTACTTTTTAACTCGATAACCGTGATACATGCGGGGGGAACCGAGGACAATAGCTAGTAGACTGTATAAATGTTATCAATTTACGAAATACATAAACGTAATATTTACTATGCTTACGTTCGAGAATAAGTTTCCGATATTTCGGCACGTCTCAAGCGGCTTAATCATGGATGAATTCATTAATTAACTCATATACAATAACTAAAACTAAAATAATTTCTGTGTTTAATTTGTCACCAATCGCTCAATAATAACCTCGCTGACTTAGTACCTTACATGATAGTGGTGCCTGACTCAAAAATAAGTATCACGTTTTCGCTTAAAGACAAAACATTTGAAACTCTTTATGTACGTATGCCTATACTTCTAACTTCATAGGCACAGGTATCTAGGTTATTTATTTTCATCATCAACTTTGAATGCCCCTGTGGCGTAGTGGTAGGCGGTAGCGTATGCGACTGCTGTGCTTGAGGTCTCGGATTCGATTCCCGGATCGGAACAAATGTTTGTATGATCTGCAAATATTTGTTTCGAACATCTATTTTTAATACCCCATTTTTTTATGGCATCACAACGTTTGCCGGATCAGCTAGTTTTATATATAAGATTACTTTGACATCTGCAATTAACATAGAAGAGCTTAGAAATTTATTGAATTAAAATCTCATCACATGTTTTCATTGCTTGCCTTGGATAGGACTCACACACTTCCTTCGACTTTTGAATTAGCACCTGATTTTTGGTTTACTATGGGAGAGCCACGTTTTGGCATGCATGGGCCGGATCAACTGATGATGATGTATTTATTTATTTAATGTAAGGTCAGTAAGTAATACCAAGGCCTCACAGAAAACCGGTGTGAAACAGGGCTTGCGCGTGTTTCATCGAGTGTGTGAAGATAACGGAGGCCCATTTTTTTTTTTTTTTTTTTTAACGTGTGGTCTCCAGCCGGAACTACCATCTAGCCATAGTGGCTCGACGGGCGGCTTCACGCCACTCGCGTACCTCTTCGGGCGGAGGGCGATAGCCATACTCCGCCCGATATTCAGCCACCCGTCGATAAACTTCGGCGAGCACTTCCGCCTCCAAATCCCACGGGGGTGTTCCGGCCAAGGCGCACGCCGCCTCGGTCGACACCGTGCGGTATCCGCGTATGGCTCTGACCACCAATACCCTCTGAGGCCGCCAGAGGCGAGCCTTATTTAGGGCAGTCAGAGCCGCCACCCACACCGGTGCGCCATACAGCGCCATCGACCGGACAACCCCCGTGTATAGGAGTCTCGTTGCGACGCTGGCTCCACCCAAATTGGGCAAGAGTCGCCCAAGGGCGGAGGCAGCGTCGACCAGCCTGGGACCAAGCTGTCGGAAGTGCTCGTCGAAGAGCCACCTACCGTAGAGAATCAGGCCCAGATACCTCATCTGGGCCCGAACCGGTACGAGGACCGAGTTGACCTCTATGGAGGCGCCGGCGGGTGGACCTCAACGGGGCCCATGGAACAATAGGGCCTCCGTCTTGTCTAGGGCCACCCGTAAGTCCAGCGCCTCGATGCGCCCGACCACCAGAGAAACACCCCTGGTGGCCAGGCACGCCGCCTCTTGGAAGTTCGCCCCCCGGGCTATGACCAACGTGTCATCGGCGTAACAAATTACGCCCAGCCCGTGGGGGAGACGACCTCGCAGGACCCAGTCGTACCCCACGTTCCACAGGAGTGGTCCAAGGACAGACCCCTGCGGAACGCCGCATGACATGGGTCGCCGTCTCAAGACGCCCTCTCGGTCCTCGTACACGACGGTACGCTCCTCTAAATAGTCTGCCACTAGCCGCCTCATGTACTCTGGCACCCCGTGGTAGTGGAGTGCTTCCCTGATGCAGCAAAATGGCAGACTATTGAAGGCGTTGGCGAAAGATAACGGAGGCCCATACCCCAACCTCTCCCCCATCCCCCTCCCCATATCCCAAAAGGCCGGCAACGCACTTGTGACACCTATGGTGTTGCCTCAAGACGATACGTTTGCTCGTTTGCCCCCTATTTAAAAGAAAATTTTTAAAAAAAGTAGCCGGTATCGTTTATTACAAGATTAATATACCCGTTACATACACTGGCAAGTGGCATGAATAAAAAAGGAATGCTACATAATTTTTAGGTAACGTAACTTAAAATCATCTGTAGTTTTAAAATTAAATAATAATTACAAAAATTAGTAGAATTTGATATATCTACGGCTGGCAACTGGAAATCGAACCCGTCTGAACTTACCTCCTAACTAGATCGAAGATATTAAGTAAATTTACAGCAATTTGAATCTTATTCCATTAGGATAAAGTACAATATCTCTTCGACACAGCCTTGAAAGGAATTCCATACAAAAATCATATGGGAAACGAATCCAGTTCTCACTTATACACAAAAACACAAATAAGGAAAAACAGTTACTAATGCACTCCAATAAGGTCGATAATCGTGTACATTGTTACTGAAATCCAGTATCTCACACAAACACATAGACAAAATTCAAAGTAACAATCATATGGTCGGGTTTGTCACCATCGCAAGAGATTTTCAACTCAAATTCTTAGTGTTAAAGTTTAAAATCGTGCAAAATCATTCTAAGGACCCAACTGAAAAGCCCGCCAAAACTCATTTGCGGTTGTCAAGTGATTAACTTGTTTGACATTGTGTCGAAAATATGGCGAACGAGTTGCAATAATATGTTTGTATCTCCCGTTATCCATAAATTCTTCAGCAATCATATGGTCGGTGCAATGGTTTGACAAAAAATTACTAATAACTTCAATTTCAAAACGTTTCCGCGCCAAAGGGACGCCATATTTGGGATAGGATGAGTTTCATAAATTCTAAATTCAGATATTGACAGGTCATTAAAATCATATAGAAAGTTTAGCATATGTCGCTAATATAGTAATGTTGTATTTGTTGTAGTTGTAAATAAAAGGTTCTATAAGTAAACCGAATATATAATCTAAAGTATAATACCTACGTGAATTCAATAAAAACTTTTGAAAAAAACTTTCATCATTTATCAGATTGATAATTTTTAACCCCTCGTGTGAGTTATTTGTCTGTCTGTAATGGTGCGATATTTTCTAAATCTAAAGGAATTAACTAATTTTAAGAGACTATTCTGCTAGCTTTTGTGGTGTGTTGAATTCCAAGACATGGCTATAGTCTAAAGCTAATAATTTCAATGAGTTTAATTTTGATCCTACTTTGATCTCAGAAAATACTGATTCTAATTTTTTTTTCGCTTGTTCCCGTGTGGTGAATACGCACGGGGTGACACCACATCAATTTATCCCGTGGACGTCGTAAGAGCCGATTAAGGGAGCTAACTACCAGGACAACAGCACTGCAAAGAGAAGGAACACTTGACTCAAACCCTATACCAATCTGTCTGATCAGCGTGGTATGTATAGTAGGACAAAACCTCCTTTCAGCAAAAGCAGTGGCCTATCAAAGGCTGTTATGATCATAGAGCTATTATAGATAGATCGGGGCAGACATATGGCTACCTGTAAGTGGGAACGTCCAACGGTTAGAAAGAGAGAGAAGATCGCGGTACCCCATGCTGTCTTTCTCTACTGACGCATGCGCAGTAAATAATGGTAATCCAATCACAACATTTATCTGCTTTTCCGCGCCATGGAGTATAGACGTAAGGAGTACAATCTTTGATGGGCTCCTATGGGGAAAATTGTACGTAAAACATGACTAAATAAAAGTTCGAGAACAGACCACGTAGGCGCTGGAATGAAAAGAGACTATGATATCGTTTTAATTCTTTTTATTAAATTGTGGTTTAAAAATTAAAAACTTTGCGTAGTAAGTGTCCGACAAACATAATCAAATAATTAAATTGAGGTTTAAATATTAAAAACTTTGCGTAGTATCCTGTCCGACAAACATAACCAAATAATAGCTCATTTGATAATCTTTTCTAATTCTTTAAATTTACACTCTTTGCACAGTGGCGTCACGTAATTAGTGCATTTTGGCGGACACTTTTTTAACTTCTAGATTGTACTCCTTATCTCTACACTCCATATTCCGCGCTAACTGCGTATGCGCGAGTAGAGAGAGACAGATAGGTACCGCCATCGTCTCTCTCTTTCTAACCGCGGGACGGCTGGAGGCCTGGCTCCCGTGCTCTATCTATAATAACTCTATGTTTATGACTCTCTTAAAAAATCTGTCATGTTTTTGACTTAGGTAATAATTATTGTTCCTGTCAAACTTACCGCCAATATTTAAAGATTCGAAGGTCTCGTCTGCTGTCTATGACCGGATACTTCAACGTATCTATACGATGAACATTTAAATAAATTATAATCAATTTCTTAGCTGGTGCCTGGGCTTTTTGTCTATGTCGTGTTATTATTCTTTCTCTTTTTAACTTTATGGTATTAGCACACTATTGCGTAATGTAGGACCTTTTTTATGTATGGGCCTGCGAAAGTGGTCTACTCTGCCTGATGGAAAGCATGAGCAGAATCCAAGAGAAGTGGTCACCATACTCATTGCGAATGCCGAAAATGCAACAATTACCGTGAGAGAACCACGCTACGGTATGAATGGGCTGATATTGGACTGATACCACGGCCTCACAGGAAACCAGTGTGAAAAAGCGCTTGCGCTCTGTTTCACCGAGTGAGTGAGGATACCGGAGGCCCATACCTCATCCCCTCTCCCCCTCCCCATCCCCCAAAGGCTGTCAACGCACTTGTGACGCCTGTGGTGTTGTGGGTGCCCATGAGTGGCGGTAATCACTTACCATTAGGCGATACTTATGCTCGTTTGCCATATATTCAAAAAAAAAAGCAGCATGGTAACACACACTATGGCGGCCTTTTGAGATGCTTCTGCATAGCGAGAGGTCTTACGATAAAAATAATTAACCCTTGTTCATTCTAGTCTGTCTAGTCTGTCTAGTAACTCTGTCTGTCTTTCTTACATGGCTGTACCGATTTAAATCAATTTTTTCATGGAGATACTTTGATTCTCAAAGATGGACATATGCTACTTTTTATCGAGATAACCGACATATATGCGGGTAAAGTCACATGTAAAAGCTAGTATCGTATAAAACTTAATATCTACTATACACAATAGATCGTCGGTCCTGATTGAACCGCTTTTCCTAGTAATCATAAAGTGTTACACACCAGTGTGTCGGGACCTTTAAAAACAGGTACTCAGTACAAAAAATCTTAACGTCCTTTGAATTTAAATTCGCTGTTAAATCTCTAACAGAATGATTCTGAAACTCTTTAATAACTAGTTGAGCCCCGCGGTGCTACCCGGCGAAGTCTAAAGTAGTCTAAGTTACTGATCATCAGCTACCTATCAGTGAAAGTCACGACAAAATTGGTTTAGCCGTTCCAGAGATTAACCTGGACCAAATAGACAGACAGTTAGTACAGCAAAATATGTAGGTTATTTCATAAGCATTTAGTGAAAAGGTGGTATTTGGAAATTATACTTTAAAAGACAGATCAATTTGATTCATCTATAAAAATAAATAAAATTGCAGTGTCTGTTTGTAATATTAAAATAACCGCTTTTTACTAAATGCATATGTATGTATACACCGTACATTATACCTACCTACCAAAATAACATTTTATCAATTTTTGTCTGTCTGTCTGTTTGTTCCGGCTAATCTCTGGAACGGCTGGACCGAATTTGACGGGACTTTCACTGGCATATAGCTGATGTAATGAAGAGTAACTTAGGCTTTTTTGGACTAGCTTTGCCCCGCGGTGTTATCCGCGGTTGTAAAGGTACAACAATAGCCGCGGGTAACACCGCGGGGATCAGCTACTTTTTAATCGTAACTGGTCACTGTCTGTACATGGAAGATATATAAGAAAAACTATTATAGGGGGCTTTGTGAACGCAATACAACCCAAAACAATGATTTTTTGAATTTTTGTCTGTCAGTCTGTATGTCTCTACGTTTGTGCACGCTAATCTCACAAACGGCTTACCCGATTTGATGTGGTTTACACTAACACGTTTCGGTTTGCTCCACTTAACATTTAGTGTTTGTTTTTTATTTCAGTCGGTTCATAAATAAAAAAGTTATAGCAGTTTGAAGTGAGTTTGAAGAATGCCCGCAAATCCTACTAATATTATAAACACGAAAGTTTGTAAGTATGGATGAATGGATGGATGGGTGGATATATGGATGGATGGATGGATGGATGGACGGATGGATGGATGGATGGACGGATGGATGGGTGGATGGATGGATGGATATTTGTTACTCTTTCACGCAAAAACTACTGAACGGATTTGGATGAAACTTTACAGTAATATAGCTTATACATCAGAATAACACATAGGCTACTATTTGCAGCGATAACTGACATACTTGCGGGCGGAGCGCGGACCAAATCCGTTCAGTAGTTTTTGTGTGAAAGAGTAACAAACATCCATCCATCGATACTTACAAACGTTCGCGTTTATAATATTAGTAGGAAGTAGGATAGGAGTGTAAGAGGTCGATGTCTGTATATCATCATAATCATCATAGTCCTTTACCAGTCCACTGCTGCTGCTGTCTTGTGTTTGTGTCAAGTGTTCCTTCTCTTCGCAGTGCTGTTGTCCTGGTAGTTTGCTACCTTAGTCGACTCTTACGACACCCACGGGGTGAATAGGTGTGGTGAAACTACGTATTCTTAATTCATCTTCGTTACGCAGACGATACCACTCTCCTAGCAGCAGATGAGGCCGAGATGCATGCTCTTTTTAGCAGAATGGAGAGAGTCAGTGAAGAACTAGTTCTGAAAATGAATAGGCCCGAAACAAAAGTTATGGTTGTTGACAGAAACGCTAAACTGCAACTCACATGTTCACCTAACCTTAAGGTGGTGGAAAACCTTATCTACCTTGGCTCCAACATCACCAACACCGTATCATCTGAAAAACACATAGTGTGTGTTGTGATGTGTGTGAACAACACCAGTTCACAAGTGGTGCTCGTCATACTTACGAGACCGAACATCCAAAGTAGTTGTCAGTGGTTACGAATCCGATCTATTTCCTAATTTATCTGGCGTCCCCCAGGGTTCCCACTTAGGACCTATATTTTTTCATATTTTCATGAACGACGTCACTTCTTGCCTCAAAAACAGCAAACCATACCTTTACGCGGATGATCTTAAGTTAATGAGACCAATCAGGGCTCTTCAAGACATAACATTATTGGAGGAAGATTTAAACGGATTGGTTTGCTGGTGCAGGGATAACAAAATGTTACTGAATGTCGACAAATCTATACTAATATTATAAAGCTGCAGAGTTTGTTTATTTGTTTGTTTGTTTGAACTCGCTAATCTCAGGAACTACTGGTCCGATTTGAAAAATTCTTTCAGTGTTGGATAATCCATTTATCGAGGAAGGCTATAGGCTATATTTTATTTTAAAAAAAATTAGGAATCCGTAAGAAAATTGCTATTTCGTAACCCAAGGTGTGAAGTCGAAAACCTATTTTTGCGTGCGCTGCAATAAATATTGACAATAGAACAAAATAATGTATTACGGGTTTGTAGGTCCCATCATGATCTACAAAAAAGTCCGCGTGAGCCTATATCTAACTATCATGGTTTAATCACAATAACCGCTTTTGTGTTCAAAAAAAATATTAAATCGTCTGAAGAAAGAAAATACGTTAAATGTGTATCCTAATAATAATCCTTATCCAAATTAAGTATTATGTTATCAAGGGTATTTATGTAGAAGTAAAATACTTCTTGTTTCATCCCATTCGGACATTTCGTTTAGAAGTTATCACGAGTATAAGACGCTAAGAGTTGGTACCTAATAATGAGTTATTTGCCAAACAGTTTTTATCAACATAATACCTAATATTAATCTTTATCCAAATAAATGTGTTGTTGATTATGAGTATTAGATCTTAGAAGAGTATAATAAATACACCTATACTAATATATAAAGCTGAAGAGTTTGTTTGTTTGTTTAACGCGCTAATCTCAGGAACTACTGGTCCAATTTGAAAAATGCTTTCAGTGTTACATAGCCCATTTATCGAGAAAGACTATATATCATCACGCTAAGACCAATAGGAGCGGAGCACCAATGAAGAATGTTTCAAAAACGGAGGAAAAATATCACGCTACGGACAATAGCAGACGCAAACGACGTTGCGTGGGTCAGCTAGTGATGTTATATTCGCTTCACTCGTAACCGTAATACTGAATTGCCTGGCGTTTATGCAATATCTGGCCAACATATTCAGGAAGTCGAATGTGTTAGGGACCTCGGTGTTATTCTTGATAAACAACTTGACTTTAGGAAACATTATGACCATATTGTCTCTAAATCACTTAAAACTCTCGGTTTTATAATGAGAAACACTAAGAATTTTAAAAATAAAAGTACCTACCGTCATAAGATTGTACGAGAGTCTTGTTAGGTCTATTCTAGATTACTGCTGTGTAGTCGGATGCCAGACTACACAGCAGTAATCTAGAAGCATTATGAAGTTTACTAGCTGAGCCCGCGACTTCGTCCGCGTGGAACAGTGACTTTGGGTAGCAGATTTAATTATTAAGGCTTATATTATTTTAAAAATAAGACACACTTTTCACTGTTAAAAACATATTTAAGTATTTATATAAGTACATAAAATAAAAAGTATTTTGTATGAGCTTATTTCGACATTCGACATGGCCAAGGCTTTCAACCTGTTCTTGCACCGTTCGCTTCTCTCCGAGCTCTAAGCATTCGGTCTGCCTCCTAGAGTCGTCTCTAGATTGACTCTTTTCTTCATCAGCGCCTTCGCATTCGGGTTCTTTGCGACGGACGGCGCGGCCTCTGTTTTTCTGGAGGTAAACGCTAGCGTACCTCAGAATTCGGTCCTGTCGCCCAAGATGTTTCTTCTGCATGTCAATGACATATTAGCCCTTGGCAATATACATTGCTATGCAGACGATAGCACAGTGCATGGGCGATATTATGGATACCCTGCAGCCAAGCTGGTAGACGTTGAGGAAAATCGACAGGAGCTCGTCGCTGAGCTCGACCGGGGTTTGAACCGCATTTCACAATAGGGTGATGAGAATTTGGTCGAGTTCAACGTTAAGAAAACATAGGTGTGCCCTTTCTCTACCAAAAAGTCTCCGTTTCTTCCCCTCCCCACTCTTCAGAGCACTCAACTGCCACTACGGGATAAGCTCGGTGTCCTGGGCATGGATATTTGCCGAGACCTCAACCCACGGAAGTACATCGAGGGCACCACTAAGGCGGCCTGAACAGGGTGAGACGATTCTTCCCGCCCGAGCATATGTGTCTCCTTTATAAGACCCTGGTTTGCCCGTCCGTACTGTTCTCATCTTTGTGATGGATCCACGCAGTATTTGCTTGATGTTCTCGATCGGTTGCAGCGGCGAGCAGTCCGCATGATCAACAGTCCTGATACCACAGAGTCCCTTGGGCCTCTGCAGTTGCGGAGAGACATCGCCTCTATGGCAATCCTCTACCGCTTTACCATGGAGAGTGTTCTGAAGAGTTCTTCCAACTGATCCCACCTTCTCCCTTACTCTACAGAACAACACGTGCTGGCCTTGGAAGTCACCGCCTCAGTCTTAGAAATACGCTTTTGAACCAAACGGTTTGGTTCTGCATTGTCTGGGTTCGCAGCGAGTACGGTTGCCTCCACTGTTGGATTCTGCTTGAGTTTTCCCTCAGGCTGAGCAGATTCTCAATTTTTTCAATTTTATCAAATAAGTTTTTTGATTTGCCATCTTTTGCCAAAATATAGAGATTTAGCGGATTTGATACACGTGATTATGCTGCTCATGGGAAAAACATGTGTTTTTTCTAAATGAACTGCAACTTTAAGCGTCTGTCTTTGGGCTTTGATAATTGTTATTGCAAATTTTGTTTTCAGTGGAAACTACATTCTTTTAAATTGAAATTGCAAATAAGTTTGAATTATTGGAATAAGTGTACTTAAAACATTTTCTCCTTTTGCCATTCCATGCATCATGATTGTAGCTTTTACAATGTTATACCCCAGATGTGTATTTTTATAGCTTTGGCGCTCAAGATTTCCCATTAATAGGACTGGAACATTAAGTTTCAGTCTCAACTTATGGTAAGGCGCTCCTGATAATTTTAAAGAGTTGAGAAACTCTATGCATAAGCTATGATATGACTGGTTCAGTGTCCCTTGCATTTCTTAAGAGGTATTCGATAACATCTTCCTCCACGTCTGACATGATCCGTTCGTTTATTTGATAACTGTCTCATTAGTCGGCGGATCAGAATAGTTATTATTTTTAGATCATCTGTGCCATCATATACCAGAACTCACGTCTTAGTGTAATCATGTCGATACAGTATCGACAGTTGGCATACAATCTTCTCCGATTTTTAGAAGAGCATTTGCATATTGACACTGCTCATAAATAATTGTGAAGTTGTACTCGCATAATTGTAATAAGACAAAACTTTGTAACATGTACCCATAGTACATATGTTTCATACAGGCATTTATTTCATCTTGCAGCGTACCCCTTTTCCTTTTTTTTGTGCATATATCCCCCCGGATCCTTTTCTGTCGGATTTTTTCACGAAGAACATTAACTGAATAAAGAAAATATCATGTAAACAAATCTAATCGCAGTGAATAATAACTAATTTGTAGTGGCAAAATTCAACATCCGCATGCGGCACAGTCGTCTGCCCTCACGGTCACGTGTCTGCCCGTTCGGGTAAGCACACTCAGACATATTGTGATAACTTAGTAAATGTTACATCAGAATAGCTCTAATATTTTGTCAGACTTGAACCCGATTGAGCATGCATGGGATATGCTACAGAGAAGAGCTCTGCCGAATATGGAGGGTATCCAGTCGCAAGAAGACCTTTTTTTTGTTGTTGCAACGAACATGGGCGGCCATTCCACAGCGTGATTTGGATGAACTCATTTTGAGTATGCCAAACCGATTCTTGTGTTGTTAGTGTTCGCGGTAGAAACACGGATTATTAATTGTTTAAGTTACCTAATAAAACTTTAAAGAAAACTGTTATTTCAGTCTTTTTTTCGAACTTTAATGTTAGTGGTTCAAATGTCAAAAATCCCTTTATTAGGAAAATGGCAAATTTCTTTATTAATGCAAAGGTGACTTGGTTTATCGTTACTGTGACAAACGAAAACACTTTATTTGATGAATCCTTAAAGAAAATTTTAATTAATATCAATCAGGAGAAAAGTTATTGCAAAAATATATGTTGATCCCTAGACACATATGTTGATCCCTAGACACTTTTGATGTGTGTATATTAGCTGACCCACGCAACGTCGTTTGTGTCTCATATTGCCCGTAGCGTGATAAATTACCCCCGTTTTTGAAACATTCTTCATTGGTGCTCCGCTCCTATTGGTCTTAGCGTGATGCCTATAGCCTTCCTCGATAAATGTACTATCCAACACTGAAATAATTTTTCAAATTGGACCAGTAGTTCCTGAGATTAGCGCGTTCAAACAAACAAAAACTCTTCAGCTTTATATATTAGTATAGATGTATTTATTATACTCTTCTAAGATCTAATACTCATAATCAACAATACATTTATTTGGATAAAGACTAATATTAGGTATTATGTTGATAAAAACTCTTTGACAAATAACTCAATAATAGGTACCAACTCTTAGCGTCTTATACTCGTGATAACTTCTAAACGAAATGTCCGAATGGGGTGAAACAAAAAGTATTTTACTTCTACATAAATACCCTTAATAACATAATGCTTTATTTGCATAAGGATTAATATTACGATACACATTTAACGTAGTTTCTTTCTTCAGACGATTTAATAATTTTTTTGAACACAAAAGCGGTTATTGTGTCTAAACCATGATAGTTAGATATATGCCCTCGCGGACTTTTTTGTAGATCTTAATGGGACCTACAAACCCGTAATACATTATTTTGTTCTATTGTCAATACTTTTGGCAGCGCACGCAAAAATAGGTTTTCGATTTCACACCTTGGGTTACAAAATAGCAATTTTCTTACGGATCTCTAATTTTTTTGAAAATAAAATATAGCCTATAGCCTTCCTCGATAAATGGACTATCCAACACTGAAAGAATTTTTTAAATCGGACCGGTAGATCCTGAGATTAGCGCGTTCAAACAAACAAACAAACAAACAAACAAACTCTTCAGCTTTATATATTAGTATAGATTCCAATAAAATTGAACGCTAGCAAAGGAGATTTATGTACTTGGCATATAAATTCAATTTGTCAAAGAAACTGTCCAGTTACACAAACCGACTAATTCACTTCAACATAACGTCACTAAAAAAGCACCGAAATTTTAAAATTTTTCATTTTTGCATAAATTGGTTAATGGTAATTTAATTATAAACTGCCCCCATTTGCTACAAAAACGTAATATAACGATCTCTCATAAGCTGCCGCGACTGACTAGATACTCCTTGTTTACACCTAAAAGGTCAATTATAAAAAAAAAACCGACTTCCAAAAAACATCCTTCCGACTTCAAACAGATTTTAGGTACCTAGCACACATTATAATACTACTATTTAAATGAATAAAGAATTAGATATAGGCAATTTATGAAGAACCAGTTTATTTTACGCTTTTAAGTGTTTTTTTGGCAGAGAGTTTTCGTTAGATGTTTTTTGGAAGTCGGTTTTTTTTTTTTTATTAAATAAAACGTTTTTATTTTTCAGATTTTAGAGCAAACAATCGTAGGTAAGTAGTAAGTTGAACTATTTCATCATCAAGAATACAAATTAAGGTCTATACGTACGTGTAATATTAAAATCATCCTCTAATCCCTAACTGTTGAAGAGTATAACCGTCTATCATCAGCTCACCTAAATAACTTGAAAGTATACGACTGAAGGTCTTTAGATACGTAAGAACTTGAAAGAATTATCCTCCAACTCCTAACCGTTGAGGAGTTGTACCTTCCACCTTCCATCATCAGCTTACCTAAATAATTTGAAAGAATACGACTAAAGGTAACATATATACATATGATATTTAAAGATTTATCCTCCAACTCCTAACCGTTAAGGAGTTGTACCTTACATCATCATAAAATGATGACTACCAGACGCAAATACCGGTGTAACTTTAGAAAATATACGAAAAACATAGTATGTGCCTATAAAAAATGAGGGTTTCTCTCGGTTTCCCTGGGATCCCATCATCAGATCCTGATATGGTGGCAATGGGACCACCTCGGGAGCATACCCTTTCGAATACAAAAAAAAATTCAAAATCGGTCCACAATTGACGGAGTAATCGGTGAACTTACATAGAAAAAAAAAAAATTACATACAGTGGAACATAGAACCTCCTCCTTTTTGGAAGTCGGTTAAAACTAACTTGGGCCATTTCTCTCCTATAAATAGACTCCAAGCAGACTATAATTCTGTCAGTAAAAATAAATACATTGATATATTAGGTCTTTACCTATGAAATTGCCGTTCTTCAGTACTGTACATTTCAAATAAAAAAAAGTTTGTATTCTATGCTCTGTATTCTAAATTCAAATTAATTTTGTTTTAAAACCATGATATTCTATTTACAAACTCAGTCTTTTGTTTTTTGATTAGCGTTGTATTTTCATTACATTTGAACATTTTTCGTCATAATGGATACTTTAAAAATTCGTGTAATTATGGAATATGAGTTCCGTCGTGGCACCAACGCGACACAAACGGCACGTAACATCAAAAACGTTTACGGAGAGCACTGTACAAACGAACGCACAACCCGTTATTGGTTTTCCCGGTTCCGTTCTGGAAATTTTGACTTGAAAAATGAAGCTCGTGGTCGTCCGGAGACTTTGGTTAACAATAATGAATTAAAGGCGATTGTGGAAGCTGACGAAACTCAATCTACAGCTGAGCTAGCAGCAGCTTTTAATGTAAGCATCAAAACAATATTGATCCATTTGCGACAAATTGGCAAGGTAAAAAAGCTTGATAGATGGGTGCCTCGCCAGCGCAACGTACGCGTCGAGACCTGCCTTGCGCTGCTCAACAGGCAAAGAAATGAAGGAATTTTGAAACGAATTGTTACGTGCGACGAAAAATGGATTTTGTTCGACAATCGAAAGCGCTCAGCAAGTTGGTTAGACCCTGGTTCAGCACCAAAGCAATGCCCTAAACCAAAAATGACCCCTAAAAAGGTGATGGTCACTGTTTGGTGGTCTATTGCGGGTGTGATTCACCACAGCTTTTTACAAAACGGCATGAGCATTAATGCAGATGTGTACTGTGAAGAACTGGACAGAATGATGGAGAAGCTTGCACATCTGCAACCAGCTTTGGTCAATCAGTCGTCCCCACTGCTCCTTCGACGCGGAACCCCATACTGCGAAACAGACAGTCTCCAAGCTGCAAGAGCTGGAGTTGGAAGCTCTCCCTCATCCGCCATACTCACCAGACCTTGCACCTACAGACTATTACTTTTTCCAAAATTTAGACAACATTTTAGTGGGTAAAAAATTCAATTCCCGAGAGGCAGTACAAAATGCCTTTGAAGAGTTTGTTGCCTCCCGTCCAGCTGATTTTTACAAAAAGGGCATCAATAAACTGCCAATGCGTTGGCAAAGATGCGTCGATTGCATGGGTGATTGCTTCGAATAACAGAAATAAAAAAGTTTGAAAAAATAAGTACTTTCACTTATTGCATACAAAACGGCAATTTCATAGGTAAAGACCTATTATTTCATTTAAGTTTACAATCTTAAAAAAAAAACTTTTGTTATTAAGCTAAGACAAGCGAATTTAGAATATCTTATGTGTTGCGTACTTTATGTAATTTTTTTGTTTGTATAAATTTGTTGTTTTCGTATTTTAACTACTTTATTTATTTTTTTAAGATAAGGAATGCCTTATGTTCCCATCCCAACTATCTGGACAAGGATTTCGATATAATAATGTCATCCATATTTTTATTTCATTTATGTTTACAATCTTTCAAAGGAAAAAATGTAATTGTAAAGCTGGGACAAGCGAATTTAGTTTTTTTTTGTCATGTATTAGTACTTTTTGAAGCTCTTGTGTTTGTATGTACTTGTTGTTCTTGTGTTTCAATTACTTTTAAGTTTTTTAAGTTAAGGGATGCCTTATGCTTCCAACTATCTGTTATTACTTAATTTTTCTTTCCGTGGCCACCTATAATTAAGGCAGCGCCAATGCTTGTATTTTACTGTTGTTGTGCCTCTTAGCTTTTAATGTGTATGCTCTTGTTGGTTGTCCTAATAAAATAAAATAAAAAGAGATGCGGGGAGGCATAGATAAGGTTAAAAGTGCAATGTTATTGATAAGATATGGAAGGACCGCAACGACAAAAATATTTATTAGTAAAAAAACCCGACTGCGTCAATATCTGCCATCTTTATTATTAATTTTTTAAATAATACATTCGTAATCACCGTGAAAAATTCTTTCTTTTGATACTACATTCAATGTATTTTGAAAACATTTTTTTTGAGATTACTTTTTGGTGCCAAAAGTTTTTAGTTAGTTTTTTTTTATTTATACACAGTGTCTCTCACGACTAAGACGAATCTATTGACACCTCTTATATAAAAATACGACAAGCTCACAAGCCGTTTAGGCTCGACGGGTGCCAAAGAAATATACATACAAACATACATACACACGAAAAACATAATCCTCCTTCTTTCGCAGTCGGGTAAAAACAAAAATAAAACTGATAAGAACCTTCGTCTTCCCTATATTCCTGTTCGGTGTCGAGACATGGACGTTGAAAGATACCGACCGTAAGCGCATTGATGCCTTAGAGATATGGTGCTGGAGGAAACTCCTGCGAATACCCTGGACAGCGCATCGTAACCACGCATCCTACCTAAAGGAAATTAAATTTCATGAGCACCTAACGACACTATCCCCGCAGGATCCTTGAATTCTTTGACCACATTGCGAGGAAAGAATGCGATAACCTCGAAAGACTGATGGTGACTGCTAAGAGGGGAAAAGATCCAGAGGCCGAGGCCCCTGCACTGGGCATTTTTTTTTACTCTCGGCACTACGATTCATAATTCGGAAAGGAATAACGGTTCAAAACTGAATCGTGTGTCAGCTGATATTGCTTCTTCTAGACACATAGCAACTAAGTGAATTAATATTCAATACGCACCAACCAATTCTCTTCAGATTCTCAGAAATTATCATGGCGTCATTCGTAGTTGAGTTCGCGAATTTCGAACTAAAATTTAGCTTAGTTTGAGAGTCTTCTAAATACCATGTTTCTTTCACAAAGGCAGACGAAGGATTTTTATTACTTTGTTACATTCGTTTATGGCAAGCGCTGAATAAATAAAACACAAATATATTTACCCAATATTTTTTCAAACTTTTTTTGGCATCTTTTTTTAAATGCTTGTAAATAAATTAGCATTTTCTCGCGGCTCCGCCCGCGTGTATGTTCAATATCACGGTAAAAAGTAGTACACAGGTTATTCTAATGTATAAGCTACATTACTATAATGTTTCATTTAAATCCGTTCAGTAGTTTTTGTATGAAGTCCATTCGCTTAGATACGGTCGCTTCGATCGCGCCGAGGCGTGATCGTCGCACGTGCGAATTTTTGTCAATTGGTATGGCGGCCACCATTCTTGGATTCTGCTTATGCTTTCCATCAGGCAGAGTAGAGTCATTTTGGCGGGCCATACATAAAAAAAAATCACGTCCATCCATCATCGCAAATTTCCGCATTTATAATTGAAGTAGGAAGTAGGTATATGTGTATATATATATCAGCAGTCTGGTTTCCATAATTTATACTTACCTACTTATATCTATATTATTATTATAAACGAGAAAGTTTGTAAGTATGGATGGATGGATGTTTGTTACTCTTTCACGCAAAAAATACTGAACGGGTTTGAATGAAACTTTACAGTGATATAGCTTATACATCAAAAAACACATAGGCTACTATTTGCCGCGATAACCAACATATACGCGGGCGGAGCCGCGGGCAACCACTAGTATATAATACAGGCACTGTTTAGTTTGGGATCAGATGACCCTCTATGCTCTACTCTATGAGATGTGTGAGGTTCGTTAACGCCAACAACCCATAATGTCCCACTGCTGGGCTCGGGTCTCCTCTCACGAGAGGGTTAAGGCCATATGTACCCACGCTGGCCGAGTGCGGGTTGGGGACTGGCAAGACGTATTTCATTTATTCGGTGGGCAAGACAACGTTGTGGTGGTAAATCTTGCCGTTGGATGTTTTTAAACCACCCAAAGGCCCCCAACTAAGCTTCACGACTTGTTCTATAATAACAACCGGGACCGACTGCTTAATGTGACCCACCAAGCGGTCACCCATCCAAGTACTGACCGCGCCGTCGTTGCTTACCCTCGGTGATTGATTCTAATCATCGAGTGCAACTGGGCTATGAGCACCTCAAGTGTGAGGTTATTTTATAGCCACTCTTTATAGAAAAGCAGCGTGCGAAACCTTCTCTCGAAAAAACCCGTGGCTCCCAAAGGTTATCGGTATGTAACCGATAAGTAGTGACGTAATGATAACAAAAACGGTCACTGATAAGAAAGCTTCCTTGACTTGTCAGCTGGTTGGCGCCAGACACGACACGTGTTTTTTAAAACTGTCCGAATAAGAGTATCACTACTTCTATTCACCCCGTGGGTGTTGTAAGAGCCGACTACGGGCAGCAAACTACCAGGACAACAGCACTGCGAAGAGAAAGGGGTTTAGACACAAACCTTACATCAACTACTTCTAGGGAGCGACATAGTCATAATTGTGGCTTCTCCTTAAATAAAGATTTAAAAAAACTACTCCTAGAAGACTAAAACCTCCGTTCTAGAGAGGTAAGAACACAGAGTGTCACCACCCCTATTCACCCTGTGGGTGTCGTAATGTCGACTGAGAGAGCAAACTACCAGGACAACAGCACTGCGAAGAGAAGGAACACTTGACACCAACTCTGTACCAATTCGTATTTGAAAGCGTGAAATAGTAAGCTAAAAAAAAACGACTTCCAAAAAACATCCAACGAAAACTCTCTGCCAAAAAAACACTTAAAAGCGTAAAATAAACTGGTTCTTCATAAATTGCCTATACCTAATTCTTTATTCATTTAAATAGTAGTATTATAATGTGTGCTAGGTACCTAAAATCTGTTTGAAGTCGGTGCCAAGTGACTATCGCTTACACTTTTGTAATTGTTCGTTTGTATTCTTTTTGGCTTAGCACCGACTTCAAACAGATTTTAGGTACCTAACACACATTATAATACTACTATTTAAATGAATAAAGAATTAGGTATAGGCAATTTATGGAGAAGCAGTTTATTTTACGCTTTTAAGTGTTTATTTTGGCAGAGAGTTTTCGTTGGATGTTTTTTGGAAGTCGGTTTTTTTTTTATAAAAAGTTTTAATTTTTCAGTTTTTAGTGCAAACAATCATAAGTAAGTAGTAAGTTGAACTATTTCATCATCAAGAATACAAATTAGGGTCTATGCGTACGTGTAATATTACAATCATCCTCTAATCCCTAGCTGTTGAAGAGTTTAACCTTCTATCATCAGCTCACCTAAATAACTTCAAAGTATACGACTGAAGGTCTTTAAATACGTATGAAATTGAAAGAATTGTCCTCCAACTCCTAACCGTTGAGGAGTTGTACCTTCCACCTTCCATCATCAGCTTACCTAAATAATTTGAAAGAATACGACTAAAGGTAACACATATACATATGATATTTAAAGATTTATCCTCCAACTCCTAACCGTTAAGAAGTTGTACCTTAAATCATCAGCTCATCATCATAAAATGATGACTACCAGACGCAAATACCGGTGTAACTTCAGAAAATATACGAAAAACATAGTATGTGCCTATAAAAAATGAGGGTTTCCCTCGATTTCCCAGGGATCCCATCATCAGATCCTGATATGCTGGCAATGGGACCACCTCGGAAGCATACCCTTTCGAATACAAGAAAAAAATTCAAAATCGGTCCACAACTTTTTTTTTGTTTTTTTTGTTTTTTTATGTTTGGCCTGCCACAATGACTCTACTCTGCTTAATGGAAAGCATAAGCAGAATCCAAGAGTGGTGGCCACCATACTCATTGCGGATACAACAATGCAGTATGGCGACCCACTGACGGAGTAATCGCTGAACATACATAAAAAAAAAATAAAAAAATACATACAGTGGAACATAGAACCTCCTCCTTTTTGGAAGTCGGTTAAAAATGTCCTTTCTGTCTGTTGATGATTTAAAACTGTTCCAACCATGCTTGACCTTAGGCCATGCAACGAGAAAATCTTATTCAGGGAGGGCGCTCAGAGGGCGGTAGTATTTACTGAAGTGAAAACTTCTTTAGACGCATTAAGCACGTTTTGGGAGGTATATAAATAAGTAGCTAACCCATGCAACCTCGTTTGTGTCTTTGCCCGTAGCGCGATAATTTTCCCGCGTTTTTAAACATTCTTCATTGGTGCTCCGCTCCTATTAGTCTTAGTGTGATGATATATAGCCTATAGCCTTCCTCGATAAATGGGCTATGCCTATCTAACACTGAAATGATTTTTCAAATTGGACCAGTAGTTCCTGAGATTAGCGTGTTCAAACAAACAAACAAACTCTTCAGCTTTTGTTTATTAGTATAGATGTATTTATTATACTCTTCTAAGATCTAATACTCATAATCAACAACACATTTATTTGGATAAAGACTAATATTAGGTATTATGTTGATAAAAACTCTTTGGCAAATAACTCAATAATAGGTACCATCTCTTAGCGTCTTATACTCGTGATAACTTCTAAACGATATGTCCGATTGGGATGAAACAAAAAGTATTTTACTTCAACATAAATACCCTTGATAACATAATGATTAATATAACGATACACATTTAACGTAGTTTCTTTCTTCAGACGATTTAATCATTTTTTTGAACACAAAAGCGGTTATTGTGACTAAACCATGATAGTTAGATATATGCTCTAGCGGACTTTTTTGTAGATCTTAATGGGGCCTACAAACCCGTAATACATTATTTTGTTCTATTGTCAATAGTTTTTGCAGCGCATGCAAAAATAGGTTTTCGATTTCACACCTTGGGTTACAAAATAGCAATTTCCTTACGGATCCCTAATTTTTTTTAAATAAAATATAGCCTATAGCCTTCCTCGATAAATGGACTATCCAACACTGAAAGAATTTTTCAAATCGGACCACTAGTTCCTGAGATTAGCGCGTTGAACAAACAAACTCTGCAGCTTTATAATATTAGTATAGATTACTAGTTTTTGCTCGCAGGTCCGCTCGCGTGTATGTCGGTTATCGCGGCAAATAGTAGGCATGTGTTATTCTGATGTATAAGCTATATTACTGTAAAGTTTCATCCAAATCCGTTCAGTAGTTTTTGCGTGAAAGAGTAACAAATATCCTGTTGGAAATTTAACGTCATAGTAATGGCAACATTTTTGATTGTCATTTTTCTTGTTTGACGTTTTGACGTTTGAGGTTAAGTATTATTGAGACGCTTGTTGTCAACGGTCGACGATTGTCGTTTTGGGAACCGTTTTAATTGTAATTTAGCTAATTGTCCATCCAATTCGGTGTTTAGTCGGTTACCGTTGTGATTGGTCTGATTTGGACTCGCGGGGTTTAGTAGTCACGTCCGTTTAGGCGCGTTCCACGATAGTTGAAACGAGTGTATTGTAATTCGAATACCTTGGAGGTTGGAGAGCACTTTAGGAGTCATGTATGTGTGACGACGCAGAGAGGAAACTACCAAGAGGCCTTTTGGACGCCGCTTCAAGGAATCTACACATCTCCAGTAAGTGCTTGATTATAGTACCTTAGAATAAGAACAAGGTGAATCGCCGTCACGTTCATTGCTCTCGCCAGTGAACTAGTTTTAGCGATTGTATGCTTATAACATGGGCCTATAGGTATTGCAAACGTCACAAGGTGATCGCTGCATTGGCGAGAGGATTGAACATATCCATTCATCCATCCATACTTACAAACTTTCGCGTCTGTAATATTAGTATAGATAAGAATTCCCACCGCACACTCATATAAGAGTACATCATAATTCATAACAAATACATGTGGTTACCGGGTTCAGGCAGCATATTTTCTAGTTAGTCATTTCCGAATAATCCTCTATTGACTCACAAATAACAATAGGTACTTGTATGTTTGAAGAGAAACTTAAAAAACATCTGAGTTTTACATTAGTTACTAAATATTCTAAATAATTAGAAAAATACGAAAGTGTTTGTTTTTCTACAATTTCACTCGTTTTTAGGGTTCCGTGCCAAAGGCAAAAAACGGCACCCTTATTGATTCATGAATCATGATACATGTCTGTCTGTCTGTCCGTCCGTATGTCACAGCCACTTTCACTAAAACCTCCAAAGATCACAATACAGAGTGTCAGTGTCACCACTCCTATTCACCCCGTGGCCGCGTGGGTGTCGTAAGAGCCGAATAAGTTAAGACAAACTACCAGGACTACAGCACTGCAAGGAGAAGGAACACTTGAAACAAATTCTATACACCCATCTCGCCAGTGTGGTATAGTCTTAGAGCGTGATCGGAGTAGCGAGAGAGACTGAGTTTGGGTAGTGTCTGTCTCTCTTACGTCTGTCTCTACTGTCTCTCCGCCCGTTCGGCTGCCCCTCCAGGTAAATATCCTCTAAGCGTATACTAGACCAAAGCTTCGCTAAGGAGATGTCTCAACCCAATGTCTAGCACTAGACTGTTAAAGGGTGTTGATGAACCATGAGAGACGCATGCTTCAACGTGATTGGTCTCCGGGGAAATGAAAGAGAGTGGAGGTTATCAGAGAACAACCTCTCCCTCCCCTAATTCTGGGAAACAGGGGGGACTTATAGAATGTCATTTGAATGGCATATACTCATGGCTAGCGTAGTTATTTACATAACCGACGATGGCATAACGTGCTCTCCGAGGCGTAACACACCGCAATTTAATTTTTACACAATGCCATCTAGTCCCAAGCTAAGCAGAGCTTGTGTTATGGGTACTAGACAACTGATATACATACATATATACTTTTTTTCGTTAATACATACATATTATACATAGAAAACACCCAAACTTCGAAACAAATAATAGGTCTTTACCTATGAAATTGCCGTTTTGTATGCAATAAGTGAAAGTACTTATTTTTTCAAACTTTTTTATTTCTGTTATTCGAAGTAATCACCCATGCAATCGACGCATCTTTGCCAACGCATTGGTAGTTTATTGATGCCCTTCTTGTAAAAATCAGCTAGACGGGAGGCAACAAACTCTTCAAATGCATTTTGTACTGCCTCTCGGGAATTGATTTTTTTACCCACTAAACAGTTGTCTAAATTTTGGAAGGTCTGGTGAGTATGGCGGATGAGGGAGAGCTTCCAACCCCAGCTCTTGCAGCTTGGAGACTGTCTGTTGCGCAGTATGGGGTCGCGCGTTGTCGTGAAGCAGCTGCAAGAGCTGGGATTGGAAGCTTTCCCTCATCCGCCATACTCAACAGACCTTGCACCTACACCTACCGACTATTACTTTTTCCAAAATTTAGACAACTTTTGTAGTGGGTAAAAATTCAATTCCCGAGAGGCAGTACAAAATGCCTTTGAAGAGTTTGTTGCTTCCCGTCCAGCTGATTTTAACAAGAAGGGCATCAATAAACTGCCAATGCGTTGGCAAAGATGCGTCGATTGCATGGGTGATTACTTCGAATAACCGAAATAAAAAAGTTTAAAAAAATAAGTACTTTCACTTATTGCATACAAAACGGCAATTTCATAGGTAAAGACCTATTATTTGCAGATCATACAAACATTTAATCCGACCCGGGATTTGAAACCGAGACCTCAAGCACAGCAGTCGCATACACTACTACTGCGCCACCGAGGCAGTCCAATTTCCATGCTCCGGGGTGCTATTATAATTAGCACGTAATACTAAGTAATTAATAAGAATTTCTTGTAAGAAAAACTAACTAGGTTTTTGGGCCGACTCGGGATTCGAAACTCAGACTTCGTGATCGGCAGTCGCATACGCTAACTGCTAGACAAATGAGGAACGTGGGATACTAATTCCTGTATCAATACTTCTATACTAAATACCTAGTATGTATAGAGTCGAAAGTAACTCTGTCTGTCTGTCTGTTAGCTTGCACGGTTAAACCGTTGAAGCGATTTGAATGAATTTTTGTATAGAGATATATTGGACCTTGGAGAAGGATGTAGGGTACTTTTTAACCGACTTCCAAAAAGGAGGAGGTTCTATGTTCCACTGTATGTATTTTTTTTTTTTTATTTTTTTTTTATTTATGTTACCTGATTACTCCGTCAGTTGTGGACCGATTTTAAATTTTTTTTTTGTATTCGACAGGGTATGCTTCCGTGGTGGTCCCATTGTCAGCATATCAGGATCTGATGATGGGATCCCAGGGAAATCGAGGGAACCCTCATTTTTTATAGGCACATACTATGTTTTTCGTATATTTTCTGAAGTTACACCGGTATTTGCGTCTGGTAGTCATCATTTTATGATGATGAGCTGATGATGTAAGGTACCACTCCTTAACGGTTAGGAGTTGGAGGATAAATCTTTAAATATCATATGTATATAAGTTACCTTTAGTCGTATTCTTACAAATTATTTAGGTAAGCTGATGATGGAAGGTGGAAGGTACAACTCCTCAACGGTTAGGAGTTGGAGAATAATTCTTTCAATTTCATACGTATCTAAAGACCTTCAGTCGTATACTTTCAAGCTATTTAGGTGAGCTGATGATAGAAGATTAAACTCTTCAACAGTTAGGTATTAGAGGATGATTTTAATATTACACGTACCTTAATTTGTATTCTTGATGATGAAATTTGATGAAATAATTCAACTTACTACTTACCTACGATTGTTTGCACTAAAAACTGTAAAATAAAAACTTTTTTTCGGTGCTAAGCCAAAAAGAATACAAACGAACAATTACAAAAGTCTAAGCGATAGTCACTTGGCACCGACTTCAAACAGATTTTAGGTACCTAGCACCCATTATAATACTACTATTTAAATGAATAAAGAATTAGGTATAGGCAATTTATGAAGAACCAGTTTATTTTACGCTTTTAAGTGTTTTTTGACAGAGAGTTTTCGTTGGATGTTTTTGGAAGTCGGTTTTTTTTTTTTATAATAATATATAACCGACACATGCTGGCGGAGTATAAGCTATAAATATATAAAAAGAAACTATTCTCACTAGCATAGTTTGTGAAGAAAGAAAAAGATGAAACGATTGTAGAGATAATAAAAGATTATTTGCAAAATAAACGGTAGGTACGTTATTAGTATTACTTTCACTGTGAAGGTCTGGATAAGAAACAAATTTAAAAGGTTTATGGTACTAAAATGGCGGCAAATACTGACACTTGTTTTTTTTTTTTGCGTACGCAGTTAAGTCTATGGTCAGCGGCGCTTGGTATACATCCTTTACAGATGTTTCTACTTTCTACAAAAGGCAAAGACAATTGTAAATTTTCTTTCAAAGTTTTGATTTATTAGTATTGCCGACAAATTTTCACATAACTAATTATAAATACATACCTTGTGTATATTTTACAGGTAACTACAATTAACAAAAAAATGACTTGCACCTCAGTCAAGTCCGTCCGTCGCCGTCGTTAAATCTAAGATAGGCTTGAAGTTTATGTCCAGCATCATTGCTACTGTTGATGATGAGTTAAATAGGTAAATCAAACATATGTCTTTGTGGATTGGCCAAACGGGTCAATGGAAATGATGGAAAGTGACTATCGCCGCTCAGCATTTCACGTTCATTATCTTAGTCGAAAGACGTTCATTGCTGGACATATTATTCTGCTTCTTCTAAGAGCCCTGTGCTGCCCGCTTCTTCAACTTCAATACTTCGTCGGACCTGTGGAGTTTCTACCAGCGCTGCCAGATTTTTTTTAGTCAAATCGAGATTTTGAGAGTTTTTTGTGAAAACAAGCGGGATTCTTTCGCCGAAAGCGGGATAAAGCAAAAAAACGTATACGATACATAAGTGGCCAAAAAGAAAAAAGAAGGTCATTCGCAATATTTTAGGTTTTCTGCTACATCATCCCTAATTCCTAATTCGTGAAAGAACTAGCCTTTTCCTATTTGCTAACTTCACTTTGGGTGTCCGGTCAGTTATCCCCAAAAAGCAGGACAAAACCTGTCCCGCGCGGGACATTACAATTTTGATTGAAAAAGCGGGACGTCCCGCGAAAATCGGGACGTCTGGCAACGCTGGTGCCTATCCATGCTGGGAGCGTGGGTATAGGCACGCTCCTTCGTCTGCATCCCTCGAAAGGGACAATTTGTCCCCGTTTTTTTTTTTGCATAATTTTTCATTGACCCTCGGTTCCTATTCGCCGTCGCATAATCTCTCTATCTATTAATAGTACCTACCTAATTCCCAAGATCGCGTTCAACCACAAACAAACTCTTCAGCTTTATATTATCTGTGTATGTTAGGACTTTAATACAACAAGGAAAGAAACTTCCAACCATCTTCCAACCAACCTTAGGTTTAAGACCACACACGTGCGTCGGTACTGTGTATTTCATTCCAGCTGGAATGATCTTTAAATCCGAGGATAATGACTCTCTGCCAGGTTTTACCAGCGGTACCTACTTGTTATTTGTTTATAATTCAAATAATATTTAAAACAAATAATATCCTACTATACTAAAATTAAAAAGACTGAAAAATTCTGTCTTGCCATTCTTGCAATAAAGTTCAATTTGTGTTAGCAATGATTTATATAATACCCATAAACGCAAAGGCGGGAGCAGACATTCCAGATTTGAAAACAAACGGTACAGTAACCGACGCTTTGGTTTCGCGCGCTTTTACATCACACCTAGATATTGTATGCTATTGTTTTCGTCCTTATTTCCTGAAGCATAAAGTTCATTTCTTGAGTTTTGATGTTGAAGTTAAGTTTGCACAAAACACATGATTGGAGATTTTTATTTGCAGTTAAAGTTAGCTTACAATCCCTACAATAAAGTTGAAATTTGTATGTCACGCAATTTATACTGAATTTGTTCTTGACACATGATAAGGCTGAATGAACTATCGAGTTCTAAGAAAAGAGGTTTCAAGTTTGAATATTTTTAAAAGTTTTTTTTTTTAAATCATCTGTGGATAAGTAGAAACAGCTGTTTTGTGCACTTATTCGTAATTTTGTTAAAATAACCTGTGTCTTCGAACTGCCAACACAAATCAAAGATTTCAATGTAACAAAAAAATATGAACATATTATTCCAACTAAACTTTTAATTGAAAATCAACTAAGAATTTACAAGATTATTGACCTTTCTGATGATAGTTTAAATAGTTCTGCCATTTTGTTTTGGTTAAGCGCCAATTTTGTCAATTGTCGTATTTGTAGTAACATGTTTGACAGGAAGTTCGAAATTTAAATAAAATTTCGAACTAGAGACTTTCCTGTGTTTATCCGTTGCTCATAGAGATGTACTTATTTCCGTATAAATAAGGATGTGGACAAATTTAAATCTTACTGGCCATTTCTCGGAATAATCTTGTCTTTGGTCATTTTAGGGTTCTGTAGTTCAAATATGGAACAATTTTGGGATCACCATGTCCGTCTATCTGTCCACGGTTTAGCAATTTTGCACCATCGAGATATAATGTATAGAGAAGACGCCACTTACAAGTGCGGTGTTCCATGCAATTGCGGCGCTTGCGCCGCACTTCCTTCAGTCGCTTGCTAGCTACACTCTGCTGAAGAGGTGGCTTAAGCGTGTGATTGTTTAAATTTAAAAACGTTCTAAAACTCGTGAAATATGCCATTTTGTGTCTTGAGATATTGCACTAATAATACAAGGAATACGGAGACAAACAAAGGAATAACTTTTCACCAGTAATAAACTAGATATAATTGTTTTAAAATTAAATACGAACAAAATATTTTAAGACGCCATTGTTGCCTCACTCGACATAGAGTACTTACAGTAAAACATACAGAAGTGATATTTAGGTAGAATTAACTGACGTTAAATGCACAACGTATCTAACGTATTTAATTGGATAAGTAAAAATAAAATGTTGTTAAAAATAGCTTCGTTAATAACCCATAACATTTTTTTGTAATAATTATACTCAAAATTATACTTAAAGTATAATAAAAAAATTGAATATTCGGCTTTTATACTTTATACCTCGATGCATTCTACAAAAACACTGAAACTGGCAAAGCTATTGACACAGAATATTTACTCAGTGTGAATTTCCTAATAAAGCTTCGTAGGTATAAAGCTATTTATCCGTTCTGCTTTGTTGCTTGGCGCTTACTCTATGAAAGCGAATCTTTGCAACAGTTCGTTGGCCAAAACGCGTAACCGCCATGAAAATCACGGCGCTTATGACATTTCGCTCGCGAGGAAACTACAGCTCAAATGCGATAGAGCGCTGCTTGTTAATACTGTTGGATTAGACTACTAATTATTGTTTGGCTGCGCTGCAGCGCTTTTTAGTTATAATTCAAATATAAACGGAACTTAAAATTGGTTTTGAGTGGCTCCTCTAGTACGTAGTACGTAATATCTCAATGTTTTGCACGGTGTTTGTATAATAAATTGGTGTGTGTTGTCAAATATCAAACTTAGTGATATTTCATTTCAACTGTGTATATTTTCAGAGGTAATCTATTATGCAACCTCTGAGCTTTACAAGATTCTCAAAGGTCGGCTGGGTAGAGAATGCACAGGACATTAAAGTTTGCGTATGCACACAAGTTCATCATCAAGTAAAACAATCGGACCAACCAACAGAACAAAGGACCTGTGTACCAACCAAAGCATTGGCTTATAAAATCGTCTCATTCCGACTTCAAAAAAGGAGGAGATTATCAATTCGACTGTTTTATTTTCATGTTTGTTACTTCATAACTTTCGACGGGGTGAACAGAATTTGATGATTCTTTTTTTTATTTGAACGCTGTGTGTCCTGTGTGTGCCCCATTTCAATTTGGTCCAGTTCTGGTAGTCGGTTTTTTTGTTAAAATTTGTGATTATTTCTAACCAATTTAAATTCTTTCATTAAAATAATCAAAGGTTTTCAAAGTAATATTACTCAGAATAGGTAAGCCGTGGATGTTTAAGAGCCAAATAAAAGAGCAAACTAGGAAAAAACGTTAAATACTACTAATATTATAAACGCGAAAATTTGTAAGTATGGATGGGTGGATGTTTGTTACTCATTTACGTAACAACTACTGAACAGATTTGGATGAAACTTTACAGTAATATAGCTTATACATCAGAATAACACATAGGCTACTATTTACCGCGATAACCGACATACACGCGGGCGGAGCCGCGAGCAACAACTAGTCTATACTAATATCTATACTAATATTATAAAGCTGCAGAGTTTGTTTGTTTGTTTGAACGCGCTAAACTCAAACTCAAACTCTCTTTATTTCATAAAAAATTTTAAATTGTTTGAAATCGTCTTTTATGTAGACTCTAAAGTCATAGATCAACACACACAATAGCAACAATCTCTGTTTTGTCAAATAGCAAGCAAATAAGCTTAATAAAAATTAAACTCATACAAAGTCTATTACGAGTATTTGCCTGTGCCGATCTACAACCGCCCATTTCCAAGGAGTTGAGCCTTATGAGAAGAAAGGGCAAACAAACTCATGGCCACTCTTTTGCAAATTACAGATAGATGGCATTATTACATGTACCACAACATTGTTTTGATGTGTGCCAGTATGTCCGTTATTAAGTACTAAAAGGTAAAAGGACAATGAAGAGAAAACAAGATTAAGAAAAAAAAAATCGAATAAAAGAGAAAATGAAATGTAGCATAAAAAATAGAAAAAAATAATAATAATAAAAAACACACTAGCCAACACCACATTTTTCCTTAAGAAATAGCCTGCGTTAATTAATCCCAAGCATTTTGATCTTCTATATAATCCAAAATTGAATAGTAGGCCTTCTTACACAATCCACGTTTTATTGCGGATTTAAATTTGTTAATACTTAAATCTTGAATATTATTTGGGATTTTATTATAAAATCGGACACATTGACCTCGAAAAGACTTGTTTATCTTTTGGAGCCTAGTGGCGGGTACTACAAGTTTATTTTTATTCCTGGTATTTAAAGAATGTACATCACTTCTTTTCAAAAAGCTATCTTTGTTTTTCTGAACATACATTACATTTTCATAGATATATTGACTTGCCACTGTCATTATGTTTATTTCTTTAAATTTCTGCCTTAATGAACAACGATTGCCCAAATTATAGAGTGCTCGAATCGCTCTCTTTTGCAGTAAAAAAATAGTTTGAATGTCGGCAGCATTCTCCCACAGTAGAATACCGTACGACATTATGCTATGAAAATAACTGAAGTAAACAAGTCGTCAACAACATCAGTCAACTCTCGAATTTTTCTTACTGCGTATGCTGCTGAGCTGAGTCTACTCGATAATTTATCAATATGTGGGCCCCACTGTAGCTTAGAGTCTAGTGTTATACCCAAAAATGTCGTAGTGTCCACAAGATCTAACCCGACATCCTTAATTACCACTGTAGTTTTCACTGGCTTGACGTTTGGCATTGTGAAACGTATGCACTTAGTTTTTTGTTCATTTAAAAGCAGATTGTTGATGTCAAACCAATGAACCACTCTCGAAATGGCGCTGTTTACGTCTGTGAAATTAGTAAGTGTCCGTTTTAGTCTAAATAATAGTGATGTATCATCTGCAAACAACACAATTTCGAGACTGTCCTTGACAACGTGAGGTAAGTCGTTAATATATACTAAAAATAAGAAAGGGCCGAGAATAGAACCCTGCGGAACGCCCATTTCTACCACAGAGCCTGGAGAACGCTCACCATTAATATCAACTCGCTGAATTCTATTATACAGATATGTATAATAATATACATAATATACAGATAATCTCAGGAACCACTGGTCTAATTTGAAAAATGCTTTCAGTGTTAGATTTTCTATCGATTTTCGTTCCATTTATCGAGAAAGGCTATAGGCTATATATCATCACGCTAAGACGAATACGAGCGGAGCACCAATGAAGAATGTTTCAAAAACGGGGGAAAAATATCACGCTACGGGCAATAGGAGACGCAAACGACGTTGCGTGGGTCAGCTAGTTTATAATATTAGTAGTATTATGTTGATGATGAAAATAAAGAACCTAGATACCTGTACCACTACTTAAATTGAGAAGTAAGACGACATTCTGAACACTATTTAAAAGTTCCTGTCATTAATGTCAAGTTGACATTGATGACTTTAGCTGTCAAATCAATCAATTTGAAACTTATGTAAAGTAGGCATTCTCTGTGGCATTAGCTTACAAAGGAGGTTGGTAATAAAATAGATGGACCGAGGCCGAGGGGCGGAAGTCAGGGGGTGGTCTGAGCATGTTCAGACAACGAACAAGTTGCTATTGTGTATTGTAGTGACAAGGTAATGGACATGTTTATTAGGTGTTGTACATATTTTCACGACCATTTTCTGGAAGGAATAAGCAGAGGAGTATTAAAAGGCCAAACTTTGTTGACTATATATTTAACTAGTTAAGTCCCGTGGTGTTACCCGCGTTTATTATACCGCGGGTAATGCCGCGGGTAAGAATAGTCTAGAAAAAGGAGCTTAAGTTACGAAGGGAAAATAAGAAATATGGGTAATATGTGAAGGTCGTGGTACTCGTAGTAACGGGGCATGTACGTACGGATGCCGGATGTATTGGGGACTATACACAACAACCTTGCGTAGAACCACTGCAACAGCATCTATTCATCGTGTTCTACTTGCAAATTCGCGATTCACAAATCACAATCGATTAACAATAACTCGATTAAAATAAACAGTATAAAATTGAATCACACCCTATACTGTTAAAAATTTTCACAAACTTGGAAAGTTCTGCAATATTGAACTTGGCCGAAATTTGACAGTTGAAATTTGAAAAGTTCCAAATCCAAAAACCGGATATTGTTACACTTTTAAATAGGTTTAGTTCAAAAGCTCGTCCGTTGCGTAATTAATACTTGATTTTCAACGGTTTGGTACAGTTTGTGTCAAGTGTTCCTTCTCTTTGCAGTGCTGTTGTCCCGGTATTTATTATCGCACGCGATATATGAATTTTTTAAGTTTTTTTTTTATACCTTGGGCTACATTATCGAAGTTTTTCGTAAATATAATATAAGCCTTTTCTATAAGAATTTTTCAAATCAGTCAAGTACTTTTCGAATTAAATCGTTACAAACAAACAAAAAATCAAATCTTTTCTCTTTGTAATATTAGTTCAGATTATTACCTCTCTCAGTTTTCTATAATTTCAGTCACTTGAACAGTTTCTTAAATTTCATTTTTGAAAAATATTATACTTATCATAACTTTTAAATGACATGTCCGATTTGAATAATTCAAAAAGTAATTTATAGGTACTGATATAGCCTTAAATATGAAGTGATTTATTCGGATAAGGATTAATACCAAGGTACGAATAATAAGGCCTAGTTTGCATCGACGTAACTCTCACAAATTTTAACAGGAAAAAGTAGTTTTTGTGAACTATCTGTAAAAGTTAGACATAATATCGTACCGCAGACTTTTTTGTGGATATTAATATCTATACTATCTATATCTTATACTTATAATAAAAATGTAACAGGTCCAATTCTGTACATTAAAGATATTTTGAATGTTTTTTTGGAGGGCTCTCTATAATCGATACTGAAGCCAAAACTGCATTTTTTTTCGTTTTTGTCTATCTGTCCGTCTGTCTGTCTGTCTGTATCTTGGCCGCGCATCACGCCGAAACTACTGAATGGATTCAAATGAAACTTGGCATGATTTGAGGTCATACTACGAGGTAGGACATAGGATACTTTTTATCCCGAAATTGAGCACGGTTTCCTGGAGAGAGGGGATGAAAGTCGAAATATGTAGGTACTTAGTTGTAATTCAATAACATATAGTCCGATTTTATTAATTCTTTTTTTGCTAGAAAGAAAAAAAAAAAGATAACGGGTTAAGTCTTTTTTTGTACGCGACTGTACACTGCATGTGGGAAGCTGAGACAGATATGTAAATATGGCGGTACGAAGTTCGCCGAGTCAGTTGGTCCTCTATAAAACTGTGGTACATCATTTTCCTCTATTGTCAATACTTTCCACAGCGCACGCGATATTTGGATTTTTTTTACACCTTGGGCTACATTATCGAAGTTTTCATACGGATCCCTAACTTTTTGCAAATGTAAGATAGCATAGCCTATGTTACTCGGAGATGATTTAGCTTTCTAATGGTGAAAGAATTTTTCAAATCGATCAAGCATTTTTCGAGTTAAATCGTTACAAACAAACGTACAAACAATAAATCAAATCTTTCCTCTTTGTAATATTAGTTTAGATAAATAAATATTTCGGACATCTAACAAACAACGCCATCTAGTCCCAAGCAAAGCAGAGCTTGTGTTTTTTTTTTTTTTTAAAGAGAACTCCCGCATTAGGAATAAACATCCTGTGTCGCGGGGGACTTTACAAACATACAAGAAACGGACACAAAGAACGCCCAGACTCGGAACAACAATTTGTGGATCACACAAAGTTTTGTACCGCGTGGGATTTGAACCCACGACACTTGGCGCAGTAGCAAGAGGCGTGGCGACCGCGACCGCTGAAACCACTTGGCCAACCGTGCAGTCGATTACAGTGTTATGGGTGCTAGACCACTGATATATATACATACACATGTACTTTTTTTGTAAATACATACACATTATACATAGAAAACACCCAAACTCCGAAACAAATATTTCCAAATCATACAAATATTTGGTCCGACCCGGGCATCGAACCCTAGACCTCAAGCACAGCAGTTGCATACGCAACCATTACGCCATCGAGGCAGTTAATCTGACCTGTTTGTTTTTAAATTATGTAATTTTTGCCATATGTCTTGTACTACGAGTTGGCCTAAACACCGCCATGTACCTAATTCGATCGTGAGAAATATTACAAGTCATTCAATTATATACTTTATTCCGTTACAATAAGAACAAAATTTCAATGTTATAAAATCGCATACCTGTTCTGTGACCGACAGTGACCTCTTCAAAAAGCGAGGGAAAAATGCTTTATCGTTAAACTCGTTTGAGAAATAAAACTCGACTTTAACCCAAGGCACCCAAGACACTTATTTCATTTTAAACTGTTACTAGGTGACGTAATTTCGATAAATTTAAATAGTTCATTTATTATTTTATTATTCTTGTTTTCATTGTCAGTATTGTCATATGCAAAGGAATCACACGTAAGGCCTAATTTTTGTTTAAGATTGATTTAGGCTTTCCCAATCAAACTTTTTTAAGGCAGGATGTTGGTATGTACCTATGTATTTGTATTTTTTCAAGGTTTCATCTTAGGAACATTGACCGATTGTACAACCGGATACTATAATGGGACTCTCTATATCCGGTCATCTTATTTTTATGATGTAACCATGAGAATACTCTGCCCAAAGAGGCCTTTTGTTAGGTGGGAAATTAACTCATTAATTGGTACTGTGATAAATCGGAGGAGAAAAGGATACTTCTCATTCTACTGCTATTGGGGTAGCACAGACTCCGGTAACTTCTCAGAGAAAACTAACACCGGTTTTCTTTGAGTTCGTATGATAACTCCGGTTGAGCCAAGTCTCTCCCACGGCAATTTGTTTTATTCTATTGTAAATTCTTCTTCAAATAGTCTATGGTTAACCGAATGAACGTCTATACTAATATTATAAACGCGAAAGTTTGTAAGTATGGATGGATGGATGTTTGTTACTCTTTCACGCAAAAACTGCTTAAGGGATTTGGATGAAACTTTACAGTAATATAGCTTATACATCAGAATAACACATAGGCTACTATTTGCAGCGATAACCGACATATGCGCGGGCGGAGCCGCGGGCAAAAACTAGTCTGTTATAATTCTTATTAGAAACTGTAGTAAGTGTAAAAGAGTAACAAACATCCATCCATCCATACTTACAAACTTTCGCGTTTATAATATTAGTATAGATATACCTTCCAATGCCTTCTTACCTATTTAGATTAGAATTCTTTTTCTACACAGGTAAGTAGATACAAAACCTCTAGAAGTCACATACGTGATTTGAAAAGTTTTCGACCTAACGACGATGATTCAAGACATTTTTAACCGACTTCAAAACAGAGGAGATTCTCAATTCGACTGTATTTTTTTTATGTTTGTTATCTCAGATCAGTCTGAACTTTCGACTGGGTGAACCGATTTTGATGGTTCTCTTCACTTTTTGGTCGGAAACTTTTTAGACCACCTAGTAGGTAGGTAAAATACGTCAGTTAGACATGACGTTTAAGATTAGATTTTATAAAAGTATGGCCCTGCCAAAATAACTCTACTCTGCCTGATGGAAAGCATAAGCAGAATCCAAGAGTGGTAGTCACCATACTCATTGCGAATGCAGACAATGCAACAATGCAGCATGGTTACCCTTACACCATGGCGGTCTAGTGATGCTTCTGCATCGTTGGGCTCAATTTTGGCGGCAAAACAAGACTGCTTTTGTATACAGGTAAATTTTCGAGTATTAACTGTTAAACCTACTTAATTTATTTATGAAAAGTATAATAATTTATGACTAGATTTATGCACAAACTTTTTTCACATGCCCGTGTATGTAGGTACAAATCTTTCGGTCACTACCTACCTACAAGCAAGATACCGTTTGTTAAAAAAACTTAAAAAAAAATTGTACCCGGGGCTGTTAAGGCCCTTTTAAGACACGTGTAGCTAGATTCTGATCTTTATCATCACTTACGTAGCTGAAACAAGCTAATGCTAATGAAAAAAACATTTAACTCAATGAAACTTAAATACTTAGGAATTACCATTAAAAATCAGGGACATCTCATTCATTATAACCTCTTTTTAACCTTCATTCGCCACGCCACATCAGCTGTTTTATAACAATTCAAAATGAACATGCAAACCCGACATTCATTTAAAACGCAAACACTTACTCTAATACAACAAAAGAGTATTATTTCCACAGTAAAATAGCAATAATAAAAGTATTTCTATTGAAAATATTTTTTTCGTGTGGACGCCACTTTTGGCGGGAATCAGCTGAGAGAGCAAACAGGTTGAACTGCCTGACTTGTATTATGAGACGAAATGCGACAGAGCATCGACGCGGAGGAATGTGGTTCGTTCAAACAGCTGGCTGTGGAAGGATACCAAATACCAATGTTTATTGTTTTATTATAGATTAGTAGACGTGTCCAGAAGAGCGAAGATGATGTATTATTAAATTCTTTGAAAAATCTTTGTCTACCCATATTTTACAAAAGTGAGAACGCGGAAACCTGTGAAGATAAAACAATAAGGATACGAGTTACTCGTAATATTCTAGTGCAAACAAATGTCTGTGTAATAAAAAAATAATAAGAGTTTAAGATCAAGCATTATGAAAATCGTCTCAATTAAGAATAATATTTTACCAGCGATACCTGCGTATCGCATTCATACCGTGGTAAAGGGGCGCCTCACCGCTACCAAAATCAGCTGATAGGCTGGCCGCCATTACTTCTTGCTGCGTTTTTTTTAAATTTGCTAACAGGTTCGGAACGCATTCGTTCTTGGAAAGCAAGAGAACTATGTTTTTTTTTCAAATAGAATATTTGAGGCAGGTAGTGTTATAAGTTCCGGAGTAACCATTGTTGTTTAACATTTATTTTCTGGTTTATTATGGCGGCTTGGGTGTGACGATGGTTATCTACCTCTAAATTTGTAAAGAGGTCATCTAATCAATAACGTTATTTTTAAATTCAAAGTACGATGCCGAATATTTATGACACACGTACCTACTGACGTAACACGGCACACACTCTTATTATTATCATTGTATCTACATAGCTATCTGTACTTTAATTTTTTTGAGACATTCAAGGAATCGTGTTGGTAAGCTTTCAAATCTTACTTATATTATATTGCTATCTTTAACCGTGTACCTAACTTTTTTTTAAATATTTCGGTCATCTTACACACTACGCCATCTAGTCCCAAGCTAAGCAGAGCTTGTGTTATGGGTACTAGACAACTAATATATGTAAATACATACATATTATACATAGAAAACACCTAAACTTCAAACAAATCTTTGCAAATCATACAAACATTTGGTCCGACCCGGGAATCGAACCCGAGACCTCAAGCACGGCAGTCGCATACGCTACCACTGCGCCACAGAAGCAGTCGATATTATCGTTAGCCTTATCACACTTAATATATAAAGGCGAAAGTTTGTGTGTATGTTTGTTACTTCTTCACGCAAAAACTACTGGACGGATTTGGATGAAACTTTACAGTAATATAGCTTATACAACAGAATAACACATAGGCTAATATTTGCAGCGACAACCGACATACACGCGGGCGGAGCCGCGGCCAACCGCTAGTCCTTAATAAAAGTAAGTTTAGTAGGTAGACTTACTGGCAAATAAAGCTCGAATTATTTAGCGTGTCTTCATGCTTTGTCTGTGGTGCAGTGTCTCCACCCCTGTACATCTTGTGGCCATGGGCGTCGCAAGAGCTGACCCAAGACAAATTAGGTATGAACATCACTGCAAAGAGCAACCTAATACCAAACCGTCCAGCCAGCGATTTACTGTAGGCCAAAATCTCAATCTCAAGCAGAGACTTACGTCCAGCCGTAGACTTGGCTGTTGATGATGATGATGAATGCTTTCTGTCATTTTAAGACAGCACTTGGAATTAACCGACTTTAAAAAAGGTGGAGGTTCTCAATTTGACCGTATAAATATATTTTTTTATGTGTGCGGATAACTTATACAACAGAATAACACATAGGCTAATATTTGCAGCGATAACCGACATACACGCGGGCGGAGCCGCGGCCAACCGCTAGTCCTTAATAAAAGTAAGTTTAGTAGGTAGACTTACTGGCAAATAAAGCTCGAATTATTTAGCGTGTCTTCATGCTTTGTCTGTGGTGCAGTGTCTCCACCCCTGTACATCTTGTGGCCATGGGCGTCGCAAGAGCTGACCCAAGACAAATTAGGTATGAACATCACTGCAAAGAGCAACCTAATACCAAACCGTCCAGCCAGCGATTTACTGTAGGCCAAAATCTCAATCTCAAGCAGAGACTTACGTCCAGCCGTAGACTTGGCTGTTGATGATGATGATGAATGCTTTCTGTCATTTTAAGACAGCACTTGGAATTAACCGACTTTAAAAAAGGTGGAGGTTCTCAATTTGACCGTATAAATATATTTTTTATGTGTGCGGATAACTTCGTCGTTTATTAACCGATTTTGATGATTCTCCATGATAAGGACACTAAGATCTGATGATGGCATCCAAGAGAAATCGAGTCCAACCTTCGGAATTCCTAGGGGCGACTAGTGCATTTGTTATTTATTTTATTTGAATGCTGGTGCTTTCCGTGTGCTCCCATTTCAATTTGGTAGTTAATTTTACTTGTTAATACATACTTATTTTATAGTTACTTCAAGTGTGACAGTATGGAATAAACAAAAAAAACCTCTGTAATCGTTTCTAGCCAAGCATTACCGGTATTCTACAAATTGTCACCGTAACTTTAAAAGTAGCCAGACAAAACCTATAAAAATCCAATTCTGTATGTCTTGCATATATTTAAAACAAGTTAATACAGTTAACAAAAGGCATTTGTTAGAGAAAAACGCGACACCGAATATACGCCAAATTAATAACAATAATATTCTCACGAGTTGACAGTTGACAGCTGATTTGGCGGCAAAAAGTGCACACGCCGCCATCTTTGAAACAGGTTTGTTGTGATTTTATTTTAAGTAGGTACCCTATTGTATTAGCGTTCGACATTTACCGAGTTTATTTTTAAAATAAATTGAGTTTTACAGAGTTTATATTTTTATTTAATGTACCATACAGATATAACGATAGTACCATAATCGTTTAAAAAAAGCCATTTAAGCCCAGCAACGCACTTGTGACGCCTCTAGTATTGTGGATGTCCATGGGTGGCGATAATCGCTTACCATCAGGCGATACGTGTGCTCGTTTGCCCCCTATTTCATTACAAAAAAACTATGAAAAACCTGACTTTTAAGTTCTACTAGCCAATAAGAGTTTTGGCGGCGCCACTGCTGTTGTTCCTTTGTCTGTTGTTTTGGGGCAACCCGGCAGGGCACGCCAAAATCTTAACAATACTTAATACTTGACAACAAAAGCTTGGTAGATAAATTGTGAGAGATTTTTAAATGGGATATTCAAGTCTTTTGTAACTACTTAATTAATCGTTTTAGACAAGTAAAGACTTTTTGAAAGAATTTTTTATTTCTTGTTATGAATAAAACGTTCGATTCGAATTAAGACTTCGATATCGCCTATTTGGGTTGTGGAGATCTGATTTCAGTCGCTCCGTGTTATAAATTGAAGTCCAGGCGTGTTGTAGTAGACTTTAAGTCGACCCCAACCTAGTCCGAGAAAAAGGTCCAGAGAAAGAATACATAGTTTTTTACTTACTTCAAAACAAGAAAGAGGTTCACAATTAGGTAGACTTTTTTATTTTACCTTTGTTATCTCAGAATTCAGTCATTAATGAACCGATTTAGAAAGTTGTTTCTTTTTTGGTGTTATTTAAGAGGGTAGCAAAAATACCACCCAAAGGTGGGAAATTAAGAAGTGACGATTAAGTTGGAATGTAGGCGCATTAAGACGGCTGTTTTTTTTGTTTATGTATGGTATGGCCCTGCCAAAATGACTCTACTCCGGACGATGAAAAGCATAAGCAGAATCCAAGAGCGGTGGTCACCATCCTCGTTGCGCAATAACATCACGCATCATCATTACATGAACACCCTTCAATAGGTCACTCCTGGACATGGGCCTCTTATTACAAAGGAGGCTCAGATCAAATAAAAAAGGTAGGTAACGCACCGCCTTGTTCTTGATGAAGCAGAAAACTGTAGCGTAGTTCCAAGTAAACACACGCGATACGCACTAACTATGCTACAAACTACGCTACTTTTACAAGTACAAGTATCGACAACTTATACGATACTGACGAGAAGGAGGTTATAGTCTAGACTCGTGTTCCGCAAACTTTTTGGGTTCAAGGTGCATCTAGGAAGATAAAATTTTTTGGAGGTACACCATAAATTAAACGTGTCGTGTCGTGAAACGCATCACATCTCCTAGAACTACTACTGAATAACGATCACGACCGCTCTGTCAAGAGCGTACCGGATGAGAAGAAAGGTCTCATCTCTTCGTCGATCGTCTTGAGGCGTTCCCTTTTTTAACCGACTTCCAAAAAGGAGGAGATTCTATGTTCCACTGTATGTATTTTTTTTATTTATTTTTTATTTTTTTATGTATGTTACCCGATTACTCCGTCAGTTGTGGACCAATTTAAAAAAAAAATTGTATTCGAAAGGGTATGCTTCCGAGGTGGTCCCATTGCCAGTATATCAGGATCTGATGATGGGATCCCAGGGAAATCGAGGGAAACTCTCATTTTTTATAGGCACATACTATGTTTTTCGTATATTTTCTGAAGTTACACCCGTATTTGCGTCTGGTAGTCATCATTTTATGATGATGAGCTGATGATGTAAGGTACAACTCCTTAACGGTTAGGAGTTGGAGGATAAATCTTTAAATATCAGATGTATATATGTTACCTTTAGTCGTATTCTTTCAAATTATTTAGGTAAGCTGATGATGGAAGGTGGAAGGTACAACTCCTCAACGGTTAGGAGTTGGAGGATAATTCTTTCAATTTCATACGTATCTAAAGACCTTCAGTCGTATACTTTCAAGTTATTTAGGTGAACTGATGATAGAAGGTTAAACTCTTCAACAGTTAGGAATTAGAGGATGATTTCAATATTACACGTACGTTTAGACCTTCATTTGTATTCTTGATGATGAAATAGTTCAACTTACTACTTACCTACGATTGTTTGCACTAAAAACTGAAAAATAAAAACTTTTTATAAAAAAAAAAACGACTTCCAAAAAACATCCAACGAAAACTCTCTGCCAAAAAAACACTTATTAGCGTAAAATAAACTGGTTCTTCATAAATTGCCTATACCTAATTCTTTATTCATTTAAATAGTAGTATTATAATGTGTGCTAGGTACCTAAAATCTGTTTGAAGTCGGTGCTAAGCCAAAAAGAATACAAACGAACAATTACAAAAGTCTAAGCGATAGTCACTTGGCACCGACTTCAAACAGATTTTCTCAACTCAACGACTCAACCAGTTTATTTTACGCTTTTAAGTGTTTTTTTGGCAGAGAGTTCTCGTTGGATGTTTTTTGAAAGTCAGTTTTTTTTTTATAATTGTTTTTTATTTTGGTAAGAGTTAAAAATCATCTTTCACATAAATAGGTCTGAGCTCCATTCCAAATTATGTTCATCGAAATATTCTTCTGTTACTTTAAATATTTCTTATCTAGTTGTATGGTTAGGCAGTGGCAGACAAAATAAAAAGACCTTAGAAATTACAGAATAAAAAATAAAAAGTCCTCAGAAATCAGAACAGACTTGTCTGTAAGTGAATTCTGAAAGCTGCTTATATGCACTGACCTCAAGCACTTTGGATAGGAAGGGAAGAATAGAAATAGAGCGAAAATATTCAGGAAGGGTAAAATAGAAATAGAGTGACAATATTCAGGAAGTATAGAATAGAAATAGGGTGAAAATGTTTAGGAAGTGAGGGACTACTCTTTTTGGGAAGAGGGATGACGTAGGCCTTACGCTACTGTCATCATGCTCCACAACATTTGAGCGTATAAAGAGGATAATATTTTTGATGTCCTCAAAAGACAATAAAGAAAACTCAAATGAGTCAATAGAGATACTTTTTAAAGATCCGGCGTAGTTTTGGATTAGATGACAATTGATATCATTATAACTAATAGTGTTTTTGAACTCGGTTCTTCGGAGAAGCTTAATAGTTATAGTTAATAGTGCTTTCGCGTAATTAATATCTGTGTACATAAATATTTTTCTTTAGGCCGTCTATTTAGGTTTGTGGGATAACCGTATTTTTCCGAGGCACACCTACAGATGACCACGGCACACCAGTGTGCCGCGGCACACCCTTTGCGGAACACTGGTCTAGACCACAATAGCCAGGCGCGTTGAGGGTTTGTTTCAAGTTTCCTTTCTCTTAGTATTGCTGTTGTCCTGGTAGTTTACTCCCTTAGTCGGCTCTTACGACACCCATGAGATGAAAAGGGGTAGTGACACTCCGTATTCTTAATTTTTCATCATATAGATATAGCACATAGATAACTAACTGATCCACGCAACGTCGTTTACTTTCCTACGTATTGCCCGTGGCGTAATAATTTTCCCCCGTTTTTGTAACATTCTTCATTGGTCATCCGCTTCTATTGGTCTTAGCGTGATGATATATAGCCTATAACCTTCCTCGATAAATGGGCTATCTAACACTGAAAGTTTTTTTCACATCGTACCAGCGGTTCCTAAGATTCGCACGTTCAAACAAACAAACAAACTCTTGAGCTTTATGATATTAGTATAGATTAGTATAAATAACAGTCTTCTAACAGCAGCATACAAGTGACTTTGTTATAACTGAAGGTAATTCCCCGTTCAGTTTACTTGGATTTTAAAGAATATTTCATCCCACCTCTGTGTGCCCTGCCTGTTAAAGTAAATATACTTAAATTTTAAATAAATAATTGATAATGTGAAATACGACTTGTAACGAGAATTTCTGTCGTTACCTGTACATGAGGTTTGGCTAAAACTTACTTGTACATTAAAACGATTGAAGGATTTATAATTTTGATATTAATTTTTTAGTGACAGGAGGCGCCACCATTCGCGTATAAATCGGTCTCAAGAATCAAAGTATCTCCATGACAAATTTAATTGATATCATTGTAGTGTTACTAAACACAGACAGACAGAGTTACTTTCGAATTTATATTATTAACAGTTTGTTTTTCATTTCTTCATAATGAAGTGGGCCAGGGTTTCTACAGCTAGTTTAAAAAAAGAATAGGACCCTGTTCTTAAACTTTTTTTAAATAATAAATAAATATATATCGTCATTTTTATTCTCAATTTTTTTGTTTAAAATCTGAAGTGCTTAGACTACAAATCAGCACTTGATTACTAAAACATCGGGAGAGAGAAATAGAGCAGTGATCAGCTGACTATCAAAACATTTATCTGATACGAATTATTTTACAGCATGTTTATGTATAGCAGTATGACAAATAATTCCGACAGAATCTTGAACCTGTCCATCCACGTCAACCATCTTTAAAGTTATCTTTATTAATTGAGGTACGGAGACAGCCCATATCAGATTACACTGCCTGCCTACTCGATACCTGGGAAAAACTATTTAAATCTTCACCAACCGACCCCATGGACATTCTAAACAATGGACTTCACTATTCGGCAGTCACGCTTCAGCAAAAACATTTTGTCGGTTGCCATTTTTTTCTGTCAAAATCTAAAAGGAATTTCAGATTAAAATGACCATTGGACCGCCTCCATGCTGATTTGGGGTGGAAAATAAATGTCAGATATTTATTATTTTGTGTTTTTGGAAAGCTAGCGTGTCGTGTTTGCCTAAATAATGATAAGATAAGATTTCCCAAGGGCGTGGTACAGCGATTAGAGGTATTCTCTACAGGTTCTGTAATGAATAAACCTATTCATGCATGGATATTTATTTTGATTCGGGGAAAAGTCTAAGTTTCTAAAACAGATCTGTGAGAGAGGTTTCTTGTGCTTGATTGTTCCTCTTGTGTATCATGAATCTTGACTCCTTCTTGAATATTTAAGGACTGGCTCGTCATGTAGAAGAATACCATTGATTACAAAAACATGAAGACATTACATCGGACACGGATAGACAGACAACACCAGGAGTCCCTCAGGCTGTAGTAATATTCTAAGATTAGCGCCTTGTCTGGCATTGCCCAATGTCATTATAATTGATTGTGATCCGTTTCCATAATACTGTATCCATTTAACAATGTGTTACTGTATGTTATAATTATCGGCTATTCTTTTATTAAAAAAAATCACAAATTTTAACAAAAAAAAACCGACTTCAATCTGGACCAAATTGAAATGGACACGTGAAGCACCAGCTTTCAAATAAAACAAGAATCATCAAAATCGGTTCACCCAGTCGAAAGGTATGAGGTAACAAACATTAAAAAAATACCGACTTAAAAAAAGGAGTTTTTTTATGTGTGTTCGCGGGTAACTTCGTCGTTTATGAACCGATTTTGATGATTCTTTTTTTAATGGAAAGGAGTTGTCCCAACGGTGGTACCATGATAAGGACATTGATAAGGACACTAAGATCTGATGATGGCATTCAAGAGAAATCGAGTCGAACGTTGAAGTCGGTTTTTGTTAAAATTTTACTTTTTTTTGAAGTCGGTTAAAAAGGAAGGAGTAACTGAGGCTACTTTTATTTTAGACTAGATTTGGCTGTGGCAGGGTGGTGCTGTGGAGGTATAAGTTTGGTATTCGTATGTTTCTTCCATTATTGTTGGCACGAAACGCTGTTTACTCAGAACGCATAATGTAAAGCTCCGTCTTAGGGAGCCCTGCTTCTTTTGTCTTTGTTTGTGTGTGTGACAAGTAGATAGTCTTAAAAAAATGGCTTTCTGTAGTTAATATATGGACGCTTGCAAAAAAATTGTACCTGAGTACTAAATTTCGAAATATTATTTTCTGCATAGGAGACAGAGTTCATTTCTCTTTAATTGAGGATGCGATATCTTCAAAGAAGTTAAGTACTTATAATATAAACTAGTTTTTGCTCGCGGCTCCGCCCGCGTGTATGTCGTTATCGCGGCAAATAGTAGCCTATGTGTTATTCTGATGTATAAGCAAGCTATGTTACTGTAAAGTTTCATACAAATCCGTTCAGTAGTTTTTGCGTGAAAGAGTAACAAACATCCATCCATCCATACTTACAAACTTTCGCGTTTATAATATTAGTAGGATTCGAAATGAATTCTGTCTGTCTGTTACGCTTTCACGGCTAAACCGCTGCACTAATTTCAATGAAATTTGTCATGGAGATACTTTGATTCCTGAGGAAGAACATACGCTACTCTTTGCTGCGATAACTGATATACACGCGGACGGAGCTGCGGGCAAAAGCTACTCGTTATTAAGGATTATTTTACGCCGCTCTAGAAAAAAATATCTAAACACATACCTAGTTATATTAGAAAAGTATATTTCGCTGTTGAAGACAACTGCGAACTCAATCTATACAAATAAATAAAATTGATGTGTCTGTTTGTAATTAGAAATTAACAACTGTTCTCTATATGCATATGAAAGTGAGTATACATACGGTACTTACTTAAAAAAAAACACTTTTTTATCTGTTAGTCTGATTGTTGCGGCTTATCTCTGGAACAGCTGAAACGAGTTTGACGGGACTTTCACTGGCAGATACCAACAGCCTGTGAGACAAGTGGTCTTTAAGTGGTTCATGGATTTGGATACTAACTGCTAAGACTCATTGGTGTCCAGTCGTTCGACTCCCATCCAGGACATATGTTTTATGAGGAGCACGATTGTTTGTTCGGTGTCTGGTTGTAACATATCTTTACTAGCTGAACCCCGCAGTGTTACCCGCGGTTATTGTCGTACCGCGGGTAACGCCGCGGGGCGAATAAATGAAGAACCGCTCTACCGATTTTGTCCAAATTTCACATAAACCATCTACTAAATAGACCGAACAAAGCCTAAACACTTGGTTTGGATAGGTGAGCCCGTTCTTGAGCTATAAAATGACAACGAAAAGCATCGAGATAGTAATATCTCGATGACGAAAAGTGGCATTGATTTTTATATATATTGACTAGTATAAAATTAAAACAGATCGCTTACAACTTCTAAGCTACTCAACGTATTTATGTATGTATATCTATATTATAACAAAAATTTTAACAAAAAAATTTTTTTTCGACTTTAAGAACTGGACCAAATTGAAATGGGACCACACGGGAAGCACCAGCTTTCAAATAAAATAAAAAAATCATCAAAATCGGTTCACCCAGTCGAAAGTTCTGAGGTAACAAACATTAAAAAATACAATCGAATTGAGAACTCCTTCTTTTTTGAAGACAGTTAAAAATAGAGAAAAATCTAAACCGATTGTAATACATTTTGGTATAAAGATATATTGAACCTTGGAGAAGGACATAGACTACTTTTTGTCGCGATAACCACCCAACCAACATACCTACACCCGAGCAGACCCGCGGGCACAAAGTACTTAGTTTCATTTGTACTTATATATGTATTCCATATTCACAATTTCAAAGTATAGTAGCCACTGGTTAGAACATTTCCTTTGTTGTCATTTACAAAAAAATCTCCAAAGCCGTTAGAAGTAGGTAGACACATAAACCCACTGATATCCTTCGGAACAAACAATCGTCTATGGAAACTTTTAAAGCCCTTCTATTCAAATTTACGTGCTTCCAAAGATTTATTTAATTTATATCAACACCTAAACAATCCTACGAACATTTTCTTTTAAAACACTTTTTACATATAGAGGTACCTACATGAAATGACCCATACAAAAGATTTACAATATGGCGGCTGAAAGTCACTTTTATGTTATTGAACACAAAGAAAGGATTTAGGTTATTAGTAAAGATTATAATAAATTAAATGAGATTTAGAAAAAAGGAACAAGAAGCTGACCGAACGATATAATATACACAAATAAATAAAATGGAAGTGTCTCTTTGTAATTTCAAATTAACAGCTTTTTACTAAATACATGTGAAAGTATATTTGATACATACATACCTATAAAAAAAAAACATTTTTTGACTGTCTGTCCGTTCCGGTTTTTTTTTCAAGACAACTCTCGCACTAGGAATGCATCTTGAGTCACGGGAAACTATACAAACATACATAAAACAGATACAAAGAACACCCAGACTCAGGACAACAATTTGTGGATCACACAAAGTGTTGTACCATGTCGGATTTGAACCCACAACTCGGCGTAGAAGAAAGCGATGTGGCGACTACGTATACTAATAAGCCAACAGTGCAGTCGCAGTTAATCTCTGTAATGACTGGACTGTTTTTGACGGTACTTTAACTGGCAGATATCTGATGGTATAGGGAGTTACTCAGGCTGCTTTTATTTTAGCTGGTACTGCATGTAACAACGCTAAGCACAGCTAGTTTGTATAATAAATCGCCTGCAGCATTCCGTTGCTTATTTCCATCACTAGGACATTAGACACTCAGTCACTACAAAAATGAAGATACTTTTGAACACTTGTATAAAAAGTAAAAACAGTTTATCAGACTATTGTTCCACAACTTTCTTCTGTGGAGATTTATTTTCGACTTTTAACTACTCAAGACCTTATCAAAATGTGCATAACCAACTACACCTGCCGCTGGCATAAAAAACAGTCGAATTAAGCACCTCCTCATTTTTAGAAGTCTGTTAAAGAGTGAAGTATCAACATCATTAACGCATTTCTTTGTTCAATGACTAATAACCCTGACTATAACACCAAAGTTCGTCGGTTCAGATTTCAAACAAGACAAAGACTGTAGGCCAAAATGTCCTTTTTAAAGAGTTGTTCTGACGAATAGGCCGTATCGACCGGGGCACTATCCTCTTACAGAAGTCCCACCTAAAGTGACAGCATTCGTGCTATCGTGTTCCGTTGGTGAGACCGAGACCGGAGGTCCAATGATACAGAAACATCTCAATAAGCCGCCGTAGTGTGGGTCATCATGTTGCATTATTGCATTCGTAGTGAGCATGGTGATCACTACTCTTGGATTCTACTCATGTTTTCCAACAGGCTGACATATAATAAATAAGAAAGTAAGGAGTAGAAAGCTATATACTTCCCAACTTGCGCCATATGAAGTCGCAGGCGGTGAGCCGCAATAAAATATTGTCTCCATCTGTTAACCACATCAAGCTTCTTCCAGACTAATTTGGCCTGACTCTCTAAATATTGAAGTCTGATACTTGAAACTTTTGCGTACTGGGTTTACATGAACTGCGGGAGGCACTTACCACCTGTTGACCTGTCTGACCTTTAAATCTCTATCACAAAAAATACATCTTAAAGTCGCACAATTTGTCGTCTCGTAAAAGCCTTCGACATAATCTCTCTCGATACAACAATAAAACACCTGTATTTTGTTTTAATTAAATCACAGTTGCGCAAGCGAGACGGATATACGAGTATATCAGCCGGTTCGTGTTACAGTTAGTTATTTATAACCTCAAAACACGTGTTTTGCTGGTGCTTATATTTCCATAATATTGACAAATATATTTCGTAAAATAAAAGTTTAAAATCTAGGTATAACCCGAATATGTAAAAAAAATGTCATAAAAAAAACGGACATCTAACACAACACCATCTAGTCCTAATCCATCTAGTCTTAGTAGCTAAGCAAAGCCTTTGTTATGGGTACTTATCAGACAACTGATACAATTACATTATTCATAGAAAAGACGCAAACTTTGAAAAAATATGGGCCTCGGGCAGTGTTGCCAGGTCGGTTTGAAAAAAATACAGTGTTTTGCATGTAAAACTACAGTAGATCGGTAGGAAAATACAGTAAATCTTATATCTCATTACAGTGTTTTACAGTGAAAAAAAAACTAGTTTAATTGAAATATTATCAATGTATTTATTAATCACTATTATAAATTATGTATAATTTATCAATCACTATTACTAATCACTAATACTATTTTTAAATATTGTCCGTAAAAGCCTTCATCATTTTCTCATTTGGATTATAATTTATACTCGTTTTCGTATTCGAATTTCGTAAAAAGGACTGGCGCGCTAAAATGTTACCTTTGAATCATTTTCCTTATGTTTTCTTCTTTTTCGGAGTGGGGGGAGGAGTTCGTCGTCGCTTTCACGAGCCGAAATTTTTAACAACAATTATTTATGTAATACTAAGAAAAATACAATTAATCCGAACTATTTGGCCACTATATTTCAAAATGAACATTTCATTACAAAGTTATAAACGTACCCTACTTATTATCCACAATATTACAAAGTTAGCTTATAGTAAACAACGATTAAGTTAAATATTAACATCTCAATTTTGTCAATTATTAGATCTCTAATCTATTCCCAGATCCTCGTCGTCCACATCTCGAGAGCTAATGCTAAAGGCCCGTATTCACTTTGATTAGTGCGAGTGCAGGTGTGAAGCGCAGGCGATCAACGATTGGTAGAAAATACTCGTGGACCGCGAATTCGCTGCTCACACGTACTTTCCACCAATCACCGATCACCCGCACTAAGCACCTGCACTCGCACTAAGCAAAGTGAATACGGGCCTTTACTTTAAGTAGAACACAATGCGGTTCGTTTCACGCAGTTGAATGGTGATTGTATTTTTTTGTGGTTAATATTAAAACTAGTAGGTACCTACATTTTTCGCTGTATACTGTATAGCTGGAATACAGTGTACAGTAAAAGCAGTAAAATTACAGTAAATCTACTGTAATTACAGTGCACCTGGCATCACTGGCCTCGGGTATCCTCACACACTCGGTGAAACACTGCGCAAGCGCTGTTTCACACCGGTTTTCTGTGAAGCGGTGGTATCACTCCGGTCGAGCCGGCCCATTCATGCCGAAGCGTGGCTCTCCCACGGTATAAAATAATTTAGCAGCAGTTTGGTTACCATAGTAAAAACCTAATTCTGGACAGCCATATGTGAAATGACACATCTGATAGTGATCACAGCCGACTGATCCCATTTTATTGTTATTAAATACCTATGTATAAGCTACGATTACCTGTACTATAATATACACTACGAAATGCATGTATATTGTTTTAGCTCTGCATCCCGTAAGCACGCCCGCCGCAAGCGGGCGTGCAAAAGTGCACAGCACGCGGGCGGCACGATCTACGTTTATTTATTGATTTATCACAATCAGTACTGTTCAAAAAACACTAATTATGGGTTTTTCATTCTATTGGGAAAGTCGTTGCAATTAAGTGGAGTTCTCGTTTTATTTTCATTAGATTATTAGTGCATTTTGGAGTTTTATTGCCTAAAGTAGAATGCATTTTATTCAATATAGTTCTGTAAAAGTGTACCTAAATAAAATACGCCTGATTAAAAGGACCGATTTTGAAAATTCTTTTTGTATTCGAAAGGGTATGCTCCCCATGCGGTCCCATAGCCACCATATCAGGATCTGATGATGGGATCCCAAGGAAATCGAAGGAAACCCTCAAATTTACGTGAGCGCCTGCAATGAAGTTACGAGCAATTGTCTGCATGCCTTTATATTATGTAGACATAATTTAATTTCATAATATATAGTCCATTTGAGATTTTATTACAAAAAATACCTGAGGTCCTTTCGATTCTATACAGTATGTATGTTACCTTTAGTCGTATTCTTTCAAATTATTTAGGTAAAATGATGATGAGAGACTTGAGAAAAACTAAAAAGCGAAAAATAAAAAATAAACTTCGTTTAAAAAACCGACTTCAAAAACTAAAAAGTATAAAATAACCTAATTTGTTTTGCTACCTATTCATAGGTTTGAAGTCGGTGCCAAGCCAAAATGTAGTAGTAGGTACCGCACTCGCCGCGCGTGACCTTGAGCGGGATAGCTGCTCTTCGTGTAGAACAAAACAACCGAAGCGTCGGTGACGTCGTTGACGTTCGGTACCTACTATTACATTTGGCTTTGCACCGAATTCAAACCTATGAATAGGTAGCACATACAAATTAAGTTATTTTATACTTTTTAGTTTTTGAAGTCGGTTTTTTAAACTAAGTTTTTTTATTATACCATGTTAAGATAATATAAAAACAGTATCTTTATTCTATAGTAACTCACACACAGATCATATAAACATCTTATTTATCTTATTTTGTGATCTGAGAACTCAAATAAGTCACATATCACTGGGGTCTGAAATTAAAAAAATGCTTTTGTCACAGGTCATTTTATAGAACCTTTGAACAGGTTCCATCCCAACACTATTGACGTAAGGAAACCCAAGGGCCTAAGAAACCACCACAATAATAAACCCTCAGCTGATTTTATCCTATAAAAATCTTTTTTTTTATTATTTCCCATTGCAACAAAGCACCAATACACATATTACATTCCGCCAACACTATTAGGCCGAACATAAATCAGACCTTTGCTTAACTTTTGATTTTTAAGAAAAGTTGCCATTAATAAAATCAGGCGATCAATTGTTGCTAGATGAAAAAAAAAAACACGATGGAATCTTTGCGTTATTTTGTCGTGCAAAACAGCGAATGTGATAGTGGTGGGTGTAGAACGAATGACAAAGACTTCATGCTGTTTTATACCTAATGTGTTAAGAAATAAGGTTCAAAATGTGTGTATAATTGTTATTAAGGTATCTAGTACCTTTAAACGAGCAATTGTTGTACATATTTTTTGTAAATATATTCTCTGAATCTTGGAAACGGCGCAAACTATTTTCATGAAATTTAGTGTGCGGGGGGCGATAAATCGATCTAGCTAGGATTAATTTTTAGAAAATTTTGCTAAAAAAATACCTTGCAAAGTTGTCCGTTATGTTTTCACAACTAAACTTTTAGCGGTTTTAATAAATTATTAATTCAATAATTTATTCTCCCCATAATTACTACTAAATTCAATCTTAATTCGAACCTAATGCGAAATCTAGAAATTTGTTTACATCACATTCGCGGTTTTGAATGTCCTCGATGAATTTCATAGAAAGCAGTTTTGATACAGGTTCCCTTACCTGTTGCCTTCTGACAATGGATTTCGGCCTTTGATTTGATAAAAAAATTGCCTCAAGTGACGGTGTAACATTTAAAATTATGGTTCCGTATGTGTTTTTTAAATTTCGACTCCGGTCTCACACTTACCAACAAAACAATGAAAGCACAAATTCTATCACTTTAGGTTGATCTTCTTCTGAAGACTGCCTCGATGTTCTCGCGTTTGGCGTGTGCGACTGCTGATCATGAGGTCTCGGGTTTGATTCCCGGGTCGGACCAAATGTTTATATGATCTACAAATATTTGTTTCGGAGTTTGGGTGTTTTCTATGTATAATATGTATGTATTTACAAAAAAAGTATGTGATAATATGTATTTGTATCAGTTGTATAGTACCCATAACACAAGCTCCGCTTAGCTTGGGGCTAGATGGCGTTGTGTGTTAGATGTCCGAAATATTTATTATTATTTATTTATTCTGTGCGAGGGTAGTACCGCCCCGGTCGAACCGGCCCAACCTTGCTCACATCAACGTGGCTCTCAATATACATTATAATCTATGGTGGCTCTACTACCTGTTAAATAGTTTTGTATTAGTAGCGAAGGAACCCAAAATTTTTGTTACGGTCGGCCATTTTTTTTGAAGTCATGTAAATTTTTTCGAATTATCGTTATAAATGTGTTTCGGCTGGAGTGGTGGGCTCGTGTGGGGTATACCGTGTGGGAATGCTTTTGTGTGGTGCGGGTTCGAGTCTGGACTGTGTAATTACGGTATTCAAGGCTTTTGTGGCGTGCATTTTGCTAAGTACCGAATAAAAAATGCTTTACGGAGAAAATAATTACGTTTTTTGGATCAGTTGACTTTTACTTAATGATATCTATATAATACTCAGATCAAATAAAATAAATTTAATTAAAAAGCTTTTTAAAAACAAGCTTCTATTTACTGGAATGCCTCAAGACGAACCAAACGAATCCAAACTCGATGATGTTGCGACGTTTCTTAACAGACTTCCTATGGCCACCTTCAGCTCCAGCATCAGATTAGCTCCATGTCATTATAATATTGTATTGTCACGCTGTATACATTATGTTTGCAAAGTTTTAGCAAAATCGGTTGAAGATATCTGCTTCAAAATTGAGTTGCAAGATTCCACCCAAACATACAAGCATACATACATACATTGCAAGTTAATAAAAAGCTTGTAAAAAGGTAGATACGTACCGCCTTGTTTTTGTTGAAGCAGTAAAAAGTAGCGTAGTTCCAAGTAAACAAACGCGTTACGCACTAACTATGCTATAAACTACGCTACTTTTCGTCAGTATTGTACAAGTATGTCGATACTTGTATGTTTATATGATACTAGTGGTTGCCTGCGGCTCTGCCCGCGTATATGTCGGTTATCTCAGCAAATAGTAGCCTATGTGTTATTCTGATGTATAAGCTATATTACTGTAAAGTTTCATCCAAATCCGTTCTGTAGTTTTTGCGTGAAAGAGTAACAAACATTTATCCATACTCACAAACTTTCGCGTTTATAATATTAGTAGGAATTAGTAGGATGGAATTGTGGATATCTAGATACCTAGGTATAGGACTCACATCCTGTGTTCCCACATTCATAAATAGAAAAGCAAAGGTAAGACCGACAGAAATCCTTCCCAGTAAAGTAGGTACTAAGTGAAATAGCAAATACATGCATCCGCTTTAAAGATTCGCAACAAGTTTCACTATTTACTTTTGACAAGGAGTAAATAGTAAAGGACTTGCGAAATACGGGAATTCGCATGGATTTATTTTCGTAACTTGTTTCGTTTTTTTTTTTTTTTTTCTTTTTTTTTTTTTAATGTATGGCCTGCCAAAATGACTACTCTGCCTGATGGAAAGCATAAGCAGAATCCAAGAGTGGCGGTCGCCATACTCACTGCGAATGCAGACAATGCAGTATGGCGACCCACACCATGGCGGCCTAGTGATGCTGCTGCATCTTTTAGTCTAGTCAACAAGTATGGAACTTGACTATTTGGGCCTCCGGTCTCGCACTCACCAACGAAACACGACAGCACGAACGCTGTCATTTTACGTTGATTTTCTGTGCGAGGGTAGTACCGCCCCGGTCGAGCCGGCCCATTCATGCTGAAATCTAGTCATACTAGCTAACCCACGCAACGTCGTTTACGTCTCCTATTGCTTGTAGCGTCAAAAATTCCCCCGTTTTTGTAACATTCTTCATTGGTGCTCCGCTCCTATTGAGTTTAAGTGTGATGATATATAGCCTTCCTCGATAAATGTACCTACTAAAACTAAAATAATTTTTCAAATCGGACCAGCGGTTCCTGAGGTTACCGCGTTCAAACTAACAAACAAACTCTTCAGCTTTATATATTAGTATAGATTTCTTTCTGTCAAAATATATATAACTAACTAACTATAACATAATTCTAAGCGATGTGATTGAGATATACATTGAGAAAATAACTAAATTACACCTAGACATAGAATAAATTACCGATTTCTCCTGAATGGGAAACGACTGGCTACATTTCTTACCACTTGACTAATAGGCCCGCCATTTTAACTGTCAATTTCAATTTCGCGTCATTTTTGTCACGCCGCGTCATTATAAACCTTATTTTGATCGAAGTTATTGAACAACTTCTTAGTACAGAAAGCATTTAAAAAAACTCAGGATCAATTTGTGGTCTCACATTATTTGAGAAAGGCCGTGTGTGCTTCTCAGAAGGCGCTTAACACATGGTCCTTTATATATATTGTCGTTTTAGAGTTTGAAGCTTTCGGCCGACCACCGGAAGGGTCGGCGTGTTTGTTAAACTACAAATGAATGACATTGCAAAAAATTAAAAATTTAAACTTCAAATAATTTATTGTTTATGAAGAGATTGTATATTTCCGTGATTTTTCCATATATTTATACATGACTAGTAAATTAGAAATGAAATTATTTATTTGTAAGTAAATCTTTTCAGATATTTTTACACGTCAGACTTTTCAGCCAGAAGAGGCCGGATATAGGAAAAATAAAAAACTTCGATAGCACAAAAGTCGTGTAGCTAGTTAAATTCACATAATTAATAAAATTAATTAGGTACTCAAAATACATCTACACAAATAAATAAAATTGAAGTGTATGTTTGCAATTTCAAATTAACAGCTTTTCACTAAATGCAAATGAAAGTAAATACGATACTAACATCAAAAAATCTATTTTTAAATTTTTTGTCTGTCTGTCTGTTTGTTCCGACTAATCTCTGGAACGGCTGGACCGATTTGACGGACTTTCACTGGTAGGTAGCTACTGTTATAAGGAGTAACTTAGGCTACTTTTATTTTAGACTGACTACGCCCCGCAATGTTACTTGCGCTTGTTGTTGTCGTAATGCTTAGTTGGAGGCCTTTGGGCGGCTTGAGAACATCCAACGGCAAGGCTACGTAGCCACAACGTTGTCTTGTCAGTCTCCAACCCGCATTCGGCCAGCGTGGGCACGTATGTCCTTAACCCTCTTCTGAGAGGAGACCGGAGCCCAGCAGTGGGACGTTATGGTTTGTTGATGTTGTTGTATTCTTACAACAAATTAAATGTATAAGTAACTTAAGTTAGTAAGTTGTAAGTAGTACATATATATTTTGTGACGAGTTTATGAAAGCTTATATGGGCAAATGAAATGGCGCTAAAATTTAATCATTTGAATTTTTGTAATTTTGCCTCAATCAGGATCGCGCCTGAGACGATAGCTCCTACTAATATTATAAACGCGAAAGTTTATAATTGTGGATGGATGGATGGATGTTTGTTACTCTTTCAGGCAAAAACTACAGAACGGATTTGGATGAAACTTTACAGTAATATAGTTTATACATCAGAATAACACACAGGCTACTATTTGGCGCGATAACCGACATATACGCGGGCGGAGCCGCGGGCAACAACTAGTGTCGATATAAACGAGACAATTTTGCATCCTGAATCCTGATTCTTTTCATGGGGCACCCAGACTAAGCGCAGCGAGCTCTACCGGTTAATAAAAGAATATGTAAAGCCATCTAACGGCAGAAATAATTACTAACCCTTTCATTTTTTAAACTTATGATCTCAGCGCCATCTAGCGGAATTTTGTTATACTGTTTCTGGCGGTCAAATATTTTTGAAAACGAACATAATCTTTTATTATTTTCCCGGATTTGTCCTAGTTTAGGGGGCATTCGGGAAACGTCCGGCCGGGGTTTCATTCGTCGCCCGGATTTTCATTCGTAGTCCGGGTTTCAAAATTTTTATTATTTATTATTTTAAGCAAAAAAAACATGTCTGCTGAGGTTGAGTCTAAAACAGCTTTTCTATCATTCAAAGACGTGTTTGGCTAGGTCTGTTAGCTATCGAGCGAGTCCTGAAGCTCTACCGTCCTTTAAATAATTGTTTCGAAAGCTTAGAGAAACAACCTATCGTGTTTTTTTTAATCCTCTCTAAAAAAGGCATACTTGTTTCTCATAAACTCAATTATTCATATCATTCACTCAAAAATAGAGGCATTAGAAAAAGTAATAATTCAGTCCTTAAACCATCAGGATGCTTACATCCATTTCAAAAAGCTTAGATGATCAAATTTGAGAAAGTTTCTTATCATAATGTTCAGAGTATTCTACGAGTAATTAAAGAAGATGAAAACACGAAAAAGAGTTCAAAACATGCACTCTTAATTTCTATGCGGAAATAAGAACTTAAATTATGGCCTGGAATGGAACGCGGCAATAAGAATTTTGCCTAACATTAATAATTACACTCAATGGAATACTATTAAAAAGACTGTGTTATTAATTATTCTTATTATTTCGACTTAATTATATAAAAAAACTTGAAAGTGTCCGGGTTTTAACCTCAAAAATCCGGGGATTTTATGCTTGTTGTCCTGGTTTCTCAAATTTTGAGATGGCAGCCCTAAGTATAACAGATAAAGGTTTAATTCGTAACTCTGTTTACAGAGATTTAAGACTTAATTTTAGTGATCTCAATAAATATAAAGCGCCTATGTAAAAGTTAATAACACTTTGCTATATTTTTTCATGCAGGCGCTTAATTCTACAAAGGTCTTTTTAAAATTAATGCTAGAATGAATAAAATTATCGATTGGTGATGAATAAATAGATAATTTTGCGATGAGTACACAACATAATTATTTGTCCTGGATTTGAATCGAACTTACTAACAGTAGGTTTGCAGTCAGGGTCACTGACTAGGTACCATCAAAAGACACGTTAAAATTTAGTGCGTATCTTTATATATACATAAATAATGAGTATGATGACCACCACTCTTGGATTCTGCTCACGCTTTCCATCAGGCAGAGCAGAGGCACTTTGACAGGCTCGTATATGTATAATTATCTATATGCGTGCCTGATGAGTAGCGGCCACCATACTCATTGCGAATGCTGCCAATGCAACAATGCAGCATTTGGACCCATTTTATGCGACCTATTGAGATGCTTCAGCATCATTAGGCCTTTAGTCTCGCACTCACCAACTAAACACGACAGCATGCGTCTTCTGTGCGAGGGTAGTACTGAACCGGCGGAGACAGCCCCTTCGTGCTGAAATCAACGTGGCTCTACTACTTTAGAAAAGAATTTCTGCTCCTGTCTGACATTTTTTTATGGAATAGTCGGCAAACGAGCAGACGTATCACCTGATGGTAAGCGATTACCGCCGCCTATGGACACCCGCAACACCAGAGGCGTCACAAGTGCGTTGCCGGCCTTTTGGGGGATGGGTAAAATGGGGGGGAAGGGGTTTGTATATGAGCCGGAGCTCATATACAAACCCCTTCCCCCCCATTTTACCCACTATTATACTTATTATACTCACTCAATCGGTGAAACACAGCGCAGGCGCTGTATCACACCGGTTTTCTATGAGGCCGTGGTATCACTTCGGTCGAGCCGGCCCATTCATGCCGAAGCGTGGCTTTCCCAAATATCTGAAGTTGTTGACAAATTTAGGGCAAGATGGCGGATTTCCAATACTATTCTTATTTAAAACTCACTGTGTGTGGTGTTTGATCCTACAACAATCAACACAGTAGGAAAGTGATTCCTTAAACCACTAAGTTAACCATGCATTTAAACACAAAACAACAGGTATCTGCAACATTTCAAGAACGTTTCCCTCCTAACTTGATTCGGTTTTTCCTATTTCATTTCCCATTTTATTACAAATAAAAGTTAAAATACAATTGTATATTCTCGCTATAAAATAAAGCATTCAAATATGTTTTATTTGCGAAATAAATCGATAGATTTTTGTGTAAAATGTTAAAATATTGTTTGATTGTAATATATGGAATATTATGTGTCGCAGGTATATTCAATTTTGTATATTCATTATATACTAGCATGCTTTTGTTATGACTTCTAACTAGGTATAGAAATGTTGAATATCATTTTTGTCTCGCTTCTAATTCGACGGCGCTAAGTGTTGTGGATTCAAGTCCCACACAGGACAACGCTTTGTGTGATCCACAAATTGTTGTCCTGACCCTAGGTGTTCTTTGTGTCAGTTTCGTGTATGTTTGTAAAGCCCCCCGCGACACATAATGTGGAAATATTACTAGCGAGGGAATTGTCTTAATAAAAAAGGACGATATTGATGTGACTGTCTGGGTGCCACATAGGAAGTATATGCAACTGCTATGTTGAGATCTCGAGTTCTCGATTTCCGGGTCTGATGAAATGTTTTTTCATAGCTTTTATATAACAAGCTTTACTGAGTTTGAAACTATATTCGCTATCTCTTTCGCAGCCGTCATTAAGATTTCCAAACACAACGGCAGAGAAAAAAGCGTCAATCTGGCTCTGGAATCAGTATTCGAGTTCGATAATGATGACAAGGAGATCGACATCAATATCCTCAATAAAGTACAAAAATTTATCGGCAAAGTGAAAAATGTTATCGAAAATAGCAACACAGCAAGACGGCAACTAAGCAAATCCAACACAAAAGTGTTTAGCAACTTCATAATCGATGTCATACAAGTCTTAATTCAATACGACGATCGAGCTCTGGAAAATGTCGCTTCAATCATCAGCGAAGAAATGGAAAACCATCAATATGATGGCTGCAAATTTTATGAGCTAACAGATAATATAGAACAACAAAAAGCCTTTGCTAAAAACTTGAAAGAAATGAAGTATAAAGTAGGTGCGGATATTAAAGACGATTTAAAAGCAATATCCAATAAGTTAAATGAAGAAATATATACAAAACCTGAGAAGGAACTCATAGACATAATTAATACTGTGTACCAAGATTATTCTTTAGATAAATTAAACAACTTTTTAAAAGGTATCGATGGTTATAAACTATATACAAAAGACAATAACAATATAACAAAAGTATTAAGTGAAGGATTGAAAACGATACTATTTGACCATTACACAAACTTAACAATTCATTTAAGAACATCATTGCTTTCGAAATTACAAGATTATATGAAATATTATAATGATAATTTCGTTCATAAGGTTACGGCAGTGACTAAAAATAAAGTGATGCGAACTCTTAGACAAATGTACGTAGAGAATGAATCACTTGATGAAAACGATCACGTAGAACGGGTTTCAAAATCAAAATCTAAAAAACAAACAGCTGCAAGCCAACGTCCATTCAACGTACCTACAACAAGAAAATCAAAATCTGAATATAGTAAAGAAATTTTGCGTAGTTATAAATATGGAAGACATAACAAGAAACACAGATTCGTTAAGGTTTCAAAAACGTCTGAAGAAAGTCCGAGTGTTACACACGATATACGAAGTAGTGGAACCACTAAAGAATTAAGAACTCTAAGACAGATGTATGTTGAAAAGAATATGGACCTGAAGTATGACCCAGATGCATACGAACGCTTGACGACAGCTAAAAATATTAAATCTAAAAAACATTCGTACTCACCCACAACACGTAATCATACAGATGAAAGAGAAACACTAAAAAGAAATAAACCTCACAAATATACCGAAAAATCTCAGTACGAAAGACAATCCAAAGCAGAGGTTAGATCTAGCGAATCAAGTCGTTATAAAAGTGATAAATCAGCAGAAAGAGTTTTGACTGATTTCGTTGTAGATTTTTCATCTGAAGCCAAGCAAACCACGCAATTTAAGTTGACAAAAATGGCTAGATTCTTCGGACAAACTTTCATTGACAAGGATCTAGATTATTATGACAATACACCAGGATTAAGAAGTGTTAAGAAGAAGTTGACGTTCAAAACATTGTACCCTACATTCGTGATTGACTGGACGGCTCCGGTAAGACATGGTAAGAGACAATTTGGGGGTATGTCAGAATTTAAAGTGAGATCCCCAAAGCATGGAAGTGATGGAAGCAGTCAGATATACACGCACCAGCCGAGAAGTGGCAATGGAATGAAACTGGTGAAAGAACTAGATTATTCAATTGAAGTAAGGAAACCAAAGAATTGGGAATTGGGAGTACATAAGAAAGGAAAATCTAAACGCTCCAGGTAAGATTTAATTTATTTATTTACGTATCTCAATGATACATAAAATAGGAAACACAAAATTTCCCGTTGTGAGATAAAATTTTTAGTTTTACGCTTCATTCGTGAAGACTAGGCAAGAAAAGTCAGCCCATCGAAGAATTTTATCTAGTAACTAGTGATATACCGGTTATAAATGTATATTTAGTAAATACATAATTATTCTACTATATTATAAACGTAAATGTAAGTTTATTTGTTACGAATGTAGGAAATCATTTGTAGAAAACCAAATGCAACGTAATTTATTATATTAAAACCATTAATTTCAGGCATCATAACGAAAATCAACAAAAACCAAAAGCACACGAAGGTCGCTTAAAAAATGCAGCAAAACATCATTCAGTACATGCTCCTGTATCGAAAAGGCATGATAGAGAATGTGTCAATAAAAAACCTAAGATGTCCAGAGATCCAATAATCTTAGCCAGACAATATGAAATACCACTTCACGCTGGTAGAAAACAATTAAGGAGACAGTTCAGAAAACCACCTGTGGGTTCCGACGAAGGTCTTTCTATAGAAGGAATAAAAAGTAATACACATAAGATTTATTACAGAACAAATAATAACGCCAACACTACAGACAATAAAAATGTACAAGTTTTAAAACGTATAGAAAATCTAGAAAATGAAATAGAATTAGTGAAAATTCTAATAAAGAATGATACATATTCAAAGAAAATTCTAAATAACAATAAACCACATGTTAGAAATAAAGATGAAATACTTGAAAGTGATATACATAAAACTAATCCAATAACTAAGGCAACTGAAACATCGACCACAAAAATAGACGAGAAAACGGATGAAGTTCGTGAGACAAAAAGAACTAACGTTGATGGTTCAAATAAAGATATTTTAGAAAGTAAAGAAAAAAACAACTATATATTTAATAAACAACCAGTTGTTACGGAAAGAGAATTCATAGAAAGAAAACCTGTCGATTACCAACATAAAAGCCAATCAATTACTACAAAGATTGTAAAGGAAGTGGTTACTTTAGATAGTATCAAAGATCAAGGAAGGAAGGCTAATCCTAGATTTGAAAAATCACAAGAAATTAAAACAGATAAAAGTGAAACAAATATGAAATCCATTGAAACAAATAACAGCAAAAACAACAAACACGTGGAAAATGGGACTAACGAACATAACATGCGGAAATCCATAAAAGAAAATAATAATAAAGACGAAGAAATCATTTCAAGCAAAGGAATCACAGAAAAATCTTTATATTTTAGAAATAATGGAGAAGTGATGGATAATAGATTCAATGTAAGTGCAGATGAAACTGTTAAAATGAACTATGTTCCCAAAATTAGTCACATAAAAGACGCACCTCTTTATAATCGAAGTAACGACAACAGTTGGATTGAAGTAGTCTACAGTGAAAGACAATTTCAAAACAAAAATGAAGAAAAAAAGGCCAAGGAAAATGAAATAAAAGATTATTCAAAACCAAACAAAGTCAATATGGAAACAGAACCGAAAAACCCTAAAGATAAGACAGGTAATTTAAAAGTTAACGATCATTTCGTGTTCAGAGCAACTGATGGAATTCAAAATTCTCCACAAACTAGACTTGGCGACACTGCGAAAAGTCGAGAAGATATGTTTAAAGGGAATGAAGAAACCACAGTCGATATTATTGCTGCAATAGAAAAAACGGTTAGAAAACAAACATTAACGGACAAGATCACAACAACAGTCTCAGAAGCATCTGAGACAATTGTTAAACAACTTGAAAAGGAAGATAAAAGAACGACTGTTCGATCTAGTGATGGCAACACAGTAGAGAATCAAAAAGAGGAGAAAAAGAAAGAAGGTTTAAACACAACACCTTTTATAAGTGGAGTCAATAAAACATTAGCACAGAAGTTAGCAAATAAAAGCCATACAATAGCTTCAAACGTGACTGTGAATTAATTTTATTAAAATTAGCATATTTACGCGTAGTTTTATTGCTGTTCTCTCTCAATGTGTTATTCTGATGTATAAGCTATATTACTGCAAAGTTTCATCCAAATCCGTTCAGTATTTGAAGTTTAAGAGTAACAAACATCCATCCATCCATCCATCTATCCATCCATCCATCCATACTTACAAACTTTCGCGTTTATAATATTAATATAGGTATACTATGTAGTTGGTCAAGTATATCATCATAAAAAAAGTATATTTATGTATTTATATCAGTTGTCTAGTACCCATAACACAAGCTCTGCTTAGCTTGGGACTAGATGTGTCGTTGTGTGTTAGATTTCCGAAAAAAAAATCTTCCAAGTCTTTTCCAAAACAAGCCCAGCCTAGTTGCATTCTAAAAACGTAAACGTTAATAGAAAACTAACAAATTAGAGAATGACGTCTCTCAATGCTAAGTCACGTGGTCAAAACAAAATATTACCCAATAGGGTAGTTGATTGTATCGTAAATAAATACCGATGTCTCCTTCCTTAAAATGAATATTACAAAACATCTCGGAAAATATAATTGTTACAGCTTTTCATTTCTATTATAAATTTTTATCAAATAAACATTGTAATATATTGTTCAATTGAGTAGTCAAACACAGTGTCGTCACAAGTTTGTATTTAGTACATTTTTAACCCCCGATGCAAAAAGAGGGGTGTTATAAGTTTGACGTGTCTGTCTGTCTGTTTGTCTGTCTCTCTGTCTGTCTGTGGCACCGTAGCTCTCGAATGGATGAAACGATTTCAATTTAGTTTGTTTTTGTATGAAAGGTGAGTTCTTAGACATGTTTCATGAAAATCGGTTGAGTCGTTTAAAAGTAATTTACTTTTTAAAGGGAACTCAGGTTATTATGTCGGGGGTTTTTTATCCTTAGATTATTCATACAAAGTTATTGTTTTGACAGATGATAAAAAGTAACTAATTTGACGAAGGTGTCATCTACCCTATAATACAAGAGCGGTGTTAGCGTTTGTAGAAAGACAATCGATTCGAAACACTTGCAACTTGGCTAATAGGGCAGGTTGGGATCGGCTTCTACTACGATACAGCTGAACTTGGATTTGTTAGGTGGAGCGACTGGCATCTGATCTCCACAACACAAGTACCAGGCGATAGCGAAGTTCTGCAGAAAGACTGTTTGGCGGACTAAGGGTTCCAACTACCCGTAAAGATGAATTCCAGGCCCTGCCAAAATGACCCTACTCTGACAGATGGAAAGCATAAGCAGAATCCAAGAGTGGTGGTCACCATACTCATTGCGAATGCAGACAATGGAACAATGCAGCATAGTGACGCTAGTGATGCTTCTGCATAATTGGGCCACCATATGTAATTGTATAGCAATCGGGACCGATTACTTAATGTGTTCCGAGGCAAGAATAACGTTGTTGAAAATGCTAATCGAGGTTTATGACGATTTCTGCTATTAAATCCATACTATAGATTTAAAATGGAAAGTAAGACGATAAGCCCATTAGAAAGATGAACTATCTGGATGGGATGTGTCCGAAGCGTAACCTCATAGCCATTATTAATTTAGAACATGTTTTGATGGAATTTACACGAAACCAACAACTTAGATATGGTTGTCTGTAAAGTCGGTTTACGGACGATAGTTTAACGTGACAACGTCATAACAACGCAAGCGCCGCATCTATCTAATACAACGATGTACAATGAACGTAACGGGACAATTAGTGTAACAGGACAAATAGTCATCCTTTTTAACCGACTTCCAAAAAGGAGGAGGTTCTATGTTCTACTGTATGTATTTTCTTTTATGAATGTTCACCGATTACTCCGTCAGCTGTGGACCAATTTTGAAAATTCTTTTTGTATTCGAAAGGGTATGCTCCCTTGTTTGAAGTCGGTGCCAAGCCAAAAAGAATACGAACGAACAATTACAAAAATCTAAGCGATAGTCGCTTGGCACCGACTTCAAATATATTCTAGGTACCTAGCACACATTATAATACTACAATTTCAATGAATAAAGAATTAGGTATAGACAAAAATTGGCACATAGCAATTTATGAAGAGCCAGTTTATTTTTCGCTTTTAAGTGTTTTTTGGCAGGGAGTTTTCGTTGGATGTTTTTTTGGAAGTCGGTTTTTTTTTGTATAATTCGTGCATGCAGCCGGAGTTCATCAATTTATTAGACGTTGTCACGTCAAAAACTAGGAGAGTACAGTAGGTATAGGGTCTGGGTTGGTCTTTAAAAGAAAGGACTACAGTTTTGAGTCGGTCGTAGTCGAATGTATAGAAGATATAAGTATGTATAGCAGTAGCAGTCTACTTACCATAGTGGCTCTGTCTAGTTTAAGATCAGACCGTTTGTGGTATATGTCAAGCTTCGATTATATTATTCCGTGTAATATACAAATCGGTAGCTCCCTCAAAGACTTGCAATTTCTCACAAAACCATTGTGCATTTAATTCACAAATTCCGTAAATTCTCGAGTACCTACTTCTCCATAATCTTCATATGCCCGGATACCCATTGTTGTAGAACACCATTGACAAATAGTCGGCGCAAATTCTCATAGAGCATGGGTTTTTAGGGTTCCGTATGCAAAGGCTAAAAACGGGACCTTATTACTCAGACTTCACTGTCCATCTGTCTGTCCGTCCGTCCATCTGTCTGTCACCATGCTGTATCTAATAACAACAAATATTAAATGAATAAAATCTAATACCTTCAAACGAGAAATTCTTATAAATAATATAATATATATACATTACTAGCTGATCCGGCAAACGTTGTTTTGCCATAAAAAATAGGTTATAAAAAATAGATGTTGGTCGATTCTCAGACCTACCCGATATGCACACCAAATTTCATGAAAATCGGTCCAGCCGTTTCAGTGGAGTATGAAAGGGTCTTCAAGAAGATAGAGGAGACCCAGGTTGAGATAGAGCAATCAACCGAAGCGATGGTGGTGCGTGCCCAGACTCAACTGGAGGATCTGGTTGCACCGTCGCCAGAGATGTCGTCACCGAGAACAAGACGACTATACTATTTCCATTTCTTTATTTTCTCGATGACAGTTCTTTGTGGAAACTTGAACGGGCGTCTTTTTTACATTTTGTATACATTATTTAATAAAAATATGACGCTTACGCACGTACAAGGTCATAGCAGATGGATGGAAACTCATAGGGATGAAGCTATCGATAAACGTAATACGATAACAGACCCGATATTTTTTTACAAAGTGTAAGAAACTAAACATTGCCGGATAATTTTGTACAAATTTATTAACTACTATTACATTTCATTACAAGATGTAATTATACTATGTTGATTCTTTATTTATTTATTTTAATCAAAATCTGATGAATCGTCACTGTCACTCGATGAGCTCTCCCTAACATATATTATAAGTTTCTGTACTTCTATATTATCGAATGCCACATGAATTTCCCAATCCGACGCTACGATGTTTTACTTCCGACATTTTTTAATAAATCTAACATCTTGTTTGCCGTAAAAAGGGGATGGGTATTGTTTCGAGCGGCGTGTCGTTTGATTTGTGCCCATATTAGTTCTATAGCATTGTAGTGGCAATGATACGGCGGAAGTCAAAGAACTCAATGATCACATTCGGTAGCTATTTCGTCGGTAATATATGTTTTAGGGAGGCTTTTTTTCGATTTTAAAATATTCACTAATTGTACTTTTAATAAAGTACTATCCACATTTTCGCCATCTCGTTAGAGCCAGTCAATTATCTATAATTAAATAAATTTGTCTGGAGTGATATGAACATTGTCCATAATAATTATCGACGGTTCTTCCAGAGATTGCACCATTTCTTAGATTGTATCATTTCTTTAAACTATTCTTCGTAAATCTCTGCGTTCATTTCTTCGTGGTAGTCCACCGTTTTCTTGGATTTAAAGGCCAGTAAAGCAAAGATTCGTGTCAGACACGAATCCTTTCGTAGACCCTGCATGGCATATGATAAGGCGTTCACCTTTTCCCATTGGCACTGAACAAGTGGAAGCGGCGGTGTCGTCCGTCTAGTTCTTAGATACTGTGTGGTTTGCATTTAACCAAGTCTCGTCAGTGAAAATAACATTTGACCAATCTCATATCTTTTTGGCTTCGCTCAAAAATTCGCAGCGAGCTATAGCAACGTCGTGACGCTTATCAATATTTTACGTTTGTTCGATTTTTTATAAGAAAATCCAATTTCTTTCAAAACCAAGCTAACTGACGATTTTTGGCAATGGAATAAACCACATTCACGTAAAGAAACAACAAGTTTTTTAAGTGTTGGAATTTATTTGCGCAAGTAATAGTCATATACATGACGGCGAATAGCGACAGCTTCGAAGTTGTCAACCGATGTCACACGACGTGGTTGGCGTTTTTTCTTCGGCGTACGAAGCTTATTTTCCTGTGTGCCGCTTGTACCGGCAGTATTTTTTGAAATTGTAGGTCCACTAATTCCTAATGCGGCCTAGACACGCTCTCGCACTTGCGACAGTGGTAATAGCGGGCCACCATTTTGATACTCTGCTTCAAAGTAATTACGAACCTTGATCACCAGTTCTCTCGCCTGCCTTTTCAGAACAGATCCTTTAGGCATTTTGACATTTGACAGCTGGGCAGCAATCAACACGGTGGAACACAAAATACACAACGTAACGTATGTATGGATAATGTGAAAAAACTCAGCGAACAGAAATGTTGTGACTTTAAAGCACGACCGTCTTGTTGCCAGTGACAGATTAAAACAAACACAAAATGGTGGTGGGTCATTGAGTGTTCCCAGCTTGCAAAAATATATATGATTGTTTTTGTTGTATTTGTCTTTGTCCAAAACATAATAAATATATGCGATCGATATCATTACTTATTTGGTCACAACACTACAACTATCAAATTAGAACTGTCATCGAGAAAATAAAGAAATGGAAAGAGTATAAACATTGTGACACGAGAATTTTATAAATAAGATAAGATTATCTGTTGACGGTTTCAACAATTTTCAGGAAATTCAGTATGCAGGCGGCGATAAACCGATCTAGTTATGAATTATTTTTAGAAAATTTACCAAATAAGAAAATCCATTCAGATACTAAATATTTAAGGGGGTACTCCCGTACAACAAACGTAATTTTTTTTGCAGTTTTATCCTACTAATATTATAAACGCGAAAGTTTGTATGGATGGATGTTTGTTACTCTTTCACGCAAAAACGACTGAACGGATTTGTAAGAAACTGTAATATAGCTTATACATCAGAATAACACATAGCCTACTATTTGCCGCGATAACCGACATACACGCGGGCAGAGCCGCGGGCAACAACTAGTGCTCTATGTTAATGCCACCAACAGGTAAAGGTTTGAAATGTATAGTAATACGGAATCCTTCTTCTGCGAGTCCGACTCACATTTGGATGTTTTTTTTTAGTTTATGGTACTTTACACACGCGTGTATTATTGGGTTGTGTAAAGGAATGTATGAATGAAATGCAACTCACTTTCGTATCGGTTTTTTTGGTTGCTCGAGTAACAATTATTGAATGTATGTTTTTAATCTTGTGCACCGTTAAAAGGGCATTCAATAAAGGCACAAGAATTTACTGTATTCGTTTCTGATAACTGGCTTTGTGCGTTTACTGCAAAATTAGTTTTGTATCCCGCGGGATTAGAAATGTTATGACCGATTTAAAAAAACAGGACATTCTTTTGACTGCCTCGATGGTGCAGTGGTAGCATCTGCGATTGCAGTATTTGAGGTCTCGGGTTCGACCCGGGTCGGACCAAATATTTGTATGATCTGCAAATATTTGTTTCAGAGTTTGGGTGTTTTCTATCTACAAATCTATAGACTATACATACAAATAAATAAAATTGAAGCGTCTGTTTGTAATTAATACAAATCTATACAAATAAATAAAATTGGAATGTCAATGTGGAACGGCCGGACCGATTTCACTGGCATATAGCTGATGATATAAAGAGTAACTTAGGCTACTTTTTAAGACTTGCTTTTCAGCATCACTAGGCGGCAATAGTGTGGGTCACCATGCTGCATTGTTGCATTGTCTGCATTCGCAATAAGTATGGTGACCACCACTCTTGGATTCTGCTCATGATTTCCATCAGGCCGAGTAGAGTCACTTTGGCAGGGCCAAATATAAAAAAAAACCAATAACAGGCCTATCCTTACAAAAGAGGTAATTTAATAGATTTTAATTGATTTCTATATTTTCCAACCTAACTTGGGCAATAGTTTTTCTCATTTTATTACAAATAGAAGTTAAATTACAATTGTATATTCTCGCTATAAAATAAAACATTCAAATATGTTTTATTTGCAAAATAAATCGGTAGATTTTTGTGTAAAATGTTAAAATATTTACTTTTCATTGGAATATTATGTTCAGCAGGTATATTTCATTTTGTGTTTTGTATCCATACACTAATATTATAAACTAGCTGACCCACGCAACGTCGTTTACATCTCCTATTGCCCGTAGCGTAAAAAAAATCCCCCGTTTTTGTAACATTCTTCATTGGTGCTCCGCTCCTATTGGTCTTAGCGTGATGATATATTATTATAAGCCTATAGCCTTCCTCGATAAATGTACTATTCAACACAAAAATAATTTTTCAAATCGCACCAGCGGTTCCTGAGATTAGCTCGTTCAAATAAACAAACAAACTCTTCAGCTTTATAATATTAAACTATAGATTCGAACGTAACTCTGTCTGCCTGTCTATCTGTCTATAAGGCCTTTAAGGCTCAACCGCTAAACTGATTTGAATGAATTTTGACATAAAGATAGATTGGACCTTGAAGAAGGATTTGACTATTGTTGTATACAAGCGGGCGGAGCCGGCTTGTATACAAGCTTTTGCACTCCGGAGGCAGAAGCTTATTATAAAAATCAATTCGAAAGTCTGCCTATCTGTTTCACGTTAAAGCTTTCACAGTAAACTGCTTCACCAATTTCAATGAAATTAGTCATTCTTGAGGAAGGACATAGGGTAGGTACTGTTTACCGTGACCAAAACGATTTAAATGCGGGCAGAGCTTAGGGCAAAGGCTTGTATATATAGGACTAGTCTGATTAAATAGGACCCCTACAAGGTGGTCCGACGACCTGGATAAGGTCGCTGGAAACCGTTCTAAAACCGTAGGCCTATACTCCAACCCCTCGCCCCATCCTCCTCCCCATCACCCTCCCCTTGCGCCAAAGGCCGGCAACGCACTTGTGACGCCTCTGGTGTTGCGGGTGACCGTGGGCGGCGGTAATCTCTTACCATCAGGCGATACGTCTGCTCGTTTGCCATTTATTCCGAAAAAAATGGGCATACCATTAAAAAAAAGTCAAGCATCCCTCCCTCACCCTTTCCACGAGGTGATCGAATAAGAATACGGAGCGTCACCAGCCCTAATTATCCCGTGGATGTCGTAAGAGTACAACTGCTCTGCAAAAAGAACAGAAAAGCCTAATAAAACCAACCCGTCTAGCCAGCGTGCCTATGTCCAGCAGTGGACTGTTAAATGCTGTTAATGATGATGACGATCTACCCATTTACAAGCGAGATATTTCTCGTTCGTCGCTGATCTTAATAGACAAAATGCTAATAAAAATTGTAATAGGATTAATCTTTTAATTTTTTTCTTACAAACAGCTGCTGATCACAGAATACCAAAACAAAGCAGCAAAGATGCAAGTGTCAACTTGGCCGTCGAGACAGTCTTAGAATTCGACAAAGAAATCAAAGAAACCGGCTTCAAAATACTAGATAAAGTAAAGAATTTCGTTGGTGAAATCAAAGATGTGTTTGAAGACAAAAATATCAGCAGACGCAATACAAGACGTGAAAATAAAAACCATTTCACCAATTTCATTGTCAATCTAATTCAAACTTTAATTAAATATAAAGATAACGATTTAGAATACCTCGTAATAATCATTAACTCTGAACTAAAAAGGCAAAGAGACAGTACTTTTCATGATATAACTGCAAACAATGATTTTCAAAAGATACTTGCTGATAGATTTGCTACAGTTAAAAACAAACCAGCTTCAGAAATAAGAAAATATTTAAAAGCATTAGCCAATAAATTAAGTGAAGAAAAATATGTAAGCAAAGAAGAAAAAGAACTACTAGATATTGTTAATTCAATGTGTAAAGAAGAATCTGTCACCAAACTTAATAAATTTATAAAAGACTTGGATGATTACAGATTAAAAACGAGAAAAAACATGGATCTACTGCAACTTGTCAGAACAGGATTACGAGCGATACTGTATGAACCTTATTTTCACTTACGCGGTAACTTAAGGTCAAATTTGACGTCTAAGTTGCATAGGTACCTAAAATCTTACTACGATCTCATAAACATCATTTCAAAATATACGACAATTAGTCAAACTGTATCAGAACTTACAACTCCAAGACAAAATTATATGGGTACAATTTTAGATTTCAGCGGATTGAAGCAATATTTTAAGAGGTGGGTTAGTGACTTACCTAATACAAACAGCTCAACAACACAATTAACACACCGTCCAACAACCGACACATCCGTGCCAATTACAAGAAAAGCAAAATTTGAATTCACTGAGAGTGATGACGACATTGATGATACTGATGATGTACCTAAAAAAAAGCACGAGGATTCTATTAATATCAAACATAAAACAACTTATAAGAAAGATACGACTAGGTTTAAGAAACGAGGTGGCAGAACATCAGAAGAAAGCACAACTTTAAGTCAAGTGTATTTAGAAAAGAATTTAGATTTCAAATACAATTTATTCACTTCCGACGATTCAACATCAGCCATGAAACAGAACAAGAGAATTCGTACTTCATCTACAACTCGTAGACTTAATAAAAAACCACACTTAGAACGATCTGTGAAACAGAAACAAATTCAAAAACAAGACAGTGTTACATTTGACGAATCAAAACAGAAATTTGATGATATAGATTCTGGTAGTGCAGATTTGTCCGAATTAACATCAAAACGACGAATTTCTTCAAAATACACCGAAACACCAGAACGTTTTGGACGGACAGTTCTTAATGACGATTTTGAAACGGATTCCGAAAGTAAAAAAAAAATCGTCATCGTACGTCTAAAGCAGACCTTGCAGAACATAGCTCTAAATACAAAATGAGATCACACAATCGAGGCAGCTATGGAGATAGAGAACTTTATACCTTCAAACCAGGTCTTCAAAATGTAATAGAGCTGGTTAAAGATATTGGTTATTCCATTGATATAAAAAAAAAAAAATCTTGATTTGTCGGATCAAAAACGTGATGATGAAAGCTCCAGGTAATTGAAAGTTTTGCTTCTTATTATTTTGGTTTGAAAGTTAGTAGTTGTAACCACTATCACTGTAATCACTTTATATTAAACCTTTGAACGTGTGTGTGAGATGTGTAGCGTCATTATTGTCTCTATCATTTGAAAAAAGTGTGTTTTATTTAATAAATACAGGTAGGGTATTTATTAAATAAAACACACTTTAATATCTTAAATCTTTATCCGAGCAATTCTGGTATATACAAAGTATAATCTGAATATCGGAAACGGCTCCAACGATTTTCATGAAATTTGGTATGTAGGTGGTTTTGGGGCGATGAATCAATCTAGCTAGGATTTACTTTTAGAAGATTTACCAAAAAAACATGCCACGTAAAGCTCGTTTATGCCTTATATATATATACTTATGAATCTTGCATAGAGACAATGGTAAGTTGCCCTAAATGGATAGAAATCACATTAACGTTTAAATAATATTTGTAATCTCGTCAATCAAAAGTAAGATATGAATGAAGTAAGGTAATCAATATTCAAAATTCCTTATTTCTGGTATAGAAGAGAACGGTATCGCAAAGACAGTTCAAGTACTTTCAGAGGTCAACGTAAACGAGTCAATAATCCATCACTAACTCAACAGAGATTCTTTAAAACCAATGCTTAAGATATTGAAACACAAACCAATATCCCATTATAATAGTCAACATAATGTTCACAGACAGCAATATAGAAGACATGATACAGAAGTTCCCATAATGTCTCCGGAAGCTCTCTCAGTTCAAGAATTTGGTGATGGAAACCATAATAGACATTATATAAAAGACAACGATCCTGAAAATCAAATTAATGATGATAGTAAAGTTCTAGAACGTATAGAACATCTAGAAAATGAATTCATTATAATTAAAACTCATATAGACAATGACACAAATGCTAAAGACTTAGTTTCTTAGGTAGAAAATGGCGATGAATCAAAAACAGTTGATTTTGATTCCAGCATAAAAGTAAGAAGTATTAACAATGATAATTTGAGTTCGAAGGGACTGAATGTAAATGAAAAAGCAATAACTGACCAATTACCTAATTTGAATCAAGAAGTACAGGTAGTTGAATCAGAGTACGATTTAAATCCAAACCGAAGTAAATCAAAACTAAAAGAAGGAGATAATAAAAAAGTAAATGATCCTTTTTTATTGAACACTGCGAATATTAAACATCGTAATTAATATTCCAGTGAGTTTCATATAAAAAGTATTGCAAATAAATATCAACAAAAAGATGTTAAAACAGAATCCCAGTTGATCAAGAAATAACCCAACCGAAAATAAATAGACCTCCTCCAATCATATTATATGGTATTGAGGATGTAAACAAACTAACTGGCCTCCTCGAATCTGTTGTTGACCCAGCCCAATTCAGGTACAAGATCGTAAACAAGAATTTACTAAGGATTCTTGTTGATAGCCCTGAAGCCTACAAGAGTGCTATAGAAACTGGCAGACAGAAAGGTTTAATTGGACACACCTTCTCTAGAAAAGAAACCAAATGTTTCAGGATCGTAATTCGCAACCTTCATTTCACCACACCTTATGACGCAATAATACAAGAAATTGAAAAAAGAGGCAATAAGGTCAGAGGTGAAATTATTAACGCTCGCTACGGCCCTGATAAGAAACCAACATCCACTTTCTTTGTTAATTTAGAGCCAAACATCAATAACAAAGCGGTTAAAAGCATAAAGTACATATATCATCAACAGGTGCTTATCGAAGATCCCCGAAAGTCCTCTAGTATTGTTCAATGTCAGCGCTGCCAGCAGTACGGACATTCTAACAATAACTGTATGCGTCCATTTAGGTGTGTAAAATGTGGAGAAGGACATAAGACATCTGACTGCTCGAAAAAAGACAGGAACACCCCAGCTAAATGTGCTCTCTGCTCCTGCGATGACCCAGCCAACTACAAGGGCTATCAGGTCTATAAAGAGATACTGACAAGGAAAACCAATAAAGCTCAAGCCCGTCCTCGACATCGTGCTACTGAACAAAAACGGTATGATTCAATCCCCGAAGAATTTCCTCCGCCAAAGACGGCTATACCGCAGCATGTCACTCCATCAGCAACGTCCACAGGGAAAAGTAGAAATTATCCAATTATAACTATAAGAGCAGATGCACCAAAGAACTCTAGCCTATATAGTGATGTCTTATAAAACACCTCAGCGACTCAACGACCTCAGCTCAATGCGCTTGAATCACTCCTGATCAAACAAAATGAAAAAATGGAATGTCTCTTACAACAGATAAGCACTTTATTAAGTGTTATGACAATCATCATCACTAAACTTACTTCATAATGACTTCCCTAAAAATTGCAACATGGAACACTAACGGCCTTTCCACTAACATCTCTGAATTGAAAGCCATTATAACCGTCAACAAACTCGATATTGTATTAATCTCAGAGTCTCATTCTACCTCAAATAATACATTCTCCATGAGAGGTTTTAATATTTATCACACTCCACATCCAGATGGCACTTCTCATGCAGGTTCAGCAATCGTAATGAAAAGCAGCATAAAACACTCACTTTTAGAAGGCTACTCTACGGACTATCTCCAAGCAACTTCAGTTAGAATTGAAGACCACTCAGGACCGCTAAATCTATCCGTTATTTACTGTCCACCCAAACATAAAGTTTCAGATGCCATGTTTTCTTCATTTCTCGAATCGCTTGGCCCTCAATTCTTGGTGGGAGGCGATTGGAATGCCAAACACGATTGCTTCGGCTCTAGAATCACTTCAACCAGAGGACGTCATTTGAAGAAGTGTATTGACGCAAATCGTCTTCGCGTCTTTTCAACTGGTGAGCCAACTCATTGGCCAGCTGACCCTAGAAAACTCCCAGATCTCATAGACTTCTTCATCTCAAAAAACATCAGCGACATGTACACCTGCATTGAATCTAGCCTTGACGGGTCATCAGACCATACTCTGGTGATCTTGACTCTTAGCTCGACGGTAATTGTAAGAGATCCTCCCGAATCATTGTTCAACCGTAAAACAGACTGGCAAGGTTTTAAAGAATACTTGGAATCCAATATTGTTCTTTCAGTCCCCTTGAAATCCGCTGATGATGTTGATGAGGCCTGTCTTTACATCACGAACCTTATCCAGGTAGCTGCATGGACCAACACACCAGAACTGAAGGCATCTGAACTTGCCCCAACAATTCCAATGGAGATTCGGCTAAAACTCGAAGAGAAACTTCGTCTACGAAGAATCTGGCATAAGATTCAAAGTTTCGTAGACAAAAAACATCTGAATTACGCCACCAAAGAACTAAAGCAACTAATTCATGACTCAGTTCACCTAACCACAAAAAGAAATCTAGAACTGATGTTATACGATATTACTCTATATATATATACTATACTCTATTCGTATGCAATAAGTGAAAGTACTTATTTTTTCAAACTTTTTTATTTCTGTTATTCGAAGTAATCACCCATGCAATCGACGCAGCTTGGAGACTGTCTGTTGCGCAGTATGGGGTCGCGCGTTGTCGTGAAGCAGCTGCAAGAGCTGGGGTTGGAAGCTCTCCCTCATCCGCCATACTCACCAGACCTTGCACCTACCGACTATTACTTTTTCCAAAATTTAGACAACTTTTTAGTGGTTACAAAATGCCTTTGAAGAGTTTGTTGCCTCCCGTCCAGCTGATTTTTACAAGAAGGTCATCAATAAACTGCCAATGCGTTGGCAAAGATGCCTCGATTGCATGGGTGATTACTTCGAATAACAAATAAAAAAGTTTGAAAAAATTAATAACTTTCACTTATTGTATACAAAACGGCAATTTCATAGGTTAGAATTAAGCATTTTAAGCTATTGACTTTTGCTACACGGGAATAACACACATAACACAAACAAGGATTCTAGGAATATTTCAAAATACGTTCTTAACTTTATTAAACTTTTGCACATAAAAAATAGAGAAGAGGGTTAGATTCTTATCTCGATCTTGATATAAACAAATATTTATATTAAAGAATCATTTAAAAATGGATCTTTCGAAAGCTTCTTGGACCCATACTTCTTCTCCCAGAAATCTGTTGATTCATACGTTGTGCTACTCTATCGTGTAGCGTCTGACGCCTCTTAACTCCCTCTCTATACATTTTCTGTCTTATAGCTTCAAATTCATAAGGTTTCTTGGCTTCAGGTCTTCCTTTATTCATTCTCCCTAGAAAACCTCTTATTAATAGTTCAGTGCTGTCTAAAACTATTTTTTGTTTACCTGCCTGCGGTGCTAAGTTTCGTCTTCTATTTATAGATGAAAACTCATTAGGTGGATGTGGATAATCGTTGTTGTTGTATTGAATCCACCAAAATATGATGGTAAAGGTTCGGTGAGTTCTGGAAGAACAGTAGTTAGAATCAATTTTCTCTGTTTCGGAGGTCCTGGTGCATATAATTTTGTTATTTTATTATATGTACGTTTATTTTCTCTCAAAATGTTGGAATTTGTCAAGTTAAGTACATCGTCGGATAGCATTCTTCTGCCACTTTCAGGTACCAATGGTGGTACGTTTGGATACTCAGGTGTTGGTCTCGCTCGAGCTTTAATTTCAGCACTCATTTGATTTAGAAATGCTTGGGTATCAAAGTTTTTCCAATCGATGTTATTTTCAACTCGTTCTTCGTGTAATTTATTTTTGTATTCATCGTAATTCATTAAAGTCTCTCCATCAATACCAAGTCCAGCCTCTCCTGGATTTATTTGGCCAAATTCTTTTTTATCATCTGGTGTAAACTGATTGTGTTCACCGTTTTCTTCTATAGGATATGTTGGATTATCGGTAGGTTCATTGATCGGTTGCGCGTCATCTTCAAAGTCATAGATTTGATCCGTTTCTTTGGCTCGATGACCTGTGTCGAATAGCTTTCTGCCTGCTATAATGGAAGAAGAATTATTTAGTTAATGAAACAGTACTTTTCATTTACAATCGTTAACTGCTAAAATGACTACTCTACTAGATAGAAAGCATGAGTAGAATCCAAGAGTGGTGGTCACCATACTCATTGCGAATGTTGACAATGCAATAATGCAACATGGTGACCCAATCCATGGTGGCCTATTAAGATGCTTCAGCATCATTGGGCATGCAGCATGGTAACTCATACTATGACGGCCAAGTAAGATATTTTTTCACGTCCCGCTTAAAACACCCCGTTTCACAGTGGGAGGGAAACACAGTAGAGAGATCCAGGTTTAACTGCTCGACACAGGAAGGAAGAGTCAAATTATGTACGTAAATTATGTATTTATGAGATGAGATTTATTATCTGCGCATATCAAATTCTATAAAAGCATTGCTAGTTATTGCTTGTACGTTATTTTCTGCCGTTGTTCTTGTAACTTTTCTTTTTACTGTTCTAATTGATGTTGGAGATTTAAAGTTTCTTCAATCTCTAGTCCGATCACGTGGCAGATGAGGTACTGTTCTTCTCGTTTGTCTCTCTTGATCTCGTGATTTTATTCTTCCAAATCTTCGTGGAGTAGCTGGACAAGAGAATAAATATTTATTAAGACTAGCTAGACACTGACCAGCTTCTCTACAAGGGTCTTGCAGGGTCGTTGTGGTTATACTGATGAGGGGATGAGGAATAAAATTGTCCTAAAAATCGATGGAAATATTAGAGGTATGGGACTAATCCCGCCCACACGCCCACCACTGTAACTCCTGTACACCAGGATCAACAGCGGTGACCCACGAAAACACCGAGTTATGACACTCGGGAAGTCCCAGGAAAAAATTAACTGTCTTGGAACCCGCAATGAAATTAATCAGAAGAAAACTGGAGGAGTTGGAAATATAATAAGTCCACTTCCCTCCTTAGCAAAGCGGGAGACAAAATGGAGTCAAAATAGGCAGACGCCATTTTCAAACCGGGAAGCACCACGGATAAAAATACTATAAATAAATAAATAAATAATAAATAAATATTTCGGACATCTAACACACAACGCCATCTAGTCCCAAGCTAAGCAGAGCTTGTGTTATGGGTACTAGACAACTGATACAAATACATATATACTTTTTTTTTTTGTAAATACATACATATTATACATAGAAAACACCCAAACTCCGAAACAAATATTTGTAGATCATACAAACATTTGGTCCGACCCGGGAATCGAACTATGGGTCCTAAGTGAGCTATATTTGATTTCTATAGCATGTATGGCAGAATCGCTTAAACGCACGGAAGTTGTTGACACAAGATCCCCATAATATACTACCCCAGACGTCATTTGTAAGCTATTTAGCATCATGTTACGTTCATTGTACCAAAGACTACATTCCCAGAGGATATGATGAGCCGACTGTTCACAGCTAGAATCATGTGTTGAGCATTGACACAATGGTGAATCGACTAATTTAAATGAGTATAGTTTGCTCTTAAAGTTACCGTGGCCTGTAAGAAATTGAGCGACACAGTGATCTACCTCGAGCCATGTCCTTGACAACCTTTCGCGAACAGATGGAAAGAACTGGTAGATTGGCGCCCCTTAGATGATTCGTCCCATCGTTGCTGCCATTCATCCAAGAGGACGTTATAGACATTGGATTTTTGTTGAAACAATCTTATGATTTTACCGCGGTCTCGTATGCCCAAAAAATCGCATTCCATGTTTTGTAGTGTGGAATAGTACATGGCTGCACGTCTTTGCACCTCGAGATCGACCGGAAGAACACCTGCCAACACCGGTAAAGCTTTAGTGCTAACCGTCCTATATGCCTTGCACAAGAAAATCAATGCAGGTCGTTGGCCTTGTAACAGTTTGCGACGGACAGCACCTACAGTCGCCCTATCTGCCCATACAGGAGCACCATAGCAAATAGAACCCAAATAAGTAGCTCCATATATGATCTTTAGTGTATTATATGACAGACCCCATGTCGCAGTTGATATCCTCGTCAGTGCAAAGAAACTCTTTTTAGACTTTTCATTAACTGTTCTAATATGTTCAATAAATGAAAAATTTCTTTCTAAAACCAATCCTAAATAACAAACCGAGGTTTTATTTTTAATAGTAACATTTTCAAATTTAATACACGGCGGTGATTTGAGGTTACCTTTCAGAAGTAGCTGGAAGGTTTTGTTTGGTGCAAACGTCAACCGATTACGCCCACCCCACCGAGATATTAAGTCCAAACATTCACTGGCCAGCCTCTCAAGCCCCGTTCTAGTATCCGACTCTATCAATAACAAACCGTCGTCCGCGTACGCATTCAGGGTACATCCGGACGGCACAGGCATTGCTAGAAAATCGTCGAAGCCTATGTTCCACAAGTATGGTCCTAGCACTGACCCTTGAGGACATCCCATCGTAAGCGCCTTCGACACAGAGTGATGCCCAAGTCTCAATTTAGTAGTACCTTGTAAGAAGTACGAGGAGATAAGGGAATAAATATTTTTAAAGCAACCTCTTAATTTTAATTTTAGCAAATATTAGGGGTATGTCATCTATGTTTATAAGTTAAGATGGCGCATCAGCGCCAAGCCCAATAAGGGGTCGAAGTGGTCGCCATGGCCGAAATCGGTCGGATTACACACACACACACACACACATATATAAGTTAAATCGGCGCAAAACTTTGTGAACTTTTGAAAGGTAGACAAACTAACGTAGCATTTTTATATATACAGATAAATAGTGATGCTCATCTAATTGTCCATTTAATGGGCCCCGGGATACCCAAGATATACAGAGAAGTCATAGAGAACCGATACAAGATCAACTGATGTTTCTATGATAATACTACCTAGGTAAAAAGGATCTACCTGCAAGGTAAAACTGTAATAAAGAATACACTGGCCAGCGTGATATAGTATGTCAAGGCCTCCTTTCTAAGGAGATGCCTGTATCCATCAGTGAACTGTTAAAGGCCGTTAAGCATGATAATAATGTAGAACGTATTATGTCCACCAATACAACTTACCTGTAGCATCAAATAGGAAGCAATTGAAAACCCAAACACACACTAAATATATTTTGTTGTTCATAGTTTCTTTATGAATTACTTTGTGACATATTCATTTTGGTACCGTACACAGCTTAAGTGATACGCAAAAAGCAGATGTTTCATTTATTAAATAAATCATCTTCTATTTCTTTCTCGTGCCCAGTTCGAGACTTTGAAGAAATGAAAATATCATCTATATAACTTTTCTCTTGCTTTGAAAGCTTAAACGCCTACTTTTTCCCGACTACGGTGAAGCAAAAAGGATGGGTAATTTATTTTCGGTGTGTGTAGCGTCTTAATTACTGAACCGATTTAAATAAATGAGTGTCAATAGCCCGGATAACATAGGCTATATAAATGTTATGGAAACTTTTTGCGTAGTCGGGTCTTTAAGTAAACTTTTTTCTTGTTACTCAAGTTTATCTCTGTTGTAATAATACTGGCTTTATAGTGTTTTTATAACGTATTCAAAATTCTTCCTATTCTATGTAACTAGGTTACCATATACTTCAATAAAATAACAACTAGATGAAACACATCTTTTATTTTCAAATACAAAAATTACAACAAATCGTTATCAGCACGAAGTCTCTAGTATTTGTTTATAAAGAAAAATAATGCGTGTTTTCATATTAATTCATTGAAGTGATATTTGTGTGATTTTATTTTTTTGGGTACGAAACATAATAGTTCTTCAGTTCTTCGCATACTCTTCTGAGATGGCGAACCCAAATGGAGACACAAATGAGCGAGGTATGCGTAGTTCCTCTATTCCAATGTTCACCCTACATAATAGAGAAGGGTATAGTACGTGGAAGTTTAAAATGCGTAATTTCCTTATACATGAGGAGTTGTGGGAAGCGATCAGTGGCTACCCAACAGGGATGAACGTTTCCAATGTCACAAAGATGAGGAGCGATCAGAAGGCATTAACAAAAATTTATCTTACCCTGGAATCATCTGCAATTACGCATGTCCGAAGTGCAACTACTGCAGCGGAAGCATGGAAAGCTCTACAAAATGCTTATGAGGACAAAGGTATGGGTCGGCGTTTATATTTAGGACGGAATTTATACAGATTGAGACTTGAAGATTTTGATAATAATATTGAGTCGTATATCAATGCTGTTATTTCCACTGCTCAAGATTTGGCGGATATAGACAAAGTAATAGATGATACGTCCATTGCTGCTATTCTATTGGGAGGTCTTACGTCGAGATATGACCCATTGATTATGTCTCTCGAAAATAGTAATGTTATCGTTACCACTGAACTGGTAAAGTCCAAATTACTGAACGAAATGTCCAAGGAAAGCTCGATAAAACTGGAAACAGCTATGAAGTCAAAGGTTGATGCCTCTTCTGTTAAATCAAAGGCAAAGAAAATTGTGTGCTATGGTTGTGGAGAACCAGGTCACAAGAGACCAAACTGTCCTCTGAAGAAAAACAATGTCATGAAAAGGAAGAATCCCACTAATAAGGACTCGACCTCTGTGTCTGCTTTAGGAGCAACAAATAATTATGACAGAGACAAATGGTACATTGATTCGGGCGCGACCAAACACATGACTTCAAGACGAGATTGGTTTGTAGACATAAAGCCTATTGATAATAAGGTAACAGTTGCAAACGGGACGAAGATTGACGCTGAAGGCATCGGTAAAATATCGATAAATACCGAAAGCAACGTCAATACAATTAATGATGTTATGTATGTACCTAACTTGCAAACAAATCTTTTATCTGTGAAGACAGCAGTTGAAAAAGGTTTTACTGTAATGTTTGATAAGTCGGGTTGTAATTTATTTAATTCAAAAACCTTCTCCTTTACAGGTGATGCGGTTCTACATGGCTCGCTCAGTGGTGGATTGCACACTTGATTGTGACGTAAATATTCCCCAATTTAGAGCCTATGACGTGCACTCTGATTCATTGTCTAAGTATCAGGTATGGCATAAGCGTTTAGGTCATTTATGTCACGTCGGTATGAATCTGCTGAAAAATAGTCATAAGGTTATTGATTATAAGGATGTGGATAAAAATCCATGTGTTGCTTGTGTTCAAGCGAAACAAGCTCGTAAACCGTTTAAACCGATTACTTATAAAAGAGCAACTTCAATATTAGAACTGATCCACTCTGACCTTTGTGGACCAATGTCAGTTAGCTCTTTTCAGGGTAATAAATACTTTTTAGTTTTTATAGACGATTTTTCGAGAACTATATTTGTGTATTTTGTTTCTTCTAAGACAGAGGTAAAAGATAGATTTTGTCATTTCCAGTCTATGGTTGAAAGACAAACTGGGGCTCAAATTAAAACAATAAGGACGGATAATGGAAAGGAATTCGTCAATAGTGAATTCTCAAGTTATCTTAGATCTTGTGGTATAAAGCATCAAACTACGGTACCATATAGCCCTCAGCAGAATGGTGTTGCCGAGCGTACTAATCGCTCAATTGTAGAAAAGGCACGCTCACTTATGGCTGAAAGCGATCTTTCTAAAGTTTTTTGGGAAGATGCTGTTCGAACGGCTGCATACCTAAAGAATAGATGCCCACACCGTGCCTTAAATAATAAAACTCCCTACGAGTTGTGGAATGGTTGCAAACCAGACCTAGGTAATCTCAGAGTTTTTGGGTGTAGAGCTCTTATACATATACCTTCTTGTCACCGTAAGAAATTGGATCTCAAGGCTGATGAAGCTGTATTTGTAGGCTATACAGAAGATCCTAATACGTATCTTTTTAGAAACACGATGATAGATAGATGGCACCGCCGTCCTGTAAACATTAGCTCCGTAACGAAATTAAAAATAAAATAGTTTATACGATTATATCTATACTAATATTATAAAGCTGCAGAGTTTGTTTGTTTGTTTGTTTGTTTGAACGCGCTAATCTCAGGATCTACTGGTCCGATTTGAAAAATTCTTTCAGTGTTGGATAGTCCATCTATCGAGGAAGGCTATAGGCTATATTTTATTTTTATAAAAAATAGAGATCCGTAAGAAAATTGCGATTTTGTAACCCAAGGTGTGAAATCGAAAACCTATTTTTGCGTGCGGTGCAAAAAGTATTGACAATAGAACAAAATAATGTATTACGGGTTTGTAGGTCTCATTAAGATCTACAAAAAAGTCCGCGAGAGCATATATCTAACTATCATGGTTTAGTCACAATAACCGTTTTTGTGTTCAAAAAAATTATTAAATCGTCTGAAGAAAGAAACTACTTTAAATGTGTATCGTAATATTAATCCTTATCTAAATAAAGCATTATGTTATCAAGGGTATTTATGTAGAAGTAAAATACTTTTTGTTTCATCCCATTCGGACATTTCGTTTAGAAGTTATCACGAGTATAAGACGCTAAGAGATGGTACCTATTATTGAGTTATTTGCCAAAGAGTTTTTATCAACATAATACCTAATATTAGTCTTTATCCAAATAAATGTGTTGTTGATTATGAGTATTAGATCTTAGAAGAGTATAATAAATACATCTATACTAATATATAAAGCTGAAGATTTTTTGTTTGTTTGAACGCGCTAATCTCAAGAACTACTGGTCCAATTTGAAAAAGTTCTTTCAGTGTTAGATAGCCCGTTTATCGAGGAAGTTTATCGAGGAAGTTTATCGAGGAAGTTTATCGAGTTTATCTATATCATCACGCTATGACCAATAGGAGCGGAGTACCAATGAAGAATGTTTCATAAACGGGGGGAAATTATTAAGCTACGGGCAATAGGAGACGCAAACGACGTTGCGTGGGTCATCTATACTAATATATAAAGCTGAAGATTTTTTGTTTGTTTTCAACGCGCTAATCTCAGGAACTACTGGTCCAATTTGAAAAAGTTCTTTCAGTGTTAGATAGCCCGTTTATCGAGGAAGTTTATCGAGTTTATCTATATCATCACGCTATGACCAATAGGAGCGGAGTACCAATGAAGAATGTTTCAAAAACGGGGGGAAGTTATTAAGCTACGGGCAATAGGAGACGCAAACGACGTTGCGTGGGTCATCTATACTAATATATAAAGCTGAAGAGTTTATGTTTGTTTGAACGCGCTAATCTTAGGAACTACTGGTCCAATTTGAAAAATTCTTTCAGTGTTGGATAGTCCATCTATCGAGGAAGGCTATAGGCTATATTTTATTTTTATAAAAAATAGAGATCCGTAAGAAAATTGCGATTTTGTAACCCAAGGTGTGAAATCGAAAACCTATTTTTGCGTGCGGTGCAAAAAGTATTGACAATAGAACAAAATAATGTATTACGGGTTTGTAGGTCTCATTAAGATCTACAAAAAAGTCCGCGAGAGCATATATCTAACTATCATGGTTTAGTCACAATAACCGTTTTTGTGTTCAAAAAAATTATTAAATCGTCTGAAGAAAGAAACTACTTTAAATGTGTATCGTAATATTAATCCTTATCTAAATAAAGCATTATGTTATCAAGGGTATTTATGTAGAAGTAAAATACTTTTTGTTTCATCCCATTCGGACATTTCGTTTAGAAGTTATCACGAGTATAAGACGCTAAGAGATGGTACCTATTATTGAGTTATTTGCCAAAGAGTTTTTATCAACATAATACCTAATATTAGTCTTTATCCAAATAAATGTGTTGTTGATTATGAGTATTAGATCTTAGAAGAGTATAATAAATACATCTATACTAATATATAAAGCTGAAGATTTTTTGTTTGTTTGAACGCGCTAATCTCAAGAACTACTGGTCCAATTTGAAAAAGTTCTTTCAGTGTTAGATAGCTCGTTTATCGAGGAAGTTTATCGAGGAAGTTTATCGAGGAAGTTTATCGAGTTTATCTATATCATCACGCTATGACCAATAGGAGCGGAGTACCAATGAAGAATGTTTCATAAACGGGGGGAAATTATTAAGCTACGGGCAATAGGAGACGCAAACGACGTTGCGTGGGTCATCTATACTAATATATAAAGCTGAAGATTTTTTGTTTGTTTTCAACGCGCTAATCTCAGGAACTACTGGTCCAATTTGAAAAAGTTCTTTCAGTGTTAGATAGCCCGTTTATCGAGGAAGTTTATCGAGTTTATCTATATCATCACGCTATGACCAATAGGAGCGGAGTACCAATGAAGAATGTTTCAAAAACGGGGGGAAGTTATTAAGCTACGGGCAATAGGAGACGCAAACGACGTTGCGTGGGTCATCTATACTAATATATAAAGCTGAAGAGTTTATGTTTGTTTGAACGCGCTAATCTTAGGAACTACTGGTCCAATTTGAAAAAGTTCTTTCAGTGTTAGATAGCCCGTTTATCGAGGAAGTTTATCGAGTTTATCTATATCATCACGCTATGACCAATAAGAGCGTACCAATGAAGAATGTTTCAAAAACGGGGGGCAACTATTACGCTACGGGCAATAGGAGACGCAAACGACGTTGCGTGGGTCAGCTAGTTAAGTAATAATTGGTGAAAAAGTGTTGTTAATAGTAGGATTCAACTGTGTTATCGTTTTCTTGACACTAACTTTATAGTAAACAGTGGAAACCAATACTAAAAGGGAAGAGTGTAAACTGTTAAAATACAAGGAACCTAGGAAGGAAACAAGAAGAATCAATACATACAGCGAGAAGGAGGTCAGTGTTGAGCGCTCTAAGACAGTTTAGCATCAATACAAGAGTGAATTTTGACTCAATATTGTAGAAAAAAATGTTCTGAGGGTGCAACAAACTAAGTGTAAAAACGCAAACATTTTTGCAGGATGAGTCATCTAACGATTCTTTAAAGTTTTGAAATAGCCTGAGAACAAAATAATACGCTAATTGTACAATTTTGCATATGTCTTAATGGCCTGACGGCAGAGGCCGCAGCTCTTCACGATTGATATTTAAGCGACACGAGGTCAAACCTCACCGAAGCAGATTGTTCCCTTTTTGCACATTTTAGAATGTCATAAAATAAAACTAACCATATAACTTTTTTTGGATTTTATTTTTACTTGGAAAAAATCTTTTTTATTTTTTACTTTCAAGTCTCTTTATACATAAAAACTGGAATTTGTCAAAGATGACAGAACTAAATAACGTTACATTTAGAAGGCCGATAGTAAAAACCAAATCCTTAGAGACATTAGATATGAGCGTCTCCCTATACTCATCGGAATCGAAGGAGCTACTGGGCAAAAGTTTGAATGTGTCAACCGACGTTCTTGCATTGTGCAGAGAGGAAATGAAAGGGGAAATACATATTCTTAGGACAAACTTGCAAAGTACACAAACGGAATTGGAAAACGTTATACTAGAAAATTCAGATTTAAAGACACAGTTAGCTCAGCTAACGCATGAAATAGAAATTTTAAAACAAATATGCAAAAGTCCCTTATCTTCACTTCGTAAGTTGCAGCGCTCGACAAGAAAAGGTAATGCCAGACGTCGACTTACGAATTCTTTTGGAAATACCCCACAACAACAAGCCGCCATCCAATGCGCTCAGACCAGTCCAGGATCTGCGGGTATACTGTCTGTAGTCACAGATTATAAACAAGATATCACTTCTCCTCAAACCGAGAGCATTTCCGTTAATCAAGGCTCACCCTATCAGGACCGTCGTTTGTTATCCGAAACCATCTTAAACAATAAATTAAAGACAAAACATAAACTTCGCTTAGTAAGCGCAAATAACAAAAACAATATCTTATCATTATCAGAAGAGTACTTTAGTGATTATGAATATTGCCATTACATAACGGCAGGCGCTAATACGGAACAACTATTAAAAAACGTAAATATCAGGATAGCCGACTACAATATGAAGGACTACTGCGTGATACTGCTGGGAGAAGAAGATTTCAGAAGGACAAATAATTACATGGACACCATCTTCAATATGCGAAGAACCTTACAGGGCATGAAACACACGAATGTTATTGTTTGTTTTCCTACATACAGGTGTAATGGTAACTACAATTTGTTTAACCGGCGCGTGGAAACGTTTATTAATTTATTAAACTTGGATGTCTTGCATCATGAACATGTCTATCTTTTGGACAGCAACCGAAATTTAAAGTACGATAACAGCATGTTTGATAGCCTCACGGGCAAAGTAAATAATGTAGGTATGCAAACTATATTTTTGGACTTATTAAGTCTAATAAGACAGTTAAAATGTTATAATAATAATGAAACGGCTTCTGCCAGTGCATCATTTAATGAGTTTTTTCGTCACAAATAATATACCCTGCAGACAATTGTATTGTAAAGATGGTACTGATAGACATACTACGGTAAATACTGTAAATAATAGCAGCCTGAGACATGAAAAATTAAATATCTTTCATCAAAATTTATGTGGCTTAAATAATAAAATAGATGAGTTAGAGTTGTACTTGGAAAGTTTGCAAAATAGATTCCATTACTTATGTATTAGCGAGCATTTTCTTAATGATAATTTAATTAACCTCTTAAATTTCAACGATTACAAAGTGGCATCGTATAACACCTGAAAAAATAAACAAAGGGGAGGTACAGTCATACTAGTAAAAAAAGATAGAGATTTCGAGGAGTTAAAGATAGTAAAGAAATTATACAAAATGGAATCGTTCGAGATTTGTGGTGTAAAAGACACAGCCACTGGTTTGTGTATTTGTTGTTGTTATCGTAGTCCTTACGATAAAAATCTGCCAATATTTATGGATAGTCTAGAACAATTACTTGAACATCTTTTTAAATTTAACTGTTGTATTTGCGGTGACTTTAATATAAACCTACTATCTGATAAAAATAAAAAGACTGATTTTATCAATTTAATGTCATGCTATAACTATAAAGCTCTCGTTAATTCTATCACCTTTATACGGAATAATTCGGAATCGTGTATAGACAACATATTTTCCAATGTTGCGAATGACTATATTATATCCTGTAGTGTTGACCATAATAGTTTGGCGGATGGTCACGCTGGCTTATTGTGTTATCTAACTATGCCATGTAATCAAAATAACAAACTTAAAGAAACTAAGATTTATGTAAAAAGGAGATTTTATAGCGTAAATAACAAAATTGTCTTTAGACAGCTACTTTTACAACAGGACTGGTGTCTTTTGGGTATCAATAAGTTTGTTGGAAAACTTAACGAAAAATTTAAGACAGCGTTTAAAAAGAGAACCAGTCTGGTGAATTCCAAACGGTCCTCCTTAGCGTGGGTTCCACTGGGCAATTAGGTTTCTAGTAGGATGAAACGGTTTCTAGTTGCAAGCAAAAACGTAAACACTGACATAAGCTTTATGAATTACAGAAGGAAGTATCTAGGTATATACAGGAGAGTAATTGGGAAAGCGAAAAGATTTTTTTTTTTTTTTTTTTTTTTTTTTTTTTTTTTTTTTTTTTTTTTGTTGAGGGTAGGAGACAAACTCGTGACAGACCCAGTTAAAGTTGCCAACATATTTGCGAAACAGTTCACAGATAGCTCTAATATGAACACAGTTAAGGGTACAGGAAGCATTTCTGCGGTGCAATTGTTACAAAAAAATACAAACCGAGTAGAAAGGGACATTGCTTGGTATCCCGTCACAACTCATGAAATAGTTAAGATAATAAACGAAATGGAAAGTAAGTCATCGTGTGGCTTTGATGAGCTACCTGTAGTGATATTTAAAGACAATGTAGATATTTTGGCAAAGCCCCTAAAAAAGTTTTATAATAGTTGCCTGAGTGATGGTATCTTCCCAGATCAACTGAAAATAGCCAAGGTAATCCCAATCCATAAAAAAGGTTCTGTGCAGGATCCTAAAATGTACAGACCCATATCTCTCATGCCAACTTTATCCAAAATTTTCGAAAAGTTAATAAAAACAAGACTTATCTCACATTTAAACAGAAATAGTGTCTTGAATCATAAACAGTTTGGTTATCAATCTCGTATAGGAACACAAGACGCTATTGAGACTCTAGTCACGGAGATCAGAAGTAAATTAAATTCAAAGCAAATGGTAGCCGGTCTATTCTTGGATCTTAGTTCCGCCTTTGACTCAATAAACCACGACCTCCTGTTGAATAAGCTCGAGCATTATGGAGTGAGAGGCAACGCTAAGCAACTGCTTACATCCTATTTAAAAAACAGAAGAATGTTTGTGGAAGTAAAGCAATTATCACGCGTAAGCAATAATAATGAGAGGAATATAGCTAATAATGCATTACATCACCACTCGTTTAAATCTAAATTGGTAAACGCAGGATCGGGAGTGCCTCAGGGGTCTATATTGGGTCCTATACTCTTTATTACATTCATAAATGATGTAATAGATTGTGTAGAAAGGAGTTTAGGGGATCACGCAAAGCTAGTGGTGTTTGCAGACGATACCAATGCAATAATTACCGCGGATAGTATTCAATCTCTTCAGTTGCGTGTCAATGAGGCTCTAGAAGTATTTTACAATTGGTTTACGATTAACGGGCTCAAGGTGAACGCCACTAAAACCAATTTAATGTTATTTAGAACTACTTCTAAAAATAAAAGTTGTCTATATTGTGCCTTGAATGGAGTCGATGTCAACTTAGTGGAGGTGGTAAAGTTTTTAGGTGTGAAAATTGATAGTTATCTGAACTGGAAACCAGAACTTCAGAGTCTGGAAAGTTCCATCAGCTCCGCATGTTACGTACTGAGAAGCCTTCGTAATGTAGTTAACGTAGAACAGTTAAAGAAAGTGTATTACGCGTTGATCGAATCTAGGTTGCGATATAGCATTTTATGCTGGGGTGGCAGCTACGAATACAATATGCAAAAAGCATTCGTTTTACAAAAAAGGGCCATTCGTACCATGGTTTGTATTCGTCAGCAGGAATCTTGTAGGGAGCACTTCTTGAATTTGAATATTCTTACCGTGCCTTCCCTATACGTATTGGTGCTTTTAACACATTTTGCTAAGTCGGTTCATCAGTATGAGACTGAAGAAGGAAGAAAACTTAGAGAGAGTACGAGAAGAAAAGATTTTAAAAATATAGTTATTCCTAATCTTAATATTGTAAAACACGGTACCTGCCACATGTCAGTGAATATCTTCAATAAACTGCCTGACGATATAAAGCTATCACTGTACAAAAAAGACTTTAAAAATAAACTGAGGCGTTATCTGCTCGAGGGCTGCTATTATTCTATTGACGAGATGTAATTAGTAATTGTATGTCGTCTGAATTTGCACATTATATCGTAACTTATTGATTGTAATAATTATTTTCTATTTATATTATTTTTGACCATTTTTAATTATTTTAATCATTATTAATTTTCTATTTAAATGACATTATTACCTTTAAATTGTTACATACTTTGACATTGTTTTTTTTTTGTCCAGTTATTTTGATTTATTGTATTGTTTTTTTTTTGTTATGCATGTGAAATCTTATTTGAGTGATGTAATTCGACACAATGTAAAAATTGTTATGAATAAATGAAATGAAATGAAACACATCTTTTATTTTCAAATACAAAAATTACAACAAATAATGATAGTGATCATAATCTAGAAGTATATCCTTATCAAGAATTAATTGGTTGCCTCATGTTCCTGAGTGTTAATACTCGTCCAGACATCGCATACGCGACTAGTTACCTGAGTCAGTTCAATACTCGGTACAACAAGACTCACTGGTTAGCCGCGAAGAGAGTCTTACAATATCTAAAAGGCACTTTAGATTACTCGATTTGTTATAGAAAATCAGATATGCCACTTGTAGGATTTTGCGATGCCGATTGGGCAAACTGTGATATAGATCGCCGTTCTTATACGGGTTACTTTTTTAAATATGGACTGCCTCGTTGGTCTCGCGGTTGGCGTGTACGACTGCTGATCATGAGGTCTCGGGTTCGATTCCTGGGTCGGACCAAATGTTTGTATGATCTATAAATATTTGTTTCGGAGTTTGGGTGTTTTCTATATATAATATGTATGTATTTACAAAAAAAAAAAGTATATATGTATTTGTATCAGTTGTCTAGTACCCATTTTTTATTTTTTTTTTATTTTTTTTTACGTGTGGAAATCCCCTCGGATCTTCACCCCACCGGGGCTTGCGGCGGGGCGGTGTGTCGGACTCGAACCGACTAAAACCACACGGTGTGCCACTCTGCGCCTGTGAAGGGAGGAATCCGGGAACTGCAGTTATTAACACGTCCGGACCCCTCCCAGCGCTTGCCTGCACAGTAGCGGGCACCGTCAGCTGTTAAAATCTCAATTTAGGCGACGTACGGCACACGCGTAACGTCGCCTCCTCGCGGGAGGCCACTAGAGCGGATGGAAGGGAAAGCCCGTCCCGACCATCCGCGGCCACACTCAGGGCGGCATGAGGCGCTGATAGGCGCGCCTCCGCCGCCCGGTTCGCCGGCGGCGGATTTGGTCCGAGTGGATATCATCCTCCCGGGCCTTCTCCGCCACCTCCTTCTGCGAGATTACGTCTTCGCAGAAGGTTGCGACCGCGGTAAAACTGCTGTCGCTACCGGCCATGGAGCGTATGACGGCCGGTAGCGAGAGATCTCCTCCGATGACTGCAGTGAGGGCCCGGCGCTGCGACGCCCAAGCGGGGCAAATCGCCAGCGTATGCTGGGCCGAGTCCTCACTGCAGTCGCAGTGGTGGCAGGCGGGACTCAATTCCCTCCTAGCGACCGAGTGCAGGTACTTCCCGAAGCAACCATGCCCGGAAAGGACCTGCGTCAGTCGGAAGGAAAGGGTCCCGTGCTGCCGCCCTGCCCACTCGAGGATGACCGGCTGGAGAGCCTCCACGGCGGCAAAGCCAGCGCGAGTCTCCAGCCGGAACGACCATCTAGCCATCGTGGCTCGACGGGCGGCTTCACGCCAGTCGCGTACCTCTTCGGGCGGAGGGCGATAGCCATACTCCGCCCGATATTCAGCCACCCGTCGATAAACTTCGGCGAGCACTTCCGCCTCCAAATCCCATGGGGGTGTTCCGGCCAGGGCGCACGCCGCCTCGGTCGACACCGTGCGGTATCCGCGTATGGCTCTGACTGCCAGTACCCTCTGAGGCCGCCAGAGGCGAGCCTTATTTAGGGCAGTCAGAGCCGCCACCCACACCGGTGCACCGTACAGCGCCATCGACCGGACCACCCCCGTGTAGAGGTGTCGCGTTGTGACGCTGGCTCCACCCAGATTGGGCAAAAGTCGCCCAAGGGCGGAGGCAGCATCGACCAGCTTGGGACCAAGCTGTCGGAAGTGCTCGTCGAAGAGCCACCTACCGTCGAGGATCAGGCCCAGATACCTTATCTGGGCCCGAACCGGTACGAGGACCGAGTTGACCTCTATTGAGGCGCCGGCGGGTGGACCACGACGGGGCCCATGGAACAATAGGGCCTCCGTCTTGTCCAGGGCCACCCGTAATCCCAGTGCCTCGATGCGCCCAACCACCAGAGAAACTCCCCTGGTGGCCAGGCACGCCGCCTCTTGGAAGTTCGCTCCCCGGGCTGTGACCAATGTGTCATCGGCGTAACAAATTACGCCCAGCCCGGGGGGGAGACGACCTCGCAGGACCCAGTCGTACCCCACGTTCCACAGGAGTGGTGCAAGGACAGACCCCTGCGGAACGCCGCACGACATGGGTCGCCGTCTCAAGACGCCCTCTCGGTCCTCGTACACGACGGTACGCTCCTCTAGATAGTCTGCCACTAGCCGCCTCAGGTACTCTGGCACTCCGTGGTAGTGGAGTGCTTCCCTGATGCAGCTAAATGGCAGACTATTGAAGGCGTTGGCGATGTCCAAGGACACCGCCAACACCACGCCGCCACAGCTCACTGCCTCTTCGGTCACGGCCCTAAGGCGCATCACGGCATCGACCGTCGAACGCCCCTCCCGGAATCCGAATTGGGCGTCCGACAGGTCGGGCCCCACCTCGCAGAGGTGCCGGACGATGCGGGCAGAGAGTATCCTCTCAAAAAGTTTACCCGCCTCGTCCAGCAACACGATGGGCCTATAGGCCGCGACCGAATCGGCAGGCCGTCCCGGCTTCCTCAATAGGACCAGCTTCCCGCTTTTCCAGCACTCAGGGAAGCGTCCGGACGCCAGGCTAGCATCCAACACTTCCCTGAGGCGGTCTGACATATGGTCGAGGGCTCGGGCCATCACTCGGGCTGGTACCCCGTCCGGCCCGGGGGCGGTGTTCTTGGAACGAATCCGCAGAACAGCCGCCCCAACCTCCGATTCCCTAACGGGCGGCACATCGTCCTCTCTACCCCCGTCATCTCCGACCTCGTAGGCCATCGACGGGGGTGTGTGCTCCGCCCGCTGCGGGAAGAGGCCCTCGACCACTTCCTGCAGGAAGCTGGGCTGGAGAGTCTCGGTAAGGGGGGGGCCCAACGTGCGGAGCTTCTGCGGCACCGCACGGTATGGGCGACCCCAGGGGTCACGATCGAGACTCTCCAGCATCTCCTTTCTCTTTACCTCTTTGGCGCGGCAAATGGCCAGCTTCAGAGTTTTCCGCGATTCGCGGTACTCCTCATGAAGCTGGTCCCCGCCACCGTCTCCACGGTGACGTCGCCTGCTGCGAGTGTAGGACCTCCGGGCACGAGTACAAGCCGCACGGAGGTCCGCCAACTCCTGGGACCACCAGTAGACCTCCTTCCGCGGAGGCCGACGACCTTGGATGCGGGGCATGGCCGTATCGCAAATCTGCGTAATCGCATCGCGAAAACGGCCAGCCCCCAGGTCCACGCCGACCTCCTCGGTCGGGGCCTGCGGAGACAGCCAAGAATGAATAATGGCCGCCTCCTCTAGTAGGTCCCTGTCCAGCTTGGTAACAGCCCAACGCGGAAAGCGGGAAGGATGCCGCGCCGTGTGACCCCTACTGGGGCCCTGGGACCGGGAGAGCTCAAATCGGATATACAGGTGATCCGAGAGCGTCTCAACCTCTTCCAGGACACACCAGTTCCTTACTCGTGCGGCAACAGCAGGGGTAGCGAATGAAAGGTCCACTATCGACCCCCCTTGCTGTCGCACGCACGTGTTGGTGGAGCCTCTGTTCAGCAAACAGAGGCCCACCGAAGCCGCCCACTCCTCGACGGCTTCGCCCTTGGCGTCCGTCCCGGGGGACCCCCACGCAATAGATTTTGCGTTGAAGTCCCCCAGCACGAGGACGTGCCCAGACGCTAATCGCCGCATCGAGGTCTCCAAGCTGTTAAGGAAGACCTCGAAGTCGCTCAAACTCCGGTTGGGGGAGAAGTACACACCGTAAACGGTGATCCCCCCCCACTCGGCGGCAACATATCCAGAGCCCTTGTCTCTTAGCGACAAGGGCGGGGAATGAGCCGCCGCGGAACCGACGACTGCCACGGAGCCGTCCCAGTCACCCATCCAGTTTGGACGGGGAGGAACGAAGTAGGGCTCCGCGACTACGGCAACACCGATCGACCACTGCGCCATGGTTTGCAGGAAGGGATCCTGCGCCGTGGCACAGTGGTTCAGGTTTGTCTGGACAAGGAGGTTGGAGACGTGGTCCATTAATGGATCGTCTCTACAACCTCCTCCATGGGCGTCGACGTGGACGGACGGACAACGTCAGAGGCAGCCTGGGTCGCTAGGCTAGCCCCCGACGTATGCCGAGAAGCGCGGGAAGGCCTGCAGCCCCCCTGCCCCATCTGGTGATTGGCAGGCTTATTACCCGCCGCACATATGGGGCAGTGAGCATTTCTAATTTGATTTGTTTTATTTTAATTTGGCTTATTTTGATTTAATGTTTAATTTAATTGTTAATTTCTATTTTTCTCCTTATTTAACATGTATATCGCTGTCCAATATGTTAGCTTAATTTTTAAACTAAGTAGCGTGGGGACGTGGTGACTTGTAACACAGGTATCTAATACCTATCACAGGCACCAGTCTCTCTCAAAATGTGGTTTAAATTAAATGTATTGGATTTAAGTATTATTGTAAGAAACATTTTGTGAAGAGAAAAATAAACTTATTATTATTATTATTATTATAGTGAGGGGCGGCAGAACACTCTGCCGCCTTGTGCCCCGGTCCACCGCAGCGGAAACATAATCCGCTGCAGTCAAAGTGTTTAGGGGAAGATTCGGGATACTTGGAGAATAAAACAATTGGACGTGTTTCTAACAATGAGATCTAACGTATATTGAAAAAATGACATGCAGTTATTAAATACATAAATAATAGTGATCGATGACACAGCAACAATGACTCCTATCAAACGCTGCCATTAACAATTTGGCAGGCGCTTGAACATGCCCCCGGGCTTGAAAGATACGCTTTCAACCAACTTCCTGGCTTGAAGAAACTGGCAACGGGCAGATCCTATTGAAGGCCCTTCTTATGACTCCAGTGGACGTTCGGATGTCAGCCACTCGAACAATGCCATCCGATCCAGGGTGGACTGCGATAACTCTTCCTAGCTTCCACTTCAAAGGAGGAAGGTTATTCTCTTTCACCACAACCAAAGAATTCAGCTCTAAACTGTCCTTACAGGAGCGCCACTTGGTCCTCTGTTGAAGCTCTGCAACATACTCTTTACACCATCTAGCCCAGAAGTGTTGGCGAAGTTGTTCTATTCTGTGATAGCGAGACAACTGACTTGTGGAGTGATCCTGTAGATTAGGTTGTGGCAATGACGTGAGTGGTCGACCAATGAGAAAATGTCCTGGCGTCAACGGCATATCATCATGAGGGTCGGACGACAACGGTGTTAGCGGACGGGAATTCAAAATCGCCTCTATTTGTGTTAATGTGGTGTAAAGTTCCTCAAACGTGAGGTGACAATTTCCCAGCACTCGCGTTAAGTGATATTTCGTTGACTTAACACCTGCCTCCCAGAGTCCGCCAAAATGAGGACTATAAGCGGGTATGAAATGGAACCTAATTCCATCATTGGCCGCACTTTCACCTAAAGAAACTGCATTAGATTTTAAAAATTTAGAGAGATCATTATACGCACCAACAAACGAGGTACCGTTATCAGAATAAATGTTGATGGGCTTTCCTCTTCTAGAAATAAATCGGTACAAAGCTAATAAATAACTATTGCTAGTTAAGTCACCTACTAGCTCTAAGTGTACTGCCTTAGTAGTGAAACAGATGAATATCGCAATATACACCTTTACTAGCCTGCACCCCCTACCTGATCGACTAGCGCACATGACAGGGCCAGCGTAATCTACACCTGTACTTTCAAACGGACAACCGGGAAGAAGCCGTTCTCGTGGTAAATTACCCATTAAAGGGGTAACTGCATCTCCCTTCATTTTATGACACCGTATACATCGATGAAAGGTACTTTTGGCAAGATTTCGACCACCAATAGGCCAATAAGTCTCTCTGATCGAGGCTAACAATAATTGAGGGCCCGCATGCATTAATCTCTCATGCTCATAATAAAATAATAATTTTGTAAATTCATGACTGGACTGTAATATAATAGGATGCTTTTTACTATAAATAAAATCAGAATTGTTAAGACGTCCTCCAACCCGAATTATATTCTTATCATCTAAGTAGGCATTATATTTAAGGAGAACGCTCCCGTTAGGTAACGGTTTTTTATTTAATAATAACTTATGCTCAGAAAATGATTCGTTTTGACTATGAAAAATCAAAGAATTTAATGCGTCTTGTAACTCATTTTCTGAGAGAAAGGTGCTATGAACCTTCTGTTTTCTACATAATTTTATGAATCTGAGCACATAAGCAGTAGTACGCACTAGCCGTAAATATTTAGAGAATCGTTTAAAATCAATAAAATAATTCTTACTGCTGATGTCGCTTACAACAGCACTCAACGAAACATCGGAACGAGTTTCTGGTAACACGTTTAGTCCCTCGTGTCCATACTGTGAAGGCCAATTGCACCTGTCTAACCTTAAAAACTCTGGACCTGACCACCACATATCTGAACCTTGCAGGGTTTTAATATCGACGCCACGCGATAGTAAATCTGCTGGGTTCTTATCGGTTGGGACGTGGTTCCAGGTACAGTTACTCGCCTTTTCTAGCACTTCAGCGACACGGTTGCGTACGAAAGGCTGAAGTCTAGAAGGCACCATTTGTAACCATCCCAACACGATAGTTGAGTCAGTCCAGCAATAGGCTCGACTGATAGGTGCTCGAAATGAACAACGGACTTTTTCATACAAACGTGCTCCCACTACCGCTCCACATAACTCCAACCTTGGGATTGTTGTGGGCTTGAGCGGTGCTACACGACTTTTAGCCGTCAATAACTGAACCAAACACTCACCGCAGTCACTAACACTACGAATGTAAACGCAAGCACCGTAAGCGCACTCGGAGGCATCTGTAAATATATGTACTTCTAATTCCTTGTATGTATCGCAAACTGTACTACGTGGGATACGAAAACTATTTAATATTGGTAATGACTTAATTATAGTGCACCAACGCGTATTAATCTCGAGTTTCAGTGGTTCATCCCATGACAACTTATCCAACCACATCTGCTGCAATAACATCTTCATTATAATTATAGAAGGAGACAGAAGACCTAAAGGATCGAAAATCCGTGCGATTACCGAGAGCAATTTTCGCTTAGTACTTACGTCAGAAGATAAGTCCGTATTTATTAAAAATCCAAGCTGATCAGAACTTGCGTACCAAATCAGACCAAGCAGCTTATGGACTTCGCTAGATCCCAGGTTTAAATCAAACGATGAGTCAACCGACCCAGATACCAACTCAGGTTCGTTCGACTTCCACTTTCTCAGTGACATACCAGCTGAGGTCAGCGCTTTTGTGACTTCCATGCGAATTAATTTTAAATCATCTAAATCCATACTCCCAGTGCACAAATCATCAACATAAAAATCATGCTTGATGATTTCTGATATCTTGTGATTCTTACATTCGAGGCCTATCTGTTTAAGACAGCGAGTGGCTAGATACGGCGCGCTCGCCGTACCATACGTGACAGTGTTCAACTCATAGACTTTAACCGGTTCATTAACGTCACTACGCCAGACTACTCGCTGCAAGTGCCTGTCATTTGGATGTACGACTATTTGTCTATACATCTTTTCGACGTCAGAAGTTAAAACGTACTTGTAGTGTCTAAAGCGAAGGAGTATAGACAACAAATCATCCTGAACTGTAGGGCCAATCATTTGTAAGTCGTTGAAACATACGCCAGTCGAAGTAGCACAACTTGCATTAAAGACGACACGAAGCTTTGTCGTACTGCTACTTTCACGTAATACCCCGTGATGTGGTATATAATAATTAATTGAACCTGAATCGTATGATTTAACCTCAGTCATGTGGCCTAACGTCTCATACTCAGACATAAATTCCTGGTACATTTTTCTTAAATCAGGCTTAATCTTTAACCTGCGTTCCAAAGAATACAAACAGTGTGTAGCTCTTTTTAAAGAATCTCCTAATATAGAAGGGTTTTGTTTCAAAGGTATACGAACACAAAACCGTCCATCATTTAAACGCGTAGTATTTTTAATAAAGTGATCCTCACATAACTTCTCTTCGGGAAAATAACTTGATGAATTGGTGTCTACATCTTCCAACTGCCAAAACCGAGACAAGTCAGATCTAATTTTATCCCAATCATCATTATCACCAGTAGCCATTTTAGTAAAGTTACACCTAATATCATTAGACAGTAATGTGTAATTTTTGTGAGTAATAGGACCGGCGACTATCCAGCCTAAACTGGTTTCACAAAGTATTGGTTTATTTGTACCTAATTTAATTCTTTGTGTACCTAACAAGTCCCAAAAAAGGTCTGCACCAATCAATATATCCACATCACTGGGCTTGTAAAATGTAGGATCAGCTAAACATATTTTTGATGGTATATTTAAATCGGAAATGTTAATTTCACGACACGGTACAGTGCTTGTAATAAATGGCAAAACAAAACAGTGCAGTTGATAACTAAAACTATCGTTTAAAGGCGTTATATTCACACTACACATTTCACCTACGTGAGTAGACACATTATTAATGCCAAGAATTGATCTACCTATCGGATTAGTAACTAATTTCAATGCTTTACAAAGCCTTTTTGTAATAAAACTAGATGTGCTACCGCTGTCGAGTACCGCACGAACTATATGCACCTGATTGTTACAGTCGTATAGTTTGATCAAAGCGGTTGACAACAACACGTCGCATTGTTTACGTTCGCTGCAGTAAGAAGCGACGCTAGCCGATAATGCTATATTATCGGTATTGGGGGTAGGAGACATTAAAGATGATGAAGACAACTCGTTAAAATTATTATGTGTGTTTTGATTACAACTGACCGCAACATTTTTATAATCCGATATGTGTATCAGTGAATTATGTTTACGCTTACAAAGTTTGCAACCTGGCTTCTTGCAATGGTTTGCAAAATGGCCCGACCTAAAACAATTAAAACAAACCTTGTAAGTTGTTAACAGCTTAAGACGTTCGTCATTATTTAATGCAAGAAATTTTGGACAATTATTTAAGCTATGGTCACCTTTACACACACGACATGCTTTATTGTTTAGCTGTGTATCAGAAGTTTGAGAAGATGAAGGTTGGACAGTCACCATAGATTTTATCGTAGGACGAGAGCTAACGAGTGTCTGAGACTGAGAACGTGACAGTTCTAATGTTTCTATTAAATCAGCACGAGCGCGTAAAAACTGAATAAAATTAGTAAGCTTTTTAACACTGTCCTTTTCTGACCTACTTTTATGCTCCTCCCACTCTCTAAACGTTTTATGATCTAACTTACGGGCGATTATATAGATTAACAGCGTGTCCCAATGTATAACTGGTTCACCCAATGACTCAAGCGCACGCAAGTTTTTATTTATCTGGTCTATTAAGCGCTTTAAACTAGCAGATGACTCTTTAGCAATAGGATCCAAACTAAATAAACCTGACACGTGATTCTGCACCAATATTTCCTTATTATTGAAGCGATCGCAGAGTGTCTTCCACGCAACAGAATAGTTGCTCGCCGAAAATCCTATAGATTTAATAACCACCGCTGCAGTACCCTCCAGACACGCTCGCAGATAATGAAATTTATTTACAGAGTCGATCTCTTCATTGCAATGAATGAGGCTAGTAAACGTGTCATGGAATTCCAACCAATTAGTGTAGGAACCACTAAATGTAGGTAGGTTTATAGTAGGTAACTTAACTGGCTTATGTGTGCTACTACGAACAGTCTTGTCACTGCAGACAGATTTATCTTCTATATTAATACTGCTCAATAAAGTTTGTGCCCTAGATAGTGACTTATAATATAAAGACTCAAAGTCTGACCGCTCAACAAACTGAGCTTTCACGTCGTCCGTGATACACTCTAAACGTAATTGTACCTCGTCATATTGCTCGTACAAAGATTCTATTTTTCCAATACGCAACTGCAGTTCGGTGACATCAACACGGCTTGTTGTTTTGTCACTTAGCTGGTCGAAGTAGTTGATAAAAGCAGTCAAACGGCCCTTGAAACTGCCTCGCTTTTTAATTAATTCCTTTTCCTCAGACATTGGGAGACAGGTGTGTCAACCTGGAATTTATACAATAAAAAATTGAGACAGAGATACAAGCACTTATTTATACACACGCACACTAAGCTCCTAGACTAGACTGGATCTAAGCTCCTAGACTATGATTAATTAAACACTCAATATACCTACAATTAATACATACAATTTTCAGTAGCAAAGTACCTAATAACTAAATTAAATGATGTAGGTAATTACATACAACATGAAGAATTAACTAATAATTATGTGATGTTAACTACTACTATTTTATTACTCGTATATAACAATTGATAAATAATATCTAACACTATTCACTAATTGTACTGTACAAGAATACCTACCGGCTCACGAAATATTAGACTGTGAAACCAATTAAACAAAATAATGTAGCATATAATGCTTAAGAATACTGTATAACTTATAGTTGGTACAATATAATTCTATTTAATTGTAAATAGTAATAGCTTTAAAGCTTACAGTTAACTAATAATAAAATCGTAAAAGTCGGCACTGATTAACTAATAACTTGACGGTACATATGTAACACAAGGTAAATTAAAATAGATTATCTAGGTACTAACCTGGTAATCCTTAACTTAATATAAATACTACCTGTGCGAGTGTTGGGTAACGATATTATTACGAAATATACTTTAACACCACAATAATCTTCAAACGTAAGAACAGTCCACACCGTCGGTTAAGTGACCTTTTTCCAAGGTTGCACCCGACGAATTGGTTTCTTCAATAATTTCTCCTCAGTATTTTAATATCTAATCTTCTTATATTCTATTCCTTATTAATGACGATTAATTCAGCATCCGGTTCGATAATGGACCATGTTCAGGGGAAGATTCGGGATACTTGGAGAATAAAACAATTGGACGTGGTTCTAACGATGAGATCTAACGTATATTGAAAAAATGACATGCAGTTATTAAATACATAAATAATAGTGATCGATGACACAGCAACAATGACTCCTATCAAACGCTGCCATTAACAATTTGGCAGGCGCTTGAACACAAAGCAACTCTCGCACTTGGCGCGTGTGTGTCCCGATGTGAGGCATTTAAAGCACCTCATCGGCCTCGCCGCCAGGACTGTGATCCTGGCGCTAACGAAGCCAACGAGGAGCCTGCCGGCGTCGCCCAAAATTTTGGCCGACGCCATGGGACAACTTACCCACACAAGTCCTCCCGGACCGGGGCAAATGGTGCCAACCTTGATGTTGTCCGCGTTGCACTGCGTCTTCTCTCTGATAGCAACGCGGACATCATCTACAGTGACGGAGTCGTCCAGGCCCGAAATGCGCAGCTCCGCGCATTTCGTAGGCCTGGAGATCTTCACACCATCCGTGGCTGCGAAGACTCCCCTCAGTTTCTCGGCGAAAGCGTCTGCCGTTTTTGCGCCATCGGCCCCAGGGAACTCCAAAACTCGAGCTCCCGTCTGGGCGAGGCGCAAACGGACCCCTGCCGCTCCGAAATCACCGGCGAGACTGTCCCGGGCCGTCTTAAAGACGGCTGCGTAGGACAGCCCGTAGGCAGTCGCCTCCGGCGACACCGTTACCACTACGGCCGCGGTCTTAGGTGGCTGCAGCTCCGCGGCTTTTTCGTAGCGGCCCGCGCCACCGACGACGACTGCGGGCCAGAGGCCGCCTTTTGGGCAGCCTTATTAGCTCGCTGTCGGGACTTCTTCGACTTAGCCCCCCCTACTACCTGCCAACCCTCATTGGAGGGGGCAGATGTGGAGGGGCCAGGCAGAGGTGTTGGAGTTGGGAGCGGAGGGATTTCCGCTCCAGCTCTTGCCGCCGCTTTGGGGCCCGCTTTCGGCACAGTCTTCTTGGTCGGAGCCTTCGCCCGCTGCTGCGTCTTGCGCGCGGTGGCAGGGCCCGGCACTGACGTCGCCGCTGCGTATGTCACTCGGTCCCCCACCACGGGGAGCGGGGTCGGCGCTGAGGCGTCCCTCGTCCTCGGTGTCGCGAGCGGCGGCCGAACAATAGGGGCCGGGGGCAGCCTCGTCTCCAGACCCGCGATCCTTCCGTCTACCAGGTTACCCATTGCGTGCAGCATGTACTGCAGCATCTGCTGCAGGACGTCGTCGGGTACCCCGGGGACAGCAGGGGCTGGCTGGGACGCAGACGGGGCTGGCCGGGCCGCAGATGGGGCTGGCCGGGCCGCAGACGGGGCCGGCCTGGATGTAGACGCAGACGGTGTCGGCTGGGATGTAGACGGGGCCGGCTGGTACGTAGACGGGGCCGGCTGGGACGCAGACGGGGCCGGCCGCAACGTGGACGGGGCCGGACCGGGGCGCTCCGCCCGGAATTGGGCGAACTGAGCACGCAGCTCCGCCACCTGCCCCGCCAAGCAGTCGTTGGCCGCCTGGAGGCGAGCCACATCTCCTATGAGGGCCTCCACGACTCCCGCTATAGTGGAGGAGGAGTCCCTAAGGGCCCTCACAAAAGAGCCCTTTAGGTTTACGGACTTGGTGGCCACCTTTTGAATTATGGCCACCGCCGCGTCCGCTCTCTCCTGCAAAGAGGCCAGTGATTGAGGCACTGAGTCCCCCGCCACCGGCTCTCCGATCTTGAGCAGGAGACCTGAGATCTCCTCCTCCGCCTGCAATTCGCCGTCAGCCCTGGCTCGTATGTAAGATTCCGCCTTGCTGAAGACGGAACCTGACGGGGCTGAGGATGGAGTGCGAGACCTCCCTCTGTGGCTGCTTGCGACCTTAGGAGGAGGCATCATCTCCAAGGCTGCGTCACTGGAGAGCCCGCGTTTGCGGCTGTCGGTTGCCTCCGTGTCCATAAGTTCCAATACATCATTGGAATCACCAGCATTGGAACTACCACCCGCGTCATCCGACGATAAGGTGGATCTGGAACGCGTGCGTTCCTATGTTCTTCGGCTCCCAGCAGTCAGATAGACTCCCAGGAGCCCCACCGATGTAGGCGTTCCAGACGCAGATTCTTCCTCAGTGGACGAGTGGTCATCTGCCTTCCTGAACTGCCCCTTGGCGTTCCTCCCTGCCTTCCTTCTCCGCTGTTTTTCATTTCCGGTATGCTTGCCAGTGTTCGTTTGATTGTTATCGATCGTATTCTTTGAATTAAATTTATCAGTTTCCATAATTAAACCCACGAGTAGGGGAGAACTAAAAGTCCACCCGGGCAGAGATCCCCATTACCCGGGCAAGCGAAGATTTGTGCCCAACCGAGGGGTCCGCAGTTCCCTGGCTGGGGGTGTGCTTGGGACTGAACTACCCATCAGCCATGCATCCCCTGGTCACACACCAGAACACGAGATTCGGGGTACTTTTTTATAGAGGTTTTCTTCCTCGCGGTCCGGGCGGTTAAGCCAAGACCCACGGTCCCAGTCGAGTCAGAGACATGACCTAACTCGACGTACCTACTGGGATTACGTTGTGGCGGCGAGGGCAATAAAAGAAGACCTCTTAAATTGTCCGCTCGGAGGCAGGGTGAGTGCTCACCGAGCTCGCCATAGTTCCTTTTCGAGGACCACCTTGCACTCCAACACGCCTTCTGCTAGAGCAGAAGGACGTTTAGAGTGCGGCATGACGTCTGCACGTCAACCACACGACAGTCTGACATCAGACTCCGTCGGGTATCCCATTTAGTCTGGGGTCTCCTTCTGGGCCTATCCGGCAAGAGTGGCTCTACCGGTATAGCCCCAGAAATCATCGACCCACGCAAGCCCCACCACGACGACAACGTAGGGATACATTGGGGGGAGTTGTCTAGTACCCATAACACAAGCTCTGCTTAGCTTGGGACTAGATGGCGTTGTGTGTTAAAATGTCCGAAATATTTAAAAAAAAAAAAAAATTTGCAGGCAGCCCGGTTTCATGGGCTTCAAGGAAGCAGCAAACCGTAGCCTTGTCCTCAGCGGAAGCCGAGTATATGGCAATAACTGAAGCTACGAAGGAAGCGATTTATTTAAGGAGATTTATCACTGAATTAATTTCAGATCCTATGGTAAGGCAAAAGTTATTACCTAATACCATAACTGTTTGTACCGATAGTCAGAGTGCACAGAGTTTGGCTTTAAATCCGGTACACCACCATAGGACGAAACATATAGATACCAAATATCACTTTATTAGAGAAAAGATTAGTGATAATTCGGTAAACTTAAAATATATCAAATCAAGTGATATGCCCGCTGACATCTTAACTAAACGATTGCAGCGTGTGGCACATGATAGATGTGTACTAGGCTTAGGTTTAGTGTAAATATATTTTACACGTTTACTTTGGTACTTAGTATACATTTTCATACTGTTTTCTTTTAATTTATATATTTTGAGTTCATTTTTATGTTTTATTTACTCTAGAGAATTTTGATTAAGGGGGTGTGTTGTAATAATACTGGCTTTATAGTGTTTTTATAACGTATTCAAAATTCTTCCTATTCTATGTAACTAGGTTACCATATACTTCAATAAAATAACAACTAGATGAAACACATATTTTATTTTCAAATACAAAAATTACAACAATCTCTATTGTGTATGATACTACATTGGCTTTTAGTTATTATTTTAATGGTTATATCTCAAAAGCGACTTTGGGTTTTATAACGATATGTCACACGTAAAATATATATACAAATCGTTAATAAAATGGTTTGGATAAGAAAATTTCGTTTCAAGTAATATTTTTATGGCAAGATAAGATTGTTTTTGTGTAGAATGTTTTTTTTTTTTTTATGTATGGCCCGCCAAAATGACTCTACTCTGCCTGATGGAAAGCATAAGCAGAATCCAAGAGTATTGGTCGCCATACTCACTGCGAATGTAGACAATGCAGTATGGCGACCCACACCATGGCGGCCTAGTGATGCTGCTGCATCTTTTAGTCTAGTCAACAAGTATGGAACTTGTTGACTAGACTACTTGGGCCTCCGGTCTCGCACTCACCAACGAAACACGACAGCACGAACGTGGTCATTTTACGTTGATTTTCTGTGCGAGGGTAGTACCGCCCCGGTCGAGCCGGCCCATTCGTGCTGAAATCAGCGTGGCTCTACTACCTCGAAATGACGTATTATTGGATAGCTATTTGCGGAATAATCTTCAGTTCAGGCAAGTCCTTTCTTGATTTATAGTATATTTGTCTTGCACTTTATCATCATGTTTGTCATTATAATAAGATAAATATTGATTTTTTTAATGAAAATATACTGTTAAATATCTACACTGCTTCTGACATACACACGGACTCGATGACCAATGTTTTCCAAAAACTATTATTACCTAGGACTCTTCAGTTCTTAATATTCTGCATCCTTTTCAAATCAAAGTCCACTTTTCTCTGTTCTGTGGTCCACTTTATATTGAATTAACACCCATGTTCGAATGAGACTTATCACAATTGGTATAGATGAAGACAGGAGATATCATCAATGTAGGTACATGTATAAAGAACAGAGACCCTAGGGAAGTTGACATTCTACAAACGCAAAGGTTAATAGAAAACTTACCAATGTGTGGGACTGGCATTATCTTCCCGCTAAGTGACATGGTCTAAATTAATAATAGCCAATAATACAAAATAATTGCAGAAAGAGATTTGACGCAAAACACTTGCAAGTTTTCTAAGAGGGTTTTTTTATGGAATAGGGGCAAATGAGCTGACGTATCGCCTGATGGTAAGCAAGCCGAACATGGACACCCGCAACACCAGAGGCGTCACAAGTGCGTTGCCGGCCTTTGGCTCATGAGGAGGAGGATGGAGGGAGGGGTTGGGGTATTTGCCTGCGGTATCCTCACTCACTTGGTGAAACACAGCACAGGCGTTGTTTCACACCGGTTTTCTGTGATATCACTCCGGTCGAGCCGGCCCATGCAGGCCGAAGCGTGGCTCTCCCACTTTATTAGATGTTTCCTTTAGAATATGCTTTAATATTTCAGCAACACATCAAGAGGAGCCAATGAAGAAGCTGCTTAAAAGAACACTAAATCACATGAAATCTTTTTTGGGGGAATTCGAGAAGAAAATAAAGCGTAGTCGTCTTCTAGTCGATGAGATTCACAGTCGGTCTTTATTTAGTAAGTTTGCATCTCACTAATATGTAAGTAGCATGAGCTGAAGTAAAAGCAAGAGAGACAGAAAAATACACCTGTAAACGAGAGAAAACAATTAAGTGATAATAAAACATCAACAACCTTTAACAGTTCACTGTTACACGTAGGCTTCTTTCTCCTTAGAAAGGAGATTTTGGCCTAATAAGTCATGCTAGCCAGACGAGTGGTATTCGTTGTTTCAAGTCTTCCTTCTCTTTGCAGTGCTGGTATCCTGGTAGTTTGTTCCCTTAGTCGGCTCTTAATATACTCACGGGTTGTAATTGTAAATATAAATTTGTAAACCGTATTATTATTTTTTAAAAGGAGCAACAATGGAGTTTGTTGCCAGATTCATCTTCATGAAGGGTAGGCTGCACTTGGAACTGGTGACTAGAATCACTCGATTTTTTTATATTAGCTATTCATAAGTGCCTATATGAATAAAATCTTTTTGAGTTTGAGTTTGGTTGAATAGGGATGGTGATACTTCGTATTCTTAATCCATCACCACACTGACAATTTTATACGGGTAAGCCACCACCGCTATCAATGGGTACCAAAACTCAAGAGTGATAAATGTAACAATTGTGACCACTATCATCCTCAGGAAGGGGGGAGGGGAGGTTTAAGCCTTTGGTATCGAAATGACCTATTTCTTAGCGTTCCATGGATTCACCGTGCGGGTGCCGGGTCCATCGCGTGATAGATGGGGGCAACACATGCGACTTCGACAGTGCCTGGGAATTGCGACCCAGGTTTAGGTTTAAGGAGCACTCCTTACGACGCGTCAACGCTCACCTCCACTGTCCGCCGTGTTGCCCCCTCTACCTAACCATATTTGAAGTGAGCCTAGCAATGCCGCTTTGGATATTCGTTCAAGAAAAGAGCTTACTGAAGCTCTTGGCAATCCAAGGTCTTTAAGCAGGTTATAGAGGGATTTAGCTGGTATACCCCTCGCACCCACTTCCACGGCATACAGCGCAACGACATAACCATTTTTAGTTATTTCGTTGGTTAAGTCAAAGTACTTGTTTCTTTTTAAAGCGTGGTCTTTAGGGATGTTCATTTCCCACGGCACCGTGAGTTCTACTAGTACTACACGCTTAATTGACATTGCATAAAGAAATATGTCCGGTCTAGACGCCGAGGCACAGATATCCTCCGGTATTCTGTAGTGATTTTCATACGTGTCCACTAATAATGTCCAGTCACTGGCGGTATTTATAATTGAGTACGGCTTTTGTGTGAGTGAAGTCTTTTTTGTTGAGCCTTCCTTTATAAACGCGATGTTAGTTTTTATGTTTGTTGTTATTCCTTTTTTCGCTCTCGCCAGTGATAAACTCATAGCTTCGCGTATGATGAGTAATACCCTATCATGGCGACGTGAATAATGACCCCGGTCTAATAGCGCCTTACAACCTGTCAGTAAGTGCCTGGCTGTACCTATTGCCGCATTGCACATCGTACAAGCCTTTTCTGTAGCTTTTCCCCACTTTACTAGGTCGCTTTGATCGGGGAGAGTTAATTGAAAGGCGTTGAGGTAGAATTTTAACATAAATGAAATGATATTTATTTGTAAGTAAATTTTTTGAGATATTTTTACACGTCGGACTTTACAGCTAGAAGAGACCGGCATTTCCTACGACTCACTCTGGGAAGAAATGCCGAAACAAACCACAGAGACGTCCTTTTTTTTTAGTCCGAGAACATTGATTACAAAACAAAAAATAATCTGTGCGAGTATAGTATAGGAAATGGGTTGGCCTTTTGAAGAAAGGACCATGATTTTGAGTCGGCCTGGCCATACAGACGGCATACGAGCCCCAGCCATCGTGTTACGACCCGAAGCGCGACACTACCGTCAGCAGGACATTTGGGTAGGCCGGGGAACACTCAAAGCCACCAGAAAGATACTAAATAGGAACTTATATTACAAGTCTAGACTATACTCACATTTACAAACACAAAAGGAATTCACTTGGTATAAAAACAACATACAATAAAAATATAAATGTCTATCACTTTCATACAAGATACCTACGTAGGTAAATACTGAAGTGAGCATCGTCAGTCCCAAGCAAATTTGTCATCTAAATAATCCAAAACCGTGTAATAAGCCTTTTCACATAGTTTCTGTTTTATTAAGGACTTAAATTTGGTAATACTTAATTCTTGACATTTGCTTGGAATTTTATTGTAAAATCGCACACCCTGACATCGGAAAGACTTGCTTACTCTTTGTAATCTAGTGGTTGGCAACACGAGTTTATCTTTATTTCTAGTATTGATTTAATGAACGTCGCTAAACCTTGTGTATCCATTACTCTCACGATAAAAACAACGAAAGAATGGATTACTGTGAGACCATGGCATCACTTTGGTCTAATCGGCTATAATACTCGCAGACAAGATGGCCGATGGGGCTGAAAATTCTGGAGTGGCTACCATTTACTAGAACACAGCGTGGGTACCCTACAAGGTGTTCCGACAATTTGGTAAAGATCGTGGAAGATCTTTGGATGCGGGTAGTACAGGACCTACGTCCAGCAATTATGACAATATTTAAATATTATTTAAATTATGTTAATTAGTATTAATTGATTAAATTTTATTTCAAATATAATTTTTGTTTCCAGATGTTTCCAAGACAAAAAGAAATGATTTAAGAACAATACACACAAAATCGTCTTATCCTACTTCATTTATTAGACATCCCAAAAGTTCATTTATTAAACGTGCTCTTGAAATCAGACCTCAAAATTCTACTGGAGTCAATACCAATCCATTATCCAGCTCCTCGAACACATCTGATGTACATAATATTGTCCAACAAGTAGCTAACCCCATAATATACCCAAAACTTTTAATGCCTGGAGATCTGTCAAGACTTAAAAAAGAACCGGACCAGAATATACTTTTTGGAAAAATGGAAACAAGTTTGGCAAGAAATGAAAAGCCATTTACCCATGCTGTTCGCTTACATGAAGAAGTAAATACTAATCTAGGAGTAATGCATACAGATACTAATCTAGGAATCGATACTAGTATTCTGCTTGGAAAAGTTGAAACTATTGCCACCACTAATCGACAAGGCCTGGTAAGACTTCAGCCTGAAAACATTTTGCAGAAACGTCACCAAGATATGTTAACAGAAGGCACGGTTAAAGTTAAAATTCCAAAATATCCAAAAAGTCTGATGCAACCGAATCCACTTATGTATCAACCTCAAAAGGAGTTAGGTTTCAAACTGAATAAGAGCAAACCAGTAGTCATGTTGAAGAGTTTTAATTTTGACAAGCGCAGTGTTGCTGCTACGAAATATCCTAACCCTTTAATGCGTCAAAGACAAATAGAATATAAAATAAATGGCAATTCTCAAGTAACTAAAGGATGGAAGGAATTAATTAGACACTTAGAAGTATTTTAAGATCCAACTAAAACTAAGAAACAAGAGAGAAGAAAAAAGACTAACATTTCAGCCATTACTCAGAAAGGTAAACCCGTGGCCAGAATCAACCAACAAGAAGCTAAAAGAGTTGATCTTCCAACTAGTGCTAGAGTACAAACTGTAAAAAAAGATAATCTGCCAATTGGTACTGTACCACAGAAGATTATCGAACATACACTTTATAAGAACAATTTCAAAGAGGAACACCTTCCGACTCTATCTAAGTTTTATTTTCAGCGTAAACAGGATATAATTACTGGGCTGCAGATGGACTATCCTGATATCTTTTCAATGAGCACATCAAGTAGACCAGCTGTTATTGTCACCAGACCTGCTAGCACTAAGAAACGGCTTAAACTTTTCACAACTAGATCCCAAAAATTATTCTCATCTAGACTAATTCCTGAACCAGCTCAAGATTACCCGTATGTTTATTTTCGAGCTACAAGTTTAGATAAACGTATGTCTTTTCAAAATAATAATCCTTTTGCTTGATTCCTCATCATCATCGTCATCAATAGCTTTTAACTGTCCACTGCTAGACAATGGCCCCTTCTTAAAAAGAAGGTTTTGCCTACTATACCGCACTGGCCAGATGTATTGAAATAGGGTTTGTTTTAAGTTTTCTTTCTCTTTGCAGTGCTGTTGTCCTGGTAGTCTGCTCTCTTAGTCGGCTCTTACGACACCCACGGAGTGAATAGGAGTGGTGACACTCCGTATTCTTAGTACTTCATCACACGGACAATTGCTTGATTATTAACTCTTGTTTACTTGATTATTAACTCTTGTTTACTTGATTATTAACTCTTGTTTACTTGATTATTAATATTTAATTATTTGAATATACCTATTGGATACTCCTTTACATGCGGAGCAATTTCAGTTTGCCTTGACACTGAATGTATGTTAATATTAACTAATAGTATTCTGTTTTTATACAAACGGCCTGAATGCTAGTCCTACCTAAGCGTCTCGTTCGGTATACACTCTGTACATAAACAGTCACGTCGCACCGCAGTGGCAAAAAGTCGTTGTCCTAGTTTTCTAGGCAGTGGTGCGCGATTTCTGAATATTTAAAAGTACTTAAATTATAGACAAGTAACGAGCAAATAAAGACTATTTTGAGCATAGGTAATGTTACCGCACTAAAAGTTTATTTTCATTGAATTTCAAGGTAGTAGAGTCACGCTGATTTAAGCACAAATGGGCCGGTTCAACGGCGGCGGTACTTCCCTCTTACAGAAGACCAACCTAAAATGACAGCATTCGTGCTATCGTGTTTAACTGGTGAGCGAGATGGAAGTCCAATGATGCAGAAGCATCTCAATAGGTCGTCATGGTGTGGGTCACCATGCCGCATTGTTACATTGTTTGCATTCACAATAAGTATGTGGACGAGTGGACTTGGATTCTGCTCATACTTTCCATCTGGCATAGAGGAGTCACTTTGGTAGCTCATATAAAAAAATAAAACCAATAGTACCACAACACTAGTACACTAGGTATATTTACATAAAAAATTATGTCATTATGCGTATATTTTCAGATATAGAACCAAATAAACATCAATTAAAAGAAAAATTCAATGGAACTAAATCAAAACGTATCATTGCTACAACAGTATCAACTACTGTTCACAAAATGAAAAATGAAAAGTTACGAAAAATAATTACTGAATCAAGTTATAGTTATATAAGTGACGAAGAAGCTTATTTAAAAGTAAACTTGCTAGATCAACTGTTACATTATAATACAACTTTAGCAATTTAAAGAAACCATTAAAGGTCAAAACATATTTATTGGATGTAACATCAAATTATATAAATTAAATTGTCTGTTTGTAATTTTAAATTAACAGCTTTTCACCAAGTGTATTTGAAAGTACCTTTATATATGTCGGAGTGAGGGTATCCAAATAATAAAAGTGATACAAACATTTGCCACTATCGAACACTACGGAACACTCTATATAAAGCGGCGCGATCGGCAACAGGACACAGTTCTCTTCAGATCTCGCGACGACCATATCTATTATTTGATTTGCGATTTATTGTATCTCTGTGTTTTATATTGTGTGTATGAGGCGATATTTATCAGTGGGGGAATTACTAGCCTAGGTGGCGAATTCCACAGGGCATCGCGGAGGGGTGAGCGTTGCCCCAATCCCCTCATGGGGGGTTGCTGATGGTGTTTAAGTTAATTCGTATCCGTTTAGTAGTGATTAGTGTTTGGCTTTGGTCCAGATTGGCTGTATCTGTCATTCATGTTCTCGTTTATTCTTGTGTCTCCGACATATATTTAAATAATACAAAATTTAACAAAAAAAAAATCGACTTCAAGAACTGGACCAAATTGAAATGGGTCCACACGGGAAGCACCAGCTTTAAAATACACAGATACACACAGATATACAAATATAAGACCCTGTTCTGCTCTATCAAACAATAGTTAATATCCAAACCATATATAATAGGGTATTTGCCTATTTTTCAAAAAGTGTTTCAATTTAATTAATTATCAATTTTAAGCTACAAAAAAAATATTTGCGTAAAAAAAACGGCTAACAATAGTAAAACTTAAAAACATAATTCAAATTAAATATTTTCCCGCCCAAAACACAATCGCCGTCAAGTGGTCGTATGACGTCATTTTTCTCAGAAGGTTAAAATTTCTGTCGTCTTTCTTTCATTTCAATATGAATTTAAAATTATATTACCAGTATTGCGTAGTGCCTTTTTGTAAAATACCACAAAAGGAACATCTACAAAATTGTTCGGGATTATCGGCGAAATATCTTGCCACCATAATCGTGTCTATCCGTAGCAAATTTAAACTATTAGCTTTCGTGAATTTTTTCTGCATTGTTAGACCTTCGCCTTTTATAATATTTATGCCGAAATAATGTAGTTAATAACTTATTTTAGCATAATTTTTTTTTGGTTATTCACAAGTCGATACGTTTGAGAAAATTGATGTCACACTTTATGACTGGCATTTGCAGTCACGTGACATATAGATTAAAAATCATGATTTTTATTTTATGAAAATATTGAAAATATGTAATTATTTTTAGAAATAAAAATGTTATTAAAATTTCCTGGCATCTAAACTAGCTATATGCAAAACATCCTATTTTTTTAGTACTACAGGCAAGTACCCTATTAAGAAAGTTGTGTGGTGTCGTGGTACGGGACAAGATAGGAACGAAGTTCTATGCGAGGTACAAAGAAAATAACTATTAAGGTATACATTTTTTATTATGATTTTTTATCGATAAAAATAAAAAATAAAACTTAACTTTTCACTTGTGCTGCCACCTAGTAATCTCTACTGAAACAAGTTCTGTCTAGAGTTACTCCGTACTTGTTACATACAACCACTGACGAAATATATACTAGACCAACACTCTACTAGGCGAGACCTGTACGCGGATTTATAGTAAGCTTAATGTTCCCTAGATGTCACTACGTGCATCAAATCGTGAATTACAACGATATTTTCTGACCCCCAACACCAATACGAACCCAACAGTCAACTGTCGAGTTTATTGTCATTGTATTATTGCGAAATGTACCACTAGATGTCGTTTTTTAAATAATTAATTATCTTAGTACCTACCTAATTTATGTAATATTTTATTTTATCGTCAAAGAGATCAACACAAATAAATAAAATTGAAATGTCTGTTTTTAATTTAAAAATAACCGTTTTTCTCTTTACAATCTTTTTTTTATTCATTGTTTGAAACCTTTTTGTATTTTCAATGGATTCACTTTAAACTTTGTAAGGAACTAAGGACTGACATTTAATTTTTTTAATGGATTAAAAAACAAAATAAAAATTGATGAATTAATAAAATACAATTGCATGTTGCAGTTACAATTCCCGTCCTTAATGACACATGTCTAAAAACAGTTTTTGGCGTTGATAAATGTTGTTGATCGTGAATGTATGCAAATAAAAAAATTGATAATTACGAGTTAATAATATCGAGAATGGCTTGCACATATTAATTAACAACTGTAGATGACAAAAAGGTGTAATTAAGGATTTTCTTTCGGTTTGCGTCTTATAAATAATCCTAATGTTAAAAATGCGAACGTAAGTTCCTTTGTTACGCTTTCCGGCGAAAACTACTTAGCTGATCAATCTGATCATCATGAAACACATATTCTTGTAGAGGTATTAGAAGTAACATAGGATACTTTTTATTAAATGCGAACGAAGTCGCGGGCGAAACCTAGTTATTAATAAAACAATCTGAAATGTTTTTGGAACGATATTCCCTAACGCGCTTTTCGCGCCAAAAGTTGTTGCGACACTTAACATTGAGTTGACGTCATAGTGCTGGATACTCAACGTTAAATATAACAAACTGTTTGCTGACGTCCATACCGTGTTGAATGCACCGGTTCTCGTCCGATCACCGAAGTTAAGCCACAACGGGCGTGGTTAGTAATTGGATGGGTGACCGCCTGGGAATACCACGTGTTGTTGGCTTTTTGCATTTATTTACAGAAAATAATATATTGTTTTATAGTATATTTTGTAAAGTTTGATTATTTCTAAAATAATTTGACAAATGCGTTACCGGCCTTTGGGGCATAGTGGAGTGGGATGGGGGGAGAGGTTGGGGTATGAGCCTCCGGTATCCTCACTCACTCGGTGAAACACAGCGCAAGCACTTTTTCACATCGGTTTTCTGTGAGGCCGTGGTATTACCAGGGGCAGGGGTCATATTACGTCGCGTCGCGCGTAACCAAGTTAAAAAATATCCAGAAGCGGTTAAATACATATCTACTCATTTTTAATCAGTAGCCCAAAGTTAAAGTTTCATGTTTCTAACTTAAAAATGACGGACTTTCGTCCACATTTTCAACCCGTATTTCACCCCCCTAGGGGTAGAAATTCCAAAATACCTTCCTTAGTGCATGTCTACTCAATAAAACGATCCATATGATTAACTGAAAGAATACAACTTAAGGTCTATACGTACGTGTAATATTAAAATCATCATCTTATCCCTAACTGTTGAAGAGTTTAACCTTCTATCATCAGCTCACCTAAATAACTTGAAAGTATACGACTAAAGGTCTATAGATACGTATGAAATTGAAAGAATTATCCTCCAACTCCTAACCGTTGAGGAGTTGTACCTTCGATCATCAGCTTACCTAAATAATTTGAAAGAATACGACTAAAGGTAACATACATACATATGATATTTAAAGATTCATCCTCCAACTCCTAACCGTTAAGGAATTGTACCTTACACCATCAGCTCATCATCATAAAATGATGACTACCAGACGCAAATACCGGGTTAACTTCAGAAAATATACGAAAACATAATATGTGCCTAAAAAAATGAGGGTTTCCCTCGATTTCCCTGGGATCCCATCATCAGATCCTGATATGGTGACAATGAGACCACCTCGGGAGCATACCCTTTCGAATACAAAAATAATTTTCAAAATCGGTCCACAATTGACGCAGTAATCGGTGAACATACATAAAAAAAAACATTCAGTGGAACATAGAACCTCCTCCTTTTTGGAAGTCGGTTAAAAATAAAAATACAGTCGAATTGATAACTACCTTCTTTTTTTGAAGTCGGTTAAAAATAAACATTCTTAATAATTAAATTTTTGAACTGAGTACGCGGCTCAAGCGACGTTGCCGTTCCGTATTAACTACTGGAAGATATGAACGATTTTTGCAATGTTGCCATTCATGAGTGCATTGTTTCTCTGATTCAACCAAATAACTTATAAATGTGACATCTAGCGTAGTAAATAGGTCATTATTTTCAAGTTTATTTAAATCGATTGCAACGACATCTCCTAAACATAGGTGATAACTTTTAGTTATGCCATTGAAAATCATTTTTTTAAAGCAAGCAATACAAAGCAAGTTTTATATTTGAAAAATAATAATATAGTTACTAGAATTGAAGCACATCAATAAAATACTGTTAAACTTTGTTAAACTGCTTTTTAGAGCTTATTTTGAGCGCCATCTAGATTTAGTTGAACTTTTCTAGCTTTTTGCGGCGTACAGTATTGGCCAAGGGAGGGACGGTCTATAGTATATTGTGTCATTGATACAACTTACAGATTACTACGCTATACTAAATTTTTCGTTCACTAAATAAATAAAGATTTCTTAATTTTTTTAAATACACGCATATTATACATAGAAAAAATCCAAACTCCTAAAAAACAAATATTTGCAAATCAAAAAAAATATTTGATCCTATCCGGGATTCGAACCCGAGATCTCAATCACATCATTCTCATACGCTATCATTTGACACCGAGGCGGCAATCTTACGTTCCGGACGTTTTTTGCCGGCTAGGGTACCCCTCCGCAACGCCCAATAAGGAACTTCGTTCCAAAAACTTTTTATAAAAAAAAAACGACTTCAAAAAAACGTCCAACTAAACTCTCTGCCAAAAAACACTAAAAAACGTAAAATATACTGGTTCTTCATAAATTGCTATGTGCCAATTCTTGTCTATACCTAATTCTTTATTCATTTAAATAGTAGTCTTATTATGTGTGCTAGGTACCTAAAATCTGTTTGAAGTCGGTGCCAAGCCTAACCGTTAAGGAGTTGTACCTAACATCATCAGCTCATCATCATTAAATAATGACTACCAGACGCAAATACCGGAGTAATTTCAGAAAATACACGTAAAACATAGTATGTGCCTGAAAAAAATGAGGGTTCCCCTCGATTTCTCTGGGATGCCATCATCAGATACTAGTTTCCTGGTCATAGTACCACCGTCGATACATCTCCTTTCCAACAAAAGACGAAACATCAAAATCGGTTCATAAACGACGAAGTTATCCGCGAACACACATAAAAAAAAAACATATATACGGTCGAATTGAGAAACTCCTCCTTTTTTTAAAGTCGGTTAAAAAAAGGGTATATAAAAAGATTTAGAAGAAGGACTCTCGAAACTTTAAAGAAAAAGAGCGTTGTTATTCAAAACAAACCCTCCAAAAGAAACTTAGACAAGACTTGGGTAGGATCTAAAAATAGAAGTAGGAACAATTCAAGATAAAGACTTGCTGTGAACACCCTCTGCCAAATCCAGGGGACGTAAAACAGTGGGACCGGGAGAGGTTTAGAATTCTCTCGGTCCGTCAGGAACAGGTTTGATAACGCAGACGCCATGCGGTTCACAGATTACTAAGAGTATTGTAGTCAATTCGAGTGCGACATAATAACAGACAGATATAAAAGAAAATGTAAAATATTAGAGTGAAAAGAAACACAAAATTATAACTTAAATATTCTTATACTAATTTGCTAATTATACTCGTATCACTAGTAATGTTAAAGTTACTTAAAGTTGCATTAGTAGTGTTGATATTATCAACACTTTTAGGCACATCAGTAATATATTTCTTGTTTGAATATAAGTCATTTGTATCTTTTACTTGAATTAATTTACCTTTTTCGCCACCATTATGATCATTTGTTAATGTATTTTTTGTAGCTAGACCACTAGATAGTGCTCTTTTTAAATCACTGATTTCTTTTAAATTATTTGTAATTGTGCTCACATCAACTTTAATTGTACTTTTTTCAGTAGTTATTGGTACTGTAATAGGTTCAAAATATGATGTTGAATATTTAACATTATTGGTGGTAGCTTCGTGTCTCTTTATAATATCTGTAGCATTAACATTTGACACTTTGAAGTTAGACCCTGCAGATGCTCTCCACACGTGTAGTTTTAGTCACTTTGCTAGATACTATGCTTTGTTTTATCCCTTGTAATGTATTGGTATCATTTTCAGATCTAAACTTGCCCTCATTAATCATTATTCTGTTCGGAATTTCAGTTGGATCTTCTTTGTCTCGTCGAACAGAATCAACGTTTTCGTTATTGTAACTTATAAAACTAGCTATGTGTAAATTTTCATCTGATGTTATTCCAAGGTCATTAATTCTATCTACTATGACTGTTTTGGTGGTCCTTTCTATTCTATCACTCTTATTTTCAGAATCTATGCGTTCATCTTTTTTAATGATATCGTTATTTAATTTGTTTATTTCAATGTTGTTTTCCGTCTGGTTTAGTATCTTAGTTTTATTTAAGATGTTTTTGACATCAATATTAAATCTAGCTTTAAAATAATTACCATCGTTTTTCCGACCTTCTAAGAAGTTGGTTGCCTTTTCAGGTTTACGTGTTATTGAAATACAGTCTGTATTATATTTATAATCAAGATATTTGATTGTGGTGTTAGTCACTTTAGAAGCTCTTGCTATTCTTTAGTTATAAAATAAATCATATCCATCAGTTTTGCCATTATCATTTAAATATGAAAAATACAATTTCTTTCTTCTTGCTGTACTTAAATATTCATTGAAAAAAATTCTACATTTCCTAATGGAATCTTCTTTGTTTGATTTCTCAGTCTCAGCATTAGTCTTTGTTTGTATATCTTGTTCGTTTGTCATTCTTCTTGTATCTTTCTTAGCATCTGACCTATAGTATTGATTTGATCTGACAAGACTTTTTTTTACTATTTTTTTTTTCATTAGTAGTCATGATCACGCCTGAATTCTTTACTCCAGTGTTATGAAGATCTATAAAAACTCTTATACTTAAGTTGTTTTTATATTTATTTATGTCAAAGCGGACTTTTTGGTCTGTATAGTTTTTAAACTTATTGCCTACTCCATGGAATCTTCTTAAACTATCTCCTTTTACATTGTTTTTAAAGTGATTTTTATCACTTTCTACGTGATTTAAGTCTTGAGTTTTTTGTGAAACTAGATTTTTGATAGTTAGTTGTTTTTTGTAAGTATCAACATCAGTATAATCTTTTGGATCATTGCTTTCAACGGAAGTAGACCTTGTTTCTTGAAGTTTTTCATTACTCATACCGTTTATATTTTTATTTGATTTGCTTTTTAAATACTGATTCATATTAGGGTCGTATTCTCGTCCATTAGTAACAATTTTTTTTTCTCAGGTTGGGCAAACTTTAAATCGATAAAAAAATATCTTTTAACATTGTTCTTACTTTTTCGATTCGTTGTTTTGGAGTCCATTTCTTCTGTTGATATATTATCATCAGAATTAAGTAATTCACTGGATAAATCCTTTCTGCGTTTATCCTTAACTTTAGACGTTACACCTAAAGGATATATGTAGCCTTTTAGTTTCTCACGTACGATAAGGCGTCTAATACGTATTGATTCACTGACTTCTGGTCGTCTTACGTCCTTTTTGGGTTTTGCCTTTCTATTCCATTTTGATTTTTGCAACGGTCGGTAATAAGTTTTAGCTGGTGTTTCGGTATTTTTTGCCCGTATGTTATATCTGCAGAAAAATGCACCATCATCTTAACACAATATTAAAAACTTCGGATTGATATTTTCAATCACACGAGAAACTATGAGTTTAATACTTAGCACGAACATAGAATACGGTCAAGAGTAACATTAAAGCTACTTCTTATAGTATAAGGGCACACAAAGTTGGACAGACAAGATTGTACACACATTGGAGTTTAAGGATAAGCACCCTCATTCTGATAAAAATGACGTAAGAATTGCTCAGCACCGGGTTTCTATGACGCCATTTCATTACTCCGGTTCATGTATATTATGCATCATAATTGAGTCAGTCACGCATGTGACAAATGTGATTTAATTAACTAAATTCAATTTAACGATATGTATCAGAATTTTATTATATAAAACTAGTTCGGGGTTGTGGTGGTCACACTGAAAGAAAAAAGAAAGAAAAGATAATGTGAACTTTATGCGCTTCGCATCATCATCATTATCAACCTACCGCAGTACACTGCTGGACATTGGTCTCTTCAATAGCACGCCACTTTGGCATTTCTTCTAAATATAATACTTAAAAAACGGATACGCAAATCTTCACATGTTAATTTAAAAACAAAATGACTACTTACCTTAAATTTGTTGTCGTTTTTGTTTTACTGTGAAGTGTTTGAGTGTGTCTGTTTATAGATCTAGTTGTTTGTTTTAGACTGATATCGTCGTTACGTTGTTTTGTTGTATGTGTGTCTACAGTACTCCACTTTTGTATAAACTCAGGATACAAAGTCATGAATGTTAATTTATTGAATTTCATTCTTTGTGTATTAGTATTTTCTTCTATATTTCTTTCAGGTACCGATTTGAATCTATTCGATAGCTTTGGCGGTGATTCTTGAATATTAGGAGTTATCTTTTCTATTTCCTGAAAGTCATCAAGTGCTATTATTTCGATACTTTCAGTTTCTGTTGTTTTTGTCAAAATGTTCTCTTTATCATTTTGTGACTTAGGTTTTTATCAATACTTTGATTAATTATAAGTTCATCAATAGTTCTTAATTCATCATCTGGAAGTTTTACTATATTGCCGACTAATTTATCATCGCTAAGCAAATTGACTGTTTCGGGAACTGCATTAAATTTATGCGATGTTTTTAATCTACTTCTGCCAGTTTCAAACTGTTCCTTAAAGTTGCGATTTATCGTCGGTTTTACGTCATATTTTGAGTCAATCTCGGAATCAGACAGGGGTTTCCCTCGTAATAATCTACTACCGGTAATAATATTACTGTACTTGTGCCTAAAGTGTTCTTTTCTATCTTTCAACACCTGTTCGTGCACAGTGGTATCATCTATTCGTTTTAAAGTTGTCATTTCATGGTCAAGTGAGATAAATTCATTACTATCAAAATTGCTGTTTCTAATTTCAGGTACTTTTGGCGTCACATGATTAGGTTCTTTAATTGTCTTAAATTTGTAACTTTGTGACTTACCATTTTGACCCACCATAGATGATCCAACAGGATTCAAAGTTATGTGAGTATTATTTTTTTATCTTTCTTTGAATATTTGTAGCTAATCGGATAATTGATTCTGTTACTTTCTTTTTCGAAATAAGGCTGTGTAAAATGTTTAGAGTTTGAAACTTTTTGCCTATTGCCGGGTTTTACTATGTCCGCATTATTTTCTGTTGTCTGATCATCTAATTCAGGATTGTGTATATTGCTAACTCTTTTTGAATTATAACTTACACTTATACTAGATAACAACGGTTTTTCTCGACCATATTTGAAAAGGGATTGTCCTATATCTAGATATTGTTCTACAATATTTTAGTTTAGAAGTCGTTTCTTTTGTAGTTATAGTATATTTTTTAATTTCTCCCACATACTTTGTTGTATAAGTAGAGATCCCAATAGTTCTTTCAAAAAACTCATTAAATTTTATCTTCAGTGCTACTCTGGCATTACGATTTAATTCAGTGTAGTGTAACGGTCGATTAGCACCAAGTAGAACGTTCGGGATATGAATGCGTGAAATTACTCGAACGAAGGTATTTTTATAGTATTTGACAGGCTTGATCCAATTCAATACTAAATTAACATATTTAGTAGATAATATCAAATATTGTTTACCATAAATATTCTAATGATTATTAGCATACAATTATTATTTGATAATACAGGATTGTGTAACATTAAAGATTTGATATGAAATATAAGTCGCGCCGGAAGCCGACAAGCGGAAGGCGCCCAGATATTAATATGAATCAACTATTTACTTGTTTATAAAATCACCAATTGAATTATAAGTTTATAATATATTTTATTGTATGCCTAGTAATTATTAAGATTTAAACAAATGAGGCATTTATACGAGGTTGGAATCGTTACTTATAACATTCGGCCATCCTGTGCATGCCGTGTCCCACGGCGATCAGAGCTGCCACTAATTTAATTAAATCTGGTACTGACCAATTTATTTATTTTTCCTAGATCACAGCTGTTATTTGCTATACGTCACACAGTGTCGTATTTGCTATACGTCACACAGTGTCGTATTTGCTATACGTCACACAGTTTCGTATTTGCTATACGTCACACAGTTTCGTATTTGCTATACGTCACACAGTGTCGTATTTGCTATACGTCACACAGTTTCGTATTTGCTATACGTCACACAGTTTCGTATTTGCTATACGTCACACAGTTTCGTATTTGCTATACGTCACACAGTTTCGTATTTGCTATACGTCACACAGTTTCGTATTTGCTATACGTCACACAGTTTCGTATTTGCTATACGTCACACAGTTTCGTATTTGCTATACGTCACACAGTTTCGTATTTGCTATACGTCACACAGTTTCGTTTTTGCTATACGTCACACAGTTTCGTTTTTGCTATACGTCACACAGTTTCGTATTTGCTATACGTCACACAGTTTCGTATTTGCTATACGTCACACAGTTTCGTATTTGCGATACGTCACACAGTTTCGTATTTGCGATACGTCACACAGTTTCGTATTTGCTATACGTCACACAGTTTCGTATTTGCTATACGTCACACAGTTTCGTATTTGCTATACGTCACACAGTTTCGTATTTGCTATACGTCACACAGTTTCGTATTTGTTTGTAATACGTCACACAGCTTTTGTTTTTACTACATCACACAGCTTTTATTTTGTACTACATCAATAGTTGTTACACGGACTTGATCACATAGCCGCCCGTATTCACATGTAGTACTTGAATTTGGAAACATAGCTTAATTTAAGTAAATAGACTTGATCACACAGCCGTCTTTACAGGTAAGATTTAACACACAGCGGTAAATAACTGTTTACTTAGTATTATCACACAGTGTAGGTTACTATATAATTGCAGACAAGTATAGGTAAATGGAAATCATGAACTTTTGTTTACACTTTTAAATTTCATTATAAATAAACTGGAACGTACTCACCAGATGTACAGATAGATATACTTTACTGCACCTTCACCAATTACTCGAACGAAAACAAGAAAATTTCGTAGGGTATCGAAATAAAGATTTCGTTAACTTTTAAATGTTTTCAAAACAGGACGCGCGAGAATGCTAGATCCCACTTCTGAAATGTAACGGTCGATTAGCACCAAGTAGAACGTTCGGGATATGAATGCGTGAAATTACTCGAACGAAGGTATTTTTATAGTATTTGACAGGCTTGATCCAATTCAATACTAAATTAACATATTTAGTAGATAATATCAAATATTGTTTACCATAAATATTCTAATGATTATTAGCATACAATTATTATTTGATAATACAGGATTGTGTAACATTAAAGATTTGATATGAAATATAAGTCGCGCCGGAAGCCGACAAGCGGAAGGCGCCCAGATATTAATATGAATCAACTATTTACTTGTTTATAAAATCACCAATTGAATTATAAGTTTATAATATATTTTATTGTATGCCTAGTAATTATTAAGATTTAAACAAATGAGGCATTTATACGAGGTTGGAATCGTTACTTATAACAGTAGTAATCGAAAACAATAGATCTTATACCTGCGTTGATGATTTTTGATAAATTCATATCTCTTGTCGCTTTTAGTCTATAGTCATCAACACTGCTTAAAACTTTGTTGAATAACTCAATAGATTTTTCTCAATATAGCGAATTGATATAGTCAATTAGTTCTTTTTCATTCGTATTGTATCTTCTCTTAAATTTTACTGGCGATAGCTTTTAAACTCCGTCTCATCTCATCAGCTGGAGTATGTCTCATCTCATCAAGTTTGTTAGCTAAGAACTTTCTTAAATCATAATTTTCAATTAATTCATAGAATTTGCAACCTTTGTAGTAATATTTTTTGAACTCTTCAGCGGTTATAGTAAAAAAATCTTCTAAATCTGAATCTTCGAATTTTAACAGCATTTGAATTAGACTTAATATGAAGTCGGTTAACTTTTTGCTGTCGACGCCATTGAAATCGCGCCTTAAATTTTTGTGTACAATGACCGTTTTGACTTTACCGATGAACTTTTGAGCGTTATCTAAGAATGCAATGTCGCCTCCATTGTTTTTGTGTGTGCGTGTGAACTGAGGGACCATAGTGATATTTTTGTTTGAAATTTTTATAAGATTTAGTAGTAGGCTCAAAACAATTGTAGAACAAATATGAGAATTTGTAAAAAGATATGTTAAAAACTACAGCCCTTTAAGTGTGGTCTCTCAATACTCACATACCATCAGCCGGATCTCGGCAAGTATGTAAAAAAATAGGGTATTGTGACTGCAGACATTTAGTAGAGAATTTGTAAAGATATATACTAAAATAACTGAGCACAAATCATCAACGATTAAAAAAATACAACGACTATACTGTGGTCCCTCAGTCCACACACGAAAGATTTTGTTATACTGAATATTACCACATCAACGGAATAAAATCTTTATTTTCTTACATAATGTTTTAGAAAAAGTCTTATAGCAATTTGTAAAAAATAAATTTTAAATAAATATCGACGCACTTTGAAGATATTTATAATTAAAGCTGGTCCCTCAATCCTCACGTTCTCAAACATACTTGCATGTCTAGCTGCTAGACGACTAAAGTATCACAAAGTGTAGTGTATTAAACTTTTTGTAAAAAGTTTCTACAAAATAATAGGTATCTAAAATTGTGTGTATCTTACCTCTAAAATGAGATTATAGCATTTCAGTGATCTTATGAACAGATATACGAGTAGTGTGACCACACAATGAAACAAAATGTAGACTGCCAATATAATTTTTATTGTAATAGTTGAAACCCAAGATTGTACGGTTGATTTAGTGGTGAGAGTCAAAATGGCGGGTGTACCACAGTGAATTAAATTGTACCAATTACCAAAAAAGTGTACTTAAAATGTACCATTTTGTACCTCGCTTTAAAAAAATTGTACCTCATTCATAACGAAGTTATTTCTTAAATGAGTTACACCCGCCACATTGACGTCAATATGGCGGGTGTACTATAATATTCTAATATTTGAACATTATTCATGAAATATGGTAACACTGAAAAATTGTACCTAAAAAGTACCTCAAGTTAAAAAACCCATACACTTGGTCAGTTAGATAGTTTCCGAGAAATAAAACAATCGTGTCTCGTTTACTTGTGAGATTCAAAATGGCGGGTGTACCACAGTGAATTAAATTGTACCAATTACCAAAAAAATGTACTATTTTTTACCTCGCTCTAAGAAATTTGTACCTCATTCATAACGAAGTTATTTCAGAAGTAGCTGTTGCCAGCGGCTCCACCCGCGTGTATGTCGATTACCGTGACAAAGAGTAGCCTATGTGTTATTCTGATGTATAAGCTATATTACTGTAAAGTTTCATCCAAATCCGTTCAGTAGTTTTTGTATGAAGAAGTAACAAACATACACACTCACAAACTTTCGCCTTTATATATTAGTGTGATTAAGGTACACACATGGTTAGATATTAGAATATATGTATGTATTTGTAACTCATCTTTTGTTTTTCTCAGGTTTTCTCAACTTATGAAAACAATAAAGATATATCAATAAATAAAAAATAAAAAAGTGTGTAGAAATATTTAAGACTGCTTATCGGTAGCCTGGTCACCATAGCATAAGCTCTGCCTAATTTGGAATCAGACAGCAGCCGTGTGTAAAATATGTAAGCTCATTATTTTTATTATGTACCGATATGAACATTGTAATTATAAACATAAGTAAATTTATTTCTCGGAAACTATCCAACTGACCAAGTGTATGGGTTTTTTAACTCGAGGTGCTTTTTAGGTAATATTTTTTAGTGTAACTATATGTCATGAATAATGTTTAAATATTAGAATATCATAGCACACCCGCCATATTGACGTCAATGTGACGGGTGTACCTTAATTCTGAAATAACTTCGATATGAATGAGGTACAAATTTTTTGGAGCAAGGTACTAAATAGTACATTATAGGTAATTTTTTTTGGTAATTGGTACAATTTAATTCATTATGATTCACCTGGCATTTTGACTCTCACAAGTAAACGAGACACGTTTTATTTCTCGGAAACTATCCAACTGCCCAAGTGTATGGGTTTTTTTAACTTGAGGTACTTTTTAGGTAAATTTTTTCAGTGTTACCATATTTCATGAATAATGTTCAAATATTAGAATATTATAGTACACCCGCTATATTGACGTCAATGTGGCGGGTGTAACTTATTTCCGAAATAACTTCGTTATGAATGAGGTACAATTTTTTTAAAACGAGGTACAAAATAGTACATTTTAAGTACATTTTTTTGGTAATTGGTACAATTTAATTCATTGTGGTACACCCGCCATTTTGACTCTCACATTTAGTGTTATGTTACATTACGTATCTTAACAAAGCATGAAATAAAGTAGCTTTTAGACGCTTATCACCATTTAGGCTATGTTTCAAGGAAGCTTTATGTACTTATAATACCCCAGTATTTTACAAACTATTATGGTGACATAGTGGTATTATTTATACAGTTCAGTTTTATACGTTCTATTAACACATAAAATTGAACATTTAAAAACACAGGATTTTGTAAAATATTTACAAAACATGCCCATATCCATAACATGGTCATCTGTAAAGTAACGACACTTGAGTTGTTTTATAGAGGTCTACTAACTTTGCAACCTGAAGTTATGTATTTTTGTATTTTTTTTTTATAAGCGTCGCATAGGCTTAACAGTTCAGGACTCGCGGAGGCAAGCGTGCACTCAAGCCTCCACCAGCAATAGCTTCGTAAAAAATAAATAAAAATGCTAGTAGTAAATGATTCCAATAATTTAAATAACTTCAGTTGCAATTTAAAAGGCAGCATGATTAAAAAAACAAAATAAGGAACATTGCGGGGGACTGGCCTCCGGACTCCAATCACCCACAACGCACCCAACAAAAGTTATGAAGGTACATAGGCTCACGCTAGCCAGTCGCTGTCATGCACGATACAGACATGACAATCGCAACATAACCAGCTAGAGTCACTCACAGAGGTGACAGCTTAACGCCGCTCACAGAGGTGTCACAGCATTACGCTGTTGCAGCTGCCAAGCGCCCAGTGTCTTGGTGGAGTCGTGGCAGTGCCACGAGTCGCAGCAGCCAAGCGCCATCGGCAGCCGCGCCTCGCATCAAACCCAGGCCTTATGTGTTGATGCTCAATATCTTCACTCGTCCGTAGAAAGCCGCTGAGCAGACTGCGATCAGTACCGCATCTGAAACATGACCCAACGGACGGGTCCGACCCAACAAACAGGTCTTGCCCGACGAACAGGCTATTACTTTACTATGACTTATCATCATTGATCGGTCTATGTTGCAACTTTGAAGTCCACCAAGTGCTAATATGGCGACGAATGCCAGGCCACGCTTCGCCAAGGTGATGCGACACACGCAGTGAGTAAAACTCACTTCATCAAAATAAATGCGACTAACGCTAGGCGACGCTTCGCCAAGGTGATGCGACATACGCAGTGAGTAAAACTCAGTTCACCAAAATCAATCGACGAACGCTAGGCGACGCTTCGCCAAGGAGATGCGACATACGCAGTCTTACCGTACGCTCATGCTATCAGTCGTAGCTCGTATCAACCGTTAGGCATGACCCTGATGACTCGATATGGCCCTCGCATTCCAGGATCCAACTTGCCCTTGAATTACGCGTACTTGACAACGCACACCATACGTTCGGTCGTCTTTCGTCGGACCACTTCCCGTCTGTAACATTTCTTACAAAAATACTGACAGAGTGGCGCTCCCATGACCCATCAAAAGGCTCAGAGCAGACGTTCGAGTCGTCAGTTATAAGTATTTTGTGTTCTAAAAATAATAGCCCATGGAGGATCACGAGATTTGTACCACCCGCAAAGCGAATTATCTTAACCACTTTTATATTTTAAGATCTCCGACAGAACAATTGAAACTCCTCAAAAGTTCACTACACCACCACACTTAAGATTTAAACGAACTAGGCGTTTATACAAGGTTGGAAGTGTTACTTGATAACAATAGTCACTGCAGGTCCAGGCACAAAGTTTGCTTACCTCCCAGACTGCAATAACTATCTCCTTGAACTTGATACAAGCACTAACTGCTTGAATTTTACATAAGCTCGGTCTAACCTGACCATTACTGATCATTCTGCCTAGGTGATACTTTGTCATGAGAAACTTACACTATTTGTAAGTTGATAGAAAACCCGGCACTAGTCAAGGTATCTAGAACCTTTCATAATGTTTCCTCATTTCGTAAATAACGCTTAACAACCGTAGGAAACGTTTATTCTGCATAGGTAGGGTAAATAAAATAATTATTTTTTATCACGTCAAACAAAGTATTTGCAATATAAATCTGTGACAAACGAGTTTGGTTTGTAATTTAACATTTGACCAACTACGACCGTCACTCTTAAAACAATTGTTTTGACGCGCCAAACACTCGCTATCTTCACGTTGCATCGCTTTAAATTGCACACATGATTTACTTCCGTACACCACACATCAAAATCATGTAAACACATTAAAACTCGATATGAAAATGTGTTTTGACCTTACCTGTGTACATTACACATTACAATTACGCTCACAAGTTTTTCTGTAATCTCATTCATTACCGTGTAGGCACTGGTGCACTGCATTGTGCCCGTACAAGCTGGCGTGATATTTTTCTTGCTAGTGATCGTCACACGAATGCACCGAAACATTAAACTACCGGCGTTATTTTGTTTATCTGAAGTACCACACTAAATATCATCTAGAACAGTAAAATGTTTCAAAATCGTTTACCAACTCAATCTAACTAATTGTTACTCGATACCAAAGATGTCACTTACTTCACGACTTCTACACATTTCAATGTTCCGATATAAGTGACTTTTATATGATGCCGGTAGTTTCTCACGTTAGTACAGACAAACTAAATAATTATCGACTAAATTTGAATCACGTCGACAACAATATCACTGCGCTTAGTGGACAGATTGGAACAAATCTAACATTAATCTGACCGCGCTGTTATAAATGCTGTTTCGCGAAACATTTACTAACAGCATGCTCCCATTTTTACAGTACACACAAGTCGAAGTACCCTCAGGTTTATTCGATTGTGCTGGCTTGAAATTCTACGAGGTATCGATAGGTTTTGGCTTATTAGGATAACCAGTCTGTCTGTGTCCTATTTTGCCGCACAGAAAACACTTGCTAGAAACAACCGAAAGTCTAAAACCCGGCGTTTTTAGTCCATCGTTACGAAACGTAGTGTTCCGCTGCGCACGAGCATCCGGCATTAAATCCTTAGTAGGTTTCACAAACGTAGATAGGAACCAACTACATCGTTAGGTCCTAAGTTGCCGTTAGTAGCGGATGCCTTCACATGCGGCTCCCCAATTCCTTAACGAATGTATGGCCTCAACGATCCGCTCCGTGATCCGACCCGTGGATTGCTTGGAAGGTTTAGCGACACGTGGCCGATTCGCACTTTCATCGAACAAGCATTGCCGCGAGCGACTTCGTTCACTACGCCTGCGCCTTTAATTTACTAATCTTAGCAACGCACGGTGCGAATTATGAACATGAGAATTATGAATACGCGATCGCGAACGCCTTATACACAAAACACGCCCGTGTTTACGAATTCGTGATCTACCCTCTTGATCCATTATAAAAGAGAAATAAAGGAGCAACAACAACGTAATTAAAATGCTAATCGATGTAAACCAACAATTAAATAGTGGTAGTGGGACTATCCAACTTCTGATGTTAGAAACTAGGAGTGAGAATTAAATAAAAGAACCAAATAGGAGGTAGCCTAACCTCAGTTCTAATTTATAATTAAAACACTAAACGGTTTACAACAAACGAATCTTATAATTCATGATTACAAGCAATTCACGAAATACATAACAGATCGACATTAAGACGATAAAGCAATAGGTTTACAACGATATAACATTAAACGACAAGATATATGACGTATGGCTTACGATCTTATGAAAACACGTCTTACCGACACAGCTGCTCGAACGACAAGAGAGAGTGCATAGCCAAGTACCGTCTTTTTATAGGTTCGCACTGCATAATTTATCGCTAGGGTTGGGATACACCTAACAGTACCATATTATACATAATTAAACTGTCAAATATTTTATTGTATTGTATGATTTTAAATGTTATGTCTTTGATGTGAAATAAACATTTTATTATTATTATTTTGTTCAAATACCGATATAGTGACCCCGAAAATAGCAGAATTTGGATCGGCCGATAGTTTGTTAGTTTATACATCAATCACCAGACACGGAAGATTTACTATTTAGTCACATATCAGCTTTTAACGAGCGTGCCGACCATTCAGTTTGAAGGCATTCGTGTACCCCATCAAACTATTTTATGGGCCGATACCGACAATATGCGCATTCTCATATTGTTTAGAAACCAATTTTTATCGACCGATCAAAACTGAAATTTGCGAGGTCTTTAAAATCCTACTCTTCTAACATATTCTATTATTTTAGGTATTTGAGCCTCCCGTATCCTCATTTACTCAGTAAAAATATTGATGAACTTAATTTTTGGTTTCTGTGATCATGTATCACTTCGGTCAGTTACACAAGTCATCCGCAATCACGATTAATATAGGCAATAGGCACTGAAAAAAAAAGTATCCCGGGATGTACCTCAGTGGTGAGGTGAGGCAGGGGCCCTCCCTGCCTCACCTCACCACTGCTAATGCATTCCTTGAGCTTCTCCCGACTGTCGAGGTAGGCCGCCGCGGGATTTAGTGGGAAGGCCGGTTCTCCAGGAGTCCACTCCGACGGAGGGTACGGTGCGATGAGCATTAACATTATGTATAATCAAAAAAATCTCGCAGAATAGAAAAATAACATAATAATAATAATGCGTCATATACATATTATATTTTTATTACAGTCAACTAAACAAAAGATAGTAATAATAATCTGATCTGGCGAGATCCAAACCGCCTTGTCCAACACCGTTGAATTCGACTCGTTCCAACCTATCCCCTTAGCCAAATTGCAAGTGTTTCGGTTTGATTCTCTCTTTAAAATCGCTAACGTCTCTATTATCTTGTAAAATTTTGTTTTGACCACGTGGTTTGAGCGATGAGAGGCGCCTTTCCTCTTATTAGTTAGTTTTTTATTAACGTTTGCCTTTGTAGAATGCAGCTTGCCTTGAGGGGGCTGATCCTCGTTAATCGATAAGATTCTAACTCGGTTCACTTGAATTGCGCTTCTTATTCATGTTTCCTTACACTTTTTTTTCGTTACCTATTTCACCATAATAGTTCTCCTTCTTATAGTAGTTTTAAATATTCTTTTAACTTTTTTCCATATATAGATAAATATTAGAATCCTTTGGTTTAGGCACAAAGTCATACCCTTGACTTGTGTCCTCCATTTGTTCTTCGGTCTCTTTTTGCCCTTCATCAAAGTTATCTATATTTGGATTCCAAAGTCTTCCTGCCCCAAACCTACCAGCTACGGTAGCATGACGATCTAATTTAGCTTCTCTCTGAGCTTTTCTTTCTGATAGTACACGCTGTATGCTTTCTTCTTCATTTTTTTCTTGCAATAGGTTCTAACTTCTCTAATTCTAAAGCTGTTACTTCCTTGCTGAGGCTTAATACTTTTAAAGTTCCAAATTCATTTTGGTATATATTATTGTCTTTTTGAGTAGTACTGATAAATGTGTCTGGAGAAGCTTGTCTTGGGTGAAGTATTTTATAAGTTGTTGATATAATATTCCCTGTAATGAGCAGAGAATTCATTTCTTTTGCTTCTTCATTCACACTTCTTTGAGAAATACCAAATATTTCGGGTGTTTCATTATTAGTTTTAACTGAATTAATATTAAGCTCTTTATTATGACTTTGTTCAGCGTTAAATCTATACGTATTGGCATATTTATCAGTGTGACTTTTAAATACATAATTTTTGATTTTACTCCATTTTGATTTACGGGTTGTTATATCCTCGTGAGTGGATACTTTATTTTCATCAAATTTATCAGCCATATTAGAGTTTACAAACCCTGGGTTATTTTTTCTAGATGCAATCGTGAACCGAGAATTTAATAGTTCTTCTTTTCTATTTTTATTCTTTACTCGATTGTTTATTTCTGTTGCTTGGTACTCCCCTTGATTGATTCTTTTATTATTGAAGTTTTTAGATATTTTAATGGTTTGGTTTTCATAGTCAACCTGCTCTGGCAAGCTTTGAAGTAGATCTTTTGTTGGTAAATGATTATCTGTTTTGTCAATAGCAGTATCAAATCCATACATTAAATTTATTTCTTTCCTCGTAACATCTTTACTATTATTTAAATTTTTGTTATTATTATGATTTTCATGGTTAGCACCTTTTCTGTAGCTAACTATCTCAGATTTTAACTTTATTTCATTTAAATAGCCTTGCGTTAATACCACATTTTCTATTTCTTTATTATATAAGACGGGATTATTAGAATTCATTAGTGTTCTTTTATTGTTTATGAATTTAGCACCTCTATTGGTATTTTCAATGTCTGATGATTTCAATTGATGCTCTTCACTTGATTTTATGTTAGGGTAGTGTGTACCTTTGTTATCATGTTCAATTCTTATAAAATTTGAATCACTTGTAGGTGTTATAACTGAACTGCTTACTGCGTTAGTGGTTATAAATGCACTGGAATCGTTTTCAGCTTTCATTTTGCCTCTAATAAAGTTGTCAGAGTTATATTGCCTATCCTTAAGAATTTTCTCACCATATGTAGATTTAATTTCAAGGACTTTTTTTATATTTTCTTTGATTTTATTGTCTGCAGTACTGATCCATTTGATATAATCGTCGATATTTATTCTTAAATTCGTGTAGTCTTTTTCTTGAGTGGTAGGTTTTATATAATCTGTGTTTCTTAAAAAACGTACATTTTCTTTGTTACTTTTACTGTCATGGTATACATTTTTTATATTCATAGTTCCCTCAAAACGGTTAATTATATTTGTTATTGCTGGAACTGAGGTTGGTTTAGTTACAGGTTTAGCATTTTTTTGATTCATTGCTCTTCGTTTATAAAACCCTACTGTACTTTCATCTTCGAATTGTGTATTTTTATTTTTAATGATTGGTTTTGATTGTACATCGAAACGAAAATTTGATTTTACTGATGGGACCTTTTCTTGAATGGACTTCGTAGTAACTTTTTTTATATCATCTATCACTCGTTTTCTTACGTTAACCTTTCCAAATAGTATACCTGGTATTTTGGTTGGAGCCTTCGTGGTTTTAGCTCGGACACCAGAAAAATCTCTTGTGACTTCCATATTATTGTTCAATTCAATCATGTAACTGAAAATAAAAAAAAAAACTTTAGCTACTATAATATTTAGAATATCTTCGTGGCGCAGTGCTAATGTATGCGAGTGCCGGGCTGAGGTCTCATAATCGAGTTCCGGGACGTACCAAATGTTTGTATGATTTGCAAGCATTTGTTTTGGAATTTAGGTATTTTCTATGTAAAATATGTATGCATTTCCAATAAAAGTATATTAGTATTCTATTAGTCAATCTAGTTTTAATAGCACAAGCGAGTTGGAAGCTAGATGGTCAGGTGAATGCTGTTATTAATCAACTTCGTGTTCTCCTTGAACGTGAAACAAATTATTATGATTTTCTGCTTTTCAAAACCCGTTTTGAATTAAAATAAAAGATTACGTGGAAGAAGATGTTGCATGATCCAGGAAATTATAAGCAGAAAAGAAATTGCAACAACTTCAACCAAATTTGGAACAAGAAAAGTAAAAAAACCATAGCCCAACTACGCTAAAACTTTTGATAAAATTTCTATCCTATGCCACCTGGGCCATAATTATGAATCTATTGACACCTCATTCATTAAAATTGATTCAGTAGTTTAGGCAGTACGGAAACAGAAACTTCGCCGCAGTCGTGTAAAAAGCTAGGTAGGAGTATGATGATGTATTTACTTACTGCATATTTCCAAAAGACGTAGTCTGTCTTGGTGAAAATGGTCTCATCGTTACAATTTCTATAAAATCAAATTTCGAAGACGGCCTTTTGTCTTTCTTAACAGTCGTTTTAGTTGCAACATTCGAAAACAATGTTCGAGTTCGTAATATATTCTTCTTAGGGCTTGGTGTCAAATACCATTTAGATGTTTGTCTTCTTAGTTTTGTTCTGTCAGTAATAAATTTTGTATGTGCAGGTTCATTTTCTTCTGAACTCCTCTTGTCTTTTATAACACTTGTTTCTAGTTTCTTCTTGTCATGTTTGGTTTTGGTTATGCGTAAGTTGAAAAGATTAGGTGTCTTAGTTTGTGCAAACATTTTATCGAATTCGATTTCAGATTTTATAATTGTCTGTTCCGTGCTATCTGTTTTAATATTCTTCATTTTTATTTTTAACTTTTCTTTATTATCCTTTTTATCATATCTAGATTGTACAGTATTATGTACGTTGGTTCTTAGTTTTCCTATCTCAGATTTCGTAGTAAATTCTCTTTTATTTTTTTCTCCACTCACGTGAAAATCTAAGAACATTGAATTCGTTATTTCTGCTAAGAGATAGGTTTTAGGTTTAAAGATATTTTGAAAATGTTCTTCTATTCTGTATTTTAATTCTTGTCTTGCAGCTTTGTTTATTTTCCCATTATAAATATTGAATGTTTCAATGTCGAGTAAAAACTTTTTGAATTTCGGGATATCATTATTAGCATACAATGCATTGATTAAATTAATTAGTTTCTTTTTACTTTCATCATCACAGTTGAGGTTCTCTATATTATCAGATAGTGCTGCTAAATTACTCCTAATGGCATCTGCAGAATCGTCTTTCATTGATTTAGGTGTTTGGGCTATGAGTTTGTTAATAGCAGGGTTTCTTGTCAGTTCAAAAAACTTGCAGTTTTCATAATGATATTTTCTGATTTCCTCGTCGAAAATTGTCCAAAAATATTTTAAATTTCTGTCGTTTAATTTTTGTAATGTCACTACAGTATTATGAATGAATTCAGTGAATCTTTTGTTCTTGTTTCTTGCGAATTCTCTTCGTAGATCGTGATTGTTACTGATGATAAATTTTACATCACCTTTTAATTTTTGGTTGTTGATCAAGAGCTTAAAGTCTGCATCTTTGTCCTCTTCGTCAATGTCTATGTGTGTTTTTAAATCTATGTTCACTTTGTTGAATCTCGTTGTAGGTTCTAGGACAAGGGAAGAAACTATGGGACAAATTAAATCATTATTAAGGTGATTTCTGTCTACAAAATTTGTATTGAAAAGAAAAAGCTAAAGCCCGACTGCTTGAAAATGTACGTGACTATAACAAGAAAATTAAAATCAGAGTGCGCAAAAACTTTTGAAAAAATTTAAATACCCCGTTCCATAGCTAGGAATCTATTGTCATCTTATTTATTAAAATCTGTCTAGTAGTTCAGGCACTACTGTGCATCTTAAAATCATATTTAGACTGCCAAAACTATTACCCTTTCTTTTGGCTTCGCCATAGTAGGGTAAAAATTATAAACTTGTGATTTAAATAATTTCGAATTTCATCTACACAGGGTTATTTAAGAAAAAATTACAAAAGACGTATCCTTCGACGCCTCATAGGCCAAAATCCATTTAGATAGAATAAATAAACATAAATACACTCTAAAACCATAATCATACTTCTATCGCAGTTGGGTGAAAACCTACCTGTACTACTCGGTAAGGTTATATAAATTAAAAACCAACAGCATTCAAACATTTTCTGAAATTGGTTATTTTATTTTGATCGTAATTCATATTTCAAATACAATTTCTCGTTACAAAAAGAAAATTTATTAACAATCTAAAATTATATTTGTCATAAAAGCTATAAACTTAAATCTATCTCATACACTTGTTATTTGGCACAAATAATAAAAACTAGCTGACCCATGCACTCGTCTGCGTCTTTTTAACTGACTTCAAAAAAAGGAGGAGGTTCTCAATTCGACTTTTTTTTGAAAAATATTTGTTACCTCATAACTTTCGACTGGGTGAACCGATTTGGATGATTCTTTTTTTATTTGACAGCCGGTGCTTCCCGTGTGGTCCCTTTTAAATTTGGTCCAGATTGAAGTCGGTTTTTTTTGTTAAAATTTGGTGATTATTTCAAACATGCTCGGCTTCTATTGGTGTAAAGTCTAAGGGCTCCCACACATAACTGTGAATTCGCAACGCATTGCAAATATCTGCGAGCTCGCACGAATGCACCGCACGAAGTTTACGCCGCATCGCATCGCATTATGTGTGGGAGCCTTAAACCTGATGTTAACTATTCTATCTTAGGCACGCCCGCAAAACACACAATAAAAAACCTGAAAATCTGTTAGATAACTTTGACGCGAGAATTATATGCTGTTATTAAGTCGAAATAATAGATGATACTGTAGACTGTATTTTGGGCTAGCTACAATAGTGCACACGAGTTAAGATAATGTGACGTGACGACGGGATCGCCTGTAGCGTGTCGCGTTTCCTAGAGCAATGAATGATGCATCGTTCGAAACGGCTACCTAACATGGCGCGTGCCGGCGAAGGCGTGGGATGTGTTTGTGTATCATAGACATAGTTAATGGACAAGATATGATATTCTCTAGGTAGTAGGTTAGACGGGCGGTACTACCCTCTCACAGAAGACCAACTTACAGTGACAGTATTCATGCTGTCGTGTTTCGAGATGAGTGCGAGACAGGAGGTCAAATGATGCAGAAGCATCTGAACAGGCTATCATAGCGAGGGTCACCATGCTTCATTGTTGCATTTTCTGCATTCGCAATGAATATGGTGACCACTACTCTTGAATTCTGCTCAATCTTTAAATTAGGCAAAGTAGAGTAATTTTAGCAGGCTCAAACACAAACAAACTTTGCAACATAGCGTCATCTAAATCCAAACTCTGTCTGTTAGCTCTAGAATAGGTGAGGTTGTCGGAATCTCGAACCCTTATTTCCTCTGATTTCAGGTAGTTAGACTTTAATAACCACATAGAGTTCAAACTAGCATTTTTCTTCGTCTGACACCTCAGCTGTTTCTTCAGCCGCTTTGAACTCAAGGAACCTTCAAAAATACTTTTCCTTTGTCTCACAGAACCTTGCTCTCAGTATTCTGTTTGTTAGTTGTATTATAATGATAAAACTGGTCCATTAAATTTACAAACAAAGCTGTTTCTTCATCACTATAACTTGAACTTTCAATAATTTTTCTTAAATGTTTATTCTTTGGTCTTGTTGCAGTTTTTGCCGGAGTGTGCTTTGGATCTAGTTTAGCTCTTTTATCAATTACAGGTTTTTCAGCATCACTGTTTTTAAAGTTAACTGTAGGACGCTTAACTAGCTTGATATCTGTAAATTTTGTAGTTCTTTTAGTATTGCGTTTCTGAGAGTGATATTTACTATTGTTGTCTAATTTCTGAGTGACAATATTGAATCTCTTTTGTCCGATGTTTCTAAGTCTGTTGTAATGCATTGTTCCTGTCATGTACGCAGTTTTAGAGTCTAATTTGTCTCTAATTATATGTCTGTTCTGGTTTTCATCATCATTCGTTGGTATTTCGTCTAAATCATTTTGTAATTTTACATATTCATCAACCGCCATGATGGGTCTGTATGGTGGTACTTTCAATAAAATGCCAGCTTTTCTTTTTGAGTCGGGTGTTGAAATATTGGCATGTTGATGATGTTTTTTGTAAGAGTTTTTTTTCTTATTTACTTTAGAATGCCGATGGTGATCATATAATTAACAAGACACAGACAAGACAAAATAATTGTAATTGTAATATTTTTGTAATATTTGTGTTTATAGATACACCAGTTGCACCCCGCAGTATTAAAAAAGGTTAGTGTTGTAGAGATACAGCAACAACTGCATGTAACACCGCGAAGCACACCTAGTCTATACATACAAATAAATAAAATTGGAGTGTCTGTTTGTAATATTAAAATAACCGTTTTTTACGAAATACGAATACGAAAATATTTCGATAATGTCGCCCCACGCTTTTTACATACATATGCTACTTTCTAGTTCGATTGCTATTAAAGCATGTTTTTTAGGTTGTTTAAATTATAATTTATTTCTTCAAATTGGAATAGAACTGAATAGGAAAGGGGAAACCCTATACTTCCACGGTGTGATTCAAATACCAAGACATTTCAAAAACTAAAAACCGTAAAACTTAAAAATTAAAATGTACCTTCATGACGGAAGTAAGGAAACATCTCCCCATAATCTGATTCTATGTCAGGGATTACTGGAGCGTGGATTTCAGGGCCTTGACGGAGAAACAATTTAGGTAAAGAGGTGATTTCTGTTGTTGTAGATAGAGTAGTAGACCTTGTGGTAGAAGGATCTGGAAAGTAGATGAATTTTTATGAACATCATTTCTATCAGATGATGTTCATGTCTGATATAGATCCTGAGCCCGGCTTCCCTAGGGATCTAGATACCATCTTCAGTATCCATTGTCAAAACTCATCAGTTTGTTCTTCTTTGTCCTAAATGACTTATGTCTTCTCTTATTATTTCTTTGAAAGAACGCGTGACTGTTTGGGACAGAAGAGAACATCTGGGTTTCCATACAAGAGTGGGTTATCTGCAAGTTGTAGGTGGCCCCAGATAGGTCGGGGTTCCAGGAATTTCGTTTGTAGGGTACATTTAAGGAATATTAAAGGCTCTTGATTACGATCATGAAGCAGATATATTGTGCCGAAATTTCAATACCATGAGTTTTTGGAACGCAATGGAATTGAAAAAATCGTGACAATATACCCGCTTTCAGTATTTTTTGCCTCGTTGGTCTAGCGGTTAGCGTAAGCGACTGCCGAACAAGAGGTCTCGGATTCGATTCCCGGGTCGGACTGCTGTTGGGTTTTTGTTACAAGAATTTCTTAATAGCAGCCCGGAGTATGGAAGATGGCGGTATTTCCCGTCCGTGTCTCGGAGAGTCCGAGTTTAATTCTAGAATAAATAATAGGTATACCTTTCTTAAGCGTATGAGACATCACCATGGAGAAATATGAATTTGGGTATAGCTTTGGAATAACAGAAGGTTTTGTATCATGTCTTAAATCTGTTATAGATTGGTTGCTGATCAAATTTTTGAAATTGATATTTTTGAGTAAGTCCCGACTTTCCTTTATTTCCTCTTGAACATCTTTCAAGAAGGAATTGATTCGTTCGAATGCTTTTACTTGCTGCCACAATGGTTCACTACTGCGGTGACGGGATGCTGAAAAGGGAAACAAGTCCTCATCATTACATCTTCTTAGTTAAGAGGTTTTGGCCTATATATCATGCTGATCAGACGAGTTGGCATGGAGTTTGCTTCAGGTTTTCCTTCTCCATGCAGTGCTATTGTCCTGGTAGTTTGCTCCCTTAGTCATCTCTTACGACATTCATAGTATACATATTCAGCGTGGGAAAGCCACGCTTCGGCATAAATGGGCAGCTCGACCGGAGTGCTACCACGGCCTTACAGAAAACTGGTGTGAAATAGTGCTTGCGCTGGGTTTCACCGAGTGAGTGAGGATGCCGGAGGCCCATACCCCAACCCCTCCCCCTATCTCCAACCACCAAAGGCCGGTAACGCACTTCTGACGCCTCTGGTGATGCGGGTGTCTATGGGCGGCGGTAATCGCTTACCATCAGGTGATACGTCAGCTAGTTTGCCGGCTTACTCCATAAACAAATATGTATGTGGATGGTGACATTTCTTATTCTTAATCTGTCATCCCATCGATACGTCATTGACTATCCTTGACACAAAAGTCGAAAAAAATCGACTTATGAAGATATACTTTGGCAGGAAGGTGGATTTTAAGTAGGAGCATCTTTGCAACAGAGACGAACTTAAAAAGTCTTTTAGTTTAATATTGAAGCATTTTTTCGTTACTTTAAGTGATTGAGGTTACTGTAGTCCTACTTCCTTTTCTCCTTCTTGGGAGATGACTGCAATCTTCCTACTTTTTTTTCTGCCTGATGATGGCGGCTGATGCCTTGTGATGCTTCTGCATCATTGAGCCTCCGACAGGACACGAAACATGACAGCACGAACGCTGTCATTTTACGTTGCGTGTGTGCAAGGGCAGTACCGCCCCGGTCAAGCCGACCCGTTCATTTCAGTTTCAGTTTTTCAATTGATTGCAGCAATCAGCGTGGCTCTACTCCCTGTAAACTCCTACTACCTACTTCACCTATTTTAGACATATAGGTTCAAAAGGCAGCAACTTATTTAGGACTCTGGAGCAGAAAGTGCTCATGGGCGGTAGAAGGCACTTAACATCAGGTTTATCCGCTCGCTTGCCCTCTATACCAAAAACAAAATGAATGTCATATACTCACCCAACTTAAACAAACCGCCTTCAACTGTTAATACAATACTTATTAAATATAAAACGAGCATTATTTACTTCTAATTATTATTCACACTGTTTATTACATTTATTTGTTTAGTGGGCCAAAATCTCGTCTCTAAGAAGGGTCCTATGTCCAGCGGTGTATAATACTGTTGATAATGAAGATTATTAAGTTTATTTTCACATCAAACTTTAGGTGAATAACCATTTAAATTTCACTTTGAAGGTAACATATAGTTTTTATTCTGATGTACTTCTAGCCGATTTTTCGCAGGTCAGTCTCAACGGAGACCAGAAAACTACGCAGGAGATATTATAGTCCACAAGTGTGTGCGCAAACAGAGGTGCATACTCTGTTCCCTAACTCTCATAAACCGATGGGATGGTTATCCAATACGACTGGGTAATAGGTAGTTTTTAATATGTTGTATAGTCATTAAGTTCATGAATTAACTTGACTTCTATGCATGCCATAATTCATAGACAGTGCAGATGTCCATAGTTTTTTAAATCGCTGCCATTCGGTCATGAGTTTAAAAAAATATCACGAAACTAGGAAATACAATTTTGTGATTTAGTGTTTGACGTTCTTTTACGCGGTAAATAAAAGTATTTTTTATGAGTTGATAAGAAATTTATTTAAATATAATAATACTGAATAGTTTGATTTGTATTCCAATTCGTGTTGTTAATCACAAAAACCAGTTGTCCAATTTAAATAGTTTTTGTAGTATTTGGTAGTTATATTCTTAGTGCACATATTTTAATTACTTGGACAATTTAAATAATTACTGTTACGACTTTTCTTTAATCTAAAGGAGTCACTGTTTCTTTAACATTAACCTTATTACAAATATTCACAATAATCCTTTAATTAAGATTTACCATATTCTTTGTCTTTCAACTTGCCTGACTATATCATTACGTGCATTGATTCCGTGACTGTATATATAATAACATCATCTAAATAAACAAAGTGTAATAAAAGATGTGAGAGTTTATTTGTAAAGTATACCTGAAGTACTTTTAGCTCATGTAAGATTGAAATGGTTTTGTTTAAAAGGAGTTGAAAAGAGATTATACAGTCTAAAGGGAATATACTTCAAATTAATAATGTTGATTCTTTTGACGTTGACTTTCCTACCGTCTGGTGATCGTAATAGCACTTCAGGTAGATTTATTAATCTATAATAATATTATAAAATCGTCTCTAGGCTACCGCTGCTCCGACTTCAATGAAATTTGGCCTGGAGATACTTTGATTCCTGAGGAAAGACAAATGCTACTTTTTGCCGCAACAACCGACATACATGCGAGCGGAGCCGCGGTCAAAAGCTAGTAATGTGATAAGGTTATAACCACTGAGGTACATACGTGTGTGGCCTGAACAGTTTACGAACGATGATACAAGACATTTTTCCTTATCCTTATTATTTTTTCTACGATGTCTCTTTGACTCTACACACTTTTCTCAGCGATGCTTAATGCAAATGCAAAGATGCACATAAATGTTAGATGCATTAATGTAAGATGTAATGCATAATGTAAGATGTAAAATGGCAACAAAATCACGTTTGTTGTATGGGCCCTTAAATATTTATTTTATTGTGTTTTTTAGTATCTGCTGTTATAGCGGCAATAGAAATACATCATCTGTGAAAATTTTAACTGTCTAACTATCACGGTTTATGAGAAACAGCCTGAAGACAGCTCCCGTTTTATGCTTTGGGTACGGAACCCTAAAAAGCGATGTATTTTAGTTTTCTATAACCGATGTAAAAGACGGCAGAAAATGTAAATTTGTTTTATAAATAATGTCTTTTTAATCGACTTCAACGAAGGAGGAGGTTCTCAATTCCGGTCCGTTTTTTTTTCATGTGTATTAGCCGATAACTTCGTCGTTTGTGAACCGATTTTGATGATTCTTTTTTTAATGGAAAGGAGATATCACAGCGGTGGTACCATGATAAGGACACTAAGATCTGATGATAGCATCTAAGAGAAATCGATCAATTTAGTCGTTCTTAAAGTCGGTTTTTTATTTTGTTAAAACTTTACTTGTATTGTGTCAGATCTTATATCAAGTGGAACGAACTTGGGAGGAAATGAAAAAAAATCGTTTCAAATATTACTCAATGAGACAGAAATAATGGAAACGACCAGAATTAACCTGAGCAATGAAAGTAAGTATATACCATCGAGATATAATGTATAGAGAAGACGCCACTCATAAGTGCGGTGTTCCATGCAATTGCGGCGCATGCGCCGCACTTCCTTCAGTCGCTTGCTAGCTACACTCTGCAGAAGCGGTGGCTTAGCGTGTGATTGTTTAAATTTAAAAACGTTCTAAAACTCGTGAAATATGCCATTTTGTGTCTTGAGATATTGCACTAATAATACAAGGAATACGGAGAAAAACAAAGGAATAACTTTTCACCAGTAATTAACTAGATATAATTGTTTTAAAATTAAATACGAACAAAAAATTTTAAGACGCCATTGTTGCCTCACTCGACATAGAGTACTTAGAGTTAAACATACAGAAGTGATATTTAGGTAGAATTAAGTGAAGTTAAATGCACAACGTATCTAACGTATTTAATTGCATAAGGAAATATAATATGTTGTTAAAAATAGCTTCGTTAATAACCCTTAACACTTTTTTTGTAATAATTACACTTAAAATTATACATAAAGTATAATTAAAAAAACTGCTTTTATATTTTATACCTCGATGCATTCTACAAAAAAACTGAAACTGTCAAAGCTATTGAAGTACTATTTACTCAGTGTGAATTTCCTAATAAAATTTCGTAGGTATAAAGCTATTTATCCGTTCTGCTTTGTGCTTGGCGCTTACTCTATTAAAGCGAATCTTTGCAACAGTTCGTTGGCCAAAACGCGTAAGCGCCATGAAAATCACGGCGCTTATGACATTTCGCTCGCGAGGAAACTATAGCTCAAATGCGATAGAGCGCTGTTTGTTAATACTGTTGGATTAGACTACTAATTTGTTTGGCTGCGCTGCAGCGCTTTTTAGTTTTAATTAAAATATAAACGGAACATATAATTGGTTTTGAGTGGCTCCTCTAGTACGTAGTACGTAATATCTCGATGGTATATACTAATCAACAGCCTTTAACGACCAGTGGGTCGACTTCAAACGACTTCGACTTTACGACAACGCGCGACCCCATACTGCGCAACAGACAGTCTCCAAGCTGCAAGAGCTGGGGTTGGAAGCTCTCCCTCATCCGCCATACTCACCAGACCTTGCACCTACCGACTATTACTTTTTCCAAAATTTAGACAACTTTTTAGTGGGTAAAAATTTCAATTCCCGAGAAGCAGTACAAAATGCCTTTGAAGAGTTTGTTGCCTCCCGTCCAGCTGATTTTTACAAGAAGGGCATCAATAAACTGTCAATGCGTTGGCAAAGATGCGTCGATTGCATGGGTGATTACTTCGAATAACAGAAATAAAAAAGTTTGAAAAAATAAGTACTTTCACTTATTGCATACAAAACGGCAATTTCATAGGTATATAAACCTATTATATTAGCTTATACATCAGAATAACTCATAGACTACTATTTGCCACAATAACCGACACCGGCGGAGCCGCGGGCAATAGCTAGTAACATGTAATTAACAATGTTTATGTATTTATTAATATATAGGTATGTATATCAGCAGTCTAGTTACCAGAGTATATAGTCTCTGCTCTGGAATCAGTCTGCCGTGTGTGACATGAGGAAAATTTTATTACAAATATGTCTTCTTTATACTTCTAGAAAAGTTAATCAATAAACCTGATAAACGTTTTATGAAACAAATAGTGCAACTGCTAAATGATCGATTCAGTACACCACCAAATGTGAGAGGAAAGAAGGCTATAGGGAATATTCCACAAGTCGATGGTAAGTTGTCGAGTGAGTTGTCCCTTTGATTAATGTATATCATAAATGGAACAGAAACATGCTTTTAGTTTCATCTTTTTATTTATGTGAAACATCTATAGGCGCGGGTAAATCTGATTTTTGGCGTAGCGAGATTTGCCGTGGCGACGATCGCCGCTTCGCCTATTATAATTATTTTCTAAATAGTTAATTAAGTTCAAGGCACACATTTTTATATGTAACAGTAAAGACAGCAATGAAAGATTTATTTTATTTATAGTTGGAATTGATGGCAGTCGCTTACTACCCGAACTCGTCTGCTTATATGCTCCCATAAATATTAATAATCATAAATTAAAAAAAAAAAAAAAAATCCTACGCAGCATCGGATCGAAGGTATCAATTGATTGTCATTTAACCAATTTACCTACTGGCACAGGTGAAGCATTTAATCAAGTAATCAAAGTAATCATACGCCAAAAATGCATTACATCATTTTGGAAAAGAGCTGATACTCTTACACTGCTGGACCGATATTAACCAAACATAGCTAACTACCGCAAGAAAACTGGCTTCCAAATGAAAATATCCGCATCGAAATCGGTATTTTCGTTTCAAAGCTACGATGCGACAGACAGACATCGACGTCTAACTTATAACACCCCTCTTTGTGCGCGGGGGGAGGGGGTTAAAAAAGAGAGTCTATTGCCTGACTAAGGGAAGACGACCGCCAATCATAATGTCTACCGTGGATGACCGCTATTATATGAGGTTTTATTTCACATGAGAAAGAAAACATACCTGAAGCGAACAATAAACCATTAACAAAAATCCATACGATTCTTTTCATTTTATGACTCAACTACACACATCAAAAGTGTCTAGGGATCAAGCATTTTTATGCGGATTTCTTGAGATTGAGATGTGGCTTTGGCCCTGGCCTGCTCAGTCGCCAGACTTGAACCCGATTGAGCATGCATGGGATATGCTACAGAGAAGAGCTCTGCCGAATATGGAGGGTATCCAGTCGCAAGAAGACCTTTTTTTGTTGTTGCAACGAACATGGGCGGCCATTCCACAGCGTGATTTGGATGAACTCATTTTGATGATTCTTGTGTTGTTAGTGTTCGCGGTAGAAACACGGATTATTAATTGTTTAAGTTACCTAATAAAATTTTAAAGAAAACTGTTATTTCAGTCTTTTTTCGAACTTTAATGTTAGTGGTTCAAATGTCAAAAATCCCTTTATTAGGAAAATGGCAAATTTCTTTATTAATGCAAAGGTGACTTGGTTTATCGTTACTGTGACAAACGAAAACACTTTATTTGATGAATCCTTAAAGATAATTTTAATTAATATCAATCAGGAGAAAAGTTATTGCAAAAATATATGTTGATCCCTAGACACATATGTTGATCCCTAGACACTTTTGATGTGAGTATTTTACGGCTTGAATACAAATATTATTTTTATGCACCATTTCTTATCAACTACGACAAATTTCTTTTATTTTCATCCTCATTCGGAATATATATTACCTACAAAGTTATTAAAAAACCGTCTTCAAAAACTAAAAAGTATGAAATAACATAATTTGTATGTGCTACCTATTCATAGGTTTAAAGTCGGTACCAAGCCAAGTGTAATAGTAGGTACCACACTCGCTATATTTCGAGACGAACGTCAACGACGTCACCGACGCATCGGTTGTTTTGTTCTACGCGAAGAGCAGCTATCCCGCTCAAGGACACGCGTGGCGAGTGCGGTACCTACTATTACATTTTGGCTTGGCACCGACTTCAAACCTATGAATAGGTAGCACATACAAATTAAGTTATTTTATACTTCTTAGTTTTTGAAGTCGGTTTTTTTTTAAACGAAGTCTAATTTCTATTTTTCGCTTTTTAGTCTTTCTCAAGTCTCTCATCATCAATCAAGGTAGTAGAGCCACGCTGATTTCAGCACGAATGGGCCGGCTCGACCGGGGCGGTACTACCCTCGCACAGAGAATCAACGTAAAATGACAGCGTTCGTGCTGTCGTGTTTCGTTGGTGAGTGCGATACCGGAGGCCCAATTAGTCTAGTCAACAGTTCCATACTTGTTGACTAGACTAAAAGATGCAGCAGCATCACTAGGCCGCCATAGTGTGGGTCGCCATACTGCATTGTCTGCATTCGCAGTGAGTATGGTGACCACCACTCTTGGACTCTGCTTATGCTTTCCATCAGGCAGAGTAGAGTCATTTTGGCGGACCAAACATAAAAAAAAAAAAAAAAAACATTTCACCTAAATGACTTGAAAGAATACGACTAAAGGTAACATACATACTGTATAGAATCGAAAGGACTTCAAGTAATTTTTTGTAATAAAATCTCAAATGGACTATATATTATGAAATTAAATGATTTCTACAGAATATAAAGGCATGCAGACAATTGCTCTGAACTTCATTGCAGGCGCTCGCGTAAATTTGAGGGTTTCCTTCGATTTCCTTGGGATCCCATAATTAGATAATGATATGGTGGCCATGGGACCACATGGGGAGCAATACCCTTTCGAATACAAAAAGAATTTTCAAAATCGGTCCACAATTGACGGAGTAATCAATGTACATACATAAAAAAACCGATGAAATTGAGAACCTCCTCCTTTTGGAAGTCGGTTAAAAATATGAAAGCATTCGTTAATGACACGTTCTTCTTACAAAAATCTTATCCATCTGCAAATAAAGTTACACCCATTATATAACTTTTTATTTTTGTTTTGATGTGTGTTTTACGAAAGCGCCTTACCTACCGTAATATAATTTGATCTTATAAGTATATTTGGCTACGGAGTTACGATAATAATTATCTAATAATAAATGAATTAGACTATTTTAAACTAATTTTGACCTAATTTTATGGATTAAATTTTATTGTTTAAACTAGACAACTTGTTTGAGGAATAAAAATAATTACAATGTCTGAATGGCCTAAAATAGCCCGTTTGCTCCCATTTTTTTTGGATTCAGTATGACCACTAGAAAAATGAGTATTTTTTTAAGTTCACCTTTCTAAGCACTGACAACACAGTAGTTATTTTTTGACACGCCTAGAAGGTGAATTTCCTACTGTTTTTATTACAATACCTTTGTGAATTAGTGTGTTTCTTTACATACTCAAAGTGAAATAGTTAATTAGCAATTGTGTTGTTTTAAATATATAACGTTCATTGTGTTTTGGATAAAACTCTACAAATAAAAAGGTAAACCTTTCACTCGAAATGTCAATGTATTACGCTACCATTTTTAGTGAGTGTTTATGTAAACAGTTTGCATACATGGTCATGTATTTTACAATTTGCCGTATAATAATACTGTATAAAATTTGTAATTCCAAACTAACGTGAAAATACATGTTTTGGGCTGGATTATTCATTACAATACGTTGTTTAAATAACAAAGCTTTTATATGTTTAGACGAGAAGGACCTAACTTAGGCAGAGTTTGGTTTCTTAGTAGCATTGTTCAAACATGAGTCATTCATTGATAAATTATTGAGTCTACTTTCGTTAAATAAACAGACCCGTTTTGTATGACTTCTAATAGGTACAGTCAAGTAAATAGTGTAGTTCTTATTACTCCTTTGGGTGATTACAACAGTAAAAACATAATATGCATTCATATACATCTAAATATCTATGAACTCTTTGACTGTATTTATTCATCCATGCAACCCTCCTTTGTATACTTTTCAAAACATCTACATCCTTAGATAGACTAGCAGAGACTGTCTTTAGAATTAAGCTTGTGTCTGCACTCATAGATCGTTGTCTCCCTACCCTTTTCTCATTTTTATTTGGGTTTGTTGCAAAGAAAAATAACAATCTGTGGATCACACAAAGTGTATGAACTAGGAAGCGGTGTGGCGACCGCTTAAACCACTAGGTCATACGTGCAGACAAAGTTATTCAGCTTGTGGGTGTCGTAAGAGCTAAGGGACCAAATTCTGCAAAAAAACATCCAACCATATTTCCGTGGGAGAGCCACGCTTCGGCATGCATGGGCCGGCTCGACCGGAGTGATACCACTGCCTCACAGAAAACCGGTGTGAAACAGCACTTGCGCTGTCTTTCACCGAGTGAGTGAGGATACCGGAGGCCCATACCCCAACCCCTCCCCCTATTTCCCAAAGGCCGGCAACGCACTTGTGGCGCCTCTGGTGTTGCATGTGTGGATGGGTGTCCATGGGCGGCGGTAATTGCTTACCATCAGGCGATACGTCTGCTGACGAAAAGAATCAAGACTGTTAAATGTTGTTGATAATGATTTGATTGCATTACTTCCTGTCTATTTACATAATACGAAAATTATGATGATATTCGTACTCATGTATTCTATTGTTGCATAATTTTACTTTACTACTGCTATTATGTAATTATAATAGTTAACCAGTGCAACCTCATTTGAGTTTCTTATTGCCTGTAGTGTGATGTTTTAAATGTAAACTAAATCGATACAAATAAATTAAATTGGAGTGTCTTCTATTATTACAAACGTAATATTAAAATAACGATACATATACTAAAATAACATTTTTAAAATGTTTGTCTGAACAGCTGGACAGTTCAAAGGAATTAACCTTTGAGTGGTGGCGGCCACTTCACGCGAATCTCGCCGCTGTGGAGCGATTTTGACAGTACTCCCGTACCATTCCCGCCTCTCATTAAATTGCAGATTTCCAATAAAAAATGTATTGGGGCTATATATGATTTTAGTAACATTAGAATGGTCATTAAATAAGCTATGAGATGATGTATAATTGATTATGATTTTAAATAGAATAAGTTAGTAAGTCGAAGGTCAAAGTAGCAAAAGTGATTTTTTCCCCGATGTATTGTATTAAAAGGTGTAATGCTTAAAACTAAAACATGTATTTCAAGTAATATTGGTTCTATTTAATACTACAAACTATAATTAACAATATACGCAGAAAACAGAGGCCTTCTTCATACATTTTTTTTACACAATGAGGTTAACAAAAATGGGCTCAATTTCGGCGGCACGAAATCACGACAAAAAATCGGGCATGTTTACACTTCAAATCTGGGCTACATTGTGGTTCAAGTGGCTTTGGCCGATAATTATTTCAAAGATTAGTTACAGTTCTTGGGATTTAAACTATCAAATGTAAACAAAACTTTAAGTTTACGTTCTAGGAAGACTTTTGAACAAACACTCAAAGTGCCACTTAAAAAGGTACTCGTAAACATTACCTTGAATATCAGATTCTATACAAGTAAATGCCTTCATAACTTTATATTTATGTAGTTTAATATATTTCCTTATATAAAAACATAACAAAAGAGTAGGTTCTCATACAAAAATATTGATAAAATCAAGGTGGAAAGTATACAATTTCTGCTCAAATTTAACAAGTACACGCTATGACATGATGGTATGGTATGGATAAGAGCGCCGGCAGACTACAAATAAATAAATTTTAGAAATAAAATAAAAAATAGTCATGTAAAAAATTACGATAAAAGCAAAAAAAAAAAATCTGCCAAGTGCGAGTCGGACTCGCCCATGAACAAGTAACATTTTTTTTATTTTATTTGTATTGATTGAATGAAAGGTCAATTGCAGTTTACGATTTATGACGTATTAAAAAAAACTACTTACTAGATTTCGTTCAAACCAATTTTCAGTGGAAGTTTGCATGGTAAGTACATCATATATTTTTTTTAGATTTATCATGCTCTTATTTTAGAAGTTACAGGGGGGGGAGGGGGAACACACATTTTACTACTTTGGAAGTGTCTCTTGTGCAAACTATTCAGTTTAGAACAAAATGATATTAGAAACCTCAATATCATTTTCTAAGACCTCTCCATAGATACCCCACGCGTATGGGTTTGATGAAAAAAAAAATTTTGAGTTTCAGTTCTAAGTATGGGGACCCCCAAAATTAACTGTTTTTTTTTCTAATTTTGTGTGAAAATCATAATGCGGTTCACAGAATACATCTACTTATCAAGTTTTAACATTATAGGTCTTATAGTTTCGGAAAAAAGTGGCTGTGACATACGGACGTACAGACGGACAGACAGACAGATATGACGAATCTATAAGGGTTCCGTTTTTTACCTTGGCACGGAACCCTAAAATGAGTTTTGCACCAGATATAACATATAAAAAAACACATTAAAAAGAAAGTTTTGCACATATATATAAAAAACAATATATACGGTCGAATTCAGGAAATCCTCCTTTTTTTGAAGTCGGTTAAAACACAATAAAAAAGCACCAAGCTCGATATAACCCTACAAAGTAAATAATACGTGTATAAAACATATTAAAACAATATATACGGTCGAATTCAGGAAATCCTCCTTTTTTTGAAGTCGGTTAAAACACAATAAAAAAGCACCAAGCTCGATATACCCCTACAAAGTAAATAATACGTGTACAAAACATATAAAAACAATATATACGGTCGAATTCAAGAAATCCTCCTTTTTTTGAAGTCGGTTAAAACACAATAAAAAAGCAACAAGCTCTATATACCCCTACAAAGTAAATAATACGTGTACAAAACATATAAAAACAATATATACGGTCGAATTCAGGAAATCCTCCTTTTTTTGAAGTCGGTTAAAACACAATAAAAAAGCACCAAGCTCGATATACCCCTACAAAGTAAATAATACGTGTACAAAACATATAAAAACAATATATAAGGTCGAATTCAGGAAATCCTCCTTTTTTTTGCAGTCAGTTAAAACACAATAAAAAAGCCATGCCCACAATAATCCACACTAACCCAACAGCTCAAAAAAATAATGGTCATGGCATCGTTCGCGTACCGTTGAATACCTATATCTGGCCGCGAGAATTAGGTATTTTTTATTTCGTGTCCTAACACGTTGTAACCGGAATTCTCACAAAAGTAAAGCTTAATACATGTGTAAATATTAATGTATTTTATGTTACAAACAATAAATATCACACACAAGAACATTTTAGAATGTAATTCTATGATTTACGTTTAGAAAATGGCGGAGTCAGTGACCAATGTTTGCAAAATGTTGCGATGTTGATAGAAATCTTTGTTTAAGACACAATCTAACCATTATTAAATGTTTAGTACTTACCCATCCATGTTCACAGGCCGCAGCACACACTTTAACACAATTTAAATTGAAACAAAAGGCAACCAAAGATTCACTGAAAAATCGACCGCTCACCGCAATGTTCGTCGCCGAAAAAGATCGATTTAAAACGGCACTCGACGTACTAGAGTACACTAAGGACATTATAATGCATCGCTAGAGTATTCTCTACGCAATAGTAAAGTGCGACAAGGATGCAACTATTAGAGGGCAGTTAAACTAACGCTTCAAAAAGACCGGGAAATTTGAACCAGATTTGGGTCTTCAACGTTTCCGAGAAAAATGGTATTAACCAGATAATGGTTTTGAACGTTTCAGAGGTTAATAAATATAAGAAACAGCTTAAGCTACGGGCTCCCACACATAACTGCGATACAATGCGGCATGAAGTTCTTGCGGTGCATTTGTGCGAATTCGCAGTGTGTGGGAGCCCTATGAGAGCAAGGGAGCAGAAAATGCGCCTGTGTTTATGCAAACACTTGTGCACTACAGAGACGTGCGGAGAAGAGTGGACAACTGCTTCTAACGGCCGACCAGATCTACGAACACTATAAAACTACGTACGAGGTGCAAACACATAAGAAGACCTATCAGGAACCAAGTGCACAAAACCCAGCAAGCCCTCGTTTTAAATTTGATTGTAACCCGCCAACCTTAGAAGACATAGAAATCCAAATTAGTAGGAAAAATTCAAAATCAGCTCCAGGACCTGATGGTATACCATATATAGTATATAAAAAATGTCCATCAGTGCGTAAACACCTTCTAAGTATATTCAGCAAGATCTGGTCGAACAAGGAAATACCAGCAACCTTTGGCAGAGCTAATTTTGTCCTCATTCCTAAGAAAAGTGAAGTAGTAGATCCCAGGGACACTAGACCCATAGCCCTAACCAATACAATTTCTAAAATATTTTTCTCCTGTCTTCAATTAAAAATAATACAGTATATGTCCAACAATAATTACTTCAGACCAAATTACCAGAAAGGGTTCATGCCCGGAATCTCTGATGTCTGGAACATAACTCATTACTTTCGGAAAGTCTCAAAGATGCTAGGAAAAATGAAAGGCAAATTACAGTCTGTTGGATAGATTTAGAAAATGCCTTTGGCTCAGTACAGCACGAGCTTATGTTATTTGCCTTGAAATGGTATAACTTCCCGCCAACAGTTTGTGAAATAATTGCATCATACTACAGTAAATTAAAATTTGTAATCACAGCAAAAGAGGGACATACGAAACCCCTCGAATACAGAGTAGGGTTGTTCCAAGGTTGCTGCTTATCGCCAGTAGTATTTAATACAGTTATAAATATATTAATAGATAATATCGCAACATGCAAAAAGAGGTGGGGCTATCGGTTTAAGGTCAATGGAAAATATACGGAATCCATCTTAGCGTTCGCAGACGACCTTGCGATCATTACACGTAATCCAAAGCAGTGCCAAGAACTACTGCGTAAGGTAGATGACTTCTGTACCTGGACGGAGGGAATGAGGACAAAACCTAGCAAATGCTATTGCCTTTGTCTGGGCCGGCGAGGCACCAGGTATACCTCATATGACCCCGGGATTACTATTGGTGGAGAAAGTGTTTCAATAATATCAGAAACCGTGCCCTTTAAATTCCTTGGAAGAAAGATAGACTACAAAGGTCGTACTCCATCTATAAACGTAATAGTCGATGACTTCGTAAAAGACATTGACAAGGTAGACCAACAGCCAATTAGTAACGTAAAAAAAGCTTGGATTTACGACAACTACTTAACATCACGTCTCAACTGGCCGTTTCTAGTATATGATATAAACCAGAAGCACATAAGAACACTGGACGCGAAAGTCACTAAGACATTGAAGTCGTGGCTCGGGCTAGCACCGTCTGCAGACCCGTCAACGTTGTACAGGAGCTCGAATAATTTTGGAATGAAATTAAAAAAACCTTCGGAACTCTACAAACACCTAAGAGTTACCAAAATGCATGTCTTGTCAAAATCCCAAGACGAAATCGTTAGATCCCTTCCAAAAGACAAAAATTCATCAGAGCTAGAGTCACGGCTCCAATTCCACAAAAAATTCATGGTGGGTACGCAGTCCAGTAGAGTTGGTTTGGGTAATGCTAGAAGACAGACCGACAAAGAGATAACAAAATCTTTCATACAACAAGATGAAAACGAGACCTACAAGGTGCACGCAATGAACCTAGAAATGCAGAATGAATGGTTAACTCTAGGAGAATTTTGTATCCCACCAGCTTTGAAATGGCGCACACTTTTATATGATTGGTCACCCGCCCTGTTAAAATTCTACCTCAACGCCTTTCAATTAACTCTCCCCGATCAAAGCAACCTTGTAAGGTGGGGAAAAGCTACAGAAAAGGCTTGTACGATGTGCAATGCGGCAGTAGGTACAGCCAGGCACTTACTGACAGGTTGTAAGGCGCTATTAGACCGGGGTCATTATTCACGTCGCCATGATAGGGTATTACTCATCATACGCGAAGCTATGAGTTTATCACTGGCGAGAGCGAAAAAAGGAATAACAACAAACATAAAAACTAACATCGCGTTTGTAAAGGAAGGCTCAACAAAAAAGACTTCACTCACACAAAAGCCGTACTCAATTATAAATACCGCCAGTGACTGGACATTATTAGTGGACACGTATGAAAATCACTGCAGAATACCGGAGGATATCTGTGCCTCGGCGTCCAGACCGGACATATTTCTTTATGCAATGTCAATTAAGCGTGTAGTACTAGTAGAACTCACGGTGCCGTGGGAAACGAACATCCCTAAAGACCACGCTTTAAAAAGAAACAAGTACTTTGACTTAACCAACGAAATAACTAAAAATGGTTATGTCGTTGCGCTGTATGCCGTGGAAGTGGGCGCGAGGGGTATACCAGCGAAATCCCTCTATAACCTGCTTAAAGACCTTGGATTGCCAAGAGCTTCAGTAAGCTCTTTTCTTGAACGAATATCCAAAGCGGCATTGCTAGGCTCACTTCAAATATGGTTAGGTAGAGGGGGTAACACGGCGGATAGTGGAGGTGAGCGTTGACGCGTCGTAAGGAGTGCTCCTTAAACCTAAACCTGGGTCGCAATTCCCAGGCACTGTCGAAGTCGCATGTGTTGCCCCCATCTATCACGCGATGGACCCGGCACCCGCACGGTGAATCCATGGAACGCTAAGAAATAGGTCTCTCCTGCGTAGTTTGCTGAGTCACTGAGTCTCTGTTGAGACAGGCCGCCGTGGCCGAAATAGGCCAGGAGAACATCGCTCAAGTGAATACAAAAAATCTAATGTCATTTATTTCAATTAGCCAGTGAGTGGCAGCATCTTTTAAATGTCATTGTTTACAGACAATCCCTAAATAACGCCCAACCTATCACCACTTCTTAGTGAATTTAAAAAATAATGGCGAAACAAACTCCAGCATATACTTAAAATAATTTTAATCAACTACTAAATCTTTTGTTTTCAGCACCATGGCTACCATGACGGAGCAGTACGGTACCACGGGCACCCTCACTCTGAAGTGGGACCCTCGAAATTTAGAGATACGGACCATGTCCGTGGAGAGGACCCTAGAGCCGCTTGTACTCCAAGTTACCACCCTGGTGAACAGCAAGGATCGGGATGCCAAGAAGAAACGACGTGAGTCTATTTTGCAATTTTTTTTTCGCGTAACCCTATTTTTTAACCGACTTCAAAAAAGGAGGAGGTTCTCAATTCGACTGTATTTTATATACTCGATTTTTTTATGTTTGCTACCTCAGAACGGCGATTTTTTTTTTTATTTGAAAGCTGGTGCTTCCCGTGTGGTCCTTTTTCAATTTGGACCAGTTCTTGAAGTCGGTTTATTTTCTATTTTTTTTTTAACAAAATTAGTGCCAGTATAACTCCCACCAAAGGGGCCGTTCACTTAAACACTATAGGGGGGCGGGGGGGCCTTGGCTTTGCTTATTTTTGATGACATGGGGGGCGGGGGGGTCTAGATAGTGATTACGTCAGCAGTATTTATTTACTTTTTTTACACATATGGCAACCTACACATTGTCAATGTTTAAAACCAAACACATTTTTCATGATTCCCACAAATGATGCATACTCCCTTGGAAATAAATAGGGGAATTACCGCGCGCTATTCATATAACTATTTTTTATCCTGTTAATCTATTGTTTCGTTAAGACTGACAATTTGACGCACGCAAAATGTAAGCAAAGCAAATTATTGTTTGTGTGTAACACAAACATTAATTTGCTTTGCTTACAATACGTTAATCCTTTTTCACCAAAGTTGAATTGTTTCATATAAAGATGTTTCAAATAGACAAATACAAATATACCAAGAAACTGTAGCAAGTTTTAAAAAAAGACATACAACTACGAAAGTACAAAATGTGCAGAAATCAGTTAGCCTTTTTTTTTGGTGCGGAAATGCCCTCGGATACCACAAACTGGTTGCTATGTCGGGCTCGAACCGACTAAAAACCGCACACCATCTCGGGTACTAGAAGCCGGGGAACCACGTGCACTCTCGGAAGGAAATCCCTGAAAACCCGACGTACATCGGGCCATCTACGGTTTGTAGATGGCCCCTTCCTGTGTAGGAACCTTGATGCTCATTTTCTATTTAGAAAAGGGCGCGAGCACTATGTAGAAATCGCACCGCCGCCCCGGCCTGCTTCTGCTAGGGTGACTGGTGGCATCACCTGTCACTCCAGGCTTGCGCTTATGGAGGACGGAGATCGTTTTGCGATCTCCGGCGCCCGAGTCGTCTGCGGCGGTACCTGGCCCGTTCCTGGGCCTGGCGGAAAGGAAGAGTTTCAAACCTCTCTCGGTCCCGCTCCTCCGTCTTCTTCGCAAGCATAACTAGCTCGCAGAAAGAAACGGCAGAATTCTACGAGGTCTCGCTCCGCCATATGGCCTATACGCAATCATGTAAGGGAGCGAGAGAGTCCCCCCTCCGATGGCCGCCACGAGATCACGCCTAGGCTCTTCCCACGCCGGACATTCTGCCAGCGTGTGGAGTGCCGTGTCCACGGTCTGTCCATCGCAGTGGTGGCAGTCAGACGTTGGCTCCTTGTGGATCAGACACAGGTGCTCTCCCTCCGAAGCATCCTTGCCCAGATCACCTGTGTCAGCCGGTATGAGAATTTCCCGTGATTGAGCCAATCCTCCATAACGGGTCTTACCGCCGCAATAACGGCGTGCCCAAGAAATTAGTTAACAATAAGTAAAATACTGTTCATTTTCCTAAAATACTGTTAAATATTATTTTCAGACCTAAATATACCTTATTTCTTGTAAAAAAAGTTGGCAACCCTAAGAACTAATAATATAAGCTCTGTTTAGTTTGGGACTAGATGGCGTTGTGTGTTAGGTGTCCAAAATATTTAATTATTTAGTAATGTTTACGTAAGCATGGGAGTTAAGAGCTTTGCTTACTTTTGCTGACATGGGGGGTGGGGGGGAAAATAATTGTAATAAATCTGCTTACGTAATACTTGAACGGCCCCAAAGTCGATACAATCATTTCAGGCATTTTTGATTTTTTGATGTGAGTATTGTATATAGTTTCTTATGAAAAAAAAGCTGTAGTTAGCTTTTATCTAAATAAAAGCTGATATTTGAAATTACAAACACACACTTCAATTTTTTTTGTGTGTGTGCATCTACGTTGTCCCCGTGCGAAGCCTAGATGGGTCGATAATTTAAAATTAATTAAAAAAAAGCCTATACGTCTCGGGACGGCCGACATAAGTGATAAGTTAAACGAATCTAAGTTGAACTATTTACGGCTATCGCTGTGGGTTAGAGTGAGAGGGGAGGAGCCTGCCTACCGCTGCCGTATGCGTGAGAGAAAGGGAAGACGGGCGCCGTAACGCGTTACGTAACGGTTTATTTGTTCTCCTATAACAAGTTATCACTTCAAAAAAGTATTTTCGAATAAATGAGCTTATCAATTCATCTGATTATAATTATTTTTATTTATTTTTAGCTGGCAAGTCTAAACGCGCCAGTGCTTTAGTGGCCACAGTGGAGAGAGCAACCGAGATCTTCATTGAGAGAGGTCAGACCATCGCGTATGAGAATCCGGAGATCACCCAACAGATGCTGCAAGCCGTCGAGGAAGTTAGGAAAGCTGGTGAGTCACTCTCTTACTAAAATATATGTATGTCGGAAACGAGTATTTTCCGTGCACAAAATCAAGTAGGTACAAAGAATCTTTCATATGATGAAACAGAACTAAATAACACACTCACAAACACACACACACACACTCACTCGCATCCAAACACATTACACACGAAAACACTCAACCACAGATGAATGAACACAGTTACCACATATAATTAAAGGGGCTTTTATTTTAGTTTTAATTGTTTGTTCTAAAACTTGTATTGTTTTTTATTTTATATTATTATTCTTTTTATGATATGATATTTATATCTTAACTAAATTATGTACCTAATATTTATGTATAAATATTCTATAAGCTGGAACCGCTGTCCTTCTGAAAGTGATGGTGCTAATTTCTGTTGTTGTTTCATTAAGCAAAGCAAAAAATTAAATTATCTTTTTTGTCAATCTGTAGAACGTCGTTTGACTTGATGAACAGTTCTTTTTAGTTTGATTTCTAGTGTTGTGTAGAGAGATTTAGAACGGCAGAATTAGCACCAATGAATAATGTAAAATCTGGTCGTGGTTGCCGCGATACAAGCCTCGAGCTTAGTGCGGAAACCGTCGATAAGTTTAAACTTGTAATTTGTTGTTGTACAAATAACTAAAAAAAAAATAAAAAAAATCATCTCCATTGTCAAGAAGGTAACTTAAAGTGGAAACAACGAGCCGTAAGGTAGTTCCTAGACTTGTTGTCCGTGCGGTGGCTGCTGTGGCTGTTTCACACCGGTTTTCTGTGAGGCCGTGGTATCACTACGGTCGAGCCGGCCCCAATCATGCTGAAGCGTGGCTCTCCTACGTTTAAAATTATATTATTCTGAATATATGTTTGTTTTCAGGTGCTTGTATGTCTGTGTGTGCCCGTGAGTTCTCTTCGGAGCCCTGCGCTTCATCTGTACGATCTGGAATGGTCCGCGCAGCCAGGTGAGTTGATCTCTGTTTTTCTTCTTTCTTTTTTTAAAAGACAAAATCTCATTAGGAACCTGTGTACCTGGATGGATGGAGTACCTGGATGACCGGATGTTTTTTTTTTATAAATGGGTTTTTTGGCAACATTGGGACTATCCAAACGCCAGCTTTTTGTTATTTTTCTTCCAATAGTTTAATGGCGCCCTCTCTTGGTACGCCCTGATACTGTTTATTCTGCTGCTTATTCCAGTATAATTTAATGTAGTTCGCTCGAGTTGCGATAGATGGCGCTAGATGTACATTCATTGTATATATGTGATTGTTAAAAACACGAATAAAACGACATTTTCTAAAAATGACGTAGGTAGTAGAGCCACGCTGATTTCAGCACGAATGGGCCGGCTCGACCGGGGCGGTACTACCCTCGCACAGAAAATCAACGTAAAATGACAGCGTTCGTGCTGTCGTGTTTCGTTGGTGAGTGCGAGACCGGAGGCCCAATTAGTCTAGTCAACAAGTTCCATACTTGTTGACTAGACTAAAAGATGCAGTAGCATCACTAGGCGGCCATGGTGTGGGTCGCCATACTGCATTGTCTGCATTCGCAATGACTATGGTGACCACCACTCTTGGATTCTGCTTATGCTTTCCATCAGGCAGAGTAGAGTCATTATGGCGGGCCATACATAAAAAAAATAAATGAATTCTAGCTAGATCGATTTATCGCCCCCGAAAACCCCTGTATACAAAATTTCATGAAAATCGTTGGAGCCGTTTCCGAGATGTCGCGGGGGTATGTACTTTAGGTAGTAGTCCGACCGCCAGCTACAAATTTTACCAAAAAAAACCGACTTCAATCTGGACCAATAAATGGGACCATTCGGGAAGCACCAGCTTTCAAATAAAAAAAGAATCATCAAAATCGGTTCACCGTCGAAAGTTCCAAGTCGAAAGTTATGAGGTAACAAACATTTAAAAAAAACAGTCGAATTGAGAACCTCCTCCTTTTTTTGAAGTTAAAAACTCATCCAAATCCATAACTCGTCTTGGAACTAGGAATAAAATTTAAAGTCTGTTGGAAACACGTGTAGTAGCGCGCGCAGGTTTGCACAGGACTAAGCGCGCGCTCAGGAGTGGCGCGAGTAATCGCTCATCGTATTTGCACACTCGCTTATAGCCCAGCGATGAAACTATCGAAACCACACACTCGCTTCCCGCTGATCACCAACTCGTTTATAGTTTGTAGTTCTACTCGTTTCTCGTTCATCGTCGGCGGTCGGACCACTGCCTTACAAACATACATGAAACGGACACAAAGAACACCCATACTTAGAACAACAATTTGTAGTTCACACAAAGTGTTGTCCCTTGTGAGATTTGAACCCACAACACTTGGCGTAGCGACCGTGCAGCCCAAACAGTTGAAATAATTTCGTCCTTGTCTAAAGTTGCGTATTGATTGTTGGCAACTCTTCAGAAAATCGCCAACTTTTGTTTCCATTGTGTCTACACCGAGTCGCCAACAATTTGAAAAACATTCCAACTAAGTGTCTCCACAGAGCCAATAAATATATGCAACAAGCATATTCTTTTGATTTTTACCGCCAAAAACAGAAACACGGTGCCCAACATTTGTTGACAACACAAAAGTTACCAACTTTTGTTCGGTGGAGACTCGGCTTAACGATGTGGTTACTGATTTTTGTTTTTTTTTCTTTGTAGAGGGTTGCTGTCAGCGGTGACCAGACTACTGATCCTGGCAGATATGGTTGATGTCCATTTGCTGCTCACCAAACTGAATACTGTAAGTTTTTCTATATATATCACTAGCTGACCCACGCAACCTCGTTGGCCCGCCAGGCAAGATCACCTCGCCTGGTCGTAGGATCCTCCCTTTGTGTTGGAGGGACATAATCAGCCGTTCCTCCACATTTTCATTCTCTAGTGCAAAAAACAGAATTTTTATTTAAAATATAATTAAACCAACTTAAACTTAATTTCCAGGTGGAGAACGACCTGGACAAGTTAAAATCGGCCTCGTCCCAGTCGGAACTGCTGGAGTCGGCTCGCCAGTTCGGCCGCTCGGCCTCCGAGCTGGCAGCCCAGGCCGCCAAGAGACAGAAGGAGCTGAAGGAGCCGAGGATGAAGGACGAACTGGCTGCGGCCAGGGCTGTGCTCAAGAAGCATTCCACTATGCTACTCACTGCCTCCAAGGTAGGTTTCCATGAAGTTGGTGATCATTGATCTATGACGTCACATATGATTTGCATGTGATAGGTACTAGGATTGTATAACAGTCAGGAGTTAAGAGCAGAAGGTAGCTCAGCTAATTAGACAATCACAAATTATAACGAAAAAAAAACGACTTCAAGAACTTCACCAAATTGAAATGGGACCACACGGGAAGCACCAGCCTTCTAGTAAAAAAGAATCATCAAAATCGGTTCACCCAGTCGAAAGTTCTGAGGTAACAAACATAAAAAAAAAACAGTCGAAACGATAACCTCCTTCTTTTTTAGCCTGTCTCGGTGGCGCAGTGGTAGCGTATGCAACTGCTGTGCTTGAGGTCTCGGGTTCGATTCCCAGGTCGGATCAAATGTTTTTATGATCTGCAAATATTTGTTTCGGAGTTTGGGTGTTTTCTATGTATAATATGTATGTATTTACAAAAAAAAATGTTTCTATGTGTTTATATCAGTTGTCTTGTACTCATAACACAAGCTCTGCTTAGCTTGGGACTAGATGGCTTTGTGTGTTAGATGTCCGAAAATAAAATATATTTTTGAAGTCGGTTAATAACGTCCCCATTTTTTTTAAGTCGGTTATAATATATTGTAATGAACTTGTCTTTTAAAAGTACTAGGCCACCATGACTAGCAGGAGCTAAGAGTTTGTCATGTATGTAGCGAGACCCGATCTTGTGTATCGCAATAGACTATGTGCCTAGATTCATTTTTTTAAATGTATGAGCCTGTTCAGAATGACTACTCTGCCTGATGGAAAGTATAAGAAGAATCAAAGAGTGGTGGTCACCATACTCATTGCGAATGCAGCAAGGTGACCCACACTATAGCGGCCTATTGAGATGTTTCTGCTATTTCAGGAAATGCTGTAATTTTAGGTGCGTCATATGTTAAAAGTACTAGGCTACCATATCTTGCAGGAACTAATATCATAACATATACAGGTGTACGTCCGTCACCCGGAGTTAGCGGCTGCTAAGGCCAACCACGACTACGTGCTTCGAGCGGTTTGTTCAGCCGTAGACACGATCTCGTTTATATATTATGAGCCTAACAAAGTGACTCTACTCTGACTGATGGAAAGCATGAGCAGAATCCAAGAGGGTGGACACCATACTCATTGCGGATGCAACAAAGCAGCATGCTGACCCACTCTTTGACAGCCTATTAAGATGCTTCTGCATCATTGGGCCTCCGGTCTCGAACTCACCACGAATGCTGTCATTTTACCGTGGGAAAGCCACGCTTCGGCAGAATGGGCCGGCTCGAACGGAGTGATACCACGGCCTCACATAAAACCGGTGTGAAATAGCGCTCGCGCTGTGTTTCACCTAGTGAGTGAGGATACAGGAAGCCCAGATCACCACCCCCCCTCCCCCAAAGGCTGGCAACGCACTTGTGACGCCTCTGGTGTTCCGGGTGTCCATGGGCGGCGGTAATCGCTTACCATCAGGTGATACGATTGCTCGTTTGCCCCCCCTATTTCATAAAAAAGTTATTTATATGTTAAAAGTACTAGGCTACCATAACTAGCAAGAGCTAAAAGCGTGTCATGTCTACAGGTGTACGTCCGTCACCCGGAGTTAGCGGCTGCTAAAGCCAACCGCGACTACGTGCTTCGTGCGGTTTGTTCAGCCGTGGACACGATCTCGTGCGTGGCCAAGGGACAGTCGGCTCCAGCTGCCCGAGTGTCTGATGGACCTGGCGAACTGGCGCAGGCGCTCGACGACTTTGATGTGAGACCTCCTTATATTTACTACACTCCTGGTCGTAGATACTCTGGTATTGGCATTTCTAAAAAATTTTTTTCAGTCATTAATACTATAACCATCTTAATTTTTGTTTCTTTCTTTTAATTTATTAAAAAAAAACATTTCTTTTGCCTCGTAAATCTAATTTTCAACTTATGTAATTCCAAAATCTCAAAAGGGAGGATTTTTTTAATAACTTACAAATAAACTTCAATATATATAAAAATCAATGCCACTTTTCGTTGTAATGTTATAACTCAAGAACGGGCTCACCTATCCAAACCAAATCTTTAGGCTTTGTTCGAACTATTTAGTAGATGGTTTATGTGAAGTTTGCACAAAATCGGTCGAGCGGTTCTTCATTTATCACATTTTTTGTAATAACCGAAATACACGCGGACGGAGCCGCGGGCAACAGCTAGTTTTAATAATATATTGGTCCAGCCAATCGCATGTTGTTTCTTCGTTACACAGAGTTTTTAATATTCCTAAATAAAAAGCAATTGTTTTTTGTTTTAAAAAAGCCATACAAAACTACAAAAAAATAATCATTAATGTTATAAAATGCGGTTAAAATGTTCCTTTTTTATAATTTTAGTGATTTACGAACATGTGTACGTGCACGTACGCACTCGTACACGCAAATTTTTAACCGAAAATACTAAAATTGTTTAAATCATCTAATAGACAATACCAAAGTATATTTATACTAGCTGCTGCCCGCGGCTCCGCCCGCGTATATGTCGGTTATCGCGGCAAATATATGTGTTATTCTGATGTATAAGCTATTACTGTAAAGTTTCATCCAAATCCATTCAATAGTTTTTGCGTGAAAGAGTAACAAACATACACACTCACAAACAAGTGTGATTAAGTAGGATTAATTGTTTGCTTTTACCCGTGACTCCCCGCGTGTATGTCAGTTATTGCGATAAACAGTAGCCTATGTCTTTCCTCAAGAATCAAAGTATCTCTATGCTAAATTTCATTGAAATCGGTGTAGCAATTTAGCCGTGTTACGCGGAGTACCTTCGGTTTATAATATTAGAGGAGTGAGAAGTTTTCCATGTCCTGTATATCTGTAGGAGCGCATGGTGATGGAGCCGCTGGCCTACTCCGAAATGAGGACCAGACCCTCGCTGGAGGAGCGCTTGGAGTCCATCATCTCTGGAGCCGCGCTCATGGCCGACAGCTCCTGCACCAGGTAACACCACAGCTTTTTTGTGAGCTAGCAGTAAACTTCACTGCACAAATGTGTTGTGGGTACGAATCTGTTTGGCCCTGCAAAAATTACTCTTCTTTGCCTGATGGAAAGCATAAGCAGAATCCAAGAGTGGTGGTCACTATACTCATTGCGAATGCTGACAATGCAGCATGGTGACCCACACCATGGCAGTCCTGTGATGCTTCTGCATCATTGGGCCTCCGGTCTCGCACTCACCAACGAAACACGACAGCACGAACGCTGTCATTTTACGTTGATTTTCTGTGCGAGGGTAGTATTTTTTATTTTTAAAAAGACAACTCCCGCATTAGGAATAAACATCCTGTGTCGCGGGGGACTTTACAGACATACATGAAACGGACACAATAACACAAACAAAAACGCCCAAACTCAGAACAACAATTTGTAGATCGCACAAAGTGATGTCCCGTGTAGGATTTGAACCCACAACACTTGGCGAATTGGCAAGCGGCGCGGCGACCGCATAAACCACTAGGCTAACCGTGCAGTCAAATTATTGCAGTCAAATTAGTGCAGTCAGTATTAAATTAGCATTGCTCTACTACCTATATTTTTTTAATTTGGGTCTAAATAGCAATGTAGTATGTTCCCATTATCATCAAAGTTGTTACTAGTCCATTGCTGAATATCTTAGAAAATAAATTTTGGTCTGCTATATACTCGTATACTGGTATATATATAGGTTGGTATAGGGCTTGTGTCAAGTGTTCCTTCTCTTCGCAGTGCTGTTGTCCTGGTAGTTTGATCTCTTAGTCGGCTCTTACGACACCCACAGCGTGAATAGGGGTGCTGAAACTATGTATTCTTTATCAGTCACCACACGTACAGTTATTTTTAAGTAAAACTTGTTTACGCACGCCTGACTTGGGGAGTAAGCTGGTGAATACGTTAAGAAAAGTGTGATCGGCCGAGGCGAACGGAACTTGAGAGAGAGATATAAGTTAGTGAAGATAGAAAGGGTTACGTTTCGTATATTGCGGTGGGGGCAAGAGAGAGAAATACGAGCACACTTTTTTTTGACATTTCACACACAACGCCATCTAACTTCAAACTAAGCAGAGCTTGTATTATGATAGCTAGATTGACTGATAGAATATATATATACTTTTTTTGTAAATACACACATCAAAAGTGTCTAGGGATCAACATATATTTTTGCAATAACTTTTCTCCTGATTGATATTAATTAAAATTTTCTTTAAGGATTCATCAAATAAAGTGTTTTCGTTTGTCACAGTAACGATAAACCAAGTCACCTTTGCATTAATAAAGAAATTTGCCATTTTCCTAATAAAAGGATTTTTGACATTTGAACCACTAACATTAAAGTTCGAAAAAAAGACTGAAATAACAGTTTTCTTTAAAATTTTATTAGGTAACTTAAACAATTAATAATCCGTGTTTCTACCGCGAACACTAACAACACAAGAACATCGGTTTGGCATACTCAAAATGAGTTCATCCAAATCACGCTGTGGAATGGCCGCCCATGTTCGTTGCAACAACAAAAGAAGGTCTTCTTGCGACTGGATACCCTCCATATTCGGCAGAGCTCTTCTCTGTAGCATATCCCATGCATGCTCAATCGGGTTCAAGTCTGGCGACTGAGCAGGCCAGGGCCAAATGCAACATCTCAATCTCAAGAAATCCGCATAAAAATGCTTGATCCCTAGACACTTTTGATGTGTGTACATATTATACACAGTAAACGCCCAAACTCCGAAACAAACATTTGCAGATCGTTAAACATTTAGTCCGACCCGGGAATCGAACCCGAGACCTCAAACACAGCAGTCGCATACGCTACCACTGCGCCACCGAGGCAGTAGATATTTCGCTCATAGCTAGTTATAAAGAAGTTTTACTTCAGTATATGGGCCTGCCAAAGTGACTCTACTGTGCCTCATGGAAAGTATAAGCAGAATCCAAGAGTGGTATATTCTAATGTAATATTATTATTTCTCCCCAGGGATGAACGTCGTGAACGCATCGTGGCTGAATGCAATGCAGTACGACAGGCTCTTCAAGATTTACTCCACGAGTATATGGCCAATGTGAGTTTCAACCCAATAATACTTGTATTAAGGTCCAATTTCCTTTCATCCGTAGTTCATTAATGTATGCTACATCTATATTCTATAGTATTTCTGTAACCCTGGTACTTTATATCGATGACGTAAATATAACAGGTTTATTTTACCTGATCTGCCTGTGATCTGTAAGCTGGTTGAAACATCAGGCAAATCATGATATAAGAATACTCTTGCATATAAGGTCTAATTTCTCTTCGACCATAGTTCATTAATGTATGCAACATCTACACTATTTCTATGACCCTGGTACTTTATATCCACGACGTGAATATAACAGGTTGATTTTACCTGGTCTGTTTGTTATTGTAACATGTTTAAAAGAACCACATCGCCCTCAAAAGTCCCAAAAACTAAAGAGGGGGTTACCGAGGTCCTCTCTGTCACCCACTTCTGAGGTAGGGGACACCGATTAATATAATTATATTACATACAAACTAGCTGTGCCCGGCGGTTCTTTTGTACCTTTGCAACAACCGCGAGTTAAAAAAGTAGCCTAAGTTACTCCTTATATTATGATCTATCTGCCAGTGTAAGTCCCGTAAAAATCAATCTTGCCGCTCCAGAGATAACTTGAACAAACAGACATAAATTTATAACCATTGATGTTTGATGTAAGTACCGTATATGTACTTTCATATACATTTAGTGAAAAGAACAAACAGACACTGCAATTTTATTTGTTTATAAAGATAAATAAAATTGAAAATGTGTTTTTAAATTTTTGTCCCCGGAACGGCTGGACCGATTTTAACGGGACTTCCACTGGCTGATATCTAATGTCGTAAGGAATTACTTAGGCTACTTTTATTTTAGAACAAAATGAAAACAATACAAAAAAACTTATTCTTGCAGCTAGTTTTGTCTAATTTTTCTTCTCATGTTACTCCTTAAAAGGCCGGCAACGCACTTGTGACGCCTCTGGTGTTGCGGGCGGCGGTAATCGCTTACCATCAGGCGATACGTCTGTTCGTTTACCCCCTATTCTATAAAAAAAAAAACTGTTCCCAGACCGGCAAACCTGAGCAGTCGGCTGGTCTGGAGCGCGCCATAGAGAACATGTGCCGTAAGACCCGCGACCTGAGGAGACAGCTCAGGAAGGCGGTCGTCGACCACGTCTCGGACAGGTAAGACTAACTCTATAGCTGTTCTGTGCGCCTGGTAATTTGAAAATGTGGCACTCCGGGACTGCCGCGGTAAAGCTATTGCATATTTATTTATTTTTGATTTATGCTGTATTTTTTTTCTTTGAACGTTAATACTTACGGGGTGCACATGCGGTGAGTGTAGCATTATAAAGATATGATACATAGATACCTATACACCTATATACTTTCTTACAAACAGCTGCTTACGTATTCGTCCAATTTCGGAGCAGCTCGTCTCGATCCGTGCGAGCTTCATAGGCGGAGTGGGGGATGTTAGGTTTTATTTTCGTTACGGAATTTCTTGATTCGGTCGCCGCGCTCAAAGCCTGCGATAAAAGCTAGCAATCGCTTAAAAACAATCTCTTATGTCGCGTAACCTCGTTAGTAAATGGTCGTCGACCACGTCTCGAACAGGTAAGACTAACTCTATAGCTGTTCTGTGCGCCTGGTACTTTGTAAATGAAAAAACACAAAAAAGAATAACTTTGTGTCGCGGAAGTTTATCAAGTAGACGATGTAGCTTCCTGTTACACATTTGCGTCCCCTGTTACGAATTGATATCATTGTACTTTGTCCTAGGCGGGAACGGAACCCACGATAGTACAAGAACCGGTGAAGATCGATTTACACATATGTAATTACCAGATCAAACTTTTTTTTTTTTTTTAACATCAGTATGTATTGTTCACAGTTTCCTAGAAACCAACGTACCTTTATTGGTGCTGATGGAAGCAGCTCGCAATGGAAACGAAAAAGAAGTAGAAGAATATGCTCTGGTCTTCACTGAACACGCCAACAAGCTTGTAGAGGTTCGTATACTGCAATCCCACTCACGTTCCCACTGCTGGGACTATAGTCCACTATCGGCTGGACTGCCTCTCCATATGAAGGAGGTTTTGGGATACTTATACCATGATGTCCAGACGGTTAATATAGTTTGTGTCAAGTGTTCCTTCTCTTCGCAGTGCTGTTGTCCTGGTAGTTTGCATTCTTAATACATTCATTGTCCATGGGCGAAGATACCGTGGGAAAGCCACGCTTCGGCATAAATGTGCCGGCTCGACCGGAGTGATACCACGGCCTCACAGAAAACCGGTGTGAAATAGCCCTTACGCTGTGTTTCACCGAGTGAGTGAGGATACCGGCGGCCCATACTACCAACCCCTCCCCTCATACCCCTCCACATCTCTCAAAGACCGGCAACACACTTGTGACGTTTCTGGTGTTGCGGGTGTCCATGGGCGGCGGTAATCGCTTACCATCAGGCGATACGTCTGCTCGTTTGCCCGCCTATTCCTTAAAAAAATCAATTACTATCAGGTGACCCATCTGCACCTATCTATAATTTTTAACCGACTTCAAAAAGGAGGAGGTTCTCAATTCGACTGTATATATATATTTTATGTGTGTTCGCGGATAACTTCGTCGTTTATGAACCGATTTTGATGATTCCTTTTTTAATGGAAAGGAGATATCCCAGCGGTGGTACCATGATAAGGACACTAAGATCTGATGATGGCATCTAAAGGCGCGTCTCCAGCGAAATTGTTGGCAATATCAATGTTTCCACAGAGCCAATAAATATCTGCAACAAGCTTATTCTTTTGATGTGTATAGCCTAAAACAGAAACACTGTTCCCAACATTTGTTGACAATTTTTGTTGCCAACACAAGGAAATTACAACATGTAATTTATACTCTCGATTGTCGGCACTTGATGGAACTTGTTATAATACATTTTTGAATTAAAAGCACTTGTACTTATTCCACTATTTTATTTTTGTTTACACCTGACCGGTTTCGCCTTATGGCATCATCAAAAATGTTTGTTTACACCTGACCGGTTTCGCCTTATGGCATCATCAAAAATTTTTGTTTACACCTGACCGGTTTCACCTTATGGCATCATCAAAAATTTTTGTTTACACCTGACCGGTTTCGCCTTATGGCATCATCAAAAATGTTTGTTTACACCTGACCGGTTTCGCCTTATGGCATCATCAAAAATTTTTGTTTACACCTGACCGGTTTCGCCTTATGGCATCATCAAAAATTTTTGTTTACACCTGACCGGTTTCGCCTTATGGCATCATCAAAAATTTTTGTTTACACCTGACCGGTTTCGCCTTATGGCATCATCAAAAATTTTTGTTTACACCTGACCGGTTTCGCCTTATGGCATCATCAAACATTTTTGTTTACACCTGACCGGTTTCGCCTTATGGCATCATCAAAAATTTTTGTTTACACCTGACCGGTTTCGCCTTATGGCATCATCAAAAATTTTTGTTTACACCTGACCGGTTTCGCCTTATCAATCAATCAATCAATCAACCAATCGCCGTCCACTGCTGAACGTAGGTCTCCACCAAGGAGCGCCAACCATCCCGGTCCTGGGCAGTCCTCATCCATCCGCTGCCAGCCACTTTCCTTAGATCGTCAGTCCACCGAGCCGCAGGGCGCCCTACACTACGTTTCGCCTTATGGCATCATCAAAATTTTGTGATGATGCCATAAGGCGAAACCGGTCAGGTGTAAACAAAAATAAAATAGTGGAATAAGTACAAGTGATTTTAATTCAAAAATGAAATTACAACAACTTTTGTCACCAACACGTGTTGACAGCACAAAAGTTGCCAACTTTTGTTCGGTGGAGACTCGGCTCAAGAGAAATCGAGTCGAATCTTGAAGTCAGTTTATTGTTTTCTTAAAATTTTACTTGTGATCGTCTTTGATGATGGTGCAGCATGTACGTTTGAATTGTATATTTTTTTATTGTTAAGGTGGCGAACCTGGTCTGCTCCATGTCCAATAATGAAGATGGCGTGAAGATGGTCCGTCACGCAGCAGAACATATTGAGTCACTCTGCCCTCAGGTATGTAGCTAGTATTTAAAAAAGCACAAAGGAAAAAGAAATAACTTGGGAAAGGAAAACATTTTATAGATTATAGCCTTAGAGCATACAATATATGTAGGGAGCGCTGAACGAGCGGAAAGCGTGATCGGAGTAGAGAGAGAGAGAGAGAGAGAGAGAGACTGAGTTTAGGTAGAGTTTGTCCCTCTCACGCAAGCTTCTGATTGGTAGGTGTATTTCCCACCAAATCACACCAACCAATCACGGAGCTTTCCGCTCGTTCAGCGCTCCCTCCATATATTGTATGCTCTAAGATTATAGCTAAGTTCTCTTCGAGTCAAGTTTTAAATTGATTTATCTGTTTAACTGCATGGTTGGTTAAGTGGCTTAAGCGGTCGCCAAATCAAATCCCACATGGGACAACACTTTGTGTGATCCACAAATTGTTGTACTAAGTCTGGGTGTTCTTTGTGTCCGTTTCATGTATGTTTGTAAAGTTCCCCGCGATACAGGATATATTCATATTGCAGGAGTTTTTTTTTTATAAAAAAAATATTATTGCTACGAAGAAAGATTATTCGATAACGAACCCCGACACGGTTAAACATCGCGAAAGTTCGCGTTGATTTCTTGAGCCATAGAACAAAGAACCTTACAGCGATATACATAGCGTTGAATTTAGATTGTCGCGCGGTTGCTTCAAATACATTCGCCGGTTTTTCTTGGAACCAGTCATCGACTTCTCGAATGTGGTACTAATGACGGCATCTAATACAAAGTAAAACTCTCGCGGGCCACAGTTCATTTGGAGCTATAGTGCGACATATATTAGAGTGATAGCAGTGATTAATCTAATCTCGGCGACAATTAAGGACTATCATTCTGTGTTATACTGTGATTTAAAGATTGTTTTTAATAAAGACTCTTTTGTACCGACTTCAAAAAAGGAGGTTATCAATATGACTGTATTTTTCTATTTGTTACCTCATCACTTTCGACTGGGTAAACCGATTTTGATGATTCTTTTTTTATTTGAAAGCTGGTGCTTCCCGTGTGGGCCCATTTCAAGTTGGTCCAGTTCTTGAAGTTGGCTTTTTTGGTTAAAATTTGTGATTATACTCATTAGAAGCTTTATATCTCAAATTCACCGTACTCGAACACGTAACATCCTACTAATATTATAAACGCGAAAGTTTGTAAGTATGGATGGATTGATGGATGTTTGATACTCTTTCATGCAAAAACTACTGAACGGATTTGGATGAAACTTTACAGTAATATAGCTTATACATCAGAATAATAATATAAAATTGTAACAAAAAAACGACTTCAAAAACGACCAAATTCAAATGCTTTCAAATTAAAAAAGGCTCATCGAAATTGGTTGACCCAGTCGAAAGTTATGAGGTAAAAAACATTAAAAAAAAACAGTCGAATTGAGAATCTCCTCCTTTTTTTGAAGTCGGTTAATAACACATAGGCCTATTTGCCGCGATAACCGACATATACGCGGAGTTGCGGGCAACCACTAGTTATTTACTATATTTTTATGTGAAGCTGTAACATTTATGATGTTTTTGTCGGTTGGTGTAGGTGATAAACGCAGCCCGAGTGCTGGCCGCCCGCAGCCGCTCGCGCGTGGCTCAGGAGAACGCGGGCACGTTCGCGCGCGCCTGGGAGAGTGCGGTCAAGCTGCTCACCGACGCCGTCGACGACATCACCACCATCGACGACTTCCTCGCCGTCAGCGGTAACCGACACCACCACACACACCTACCTATCTTTTTTTTTTTTTTTTTCTTTTTTTTTACGTGTGGAAATCCCATCGGACCGTCACCCAACCGAGGTTTACGGCGGGGCGGACTCGAACCGACTAAAACCACAGGACCCGGGAACTGCAGTTATTAACACGTCCGGACCCCTCCCAGCGCTTGCCCGCACCGAAGCGGGCACCGTCAGCTGTAGGACTCTCAATTTAGGCGACGTACGGCACACGCGTACCTCACCCCCTCGCGGGTAGTCACTAGAGCGTCAGCGGTAACCGACACCACCACACTTACCTCCCTACCTACCTTAACCTACCCTCTCATGTTATCCGGAATCCCACCGGAAACCCCCTACTTATGAAGATAACTCTACTCTCTGTCTGATGGAAAGCAGAATCCAAGAGTACTGGTCACCATACTCATTGCGAATGCAGACAGTGCAGCATGGTGACCATATCTACCCTTTCATGGAGTCTGTGCGGTAATTACAAGAAACCACATACTTATGAGCCTGCCAAATTGGTCTACTCTGCCTGATAGAAAGCATGAGCAGAATCCAAGAGTGGTTGTCACCATACTGGAATATAGACAATGCCGCATGGTGACCAGATGATGTACCTTCTCCTATGTGGAGGTCTATGCATCTCCCTCCACTCTTCTTCTGTCTTCTGATGAACATAAGACTCTCTTTAGCAAATAAGTTTGAAGAAAAAAGAAGAAGCACGCTGGCCAAACGGGTTGATATAGGGTTTGTGTCAAGTTTTCCTTCTCTCCGCAGTGCTGCTTTCCTGGTAGTTTGCTTCCTTAATCTACTTATTTATTGTCCATGGCTGAAGATAATTACTTAACTTCAGGTGATCCATCTGCATCAACTATCTGCATATAAATGTGTGTTAAAATCAGTCCAGCCGTTACGGAGATATTCCAAACAATCATACACAAAATTAGTTACGACTATATACTATTATTTTTAACAGAGAACCATATCCTCGAAGACGTGAACAAGTGCGTGATAGCACTCCAGGAAGGAGATCCTGACTCCTTAGAACGTACTGCTGGAGCCATACGGGGCAGAGCTACCAGGTATTAACTCTTTCTGTCTTACTGCTCATGTTTTGTACTACTTTAGAGATCTCTTTTATGAGAGAGTAAGAGAGAAGGGGGGGTAATGGCATGAGGGAACCCAGAGGGGAGGGAGAAATATAAAGAGAAAGACTTGGGTCGATTGCTTTAGGTACCAGCCCCCCTAGCCAAGTTGCAATCGTTTTACTTTCTGCAATCGTTAACGCCTAAATTCTCGTGTGTCATTGGCTAATACTTTGTCTAAGATTAGCCAATGACACGCGTTAACGATTGCAGAAAGATAAACGCTTGCAACTGGGCTAGGGGGGCAGGAATGCATAACTTTTAGCGAGTATTTTGTAGGTACTTAGAATAGTTTTAACATTTTTTAATGTACTGCTTTCGATCACTTACTAGGAACTCATAAGTGTGGTACAAGTAGTATGAACAGTATTTGAAGTGAAAGCTTTTTTAGCCGCGTTGAGCACTTTTTGAGAAAATGTCCGCCCGCGTGTATGTCGGTTATCGCGGCAATGAGTTCGCGTCACCGACATGCTAATGTTTGATGTTGATAATTTTAATTTAAACATTATGAAATGTATAATTTTACACATTAATTTCACTAATAACATTCTAATATGTTTTCACTTATATCGGCAGTCCTTATGACTGCCATTTTTTTGGAACGAAGTTCCTTATGGGGCGTTGCGGAGGGATACGCTGGCCGGCAAAAAACGTCCGTAACGTTAAATCAAAAAAGCGTAAGATTTTAAAAATCTAGTATAGCGCCATCTGTAAGTTGCATGTTAAATTATATTTTATGATAAATAAGTTCGTTCCTATCTGGTGTCCATCCTATTGGGAGAAAAGGTAAAAAAATTACTGTTACTTTGTAATAACGAAACGAGCAGACTGGTCACCTTATAGAAAGTGAACACAATCGCCTATGGAACACCCGCTACTTTAGAGATACAAATCCTTTGTGTATGCGAACTTGTGACGCCTCTGGTGTTGTTCGTGTGTCCTGTCCATGGGCGGCGGTAATCGCTTACCATCAGGCGATACGTCTGCTCGTTTGCCCAATATACCTTAAAAAATGTGTGTGTGTCAGTCCCCCTGAGAGTGAAGGAAGAGGCGTCTTGGCTATGATAAGTTTATCCCGGTACCAGGAACACATAAATTTAAAGAGTTACAACGTCCCCTCACATCAACAATGTTTAACGGTACACTGCTAGACATAGGCCACTTAGAAAGGATGTTTTGGTCGACTAGACCACGCTGACCAGACGGGACGGCAGAGGTTTTGTGACAAGTGTTCCTTCTCCTCGCAGTGCTGTTGTCCTGGTAGTTTGCTTCCTTAGTCGGCTCTTATGACACCCACGGGAGTAATTAGGGTGGGGGTGGTGACACTCCGTATCTTAATCCGCAACCGAACTGAGCGCTTATGCATCCCCCCCCCCCCTCCCCTACACCCTAAGGGCTAATAGCGGATTATTGCCTATAGTTCCTAGGGTGAAAGGAATAACTTTTAAAACCCTCCCCAAAAAGTTCACTAAATTCTATCAGCTACCAGGAACCTATAACTTCAAGGAAGATATTCACATATAATTTTTATTGTCTTGTACACAGGGTGTGCTCAGTCGTGACCCAGGAGATGGACAACTACGAGCCTTGTATTTACACGAAGCGTGTTCTGGAAGCTGTCACCGTACTACGCGATCAAGGTAAGTTTTAGTATATAGGTGTTTCAAAATTGATTTATTTCAGTTTTATCACAAGAGCTGTTGTGGCTGAGAAATAATTAAATAGGTTAGAAAGTTAAGCAATCGAAGTCTATTTAGTCTGTGGATGGGTGACTTAACAAACTGAGACATGCTCGTGCCAAGCCCAGTCTCCACAGAACAAAAGTTGTCAACTTTTGTGTTGTCAACACGTGTTGGTGATAAATGTTTCTGTAAAGCCGTGTCTCCACCGAACAAATGTGGCCAACTTTAGTGTTGTCAACCTTTTTTTGTGTTGTCAAATTTCGGTGGAGACGCGCCTTTAGACCACACATTAGATATCTTACCATCAGACGTATCGCCTGACGGTAAGCGATTACCGCCGCCCATGGACACCCGCAACACCAGAGGCGTCACAAGTGCGTTGCCGACATTTTAAGAAGGAGTACGCTCTTCTCCTGAGGGTTTGAAGGTTGTATTGGTCCGGGAATGCCGCAGGCGACAGTTCATTCCACAGTTTTGTTGTGAGAGGCAGGAAGTTCGAAATATTCTTTCATATACTATTTTTGCGAAACTTAGAAGAAATAGTTAGTCTTAGAAGAAATAATTTTGCCCCATTTTTGCAAAATCTTTCATTGATACTCCGCTCTTTTTGGTCGTAGCGTGATGATATATAGCCTATAACCTTCCTCGATCACTGGGCTATCTAACACTGAAATAATTTATCAAATGGGACCAGTACTTCCTGAGATTAGAAACGAAACAAACAAATTTCTTCAGCTTTATAATATTAAGTATAGATTACACACAGACATCTCGTCCACTTCACACAATAATAACTTTGACTTAGCGGTCACTACAACAATAGGTCAATCCATTCAAATGAATGAATGAACCAAATCGAATGAATGATTAAATAAAACCACAGATCATTGTATATTTTCAACTATATTCAAGATAGTATGGCAACCTTATCACAGAGTATTATAACATACATTACGAGTATTTTTTTTAAAATATTTAAAACATCATACATTCATCGCATTCTTAGAACTAAAATGACGTAACTCACTACTTTTTAAATTATTGATTTGAACTTTAAAGTTGTTTAGTTAGAGAGATTTTTAAAAGAGAAATATGTGTAAGAAAATAACATTAGAGACTCATTTTCCTTTACTGAAAATCTATACACATAAAATGACTCGCCGTGACTGACTGCCTCACCAACGCAGTGTCTAAACCGTGGGTGATACAAACTTGACATTTTGACAACTGAGAAAGGATATTTAGAAATTTCACCTCTAAGGTGGTAAAATAAGGGTTGAACTTTAATTATGTAAAGTTCGTAATTTCCCAAGAAATAAGACAATTGAGTTACGATTCTATAAATCTGAGAATGCGATGAATAAGTATTATTTATCCGGTATACTGAATTCTTAATTTAAAATACCCGTTGACGTTCTATAACCGGATTATTTTTATTACCGACCGGTTCACGATTTTAATACATACCGATTTGTATGATATATCAGTCCCCTTAGCTTAATTGCAAGTGTTTCCCGTTGATTCTATTTCTACAATCGCTAACGCCTTTAATCTTTTGTATTATTGGCTAATATTTTGTTTTGACATCGTGACTTAGGGTTGAGATGACGTCATTTCCACATATTTGTTAGTTTTTTAATAAAGTTTGTAGAATAACAACTTGGTTAGGGGACTGTTCGGTATAACTCGTTTATATTCTGACCGATAGCGTTCATAAAACCGGCAAATATGAACAAAACCGGTTTGACCGAATTTTGTTTAGTCTAACCGGTCGATAATTATAACCTGAAAGTTCTTTTTAAATTTTTTTTACGTATTAAAAATACGTGGTGTTTTTTTTAATTATATTTTTTTGAAATGTTTTAAAATTATTTATTTAAACATAAAGTATCTTCAATTATTTGAGGTGTTTACTTTTGGCCTGGTGCTGATGGTGCTGGGGGGTGGTCCCTGATGTATTGAAGGGAGCGGAGGATTGCTTCGGGGATTGGGTGGGGAGTTGGCAGGATGTCACCCTGAAAACAAAAATAAAAAATGTTATTTAATATTAATAAACACAGTAGTCGATAAATAAATATTTCAGACATCTAACACACAACGCCATCTAGTCCCAAGCTAAGCAGAGTTTGTGTTATGGGTACTAGACAACTAATATAAATATATATACTTTCTTTTTGTAAATATAATACATAGAAAACACACAAACTCCGTAATAAATATTTGCAGTCATACAAACCGGGAATCGAACCCCGAAATTCGTCAATTTCAAATTAGTCATAATCACGTAACGAATATAGCAATATCTAGTAGAAAATATTCACCTGTGGCTGGTATCCGTTCTCATCAGCTATATAAGCCAAGTCCACCTTCTGACCTTCAGGGGATGTCCAGCTGGCTTGACCTTGGGCTACCTTCGCGACACTGTCCTATAAAACAAACCCGAAAGTTCAGACAGGTCAATTTATACTGGTCAGTAAATATAAATTGAAAGTGGACTAACTATTATATTTTCAACTCCTCCAGTTTTCTTCGTTCGTTTTATAATCTATAGTAATAGTAGATTAAGTTACTCCTTATATCATCAGCTATCTGCCAGTGAAAGTCACGTCAAAATCGGTCGAGCCATTTCAGAGATTTTAAAACAAGTTTTTTTTTGTTTTTTAATGTAAGTACCGTATTTACTTTCATTTGCATTTGAAAAGATGTTCATTTGAAATTAAAAACAGACACTGCAACAATTAACCGACTTCAAAAAAGGAGGTGGTTCTCACTCATGTTCGACAGTATTTTCAAACAGATTCTAGGTACCTAGCACACATTATAATACTACTATTGAAATGAATAAAGAATTAGGTATAGGCAATTTATGAAGAACCAACCAGTTTATTTTACGCTTAGTGTTTGTTTGGCAGAGAGTTTTCGTTGGATGTTTTTTGGAACTCGGGTTTTTTTTTTATGTTTGTTACCTCAGAACTCTGGGTGAACCGATTTTGATGATTCTTTTTTTATTTCAAAGCTGGTGCTTTCCGTCCCATTTCAATTTGAGATCTTGAAGTAGGTTTTTGTTTGTTATTTTTTATATATTTATTTGTATGGATACTTACTTCACTGATGACCTTGATGGTGCCGACCTCATTGGCTGCGATGCCGTTTTCGGTTTCGAAGGCCCACTGGTAGGAACCGTCGGGTGCCACGTCTTGTTCTTGCTTCACGATCTGGGCACTCTTCTCGTCTTTGCCCACGATGTGTGATACATCGGCCGCTGCCAGTGACACGATGGTAGCGAGGATTAAGAATTTCTGAAATTGTAACAGAATTATCATATAATAATTTAAAAAAAAACCCCCTACTCAAGCACTTAATCGAGTAATCATACGCCAATTATATTTTTGCAGACATTCTGTTATTCTTCCCCACTTTCACCCCCATAACTTTTAAACGACTCAACCGATTTCATGAAACATGTCTAAAAACACTCGCACGTAACTCACCTTTCATACAAAAAAAAAACTAAATTGAAATCGCTTTATCCGTTCTCGAGCTACGGTGCCACAGACAGACAGACAGACACGTCAAACTTATAACACCCCTCTTTTTGCGTCGGGGGTTATAAATGGTAATATCTATTATGAATTAGATGAGCCCCGCAGTTCAACAATAACCACGGGTAACGCCGTGGGGCAAAGCTAGTCTGAAAAAGTAGCCTAAGTTACTCTTTATATCAACAGCTATATGCCAGTGAAACTCCCGTCAAAATAAATCCAACCGTTCCAAAGATTAGTCGGAACAAACAAACAGACAGACAAAAAATGATATTTTGGTATGTGTACGGTGTATACATACATATGCATTTAGTAAAAAGTGGTTATTTTAATATTACAAACAGACACTCCAATTTTATTAACCGACTTCAAAAAAGGAGGAGGTTCTCAATTGGACCGTATAGGTTTTTTTTATGAACCGATTTTGATGATTCTTTTTTTAATGGAAAGGAGATATCCCAACCCTGGTACCATGATAAGGACACTAAGATCTGATGATGGCATCCAAGAGAAATCGAGTCGAACATTGAAGTCGGTTTTTGTTTTTTATTTGTATAGATTGCACTTCATTTGTGATAAAACTGTCATATCACGTAAAGAATGAAAATATAGGTGATATAAAATTAAATCGCTTATTCAAAATTACTTCATCGATTTCGTATCCACCTGTCACAGAGATTAAGTTAAATAAATAATAAATAAATATTTTCGGACATCTAACACACAACGCCATCTAGTCCCAAGCTAAGCAGAGCTTGTGTTATGGGTACTAGACAACTGATACAAATACATATATACTTTTTTTTGTAAATACATACATATTATACAAAGAAAACACCCAAACTTACAACATTTGGTCCGACCCGGGAATCGAACCCAAGACCTCATGACCACCAGTCGCACACACCAAACGCGAGACCAACGAGGCAGTCAAAGGACAGTTTAAGGACATTAATCGCTAGTATTTGTGATACTCACCATTTTAGTAGCGTGATGTTAACGACACAAGAGACACACACAAACTGACGTCCAATAATGTCCGCGAGCTTTTTAAAGCATTATTCTTACTTACTGACGAGCAAGGTCAACTAATAACGCCATACATTCTTTATTAGCAGACGCTCTCTCAATTTTTTTTTTACCCTTTTTTGTCATTTTTCTTTAATACTCGGCTCCTATTGGCCTTGGCGTGATGTTATATACCTTAAAGTCTTTCTCGATAAATAGGCTGTCTAATACTGAAAGAATTTTTCAATTCGTAACAGTAGTTTTAGAGATAAACGCGTTCAAAAAACAATTTCATCAGATTTATAATGTAAGTGTAGATTGTAATTTTTTTAATAATTAAAGATGTGCCTTTTTTAATGGTTTCCGGGTAAATTTTTATTTATTAGACAATTCGCGGATAACTTCGTTGTTTATGAACCGATTTTGATGATTATTTTTTTAATGGATAGGAGATATCCCAGCGGTGGTACCATGATAAGGACACTAAGATCTGATGAACCGATTTCTACGGCACTTTTAATTGGCTTTGGTTTCTTCATTTTTGGTTTTAAGAAAGTTATTCAACAAAACTAAGATTGATAAAACGACAAGTCAGTTAAAACATATTTCATTATCAATACCCTTTACCAGTCTACTGCTGGACATAGGCCTCTCTGTAGCAAGAAGAGTTTGGTCTACTACAGTACACCACGCTGGCCAGACGGGTTGGTACAGTTTGTGTCAAGTGTTCCTTCTCTAAGGCGTTCATAGCCCAGTTGCACTCGGTGATTAGAAACAATTACCGAGGGTAAGCAACGACGGCGCGGTCAGTACCTAGATGGGTGACCGCTTGTGGCATGCTACCATGAGCGTCTCCGTGAGTCGGAGGTCACGTTAAGCAGTCGGTCCCGGTTGTTATCATAGGATAACACTAACTAATCCCGCCCACACGGCCACCACTGTAACTCCTGTACACCAGGATCAACAGCGGTGATCCACGAACACACCGAGTTATGACACTGTCTTGGAACCTGCAACGAAATTAATCAGAAGAAAACTGGAGGAGTTGGAAATATAATAAGTCCACTTCCCTTATCATAGGATAACAGTCGTGAAGCTTAGTTGGAGGCCTTTGGGCGGCTTAAAACATTCCAACGGCAAGATTCCCTACGTAGTTACAACGTTGTCTTGCCAGTCCCCAACCCGCACTTGGCCAGCGTGGGGACGTATGGCCTTAACCCTCTCCTGAGAGGAGACCCGAGCCCAGCAGAGGGACGTTATGGGTTGTTCATGATGATGATGTTCCTTCTCTTCGCAGTACTGTTGTCCTGGTAGTTTTCTCCCTTAGTCGACTCTTACGACACCCACTGGGTGAATAGGGGTGGTGATACTCCGTATTCTTGATCTGTCACCACCGTGGCAGAGCCACGCTTCGGCATGAATGGGCCGACTCGACCGGAGTGATATCATGGCCTCACAGAAAACCGGTGTGTTACAGCGCTTGCGCTGTGTATCACCGAGTGAGTTAGGATACCGGAGGCCGAAACCCCATCCTCCAAAGGCCGGCAACGCACTAGTGACGCGGTGTCCATGGGCGTCGGTAATCGCTTACCATCAGGCGATACGTCTGCTCGTTTGCCCAAAAAAAGGCATGGAAATATGTACCAGGAAGATATACATATGAAAGAATTAGAAATGCTATAATATTTTAATCTCGACATACTAAATTATTTTCTAAACCTTTCTTAGTTATTAAAATAAGATCGTCAGGTATTTGAATTTCTTAAATATGTATGTAATGTATACTAATATTACAAAGAGGTAAAGTTTATGAGGTTAGAGTGTGTTATCTGCTGGATCCACTGAACCAATTTCGAAAATTATCACTAGATCGACATGAACAGAATCCATGAGTGGTGGTCACTATACTCATTGCGAATTCAGACAATGCAACAATGCAGCATGGTGACCCCACACTATGGCGGGCTAGTGATGCTTCTGCATCATTGGGCCTCCGGTCTCGCACTCACCAACGAAACACGACAGCACGAAAGCTTCCATTTTAGTACCGAGGGTATTACCGCCCCGGTGGAGCCGGCCCAACCGTGCTGAAATCAGCGTGGCTTTACTACCTTGAATTTGTTGTCTGTGTGTAATTTATCTATTACTAGCAACCCGCCCCAGCTTCACACGGGTTTAATAATTATTATTTTTACCAGGTTGCACTGGCCGTGGTCACAGGCTGACTGTCAGCCTGTGACCACGGCCAGTGCATCCTAGTCGAAACGTCAGGCAAAACAGAGGTATGTAGTACCTTGAAATAAGTGATCGCGTTAATTCCCGTAAAAATAATTATTATTATATCATGGAACGCGATAGTTTAAAAGTTAGTATTCACACGGGTTCTTTACGGAAAATATAATATAGCCTATGTTACTCTGAGAAGATGTGTAGCTTAATTTTTTCCGACGTCTTCAACAAATATTGGTATATTTTAGCCAATATACACAAGAATTTAACAAATTATATATGAAAACCTTCCTCAATAGTCACTATCTATTGGTAAAAACCGCATAAAAATCCGTACTGTAGCTTTTTAGTTTACGCGAACAGACAGAGGACTTTATTTTATAATATGTAGTGATATGTATGTATTGAGTAATATATAAGTACATATTTATTACACAGAGTTCTCATGAGCTGTCACATAACAAACACAGAATGTTTACACCCAAACACACTACAACACATACAAGAAGGCTCTGGTTACCGATTTTTGTTTAAGAAAACGTTCTTTTACTTGGTTTTATTTTTTTAATTTATAATAATTTTCTTATTCGTTTTTTTTATTATTCCTGTAAAAATATTATTGTAAGTCTATGATACGTTAGCTATGTAAAAAGTCGCTGCTGCGGGAAGGCTCTGGTGACCTGTAACTACAGGTTTTACAAGCTTTTTATTAACTTGCAATGTATGTGTATGCTTGTATGTTCGGGTGGAATCTTGCAACTCAATTTTTAAGCAGATATCTACAACCAATTTTGCTGTAATTTTGCAAGCATATGTATACAGCGTGACAATACAATATTATAATGACAAGGAGCTGATCTGATGCTGGAGCTGGAAGGTGGCCATAGGAACTCAGTAAAGAAACGTCGCAACATCTTCGAGTATGGACTCGTTTGATTCGTCTCGAGGCATTCCAGTAAAAGCTTGTTTTTAAAAAGCTTTGAAATTAAACCTATTTCAGGCACCAGACTCTCACGAAGTTGCTTGAATATGACGTGGCATTCTGTAATTTACCTTAGGAACTTTTGTGAGAGCAAATAAAGATATTTATAATTATTATTATCTGTACTAATATTATAAAGATGAAGAGCTTGTTTGTTTGAACACGCTAATCTCAGGAACTACTGGTCCGATTTGAAAAAATATTTCAGTGTTAGATAGCCCATTTACCGAGGAAGGCTATATATCATCACGCTAAGACCAATAGGAGCGGCGCATCAATAAAGAATGTTACATAAACTAGGGAAAATTATTACGCTATGGGCAATAGGAGAAGTAAACAACGTTGCGTGGGTCAGCTAGTATTACATCAGCAGTCTAGTTACCATCTAATCTGAGATCATACGTCTGTATGAGGTATGCGAAGTTGTTATTAGTCTGTCTGTTCGTCAGTTAAGAGAAAGCTCCCAGTATGAATCTTCATACAGTTCATGTAGGTCAACAGACACGCTGTGTACATCATTCATTCATCGTTGAGATAATGTAGGGTTGTCAAATTTTGTTTTTTAGTGTTAATCTATACAAATAAATCGGAGTGTCTGTTTGTAATATTAAAATAACCGCTTTTTATGACCGTGGGAGAGCCACGCTACGGTATGAATGGGCCGGCTCGACCGGAGTGATACCATGGCCTCACAGAAAACCGGTGTGAAATAGCGCTTGCGCTGTGTTTCACCGGGTGAGTGAGGATACCGGAGGCCCATCCCCCAACCCCTCCCCACATCCCTTTCCCCATCCCCCAAAGGTCGGCAACGCACTTGTGACGCCTCTGGTGTTGCGGGTGTCCATGGGCGGCGGTAATCACTTACCATCAGGCGATAAGTCTGCTTATTTGCCCCCTATAATATAAAAAAAATACTAGTGTACCTATGTATACGCAGTACTTGTACCAAAATAACCTTTTTTACAATTTTTGTCTGTCTGTTCGTCTGTCTGTTTGTTCCGGGTAATCTCTGCAACGGAACAAACGGACTTTCACTGGCAGATAGCTGATGATCTAAAGAGGAACTTAGGCTACTTTTTTTAGACTTACTTAATCCCGCGGCGTTACCCGCGGTACCTCAATAACCGCGGGTAACACCGCAGGCTTCAGCTAGTAAAAATATAAAAGTGCCAACCCTAAGTCTATAAGCGCATCAGTGATTAATAATATAGGTATCGAGTATTCGATAAAAAAGTTATAGTGATGTCACACCGGCCGTCGACTAGTTTTACAAGGAGGTTAAGCAACCACCTCAAGGTTTGGAACTTGAATAGTGGGTTTTATTGTTATACCGAATAAGATTAAAAAAGCCAAGCATCAGAAGGACGTGCCATTGAATGTTATTCTTAATTTTTTAACGTATACGTTAACACTATTCATCCCGTGGGTGTCGTTAGAGCCGACTAAGGCAGCAAACTACCAGGACAACAGCACTGCTTAGGAGAAGGAACACTTGACACAAACCTTATATCAACTACTCTTATATAGAAGACCAAATCCTCCGTTCTAGGCAGGTAAGACTACAGATAGTCTCCACCCCTATTAATCCTATGTTTGTCGTTAGAGCCGACTAAGGCAGCAAACTACCAGGACAACAGCACTGCTTAGGAGAAGGAACACTTGACACAAACAAACCAACCCGTTTGGCCAGCGTGGTGTAATTATGTAGTTGGGTAAAACCCAGTTACTTTACAAATATGTAATACATCAAACGAATACACAGAACACCCACACTCAGAACAGCAATTTGTGGATTACACTGCCAAGAAGTTTCAATTCGGCTGGATCTTTAGCGCTGCGTAGAGATAGAGATGTGGCTTCGCTATGCATCTTCTACCGCATTTACTATGGGGAGTGCTCCGAGGAATTGTTCGAACTGATTCCTGCCGCCTCTTTCCGCCATCGTCCTACGCGACAGTAGTTTCATCCCCATCACCTAGATGGCTGGCAGTCCACAACTGTGCGGTGTTCCCGGACCAATACGACCTTCAAACCTTCAAGAAAAGAGCGTACTCCTTCATACCGGAGGCCCATACCCCCAACCCGTCCCCCAATCTCCCTCCTTATCCCCCAAAGGCCGGCAACGCACTTGTGACGCCTCTAGTGTTGCGGGTGTCCATGGGCGGCGGTAATCGCTTAACATCAGGCAATACGTCTGCTTGTTGGTCCCCTTATCAATAAAAAAGAGACACGGAACACCGCCATCTTCCATACTCCGGGCTGCTATTAAGAATTTCTTGTAAAAAAAAACCCAACAGCAGTCCGACCCGGGAATTGAACTTGAGACCTCTTGATCTGCAGTCGCTTACGCTAATCACTGGGCTAACGAGCAGTTGGTCCATATGTTAATCTATTATATCTGTGATATTATAATACATGATACACAAAGAAATACACACAATTTAAGTATTGGCATTCAAACTGACGACCTTCGAGGATTGACACAACAATCACTAAATATATGCCTATTCATAAATACACTTAAGATATGTATATTCATACATATTTATACTATACTAGTTGTTGCCCGCGGTAAATAGTAGCCTATGTGTTATTCTGATGTATAAGCTATATTACTGTAAAGTTTTATCTAAATCCGTTCAGTAGTTTTTGCGTGAAAGAGTAACAAACATCCATCCATCCTTACAAATTTTCGCGCTTATAATATCAGTATGAATAGACGATACTATATACTGCGACTTCGTTACTCGTCGTCGTCGCGACGAAATAAGTCTAAAAAAGTAGCCTAAGTTACTCTTTATAACATCCCCTATCTGCCAGTGAAAGTCCCGTCAAAATCAGTCGAGCCGTTCTAGAGATTAGCCGAAACAAACAGACTGACAATTTTTTTTAAAATTGATGTAAGTATCGTATATATACTTTCATAGTGAAAAGATGTTAATTTAAAATGACAAACAGACACTTCAATTGTATTTGTTTGTATAGATTCATCTTAACACAACTAATTAAATGTCAAAGGTTTTGGTAAATATTTGTATGTGGCAACATCGTATGTGTTTCATATTCATTTATTATTTAAATGTATTTCAGTATTGTGTAAATAAATATATAGTCGGGACATCCGCAATAATTAATTATTGAAATGATGTTTTGTTTCAAAATGTACGTTTTGAAACAAATATCGTATATGACTCACGTTAGCTCTCATCCATACTCATATCATAAATGCGAAAGTACCTCTGTCTGTTTGTCACCCTTTTACTGCCAAACCATCACGATATCACTGAGTGTTTTTTTTCCTTTTGTTAGTACTGTATCTTTTGGAGCTGTACTGAACAGTACTGACGTACTGTTTACCTTTCATGTAATACTAACATTATTGTACCTGAATATTTGAAAAAAGAGTGGCCATGAGTTTCTTCGCCAGTATTCTTCTCATAAGCCTCTACGTAGTTTGGTAACTGGAAGTTATAGATCGACACAAACGGGCAGTAGATTTTGGTGTTTTCACCTAATCTGATGACTGCCTCGATGGCATAGAGGTAGCGTATGCGACTGCTGTGCTTGAGGTCTCGGGTTCGATTCCCGGGTCGAACCAAATGTTTGTATGATCTGCAAATATTTGTTTCGGAGTTTGTGGGTGTTTTCTATGTATAATATATATGTATTTACAAAAAAAAAGTATATAATGTATTTATATTAGTTATCTAGTACCCATAACACAAGCTCTGCTTACCTTGGGACTAGACGGCATTGTGTGTTAGATGTCCGAAATAATTAAAAGAGTGGTGTCGTGGGACACTAGATAGGAACGACGTTCATTATCAAAATACAGATGGCGCTATACAAAATTTTTCGTTCACGAAATAAATAAATAATTACAGATGGCGCTATACTAAATTTTTCGTTCACGCTCTTTAAAAACCATAAAATTCATCAAAATTGTCTTAACACCTTTATTTTATTTAAAATGATTTATAAAAATATATAAAAACTTTTCCCTTATGTCTGGCACATTTCCTTCTCTGTGGCAGAGAGCGTATGTGCGTCCGTTACCTAAAATTTCTAATCCATCTCTTCCTACTCACTTTCGTCCAATCTCCATCCTTCCCTTCCTCCTAAAATAATGACCTGGCAACTATTAAACACTGGTCCGATATGTTTGGTGTATCGGTAAATCCGAACAAATGTCAGGCTATTATCATCGGGAGTAGCCGTAGTATGAGCCTGCTAGACCTAGCTTCAGTTCCACCACTTACCTACGATGGCATGGTTATTCCATATTCTGAAAGTGTAAAGGACCTCGGATTGTACATTGACACGACTCTTAGTTGGCGACAGCAAGTTGCATCCGTGTGCCAGAAAGTCACAGGCTCGCTGCGGGCCATCTACAGACTTAAAAACTTCCTTCCATCGAAAACTAAGGCAATGCTTGTTCAGACCCTAATATTTCCAATAATCGACTATGGTGAGATGTGCTGCTTTGACCTGAATGCAGATCTGCTCAATAAGCTACACCGTCTTCTCAACAATTGCATTCGATTCGTTTTCAATTTACGGAAATATGATCACGTTTCTCAGCATCACTCCAATTTGAATCGGTTTCCAATTCGCATACGGAGACAGATACGAGCATTAAGTACCCTTTACTCTTTTCTCCAACTTCTCCTTCCTACTTAACTACTCAGCTTCAGTATCTAGGTACAAACCACTCTAAAAACCTTAGGTCTTCAAACAATCTACTCCTTCACTGTCCCACTCACCGTTCTGACTTTGTTCATTCTACCTTCCTGGTTCAGTCTGTCTTGCTATGGAACGTGCTCCCGCTCGAGATCAGGATGGCCAAAAATCGGCAGAGTTTTAAATATCTGTTGCGGAAACATTTTTTAGACACTTTTTCGGATCCACCACAATCTTAGCCTCTCCCATTCAAATTTTTATAGTATGTATGTAGTTATATTTATGTAAATGTTTGTATGTGTGTATATATATATGTGTGTATATGTTTGTATATATATATGTATTGTGTATATATGTTAAAGTGTTATATAGTACCAGTATTATAGTTTAGTAGTAGGTTAGTAGTATCAATATTTTGTATTATATTATTCTGTATATATAAGCAAAATTAAATAATTGAGTCATTAAAAAAACATTTTAAATCTCTGTGCATCTACCATGTTTGTGTCTGCATCCCCCCAAGGTTGACTGGCAAAAAATGCCTACGGCATTAAGTCCGCCTTTGCAACATCTATGCATAAAGTTTAAATAAATAAAAGTTCTATGCGAGGTATAAAGAAAATAACTATTCAGGTATACATTTTTATTATGATTTTTTATCGATAAAAATAAAAAATAAAAGTAAAATTTTCATTTGTGCTGCCACCTAGTAATCTCTACTGAAACAAGTTCTGTCTAGAGTTTCTCCGTACTTATTACATACAACTTACAGATTACTACGCTATACTAAATGTTTCGTTCACTAAATAAATAAATAAATATTTCTTTAATATTTTTTTTAAATCCATACATATTATACATAGAAAAATCCAAACTCATAAAAAACAAATATTTGCAGATCAAAAAAAAAAATATTCTACCCTAGGATTCAAACCCGAGACCTCAATCACATCATCCTCATACGCTACCATTTTGACACCGAGGCGTTCCGGACGTTTTTTGCCGGCTGGGTACCCCTCCGCAACGCCCCATAAGGAACTTCGTTCAAATATATTTTACATGCTTTGGCGTTTGTTTGTGTCGATCTGTGTGTGTGTCTGTCTGTGGCATCGTAGCTCTCAAACGGATATACCGATTTCGATGCGGTTTTTTTTCATTTGAAAGCCCGTTTCCTTGCGGTGGTTTTTAACTATGTTTGGTTAATTTCAGTCCGGCAGTTTAAGAGTATCAGCTCTTTTCCAAAATGATGTAAAGCATTTTTGGCGGATAATTATGTACTCGATTAAGTTTTTCACGCGTCCCAGTATAATCGTTAAATGACAATTACTTGATAATTTCGACCTGATGCTGTATAGGTGGTTTTTTTTAAATTTTTAATTTATGATTATTATGTGAAACTACTAAGCACGCACTAAGCTAACTAACTAAGCAGCGCACGCAATGAAAGCTCTCAAGGGGAATAATTTTCTCTTGTTTCTGCAACATTTTTCATTAATTATCCGCTCCGTTTGGTCGTAGAGTGATGATACACAGCCTATAGTCTTCCTAGATAACTGGGCTATATAAAACTGAAAAAAAAAACTTCAAATCGGACCATTACTTCTTGAATTTAGCGCTTTTCAACCAACCAAACTGTCCAGCTTTATAATTTCTACTCATATAATAAATGCGAAAGTAAAGAAATTTGGTACACAGATAATCTAGAGCCAGAGAATGGCTACTTTTGTCAATCGAAAGAAGGTTTGAAAGGGGGAGAATTAAAAAGAATCTTCAAAATCGATCCACAATTGACGGAGTAATCGGTGACGTACCTACAACAAAAATACAGACAGCGGAACATAGGACCTCCTCCTTTTTTTAAGTCGGTTAAAAGGTTGTATAAATGCTACTCCAAGCCATGCGGATAAAGTCGCAGGCATTTTAGTTAGATAGTTACGAACAACAGAATTAGCAACATTACTTTCTAATATTTTCGTTTCAAAAAGCCCTGAGGCCTATTTCATAAACCCGTGGGTTTCATTATCCGTACAATACTTTAGTTTACGTAACAATACAAATATCAACGCGAATTCAAATGTCATCTGTGTGTTATATCGCTTTAAAAATTAAATAGCCAATGTTAATCTGTCACACTGTCAAATTACAAATAGTGTGGCAACACTGTTCGTATATGCATTCATATTTTTGTTTGTTTCGCAATAGATCTCGCTTAATTAATGGTCATTAGGCACATAGGGCTGCCATCTCTAAAATTTGGATACCAGTACAAAAAGTGCAATTTCCCCGGATTTTAGACTTCAGAACCCGGGCACGTCAACAGTTCCTTTTTAAAATTTAGTTAGTATAAGAAGAATTTTAGGTAGTAGAGCCATGCTGATTTCAGCACGAATGGGCCAGCTCGACCGGCGAGGTACTACCCTCGCACAGAAGAACAACGTAAAATGACAGCTTTCGTGCTCTCGTGTTTCGTTGGGGAGTGCGAGACCCAATGATGCAAAAGCATCACAGGACTGCCATGATGTGGGTCACCATGCTGCATTGTTGGAGTATGGTGACCACCACTCTTGGATTCTGCTTATGCTTTCCATCCAGCAGAGTAGAGTCATTTTGACAGGCCCATACATAAAAAAAACTCGTAATCAAATATTATCAGATTAAACAAACGTTTGGTTCGACCCGTGAATCGAACATGAGACTTCAACACAGCTGTCGCATACTCTACCACTGCGTTATGGAGGCAGTTAAAGGAATGTCATAGCCTTTGTCCCATGTGTATAATAAATACATTAGACATGACGGCATTGACATTTATGTTATTTTTTACTCTTTAATGGTGTTTTAATTTCTGATGAATATTGATGATTACGCGTGAGAACTTATTGGCTAATAGTAACATGATGATTAAAGGACATCCACATTATTTTCATTTATATTATAAGTATACTAGTTGTTGCCCGCGGCTCCGCCCGCGTATATTTCGGTTATCGCTTATAATATAACCGACGTACACGCGGGCCGAGCCGCGGGCAACAACTAGTACTCCATAAAAAGAATATACAAAAAAAAGTTTTACGGCGTGTACTTTGTGTACGTTTTATGTATGTTTTTAACCGACTTCCAAAAGTAGGAGGTTCTTTAAAATCTACACACAAGATAAATTCCTAATGCAGGACTTGTATTTTCCCTGTCTTTGAACTAGATCTATAAATAAGAGGATGTACCACAAATATGTCCACGCATCTAAAGGTCACTGTGACTTATAACTCGTAAATAAGTTGCGCAGCCAGTTCCAGTTAGGCATGTAAAGGTGAAGGCGATATTTAGGAGCATAGACCTACTTGCGATAGACTTGACAACTATATAACTACTAGTTGTTGCCCGTGGCTCCGCCCGCGTATCTGTCGATTATCGCGGCAAATAGTAGCCTATGTGTTATTCTGATGTATAAGCCACAGTAGTTTTTTTTTTTATGTTTGGCCCGCCAAAATGACTCTACTCTTCCTGATGGAAAGCATAAGCAGAATCCAAGAGTGGCGGTCACCATACTTACTGCGAATGCAGACAATGCAGTATGGCGACCCACACCATGGCGGCCTAGTGATGCTGCTGCATCTTTTAGTCTAGTCAACAAGTATGGAACTTGTTGACTAGACTATTTGGGCCTCCGGTCTCGCACTCACCAACGAAACACGACAGCACGAACGCTGTCATTTTACGTTGATTTTCTGTGCGAGGGTAGTACCACCCCGGTCGAGCCGGCCCATTCATGCTGAAATCAGCGTGGCTCCTACTACCTATAATTCATTCAAATCCGTTCAGTAGTTTTTAATGAAAGTGGACAGAGCCAAAAAAACTACCAACTCAACAGAAAAACGGTCGATGTTTTTTTTTTTCGTATACTTACTCTCGCAATTAAGACGAATCTAACGACATCTTAAAAGCCAAAACCCATCAATCTTTTACAAAACGTGTCAAAGAAATATACATACAGACACCAAAAACATGACCTTCCTTTTATCGCAGTCGGCTAAAACGTTGCCGCGTCTATGTCGTTATAAACTCTGTGTGTCGGAGGTCAAGGCGTACAAATAAATGAGCTATGACCGGCGTGTGTCGTTGATTTATTTAAGGAAACTGAATATAAACTTAGAATACCTCTTAAAATTTATGCAGCCTTAGTACTTTAGAATTATACTTATAAGTAAGTAGTAGTAGTAGTAGTTTTTAGTATGTATGAGCCTACTAAAGTATTATTATTTACCTAAATATGTATTAATATCAGTTGTCTAGTACCCATAATACAAGCACTGCCTAGTTCGGGTATAGATGGCGTTGTGTGTTCAACAACAACCCATAACGTCCCACTGCTGGGCTCGGGTCTCCTCTCAGGAGAGGGTTAAGGCCATACGTCCCCACGCTGGCCGAGTGCGGGTTGTCCGTTAAATGAGTCGATCGACTGCACTGAATTGTTTTTTTTTATGTGTTCGTTATTGTTAGGAGAAGGTTTGTGTAGAAAATATATAAAAGATAACCGGAAAAGCCTTTTTTTTGTCCGCGGCTGTACACTGCCTGTGGGAAACTGAGGCGAGTTCAATTATTACAACAAGTTGGTCAGAAATCTAGAAAATATCTGATCTACGAAAGACAAATGTGGCGGTACGAAGTTCGCCGAGTGAGCTAGTCACTATCATCACTATCACTACATAGTATAAAACAAAGTCGCTTTTTCTGTCCCTATGTCCCTATATCCCTTTGTGTGCTTAAGTCTTTAAAACTACACAACGGATTTTGATGCGGGTTTCTTTAATAGATAGAGTGATTCAAGAGGAAGGTTTTTATGTATAATAAATGCATAATATAGTATGGAAACACTGTTAATTTTCGAGGTTTCTAATGTGATGTAGCAAATAAACACATTTTTTTGCGCTTACATTGCAAACGCTGGTTGCACCCTACGAGATAGATCAAAATAATGTACTTTTTAAGGTGTACAATACTGTAGTATTGTACACCTTAAAAAGTACTACAAAAAAGTCCGCGACGGTATAGGTCTATCTCTTAGGGATAACCCACAACAACAATTTTTTATTCCTTTCTTTTTGCGAGAAATAATGGCTTATTTACGAAGTGATTTTAAGCAATACAAAATGAAGCCTTATACAATTAAGTAAATTAAATACATTGTGCATTTAATATAGATCAAAATGGCCCTTAACAGTATCTAATTTAAATGAATAAATTCGAAGATATTACAGATTTAAAATGCACGAATCGTGTCGTCGGCGGGGGCATCTGAAATCCACCCGTGCAAAGCCGGGGCGGGTCGCTAGTTTATTATAAACTAGCTGAGCCCCGCGGTGTTGCCCGCGTTTGTTGTTGTAACCGCGGGTGAGGCCGTGGGGCGAAGCCTAAGTTACCATTATATCATCACCTATCAGTGAAAAACCAGTCAAAATCGGTCCAGCCGTTCCAGAGACTAGCCGGCAGAAACAGACAGACAAAAATTGTAAAAAAAAATATTTTGGTATATGTACCGTGTATACATACATATTCATTTAGTTAAAAGCGGTTATTTTAATATTACAAACAGACACTCCAGTTTTATTTATTTGTATGGATTTGAAAGTACCTTGTCTCTTCAGGTCTAAACCGCTGCACTATTTTCAATGAAATTTAACATAGAGATACTTTGATTCTCGAGAAAGGACATAGGCTACAATTAATGGACGCACAAGCGCAATAACCTAAACCGAAAGCATTCCTGATGTCGTGTTTCGTTGGTGAGTGCGAGACCGGAGGCCCAATGATGCAGAAGCATCACAGGACTGCCATGGTGTGGGTCACCATGCTGCATTGTCAGCATTCGCAATGAGTATGGTGACCACCACTCTTGGATTCTGCTCATGCTTTCCATCAGGCAGAGTAGAGTCATTTTTACAGGCTCATATATTATGTAAATAATCACAAATTTTAACAAATAGAAACTTTAATCTGGGCCAAATTTAGATGGGATCACACGGGAAGCACCAGCTTTCAAATAAAAAAAGAATCATCAAATCGGTTCACCCAGTCGAAAGTTATGAGGTAACAAACATAAAAAACAGTCGAATTGAAAACCTCCTCCTTTTTTCGAAGTCGTTTAAAAAAGAATACAAAGTGTCAACACCCCTATTCACCCCGTGGGTGTCGTAAGAGCCGACTAAGGGAGCAAGCTACCAGGACAACAGCACTGCAAAGAGATGGAAAAGACTCGTCTATAAAAACAAATCTATGAAGCCATATTTGAATACTCTACTAAAATAATCACAAATTCCAACAAAAAAAAAACCGACATCAATCTGGACCAAATTTAAATGGGACCACACGGGAAGCACCAGCTTTGAAATAAAAAAGAGAATCAGCAAAATCGGTTCACCCAGTCGAAAGTTATGAGGTAACAAATATATTTTAAAAAACAGTCGTATTGAGAACCTCCTCCTTTTTTTGAAGTCGGTTAATAAGTAGAAGAAAAATAAAGCTTACAAGTAACTACTTTTTTTGAAAACGGTTAAATAGTAATAAAACTTTTAAAGGTTATGTTTACAAAACAACTAATTTTTAACATATTTAAACATGTCATTATGGGTGCTTCTCAATATTGCGTCAGACCCTTGCCCCTGGTGTGTTTTAGTTGATAGGGTTGTCGCAATTAGTCAATAGCTCCACACGTAAATAATTAATTCAGATATTTGACACACAACGCCATCTAGTCTAAAACTAAGAAACAGAGCTTGTGCTTTGATGGGTACGAGACAGCTGATATAACACTTCTATATCTAAAAATAAATCGCCGAAATTTATGTACGCGAATAACTTCCGGTCGGCTGCACCAAATTAAATAATTCATTTTTCATGTTTAAGACAAGGTTTGCGTACAAGAATAATTCAAAGATAACGGGAAAAGTCCTTTTTTTTGTCCGCGACGGGAAACTGAAACAGATATGTTAATATGGCGGCACGAAGTTTGCCGGGTCAGGTAGTACATATATACTTTTTTCGTAAATACATATATCTGCCTGTCTGTTTGTTCCGGTTAATCTCTAGAACGACTGGACCGATTTTGACGAGACTTTCACTGATAGGTAGCTGATGATATAAGGAGTAACTTAGGCTACTTTTTTAGACTAGCTTCGCCATACAAGTATACTATAAGAATTAAAAATACCCATGTCTTCATTAAAACGAATATTCGGCAAATATAATTATTTACCTTTTTATTTCTATTACAAAGAATCAAATAAACATTGAAATATATTGCTCAGGCTAGTAGTCTTAACAGTGACGTCACAAGTTTGTATTTAGTACACTTTTCATACAAAATTATTGTTTTGACAGATGATAAAAAGTATCTAATTTGACTAAGGTGTCAACTGCCCTATTGTTCGTATAAAAGTATTAGATTTAAAACTTGACGCTGGCAAATGCACAGAAGTGCGAGCCAAGTTCCCTGCCAAATGGGAGGAAAAAAAAAAAAAAAAAAAAAGTATTAGATTACTTAAGTGACAACCCTATGTAGGCTTATACAGATATAGAGGCGTCATTAAAAAATATTTTAAACATAATTATGTGTTAAGCGAAGGTTAAATAAATTAATGTCTTCCATGTATTAATGCTTGTTACAATATATTATATACATATTGATTGCTTTGTACTTTACTCAGATTGCGTGGCCATTGAATTTCGAGTACTATGAATGTCTGAATCTCATTGACCAGTATAACTTGAGCCCTCATTGTATGGACTTTTGTATCATTTCTTTCATATTGGAAACTAATTACTGCCTCTGTGGTGCAGTGGTAGCGTATGCGACTGATGTGCTTGAGGTTTCGGGTTCGATTCCCGGGTCGCACCAAATGTTTGTAGGATCTGCAAATATTTGTTTCAGAGTTTGGGTGTTTTCTAGGTATAATATGTATGTATTTACAAAAAAGTATATATGTATTTATTATATCAGTTGTTAAGTACATATGATACAAGCTCAGCTTAGTTTCTTTTTTTTTTTCTTTTTCGCGGGGGAATTTACAAACACATACATGAAACGGACACAACGAACACCCAGACTCAGAACAACAATTTGTGGATCACACAAAGTGTTGTCCTACGTGGGATTTGAACCCACGACCCTTGGCGAAGTAGGAAACGGCGTGGTGACCGTTAAACCACTAGGCCAAACGTGTAGTTTGAAACTAGATGGCGTTACGTGTATTATTATTATCACCCCCCAAGCCTTTTCTGAAAGGGTTGGGTTTCTTTAAAACTGAGCCCGTTGTCTACATATTTACAGATCATAAAATCATTTGATCTGACTTAGGTATCGATCCTGTGATCTTAAGCACAGCAGTCGCATACGCTTTCAATAATAATGTAAAATAACCTCTACTTTCTTTACAGTAATGTCGAAATTCGGTGTTCGAGTTGACGCAGCGGTATCTGCCTTGGGCGGTGGCGCAGGCGCAGCTTTAGACGAGAACGACTTCATCGACGCATCACGGTTGGTGTATGACGCCGTACGCGAAATACGCAGGGCTGTGCTTATGAATCGGGTGAGTTTGCATGAAGTACTACATTAACTTCTTTTATATGCATAGATATATTCTCCAGGTAGTAGAGACTCGCTGATTTTAGCATAAACAAGTACTACCCTCTCACAGTAGATCCAACTAAAGTGACAACTAATTTCAGCACGAACGGGAAACCTTTTACAGAAGATCAATCTAAAGTGCAGTCGTGTTTCGTTGGTGAGTGCGAGACCGTAGGTCCAATGATGCAGAGATATCTCAATAGCCATTTTGTGGGTTACCATGTTGCATTGTCTGCATTCGCAATGAGTATGGTGACCACCACTCTTAGATTCTGCTTATGCTTTCCATCAGGCAGAGTAGAGTCAGTTTGACAGGCCCATACATAAATAGCATTAAACGGACCAAAGTAACTTTCAAACCCTATCTGGCCGAAGCAGCATCTACACCTCATAGAGTGAGTAAAATGCACGGGATATTCTCCCAGTTCTGGACCCTACAGGGACCTTCGGTCAGTGTGTGCAGCGACATCCTTTATTGTTATCCGTTTAACACATCATCCACTATAGATCCTGTATACCAGGGACCCAGAATAAACCGAGAACTGACCGAGAAGTGACTGACTCGTTGGTCTCTCGGTTGGCGTGTGTGACTGCTGATCATGAGGTCTCGGGTTCGATTCCCGAGTCAGACCAAATGTTTGTATAATCTACGAACATTTATTTCGGAGTTTGGGTATTTTCTATGTATGATAAATATATATTTACAAAAAAAACTATTTATATCAGTTGTCTAGTACCCATAATAGAAGCTCTGCTTAGTTTGGGACTAGATGGCGTTGTGTGTTAGATGTCCGAAATATTTATTTTATTTATAGTTTTTTATTAAACTTTCACTTTAACAATCTAGGACGAAGAGGAATTAGACCCTGAAGACGTGGAGTTAGATGAGCACTACACCCTGGAGACCAGAAGCAAATGTGAGGGGGGATCTATACAATCAGTTTTTTGGTTGCCTGTTCGTGTGGTCTCGAATGTTGTGTTGTCTTTTAACATGTCATTGTTTTGTGTCATTTATATGGTTTAGCTTGTGTTTTTGGCTTATTTGTTTAACAATTTATGAGTGTTATAAAAAAACACCCTGTACGTCTCGGGACGCCCGACAGAAGTGATAACTGAAACCAATCCAAGTTGAGCTATATACGGCTAGCGCTGTGGGTTAGAGTGAGAGAGGAGGAGCCTGCCTACCGCTGCCGTATGCGTGAGAGAAAGGGAAGCCAGACAGACTGGCGCCGTAACGCGTTACGTAACGAAGTGGTCTACCCTCCCATAAGGAGTTATCACCTCGAAAATCCCATAAAATTGAGACCGAAGGCCCTTTGATGCAGAAGCATCACTAGGCCGCCATGGTGCATGCTGCATTGGAGACCACCACTCTGTTTACGCTTTCCATCAAGCAGAGTAGAATCACTTTGGATGGTACATACTTAAAAAAAACTATGCGCTTACGTAATTTTGATTGTGAGAAAACTATTCCCAATAATAAACGTTCTAGCGCTGTTGGCTTTAATAGTTTGTTAAACAAAATAACTAATGAGAAAGCGCTGCAGCCAGCGTTAACGCTTGATTTCTTTGTCCATAAAAACACTCTTAAATTGTTAAATAAATACATATCATAATGTCATGTAATCGTCATGTCCTTTTTAGGTATCTAATAGGAAAAAGCATGTATTAGTGAACCCGGTCTAGTGTAATCACCCTAGGCGTGTAGTAAGCCGGCTGATTTTATGCTATGTGTGAACTTAAAGTATTAGGTTAAGTAGGTACACTTAAGGCATTATTCATGTGAACAAAGGAACGAAAAATATATTATATCTTATACCTTTAGGGCCCGTTCACACAGACCGGTTCGGCGAGCATCGGCTCGCATTTTTCTTTTCACACAGACCGGATCGTAAATGCTTGGAATTGGCCGGAGCGGAGCCGCCAATTATTTCACGTAGACCGGCTGTGGAAGATTATCAGAGCCGATCAGCTGCGCAAGCGAGAAAGAGCACGCAATCGGAGCCAGTCGGCTCCTCTTATTATTTCATACTAAGTGCGTTCAAGCATTCTTGATGACAAAAGAAGTGCACATGCAAAAAAAAACCTTACTACAATTACTCAAACCTCTGTTTCCAATGTGATAAAAATCTGCTCTCCTCTCCGAGCCGGTCTGTGTGAACGGACTCTTAAGCGAGCAAGTCTTGTATATATATAATCTGAATCTCGAAAACGGCACCAACGATTGTCATGAAGTTTTGTATGCTGGAGGTTTCGGGAGCGATAAATCGATCTAGCCAGGATTCATTTTTAGAAAATTTACCAAAATTAAAATACAGAGCAAATCTTGGTCATCCAGGTACTAAAATTAAAATCATACGCAACGAGGTTGGGTAGGTCAGCTAGCGAGATATAAAACCGTGTTATAATTTCCAAGTAAATCAAAAATCGCCCTCAAAGATACACACATAGCTTAACAATCAGCCAGCATATTATTTGCTTTATGCGACAGTCTCATTATGTTCATACATTCATTATGTTGCATGCTCATGTGTCCGTCTATGTGTTTGTTTGCATGTTTGTGCGTCACTAACTACAGACCAGCGATGATTTGGATACCGATACGGAGTTCGAACCTGTTGAGGATATGACGATGGAGACGAGAAGCAGATGTAAGTAACAGGTGGAGGGTTTTGAAGGAATATTTAAATAATTTAATGCACTGAAATTCATACTAATGTTGTAAATTTGAAAGTAAGTCTGTCTGTCTCTTAAGGTCTCCACCGAAATTTTTCTACACAAACAAAGGTTGACAAGGCTTGGAGACTCGGCTTTACAGAAACTTTTATCACCAACACGTGTTGACAACACAAAAGTTGACAACTTTTGTTCTGTGGAGACTTGACATTACATTTCATCGATTTCAATAAACTTTCACCCCTATTCACCCCGTGGGTGTCGTAAGAGCGGAATAAGGGAGCGAACTACCAGGACAACAGCACTGCAAAGAGAAGGAATACTTAACACAAACCCTATACCAACCCGTCTGGTCCGCGTGCTATAGTAGACTGAAACCTCCTTCATAATGAGAGCCCTCTGTCTAGTTGTGGACCAGGGCCCAAAGTACCCCCTCCCATTTTAATGAGGAGGGGTATACGAAGTGTGGCAATGCATTCAATGACTCTTGACTTGGGGAGCGATCCATGGGCGGCGATCATTACAGCTAACCCCCTCTGGCGAAAAAGAAGACCTCATTTATAGGGTTCCGTTCCTCAAATAGAAAAACGCTTTTAGATATCTTGTTGATTTCGTGTGTGCATTATGAGGGTTCAATTTATGCTGGTCAATAATTATAACTAGACACTCAACTCCAGGAAACCGTGCTGAATTTCGCGATAAAAAGTATCCTATGTCCTACCTCGTAGTATGAACTCAAATCATTAAACTATTAAAAAGAATAATGTAAAGAAAAACATCCTATCAAGACATATAATAAAATCGTAACTGGTTGCTGTCTGTACATGGGAGATATATTAGAAAAACTGTTATAGTGGATGGAACCTAAAACAAATATTTTTAGAATTTTTGTCTGTCTGCACGTTTGTGCACGCTAATCTCAGAAACGCCTTAACCAATTTCATGCGATTTTCACTAATGCGTTGCTGTTTGCTCCACTTAACATTTAGTATTTGTTTCATTTCAATCGGTTCAGAAATAAAAATTAAAAACGTGTGCGTCTTAGGACGCTCGACAGATAACTTAAATTAATGTTGTACCTGAATATCAGACTTATATCAAGTAAAATTTTAACAAAAATCGACTTCAAGGTTCGACTCGATTTCTCTTAGATGCTATCACCAGATCTTAGTGTCCTTATCATGGTACCACCGTTGGGATATCTCCTTTCCATTAAAAAAAGAATAATCAAAATCGGTTCATAAACGACGAAGTTATCCGCGAACACACAAAAAAAATTTACGGTCGAATTGAGATCCTCCTCCTTTTTTGAAGTCGGTTAAAAAGAGTGGCCATGAGTTTCTTTGCCAGTATTCTTCTCATAATACCCATTTTGGAAACTGGAAGTTATGGATCGACACAAACGGGCAGTAGATTTTGGTGTTTTCACCTAATTTACCTTAACAATCCAGCACATGCTGTGGCGTCTGTTGATTTTTAACTGTAGCTTCAATTTAACGTTCATAAATGTCACTTGGTGTCTTAATTGAATAAAAGCCGACTTCAAGAACTGGACCAAATTGAAATGGGACCACACGGAAGCCACCAAGCCAGCTACCATACCAGCTTTCAAATAAAAAAAGAATCATCAAAATCGGTTCACTCAGTCGAAAGTTCTGAGGTAACAAACACAAAAAAAACAGTCGAATTGAGAACCTCCTCCTTTTTTTAAGTCGTAAAAAATAGAGATTATTCGAAAAATAGACATTCATCATTCTCATAGTTTATAAACACAAATAAGGCGTAGCCGCGGTCAATAGCTAGTATTACCATAATAATTAAAATGTTTTAATTTAAACATGCATTTTTTTCTCTTAATATGGATATGTATATTTATATTTGGAGAGTAAATTGTCAAAATTAATTTCATCAGTTTCTATGCAACACTATTAATTTAGCACTTATGTAATCACTGTGATTATTGAAATATTTATTTATTGCAAAATGTTATTTAATAACATATCTCTTTAGTCTTATGCTATCCTGGTACTTTATAGTGTATAGTTGCTTATTAAGCTTGCTTTTAGTTGGGCTGCCCTTTCAATATTTAGTGCACCGAAATACATACTAATATGACAGACAGAGAGAGGTATAGTCCATTCGCTTAGATACGGTCACATTGATCGCGCCGCCTTTGCACGTGCGGCAAATCGCCGCAAAATCATAGGGCCCGCCTACGGCGTACACCCATAAGCAAATTTGATTTGTCAGTTTACGTCGTTGTATTAATTAATATATTCGTATTTCACAACAATAACCACAATTGCGTGCGGGTGGACCGACACTATCTAAACGAATGGACTTTACTTTCTAAATATATAATTCGTAAGTTATTTTGTATGTTACGCGTTCACGGCTAATTTTAAACCGCTGCACTGATGTCAATGAACTTTCATCCCTATTCACCCCGTGGGTGTCGTAAGAGTCGACTGAGGGAGCAAACTACCAGGACAACAGCACTGCGAAGAGATGGAACACTTGACACAAACTATACCAACGTATAATTTAACTGACTGCCTCTGTGGCCCAGTGGTAGTCTATGCGACTGCTGTGCTTGAGGTCTCGGGTTCGATTCCCGGGTCGGATCAAATGTTTGTATGATTTGCAAATATTTGTTTCGGAATTTGGGTATTTTCTATGTATAATATGTATATATTTACAAAAAAAATGTAATATAATGTATTTATATCAGTTGTCTAGTACCCATAACACAAGCTCTGCTTAGCTTGGGACTAGATGGCGTTTGAAAATATTTATTTTTTTAACAAAATTTTTGTAGTGTTCACCAAAACTTTCTTTCTTGCGACACCCACAGGATGAACAGGGGTCGAAGATGGGGGTCTCTATAGACCCCTGTCTTCGCCAAAAACAATTACTATAGGTGTTTAAAGGTAGTGTCCATTTTCAAGGTGAAATGTGCATGTTTTATTTATCAAAGTTATGACATTAAAATAATTTTGTTTTCTGATATTTACAGCGAGCGCTCACACCGGTGAACATGGGGTTGATGAATATCCCGATATCAGCGGTATTACCAACGCTAGGGTGAGTTTAGAACTAAAACATCAGCATCATGCCTTCCGAAAGACGCAGCTTGAGATAGGCTTCGTGCAAAGTTCAATGGTGCAGAAGCATCTCAATAGGCCGTCATTGTGACATCGTTGCATTTGTAAAATTATTGTGTAAAATTAGAAATTTCATAATGTTTAAATTAAAATTATCAACATCAAACATTAGCATGTCGGTGACGCGAACCCACATTTTCTCCTACCAAAATATGCTCAACGCGGCCAAAGAAGTTTTGTGTCGTCAGCATGTCGGTGACCGGGTGACGCGAACTCATTCGATTTTTCCCTACCAATAAGTGCTTAACGCGGCTAAATAAGTTTTCACTTCAAAAACAGGCAGGCTCATACATAAAAAAAAGTTCGCTACAATGACCTGATCCTGTGCTACCTGCATCCAATGGCTTTCTTCGAGCTTCAAACGATCATCGAACCATCTTATAAGGTGCCTATCCGTGGTCTGTCTTCTTTCGCTGCTTTTCATCGAAAGAACGATATACCAAAGCCAACTGGCCTCCTCCCAGCCTCTCGCGGATAGAGAATCAAAGTGATATGCAGCTATGCAGTTCATATTTTTCTTCTGAACTGCTTCTTGTCGTCTTTTAGAATAGCTCTTGCATTTTATGATCCCCTGGTACATTTTTACTTTCCGAATGGTGTCGATTTGGAATACAGAACGTCTTCACCCCTATTGGACTAAGAGCCCGTGAACCCCAGACTTTCGTTATTTTATAAAAGCTGAAAGTTTGTCAGCGCATGCTCCCAACACAGGTAAAAACGATGGACCATTATGAAGTTTGGGTTATCGTGGCTTTGGCAGGTAAACGGTACCAAAGGTGTGTAAAATATCGATCTAATTTCGTCAAATAATAAAGCTTGACTTTTTGGTAGTACCTTCAGAATATTATTAAAATCACGTTATTCTTTGCCAGACACTTAACATAGTGGCAACCCCATACCAGACACTCTGAATGTTCATGCAATTATAATTTTACTTATGTTATAGCATAAAAGCTGATTTTTAACCGACTCCCAAAAAGGAGGAGGTTCTATGTTCCACTGCATGTTTTTTTAACCGACTTTTTTTTTATGTATGTTCACCGATTACTCCGTCAGTTGTGGACCGATTTTTAATTTTTTTTTGTATTCGAAAGGGTATGCTTCCGAGGTGGTCCCATTGCCAGCATATCAGGATCTGATGATGGGATCCCAGGGAAATCGAGGGAAACCCTCATTTTTTATAGGCACATACTATGTTTTTCGTATATTTTCTGAAGTTACACCGGTATTTGCGACTGGTAGTCATCATTTTATGATGATGAGCTGATGATGTAAGGTACAACTCCTTAACGGTTAGGAGTTGGAGGATAAATCTTTAAGTATCATATGTACATATGTTACCTTTAGTCGTATTCTTTCAAATTATGTAGGTAAGCTGATGATGGAAGGTGGAAGGTACAACTCCTCAACGGTTAGGAGTTGGAGGATAATTCTTTCAATTTCATACGTATCTAAAGACCTTCAGTCGTATACTTTCAAGTTATTTAGGTGAGCTGATGATAGAAGTTTAAACTCTTCAACAGTTAGGGATTAGAGGATGATTTTAATATTACACGTACGTATAGACCTTAATTTGTATTCTTGATGATGAAATTTGATGAAATAGTTCAACTTACTACTTACCTACGATTGTTTGCACTAAAAACTAAAAAAAAAACTTTTTATAAAAAAAACCGATTGTTCGTTTGTATTCTTTTTGGCTTAGCACCGACTTCAAACAGATTCTAGGTACCTAGCACACCTTATAATACTACTATTGAAATGAATAAAGAATTAGGTATAGGCAATTTATGAAGAACCAGTTTATTTTACGCTTTTAAGTGTTTTTTTGGCAGAGAGTTTTCGTTGGATGTTTTTCGGAAGTCGGTTTTTTTTAAAAAAAAAGTTTTTATATGATACCCTGGTACATCAATCGAAACAATATACTTCTTCTTCTCACAGGAAGCCATGCGTAAGATGACAGAAGAAGATAAACGCAAGATCTTGCAACAAGTGGAACTGTTCCGTCGCGAGAAGATGACCTTCGACAATGAGGTGGCAAAATGGGACGATGCTGGCAATGACATCATCATGCTGGCCAAGCACATGTGTATGATTATGTTGGAAATGACGGATTTCACCAGGTATGGAACTACAAAACAGAAACGACAATATATGTTAGAGTACGATAGAATGTTCTAGAATTTTCTTTACATCAGAGCTTGGCATATAAAGCAGGCTCGACCGAAATGGATATCGTGAAAACTACCAATAAAGTCATTGTAATATAGTTTGATCTCTGTGACAGCTGTCATTAGTGTCATTTTACAACTTACGAGGTACATTAGGTGAACTTTTAACCGACTTCCAAAAAGAAGGAGGTTCTACGTTCCATTGTATGTTTTTTTTTTACTTTTTTTATATTCATAATGTATTGCACTTCATCTTTCTATACAAATAAATAAAATTGGAGTGTCTGTTTGTAATTTTAAAATAACCGCTTTTTACTAAATGCGTATGTATGTACACGGTACATAAACCAAAAAATTTTTTTTTTAATTTTTGTCTGTCTGTTTGTTCCGGCTAATCTCTGGAACGGCTTTACCGATTTTCACGGGACTTTCACTGGTAGATTGCTGTAAGGAGTAACTTAGGCTACTTTTTTTAGACTAGCTTTGCCCCGCGGCGTTACCCGCGGTTGTTTTTGTACCGCGGGTAACACCGCGGGGCTCAGCTAGTTTGTGATAGAACTGTCATAAAAATATAGGTGATATAAAATCGCTTATTCAAAGTTACCTCGTTGGTTTCGATATGTTTAGTCAAGCGATATTTTTGTGTCGTTGGCCCCTTGATCCTAAAAACATGAGGTTAATGTCAAAAGTAACTTAATTTTGAACATTCCTATGCTAGATGGCGTTATTCACAAACACTGCTACTGCTCAATAGATGGCGCTGTTCCTTTTACGTAACTCGCACAATCAATATCGTTATTATTGTTGTTTTCTGTTTACAGGGGTCGCGGTCCTCTGAAAACCACGATGGACGTAATCAACGCAGCTAAGAAGATCTCGGAAGCTGGCACTAAGTTAGACAAACTCACCAGAGAGATTGCTGAACAGGTAACCCAAAAAATGTTGACTGCCTTAGTACTACAGTGGTAGCGTATACGACTGCTGTGCTTGAGGTTTCGGGTTCGATTCGATTTTGTATGATCAGCAAATATTTGTTTCGGAGTTAAGTGTTTTCTACTTGTAATATGTACGTATTAAAAATAAGGAAATTTATGTTTCTATCAGTTTTCTAGTACACTTAGTAAATCTCTGCTTAGTTTGGGATTAGATGGCGTTCTGTGAATGTGGTTGAATTGTTAGTTAAAGAAACAAGAAAAGTTTGTAAGTATGAATGGATGGATGTTTGTTACTCTTTCACGCAAAAACTACTGAAAGGATTTGGATGAAACTTTACAGTAATATAGCTTATACATCAGAATAACACATAGGCTACTATTTGCCGCGATAACCGACATACACGCGGGCGGAGCCGCGGGCAGCAACTAGTAGTCTATATTACACCACGAAGATGTGCGGTTTAATTTTTTCCGACGTCTACAACAAATATCTTTATATTTTAGCCAATAGGTATACTCAAAAATTTAACAATTTATATACAAAAACCTTTCTCAAGAATCATTCTATCTATTGGTAAAAACCGCATCCAAAACCGTGCTTTGAGTTTATCGCGAACAGACAGACAGACGCAGCGGAGGACTTTGTTTGATAATATTCTATAATATGTATGTGGGGGACGTGTGGCATGTCCCTCTGACACAAAGGGAGGATCCTCCGACCAGGCGAGGTGATCGTGCCTGGCGGGCCAACTGCCCAACGGTTGATGTTGGGAAGTTGTATTTTTTTTAATTTTTTTTTATGTATGGCTCGCCAAAATGACCCTACTCTGCCTGATGGAAAGCATAAGCAGAATCCAAGAGTGGTGGTCACCATACTCATTGCGAATGCAGACAATGCAGTATGGAGACCCACACTATGGCGGCCTAGTGATGCTGCTGCATCTTTTAGTCTAGTCAACAAGTATGGAACTTGTTGACTAGACTATTTGGGCCTCCGGTCTCGCACTCACCAACGAAACACGACAGCACTGCTGCTGTCATTTTACGTTGATTTTCTGTGTATGCTAATCGATAACTTCTATTGCGCGATTCAGGATTGGTATTTTCTTCGTTTCCTTTCAGTACTCCGTAGTTCGTCGTATCTTCACTAGATGGCGCTGTCTTATGTTTTTGTTGCTGCTGTATGTGAAGTCGAATGTCCGAAATATTTATTTATTTATTATTATTACTTATTTAAGTGATTTCTATCTCCAAACTAATCTAAACCTTATTCTCCTTACAACAGTGTCCAGAATCGTCAACGAAACAAGATCTACTGGCCTACCTCCAGCGTATCGCCCTCTACTGCCACCAGATCCAAATCACCAGCAAGGTCAAAGCTGACGTTCAGAATATATCCGGAGAACTCATCGTAAGCGGGGTAAGGACACTCATGTACTCCCATTTTGAATATTTTGTGAATAGCTACATCTAGTGGCGAGGTTTAGCAACTTGGCCCTAATGGATAGTAGCGACATCTGTCGTACAGTAGCGTTAATATTTTAAAGAATTGTTTATGCAAGTTTTGCAAACTGTAGATCAATGGTGTATATGGAACGTATAAGGTACTAACATGTTATGAATTCTAATTAATTTTTGTACTAAATTAATCTTGTGTTCATATTTTTATTTTTGTAATGCTGAAAACACGCACACACTCAAATATATATTCACTTACACACACACACTAACACACGTAGCCTTACTTCTGTATAGATATTATTTCCTTTCTTATTTAAATGCACCTCACATTATACATTTTCTCCTTACTTCTCACAAACTTACTTACTAAAACTACACATTTTAAATTATAGTTTATTCGCGTTTCAAAACGATCAAGTCCCGCCTCCTAGCCAATCAGATTTAAAGGTTTTGTACAAAATAATGTATTTCTTGAAAACTGTTAGGTCAGTGGGCGGGGCTTCATAACACGAATGAACGAATACTTAATCCTTTTATTTTAACTAAACTAATTACATAAATTTGGGTACTTCGGTACCTGCAGGTCTCGCAGATCCCTGCATCTGATCTCTTGCAGATCTACAACGGAGATTGGGTGTTTTCTATTATATAGAAAAGTATTTATATATCAGTTCTGCTTAGATTGGGACTAGATGGCGTTAAGTGTGATATAAAATTTCAAAAATTGGCTAATAAATTTTAATTTAATATTAATAACTAACAATCATTAATAGGCCGACATCACTAGTAAGGTTAAGGAAGACTCTCAAGACGTATCCGGACAACTAGTCGTCAGCAGGGTGAGTTAGGGTGTGCCGTCGTATCCGGATATACGTGTCCGGATATTTATTGCCGGAAATCTGTTTCGTCTTGTTGGTGGAGGTTCATTGTGTCGTACATAAATCATCAACTTGTTTCTTCTACATCAGCGAATTGTTGTGATTGTTGTGAACTGCTTTTATTAAATTTTAATCGGTAACGGTATGTTGTTCATGTTTGGGAAACTTTCAATGTCTATTTTTGATAATATATTTTATGTTTGTGTGATTTTTAATCTGTTTTGTTGACTGGGAGTAATCCCACTCGCATTCCCACTACTGGGACTTGTATACCTGTCTCAACATCAGCCGGAGAACCCCAAAGTGAGATAAACTGTCTTGGAGCTGAGAATTTATTCAGAAGACTACATTCAACTACCCTCCACAGCACAGAAGCAGCACAGCAGAGAAAAGAAGAGCAGAAATCTGACTAAATAGATGACAGTGGTTTAAACGATCACTTCCCACTGACTCGTTGGCGCAGTGGTAGCGTACGCGACTGCTGCGCATGAGGTCTCGGGTTCGATTCCCGGTTCGGACCAAATATTTGTATGATCTGCAAATATTTCTTTCGGAGTTTGGGTGTTTTCTATGTATAATATGTATGTATTTATATCAGTTGTCTAGTTCCCATAATACAAGCTCTGCTTAGCTTGGAACTAGATGTCGTTGTGTGTTGAATGTCCGAAATATATTTATTTATTTATATATACTGCACCAAGTGTTGCTGGTTCTATCTTCAACTAGATCTGTGCGTCTACTCCTTATAGGCTTGGGTATCTGTATCTTTGGAAAAATACCTAGAAGCCAATTTCGGAATCCTGGAAAAAGCATCTTACCAGGACGATGGCGACGATTCTAGGTTCCGGAAATTGGCTTTACTATGGAGTATGGGTCACCATGCTGTCTATATTCGATATGAAGATCTGACTTTTAAAAAGAGTGGCCACGAGTTTCTTTGACAGTATTCTTCTCATAAGGCCCAACGCACTCTGGAAACTGGAAGTTATAGATCGACACAAGTAGGCAGTAAATTTTGGTGTTTTCCATAGAGGTATTATAAATAGAGTAGGGGAGCCAGGCCTCCAGCCGTTCCTCGGTTGGAAAGAGAGAGACGATCCCGATACCCGTCTGTCTCTCTCTCTACACGCGCATGCGCATAGCAGAACGATTCGACAGTTAATTGTTGTGATTGGATTACCATTAATAGTCGTCCTTTACTGCGCATGCGTCAATAGAGAAAGACAGATGGGGCAGCGCAATCCTCTCTCTCTTTCTAACCGTTGGATGTTTCCGCTTACTGTCAGCCGTATGTCTTCCCCACTTTATCATCTCATTTATATATTATAATAGCTCTATGGTGTTTTCACCTAATTTACCTTGACAGTCCAGTACATGCTGTCTATGATTTTTAACTGTAGCTTCAATTTAACGTTCATAAATGTCACTTAGTGTCTTAATAAATGATTTTGAATGAGTATGGTGACCACTCTTGGATTCTGCTCACGCTTTCCATCAGGCAGAGTAGATTCACTTTGATATGTATATTAAAAATAAATTTGTCTTTTTCAGCTGGATAGCGCCACCTCCCTGATACAAGCGGCTAAGAACTTGATGAATGCAGTCGTATTAACCGTGAAATCGTCTTATGTCGCCTCCACCAAATACACCCGGCAAGGAACAATCGCTGTGAGTATATATTTTAACATAGTGTTAAGGTTTAAACAATTTAAAAATATGTATGACGACTCAAAACACTCACATACACACACATTATAAACACTCTTTATACCACAGAAAAAATAGTCCTCAATAGAGTAGTTGACTGTATCGTAAATAAATACCGATGTCTCCTTCAATAAAACGAATATTACAAAACATCTCGGAAAATATAATTGTTACAGCTTTTCATTTCTATTATAAATTTTAATCAAATAAACATTGTAATATATTGCTCAATTGAGTAGTCTAAAACAGTGACGTCACAAGTTTGTATTTAGTACATTTTGTATACAAAGTTATCGTTTTGACAGATGATGAAAAGTTACTAATTTGACTAAGATATCATCTACTCTATTGTGGCCGAGGTCGCTAGGTTAATCACTGATATCTCTCAGATATTTATCGCAATGTAGCTATAACTGAACTGAACTGCTATCGACGAAGCGCCTTTTTATATTAGATGCCGTTATTACTAGTCATATCGGGAACGTTCAACGGCCTTCGAAATGACTGTTTCCAAGAAAACGCTGTCGATTGTAAACAAGCCAACAGCGTGACAGTCAATCTATATTCGACGTTATGTATATTTCGTAAGGTTCATTGTTCTGTTCGTTTGTTGAACTTGCACGGCCAAACCGGATGTCGAGTCTCTTCTGGAATATTCCTTGTAACAGTAGCCTCGAAAAACTGCCTTTTAAAGTACCATTAAATCCATATCAATAACGGAAAAAAAAAACAGCCGAATCTAGAAACTCCTGTTTCTAAGTTGGTCAAAAAAGAATCGCCAAATATGTTGCTGAGCGCTAAATTCGAAAATAGCTCGACCGATTCGGCTAAGGTACAAGGAAGGTTCTTAATATAGAAAAAAATGCGAGGAAAATACTAAAAGCATAGCACAAGCTCTGCTTAGTTTGAAGCTAGATGAGGTTGTTTGTCAAATGTCCGATTTTTTTTATTATTATTACTAGTCCACAACCTCCTTTCTAAGGACAAGCCTATGTCCAGCAGTGGACTGTTAAAGCCTGATGTTATAATATGCTAAATCCGTCCGAAGCCAGAGCAAGCCGCTAGTATTTCATTAATTCAATGCATGAGGCAGTAGATAGGAGAAGTATATGAACTATATGATATGGCTTCGCTTATATAAGCGAGAAATGAGCTTTTTTGGAACAGGTATGGCTTCTAAGCGTAATAAAGCGAAAAATAAAAATTATTACTATTACCATAATTATTACTAATTTTACGGATTTTATTTAACTTACCAAGAATTTTAGAAAACGCACTTTATTGGGAGTAAAGACAAATTCCGAGGGTCATACAGGCTGTTAACGTGGCGACACGTCACCATGGCTATCGTCGCTACGCTATGTGATAGTATAAGTACCATGTAATGTAACAACGAACTAAAATCAAAAATCTTTTCCTTTAAAAAAAACTACAAACGCCGAGGTAGACACAGGCTAATACATAACGTAGCGACTCTATCCATGGCGACAAATCACCACGGCTAGCGTCACCATGCTATATGATACTAGAAGTAATATGTAATGTGATGTAGCGACGAATTATACCATATTATAAAGCTTTTCTTAAAAAAATCTAAATGTACCTACATATTGTTTATTAAGTAGAAAGCATTAAATGGGTATCGAACATACATACGACCCTCAAACCAAGCCTACAATCCGTAAAACTAGTAATAAATTAACAATGAACTATGTAATTGGTTGAATTTTCATTGACATTGAATATGGAACTTTAAGCTTCAAAGAATAAAGTACAAATTTGCTTGTAAATCGAAATAAGGATCGCAACACGCATTGTTTTTTTTTTTGTTCAAGTAAAATAAAGGTCTCGTCAGATTTGCACTGATATTTATGTCAATGGAAATTTAATCCTTTAAAATATATTTTTAAGTTTATATTAATACATACTGATGGCTAATTTATAACCAACGCTGTGCTGGGACAAAGAACTATGTGAGTCTTTTTTAGAGCTGTTAAAGATATAAAGCAACACGGGTCACCGACTGGAGGGGAGTACCCATAGCGTCTATTTCCGATACAAAACACTCTGTCATTTGTTGAGGGGACATCTTCACACATACACATTTTACACTCACATACACAAACAATCGCGGATATACAAAAACAGGATCTTAACCGTGGGATAGCCACGCTTCGGCATGCAAGGGCCGGCTCGACCGGAGTGATACCACGGCCTCACAGAAAACCGATGTGAAACTGTGTTTCATCGAGTGAGTGATGATACCCCTCCCCCATCCCCGAAAGGCAACGCAATTGTGATGCCTCTGGTGTCCATGGGTGGCGGTTATCGCTTACCATCAGGCGATACGTCTGCTCGTTTCCACTCTATTCCATAAAACAAAATCGCCTGTCACTACGATCTCACACATAACAGTTAAAATATTCACAATTTCACACACACATAAATACATTATACGTCATAACAGTGTAACGCGTAGGTACATTTGTGCTTATACTCGTACTGTGACAGAGGGGAACACCTACGTATGGATACTGCCGACCGTGTTGCTTTATGCTAATATAGCATTGTAGTTGGCATGCTTGTGTCGTATAAGCTATCTCGTACACCCCTGCTTCGCTAAATGTGCATCCTTAGGCCAGTTTCACCAGTTCAATATTAAAACTGAACTGTTTGAATAACGCGCTAATATCAGAAAGTATCGGTCCGATTTGAAAATTTATTTCAGTGTTAGATAGCCCAGTTATCGAGGAAGGCATATAAGCTATGTATCATTACGGTACGACTAAAAGGAGCGGAGTATCAGTGAAATTTGACTTGACAGTGAAAGGGGAAAATTATGCCTTTTACGAGCTTACATTGCGTGCTATGACATTACATTATTACATTAATATTATCATATTATTTCGCGTTATTACATTTTACGTAAACGATTAAAGTTTAATAAAAAAAATTATTAAAAATAAAAAACCCGACTGCGTCAATATTTAACAATAAAATCATATAAGTTTTATATATATTCGTAATCACCGTAAAAAAATCTTTATTTTGATACCACACTCGATGTATTTTGAAAACATTAATTTTTTTTATATTACTTTTTGGCGCCAAAAATCTTAATTTTTTTTATTTTGATGTACCCAGTGTCACACTCACGACTAAGACGAATCTAATGACACCACTCACATAAAAATACGACAAGCCGTTTAGGCTCTAGGTTGTGCCAAAGAAATATACATACATACATACACTCGAAAAACATAACCCTCCTTTCGCAGTCGGGTAATAATGTATGAAAGAATAAAATTAAAATATTTAAAAAATTAAAATATATTAATATTTAAAAAACCTCCGCAATAGAATAGGTATGTCTATCTTTTGAGACTGGCTCTCTATAATCTTTTTTATGGTGTACAATTTTTCATCACCCGTGGCGTGATGTTATAAACAAAAAAAATATAAAAGATCTCACTGTTCTAACTTAGAAAAAATTAGAACTGCCGATAGAAATGAAAACTTATAGCTTACAATGTTATTTGTAAAATTATCAACATCAAACATTAGCATGTCGGTGACGCGAACTCATAACATTTTCTCCTACCAAAAAGTACTCAACGCGGCTAAAGAACGTTTCTCTTCAAAAATCGGTCCAGTACTTCCTGAAATTAGCGCACTCAACCAAACAAACTCTTTAGCTCTATATTATTAGTGTAGATAACGCAAGATATTCAATCACAATTCGTTTCAGCTTCGTATCATCACTGCTTAAATTCAGTAGCACTGAAGTAATCATTAAAAAAAAACATATTTGCCATTATAGCACCTATGTAAGCCTGCCCCTAAACCAAAAAGCATTTTTTTTCACGTCGTTTCTATTTCTACAATCGCTAACCCTCTAATCTCTGATATTATTAGCTAACATTTTCTTTTGAATTAGTGTTGAAAGACAAAATTCCAATTCATTTGATTGCCTCGGAGCGTAGTGGTAGCGTATGCGACTGCTGTGTTTGAGGTCTCGGGTTCGATTCCCGGGTCGGACCAAATATTTGTGTAATTTGCAAATATTTGTTTTTAAGTTTGGGCGTTTTCTATGTACAACATGTATGTATTTATATCAGTTGTCTAGTACCCATAACACAAGCTCCGCTTAGCTTGGGACTAGATGGCGTTGTGTGTTAGTTAGATGTCCGAAATATTTATTATATTTTTATTATTTGTTAGTTTTCTTAAGTTTATAGAATGTCTTCTTCGATAGGGGAGGCTGGCTACTTTACAACATAACTGAAAATATGTCTATCAGGGGACTCTTAACGTAAAATATGTTGAGATTAATTATGTTTTTTTTATATATATATATATTTTATCTTCAAACACCCCAGTCGCCGATCGTGGTGTGGCGCATGAAAGCCCCTGAGAAGAAACCCCTGATTCGCCCAGAAAAACCGGAGGAGGTTCGCGCTAAGGTCCGCAGAGGGTCGCAGAAGAAACAACCCTCGCCTATCCACGCGCTGGCGGAGTTCCAGAGCCCCGCTGAAAGTGTTTAATGTGAGTTTTAAGCCGGGTCTCCACCGAACAAAATTTGACAATTTTTCTGTTGTCAACACGTGTTGGTGACAAAAGTTTCTGTAATTTCCTTGTGTTGGCAACAAAAATTGTCAACAAATGTTGGGAACAGTGTTTCTGTTTTTGGCGGTAAACATCAAAAGAATATACTTATTGCAGTTTGTTATTGGCTCTGTGGAGACGCTTGGTTCGAATGTCTTTTAAATTGTTGGCGACTCGGTGTAGACAAAATGGAAACAAAAGTTGGCGATTTTTTGAAGTGTTGCAAACAGTTGGAAACACTGAAATTGCCAACAATTTTGGTGGAGAAAGATATGAGAAAACGAAGTTTCACCACCCCTATTCACCCCATGGATGTCGTAAGAGACGACTAATTGAGCAAACTACCAGGACAACTGAAATACAAAGAGAAGGCCCAATGATGTAGAAGCATCTTATAATAAAATGAAACAACGTGCGTGAGTTCGCTGATTAACGGAAACGACTGAGATTTATTCCAGCAAGATACATGAACATTATAGACAAAATAGTAGTTGATGACATGCGTCACTAGGTGGCGCTAGTATTATATAGTCTCATTTTGCTAATTACAACACATCTTAATAGGACACCATGCTGCATTCGCAATGAGTATGGTGATCACCACTCTTGGATTCTGCTCGTGCTTTCCATCAGGCGGAGTAGTCACTTTCATTTTGGAAGGCTAATACATAAAAAAAGAGAATATAGAGTGGTCACCACCCCTATTCACCCCGTGGTTGTCGTAAGAGCCGACTGAGTGAGCAAGCTACCAGGATAACAGAAATACAAAGAGAACGCCCAATGATGTAGAAGCATCTCAATCATTACAAACCTGTAATGTTAGTAAAACAATACAGGTATGACATTCCGAAAGCTACCCAGGGTGACGTCACTATCCAGTTACCACTTTATAGCAACATAACATGAAATAATGTAAACATTTTCAGTCACCATTTTATTTAAAAAACTGTAAAATGCATTTAAATTGTTGTTTTGTGTATATGATCAAACAAAATATTTGAATTTAAATATATGATAACGTAAAACTTTATTGTTCTATCGAATTCACAAAGGGAATAATGGTGGTTGGGGAGTTATTATTTCACACTACTGGTAGCACTGAACCAGCGATAGTGATGACGACGTCATCTCGTCCTCTATGTATCTCGGAATGCCATAACTGTATTTTTATACCACGATCTCAATGGGACACCGTAGTGTGGGTCACCTTGCTGCATTCGCAATGAGTATGGGCGACCCCCACTCTTGGATTCTGCTCATGCGTTCCATCAGTGCGGTGTAGAATCCTTTTGACAGTATCATATATAAAAAAATCAAAAGTGTTCGGAGTGTCACCACCCCTATTCACCCCGTGGGTGTCGTAAGAGTCGACTAAGGGAGCGAACTACCAGGACAACAGCACTGCGAAGAGAAGGAACACTTGACACAAATCCTATACCAACCCGTCTGGTCAGCTTGGTATAGTACGCCAAAACCTCCTTTGTAAGGAGACGCTTTTGTCCAGCAGTAGACTAAGTAATAGCCGTAGATAATGATATTATCAATTTTCTTGGTTTTCAAAATTATTCTCTTTCTTATTTCAGATGCTGTGCTGCACACACAATATTTATCTTAAAATCATTAATAATCATTCATAGTTAATAGCGAAGAGTTATCTAATTAATCAAAACCTTGTTTGCAAAATGTCTGATATAGTTTTTCGTTGGTTATGGTAACCGTTTTACTCTTTAATCTCGTTTAATCTTTACCACTCTAATGGTATAACAAGGATTTCCACAAAAATATCTTCATGTAACCTTTTATAATAGTGGAACTCCTCAATGGTTACTTTTTCCATTTTATCCTAAGGCCACTTGCACGACACAGCTTAAATACATTAATGCGTTTAAAAAGGTTAAACACAATTAGCATCTTGCACAACAATAATTTTTTTGTCTAAACATGTTTAAGAATGTACCGAAAACATCTAAATTAAGCTATTTAGCTGCACTAAACGTGTTTAACGTGTGCGTGTGCGCGAGTGCAACACTAGGATAGTGCCGTCTGGCCCACACTCGCAGGGCTCAACCCCTTATCATATTTAAGTAAATATACCTGCTGTCATCATTGTGCAAGAGGGCGCTAAATTTATTTACGCTAAACGAGTTTATGCGTTTAACTGCAATTAACTAATTTTATTAGCTATTTAAGTCGAACGTTGTGCAAGTCGCCCTTAAAGTACTAGGCTAACATATAATACTAAGAGTTCTTTACAAATGTTTTGTTAGTTTGCGAAGAGCGTACTCCTTCTTAAAAGGCCGGCAACGCACTTGTGACGCCTCTGGTGTTGCGGGTGTCCATGGGCGGCGGTAATCGCTTACCATCAGGCGATACAACTGCTCGTTTGCCCTCTATTCAAAAAACAAAGTTTTGTAAGTTGTCTAGGATATCCAAAATTCTTATAATTGTTAACACAAATTTATTCATTTTTATTTGTAACTATTTAAAATTACAAGCGAAATCCAATATTTTGTACGACTCCTTGTTTTGCACCCCCCATCATTAAAGAAATACGACAATGCTATTATTTAGTAGCTCAGAGCCGATCTGATGATGAACCTAAAGCCGAGTCTCCACCAAACAAAAAATGGCAACTTTTGTGTTGTCAACACGTGTTGGTGACAAAAGTTTCTGTAATTTCCTTGTGTTGGCAACAAAAATTGTCAACAGTGTTTCTGTTTTTGGCGGTAAACGTCAAAAGAATACGCTTGTTGCAGATATTTATTGGCTCTGTAGAGACGCTCAGTTGGTGTGTTTTTCAAATTGTTGGCGACTTGGTGTACACACAATGGAAACAAAAGTTGGCGATTTTTTTAAGAGTTGCCAACAGTTGGAAACACTGAAATTGCCAAAGGTGGAGACGCGCCTTAAGGAGTTAGATGGCTGAACGATCTGGATGTAGATCATAGATATTTATCTATGATCTGTATGAGTAATATACAAGCATGTATATCAGCTGTTTGGTTATCTTAGTAAAGGTTGTTTAATTCGGGATCACACGGCCGTGTGTGAGATGTGTAATGTGTATAGTATTAGTATTGTACAAATTTGACTTTTAGAATTCGCTTCGACTTCACAGATAATCAAAAGAAATATTTCAGACATCTATTGGTGCGTTTACACGCGTGCCACGCCTCGAAAAACCTCCACAAACACAGGCGTGTAAACGTGTTGTTTGGCTTGGGTTGCGTGAGGTTGCGACAGCTTGCTTGTTGCCGACCCGAGTCGGTTTTTGAACACAGATCAAAGGAAGTGTGCGCCCGCTGCTTGCGACTGCCAAGTCCTCGCAGGCGTGTAAACATAGCACCAGCGTTTGTGAAGGATTGTAGTTTATGAGGATCTGCCAAGTCCTCACAGGCGTGTAAACATAGCATTACACACAGTGCCATCTGGTTTTAAATCAAACAGAGTTTGTACTGTGAAAGCTAGATTGACTGATAGAGTACTTATAAACATATTATCTTAATATTAATATCTGAAGGAAAAACTTGGTACCCTATTTCATGCAAAGTATGCGAACGGACTAAACAATAACTGAGCCATTTTATTTCTTAAATAATTCTTCGCTAAAACAATATTCCATTTACGTATATTAAAGGGACAGCCCTTAGTTAATATTAAAATCGCAGTTTTTATTAATATTTTATCTATTTGAATATGAAATTTTATAGCCTAGAGATGTAGGCGTTTAAAGATTAACACTTTAGTGGTGTATGAAAAATTCTTTACAAAAAATAATTCTTTAATTATTATGCTCTCCTGGTACTTTGAATTTATATCAGAAACATTTGGGAACGTGTTCACCCCCCAACTACCCCCACAGTGACCGTAGTTTATGCAAAAATATACCCAAACTTTAAAAGAGAGTTCGTGGGAGGCTACAATGATTAAAATGGCTCATATTATGAAAAATATTAAGTGACCCCTAAGCTCATCTTAGTGGCCCATAATTTATGTCGAGTCATAAACATAATTTATGTAAAAAGAAGGTTAAAAAAATGGCTCTTAGTAAAATAACATAACACTTGCTTTATATAATAAACAAGGGTAGCATTTTAAAGTCACCCTCACCTCCCCTGCTCTCTCCTGATTGGGGCAGGTAGTATGAGTACGTTTCCAAACCTATCTATAATTTTAAAAGACCCATTTCTCTTGCATGTGAAGTCGCGTCTCCATTGAAATTCGACAACACAAACGGTTGCCAACTTTTGTTCGGTGGAGACTCGGCTTTACAGAAACTTTTATCACCAACACGTGTTGGCAACACAAAAGTTGTCGACAACTTTTGTTCAGTGGAGGCTCGGCTTAACTTAGGTCGCCTGATCAAGGCAAGGTGAACATACTGTGGAAGTAAAGCAAACCGAATTCCCTGTCTCCCCTAGGAAAGAGAGAGATGGAAACACTGTAGAACAGGTACTACTACTCCCCCTAGGGCAAAGAGAAAACAGAGAATCGTAGAAATCTTGATAACAAAGTACCAGGCTAACATATTTGTAAAGATATAAAAGTAATGGACGCTTTTCATACATTAGAAATGTTATAGAGATTCCCCCATCGAATTATATATATTAGTTATTCAAATCAATATACAGGAAACGGAAAGGAAGGGGATTGGAAACATTTTGGAATAAATTATCCTAAAGTTAGCCTACTGCACATAAAAGTAGGTATTATGTAATCACTACCGAAGCAAACCTGTCTCTCAAAAGAAATAAATTTTCCCAGTTTTAGTAACATTTATTATTAATGCTCAGCCCCTATAGATATTAGCGTGATGTTATATAAGCCTATATTCTTCCTTGATAAATAGGCTATCCAACGCTGTAAGAATTTTACATTTCGGAGTAGTAGCTTCTGAGATCGTTCAACTCCAACTTTAGAATATTAGGTAAATTATTCCAAAATGTTATAATAATTGGACTGAAGTATTGTATGTTTGAATACCGCCAAATTTTTTATAGTACCCTTTAATATTAGATTATTTGACTTTATTACTACTCGACGAACGATTTTTTTTTATATATAAACTCAATTCAATATTTTGACTGTCGCTTAAGTGACTTGCTTGCTATTTTTCCCTCTTATTTGGTGAAATGGTGAACGGCTCTTAGGAAACGCCGAAGCCAGGATATGATATGTGGGGTTTGTACTAAAACCCACCCCAAAGGCCAGTTTTAGGCCTCTGGGGTGGTTTCGGACCATGTGATTTCAGGTCCGCCCCTGAATCGACGCGGTTTATAACTAGGCCTTATCCTGGAGTAAGTCATAGGTTGATAGTTTGACTTCTATGTAAAAAAAACCCTCTAGAGAGCCCATAATAACCTGTAACGACAACAGACATACTTGTTTGCATTCATAGTGGTATAATAACTTTTTAACACTTTGTAAAATACCAAGCAATCATATATAAGAGGTATTTCTAAATGTGCTTATAATGTCGGGTAGTTACATATTTTCGTTTATCAAAAGTACCAGGCGCACAGCCTAGGTAGGAATTGAAATTAAAAAAAAATCGTCGAGTGGTATATAAAAATAGTTTACCCAATAAGACTTTATATCCCTTAGGATTAGGTTTAAATTTGAAGGAATTTTGATTATTATTATTGGACCTCAAACCATCGTCTGTCAAAGATGTTTTTATGACGAAATAGTAATAATCAAAATGATATAATCAAACAAAAAGTATTATAATGAATATTATTAAGTGATAAACACAGCTTAAAATTAAAGCCGGTTGAAAACTATTATTCATTTCGTTCAAAAGATATTTTAAGAAACACTACAATTGAATGATTGCCTAATCAAAAGTATTGAAATATAATTATGTTGAGCGCCATCTAGTGGCTACTCGGTGAACTACTTGGTAACTTGGATACTACATCTCACAATCAAAGTACCATCTTTAACTAATATAATTAACTTTATATTCAAATGTTAATTTATATAAAATTATGCCGTTGCTGCCGGCTACGCTGCCGTAGTACTTTCGATTGGAATGTATAAATCTTTTTGATTTGCTTTTATTTTAAACTAGCTGTGCCCGCTACTTCGTACTCGTGACATTTGGATTATCAAGTTATTTTTAATATTTCGCCGTTTAAACCTTCTCTAGTCTTTGACAAACATTTCAAAACTAAAATCAGCTAAATTGGCTCAGCCGTTCTCGAGTTTTATCGGGACAAACGAACAGCAATTGATTTTTATATATATTTTAAATATCTACTAAATGCTACGGTAAGATATGTCTAGAAGACCATTAAACAAAATGTAACTAACCTAAACCATTCTCTACTATTTCTTACTAACAGTGCAGAACAAATTCTTTTTAACTAAATTATTTTTCCAACTAAACTTTTAAAGTTTAGTTCGAAAATAAATTTAGTTATAGACGCAACTAATAAACGAAAGTTTTACTATTTCTATCTTAATACTTCGCCTAGGAATTTCATTCTGAAATCTAATGCTTATGGATGAAATTAATAATTGTTTTCCGCCATTTGAACATTGCCCTTTAATAGTGTAGAAATAGCATTATTAATAAATTGTTTACAATTAGATTTTAACTTACTCATTATTTAAAATAATTTTATTACTGACAAAATGAATTTCAGTAGCTTTGATAATATTTTTACGAACTACCCACATACACTTAAATAATACTTGAGAATTGTATTCAAAACATGCATTTTTTGCCCCTACTATTCGTCCCGTGGGTGTCGTAAGTGCGAGAAAACTACCAGGGCAACAGCACTGCAAAGAGAAGGAACACTTGACACAAACTATACCAACCCGTCTGGCCATCGTGGTGTAGTACGCCAGAAACTACCTTTCTTAGGAGAGCCCAATGTCCTGCAGTGGACTATTGAAGACTTATTGATGAGAGGTTTGTGAAAGGGGAAATTATTTAAGCTATTGAAATCCATTTTTACTTTTAAACTCATGGTAATGATTAAAAGAAAATGTGGGTAAAATAGGGTAGTTGACTGTATCGTAAATATATACTGATGTTTCCTTCATTAATACGAATATTACAAAACATCTCGGCAAATTTTAGACAAATAAATATTGAAATATATTGCTCAATTGAGTTGTCTAAAACAGTGACGTCACAAGTTTGTATTTAGTACATTTTTCATACAAAGTTATTGTTTTGACAGATGATAAAAATTAACTAATTTGACTAAGGTGTCAACTACCCTATTGTTTGTTTAGTACGAATGCCAGTCTCCCAAAAAGGTGTTGACAAACATGAGTATTAATGTCAAGGAACCTTTGTACAAGCAAAACAAATGTTTGTTATGCTCAACATAATCATTTGCCCTGTCTTGATTTCAATACCGTGGGTTAAGAATGAATTTTGAAATACAAAATTTATTTTAAAGTGGTTGATGATTTGATTACAGACATACTTATCCGTCACTTTGATGGAAAATATTGTTACGTGTTTGGGTTCGAAAAATAAACCTTCTGATGTATAAAAGAGACTGTATTAAAGACACTCTTAAAATCACAATATCACTCCGATTAACAGTACTTAACTGTCGCCGAGGTCGCTAAGCTAAGAAATATAAACAAGCCAAACTCACGTCAAATCATATTCACTTTTATGCATATTGATTTATGGTTCATCATTCTGTGCCTCAAGAAATCAACAAGAACTTTCCGGCATTTGGCTTCGTCTCAAGCATTATTCTAAACTATTATTTCTTCGTAACAATATTCAAAAGAAAGATAGGTAACATTTGTGATGTGATGGTAGCCAGACCATCGAAACATCTCAATAGACCGCTATAGTGTGGGTCACCATTCTGCAGTCTACATTCGCAATGAGTATGGTGACCAACACTCTTGGATTCTGCTTATGCTTTCCATCAGGCAGAGTAGAGTCGCTTTGACAGGCTCATACATAAAAAAAATAACCCTCGCTTACGTGGGAGAAATAGATTAAATGGGTTGGACCGTACTTATAACTCCTAAGTTGCAGTTGCTAATAGGTGGTGGTGTTCGCTTACCATCAGGTGAGCCGTCTGCTCGTTTGCTCCCTCTATTATTAAAAACAACATAAACTGTGTTTTGGTAATCGAATCGTCAACCATTTAATATTTCTATACGGCAACTCTAAAAAAAAAATTGGCAACTTATTTTGTACGAAAAAGTGATTGTGATTATTTATTTTTAATTTTATATAAAAAATGTAACTTTTGTATGCGTTGGCTTAAGTTTAGGAACTTGAAGTTGTAATGCAATAAAAAATTGAGAGTATACATGCTCGTTTTTTTTATTATCCCACTCGCATTTCCATTGCTAGGAATACGCCAGGGTCTGTGAAGACCCTGAGCTTAGTATTCTGCAAGTAAGAATATCAATGGTGTTCACCTCCTATGCACACCGTGGGTGTCGTAAGAGACGACTGAGGGACTACCAGGACAGCAGCACTGCGAAGAGAAGGAACACTTGACACAAACCCTACTTCACCTTCCCGAATTCTGGAGGGACAGAGGCTCTCGAAGGTCAAGGCAAATGCCTTGACCTTCGAGAGCCTCTGTGTGTGTCCGAGTTCTATGTATATGGGTTGTTCGATCCCAAATCGACTATTTGGTAGATGTAGTATTAACTATAATGTTGTAATAACAACACCGTTCGATTGTCTTTTGGCAAATGGGATCGAACATGGGTGTTGATAACCACTTACCATCTGCTCGCTGGCCTCATATAAGTACCATAAAATATTGTCCACCCGATTATCTGTCCTTGTAAGGTCCATGTTCATGCATTAGAAATACATGAAACGGACACAAAGAACACCCAGACTCAGAACAACAATTTGTATATCACACAAAATGCTGACCCGTGTTCTAGGATTTGAACCCACAACACTTGGCATAGCAGAAAGCGGAGTTTATAAATTGGTAATTTTTCACTTTTATCTCAACATATTGGAAATACATACTTACATAGCCTGTCAAAATCATTACCCTCCTTTGGCTTTGCCGTAGTCGGTTAAAAATGACTGCTACCCGTAACTTTCGATTAATTGCACCAAATTGTTTTTTTTTTTATGTTTGCTGTCAGGACAAGGTTTGTATAGAAGAAAATTAAAAAAGAAAACCGGAGATGTTATATTGTCTTAGTCCGCTTAGTCCTATACACACTGCGGTCCTGCGGTAAGTTAAAGCGGGCTTATATACTAAAAGAAGTTTTTCGGTAATTTAGGTAAAATATTCACGAAAATAAATATGGCGGTATGAAGTTCGCCGGTTCAGCTAGTAAAAAATAATGTCCTACAATTTCTCCGAAAAAAATAATAGATTCGGCGTACGAGCGAATTATCAAAACTCCCAGAAAACTTTGCCACAGCGTTGTCTTGCCAGTCCCCAACCCGCACTCGGCCAGCGTGGGGACGTATGGCCTTAACCCTCTCCTGAGAGGAGACCCGAGCCCAGCAGTGGGACGTTATGGGTTGTTGATAAACCCTCTTTTTTGCACAAACTGTACTTATAAGGGGAGGTATCAATTTAAATTAATAAAAATCAAAATTATCATAATTTGATTTATTTGTACCACAGAATGTAGTCTATTTTAAATCCGCTTAAACTTAAATAACAAATTAGTACTAAACTATTTACAAATCAAAAAAATTATCACCAAACCAAGCATCTTATGTTCCGGAGTAATACATACTCTTTCGAGCCCAACTGGGGTCCTCTATCAACGAGCATACGAACTGTTACATCATTGTTATAGTTTACAAAAATAAATAACCATATTATAACAATTTCTTTTAGGTCAATTTATTTTTTAGTTTATGAGTGTGGTTGTATGTTTGTTACCTTCATACATCTATGGTTACCTTTCCAATCTTATATCATAAAGTCGAAAGTAACTGTGTCTGTCTACACCGACACCAATGCACCGATTTCAATGAAATTTAACAGGGAGACACTTTGTTTATTGAGGAAGGACAATTACCCGACTGCAAAGGTAGAAGGGTTATGTTATTACCCGACTGCGAAAGAAGGAGGGTTATGTTTATCGAGTGCATGTATGTACATATATTGCGTTGGCACGACCTAGAGCCTAAACGGCTTGTCGTATTTTTATGTGAGTGGTGTCAATAGGTTCGTCTAAGTCGTGAGAGTGACACTGGGTACATCAAAATTTAAAAAAAAAGCAAAATAAAAAAAAATCTTTTCTATTCAGTTCTTTCTATCTTTTCACTTTTTCAATCAATTTAATAAAGATGGCAGACATTGAAGCAGTCGGGTTTTTTTTTTAATGATTCTTAACTTGTTTGATATATAGATTATTATAGATGCCTGTATACCAAACAAGATAAATAAATTTATCAGGTTAAAAATACCTACCCGATAAATTAGTGTCCCACTGAGATGGTCCAAGGAATGGTCTGATGAACCGAACACGTGTAGTCTTAGATATTCAGTTGGCGCTTAGATAATAGCTTGAGAGTTTCTCCATTAATACAGATATCCTTTATAAAAAGCGTTTAATTCTGTACTAGCTTTTGAACGCGGCTCCGCCCTTATGCAAGAGCATATCCTTTAAGAATCAAAGGATTTCCATTATAAATTTCATCCAAATCGGTTTAGTGGTTTAACCGTGACAACGTAAAAGACAGTTAATTTCGAATTTATAATATTAGTATGAATGGGTAAGTAGATACAATTTGGAAACTGGAAGTTATAGATCGACACAAGCGGGCAGTAGATTTTGTGTTTTCACCTGATTTACCTTCACAATCCAGGACATGCTGTGGCGTCTGTTTGTGTCGATCTATGATTTTTAACTGTAGCTTCAATTTAATGTTCGTAAATTTCACTTAGTGCCATACTTGAATAAATAGAATTTGAATTGAGATTGACCGGCTTAGAACCGGTGTAAAAAAATATCTTACATTCCAGATGCAAGTGTGATGATGACCAAGACCCTCGGACACCCAGCAACACCAGAAGCGTCACAAGTGCGTTGCCGGCCTCTGAGCGTGGCTCTCTCACGGAAGGCTTCTGGCCTCCTCTACCACGCTGACCAGACGGGTTGGTATAGGGTTTGTGTCAAGTATTCCTTCTCTTTGCAGTGCTGTTGTCCTGGTACTTTGCTCCCTCAGTCGGCTCTTACGACACCCACGGGGTGAATAGGGGTGCTGACACTCATTTTCACTCGTCACCACAAGATCAAAAATATCACTTCTTAAAAAATATTCTTATACTAACTTCTTAACATATTAGTGAACTTTAACCTTCTTGCTAACACTCTCTTCCTCATCTTCTCTACCTCTTTTGCTTTCTCTTCTGTTCTCTTTCCCTTTACTCTTCTTACCAACGCCTTTACCTTTAGATCCTGTAGGGTAATATTCTTCTATTTTATGGCTATCTTCTCCATTTAATGGTTCTAGTTCTATGGACTCGTCGAGAACCGTGTTCTTTGGTTTTTCTAGAAGTATTTCTTCATCATCGTCAGATTCGATGATGTTCTTCCTAAATTGAGGTTTAGAAGTCCCTGAAAAGAATAGTTTAATTGAATTACTGAGCTGTCTATTAACGTTCTCCTGACCAGCCAACTACGCAGGAGATATTATAGTGCACAAGTGTGTACTAACACAGGTGCACTCTCTGTTCCCTCTCTCCCATAATCCGATGGGACGGTTAACCGACACGACCGGGTAGAGATCCGGCGCAGGACCGACAGCTTTACGTGCTCTCCGAGGCACGGGGGTTCGGACCCCAACTTCCAAACTCCGAGCTGTTATTAAGTATTTCTATAATCAGAAAAACTCAATAACACTTTTTAGCTTGACCCGGGATTCGAACCAGAGACCTGTTGATCGGCAGTCGCATACGGCAACTGCTAGACCAACGAAGCAGTATATCTATTAGAAGAACTACAAGTTCTTAAAATATAGTTTGATCTCTGTGACCTGACCCGATGAAGTAACTTTGAACATGGGATTTCATTTTGTACTAAGCTAAGCTCCGTGGCAAAACTAGTCTAAAAAAGTAGCGTAAGTTACTATTCATATCATCGACTATCTGGCAAGGAAAGTCTTATCATAATTAGTCAAGCCGTTCCAGAGAGATAAAATTTTCTAAAATTGAAATTACAAACAGAGAGATTTATACCGCGGGAGAGCCACGATTTGGCATGAATGGGCCGGCTCGACCGGAGTGATACCACGGCCTCAGAGAAAACTGGTATGAAATAGCGTTTGAGCTGAAACACATTTCACCGAGTGAGTGAGGATACCGGAGGCCCATACCCCAACCCCTCCCCACATCCCTTTCCCCATCTCCCAATGGTCGGCAACGCACTTGTGACGCCTCAGGTGTTGCGGGTGTTCACGAGAGGCAGTAATCGCTTACCATCAGGTGATACATCTGCTCGTTTGCCAATAAAAAAAAACGTTAAATCTTCACACATACACATTTTAGACTCGCATACAAATACAATCGCCTGTCACTACGAACTCACGCAACAGTTAAAATATTCACATTCACACACATACACATAAAAATACATTATATGTCATAATAGTGTAACGCGCAGGTACATTTGTGCTTATGCTGTGACAGAGGGGAACGCCTGCGTATGGATACTGCCTACCGTGTTGCTCATTTCGGCTAGTAGTCTAGTCTAAATATCGTGGGTTCCGTTCCCACCTAACACAAAGTACAATGATATCAATACGTAACACGGGACGAAAATGTGTAACAGGAAGCTACATCTATAATGAGCTTCCACGACACAAAGTTTTGTTTTTTGTGTTTTTTCGATCTCAAAGTACCAGGAGCACAGAACAGCTAAAGAGTTAAGTCCCGTATTCACTTTGATCAGTGCGAGTGCAGGTGTAAAGTCAATGAGTGTGTTTAGAGCAGGTGTAAAGTGCGAGTAGTGTCCAATTCACGTTGATTAGTTGATTACTCGCAGTCCACTCGTAAAAAAACAGAAAACGCTTCTAATCAGATTACTACGCAGCTAACTTAGCACTCGCACTAATCAGTCGCTGTCCATTGTATGTCACATGTATTTTCTACTAATAATTGATCACCTGCACTTCACACCTGCACTCGCACTTATCACAGTGAATACGGGCCTTTAGACTTATCTATCTGAGACGTGGTGGACCGCGTTCCTGAGCTTTTTTTTAAATTTTGGAGGCCTACTCCCTACTGTCTTGCACTATGTGTAAAACTGATGAGTGACTATAATTGATGATGATACTGATGGTATAAACTCACCAGCTGCCTGGTCATCATTCCCTAGGTCCTCACCATCCTTCTGCTCTTCTTTGTTTATGAAGAAGCTGGTAATGGGCTTCTGCCACTTGGGTGTCTCTCGTGGACACACTGGGTTCCCACCTCCTGAGGAACCACGGTGGCCTCTTTCGGACCCTAAAGAATATTTTATATATTATAGGTATGTATTTTTATAGTAAAACTTCTTGACTTGGGAATAAGCTGGTGAATGCTAGACGAGAGCGGTTCGAAAAGTCTGATCGGGCGAAGCGAAGAAAGAAAGACCCTTGCACAGAAGATCAAGATAAGATGACAGCGTTCGTGTTGTCGTGTTTCGTTGATGAGTGGACCGGAGGCCCAACGATGCAGAAGCATCTCAATAGGCAGCCATAGTGTGGGTCACCATGCTATATAAAGATACGCAATAAAATATTATTACCTGTACCACTTGAAGTGCTCGGAGTGGGTGCTACACAGCATCTAGCTTTACTACTCTTTCCTGCAGACACTGAAACATATGAAAACCAGTTATTTTTACCTTACACATCTTGTATACAAATCTAATACCTTTAATCGAGCAATTCTTGTGTATATATGTATATATAAATATACTAGTTGATCCGGCAAACGTTGTTTTGCCATAAAAAAAAATGGGGTATAAAAAATAGATGTTGGTCGATTCTCAGACCTACCCGATATGCACACCAAGTTTCATAAAAATCGGTACAGCCGTTTCAGAGGGGTATGGTAACTAACACTGTGACACGAGAATTTTATATATAAGATAATCTGAATCTCGGAAACGGCTAAATAAATAATAAATATAGATAAATTGATAATATATATAATAGATAAATCGATCTAGCTAGGATTCATTTTTAGTAAATTTCGTTTTATTCGTGTATTTAACAATCAAATATATGAAATCAATGTACATCTAGCGCCATCTATCGCAACTCGAGCGAACAAAATAACAAAAAGGTGGCGTTTGGATAGTCCCAACGTTGCCAAAAAAAAAACCCATTTATAAAAAAAAATACCGAGCGACGCTCGGTCATCCAGGTACTATACCGTTAAAAGAGGGGACAATTGAAAGAAATCGTCGGGAACCTGGCGGCAATGAAAATAAGAAATTCTAACAGAGAGTATGTTAAGCCGTTGGTCCCGGTTGTCATGAACATCTATGGGAATCGTTATTTGGAAGGATAGGTGCCTGTATCGTATATAAATATGATTTCTCCTTCATTAAAACGAATATTACAAAACAATTCGGAAAATATAACGTTAACGTTACAGCTTTTCATTTCTAATACAAATTTTAATCAAATAAACATTGAAATATATTGCTCAGTTGAGTTGTCTCAAACAGTGACGTCACAAGTTTGTATTTAGTACATGTTTCATATGAATTTATCGTTTTCACAGATGATAAAAGTAACTAATTTGACTAAGATGTCATCTACCCTATTCAGTGCCCTCGAATATACTGACAACTAGTTCAGTTCAGACCGTCAAATTCAGTTCGTCCTCAGGGTTGAGGAGTCCAATGCCAGTTGCACTCGGTGATGAGAAACAATCACCGAGGGTAAGCAACGGTGACATGATACCATGAGTATCTCTGTGTTTCCGAGCAGTAGATCCCGGTTGTTATTATAGAACAATAGTTGTGAAGCTCAGTTGGAGGACTTTGAGGGGGTTAAAAACATCCAATGGCAAGATTACATAGCCACAATGTTGTCTTGCCAGTCCTGTATGGACTAAAAAAACATGCTGTAATGGCAATCAAACTAAAAAGTAGAAAATAATTTTAATGATAAAGTGTGGGATGCTTTCTGAAAATATTTCAGTAATGTCGCTCCATGCTTTTTACATTAAAATTATTTATGACCCTGAATTTAGCAGACAAAGTAAAATTACAGATAGGGATATCTACAAACAAAATTAACTTCTTCCAGTTTACCAAATTGGAAATTCTTTGTCGTTGATTTACCTAAAGGTGTTAAAAACCAAAACTTTTTTTATTTATAAAACTCTCACCGTGTTTCCCATCGTTTCAGAAAAAAGAAAAAAAATGTAATAATAAATAATATATACCTAAATAAGAAAATAAAAAATCCGAGATAATTTAAAAAAAAAACTTTAGATTTTTGAGAAAATAAGACGACATTTTTTAAATTTTGATTATTTCTAACTTTGATATCCGGCTCCAAAATTAAAAAATAATTAGGGATATTAACGATCCCACTAACAAATTTAAAATCAAAAAAATATCACATTTTTAAACACAAAATGATGACTTTTTAAATTTTTTATAATAATAACTTTACTGCCAGATATACGTCCCAGAATGCCCCAAGGCTTAGGCCCTTGGGTATTGACCTGCATTGATTTTTTATATGTCCATATCTGCAACACTTATAACACTGAATAGTAGGGTATATGTAAAGGTCAACAGGAAGAGCGTTATAACATAGAAAAACTCTTTTCGGCAACACCTGGCCATCAAAAGTTAAAACCACAGTTTCTATAGGAACAAATTCACTATTGGTATCGACATTACTTTTTCTCTTCAAACGTCTGACTTTTAAGATATTACCAGCCCCTATAGGCACAGTAATATTTTCTTTTAATTCTTCTTCAGACCAATTTATTGGTACACCCCTAATAACTCCCATGCGTGTAGTGTTAAATGAGGGAATAAAAGCTTTGTAATTGTTTTTTTTCAATGCAGAATTCGTAATAAATGCATTAGCAGTCTCAAAATTACTAAAGGCAAGAGTGGCTCTATTTCGACCAATACGTTTAACACTTCCATTTACGATGTTGCTAATATTGTTGTTCTTTAAAAAATACCCAAATGATATGGGATGAATGGAAGTATTGTCATTAGGTGACACTTGCTCTCTCTGCACATGGTCTACAAATGGTGAGGCATCTGAAGCGCTATAATAAACTCGTCCTACTGGGTTACGTTGACTGTTTTCTGGTACATTGTCAGTATTCATATTAATTGATTTTTTTAAAAGGTTTGTATTATTACTCTGAGAGGGAGGCACAAGCATTAGAGGTGGAGGGCAATCCGTAACATTAGCCTTAACTTTTAAAAAATCTGAATCAGAAGTTTCACACTGACAGTCTATTATGTTTAGTGGAGCTGTCGTAGAAGATTTATGATGTCGACGCTTTTTATTACAATGTTTACAGACTTTTCTGGAAAGAGACCTTTTTCTTTTAGAAATGGTTCGCAAAGATTCCGATCCATCTGTTTCTATTACAGAACCCTCCGTATCCATTCCCGAACCAGCATATGTTATTGTTACAGTATTGTACACCTGGGGGACAGTAGTCCCGCCAGGATCGTCTGGCCCATTCATGAAAACTAAAAATATGTATGTAAAACTTACCAAATGATGATGAAGACTATACTAGAACGTTTTACATATATAAATAAATAATAATATGTATATTTAAGAACTTATCTGATACTTTAAACAAACTAATTATAAAAAAAATTATAACAGCCAAAAAAATACACCCGCTCATAAAGATGTTTCCCGCGCTTTTTTTTTTGGTATATTTACAAAAGCGTGTTTGTTTAGATTTTAAAACTTTATTTTTTTTAGAAAAAAAACTATTTTTTTAGTTTCTTTTTTTTAATTATTGTGTAGTCATCGGCCCTTGACCCCTGTGCAAATTTTCAAATTAATCAGACTCCTAGAAGCAGGTGAAACTGATGTTAAAAGATACATACAAGCTAATAAAAGCGTGTTAATCTAGATAGGTATGTACCGATTAATTCATAATTCATATGTATTATTTCTTTCAAGCTAGACTGCTCCAGCAAAGATACTGCTATTTCATGAAAGAAATTATTAAACCAACTGCAAATAACTTAGTGTTCGCTATTATTTTACTAAGAAGTGTGATTGCGACAAAAAAAAAATTACATAGACACAATTACAAGAATGTATAAAGCTCACCTTTAGAACACAATTACAAGAATGTATAAAGCTCACCTTTAGACCCTACCGAGGCTTTAGTTCGAGCCATGACTTCACGCTAATCACTAATAATAATACTAATTATTAAACTCGAAGTAAATAAACACTTTTTTGAGAATTGTAAAATTTTACGAAACACCATTAGGCATCACCATATTTCGCGCGCAAAAACGTGTTGTGGAATGTGGTGTGTGACATTCCGACATTTTTGTTTTTGACAGACAGCAGCATAGATAAGAATATGTACAGTACGTGGACAGCAGACCTGCAGACAGCGGACTGCTATTCTTCATCTGTAATCTATTCTTTTAACATAAAGCTAATTTATCTTTCCTAGAATCATAATCTTTGTTATATGAGTTTCAATTTAAAAAAAATTGAACTGTCCTTTCAAATCTTAAAAAGTGGTACATAATTAACATTGAATTGTAAATGATATTAATTACATACAGATAAATTTTCGTTTCAATCATTCAGTTGAATCAAAAACAATCGATTCAAAGACGAAGCTTTGGAGATAAAGGATTGTAGTTAATTCAACTCTCAATATCAAGAAAATAGAAAAACTGAGTATGTTTTCTTCTTTTCTTCTGATTATATTGTCGTGAAAAAGCATAATCTCTGTGCAAGCAGATTAATTTTAACGGGAGACAATTTACGACCTTTGGTGTCACCATTACGGTAACCTACACCAGTTATTTGAGATATCGATATTTTTTTTTAATCTATACTAATCTATACCAATATTATAAAGCTGCAGAGTTTGTTTGTATGTTTGAACACGCTAATCTCAGGAACTACTAGTCCGATTTGGAAAATTCTATCAGTGTTGGATAGTCCATTTATCGAGGAAGGCTATAGGCTATATTCTATTTAAAAAAAAAATAGGAATCCGTAAGAAAATTGCTATTTCGTAACCCAAGGTGTGAAATCGAAAACCTATTTATGCGTGCGCTGCAATAACTATTGACAATAGAACAAAATAATTTACTACGGTTTTGTAGGTCCCATTAAGATCTACAAAAAAGTTCCCGAGAGCATATATGTAACTATCATGGTTTAGTCACAATAACCGCTTTTGTGTTCAAAAAAATTATTAAATCGTCTGAAGAAAGAAACTACGTTAAATGTGTATCGTAATATTAATCCTTATCCAAATAAAGCATTATGTTATCAAGGGTATTTATGTAGAAGTAAAATACTTTTTGTTTCATCCCATTCGGACATTTCGTTTAGAAGATAACACGAGTATAAAGCCTCTGTTACACAAGGAGAGTTTCTCGCATGCGGGCGGCGATTTCTTCGAGGCAATAATAATGGTCGCGTAGTGTAAACAAACGCTCCGAGATTCGCCTCTCGAATACGATTCTCGCTATGTAAGCTCTCCTGGGCCGCTAGTCTGTGTAAATAAACAATACGAGTTTCTCCTGCGAGTCTCACCATTCGAAAACACGTTTTTTTTGTACAGTCTAGTAGTGTCAGTGGTGGTGCTATAATTATTGTAAACTAGCGACCCGCCCCGGCTTCGCACGGGTGGATTTCAGACGCCCCCACCGACGACACGATTCGTGCATTTTAATCTGTAATATCTTCGAATATATTCATTTAAATTAGATACTGTAAAGGGCCATTTTGATCTATATTAAATGCACAATGTATTTAATTTACTTAATTGTATAAGGATTCATTTTGTATTCGAAAATCGTAAATAAGCCATTATTTCTCGTAAAAAGAAAGGAATAAAAAATGGTTGTTGTGGGTTATCCCTAAGAGATAGACATGTACCGTCGCGGACTTTTTTGTAGTACTTTTTAAGGTGTACAATACTGTAGTACATTATTTTGATCTATCTCGTAGGGTGCAACCAGCGTTTGCAATGTAAGCGCAAAAAAACGTGTTTATTTGCTACATCACATTAGAAAACTCGAAAATTAACAGTGTTCCCATACTATATTATGCATTTATTATACATAAAAACCTTCCTCTTGAATCACTCTATCTATTAAAGAAACCCGCATCAAAATCCGTTGCGTAGTTTTAAAGATTTAAGCACACAAAGGGACATAGGGACAGAAAAAGCGACTTTGTTTTATACTATGTTGTAGTGACAATACCTTATTATGTATGTGTAGTATTCATTTTATTTGTAGCTTTTAGACTTTTTAGGACTTTAATGTTATATAAACTTCAATATACTTACTCGTACTTTAATAAAATTTTCCACTTCAATTACATTCAAATAAAAAATCATCATCAAACCACCTCTAGTTTTATTTAGAGCCAATTTATATTGATTACCACAAAAAGTTTAATTCCAATCCGTCCAGTAGTTTCGGAGATTAGCATGTACAAACAGACAAAAGAAATGGTTGTATTGTAGGTTACATTGCCCCAAGTAGTATATAGTTACATAATTTACTACTGCCTTGGTGGCGCAGTGGTAGCGTGTGCGACTGCTGTGCTTGAGGTCTCGAGTTCGATTCCTGGGTCGGACCAAATGTTTGTATGATCTGCGAATATCTGTTTCGGAGTTTGGGTATTTTCTGTGTATAATTTATTTACAAAAAAGAGATTATATTATATGTATATATATCAGCTATCTAGTACCCATAACACAAGCTCTGCTTAGTTTGGGACTAGATGGCGTTGGGTAGATGTCCGATAAGATAGATATGATAAACATAGGTCTAGTTTCTATAATATTCCTCATAAAGGAGTCCATCAACTGGAACCATTGCAGTTTTGGGGTATACACTTCTTCTGTACCAACTCCAGTACCGATTGGTATTTTTCTTTTTCGTTTCCTGCAAATACTGACTTCGCATATTTTAAATTTTCACTACTACGAGTATTTTCTTCGGCCCAAAGTTATCGATAGCTAGTTCTTCTGCAGATACTTTTAGAGCTTCATCCCTAGCATCCCTATCTTTATATTGTGGATTTTGAGTGTTCCAGAGACACTCATAATTTCTATAAATTTCGACAAATTTTACATTGTCTTGCGTACCAAACTTAACAATCGTTTTTAACATTTTTAAAGATGTCCTGCCTTTGAAAAAAATAGGTCACGAATGGCGAGTCTCGCGTCAAAATCAGTACGGAGTGATTTGTGCGAGTCTCGCATCTGAGCTTGCGATTCTCGCAGTCGAGACACGTATACGTCTATAGATCCACGATTACTCGCCTGTAGTGGAAACATATTAAGAGAAGCGAGTCTCGCCTGTCATACTCGCATTCGAGAATCGCTTGAATAATACGAGTTTTTGACAAAATGTAAACAACCGCAGGCGAGAATCGACTAGCGAGTTTCGCCATGGGATAATCGCATACGATTTATTCGCCGCTCGCATGCGAGAAACTCTCCTTGTGTAACAGAGGCTTAAGAGTTGGTACCTAATAATGAGTTATTTGCCAAAGAGTTTTTATCAACATAATACCTAATATTAATCTTTATCCAAATAAATGTTGTTGATTATGAGTATTAGATCTTAGAAGAGTATAATAAATACATCTATACTAATATATAAAGCTGAAGAGTTTGTTTGTTTGTTTGAACGCGCTAATCTCAGGAACTACTGGTCCAATTTGAATAATTATTTTAGTGTTAAATAGCCCGTTTATTAAGGAAGGCTATAGGCTATATATCATCACGCTAAGACCAATAGGAGCGGAGCACCAATGAAAATTGTTTCAAAAACGGGGGAAAATTATCACGCTACGGGCAATAGGAGACGCAAACGAACGTTGCGTGGGTCAGTCAGCTAGTTTATACTTATGTTTTCTTAGTATCCATTGAATTATGAGCAGTTTTTACTGATCACACATATCTTATTTTAATATGAACTTCAAAACTTATGTAAAATTTAAGAACTCAAAAAATACGAAAGGATGTAATTACTAGGTATTCACAGTAGGAAAGAAATTCTTAGGGTACATGCATGTGCGATTTAATGTAAGTATCAATAGTAACATCCTTAATTGCATTAAATTGGAACTTGTACCTCATTGTATGCAATAAATTGTTTCGTATATGTGGAACAATCCTTAATCTTCCGATAGTATTATTATAATTAGTACTTTCGATCACTGAAAATGTTGCTTTCGGTTTTCATAATATTGGTCAAAGACACTATCAATGGTAAAATCAAGTTGTATAAAGTTCGATTTATAACTTACTAGCAACACTACACTATTCGAACTGATGCTGGCCATAAAATAAAACACTGGCTTTCGCCCCGTTCGCACGGGCGTATTTTTTACGTCGCTTTGGGCGTGAATTTTACGCCGGCGTTGACGTATTTTCTACGCCCGTGTGAACTGCACAACGCGTTTAATCACTAGTGCTGCCAAATTAGTGGATTTTCCATTAAAACTGGTGAATCGAGGTTTAAGCAATTACCTGCTAGATTGAGAGTACGCTGTGGTTTGAGGTTGGAAGGAAAATGCTGCAATGATTACAAAATTCCAGATGCCGTTCTAAAATAAATTCAGTATAAAATAGTCATATCAATCTGAAATGGAAATTTCTGGTGTTTTTGAAAGTTGAATCTAGTGGAGAGCTACACCAACATACACTGCGTGATAAAATACGCCGCGTTCAAATAACGCCACCGTCATAAATAAATATAATATTTACTGGCAATAACGTTTTCGTGTCTTGGAATTAGGTTTGTTTTATTTTAGCGTATTTTTAATGGTGCCTCTTCACGTTGGCCCAACACATTGGCCCACTATGATGAGTCAACGTGAAGAGGGCGTATTGGCGTGGGTGGGTGTTAGTCACTTTAGTTGGTTGTTTGGCGCGTGCGATGGCTCTGGGTTGGCGTCGGTGTCGGTTTTTCGGCCACACATCAAAGGATATTGGCCCAATGATGGCGGCACGCGTCTCCACGTGGCCCACTACTGAGTGTTTGCTGGAACGTGTTTGCAAGTAGACGTGCATGAGTCATCAAGTACCTACCTACAATAAAATACAAAAGTTTATATATTTTTTTATGTTTGACCTTGCCAAAATGACTACTCTGCCTAATGGAAAGCATAAGCAGAATCCAAGAGTTAGTAAGATAGTACGTAAGATACGGCTATAAAAAAGGCGGCTTACTGGCCAAGTGACGAAACTATGCGATTTATTGAACTGTTTCGTAATGAAAATATAATATGGAATCCGAAAAATAAATATCATAAAGACAAAAATAAGGAAAGAATGAAAAACTATAAATTGGTAGGTACCTACCCTAAGGGTACCTACGATCAAATTTAACAGAAATGAATTGAATGGTATGTAATTGCTTCGCTGTATACCTGCGTATGGTTTGGTTATGGTTTCTACTGCATACCTAATAGTTGTAGGTAGGTAATAAGGATATTTCATAATAATAACGCCATGTCTTTCTAAATATTGTTTAGCAAAATTGTATGGTCTAAGGCGAAAATAGAAGCCGTGGTTACATAATTCTATTACAGCTAATTAATTATTAGCTCAGGCCTAACTGCCAACTGGTCTGGAGGGTCAAACAAATGCCTAGCAGTTTGTTTGTTGTTTTAAAGTGTGTACCTAGAATGCCCTCTATTTGGAAAGAAAGTCCACATCTGTATCTAGAGAGTAAGCTGAATTCTGAGACTTAAAAAATATCCGATTTTTTCTACAATTTTTTTTTCTTAATTGTCGTATTGAGTGGGATATCAAATGAAAAGGCGCTCTCTCCGGTACACTATATAGAAATAATAATATGTGCTCCATAGATATTATTGTCGCAGCGGCAATAGCTTCCACGTCCATCTTGACAGACGACCAAATTAACACAACACTGAACGTCACCAAACCAAACGTGTAGATGCTCGCAGCCATCCCACTTGCACTTGCCACTTGATGGCCCACAATGTCGATCCAATGATGAACCAACGTGTAGAGGAGCTATAACGCGCGGTAAAAATACACCCGTGCAAACAGGCCAACGGGGCGTTTGGCTATGGGGCTTTAAGCTCCAAACAAATTATCGGACGCGGCAGACGGACGCGGCTTACAGCCGCGGCTGATAATGTGCACAGTCTCTTCTCTTCTCAGTCACTAAAAAAAGTAACCTTCTGGCAACACTGACACGGACGCGACAAAAACATCCAGCGCTCCAGATTCCTTTCGGACGTAAGTCTCGGACGTAACCTTTGACTGACCTTGAGCCTTCGGACGTCCGAAAGGAATCTGGAGCGCTGGATGTTTTTGTCGCGTCCGTGTCAGTGTTGCCAGAAGGTTACTTTTGTAAACTTACGCAAATGAAAAGGTTACTTTTTAATGACTTTTCGCTTTACTTTCTGGTTTATTGTTATCTAGTATCATTAATGCGCACGGTATTATGTTTTTAAAATCAACTTGAAATACTTCTGCTGGTATTTTTTCTTCATCTTGATCGATTATCTTTGTGGATGTAGATGTATCTTGATAAATAAATTATTTTCAAATATGTATAAACATAGGAACCTTACAACAACTTGTTTTTTTCGAGTATATTTAGGGTTAAAACCTTAAACTAATTTTTCAGTGATTTTTTTAGAATATCTCTGTCACTAAAGTGGCAACACTGAAAACGTCCGAAAGCAACGTCCGAAGAGACTGTGCACATTATCAGCCGCGGCTGTAAGCCGCGTCCGTCAGCCGCGTCCGATAATTTGTTTGGAGCTTTACCTTTTACTAATCTGTGGCTGTAGTCTTGATTGACTCTCGGAATATTTTCTGTGGCATTGGTTTTTTAGGTTAAAGCTAAACTAAAGAGTTTGAGAAATACCATTTTTTAATAAAATCTGAGTGTATGTGTTATAAATAAGCAGCTCCCGTGATTATAATCTAAGAAGTTTATGTAATGTTTAATTAAATCAACTCATCAGATCAGGTAATGTCAAGTCAGTAGTTTGCTGTATTACCCAAATTGTAACGGTTTCCTAAATTCCTTGTGTATAACTTGGGACAGGAAGCAAAGCTTTTGAATTACATGACTATCAATATGTGTAATAACAAAATTAAATAGTGCAGGCCGTTATTATTGTCGAAAAAACATCTATAATTATGTTGTTACTACATGTCTACTGTGTTTTATTTTCAAGCGCTACATAAACATTGCAACTGCCTCGGTAGCGCAGTTTGCGCGCAGTAGTGCGGCTACGTTTGGTATCACCAGTATTGTTCTGTTAAATAAGACAAAAGAGCGTAGTTCAACAAACACTCACTAGATGACACATTGGTTAGTTTTAAATTAGCCGAAATTTGAACTTTTTTCCCGCGAATACTTTATAATTTTTAGTTTCGTTCAAGCAATCGAGCAGTGCAGGCGTTGTGTATCTTCAAAAGTATACAGAAATGAAATTTGACCATAAGATAAGCATTCCATTTCATAAGTATTATACAATCTTAAAATTATACACTTGTTTGCCGTAAATGTGTAGCAAAGTTTGAATCAGTTATCTCTATAAAGTTGTATAGTTATGTAATTGTACAGTTTTTGTGAGAGAATATGAACAATACTGCCCTGATCTTTTCCATGAAAGCTATTCTTTAAATTATATCATAAAAATTAAGCAACATTTTATCTAGAAAAGTATTTTTTTTTCTGACCAATATTTCGGTTACTTTAAAACAAAATTAATATATAATTTTATCTTACTTTGAAAGACAGATCATCTAACTGACAATAAATAAAAAATAAATATTGAAAAGATCATAAATTTTTAAAAATGTTACACGTTAAACCTTTAAAACACTCCCCTGTAAAATTTGTAAGTTTTGAGATTATACAGTTTTAATGCAAGAAGATGATATGTATTAATATCAGTTGTCTAGTACCCATAATACAAGCTCTGCTTAGCTTGGGACTAGACGTTGTGTTAGATGTCTGAAATATTTATAACTAAATGAAAAAGTTTCTTTTACACTAGCGACCCGCCCCGGCTTTGCACGGGTGGATTTCAGATGCCCCTGCCGACGACACGATTCGTGCATTTTAAATCTGTATATCTTCGAATATATTCATTTATATTAGATACTGTAAAGGGCCATTTTGATCTATATTAAATGCACAATGTATTTAATTTACTTAATTGTATAAGGATTCATTTTGTATTGCTTAAAATCACTTCGTAAATAAGCCATTATTTCTCGTAAAAAGAAAGGAATAAAAAATGGTTGTTGTGGGTTATCCCTAAGAGATAGACATATACCGTCGCGGACTTTTTTGTAGTACTTTTTAAGGTGTACAATACTGTAGTACATTATTTTGATCTATCTCGTAGTATGCAACCAGCGTTTGCAATGTAAGCGCAAAAAAATGTGGTAATTTGCTACATCACATTAGAAACCTCGAAAATTAACAGTGTTTCCATACTATATTATGCATTAATTATACATAAAAACCTTCCTCTTGAATCACTCTATCTATTAAAGAAACCCGCATCAAAATTCGTTGTGTGGTTTTAAAGATTTAAGCACACAAAGGGATATAGGGACAGAAAAAGCGACTTTGTTTTATACTATGTAGTGATTTAATGTATATGCCTTTGCCTAATGTAATGCATATTTGTTCTTGTTTAAGCATTTATTGCTGTTTTAATTAAACTATTTGATCTGACCCCAAAAATGTCTGTCACATATTTAAAAAAAACGTTTTTTCTCGTTCTGTCTTTGATATTACATACAGAAATTGTCATAAATAATCATTTACTTCTTTAATACAGAGATTGTTGCTAAGTTCACTTTCTGTCTAATTATTTAGTCCTAGTGGTCACTCAGCAATCCAAATTCTGCCATTAGTCATTAATTTATTTGTCTTTTGATTCTTTTAATCTTTTAGCTCTCCTAATCTTGGTAAACTTGAACTGTGCCAAATTTCATACTCCTCCATTCGCATAATTTTCGTAAAAAGGGTACAAAGTACAATTTTTATCTGTCAGTTTGTCGGCTTGTTCCGGCTAATTTCCAGAACGGAGTGGAAGTTCTGAAAACCAATGTTTTCAGAACTACCACTGATAGGTAGCTGATGATATAAGGAGTAACTTAGGCTACTTGTTTCAGACTAGCTTCACTCTGTGGCGTTACCCGCGGTATGTCAATAACCGCGGGTAACACCGCGGGGCTCAGCTAATACTAAATAAATATTATACTTTGTCCATTCATTTATTTTCTTTTTGACAGTTCAAGAAAGTTCGAAATTAGTGATGCCCTCACACATCACCGATTCGATTTGAAATGATAAGCGATTTTATTTATGAACCACTCTATTTATTGATAAAAACTGCATTGAAATCTGTTGAGTAGTTTAAAAGATCTAAGCGAACAGACATCAGAAGCAACTTAATCTTTGACTACACCCTCACACAGAAGATCAACATAAAATGACAGTGTTCGTGCTGTCGTGTTTCGTTGGTGAGTGTGAGACCGGAGGCCCAAAGATGCAAAAGCATCACTAGGCCGCCTTGGTGTAGGTCACCATGCTACTCTGACTGCCCTTAATAAGGCGCGCCTCTGGCGGCCCCAGAGGGTATTGGCAGTCAGAGCCATACGCGGATACCGCACGGTGTCGGCCGAGGCGGCGTGCGCCCTGGCCGGAACACCCCCGTGGGATTTGGAGGCGGAAGTGCTCGCCGAAGTTTATCGACGGGTGGCTGAATATCGGGCGGAGTATGGCTATCGCCCTCCGCCCGATAAGGTACGCGAGTGGCGTGAAGCCGCCCGTCGAGCCACTATGGCTAGATGGTCGTTCCGGCTGGAGACTCCACGCGCTGGCTTTGCCGCCGTGGAGGCTCTCCAGCCGGTCATCCTCGAGTGGGCAGGGCGGCAGCACGGGACCCTTTCCTTCCGACTGACGCAGGTCTTTTCCGGGCACGGTTGCTTCGGGAAGTACCTGCACTTGGTCGCCAGGAGGGAACTGAGTCCCGCCTGCCACCACTGCGACTGCAGTGAGGACTCGGCCCAGCATACGCTGGCGATCTGCCCCGAATGGGCGTCGCAGCGCCTGGCCCTCACTGCAGTCATCGGAGGAGATCTCTCGCTACCGGCCGTCATACGCTCCATGGCCGGTAGCGATAGCAGTTTTACCGCGGTCGCAGCCTTCTGCGAAGATGTCATCTCGCAGAAGGAGGTGGCGGAGAAGGCCCGGGAGGACGATGTCCACTCGGACCCAATCCGCCGCCGGCGAACCGGGCGGCGGCGGCGGATTGGGCGCCTATCAGCGCCTCATGCCGCCCTGAGTGTGGCCGCGGATGGTCGGGACGGGCATTCCCTTCCATCCGCTCTAGTGGCCGCCCGCGAGGAGGTGACGTTACGCGTGTGCCGTACGTCGCCTAAATTGAGATTGTAACAGCTGACGGTGCCCGCTTTTGTGCGGGCAAGCGCTGGGAGGGGTCCGGACGTGTTAATAACTGCAGTTCCCGGATTCCTCCCTTCACAGGCGCAGAGTGGCACACCGTGTGGTTTTAGTCGGTTCGACTAGTCCGACACACCGCCCCGGCGCAAGCCCCGGTGGGGTGACGGTCCGAGGGGATTTCCACACGTTAAAAAAAAGTTGCATTGTCTGCATTCGCAGTGAATATAGTGACCACTTTTGGATTCTGCTTATGCATTCCATCAGGCAAACTAGTAATTTTTATTTCGGACATCTAACACAACCCCATATAGTCCCAAGCTAAGCAGAGCTTGTGTTATGGGTACTAGACAATTGATATAAATACATACATACTTTTTTTTTTTGTAAATAAATATCATCGTTCTATCCCATAGAGGCGGGAGTGCCTCAAGGTTCTGTACTGGGACCTATTCTGTACACACTGTACACTGCTGATCTACCCACCTCAAACGTAATTGTTACTGCAACCTACGCTGATGACACCGTCTATCTTGTGACGTGGGTCGAACTGCGGCGTCTGCAAAACTCCAAAGTCACTTGGATGATATTGGAACATGGCTAAAAAAATGGAGAATCAAAGGTAGCTATACAAAGTCGATCCACATTACCTTCAGTCTCAGAAGGGGAGACTGTCCACCTGTGAAACTTGGCGATGATATTGTACCACAAAAAAGTGTCGTAAAGTACCTGGCAATGCACTTCGACAGAAGACTTACTTGGCGAGAACATATAAAAACCAAAAGAGACCAGGCCGACAGGAAACTGAAAGACATTTACTGGCTTATAGGCAGACAGTCATCACTTAGTCTGGAAAATAAACTGCTAATCTATAAATCCGTCCTGAAACTGGTCCTATCTGGACGTACGGGATAGAGCTCTGGGGATCAGCAAGCCATTCCAATATTGAAATATTGCAGCGTTTCCAAAATAAAACATTGAAGATCATGAGCAGTGCACCTTGGTTTACAAGAAACACTGAAGTGCATGAGTTTCTATAGATTTACAGTTAAAGAGGTCATAGAAAACTCATACATAAAATATAAGGAAAGACTTCAACAACACAGGAACGAATTAGCTGTGGCACTACTAGAGTCCTCGGAATCTAGCTATAGATTGGAAAGAAAGCCGCTAGCGTCAGTATAAGTCTGACAAATATGGAGATGACACACCAGAGGGTGTGAAGAATCTCAAACTGATGACGAAAAGACCTTCAAATCTAATAAAAGTCAAGGGGCTGATGGCAGATAATAATAAAAAAAACATATTCTGTACTAATATTATAAAGCTGAAGAGTTTATTTGTTTGAACGCGCTAATCTCAGGAACCTCTGGTCCGATTTGAAAAAATCTTTCACTGTTAGATAGCCCATTTATCGAGGAATGCTTTAGGCTATATATCATCACGCTAAGACCAATAGGAGCGGAGTATCAATAAAGAATGTTTCGAAAACGGGGGAAAATTATCACGCTACGGGCAATAGGAGACGCAAACGGGGTTGCGTTAGTACATAATATACATAGAAAAACCCAAACTCCGAAACAAATATTTGTAGATCATACAAACATTTGGTCCGACCCGGGAATGGAACCCAGCACAGCAGTTGCAAATGCTACCACTACGCCACCCAGGCAGTTTTTGGCAGAGCCATACATAAAAAAAAATAGGTGTAACTTAGACTACTTTTATTTTAGACTAGCTTCACCAAGGTGTTACCAGCGGTTGTTGAAGTAAATATACAACAACCATGATAACATCGCTATATTACGGGCAGAGCTAGTATTACGTATAAATTACATGCACACCCAGAAGAACTGTAAATACTCTTCAAGGGGTATGGTCACCAACTGCCAGAACAACATCATAACAATATTATAATCCACTAGTTGTTGCCCACGGCTCCGCCCGCGTGTATGTCGGTTATCGCGGAAAATAGTAGCCTATGTGTTATAACCGACATATACGTGGGCAGAGCCGCGGGCAACAACTAGTTGTGTATATACATATTAATATTATTTATCATGCATGGAGAAACTATAAATATTGATCTAACTACACACATCAAAAGTGTCTAGGGATCAACATATGTGTCTAGGGATCAACATATGTGTCTAGGGATCAACATATATTTTTGCAATAACTTTTCTCCTGATTGATATTAATTAAAATTTTCTTTAAGGATTCATCAAATAAAGTGTTTTCGTTTGTCACAGTAACGATAAACCACGTCACCTTTGCATTAATAAAGAAATTTGCCATTTTCCTAATAAAGGGATTTTTGACATTTGAACCACTAACATTAAAGTTCGAAAAAAATACTGAAATAACAGTTTTCTTTAAAATTTTATTAGGTAACTTAAACAATTAATAATCCGTGTTTCTACCGCGAACACTAACAACACAAGAATCGGTTTGGCATACTGAAAATGAGTTCATCCAAATCACGCTGTGGAATGGCCGCCCATGTTCGTTGCAACAACAAAAAAAGGTCTTCTTGCGACTGGATACCCTCCATATTCGGCAGAGCTCTTCTCTGTAGCATATCCCATGCATGCTCAATCGGGTTCAAGTCTGGCGACTGAGCAGGCCAGGGCCAAAGCCACATCTCAATCTCAAGAAATCCGCATAAAAATGCTTGATCCCTAGACACTTTTGATGTGTGTACACCCTACATTTAAAACATCTCTTTTTAACTCTTTCTCTCTTCTTTTCTAGCTTCTACAATGGAGGATGATATAGATATTGAAGAACACGATGTCCTGGATAATCCAAAGATTAGAGATATATTTCCTGACTTATCTCTGGTCAAGACCGAAGTACCTGATGCCATAGAAGACACACAAGGTAATGCATTTTTTACTAATCACCAACTTTTGCCCACGGCTCTGCCCACATTTATGTCGGTTATCAAGGCAAAGAGCCTATTTTTTCAAAGTATCTACATACCAAACCGTTTAGATTGATATGAAACAAATACTAAATGTTAAATGGAGCAAACCGCAATGCATCAGTGAAAACCGCATTGAAATCAGTTAAGCCGTTTCTGAGATTAGCATGCATAAAAGTACAGACACACAAAAATTCTATAAATCATCTATATTGCTATAAACATAAAGCCCCCTACAACAATTTTTCTTATATATTATATATCCTCCATGAACAGACAGCAACCAATTACGATTTTATTATAAATATGTAATAATTAAATCGGTATTTTTGATGTTTCTTCAGAAGCAGAAGATGAATACTACGAACCTCTACAATATGAGACTGAAGAAGACTTCGTTGTAAACATAAAAAAAGAAAAAACGAGTGATGATGACAGAAATGGATGTCAATATGAGCAAAATGATACTATTTGCGAGCTTGGTGAAATCGGACCGTCCAACGATTTAATTCCGCAAAGTGAACTTGCGGCATCCCAATTCGAGCAAAGTGAAATAAATACTTATAGATATCAAGAGATTGAAATAACTCCTTTTGAATTGGGGCAAAACGAAAGCTCTACATGTGAATTTGAAGAAAGTGATGGAGAAGTGCATTTTAATAAAATAATACTCGGTTCTAAACCTTCGGTCGATTACGATACGCTTTATAGAGAAGCATTGCATTCTAACATTTCTGTGAATTTGGAAAACTGGGAAGATAGACTCCAGAATAGCGCATGCTATTGCAACGATTGCGAAATTCTATTCCCAACGGTGAATGCTTTAGATGCTCATAAGAGCATAAGTCACTCTTTCCTAGTGGCTTTAAATACTCCACGACCTAACACAGCAAGAAAGAGGACCACAGTAACATCATCTAGATATTGCAACCATTGCAATAAGATATTCACAGATGATACCGCGTTAATCAAACATCTATACGAGTTACTCCCGTTGAATAACTTTAGAAAACCGACGCCAGAACCTCTGAAAATCGACGCAAAGTCAACTAGATACAAATGTACAAAATGCAAGACATATTTTGCGACATTCGCAGCCGGGAAAGAACACAAGAGAAATCATCACCCGAATTTAACTAACGTCAATATTATATGCAAAGTTCTCGCTAAGCCTGAGCCGTCATTGAATCCAGTTAAAAAGGAGCATCCGGAAGGAAAGTTCTTCGCAGATAATTCTTTAGTGCCAAAGTCTGTGCTGTTTCAATGTTATGTGTGTCAAATTAACTTTGTTTCGTGCTACAGTGCCACTCAACACGCTGTTAAATGCAAGAACAACACGGAATATAACAAATGTAAAATCTGTAAACGTAAAATTCGTGCAAAAGATAACTATATACATACACTGCAACATAGGTATGCGGAACCCGGTGCGAAATTGAGAATTTACACTTTACAGAAATATATGAATGAAAAAGTATATCTCAAATGTCCGAAATGTACGATTTGTTTCGACGAGAGAGCTTTTTGGGTTCATTACAGTGTATGTGTTAACGAACAAGTTAATTACATACGTTGCAACATTTGCAGCATTAATATCAACCAATCGCGATATCCGAATCATAAATCGAAACATGTTATGCAAAAGTGTACTAAAAAGGACTTTGTTATCATAAAATTTTATGATACAAATCGCATTAACACTATTCCGAAACAGCCGGACGATGATTTCGTGCAGATGGATTTTGAAAAGAAACCTTTACTTAAAAGACAGAGAATTCCACTGTATTATTGTAATGTTTGTGGGTCATATAAGACGTACCCAACTGAAAGGGGACACAGGAATGATGCATGCAGAACTCTAAGGGTTAAATTTTGTAATTTGTGCGGACTTGGATTCAGTAAAGATAATTATAAACACCATAGAGAACACCATAACGAGGGGAAAGTCACTTTGAACGACTTTAAAATAATAAATTTAAAGACTGGTGTAGAAATGGAAGTGCCAATATCGAATTTTCACTGTTGCAAACGTTGCAAGATACACTTCTTGTCGCGAGAGAAGGTCCAATTACACAACTGTGCAAAAGAACGGTTCGAGTTTTGCCAAATTTGCAACAAAAAATTCAACCTCAAAGCTTTTGTGCCACATTCGAATTTCCACAACCATAGTAACATCCCGGAGCTATTGAAGAAGTATAATTCCATAAATGACATGTGGAATGTCGTTTATTCATGTACTGCGTGCGATTTAGTGACTATGACTTACGATTCTGCGGTGGAACACTGTCAAAATCATATAAATGATATACAAATACCACTTTGCAAAAGATGTGATGTGTGCGGGTTCAATATCATAGATCAGTACTACAAACCCCATATGCAGCTACATACGAACAATGTGAAGATAAATCGAACTAAATTCAGAATCCTGGCGTTCAATTTTGAACATTTATATTCGAAACAATGGATGGGAATGTTTTCATCACTGCCGAAAGATCATAAATATCAAATATTGTCTAACAGTATATATAGGTATGTATTTAAAACTTTTTTATAAATGTCCATAATCTATGAATAAAGCTAATTAGATTCTGTTAAGTCTGGTGACGGATTTAGTTTTTTTTTTTGTAATAGGCGGGCAAACGAGCAGGCGTATCGCCTGATGGTAAGCGATTACCGTCGCCCATGGACACCTGCAACATCAGAGGCGTCATAAGTGCGTTGTCGGCCTTTGGGGGATAGGGGAGGGGTTTGGGTATGGGCTTCCGGTATCCTCGTTCACTCGGTGAAACACAGCGCAAGCACTATTTCACACCGGTTTTCTGTGAGGCCGTGGTCGGTCGAGCCGGCCCATTCATGCCGAAGCTTGGCTCTCCCATGGGATGAATATGGAGTGTTTCCACCCCTATTCATCCCGTGGGTGTCGTAAGATCGGACTAAGGGAGCAACCTACCAGGACAACAGCACTGCGAAGAGAAGGAGCACTTGACAAACCCTATACCAACCCGTCTGTTCAACGTAGTATAGCAGGCCTAAACCTCCTTTCTAAGGCCTATGTTCATCAGTGGACTGTTAAAAGCTGTTGATGATGATGTAATGTAGTGAAAGTATGGATCCAGGACCTAAGATAGCTCCCTGTGGAACTCCACCTTCATTATTGCAAAGTGCCATTTTGTTTAATTAGATTTATTGAGAGTAATACACTAAACTTGAAACTGAAAATGGTAGGCGTTGAAAATGTAATAAATAAGATACATTTAACTTTAAAGGTGTAGTGATATGCATTTGTGTTGGATGTTGTCAAATGCCTGCTCCATGTCAGAGAATGCAAGTAGTCTCATGTGTCTTTAATACCCCTAAAATACCTTAAAAATACCCTATTTTACGGGTGGCAAGTAAAGTGGTTCTACATCTGCATCTGATTTGGTGAATAGTCACTCTAACGGTGACCCTAGTCTTAGATTTGACTCTCACCTAGGCACAAATACTTTTGTGATGTAATTACTATCATTTGTTCTATGTCTCTGTGTTATTTATATGTAACTAGTTTTTGCTCGCGGCTCCGCCCGCGTGTAGGCAAATAGTAGCCTATGTGTTATTATGATATATAAGCTATATTACTGTAAAGTTTCATCCAAATCCGTTCAGTAGTTTTTGCGTGAAAGAGTAACAAACATCCATCCATCCATCCATACTTACAAACTTTCGCGTTTATAATTATAGGTCTTTACCTATGAAATTGCCGTTTTGTATGCAATAAGTGAAACTACTTATTTTTTCAAACTTTTTTATTTCTGTTATTCGAAGTAATCACCCATGCAATCGACGCATCTTTGCCAACGCATTGGCAGTTTATTGATGCCCGACATGTCACGACAACGCGCGACCCCATACTGCGCAACAGACAGTCTCCAAGCTGCAAGAGCTGGGGTTGGAAGCTCTCCCTCATCCGCCATACTCACCAGACCTTGCACCTACCGACTCAGTCGGTCCGACTGTTACTTTTTCCAAAATTTAGACAACTTTTTAGTGGGTAAAAAAATCAATTCCCGAGAGGCAGTACAAAATGCCTTTGAAGAGTTTGTTGCCTCCCGTCCAGCTGATTTTTACAAGAAGGGCATCAATAAACTGCCAATGCGTTGGCAAAGATGCGTCGATTGCATGGGTGATTACTTCGAATAACAGAAATAAAAAAGTTTGAAAAAATAAGTACTTTCACTTATTGCATACAAAACGGCAATTTCATAGGTAAAGACCTATTATTAGTAGGATAAGTGTGTATATCAGCAGGCCGGTTACCATAGTACAGGTTACCTCTAGTTTGGGATTAGGCGGCCGTGAGATGTTATTATAAACTAGTTGACCTTTCCTTTTATTTTCTTCTATACAAACCTTTTCTTGACAATAATAAACGCAAAAAAGAAAGAATTATCCAATTTGGTGCAGTCGATCAGAAGTTATGCGCGTACACACATTTTAGTGATTCATTTTTAGGGTTCCGTGCCAAAGGCAAAAAACGGAACCCTTATAGATTCGTCATGTCTGTCTGTCCGTCCGTATGTCACAGCCACTTTTTTCCGAAACTATAAGACCTATAATGTTGAAACTTGGTAAGTAGATGTATTCTGTGAACCGCATTAAGATTTTCACACAAGAATAAAAAAAACAATAAATTTTGTCCCCATACTTACAACTGAAACTCAACATTTTTTTTTTATCAAACCCATATGTGTATATGTCTATGGATAGGTCTTCGAAAATGATATTGAGGTTTCTAATATCTTTTTTTTTAAACTGAATAGTTTGCGCGAGAGACACTTCCAAAATGCTAAAAAATCTAAAAAAAATATATGATGAACATCCATGCAAACTTCCACCGAAAATCGGTTTGAACGAAATCTAGTAAGCAGTTTTTTTTTAATACGTCATAAATCGTAAACTGCAATTTACCTTTTATTCAATCTACACAAATATATAAAAAAAATGCTACTTGCTGCTGCGGAACCTTTCATGGGCGAGTCCGACTCGCACTTGGCCGCTTTTATTTATATAGATTTAAATCGAAATTCTTTTTGGCAGGTTCTCTCGTCTCATCAAATTTAACTGCGAAACCAACTGCCCTTCAGAAGACGTCAAAGTCTTCTGTAAGAAATGCAAGACTGAAGTCCAATTAGAAGATACGAAAAAGCATCGATATGAAAAAACATGTAAATCGTCAACGAATTACGTATGTAAAATTTGCGAGTTACATTTTAATGTTTTACTCGATTTTGTTCACCATAACCAGGAATTCCATAGTTTATCTACGAAATGTAAAGTAATAACATTTAATGATAAAAAAGATGAAGTATTCGATCAGAGATTGAAAGATTTTGAATTGATGACAGCATCGAATGATCCTGCAAATGCACTAACTCCGACTAAATCTCCCACACAGCCATCATTTTCTCAACCAAAGTCTTTTAAACATTTAACCAAGGGATTCCCGATTAAAGCTTCTCAATTGGGTAGAAATTTATCAAAATTAAAAAGCATTTGCGCTAAAACAGTAAGAGAAGAGGTCCTCAGATCTAACAGAATGAAACTTTACAAGTGCAAAAACTGTGGTTCCTGTGTTAGCATGTTGAAAAGTATAGCCAAACATAAGTGTTGTATGTTCGCTAAGACGCGTTTAAAACTATGCTACATATGCAATGAATATTTTTATAATCGCCATTTACATCTACATATGGGATTGCACAAGCAATTTCCAAGACTGATAAAAAAACCTCTAGTGATATCATTTGATCCTAAATGTGATTCTTTACCAGTCGCTAATATATTTCAATGCGAATGTGGACTACATTTCACTTCAAAACAATCGATTGATAATCATTTAGAAGTATGCAACGATGATCTGAATATATCTAAGGAAGAATGCAGCAAATGCAATCTATTGTTTCCTACTGATGTTTTAGTAACCCACCTTTGTAAGCATCACAGTAAACCAGTCGATATAAGGGTTCAAGTTATCGGTAACAAAAAATCGATGCCACTAAAATGCGCCGATTGTAACATAGTTTACTCAACAGCAAAAAGTTATGATGAGCATTTATTTAACTGCAGAGCTAGAAACGGTAGAACGTGTGCACGATGCAGATTAACATTTGATTTTAAAACGTTCTCTAGACACAAGTGTTTGATCAACGAAAAAATATCTGTCGTGAAGAAATCTACGTATGCATCGGTACTTTACCGGTGCAAGACTTGCGATATCACTTACTTGAACAGAAAGAGCATAGGTTACCACTTTGAGAGAAAGCATATAACGCAACGTGAAATCATACCATGTAGTATTTGTAAGCTGAAATTCACCGCACAGACTTACACTAGGCATATAAAAACCCACAGCAATGGGGACACCTATATAATCAAAGTAGTCGAACTACAAACCGGTCGTATAAGTGTTCTTAAAGGCAGAAATAAAGTTTCTAAACAAAGATCTAAAATCGAAAATGATCCTATCGAAATAATGGAACCCGAAGTCGAGATAGAAACTATAGAAATGGACAGACAAGAAAATGTGCCTGTTAATGAGATAGAGAAAGTTGCAAAGTCAAAGCAAAGAGAAAGACTTTACAGATGCCACCAGTGTAAAACGTGTTATATTTTCAAAAAGCGTCTGGATACACATCTAGCATCTATTCATGTTGCTAAACCTGATAGTCTTGATTGCGAAGTGTGCGGTCTAACGTTCCAGAGAAAATTAATGCAGAGGCATATGGTGATTCATCAAAATGGAGACCCGGAATATGAAATTGAAGTCATCGAGTCTGATACTGGCAAATCGTCTGTACTCAAAGGCAAAAATTTTAATCCAAACAAAAATGACACTTCTGGCAATAGTAATAAACGCATTTCTTATTTCAAAGATTACAATAATTTTAGAAATAAAAGAAGCAGAAGGAATGATGACAGTGTTCAGAATACATCTGACGAAAATATAGATTCACTAGATCAACCTGCCCCGTCTAAATTTGGTTTGGAATCTGTTGACGTGACGGAAGATGAAACGATATCATCTGATATAAATGATTCTTTGAATTCAACGAAGTCGATTTTGATCGATGATGATACTGTAAAGTCAAAAACTCTCGCAGCGCACAATATACCAGAGAAATTGAAAATGAAACTCAACGCAAACATACGTAGATATAGCTCGACTCTTTACAAATGCAAGTTGTGTAGTCTGCATTTCTTGACAGATGGTTCGGTACTCTGGCATGTGTCCAGAAAACACGACAAGAAATTCTCAGAGTACAGTTGCGACGTATGCGGCCTGAATTTCACTTACGCCACTCTACAAAGACACGTATACATACATCACAAGAGAATGAAGCTTGACAAAGATTCGTTAAAAATAAGAGTGATAGATGAAAATGTAACAAAAATAACATATGATAAACCGGAAGAACAAGAAGGAATAATACCGCAGATGAATGCAGACAAAGAATCGCTTGATAAAGATGAAAAAACGCTTGAAAAAGACGAAACATCTCTTGAAAAAGACGAAAAATCACTCGGTAAAGACGAAAAAGCGCTTGATAAAGACGAAAAATCACCTAGCAAAGACGAAGAAATGTCTGGTGAAGACGAAGATTTAGTCCCACCACCACCAACACACACAGTTGATGATGAGAAAGACGTTAGTTCAAAAATAGATGCGAAAATACATTACTACAAATGTGGCGAATGCAACGTGTGTTTTATAGACGATATCACATGTCGCCAGCATTGTATATCGCACATTACCTTAGACCCGAAGACGTATATCGAGTGCAAAATTTGCAATTTCCAATTTTTGATCGATTCTTTGAAAGACCATGTTAATGTACATCACGTTGGGGAGTTCTTATTAGAAGATTTAGTTATTACTGAATATTTAGGTAATGGGGATCATGAACCAAAGGTAGAAGTGTATCATGGGATAGACAAGGTTCAATCTAGATTGGTCAGTACGACAACGGAGGCCACTGACGGTTGTGACACTGAAATTGCTGGCACTTGAAAGATCTTACATCATTTAATACATGCTGATGTTTAAATGATTTTAATGCTGTGTAATAAAAAAGCATTTGTACATTAAATTTGTTAAGTTGCGTTTATTATTGTCCTTAGCTTTTTATTTAAACAGAGTGTTATAGAAAAGATTGGCATTCTAAAGTTCTGCTTCGAAAAATGTTATAAATTTTCATGTAAATTTCAACGACTTTATATCGCCAGTGAGATTGTAAAGATGCGTAATGGCAGTTCGCAAACCTTTCTAAATTGTACGGAAGGAAGAAATAAATAAATAGTCTGCGTTTTAATTTGTTTGGACATAATAATAAAGTCGGACATAGTTTCGCTAACAAAGAGTATGTCTTTCATAGTCCGTCAGCTCGCTATACGTATAGGCTGTCACGCACACTTTAATAAACTAGCTGGCTATTACCAGAGAGTTATTATTTATTATAGATAGAGAGCAGGGGAGCCAAACCTCCAGCCGTCCCTCGGTTAAAAAAAGAGAGACGATCGCGGTACCCATCTGTCTCTCTCTACTCGCCCATGCGCATAGCAGAACGACTCGACGGTTAATTGTTGTGATTGGATTACCATTATTAGTCCTTTACTGCGCATGCGTCAGTAGAGAAAGACAGACGGGGTACCGCGATCCTCTCTCTCTTTCTAACCGTTGGACGTTTCCACTTACAGGCAGCCGTATGTCTTCCCCTCTCTATCTATAATAGCTCTATGGTCATCGTCTATGGTACCCGCGCAAACTAGACAGCGAGACGGATTTTGTTTTTATGTCTTAAATATTCCAGTCCTTAAAATATATTTTGATTTCTATGATAAATACCTACGAACCGAGACGAAGTAACTTTGAACAAGCTATTTTATTTTATAGCACCTATATTTTCGTGCCAATTTTATCACAAAACAGCTGAGCCCCGCAGTGCTACCTGCGGTACAACAACCACCGCGAATAACGATGCGGGGCGAAGTTAGTCTAACAAAAGTAGCCTAAGTTACGCCTTATAGCATCAGCTATCCACAAGTGAAAATCCCGTCAAAATTGGTCCAGCCATTCCAGAGATTAGACTGAACAAACACACAGACAGAAAGACAGACAGACAATTTTTTATTTTATTAGTATAGATAAAGTGCAAAATATAAAAATTGGCACCTAAAATGTACTTCGTAGATTCTAAAATGACACTAGTGATAGTACTGTACAGAGATCTAGCTATATTTTAAGGCTTGTACTTGGGTCACCCTAAATTCACTCACACATACAGAACGCATTGACCGTGGGAGAGCCACGCTTCGGCATGCATGGGCCAGCTCGACCGAAGTGATACCACGGCCTCACAGAAAACCGGTGTGAAACAGCGCTTGCGCTGTGCTTCACCGAGTGAGTGAGGATACCGGAGGCCCATACCCAAACCCCTCCCCTATCCCCCAAAGGCCGCCAACGCACTTGTGACGCCTTTGGTGTTGCGAGTGTCCATGGGCGGCGGTAATCGCTTACCATCAGGCGAAACGTTTGCTCGTTTGACCTCTATTCTATAAAAAAAAAACCGCTGCCATTACGGTGTCTCAGTTTTGTCTTAGCGGGAATTCCGTTCGACTTTTGTAAATACGCGGTTATTAATTTTCTCAAATGGTTCATTTTAAGAGGTGAACCATGCTTTCATTCTTTCTATACATATTTTGATCACATGTAAAAATATTTTTTCTGTCTCACAATCTATTTGTAAACAAATAAAATATTTTGATTACGTTTTTGTATTCAATGAAATGCTTTATTAAAGTTATTTTTGACATCTCTATTGGACACTTATTTTATTACAAATATTTATGGTGTTTTCTACGTATAATATATATGTATTTAAATATATATATATAGTTTGGGTCTACAGAGCATTGTGTTAAATGTCCGAAATATTAAAAATATTATTATTATTTAGTGAATATAACTAGGGAAAACAACTTTATGGTATCAACTGGTAACTTTATGGTATACGAGTAAATACAACAGATAGAAGAATGTGGTGTTCATATTTAATACTGCTATCAACTACTATCTGTGTGTTTCGGAGAGGCAAGACTAGTTTCTGGGGTCCTGTATCAGGTTCTTTTACGCGTGGGAGAGCCAGGCTTGGTTATTAATAGGCCGGGTCGACCGGGGTCATACTCTCATCTAATTAGGCCACCATAGTGTGGGTCACCATGCTGCATTGTCCACATTCGCAATGAGTATGGTGACCACCACTCTTCGATTCTATTTATGCTTTCCACCAGGCAGAGCTATGTCATTTTGGCAGCTAGAATATATATAAATCAAGTGAGTGAGATTACAGGAGGCCTAGTCCCCACTCCCCAATTTCTAAGTGCTAGGCGTGCTAGTGCGTCAATGCACTTGGACTTCTAAATTACAGGTGTTCGTGGGGAGCATGAGGGAACATGGGAGTGAACTCGAATATCTTTCCAATATAACTTTCCAAATTGAAATGGGACCACACGGGAAGAATCGTCATTATCGGTTCACGCAGTCGAAAGTTCTCGAGGTAACAAAGTCCTCCTTTTTTGAAGTCGGTTAAAAAGAAAGACATAATAAATCATGTAAATTGTTGATAAGAGAAAACGATTTTTGTAAATTAATAATAATAAAATAGGTTGTAATGTGTGGCCGTGTGTCTTTGATACCAATGCCTTAGATTTAAGAAAGGGGTCACAGTGTGTTTGGCGCGTTTATATTTAAGAGTACTATGTCAAAACTTGAAATTGTAAATAAACGACTTTTTTGTAAACGGCGTTTTATTTAATTATATTTATAAGGTATGAATGGATTGGATAGGGAAGAAAAGAACAAAGCGATTTACCTATATTAAAACTGATACCGTGGGAGAACCACGCTTCGGCATGAATGGGCCGGCTCGACCGGAGTGATAGTCATACAGCGCTTGCGCTGTGTTGAGTGAGGATACCGGAGGCCCATACCACAACCCCTCCCCCCATCCCCCAATGACCGGCAACGCACTTGTGACGCCTCTGGTGTTGCGGGAGTCCATGGGCGGCGGTAATCGCTTACCATCAGGCGATATGTCTGCTAGTTTGATCCCATTTGAAAAAAGTTACACATGTGAGATCGCATCAGCCCTGTGCCTCCGCAGAATCCTTGAATACTTTGGCCACCTTGCAAGTAGAGAAGGCGAGATAACCTTGAGAGACTAATGGTGACGGGTAAGCCATACTCCCGGCACTACGATCCATGCTGCCCTACACACTGCTCAAGATAGAAACAGGTGGCGAGCTGTCACTCGCAGAACAGATAACTATCGACATTATCAGAAACTATCGGGTGTCATGTCCCTCCAATACAAAGGGAGGATCCTCAGACCGATATGCTAATCGGCGCGAGAACTTCTACATCGCGATGCAGGATTAATATTTACTCCGTAGTTTGGTGTATCTTCGGTAGATGGTGCTGTAGTGTGTTTTCTGTTTGCGCTGTATGTGTATCGCAATAAGGCGTAAATAAAACAACACAATAGTTCAATCAAAATATTTATATTATTTAATAAATTTCAAGGCGGCTTTATAAGTGTTCTTTCTAGATATTGCGAATTTTACACATTTTTCCCGGTTTACTTGTATCGACGAAATCTTAAACATTACTGATATATCTGGTTTCTTATATGGCCGGCTATTTACAAGATGGCCGGCCATTTACAAGATGGCTGGCGATTTGTATGATGACTACGATCTATAGGAGTCATAATATAACAGTTCTCGGACGGGATACAGAATAAGGTATATTTGGATGGGAAAAACGGATAGCTAAGAGCCAGGTTAAGAGATACAGGAGGGGGCCATCTACAAACCGTAGGTGGCACGAGGTACGTCGGGGTTCCAGGGATTTCCTGTAGAGGGTGCACCTGGTTCCCCGACTTCTAGTAAGTACCTGAGACAGTGTGCGGTTTTTAGTCAGTTTGAGTCCGACAGTGCCACCACTCGGTTGTATCCGGGGGATTTCCGCACAAAAAAGCCGGGGCCTTGGTGAAAGAATGAGACTGTAATAATAATAAATTCATGCACGACCGTTGGTATACTTATCTATTACTAAATACATACATATTAAAGATAAATTACACCCAGACATAGAAACAAATGACCGTTGTAGTGTACCTATGTCTATTCTCAGTCACTTCACTTAGTAACGCACTCATTCACTCACTCATTGTACTATCATGACTGAATGAGAAGGAAGCATTATGTCATCTCTAGTGCACGTGCGGTCGTGACACAGTTCAGTCAACTGTGAGCGGGCACGTGCGTCTCAGAGCCGGCAATATAATATGGATAAACTACAATCGTGTTCATAACACAATTATTTGTCCTGGGTTTTGAACATACGACCTTTAGGTCAGCAGTCAGGGCCGCTAACCGCTACACCAATGGGTATGTCAGACTGGGGTCACAGGAAACCGAAGAGTTGGGTTTAAGGTGCCTCTCTTAGGATTAGAGGATACCATATAACTATTATATTAAATTTAAAAAACCTATATAAATCATATATAGATTTGCTTAAATTTAATCTAAAAAGTACAACGATTATACTTACAGCACTATCGCTTCTTCGAGATATGCAGAAAATAGTCATGGAGTTTGTTGTCTGTTGTTCTCCATAAAAATCTCATTTTGGAACCGCGTAAATAGAGTAATTATTGAAACGTTTCGAAAGTGCCTGAAAAGGCCTACTTGAAATAAGAGCTTTTTGATTTTGAGCCATGTCGCTACTTCGAGTTATGCGGAAAACAACAATAACAGCTAAGTGACTGGGTTGTTTTTTGGATAACACAAAATAGAGACACGTCTGTTTTCTGCATAACTCTAATAAAAAAATATTTTTTTAGCGATCAAAAATTATCATAAAACTATACTTTATTCCTTAATTTTCCACATTTAGAGGTTGAACTTTTTATTCAAATTTTATTGTGCTTAAAAGGTAAATATATCCCTCAAAATATTATAAGAATTATCCAAATCGGTACATAAATCACTGAGTTATGAGGTAACAAACAATATGATGCAGAAGCATCTCAATAGGCCGCCATAGTGTGGGTCACCATGCTGCATTGTTGCATTCGTAATAAGTATGGTGACCACCACTCTTGGATTCTGCTCATGCTTTCCATTAGACAGAGTAGAGTCACTTTGGCAGGTTCATACATAAAAAGAAAAACATTTTAAAAACCTTGTTTTTTTGGAATCAGTCAATAATTTTATTATTGAGATTAATTTCAGAAATTTAATATGAGAATTAAATATTTTCTACTAACTACCCATATACTATGTTTCGTTACAAATATTTTTTTAAATATGAATACAGAGTGTTAAAAAAAAAGAAAGACTAGGTCGCAGTTTAAGAACACCATCTATACTCAATAAATTGTTAATTTAAATATTTTTTTTTTTTACAAAAAATGTTTTATTTTGGCGTAAATTTTAGCCAATATAATAAATATTCATGCCAATTATTTTTATATAATACTAACTGAGCCACGCGGTGTTACCCGCGGTATTTATTGTAATTTTACCACGCGAGTAACGCCGCGTGGCGAGGCAATTCTACTACTTATATCATCAGCTATCTGCCAGTGAAAGTCCCATCAAAATCCGTACAGCCGTTCATAAGATTTGCCGGAACAAACAGAAAATCAAACTGACAGATTTTATTCATTTGCGTTGATTGGACATTACATCAAGATTAAAATGTAAACTTTCGGAAAGACAAAGGCATAATTGATAGAAATTTAAAAGTATTTATTACATAGAATGTGATTTAAGTTAAACGGTTGAGTTACATAATGTTAACATGGATGAAAAGTTAAAACGCCATGAAAATCCGCCATTTTGTTGTGGCGGCCATTTTGAAATTTAGTATTTTTTGTACTTACTGAATTCTACTAGTCATTCCTTTGATACCTATGCTGAAATGATAAAAAAATGGATACCGCGCTTTTGTGATGGCGGCCATCTTGGATTTTGATAGCGAACATACATAACTGTATCGTCATCAGAATTATCATTCAATAAAGAAAAGGTTAATTATTATTTTTACTAAGACACAAAAAGATTGAAGCTCAAAAAAAACGTTTATAATTCAAAAGGATTTATTATAACTACCCTCATGTATAGAAAAATGAACACTTCTATTAAATTTACCTATATAATAGAAATCTATAGCGCCAGACTATAATAAATAAAATCACAGATTTTAACAAAAAAAACCGGCTTCAATCTGGACCAAATTTAAATAGGACCACATGGGAAGCACCAGCTTTCAAATAAAAAAAGAATCATCGAAACAGATAAACATAAATAAAACAGTCGAATTGAGAACCTCCTCCTTTTTTTAAGTCGGTTAATAACTAAACGACAGTCATTCAAGAGAAATAAACTAACATGGTTATCCTGTAAAATTAGAAAGAGTGCAATTATGCCTTTTTCTTAACGAAGGACTCCTACTCTCACATATTTACCCCCCAAAGGGATAAATAGAGACGTACTAATACGCCACTTATATAATTTAATATCAATCGGACACATACATTTCTAAATATTTACATTAATATAATCTTCCTAGCCTTTATTATTCCTAATATTTGTGGTCGGCCACTAGTTCAACCGGTTTTACCTGAAGAATATCAGTTTTTCAACGGAGCGACTGGCATCGGACCTCCGCAACCCTGAGGGTGAACTGAATTCGTAGGTTGAACTAGTTGTCAGTATATTTGAAATACACATCAATATTTTTTCTATTAAATATTAAAAATTTAATTAATTAACTATTTGTTAGGGAACTCTATAGGTTCAGATATAAAAGTTCTAAAAACAGATGCGTGACAACCCTATAAACGATAAGTCGAGATCACAGGACAACTCTACCCTCTCACAAAATACCAACGTAAAATGACAGCATTCGTGCTGTCGTGTTTCTTTGGTGAGTGCGAGACCCGAGGCCCGATGATGCGGAAGCAGCACTAGCCCGCTATGGTGTGGGTCACCACACCACCCACCGTAGGAGAGCCACGCTTCAGCATGGATGGGCCGGCTCGACCGGAGTGATACCACGGCCTCACAGAAAACCGCTGTGTTTTATCGAGTGAGTGACGATACCGGAGGCCCATAAGCCCATCCCCTTACCCTTATCTCCCCCCATCCCCAAAAGCCGGCAACGCACTTGTAACGCTTCTAGTGTTGCAGGTGTCCATGGGCGGCGGTAATCGCTTACCATCAGGCGATAAGTCTGTTCGTATGCCCGACTATTCCATAAAAAAAAATCATGCTGCATTCGCATTGAGGATGGTAACCACCACTTTTGGTACTACTCAGTCAGAGTAGAGTCACTTTGATATACAAAACGTATTTAGTTTCAATCCTAAAGTATTCTGTTAAAGCTTAAGAAGAGATATGATAAAAGAAGGAGATAGAAATATATCTCTTCTAGTTGTGTGAGGAGTATCACTCAGTAGTGAAGTCAAATGGTCTGATGAGTCTCTTCAAGCGACGTAAGGAAACACTTGTGTTATTCTACCGATGCCCCTGTAAACAAAGATTTAGCTGGTTATTCTTATTAAAAATAAATTGGGAGTCATAAGAACTGCCGATAGAAGTGTAAACTTATAACTTAGCATGTTATTTGTAAAATATGAAATTTCATAATGTTTAAATTAAATCATCATGTTGGTGACGCGTGACGTGACGTGACGATTTTCTCTTACCAAAAAGTGCTAAACGCGGCTAAAGAAGTTATCACTTCAAAAATGCAGGGTTTTGGGTACTGCCGATAGAAGTCGAGAAACGTGCGGTGACGATGACGCGAGTTTCAGGCTTTTTGTTCATCCAAAAAGTACACATATATACACAGTTTAGTCCATTCGCTTAGATACGGTCACTTTGATCGCGCCGCTTTTTGTCAAAGCAAAGCCGCCATGAAATTGTTGGCCCGCCAGGCATGATCACCTCGCCTGGTCGGAGGATCCTCCCTTTGTGTTGGAGGGACATGTGACCCGTTCCTCCACACATAATATATGCGATTTTTAAATATAATGTCAAACATGTCAAGAAAAAACAGTTACATACCTGGTTCCAAGTCCAGCAGTAAATAGAAGTCGCCTGCCCCTCACCAGGTACTCAGGACAGCGGACGAACCTGAACACGACCGACGCAGACTCGTCAGCGCGAAGCACTGCGTTTAAAGTCATTATGCCCTGGGAACAACAACAGTTGTTAATCAAATAAATATTTCGGAGATCTAACACACAACGCCATCTAGTCCCAAACTAGGCAGAGCTTGTATTGTGGGTACTAGACAACTGATATGAATACATAAATACTTTTTTTTTTTGTTAATACATACGTATTATACATAGAAAACACACAAACTCCGAAACAAATATTTGTAGATCATACAAACATTGGGTCCGACCCGAGAATCGAACCCGCGACCTCATGCACAGCAGTCGCATTCGCTACCACTACGCCACAGAGACAGTTACCCCCTTCGCACACGGGTCGTAAGCGTAGTCGTATCGTAAGCGTATCGTTACAACGCTACGCGTACGCGACCAGCAGTGTTCCACAAACGAATCGTCGCGTAGGCGTATCGTTTTGTAAGATCTCAGCTGAAATCAGAAGTTCTACCAAACTGAAGACTGTATCTATGCCGCGGGTAATCAACAAATAATAGTTCCAGAATATAATGAAAATCTTCACGTTGACGGAACTTCATTATCAATCCAGCTTTGCGGTTATATGGCAAATTAATTTCTGAAAGTCAGTAATTCTCTTCCGTGGCAGTCGCAGCATTGTGTGTAATTTTTTCAATAAGTCAATAATTTTCAATAAATCAGTTTATCTTTGACGATATTTCTGTCCAAGCTTTATCTGTTACAACTTTCCTTGATTATACATATTTACTAAATAAATAATTATACAGACAAGAACGTTTCAACGAGTTTCACGAATTTAATCACCTTTTCAGTCATATTGAAAATTAAAAGTCGTAAGAAGTTAAAAAAAAAAACAGTTTAATTTTAAATAAATTAACGAACCATATTTTTTTTACGCTTGCTATTTTACGCCAGTACGCTATGACTGTCGTAAGGACAATACGCATCTCCTACGATACGCTGCAGCACCGCTTCGTGTGCGGACATGCTCGTACTGCTCTCGTCGTACGCGCAGATTACGATACGCTTACGCTACGACGCCGTGTGCGAAGGGCCTTAATACTTCGTATAGGACTGATCCCGCCTTAGAGCATACAATAGCACTGAACGAGCGGAATGCGTGATCGGAGTAGAGGGAGAGATAGACCGAGTCTAGGCAGAGTCTATCTCTCTCACGCAAGCTTCCCCCGACCAATCACGGAGACTATGTTCAGCGCTAGAGAACATATATTGTATGCTCTTTTTGTTTTTTATGGTATTAGTGGCAAACGAGCATCACCTGAGGCGACCGACCGACCGACCGTTGCCGACCTTTGGGGGATTTATTTATATATTTGGACAACCAGTTGTTGTTACATTATATCTTATGTTTATAAGAAACAGTAAGTTCACTAACTCTAATTTAAACGCACAACATTTCAAGGTGTCACAACATGCACCAATTGGTGACGAGCAGATTTCCCTAGTGGCCGTTTGCGGAACTAACGTAAGACAGATACTTCTACCTGACAGTGTAATATACAGAGCGAGTGCATTGTTATTTTAAATTCTTTCTACAATGATTTCATTGATAGACGTCTACGGAGTAGTAAAAAATACTTTAAGACCACTTCGTGAGGGTGATCAGTATTCTAAAAGTGGAATGTTATCGTGTATACGTATTTTTATCTGTCATACGTTAGTTCTGCGACTTGCCGCTAGGGAATCTGCTCGTCACCAATAGAAACAAGTGAAAATAAAAATAATATAAAAACAGACAAACCAAAACAACTAAAAGAAAGTAACAAGAACAAGAAATCAAAAATACAAATATATTTAAGTAGAGAAATTGATGCCACCTATATTACCATAGACACCAAAAAAAAAACTACTAAAAAACTAATGCTTCAACAATCTCAAAACATGGGATGGGGAAAGCGATTACCGGCGCCCATGGACATCCACAACACCAGAGGCGTCACAAGTGCGTTGCCGGCCTTTGGGGGATGGGGGAGGGGTTGGGGTATGGGCCTCCGGTATCCTCACTCCTCGGTGAAACACAGCGCAAGCGCTATTTCACACCGGTTTTCTGTGAGGCCGTGGTATCACTCCGGTCGAGCCGGTCCATTCATACTATGCTTTAAGAATCCCGCCCATCACTGTAACTCCAGTACACCAGAAACTTCCTCATTGGTCTAGCAGTTGCCGTATGCGACTGCCGATCAACAGGTCTCTGGTTCGAATCCCGGGTCAAGCCAGAAAGTGTTACTGAGTTTTTCTGATTATATAAATACTTAATGACAGCTCGGAGTTTGGAAGTTGGGGTCTGAACCCCCGTGCTTTGGAGAGCACGTAAAGCTGTCGGTCCTGCGCTGGATCTCTCCCCGGTCGTGTCGGTTAACCGTCCCATCGGATTATGGGAGAGAGGGAACAGAGAGTGCACCTGTGTTAGTACACGCTTGTGCACTATAATATCTCCTGCGTGGCTGGTCTCCGTTGAGACTGGCAACCGTGGCTGTTATCGGCTAGGACAACATTATTACACCAGAAATGAAATTTATTTACATACAACTGTACGCTTTTCCAAGAACTTCCTGCTTCGCACAACAAAACTGTTTAATGAACTGTCGCCTGCGGCATTCCCGGACCAATACGACCTTCAAACCCTCAGGAGAAGAGCGTACTCCTTGTTAAAAAGCCGGCAACGCATTTGTGACGCCTCTGGTGTTGCGGGTGTCCATGGGCGGCGGTAATCGCTTACCATCAGGCGATATGCTCGTTTGCCCCCTATCCCATTAAAAAAAACTTAGGTTAGTACCAGGTGTAACATTGGTGGTTTTTGATCATACCAATTTTATTTATTTGTATAGATGACAACCGGGACAGACTACTTAACCTGGTCTCCCATCCATATACTGACCTCTCTAGGGTTGCATAACTTGGAAAAGTATAATTATTACATATTTACCTCTATTATAGCCGTCTGTCGTACGTTGCCTACATGTACTGTGCATTGGAAACCTGGATAGATGGCGGTGGAGTGCCGGAGAACTTGTACTGAGGCCTGAAATTAAATTTATTAAAATTAGGTTAATTTCATGAAATACTATAACGACAATAGCGGATAACGCCGCGGGGCGAAGCTAGTTTAAATAAATTAAATAGCTTTTTAAAAACAAGCTTTTACTGATATGCCTCGAGACGAATCAAACGAATCCAAACTCGATGATGTTGTGACGTTTCTTTACAGAGTTCCTATGGCCACCTTCCAGCTCCAGCATCAGATCAGCTCCATCTCATTATAATATTGTATTGTCACGCTGTATACATATGCTTGCAAAATTTCAGCAAAATCTGTTGAAGATATTTGCTTCAAAATTGAGTTGCAAGATTCCACCTAAACATACATAGTTACATTGCAAGTTAACCTTGTATCATCAGCTATCAGCCAGTGTAACTGCCATCAAAATCGGTCCAGTAGTTCCAGATATAATATATAAATAACTAATACAGACACATACTTTAACTTGTATAGATAACTACCAGGATTACATATCTAAAAGGAGGTATTTATGCGAAAGGACAGATCCAACGCCATCTGTGCAGGTGTTTTGCTGTTACTAGTTCTGTCTATCACCGATAGATGGCATAAGTTGTACTATGAGCAGTTGTCTATATCTCACCTGGAAGTAGATGCACCCCCTCGGGTCGTTTGGATCCTCTAGAATCACTTTGTCATTGCACAGGCACTCCATACAATCCTGTAAACAATATAAATATCGTTAGACCTAGCAAACGAATACCAAATAGCAACCAAATATTCGTGGCATCTCTAGACAAGATTATTCACAGAGCGTTGCCAGATTTTTTTAAAGTGAAAACTTATTTCGCCGCGTTGAGCACTTTTTGGTGGGGAAAATCATATGAGTTCGCGTCACCGCGTCACCGACATGATGACGTCACAAAACTTCTTTGGCCACGTTGAGCACTTCTTGGTAGGGAAAATCTTACGAGTTCGCGTCACCGACATGCTGACGTCACAAAACTTCTTTGGCCACGTTGAGCACCTTTTGGTAGGGAAAATCTTATGAGTTCGCGTCACCGCGTCACTGACATGATGATTTAATTTAAACATTATGAAGCTTCTAATTTTACAAATAACATTGTTAGTTATAAGCTTTCACTTCTATCGGTCCTGATTTGTTTTGTCAAATCGAGATTTTTTAACTTTTTAGTGAAAAAAGCGCATAACGATAAAGCATTTTCACTACCTACACTTTCGGGTCCAGCTAAATATCCCCCAAAAGCATGTCCCGCGCGGGACATTAATTTTGATTCAAAAATCGGGACGTCCCGCCAAAAGCGGTCACACTAGTGACCCAAGTCGTCTCACTATACATATATATACTCGTTTGTTGTTGTGTGTCCATTTGTTTATTTTCTTTTTGACAGTTCACGCCTATAAATTACCGTTATTTTTTTTCGGAATAATGTACTACAGTAATGTCGTACTTTATTGACGGTGACGGTACTTTAGTGAAGTGGTCTGTGCATAACAAACAACCACAGACTATAAAACAGTACTTGAAATACGATAAATCTATCATATGATAAAAATAATTTAACATCATGTAGGTATTTTTTCTGCAAATTTAATAAAAAAAGGAAATAAAAATAGTATCTATGACTCCGAGATTGATTATTTGCAAAGAATTAAGTCGAAATCTTGGCATTTAGGATCAAACCAAGAGTAAAGAACAATAACTCTGTTCATTCATCTAATTTACTGATTTATTATTTATATTTTTGTTTATTTCTTACACAATATAAAAAAAATATGAAAGGAATCGATAAATCGTTAAAAGTTAAATCGATTGAAAGTTCTTCATAAATAAAATTGCTTTTCATTTCAAATCGAATCGGTAATGTGTGAGGGCGTCACTAATTTCGAAATTTCTTGAACTGTCAAAAAGAAAATAAACGAATGGACAGAGTATAGTGACCTAAATTTAAACGGGCGACTTAAGTCACAGATTATCCATAGTGCCTCCTTAATTAAAAAAAAAAAGAAATATATCTAACCTGGTCAAAAGTATTCGCTTCAATATCAACGATCTCTTTGCTGAGACATTCTTCAACTTTCGCAATGTCTTGTAACAAATTCTTGTTCCTCTTTATGTTCTTGCGAGATTTCGTTTTGTCCGCTATGTTTTGTTCTATCAATTGTTTTATCTGGAACAAAATGTTTATTTATATATACGATATTAAACAAATATATTGTTACGTGTTAGGGTTCGATTTATTTGAGAGAGAAGCCTTTTGACGTGTTAAAGAGACTTTATTAAAAACCACTATTAAAATCACAATACAACTCTGAATTACAATACTTTAAGGTCGCCGAGGTCGCTAGGTTGATCGCTGATATCACTTCGATGTTTATCTCACTATAGCTCAAACTGTACTGTACTCTGCGGTCCGCGAGACGCTCTATTTATACTCATATTATTATTACTCTTTCATTTCTAGAAACGCCTATAAGACACGAGAATCTACTAGTAAAAACGCTAATAAGAATAATCGAAGTTAATAATAATTAGGCAACAACCAATCGATATCCGACACTATGCATATAGAAATAAGGTCCATTATTCCGTGCCTCAGGAGATCGATAAGAAGTGTGTGTGTATTTGTGTGCGCAGATAAGAATTATATAATTAGCAAATATTAACAAAACAAAACGACTTCAAGAACTGGACTAAATAGGGTAGTTGACTGTATCGTAAATAAATACCGATGTCTCCTTCCTTGAAACGAATATTACAAAACATCTCGGGAATTATTATGATTACAGATTTTCGTTTCTATTATAAATTTTAATCAAATAAACATTGAATTATATTGCTCAATTGAGTAGTCTAAAACAGTGACGTCACAAGTTTGTATTTAGTACATTTTTCATACAAAGTGATCATTTTGACAGATGATAAAAAGTAACTAATTTGACTAACGCGTCATTTACCTTATTGAAATGGGACCACACGGGAAGCACAAGTTTTTAAATAAAGAATGAATCATCAAAATCACCCACTCAGTCGAAAGCTCCAAGGTAACAAACATAAAAAATAGTCGAATTGTGAAACTCCTCTTTTTCCAGTCGGTTAAAAGTGGGAGAGCCACGCTTCGGTATGCATGGGCCGGCTCGGCTGAAATAATACCACGGCCTCACAGAAAACCGGTGTGAAATAGCGCTTGCGCTGTGTTTCACCGAGTGAATGAGGATATCGGAGGTCTATACCCCAACTACCCATACAACTCCTCATCCCCCTCCCCATTCCCCAAAGGCCGGAAACGCACTTGTGACGCCTCCGATGGGCGGCGGTAATCGCTTACTATCAGGCGATACGCCTGCTCGTTTGCTCGCCTAATACAAAAAAAACGCTGTCCGTGTAGTGACCGCTAAATAGTCCACGGCTGGACTTAAGCCTCTCCTTAGGAAGGTGGTACAGGTATAGTAGACTACACCACGATGGCCAGACAGACGGGTCGGTACAGTGTTTGGGTCAAGTGTTCCTTTTTTTTTATGTATGAGCTTGCCAAAATGAGTCTACTCTGCCTGATGGAAAGCATAAGCAGAATCCAAGAGTGGTGGTCACCATACTCATTGCAGACAATGCAGCATGGTGACCCACACTATAGCGGGCTAGTGCTGCTTCTGCATCATTGGGCCTCCGGTCTCGCACTCACCAACGAAACACTACAGCACGGATCCTGTCACTTTACGTTGCTCCTCTGTGCGAGGGTAGTCGAGGCGGCCCGTTCGTTCGCATTCTCTTCGCAGTGCTGTTGTCCTGGTACTTTTCTCCCTCAGTCGGCTCTTACGACACCCACGGGGTGAATAGGGGTGGTGACACTCCACATTTTTAATACCAGTTTACTCATTTGACACCAAAAAAAAATTGGAGGGGTGGGGGAGAATAGGTAATGGTACAAAGTAGGGACCAGTTCGATTTCTTTGCTTAATCTTATTTACAACTATATGCACATAGGTATATCAGTGGACTTACTGTCCTAAGGTATTCTCTTCCAGCCAAATCTAAACTAATATTGTAAAGCTGAAGAGTTTGTTTGTTTGTTTGAACGCGCTGAACTCAGGAACCGCTGAGCCGATTTGAAAAATTATTTCAGTGTTGGATAGTACATTTATTGAGGAAGGCTATATATCATCACGCTAAGAGGAGCGGAGCTACAATGAAGAATGTTACAAAAACGGGGGAAAATTATTACGCTACGGGTAACAGGAGATGTAAACGAGGTTACTAATAGAAATCGAATAAGATAGGTTTGGGGGTTTGGGTTGTGAACTGACCTGTCGTTGCTTGCAAGCGCCCGGTGGACAGGCGCCGAAGGCCGGGGCTGCGCTGGCCCTGGGCGGCCTGGCCCTCAGCAGCACCATGCCGGGCCGGGGCGCTCCGCCCGCCAGCCCCACGCTGGCGCACGCCCCGGCCCGGACCGACCCCACTGGGGCGCGGTTGCGGTAGATACTGCGGACCAGCACTGGGCCGAACGACCCGTCCTCTAGGGGACCTGGGGTCAATCATAACTTTATTTGTGGCGACTTCCACATACAGCGCCATCTATTGAACACACACCGGACTACGGAGTAATTGTTAATCCTGTATCGCGACATAGACAATTTTCGAGCTGATTATCATATGCATACAACTTCCTAATATTTATCATTGGGCCGTGATGATGATCACCTCGCCTGGTCAGAGGATCACCCTTTGTGTTGGAGGGACATGACACCCGTTCCTCCACAAATTTACTTTTGGGCGATATTCTATGTAAGTAAATCTTTACAGACAGTTTTACAATTCAGATATATCAGATAGAAGGCGCCGACATATACTAACAAACACTCTAAGAAGGAACGCCGAAGCAAATCTCAAAGTATATTACTCTAAGAACTTTGTTGTAAACTGTTCTATAAAATAAAAATAAAAATGGTATTTTGTAGAAACGTGAACAATGTGAAATATCAACCTTCTCTCAAACTGTTAAAACTGAAATTCAATCACCTCTAGTACTTAAATCATTTTGGAATCTATATTTTTATTATACACACATCAAAAGTGTCTAGGGATCAAGCATTTTTATGCGGATTTCTTGAGATTGAGATGTGGCTTTGGCCCTGGCCTGCTCAGTCGCCAGACTTGAACCCGATTGAGCATGCATGGGATATGCTACAGAGAAGAGCTCTGCCGAATATGGAGGGTATCCAGTCGCAAGAAGACCTTCTTTTGTTGTTGCAACGAACATGGGCGGCCATTCCACAGCGTGATTTGGATGAACTCATTTTGAGTATGCCAAACCGATGTTCTTGTGTTAGTGTTCGCGGTAGAAACACGGATTATTAATTGTTTAAGTTACCTAATAAAATTTTAAAGAAAACTGTTATTTCAGTCTTTTTTTCGAACTTTAATGTTAGTGGTTCAAATGTCAAAAATCCTTTTATTAGGAAAATGGCAAATTTCTTTATTAATGCAAAGGTGACTTGGTTTATCGTTACTGTGACAAACGAAAACACTTTATTTGATGAATCCTTAAAGAAAATTTTAATTAATATAAATCAGGAGAAAAGTTATTGCAAAAATATATGTCGATCCCTAGACACATATGTTGATCCCTAGACACTTTTGATGTGTGTAGTTGTATGATGAACACGATAATTTATTCTCAGTATGGATATGACTCTTGACTGCTTCGGTGGCGTAGTGGTAGAATATGCGACTGCATCGCTGTGCTCGAGGTCTCGGGTTCGATTCCTGGGTCGGACAAAATTTTTGTATGATCTGCAAATATTTGTTTCGGAGTTTTATATGTATAACTAGCTGTCCCACGCAACCTCGTTTGCGTCTCCTTTTACCCGTAGCGTGACAATTTTCCCCCGTTGTTGAATATTCTTCATTGGTGCTCCGCTCCTATTGGTCTTAGCGTAATGATATATATATATAGCCTCCTCCTCGATAAATGTACTATCCAACACTGAAAGAGTTTTTCAAATCGGACCAGCGGTTCCCGAGATTAGCGCGTTCAAACAAACAAACTCTTCAGCTTTATATATTAGCATAGATGTAGTTATTATACTCTTCTAAGATCTCATAATCAACAACACATTTATTTGGATAAAGATTAATATTAGGTATTATGTTGATAAAAACTCTTTGGCAAATAACTCATTATTAGGTACCAACTCTTAGCGTCTTATACTCGTGATAACTTCTAAACGAAATGTAGGAATGGGATGAAACAAAAAGTATTTTACTTCTACATAAATACCCTTGATAACATAATGCTTTATTTGGATAAGGATTAATATTACGATACACATTTAACGTAGTTTCTTTCTTCAGACGATTTAATAAAAAAAACCCGTAATACATTATTTTGTTCTATTGTCAATAGTTATTGCAGCGCACGCAAAAATAGGTTTTCGATTTCACACCTTGGGTTACGAAATAGCAATTTTCTTACGGATCCCTAATTTTTTTGAAAATAAAATATAGCCTATAGAGTTTGTTTGTTTGTTTGAACGCGCTAATCTCAGGAACCGCTGGTCCGATTTGAAAAATTTTTTCAGTGTTGGATAGTACATTTATCGAGGAAGGCTATAGGCTATATATCATCACGCTACGACCAATAGGAGCGGAACAACAATGAAAAATGTTTCAAAAACGGGGGAAAAATATAACGCTACGGACAATAAGAGACGCAAACGAGGTTGCGTGGGTCAGCTAGTTTAGTATATAACTGTAACAAATATAATAATACGAGCTTTTGCGCGCGGCTCTGCCCGCGGATATGTCTGTTATCGCAGTAAATAATAGTCCATATATGTAACTCAAACATATAAAGCTATATTACTGTAAAGTTGCATCTAAATCCGTTCAGTAGTTTTTACGTGAAAAAGTACAAACATTCATATACCAATCCTTACAAATTTTCGCATTTATAATATTAGTAGGACTATAATGTAGCGACAGGTCGCTTCACCTCTTGACTTAGGACCCTCTGTTAGGTCCATTAATAGTCGTCACTTACCAAGAATGACAGTATCCCCTTCGCACAGGAAACCTTTAGCCAGTAGACCGCCCACTACGGGGGAAGTGCTATCACCCACGTGGAAGATCTCATCTATTTGGAACTCGCAGCCATCTTCCTGGAAAGAAATATTCAGGTTAAGACCATAAAGCCGGGTTTCCACAGAACAAAAGTTGTCAATTTTTGTGTTGTCAACACGTGGTGGTGACAAAAGTTTCTGTAATTTCCTTGTGTTGGCAACAAAAAATTTTTGGCGGTAAACATCAAAAGAATAAGCTTCTTGCAGATATTTATTGGCTCTGTGGTTCGCTCAGTTCGAATGTTTTTCAAATTGTTGGCGACTCGGTGTAGACACAATGGAAACAAAAGTTGGTGATTTTCTGAAGTGTTGCAAACAGTTGGAAACACTGAAATTGCCAACAATTTTGGTGGAGACGCGCCTTAACACTAGAAGAATACAGAGTGTCACCACCCTATGCACCCCGTGGGTGTCGTAAGAGTCGACTGAGGGAGCAAACTACCAGGACAACAGCACTGCAAAGAGAAGGAACACTTGACACAAACCCTGTAGTAACTCGTCTGGCCGATTGCGTTCTACCCCCGAGAATGAGAAGAACGGAGGCTTGGACCGTGGACTGGATTCACCGTGCGAGAGCCATGCTTCGGCATGAATGAATGGGCCGGGTCGACCGGAGTGATACCACGGCCTCACAGAAAACCGGTGTGAAATAGTGCTTGCGCTGTGTTTCACCGAGTGAGCGAGGGTACCGGAGGCCCATATCCCAATCCCCTACCCTTATCTCCCCCCATCCCCAAAAGGCCGGCAACGCGGTTGTGACGCTTCTGATGTTGCAGGTTGGGCGGCGGTAATCGCTTACCATCAGGCGATACGTCTGCCCGTTTGCCCGCCTATTTCATAAAAAAAAAGAATACGGAGTGTCAGCACCCCTATTCACCCCGTGGGTGTCGTAAGAGCCGACTAAGTGAGTAAACTACCAGGACAACAGCAATGCAAGGAGAAGGAAAACTGTCGTGTGCTGACGTGTTTCGTTGGTGAGTGCGAGACCGGAGCGGAGGCCCAATAATGCAGAAGCATCTCAATAGGCCTCCATGGTGTGGGTCACCATGCTGCATTCGTAGTATGGTGACCACCACTCTTGGATTCTGCTCATACTTTCCATCAGACAGAGTAGAGTCACGTTGACAGACTTATTTTATATTATGTAAAAAGAGTAAGCTAGCATAAGAACTCTAGAGCACTACCAACATAAAATAAGTTCGAACCAAGACCAACTAAAAAGTACCAGGACTCCAGTAAAGTATAGGAGTTAACTTACGTCATCAGTTCGATGTGTGGCCACGTGTTCAGGCGGTCGTAGGGCCAGGAGGTAAGCATGTAATGCGCTTATGCCGTTCCCTTTGACACAGCTCACTGGAAATACTGGGATTATCTCTGACTCCGAACAACTGTGACATAAAAAGAAATTATTCAAACATACATACATGACGTCACGCCTATTTCCCGGAGGAGTAAGCAGATACAAGAAGTTTAAAAACTTACACATCCTTTACATCGTTCCTGTTGTCCAATGAATCGATTATAAGTTTCTGTGGCGCGACGCAATTCCTCGCCAAGTTTTCGTCCGTGATTAGAAGAGGTTTCTAGAACAATATTAATTCATTGAGTTTCATTTCTGGATGACCAACATAACTTGATCCCTCATTGTATATTTTGTAGACTACAAATATGACTATTAAGCCATAGCATAGCTTTTGTCGCGGGCTTTGAGGCCTTTGTGCAGAAATTCCGTAACGTAACGAAAAAACCTAACACCCGAAGATCGCACGGATCGAGACGAGCTGCTCCGAAACCAGTCTGTATCTGTCACGTGACGACAGACAGACAAAACAGTCTGGGTTTGAGAAAGTATATAGGTGTATAGGTCTATCTATCTATCATATCTTTATAATGCCACACTCACCGCATGTGCGCCTCGAAGTATACATGTTCAAAGAGAAAAATACTGCATAAATAAAAACCGGTCAGCGCCATCTGTCGAGCTGTTTCGCAACCACGAGGTACACTAACGCCCTCTATTATTTAAATACTTTTTGAACAACATTAAATGAGAAACTGGCAAAGTAAAATTAATTATAATTGCATAAGTTTATAAAAAATGCTATGCAAATAGCTTTACCACGGCAGTCCCCGAGCGCCACACGTTTTTTTTTCAGGTTAAAATGAGTATAGATTAAGAAAAAGTGCGGAAGAGAGCTATTGTTTTTTTTTTAAACTAACGTCGTTCGGTAATAAAGTACTAGGGTAGCAGAAAATAAAAGGAGAAATAAGTGTATAAACATAGTCCGGGATCCTCGGAACAAGGAACAAATTTTTCAAGTTGTGGGGGACAGGTGTGTCATGTCCCACCAACACAAAGGGAGGATCCTCCGACCAGGCGAGGTGATCATGCCTGGCGGGCCAACACGAAGCGATTCAGGATTGGTACTTTCTTAGTTTCCTTCGTTACTTCGTATCTTCGGTAGATGGCGCTGTATATGGAAGTCGCCACAAAGTTATTACTGTCAAGCTAACTTTTCGTGAGTGGCTTCATTTTGATGAGGGGCCCGCCTTTCACCTTACAAACATGTTCGACTGTGGTAGCTAACAAGGGTAGCAGGGACGAAAAACTTTTGAGCGTAGGACCGGGATAACGTACCACGCAATTTGTAGGACAATGTAGCTGTTTAAATACTAACTAACATTATTACATAATGGAAACAAAAATTTGTCCTACAAAATGTATGGTTTGATCCTTCCAACATATATCGATAACGAGGTCATCAAAAATGATACCAACTAGCTGATTTTTTAATAGTTGCTAAGTATAGAATATCTACTACTAAGTAAAGAAGATCATCCGATTCTCGGCTACCAGGGTAGCATAATATATAAAGAGTTACCTTATTCGTCGGCGCTAGGAGTTCCGCCAGCCTGTCCAGTAGACTCTTGACGGCTGTAGTGGATATATCACACTTGCTGATCACCGCGAAGAACGGAAGGTCCAAAGCTGATAGTAGACTTATATGTTCTTCTGTGATTGGTATGATGCCGGCCGTGGCTGAAATCTGGAGAAAAAAATAAGGAATTATTGTAGTGTACTAGTTTTTACCCACAACTCCGTCCGCGTGTATGTAGGCAAAGTAGCTTGGGACTAATCCCGCCCACACGCCCACCACTGTAACTCCTGTACACCAGGAGTAACAGCGGTGACCAAAGATCACACCGAGTTATGACACTCGGGAAGTCCCAAGAAAAAATTAAACTGTCTTGGAACCCGCAACGAAATTAATCAGAAGAAAATGAAAGCTCTCCCTGGCTGGCAGCTGGGGTTGGAAGCTCTCCCTCATCCGCCATACTCACCAGACCTTGCACCTACTGACTATTACTTTTTCCAAAATTTAGACAACTTTTTAGTGGGTAAAAAATTCAATTCCCGAGAGGCAGTACAAAATGCCTTTGAAGAGTTTGTTGCCTCCCGTCCAGCTGATTTTTACAAGAAGGGCATCAATAAACTGCCAATGCGTTGGCAAAGATGCGTCGATTGCATGGATCACCCACTTCGAATAACAGAAATAAAAAAGTTTGAAAAAATAAGTACTTTCACTTATTGCATATAAAACGGCAATTTCATAGGTAAAGACCTATTATTATAAGTCCACTTCACACACAAAAATAGCTTATGTATTTCCTCAAGAATCAAACTATCTGAATGTCAAATTTCAATGTATCATGGAGAGTGTTTTGAAGAGCTTTTCCAACTGGTCCTCCCTTCTAACTTCCTCTTTAGAATAACACGTGCTGGCCTTGGAAGTCATCGCTTCAGAGTGGTAGACATACGATTTCTAACAAATCATGGGCGTAGCTGGGGGGGGAGAGATTTGGGTTAATCCCCACCCCCCTGCCCCAAAATGTTTCTACACTACTGATATTTATAAACCAGCCCCCTCCCCGCCCCAAAACTAAAACCTGGCTACGTCCATGAACTAAATTCAGCTCTTCCTTCCTGTACCGAGCAGTGAAAACCTGGCCTGTGGGTATCCCTCCCACTATGATCCCGGGCCCTTCAAACAGGATTTGAAAAAAAATCTCAACAGGCCGCCATAGTGTGGGTCACCATGCTGCATTCGCAATGAGTATTAGTGACCACCACTCTTGGATTCCACTCATACTTCCCATCAGGCAGAGTACTCACCACCAGCATAGCGTAATGCGGAGAATACCCGGTCAATCCGTGTAATGTCGTCCTCTGGTACTTGCTATGACCGGCCAGGTCTAAGAACGAGACCAGCTTGGCACTCCTCTCGCCTATCCTCTCTGCTGTCATCAGCTCTGAACACCCGTAATTCACTACATTACCCTGGAACAAGAAATTGAGTGTGCTTTAAGGCGCGTATCCGCCGAAATTGTTGGCAATTTCAGTGTTTCCAACTGTTGGCAACTCTTCAGAAAATCGCCAACTTTTGTTTCCATTGTGTCTACACCAAGTCGCCAACAATTTGAAAAACATTCCAACTAATAGGCGGTACACACTACAAGATTTATAGTAGCGATTTAACTGTGCAGTTCGTTTGTTTATGTATAAAAAAAAAATAGAAAAAAAAAATAGTTATATGTACCGTAGTACATATAACTATTTTTTTTTTCAATTTTTGTTTGTCTGTCTGTTTGTTCCGACTAATCCCTGGAACGGCTGGACCGATTTTGAGGGGACTTTCACTGGCAGATAGCTGATGATATAACTAATGAAATTGCTAATGAAATCTTATCATTAATTATCATATTTGTAACAACAATGTTGTAATGGCTCGCTACACGTATTGGGTAACTGTAAGTGTAGCGAGCAGTTGATATAAATAAATAAATAAATAAACTACTTTTTTTAGAATACCTTTCCCCATGACGTCACCCGCGGTTGTTGTTGTACCGCGGGTAACACCGCGGTGCTCAGCTAGTATTAAGTATTGAATTATAGTTGGTAGGTACCTGTGCATCGAACCCAAGTATCTCATGGCTCAGGGAGGAAGTTCTCCCACTCTTCACTTCGTGCAGATGTCGGAACATGTTCAAGCGGGCGCTCCCTCGGCCGTTGTCAAGTTCACCTGAATATACACTTTATGGATGAACAAATAAGGTCTGTAATTGGAAATATTTAATGGATCAGATCGGTTGATGATGACGCGTTGCAACTCTATGTGATAGTGTGTGACACCTTGACGTGGTGACGCCGTCACCACGCGGAAATGACTATGGCACTATCTCACGCTGAATTTATGCTATAGGAGTCCAACGAGCAGGAGGGTGATCTGATGATTAAGTGATTTTTGTAGGGTTTTACAAGAGAGTTTGGGCACTAATTAGGGGGTTGTGAAGATGATGTAGGAGGTCGTGGGGGTTGAAACGTCGTAGGGGTTTTGAAGGGACTGGGGGGTTATGAGTGGGTTGTGGCGTTAATAAGGGGCTGTGGGGTCAGTAAGGGGTTGTGACGGCATTGACGGGTTGTGGAGGCAATGAACGGGTTGTGGCGGCAATGAGTGGGTTGTGGCAGCAATGAGGGGGTTGTAGCAGCTATGAGGGGGTTCTTACAGTAAAGAAAATAGGGGTTTGAGTGGGGGTTATGACAAGTATTAGAAAAGCAACAAACCTTGTGTCAGAACACCAATGAGGGTGGACTTGCCAGCTTCGTTGGCACCCATCACAGCCACTCGAAGCTCCACGCTGTGCTTAGGATCTGGTAACTGGAACAACACGTCATTATTCCAAATAATTTGTTTAAATGGCTAGCTTTTACATACCGCTTTGGTCATGATATTACCTCAGACAATTGCATCAAGGGATTTTTCCTTCATAAATAGTTCCCTCTCATAATCAGAGGGAGAGAAAGAAAAGAAATAATGTACCAGGAGAGTAGTTATATCAAAGAGATGTTCATTACCTTTCTAATATTAACTTCAGCGACTGCCCGGTGAGGAGCGACCCTCCGAGCTGTCACATGCGTGAGTGTAGCTCCGATAGCGTGTGCCATTCGCCGCAGGGACACCAGCGAAGACCTCAGGGCTCTGGCCCGAAGTCCCACTAGGGCTCCGCAGTCTCGAACCCCCACTACATATACTGCACTACCGCCTCCTGAACGAAGACGCCATTTTAACTGCAAAAAAAAGGGTAAATTGTAATAGGGTAGTTGACTACATCATATGTTTGAAAATCAATTGCTGTTCGTTTGTCTCGCTAAAACTCTTCTCTTTCGTTCGCAGTGCTTTGGAGTATATGTCCATAATCTGGGACCCGCACGAGGCAATGTACAACGCGATGATTGAACGCGTCCAACGAAAATTCGCGCATCTCTTATACAGAAAGCTTTATGGGTTCTATCCGTATCTGTACCCATCACTTTTTGTTCTCGGCATGGTAGGTCTTAACACATTGGCATTGCGACGTAAGTGTGCTTTAATGGTACATTACTATCTATTATTTAACCGTAAAATTGATAATGCAAACGCATTATCTCGTTGTCCGTTATGGGTACCAAACCAGTACACCCGGCTACGCTCTTGCCGTCTCCTCGCTGCGCCGCGGGTGCGAACGCTTACGGCACAATACGCTCCCACTAGCCAGGCAGTTAGATTGCTCAACTCCCTGATTGCTCAGTATCCGGATGTTGATTTATTCTCTACTAAATTGAGTACATTTGTCACATTTTTTATGCTTTTTTTAGATAATAAGTTTTGATAATGACGGGCCTGTTGCTCTAGTGGTTGGTGATCATGACTGCTGAGCGCCGCAGGTCGTGGGTTCGATTCCTACCCGTGACAAGCTTTCGTGTGACGAACACGATCGTTAGTTCTGCGTCAAGGTGTAATTTACCTATAATATGTATATGTTTGAAATGTGTTTGTCAGTTGTCTGATTCCCTTAGTGCGGGCTTTGCCTGGCTTGGAATCGGACGACTGCGAGTGTGAATTGCTAATGAAATCTTATCATTAATTTATCATATTTTTATAACAATGTTGTAATGGCTCGCTACACGTATTGGGTAACTGTAAGTGTAGCGAGCAGTTGATATAAATAAAAAAATTAACTCGAGAACGGCTGGGCCGATTTAGCTGATTTTGGTTTCGAATTGTTTGTTAAAGTTAAACGATGAAAAAATTAAAAATAACTTGAAATCCCAATGTCACATGTACGAAGTAGCGGGCACAGCAGTAATGTATACAATATTGTGTCTTTTTTTGGTTCAGTGGTTTTAGCGTGAAAGTGCGACAAACACACAGACATAGTTACTTTGGCATTTATAATATTAATAAGGATTAAAATTACCTGAGTGACTAGATGCTGAAACCTTCTCTCACAGAGGGAGACCAGCTGCAATTTGTACTCGACATTACCGAACCGTGGCTCTGGAGGCAGACTGCCGTACACCTCGTCGCCTGAGTCATCGGGCTCTGATGTTCTATTAGGAACACATGAAATAAAAAAATTAATCTACAGATACTAATTATTACGGTACATACGTATCGCCTGATGGTAAGCGATTACCGCCGCCCATGGACACCAGCAACAATAGAGGCATCACAAGCGCGTTGCTGGGCTTTGGGAGATGGGGGGAGTGGTTGAGGTATGGGCCTCCGGTATCCTCACTCACTCGGTGAAACACAACGGAGCGCTGTTTCACACCGGTTTTCTGTGAGGCTGAGGTTATTACTCCGGTCGAGCCAGCGCATGCATGCCGAAACGTGGCTCTCCCACCCATTCCTACCGCTCTAAGGGCTCTGGATTCGATCCCCACATTAACATCCTTTATCAGTCCACTGCTGGACATATTCCTCTCCTTAGAAAGGAGGTTTTGGTATACTATACCACGCTGACCAGACGGGTTGGTATCTTAGAGTATATATATCTGGAGGGGGAGCCCAACGGGTGGAAAGCGTGATCGGAGTAGAGAGAGAGAGAGACTGAGTTTGGGTAGTGTCTGTCTCTCTCACGCAAGCTTCTTATTGGTGGGATGCACATACCAATTTGCATGACTGATTTGGCGGGCAATACACCAACCAATCAGAAGCCCTTGCGTGAGAGAGAGAGAGACACTACTCAAACTCAGTCTCTCTCTACTCCGATCACGCTTTCCGCCCGTTCGGCTGCCCCTCCAGGTATATATGCTCAAGGTTGGTATAGATAAATAAATAAATAATAAAGTAGTGCAGTGCTGTTGTCCTGGTAGTTTGCTCATTTAGCCAGCTCTTACGACACCCATGAGATCAATAGGGGTGGTGACACTCCGTCACCAACATGAACATTGACACTTTAAGTGATCCACAAATTGTTGCTCTGAGTCTGGGTGTTCCTTGTGTCCGTTTCATGTATGTTTGTAAAGTTCACTGTGACACAGGATGATATTCCCAGTGTGGAAGTCTTTAACTAAAGAACATTTATTCTTATATTTTGACGTGACAACGTCTAAGTTTATGGTCTCCTATAAACGCCGCGCCAAAATGCTTACTATAGAAATGTACTGTTGTGGTCTCTCTCACAAGCAGACGTTGGCGTGTGGACGCCGTATGCGGCGCTTCAACGCTTTGCGCCGCGTCACTAGTTATTTCGAAACATTGCAGCGTAACCGTCGTATTTGGCGTCAATACAAAATGTCGAAATTTAATAAAGAAAAGCGGCCAAGTGCGAGTCGGACTCGCCCATGAAGGGTTCCCCGCAGCAGCAAGTAACATAATATAATTTTTATTTTATATTTTTACATTTGTGTTGATTGAATGAAAGGTAAATTGCAGTTCACGATTTATGACGTATTAAAAAAAAACTACTTACTAGATTTCGTTCAAACCAATTTTCGTTGGAAGTTTGCATGGTAATGTACGTCATATATTTTTTTTAGATTTATCATTCTCTTATTTTAGAAGTTAGAGGGTTACACATTTTACCACTTTGGAATTGTCTCTCGCGCAAAATATTCAGTTTAGAAAAAAATAATGTTAGAAACCTCAATATCATTTTTGAAGACCTATCTATAGATACCCCACACGTATAGGTTGGATGAAAAAAATTTTTTTGAGTTTCAGTTCTAAGTATGGGGACCCCCAAAATTAATTGTTTTTTTTCTATTTTTGTGTGAAAATCTTAATGCTATTTACAGAATACATCTACCTACCAAGTTTCAACATTAAAGGTCTTATAGTTTCGGAATAAAGTGGCTGTGACATACGGACGGACAGACAGACGGACAGACAGACAGACAGACATGACGAATCTATAAGAGTTCCGTTTTTTGCTTGGCACGGAACCCTAAAAAAGACTAAATTGATTGAATCAGTCCAATGTTTTAGTGCATTATACAATATATATAGGTGTCACCAAAAACATAAAATTTTGTTACCCTCGGTTATTGCCGTACCGCAGGTAACGCCGCGGGACAAAGCTAGTCTAAAAAAAGTAGCCTACGTTACTCCTTAGTTCATCAGCTATCTGCCAATGAAAGTCCCGTCAAAATCGGTCGGTCGAGATTACCCGGAAGAGACAGACGGACAGACAAAAATTGTTAAATACATTTGCATTAATTAAAAAGCGGTTATTTTAATATTACAAACAGACACTCCAATTTTATTTATTTGTATATACACAGTACAAGCGAGCACTGTTTGTCGACTACTGTTGTGAACGAGACGTCGTCGTTCGCGTATGAGATATATTGACCGCTGACGCTGTGCCTGGCGTTCAAACGTCGATCGGAACGTTTATGCTGAAGTCGGAAGCCGCCTATAGCATTTAATGCACGAAAACGGATGAATCATTGTCCCATTACGCTCATTGTCCCGTTACAATGTTTTATTATGACGTTGTCACGTTAAACTATCGTCCGTAAACCGACTTTACAGACAACCTATTTTTTTAAAAATTTCAGCTATTTAGGCGGCTATGGTCGCGAATATGTGTTTGCGAAAGACTAAGTCCTGTGATGTTACCCGCGGGGCGAAGTTAGTCTACAGTTAGAGTAGTTACTCCTTACATCATCATCTACCATGGAAAGTTCAGTCAAAATCTGTCTAATCGTTTCACAGATAAGCCGGAACAAACAGATGACCAAACAAAAAAAAAAAAATTTGCGTTTAACGAAAATTTCTTAATTTGAAACTACATACAGACACTTCAATTTTGTTTATTTTTATAGAAATATACTCACGAATCGTTCAAGTATTCCTCCATATCATCAGAGCTATAGAAAACATCATTCTCCAATTCATTGGTATCAAAATCTCCCGCCAAATACATATCATCTTTGAGAATAACCTTCTCCAATTTTTCTATCACATTGTAAACACCTCTATCACGATAAGTGATTTCGTTCTTCACATTCTTCATCTTCTTCAAATCGTTGACATTTTTGCCGATATTATCGTCACAGATTTTTGGTTTTGCCGACTGATTATTCCAGTTCGGTTCGGTTTCCGTTTCCGGTGTCCATGCTGGGCTTTGTAAGTCCTTAGGTGGGGAGATTTTGTTCTTTTTTCTGCGTGTTTTGCGACTGGAGTTACGCCGTTTTGGTTTCTGATTTGAATCGTTTTTGTCTGAAATAATTTTGTACAATCTTTATTACACACATCAAAAGTGTCTAGGGATCAAGCATTTTTATACGGATTTCTTGAGATTGAGATGTGGCTTTGGCCCTGGCCTGCTCAGTCGCCAGACTTGAACCCGATTGAGCATGCATGGGATATGCTACAGAGAAGAGCTCTGCCGAATATGGAGGGTATCCAGTCGCAAGAAGACCTTTTTTTGTTGTTGCAACGAACATGGGCGGCCATTCCACAGCGTGTTTGGATGAACTCATTTTGAGTATGCCAAACCGATGTTCTTGTGTTGTTAGTGTTCGCGGTAGAAACACGGATTATTAATTGTTTAAGTTACCTAATAAAATTTTAAAGAAAACTGTTATTTCAGTCTTTTTTTCGAACTTTAATGTTAGTGGTTCAAATGTCAAAAATCCTTTTATTAGGAAAATGGCAAATTTCTTTATTAATGCAAAGGTGACTTGGTTTATCGTTACTGTGACAAACGAAAACACTTTATTTGATGAATCCTTAAAGAAAATTTTAATTAATATCAATCAGGAGAAAAGTTATTGCAAAAATATATGTTGATCCCTAGACACATATGTTGATCCCTAGACACGTGTGTATTTCTGGTAGCCTGGAATTATAGATGCTAGCTGCTTGCTTTTGAATTGGATATTTTTACATTATCCTTGGTTTTGTACATTTTTTTTCTCAAAAGTAGTCCAAAAAAACTGTCGTCAATATCAGTCCAGCCGTTCCAGAGATAAGTCGGAACAAACAGACAGACAAAATTTTAAAAGTTATCAGCTATCTGCCAGTGAAAGTCCCGTCAAAATCGGTCCCGCCGTTCCAGAGATTAGTCGGAACAACAAACGGACAAAAAAAAAAAACGTAAATACCGTATCAAAAAGCTGTTAATTTTATTTCTTTGTATAGGAGAAACTCACCATCTTCTTTTATATTGATTTCAATGAAGTTTTCTATATAGCTAACATCCTTAACTAACAAATCTGTGCTGAGATCTGGTTCGCAGAGGAATGACGACTCTTCTGGCAGGGTCTCATTCTTCCCGTTTGACTTCCGACCTCTTCTGCGTCCTGGAACAAAATTGTTAAGTTAATTTTTAACTATAGACTTACAACTTACAGGTAGTAGAGCCACGCTGATTTCAGCACGGTTGGGTCGGCTCGACCGGGGCGGTACTACCCTCGCACAGAAAATCAACGTAAAATGACAGCGTTCGGGCTGTCGTGTTTCGTTGGTGAGTGCGAGACCGGAGGCCCAGTGATGCAGAAGCATCACTAGGCCGCCATAGTGTCTCCATCACTCTTGGATTTCTATGCTTTCCATCAGGCAGAGTAGAGTCATTTAGGCAGAGACCTGTGTCGCGGGGGACTTTACGAACATGACAATTATGAAACGGACACAAAGAACACCCAGACTCAGAACAACAATTTGTGGATGACACAAAGTGGTGTTCCACGTAGGATTTGAACCCACAACACTTGGCGATCGCTTTAATCACTAGACCATACGTGCAGTCAAACTTTCCACTGTTGTGCTGACGTTGAATAAACAATTTTTGTCTTACCTTTGGCTACTTCTGGTTTCTTCTTGACGGTATCCTGTTCAGGTTTGTGCCTGGTTTTATGTTTCTGTTTGTTCTGATTACCTTCTGAGGGGTCGAAGAGACTAAAGAAGGAGTCCATGGTCCTGGAACCAAACCACATAGTAATTAAAACCAGAATTATAATAGTACATTATGATATAAGTGCGGTAAGTTGAAAATTACAACCGAGGCGATATTGCTACAAGAAAGCTGAGGCTGTAATTATCAAAGCGCACGTATGTCATACGACGTTTTATAACATACTAGCTGACCCACGCAACCTCGTTTGCGTCTAAACTACCATCCCCCGTTTTAAACCCAAAAGGGGGTTGATTTCTAAATAATGGGTCTTGGTCTACCTATGAAATTGCCGTTTTGTATGCAATAACTGAAAGTACTTATTTTTTCAAACTTTTTTATTTCTGTTATTCGAAGTAATCACCCATGCAATCGACGCATCTTTGCCAACGCATTTTACTGTCTACGTAGACTGTCTGAACTGACAACATCATTTGGTACAGTTCGCAACAGACAGTCTCCAAGCTGCAAGAGCTGGGGTTGGAAGCTCTCCCTCATCCGCCATACTCACCAGACCTTGCACCTACCGACTATTACTTTTTCCAAACTTTAGACAACTTTTAGTGGGTAAAAAATTCATTTCGCGAGAGGCAGTACAAAATGCCTTTGAAGAGTTTGTTGCCTCCCGTCCAGCTGATTTTTACAAGAAGAGCATCAATAAACTGCCAATGCGTTGGCAAAATTGCGTCGATTGCATGGGTGATTATTTCGAATAACAGAAATAAAAAAGTTTAAAAAATAAGTACTTTCACTTATTGCATACAAAACGGCAATTTCATAGGTAAAGACCTATTATACATTATTAGTACACCTTCACATAATCTCTATAGATGATGTGAGCATACATTTCAAATTTCAAGTCTTTTACTTTAAAAACATAGGACTTTCATACAAATGTCCAACTCCCGTTTTACCCCCTTAGGGGTGAAGTTTCGTAACATCCGTTCTTAGCGTGTATAAGGAACCTCCTTGCTAAATTTCAAGTTTGGAGGTGTTATAGTTTCTGAGATTTCGTGATTATTAAATGAGTGGTATTTCGCTTTTATATATATAGATTTGCGACGAATATAAATAAAACTCGGACTTTCTTGATCGAATAAATCTTTAATTACTTGTTAAAGCAGTTATAAACATTTGAACAATTTGTAAAATTGATTATTACGTTGCCAGTTGGCATTTTTAAGCTTGTCAAGTTATTATTAATTAAAATTTCACCAGTCCCTCTCTCACTCTCTTGAGTGAAAGTAGGAGAAACGAGACCACAGAGTTCAGCAGTCGGCGGCAGCGGCGGAGGCGGCTGCGGAACTCTGTGGTCTCGTTTCTCCTACTTTCACTCATAAAATGTTGACCACTTTTCTGACATAAAAACTCTTTGCTAATATTTAAAAGAGTATTGTTCGAGCATCTTGATAAACCGTAAGTTTTACTTTATTAAAAAAAACGTGCGTTTTACATTACAATTACGCACAAGTACTTAATGAGATACATTACGATATTGAAATTGGTGAAATAAGAGAGCCTTTACGAGCAAATATGTTATAATAATACTTTTTGACATGTTACACAACGCTATGTAGTAGCAAACTAGGCTTGAACTATAGGCCTGTAATAAGCAATGAAATGAAAAGAATTCATTTATTCTGCATGTGGTTGCATGAACACTTTTGCAAGTTAAACTTTTCTGAGCAGATGAGTTCGGCCTTTGCTAACTGGACTAGCCCTGAGAAGAAAGGACGAAACAAACTCAGGGATCATCGTATCATTTAAAGTCCGATTAGTCCGACAATTTTCTTTAAATGCAAAGGTCATTCTATCAATAAATAAAAAAGCGATAATATTAACCATGACAAGTCCACGTGTGTTTTAGGGATACTAGTTTTAGGGTCTACAAGATAGTAGATCCACGCTGATTTCTGCACGGTTGGGCCGGCTAGACCGGAGCCGTACTACCCTCGCACAGAAAATCAAGCTAAAATGACAGCGTTCGTGCTGTCGTGTTTCGTGGGTGAGTGCGAGACCGGAGGCTCAATGATGCAGAAGCATCACTAGGCCGCCATGGCGTGGGTCGCCATGCTGCATTGTCTGCATTCGCAATGAGTATGATGACCATCACTCTTGGATTCTGCTTATGCTTTCCATCAGGCAGATTAGTCATTTTGGCAGGGCCGTGTAAAAAAAAAACATTATTAAGATTCGACAGAGGCCTTTTGCAAAACGGAAAGTCGGTAAGTAAGGGCTAAAAGAAATACGGTCACCCTTTACTTTTCTTGCTATTCCAGCTGACCCATACAACTTTATAAATTGGCTTAATATTTTAAATCCAAAAGTAATCTGTCTGTCTGACCGTTTTATGCTTTCACATTTATATGTGAAAGCATAAAACGGTCAGATTGAAATTTAGCAAGGAGATACTATGATTCTTGAGGAAGAATATTGGCTATTCTTTACCGCGATAACTGACATACACTAGGACGGAGGCGCGGGCAAAGTTAGTTATTTTATAATGCGACCTCCGTTTAGATAAAAAGTAAAAACTAAAACCCAACTACGACAAAAAACGACGCTGAAAAAGTATGAAAGATGTTTGAAAAGCCGTAGTCACACGTTGTTAAAGTGTTATGGTGCGTTTCTATGTAACGTGTTACTACGGCTTTTCAAACTTGTTTCACTTTTTCAGCGTCGTTTTTTGTTGTAGTTGGGTTTTAGTTTTTACTTTTTTTTATTTAAAATGTTTTGGTGCCATTATTAATATATAATATATATATATTTGAAATGTACAAGTAACGCCCTTTCCAATGATACCAAACACGGCATATTTATCTCAAATTTATTTATTAATTCATTACTTTATGTCGGCTAGACGGCACCACGTCATATAGGCTATAACCATCAGACGATCAAGACGCTTCTAACGATACCTCATTTGTCCAGTTCTAATAAGTAGTTAAGGAGCTATGAGGGAACAAATGAACATACATACATAGCCTGTCAAAATCATAACCCTCCTTTGGCTTTGCCGTAGTCGGGTAAAAATAATCTGAGATTACTAGATAACTTTATTAACCTAAGCAGAGTGTGGCAACCCAAGATCAAATATTTACTTAATGTCGTTGACTCAGCTCGTTGTATCGTTATTTGCCCCAGTTACCAATTAAGAAATGTTATTTTTACTACAAACATAATTTCTAGCGGTAATAGGTGAAAGCATGACACTCTTTCTAAATGTGAACCTTTATAAATAAATCGCCAAATGTGTTGCTAAGCGCGAAAATCCAAAAAATATTTTTTGTTTATGTTTCAATAACGTCACAAGAAAGGTTCTCCTAGAAAAAACAATGTAAAATTCGATGAAAAAAGTAAAATCAAAACTTTTTATTAAACCACAGAGTAAATATATTTAAAAAAAACTAAAATCTAAGTAAAAAAAATCATGTACAAAACCTAAACACCTCATTCGAGTCTATTTGCAAACGTTCGCTGGTTCGGTACTACCCCATATCCTAAAACGATTGGACCGATTTTAATAAAAATTGCACTTTCGTGATGTCCACATTATGAGCTTTCATTTCATATCCGCAGCAACCGGAGCGTTGGCAACAAAAGCAGCCTCCATTCTTTCCACGATTTCATCCAATAGCGCGTTGGCATCGCTTCTATAGCGCTTTGCTAATGCGACAAAAGCACGTTACTAGCGATGTTGTTGCGTGTTTACGTTTTAAAAGTCGTCGTGGGCGAGGGCCCTTAATCGTATTGTGATAATATATATAGCCTATAGCTTTCCTCGATAACTGAGCTAACTCTGTAAAATATTTATTCAAATCGGACCAGTTATTTCTGAGATTAGCGCGTTCAACCGAAAAAACTCTTTAAATATAGATTTTGACGTAGGTAGTATAAAAAAAACCAATTTGGTTTGTAATGCATCTATCGTATTATTCTGACTAAAGGCGTGTCTCCTGCTCCCAAAAATAACAAAACAAACTAAAGAAATGTTTTTGCAAACCATGTTAGCAGACCATTGCCGTCTCCTGCGACTTTAAACAAACGTCACACACGAACATCAAACATAGGGATACGGTGTCGATTAGAAAGTATCGATACTGTACTCATGAGTAGCATCGAATAAAAAGTATCGTACTCATAAAAGTATCGAAACGGAAGTATCGATACTTCAAAGTATTGAGTACTGTTCTTATCGAAGCCTAGTGGCGACCTTTTTAGAGTTCCGTAGCCAAATGGCAAAAAACGGAACCCTTATGGATTCGTCATGTCTGTCTGTCTGTCCGTATGGCACAGCCACATTTTTTCGAAACTATAAGAACTATAATCTTGAAACTTGGTAAGTAGATGTATTCTATGAACGGCATTAAAATTAAAATCACACAAAAATAGAAAATTAAACAATAAATTTTTGGGGGTTCCCCATACTTAGAACTGAAACTCAAAATTTTTTTGTCATCAAACACATGCGTGTGGGGTGGGGTATCTATGGATAAGTCTTCAAAAATGATATTGAGGTTTCTAATATAATTTTTTTCTAAACTGAATAGTTTGCGCGAGAGACACTTCCAAAGTGGTAAAATGAATCCCCTGTAACTTCTAAAATAAGATAATGATATAACTAAAAAAAAACATGATGTAAATTGCCATGAAAACTTCCACCGAAAATTGGTTTGAACGAGATCTAGTAAGTAGTTTTTTTTAATACGTCATACATCGTAAACCGCAATTTGTCTTTCATTCAATCAACTCATTTATAAAAATAAAATAAAATAATATATTATATTACTTGCTGCTACGGAACCCTTCATAGGCGAGTCCGACTTGCACTTGGCCGCTTTTTATTTTTGATTGACGGATTGGAAAATCATTCCATAAAGATAGAGTCCATAGACAACTATAATAATAATAGAACATGACATAAAAACAAATGTCGACAGATCCGAAATAACTTCATTTACTAATAACAAAATAGTTATTTAATTATGGAAATAATTTAATGGCTCATAGTGCTGATGTTAGGTAACCTTTTAATATTATTTAAATTGTCCTTTATAGTATAAATATTAATAATATTAGTATTAATATAAGTTCTGTTCAGTTTCATTATACGAGACGCATAAAATAAAAAATGTATGAATCTTGTATGAATAACTATCAGCTACTTAATTATAACGAAATTGATCACTGGTTAGCAAGTCGATAACATCCGATTTGTAAATCAAAACGATTAATATTTGCCTCCGCAACGACTAAAATGAAGAATGTTATGTGGTAAATGCACAACCCTATGTTAGCAAATGAAATCGCCCTCCCCCCCTTGCACGCGAACACGGGGATGTTTTCCGTCCGCTTCGGATAACGCGTTTGCTTGTTAAAAATAACAAAACAGTTAGGCCACGCCCATATTTTGATAAATATGTGATGTTTGGTGTTTAAAAACATAAAACAGTGTCGCAGGAGACCCGGCTATGTGTAATTTTGACGCATATTAAGTTGTACTGATAGCGGGAGGAACTGTTTCATAATACCAGTAAGTAATACTGATAAAAATAAGTATTTTTAGCAGGATTTGACTTTCTAACCATATGGGTTATAGGTATGCGATCTGTATCTATGGCAATGAGACTTTTTTTTACAGTAAACTATTTCAACTAAGCCATCACCGTGTGGGTCATCATGCTGCATTGTCAGTGTCATTAGCAATGAGAAAGGTGAGCACCACTCTTATATTCTAGTCATAGTCATTTAGGCATAGTAATCACTTTTAAAACGTATTCTGCTTATACGCTTATAAGAATACATTGAATAAAGCGGCCATTTTACAAACAAATAAAAATACATTTCCAAGCTCGCGTCATAAATCAGCTGATGTTATATTTCCAAAGTTTCCCAGATCGGCGGTTTAAAAATAAAATTCTATCTCTGGATCTTTTTAATAAAGTTGGCAATAGATTCAAATAGAATTGGCGGGAATTTGGCTGCGATGTGACATTTGGAAGTGTAATTTTTCATTACAATGTTAGTACCAGATAGGTGCCAAATTCTTGTGAAAATGCTTATGAGTCTGTATTTTATTGCTGTATTTACTTTAAGGTTTGTAAACAAGAATATGATATAAATTATAAATACTATTGTAGTGTAAAGATCATAATAATATGGCGGTCGAATTTCAATCATTTTCAATGTATTATTTCACTGACCAGGATAATTAGATCTGTCATTGTTCAATAGATACAGATTTCTTCTCAGCCGAAAAATGACAACTGCTGGACATAGGCCTCCTCCAAGTTTCCAATCGTTATCCAGATCGTCGAATCGCCATGTTGTTTTACGCATGCAATAATACACCTACAATCCTTAAAATATAGATTGATTTCTGTGACAGATGGCTATGATTTTTTATGTATGGTCCTGCCAAAATGACTCTACTTTGCTTGATGGAAAGCATAAGCAGAATACAAAAGTGGTGGTCACCATACTCATTGCGAATGCAAACAATGCAGCATGGTGACCCACAACATGGCAGCCTAGTGATACTTCTGCATCATTGAGCCTGCGGCCTCGCACTCATCAACAAAACACAACAGCACAAATGCTGTCATTTTACGGTGATCTGTGCGAGGGTAGTACCGCCACGGTCGTTTGTGCTGAAATCAGTGTGGCTCTACTACCTTGAAAATAAGTTACTTTGAACAAGCGATTGGAAGTATCGGTTACTGAATCTCGATACACACGGGCGCTGCATGGGTTAGAAACGCCTCTGAATGATCGTTAGATCCAAAATGTTTTGGAGTGGAGACCGCGATTAGGCAAATATAGTGCAGGGCGCCTTCCGGAACGATGGACTGATGATTTGAAGAAATTGGATGGTAGCAGATGGTAGCGGACTGTCCAAGACCGGGATAGAATCCATTTTTTTTAATAATTAACCTGCCAAAGTGACTCTGCTCAGCCTGATGGTAAGCTCAAGCAGAATCCAACAGTGGGGGCCATCATACTCACTGCGAAAGCAGACAATACTATATATAAATATGTACTTATATTATAAATGCGAAAGTAACTCTGTCTTTCTGACCGTCCTGCTCTCACGGCCAAAACGCTACATCGATTTCAATGAAATTTGGCATGGCGATACTTTGATTCTTGAAGAAGGACATAGGCTACTGCGATAACCGACAAACACGCGGGCGGAGCCGCGTGCAGAAGCTAGTATTTATATATAAAGGAAGATGCATTCAAAACTAAATCCTATTTTTAACTCTATTATCAACAGAACGAGTAGATCATAATAATATTAAATTATAACTCAGTGACTCATTGTTATTTTTTCCTCGCAACTGTTGGCCATTTTAATTAAATCATAGAGGAAGATATTTAATTTTATACGATTGTACTTTTTTTTTAAACTAGTCATTTAGTCTTTTTGGTTAGTTTTTTAATCAAACTTAATATTTTTGTTTTTAATAATTAATTAGGGTGTAACCAACCGTGCTGCTTCGCAGTATTACATTTAATTTGGATTCTAAAATATTTATTATTAGCTTTAATTTAAATTTGCCAATTTAAATGGACGTAAAGTCAAAGGAAAGATTTCATTCTCAGAACGATTCTTAAAAACAAGAAAAAGTTTAAAACTATAACCCGATAACGTACAGCCTATGTAACCCTCACCCGGGCTATTATTACGAGTATATTGACACGCCAGTAATTAAAACTATAAAAAAAACACATACCGACTACAAAAAAACAACGAATGAAAACTCCCTGCCTACTAAAAAGCATAAAATAAACTGGCTCTTCAAAAATTGCTAAGTGACAATTCTTGTCTATACCTACCTAATACTTTATTCCTTTTAAAAGTAGTATTATAATGTGTGCGAGGTACTTAAAACCTGTTTGAAATTGAATTTTATGGTTTCCCTCTTTTCCTAGGATCCCATCATCAGATCCTGATATGGTGACAATGGGACTACCTCGGGAGCATACCCTTTCAAATACAAGAATAATTTACATAATCGGTCCAGAATTGACGGAGTAATCGGTGAACATACATAAAAAAACATACAGTGGAACATAGAACCTCCTCCTTTTTTAACCGACTTCAAAAAAGGAGGAGGTTCTCAATTCGACCGTATATCTATACTAATATTATAAAGTCGAAAGTTTGTAAGTATGGATGGATGGATGTTTGTTACAAAAACTACTGAACGGATTTAGATAAAACTTTACAGTAATATAGTTTATACATCCAATCAGATCAGATACTAAAATTTTAACAAAATAAAAACCGACTTCAAGGTTCGACTCGATTTCTCTTGGATGCCATCATCAGATCTTAGTGTCCTTACAGTTGGGATATCTCCTTTCCAATAAAAAAGAATCATCAAAATCGGTTCATAAACGATGAAGTTATCTGCGAACACACATAAAAAAAAAACATATACGGTCGAATTGAGAACCCCCCTTTTTTTTTTTATAGTTATGTGCCAAAATGACTCTGTCCTGCCTGATGGTAAGCATGAACAGAATCCAGGAGTGGCGGTCACCATCCTCATTGCGAATAAGGACAATGCAGCATGGTGACCGACACTATGGCGGCCTGGTGAGATGCTTTTTCAGGCCCCGCTTAAAAGACCCGGGATCATAGTGGGAAGGAAACACGTATGCTGGTAGTGAGTTCCAGGTTTTCACCGCTCGGCACAAGAAGGAAGAACCGAAGCGATGAGTACGAGAACGTATGTCTACTACTCTGAAGCGGTGACTTCCAAGGCCGGCACGTGTTGTCCTGTAGAGGAAGCCCTTCTTTTTTGAAGTCGGTTAGTAAAAAATAGGAAATATTACCGCATTCCTCTCCATCAAGAAGCTCCGATAACACGGCTCCCATGTTTGAATACTAAGGTCGTAGTAACTTACTAAATAATAATACTACAAACCGATTTATTTCTTAACTTACTCCGATGTGGTGCAATAATTGATATTCGCAAGCAGTGAATCATATTGGCATATATACAAATGGGAAAATACCTTTACTGTATTTTATTTTCCTCCTATTTTTATTTCCTAAAAAAAAAAAAAGCATGCGACTTCACCCCCGTCTATATCGGTTTCGGGTGTTTCTATAAACCGACTATTTTTTATTTGTCAATCGATTGTAATAAAACAAACACTAAATGTTAAGTGAAGTTCACCACAATACATAAGAGAAATCCACATACGCCTTCGTGGCAACCCCCACCTCCTCGGACCATCCTCAATACCCACCGGACCATCCCATACCCCTGACCTAGTGCTGGCTGATGGCGCTAAACCCCTAGGAGCTAGACCTCACTAAGCACAGGTCAAGACACTGGACAAGCCCCGGGCGTTACAAGCGGATCCTCCCGCTAGTTACCCTGCCTGTAGTTGCAGGCGGCGCGGAATGCGATAACTTCTGAGATTCTCGCACACAAATACACAGTCAAACATATAAGACATTTAAAAAACACTGTTGTTTTGAGTTAAGTTACTGTGATAAAGACCCCCTTCATTATTTTTGGACGTGAAAACGTCTAATAAATTGATGAACGCCGGCTGCATGCACGAAAAAGGATGACTCGTTGTCCTGTTACGCGCATTGTCCCGCTGCGTTACGTTATTTTATCAATGTTTTGTTATGACGTTGTCACGTTAAACTATCGTCCGTAAACCGACTTTACAGGCAACCAATCTTCTTCATCATCTTTAATGTACAGACATCGACCTCTCACAATTTTATTATTTGCATACAGATATATTAGAGACTGCGTGGCGACAGAGTTTCGACCTTTTTCAAGGTCTTCTTTTATTACATTGACCATTATAACTTGATCTGTTATTGTAGAGCTTTGTACCATCACAGATGAATACATATACACTGGATCAAATAATATTACCGTGACAGGATCTGTCATAGTTTTACGTGTTGGTTTACTGGTTACCGATCCTGACAGCTAGGTCAGAGATGAGATAGTGATGAGTTGGATTCCCAAGCAAGATAAATAGCTTGTGATGATCACTTGTTGACTTGACCAAATTTTGCCTGTGGCTCCGACCGCATATATGTCTCATCGCGACGAAAAATAGCCTGTCCTTCTTCAAATTTTAATCTATCGTTTAACCGAAGTTCATCCGAACCTTTTTTACGCGGGGAATGCTTTTCGCACCAAATAGCCTCCGTTGGGGAGACGAAACGCGTGTGTTACGTGGGACTCACGGACAACCGGTCTACCCACTAAACCCCGCGACGGCTTACCGCGGTAGTCGGGAAAAGCTTCAGGAACGTATCAGCGGCTACTGAAGTCCTCACTGCTTCACCTCTCAAATGAGGTACATTCCGGGACGACCACGGTCATCCCAGGGGCAGGACACTAAGCGCCCCGCCCTAGACCACACTCCTCGGGCCTCACAGGGACCGTGTCTCCTATCTCGGGTCGTTTGCAGCCGTCAAATCGCCCCAAGATGTGTCGGCAGCGACCCTCAGGCGGTTTGCTTAAGTTCATCCGAACCTGAACATTGGTTTAGCCATGAAACCGTAACAGACAGATATTTTCGAATTAAAATATTAGTCTAGAAGTATGGATTATGTATATGGGTACTAGCTGACCCACGTAAGCTCGTTTGTGTTTCCTATTGCCCGTAGCGTAATAATTTTCCCCCGTTTTTAAAACATTCTTCATTGGTGCTCCGCTCCTATTTGTCTTAGTGTGATGATATATGGCCTTCCTCGATAAATGGGCTATCTAGCACTGAAAGAGTTTTTCAAATCCGACCAGCAATTTCTGAGATTAGCGCATTCAGGCAAACAAACTCTTCAGCTTATATATTAGTACTAGTTGTTGTCCGTGGCTCCACCCGCGTGTATGTCAGTTATCGCAGCAAATAGTAGCCCATGTGTTATTCTGATATAGAAGCAATATTACTGAAAAGTTTCATCCAAATACGTTCAGCAGTTTTTGCGTGAAAGAGTAACAAACATCCACCCATCCATCCATACTTACAAACTTTCGCGTTTATAATATCAATGACACAATATACTATAGACCGTCCCTCCCTTGGCCAATACTGTACGCCGTAAAAAGCTAGAAAAGTTCAACTAAATCTAGATGGCGCTCAAAATAAGCTCTAAAAAGCAGTTTAACAAAGTTTAACAGTATTTTATTGATGTGCTTCAATTCTAATAACTATATTATTATTTTTTCAAATATAAAACTTGCTTTGTATTGCTTGCTTTAAAAAAATGATTTTCAATTTCATAACTAAAAGTTATCACCTATGTTTAGGAGATGTCGTTGCAATTGATTTAAATAAACTTAAAAATAATGACCTATTTACTACGCTAGATGTCACATTTATAAGTTATTTGGTTGAATCAGAGAAACAATGCACTCATGAATGGCAACATTGCAAAAATCGTTAATATCTTTCAGTAGTTAATTCGGAACGGCAACGTTGCTTGAGCCGCGTACTAAGTTCAAAAATATTTATTAATATGAATGTTCATTTTTAACCGACTTCCAAAAAAGGAGGTAGTTATCAATTCGACTGTATTTTTATTTTTAACCGACTTCCAAAAAGGAGGAGGTTCTATGTTCCACTGTATGTATTTTTTTTATGTATGTTCACCCATTTTGAAAATTCTTTTTGTATTCGAAAGGGTGTGCTCCCGAGGTGGTCTCATTGTCACCATATCAGCATCTGATGATGGGATCCATGGGAAATCGAGGGAAACCTTCATTTTTTTAGGCACATACTATGTTTTCGTATATTTTCTGAAGTTAACCCGGTATTTGCGTCTGGTGGTCATCATTTTATGATGATGAGCTGATGGTGTAAGGTACAACTCCTTAACGGTTAGGAGTTGGAGGATAAATTTATAAATATCATATGTATGTATGTTACCTTTAGTCGTATTCTTTCAAACTTATTTAGGTAAGCTGATGATGGAAGGTACAACTCCTCAACGGTTAGGAGTTGGAGGATAATTCTTTCAATTTCATACATATCTATAGACATTTAGTCGTATACTTTCAAGTTATTTAGGTGAGCTGATGATAAAAGGTTAAACTCTTCAACAGTTAGGGACAAGAGGATGATTTTAATATTACACGTACGTATAGACCTTAATTTGTATTCTTTCAGTTATTCATATGGATCGTTTTATTGAGTAGACATCCCGTAAGGAAGGTATTTTGGAATTTCTACCCCTAAGGGGGTGAAATACGGGTTGAAAGTGTGTATGAAAGTCCGTCATTTTTAAGTTAGAAACATGAAACTTTATCTTTGGGCTACTGATTAAAAATGAGTAGATACGTATTTTAGCGTTTCTGGATATTATTTAACTTGGTTACGCGCGACGCGACGTAATATGACCCCTGGTAATACCACGGCCTCACAGAAAACCGATGTGAAAAAGTTCTTGCGCTGTGTTTCACCCCATACCCCAATCTCTCCCCCCATCCCACTCCACTATGCCCCAAAGGCCGGTAACGCATTTGTCAAATTATTTTAGAAATAATCAAACTTTACAAAATATAGGTACTATAAAACAATATATTTTCTGTAAATAAATGCAAAAAGCCAACATCACGTGGTATTCCCAAGCGGTCACCCATCACATTACTAACCACGCCCGCTGTGGCTTAACTTCGCTGATCGGACGAGAACCGGTGTATTGAACTTGGTATGGACGTTGACAAGCAGTTTGTTATATTTAACGTTGATTATCCAGCACTATGACGTCAACTCAATGTTAAAAGTGTCGCTACAACTTTTGGCGCCAAAAGCGCGATAAGGAACTTCGTTCCAAAAACATTTCTGATTGTTTTATTAATAACTAGGTTTCGCCCGCGACTTCGTTCGCATTTAATAAAAAGTATCCTATGTTACTTCTAATACCTCTATAAGAATATGTGTTTCATGATGATCAGCTAAGTAGTTTTCGCCGGAAAGCGTAACAAACGAACTTACGTTCGCATTTTTAACATTAGGATTATTTATAAGACACAAACCGAAAGAAAATCCTTAATTACACCTTTTTGTCATCTACAGTTGATAAATTAATATGTGCAAGCAATTCTCGACATTTTCAACTCGTAATTATCATTTTTTTTATTTGCATACATTCACGATCAACATTTATTTATAAACGCCAAAAACTGTTTTTAGACATGTGTCATTAAGGACGGGAATTGCAACTGCAACATGCAACTGTATTTTATTATTTTATCAATATTTATTTATAAAATATATATATATATTTTTTTTGTATAATTATAAGATTATAAAAGAGAAAAGCGGCTATTTTAAAATTAAAAACAGACATTTTAATTTTATTTATTTGTGTAGATCTCTCTGACAATAAAATAAAATATCACATAAATTATGTAGGTACTAATATAATTAATTATTTATAAAACGACATCTAGTGGTACATTTCGCAATAATACAATGACAATAAACTTGACAGTTGACTGTTGGGTTCGTATTGGTGTTGGGGGTCAGAAAATATCGTTGTAATTCACGATTTGATGCACTTAGTGACATCTAGGGAACATTAAGCTTACTATAAATCCGCGTACATGCCTCGCCTAGTAGAGTGTTAAGCTTACTATAAATCCGCGTACATGCCTCGCCTAGTAGAGTGTTGGTCTAGTATATATTTCGTCAGTGATAATATTAGTATAGATATAGATAGATTTAAAAAGTTTAGGTGGTACAAAAACAGTAGGCAAAGTTTGTAATTACTCTATCGGAGACAGATCTACATAGTCAGTATAAAATCATGGAGACGATGAAACACAAAAAAAAATAGAGGGCCCACTTATTTTTAGAACACATTTTTTAACCGACTTCCAAAAAGGAGGAGGTTCTATGTTCCACTGTGTTTTTTTTTTTTTTTTTTTAATGTATGTTCACCTATTACTCCATCAGTTGTGGACCGATTTTGAAAATTTTTTTTGTGTTCGAAAGGGTATGCTTCCGAGGTGGTCCCATTGCCAGCATATCAGGATCTGATGATGGGATCCCAGGGAAATCGAGGGAAACCCTCATTTTTTATAGGCACATACTATGTTTTTCGTATATTTTCTGAAGTTACACCGGTATTTGCGTATGGTAGTCATCATTTTATGATGATGAGCTGATGATGTAAGGAACAACTCCTTAACGGTTAGGAGTTAGAGGATAAATCTTTCAATATCATATGTATATATGTTACCTTTAGTCGTATTCTTTCAAATTATTTAGGTAAGCTGATGATGGAAGGTGGAAGGTACAACTCCTCAACGGTTAGGAGTTAGAGGATAATTCTTTCAATTTCATACGTATCTAAAGACCTTCAGTCATACACTTTCAAGTTATTTAGGTGAGCTGATGATAGAAGGTTAAACTCTTCAACAGTTAGGGATTAGAGGATGTTTTTAATATTACATGTATGTATAGATCTTAATTTGTATTCTTGATGATGAAGTTTGATGAAATAGTTCAACTTACTACTTACCTACAATTGTTTGCACTAAAAACTGAAAAAAAAAACTTTTTATAAAAAAAAAAACCGACTTCAAACAGATTCTAGGTACCTAGCACACATTATAATACTACTATTTAAATGAATAAAGAATTAGGTATACGCAATTTATGAAGAACCAGTTTATTTTACGCTTTTAAGTGTTTTTTTGGCAGAGAGTTTTCGTTGGATGTTTTTTCCTTCTTATGACTCATTTGTGATTTAAAGAAAATTATCATATCGTATTTACGATCTTATCCTTAAAAAACAATATAAACTGATTTTCGTTTTGTTTCGTAATAATGTTCTTATCTCGAAACAAAAGTACATCACATCACAGAAGGAAAACTTGACACAAACTATACCAACCCGTCTGGCCAGCGTAGTATAGTACACCTAAACATCCTTTCTAAGAGGCCTATGTCTAGCAGTGTACCGTTAAAAGATCTTGATGTAATGTGAATTAATTGTTTTGGAAAGTGATAGTTTAAAAGTTAGATTTAATTTCATGTTGTATTTAAACAAAAAATATATTTATAGCTAAGATACTATATTGCAATGGTAACACTTTTCTTAAAACTTTTAGTGATATCAGATTCAAATTTAATGCTGTCTTAATCTATACTAATATTATAAAGCTGCAGAGTTTGTTTGTTTGTTTGAACGCGGTAATCTCAGGAACTACTGGTCCGATTTGGAAAATTCTTTCAGTGTTGGATAGTCCATTTATCGAGGAAGGCTATAAACCATCACGCTAAGACCAATAGGAGTGGAGCACCAATTCAAAAACGGGGGAAAATTATCACACTACGAGCAATAGGAAACGCAAACGACGTTGCGTGGGTCAGCTAGTAGAACACTAAATTTAGTTTGACTTGAAAATAGGAAATCACTTCACTAAATTATAAAAAAAATTTAGACAACTTTTAGTTCAACAACAGAATTAACAATTTGTAGGCATATATCATAGAATAAATTGTTGAAATTTTGACTATAGGTGTCTAAAGCCGGGTCTCCACCGAACAAAAGTTGACAATTTTTGTGTTGTCAACACGTGTTGGTGACAAAAGTTTCTGTAAATCCTAGTCTCCACTGAATAAAATTTGGCAATTTTTGTGTTGTCAACCTTTTTTAGTGTTGTCAAATTTCGGTAGAGACACGCCTTTAATGTTTGTATGTGTGTAATGTAGATAACAGTTCAACTTCCTGTCTCAAGTTCAAGGTTTGAAATATAAATAAATTATATTATCTTTAAAGCATCTAAATTAAGATGACTTAAATTAGTTGGGTAGTTATTTTTCTTCATAGACACTTACGAGTAGTTTACCCTCCAAACCAGAAAAATAGTCAATTTATCATAGAATTACTCTCATTTAAGATAAATTGTCTATTTTTCATATTTTCTAACAACTTTTTAGAACACAATTAAAAAAAGAAGAGATTCAGACACTATTCCTATTACATTTATAAAGAAAAAAAAAGTTGGGTCAATGGTTTGTTAATTTACTATTGCACGTGTATTGCTTACTAAATGATGTAGGTCGAAGATTTAACAACTACATTAATATTTCATTACAAACCATGAGAAGTAAATGACTTTCATTTATGCTATAAGAATACAATCACCTTTGTTTAGTTTCAAGGTCTTTTGCAACCACAACAAAAATACCCGCCAAAAATTGTTTTATAAAATATTGCGCCAAACAATAGATTTCTAGAGCTAATTGGATTAAAAAATGTTATTAACACGCTTTTATGTTTTTAAAATAATTTAAATTAAATGCAAAGGTACTCACAGTAACAGCTGTTATAGTCAAGGTCGATGTAATACCTTGTTACCAACTAAAGTTCTGAGTGTATTGTGATTCAATAAACACACCACAAACACAGGAACACAGCCAAATTATTTAGAATGACGTAAATAAAATATTTACAACTGAACAAATATTATGTATACAACCCACGGAGACTAGCAGAGAACAGTACCTATTATTGTACTTGTTTACCCGACTAAACACGTCACACGATAAGGAACAACTGTTATTAAATAGAAAATAATGGTGGTTTTGTTTAAACCCGATAAGATAATTACATTACGATTGCGAAAATTTCGTCATGAATTACACTGAAACCGAACAAAATGTTGTTTGACATTTTGTTTTAAAATATAACATTTATTTTTTGCTATGGTAAGAACAAAATCTTGAGTTAAATAAAGAATTTTTGAAACTTAAATAGGACCTAAAACAGATTTCCATTTTCGGTAGTACTTCAACAAGTAATTTATTATGTAAAATCACAAGCTCTATAAATTTCTTTAAATTCCAACTTAAAGTATATAGACATCAAGACCCATTGACCTACAGTATTACTCATTGTCAAGACCAGACTCTATTTAGATAGGCTTAGCTTCTTCTAATCATTGTTATATTGTAACAATAGTATCAAAAACTTTTGTAATATTTTAACAAAAAGTTGAACATTAATTATTTAGATGAGTAAATGTTACTAAGTAATCAACAAAGCGACATTCACAAACAGTATCTTTTTTTTTTCAAACCGTCAAAGATACGTCAAAGTGTGAGAGTGTGAGCGCCAAAAAACTGTCAATTATTAATGTCAATTGCCGGAAATGACGGTTAGTGGGAATCACAGAACACATTACACAACAAGTGGGAATTGAGCAACGAGCTAGCAATTTATCAAATTAAAACTAATATGAAAATATTAAAGGATAACTGAATGAGATATCATACTCAAATAAATTAAACAAAGCCGTAAATGAATTTAAATCTTCAAATACAAATTTGAAGATACCTTTTCGTTTTGTTTGTTTGTATTGTAAAATTCAAAATGTCAATAATTGTGGAAAACAATTTAAAAACTACTGAAAATAAGGAACTCTTTGAACAAAAATCACATTATATGCCGTGTAAGATAGAAGACGATGGACCAGCGAACGTAAAAAAATATTTTGAACCTTATATTGAAGACAAAAATGGAGGTTAGTAACACAATTAAAATTCTCAGTGATCCTAACTCAAACCTGAGACCTCTAACACAGCAGTTGCATATGCTACCCCTGCGCCACCGAAGCAGTTTTTTTTTTTTAAAGACAACTACCGCATTACGAATAAACATCCTGTGTTGCGGGACAGTTTACAGACATACATGAAACGGACACAATTAACACCCAAACTCAGAACAATAATTTGTGGATCACACAAAGTATTGTCCCGTGTAGGATTTGAAACCAAAACACTTGGCGAATTGGCAAGCGGCGTGGCGACCGCCTAAACCACTAGGCCAACCGTGCAGTCTTATTATCATTATTATAGTTTTTAAATATTTGTAAACAAACTTTTTATTCATCTAAACCTTTTTCCTCTAGAACTATCTGCATCATTTCGAGGACATCCTCTGGATGGTGCTAAAATATCAATCCCTGAAGGTTATAAAGCCATAGTAGTGACAGAAGCCAAAAGGCCACTCGCTGAAAGTGCAGAACGGAAGTTCCAGGTAAAACAAAAATCTCTTTAAAAAATGTTACATTTGACTAAGAAAAGCTATATTTTAATAGAAATAAAATGTTTCATAGATGTGGAGCACAAATCAACAGTCTGAATAAATTCAATAACAAAATTGTAATCATCATCTCAACCGAAAGACGTCTACTTCTTAGACATAGGTCTTCCTTCCCCTAGCCTCTCCACAACAACCAGTCCTGTGCTGACATTCACTAGACCACTGGACTGTCTTGTAGGAAGCCTAAAAGCACTATCTTCCAGTATGTGGTTACCACTCAAGAACTTTTTGGCTCCAAAGGCAGGCTTATCTGCGAGTAATGGGCCCCAGCCACTACCACTTAAATTATAATGCTACTGTATAAATTATGAACAAAGTATCTAAACAATGGACTGGACTTGACTGGAGTGATACCATGGCCTCACATTAAACTTGAAACAGCGCTTGCTCTGTGTTTCACCGAATGAGTGACACCGGAGGTCCATACCCTAACCTCTCCCCCCTCCTCCCAATGAATTTAAAAGCATCCAAAGCTAGCACCATCCTCCTCTCCACCCCCAAAGGCCGGCAACGCACTTGTGACGTCTCTGGTGTTGCGGGTGTCCATGGGCGGCGGTAATCGCTTACCATTAGGCGATACGTCTGCTCGCTTGCCCCCTATTCCTCCTTTCTGAGAGGTCTATGTTCAACTGAAACTTAAATATTAATTACTAGCTGAGCCCTGCGTTGTTACCCGCGGTACAACAGCAACCGCGGTTAACGCCATGGGACAAAGTAAAAAAAAAACTATGTAAAAAGTATCTATACCTATATGGCTAAACCAACATAAAAAAAAGCTATTGAATTGATACTTGTTTAAGCTAAGGCCTTATGGGACTGGCATACCCTAATAGAGTATAAGTCCCTAAAAGAAAAAAAAAGTATCCTATGTCCGTCTCCTGGTTCTAAGATACCTCCCCACCAATTTTCAGCCAAATGGGTTCAGCCGTTCTTGAGTTATTAATAGTGTAACTAACACGACTCTCTTTTATATATATAGATAATATCATTTCAGGTTGCCGGTGGTTTCAAAGAGTTCACTAATTGGAATTGGAATAAGAAACCATCACAAAACGACAATGTAGTCCGAGCTATGGACTGGATTGACATAAGTGAAGCGGTGAGTACATGAAATAGGCTTTCTGCTAAAATCTACATATCCTTACTTCTTTACCTTAGGATGCCTCAGTGATGCAGTTTTAGCATATGGGACTGATTGCTTGAGATCTCGGATTCGATTCCTGATTCGGAACAAATGATTGATCTGCAAATCTTTGTTTTGGAGTTTGGGTATTTTCTATGTATAAATATATGTATGTATTTACAAATAAAAGTATTTATGTACATATTTATATGCCATATAGGGACAATTCACAGTCAGGAAACTATGACGTGACCTTCCTGTGATCGTCCCCTTTTAGTCTAAATTGATGATGATGATTAATTTGTTATTTTCAGATACATGGAGACTGACCACAATACTGGAGCCTCATATAAAACTTTATTAAGCAACACTCTTAAGCTTTTTACAGAGAGTGAGCGAGGTTAACAGCCCTCCTTCCTCTCTTTCAAGAGGGAAATTGTCGCGTAGAGTTGCAAGTTTCCATGGGACAGTATGCACTTGCACCATTAGATGAACAATATTGCCCCCTTTATATCACAAAACAACATCATCTACCAAATAAAACAATAATATAATAACAAGTTTAATTTATTCAAATAAAACAGTATATACCTAGTACAAGATTGCTATTTGTTACTTCTCTGGTAATAAATACATATACTAGGTTCAGTAATAGGTATTTTTACTAATTTTTACAATATACCTCATTTTTAGGTTATACTTTGTATTTCTAATTTCGAGTTTCTTACTTTGAAAATTACGAACTTCATACAAACGTTCCTCCCGTACTTTAACCCCTTAGGGGTCAAATTACCAATAATCTAAGGATAAGCGGCCAAGTGCGAGTCGGACTCGCTCATGAAGGGTTCCGAAGCAGCAAGTAACATAATATACAAGTTCTTCTAGTTCGTTGTAACTTTGATCGATATTTTAATAATAGTGTAATTTTTTTTGCGGTTTACGATTTATAACGTATTAAAAAAAAACTACTCACTAGATCTCGTTCAAACCAATTTTCGGTGGAAGTTTGCATGGTAATAGGTAAGGTAAGGTCATATATTTTTTTTAGTTTTATCATTCTCTTATTTTAGAAGTTACAGGGGGGGGGAAACACATTTTACCACTTTGGAAGTGTCTCTCGCGCAAACTATTAAAAAAATGATATTAGAAACCTCAATATCATTTTTGAAGACCTATCCATAGATACCCCACACGGTAGGGATTGATTAAAAAAAAAATTTTTTTGAGTTTCAGTTCCAAGTATGGGGACCCCCAAAAGTTACTTTTTTTTCTATTTTTGTGTGAAAATCTTAATGCGGTTCACAGAATACAACTACTTACCAAGTTTCAACATTATAGTCCTTATAGTTCCGGAGAAAAGTGGCTGTGACATACGGACGGCCAGACAGACAGACATGACGAATCTATAAGGGTTCCGTTTTTTGCCTTTGGCACGGAACCCTAAAAACCCCTGACCTAACCTGAGTTCCCTTTAAAAAGTATATAACTTTTAAACGACTCAACCGATTTTCATGAAACATGTCTAAGAACACTCGCACGTAACTCACTTTTCATACAAAAAAAACTAAATTGAAATCGCTTCATCCGTTCGCGAGCTACGGTGCCACAGACAGACACGTCAAACTTATAACACCCCTCTTTTTGCATCGGGGTTAAAAATCTTTGTTTAGTGGTGCATATAACATAAAAAGCATAAGTTGCCAAAATGCGACTTCAGTTGACACCGGCATGATAGAACGCATGGTATACCAATATACTACACCAGGTATAGCTTAGGGTATAGCATTCCGAGATACAGTGACGAGACATAGAGATCGAGATGACGTCATCATTACTATCGCTTGTTGTGGTTGATCAATGATATTATATAATATCATTGTGGACTATCGGAATGCGAGATCTTGTTTTCTTAGACCATGATAGAACGTATACAACTAAAGACCGTGTGGTGACGGATTAAGAATGCAGAGAGTCAGCACCCCTATTTACCCCGTGGGTGTCGTAAGAGTCGACCAAGGCAGAAAACTACCAGGACAACAGCGCTGCAAAGAGAAGGAACACTTGACACAAACTGTACCAACCCGTCTGGCCAGCGTGGTATAGAGTACCTAAACTTCGTGTCTAACAAAACGCCTATGACCTGCAGTGGATTCTTAAAGGCTGTTGATGCAGTAAGATTATTGGTCTTACTAAATAATAGTATACGAACTATTATAATAATAATTGAGACTAAAGGCTCTTTGATCCCTTGCTTAGATCTCCAGGGGGATTCATTTGGAATTTCCATCCACACTAACACCCTAGAAGATTTTTTTGGATTTCATTTCCGTTTTGATCCCCCAGGGTATTGATTTAGAAATTTTATAAACACAACGTCCACTTGGATCCTGCTTAAACCCATGGTGGATTTATTTAGATGTTTTGTCTACACAGATTTCCTTATCTTCCAAATGAATCCTAAAATACAGTTGACGGAGCCTAAAATACAGTGTTGAAGTCCTCTGAACTCAATCGTGTTTATTTCTTAAAAAAATACATTACTAATGACATAATTACGTAAAATATATGAATTTCATACTAATCGTTCCTTCATCCGCTTTAAAGTCACTGCTTAGCCCCTATGAGTCTTTAGCGTGTTTTTGCCTACCCTCAAATTCGATAAGAAAAACAAAAAAACTCTAGATATATATATAATATAATTCTCGTGTCGCGGTGTTGTCGCTCACAATGAACATCGAAACTATCTCACCGTGTTTCGTATGAATGTGTTTAATGGTGTGCCTACGATAGGATAGTTAACATCACGCTTAAACCAATAGGAGTCAAGCAGGATTGAAAAGAGGCGCAGAATATATAATATACAAATGAACACAGTCTTAATACATACTAATACTAGTAAAACATAAATGTACTCTCTCCTTGTAAAAAAAAAATCCTAGTAATTATTTCCTATAAAAACAATCTTAAACTATTATTTAATTAACAGAAATTCTTCTGATAAATATAAGAATTATAAGTAATATTTCGAGTATTTCGGACTTTTTTTTTTAAGAAGTCTTTTTGCTTAAAATAATTATTATGCATAAATACCTGACAGTTCAAAACTACGTATAATTATTATTATAAAAAAACCGAGTGTGCTTTGGACGTAATCTATCTTCAGCAACTTCTATCGCCCTCTCAAGTTCCGTTCGCCTCGCCCGATCACAGAGGGTAGAAGTAAAAATTACATTCTATTCTCTTCTAATCTCTTTCTCATCTGATTCTTAATTTCCTTTCGTCTCATATACTCTTTTTTACTAATCATGATTGATCTAGTATACTTTTTAATGTTATTTTTTCTAATCGCATCACTTTTTCTCGGTGTTACCGATTCTTTTTCTGTATGTACCGATTCTTTCTCCGTTAGCTTTTTAGAAATCACCGGTTCTTTATCTGGAATTACCGGTTCTTTTTCTGAAATGGCCGGTTCTCTTTGCTGTTTACAGTGCAAACCGAAATGTACATCGTCTCTATTTTCTAAATCATCAAAATCGTTCACATTTTCACGGCTCATTTTGTTGAATATTTTTAAAAACTGCCAGAATTCTATATCTCCGCCTTTGATATTAGATTTGTAGAATTCGATCAATTGTTTATCGCATTTATGTTTATTTTTAACCGGTTGGGGTGACGCGAAACGGTTTTCTGTATCGGTAAAAGGTTTACCGGTATTTTTGACCGGTTTATACTGAACCGGCTTTTTAGGAGACGCTCTCTCTTTATTTTTTTGGATTTTACGGTTTTTCGTTTTGTACTCAATGTGTCTATTTATCCATACCTTAGGTTTGAACCGTTTAGGATTCTTTTCATGTTTTCTATTATGCAATTTCAGGGCGGCAAAGGTTTGGCAAATTTTTTCACAACCCCCACAAGGGTATAACATTTTGACACCACGCTTTTTGGCCAATCGACTGAGCTTTTTTAAACCGTCTAAGTATGAATCGCCTTCAATTTTCAACTTTAAATATTCTTCTTCGGTGAATTCAGGTAACAAATAATCGTCACTAAGACTGACCGCTTGTTTTTCAACTACCCACTCGTGACCTTTTTTAACTAATTTAGTTCTCCCGATAAACATATTTTTATTAAGACGATTTTGTTTATCGATTTTCATGCAAGCTATTTTATTTAGATTACTTATACTGGGTATCACTTCTAATTCTCCTTTGTTTTTCAATTCTAGAACATACTTCGAACCGTTATTAGCGCTATTAGGTTTTTCCGTCATATGTCCATACGCATAACTGATATTTATTTTGTGAACTATTTCAACGTGCTTCTTTATATTTAGATTGGTGACGTAACCACAAAATGGACATTTTTTTAACATCTTTTCATTGCAAATGTCGAAATGTTCGCTGCAGTGGGTCTTTAAGTCCGCCTTCGTTTTGAATAGCTGAAAAAAAATGAAATAATTAATTTTTATACAGTATTTTATAGATCTATGCAAAACAATCATTAGGTGATGGATTAATAATACAGAGCGTCACCACCCCTATGCACCCCGTGGGTGTCATAAGAGCCGACTAAGGGAGCGAACTACCAGGACAACAGCACTGCAGAGAGAAGGAACACTTGACAAACTATACCAACGGGTGTCTTGCAAGCGTCGCCAGGGCAAAACCTTTTAAGCAGCGGCCTATGCCCAGTAGGGGACTCATAACAGGGAGATCAAAATGCAGCAAATGGTGACCATGGGAGAGCCACGCTTCGGCATGAATGGGCCGGCTCGACCGGAGTGATACCACGGCCTCACAGCAAACCGGTGTGAAACAGCCACAGCGCTGTGTTTCACCCAGTGAGTGAGGATACCGGAGGCCCATACCCCAACCCCTCATCCATCCACCAAAGGCTGGCAAAGCACTTGTGACGCCTCTGGTGTTGCGGGTGTCCATGGGCGTCGATAATGGCTTACCATCAAGCGATACGCCTGCTGGTTTGACCCTTATTCCATAAAAAAAAACCCTTGTAAGTCTCGAGTTGCGGGTGTCCATAGACGGCGGTAGTCCCTTAACATCAGCTGATCCATCTGTTCATTGCCCTCCTCCCATACATTATTAAAATAATGACCTCACCTTGAAACAAATATAACACTCATGTCCATCAAATGTTATTTTCCCATTTTTATTTACATCGTCTTCAGAACACACATAATCACTATCATCTTTATCACCATCTCTATATCTTATCACTTTGGTTTTTCTTAATCTATTTCTCTTGTTAGTGATACGTTGAGCGATTGGTATACCATATTTAGTATTGTCATTTTCATTATATTTTTCTATTTCTGTGATATTTGTAGTGTCTTTGTCGTTTGAAGAGGTATCACCATCACACTTATCACCTTGTGTTATATCAGAGTTATCATTTTCTATCACATCACATTTTTCACTTAGCGGGTTATGATTCATATCATTTTGTGTATCATTATCAGAATTGCCATTAGTAAGATTATTTTGTGTGTTTTCATTAGTCTCTGTATTTCTTTTCGCAGTTTCTAAATCATGATTATTCTGATTGCTTTGTGATTTTTTGAAATACGTGATTTTTGTTGATGCTAAAACATAAAAAATAAGTTGAGATGTATTTTTGTTTTAATGTAGACATCTTAAAAAACTATGCTGCGACACAAATGGTATGTTACTACTGATGTGATACCAAAACCAATGAAGGCGTACAACGACGGCGGGTAATGCCGCAGGGCGAAGTTAGTTTAAAAAAATTGGTAGTAGTAAGTAGTAGCCTAAGTTACTGCTTATATTAACAGGTCCAGCCGTTCCGGAGATTAGCGGCGACAAACAGACAAAAATGTTAAAAATTGCTTTTTTTTCTTTCTTTTACTTTCACATACATTTAGTGAAAAGCTGTCAATTTGAAATTACAAACAGACACTTCAATTTTATTTATTATTGAAACTATATTTCTGACGTTCGGTCCGACCTGGGAATCGAACCCGAGACCTCAAACTCAACAGTCGCCTACGCTACCACTGTCCCACCGAAGAATCCTTTTTAAATGAGTTGAAACAATCTCACCTTTCTTCCCCCCACTCTTATGCGCCGACTCAATTCTCTTGTTATACATCTGTCTGATCTTCTCCAAGTTCTCAACTTCTCTGCGTATTCTGGTTTCGTTCAGCATCTTCTTAACTTTCTTGTTCACAGTTTCCAATCTACGCTGATCTGCTTTCTTCATTATTTGTTTTGGTAGAACTGTAATAGAAGCAAGTTTATCATTGACAGACAGACAGAGTTACTTTCGATTTTATAATATTAGTATGTGTAATCTAGAGGTAGTAGAGCCACGCTGATTTCAGCACGAATGGGCCGGCTCGACCGGGGCGGTACTACCCTCGCACAGAAAATCAACGTAAAATGACAGCATTCGTGCTGTCGTGTTTCGTTGGTGAGTGCGAGACCGGAGGCCCAATTAGTCTAGTCAACAAGTTCCATACTTGTTGACTAGACTAAAAGATGCACAAGCATCACTAGGCCGTCATAGTGTGGGTCGCCATGCTGCATTGTTGCATTCGCAATGAGTATGGTGGCCACCACTCGTGGATTCTACTTATGCTTTCCATCAGGCAGAGTAGAGTCATTTTGGCGGGCCAAACATAAAAAAAAAAAAAAAAAAAAAAAAAAAAAAAAAAAAAAATGTGTGGAGGAACGGGTGTCATGTCCCTCCAACACAAAGTGAGGATCCTCCGACCAGGCGAGGTGATCATGCCTGGCCGGCCACTGCCCAACGGTTGATGTATGTATGCTAATCGACGCGAGAATTTTTATTGCGCGATTCAGGATTGGTAGTTTCTCCGTTTCTTTGGTTACTCCGTAGTTCGACGTATCTTCGGTAGATGGCGCTGTAGTGTGTTTCTGTTTTTGCGTTGTACGAGGAAGTCGAGGGAGAAGAACTCCCGCGTTAGGTATATACATCCTGTGTAGCGAGGAAGTATACAAACATACATGTTACGGACACAAATTACACCCAGACCCAGAACAACGATTAATGGTTCACACAAAGTGTTGTCCCATGTGGGGTTTGAACCCACAAGACTTGGCGAAGTAGTATGCTGTGTGGCAACCGCTTAAATCAGTAGGCCAACAGTGCAGTATTTATGTCAACAAATTACAGAACTCTTAATATTAAAGTTGATAAAAAGTTTTAATTAATCTATACTAGTATTATAATGAGGTAAAGTTTCTAACTTTGTTTGGAGGGGGTAATTTTCGATAGTACTGTTCTGATCCAGAAAATTATTTCACTAACAGAAAGCGACACTATTCAGGAGTGACATAAGCCATATTTTATTATGTTTGAACAAACAATTCAGTTAACAATAATTATAATAGTATTTGTAAATAAAGTCAAAGATAAATTAAATCAAAAAGATTTTTAAAAACAAGCTTTTACTGGAATGCCTCGAGACGAATCAAACGAGTCCAAACTCGATGATGTTGCGACGTTTCTTTACAGAGTTCCTATGGCCACCTTCCAGCTCCAGCATCAGATCAGCTCCATCTCATTATAATATTGTATCGGCACGCTGTATACATATGCTTGCAAAATCAGTTGAATATGTCTGCTTCAAAATTGAGTTGCAAGATTCCACCCGAACATACAAGCATACATGCATACATTGCAAGTTAATAAAAATCTTGTAAAAACAATAGTATTTGTAAATCAAGTCAAAGAAAAGCGGGAACGCCCAACAAAGTGGGTACGGGTCGGCTAGTAGTATATAGGACTATCTGACCCACACAACCTCGTTTACGTCTACCATTGCCCGTAGCGTAATAATTTTCCCACGTTTTTGTAACATTCTTCATTGGTGCTCCGCTCCTATTCGTCTTAGCGTGATGATAGGTATATAGCCTTCCTCGATAAATGGACTATCTAACACTGAGAGTTTTTAAATCGGACCTCTCTTCCCGTGATTAGCGCGTTCAAACAAACAAACAAACTCTTCAGCTTTAAATATTAGTATAAGATTTGTGAGAGATCTGGAGTCCAAAGTAAACCTTGGCCTGTATTTTAGCACTTCAGGGCCTCTAAATAATCAATTTACAGAAATATTGTTAACGATACGCTGAAGCATAGATATTTGGTTTGTGTGTGTGTGTGCGTGCGTGTGTATATGAATGCGTGCGTGTGTATGTGTATTTTAGTCATAGCGAGTATTTTTTTTTATATTTGTAAATTCTAAAACCAATAAAATAATTTTAAACCAACCTTTCTTTTTCGGTTTATTCATAATTTGTTGAATAAAGAATTCGTCGAAGGAGTTCTCCGGTAACTCATCTTTCTCCCTTTCCAGTGCATTTCTAGAAAGATCTTCCTCTAGAACTTTCTCTGAATAAGCTAGAGTTGTTTCAACATCTACGTATTCTGGGCTGTTTTCTGTTGAAAATAAGATAATGATATAAATATATAGTATACTAAGAGAGAGGGTCCCCAAAGGGTGAGAACGGGACCCAGAAAGGATGAGTTTTTTTAAGGTTTAAAGAAGATATTTGTTTTGACTGCCTTGATGCTGCAGTGGTAGCGTTCGCGACTGCTGCGCTAAGTCCTCGGGTTCGATTCCCGGGTCGGACCAAATGTTGTATGAACTGCTAATATTTGTTTCAAAGTTTGGGTGTTTTCTATGTACAATATGTCATTGTATGTATTTACAAAAATAAAGTATATATGTATTCTATTTATATCAGTTGTCTAGTACCCTTAACACAAGCTCTGCTCACTAGATGGCGTTGTGTATCAGATGCTATTTTTTTTTTGTAAATACAATAAAAAACATCTAAAATTTGAAACAAATATTTGCAGATCATACAAACATTTGGTCCTACCCGGGAATCGAACCTGAGACCTCAAAGCCAAGCAGTCGGATACACAACCACTGCACTATCAAAGCAGTCCTTTCACAGAAAATTCAACATACCCCGACGTGAAGGTTGATTTCCTACTTGTTCAGAGACAAACTTATCGAATTCATTATCCGGTGTTTTCTCTTCTGCACTTCTGGAAATATCTTCTTCTAAAACCTTAGTAGAGTACTCGAGGGTCGTCGACTCTTCTGGATATTGTGGATCAGGAATGTGTTCTGGAAAGAAAAAAATATTATGGGATTATTCTAGAAGGACTGAGAAGTTGTTCTAACAGGTGATAAGCAGTACAATTTAGAAGGTGTTGAAATGTATATACCAATCTAAATATATAAAAGAGGCCAAGTGCGAGTCGGACTCGCGCATGAAGGGTTCCGAAGCAGCAAGTAACATAATATAAAAGTTCTTGTAGTTCGTTGTAACTTAACGTAACGTAACGTACGTACGTACGTAACTTTGATCGATAAATTGCGGTTTACGATTTATGACGTATTAAAAAAACCACTTACTAGATCTCGCTCAAACCAATTTTTGGTGGAAGTTTGCATGGTAATGTACATCATATGTTTTTTAGTTTTATCATTCTCTTATTTTAGAAGTTACAGGGGGGGGGGGGGAGGCACACATTTTACCACTTTGGAAGTGTCTTTTTGGGTTTGTCAGTTTCAGTTCTAAGTATGTATCTAAGTATGGGGACCCTCGAAATGTATTGTTTATTTTTTTGTGAAAATCTTAATGCGGTTCACAGAATACATCTACTTACCAAGTTTGAACATTATAGTTCTTATAGTTTCGGAAAAATGTGGCTGTGACATACGGACGGACAGACAGACATGACGAATCTATGAGGGTTCCGTTTTTTGCATTTGGCATGGAACCCTAAAAATGAATTACCGAAATGTATGTACACGCATAACTTCCGATCGACTGCACCAAATTGGATAATTCTTTTTTCTATATGTTCTTTATTGTTAGGACAAGGTTTGTATAGAAGAAAATCAAAAGTTAACGGGAAAAATAATAATTTCATTTTTTTATTTAGGGGGAATATGTGTCGGTTGACACGAAACGCACCTGCACGGTACCTTCGCTGGCCTTGTTGACTCGCTGTCAAGACGACAACGAGTCAACAAGGCCGTCACTTTTCATAAAAAATCTATTTGTGTAGCTAATTCATTCGACCTGCGGCGTCACCTGCGGGTGAAGTTGTACCAAAGGTGAAGTTATATTTTACAATACTCACCATCAATTTCAATCTTTTGAATGTCATATTTAAAATCAAACTCAGCATTAATGACCACAGGTTCGTCCTTGATCGTTATCCCATCACTTGTCCTGTAACAGATCACAGTTCATTTAGTATGTGGAGGAACGGGTGTCATGTTCCTCCGACACCGAGGGAGGATCCTCCGACCAGGCGAGGTCATCATGCCTGGCGGGCCAAGGGCCAACGGTTGATGTTGGGATGTTGTACTGTACATATGCTAATCGGCGCGAGAACTTCTAAATCGTGATTCAGGATTCGTAGTTACTACGTAGTTCAGTGTACCTTTATGTTCAAGCTACCAAAATGACTCTACTCTGCCTGATGGAAAGCATAAGTAGAATCCAAAAGTGGTGGTCACTATCCTCAATGTGAACGTGGACAGAGCAGCATAGTGACACTATGTCGGCCTAGAGATATGCTTTTTCATGCCCCGCTTAAAGGATCTGGGATCATGATGGGAGGAAAACACGTGCGCTGGTAGTAAGTTCTAGGTTTTGACTGCTCGGCACAGGAAAGAAAAACCGAAACGCTGCGTTCGAGAGCGTATGTCTTCCACTCTAAAAGGTGGTATCTTCGGTAGATGGCGCTGTAGTATGTTTCTGTAGCGCTGTATGTGGAAGTCGCTTTAAGTACATGTCATGTGATGCAGAAGCATCTCAATACGCCCCTATAGTGTAGGTCGCCATGCTGCATTGTCTGCATTTGCAATGATTATGGTGACCACCACTCTTGGATTCTGCTCATGCTTTCCATCAGGCAGAGTAGAGCCACTTTGGCTATTGAGGCAGTTAAGTCAATTAATTAATTAATATTTCGGTCATCTAATACACAACGCTATCTATTCCCAAGCTCGTATATATTATACATAGAAAACACCCAAACTCCGAAACAAATATTTGCAGATTATACAAACATTTGGTCCGACCCGGGCATCGAACCCGAGACCTCAAGCACAGCAGTCGCATACGCTACCACTGCGCCACCGAGGCGATTAAATACTTCTAGAAGATACTTACTTCTTTATTACGACGAATTTGACTCTATGTAATTTGAAATAATGTTCTTTTAAACTGAAAATATCATCAACTGAAGTCCCACATATTGAACACTTTCTATCCTGAAAAATACAAATTCAAATATTGAAGGAGTAACTTGAGGGTAGGATTAAAAAAACAAAGTGTCAGCACCCCCATGCACCCCGTGGGTGTCGTAAGAGCCGACTGAGGGAGCGAACTCTGGTAGTTCGCTCCCGACAGCGACAACAGCACTGTGAAGAGAAGGAACACCTGACACAAAACTGTACCAACCCTTCCGGTCAGCGTGGTGTGGTAGGACAAAGCCTCGTTTCTAATGTCCAGCAGAGAACCGGTAAAAGCAGTTGATAATAAAGATGTAATTTTAGAAAATGTGAATAGTTTTTAAAAAACTAGTTTAAAATATTCATAAAAGGAAAAATATATACATAGGTATAGTAACGATACGTCTGCTCGTTTGGCCTTATCCCATAAAAAAGGCCGGGAATCGAATCCCACAAAGTATTAAAGTACTCACCTGTTTAGTTCCATGGCCATATCTCAGATGTAGAATTATACATTTCTTATTGTAAGTGATTAAACCACATTCGTCGCAAATGAATTTATCACTTAGATTTACATGAGTTTTCTTGATGTGAAATGTTAGGAATGATTTCTTTACGAACCTGCAATGAATAGTTTGACTTTTAAACCGACTTCAAAAAAGAAGGATTCTTGATTGCATTTTTTTCCATAGTTGTTACCTCAGAACTAGGTCGTATGATAACAGATTTGAAAAAATTCTTACTATACAGTTTATTTGGTTTCATTTTAACATCAAAGTTGCAAAAATAAGGGAGAAATATGTATGGACATGACACAGTGCTTAAATTTGAATGGCACCAAACGGGATATACACATTCCAAAACAAGGTTTTAAATCGGTTTATAAATGACTGGATTCTGAGGTAACTAAACTATAGAAAAACAATCAAATAAAAAAACTGTTTTTGGAGTGAGAAAAAAAAAGATGGAAATTCCCTGTACTCTCAAATATTATTTTTAAAACTTCAACCTAATTAAAATAGCCTCCAATTTTTTTTTGGTATCGGTTGAAAAACCGTCGAAAACTTATAATTATAATTTTTAAACTTCAACCAAATTCAAATCCTCTGCCAATTTTAATTTTTTTGGATCTTCGCCAATTTTGAATTCGGTTGAAAATCGGTTGAAATTCGACTGGGTAATCTCTAATACGATGTTTTTAAAATTCAATCGAATTCAAATGTCCCCCATTTTTAGATTGACGATCAGTCAGGTAATAAAATATACTCACGAAACTCCACAATAATCACAAGTAAACCCCCCCTCAGACACGTGACTCATCTTATGCTCTCTAAGTCTGGACTTCCTCGGGAACTTGCTGTCGCATAAATCACACTGGTAGTGGTATTCTGGATAATGGATTAACGTGTGTTTCCTGAGTGTGCTCTGAAAAAAAAAAACGCTTATTATTAGGGATAGTTTTTCCGCAACCAAAATGACGTAAGCGCCGAGACTCATGGCGTTTACGCGTTTCTTTCAACGCAGTTTAAGTGCTTAAAGTACTAAAGCGAAGAAGCGTGTGGCGCCACGTAAACTGCAGTCGTCTGTCGGAACTGACACACAATTTTTATTTGGAAATACATACACATCATACGTAAAACCACCTATTTAAGTATTGTAATGAACTCACCCGATCCTTGAATCTTTTTGAACAGGGTGCGTAGCTGCATTTATATGGCCTGATGTCGACGTGTGACTGAAGATGGGTGTGCATATTATTTTTGTTGATGAATCGGCCACAGATCTCGCACTCGGTTCGCAACGCCTTGTCGTGGACTGTTTTCTATAAAAATCCGTGATATAAATACGATTTTCATCATCAAAGGTCTTTAACAATGCTGGACATAGAACTCTTACTTAGAAAGAAGGTTTTGGCTTAAAGAACAGTGGGCAAACGAGCAGACGTATCGTCTGATGGTAAGCGATTACCGTCGCCCATGCACACCCGCAACACCAGAGGCGTCACGAGTGCGTTGCCGAACATTTGGAGATGGGGAGGGGTTAGGGTATGGGCCTCATTAGGTCGTGGGTCGTGATTCATTCAAGGCCAAAGTACGAGCTTGTATGTATGCTTAGATATATCGTAATATTTTTAGTTCTTGTTTATCTATTTTAGATTAACTTAACTAAGTATAGTGCACCCTTACATTCACTTCCGCACCACCTGAAGGCAGACTGTTAGAGAATGCCTATGGCATTAAGTCCGCCATTGTACATCTTGTGCATGAAGTTGTAAATCTATATTTATACTAGCTGACCCGGCGAACTTCGTACCGCCATATTTAAATACAATAATTAGCAATAAATTAAAATTGCGACTATAATTTGAGATTTAAACTATCCTATCTCTCAATTTGGATCGAACTGCACATGGTGTGCAAATTTTATTATAATCGGTTAAGTGGTTTAGGAGTCCATTGAGGACAAACATTGTGACACGAGATTTATATATATTAAGATAAACAGCGGCCAAATGCGAGTCGGACTCGCGCATGAAGGGTTCCGTAGTAGCAAGTAACATACTATAAAAGTTCTTGTAGTTCGTTGTAACTTTGAGCGATAAATTGAGGTTTAAGATTTATGAGGTATTAAAAAAAACTACTTACTAGATCTAATTCAAACCAATTTTCAGTGGAAGTTTGCATGGTAATGTACAACATACATTTTTTTTTAGTTTTATCATTCTCTTATATTAGAAGTTACACTCGCGCAAACTATACAGTTTAGAAAAAAAATGATACTAGAAACCTCAATATCATTTTTGAAGACCTATCCGCACGTATAGGTTTGATGAAAAAAAAATTTTGAGTTTCAGTTCTAAGTATGGGGACCCCCAAAATTTATAGTTTTTTTACAGACCGACAGACAGACAGACATGACGAATCTATAAGGGTTCCGTTTTTTGCCTTTGGCACGGAACCCTAAAAATGAATATTTATCTGTACGTCCTTTATAGAAAAGTAAACTATGCATTTGATCATGTCATGGTCTTCAGCAAAAGTGTTGTGCATGAGCGCATAAAGGTTTCTGAGTTGGTACGACCAATCTTTGACAGATGGCCGACATACACGCGGGCGGAGCCGCGGGCAACAGCTAGTAAATAAATAAAATAAATAAAGCTCCCAAGCTTACAACATAATAAAAACCAGTCTAACAGTGGACTGTTGAACAGAAGCTATTTGAGATACTCACCACATGCAGATTCAAAGCGGTTTTGGACTTGAAAGCTTTGTCGCACTTGTCGCAAGGAAACCTTCTCGTATCCAGCCCGTAATGGACTTCATCCATATGTAGCTTCTTTGTTCTAGTCGTATTGAAACTGTTGACAAGTTAAACGGTTATTCCAGGGTTGATGATGAGCAGAATCCAAGAGTGGATGTCACTATATGGTGCATACAATATGGCGGCCTAGTGAGATGCTTTTTTTCATCCCGCTTAACGGACCAGGGTTCGCAGTGTGAGAGAAACACGTGAGCTGGTAGTGAGTTCCAGGTTTTTATTAACTATGATTATATATAGGTATTATAAAGAAAATAATTTCTGTCATCATGTCTGTTTATTCGGGCTAATCTCTGGCACGGCCAGACCGATTTTGAAGGGCCTTTCACTGGCAGGTGATGATAATTACAAGGGGTGACTACTTTAGGGGTTAAAGTATAGGCTACTTTAATTTAGACTAGCTTTGCTCCGCGGCGTTACCCGAGGTTACTGTTGTGAAGGTACAACTGAATAAAATAAGAACCACGGGTAGTACCGCGGGGCTCAGCTAGTTATTAACATTGTAGTGTATGCGTCTATTCATTCATCTCCCTCGGTCACTCATGAACTCACTCACTCATTCATATAGACAAACTGTCTCGAGTCTCGAGCGCACAACGTTAGTAATGCGAGAGCCGTTGGCGAGAGCAGACGTGTTTAAACTAAAATTTAAGTTCGACCGCATTCTACATTTGAATTTACGCTTGTTTTCGATAGATGGCAGAGTTCGATTTAAATACGAGGTAGTAAGATTCTCGCAACTCATTATATAATGTCTTGAACAAATAAACAAAAGTTCCTATATTTGTATGTAACACAGAAGTCGTAGGTGTTACATTTATACCCCCCCCCCCCAATGGGGCGATGTTACATTTATACTTACACTTTTTTACAAACAGTGCAGGGATATTTCTTAAGTATGCCCATGTGCCTCTCCTGGTGTCGTCTCAGCGTCGAATTATCCCTGCACGCGTAATCGCAAAACTTACATTGAAACGGCTTTTCATCTGCAACAAAATAACAAGGAAAACTTTAAAATCTATAAACGTAAAGGCTTTTGATATAATTTTTATAGCCAATGTCAAACGGGCCATTGTTACGAATCTATTGACACCTCATTTAATAAAATCGGTGTAGTTCTTTGGACGCTGCGGTGCAACATAGAAACATAGACTGCCAAAATTATGACCCTTCCTTTTGCCTTCGTCGTAGTTGGGTAAAAAACCGACTTCCAAAAAACATCCAACGAAAACTCTCTGCCAAAAAAACACTTTAAAGCGTAAAATAAACTGGTTCTTCCTAAATTGCCTATACCTAATTCTTTATTCATTTCAATAGTAGTATTATAAGGTGTGCTACGTACCTAGAATCTGTTTGAAGTCGGTGCTAAGCCAAAAAGAACACGTACGTGTAATATTAAAATCATCCTCTAATCCCTAACTGTTGAAGAGTATAACCTTCTATCATCAGCTCACCTAAATAGCTTGAAAGTATACGACTGAAGGTCTTTCGATACGTATGAAATTGAAAGAATTATCCTCAAACTCCTAACCGTTGAGGAGTTGTACCTTCCACTTTCCATCATCAGCTTACCTAAATAATTTAAAAAAATACGACTAAAGGTAACATATATACATATGATATTTAAAGATTTATATCCTCCAACTTCTAACCGTTAAGGAGTTGTACCTTACATCATCAGCTCATCATCATAAAATGTTGACTACCAGACGCAAATACCGGTGTAACTTCAGAAAATTTACGAAAAACATAGTATGTGCCTATAAAAAATGAGGGTTTCTCACGATTTATCTGGGATCCCATCATCAGATCCTGATATGGTGGCAATGGGACCACCTCGGGAGCATACCCTTTCGAATACAAAAAAAAATTTCAAAATCGGTCCACAATTGACGGTGTAATCGGTGAACATACATAAAAAAAAAAATACATACAGTGGAACATAGAACCTCCTCCTTTTTGGAAGTCGGTTAAAAATGGGATAAAGCTTTTTTGAAGTGAAACTTCTTTGTGACACGTGAAAGTGACACGAAAATGTGGGACGTTTTTGTCCACGAAGAGAGAAAGAGCGATTAAGGCTCATTGAGAGACTGAGAAATGGCTTAGTTTGCCAAAGAAGTTTCTTGTACAAATTGCATGTGTACTTTGTACACATGCAATTTTTTTTTGTTAAACGACAACTCCTACAGTAAAGCCTATAAAATTCTATAAACAAGTTTTCTCAGAACTGCTCAAATGTGAGTTTCATTAAAGTCGTGATTTAATTTCGGGGTACACTAGTCAAGTAAACCGAGAGCTCTCCAACGGGGCAAAATCCTGTATCGGGGTCTTTATACGTGTCCTGACATTGTACCGGCTTCAAATACGATATTCAGAGTCACAAAAGAACTTTACTAAAATTATTTCTAACTGACTATTCCACACGACTTCGTTTGCGTTATTATTTCTTATTTTGAAATTTCAGTATTGTTACGTGTTAGGGTTCGATTTAATTGAGAGACAAGCCTTTTGACGTGTTAAAGAGACTTGATTAAAACCACTATTAAAATCACAATACTACTCTGAATTACAATACTTAAAGGTCGCCGAGGTCGCTTGGTTAATCGCTGATATCACTTCGATATTTATCTCACTATAGCTTAAACTGTACTGAACTGCCTGCGGTCCGCGAGACGCTCTATGTATACTCATATAATTATTATTCCTACATTTCTAGAACCTACGATAAAACACGAGAGTCGTCTCGTAAAGACGCTAATAAAATTAATCGAAGTTAATAATAATTAGGCAACAACCAATTGATATCCGACACTACGCATATAGAAATAAGGTCCATTATTCCTTGCCTCAAGGGATCGATAAGAGGTGATTGTGTATTTGTGTGCGCAGATAAGACTTGAAGATTATTATTATTCGTAACAGTATGATGAATTTCTATTAGGGGTGAAATTCCCTTAGATTTAGGGAAAACCTGAAATAATATGGTACTGGTGTTCCCAGAGTAAGGCGCATGTGGACGTCTTGCAGGATGGTTTATAATGGCACCACCGCATACTCCTGGCTTCTATATCCCCAAAGAACCCGAGATCCGAATATTTTCAGGGTTTTCCACGCCGTCATAAAAAATAAGAAAAGGGGTGAAATCCCTAAAAATTCTTTCTTAGTGGGTGCTCACAACATAAAAAGCATCGGTTGTCAAAATGTCAAGTTTATATTCCCAGCGGTTTAGACTCTGCGTCAATGAATCAGTCAGTCAGGGCCAGTCATTTCATATGTATAGGTTTTTCTCTTACAAATCAATTAATCCGTAATAACCCATAATTGTTTTAAACTTTTATGATGGTGATATTTCGCCATTAATGTTGATAAATTTACAAGCACTATGCTTATTTCATTATTAGTAGCACTAACGATTAACATTGCAGGTATTTTTTAATATTTTTAAGTATACCTAAAAAATAATAAGGTTTTTTGCTTTTGGCGTGTGAAAAGTGTTTATGAAGACTAAAGTTTTGTTTGTTTTTTTTTAACAAAGACAACTATCTATACATATAATAAAATTGTAAGTGGTCGATGTCTGTTTATCTCAATCGGTTGGTAAATAAAACGTTATTTCATTTAAAATAATCACCGCGATAACCGACACACAAGCGGGCGGAGCTTCAGGCAAAATTTTGTTAGGATACAAACAGAAGGAACACTCAGACTCAGAACAACATTTTGTTGATTATACAAAGTGTTGTTCCACGTGAGTTGTGCGGCGTGGTGACCGCTTTAACCACCAATACCAGTCGAAAGAGACTTGAGTAAATGGTACTTGTAGATAAACACCCAGAAAGATTTGGATATAGCTTAAATAACAATTTTTGTATAACCCCCTCTCTCCCTATTTTCGGGGGTAGGGGTGTTCAAAAAGTAGAAACACATCTATACTAATATTATAAAGCTGCAGAGTTTGTTTGTTTGTTTGAACGCGCTAATCTCAGGATCTACTGGTCCGATTTGAAAAATTCTTTCAGTGTTGGATAGTCCATTTATCGAGGAAGGCTATAGGCTATATTTTATTTACAAAAAAAATTGAGATCCGTAAGAAAATTGCCATTTTGTAACCCAAGGTGTGAACTCGAAAACCTATTTTTGCGTGCGCTGCAAAAAGTATTGACAATAGAACAAAATCATGTATTACGGGTTTGTAGGTCCCATTAAGATCTACAAAAAAGTCCGCGAGAGCATATATCTAACTATCATGGTTTAGTCACAATAACCGCTTTTGTGTTCAAAAAAATTATTAAATCGTCTGAAGAAAGAAATTACTTTATATGTGTATCGTAATATTAATCCTTATCTAAATAAAGCATTATGTTATCAAGGGTATATATGTAGAAGTAAAATACTTTTTGTTTCATCCCATTCGGACATTTCGTTTAGAAGTTATCACGAGTATAAGCCGCTAAGAGTTGGTACCTATTATTGAGTTATTTGCCAAAGAGTTTTTATCAACATAATACGTAATATTAGTCTTTATCCAAATAAATGTGTCGTTGATTATGAGTATTAGATCTTAGAAGAGTATAATAAATACATCTATACTAATATATAAAGCTGAAGAGTTTTTGTTTGTTTGAACGCGCTAATCTCAGGAACTACTGGTCCAATTTGAAAAAGTTCTTTCAGTGTTAGATAGCCCGTTTATCGAGCAAGTTTATCGAGTTTATCTATATCATCACGCTATGACCAATAGGAGCGGAGTACCAATGAAGAATGTTTTAAAAACGGGGGGCAACTATTACGCTACGGGCAATAGGAGACGCAAACGACGTTGCGTGGGTCAGCTAGTATTACATACATACCTACATTGAAATAATTTTCTGTACTTATAGAAGCTAGAGTATTCTGCCACGATCCACATGCAACGCGATTTATAACCCTAGGATTCTCGTGCGCAATCTCATGTAATACCATCTTCAGCGCAATTCAAAGGTAACGAATTAAAATATTTAATTAGTCTTTCCTAAATTGTGACAAACTTTATAACTCAGCACCGACTCGAATAGCGCTTAAAAATGCACCGACTCGATCAAAATTTGATGTACCGTCTCCAAAAATAATATATTTTTTTATTTTAATAAAATTATAAATTTGTCGGTGTTTAGTTGTAATTCTTGGGTTATCTTAAAATGGTATTCATGTGTGGTCATAGTGTGGGTCACCATATTACACTGTCCGCATTCGCAATGAGTATGGTGGCCACCAATTTTGGATACTTTTCATGCTTTCTATCAGGAAGGGTAGCCATTTTGACAATCCCATGCATAAAAAGAAAACGAAACAAAAAGATTTTACGAAGACTTCTTTGATACTTTCAGGTTAAAACAAATCGAATACCAACGGCTTGTAATCCAACATGGCGGCAAACTACCGTATACTACAAATTCGTCTAAGATCCAGAAAGTTTCTCAGAGACGTAATACAGAACTTGACGCCGAGGCCCAAAAGATGTACATCCAAACGTATGAGGCGTATTCGAAAATAGAGCTGTCACATCAGTATCTGTCAGAATTTAAAGCTCAGATATCAAATTTGACAAGCATGTTGAACGTGACTTGTTATGTCAACACGAATAGATCCAAGTAAGTTGTCAATTTTGACGTTTTTTTATATATATAAGCCTCTCATAAAGTGGCTTTGCTCTGCCTGATGGAAATCATGAGCAGAATTCAAGAGTTGTGGCCACCATACTAATTGCGAATGCAGACAATGCAACAATACAGCATTGTGACCACACTATGACGGCCTATTAAGATGCTTCTGCATCATTGGGTCACGCACTCGCCAACGACAACACGACAGCACGAATGCCTGTACTTGTAACATTTCGTCGTCGTTTTCCTGTGAGGGTAATTTGAATGGGACGGAAGTACGTAGCTGTTACCGTGAGAGGGCTAGACTCGACCGGAGTGATACCGGTGCTAAGCATTTCATTCGTTTCTGAGTTTTTTTTAAACATGGAATAGTGGGCAAACGAGCTGACGTATCGCCTGTTGGTAAGCGATTACCGCCGCCCATGGACACCCGCAACACCAGAGTGCGTTGCTGGCCTTTGGGGGATCGGGAGGGGGATGAGGGGAGGGTTTGGGGTATGGGCCTCCGGTATCCTCACTCACTCGATGAAACACAGCGCCAGCACTGTTTCACGCCGGTTTTCTGTGAGGCCGTGGTCAAGCCACGGTGAGTAACGTTATTGGACTCCAAAACCCTTCTTACCCAGATTCTGGGGAGATGGCAAAAACTCACTTGTGGCTACGAGTATTAAGTTCTAGGGTTCAGTTTCTACTCAGAACTAATAGTTGTATGATGAACACGATAATTTATTCTCAGTATGGATATGACTCTTGACTGCTTCGGTGGCGTAGTGGTAGCATATGCGACTGCTGTGCTTGAGGTCTCGGGTTCGATTCCTGGGTCGGACCAAATTTTTGTATGATCTGCAAATATTTGTTTCGGAGTTTTATATGTATAACTAGCTGTCCCACGCAACCTCGTTTGCGTCTCCTATTACCCGTAGCGTGACAATTTTCCCTCGTTGAACATTCTTCATTGGTGCTCCGCTCCTATTGGTCTTAGCGTAATGATATATATATATAGCCTCCTCCTCGATAAATGTACTATCCAACACTGAAAGAGTTTTTCAAATCGGACCAGCGGTTCCCGAGATTAGCGCGTTCAAACAAACAAACTCTTCAGCTTTATATATTAGCATAGATGTAGTTATTATACTCTTCTAAGATCTCATAATCAACAACACATTTATTTGGATAAAGATTAATATTAGGTATTATGTTGATAAAAACTCTTTGGCAAATAACTCATTATTAGGTACCAACTCTTAGCGTCTTATACTCGTGATAACTTCTAAACGAAATGTAGGAATGGGATGAAACAAAAAGTATTTTACTTCTACATAAATACCCTTGATAACATAATGCTTTATTTGGATAAGGATTAATATTACGATACACATTTAACGTAGTTTCTTTCTTCAGACGATTTAATAAAAAAAATAACACAAAAGCGGTTATTGTGACTAAACCATGATAGTTAGATATATGCTCTCGCGGACTTTTTTGTAGATTAAACCCGTAATACATTAATTTGTTCTATTGTCAATAGTATTTGCAGCGCACGCAAAAATAGGTTTTCGATTTCACACCTTCGGTTACGAAATAGCAATTTTCTTACGGATCCCTATTTAAAAAAAGAAAATATAGACTATAGCCTTCCTCGATAAATGGACTAACCAACACTGAAAGAAGTTTTCAAGTCGGACCAGTAGTTCCTGAGATTAGCGCGTTCAAGAAAACAAACTCTGCAGCTTTATAATATACGTATAGATAGTATAGATATTAATATCAGTTGTCTAGTACCCATAACACAAGATCTAATTAGCGACTAGATGGCGTTGTGTGTTAGATGTCCAAAATATTTATTATTATTATTAAACATACATACATGTGCGTAATATGTTCATTCATACATAGATTTTAATTTCAAAAGTTGTTTATGGTGTCCGATAGATGGCGTTGTATTATTTTATATATATTTTTTCCAAATTATGTACGTGTTTAGTAATATATAAGTATGTATATCATCAGTCTAGTTATCATAGTACAGGATCTGTTTAGATTGGGATCAGACGTTCGTGTGTGATGTTATGATTATTTTTATTACATTTCATTTCTAACAGATTGCTGCGGAAAGTTCTGAACGAGTGCACCAGGGATGCAGAAGGAAGACACTGCAGAGGATGCATTCTGAGAAGTTTTAGAACATTCTTTAATAAATATGCTCATCCCGAACATCCTTTCGACACATCCATGGTTTTGGTGAGTTCTCTCTTTAGTAAAGAGTCGTAAGCGAGTCAAAATTCAGCACAAATAGGTCAAACTCCACGTAGGACAACACTTTGTGTGATCCACATATTGTTGTTCTGAGTCTGGGTGTTCTTTGTGGCCGTCTCATGTATGTTTGTAAAGTCCTCCGCGACACAGAATCTTTATTTTTCATGAGGGAGTTGTCTTTAAAGAAAAAGTGGACCGGCCAAGTGCGAGTCGGACTCGCGTACGAAGGGTTCCGTGCCAATAACTATAAATACGGCAAAAAAAAACACGTTTGTTGTACGGGAGCCCCCTTTAATATTTATTATGTATCTGTGAAAATTTCAACTGTGTAACTATCACGGTTCATGAGATACAGTCTTAGTAATAGTGTCTAGTTTTACCCTTTGATTACGGAACCCTAAAATTTATATATTCTTATATATAAAATTCTCGTGTAACAATATTAGTTACCATACTCCTCTGAAACGGCTGGAGCGATTTTTATGAAATTTGGTGTGCATATCGGGTAGGTCTGAGAATCAACCAACATCTATTTTTTATACCCCAATTTTTTTTTCATGGCAAAATAACGTTTGCCGGATCAGCTAGTGATATTATGTAAATTAGTATAGAAGTATGGATAATAAAAAAAGCAAAAATTTCCTTCTAGATTATTCTAAAATCCATTCTAAGCAACGTGAAAATACGCAACGGGGGTATAATAGACAACGTAGTGATGTACTTGAAGAGAGAATTGAGACCTTACGCGTCCCGTCAAACTCTTGATAAGAAGGACACCGTGACAATACAGTCTAAGAACTGCATGACTGTGTCTATGCCTGGCTGTTTCTGCGAAGAAGGGTAAGTAACTCCTTGAATTTTCTGCGAGCCTGGTACTTTTTATCTTGTAACGGATTTTTATATTCACGTTTTTTTCGCCAAAGGGGTGGACAGAGGCGAATCAAAATGCCCATCCTACTCATATTATAAATGCGAAAGTTTGTAAGTATGGATGGATGTTTGTTACTCTTTCACGCAAAAACTACTGAACGGATTTGGATGAAACATTACAGTAATATAGCTTATACATCAGAATAACACATAGGCTACTATTTACCGCGATATCCGACATATACGCGTGGAAAAGAGCTGATACTCTTACACTGCTGGACCGATATTAACCAAACATAGCTAAGAACCACCGCAAGGAAGCTGGCTTTCAAATAAAAAGAAAACCGCATCGAAATAGGTTCATCCGGTTTTTTGCATCGGGGGTTAAAAATAACACTCTTTAATATTTTCAGATACGTAGAAGACATGGGTCGGTGTGTGATGCCGTCGAATTGTTCCCAAGACGCTGATTTTGCAAAATACATTGATAGAATTATTTTACACTAAATTACAGTATCTTAATTTAAAAGCTTATGTTGTTGGGTCGAATCTCTTGTTTTATTTAATTGACCACAATAAGTTGAACTTTCATTGTATAGACTCTTGTATTGCGACAGGTCAACATGAATACTGGACCTCTATAGTTTTATTACCCGACTACGGCAAAGCCAAAGGAGGGTTATGATTGTGTGTAGTCATCAATACATATAACAAAATCGTAACTAGTCGCTGTCTGTACATGGAAGATATTATAGGGGGGAAAAACTATTATATGGGGGGGGGGGGGGCTTTAAGAACGCAATAGAATCCAAAACAATGAATTATATAGAATTTTTGTCTGTGCGTTTGTGTACACTGATCTCAGAAACGGCTTAATCGATTTGAATGCGGTTTTCAGTAATACGTTGCGGTTTATTCCACTTAACATTTAATGTTTGTTTTATTTCAATCGATTCATAAATAAAAAAGGTATACCAGTTTAAAGATTGCCTAAATGTCACCATCATATTCATCACCACTATGCCACTACCCACCACCATTCACCCCGTGGGTGTCGTAAGAGCCGACTGAGGGAGCAGACTACCAGGACAACAGCACTGCAAAGAGATGGAATACTTGACACAAACTATACCAACCCGTCTGGTCAGCGTGGTGTAGTAGCCCAACACCTCCTTGCTAAGGAGAGGCCTATGTCCTGCAGTGGACTAAGATTCCCTCCAATCTCTTTCTCCATCATTACCATTCTTCCCTCTCCCTAAAACACCCCCTATTGGAGCCAATAACAGATAGATTTACAAAACAAAGTACCAGGCGCAAAGATCACACTAATATATAAAGGTGAAAGTTTGTGTGTATGTTTGTTACTTCTTCACGCAAAACCTACTGAACGGATTTAGATGAAACTTAACAGTAATATAGCTTATACATCAGAATAACATATAGGCTACTATTTGCAGCGATATACGACATACACGCGGGCTGAGCCGCGGGCAACAACTAGTAAATAAATATTTCAGACATCTTTACACTCAACGCCATCTAATCCCAAGCTAAGCAAGAGCTTATGTTATGGGTAATAGACAACTGATATAAATACATATATACCTGTTCATTTGTAAATACATACATAATATATATAGAAAACACCCAAACTCCGAAACAAATATTTGCAGATCATACAAACATTTAGTCCGACCCGGGAATCGTACCCGAGACCTCAAGCACAGAAGTCGCATACGTTACCACTACGCCACAGAGGCAGTCGAAATGTTCTAAAGAAGTCTATTAAATCGGATCTACTTGCACATACTGCTAGCTCCTAATGCTACTTTCAGTTCAACTGTATATTTTATTTAAATATTTATTTTTTCCAGACATCTAACACACAACGCCATGTAGTCCCAAGCTAAGCATAGCTTATGATATGGGTACTAGACAACTGATACAAATACATATACTTTTTTTTTGTAAATACATACGTATTATACATAGAAAACACACAAACTCCGAAACAAATATTTGTAGATCATACAAACATTTGGTCCGACCCGGGAATCGAACCCAAGACCTCATGATCAGCAGTCGCACACGCCAACCGTGAGACCAACGATTCAGTCAAAGTATGAAGGTCCCAAGAGCCAGAGACAGCTGGGCGGTCAGAAATACTATGACTTTAATAGACAAGCAGACATAGATTTACAAAACAAAGTACCAGGCGCACATACGTTCTACGGAAGTCTATCAAATCAGATCTACATTAACATACTGCTGGCTCCTAATGCTACACTATAGCAGTTCAACTGTATGAAGGTCCCAAGAGCTAGAGTCAGCCGGGCGGCCAGAAACACCATGGTTTTCAAGATAAGATTTATAAAACAAAGTACCAGGCGCACAGATGTTTTAAGGAAGTCTATTAAATCGGATCTACTTGCACATACTGCTAGCTCCTAATGCTACACTATAACAGTTAAACTGTATGAAGGTCCCAATAGCCAGGATAAGCTAAGGATTCGTCTTTGTCCAGCAGTGAACTGTTAAAAGCTGTTGATGTTGAGAACACTCACCGGTATGTATCATGGTGTGCATCGACAGACAATAGGTTGAACTGAAAGCCTTCTTGCATACTCCACACTTGTAAGGTTTCTCTCCTGGGAAAGAAAATCAAATTTATATACAGGTTTACTGGTAATATGTAGCGATCCCTTTAAGGGGTGATAGTAGAGATCATTAGCTATCAAATTGTCCTCGGGTAAATGAGTCAAATATATACCGTTTTGGAAATAAAATAAAAAATCGATTTTTTTAAGAAAAGTGGATCACGCTAATTCAAAGTGCTCTTAAAACAAACACTTACGTATTTAATGGTTGTTTTTGGTGTTTTTAGTTTGCAACACCGTAATACGTAATAATAACACAAAAAAGCACAGAAATGTAGTACCGTTTGTGAATGATGCAATGTGGAAGGTGTCCCGATCTTACCCGGATGGATTATTACGTGTGTGTGAGCCTGGTCTATGATGTCTCGCCTGTACCAAATATTGTAGGTTTAAGGATCCGCATAGCTAATGCCGCAAGTGAAATCAAAAACTCGTTGTCTAGTGGTGTTCTAAAAACTCAATAACTTAAACAAAATCAAGAATGCGTGCTGATAATATGAATTATGATCACTACTATCACCCCTTAAAGGGATCACTACATATTACCAGTAACCCTGTTCAAAAGCGAAATACCACTCACTGATTAATCATGGAATCTCAGAAACTATAACACCTATGAACTTAAAATTTGGCAGGTAGGTTTCTTATAGGGTGTAGACATCCGTTAAGAACGGATTTTTACGAAACTCCACCACTAACGTGGTAAAACAATTGTCTACATTCGCAATGAGTTACCAAGCAAGCAAGTTAGCAAGCAAAATCCAAGAGTGGTGCTCTTGGATTTTGCTTATGCTTTCCATCAGGCAGAGTAGAGTCATTTTGGCGGGCCATATATAAAAAAAAAAAAATATATATATATATATATACTAGCTGAGCCCCGTGGTATTACCCACGGTACAACAATAACCGTTACCCGCGGGGCAAAGCTACACACATCAAAAGTGTCTAGGGATCAAGCATTTTTATGCGGATTTCTTGAGATTGAGATGTGGCTTTGGCCCTGGCCTGCTCAGTCGCCAGACTTGAACCCGATTGAGCATGCATGGGATATGCTACAGAGAAGAGCTCTGCCGAATATGGAGGGTATCCAGTCGCAAGAAGACCTTTTTTTGTTGTTGCAACGAACATGGGCGGCCATTCCACAGCGTGATTTGGATGAACTCATTTTGAGTATGCCAAACCGATGTTCTTGTGTTAGTGTTCGCGGTAGAAACACGGATTATTAATTGTTTAAGTTACCTAATAAAATTTTAAAGAAAACTGTTATTTCAGTCTTTTTTTCGAACTTTAATGTTAGTGGTTCAAATGTCAAAAATCCTTTTATTAGGAAAATGGCAAATTTCTTTATTAATGCAAAGGTGACTTGGTTTATCGTTACTGTGACAAACGAAAACACTTTATTTGATGAATCCTTAAAGAAAATTTTAATTAATATCAATCAGGAGAAAAGTTATTGCAAAAATATATGTTGATCCCTAGACACATATGTTGATCCCTAGACACTTTTGATGTGTGTAGTTATCTATACTAGTAAATAAAATCGAAGTGTCTGTTTGTAATGTCAAATTAACAGCTTTTCAGTAAATGCATATGAAAGTATACTCGACACTCACATCCAAAACTCTGTCTGTCTGTTTGTTCCCGCTAATCTCTGGAACGGCTGGGCAGATTTTGGCAATCTTCACCCTGTGGCGTTACCTATGGCTATTGTTGTAAAGCTAGTTTATTAGTTGTTTAGAAAACTCACCTGTATGGACACGCATATGATTCTTCAAGTTAGAATCGAAGTGGAACACCTTCCCGCACACAGGACACTCCGGGCCGCTGGCTTTGGAGTGCACTTTCTTCATGTGGCGGGACAGGTACTTCTTGACTTTACATTTATAAGAACACAGCGTGCAGGAGTATGGGTACTCATTTGAGTGGAGCTTGAGATGTTGCGTGTACGTTGATTTGTCTGGCAGGATCTGCAAAAAATATTTTCAAGATAGTAAGTAGAGCCATGCTGATTTCAGCACGAATTGGTTGGTTCTACCCTCACACAGAAGACCAACCTAAAATCACAGCATTTGTGCTGTTGTGTTTCATTGTTAGTGCGAGACCGGAGACCCAATGATGCACCATGACTTTGCCACCATGTTGTATTGTTGCATCAAATAAAGTTGTAATAGCTTTAGGTTGAATTCAAATTGTTATTGAATTGAATATTGGCGACGAGACTAAGTCCCTATCATTTTGTCCATCGACGCTGACACTAAGAGTAATCTTATTAAAGGATTTTTCAGACTGTTATAAACATACTTACATACAAGGTGATTCTACCTTAAAAAAGAAGTCAGAAGACCCCAAAAACATTATACTAGCTTTAGCCTGAGGCTCTACCCGTGTATATATTAGATAATTTTTGTTAGGGACTTTTAAAATGTTAAATTTTTATTAGTAGCACGTAGGATATTAGTCAGAAAGTATAGGTAGTAGGATAGTAGGGTGTAGGATAGTAGGGTGTAGGATAGTAAGTAGGATAGTAGGGTGTAGGATAGTAAGTAGGATAGTAGGGTGTAGGATAGGAAGTAGGGTGTAGGATAGTAGGGTGCAGGATTATTTACCTTATGACATTCAGAGCATTGAAATAAAGGTTTCTCTTTGATCCTATTCAAAGTAAGCTTCTTTGTTGGCGCCATCTTGACTTTTTATAATATTTCATATGTTTTCTCTGGATTTTATTTTTGTTTTATCTGGAAAAAAAATGAAATTAGAGTATCATTAGCACCACTGCTGCTATACATAGACTTTTCCTTGGAAAGAAGGTAAGGTTTGTATGGGTTGTGTGTCAAGTTTTCTTTCTCTTTGCAGTGCCAGTCTGCTGTGATAATCGAGAAGGCAGTAAATATATATATATTCGGACATCTAACACACAACGCCATCTAGTTCCAAGCTAAGCAGAGCTTGTGTTATGGGTACTAGACAACTGATATAAATAAATATATACTTTTTTTTTGTAAATACATACATATTATACACTAGTTGTCGCCCGCTGCTCCGCCCGCGTGTATGTCGGTTATCGCGGCAAATAGTAGCCTAGTGTAATTCTGATGTATAAGCTATATTACTGTAAAGTTTCATCCAAATCAGTTTAGCAGTTTTTGCGTGAAAGAGTAACATCCATCCACACAAACTTACGCGTTTATAATATTAGTAGGATAGAAACAACCAAACTACGAAACAAATATTTGCAGATCATACAAACATTTGAGCTGACCTGGGAATCGAATCCGAGACCTCATACAGCAGTCGCGTACGCTACCACTGCGCCAATGAGGCAGTCAACAAGCAGTAAGCTTGTTTCACATAATTTCAAATAAGCAATTTATAAAAATTACTGCCTGACTGGCATTGACTTACTTGCCTTCTTTGTTACCATGGTAGCAATGTCCCATGGGCTAAGCTAGGAGGGGTTTTTAGGCTTCAACCACCTGCCCCCCCGAAACGTTTCTATACTATTGCTATTTCTAATATCTCTCTTTTGTTTCATAATAATGTACAGTTTTGACAGATGATGAGAAGTTAAGTACCCTTTAGTTTTAGTCTGTCCGTGGGAGAGCCACGCTTCGGCATGAATGGGCCGGCTCGATTAGAGTGATACCACGGCCTCACAGAAAACCGGTGTGAAATAGTGCTTGCGCTGTGTTTCACCCATACCCCAACCCCTTCCCCTATCTGCCCAAAGGCCTGCAACGCACTTCTGACGCCTCTGGTGTTGCGGGTGTCCATGGGCGGCGGTAATCGCGTACCATCAGGCGATACGTCTGCTCGTTCGCCCGACTATTAAAAAAAAAATCCCTATTCTAAGAGAGAGGGCAGGTAGCCATAGAGTGGCAACGCACTTGCATCTCAAGACTATTACATAATCCATTACATCAACAGCATTTATAAGTCCACTATTGGACATAGGCATTTCCTCTTCCCAAAAAGGAATTTTGTACATCACATATATGTACATGGACAGTTACTAACCATTAGGTTAGGTAGTTTGCCTCGTTTATTACATAAAAAAAAAATTACTACAATCCCCGATGTAACTCATTTAGCAAACACAAAACACACTCAAGGCATCAAGACATGCTGGATTTCATCCTCTTAAAACTGACTAACTGATATATTTAGAATTTTACATTTATTCTCCATTTTAGCAGTTTTTTTTTATGTTAGGGCCTGCCAAAATGACTACTCTGCCTGATGGAAAGAATAAGCTGAATCCAAAAGTGGGGGTCGCCATACTCATTGCAAATGCATACAATGGAGCATGGTGACCCACACTATGGCGGCCTAGTGATGCTTCTGCATCATTGGGCCTCCGGTCTCGCTCACTCACTCACCAACGAAACACGACAGCACAAATGCTGTCATTTTACGTTGATCTGTGCGAGGGCAGCACCGCCACGGTCGAGCCGGCCCAACCATGCTGAAATCAACGTGGCTCTACTGCCTTTTACTTTACGTTTTTGTACTATCTGCTCAAATATGTAATGTACCTAACCAGAGGTCGTTTAATTATTTTCATAAGTTTAAAAAAAATCAAGTTTACCTTTATACTTACCTAAAAGATCTTTGAGAGCTATGAAATATGAGTCATTTTATTGTAAATAATAATTTGATTGCCTCGATAGTTATTTTTTATTAGTCATAGCTTATTATTTCTAAAATAAAAGTAACAAAAATCGGAATCAATTTTCTATGGCTGTTTATTTTTATTGACATTATCTATGTCGTTCAAAAATCAATGGAAGTAGACCGTCCGAAGTGTCAAAAGTGCACAAAATGAATTTCATATCTCCTTTTTTTATCATAAAATGTTTTCTTAAAGTTTTTAACAAAATTTATTTTTAAACCTTTAGCGAGTTTCAAGTAGCTTAGATATCTTAATTTTTAAATAAATAAAAAGTAAAGTAAACTTTTTTTTAATCACGATTAGACGAATTAGACCTTCAACTTCTTCTTCTTCTAGTGCCTCTTCCATCTCAAAGGTTGGCCGACAGCTTCCTTTAGAGGAGTACAGGAAGCTGACGGCTAACCTTTGAGGACCTTGTCGTTGGCCAGGTGAAACAGTTGTTCAACGGAGGTGGTACCGGTCCACTCCCGGATATTTCGTAGCCACGGTTTTTTTAGACCTTCAACTATACGTTTTATTTACTTAAAAAAGAGCTTCTTTTTCTTTTATAATTTCACTGATAGTTCGAATCTTTGATTAAATCATCTCCATCGTTATTGCAAATTGTGAAACAGTTTGCAATTTTTCTATTTCTAAACGAAATTATGTAATGAAATGTCCAGTTGTCACAAATGACACTGTCATGCGCGCGCACATTGAATTTTATTTCTTATTTATTTATTTTAATTATTCTTCATAAATAATGTATTTATGAAAATATTTATAACAAACGCAGGAAAACACGAACTACAACATCCTATGTAATAAATTGTTGTGTAAGCTTGGCCTTGAGTTTGACATTAACCTTACCGCAGTAAAAACACGGTAGTACTTTTTTTATTAGTCGTGATTTAGATGTGATTAGTGTGTCGATTACGTTTCGAATATTAAAATAGGTAAGTCGTAAATTTTCAATATATCATGGATATACTCTCTTAGATGACTTTAAAGTCAACACAACACATTGCGAATCTGAATATTTACTAATCTTATCAATATGGTATGATTTTCGTTTTGTTAGACAATTTAACATATTGTTGAAAAAAAAAAACAAAGGATTTATAATAATTTACTTCTTCGAATTTTGTATCACTGTTGTAGCAAATATTATGCACAGTTTTTTTTTTTTTAAAAGGACAACACCTGTGTCGCGGGGGACTTTACAAACATACATGAAACGGACACCAAGAACACCCAGACTCAGAACAACAATTTGTGGATCACACAAAGTGTTGTCCTACATGGGATTTGAACCCACGACACTTGGCGAAGTAGGAAACGGCGTGGTGACCGTTTAACCACTAGGCCAAACGTGCAGTCCAACATTGTCAACCGGATATACCCATCACCTGATATTACTACTTGTAGTCCTTGTTTATGCCTGCATCTTTATTTAGGTACAAATAACTGAGACCCGCAGTGTAACTGCGGCTATTGTTGTACTTTTACAACCACAGGGCGAAGCTTGTCTAAAAAGAGGTAGCCTAAGTTACTCCTTATTACATCAGCTATCTGCCAGTATAAGTCCCGCCAAAATCGGTCCAGCCGTTCCAGGGATTAGCCGGAACATACAGACAGACAAAAATTGATAAAAAAATTTATTTTGGTATATGTATGGTGTATACATACATATGTATTTAGTAAAAATCGGTTATATTAATATTAAACAGACACTCCAATTTTATTTGTACAGATGTATAGATATTGAAGTAACCATAATCATCAGCCTATCGTAGTCCACTGCTGGACATAGACCTCTCCAATTGCACGCCACTTAGTTCGATCCTCGGCTAGATATTGAGACTTATATTGAGATATTGAAGACTATTTCAAAATTATAGATTCTCAATCCATGATGAAAATTTCAACCAATTTAACCATTTCTCTTATTTGGCCTGATATTCATTTAGTATATCCCTCATGTTCTTATGATGCGACTGATCTTGTTACTGATGATTGTCTATCTATGTATGTTGCGCTTACACAGCTTACTCATTGCTGGAAATCGGTATTCAAAAAAATGTGAAAACTACATGGAGATATTTTAATTCCTGAGGAAGGACATAGTACCTGATTATCTCATTTTTAAAAAGAATGGCTATAAGTTTCTTTACCAGTATTCTTCTCATAAGGTTCTACGCATTTTGGAAACTGGACGTTATTGATTGACACAAGCAGGCAGTTGATTTTGGTGTTTTCATCTAATTTACCTTGACAATCCAGTACATGCTGTGGCGTCTTTTTATGTCGATCTATGATTTTTAACTGTAGCTTCAATTTAATGTTCATAAATGTCACTTACACAACTTGACAACTTTTTTTACTGCGATAATGGACACACGCAGGCGGAACTGCAGGCGAAAGCTATTAAAAATGAATTCAGTTTCCAACATTGCTATTACTCTTTAAAAGTAATTTCTCACAATAAATATTACTATGGGTAAGCAACGACGGCGCGGTCAGTACCTGGATGGGTGACCGTTGGGGGCATGATACCATGAGCGTCTCGGCTATTCCGTTCCGTCACGTTAAGCAGTTGGTCACTGGGACCAAGACCTGGGTTATAATAGGATAACAGTCGTGAATCTTAGTTGGAGGCCTTTGGGCCGCTTTTAAAACATCCAACGGCAAGATTACGTAGCCACAACATTGTCTTGCCAGTCCTCAACCCGCACTCAGCCAGCGTGCGGACGTATGGCCATAACTCTCTCCTGAGAGGAGACCCAAGCCCAGACCCGAGCCCAGCAGTGGGACATTATGGGTTGATGATTAATGTTACTATTTTTCAGAAATCAGTGCTGTGACTACCCACCAAAATGTTCAACACTAGCTTTAAGATGTACAAACATATACAACTATCAAAGTTTATACAAAAGACATTAAATATACATCGTAAAAACATCTACACCCCACCGAGAGGGTTCTCGTGCCTCTGCGGACAGATTTATTTTAAAAAATTTAGCCATAGACATGAAGTTATCAGAGTGCATTCAACGCAGAGCGATCAGCATAGACAAAAAGTGGTGATAGAGACATCTACTCCAAAGATAGTGTATGAGGATTTGAAGGATAAGGTCTTGCCGGGCCCCAGTGATGTGGTGGAAGAAACTTTTTGGAAAGAAAAAATTGATCCTTATGTTAAGTTAGCGAGATGGGATCGACCTATTGGTAAGTTTTTTTTATATATCATCCTGCCAAACGTACTCTACTCTGCCTGATGGAACGCATGAGCAGAATCCAAGGGTGGTGGTCACCATACTCATTGCGAATGCAGACAATGCAACAATGCAGTGTGATGACCTGCACTATTGCAGGCTATTGAGAGGCTTCTGTTTCATTGGGCCACCGGTCTAATAAATGAGATATCGAATTAGGAGGGTAACTGGTAGGTATTGTGGTGGACAGGGTGTCATGTCCCTCCAACACATAGGGAGGATCCTCCGATCAGGTGAGGTGATCATGCCTGGCGGGCCACTGCCCAACTGTTGTTGTTGTTGTTGCGATGATGTATCTCTGCTAATCGACGCGAGAACTTCTATTGCACGATTCAGGATTAGTAGTGTTTTTTTCTTTTTATGATATAGGGGGCAAACGACCAGACGTATCGCCTGATGGTAAGCGATTACCGCCGCCCATGCCTCTGGCGTTGCGGGTGTCCACCCGCAACACCAGATGCATCACAAGTGCGTTGCCGGCCTTTTAAGAAGGAGTACGCTCTTTTCTTGAAGGTTTGAAGGTTCATTCTACAGTTTTGTTTTGCGAGGCAGAAAGTTCCTGGAAAAGCGCACAGTTGTAGACTGCCAACCATCTAGATGATGGGGATGAAACTTGTTGTGCAGTAATTTACTCCGTAGTTCTGTGTATATTTGGCAGATGGTGCTGTCATATGTTTTTGTTTTGTTGATGTTGTATATGGAAGGATACATAGTCATACAAACTTCCACCCCCGATTTCACTCCCTTGGATTATGATATGTCGAATAATTGGTCGGTAAAAAAGCAGTTTAAGTGAGAAGGTGTAAGAGACGGACCAACACTTCTTGTTGTCACATTGTTGCTCACGATGAACTCTGACTCTATCTAACCAATTATCAATCTGTGTTTTTCAGGCGTACCTAAGATTGGATAGTTAATATCACGCTTAAACTAATAGAAACTGAGCATGAGTGAAAAGAGATGCAGATGAAGATTTGAATGTGATCTTTTTTTCCAGGAGTTTACCTTTTATACTGGCCATGTGCGTGGTCAATTGCCTTAGGATCCATACCAGGAAATGTTCCTTTATATGCTACACTCCAGACCGCTGGGCTGTTCTTAGTTGGGGCTGGTCTGATGAGGGGGGCGGGGTGCACTATCAACGATTTGTGGGACCGAGATGTTGATGCGAAGGTAATTTCTTTGATTTTTTATGTAAACCGGCAGATAAATCACTTGATTGCATAGAGGTACAAGGTAGTAAGCCGAAGCATGCCTCTCCCATAGTAGTTCTGTCGTAAATTCTTGTTGTATGACAAAATATAAATATTTACAACAGCGACATCTAGCGAAAGCAAGTTGTACTATGTGGGAACTAGTTGTCCTACATCACACTATGAAAGTTTTCTTAATGTTTAGTGTACCTAGTACTTTGTAAAAAAGGCATTCATGCATCTCCATACTCTCCAGTAGCTTGGCTGCCTCCATGCATGAATGCCTTTTTGGAGCATTTTTGTAACATAAGAAAAAGTTAAAAAACTGTAACCCGATTACGTAAAGACTTATGTAGCTTATGTCACCCGGTCCATTATTACGAATCTATTGACACCTTGTTTATTAAAATCGGTTCAGCAATTTAAGCGTTACGGTCGAAATCATATTTAGACTGCCAAAAATAAGTGTGGCGACAGAGCGCCTGCGCTGGCGCCGTCCTGTCGCGCCATGCGTACGTCCACTCGCTGCGCTAGCAAACAAATTGTGAACGTAGGCGATAATCGTTCTCTCTCACTCAATCGTATCACTCTCTCTCTCTCTCGCGTAAATTCAAGCTCCCTTGTATAGCCGCGAGTTGAATGACAATTTTGTATATATTATAAAGTGCATTTTAACAAATTAATAAGATAAGTCGTAACCTCCTCCGAGTTTCACTACTATCCTATCTACGGTACGAAGGCTAACAGCTGGGCCGGTTAGAATAGTGAACCACCACCTCTCCCTGGTATTAAGGCTACGGATCGAAAGCTAAACAGCTGGGCCGGCCGCATACCTACATCCAGTACATACGCTCTCAGCCAGCTGGCATAGTACAGGGCCAGTTATTATACACGAACCCCACGGGTCAGCAAGCACCACAGCTGTCCCGAAATAAGTTAATAAAGTTCTATTTGTTTAAATCCAGATAATATTGTATGAAATGTTTTATTTAAAGAAATTTTGTTACTTAATGAAGAATGAGGAAGACAGCTATAAGTCGTGACCTTGCCAATACGCGAATTTTTATAATGAAATATAATAAATATATATAAATGTATATATTTCTTTATTAGATTTCTTTTCGTAATATATATTTCATAATAGTGCCTACCTGTTTAATCTGCAGTGCAAATATGCGTACGAAATTGCAATTCTGCACTACTGGCCACATCAAATTATCAAATATTCATTTTGGAGGTTGGATTTTTTCTATGTATAATGTGTTGTACCAGCTATCTGTATAATCCGGAATTCTATACAATATCTAGGTGATGTATATGTCACCGTAAGATTGTAAAAACCGCTAGATTATAATCTACCTAACGAGATTGCAAACTATCGATAGATTGTCAACTGTGTTATACTGCTTACGGGCGTCATATTTTTAACTGTCCCTGATTGGTCGGTTTTACAGTAGGCCGTTCAATGGCCATAGAGTTAGGTTAGAACTTCTGTTTTTTTATTTTTTTAAAGACAACTTCTGCTTTTAGGATTAAACATCCTGTGTCGCGGGGGACTTTACAAACATACATAAAACGGACACAAAGAGCACCCAGACTCAGGACAACAAATTGTGGATCACACAAAGTGTTGTCCCATGTGAGATTTGAACCCACAACACTTGGGGCAGTAGAAAGCGGCATGGCGACCGCTTAAACCACCAGGCCAACTGTGCAGTCTTTAATTAATCGCAAATTAATTTTACTGTCACAACAATTTTATATAACTAATTCTAAAGCTGTGAAGTATTTTCAACATGAAATCAATTAACAATCACAAAAATACTTTACATTCGGCAACAAAGACGAAATAACAAACAAATATGGCGGCGCGGGACATATGCTGTTCAACCAATCAGCGCGCGACTTGCGATTCGTCGATGCCATTTCACAATCTTTCAAAATTCTTTCAGTGTTAGATAGCCCATTTATCGAGGAAGGCTATAGGCTATATATATCATCACTCTTAGACCAATAGGAGCGGCGCATCAATGAAGAATGTTACAAAAACAGGGGAAAATTATTACGCTACGGGCCTTGACTGCACGTTTGGTCTAGTGGTTTAACGGTCACCACGCCGTTTCCTACTTCGCCAAGTGTCGTGGGTTCAAATCCCACGTAGGACAACACTTTGTGTGATCCACAAATTGTTGTTCTGAGTCTGGGTGTTCTTTGTGTCCGTTTAATGTATGTTTGTAAAGTCCTCCGCGACAAGGGATTTATTCCTAGTGCGGGAGTTGTCTTAAAAAAAAAATAGGAGACATAAACGACGTTGCGTGGGTCAGCTACTAATTAATAAAAGTACAGATACCAAAATCTATTATTTTTACACATTGCCTGTGGATCTATAGGTATTCTGTACAAACCCTAGCAATTGTAAAGAATACCTAGGCAAAGTATGTAATGAAAATATGTAATGGACAATAACATTCGTAATATTTCATACATTGCCTGGACTGGACGCCCCAGGTATTACAATACCTGGGGCGTCCAGTGGGTTGCCCAGTTATTGTATAGAATACCTAAATTATACGGATTGCCGGTAACATGCCGGATGCACAAGCATCACTAGGCCGCCATGGTGTGGGTCACCATGCTGCATTGTTGCATTCGCAATGAGTATGGTGACCACCACTCGTGGATTCTGCTTATGCTTTCCATCAGGCAGAGTAGAGTCATTTTGGCGGGCCAAACATAAAAAAAAAAAACATATATATTTAAAAAAAGCATATAAGTAATCTCTCAGTCAATCTAGCTTTAACTGTACAAGCTCTGCTTAGTTTGAAACTAGATGGCGTTGTATGTCAGATGTTTGTAATGATTATTATTATTTGCAGGTAGAACGAACAAAGAATCGTCCACTAGTCACGGGGGCGATATCCCATACTCAAGCCATGGTATTTCTGGCCGCCCAGCTGTCTCTGGCTCTTGGGATCCTCACGCAGTTGAACTGCTATAGCGTAGCGTTAGGAGCTAGCAGTATGTGTAAGTAGATCCGATTTGATAGACTTCTTTAGAATTTCTGTGCGCCTAGTACTTTGTTTCGTGAATCTTTGTCTGATTGTATCTGAAGGGGGGTTATGGGAGGGGGAGCATTGGTAATAAAGAGATTAGGAGGAGTTAGTCCACTGCTGGACATAGGCCTCTCTTTACAAAGGAGGTTTTGGCTTTCTACACCACGCTGGCCAGACGGGTTAGGTTAGGTTTGTGTCAAGTGTTCCATCTCTTAGCAGTGCTGTTGTCGAGGTAATTTGCTACCTAAGTCGGCTCTTATGACACCCACGGGATAATAAATAATAATAATTAATCTTTATTGTAACAAGAAATGGATTACAAATCACTGTTGCCCTGACTCCCAAAGTAGCGTTAGCTGTGTGTTAGGAGTCAGTTCCCAATCACCTATGAATATGCTGTGTATTTGAGGCTTTGACATATGTTTTGTGTGTTGTGGTGTGTGTGACATTTTTCAAGTTCCTAACTAGTTGGGATGGATAGGGGTAGTGAGTGATACTTCGAATTCTTGGTCCGTAGCCACATGGATTTGATACACTTCCTTAGAATATCTGTGCGCCTGGTACTTTGTTTTATCTTTTGGGGAGGGATAGGATTGGTAGTAACGGGGCGAAATGTTGGTTGGGGGGGGGGGGGGGGGTTTGCTGGGCAGTCTACATTACTGAAAAAAAAGTTGGAAGGATGGGGGAGATTTTAGTAGTGACGTATTGTGTGGTTGGATGGGGCAGGATTGGTACTTATTTATAGAGAAAGAGGTAAGGAAAGAGGGAATAATGTGAAAGTGGCTGCATAAAGCATTAGGAATCCAGTATATTTTGACCTGTCTTGATACAAATTCTATAAAATGACAGTTTAATTTAAGCTGGTCACTTTAATTTTGGTTACGAACTGGTTTGATTGATTCAATTGGTACAAATTCAATAATTGATTCAATTGAATGCACGTTTGGCTTAGTGGTTTAAGCCGTCGTCACACCGTTTTCAACATTGAGTGTTGTGGGGTTTGAACCCATAACAAGCAGTTAAACTGCTATAGCGTTAGGAGCAGTATGTGAAAGTAGATTCGATTTAATAGACTTCCTTAGAATTTCTGTGCGCCTGGTACATTTTTTTATGTATTTACGTCTTATTAGGGAGAGGGAAGAATGGTAATGATGGTGAAAGAGATTGTGAGAAATTTTAGTCAACTGCTGGACATACTGAGTGTTGTGGGTTCAAATACCACATGGGACAACACTGTGTGATCCACAAATTGTTGTTCCGAGTTTGGGTGTTCTTTGTATTCGTTCCATGTATGTTTGTAAATTATTATCCTACTAATACACACATCAAAAGTGTCTAGGGATCAAGCATTTTTATGCGGATTTCTTGAGATTGAGATGTGGCTTTGGCCCTGGCCTGCTCAGTCGCCAGACTTGAACCCGATTGAGCATGCATGGGATATGCTACAGAGAAGAGCTCTGCCGAATATGGAGGGTATCCAGTCGCAAGAAGACCTTTTTTTGTTGTTGCAACGAACATGGGCGGCCATTCCACAGCGTGATTTGGATGAACTCATTTTGAGTATGCCAAACCGATGTTCTTGTGTTAGTGTTCGCGGTAGAAACACGGATTATTAATTGTTTAAGTTACCTAATAAAATTTTAAAGAAAACTGTTATTTCAGTCTTTTTTTCGAACTTTAATGTTAGTGGTTCAAATGTCAAAAATCCCTTTATTAGGAAAATGGCAAATTTCTTTATTAATGCAAAGGTGACTTGGTTTATCGTTACTGTGACAAACGAAAACACTTTATTTGATGAATCCTTAAAGAAAATTTTAATTAATATCAATCAGGAGAAAAGTTATTGCAAAAATATATGTTGATCCCTAGACACATATGTTGATCCCTAGACACTTTTGATGTGTGTATTATAAACGCGAAAGTTTATAAGTATGGATGGATGGATGTTTGTTACTCTTTCACGCAAAAACTACAGAACGGATTTGGATGAAACTTTACAGTAATATAGCTTATACATCAGAATAACACATAGGCTACTATCTACCGCGATAACCGACATACACGCGGGCGGAGCCGCGAGCAAAAACTAGTAATATAATATTAATATATTTTCGTACTACCCTTCCAGTATTGGTAGTGACCTACCCCTTAGCCAAACGTTTTACAAACTACCCCCAAATATTCCTCGGTGCGACCTTCAACTGGGGTGCTCTACTTGGCTACTCTGCAATACAAGGGAACATCGATCTGTCGGTTTGTGGACCTTTGTACGCTGGAGCCCTAGCCTGGACCGTCTTCTACGATACCATATATGCTCATCAGGTAAGTGTGTAATTTATTGCGGCGATCCACACACAAAAAAAATCACAATACAGCGCCATCTATCGGGTAAACATCGAACTACGGAGTACACAACACTACTAATCCTGAATCGCGCAATAGAAGTTCTCGCGCCGATTAGCATATATATACAACATCCCAACATCGACCGTTATAATAGAGATAAGCTAGGCACAAACTGATCCGGTATGTTCGGTACAGTTTGTGTAAAAATGTAAACCAACATTTTTTACATAAATTAAATATAAACATGTGTGTATAATATTAAAATATAATAAAAAACGATCTGTGACACTTACATGAGTCACAGGATACAGTAGGGCAGAAACACCCTGCGATGGCGGGTGCCTGCTATTAAAAAAAAAAAAAAAAAAAACATCGACCGTTGGGCCAGGCATGATCACCTCGCCTGGTCGGAGGATCCTCCCTTTGTGTGGGAGGGACATGACACCAGTTCTCCCACACTATTTTTGAGCCTCAATGGTGTTGTGATGAGGTATCGGGTTCGATTCCTGGGTCGGAACAAATGTTTGTATGATCTACAAATATTTGTTTCGGAGTTTGGGTGTTTTCTATGTATAATATGTATGTATTTACAAAAAAAAAAAAGTATATATGTATTTGTATCAGTTGTCTAGTACCCATAACATAAGCTCTGCTTAGCATGGGACTAGATGGCGATGTGTGTTAGATGTCCGAAATATTTATTTATTATTATAGTACAAACTCTGCTCAGTTTAAAACTAGATGGCGTAGTGTGTTAGTTGTTTGAAAAATTTACTTATAATGTGGAATTAAAAATAATTTATAATGCCTGGGTGGCGCAGTGGTAGTATATGTGACTGCTGTGTTGAGGTCCCAGGTTCGAATACCGGGTCAGATCAAATGTTTTTATGATCTGTTTTTTTTAGTATTAGCCTGCCAAAATGACTCTACTCTCCCTGATGGAAAGCATAAGCAGAATCCAAGAGTGGTGGTCACCATACTCATTAAGAATGCAGACAATGCAACAATACAGCATGGTGACCCACACCATGGCGGGCTAGTGATGCTTCTGAAATATTCGGTTTTTTACCGATTTCCAATAATCCCTTTCCCCATCCCCCAAAGTTCGGCACTTGTGACTCCTCTGGTGTTGAGCGTGTCCAGGGGCGGCGGTAATCGCTTACCATCAGGTGATAGATACGTCTGCTCGTTTGCCCCCTACAACATAACAAAAAAAAACACAAATTTTAATTAAACAAAACCGACTTCAAGAACTGGAACAAATTAAAACGGGACCACACGCGAAGCACCAGCTTTCAAATAAAGAAAGAATCATCAAAATCAGTTTACCCAGTCGAACTTATGAGGTAACAAACATAAAAAAATACAGTGAATTGAGAACCTCCTTTTTAACCGACTTCAAAAAAGAAGGAGGTTATCATTTCGACTGTAATTTTTTTCTTTTTTAATTTTGTTACCTCATAACTTTCAACTGGGTGAACCGATTTTGATGATTCTTTTTTATTTGAAAGCTGGTGCTTCGCGTGTGGTCCCGTTTTAATTTGTTCCAGTTCTTGAAGTCGGTTTTTTTTGTTAAATTATTTCAGGATAAAGAAGACGATAGACGCGTAGGAATCAAATCCACAGCCTTGACATTCGGCAAGCACACCCGCCCCGCACTTTGCGCCACTCTGGCTCTGAGCATCGGGTGCTTGGCTGAAGCAGGCAGAGCCGCGGAATTGGGTATAGGGTACAACTTGGCCATACTTGCGTACGCGGCACATGCTATTAGACAGGTGAGTAAGAAAAATTTCTGAAGTTAAGCAACTTTGTTACAGGTCAAATTTTGGATGGGTGACCGGTTTAGTTAAATGTTCGCCTAGAGTTTTGAGGAAACTATCGATGAGAGAACGGTTTAGTGGTTAGTGGTTATAACTGCACCAAAAGAAGTCTCGGGTGTGATTCCCGGGCCAAACCAAATGTTTTTATGATCTGCGAAAGTTTCAAGGTTTGGATGTTTTTTTTTTATATGAAATACTATACCATGCCACGCACCATGCTACAGCTATATATAGTTTTTACCTACGGCTCCGCCCGCGTATTTGTCGGTTATCGAGACAGGAAGTAGCATATGTCCTTCTGCAAGGTCCATTCCGAAATTCATCCAAATCGGTTCAGTAGCTTAGCCTTAAAAGCGTAACAAACAAAGATAGTTACTTTCGAATTTATAATATTACTAAATGTCGCCCGCGGCTCCGCCCGCGTGTATGTCGGTTATCGCAGCAAGTAGTAGCTTATGTGTTATTCTGATGTATAAGCTACATCAATCTAGTTTTCATAGTACGAGCTCTGCTTGATTTGAAACTAGATGGCGTTGTATATCAGTTGGCCTAATCATGAAATAATATATTTATGATATTTAAGTCATTTTTATTTTCTCATTACAGTTATATACCTTGGACACAGAAAATCCTGACGATTGCGCTTCAAAATTCAAGTCAAATTCGGCCTGCGGTCTTATTATACTACTGGGCATACTAGCCGGGGGATATAGCAAATATATAGATAATAAAGAAAACAACCCCGAACAACACGCCACGGGCAGTTGTTTTTTTAGTTAAAAGTGGTACTTTTTAGTGCCAGGTTTGGTAAACGATGTAAAATTGTGATTTTTGTTGTACCATGGTAGAGATGTAATGTGTGACTAGTAAATGGTCATTTACCTCAATGGCACTTTTTAGTGTCAGGAATGGTAAATTGTGTATAAATGTAGTGAGGTACAGATAGATAGGGAATGTTTGCTACAAAGTAGTTGTATAATACGCTGGCACTTTTTAGTGCCACTTGAAATATGTGTTAATGTTACATAGAATTGGGATGTAGATGATTTTTATCGGATTGTGATCAAAAGTATTTTTTTAAATACTGCATTATGCTTGGTTATAGTCGAGATTGGTAAGTTTGGTGTTTTAAATGGTTACAAATGGTATTACTCTGCAGGGGTGTATATAAACAAGGTTATGCCAGATGGTATATTTTAGTGTCAAATCTGGTAAGCTGATAAAAAATATATAAAGAAAAATTAAAATCCTGTATCTAAGAAACGCTCTTAGGACATCGCGATTACACGAAATCTAACCGATAGGAAGATCCATTGTCCTTGACCAATTTTTACCGACTTAAAACAAGGATGTGTTATTATTATGTTCACGACTTATACTTTTTCTATGTACATATTTTTATTCAAGTTAATACCAGTAACTGGTAAATGAATAGTTACAAATTGGTATTTTAATACCAATTGTGCTGTGGTACTTTTAAGTACCACTCATGACGGACTATTGAAAGATTGTGTGCTGCCACTAGTCTTATAATTTAATTACCTAAGTCTTGGATGGGGAAGATTATGAGATGTATGCGACTACCAGCCGTACCATGCCATGCTTTGCTGTGGCACATTGTGGCTGGCGAGGGTAAGTGTAGTAAGGGATTTCATAAGTCTTGAATGGGGGTATGAGTTGTATGCGATTACCAGCCATACCATGCCATGCTTCGCTGTGGCATATTATGGCAAATGAGGTACAAAAATGACGCGTAAATAGAAAAATTTACGATTGGTGTGTCGTGTCATAATTTGAATCATACTAGGCTCACAGCAATTTATTGTAAAATGTTCAAAAATTGTAAAAATCTTTTAATTATAAATATTATTAATAATATGTCGACTTCATTGTTTCTTGTGAGTGCATTTTGAAGAATTCGCATAGCGATACAGTATACCAAATTAAAATGTTAATATATAAATATGTGTATATGTTTGTTTATGTTTATAAAACGATCTTGCCATCTTTATGTGTTTTATTTTTCTACTACCCACACATTTAAAATGTCTCGTCCTGACTGAGTGAACCTCTTTTGGAAGTTGGTTAAAAATATTTCCAAAGATGTAGGTTAGGGTGTATTAAGCGCCATCTAGCTTAAAGAACAAGTATTTAAAACATGATACGTTTATTTTTAAATCTGAAAGCGTTTACAACAGGTGTAGTGGTTTCGGTCGTAAAAGTTTCTGTTGTGCAGATCGTACTATGTACCTGAAAATTTTAAATATTTCAATTAAATTCAATACATAATTGAAATATAGAATTACTAGCTTTTGCTTGCAGCTCCGCCTGCTTGTATATCGGTTATCGTAGCAAAGAGTAGTCTTCAAAGCATCTTATCGCGCGGAACGCCTTTCTCCCGCCACTGACACACTACCCCGCGCCACACCGCCTCACCCCGCCCCGGAGCAACATAAAAGAGCGGACACACCGAAGGCGCGTGCTCAGCCGTCCTCTTTTTGCCTGGCGGCCTTCGCTGGCGGCTCTCTTGCCTGGCGTCTCTCGCCTGGCGTCTCTCGCCTGGCGACTCTTTCGTCCGACGGCTGCCTCCACATGGCAACCCAAAGTCCATAACGTTACAATATCTACGCTAAATATCATTGATATCGGGGGGGTTTAGTATTAAAAGCGTAACAGAGTTACTTTCGAATTTATAATATTAGTATGGTTGATAGAAGACAAAAAGATAGGATATGATTTCGCGGCAGTAGAGCCACACTGAAGACCAGCCTAAAGTGACAGTTCTCGTGCTGTCTTGTTTCGTTGGTGAGTGCGAGACAGGAGTCCCAATAATGCAGAAGCATCACTAGACCGCCATAGTGTGAGTCACCATGCTACATTATTGCATTGTCTGCATTCGCAATGAGTATGATGACCACCACTCTTGGATTCTGCTTATGCTTTCTATCAGGCAGAGTAGAGTCATTTTGGTAGACTCACCGTGGGAGAGCCACGCTTCGGCATGAATGGGCCGGCTCGACCGGAGTGATACCACGGCCTCACAGAAAACCGGTGTGAAATAGTGCTTGCGATGTGTTTCACCGAGTGAGTGAGGATACCGGAGGCCCATACCCCAATCCCCTACCCCTACCTCCCCCCCCCCTCCCCAAAAGGCCGGCAACGCACTTGTGACGCTTCTGGTGTTGCATGTGTCCATGGGCGGCGGTAATCGCTTACCATCAGGCGATACGTCTGCTCGTTTGCCCGCTTATTCCATAAAAAAAAAAAAAAAAAACTCATATATTTAAAAAATCCTCTTAAAATTAAGGCCAGGTTTGATCTTGATCTTCAGTAATTTTCTTACCTCATGGTCGTGACGGCTAGAGGGTAAACTAGGGTCATGAGAATTTTCTGTCTCAGGGTCGTTCCTCGGTGCGACTGGGCCCATACCTTTTATTATTAAGTCCACCATCTGTCTGCGAAAAACATAAATAATAGTAAATTCAAAGATTTTTCAGTAAAATCTAAGATTTAGGTAGGTACATACTCTCGATGGGAAAAAATGTGAACTGTTCTATGATAAATAATCACTTATTTGCTAAAAACTTTTATCACCATTCATTTGGTATTGTAGTAACGTAAATATAATATGTAGGTGTATAGAAAATAAAGTAAGTCCACAGTATACAAGTGAAGGAACGAAAGTTTATTTTGAAATTACACACACAGAAGTTACACTACAATATAGAAGGAGTAAAGTATTAAGAGAATAACAATAACATAGAACAATATAAGGGAGAATTAAATTAGCGCGGCGAGATAATATGATAACAGCGTTAGGACCGGGACGGTACTGCCTGCCCTCATATTTTACGTGGGAGAGCCACGCTTCGGCATGAATGGGCCGGCTCGACCGGAGTGATACCACGGCCTCACAGAAAACCGGTGTGAAATAGTGCTTGCGCTGTGTTTCACCGAGTGAGTGAGGATACCGGAGGCCTATACCCCAACCCCTCCCCCTATCTCCCCCCCCATCCCCCAAAGGCCGGTAACGCACTTGTGACGCCTCTGGTGTTGCGGGTGTCCATGGGCGGCGGTAATCGCTTACCATCAGACGATACGTCTGCTCGTTTGCCGGTCTATTCCATAAAAAAAAAAAAAAAAAAAAATATTGGCACATATCGTGCGGCTCGCCCGCACTCGCCGGCCGGCTGATAATAGGTTACCACTTTCAATTCAACGTACAAAATCTGTTTGTACGTTGAACATAATATTTTATATTATAAATAACATTTAATTATATATACATTAGATAATAATAAGGCATGTTCATATATATTTAATTTTTACAATGAAAGTTTTTCAACTAATAATTATAATTAAAATAACAAACACACATAAGTGTCCTATGTCACTACATCACCCCCTTCCAGAGACCGTCAAGGGCGATAATAGTAGGGAAATTTAACGCGACGTCCTGACCGCGTCGTTCTAATGACGTCATTGTCAGCAGAACGCAAGTCCCGGCTATCCGCGTTAGGTGTGTAGTGATGAGTGTTAGTGTTTAGTGGTGACTGTGGTGTGTCATGATGTATGTTTATGGTATGTGGTGAGTGTGATGTGTCAGGGTCACGCAGTATGAAGGCCGGCTTAACGCGGTCTACAGTTTCCTGATGATACTCCGAAGCCTTGACAGGTAGTCGGTGACGTCAACAGTGTCATCAGTGTGAGGGTCAAAAAATTCACCAGGGAGTCTCATTGGCTGGCCATAGACTAACTCAGCAGCTGAAGCCTGATCGTCCTCCTTGAAGGCACTACGCACACCTAACAGAACTAGTGGAAGAGAGTCCACCCAACTGTCATTGCCGTGGCAGGTTATAGCAGCCTTGAGTTGCCGGTGGAATCTCTCCACCAGTCCGTTACAAGCTGGATGGTACGCAGTTGTTCTACGATGTTGGAACCCGACAATGGCAGATAGGCATTTGAATAGTGCGGATTCGAACTGCCTACCTCTGTCGGTTACGATATCTGATGGGCAACCGAAACGAGCGATCCATCCATTCAGTAAGGCCTTTGCGACCGTTTCCGCAGTTATGTCAGCTAAAGGTATAGCCTCAGGCCATCGCGTAAAGCGATCGACGGCTGTGAGACAATACCGAAAACCTTGGCACAAAGGTAAAGGTCCCACAAGGTCGATGTGAATGAACGCAAACCTTGATGTGGGTAATTTGAAAGAGTGTAATGGGGCGGAGACGTGCCTTGTGGTCTTTGCGCGCTGGCAAGCCAGACATGAACGGACCCACTCTTTCCTAATCCGGCAGTCTTTCCTAATCCCAGGCCACACATATCGTTCAGCAACCAACTTTGCGGACGCCATAGTACCTGGGTGACTCAAGGAGTGCAGGCTCAGGAAGATTGTCCTGCGCAACTCTTTGGGCACAAATGGTCTGGGCGTTGTAGTGCTGACGTCACAATAAATTTGAGTCTGAGAACCTGGAAGACTTACCTTTTTTAAGCGAAGCGATGTATCCCCATTCAGCAGTTGTTTCAGCTCCTGGTCTTCTTGCTGTGCTGCAGCGATCCTTTCAGCGGGCACAGGTTGAGTAATCTCCTCAATGCGCGAAAGGGTGTCCGCCACGACATTGTTCTTCCCAGAAATATGCCTGATGTCCGTTGTAAATTGGGCTATAAGGTCCAGGTGACGAAACTGTCGTGGGGAGCAGTTCTCTTTACGAGAGTGGAATGCGAAAGTGAGAGGCTTGTGGTCTGTGTAAATCACAAAGTCACGAGCCTCCACCATGTGTCTAAAATATTTGATACTCTCGTAAATGGCAAGTAGTTCGCGGTCGTAAGGAGAGTACTTAACCTGTGCCTCGCTCAGCTTCCGTGAGAAGAACGCTAGAGGCTCCCATGCTCCTGCTCTGAGCTGCTGTAGGACTGCGCCAATGGCTTTGTCGGAAGCATCCGTGACTAACGCCAGCTTAGCGTTGCAGTCAGGATGAGCCAACATTGCTGCTCGGCAGAGGCTGTCCTTGCAGTTCTGGAATGCCTCGTACTCCTCGGGTGAAAAATGAACTGGGTGTGATCCCTTAACGGAGCCAACGAGGAGAGCATTCAAATGTGTCTGGTAGGTAGCTGCGCCTGGAATGAATCGCCGGTAAAAATTTAGCATCCCAAGAAACCTGCGTAATTCTCTGACAGTTTTGGATGCTGGGAAATTTTGAATTGCCTCGACCTTCGAAGGCAGTGGACTGGTACCTTTGGTTGACACGTGACAGCCTAAGAAGTTGACCTCCGGTACTCCGAAGACACACTTAGAGCTGTTGATGACCATGCCGTATTCTCTGAGTCTGGTGAAAAGCTGACGAAGATGGTGCTCGTGGGTCTTCTGGTCTTTTGAGAAGACCAAAAAATCGTCGCAATATGCGTACGCGAAGACGAGGCCCCTGAGCATTTCATCCACGAAGCGCTGAAACGTCTGTCCGGCATTTCGAAGTCCAAACGTCATGAATGGGAATTCGAAAAGACCGAACGGCGTTGTGATCGCAGTCTTCGGGATATCCTCAAGATGTACGGGTATCTGATTGAAAGCTTTTACCAGGTCAATCTGAGAGAATACGGTACAGCCAGACAGGCTATGGGCAAAGTCCTGGATGTGCCTGATGGGGTACTGGTCAGGAATGGTTCGGGCATTCAACATCCTGTAGTCGCCACAGGGACGCCAACCGTCATCTTTTTTGGGCGCGAGGTGAAGAGGCGAAGACCAAGGTGACTCAGACGGGCGACAGGTACCGTTCTGTAACATGGCGTCGAATTCTTCCTTGGCTATTTTTAATTTATCCGGGGCCAGTCCGCGCGGTGTGCACGATACTGGTGGCCCTGGTGTAGTACGTATGGGATGTACTGTATTGTGTTTTATAGTGCGGTGTATACCGTGTGGGCGGGTGATGTCGGGAAATTCCCATAGTATGTGAGTGTATGCGGAATCACCAAGACTCACCCTCACCGAAGAGACGCCATCAGAACGACGAACAGGCAACGCCGGGGCGGAGAGCGTAGTATAGTTGTCGATGAGGCGTTGGTTCCTGCAATCAACAACTAAATTATAAAAGGATAAAAATCCACGCCTATTGTCGCCCTCGTAACGTCGGCAACAATAAATCGCCAAGCGAAATCACGGCGTAGCCCTAGGTTTAACGACACATTAACATAACCGTAGGTAGATATCGGTGTACCGTTGGCCGCACACAGTTGGTAGTTCGTTTTCGAAAGTCGCTTCGATATTGCCGATCGGGAGTAGACACAGAGGTCGCTACCGGTGTCGACCAAAAACTGCACCTTCGACCTTCGATCGGTGACAAATAAGCGACCAGCACTCGGACAATCATGGGTCGCCATCACTGATTGCCCCTCACATTTCCCGATGAGGGGTAGTCACAGGGCTTTATACACTTCTTAGCCCGGTCCCCGAAATTCTGGTGGTACCAGCACTGGGGTAACCTCCTGTAGCTGGATTGGGATCTACTTGAGGTAGAACGATGACACGTACGACTACGAGATCGTCCTCTCGGGCGCGACAATCGCTCCACCTTCTCCGCCAGCATCTCCACTTGTCTGGTTAGAGCGGCAATCTCAGACCGCGCGCTGCTACCTTGGGTGCTTGATGACGATGCGGGAGTAGTGATGGCAGATGTTGATGGTATCTGGGTTCCGACGACGTCGTGGATCCGGTCTGCCAGATCAGCCAGCTCAGCCAGATCCTGCTTGGACTGCGAAGCTATGATAGCCTGCGTACTTGCAGGTAGGCGGCTCGTCCATATAGTTCGCAGAAACTCTTCTGGTACGCCTGGACCAGCGAGGTTAAGGAGGTGGCGATAAAACTGGGAAGGCTTCCGGTCCCCTAGCTCCTCGTGCATGAGCTGCTTCACCTTTCGCTCTCGAGAAGCAGACAACCTCTTTACCAGTTCGGCTTTGAGCTTCTCGTATTTACCGCTGTCTGGAGGGTAGCTGATAATATCTTCAACCTCCGCCGCATACTGAGGATCAAGTTGCCAATAATATAATAAAACTTGGTCTCATCCGTTTTAATACTCGCTAGCGCGAACTGTGCCTCCATTTGCGCGAACCACAGCGCCGGTTTTTCGGGGTAGAACGGTGGTACGCGTACTCCAACGCGAAATGTTTCCGCTGCCGAATCACCAACATTCTGCAAGCTATGAGCTTTATCTTGCGTCATTTTCGTGTTCTTCAGGGGTCACCAATGTAGTAACGTAAATATAATATGTAGGTGTATAGAAAATAAAGTAAGTCCACAGTATACAAGTGAAGGAATGAAAGTTTATTTTGAAATTACACACACAGAAGTTACACTACAATATAGAAGGAGTAAAGTATTATGAGAATAACAATAACATAGAACAATATAAGGAGAATTAAATTAGCGCGGCGAGATAATATGATAACAGCGTTAGGACCGGGACGGTACTGCCTGCCCTCATATTGGCACATATCGTGCGGCTCGCCCGCACTCGCCGGCCGGCTGATAATAGGTTACCACTAAATAATTCAACGTACAAAATCTGTTTGTACGTTGAACATAATATTTTATATTATAAATAACATTTAATTATATATACATTAGATAATAATAAGGCATGTTCATATATATTTAATTTTTACAATGAAAGTTTTTCAACTAATAATTATAATTAAAATAACAAACACACTTAAGTTTCCTATGTCACTACAGTATTTTTTAAAGTAATAGCCTTAGAGCATATATATATATAAATATATAGAGGGAGTGTTGAACGAGCGGAAAGCGTGATCAGAGTAGAAAGTGAGAGAGCCTGTTGTGATGACTGATTTGGTGGGAAATACACCAACCAATCAGAAGCTTGCGCGAGAGAGACAGACTCTAACTAAAATCAGTCTCTCTCTCTCTCTACTCCGATCACGCTTTCCGCTTGATCAGAACTCCCTTATGTATATATGCTCTAAGGTAATAGCTGTCTAAATGATTCTACTCTGCCTGGAACCTGAAAGCATGAGCTAAATTCAAGAGTAGTAGTCACCGTACTCGTTTCGAATGTGGACCATGCAACGTGGTGATCTACACTATGGCAGCTTTTTCACGCCATCTTAAATGACCCGGGATCATTATGGAATGGAAACTCCTGCTCTGGTTCCAGGCAGGCTGAGTTCCAGGTTTTGATTGATTGGCACAGGAAGCAGGCACTGCAGACTGCATCTTGGTCAAGAAGGCAGGAGTACCTGAAACTAGCACGTCAAGCTAAATAAATTTGCTTTAAAATTAGTCGCAGAGTCTTACCCAGCCATCTCAAAGCCAATGTCTCGAAAGTGGTTTCTATCCTTCGTGGAGATCACCCGGTGCAGGTGGTGATAGGAATCCAACTTCTTCACAGGATCTTCTATAGCATTTTCATCTGCATCATCATCTCTTCTCGACTTGTATCGTAATCCCATTCTGTAGATTGTAGAAGAAACACTATTTAACTGACTTAAAAAAAGGAGGAGGTTCTCAATTCTACTGTATTTTTTTATGTCTGTTACTTCAGAACTTTCGAGTGAGTGAACCGAATTTGTTGATTCTTTTTTTTTTGTAAGCTGGTGCTTCTAGGGTGGTTCCATTTAATTTTGGTCTAATATTTTTTATGGACTATGCTGGCAAACGTGCAGACGTATCGCCTGATGGTAAGCGATTACCGCCGCCGATGGACACTCGCAACACCAGAGGCGTCATAAGTGCGTTGCCAGCCTTTGGGGTATGGGCCTCCGGTATCCTCACCCACTCGGTGAAACGCAGCGCAAGCGCTATTTCACACCGGTTTTCTGTGAGGCCGTGGTTTCACTTCGGTCGAGCCGGCCCATTCATGCTGAAGCGTGGCTCTCCCACGGGATAGTAGGTTTCAAGAATACGAAGTGTCACCAACCCGTGGGTATCGTAAGAGTCGACTAAAAAAGTGAACTACGCAGGACAAAATCACTGCAAAGAGATAGGACTTGGAGGAAAACTTGAAACAAACTATTAAAACCACCTCAATAGTCGGTCTAAACGGAACCCTACAATTAGGCGGACTCGGACCATATGATTTCGTCAGGCCACCGAACCGACACCGCACATAACTAGGCCTTATCGTGACAGAGGCCAAAGCCTTCACATTTGCTCGCAAAAACGATGGCATGACGTTCTCGAGTGGTGACCAGTAGTGACCACATACCAGAAGAAGGGGCGTAGGTACCTCCATACGAGGTAGTCTGACGACCTGGTGTAAGTTCAAACCTTCAAGAAAAGAGCGTACTTCTTCTTAAAAGGCTGGCAGCGCACTTGTGACGCCTCTTGTGTTGCGGATATGCGGGCGGCGGTATTCACTTACCATCAGGCGACACGTCTGCTCGTTTGCCCTCTATTCAATAAAAAAAAAGTCGACGTGAGCCGTTGGATGCCGACAGCACAGGACAGATTACTGTGGCAAACCTTGGAGGAGGCTTTTAGGTGTTCATGACAACCGGGACCGACGGCTTAACGTGCTTTCCGAAGCACGGCTGTGAAATAACGCCCGGCAGTGGACGGCTTTAGATAATTCTGATGCTAATAGAACTTACAAAGGCGTGGTCTGAGTAGTCGTCACACTGTCTTTGGTATACCCCAAACTGTCTGCCACTTTTCGCGCCAATTTATTTTCTATATACTGCATCGTTTGAACAATTACTTCTTCTACATGGACGTTCATATCCTGGTACTAGAAACAAACAATAAGTATGTGTAAAAGGCAAGGAGAGGTAAAGAGGAGACAATATATACGAGTAAACTTGTATACATGGATGTACGACTATTTTTAGGTAGGCCATGTTGATTTCAGCACGAACGGGCCGGCTCCACAAAAGACCAATCTAAAGTGACAGCATTCATGCTGTCATGTTTCGTTGATGATCGTGAGACAGGAGGCCCAATGATGCAGAAGCATCTCAATAGGCCGCCATCGTGTGGGTCACCATGATGCAGTTGCATTGTCTGAATTCGCAAAAAGTATTGTTACGTGCTAGGGTTCGAGGAGTTTGAGAAATAAACCTTCTGACGTGTAAAAGAGACTTTATTAAAGACACTCTTAAAATCACAATATCACTTAAAATAACAATCTTTAATTGATGCCGAAGTCGCTAGATTATCACTGATATCACTCCCAATATTTATCGCACTGTAGCTCAAACTGAACTGAACTGCGGCCCGCGAGAGTTCATATTTATTACTATTACTAGAGCATTGTAGAAACGACTCGTACATACGGGGTCATTAACCGTACAAAGGACGCGCACACCGGCGAGATCGCTGGAAGCAACAATCAATCGATTTTCGATACTATGTATGTATATCGATGTAAGGTTCAATATTCCGTGTCTCAGGAGATCAACGAGAATCTTCTCGAACGAAGTTCGCGAATAATCTTTCTTCGTAAAGTTTGGTGACCGCCACTTTTGGTTTTTGCTCATACTTTCCACCAGAAAGAGTAGAGTCATTTTGGCATGCTCATACATAAAAAAACCATTAGATAGACGTACAGAACAAAACTATACAGGAGTTTTGTTTTTGCCATTTTGGCTGCTGTAACCTAAAAACAAAGTTTAGCTTCGTTCCAATGTTCAACTTTTACCTTATCGTATAAGATTTTCAAATACTCAGCAGTCCTTCTGAAGCGACGTAAAACGGACATGGAGTCTTCGCCATAGAGTCTCATGGATTCAGCTTCGATGTCGTATTTTCTAGATCTTGCTAGAGGGAAAGCTGAAATTACAATTATTTTTTTATGGGATAGGCAGGCAAACTAGCAGACGTTTCGCCTGATGGTAAGTGATTACCGCCGCCTATGGACACCTGCAACATCAGAGTGCGTTGCCGGCCTTTAGAGGGATGGGGGTGGAGGGGAGATAATGGGAGGGGGATTGGGGTATGAGCCTCCGGTATCCTCAATCACTCGGTAAAACACAGCGCAAGCACTATTTCACACCGATTGTCTGTGAGGTCGTGGTATCACTCCGGTCGAGCCGGCCCATTCATGCCGAAGCGTGGCTCTCCCAAAGAAAAAAATACGGATTAACAGAGTTTTACCACCACTAGTCATCCGATAGCTTTTAATGGGACTAATTCCTCCCATACCCCCCCACTGCTACTCCTGTATACCAGGATCATTGCAACTTAGTGAGATGTTTTTTCACACCTCGCTTATAGGACTCGGGATCATTGTGGCAAGGTAACACGTGCGCTGGTAGTGACTTCCAAGTTTTGAGTGCTCGGCACAGGAAGGTAGAGCCGAACCGTTTAGTTTGAGAGCGTATGTCTAACATTCTAATGCGGTCACTTCCAATGCCACCACGTGTAGTCGTGTAGAGGAAGGGAGAAAGTGTGTGGGGAAGTTGGAAAAGCTCGTCAGAACACTCTCCATGATGAAGGCGATAGAGGATTGTCGTAAAGGTGATATCTTTTCGCAATTGCAGAGTCTTAAGGTCGGTAGCTTATACACCACTGGAAAGCACCCTGTTACAAATAATATCTACTCCAAGGGTAAAGTAGACCATTACATTGTGTATAGTGCAAACTGCTCTCCACCGATCGAGAGCAGACAGTAGGTACTATGCGAATCCATAGCAAAAGTGAGAACAGTACTCCACGCAGAAGCGAACCTGGATCTTATAAGAAATTTGGGTGTTTTCAAAGTACAATATGCAAAAAAAATTACAAAAGAAGTTTATAAGTATTCTTTCAGTCAATCCAGCTTTCAAAGTAGGTACAAGCTTTGCTTAGTTTGGGACTAGATGGCATTGATATCCGATATATTTATTTCTTATTTAAATTACTCACCAAATATTATTATGTAACATATTGTTATATAAAAATTCAACAACATTTCAATATATTTATTTCTTAGACTACAACATTTCTAAAATTTTATTGCTCGGAGGTAATAAAAATTATGAAATGTTATAGTTATTACTTTTATATAAATACTAGTTGTTGCCCGCGGCGCCGCCCGCGTATATATCGGTTATCGCGGCAAATAGTGGCCTATGTGTTATTCTGATATATAAGCTGTATTACTGTAAAGTTTCATCCAAATCCGTTCAGAAGTTTTTGCGTGAAAGAGTAACAAACATCCATCCATCCATACTTACAAACTTTTATAATATTAGTAGGATAGTGGGCCAAACGACGACAACTTCTCAAGGTAGCATAGCCACACTGAATTCAGTACGGTTGGTACGGCTCGGCCGGGGCGGTACTACCCTCTCACAGAAAATCAACGTAAAATGACCACGTTCGTGCTGTCGTGTTTCGTTGGTGAGTGCGAGACCGGAGGCCCAAATAGTCTAGTCAACAAGTTCCATACTTGTTGACTAGACTAAAAGATGCAGCAGCATCACTAGGCCGCCATGGTGTGGGTCGCCATACTGCATTGTCTGCATTCGCAGTGAGTATGGCGACCAATACTCTTGGATTCTGCTTATGCTTTCCATCAGGCAGAGTAGAGTCATTTTGGCGGGCCATACATAAAAAAAAAAAAAAAAAAAGATCAACCTAAAGTGACAGCATTCGTCGGTGAGTGCGAGACTGGGGGCCTTCGCAATGAGTGTGGTGACCACTACTCTTGGATACTGTCCATGCTTTCCATCAGGTAGAGTAGATGTCACTATGACAGGCTCATACACAAAAAAATAATCATGGACATCGAAACTCAAACAACAAATTTTAGCAAGTAATTTATTCAATTTTATTATTCCTTATTTTTTCAAGTTTCAACTTCTTTAGCGGCGTTGTGCACTTTTTTGGGATGGGTAAAAAAAAAAAATCGCATCAGAAACTTGAGTCAGGACACGTGATCTGATCGAATATTCGTAAGACGGAGGCGTGGCGTAAGAGAGTAAGCAATATCCCCCTCTCCTTCTACCGCGCGGCGAAAATGTATGCCTGCTCCTGCTGTTTCGTTTAAGCGGCGCAGGGTGCGACTGTGCGTGTTTGTTAACCCGCTTCTCTCGGGTTACATGTTTATAAATACTGTACAGCATTAACCTATGTTTTTATAACATCACAATAAGCATTTCTGTTGTTATCGGTTCTCAAGGAATATTAAAGGCAAAGCAAGACATAGATTAGTAAAGCATCGTTCATTGTATTTAATAAATATAGGAAATTAAAAATAAAAATCAAATCGAAAATGCACAACGTTAATGTTCAAGTTTTCACTTCTGCTGGCACTCCCGGAGTGCAACCCGTTTTTTTTTTCAATTTAAGCGGCTACTGGCACCAGCCTGTTCCCTTCTCTCAACCCTGACTCCACAGCACCATTCACAGTAGAGTAGTGTATGCTGTTGGTAGCTTCACCAGCGAAGAGAACTCGAGGGGTTCCGCTGCTGTCTACGAGGGGTTCTGCTAAATCCGCGCGAATGTTCGCCGGCTGCGGTGGATGCAGGTTGTTGAACGAATAAGTTCCTCTGGTATATGGGTTCGTGAACCAGCTAGTTCTGAAAATAATAAATGAAATTATAACCTCTAAAACATATTTAGATACTCTTTTGTATATTATATGACTAAATTATCTATGGCAATCCACATCATGGTATAACATAATGCTTCGCCAGGTATGGCATTCCGAGACACAGTGACGAAACAGAGAAACCGACATGACGTCATAATCGCTATCGCTGGTTCTGGTTGGTTCATTTCGTGTTATTTTGCTATGAAGTGGTAACTGGATAGTGACGTCACACCGTGTCGCTCTCGGAATGCGAGACCTTGTTTTCTTAGACCATGATCCACATGATAATAACTTCATGCATCTCACACACGGTCTGGTCTCCAACTACCAACTAGACAGAGCCTGTACTATGGTAACCAGGCTGCTGATAAATATACCTACTTATATTATTTTATCTGGGATACCACTAGTATTACTATATACGTTCATGTTATAGAGACACAGACAAATGACACTAACCACCCACTTGAATCACTTTATATATTACTGAAAACTGCACTGAAATCCTTTGAGTAGTTAAAAAAGCGGCCAAGTGCGAGTCGGACTCGCCCATGAAGGGTTCCGCAGCAGCAAGTAACATAATATAATTTTTATTTTATTTTTATATTTGTGTTGATTGAATGAAAGGTAAATTGCAGTTTACGATTTATGACGTATTTAAAAAAAAACTACTTACTAGATTTCGTTCAAACAAATTTTCGTTGGAAGTTTGCATGGTAATGTACATCATATATTTTTTTTAGATTTATCATTCTCTTATTTTAGAAGTTACAGGGGGGGGGGGGACACATTTTACCACTTTGGAAGTGTCTCTCGCGCAAACTATTCAGTTTAGAAAAAAAATATATTAGAAACCTCAATATCATTTTCGAAGACCTATTCATAAATACCCCACACAAATGGGTTTGATGAAAAAAAAAATTTTGAGTTTTAGTTCTAAGTACGGGGACCCCCAAAAATTATTGTTTTTTTCTATTTTTGTGTGAAAATCTTAATGTGGTTCACAGAATACATCTACTTACCAAGTTTCAACATTATAGGTCTTATAGTTTCGGAATAAAGTGGCTGTGACATACGGACAGACAGACATGACGAATCTTTTTAGGGTTCCGTTTTTTGCCTTTGGCACGGAACCCTAAAAAGATCTAATTGAACAGACACCGAAAGCGACTTCATTTTTAACCCCAGACGCAAAAAGAGGGTGTCATAACTTTGCCATCGATGTCTGTCTGTCTGTGTGTGTGTGTCTGTCTGAGGCATACGTAGCCCTCAAACGGATGGACCGATTTCGATTCGGTTTCTTTCATTTGAAAGCCAGTTTCGTTGTAGTGGTTCTTAGCTATGTTTGGTTAATATTGGTCCAGCAGTGTAAGAGTATCAGCTCTCTTCCAAAATGATGTAAGTCATTTTTGTCGTATGATTACTCGATTAAGTGCTTCACGCGTTCCAGTATAATCGTTATGACAGTTAATTGATAACTTTGACCTGATGCTGCGTAGGCCTGTATGTCGGTTATCGCGGCAAATTGTAGCCTTTGTGTTATTCTGATGTATAAGCTATATTACTGTAAAGTTTCATCCAAATTCGTTTAGTAGTTTTTGCGTGAAAGAGGAAGAATCATCCATCCATCCATCCATACTCACAAACTTTCGCGTTTATAATATTAGTATAGATAAACTAAGTGAAGATAAAGAAGTAGGATTTAACTTACTTAATCATTTTAATGGGTTCCGTTACATCTTTGTTTTTGCCCATGAATCGTCTGATCAGCGCCATCGCCTTGTTCTTGACCTCGGCGTCAGGTAATGACTCTATCTAAAATGTGGATTAAAATACACATTATTATTATTGCTTTTATTAAATTCAAAACCAAGCAACGTGGAAAAACACTGAATACGATAAGACACTTAGGTATGCGTTATCAATTTGAAATTATATCAATACTAGTTGTTGCCCGCGGCTCCGCCCGCGTGTATGTCAGTTATTGCGGCAAATAGTAGCCTATGTGTTATGCTATATTACTGTAAAGTATCATCCAAATCCGTTCAGTAGTTTTTGCGTGAAAGAGTAACAAACATTCATCCATCCATCCATACTTGTGTTTAAAGAATTTTATTTTCTCATAAGAACTTACAGTTCACTTAGAATGAGATACATAGCATTATCTTATGACTAATACATTATTCACCTTTCAGCGTATTGGAAGTTACAATGTACATGAACAAACATATTTCTTTAGCCCGCCTTTAAATACATTTAGGGCCGGTTTTTCAATCCGCAGTTAAACGGTCTAATAACTAACAAGGGAATAAATGTATCCAGCTCTTTAACAAGCGAATAAACTTTTTGTGTTTTTCAATCGGGAGTAAACAGTCAGATAGTTACTTGATGGTCCTTCACAGCTATGTTCACTGTAATCATGCGCAAGTGAGATGCAGCTATACAGGTAGTCACACGTTAGATAAGGACCAGAAACTTTTAGACAACATTCAAGTTGACTGTTCTTTTTCTATTTCTTTTTGTCTTTTTTTATGATTGGCGGTTTGGGATATTTAATTAAATGAAATGAAAGCATTCGATTATAATTATTATTTGTTTATAATAGATGTAGTAAATAATAATTTAGTAAAAAGTCGTTTATGATATTCCTGTAGTAGAGTCCATAACAATTTATTGAAATCAAAATTTATAAAAATGAAATGCCGGGTTTGCGGGTGGTGCATAGTAATTTTTTAAACGGGTGTTTCTACGTTTAATAAATATGTGTTTAAAAGTAAAAAGTATATTTGTATTTATGTCAGTTCTCTGTACCTATTGGTGACGAGCAGATTCCCTAGCGGCAAGTCGCAGAACTAACGTATGACAGATAAAAATACGTATACACGTTAACATTCCACTTTTAGAATACTATTTACCCTCACGAAGTGGTCCTAAAGTATTTTTTTTACTACTCTGTAGACGTCTATCAATGAAATCATTGTAGAAAGAATTTAAATGGTGACGAGCAGATTCCCTAGCGGCAAGTCGCAGAACTAACGTATGACAGATAAAAATACGTAACCACGTTAACATTCCACTTTTAAAATACGTATTTTTTACTTCTCCGTAGACGTCTATCAATGAAACAATAACAATGCACTCGCTCTGTACATTAAACTGCCAGGTAGAAGTGTCTGTCATACGTTAGTTCCGCAAACGGCCACTAGGGAAATCTTCTCGTTACCAATAGTACAAGCTCTGTTTTGTTTCGAACTAGATAGCAGTGTGTGAAATAAAAAATCTTCATCTTCTCTATAGTATCTATAATCTATATTTCTCTAATAACCCTTTTTACCTCAGAACAAAAAGTCAATCGAGTCAAAAACATCCATAATCTATCAAATATTCAATAACGACAACGTACTTAAACTTTACCACAAATAGGTACAAGAGAAATACACAACGTCAAATCACTATTCTACAGAATAAAACACTAACTGAGGTTTGAAAGCACAGATAAAGTTATCAGTCAGATTACAGCTTTATTCGTCTGATAACTGATGTCTGACTATTGAAAGACCCAAACTTACGCTAACTGAGGAATAAATGCTATTTGACTGTTTATCTGACTATTGAAAAACCGGCCCTTAAACTGTCACATTCCTTTAATTCATTCGGCAGTCTATTATACAGCTGCTATTATACTTACAAACTATCGCGTTTATAATATTAGTAGGATATAAGTTGTGATTTGGCAACATTACAAACACACATCTACTTTCAGCGCTGCTAAAAATACCAAAGATCTACAAATTATTGGATGCCCACTAGGCCGCTATGGCGTGGGTCACCATGTTGCATTGTCTGCATTCGCAATAAGTATGGTGATCACTACTCTTAGATTCTGCTCATGCTTTCCGTCAGGCTGAGAAGAGTCACTTTGTAGGCTCATAGATAAAAAAATATAATTAATAATCTTATAAAAGACTTTTTAATAGGTATATATAGGCAATAGCTAATCCTGAGTAATATAAATATATCGGACATCTGACACACACATCCTTACAAACTTTCGCATTTATAATATTAGTAATATTATAAATGCGAAAGTTTGTAAGGATGTGTGTTTGTTGCTCTTTCACGCAAAAACTACTGAACGGATTTTCATGAGACTTTGCAGTATTACAGCTTAGACTTCGAAATAACATACCTAATAAGTTAAAATTTATAGAGATTTTTTAAATTTTAATACCGACATAAACGGCCGCGGGCAAAAGCTAGTTTAATATAATACTGATATGCTTCTTTTGTAATACATACATACAAAACACCCAAATTCCGATAAAATGACCCGGGAATCAAGCTCATCCGTCGTATAATCCGCCCGTCCGTCAAGGCCGTCAAATTGTTCAAAGAAACTAAGTAACACAAATTTACTAACCAATTTAGTTCTATCACCGCTACTCCAAAGCGTCATAGCATTTCTATTTCCCATAGAGATCGTAGCTCCAGATATACCATATGTCCAATCATCTTCTAATCCCTTAGTATCTTCCTTCTTCCAAAGGAAACTAATGGAATCGCTGTCGTGATGGCCCCACCACTGGTTTGGGAATAAAAATATAATTTTCCCAATTAAACCCATGGCTATATCCTTTATGGCTGTTATTTTTGATTGCGGCAATTTTGGGGAGAATAGATCGTTGTATCTGAAAAAAAAACATTGTATGTATTATTAGCTGTGTGTTACCCTGTTGTTGAAACTAGTCTAAGGAAAGTAGCTAGTTACTTCTTATATTAGCAGCTATCTGTCAGTGAAAATCCTGACAACATCGGCCTAGCCGTATCAGAGATTAGCCGGAAAAATGTTTTTCATGTAAACACCGTATAGACTTTCATATGCATTTAGTGAAAAGCTGTTAATTTGAAACAAAAAACAGATAACTCAATTTTTATTTATTTGTATAGATATTCAATTTTCAAATGCTAGTTTTTGTTACTAGAGCTACGCTGATGTGATTGGCTTTCTGTATCCTCACTCACTCGCTGAAACACAGCGCAAGCACTATTTCACACCGGTTTTCTGTGAGGTCGTGGTATCACTCCGGTCGAGCTGGCCCATTCATGCCAAAGTGTGGCTTTCACACGGTAGCCTTAGACTTGGTCCATTCATTGAAATAAATTAAATTAAAAAGCAGTTTAAAAACAAGCTTTTACTGGAATGCCTCGAGACGAATTAACCGAGTCCAAACTCGATGATGTTGCGACGTTTCTTTACAGAGTTCCTATGACCACGTTCCAGCTCCAGCATCCGATCAGCTACATGTCATTATAATATAATATTGTCGCGCTGTTTACATTTGCTTGCAAAAATTCAGCAAAATCGATTCAAGAAATCTGCTTCAAAATTGCGTTGCAAGATTCCACCTAAACATACAAGCATACATACCTACATACATACATTGCAAGTTAAAAATAAAAAAAACCTTGTAATAAATTAATTCAGCTGTTTAACCGTCAAAACGTAACAGACAGTTACTTTCAAATTTATAACATTAGTATGAATTAAAACAAATACCTTTCTTTCAGGACACCCAGTGATACTGTCACAATGACATTTTTAGCCTTGTAAGTGGTTCCATCCTTGCAGGTTACCTCCACATCTTGGGCAGGGTCCTGAGGGTATGTGATCTTGGTGACCTCCTTCTCCAGTTGGATGTTTAACGACGGGTAGCCAGGACCACCTTTATATGTGTTCTGCAAAAAATGGCTCAGTGTACATTCCGAAACCCACAAGTATTTTTTTAAGTGGTGTGTGTAGTGGGGTTATATCTCTACCCGCGCATGTGACGGATATTGCGGTAAAATCCTGTATCCTTGCCTAATAATCAAAGTAGCCCTATTACAAAAGTAAGTAATTTTCGTAAACAACATAGGACAACACTACTGTAAAGAGAAGGAAGACTTGGCTCTGTGGAGGAACGGGTCACGTGTCCCTCCATCCAACATAAGGGGAGGACCCTCCAACCAGGCGAGGTGATCATGCCTGGCAAGCCACGGCCCAATGGTTGATGTTGGGATGTTGTTTACGAGTATATGATAATCGGCGCGAGAACTTCCATGGCGCGATCCAGAGAGGCCTATGTCCAGCAGTGGAGTTTCCCCCAAAACTGTTTCTCTATCATTACTGTGGCGGCCTCCACATACAGCGTAACAACAACATAACATACTACAGCGCCATCTACCGAAGATACTACTACTACGACTACGGAGTAACGAAGGAAACTAAGAAACTACCAACCCTGAATCGCGCAATGAAAGTTCTCGCGCCAGTTAACATATATACAACATCCCAAGATGAACCGTCGGGCAGTTGGCCGCCAGGCATGATCACCTCGCCTGGTCGGAGGATCCTCCCTTTGAGTTGGAGGGACATGACACTCGTTCCTCCACAATTACCATTCTGCCCTCTCCCTAAAGCATCCCCTTTCAGAGACAACAAGACGAAGAATCACATAACAAAGTCCCAGGTACACAGATGTTCTAAGGAAGTCTATCAAATCGAATCTACTTACACATACTGTTAGCTCCTAACGCTACGCTATAGCCGTTCAACTGCGTGAGGATCCCAAGAGCATGAGACAGCTGGGTGACCAGAAATATCATGTTTTGAGTATGATATATGGGAGTATTGTCCATCACTGGACAATTAGTCTCTTGAAGATGAATAGAAAAGTGACTTACCAGTAAAATATCAAAAAGGGTCTTGTAACCGTTTTTGTTCCAGCTTAAATGCTGGTCTCCTTCCAGGTCTTCGTATGTGTTTTGTGATGAGACCTCGTTCCAGTTGTCAGAGCCCTCGTAGCTGCTCATCATCAGGTCCATGGAGTGGAAGAAAGTTTCCAAAAAGTCTTTGTCGTTTAACAAATCTGGGTGATGCGCTGTGATATACTCTGTAACCCTGGGGATGAAAAAGAATGGACATCATTTTAGGCCACAAAAGCTTCAAAACAATAATAATAGACTTTCGGACATCTGACACACAATTACATCTAGTTTCAAACTAAGCAGAGCTTGTAGTATGAAAGCTAGATTGAATACTTTATTTTTTTAAATACATTAAACATATTATAACAATAATTATTTTTACGGGAATTAACGCGATCACTTATTAAAAGGTATTACATACCTCTGATGCCGCTGAGCCAGTCAGCCTGTGACCACGGCCGGTGCAACCTGGTCGAAACGTCAGGCAAATCAGAGGTATGTAATACCTTTTAATAAGTGATCGCGTTAATTCCCGTAAAAATAATTATTGTTATATCATGGAACGCGAAAGTTTAAAAGTGATTAAACATATTATTATTCGACTTCTAAAAAGGAGGAGGTTCTCAATTTCATTGCATTTTTTATGTTTGTTACGTCAGAACTTTTATCTGGATGAATGGATTTTGATGTTTCTTTATTTTATTTGAAAGATGGTGCTTCCCATGTGGTCCCATTTTTAAATTGGTCCAGTTCTTGACGTCGGTTTTTGTTTGTTAAAATTTTATGATTATACATAGGCAACACCCAGATTTCGAAAGAAATATTTGCAGATAGTACAAATATTTGGTCCAACCCGGAAATCAAACCTGAGACCTCAAGCACAGCAGTCGCAAAGGCTCTAGCATTGCACCACCGAGCCTGTCAAATATACGAAATCATATAGCAACACTGTAGGGAGTACACTGTTTTATCACAGAATATATTTATGTGTGTGTGATATTTTGTTTTGTTTTAATTGTTATGTGTGAGTTCGTAATGAGAGGCGTTTGTTTTTACACGCGAGTAACTTTCTGGGACAGTGTCGCTTGACGCATAACTTGTACGTGAATGTCGGGCGATTAGTCTCCGCAACATGTCCCCTAGTGAAAACGCGCCTTAAGGCCATGTTCAGATGACGAGCGCTCAACGCGCGTTTTGCTAACGTAACGTTAGCAACTTCATCTAAAAACGCGCGTTAGCATGTGTACTCCTAGAACAAATTACATGTAGTTGTAAACGCGAGTTAGCAAAACGCGCGGTGAACGCTCGTCATCTGAACATGGGCTAAGGGTTCTCGCCCACGGCGACTTTTTGCGCGATTGGCGATGCAGCAGCGAGCCTGTCGCGCGTTCGCATTGATAGAGTCGCGATGTGGTTGCGCTTCTGTCGCGCTGCAAACGCGATTCAGTAACCCACCGCGCCACCCTTCCTCCATTCTTCCCTCGATGTCGTCCGACACGGTCGCGCTTTGCATCGATATAGTCGCGATGCTGTAGCGCGTTGGCATCGCTTCTGTAGCGCGTTGCAAACGCTACTGAACCGCGTTAGTAGCGATGCAAAATGTGCATGTGTGAAGATGTCCCCGCAACAAATGACAGAGTGTTTTGTATCGGGAATTGACGCTATGGGTACTCCTATTTGTTCCATGGCCAATGTTGCTCTTTGGTTTGTCACAGTTGCTATGCAAATATTTTTGGCAGCCATTACTGTTAGTTCGAACCTTTAAAAGTACGACAAAAGTCTTTCGTCAGAACTTCGATATAAACTAGTATATAGTATGTGGTGGTCGGTATTACTTTTTTATCACGCGTTGTCCTTCAGACTCGGGCTCCACTGTGGACTCGAAGGCTGCAGCTATAGTTACGTTTATCAGCTCATTAATTAGACCTTTCTCAGGCAGCGATCCATCAGACCTGGAAAATAAAGTAGATTTACTTGTCAAGAAGATAATAAAAAAGAGAGAAGAACGGAGAAGTAAAAAGATACTGACATTTTTTTAAGCTATTGCACAGCTTTTATCGCGGGCTTTGAGCGTGGTGACCGAATCAAGAAATTCCGTAACGAAAATAAAACCTAACACCCGAAGCTCGCACGGATCGCGACGAGCAGCTCCGAACGACGAATCAACGAATCTGTCAGCCTCGTTTAAAAGAATAGTTAACTCCGGTTTCCTGTGAGACTTTGACGTCACTCCGAAGAAATACTACCTGCGAAAGCCCACCTTGAGATTGTAAAACACTTATACAAATAACCAAATTGAGGACGGGTAACGTAGTGATTTAAGAGTCACCACGCCATTTTCTACTGCATTGAGTGTTTTGGGTTCAAACCTCACATAGGACAAAACTTTGATCAACAACTTCGGGTGTGAGGTTTTATTTGTGTTACGGAATTTTTTTGATTAGGTCGCCGCACTCAAAGGCCTCAAAGCCCGCGATAAAAGCTATGCAATAGCTTAAAAATATTACACTGCTCTCAAAAGAAATACATTTTCCCCGATTTGATCATTGATGTTCCGCTCTTAGAGAGCATAAAAGCTTCTTCTTTAATTGAACTAAACAAACAAACACTTCAGCTTTATAGTATTAGTGTAGATGTTACCTGTATACTTCGAAATTGGTGTTTTGAGAGAGTATTGTTACGTTGTTTTTTAATGCGAGGTCGTAAACAGGATTGGGGCGTTCTCCGTGGATCCTGGAAAAAGAAATGAGATAATAAACTCTTAAAACCATTACTAAAAGCCAGAAAGATATGTCTTTCAACAAAAATGCTGAAGTTTGTGCTTAAATATTGGCGAGACGAGCTAGCGTCGGAATCGGACGATCGTCAAAATGCTTATGCCTAAAAATCGGTCTCCTACAAAGACACCTATTAGATATTATTTTAGGCGGTTTGTTAACTACGTTTTATGGACAAGTATTGATTTAAAAAGAAAAAACGAGTCAGGTTACTGGAATCCAAACATTTTTCTCTGACACAGATAAACATTCTGACTCTTGGCGGGGCCCAAGCGCCAGAATGAGTCAGAATAAGTCCAGCCACTCAGTGACAGATCACCTGTTTTTGAAGTGTAAACTTTTTTATGTGCGTTGATTACTTTTTGGGTGTACTAAAATCATGGAACTCGCGTTATCGTCACCGAACACTTTCCATGAGCTATCTGTATACTGTGTGTATTTGTGTCCTTTCTAGTGAACAAAAGGCGTGAAACTTGTGTCATCTTCACCGCACGCTTCCTTGACGATACAATTCACAATTACTTTATCTTCACTTCTATCGGCAGTCACTGAAGACTGCCCCCGCATTTTTAAGTATACACACATCTCAAACTGTCTCGTAATTCCTCACTTTTAGTTAAATCTCGATTTTACAGCTCATAATATTTTCACACCAAAGGCTTAGTATAATAATCGTACCTAAGGAGTACCTAAACTCCAAAAATCGAGAGCAATATTACAGCTACTTACCATTCTGCACCTACTTCTACCAAACCGTCGCCTAAAGGAACGGTATATATTCTGCCCCCAATTCTGTTCTGTGCTTCAAGACCTAGAACCTTCTTGCCAGCCTTGCCGAGAACTGACGCAGCAGCACACCCTGACGCTCCCATTCCTACGATTATTGTATCGTAGACCGGTTCCACGCTGTACACAGAAACGGTGTTGTATATTTGATTGTAAATGGTGGATCAGGGAACATGAGTTAACACAATGCAAAATTTAGCAATCCTAGCTAGGTTAATCCAATGATGCAGAAGCATCACTAGGCCGCCATGTTGTGGGTCACCATGCTGCATTGTTACATTGTCTGCATTCACAATGAGTATGGTGACCACCACTCTTGGATTCTGTTTATGCTTTCCATCAGGCAGAGTAGAGACATTTTGGCAGGGCCAAATATGAAAAAAACAGGCAAGCTAGTAATACAAGGAACAGTACATTTCAGCATGGTTGGGCCGGATCGACCGAGGCGGTACTACCCTCTCAGACAAGACTTCAAATGATAGCATTTGTGCTGTTGTGTTTCGTTGGTGAGTGCAGGACCGGAGGCTAATGATGCAGAAGCATCTCGCTAGGCCGTCATAGCATAGGTCACCATGCTGCATTATCTGTGCAACAAGAGTGGTGGGGGTTGGAATCCTTTGACTTTACTCATTCAGTATAAAAAAATACCAGAAGCGCATAACTGTAAAGAGTTAATAGTACAACGTATCTAAATCTCTACAACACGACAGCACTAATGTTGTCATTTTAGGCAGATCTTCTGTGCGAGGGTAGTACCGCCCCGGTCGAGCCGGCCCAACCGTGCTGAAATCAGCGTGGCTCTACTACCTTGAAACCAAAAACCCAGTTAATCTATATATTTTTGTATGTGATATCATAGTTTTGGACTTTTGTGACCGTTAGCAACAGTCAAACTAACAATAGCCTAATTATTATGTCTAAAACAATATGTCAAAGGTCATATTCACGCGATATTATGTATATTAATGAAACAATGTTTATCAAATATATAAAGAATATATATTATATGTTTACGCATGTAACTTTATCATTTGGCCTGAACTTGACATCAGAATCTGTAATCAACAGTTTGCTAGATAATTTACATAAATACAGGCACACCTATGTATCCTCAAAGGCAGAAGTGTACTATTTTTACTACTAACTGTCTTTAAAGTCCACTGCTGGACTCTCCTTCAAAAGGCTTACTATACCACGCTGGCCAGACGGGTTGGTGTTGGTTTTGATTTAAGATCTTTCTCTTTGTAGTGCTGTTGTCCTGGTAGTTAGATCCCTTAGTCGTACGATACCTACGGGTGAATAGGGGTGGTGATACGCCTTATTCTTTATCCGTCAACACACGGACATTCATTCATTGATAAAATAAGTAACTATGAAACGATCTAATACTCATCGATAACATTTAACATAATTTTTTTTTTTATGGAATTTTAGTCAAACGAACAGGCGTATCACCTGGTGGTAAGTGATTAGGCCCATGGAGACCCACAACACCAGAAGCGTCTCAAGTGCGTTGCCGGTCTTTCGGGGATGGGGAAGGGGATTGGGGGAGGGGTTGGGGTATGGGCCTCCGGTATCCTCATTCACTCGGTGAAACACAGCGCAAGCTCTGTTTCACACGGGTTTTCGGTGAGGCAGTGGTTTACTATGTTGTTCAGACCACACAGACGTAGAACAATCATTTATGGATAAAACAGAGTGTTGTCTACAAGGGCTAGTATAATTATAATATACTTAAAACATAAAATAAACAATATGAAAACTACCAAGACAACAGCACTGCAAAGAGAAGAAAAACTATGTTATTAAAAATAATGTGTGGCTTTCTATTGGTGATTCAACTTTAAAAATCGGTTCAGTAGATCCAGAGACCCCCTCAAACCTTTCAAACTTTACCTCTTTATACTCTTACGCTTATACGAATCTTCAATAATTGCCAAATTGACTCAAATGTCTTAACTTAAACCAGTTTAAACGTAAGTTATTATTCGACTTAATTTTATGCAAATGTTACTTTACTACTAACGATTTTTTAAGTGATAAAGATGTATTATAAATGCTACTGTCTAGACCTAAAATACATATAACTATAATGCTATTGTCTAGGACTAAGATTAGTTTATAAGATTTAAAATTTGTACACCAATATTTCTTTCTATTAGCTTATTTAACTTCGCGCCTAGCGCCCGCGTTTTTCGGTTGTCACGATAAAAAGTATATGTTCTTCCTCAAGAATCAAAGTATCTCCATGCTAAGTTTCATCGAAATAGTACGTCAGCTTTAGCTGTGAAAGCATAACTCACCGACAGATAGAGTTACTGTCGAATTTATAATGTTAATAGAGATAGAACAGATGATAATATAGTTAATTCACTTACGGATTAGAATTCCCGATGGCGGCAAGCGCCAACAAAAGCACTGTTCGTATTAACATCGCTGGATCGTCACTGAGTCTGTGTAGTACGATACAATCATATTTATAGACCACAATTTATCTTCATCTATCTCGAGCCCACCATTTTATAGAGTTTTATAATATATATTAAAAGTCTGCGTGAGCGAAGCCGCGTGTAAAAGCTTGTGTATATAATAGGTCTTTACCTATGAAATTGCCGTTTTGTATGCAATAAGTGAAAGTACTTATTTCTTCAAACTTTTTTATTTCTGTTATTCGAAGTAATCACCCATGCAATCGACGCATCTTTGCCAACTCATTGGCAGTTTATTGATGCCCTTCTTGTAATACTCAGCTGGACGGGAGGCAACAAACTCTTCAAAGGCATTTTGTGCCTCTTGGGAATTGAATTTTTTACCCACTAAAAAGTTGTCTAAATTTTGGAAAAAGTAATAGTCGGTAGGTGCAAGGTCTGGTGAGTATGGCGGATGAGGGAGAGCTTCCAAACCCAGCTCTTGCAGCTTGGAGACTGTCTGTTGCGCGGTATGGGGTCGCGCGTTGTCGTGAAGCAGCTGCAAGAGCTGGGGTTGGAAGCTCTCCCTCATCCGCCATACTCACCAGACCTTTTCCACCAAGACCGACTTCATTTTTGGTAAATTTTTAAAAGCTCATAACTCAGCAATAAAGCATCATACGAAAAAAATATTGTGTGTACACATCCACGTCTCCTAGAAGTATAACTGACCAGAGTATAAATAAAATTCACGACCTCTTTTTTTTTCGTTGTCCGCTTGACGTGAAATGCCCCTTATAAGATCTATTATGTATGAGCCCGCCAAAGTGACTCTACTGTGCCTGTGTGGTGGTCACCATACTCATTGCGAATGCAGACAATGCAACAATGCAAGCAAGTGTGGTCACACACTATGGCTGCCTATTGAGATGCTTCTGCATCATTGAGCCTCCGGTAATATGTATTTTGTTTTGACCAGATTTAGCTAGATTTAGATTTAGCGTTTAGAGGTGTCACTTCTATACATGTGGTTAGATTTATATTTTGACTTTGATTTTTTTTTGAGGCATTAAAAAATTCATGGTAGTAGCAAATATGATGATGAATTCACATGAAAATAATCACAGCTAAGTAGGTTTTACTAGTTTAAAAGCAATAATGTAACTAATTCGACATCAATGTAATATTGTATTTGATTCTGTAATAAAGTAAGCTTATGGTTGATCATGTTTCTTTGTCGATAGTACAAGGGGAGGCCTTACTGCCCATAGCGATTTATTCCGGGCAACCTACTAGCTAACCCACGCAACCTTGTCCGTGAAATGTAATTTTTGGTACGAAGTTCCTTATGGGGCGTAGCGGAGAGGTAACCTAGTCGCCAAAAAGCGTCCGTAACGTTAAATAAAAAAGCGGCCAAGTGCGAGTCGGACTCGCCCATGAAGGGTTCCGTAGCAGCAAGTAACATAATATAAAAGTTTTTGTAGTTCCTTGTAACTTTGATCGATATTTTTCGGTTTACTATTTATGACGTATTAAAAAAAACTACTTACTAGATTTCTATACTATACATACTATACTAGATTAGAAGTTATAGGGGGGGGGGGGACACATTTTACTACTTTGGAAGTGTCTCTCGCGCAAACTATTCAGTTTAGAAAAAAATGATATTAGAAACCTCAATATTATTGTTGACTAGCTGTTGCCCGCGGCTCCGCCCGCGTGTATGTCGGTTATCGCGGCAAACAGTAACCTATGTGTTACTCTGATGTATCTTCTATACTTATAAAATAACATGTCCTGACTGACTGACTGACTGATTCATCATCGCCGAGCGGAAACTATTAAACTTGGGAATACAAAATTTGGTGAGTATGATCGTTTCATTAAGTAGATACCCATTATGGAAGGAATTTTGGAATTTCTACCCCCAAGGGATCGAAATAGGGGTTGAAAGTTTGTATGGAAGTCCGTCATTTTTTAAGTTAGAAACATGAAACTTTATTTTTGGGCTACTGATTAAAAATGAGTAAACACGTATTTAAGCGTTTCTGATAGATAGAGCGGATATTCTACTCCTTAAGGGTGAAATAGGGGTTGACGTTTTGTATGTAGGTTAGTCTGGAAGTCCGTCATTTTTGAAGTTAAAAACATGAAAGTTTATTTTAGGGCTATTTAAGAAATATGAAACTTTATTTTTGGGTTACTTATAAAAATTTGTAGATATGTATTTCAACGTTTCCTAATATTCTACCCCTAAGGGGGTGAAATAGGGGTTGAACTTTGTTTGGAACTTCGTCATTTTTAAATTAGAAACATGAAACTTTTCTTTTTATTAGGGCTACTGATTAAAAATGAATAGATACGAATTTAGGCCTTTCTCGATATTCTACGCTGAAGGGATGAAATAGGCGTTGACATTTCGTAAGCGGGTTAGTCTAGAAGTCCGTCAGTTTTGAAGTTAGAAACATGAAAATTTATTTTAGGGCTATTGATAAAAAAATAGGAGATGCGTATTTAAGCGTTTCCCAATATTCTACCCGTAAGAGGGTGAAATAGGGGTTGAAAGTTTGTATGGAAGTCCGTCTTTTTTAAGTTAGAAACATGAAAAATTATCTTTGGGCTAATAGTTAAAAACGCGTAGATACTAAGTGTCTCTGGATATTATATCTACCCCTTTTTTGTGCGGAAATTCCCTCGGATATCACCAACTGGTGGTTATGTCGGACTCGAACCGACTAAAAACCGCACACCGTCTCGGGTTCTAGAAACCAGGGAACCAGAGCGCCCTCAAAAGGAAATCCCATAAATGATATTTCTAACCCTAAGGGGTGAATTAGGTGTTAAAATGTCGTAAGTAGCTTAGTTTGGAAGTCAGTCATTTTTAATTTAGTAGCCTGAAACTTTGTCCTTAGGCTTTTAAGTACAAATAAATTAATACTCATATCATCATTTATGGGAATTCTATTTCTAAAGGGGTAAAAATAAGGGTGGAACGTTAGTATGAAATCATATTTAATGGGCTATTGATTAAAAATAAATAAATAGGTACGTTTAAAAACATGAATAAATTATTCATACATACTTACACAGTTTTAATTAAATATATTGTAAATAATCAACTTCCACGCGAGCAAAGCTGCGGGCAACAGCTAGTAAGCTATATTACTGTAAAGTTTCATCCAATTCCGTCCAGTGCTTTTTGCGTAATGAAGTAACAAACATACACCCTCACAAACATTCGCTTTTATAAATTAGTGTGATGTGATAAAATCGAATACGAAAAACAATGTTAAATTTATCACTACAGTTAAATGAAAAATTAGACATAACGAATGAAGCTTATTTTCAAAGCGTAAATAAAACTAAATTAATTAAGTATCTACAACTAATTCAACGAAAAAAATGGAAGGTATCTACAACTTACTAAAAGAAATTAAAACACCAACAAATAAGGCTAAGTAATTAAATATTTGCAACGAAAAACATCTGCTTACCTATGCCTATACCAATAACCTAACAAAATCCTATAAAAAAGTAAATTATAGGTACCTAGTGTTAGCGGTAATTCTAAATACAGTTGTGATTGTGCTGTTGACTTCCGGAACATCTCATAGTTAGATGCAATGGAGTATTGAATACATATTATTGAACTTGTCAGAATGAGGGTATCCGAATAATAAAAGTGTGGTTTCGTAAGTCGGGCGAGGTAGTATATAAAGTGGCGTGATCGGAAACAGGACAGTCTCTCTTCAGATCTCGGGACGACCACATCTCTTGATTGTGACATGAGTAACTCCTGAGTCGTAAGTAGTTTCCTATTATTTGATTTGTGGTTTATTGTATCTCTGTATTTTATATCGTGTGTACGAGGCGATATTTACCTGTGGGGAAATTACAAGTCTGGTGACGAATTCCACAGGGCACCGCGGAGGAGTGAGCGTTGCCCCAACCCCCTCGTGGGGGTTGCTGATTGTATGTAAGTTACTTCGTATCCGTTTAGTAGTGATTAGTGTTTGGCTATAGTCCAGATTGGCTGCCAGGGAAGCAGGTAGTCTTGGTCGAGGAGTGAAACAGTAAATAAGTGTTTTATAACAAGAATATTAAGTGTTTTTATTTTGTTAAAACCTAAGAAGGTTTTAGTTCAGAAGTGGGATATAAAATAAAATAAATCTAAATCTACCTTCAAGATGAATGACTACCGGTAGACTCGGATTGCAAAGAGGGGCCGAATGGAACGTTCTTGTCAAATAACATGACGCCGATTGATTTATTTTAGTGTGCGTGACAGTCCGTGCGACACTATAGGAACACGTACATCTTTGTGTAGGTAATGATACCATACGCAGAAAAAAATTCCCTATTTTTTTTGATAAATATTAAGATTGAAAAAAAGGGTATTTTAATATTAAAGAACTTTAAATATTATGGTTTTTATTTTAGTTACTGTTACATACTATGCAAACTATAAGCAACCTTTATTTTGCACTAACTTTTTATAATATTGTCGTTTTGCGTGTAAATTTCGTGTAAAAATTATAAAAAGCTAAAATCAATTACTTTACCGTAAGTACCTGGATTATGATGTGAAGCACAAAAAAAAATTGTAGAAATATCGACAAATTGTTTGTATGTAATAATTATTACAAATTATTGTGTGTATCACCAAAGAATACTTTCAGATGAGGTTGGGAACCAAGTTCCTAAATATAGAAATGAGGTTCACTAATGTCTGGACTAACAAGTAATCTCCCTAATTGAAAAAAAAAAATAGACAAACTGGTATCACAGTCGAGCTACGGTTGAGGTTTTGTGTTCCGACACAACAATATAATTATCGGTGTTTAATGATGCAAGACGACATTAAAAAAAAAAAAAAAAAAAAAAAAAAAACACTCGTGACGTGTACACAATATGGCGGTTTGTCAAACACTGCCGCGAGAATGTATTCGCTTTCTAATTCATATTTACTTTGAAGATTCATTGTCGTGTTCTTTACGGTCTATCTGGCTTTCTTTAGTGGTCTGAGCCGGTATATATTTTAATAGGTCTGACCTTGAAATGGAGAATGATAAAATTAACTTATTTTGTAATGAAAATACCCATGACGATAGTAGATTATCAGATGCAAGTAATAACAATGAATGATATTTCACGAGGGAAATTAATTAACTGGTATCCTACTTATCTAGTACTTACCTAGTGTATTTATGATTGAATATATATTAGCGAGTTGTAATTAGCTCGACAACATTGCAGTGTGAAATTACACTAAAAGTAAATCACGTTGGGGTGTAATTAGCCCTAAGTATGTATTTATTGTAATTAATAATTATTACGGGTTGAAATTATCTGTCTTGAAATTAGGTCGGTCTGAGTTGAAATTAACTCAAATTAAGTGTGAAATTACACGTAAAATTATAATCAAATATTTTGCTGAAATTAGCTACAATACGAGTTGTAATTAACTCAACTTCGGTGTGAAATTACACCTACAAATGAATAGAAAGGTTGAAATTAACCCGATAAAAATATAAATATTAAAATTGTTATAGTCTGAGTTGAAATTAACTCAAATTAAGTTTGAAATTACACGTAAAATTATAATCAACTATTTGGCTGAAATTAACTACAATACGAGTTGTAATTAACTCAACTTCGGTGTGAAATTACACCTATATATGAATAGAAGGGTTGAAATTAACCCGATAAAAATATAAATATTAAAATTGTAATAGTCTGACTTGAAATTAAGTCAAATTAAGTGTGAAATTACACGTAAAATTATAATCGAATATTTGGCTGAAATTAACTACAATACGAGTTGTAATTAACTCAACTTCGGTGTGAAATTACACCTATATATGAATAGAAGGGTTGAAATTAACCCGATAAAAATATAAATATTAAAATTGTTATAGTCTGACTTGAAATTAACTCAAATAAAGTACGAAATTACACGTAAAATTATAATCAAATATGTAGCTGAAATTAGCTACAATACGAGTTGTAATTAACTCGACTTCGGTGTGAAATTACACCTACGAATGAATAGAAAGGTTGAAATTAACCCGATAAAATATAAATATTAAAATTGTTATAGTCTGGGTTGAAATTAACTCAAAGTAAGTGTGAAATTACACGTTAAATTATAATCAAATATTTGGCTGAAATTAGCTACAATACGAGTTGTAATTAACTCAACTTCGGTGTGATATTACACCTACAAATGAATAAAAGGGTTGAAATTAGCCCGAATAGAGTTGAAATTAACTCAAATTAAGTGTGAAATTACACGTAAAATTATAATCAAATATGTGGCTGAAATTAGCTACAATACAATTTGTAATTAACTCGACTTCGGTGTGAAATTACACCTACAAATGAATAAAAGGGTTGAGATTAGCCTGATAAAACTTCTTAAAATTATTGGTCTGAATTGAAGTTAGCTCAAAATCGGTATGAAATTACACCTACAAATGAGTAAAAAGGGTTGAAATTCACCCAATATAACATATTAAAATGATAGTCAGAGTTGAAATTAACTGTCTTTTATTTACAATCTGGGTTGAGAAATTAGCCCTATACAATGTGTAGTACTCAAAGTTATAATTAACTCAACTTCGGTGTGAACTTACACCTACAAATGAATAAAAGGGTTGAAAATAGCCTGATATAACTTATTAAAATTATTAGTCTGAATTGAAGTTAGCTCAAAATCGGTATGAAATTACACCTACAAATGAGTAAAAAGGGTTGAAATTCACCCAATATAACATTAAAATGATAGTCCGAGTTGAAATTAACTATGTCTTTTATTTACAATCTGGGTTGAGAAATTAGCCCTATACAATGTGTAGTACTCAAAGTTATAATTAACTCAAAATAATGTGAAATTACACCAAAAATAATCAATGTTTAGAATTGTTATAAGCCTAATGAATATTTCAATTTTTTGATATTATTTCAATGTAACTTGTAACTATGTAAAATTTATAATAAATTATAAGTGTACTTTAGTTAGAAATGGGATAGGTTGCATAATACAATTGTGATTTCATGTATAATTATTTAATTGATGCAAAATTGTTTTAAATATATATATTATAATACATTACATCTCGGAAAATACATAATTGCAACCACGAGGACGTGTTGATAGCAGGATAGCCGAATCTGTTAGCGGTAATTCTAAATACAGTTGTGATTGTGCAGTTGACTTCCGGAACATCTCATAGTTAGATGCAATGGAGTATTGAATACATATTATTGAACTTGTCAGAATGAGGGTATCCGAATAATAAAAGTGTGGTTCCGTAAGTCGGGCGAGGTAGTATATAAAGTGGCGTGATCGGTAACAGGACAGTCTCTCTTCAGATCTCGGGACGACCACATCTCTTGATTGTGACATGAGTCACTCCTGAGTCGTAAGTAGTTTCCTATTATTTGATTTGTGGTTTATTGTATCTCTGTATTTTATATCGTGTGTACGAGGCGATATTTACCTGTGGGGGAATTACAAGTCTGGTGACGAATTCCACAGGGCACCGCGGAGGAGTGAGCGTTGCCCCAACCCCCTCGTGGGGGTTGCTGATTGTATGTAAGTTACTTCGTATCCGTTTAGTAGTGATTAGTGTTTGGCTATAGTCCAGATTGGCTGCCAGGGAAGCAGGTAGTCTTGGTCGAGGAGTGAAACAGTAAATAAGTGTTTTATAACAAGAATATTAAGTGTTTTTATTTTGTTAAAACCTAAGAAGGTTTTACTAGGTACCTATGCTATAACCTTACAAAATTCTAAAAATACCGAGAAAACCAATTAGTATCTACAAAAGACTATTGGCTAATTATTTAGGTACAACAAAAATCGCCTGCTTTTATACCTATGCTATAACCTGACAAAATCCTAAAAAAACTTCGTTTAAAAAAACTGACTTCAAAAACTAAAAAGTATCGGTTAACTTAATTTGCATGTGCTACCTAGGTTTGAAGTCAGTGCCAAGCCAAATGTAATAGTAGGTATCACACTCGCTACATTTCGAGACGAACGTCAACGACGTCACCGACGCTTCAGTTGTTTTGTTCTACGCGAAGAGCAGCTATCCCGCTCAAGGTCACGCGCGGCGAGTGCGGTACCTACTATTACATTTTGGCTTGGCACCGACTTCAAACCTATGAATAGGTAGCACATACAAATTAAGTTATTTGGTACTTTTTAGTTTTTTCGGTTCGGTTTTTTTTATTTTTCACTTTTTAGTCTTTCTCAAGTCTCTCGTCATCATTTCACCTAAATAACTTGAAAGAATACGACTAAAGGTAACATACATGCTGTATAAAATCGAAAGGACTTCAGGTATTTTTTTGTAATAAAATCTCAAATGGACTATCTTTTATAGGTTACTATAATTCAAGTGATTTGAGGTAAACTGACTATCTGAGGTTAACTCTGATATCGCTAAGACCCGTTTTATATATTATGAAATTAAATGATGTCTACAGAATATGAAGGCATGCAGACAATTGCTTTAACTTCATTGCAGGCGCTTACATAAATTTGAGGGTTTCCTTCGATTTCCTTAGGATCCCATCATCAGATCCTGATATGCCATGGGACCACATGGGGAGCATACCCTTTCGAATACAAAAAGAATTTTCAAAATCGGTCCACAAATTGACGGAATAATCCGTGTGCATACATAAAAAAAAATATACAGATGAAATTGAGAACCTCATCCTTTTGGCAGTCGGTTAAAAAAAATATACCGATGAAATGGAGAACCTCCTCCTTTTGGAAGTCGGTTAAAAATACAGAAGAAATATTATAATACCAAGTAATATTTATAGAATCGAACTATTTAGACGAAATTGTGTGTACCTATATGGCTCCCCTAATATACAACACAATACCCAAGTGGATAACTGACCTACCACTCAATAAGTTTTGTGTTGTTCTTAGAAAATGGTTGGTAGAAAACAGTTATTACTCCGTTAAGGAATTCCTACAAAAAAATTCGTGTCCGTCTTATCATTTTAGAAATGCATTGTAGGTGTGTATTGAATTTATTAAGTAGTTCTTGTATGTATTTTTCAAAGTGTTACACGTAATCTTTTTAAATTGATTCTGATTTAGTTAATTCGTTATTGCTAATTAGCAATGAATATAGTTTTAGCAATTTAATAACTATTGCTGAAATAGTTATTAAAGCAGTCTTTCGTACAAACGAAAGACTTCAACACAAAATTTGCATGCCTATTACTGGTGAAATGTGTTTCGTGCATATTTTATTTTTATTTTTACCATCTTTTTGTACCACATTTAAGCAAATCTTTATATATATATTTCTTGTGTGCGTGTGTATGTGACTGAACTCCTCCTAAACGACTGGACCAATTTTGATGAAATTTATTGTGTGTGTTCAAGGGGATCTGGGAATGGTTTAGATTCACAAAAACGACTGGACCGATTTTGATGAAATTTTTTGTGTGTGTTCAAGGGGATCTGGGAATGGTTTAGATTCACAAAAACGTAAACGATGTTACGTGGGTCATAAATATGGCGGTACGAAGTTCGCCGGATCAGCTAGTAAAAATTATATTATTATTTTTATTATTATTATAAGTATTTTAAACTTAAAATAAATATCATAAATATAAATGACCATTTAACGTTTATGGCATTCTAGTTTTTGGTTCAGTATCAATAAGAGCATCCTCCCAAAAAAATCTAAATTTCTTTAATGTACAGAATTGATCTTATACACTTTTCTTATGCGTTTAAAAGTAATCATATTACGTACCTATTGTAAAGTTAGTTACTTGATTCCAAAAGATGTCGCTGTTTTAAGCACAGAAACAATTTTCAAGAAAATGTAATTGCTTCAGTATCGATTAGAGAGCCCTCCCAAAAAATCATATAAATTTCTTTAATGTACAGAACTGAACTATTACATTTTTATTATACGTTAAAAAGAGTAATCATATAACGTACCTATTGTAAAGTTAGTTACTTGATTCCAAAAGATGTCGCTGTTTTAAGCAAAGAAATTTTTCAATTAAATTTAGAACATAAAACAAATACCTACCTATCAAATACTAACTACATACCACATTAATCACAATGCTTGTGCATAAAACGTTCCCACGATTATTTTGAATATTTAAGTCATGCGGGCACAACCAAACACACAGATTCGACGTCTACAAAGAGATATAGATATTCTTTTTCCTATGGATAGAGAGATTGCGATAAATCAAATACTTAATGCTACACCGGATTATACGTAATACGTTCTATGATTATTCCACGATATATTAATCAAAGTGTTATTAATTACGCATGGCTTCCAAAAGATGTCGCTACGTGTTGTATTTCGTAAATGTCCTACCTCGGAGTATGAACTCAAATCATGCCAAGTTTCATTTGAATCCATTCAGTAGTTTCGGCGTGATGCGCGGCCAAGATACAGACAGACAGAAAATGAAAAAAATGACAGTTTTGGCTTCTGTATCGATAATAGAGAGCCCTCCAAAAAAAAATTTCAAAATATCTTTAATGTACAGAATTTGACCTGTTACATTTTTATTGTAAGTATAGAAGACCTATCCATAGATACCCAACACGATGGGTTTGATGAAAAAAATAATTTTTGAGTTTCAGTTCTAAGTATGGGGACTCCCAAAATTTTATGTCTTTTTTTCTATTTTTGTGTGAAAATCTTAATGCGGTTCACAGAATACATCTACTTACCAAGTTTCAACATTATATTTCAAATAGTTTCGGAAAAAATGGCTGTGACATACGGACGGACTGACAGACAGACAGACAGACGGACAGACAGACGTGACGAATCTATAAGGGTTCCGTTTTTTGCCTTTGGCACGGCACCCTAAAAAGCGTAAGATTTTAAAATTTTTGTATAGCGCCATCTGTGTACCCTACCCTATACATCGTTAAGTCGACCGGTCCCAGTTGAAAATCAGGGCTGAGCACTTTGTGTGAGCATTTACCTGAACTGGACACCTTTTTGGCCACAGCTTCGAGACACATAATAAGTATAATTTTAACATGTATAAAAACGTTTTTTTTTTGTCTGTATAATTTATTTATGTTACTGACAAAAAAAATCTGAAACAAGAAACTTAACACTAGAGACAGAAAAAATCTCTTTTCTGTCTCTAGTGTTAAATTTCTTGTTTATTTTATTTTTGTAATAGTTTTTTTTTATGTCTCGGCGTTGGGCCAAATAAACGATTATTCTATTCTATTCTATTCTAGCCGGTAAACGTCGGTAACGTTAAATAAAAGAAGCGTAAGCTTTAAAACATTTAGTATAGCGATATCTGTAAGTTGAATATATTATTATATTTTATGATAAGGAACTTCGTTCCTATCTGGTGTCCCACGACACCACATGATCTTTTTTTTCAAATCGTACTAACAAACGGAGGCAGTTTCTATGACCCGTTTCTATGACTAGTGGGACCCAATTAAACGCTAAAGCATGACATTTAAATGTAGTCTAAATCAAGGGAAAAGCAGAACACCTTTTTATCCTAGTCGTGGGATCGCTGTTCTTATCGCTATCAGACAATATAGTCACGATTTTTATTAACTTGCAATGTATGTATGTACGTATGCATGTATGGTCGGGTGGAATCTTGCAACTCAATTTTGAAGCAGATATCTTTAACCGATTTTGCTGAAATTTTGCAAGCATATGTATACAGCGTAACAATACAATATTATAATGACATGGAGCTGATCTGATGCTGGAGCTGGAAGCCTGGAAGGTGGCCATAGGAACTCTGTAAAGAAACGTCGCAACATCATCGAGTTTGGACTCGTTTGATTCGTCTCGAACCTTTTCAGTAAAAGCCTGTTTTTAATTAGCTTTTTAATTTAATTTATTATACAATCAATTCCACTGTTGGCATGTACTTTCATTTGAGGCATCAAAAGGAGGATTATGTTAAAGTGAAAACTTCTTTAGGTGCGTTGAGCACTTTTTAGTTGAACATAAATCATGAAACTGGCGTCATCGTCACCGAACGCTTTCCATGAGCCATAATGTATACCGACTTCCAAAAGGAGGAGGTTCTCAACTTCATTTTTTTATATATTTACACTGATTACTCCGTCAATTGTGGACCGATTTTGAAAATTATTTGTATTATGTGTATTCGAAAGGGTATGCTCCCGAGGTGGTCCCATTGCCACTATATCAGGATCTGATGATGGGATCCCAAGGAAATCAAAGGAAACCCTCAATTTTTTTGTTATTCCACAGTTTTGATGTGTGAGGCAGAAAGTTAGTAATATTTATCAAGTTAGGCACTAAATGCCTAAGTTGATAAGTATTAGTAATTGTGAGAAAATAACGTTTACAATATTTTGTTTTAATAACATTTAAGATTAATCACGCGATAATTTAAATTATGTTATGCAATAAACAATTTATTTTAATTTATTTAACCTGAACTTTTTTATTAAAAATGATTTTCAGAGTAGTAGAGTCACGCTGCACGCTGATTTCAGCACGAACCCTCTTACATAACACCAACTTAAAATGATAGCATTAGTGCTGTCGTGTTTCGTTGCTGAGTGCTAACCGGAGGCGCAATGATGCAGAAGCATCGCAATAGGCTGCCATAGCGTGGGTCAACATGCTGCATTGTTGCATTTGCGAAGAGTATGGTGTAGGGATTGCAATCCGGAAAACCGGATCCGGTAATCCGGCGGATCCGGCTTAAATATACGTCTACCGGATCCGGTCGGTGTGACAGTACCGGATCCGGTAGACATATTATTTTATTTATTTATTTATTTATTTATTTATTCATATAGTAAAAGAGTTACAAATATCCTTACAATTAATGCAATCACAATCTCATTAGAGATTTTCTGTGCACCAAGGTCATCGATTACAACAAATAAGTTACACAATTACATTACACAAACGCATATCGTGGGTAGATGCTAAACAAAGTCCCGCATCAAATACATTGGCGCGGGCAACGCTCGCTGTTCAGACTAGCCACTTATTGTTTATCAGAAATTACTTGTGAGGGTACGATTAGAAAAAAGTAAAATATAACCAAGCAAGCTAAAAATTACTGCAATACAGGTTGTTTCATGTATTATACAAGTTGGTATTTAATTTAAATTTTTTTTTTTTTTTTTTTGTTAGCTTAATTATTTTTAGTGTGTACAGCTTTTAGTGGTTTTGTTTTTGTTATGACAAGAAGTGTTGCCTTAATTTGTTCTTTATATTCTTTTTAGTTATTTTGTCTCTTAGAGATATTGGTAGTTGATTGATAAGGTGTGGAATTATGTATTGTAGTGTCCTTTTGCCGTGTAGATTGTTATATTTCGGAAGTAATAACTTAGAGTTTGTAACACTACGTGTCCTAATTTCCTTCTCATTAATAATTTTAGTTTTTTTGACTTTCATTGAAAAATTCTTCCGTCAATAATATAAACTTAATTTTGTCATGTATGGGTATGGTTTTACAAAAATCGAACAGCTTGTGGTAGTTATGTTCGTACTTGATTTTGATGTTGTTTGGAACAATGGTTTTCAAGACACGCAGTTGAAGTGTGTATATTTGTTCAAGGTGAGTTTTAAATGTCCTACCGTAGCTAGATAGTCCATAGGATACAATTGATTCAACCAGAGATTTATAGAGAAGTAACAGTATTTGAAATGGAAGTTTTTGTCTAATTATGGAAAATTTTGCCAGTATACCCCTTAATTTATCACATATTTCATTTATATGTTCCTTCCAGTTAAGGCGGTTGTCGATAGTTAGGCCTAGGTATTTTTGTTTATCCACTAGTTCTATCGCATCACAGCTACATAATAAGGATTCATATTGGTTGCTATGCAAACACTTACGAGAATGTGCTTTTAATTTGGGTACTATGGGACTTCTATTTCGACTGGAGCTGATATACATTAATTTGGTCTTACTCGCATTTAGCACTAGGCCCGCATCGTGTGACCATTTATTAAGTAGATTAAAGTCATGTTGAAGCAAGTCTTGAACTTGCTCGACATCTCTCCCGGCTGTCAAAAGGCAGGTGTCGTCAGCGAATTGGTAAGTCTCGCTGTTTTTGATAATGTTTACGAGACTATTGACGTACGTAAGATAGTGCAGCGGTCCAAGGACTGAGCCCTGTGCCGTACCCGTATATTTTGTATTTTGGCGAAACAATCACGCTGTCTCGAATGTAGGTACTTTAAGCGTATGCTGTTTACACTACCTGTGCGAGTCGTGTGTCCCGTGCCTGCAGGTTACATTTGCAAGCTCTTTAAGCCGATTGGGATATGAAACAATTAACACAAACTGTTTCTTAAGATCGTTGTTTCAAACCAATAGTAATTATATTTGTTAACAAGCTAAAGATTTCGAACACAAACCTGACAGACATTTAAGTAGACATCTAAAGAATATATATTTTCGGATTTTCCATGTTAAAACTTGAATTCAAAAGCCATCTAAACGACTGCTCTTCATGTTCCATACTATTTGACACTTGAAGAATCTACTACTAATTAAGTCAAGTAAGTTTAAACATTACAATTACCTGCATGACCGAAAAATATGCAAATACATATAGCTGATTAGAACTTTCGCAATAGCCACTGATGATAACAACATAATGATGAATTTTTGATCTCACTTAAGGTTAATCATTACGTTATGTTTAATTAGTTTCATGATGTTGATTAATAGTATCGATCTCTGATTAATCTGGAAAAGTAGACTATCACCAGCTACGTTATGTAGGTAATAAAGATAAAGAGGTAGTAGAGCCACGCTGATTTCAGCACGAACGGGCCGGCTCGACCGGGGCGGTACTACCCTCGCACAGAAAATCAACGTAAAATGACAGCGTTCGTGCTGTCGTGTTTCGTTGGTGAGTGCGAGACCGGGGGCCCAATTTGGCCCAATTAGTCTAGTCAACAAGTTTCATACTTGTTGACTGGACTAAAAGATGCAGTAGCATCACTAGGCCGCCATAGTGTGGGTCGCCATACTGCACTGTCTGCATTCGCAATGAGTATGGTGACCACCACTCTTGGATTCTGCTTATGTTTTCCATCAGGCAGAGCAGTCATTTTGGCGGGCCAAACATAAAAAAAAAAAAAAAAAAAAAAAAAGTCGTTATTATTTTTGGAAATTTTAATTATTTTAGTTTTAGTCTATGGTCTTTTTTAATTATGTAATAAAGGGCAAACGAGCAGACGTATCGCCTGATGGTAAGCAATTAACGCCACCCATGAACGCCCGCAACACCAGAGGCGTCACAAGTGCGTTGCCGGCCTTTGGGGGATGGGCCTCCAGTATCCTCACTCACTCGTGGAAACACAGAGCAAGCGCTGTTTCACACCGGTTTTCTGTGAGGCCCTGGATTCACTCCGGAGCCGGCCGTCGGCCCATGTATGCCGAAGCTAGGCTCTCCCACGATAAGTTTAAAAGATGAACTTATTTGTTTCAAAGATGAACGATGATAAGTATTTAACAGTTTTCTCTAAAAGTTATCATAATAAAGTCGATTTCGTTTATAGCTATCGTTTTTTTTTACACTTCAATAACGGTCCATGTACATAAACGCACAAGGAAATGAATTTATCTTTGTTAAACCAATCCGACCGGATCCGGCCGGATCCGGCTGGATTTATGAAATTCGGTCCGGATCCGGTTGGATTGAAAATGATGCCGGATTGCAATCCCTAGTATGGTGATTAGTAGTGCTATTGGATTCTGCTCATGTTTTCCATCACGCAGAGTAGAGTCACTTTGGCATGCTTATATACATTTTTTTTCTTATATTTTGTATGTTGCAAAAATAACAACTATTATTTATCGTAAGGAACCAAATAAGCAAAGTCAGGATTCAATAAACGTGCTTTACTTCTGAGTTGATATTTGTCTTCAAACTCCGTCGATAAATCGAAATCAGTGTCATTTGGTGCACTCTCCAAAGTTATCTCGGCTACATTTGCTGACGATTCTACAACTCCGTCCATACTGTGAAAACTGTAATTTAAAACATCCTCAGAGTTTTCAGAAACCGCACCAACGTCATTTACAGGAACATGCGTTTAATACGTTTGTACTATTTTAGGATTTTTATTCTTGAATAGAGCAAATAAAACCAAACGATTTTTTATCAAATTTTATTAAAATTTAGATAAAGGTGATTCTGCATTTGTATCCAAGTGGAAGATGCCTGAACTTCTGTAAAAACAAAACAAAATGATTTTATTTTTTTTATGGTATAGGGGGCAAATGAGCAGACGTATCGCCTGATGGTAAGCGATTACCGTCGCCCATGGACACCCGCAACACCAGAGGCGTCACTAGTGCGTTGCCGGCCTTTTAAGAAGGAGTACGCTCTTTTCTTGAAGTTTTTAAGGTCGTATTGGTGAGTATTATAAAATACTCAAAAGAAATTAGCTTAAATTAAAAAGAAAACCCCTACGCAAGCCATTAATCATTTGCCTTAATGCCTTACATCATTTTGGAAAAGAGCTGATACTCTAACACTGCTGGACCGATATTAACCAAACATAGCTAAGAACCACCGCAAGGAAACTGGCTTTCAAATGAAAAAACCGCATCGAAATCGGTCCATCCGTTTGAGAGCTACGATGACACACACACACAGACAGACAGACAGACATCGACGTCAAACTTATAACACCCTTTTTTTTGCGTCGGGGTTTAAAATAGGGCCCACAATGTGTTTGTTCCTTAAGATTAAAATGGATAATTGAAATAATTTTTGCGCAAACATTATGTTAGGTACTTGTACTTACCCAGTTTTAGGCTTAGTTCCACCCATCTTCAGGGTATCAGGCCCTTGGCATCTGCCAAGGAGTGCTGCGGCGAGGTCATCACAACGAGTGCCAGTAAAGCCACCATAGCGAAGAGACTCAGCCATGTAGAACACACACCTGGATATTATATAGTTAAGTTGATCGACGGCACGGTTCGACGCTTTCTACTGTGCCAAGTGTTGTGGGTTCAAATCCCACATTTTGTGTGATCCAAAAATTGTTGTTCTGAGTCTGGGTGTTCTTTGTGTCCGTTGCATAAATATTTGTAAAGGACCCCGCAACACAGGAATGTACTGTTTCCTTCCTAATATAGATTATCTTATTTTTCTAAACTTGATGATAGATATTGCGGTACTTTTTTAAAACACAACCCCTACACTGGAAATATATCCTGTTTCGCGGGGGACTTTACAAACATACATAAAACGGACACAAAGAACACCCAGACTCATAACAACAATTTGTTAATCACAGAAATTTCATTCGGGTCAGACTAAATGTTTGTATGATCTGCAAATATTTGTTGCGTAGTTTGGGTGTTTTCTATGTGTAATATGTATGTATTAAAAAAAAGTATTTACCTATGTATTTATATAGCTTGTCTAGTACCGATAATGCAAGCTCTGCTTAGTTTGGGACTAGATGGCGGTGTGTGTTAGATGTCCAAATATTTATTATCATTATTATCATCTAGATAAAAAAAATAACAACAAAACAAATTCTAGAACTGGACCAAATTGAAATGGAACCACGCGGGACGCACCAGTTTCAAATAAAAAAAAAATCATCAAAATCGGTTCACCCAATCGAAAGATCTGATGTAACAAACATAAAAAAAACAGTCGAATTGAGAACCTCCTACTTTTTTTGAAGTCGGTTAAAAAGTAGGTACCCCTACTCACTTGTGATGGTCACAACTCCTGTCGCTGCATCCAGGCATATCCCTGCCTCCATTAGGGTAGAAGTCTACGTGACCATGGGGCAGAAGGACTCCTGATTGACCCACGTCGGTGTGGATGATCTCCGTGTATAGAGAAACGTCCTTGCTGATGGATTGCTTGTGGGTGATCCATCCCGGCAGCGCTGGGTCCAATCCTGGATAAAATAAACAGTTAGTTTTTAACCCCCGACCAAAAACAGGGGTGTTATAAGTTTCACGTGTCTGTCTGTCTGTCTGTCGGTCTGTCTGTATGTCTGTGGCACCGTAGCTCCCGAACAGATGAAGCGATTTCAATTTAGTTTTTTTTGTATGAAAGGTGAGTTACGTGCGAGTGTTCTAAGACATGTTTTATAAAAATCGGTTGAGCCGTTTAAAAGTTATGGGTGAAAGTGGGACAGAGTAACTCGACAACCGCACGAAAAGTAAAACGATATATTTTTATGACACAGTAGCTGAGCCCCACAGCGTTACTCGCGGTTGTAAAGGTACAAAAACAACTGTAGCTCAGCTTGTATGCTATAAAAATTTACTGCTTATATCATCAGCTGTCTGCTAGTGAAAGTCCCATCAAAATCGGTCTAACCGTTCCAGAGTTTAGCCGGAACAAACACACAGATAAAAATCTTAAAAAAATATGAATAATGTTGGTACTGTAAATGTATGTTTCTATATGAAAATCTGTGAATTTTGTAATTACAATCAGACACTTCAATTTTATTTATTTGTATAGAATTATAGATGAATATCCAGTAAGATGTTTTTAAGACTTACCAGTCAGGTAAGGAACCTTTCCATCCAGATACCTTCCAACAATTCCAGCGAGGTGGGCTCCAAGGCTGTGGCCAATGATGTGGTAATTATTGATATCACCACCAGAAACATCTAGCAACCACCTAACGAATTTTCCAACATGGTCAGCTGGAAAGAACAGAAGAGATTTCAGCACGGTGGGACCGGCTCGACTGGTACTACCATCTTACAGAAGACCAACTAAAAAATGACAACATTCCTGTCGTGTTTCGTTGGTGAGTGCGAGACCGTAGGCCCAATGATGCAGAAAGAAGCATCTCAATATTGCGCCATAATACAGGCCACCACGCTGTATTGTTACATTGTCTGCATTAGTATAGTAGAGATATTGTAGAATATGGTGACCACCACTCTTGCATTCTGCTCATGCTTTCCATCAGGCAAAGTAAAGTTAGTTTAGTAGGCTCATATACACAAAAAATCGAATTAAATCACAGGAAATATCTTTCAGGTCTTAGAACATTTTTTTGGGGTTCCGTGTTTATCAAATAGTAGGTACTGATGTTCGTTAGAAAGTTGTTGATTCAAAGGCTTGAGATTTTTTCAGACTTTCAATAAAGTTTTAAAATAAATAGTTTCATTGTTCTTGTGTTGACAGATTAAGAATACATTTTATAAGGTAGTAGAGCCACGCTGATATCAGCACGAACGGGCCGGCTCGACCTGGGCGGTACTACACTCGGACAGAAAATCAACGTAAAAATGATAGCGTTCGTGCTGTCGTGTTTCGTTGGTGAGTGCGAGACTGGAGACCCAATGATGCAGAAGCATCACTAGGCCGCCATGGTGTGGATCACCATGCCGCATTGTTGCATTATCTGCATTCGCAACGTGTTTAGTGACCACCACTCTTGAATTCTGCTCATGCTTTCCATCAGGCAGAGTAAAGTAATTTTTAGCAGGACTACACATGAAAAAAAACAGAGTGTCAGCACTCCTATCCATTCCGTAGGTGTCGTAAGAGCCGACTAAGGGAGCGAGCTACCAGGACAACAGCACTGCGAAGAAATGGATAACTTGACACAAAGCCAGCGTGGTATAATAGGCCAAATCTTCTTTCCAAGGAGAGCTCTGTGTCCAGTAGTCACTCATTAAAGGCAGTTAATGGGATTTGTTGGATTTCGAACGTCATTGTAATGGCAACATTTTTCGATTGTCATTGCTTTCGGTTTTGACATTTTGACGTTTGAGGTTAATGTAAAAAAGAACTTGAAAGACGCGCGTTGTGAAAGGTTGACGATTATTTTGAAAACCGTAATTAATTGATAATAAGCTAATTGTATTGTCCATCGACCCGGTCTCTGTAGTGATTTACCGTTTGTGTGAGGTCTGGTTGGACTCGCGAGTTTTGTAGGCGCGTTCCGCGATAGCTGAAGCGAGTGAGTTGTAATTCGAATATCCGTGATAGCTGATACGAGTTTGTTGTAATTCGAATACCTTGGAAGTTGTACAGCACTTTAGGAGTTTATGATTGTGTGACGACGCAGAGAAGAACCACTACCCAAGAGATCTCTTGGAATGGAACGCCGAGAACAGGACGCCACACAACTCCAGTAAGTGCTTGATGATTTTAGTTTAGATTAAGAACACGGTGAATCGCCGTAAAGCTCATTTTTCTTGCCAATGAATTAGGTTAGTGATTGTATGGCTTACTATGGGTCCTATCTCAAGTATCACGAAGTGATCGCTATCATTGGTGGGAGGAGTGAACAGGATTTATACCTGATTTGATGACATTGTTCATTGCAATCAAGTAATTAGGAGCAGCTCCTTCGCTCCAGTCCACCATAATCACGTTGACATCCTCAGCATCCAGATAAGCTGAAATAAGATTACCTATTTAGCAGCAGTTTTACCAGCTACTGATAAAGTTACAGATAGTAATCTACCGTATAACACTATTTAAAAGATAAAGATTGCTGAAATGTAAATTCTATTTTCAACTATTTTGATATTGTCCCGATAGACTATTTTGAACAAATCTGCCAGAATACCTGACGTATTTGTCTCCATTCGAGACTTGTGAATCTGTAGTTTATCTGGCAGATTAGTTCAAAATAGTCTATCGGGGAGTTTGTCAGCAAGTGATGAACGTAGCTCTTAGAATAGAATACAATAAAAAAATACCGATGAAATTGAGAACTTCCTCCTTTTGGAAGTCGGTTAAAATAGACTAGAATGAATTTTATTATACACCAGTTAATTCAGTTTACATATAGGCGTATTTCAATCTAATAACCATGCACAAATGGTAGTCTTATCGCTATAAGCAACTTGTTTCAGGCAATCTTTGGATCAAGAAATCGACTGTAATAATGTGTGTATGTATGGCCCCTGGTGTACATATATGCATGAAGTTTTAAATAAATAAATAAAGTTCGAACATAGGTCATTTTCCTACTGCAGGAGAGTTTTTGCTTAAAAAAATCACAAAGCGGTCATGAGGACTGTCGACAGAAGTCAAAAATTCAAAACTACAAACAAACAGTTTTAAGCTCACCTGAAATGAAGCTCTTTGTTCTTTAAATAAAATGCGCGATAAATAGAAGTAAAATAATATAGCTCATGGAAAGCGTTCGGTGACGATGATGCGAGTTCCATGATTTTTGTTCAAAAACTTACTCACCAGCGATCAACTGAACATTGAAGTCTGAACTTGGAGTGTTCAGCCAGCCGTGGGTGAGAATCACTGTCTTCTTGTTGACATCGTAGTTTGAGTTTCGAAGGGCTTCGGTGGATCCTGATTGGATCTCTTGCCCAGAGCGGTCACTCCTGTTGAAGATAGTAGGAGATTAGATAGACAGTCACGCCCTGTCTTGTGTTAACTTAAGAATAGGGGGTGTCTCTCCCTATTCATCCCGTAGGTGTCGTAAGAGTCGACTAAGGGAGCAAACTACCAGGACAACAGCACTGCGAAGAGAGGGAACACTTGAAACAAACTCTCAACCAACCCGTCTGGCAAATATATACCATATTTAGGTCAGTAGGTCAAAACGTCCTTTCTAACAAGCGGCAAATATGTAATAAATACCTAAAGCTGTTGATGCGATGTCACCGGGCGCAGACCCTATGGCGATACCAGCGCTGCAGTCCCTTATACTGCAGCGATATGCTGAGATAGGCGCTTTATCTACTACTTTTATATTGTATATTAATCATATACTAGCAACCCGCCCCGGCTTCGCACGGGTTCATTCTGGAAATTATAATGTAGCCTATACTCTGAGAAGGTGTGCGGCTTAATTTTTTCCGACGTCTTCAACAAATATCGTTATATTTTATAGTCAATTTACTCAAAATTTAACAAATTATATACGAAACCCTTCCTCAAGAATCACTCTATCTATTGGTGAAAATCGCATAAAAATATAGCTTTTGAGTTTATCGCGAACAGACAGGCGCGGCGGAGAACTTTGTTTTTAACCGACTTCAAAAAAAGGAGGAGGTTCTCAATTCGAATGTGTTTTTTAACCGACTTCCAAAAGGAAGAGGTTCTCAATTTCATCGGTATGTAATTTTTTTTTATGTATGTACGTTGATTACTCCGTCAATTGTGGGCCGATTATGAAAATTCTTTTTGTATTCGAAAGGGTATGCTCCCCATGTGGTCTCATGGCCACCATATCAGGATCTGACGATGGGATCCCAAGGAAATCGAAAGAAACCCTCAAATTTTCGTGAGCGCCCGCAATGAAGTTAAGAGCAATTGTCTGCATGCCTTCATATTCTGTAGACATCATTTAATTTTAAATGAAATGATGATGAGAGACTTGAGAAAGACTAAAAAGCGAAAAAAAAAAAAAACGTTTAAAAAAACCACACTCGCCGCGCGAGACCTTGAGCGGGATAGCTGCTCTTCGCGTTGAACAAAACAACCGAAGCGTCGGTGACGTCGTTGACGTTCGTCTCGAAATATAGCGAGTGTGGTACCTACTATTACATTTGGCTTGGCACTGACTTCAAACCTATGAATCGGTAATACATAAAAATTAAGTTATTTTATACTTTTTAGTTTTTGAAGTCGGTTTTTTTAAACGAAGTTTTTTTTTATATTTGTTAACTTTCGATTGGGTGACCGATTTTGATGATTATTTTTTTGTTTGAAAGCTGGTGCTTCCCGTGTGGTCCCATTTAAATTTGGTACAGGTTGAAGTCGGATTTTTTTGTTACAATTTGTATAATATGTAGTGATTTGGCCGGAGAGTGTCAGAATAAATTATTTTCTTCCTACCTTTGATATGATTTCAAGATATCATACCTGGTGAAGAGAACATATCGATTGCTTTCTGCAGGATTATATCTCACAGTTTGCAGTACGTCACTCAGCTTTAACCAGAGATCCACCAGTTGAAGACCGTTAGGTCCTGACATATACTGGAACCGGGGACCTCCTTCATCCAGCTTGGTTATCACAGGGTCTTCTTCTACAGCGAGAACTGGAAGAGTCAGAGATTGTCAATTTTAACTGCCTGTTTCGGGGGAACAGCACCGGTCACTTGGGACGAATCTTTGTATAATCTGGGGTATTCTAACAGTTAATCTATTTTAATAGTACATGCCATGCTTAGTTTGAAACTAGATGGAATTGTGTCAGATGTTCAAAAATAGGAATATTAGATGGTTTGAGCAGAGATAGTGTTGGGAGGCTTGATTTTTTATGTTCAAGCTACCAAAATGACTCTATTCTGCCTGATGAAAAGCATAAGTAGAATCCAAAAGTGGTGGTCATTATCCTCAATGTGAACGTGGACAGAGCAGCATAGTGACCCACACTATGGCGACCTAGTGAGATGCATTTCAGTGTCACGCCCCGCTTAAAAGGCCCGGGATCGTAATGGGAGGGGAACACATGCGGTGGTAGTGAGTTCCATGTTTTGATCGCTCGGCACAAGAAGGAAGAACCGAAACGTTGCATTCGAGAGCGTATGTCTTCCACTCTAAAAGGGTGACTGCGAAGGCCGGCACGTGTTGTCCTGTAGAGGAAAGGAGAAGGGGGGACCAGATGGAAGAGCTCTTCAGAACACTCCCCATGATACAGGCGATAGAGGGTTTTTAATAATTAGCAAGAATTGCCGGATCATAAAATGAATTGCCTCGTGGTTTGTCATCATTTTCCTGGCCTTTATTATGACCGAGATTATTTAGGGTCAGCTACTCGTTCAATCGGTGTTATTGACTATCAGTTTTTCAATGGAGCGACTGGCATTAGACCTTCGCAACCTTGAAGGCGAACTGAATTCGAAGGTTAAACTATATTTGAACGGTACTGACTTCCCATTAAAGATTGTCAAAGATGTTCATGACAACCGGGACCTACAGCTTAACGAGTTTCCGAAGCACAGGCTCCAGACAGACTGGTTTCCAGTCTCAGAGCTATTTTATGGCAATAGAGCAGAGAACACTTACCAACATGTGATGGTAAGCGTTTTCCGTGGGAGAACCACACTTCGGCATGAAGTGAGTGAGGATATCGGAGGCCCATACCCCAACCCCTCCCCCATCCCCTTCCCCATCCCCCAAAGGCCGGCAACGCACTTGTGACGCCTCTGGTGTTGCGGGTGTCCACGGCCGGCGGTAATCGCTTACCATCAGGCGATACGTATGCTCGTTTGCTCCTATTACATAAAAAAATGTGCCCACCACCGCCTATTGACGGTTCAAGGTCAGGTAGTTCAAGAGTCACATGTATCTTACCACCCTTTGACTTTTCAGTGTCCTTACGTTAGAATTGCGATGAATTAAGGGCTACCTTTTTCGAAGTCGGATATTTTTTTTAATTTTTCTTTTTAAAAAGACAACTCCCGCACTAGGAATAAATCCTGTGTCACGGGGGACTTTACAAACATACATGAAACGGACACAATGAACACCCAACCTCATAACAACAATTTGTGGATCACACAAAGTGTTGTCCTACGTGGGATTTAAACCCACGACACTTGGCGAAGTAGGAAACGGCGTGGTGACCGTTAAACTACTAGGTCAAACGTGCAGTCATTGCGGTTGTCAATTGTGATAAATTAAGGGCTACCTTTTTCAAAGTCGGATAAAATTAAGCTGTTAATTGTTGAAAAGTGTAAGTGTATTCCTAAAAGCGATAATAGTTATTGGGAATGCGAATATTATCGCGGATTATTTCAGATTAACAAGACCGATATGTAGAATTATTTGTTTTCATAAGATCGATTGATATATAATTGATTAACGGTCTGTCACTGAGCTGTTTTGGGTTCAAATCCCACATGGGACAACACTTCGTGTGATCGACAGTTTGTTGTTTTGAGTCTGGGTGTTCTGTGTCAATTTCATGTATGTTTGAGAAGTCCCCGCGACACAGGATATATTCCTATGCTGGAGTTGTCTTTTTTAGAAATACAAACACAGTTAAGAAATACTTCGTGTTAATTTAGCTCAGTATTTACAATTAATTAAACACTAAATCAACATCGAAATCTAACCTAACCCCACGTGTACACGACGAGAGTTAAAATTTTCAACACTACACTCAGATTATAATTTCTACCTTCTGGTTCCAAAACCTCTTTCCATATTTCATCATCATCATCAACAACTCATATTGTCCCACTGCTCCGGCCTCCTCTCAGGAGAGGGTCAAGGACATACGTCCCCACGTTGGCCGAGTGCGTGTTGGCGAATGTATAATTTGTAAAATTTATAACGTCTGTCCATAGAGGGATTAACCACCCCTATTCATCCCGTGGGTGTCGTAAGAGTCGACTAAGGGAGCGAACTAGCGGGACAACAGCACTGTGAAAAGGCGGAAAATTTGGAACAAAATATATCAACCCGTCTGGCCAGAGTGCGCTAGTAAACCAATACCTCCTTTCATAAGAGAGACCTAAATACAGCAATGAACTGTTAAATACTGTTGATATGATAAACCATAACAAAATAAGAGTAAGAGAATGAGTACCTGCAACAGCAGCTATTGCCAGCCCCAAAATAACAACCGCAGCCTTCATATTGACTGGACGCAGCAGAACTGACTACACACATCTCTGCTTAAGACCTGATTAATATACCTAACTCTCTACTCTTTATCGAAGAGATTATATGCGATTATACTGTCTGATTATAACGATTATGTTAATTAAACATTTTGATAAAATCGAATTACAAAATATAAGAAGGCAAAACCTGTCACGCGAAATAAACCCATTTTTTGATCATTAACAACTAGAGTTAAAGTGGTTGAAATAAGCTCTTGAACTAAATGGTTTGACTCTTAATTCCTTGTCGAGCAGTTAAAACCTGGAACTCTCTACTGCTCAATGCTGACGAGTGGTGATAGTAAACGATGGAGGGAGCGAAGGGGTCACGGTGGAGGTCGTTAGTTCCCTAATTGTCGCCTAAGAGTCGCTATGGCTATTCTTAGGACGATGTGACCTCTGCAACGACCCGAGACAGGTGGCACCCTGGCCAAGGGGGTGTCATCTAGGTCGGGGCACTATTCCACCTCATACTGCGAGAACCTGAGAAAAAGAGTGAAAGTGTCCTGCTCCTGGGGTTATTGGGTCCTTCTAGGATGTACCTCAGTCGTGAGATACGGCAAGGAGGACCCAAGAAGCCACCGATGCGTTCCTGGAGCTTCTCCAGACTGCCGCGATAGGCCACCGCGGAGGAGTTTAGAATAAAATATCTTATAAACACTATAAATTAATGTTTTGTAGCAATGACGAAAATTAAATAGTCATAAACGGGGGGCACGGCAGTGCCCTCGCCAAGTCAAGCGCGAAGCAGACACTGCCGTACGATCCTTTACTGGAACCATTTCGCCGCATTTTCAGGCCCCTATTTGAGAACCTCTGGATAAGACCAGAAAGCAGAAATTTTCCCCATCCAATAAGCTATAAAATCATCACTCCAAAAAAATTCAAAACAAAAAAATTCAAGTCTGTAGGTCATTTAGTTCCGAAGTTAAGCGAAAGCAAAGTTTCGCATTTATGACACTCACTCACTTATGATCATCATAATACAACTAGTACTTCCCATAAGCACAGAGAGCTGAAATTTGATACAGAGTTAGGGTTTAATGGCCACATAAAGGAAAAACTATAAAAACTAGGATAATCGAAGTTCTGGAGTACCTGGTGACAAAAAAAAAGGAAAGAAAGATTTTTAATAATAAAAAAACTACTCCTAAAAAGAAAAAAATGTGTCAAATAAGAAAATCTAATAAAATAAATCAATATTCGTTTCTGTTTCTACGTTACTTCAAAAATAAGTGAAATCCCACCAAAAAAAATCTGTAAAAAACTAGCCAAGTCTCGATGGAGCTGCTTGTTTATCTCTAAAAATTAATGAAATCTAGACAAAGTCGTGCCAAGTCTAAGGTTCCTTACTGCGATTTCTTTATTATTATAGTAAATGTGTGACTTGGCCGTTGAAGGGTACAAATCCAGGTGCTCCATGACACCATTTCACCAATCTGTCGCCAGAACCGCTACCCATTGACGATGGAAAATTGCCACTTGGAAAACGTTGATTCAATAACCAGTCAATTGTATCAACAACAGCCTAAAATGAGACACTAGCGTCCAATTACCAATACCAGTATGGGTTATGATCTCGCTTAACAAACATAGGTAGTTACAACAGATATAACATTACGTGTAAACAAAATTGACTTGTACCCACTAACGTTTAAAGACTGTTCAACGGTCAAGTCACACAACATTAACTACAATAATAAAGAAATCGCAGTAAGGAACCTTAGACTTGGCACGACTTTGTCTAGATTTCATTACTCTTTAGAGATAAACAAGCAGCTCCATCGAGACTTGGCTAGTTTTTTACAGAATGTTTTTGGAGGGATTGATGTTTGCACGATACCAGCGCACGTATTTTCCTCCCACTATGATCCCTTCAAACGAGAAGCGAAAAAGTATCTCACAAAGCCTTCTGTACTGGAGTGAAGACTGTGTCTTAGCAAACGTAATGTGGGACGCCCTCTAGAAGGCGAGATGACTTTGCTTAAGTGGGCTAGCGGTGACTGAAAGCAAAATGCAGAGACCGTGGTGGTGCGCCTTACGTGAGGCCTATGTCCAGCAGTGGACTTTCCTGATCTTTTTTGAGTTTTATTTATAATGTATGTATTTATTTATTTATTTATTTCAAGACGGTCACCACACATATTCATCCCGTAGGTGTCGTACCTAAGGGAGCAAACACGGAGCAAACCACCAGGACAACAGCACTGCAAAGAGAAGGAATACTTGACACAAACCTTATATCAACTACTCTTTATATAGAAGACCAAAACGTCCGTCCGGTAAGAATACAGAGTGTCACCACCTCTATTCACCCCGTGGGTGTCGTAAGAGCCGTCTAAGGCAGCAAACTACCAGGACAACAGCGCTGCAAAGAGAAGGAACACTTGAAATAATATCTCCTTTGAAAGTAGACCACAATCTCCTTTGAACTCCTTTCAAAAGAGAGGTTTATGTCCGTCTGTGAAATATTAAAAGCTTGAGATGTGACGTACAACATTAGCAGTCTATTTACCATGGTTATCATAGTATCAGCTCTTCTTATTTGGGAATCAGACGACCGTATGTGAGATGTGTAAGGTAATTATAGTTTGCCTGCTTTTGTGATTAGTTCTACGTTTCAAAGTAGTACACCGTGACGTTTTATAGCAAATATTAATCCTTAATAAAGCCTTTATCTAATACAAAAAGAATTATTCAAATCTGATTGATAGTTTTAGAGATTAAGGCATTAGAGAAATAAAGAAACAAACACATCTGAGATTTTATTTATTGGTATACAGATATAATAGAGACTAGCTGACCCACGCAACCTTTTCTGCATCTCAGTCCTATTGCCCGTAGCGTGAAGTTATAACAGCTTAATTTTTTTTTATAGTGCAAACCAGCACCCGTATCGCCTGATACTAAGCGATTAAGCGATTATTTCTTTATGTGAAACTTTAACCGTTTACGCAGCACACGGAATAATGGAAACTCTCAAAAGGAATATTTTTCCCCGTTGTTTCTCCTATACCAGGAAAAATATTATGATCGACTTCTCTGTAACTATGTATTACTAGCTTTTGCACACAGCTTCGCTCACGCAGACTTTCATCCCCTGATTTACCCCCTTAGGGGTGGAGTTTAGTAAAATCCGATCTTAGCGGATGTCTACACCCTATAAGGAACCTACCTGCCAAATTTCAAGTTTGTAGGTGTTAAAGTTTCTGAGATTTCGTGATTAATAAGTGAGTGATATTTCGCTTTTATATATATAGATTATTATTAAAACTAATTTTCTGCCTACCTTTATCAATTATTTAATGAATTAACGTCTCGACCTACAAGCAATCAATAATATAATTATTTAATTAAATCGGATTATAATAATGTCATTACTCAGTAAGTTGTCTGCCTAAATATTATTACAAATGCTGTGCCTTACAAATTCGTATTAGTGTATGTTATCCACAAATGTGTTTAATCGCATTTAATCTACGAAATTGGCAAATAATTTCGTGGCGTAATAACTTTTATAGATATAAATAACTTTCAAAATGAATGGGCCTGTATAAGTAACGATTCGGACTGATATTGTTTTGTGTTTGGGTCTAAATTATTTCTAATTAATATTAAAAAGATAATAATAATAATCTATTAGTTTCGTTGGGCGGTAAACATTTTTTTCTCCGACTTACTTTGCAAATCCGGCTACCACAAAAAAAGTCTTTCCACTTTTCGGGTTATTATAAATCCTATGTCACTCACAAAAAACGTAGCGTTCTAGTGGTAAACGAAAGTCACAAACTCACAAACGCACAAACTTTACCTCTTTATATAATAGTGTAGATGTAGATTTATAACTTTATCTACACCCATGCTATAAAACCTCTATAAAAGTTTCTGAAACAGTTAGCTTATTACCAATATTAAAACAGTCTGTGTCATAATAACCATTATATCACCCAAACGAGTGTTATAATGTTGTACTAAATTTCATAATGCAACTCCTTTTTCAAAAAAAGAACATTGTGAGGCACGCGCTTTTTACTACCACAGCGCCGCATTTGAAAAAAGAACTGATTCAAATTCATGTCGTATCCCGCCATTTTTGTTTGCCATTTTGCTAGCTGTTTCAGAACTTTATATAGAGGATTCATATCACGAGTGTAGATAAAGTCTTGTATGCAACTGTACATAACTAGGTATTAAAACACTCATGTGATACTATTATCACTTTTTTAAACCCACATTTGTATTTTAATACCCCTTTTTATACAACAGTTGCATAAGTAACTATTATGCACTTTTGTACATCGGCGGACTTAATGCCCAGGGCCACAGAGTACAATGTATATATTATCCCAGGGCATTCTCTACCAGTCAACCTTAGGGTGGTGTAGAAATCTTGTGAGGTAGGCGCACATAGGTTTCGAACTTAACTAAAAGTACCTGGAGATTTGCTCGGTGTTTTTTTAAATTAGTTTAGTGGCGCCCTCTCTTAGTATGCCCTGGTACTGTTTATTCTGCAGCGATGACAGCGCAATGGATCTTATTCCAGTTTAAGTAGTTATACTTTAAACTACATTATAGTTTGTGCATGCAGCCATATATTTCGACTTAATGAAAACCTTGTAATACCGTGTCAACTTCAATAATCACCAATTAAAAATTGTTTTTGTTGCACATTATATCGTCTTAAAAGATACAATAATCATGATGTTCTGATAATCTTAATGCTTTATGAATTACAAGCTTTTGTTTCAGGAAATGACAGAAATTACTCATGTTATATGAACTACTAGCTTTTGCCTACGGCTCCGCCCGTGTAAAGTTCGGTTATCGCGGTAACTCTTCAGACTGATATAAGTAATGATTTTGCCTGACCGGTTTCGTCTTATGCCATCATCAAAGGTTACTGCGGTCAGCTGTAAACAAAATTAAAATAGTGGAATAAGTACAAGTGATTTTAATTCTAGAATGATATAAGTAACTTTTTTATTTATGAACCGATTGAAATGAAACAATCACTGAATGTTAAGTAGAGATAACCGCAACGGATTAGTGAAAAGCGCATTCACATTCAAATCGGTGTAGCTGTTTCTGAGATTAGCGTACACAAACGTACAGATAAATAGATAAAAATTCTAAAAATCATTGTTTTGGGGGCTCCGTCCACTAGGATCCCCTACTTCAATCCCCTGAGGGATTCATTTGGAATTTTCGTCTACACTAATCCCCTAGGGGATATTTTTGGATTTCATTTCTATTTTGATCCCCTAGGGGATTCATTTGGAAGTTTTTATGAACAACGTTTATTTGGATCCCCTCCTTAAATCGATGGGGGATTTATTTAGATTTTATGTCCCTACATTTTTATTTGTTTTGATGCATTGTAGTCTGAAAGTTCGAATAACTAATTAATTAGTAATTATAATTGATTAGGTAGGTATAAGTAAATCGCTAACTGATAAATGACGTCACATGTTTATATCTACAATAATCCGTCCACATAAAATGTCTTGCCCTGACTGACTGATTCATTGAGGCAGGGCATAAGCCGCTGGTGTTACAAACTTGGCACTTATACTAATACTAGCTGAGCCCTACGCCATGTTGGACGTTTCCGCTTAGGGTCCGTTCACACAGATCGGCTCGGAGAGGAGAGCAGATTTTTATTACATTGGAAACAGAGGCTTGAGTAATTTGTAGTAAGGTTTATTTATGCATGTGCACTTCTTTTGTCATCAAGAATGCTTAAACGCACTCAGTGTGAAATAAAAAGAGGAGCCGACCGGCTCCGATTGCGTATTGCGTGCTCATTCTCGCTCGCGCAGCCGATCGGCTCTGATTCTCTTCCACAGCCGGTCTATGTGATATAGTTGGCGGCTCCGCTCCGGCCAATTCCAAGCGTATACGATCCGGTCTGTGTGAACGGACCCTTACAGGCAGCTGTATGTCTGCACCACTGTAACTATATATAGTAGCTCTATGGTGGCCTAAACGAATAGACTACACAGGCGTTTGAAGGGCGAAAGTGACAACTTTTACATACTGACTTGAATTTCATTTCTGCCAAAGCGGTTCTTCCACGTTACAGGCGAAGGAGGTTTGGAGGTAGGTAGGTGGGGGGCCCCAAATACATCACACGAAGTACACAGAAGTGTTTCACGATATAGTTTGGATATTCCCTGACATTAATATCTGCCATACATACTATAGAAATCAAATATAGCTCACTTAGGACCCATAATATTTTATCCCTGGTGCTTCCCGGTTTGAAAAAGGTGTCTGCCTATTTTGACTTCATTTTGTCTACCGCTTTGCCAAGGAGGGAAGTGGACTTATTATATTTCCAACACCTCCAGTTTTCTTCTGATTAATTTCGTTGCGGGTTCCAAGACAGTTTAATTTTTCCTGGGACTTCCCGAGTGTCATAACTCGGTGTGTTCGTGGGTCACCGCTGTTGATCCTGTTGTACAGGAGTTACAGTGGTGGGCGTGATTAGTCCCATTCCCTGACATTAAATTAAACAGGGGACGTCATTGCTCTGACTCTTTTAATGATGCCACTCAAGAAAATATACTCCAAGCCGACAAGATGACCTAGCTTGGTGAATCATTACATTAAAAGTATTAAAACCATTTTAAGAACCTTATTAGAATCATTCTTATTACTTTCTCTGCAACGCCACCTATGTACGTAAGGAGAATCATAACGCCAACTATGTAAGTAAGGAGAATTTATGTGCAAAGTTACGTCTGTCCGTCAATCCTTAGTACGTAAATAATTCAATAGATGGCGGTAAAATTAACTTAGCCATAGAGGCAGTCAGCCTGTGTTATTCTTATGCTATACTATCTGACCCACGCAACGTCGTTTACGTCTCCTATTGGTCTTAGCGTGATGATATATAGCCTATAGCCTTGCTGCTTGGAGACTGTCTGTTGCGCAGTGTGGGGTCACGCGTTGTCGTGAAGCAGCTGCAAGAGCTGGGGTTGGAAGCTCTCCCTCATCCGCCATACTCACCAGACCTTGCACCTACCGACTATTACTTTTTCCAAAATTTAGACAACTTTTTAGTGGGTAAAAAATTCAATTCCCGAGAGGCAGTACAAAATGCCTTTGAAGAGTTTATTGCCTCCCGTCTAGCAGATTTTTACAAGAAGGGCATCAATAAACTGCCAATGCGTTGGCAAAGATGCGTCGATTGCATGGGTGATTACTTCGAATAACAGAAATAAAAAAGTTTGAAAAAATAAGTACTTTCACTTATTGCATACAAAACGGCAATTTCATAGGTAAAGACCTATTAATAATAAATATTAATATATATAGTATAGATTAATGTAAAGTTTTATTTGAATGCGTTCAGTATTTTTTTGTGAAAGAGTTACAAAACATGCATCCTTATGCATTTATAACTTTAGTAAGAATTACTTATTTAACAAACTAACTAGAATGTTTTCATGTATGGCCCTGCCAAAATGACTCTACTCTGCCTGATGGAAAGCATGAGCAGAATCCAAGAGTGGTGGTCACCATACTCATTGCGACAATGCAGCATGGTGACTCACACCATGGCCGCCTAGTGATGCTTAGACTGCATACTAACTGGGTTATTGTTCATTTCAATACTACACAGAATTAAGATTTGGGTTTCCATTCCAAAACGAATACTACAATACAAATACACCGCCCGAATGACCTAGTGGCTTAAGCGGTCCCACGCCGTTTTCTACTGCGCCCTGTTGTGAGTTCAAGTCCCACATGGGACAACTATTTGTGTGTTCGCAAATTGTTGTTCTCAGTCTGGGTGTTCTTCGTATGTTTCATATATGTTTGTAAAGTCCCCCGCGACACAGGATGTATGTTCCCAATGCGGGAGTAGTCTCTCGAAGAACTAGCTCCCAAAAGCTCACCCCTATAACTCCTACCCCCTTTTTTCTGTGCGGAGATCCCCCCGGATATCACCTGCTGGTGGTTATGTCGGACTCAAACCGACTAAAAACCGCACGCTGTCTCCGGTACTAGAAGTCGGGGAACCAGGTGCACCCAAGAAAATAAATCCTTGAAACCCCAACGTACCTCGGGTCACCATCGGTTTGTAGAAGGCCCCCTTGTGGGCAGGAACCCCGATGTCCCTTTCCTGCTCAGAAAAAAGGGCGCGCGCGCTTTGTAGCGCTCGCTTGCGCCACCACCCCGGCCTGCTTCTACTAGAGTGACACAGCCTCACCTGTCACCCTATAATTGCGCTTATGGAGGACGGAGATCGTTCTCATTGATTTGGCAGGCGCTGTCATGGAAACTATTTCCCTCCCCCCTGAAATAATCAAGTGACCTTTATCAAGAAGAGGTGGTACCCCCATCAAAGATTACGAGCATCCGCTATGTAATCTTGATTAGTTACAAAATAATTATATCAAAAAAAAAAAAAGATTTGTTTTCATGACGTAGATATAACATTTTATTGAATAACAAGCTCTACCCCACGGTTTTATTTCTTCTTTAATCCCCGACGCAAACAGAGGGTTGTTAGATGTAGGATGTCGATGTATATCCGTCTGTGTGTGTGTCTGTCTGTCTGTGGCATCGTAGCTCTCAAACGGATAGACGATTTCGATTCAGTTTTTTTTTTACTTTGAAAGTCAGTGTCCTTGCGGTGGTTCTTAGCTATGTTTGCTTAATATCGGTCCAGCAGTGTAAAAGTATCAGATCTTTTCCAAAATGATGTAAGTCATTTTTGGCGTATGATTACTCGATTATGTGCTTGCGTATGGGCTTTTAATAAATTTTAAGATACTCGTTGGATCTATTTAGATCAGTGATGAGTATTTCTATGATGGGTACGATCCTCGTGTTTGCTTGTAATTTACTCTGGTATTGTATTTTTCTCGAATAAGGCGAAGCTGCAAGGAAGGGTAACAATTTTGACAGTCTATGGGCGTTGGTATGTGCCAACGTAGCGCTTAAATTATTGAACAGATTTTAATGAATGAGGCGTCAATAAATTCAGAATAATGAGTCGGGGGACATTTATTTATTTTACTTCTTTATGTTACCACTGAGCCTCACTTATTGTACCACAGGTATCGAATAACATACGGACACTTCAAGTTATTTTTTTGACATTACTTCGTTCATGTAATATTAATAACTAGCTATTGCCTGCGGTTCCGTCCGCGTATTTATGGGTTGTCGCGGTGATTCTTCAAACTGATTTTTTTTATTTCCGAACCGTTTTTTTAAATGAAAAAGCTGTTAAGTGGTGAAACCACGACGCATTAGTGAAAACCGCATTCAAATTGGATAAGCCTTTTCTGACATAAGCGTGCACAAACGTACAGACAAAAATTCTAAAATAATGCTTTTAGATTCTATTGCGTTCACAAAGCCCCTATAATAGTTTTTCTTATATAAATATACTAGCTGACCTACGCAACCTCGTTTGCGTCCAAACTACCATCCCCCCCCCGTTTTAACCCCAAAAGGGGGTTGATTTCTAAAGATACATTATTAGTACACCTCCACACCATCTATAGAGCATACATTTTAAATTTCAAGTCTCTTACTTCATAAACATAGGACTTTCATACAAACTTCCAACCCCCGTTTTATCCCCTTAGTGGTGGAGTTTCGTAAAATCCGTTCTTAGCGGATGTTTACACCCTATAAGGAACCTACCTGCTAATTTCCAAGTTTGTAGGTGTTATTGCTTCTGAGATTTCGTGATTAATAAGTGAGTGGTATTTCGCTTTTATATATGTAGATTATCTTCCATGTACAGACAGCGACCAGTTACGATTTTATTACACACTAGCTGACCCGGCGAACTTCGTACCGCCATATTTACATATCTGTCTCAGCTTCCCACAGGCAGTGTACAGTCGCGGACAAAAAAACACTTTTCCTGGTATCTTTTATTTTTTTTCTTTTTAGCAAAAAAAGAATGAATGAAATCGGACTATGTGTTATTGAATTACAACTGAGTACATATTTTGACTTTCATCCCCTCTTTCCAGGAAACCGTGCTGAATTTCGGGATAAAAAGTATCCTATGTCCTACCTCGTAGTATGAACTCAAATCATGCTAAGTTTCGTTTGAATCTGTTCAGTAGTTTCGGCTTGATGCGCGGCCAAGATACAGACAGACAGACAGACAAAAATGAAAAAAAATGCAGTTTTGGCTTCAGTATCGATTATAGAGAGCCCTCCAAAAAAATTTTTCTAAATATCTTTAATGTACAGAATTGGATCTGTTACATTTTTATTATAAGTAGTATACTAGCTGACCCGGCGAACTTCGTACCGCCATATTTACATATCTGTCTCAGCTTCCCACAGGCAGTGTACAGTCGCAGACAAAACAAACACTTTTCCCGTTATCTTTTATTTGTTTTCTTTCTAGCAAAAAAAGAATGAATGAAATCGGACTATGTGTTATTGAATTACAACCAAGTACATATTTTGACTTTCATCCCCCCTCTCCAGGATACCGTGATGAATATCGGGATAAAAAGTATCCTATGTCCTACCTCGTAGTATGAACTCAAATCATGCCAAGTTTCATTTCAATGCGTTCAGTAGTTTCGACGTGATGCGCGGCCAAGATAGAGACAGACAGACAGACAGACGGACAGACAGGCAGACAGACAGACAAAAATGAAAAAAAATACAGTTTTGGGTTCAGTATCGGTTATAGAGAGAGAGAAATTTTCAAAATATCTTTAATGTACAGAATTGGACCTGTTACATTTTTATTATAAGTATAGATATTGATGATCTGTTAATTTTAATCCGTAATTAGATAAGACAACTATCGTCATCAACAGGTGATCTATTATTATGCATTTTCTTATCACCAAAATTATCATCACCATGAAAAGTATTTGAACAACGATCACTTGTTGGTAATTTTATTCCATCCGCGGTTATGATGCAGTTTGTTGGTTGTCTTCTGGTGGTGACAGCTGCTGTGGCAGGTGAGTTTTTATTCCTTTACTACCTTTCGACTTGTTGATATACCGGTTTGCGCATGCGACTGCTGAACATGAAGTCTCAGGTTCGAATCCCGGGCCAAAAAGTGTTATCCAGTTTTTCTGATTATAGAAATAATTAAGAGCTCGGAGTTTGGAAGTTGGGGTCTTAGCCCCCGTGCCTCAGAGAGCACGTAAAGTGAAGCTATCGGTCCTGCGCCTGATATCTCCCCGGTCATATCGGATAACCATCCCATCGGATTATGAGAGTGCATCTGTTTTTGCGCACTATAATATCTCCTGCTTAGTTGGCTGGTCTCCGTGGCCGAAATTGGCTATGAAAACATCATTTTCCTTACTTTTGGATAAATACAGAGAATCAGGACTAAGTGTAGAGTGTAGCAGAATAACTTATGGAGTTTCTTGCCACTTCTTCTTCATATAAATTATCTTTTAGAACCTTGCAACTGGAGTCAGTAATGTAACGATTCGAAAGTCCTTGAAATGAAAGCATTTGATTTAAATTTTTTGAGTGGTTACCGAGTAGATAGACAAGTTGCAAAAGCACTCCAGAATGTCTAAGGAACCATACGAACATCTTCTCTCTAATCTTCCATAAAGCGTAGAGAGAAGAGTTCAATGTTATGTTAGGCCTGTGGTATTATATGGTAGCAAAGTATGGATTCTGAAAGCTAGCACCGACAATATGCTGGAAAATTTTGTGATGCATCAGCTGGACACAGAAAGTTAAAATGTAGCGTACTACATCGTATCGACAAGATGGAGTATAAGTGCTTGTGGTGACGGATAAGGAATATGGAGTCACCGCCCATTTTTATACCGTGGGTATTGTAAGAGACGACTGAGAGAGCAAAGTACCAGGACAGCAGTACTACAAAGAGAAGGACAACTCGAGCAAACTACGCCGGACAATGACGCTGCAATCGATTCCTGGGTCGGGCCAAATCTGTTGTTGGGTTTTTTTTCATTTTCCTCGCTCTTTTCCTCGCTTCGCTCCGCGATAAAATTGATATTCATGTAAAACCGGTTGAACTACTAGCCAACCCCAAATAATCTTTTGAATAATAAAGGCTAAGAAGATTATAATGAAGTTTAAACATCATTCTAAACTAAAATCTATATCTGTACCAAATCTTATCTAAATTCAGTCGATCGTGGTTAGAAATATTCATATTTTTTTCCAGCTCTGCCTTCCGATCCAGTAATCAGGAAATTGGATGATGGTCTTCGCTACCAATATGCCGAAGGTCCAGATGGAACACCTCAGCTGGCGGACCTGTGGTTGAAGTCCAGTGATCTGGCGAAGTCCGCCAGATATAATCCAGATACTGACAATATTTATCATCTGTTCACCAGGTATGATATACTGTTCTAGAGTTATTTATTTATTTATTGACTCAAAGTTATACAAATATTAAATGTGAATTCTCTGGCCCCTGAACTAGTGTAAACTGTATCTCAGGGACCAGTGTCTTCACTCTACACTTCATGGGTTCTTGTATGTCAATTACAAAAAACATAAAAAGCCAAGTCTTACTTTAAGAAACTCGTATGGAGTTAAGCAATCCTATTCAGGTCAACCCACAGAACAAATGAATATACTAGAAGAGGTGTCGAGCAGCAAGTGCAAGAAACACTGTGTCGCCTAGACGCACACATTAACGATCAATAATATTATACACACATAACGAAGTCTTTCCTGATTCGTCCAAAGGATGTAATGTATATAAGTTCAAAAAGCCACTTACAATGTTACTAAATACAACCTTATACCTTTCAAGTAAGGTAGGGTTTCACTTGCATATTTGTGTTCGTGGACAGTTTCTTCGAAAACCTTAGGGATGTGGTGAATTTGACATTTATCGATTATAATTATGTTACAATAATTTTTAAATTAATTATTTATTTGACTGATACTCTGATATCCCTTCATTCTACTTTATAATTTTTTTTGTTGCAAAACATTGCAACTCCCTTATTTACTTAAAATAAATTATATTTTTGTGTGTTTAGGCATACATATTTCAGAAACTTTAAATAAATAAGAAACGACTGCGCATTTTCGCAAGTTCTCTATCACCACCGGTTCTTTGCGTTCACATCGTACAGGAAGCCGTTGGATTAATGGCTAACTAACTTATATTACTAAAAATATGTCACGTTTATTATTTAGTCAAAAGTACTTACATACTATTTTTTTTAATCAAATCTGTTTTATTTGTCTGGTAGCTGTAAAATTATGCTATATGAAATATTTATAAACTTTTTATTAAAACATTTATTTTCAAATATTTCTCCAAAATAACTTTATACAAAAATTGCGAATTGCGAATAAACAAAATCATATATTGTTTTAAAAACCATAGGACAATATAAATCGTAATACGATACTAAACGTAAAATCACTGTAAAAATCAATATCATCGAAAAGTTTAACATTACGATATCGATTGAATTTGTCTACATCCGTCAAATAATTGTAAACATTAAATATTTTCGTGCCAAATGTGTTGAAATATTCCCGCAGGAAACGCAGTTCATTGCGTGCTCTCGTGGCAACTATGCAAATGATACTTAAATTTAATACGTAATGTATGATTATTTCAATAGATTAGAATATAACGGTTTTCATGTGTGTTACATAATACTTTTTAGTTTTTTGTTAATATTGCTTAAAAACAAAAGTTTTGAGACTACCGATGATACGATATGTTTCCTTTGAGTAAATTGTAGTCCTTGCTTCGTTTTCAGCACGTAATTATCGCACAGTTCGGTATAGCAATAATAATTTACGCAGCTACGTTCCCGACGAAAGTTATACGTGTATTAAAGCGTTCAGTTAATGCCGGCAGGCCTATTAGAGGTATCGGCGCTTAACTTCGGCGCGCCTACCCCGCCTACATAACAATTCTACTTGTTCTGTGGGTCAGTCTATGGATGGGTTGGGACTATCCTTGACATACTTAGATTTGCCTCGGTGAGCACGCTGTTGGATATTTTCAACTCCACCAGTTTTCTTCTGATTAATGTTGTTGTGGTTTCCAAGACGGCTTAATTTTTCCTGGGACTTACCGAGTGTCATACCACGGTGTACTCATCCAAGTAGAAACTAATTCTATTTGTCTATTTGTTAAGCTTTAACTGCTAAACCGATGCACAGATTTTAATGAAATTTGGCATGACGATAGTTTGATTCTTGAGGAAGGACATAAGGTCTCTTTACCACGATTACAGACATACATGTGGGTGGAGTCACAGGCAAAAGTTAGTATTTAATTATATTAAAAACAAATAAGTATTAAATATTGCAAATTATCATCTTTCTGTCCATATCATGATCGATTCATTGTAATTTGACTACAACACGTTGTAAACATAGGTATTATCTCGTAAGATAGATAAAAATAATCATAACGATAGCATTTATTTAATATTTTGATTAAATGACAGTATGTTTTAAAATAATACTGATAATATTTATCTATGAAGGGTGCAGAAAGAGGGTGGGATCATATTTTATTATTGCAACAGATATACCGGAAGGTATGACCGTCCCTCTCCTCTCATAGAAGATCAACCTAAGCTGACAGCATTCGTGCTGTCGTGTTTCGTTGGTGAGTGCGAGACCGGAGGCCCAATGACGCAGAAGCATCTCAATAAGCTGCCATGGTTGGGGTCACCATGCTGCATAGACTGCATTCGCAATGAATATAGTGATCACCACCCTTGAATTCTGCTCATGTTTTACATCACACAGAGTATAGTCACAATAGCAGGTTCCTACATGTAAATAAGAAGTCTATAAAAACCTTATGTTAGTCGTCACTTACGACACCGCGGGTATGGATACTGGCGGTGACACACTGTATTCTAATTCTGTCACCATACGAACATACATATTTATTGACATACTAGCTGACCCGCGCAACTTCGACTGTGTCCCTCAAAAGAAATCAATCTCCCTCATTTTCGCAACATTTTCCTATAGACTAGACTTCCTCGATAATAGTATGGGATACCCGGAACAAATTTCACAAGTTATTACTATCAAGCTAATTTTTCGTGAGTGGCTTCATTTTGATTTTTGGATCCACTGTTCACCTTACAAATTTTTTCGATTGGGGTAGCAAACAGGGGTAGCAGGGACAAAAAACTTTTGAGCGTAGGACCAGGATAACGTACCACGCAAGTTGTAGGACAATGTGACTTATATAAATATTAACTCATATAACTAAAGAAATAAAGGCTACTTATTTGAAGTGAAAACTTCTTTAGGCGCGTTGAGCACTTTTTGGGTGAACGAAAATCATGGAACTCACATCATCGTCACGGAACGCTTCCCATGAGCTAAATGTATATTGTAAATAAACATATCTACACAGATATATCTCCGTGCGTTATCACAACTACAAATGCGGGTAATACAGCTAGTGTATCTATTTATGTTTCTAAATCCAAAGTTTTCGTTTGAAATTAGATTTATATTTTCAGACAGAACCCTCAACGGAGTCAGATTATCCGGATGGGTGACGATGAGCTCCTGTCCCAAACCTTTTTTGATCCATCCAAACGCATAATCTTCCTCGTTCACGGCTGGTTGGATAATGTTATTTCCGACGTTAACACCGTTCTTGTACCAGGTTAGTAAAACATTCTGGAAGTTTCTTGAAAGTTCTTAAAAGGTCAGGAAGGTTCTAGAAAGTTCTTGTAATGCTATGGCTGGATTTTCCTGATTCCTGACTTTTGGATGGCTGAATAAAATATTTGTTACGTACCTACATAATATATTGTTATAACCAAATGTGCTGAGTCTACGCTTGGATACTGAGAAATACATAGATATATATCACAAAGGTGCAGACATTTCTGTCCGTCTGTCATTAATAATAATGTCCACAAACCGCATCCATATAAGAGAAAAGTGCCCAAACCCCAAGGAGAATTGGCAATACAGGAACAATGCTAGTAACCATCTGTGTATTTTATATTAAACTAGCAACCTACCCCGGCTTCGAACCTGCTCTTTAAGGAAAATATAATATAGCCTATGTTACCTCTAGCAGATATACGGCTTAATTTTTTTCTGACATCTTCAACAAATATCGTTATAGTTTAGCCAATATATTCAAAAATTTAACAAATTATATGCGAAAACCTTCCTCAAAAATCACTTTATCTATTGATAAAAATCGCATTAAAATCCGTGCAGTAGCTTTTGAGTTTATCAGAACAGACAGGCAGACAGACGCGGCGGAGGACTTTGTTTTATAATATGTAGTGAATACTTATATGTATGTGAATACTTATATCTGTTATCTATACAAATATGTAAACTTGGAGTGTCTTTTTTTTTTTTTAATGTATGTTCACCGATTACTTCGTCAATTGTGGACCGATTTTGAAAATTATTTTTGTATTCGAAAGGGGATGCTCTCGAGGTGGTCCCATTGCCACCATATCAGGATCTTATGATGGGATTCCAGGGAAATCGAGGGAAACCCTCATTTTTTATAGGCACATACTATGTTTTTCGTATATTTTCTGATGTTACACCGGTATTTGTGTCTGGTAGTCATAATTTTTTGATGATGAGCTGATGATGTAAGGTACAACTCCTTGTATTTCTCCTAACTCCTACAGATTTCTACCCGTAAGGGGTAGAAATAGGGGTTGAAATTTTGTACGAAAGTCCGTCATTTTTTAAGTTAGAAACATGAAACTTTATCTTTGGGCTACTGATTAAAATGAGTAGATACTTATTTAAGCGTTTCTGGATATTCTACCTCTAAAGGGGTGAAATAGGGGTTGAAAATTTGTGTGGAAGTCCGTCATTTTTTAAGTTAGGTACTACATGAAACTTTATCTTTGGGCTACTGATTAAAAATGAGTAGATACGTATTTAAGCGTTTCTGGATATTTTATCCTTAAGAGGGTGAAATAGGGGTTGAAAGATTGTATAAAAGTTCGTATTTTTTAAGTTAGAAACGAGAAACTTTATTTTTGGGCTGCTGATAAAAATGAGGATTTACGAATTACGTAGCATTTCTGGATATTCTATTCCTAAGGGGTTGACATTTAATACGTCTTTTTAAACCACTAAAGTTATTTGCATCAGCAGAAATTATATGAAATAGTTCAACTTACTACTTACGTACGATTGTTTGCACTATAAAAAAAAAGTAAAAACTAAAACCCAACTACGACAAAAAACGACGCTGAAAAAGTATGAAACAAGTTTCAAAAGCCGTAGTCACGCGTTGTTAAAGAGTTATTTTTTATTGTAATGTTGTGTTTTTTAATGTACCATAGTCCATAACACTTTAACAACGCGTGACTACGGCTTTTGAAACTTGTTTCATACTTTTTCAACGTCGTTTTTTGTCGTAGTTGGGTTTTAGTTTTTACTTTTTTTTTATTTAAAATGTTTTGGTATCTCTATGACATTAATTTCTTTGCAAAGTATATTTTAAACAGGTACCATAGAAATATTTATTTATTTATTTAATCTTCCTGCAATTACATTGCATAAGGCGGACTTAATGCCATAGGCATTATCTTCCAGTCTACCTTATTAAATATCACACTTATCGAATAAATACGGACAAAGTCACGGGCAAATGCTAATAATATATATATTTGTAATGTACAAGTAACGCCCTTTCCAATGATACCAAACACGGCATATTTATCTCAATTTTTTTTTAAATACAGTACTTTATATCGGCTAGAGGGCGCCACATTAGATTCAGTAACACGTCAGTAGCCTATAACCAGCGGACAATCAAGACGCTTCTAACGATAAGTCATTTGTCCAGTTCTAATTAGTAGTTAAGGAGCTATGAGGGAACAGATGAACATACATACATAGCCTGTCAAAATCATAACCCTCCTTTAGCTTTGCCGTAGTCGGGTAAAACTGAAAAATAAAAACTTTTTATAAAAAAACCGACTTCCGAAAAAACATCCAACAAAAATACCCTGCCAAAAAACACTAAAAAGCGCAAAATAAACTGGCTCTTCATAAATTGCTAGGTGCCAATTCTTGTCTATACCTACCTAATTCTTTATTCATTTAAATAGTACCTAGTATTATAATGTGCGCTAGGTACCTAAAATCTGTTTGAAGTCGGTGCCAAGTCAAAAAGAATACGAACGAACAATTACAAAAATCTAAGCGATAGTCGCTTGGCACCGACTTCAAACAGATTCTAGGTACAACGTATAAATCCAATAAATACTGTGTCGCGGGGGACTTTACAAACATACATGAAACGGACACATGGAACACCCAGACTCAGAACAACAATTCGTGGATCTCACATGGGACTGTTGTCCCATGTGGGACAACATAGGGATTTGAACCTACAACACCTGATACAGTAGGAAGCGGCGAGGCAATCGCTTGAACCACTAGACTAACCATGCAGTCAAAAATAAAACTGTAATTTTAAGGTCTTTCATTAGTTAAGTAGTAGTTAATCAATTCTAACAGAAATCTGCTGTGCTTATCAGGCTGATCTATCAAATTCAAACAAAAAACTAAAATTGAGTAATAAACAAATTGAAAAATTTTTTTTTAAGTTTTTTAAAAAAGTACTCGTCAATACAAATCAAACGACTCCAAACTCGATAGGTTCCGTCGTTACAAAGTTCCTATGACCACCTTCCAGCTCCAACATCAGATCAGCTATTCAAAAACAAGTACTTAAGTATTCCATCTAATCAGTAAATCAATCAATCTAACTTTCATAGTTCAACCTCTACTTGGATTGAAACTAGATTTCGGGTGTGTCAGACGTCCAAAATATCAAAGATATTATTTTACTTCTTTCAGCTTTCCTGGAGGCAGCTGACGCCAACGTGATCGTCGTTGATTGGTATGCTGGCGGTGGTTTGACCAACTACGCTACTGTAGTCTCCAATGTACCAGTCTCTGGTGAGTTTGAGTAAGATTTTTTACAGGTCGTAGGGGGCAATCAAACAAACAAGTCTCCTAAAGGTGACTTGCAGCACAACTGCATGAACCAGAACCTTTCATAAAGTTGCAAATTGCGCTGTCCGCAAATATTTATTGATGTTCCGTTCTCCATTCCTCTATAGAACAATATGTGCTGGCCTTGGAAGTCACCGCCTCAGAGTCGTAGAAATACGCTTTCGAACTAACTGGCTCAGCTATTCCTTCCTGTGCCGAGCAGTCAAAAACAGGAGCTCAGTACTAGCAGACTGCAGTAACTTTAGCTACTTTTAGACTAACTCCACCCGCGGTGTTACTCGCTGGCAACCCACAGGACTCGGCGAGTATATAGTAGATTTCCCAAACATAAATATTTTCAATTCAAAGCCATAAAGAAATTCTGCAGCTTAATAATATTAGCATAAACAATAAACGACTGCACGGTTGGCCAAGTGGTTTAGGCGGTCGCCACGCCGCTTGCCAATTCACCAAGTGTTGTGGGTTCAAATCCTACACGGGACAACACTTTGTGTGATCCACAAATTGTTGTTCTGAGTTTGGGTGTTAATTGTGTCCGTTTCATGTATGTCTGTAAAGTTCCCCGCCACACAGTATGTTTATTCCTAATGCGGGAGTTGTCTTATAAAAAAAAAAAAATGCTTTCTTTCCCAGGTGCTGGCATTGCTAGGTTCATCACTTGGCTCAATAGCGCCTCTGGTGCTGGCTTCTCTAGATACCACCTCGTCGGTCACGGTGTTGGAGGGCATCTGGTTGGAGTAGTCGGCAGGAACCTAGGAGGAAGAGTTCCTTATATCACTGGTGAGTAAGAATACCAGAGGTTGTGAGGAGATTGAAATACCGTCTACACAACATACAATACACGACATACAAGCCGATCATGTGCTGACGGATTAACAATACAAAGTGTCAGTAGGTCTATTTATATCACGCCTAATTTACCAGTTCAAATGCCTTCAAAAGTTACGCTGCCTGATGGAAAGTATGAGCAGAATCCAAGCGTAGTGGTAACAATGCCGCATGGTGTCCTTCAGTATGGCGGTCTATTGAGTTGCTCATTGAATTTTGATTGTTTTGAATGTATTGTATCATATGATGGTCGACTATATAGTCCATCCATCATAACTTGGACTGTCTTTGTACAAACATGTGTGGCATGATTAGTCAAAATATATATTTGTCTCCAATAAGTTTACACAATTATGTGTACATAACTTTTATTTTAATTAAATTATCTTAAAAATCGGAAATTGTATACTGTATATGAAATACTAGCTTTTGCCTGAGGCTTCGCCCGCGTGTATATCGGTTATCGCAGAAAATACTAGCCTATGTCCTATCTCAGGCTCTAGACTATCTGTGTAAAAAACTTCATTTAAATCGGTTCAGTAGTTTTGGCGTGAAAGCGCGACAGACAGACAGTTAATTTCACATTTATAATATAAGTATGGATAATATTATACAGTAATCTATATATATAAAAGAAAGTCGTGTTAGTTACACTATTTATAACTCAAGAACGGCTGAACCGATTTAGCTGAAAATTGGTGGAGAGGTAGCTTAGAACCAGGCGACGGACATAGGATACCTTTTTTTTCAAGGGACTTTTACCCTATTAGGCCAGTCCCATAAGGCCTTATCTTAAACAACAAGTATCAATTTAAATATTATATGCTAGACTGTATAATTTAATAGCTTTTTTTGATGTCGGTATAGCCGTATAGGTATAGATACTTTTTACACAGTTTTTTTGTTACTTTGTCCCGTAGCGTTAACAGCGGTTGTTGTTGTACCGCGGGTAACACCGCGGGGATCAGCTAGTAGTATATATAGCATAAATTAAGTGAGTGCGTACGTTCCAAAAACTACAAAATTTCTTCACCGATTGAACTCAAATTTTAAAACGAAACACAATGGCTCTCAAATCCAAGGAGATTCTCATTTCACCTATTGTGTATTATAGACTCTCATCAAATTGCTTATTTTTGCAGCCCTGGACCCGGCTCTTGCTGGTTTCATCACCAACGACGATAAATTCCACCCAGATGATGGTATCTACACTGAAGTGATTCACACCAACGCTGGACTCATAGGCTACGTTATGCCTCTTGGAAAAACTGACTTCTACCCGAATGGTGGTTTTGATATGCCTGGATGTTTGAGCCAGATGTGTGATCATCACAGGTAAGGGGATCATCCTACTTTATAAATTTATTGTCCTTGTAGTGACGTATTAAGAAATTCATCCTGTAGGTGTAGTAAGAGCCAACTAAGGGAGCAAAATATGCAGAACAATCTCAATGCGTGGAGGAACGGGTATCATGTTCCTCTAACTCTCCCGTGGGAGAGCCACGCTTCGGCATGACTTCGGGCCGGCTCGACCGAAATGATACCACGGCCTCACAGAAAACCGGTGTGAAATAGTTCTTGCGCTGTATTTCACCGAGTGAGTGAGGAAAACGGAGGCCCATAACCCAAACCCCACCCCCTATCTCCCCTCCCCATTCCACAAAGGCCGACAATGGTAATTGCTTACCATCAGGCGATACGTCTGCTCGTTTGTCCGCCTATTCCATAAAAAAACACCAAGGGAGGATCCTCCGACCAGGCGATGTGATCATACCATATGGTAGTGCACGGCCAAACGGTTGATGTTGGGATGCTGTATACGATATATTATTATTGAAACTTTTTTTTTGGAGAGGCCTCTGTCTAACAGTGGACTGTTAAAGACTGTCTTGTATGAACATATTATATCTTGAGTTTTGGGCAAACTAGTAAACCGGATACCTGATGGAAAGTGATCAACGTCTCTTATGCAGCGTTTTTATCTCCATCATTTTCATTTCTTTAGGAGGGGGAAGGGGGTAGGTTTTCTGGCTCAGGTGACATTATGATAGTTGTTGGTATTTGCGAACAGCGATAGTTATACACCGTCAGATCACCCGTCTATATTACTAAAAACCAAACCAAGAATTTTTTTTGCAAGTACAGTAGTTTAGTTATGCGGGTCTAGATAACTCTAAGTAATAATACCAGAAAAAATATTATTCTAACATTTTTTTTGCATAATCATCAGGTCGTTCCACTTTATGGCTGAATCGGTAAGACGCGGTGGTTTCAGAGGATCTCGATGCTCTACCTTCGTCACCGCTATGGCTGGAAGTTGCTTCCTCCCTGGAAACCTGAACATGGGCGGCATAGACCCTAAGACCGGGTAAGTTGGTTTCTAGTTTCGAAATAATCTATACACAGTAATTTACTTATCTGTATAATATAATAATAATTGTCTAATTCATCAACGCAAAAGTCTAAACCACTGGGGCTGAAAACTTTAAAATTTGACAGCTGATGCTTTGACATCCCCGTGTTGTCGGTTTCAGAATACGGAACGTTACCACTATTCACGTATACCTATTCATTCTGTAGGTTTCGCAACAGCTGTCTAAAGGAGCTAACTGCAATGGACAACACTCCGAAGGGAAGGATAGCTTGACACAAACTCTATAACAAACCATCTGGTTTGTTTCTCAACTCCTCCCAACTCCTTTCTAAAGAGAGGTTTATACGTAGCGCTGGAATCATAAAGGCTATTGAAAATGATTCTCATGTTTCTCATTTTATACTTCATGAAATTACAACTTATACAAACGATCCTGGCAGATTTTCACTCATGTGCCTCATGGATGCTTTTAAATTGAAATTTGGCAAGTCTATGACGATATACTCGCACCGAATTGCCCACTTGTTCTCAAAAAAAGACACTACAATATTGAGTATCTACTCGTTTGGTTCCTATACCATCAGCAAGATATTAATAGTCTGTTTCTTTTACTTTACAGAAGTGTGGGAATATATCACCTGACAACAAGACCGTTCCCGCCTTTCTCTCGTTGACTTTTGCTTTCTAATTCTCAATAAAACTGCGTTAAATTTTATTCTTGTTTCTTTTACCTTGAACTCAGTAGATTATTTAAACACTATTTTGCCACCAGCCTGCATAGATTTGTAGTCTTAGTCCTGCGGTGCTACCCGCGGTTTTTGTTGTAAATATACAACTGCGGGTAGCACCACGCCGAATTGTGAATCCAAATAGACACAATATTTTTTTAAAAAATAGTTAAGTCATTTAGGAGGAGTTTAGTCACATACACACACACAGAAGATTTATATATAATATATATATATTGATTGGCCCTCGGAGGAAATTGATTATTGCATGTTTTTAAGCTATTGCATATCTTTTATCGCGGGCTTTGAGGGCTTTGAGCGCGGCGACCGAATCAAGAAATTCCATAACGTGACGAAAATAAAATCTGACACCCAAAGCTCGCCCGGATCGAGACGAGCTGCTCCGAACCACGAATCAACTAATCTTTCTGTCTCGTATGTCAGAGACAGACAGATTTGTTATCATATCTTTACAATGCCAGACTCACCGCAAGTGTGTAAGTATACATGTTCAAAGAAAAAAAATACTATAAATAAAACAACACGTTCTATGACGAAGACATTTATTAGGAATAGTTTAAACCTTTTATAGTATGCTGTGTAACGAAACCATATCGCTACTTAATCAGCATATGGAGGTCTTTTGCCCACAAAAGGAATCGGTGTTCGGTGCATTCCCATACGTCCCTGCTTTTTCGGCTTATTATAATGCCTGTCTCGGTCGTAACTGTCCCAAGAAATAGGTTTTGGCAATTTGATATCCATTTTGGGTTTTGGTATGTCTAACGGTCTCGCGTTATGTTTTACATTTTTATTTTTTTCTTCAAGTACATTTTTGAATGAATCATAACTACCCCATCCTGAACTTTGTTTTTTATTTGTTCCAACACTATCCCACGCGCTATCTCTTTTTAAGTTTCTATCGTAATCGTTATCTTTCCATTTGTTTTTCTTGATTTTCTTTTTTTCTTCTTTAACGGAATAATCGTCCTCTTTTTTATTCCATTTGTCATCCTGTTTATTCCATTTATTATCATTTTTATTCCAATCGTCATCTTTTTTATTCCAGTCTTCATCCTTTTTATCATAATTGTCATTACTCTTATTCGAATCATCGTCTTTTTTATTCCACTTGTCTTTCTTTTTATTTGAATCATAGTCATGCTTTTCAATTCTTTTGTTTTTCGGTTTCCAGTCATTCGATTTTTGTGAATCATCTTTTCTATCCCAATCGATATTTTTTTTCTTGAAAGTAGTGTTATCTTTTTTATCGTCGTAATTTTGATCCCACTTATCATCCTTTTCAACCCAATCCCCTTTTCTTTTAGTACTTACTTTTGTTTTATACCTATTGTATTCTTCATGTTCGTCACTCTCTTTTTTACTCTCAATGTTAGTTAATCTTTTTTTATTCTCATTGTCATTGTTTTCTTCAACTTTATTGATCAACTTCTTTGGTACATTTTTTTTGTTTATGTATTTATTATTTGTACTCTTTTTTTCATCATCTAATTTAGAGTCTTGTTTGTGTGTTTTTTTGTTTTCATCATAATCTGACCAATTGATAATATGTTCTTCTATTGAAAGTTCTTCTGAGACGTTGTGTTCTATAGTGATTGTTGGGTCAGTATTGAAATTCTCAGTAGAAGTTTCCTTTAATTTCTTTTTAAAATTTCTATAATTTTCATTTCTATTTTGATTATTTTCAGATAATTTAATGTTGTTTTTCTGTTCACCCGAAGTTAAACCATTAGTGACTTTTTTTTCTATATGAGCCTGTTTCAGTTTTTTCAATCGCTTAATATTTTTACTAGATTCATATGCTTCACTTTGTGTATCTACATCATTGTTTTCTGATTGAGTATTTACATTTTCTTTTTTAGTTAATTTTCTTTTCACTGGATTCTTCGAAGCTCCATTTCTAACACTTTCCGTATGTTTTTCTTTACTGTCTTTAACTACATATTTGGACAACATCTCCGCTACGATAGGTTTTACCAAATTAAAGGCTTCATTATATTTGTTTACTTCTTCTGAATTTTCTGGTGAATGAGAGGAATCTGTTAAAAATGGATACGTTTTAATAAGGGATATCTTATGTAGGTGGACAGTCAAAGATCCCCTGCTGGTAAGTGACCACTGCAACTCGTGGACCCTGTACTTCAAGAGTTACAAGTATGTTGTCTACCTGAAAGCCCGTTTTGACCCAGTACTTTTCTGCACCAGCTTTAAGCAGAGTGAGTGATATTACGAGCCCCCTAGCCAAATTGATAAAAAACTAACATATGGATGCGAATGAAGTTTTTCAACAGTACGTCACGTGTTCAAAACAAAATATTAGCCAAAATTACAAGAGAATAGAGGCTTAACAAGGGGTCTGAGCTCAAATATTCCTTTATTAGGAACTTGCTTAGCACCAGTTTTCCATAAAACTATTTTTCTGTTGCATTACTTGATTCACTTTCTTTGTCTTCTGATTCTTGCTTTTCTCCAATATGTCTCCGCTTATTGGCTTCTTTAGTCTTAGCTTCATTATCATCGTTCTTTGCTGATCCTCTTTCTGTTATGTGAAATAAAAATAATAAATTTCTTTAAGTCAAAAAATTGACACGGTGTCGGTTTAGTGCTTAGTTACCTTGATTGGCAAAACAGAGGTAGCGGATCCCATTCTCACTTAAGTATAACTATTCATTATTTGTCCAAGTGTAATTAATTCATAATTAAAATGTATTTAGTAATACATAAGTATGTTTATGAGCACTCTGGTTGCCATAGGCTTTACCTGATTAGGGTTCAGACAGTCATGTATGTGATTTCTTATCTTCTTAGTTTCTTTTTTTTTTGAAGTGAAACTTCTAATGCGACTTTCAATAAGGTGGCGTTAAACGTTTAACGGTTGCATTATACGTTTAACGCTACCATGGAGGGGGTATGAAAGCACTGTTGCACATTACGAAGTTTTCAAACGTATTTCGAATACTCATCAAGGATCACTATTTATCTCTGCAATAACTATTAATGCTGTATGTTTATTTGAATGTATGTATTCTCATTTAAATGTTTCTAAGTTTTTATATTTTTATTTCTATCATTTTTAACCGACTTCAAAACAGGAGGAAGTTCTATTTTTCACTTTATAAATATTTTTTTGTAGTGAAACTTCTAATGTGAATTCAACAAGGTTGCGTTAAACGTTTAACAGTCGCGTTAAACCTTTAACGCTACCATGGAGGGGGTATAAAAGCACTGTTGCACATTACGAAGTTTCACTTCTTCCGCGCGGAGGGACTCCACTCATTTTTTAGGGTTCCGTGCCAAAGGCAAAAAACGGAACGCTTATAGATTCGTCATGTCTGTCTGTCTGTCCGTCCGCCTGTCTGTCTGTCCGTGCGTATGTCACAGCCACTTTATTCCGAAACCATAAGAATTATACTGTTGAAACTTAGTAAGTAGATGTATTCTGTGAACCGCATTAAGATTTTAACACAAAAAAAAAACAAAAAATTTTGGGGGTAGAATAAATACATAGAACTGAAACTCAAAAAAAAATTTTCATCGAACCCATACGTGTGGGGTATTTATGGATAGGTCTTTAGAAATGATATTAAGGTTTCTAATATCATTTTTTTCTAAACTGAATAGTTTGCGCGAGAGACACTTCCAAAGTGGTAAAATTGGTCCCCCCCCTGTAACTTCTAAAATAAGAGAATGATAAAACTAAAAAAATTATATGATGTACATTACCATGCAAACTTCCACCAAAAATTGGTTCGAACGAGATTTGGTAAGTAGTTTTTTTTTTAATACGTCATAAATGATAAACCGCAAAAAATACACTATTATTAAAACATCGATCAAAGTTACACCGAACTACAAGAACTTTTATATTATGTTACTTGCTGCTTCGGAACCCTTCATGGGCGAGTCCGACTCGCACTTGGCCATTTTTTCTTTTTTAAAAGACCACCCCCGCATAAGGAACATGTCCTGTGTTGCGGGGGACTTTAAAAACATACATCAAACGGACACGTAAAATACCTAGACTCTAAACAACAATTAGTGGATCACACAATTAGAAATAAGAGCAGTAGAAAACGGCGTGACGACCACATAAACCGCTGTGCCAGCTGTAAAGTCTGTTTCTGTAAGTCGCTTTTTTATTTTGAGGCCTAATATTCAGGAGTAACTAAACAGTCACCCATAAAAATGGTAAACGGCCTATTGCTGTTTGGCCACCTAATAAAAAGTGATAATCGCATACCCATGAAAGCCTGCCACTTCGTTATGATAAGTGCTTTGCCAGCTTTTGAGGTAGGTGTAAGGAATATCGGGCAGAAAATAATGCAGGCATCAATTTGTGGGCACACATTATCCAAATCAATCGCGATAGATGCGATTTCTTTGATAATTATAATTACTTAGGTTTTCCATTACTGTATATTATGGATACTAGCTGGTAGCGTGTTAAAGAGGAGCCTATGTTCTTTCTCAAGTTTTTTTATGTTTAGCCCTGCCAAAATGACTCTACTCTGCTTGATGTAAAGCATAAGCAGACTCCTAGAGTGGTGGTCACCATACTCATTGCGAATGCAAACAATGCAATAACGCAGCATGGTGACCCACACCGTGGCGGCCTAGTGATGTTTCTGCATCATTAGGCCTCCGGTCTCACACTCACCAACGAAACACGACAGCATGAATGCTGTCTTTTACGTTGATCTTTTGTGCGAGGGTAATACCGCCCCAGTCGAGCCGGCCCGTTCGTGCTGAAATCAGCGTGGCTCTACTAACTGTAGTACTTAATTAAAGTATCTCCATGGCATATTTTATTGAAATAGTTGCAGCGGTTAAAAGCAACGCAAAACACAGACAGACAGTGTTACTTTCGTATTTATAATATTAGTATAGATGTTAGATATTTTACATTTAAAATATAATTTTATGTGTACTTACCTATTTTTGTCATTTGTTCTAAAATACCTCAAGTTACTAAGTTCATCAACGTATGATCCTGAAAGTTTAGATGTGGAGTTATTGTCGTATTCTTAATATGATTAATTTATTTTTAACTAGCTTTCGCCCGCAGCTTCGTTCGCATTTATAAAAAGAATCCTATGTTACTTCTAATGCCTCCAAGAATATGTATACAAAGTTTCATGATCGGTTAAGTAGTTTTCACGTAAAGGCGTAACAAACTTAGTGTGATAGGATTAGGGGAGAGTCCGGCAGGTCCGTCACCTTAATGTTTATGTAGGATAAAATAAAAATCCCCCAAGTAATATGTTAAATATCAGCTCAAGTGTGTTAAGGCACTCAAGATTAATAAATAAAAACAATAAAATACTATTATATTTTAAAAATAATCAACTTTATTAATAAAATTTGAAATGTATGAAAAATCAACTTAAGAAAAATTGGCCTCCAGTACCGGCCAGTATAAAAATAATCATTTAGACCAGGCATAAATCACAAATGTATTGATTTGTTAGCTCTGATATATTTGCACAAGCCTCGGGGACCCAAACCTTGCAATTTCCAAATTGAATCCCATCTTCTTCATGAGATTCAAGACAAAAAGGAGAAATTGTTTCTTCCTGGTTCAGTCTGTGGGGAGGCAGGCCTCTGGTTTTCTTTTTCTTCCTTTCTTTCTGGTATCTTCTCCTGAAACCAATTGCTTGCCTTTCTTGCTGTTAACTTGTCCTGAAGGCGTTTTCCTTCAAGTCAGCTGTCAAGTCAGCTAAGCGAGGCAGGAGTTTTCCTGCCTCGCTTACTGCCTGCCGCCTACTAAGTTGACACTATTATCTACTTTTTTCTATGCCAGTATCTTTTTAAATGGAGAACTTGTCTAAATTTCACTTTGTTCAGCTTTGTGACGTCGTGCAGTAGTTCGCATGTTGCTCTAGTCTGACGCTCACTCATTTAATTACTCAGCACATTTTGCACGGCTTTATGCATATTGGCGGGATCCCACTTCTTTTTCGTCTTCTGACCATCACTTTCATCGCCTGGCATCTTTGTGTACCTATAACTTAATAAAATACAGACAATGCAACAATGCAGCATGGTGACCCACACTATGGCGGCCTATTTAGATGCTTCTGCATTATTGGGCCTCCGGTCTAACAATCACCAATGAAACACGACAGTATGAATGCTGTCATTTAATACTCTGAGCCGGCCCGTTCGTGCTGAAATCAACGTGGCTCTACTATTCTTAGATGATTTTTTTGGTGGCAACAGCTTGCATACTGTTTACCTTACATGTAATACTAACACTATTGTACCTGAAAATCTGACTTTGATAAAGAGTAGCCATGAGTTTCTTTGCCAGTATTCTTCTCATGAGGCTCTACGCATTTTGGTAACTGGAAGTTATGGATCGACACAGGCAGGCAGTAGATTTTGGTGTTTTCGCCTAATTAACCTCGACAATACAGCACATGCTGTGGCGTCTGTTTGTGTCGATCTATGATTTTTACCCGACTACGGCAAAGCCAAAGGAGGGTTATGATTTTGACAGGCTATGTATGTATGTGTGTATGTTCATCTGTTCCCTCATAGCCCCTAACTACTTATTAGAACTGGACTAATGAGGTATCGCGCCTTGATCGCCTTCTAGTTTTAGGCTATATGACGTGTCACTGAATCTAATGTGGCGCCCTCTAGCCGACATAAAGTACTGTATTAAAAAATAAATTTGAGATATATATACCGTGTGTGGTATCATTGGAAAGGGCGTTACTTGTACATTTCAAAAATATATATATTTTTAGCATTTGCTCGTGACTTTGTCCGTATTTATTCGATAATTGTGATATTTCTATGGTACCTATTTAAAATATACTTTGCAAAGAAATTAATATTATAGAGGCACCAAAACATTTCAAATAAAAAATAGTAAAAACTAAAACCCAACTACGACAGAAAATGACATTGAAAAAGTATGAAACAAGTTTCAAAAGCCGTAGCACAGAATAACTAATAGTAGCCGTAGTCATGCGTTGTTAATGTGTTAGGGTACATTTCTACGTAACGTGTAACTACGGCTACTATTAGTTATTCTGTGCTACGGCTTTTGAAACTTGTTTCATACTTTTTCAACGTCATTTTCTGTCGTAGTTGGGTTTTAGTTTTTACTTTTTTTTAACTTTCCTAGGGGCAGACAGCACAGAACCACCTTCGCTAGACATCAATATTATAAATTGAGCACTCACATCTACAAGCAGGTACACAAAAAAGTGAATGTAATAAATTTAAACAGTATTCAACTAAAATCTAAGGTAACGACATGGCTGCTTCAGCAGGACTACTCGCAGACAGAGTCCCTACTTACATACATCTCATAATATTGAACTCAACCAGGTCTTCTTTAAACAAGTGTTTCTTTTATACAACACATACATACACAACCCATACACAACCCATTCACAATCATTTTTAACACACAACACATCCCACACACACTCATACACTTCCTCATACACTCGCAGATACAAGACGCACACACAACGTTTACATACACAATTTCGTCGAGCGGCACTGCCCCCACTTAGTTGAATGGTAAATATTTTTAGCCGAACACTGTCTCTTATAGTATAGGTCACCCTAGTTTAAGAGACAGAGTTTACAACTTACATCGTTAACACTTATTCATTTATTAATACCTGTCATAAAAACCGCCATGCTCAACCTAATTAACAGTAATTCTATAACTGCTATATTTTATTAATATCTTGCAAATACTGTTAACAAATGTACTGTGTCACATAATTGTAATGTAATTGTATGTTACTATGTACATCCTCTTGTGTGTGAATAAAGTTATTATTATTATTATATTAAAAAAAAAACTATAGCTTCAATTTGACGTTCATAAATGTCACTTGGTGTCTTAGTTGAATAAATGATTTTGAATTTGAATTTGGATTGTATCCAGTTGTAGGAATTCTTCTTCCTCTTCTTCCTAGCCTTTATTATTCCCAAGATCTGGGGTCGGCTAAGTAAAACTTTAAACTAGTTGTAGGAATCCGTATTACATATTTATTATTTACCTATTAATACCAAATACCGGTTTGTCGATATAAATTCATCAAATTATCGACATCGGCTTCCCCCTATTATCGATATGAAATGAAATGAAATGAAATGAAATGAAATGAAATGAAATGAAATGAAATGAAATGAAATCATTTATTCTGCAATTAGGTTACATGAACACTTTTGCAAGTTAAACTTTTTTTGAGCAGATGAGTTCGGCCTTTCCTAACTGGACTAGCCCTGAGAAGAAAGGACGAAACAAACTCAGGGATCACCGTCTCTTTTAAAGTCCAGACAATATGCAAAAGACATTATTTCAATAAAATAAATGCGATAATTACAATTTGAGTCACAATTACAATAATCAGTAAACATAATAATTTAAAAAAAAATGACAACAATGGCAATAATTTAAAATGAATTTGTTTCAAACTATAAATTATCGTCACATCAAAATAAATTTAAACATTAAAAATAAACAGCATGTGCAGAATGGGCAGCTCAATCCCAGGCGGTTTTATCATCAAGATATTCTGCTATGGTGTAATACCCCTTTGCGGATAACTTAGATTTTATGGTATTCTTAAATTTCTTTAATGGCAAATTCCTAATATCAATAGGGAGTTTATTGTAAAAGCGTATACATTGACCCATGAACGAGTTGCCTACTCTGTGGAGACGAGTGACGTGAACACTAGGATTATGTTTGTTTCTGGTATTTACCGAATGAACATCACTGATTTTAGTAAACTTTGATATATTTTTTTGAACATAAACTAAATTTTCGTATATATATTGTGAAGATACAGTCAGAATATTTATCTCTTTAAATTTGGAACGAAGAGAAACTCGAGGGCCTAATTTATAAATGGCTCGTACGGCGCGTTTTTGTAAAACAAATATGGCATTAATATCTGCACAGTTACCCCAGAGTAGGATACCGTAACTCATTATGCTATGAAAGTAACTGAAGTAAACTATTCTAGCTGTATCAACATCAGTTAAATGTCGAATCTTTTTTACAGCAAAAGCCGCTGAGCTTAGCCTACCGGATAGTTTTTCTATTTGGGGACCCCATTGTAACTTAGCGTCAATAGTAATACCTAAAAATACAGTTGATTCTACAGGATCTAACTCTAGTCCATTCAATCGAACATTGGTTGTAACATGCCTAACGTTTGGTGTAGAGAATTTAATGAATTTAGTTTTCTTCTCATTAAGGAGAAGGTTATTTGTATTAAACCAATGTACCACTTTCAAGAATCACTATCACTTTAACAGAACGTAGGTTTTAGCGTTTTTGGTTTTACATGTCACTCTCAAATAAGATTTCAATCACGACATTAAAGCTGCACATTTTAATTTATTTCTTGAGCTCTATTTTATTGTCCTTGTGCTTGTGCTTCAATTAACAATTATATCTATTACTACTACTGTCCTCGCGCCTTCTGTAATGTGCACGTGAGGCAGGCAATCAAATTATTTACCACAAGTAAGTCATTTAAATTACCAACGCTGCATACCCTATACAGTCCTATATACTTACTGAGGGTACCTCCATGATTGTCAAGGTCATCATACGCTTTAGTCTGTGGTTTATTAGAACCACCAAGATTTTTATAAGTCTCCAAGACTTCAGGGTTACTGATGTACTGTAAACGCTCTTTCTTAGGTATTACGTTAAATTTTCTGTTGATATCGTAGTTTTTCTGAAGCAGTTTCATCGTTTCGAATATATCTTCATCATCTTTACCATTATCTGTAAATTAAAGTCTTTTATGTAATAGAGAGCCAACGTACAGGCGCATCGCCTGATGGTAAGCGATTACCACCTCTCATGGACACCTGCAACAGCAGAGACGTCACAAGTGCGTTAGCCACGATTCCCGCTCCATCTGTATGGGCGCGAGTAAGAGAAGAAGAAAGTAAAGATGTAATAAATAAATCTATAATAAGGAACATTCTCGATATTTGTGTGTGTGATTGACTTTAAGTAAACCTAGGCATAGGACATACTGGCTACGCCGATTGTGATAGTTTTTAATTAGTTATAATTTTCATTATTATTTTTAAACACTCAAAACCACACTACTCAAACGCACCCTTTTTATTATATATATATATATATCACGCATGGCAACACATTTTTCTTTATTTAGGGAGTTTTAGCCCCTCGGGACTGCGCCACTCCATTAGATCAACAACATTTATAAAACATCTATTAAATCTAGTCTATATCTATACAATAATATAATGTCATGTACATAATGACCGTCGCCTCATACCAACAAGAACTACTTTATACAGCTCTTTTGCCGTCTCCGAAAGGGGAACAGCCAATATCTCGTTACAAGTGCCAAGTTGTCTTAGGTTATTTGTAATAAATAACAAATTATATCTCACGTCTTCGTTCCGGACACACTCCATCATAATATGATACGCATCTTCTAAAATGCCACACTCTGAACAAAGGGGAGATGGTACTTTCTTCATCATATATGCGAACTTATTAAGTGGGATGTGTCCGGAACGTAATCTGAAGGCTGTAATTGTCATCTGCCTCTCCAATGAGCAGTCATCAAACCATGGAGTTTTCCAAGGCTCGTTTTGTAGGGTCTTATACCATATACCTTTTTCAACCGACCGTTTGTCAAAATAAACATTCCAAAGCTTAAAACAGTGTTCTCGGATTAGGTGTATGCAATCAGTGAAAAAAGGCAAGGAACCCATAACTAAGCCATCGCTACAAGCTTGTTTTGCTAATATGTCCACTTCTTCGTTACCTGATAGCCCGATGTGTGAGGGAATCCATCATTTTTCCTACATCCGCTTCCCGCTCCCAGATACCTTCAGTAGTAGTACAAAAAAAGTAATACGAACGCTCCGCGCGCGCGCATGCAAAAACTGTGCCAACTTTTAATAAAACTCAAAACCCGCTCCAAGGAGTTCCCCTAGGACTCTTGCGATATAGTCAAATACACCCAACATATTAGTGAACTAGAAGTGCTGTGTTTGTGGTGATATTTTGAACTCAAATACGGAGACAAGCAGATCACCAGTGCGTGCCGAAAAAGGTATGTCCCTGCATCTCCACATACAAGTGAAACACGGGACTCGAACAAGACGCGTCGTGGAAACTCTAAGTTAGGGGCTTCTGCACTACCCCAGAGCAAGAAACTGCACGTTTGGCCTAGTGGTTTAACGGTCAGCGTGGTGACCGTTCTTTGCCAAGTGTCGCAGGTTCAAATCCCACGTAGGACAACACTTTGTGTGATCCACAAATTGTTGTTCCGAGTCTGGGTGTTCTTTGTGCCCGTTTCGTATGTATGTTTGTAAAGTCCCCCGCGATACAGGATTTATTCCTAGTGCGGGAGTTGTCTTTAAAAACAAGCTTATATCTTTTGGTGGCGTAATTTCTTGAGCGTTTGCAGCCCATTTCGATAAATCCATTGCCATTGGCTGCCCCCAAAGTGGCAGGAAACGCCTTTCTGTCACAACCAGACACAGAACATATTATTCGACTGTAAATCGGGACTTAATCGCGATAATATCTGTTCAATCCTCTCGCCAATGCAGCGTTCACCTTGTGAAGTTTATAATGCTTGCAGGGCCCATTTGTACAGGCATTCAATCGCTAACTATGTCACTGGCAAGAGCATTAAACCACGGCGTACCACCGTGTTCTTATTCTAAGCTAATGTGATATCAAGCACTTACTGGAGATGTGTAGATTCCTTGGTAGCGGCGTTCAAGAGGCCTCTTGGTAGTTTCCTCTCTGCGTCGTTACACATACATACTCCTAAATGGCTTACGGGCTCCCGAAGTCTCGTAATTACAAGACACCCGATTTAACTATCGCGGATAGCGCCTAATTGACGTGACTACTAAAACTCGCGAGTCCAAACCAGACCAATCATACCGGTAACCACATAACACCAAATTGGATGAACAATTAGCTAAATTTCAATTAAATTCCACTTAAAACCGGCACTCCTTTTCGAAACCTTGCTCGACCGGTCAAAGCGTCCTTAAGTACTGTCTGTCCCTTCAAAACGTCAAACAAGAAAAATGACAATCAAAAATGTTGCCATTATAATGACGTTCGAAATCTAACAATATCTATAAGGTTCAATACCTTTTTTGGTAGCATCTTGGAAAGGTTGTCAACATCTTGGAATCCTGTCATCAACCAATGCAATCGTCAGTGAATACATGTTATAACAAGACTCAACGGACGTCGTAGGTGTAGTGTGTCGAAGTACCGACAGTGCAAAAAACAATCAAAATAAAGAAGACCAAGTGCGGGTAGTTGGTAAACCTCGCACTTCACGGAGGCGGCGCTAAGCTCTCACCAGTCTACCCGTGACCACGATCGGTGCAATTCGATAGAGATGTCGGGCTACCAAAAAAGGTATTGTACCTTGTACAAATTATCGCGATTAAGTCCCGATTTACAGTCGAGTAATATGTATAGTCGCGAAAGTTTAAAAACAACAAAACAAATTATTATGTACATATCAAAATATTTTTGTCTTGAATTCGAATTGAACGATTTCTGATTTAGTAGTTGAGATCACTATAATGTAATTAATTTTATACCTACCCACATGACGATGATTAGACTTCAAAGGGTACTTCACTTCAAATTTATCAGCTTTTTGAATTATATTAATGAGTTTAGCTGTTTCAGCTGCTCTGTCGTGAACTCGATAATCTGATGGATCCCAAGGGTCAACTTCGTTGACGAAATGTACTGAAATAAATGAAATGATTTACATTTCGCAACGACCGTTTTTGCATCGTTCATTCCTCATTTGACTGCCTCGGTGGCGCAGTGGTAGCGTATGCGACTACTGTGCCTGAAGTCTCTGGTTCGATTCCCGGGTCGGACCAAATATTTGTATGATCTGCAAATATTTGATTTTCTATGTTGGTATTCTATGTATAATATGTATATATTTACAAAAATAGTGAATATATGTTTATATCAGTCGTCTAGTACCCATGACACAAGCTCTGCTTAGTTTGGGACTAAATGGCGTTGTGTATTTAGATGTCCGACACATTTATTTATTTATTTTATATTTATCACTGTTCATCGCTCATTGAAACTGCTTCTGCTCCGAGATCGAAGAGTACTGATAATTTTTATTTTTTTAATAGGGACTGCCTCCCTAGGAAGCATCACAAGAAGAAACAGGAAAGTTCAATGTATTTTTTCTTTGAAAAATGCTTCTAAAATCTCCATGCTAATTGCTGTCTTCACTGGACGCTTCGACGACGATTGCTCATAATTATGGAGTACCAATACGACCTTCAAACCATCAAGAAAAGAGCGTACTCCTTCTTAAAAGGCCGGCAACGTACTTGTGACCCCTCTGGTGTTGCGGGTGTCCATGGACGGTGGTAATCGCTTACCATCAGGCGATACGTCTGCTCGTTTGCCACCTATTCCATAAAGAAAAATTAAAGACAAATGCATCTCTTTAGAAATGAGGTTTTGGCTTACTAAGCTACGCTGGGTGTTTGGCCTGCCACGAGATCTCAGGGGCAGCGCCTCCCAGACTATCCCCAATACCCACCGGACCATCTCAAACACCCAACCTTGTGCCAGCTGACGGGTGTTCCTCAGGGTCTATACCCCTAAGAGCTCGACCTCGCTAAGCTCAGGTAGCAACACTGGACAAGACCCGATCGTCACTGACAGGTCAGTCACCTCGTGGGCCCTACCCACAAAGACACGACCCAGTTAATTATTCCCCCTCCACTGGACCGAACTACCAACGGGCCCATCTGGACCCTACCCAGTGACCCGCCTTTAGTTGCAGGCGGCGCGGATTACCAATTGAACAGGCATTAGACCTGGAAAAGTTACCCGAAACCTTAACTGGAGTCTACGAGAAGAACCACTTCCACGCTGGGTGTGTTTCAAGCTTTTTTTTTATGTTTGGCCCGCCAAAATGACTCTACTCTGCCTGATGAAAGCATAAGCAAAATCCAATAGTGGTGGTCACCATACTCATTGCGAATGCAGACAATGCAGCATGGCGACCCACACCATGGCAATCTAGTGATGCTTCTGCATCTTTTAGTCTAGTCAACAAGTATGGAACTTGCTGCCTAGACTATTTCGGCCTCCGGTCTCGCACTCACCAACGAAACACGACAGCACGATCGCTGTCATTTTACGTTGATTTTCTGTGCGAGGGTAGTACCGCCCCGGTGGAGCCGGCCCTTTCGTGCTGAAATCAGCGTGGCTCTACTACCTTCTTCTTTTTCTCTTTGCAGTGCCATTACCTTGCCTAGTCTCCTCCCTTAATAGGGAAGAGAGCTGACAATCCACGTTCTTAACCCGTCACACGTAAAATTAATACATCATCAATATAAATAAATGGAATAAAATACTCACCGACCAAACAAAAAATAAATAAATACATTTCTCAAGGAAACATTATTAATCGAAATGTTTTTTCAGCTTCAATAAGTTTAATATATTTCTCTTATCTGAGTTTTAAGATTGAAACCAAAGCGTACAACAATAATATGTATGTTTATGAATGTGTCCAGATGTACTGAAATATGATTTTCTTTGTAAATTTCAGTGGTACGATTTTATGAAAATTTTATATTGAGGAGCTCATGGCTAGGTGCTAGCCGCATTGATTAACGTTGAGAAATTAAGAAATACTAGTCAGGTCGGAATGAGTTTAGAAATCATTTCATACTTCGGAGAGTATTGAAGTCGATCTGCTCCCAAGTTGCAAGCGTTCTTCTTTCTGCAAACGTTAACGCTTAAATTCTCTTTGGCTAATACTTTGTCCAAGATAAAAATATGTTTGTACAATGTAGCTTCCAATACGCTGAAAGGTGAATAATGTATTAGTCATAAGTTATTGCTATGTATCTCATTGTAAGTGAACTAACTGTATGTTCATAAGAGTTTTTTTTTTTTTTTATGTTATCCGCCAAAATGACTCTTCTCTGCCTGATGGAAAGCATAAGCAGAATCCAAGAGTGGCGGTCACCATGCTCACTGCGAATGCAGACAATGCAGCATGGCGACCCACACCATGGCGGCCTAGTGATGCTTCTGCATCTTTTAGTCTAGTCAACAAGTATGGATCTTGTTGACTAGACCCTAATATCCGTAAATTCTTATCCGTAAATCCCATAAATTCTTTAAACACAAGATTACTTTGTCTAAAATTAGCCAATGACACACGAGAATTATGGCATTAACAATTTCAGAAAGAAAAACGCTTGCAAGTTGGCTAAGGGGCTGTTTCGGTTGCAATGTGAAAAATTACACAATATAGCTAGTCTGTCTAATAAACAAAGAAAGCCGTGTGACATTCCTAACACAAAATTTACTGGTAGGTTATAAAATTCTAATATAAAAATACCAGTAACAATCTTAGATATATTTTATTTCGACGAACAAATGTTTTCTATAAGTTACTAAGAGTGTAGTTGAAATATTTAGTATGAACAAGTACGAATTGTTTGTAACAATATGTTTGACATTCTCTGTTTGTAAGTTGTACTTAGCAATGCATACATTATATCTATACTTCTATACTATCAATACATGGTATAAAACAAAGTCGCTTACGCTGTCTGTCTATCCCTATAAATGCTTAGATCTTTAAAACTACGTATTGGATTTTGATGCGGTTTTCTTTAAGAGATAGAGTGATTCAAGAGAAAGGTTTATGTGTATAATACATGTATAATTTGGTAGAGAAACATTGATAATTATTTTAGAGGTTTCTAATGTGATGTCGTAAATAATCACATTTTTTGGCGCTTACATTGCAAACGCAGGCTGAAACCTACGATATACATCAAAATAATGTATTGTACAACTTACAAGGTCTACAAAAAAGTTCACGATAGTATATGTCTATCTCTTAGGGATAACCCACCATAATCATTTTTATTCGTTTCTTTTTACGAAAAATAATGGCTTATTATCGAAGCGATTTTAAGCAATACAGCATTAATCCTTCTTCAATTAAGTACCTTAAATACATTAATTTAATATAAATTAACATGGCCCTTTACACTATGTAATTTAAGTTAATATATTCGAAGATATTACAGTTTTAAATGCACGAACCGTGTCGTCGGTGGGTGCATCTGAATTCCACCCGTGCGAAGCCGGGTTCTCTTTAAAAGTCCTAAAAAAGTCCGCAACAGCGAATGTCTATCTTTCGGGGTTATGGATATTATGATGTACATTAACAAGGTAGTAGAACCACGCTGGTTTCAGCATGGTTGGGCCAGCTCAATCGGGGCGGTACTAGCCTCGCACAGTAGTTAGTGCTGTCGTGTTTCGTTGGTGAGTTCGAGACCGAAAGCCCAATGATGCAGAAGCATCACTAGGCCGCCATAGTATGGGTTACCATGCTGCATTGTTGCAATGTCTGCATTTGCAATGAGTATGGTGTAATCCGTTAACATACGTTAACGAATCATGGCTTCCATATCGAGATTGTTTTTATGTTATAATGTTTCTCTTTTCTAGCACTACCACAAACATGGTCGAGGAAATACAACATAGAATCGGAAGCCATGCGATTGTATGGAGAAGATCTTAGAAGTGTTCTGCGAAGGTTCAGACGCACCCCGGAATATCTTCAACTACTCGAAGAGAAGGTTTGTACAGCTGAGAAATATTTTTCAGAATTTCAGGCTTGGCTAGATACTTTTGGATATTTTCCAGCCTGTTGGTTTTTTAGTCAGTGATCATGTAAGCTAAGTCTGAAGTCTAGGGTTCGATTCCCAGGACAAATAATAGTAGGATATGCGTAGTTATTTCTTCTATGTCTTGGTGTAATTCATCCATAACTAGTATTTTGCCCGCGGCTTCCTATAAATAAATAGTAACCTATATCCTTTGTCAAGAATCAAAGGTCTCCATTATAAATTTTATTCAAATTGGTTCTTTCAGTGTTATAGCTAAAAAATGTAAGAGACAGACAGAGTTACTTATCTTTATATTAGCATGGATATCGTCTTGTATTTTGACAGAAATATATAAGTATGTTTATCATTTCATAGTCTGGTTGACATAGTACAGGAGTTTCTTGGGATCAGACATGAGAATTTCATTAATACAATTTCTTTTAGAAAAGCTACCTTGTAGCTGGTGGTAGGTGGTAAACAAACAAATGGTTCACCTGATAGTCCATGAATACCTTCAACTTTAGGGTCTCAAATACATTGCCGCACTTAGAGTACCCTGGTCAGAACGATAATGGGTGAGTCTGGAATGACTAAGGACCAGTATGGGAGAGGAACTATTCATCATCTTCGTAAAAGTTCACTACCGGACTATGCTTCTACAAGTAAGTACAAGTAAGTGCAGGTGCATGCAATGCAAACACCGTGTTTATAAAAACAAAGACAGCTATCACATTTTTTTGGGCGTACTATACCACGCTGACCAGAGGATTCGGTATAGGGTTTATGTTAAATGTTCCTTCTCTATACAGTGATATTGTCTTGCATAGTTTGCTGTCTTAGTCAACTCTTACAATACCCACGGATAAAAAGAGGTGGTGATACGATAATAATATTTCACATACAACCTAATCACCCAAATCTTTTATTACAGGACTCTCACATCCAGTTGATGTTTTCTGAAGTCTTCATTAACGCCCTGCAGTATATCAAGCAAAATAGACTAAAGAAAAAAGTTGCCCTCGTTTGTGGCCTAGAAGATAAGTTTGAACAGCTTGAGTCGACCCTACCCGACCTCCGGTAAATACTTGACGGCATGGCGTTGTAGTTTGAGGGGTCAATTCACCATTTATTACTGTGCACAGTATCGTGGGTTCGAAATTGGTCTAAAAAGTTGCGTGATCGACAATTGTTGTTCTGAGTCTGGGTGTTCTTTTGTTATATTTGGTGCGATTAAAAGTTTTTCACATCGGTGGTCTAAGAGATATTGGGGCAGACGGACGGACGGATAATACGAAGTTATAGGGGTCTTATTATTCGATTTTACATACGGAACCAAAAAGAAACTACTAAAATAACTACTAATATTCATGAAAAGGTAGTATAGGTTACAGAGGAACGGATACATTAGAGGAAGCCTCAAAGTAGCACCAGTGAATGAAATGTTGAGAAACCACATGTTTTCCTGGTATGTGTAAGAGATGATCAAAATGTTGTGAAGAAGCCACAGCTTCAAACTAAGCAGAGCTTCAACTATAACAATCCAACTTTTTTTTCTAATTAGCTGAAAATTACTGTACTCAGCCTGATGGAAAGCTTGAGTAAAATCCAAAAGTGGTCATTAACTTTGATGGTCAGCATGGACATTAGACTTCTGATAAAAATAGAGAAGAGATATATTTCTAAATACATAAATATTATAGATAAATTATAGCCAGACTCAGAACAAACGATCGTGTTCAGCTCACAAAAAATTGTCTTGGGTGATCATCGAAGCCACGATCTCTTGCTAGCGATCGAGATCACTAACTAGACCAACCTACCCGTTAGTGCATGAATGTTAAGACTAATGACAAAAAACTCATTTTAGTTTTGGAAATTACAAATCAGCCAGATTGAGAGACGGAGATTTTGAAATGCCATGGAATCGGACGAAAACTCTGACTCCAGTGGAAATCTTGGACCAGTACCAATTTTTTACCAGCCCTTTGTCGGTCAAAGAAAGAAATAAAATAAGAGATATTGGTTTTGAAAGCGCAGGGTGAGTACCAGTACAAATGAATAAGATGCGCTTTTTTAAGCTCGATTCGATTTTGTGGATCTCGATGAATCATACCGTCTTAATTTGCTTCTCTAAAGATCGATTTCAAACAAAACATAATTGTGTTTATACAATGTTCGAAAATAAAATCAAAAGCAGTCCCACTTTCTCATTTTCTTCCTTTAAGTACGTTGATGTAGTTTAAACGGGGAACCGTTTTTTTTACCTTCTATTTTTCTTTCTAGTTTTGTTCTAAAAAAGTTGTCGTACCTTACAAGAATCATAAACAGAAATGCAGCCGAATCGAGAACCTCTTCGATCATTTGGAGCCCGATTAAAATGAACACCTTTTAAATTTGTAGGGAGACAATTCATATGATCATTCGTGGCATGGGGCCCATGGAATTTCGGTCTACTAGGCAGCCATATGGCGGAGAGCTAGAACAACATATAAGAACGACCACAGAAAGAGATCACCGTCATTTGGTAGGTAATAATCATCATCATCTCATTTCAGCAGAAAAAAAAAGTTCCTTGGCTCCTCCACCTCAAGATTCATTGCAATAACCGGTCTTATGCTTCCCGCATCTAAGGGTTTCTCCTGACCTTAACTTGATCATAGGATTATCTTGTAAGGGCCTACTCTCCGTGCGTTTTTTGTTACTGAATCGTCATTCGAGAACTTTATGGCCGCATAGGCCATCGTTTCTGCAAGCAATCTTCTACATATATAATTATAACTATACACATTTGACTGCACGTGTGGCCTTGTGATTTATGCGCTCGCCACATCACTTTCTACTGTGCGAAGTGTTATGGGTTTAAGCCCTACATGGGAAAACACTTTGTGTGATCCACAAATTGTTGTGAGTCTGGGTGTTCTTTGTCTCCGTTTCATATATTTTGTAAAGTTTATAGTCTGTCTGTGTTATATTTTTGGTGCGGGAGTTGTAAAAAATTCTTCAGAGAATCGTTTACTGTTTGGTGATTCGTCTCTTTCTTAATATACGACTACGACGTTTTGATTGAGAACAGCTTGTTAGCAGATATTAGCTTAGTAAATAAATACCTTATGACATTAGCTCAGAGTCCAGTTTTAACAAGAGGTTCTTTTTTGATTCCAGATATCTACCCAAGCACCACCATTTGAGCATGAGGATGATACTCCCAAGAATCCGGAATCAATGGACACGCCGGTGAATGACATTTTGAGAGGATTCAGAAAGAAAGTCAGACTGGGTCCCTTTTAATTTTACTGTGAATAAAATATGCAATATATGTATGTTTGCCTTTAATTTTTTACCAAGAGGAGCAAAACCCATTTTTATTTCCATATCTCTATATATATATATATATATATATATAAATGAATCGCCGAAATGTATGTACGCGCATAACTTCCGATTGGCTGCACGAAATTGAGATAAGATTTTTAAATTTCATCATTCTAGGTAGTAGAGCCACGCTGATTTCAGCACGAATGGGCCGGCTCGACCGGGGCGGTACTACCCTCGCACAGAAAATCAACGTAAAATGACCACGTTCGTGCTGTCGTGTTTCGTTGGTGAGTGCGAGACCGGAGGCCCAAATAGTCTAGTCAACAAGTTCCATACTTGTTGACTAGACTAAAAGATGCAGCAGCATCACTAGGCCGCCATGGTGTGGGTCGTCATACTGCATTGTCTACATTCGCAGTGAGTATGGCGACCAATACTCTTGGATTCTGCTTATGCTTTCCATCAGGCAGAGTAGAGTCATTTTGGCGGGCCATACATAAAAAAAAAAAAAAAAAAAAAAATATGTGTTCGTTATTATTAGGACAAGGGTCGTGTACAAGAAATAATAGGAAAAGTCATTTTTTTTGTCCGCGACTGTACACTGCCTGTGGGAAGCTGAGACAGATATGTAAATATGGAGGTACGAAGTTCGCCGGGCCAGCTAGTACTCTATAATAATGGTAAAACTTGCAATAAAGAAAACATATTTTATCTTGTTTAAATATGAATGCACTTAACAGTAATAATCTTAAAGTTTATTTTCAAGTGTCTTAAAATTCTCTGCCTTTAGGTTAAACCGAATTTGTATTGTATGAGCCAATTTAGGTGAAATTGGGCAAAAATTATCACAAATGAATAAACAACAAAGTGGTAGACCAAGGCCACGATGGTTGGACGTTCTGGATGGCTTTCGAATGGACTGGTTCGAACTAACACATGACAGGGATGTATGAAAAGGCCTATGATCATAGAGGTTTTATAGATAGAGCAGGGGAGCCACGCTTCCAGCTGTCCCTCGGTTAGATAGAGAGAGAGAGAGTGTAGAAAAAGACAGATGGGGTACAGCGATCTTCTCACTCTTTCTAACCGTTAAACGTTTTCGCTTACAGGCTGCCCTATGTCTTCCCTACTTTATATATAATATCGCTATGCCTCTATAGGTTAGTGGTAGCGGTAGCCAATGCATATGCTAACTGCTACCGACTAACGATTCAATCCAACAAAATACACACATCAAAAGTATCTAGGGATCAACATATGTGTCTAGGGATCAAAATATATGAAACGGAGACAAAGAACACCCAGACTCACAACAATTTGTGGATCACACAAAGTGTTTTCCACACTTTGTGTGATCCACAAATTGTTGTGAGTCTGGGTGTTCTTTGTCTCCGTTTCATATATTTTGTAAAGTTTATAGTCTGTCTGTGTTATATTTTTGGTGCGGGAGTTGTAAAAAATTCTTCAGAGAATCGTTTACTGTTTGGTGATTCGTCTCTTTCTTAATATACGACTACGACGTTTTGATTGAGAACAGCTTGTTAGCAGATATTAGCTTAGTAAATAAATACCTTATGACATTAGCTCAGAGTCCAGTTTTAACAAGAGGTTCTTTTTTGATTCCAGATATCTACCCAAGCACCACCATTTGAGCATGAGGATGATACTCCCAAGAATCCGGAATCAATGGACACGCCGGTGAATGACATTTTGAGAGGATTCAGAAAGAAAGTCAGACTGGGTCCCTTTTAATTTTACTGTGAATAAAATATGCAATATATGTATTTTTGCCTTTCATTTTTTACCAAGAGGTGCATAACCCATTTTTATTTCCATATCTCTCTATATATATATATAATGAATCGCCGAAATGTATGTACGCGCAAAACTTCCGATTGGCTGTACCAAATTAAGATAAGATTTTTTTTTATGTGTTCGTTATTATTAGGACAAGCTTTGTGTACAAGAAATAATAGGAAAAGTCATTTTTTTTGTCCGCGACTGTACACTGCCTGTGGGAAGCTGAGACAGATATGTAAATATGGAGGTACGAAGTTCGCCGCGTCAGCTAGTACTCTATAATAATGTTAAAACTTGCAATAAAGTAAACATATTTTATCTTGTTTAAATATGAACGCACTTTACAGTAATAGTCTTAATGTTTATTTTCAAGTGTCTTAAAAATTTTCTCTATTGCGCATCTTTGGATCTGCCTTTAGGTTTAACCGACTTTGTATTGTATGAGCCAATTTAGGTGAAATTGGGCAAAAATTATCACAAATGGATAAACAGCAAAGTGGTAGACCAAGGCCACGATGGTTGGACGTTCTGGATGGCTTTCGAATGGACTGGTTCGAATTAACACATGACAGGGATGTGTGAAAAGGCCTATGACCATACAGGTTTTATAGATAGAGCAGGGGAGCCACGCTTCCAGCTGTCCCTCAGTTAGAAAGAGAGAGAGAGAGAGTGTAGAAAAAGACAGATGGGGTACAGCAATCTTCTCACTCTTTCTAACCGTTAGACGTTTTCGCTTACAGGCTGCCCTATGTCTTCCCTACTTTATATATAACATCGCTATGCCTCTATAGGTTAGCGGTAGTGGTAGCGGTTAGCATATGCCAATGCATATGCTAAAACTGCTACCGACCAACGATTCAATCCAACAAAATAGTATCCAAAAACATATTTTTTTGGTAGTTAGGTATAATTGTTTACTTAATTACTTATTCAATTTAGCTAAACAATAATTCTTCGTGCGCCATAGCAAAGACTGTGCACACTAAAAACAATTGTTGTTCCAAAAACAGTTGAGCAAACAAGTCTATACAATTTTTTTGGTTTTGTTTTTGAATAAAGGATTTTGTACACTAGAGTTATGGCGTATTACAGGTAATAATGATTACAGAACATCTTAAATCTTTAGACGAGCAATTCTTGTATACACATTTAGTCTAAATCTCGGAAAAGGCTCTAACGATTTTCATGAAATTTAGTACTCAGGGGGTTTCGGGAGCGATAAATTTTATTGAGTATAGCTTCGAAGTTCACCGTTTTTGCTTGCTATCATCCCTGTAGACTTTCCTGCGTCCCGTTGGAGGATTAAAACCTGAAAAAAAATTAAAAAATTCGACTACTTAGACTACTTACTGAACTTAGATTTTTTATTTTTGGAAAATTTTGAGGTTTTTGTCGAATAATTCGATAACCGTTATTCTTAAATTAAGAAATTTTACATATTAAGATAGAACTCGTCTAGGTCTATCTAACCACACCTCATTTGTATAGATCCGGCGTATAGAAATTCAACAAATTGAACGCCCACCTTCCCTTTTTTCACTGGGTATATAGGTTTTGCAGAACAGAAACTCTAATTTACTCTATTTTAAAAAGAAACCTACTTATATATTTTAATATACTCTAAAATATTCGTTTAATTATGAATAACTAGACAAAATTACAACCGAAACACAGTTCAGGAAATGTACAAAAGATTAATCAAGCGCTTATCATCGGTCTAGTGGACATCAACCCCACAAAATAAAAATCGTGAAAACAGTTATAATCATGAAAATTTATTTAATCAGTTGTAAATTTGTTAAAACTAAACGATTTATTGAATTCAAATATTAATTTTACTAATTAAATAAAATCCCAGTTGCCCAAATATAGTATTGAACAATTTGCGTCATTCTTGGGTATAAATTGGCCAATTTTTCCGTTAAGCAACATAGCAAGGAGTTTGGCCGGATTGGTCATATCTCCCGGAGTATCACTTAGTATTCTTCAACCATGATTTCATTCAAATTACTTGTGTTTGCAGCCTTGGTAAGTGTTTCGACCTCATATCCTATTACCATTATAAACGCGAAAGTTTGTAAGTATGGATGGATGGATGTTTGTTACTCTTTCACGCAAAAACTGCTGAACGAATTAGGATGAAACTTTACAGTAATATAGCTTATACATCAGAATAACACATAGGCTACTATTTGCCGCGATAACCGACATATACGCGGGCGGCGCCTCGGGCAACAATTCGTTTATTATAACGCGAAATTTTGTAAGTATGGATGGATGGATGAATGTTTGTTACTCTTTCACGCAAAAACTACTAAACCGATTTGGATGAAACTTTACAGTAATATAGTTTATACATCAGAATAACACACGGGCTACTATTTGCCGCGATAACCGACATAAACGAGGGCGGACAGCGGGCAACAACTAGTATTTCCATATTTTTGAAGTGAAATCTTCTTTGAGCGCGTACATGTACATAAATCTACTTAAGTGCGTTATTAGTATACATTATATATATTCATATATTTCAACTGCCTCGGTGGCACAAGTAGTAGCGTAATTGACTGCTGTGCTTGAGGTCTCGGGTTCGCTTTCCGGATTTTTCCAAATTTTTTTTCTTAAGAGTGGATGTTTAAAGAATCAAGAATACAAGTTTTAACAATTCATTTAAAATTTGTTTGTAGTTTATACCAATTTTAACGACATTTCTGTAGTTTGTGAATAAAAATTTATTTATTAGGAAGTTTTATAAACATAACGTCCATTTTACAGAATTTATTTGGATGTTTGAGTACTTGGGTAATAAATAATATCGAAGTTCTATAGAAATATCATTATAATAATTATTTGTTTAGGTTGCAGTCACCCTCAGTAATCATCTACATCACCATGGAGGTCTACTTCACGCTAGAGTTTTGGGCAACCACCATCACGAGGTTCATTCCAGTAAAGAAGGTTTGGTTAAAATAGGAGGTCCCGTTCTTGAAGATAGAGAAGATGTAGAAGGAAGCGGTGTCGAATATCACTCTGGCTCAGACAGGGACTCGGGAGAAGAGCAGCATTTGTCCAGAAAGAGAGTTGTTATCAGTTCTAGAGGCGATTCTGGAAATGGTAATGACGAAGTAGCTGGAAAAGCTGCAAGAGTGCGAATCAATGGATTTGGCAATGTGAGTACCTATGACAAATATTTAAAACCAGCTGACCCGACGAACTTCATACTATAACTTGTTATAGTATTTATGTACGCTACAGATTTTCACGGGCAAAAATATAACTCTTCCAGTTTCTTTACAATTTTTTTCAATACAAACCTTGTCCTGGCAGTCACAAATACATAAAAAAAAGAATCATCCAATTTGGTGCAGACGATCGGTAGTTATGCTCGTACATACATTTTGGTGATTCATATTATTTATATAGATCAATTGACTATTCATCACGTGGGTGTCGTCAGAGCCGACTAAGAGAGTAAACTACCAGGACAACAGTACTGCGAAGAGAAGGAAGACTTGACGCAGATGCATTTTTTAACGTTCGCAAACCGCGTTGGGCTGTCACCCACTGGGGTTTGCGGCGGTATGTCGAAATCGGACCGACTAAAACCACACGGAATGCCACTCTGTGCCTGTAATGGGAGGGATACGGGAACTGCTATTATTAAGACATGTGGACCCTACCTTAAATCCTGTACCAATCCATCGATTTCAAACCATCATAATATTTACGTGATAAACACGATTTGTTCTATGTCTAGATGTAATTATATCTACAATATGTATGTATCTTTATCGGTAGTCCAGTTACCATAGTCGGCTTGTGGTACCACTGTCTAGTTTGATACCAGATTACAGATAGGTATACTCTCACAGAAGATCAAATTAAAATGACAGCATTCGTGCTGTCGTGTTTCGTTAGTGAGTGCTAGACCGGAGGCCCAATGATGCAAAAGCATCGTTAGACCGCCCTGGTGTGGGTCACCATGTTGCATTGTCTGCATTCGCAATGAGTATGGTGACCACCACTCTTGGATTCTGCTAATGCTTTCCATCAGGCAGAGTAGAGCCATTTTGACAGACTCGAACATGAAAAATAGATGTGTCAAGTGAAATCTAAGTTATTTATAAAGACGACCTAGTAATCACTAACTAGGTCGTCTTTATAGTCATGTTTATAGTCGTATTAGTTTAATTGTTATTTTTTCATTTCAGCTAAAACGAAAGGCTCTGTATTCAATCGGCTTCTTGGGACAAGGAATCAGAGGTACAGAAATTCATTAATACGATTCTTAATTTAGACTGTTTTTGAAAATAGGTTACTTTTAAAATAAACTAGTAGTAACTTCTAAGTTAAAGTGAGTAAATGTTATTTCGATTGTAAATTATTGGTTAAACACTCGGTTATCGCGGTAAATAGTAGTCTATGTCCTTCCTCAAAAATTAAAGAATCTCCATACTAAATTTCATTGAAATCAGTACAGCGGTTAAGCTGCGAAAGCGTAACAGACAGACAGACAACACATGGATGAATTTGGTGTATGCAGATCTTGTTTCACGGTATTTACGTACTCTCCAAAACCACTGAACCGATTTTAATTACAGTTTTTTTTGGATATTTTAATGGGTTTTAATTATGCTTTTAGTCTGTATGGCAGAAAAAAGCTTGCCGGGTCAACTGATATTATTATTTCATGTTGTTTCAGAAGATCACCGAGCGTCTTCTATATTCAAACAGCTTTCTACCAGATGTAAGTATTACATATTAAACACTGTAGAGAATTTGTAATGAATACAGCATCAAATCCAAAATAGATCTACATTCACGGATTTAGACGCTTGAAATCTGCCTTCATATCCATATACGCGATTATAGTATATACGTATATTCTTAATACACACATCACAAGTGTCTAGGGATCAACATATGTGTCTAGGGATCAACATATATTTTTGCAATAACTTTTCTCATAATTGATATTAATTAAAATTTTCTTTAAGGATTCATCAAATAAAGTGTTTTCGTTTGTCACAGTAACGATAAACCAAGTCACCTTTGCATTAATAAAGAAATTTGCCATTTTCCTAATAAAAGGATTTTTGACATTTGAACCACTAACATTAAAGTTCGAAAAAAAGACTGAAATAACAGTTTTCTTTAAAATTTTATTAGGTAACTTAAACAATTAATAATCCGTGTTTCTACCGCGAACACTAACACAAGAACATCGGTTTTGGCATACTCAAAATGAGTTCATCCAAATCACGCTGTGGAATGGCCGCCCATGTTCGTTGCAACAACAAAAAAAGGTCTTCTTGCGACTGGATACCCTCCATATTCGGTAGAGCTCTTCTCTGTAGCATATCCCATGCATGCTCAATCGGGTTCAAGTCTGGCGACTGAGGAGGCCAGGGCCAAAGCCACATCTCAATCTCAAGAAATCCGCATAAAAATGCTTGATCCCTAGACACTTTTGATGTGTGTATTTGAGCAAATCTTCTTTTTAGCCTTTATAATTCCCAAGTTCAACCGCTTTCACCTGAATATCAGTTTTTCCACGAAGCGACTGGCATGGGACCTCCACAATCCTGAGGGTGAACTAAATTCGAAGGTTGAATTAGTTGTCAGTTTGAGGACACTGACTTCCCAATAACAATTGCCATAGATTTTCATGACAACCAGGACCGACTGCATAACGTGCTCTTCGAGGCATGGGTGTAAAGCACTGCAAAACTGCCATACTCTGGGCTGATAATAAAAATGTCTTGTAAGAAAAACCTGTTAACACTTTTTTCCGACCCGGGAAACGAATCCGAGACCTCTGGATCGGCAGTCGCACACGATAAATGCTAGACCAACGATGCATTTGAGTAGGTATATCACTACTGTTACCGATGTTTGGCCCGCCAGAATGACTCTACTCTGCCTGATGGAAAGCATAAGCAGAATCCAAGAGTGGTGGTCAACATGCTCACTGCGAATGCAGACAATGCAGCATGGCGACCCACACCATGGCGGCCTAGTGATGCTACTGCATCTTTTAGTCTAGGCAACAAGTATGGAACTTGTTGACTAGACTATTTGGGCCTCCGGTCTCGCACTCACCAACGAAACACGACAGCACGAACGCTGTCATTTAACGTTGATTTTCTGTGCGAGGGTAGTACCGCCCCGGTCGAGCCGGCCCGTTCGTGCTGAAATGAGCGTGGCTCTACTACCTTTAGTTCTGCTACTTACTGTTCTGACGAGTTATGTATTTATTTATTTACAGCTAAAGCTTCAAGCGTAGAAGACGTTTTAGATGTATACCTAACGGGTAAGATTTTGATATTTCTTTTTCTATGTTACTTTTATATCATAAGTATCGGACCCCCGCAACAACGTCTTCGTCTCCTATTGCCCGTAGCTTGATATTATAACATCGTCAACAAATTTCATTACCATAAAAACCGTTATAGTGAGCCAACCTTAAAAGACAGATAGATGCTATCGGGGACATTTTTCATGATTTTTTAGAACTTTCAAAGGGGAACAAATCTTTCATACATTGTTTTTGTGATAATTTCACCGTTGATACAGTAAACCAATTGGAGCTCTCGAGAGGAATAATTTTCCCTGTTTTCGCAACATATTTCATCGATACTCCGCTCTTTTTGGTTGTAGCGTAATGCTATATAACATCTGACAGTTATTTTTTTTAATCGGACCAATACTTCCTGACGAACAAACAAACTCTTCAGCTTTATAATATTAAGTATAGATTATTATTAAAATAGCAATTTTTTTCCAGATTAAATAATGTGAAAGGTTTCAAATTGATCACCTATATAGCTGTTTAATAAAGTAACTAACGAGACTCAAATTACACACTTTAGATGATCTTGTGTGTATGTATGTGTGTGTGTGCGAGCTTGTGTATGTGTGTCCAATGCGCGTATGTGTATGTGTATACAAAAGAAGGTATTTTTTTGTTTGTAAAGGAAATTATTTTTCTTGATTGATTCCATTTAAATTTGAAAAGTGATACCACCATTGAGGGTACTAGGTACTGTATTAGTATATAAATAATAGTATGCAAATAGTATGTAAATAGTATATAAAACTATAGTTGTACTAAATCCGGTTGGTGATAGATTTAAAAAAAAAACATTTTAGTTTTTTAGTAAGTTTTAGTTTAGTATGTGACATTTGTTAATATTGCATTAAAATTTACAGGTGCATTTGGAGCTGGTGAAATTATCGATTCTTGGGTACCTGGATGTAAGTAGAACCTAACTATAACTTTATTGATATTGGAATTTCTACTTACAATAAATCCTAATAACGTATACTTTAATTTGCAGTGGGCAAGCTCTTCTCTTCAGGTGAGTTTTTTATTTTTATTTCATATGCATTTAGCAATAAGCTGTTAATTTGAAATTACAAACAGACACTTCAATTTTATTTATTTGTATAGATGTATGGTAGTAGTAAATGTCAGAATATTCGATCAGCCTAGGTAATGATTTTTCTCCTTTATCTCTGAGTTCTAATTTTCTTTTTCATTACAGTTGCCCTTGCATCAGCTAAGATCAATTTCTGCTTGGGCGGTAGCACAGTCCGCTCTAGTCGTCCTGGTAAGTATTATTTTAACTTCAAAATCTTCCTACCCATTATCATTGCCAGAATTGTCTTAGAGTTGGCTACTAGTTCCACCGTTTTTATTTAAATATTAGTTAGTCCACGGAGCGACTGGCATCAGCCCTCCCGCAACTCACTACATATCTTAATATATATAAATCTCGTGTCACAATGTTTGTCCTCAATGGACTCCTAAACCACTTAACCGATTATAATAAAATTTGCACACCATGTGCAGTTCGATCCAACTTGAGAGATAGGATAGTTTAAATCTCAAATTATATCACAATTTTTGTTATTTCACTTTATACGTAGCGAAGCACGTACTGGGCCGCTAGTTATACTATATAACTACATATTATATATAGAAAACACCCAAACTCCAAAACAAATATTTGTACATCATACAAACATTTGGTCCGACCCGGGATTCGAACCCGAAACCTCATGATCAGCAGTCGCACACGTCACCCACGAGACCAACGAGGCAGTCACTCTGAAGGCGAACTGAATGCGTAGGTTAAACTACTTGTCAGTATATTTGAGAGCACTGACTTCCCAAAAACGATTACTTAATTTAATAATCTAGCAATAGATAATTGTCGTAACTTAATAAATAAACACGTGATGGCTTTAAAAGCCAGCGACACGACCAGCCCGTTCAGTTCAATTCAATTCATATTGATATATGTTTTACAGGAACCATCTGCAGCCACAAATATGACAGCAACTGGGGCTTCAAGACTGAACGAGAGACCTCCTTCAATTCAGCCAAGGATTACATCACCGCGTACGGTCTTGATGATGGGTTGGTCAAGTTCAGGAAGCTGTTAAGTACCCACGCTAAAGTTGAACTGTCAAGTCTATCTGGTAAGTAACATCTTCAGTATATTACTAGCTTTCATCTTAGGCTCCACTCTCATGTATGACTGAATGATCATAACTGTAAAGAGTATCTCCATGCCAGATTTCATTGACATCGGTGCAGCATGGGGCACTGGGGGCAACATTACTGGAGGTTCATATATTATAATTTTTAATGATATTGAATGATACTTTAATGATATTTTATTTTTGAGTGAGTGGGTAGATGATCCGTACAAAGTAGCGTTTCAATTGATCTATAGAAAGATTATTTAGTTTAAGGTGAGCTAGTTTCTGAGTTTGGGTTTTTAGATGTGAGTGAAATTAGAAGTTAAATGGTTAAAAAAATAAGTGTACTTACACTTCAAAGACTGGATGTGCACTTGTAGCTATTGAGATTTAAGCATATCTTTATCACTTATAATTAGCAGACCCATCTGTACTCCTTACTCTTTCCTTTCTATCATAAAGTTTTCTGTATTTATCACAAAATATAACTTAACAGTTTAATTACTATTGGCATGTTATTTATACATTCATATTTTTCATTACAGGCTCTCAGAGGATAGTAGCACAAGCTATCTTCGACTTATTCCAAAATGGAAGATTCAGCAGTAAGTCACTCATTTTATAATATACTTTATTAATTAGTTTGATTACTTTTAAGTCGTCGCGATAGAGACTGCGTTAATTTCATTTATTAATCTTCTATTCTATATACACACATCAAAAGTGTCTAGGGATCAAGCATTTTTATGCGGATTTCTTGAGATTGAGATGTGGCTTTGGCCCTGGCCTGCTCAGTCGCTAGACTTGAACCCGATTGAGCATGCATGGGATATGCTACAGAGAAGAGCTCTGCCGAATATGGAGGGTATCCAGTCGCAAGAAGACCTTTTTTTGTTGTTGCAACGAACATGGGCGGCCATTCCACAGCGTGTTTGGATGAACTCATTTTGAGTATGCCAAACCGATGTTCTTGTGTTGTTAGTGTTCGCGGTAGAAACACGGATTATTAATTGTTTAAGTTACCTAATACAATTTTAAAGAAAACTGTTATTTCAGTCTTTTTTTCGAACTTTAATGTTAGTGGTTCAAATGTCAAAAATCCCTTTATTAGGAAAATGGCAAATTTCTTTATTAATGCAAAGGTGACTTGGTTTATCGTTACTGTGACAAACGAAAACACTTTATTTGATGAATCCTTAAAGAAAATTTTAATTAATATCAATCAGGAGAAAAGTTATTGCAAAAATATATGTTGATCCCTAGACACATATGTTGATCCCTAGACACTTTTGATGTGTGTATATAAAAATGAATCGCCGAAATGTATGTACGCACATAACTTCCGATCGGCTGCACGAAATTGAATAATTCTTTTTTCTATGTTTTCGTTATTGTTAGGGTTTTGTACAAGAAAAATTAAAAGTTATCGGGAAAAGTCAATTTTTTGTCCACGACGGGAAGCTGAGGCAGATTTGTAAATATGGTGGTACGAAGTTCGCGGGGTCAGCTAGTAGGACATAAATAATAGAGAACTCCTGATGGCTAAATATATGGGACTAATACCTCCCATTCGACGATTACTTTATCTCCTACATACTAGAATCTACAACAATGTAGGTAGTAGAGCCACGCTGATTTCAGCACGAATGGGCCGGCTCGACCGGGGCGGCACTACCCTCGCACAGGAAATCAACGTAAAATGACAGCGTTCGTGCTGTTGTGTTTCGTTGGTGAGTGCGAGACCGGAGGCCCAATTAGTCTAGTCAACAAGTACCATACTTGTTGACTAGACTAAAAGATGCAGCAGCATCACTAGGCCGCCATAGTGTGGGTCTCCATACTGCATTGTCTGCATTCGCAATGAGTATGGTGACCACCACTCTTGGATTCTGCTTATGCTTTCCATCAGGCAGAGTAGAGTCATTTTGGCGGGCCAAACATAAAAAAAAAAAAAAAAAAAACAATGACCCATAAATACACTGTATAAAAATACTCGGGAAGTCCTAGAAAGGGTAAAATTATCTTAAAACTCATCTTTACTTCCCTTCTTAGCAAAGATTGTGAAGAGACATATATGTAGTAATATGTGTAGTAATATCTGAAGTTATTTTAAATTGTAACATGTTTTTTGTTAAATGGGCCTGCCAAAGTGACTCAACTCTGTCTGATGGAAAGCATGAGGAGAATCCAAGGGTAGTGGTCACCATACTCTTTGCGAATTAAGACAATGCAACAATTCGGCATGGCGACACACACTATGGCTGCCTATTGAGATGTAAATCATCATCATGTAAATTATAAAATTAATGTATTCTGTTTCAGATAACTATTCTTGGTCCAAAAAGGATGTGACATTTGTATTCTCAAGAGGTAAGAGTCTTGTTGTGACACCTAAGTTCTAGATTTAAATGATTAAGTGTCGGGGATGTATAGGCTGGTTCCACAGAAGTGATACCAAGATTTCACAAAAATCCAATAGTAAGAGAGAAAAGAAATAGTCACACTCACACATAATAAACATAAAACAGAAGAAAATAAAACATTTAACAAGACTAAATTTCAAAGAAACATTAAAAAAATTGGTAATGTGACTAAAGAGCCACAACTTACGGGCCACTGGTATTCTCACTCCATCGGTGAAACACAGCGCAAGCGCTATTTCACACCAGTTTTCTGTGAGGCCGTGTTATTACTCCGGTCGAGCCGGCCCATTCATGCCGAAGCGTGGCTCTCCCACGGTCAGTTACAGTAAATGTAGGCCAGGCAATTTCTATTAAGTTTTCCTTCTATTTGCAGTTATGTTCTCCTGCATATATTGCTGCCTTAGTCAGCTCTTACGATGCCCATTAAATGCATAAGGGTGGTAGCACTCAGTATTCTTAATCGGTAATTATATGGGCTACTTTATAGATGACTAACTCTATCCATGGTTTTCAATTTACAGTCATCACCGTTTTGGCGGCTCTGGGCAGTAGTTACCATAGAAATGGTAAGTTTATATTTTTCAGTATTTTTACAAGCTTTAATTTAGCTTCACCTGTCCCGATGTTTGTCTGTAATCAAATCTTGCAAGTTAAATTTGATCCACTACCCGATTTTCGATTGAGCTGAAATTTGAAATATGCCTTTAGTTCAGAAGACAATGCAATTATATATAATAGGTATTATTATTATTCCGAAATGGCAAAATGGCAGCGTACATATTTCTGAACAACCAACCCAATATGGGTATCAAATGAAAGGGCTTTAAGTTATTTTTTTTATTAACAAGTAATAAAAGCTTGTTAAAAAAAAAACACTTTTTAAGTAATATTAAAACCAACATTAGGTTTAATTTATTTATCTTGAAATCCACCACGTAATTGAAAAAGATAAAGTAATATACCGACTTAAAAAAAATGAAATGAATAAAAGTTTAAAGCTTTTTATGAGTAGAGTTGATCTCTCGGGAAGTCGATCATGTAAACAATAGGGTATCACTAATCATAGCACTACACTATGTACTGTTGATAAATTTGAAGCGTGACCCACCCATCATACGATTACTTTCTTACAGGTTTTCAAATACAATTAGGTAGGTGTAATTAAATGACAGGTAACGACCTTGTTATCTGTCATTTAATAACACAGAGAACTATCTGTGTAATCTGTTGCTTGCTTAGTATTTAAAACGTCCTTAGTGCGACATGCACTGTAAAGTAGGGAAAACTTTGTTGTTTTGACGGTTTCAACCTGACTGCCTCGTTGGTCTCGCGGTTGGCGTGTGCGATTGCTGATCATGAGGTCTCGGGTTCGATTCCCGGGTCGGACCAAATGTTTGTATGATCTACAAATATTTGTTTCGGAGTTTGGGTGTTTTCTATGTATAATATGTATGTATTTACAAAAAAAAAGTATATATGTATGTATTTGTATCAGTTGTCTAGTACCCATAACACAAGCTCTGCTTAGCTTGGGACTAGACGGCGTTGTGTGTTAGATGTCCGAAATATTTATTAAATTTTTTTATTATTATTATTAATATTAATTGAAAATTGAAAATTGATTTATCCGCAAGAGCCACATTGCTCACGATTCAAGTTTTATCGATAGTACCTTTAATTCTCATAGATGTAACAATAACATATTCAAATCCGAGGTAGGCATGATGTATTCTTCAGTCTTTGGCACCCATTGTTGATATTATATTGATGAAATTATTATTGTGCAGTTGGACCTATCATCATCGATGATCTTTGTGACTACACCAGCGAGATTGGCAACGACAACAATGGTTTAAGTAAGCAGTTTTTTTTTGGATGAGTTAAACGGTTAAATGGAGGCGTTCATGGCCCAGTTCCACTCGGTGATTGCAAACAATCACCGAGGGTAAGCAACGACGGCGTGGTCAGTATCTGGATGGGTGACCGCTGGTGGCATAATACCATGAGCATCTCCGTGATTCGGAGGTCACGTTAAGCAGTCGGTCCCGGTTGTTATCGTATGATAACAGTCGTGAAGCTAAGTTGGAGGCCTTTGGACGGCTTAAAAACATCCAACGGCACGATTACGTAGCCACAACGTTGTCTTGCCAGTTCCCAACCCGCACTTGGCCAGCGTGGGGATGTATGGCCTTAACCCTCTCCTGAGAGGAAACCTGAACGCAGCATTGGGATGTTATGGGTTGTTGATGTTGAACGGTGTTTTTGGGTTTTTATTATAATACATTCTTAATAACTAGTAGCAGACCCAAGTAATATTAGGAATATTTAGGAAGAAGAGATCCAGAGATTATTCCCTACAAACTCACAAACTTTACCTCTTTATAATATCAGTACCTATAGATTTATATTTAGTTGGTTGTCGACAATAAGCGATATCATTTTATGTTTATTACGTCGTAGTCGTAGTGTGATATTTTTTTTTTTGCAGAGTTGTTCGAACTGAAGGATGAATTAAGAAAAGCTATCGCCAATGCTAACTCTAATAGGTGGAGAAATGTGATCAGGAAATGCTCTGATGATGATTACCACAATATAGCTAGGGAGCAAGATGGTGATGACGATGATAGTAGTGATATTGATATAAAGAAAAATGATAAGAAGAGAAAACACGATGACAACGAAAATGTTGATATTGATGATGCAAACATTGATACAAAGAATAGAGGAAGTGATGATGATAATGATGACAGTGATGATAGGGATGGTTCTCAACCTGATTCTCCTAGAAAGACTACATCAAAAGAAACGGATACACAGAAGACTAATAATAAAAAAAAGGTAAGTGATAGCAAAATACTTTATCAACACATTGCAGTAGTCCACTAAGTAAGTATTCTTCTTGTGTCCTCTATATGAAAGAATTCTGAGTATGACAGATCGCCTCCTGTTTCTATCTGGACACCCGCAATACCAGAGGCGTCACAAGTGCGTTGTCGGCCTTTGAGGGATGGAGAAAGGGATAGGGGGAGGGGTTGGGGTATGAGCCTTCGGTATCCTCATTCACTCGGTGAAACACAGCGCAAGTGCTATTCATGGTCTTCTACTTGTGTCGTCGTGACGACTATTTGAAATAATTCTAAGAATGACAGATCGCCTCCTGTTTCTGTCTTGAAAAGTTTGTAGTACAGCATGGATCGTAGTGTTATGAGTAGATCGGATTTAAGTCAGCCCAGCGCAATGGGTGATCAGCAACAAAATTCTATCCTTAGAAAAAAAGTTGTTTGCTTTTTGATTTGTTTGATAAGGATAATAGATGCACAAATATAGCCGTAACTTAGCTGATCAAGATGTTACATTTTAACCCGTGTTTTACTCTACTGTATTAAAATATTTATTAATAATTTCAGTTGAAACAAAAGCTCTTGTCTTCATTCATAATCTTCTCGAGAGGAATTAAAGGTGAGAACTACTTTATTTTGTTATGGGTTGTAGCTACCACCCCTCCGTCCTCTTCCTACCCGTCTTTTCACTGACTCCCTATCCATAACACAAGCTAAAATTTAAAAAAATCCCTACTCAAGCACTTAATTGAGTAATTATACGCCAAAAATGCTTTACATCAATTTGGAAAACAGCTGATACTCTTACACTGCAAGACCGATATTAACCAAACATAGCCAAGAACCACCGTAAGGAAACTGGCTTTCAAATGAAAAAAACCGCATCGAAATCGGTCCTTCCGTTTGAGAGCTACGATGTCACAGACAGACAGACACACACACACAGACAGACAGACAGACATCGACGTCAAACTTATAACACCCCTTTTTTTGCGTCGGGGGTTAAAAAGACGCAAACATAGATGACGACTCGAGAGTACACATGACGTGTTTTGGTTCAATCGACACTTTATGCAATATAGAAATTGTTAAGTCTGATGTTCTTGTGTCCATTTCATAAAAGTTTTTAAAGTTCACAGCAATACAATGACATGATATATTTCAAATGTAAAAGTTTATTGAAAAAAACGACGCTGAAAAAGTATGAAACAAGTTTGAAAAGCCGTAGTCATACGTTGTTAAAGTGTTATGGTGCGTTTCTATGTAAAGTGTGACTACGGCTTTTCAAACTTGTTTCATACTTTTTCAGCGTCGTTTTTTGTCGTAGTTGGGTTGTAGTTTTTACTTTTTTTTAATTTAAAATGTTTTGGTGCCGTTATTAGTAGTTATATATATATATATTTGAAATTTACACGTAACGCCTTTTCCAATGATACCAAACACGGCATATTTATCTCAAATTTATTTTTTAATTCATTACTTTATGTCGGCTAGAGGGCGCCACATCAGATTCAGCGACACGTCATATAGCCTATAACCAGCAGACGATCAAGACGCTTCTAACGATACCTCATTTGTTCAGTTTTAATAAGTAGTTAAGGAGCTATGAGGCAACAAATGAACATACATACATACATACATAGCCTGAGAAAGTAGTCAGGTAAAAAAAAGGAGTAATTGGTCCCAGAAAATACAAAAAAGTATTTCATACCGTGTTTTCTTCCTTGCAGGAGACCACACCGCTTCTACAATATTTAGAAAACTGTCTAAGAAACGTGAGTATAAACTAATTGTATGTCCAATAAATAATGAAAGGGCGTAATATAAATCAGCATGTTATTCCAATACCAAGAGTAATCCCTTGGTAATCACTCCGACCAGGCGAGATGTTTGACGTATCGCGGCCCAATAGTTGATGTAAAAAAATCGGCCAAGTGCGAGTTGGACTCGCGCAGGAAGGGTTCCGTATCATATACATTTCAAGTGTCTAACTTTTGCTATTATTAATATCCAGCAAAAAAAAAAACACGTTTGTTGTATTTAAGTATTTGTTGTTATAACGGCAACAAAAATACATCATAAGTTTCAACTGTCTAACTGTCACGGTTCATGAGATATAGACTGGTGACAGACAGACAGACAGAGGGATGGACAGTGCAGTCTTAGTAATAGGGACCCGTTTTACCCTTTGGGTAAGGAACCAAAACTAATGGAAGAATTGGCGAATTTTAACTGCGCAATGCAGAATATAGAAAGATAACACCAATCACCCCACCATCATCTTGTTAAATTAACCTACATCGAATGTAATAAGGTATATTCCATATATTTGCTGTGTTTCATGAGCTAATATAAGATAAATGACACATCTCTGGAAGTCTCTTCCACTTTAGTACACTTCGCATATCAAGTATAACATAAAGAGATTAATTTTATATTTTTTTCAGCTAAACCTAGCAAAGTTGGTGATGTTCTAGACGTATATTTGACTGGTAAGTTTTTATTTGCAATTTTGCCATAGCTTCATAGAACAAATTTTAACAAAAAAAAACTGACTTCAATCTGGACCAAATTTAAATGGAACCACACGGGAAGCACCAGTTTTCAAATAAAAAAGAATCATCAAAATCAGTTTACCCAGTCGAAAGTTAAAACAGACAACAGAAACAAAAAAAAATTAAATCACCTCCTTTTTTTGAAGTCAGTTAAAATGTAAGTTGTTCTAAAAGAATTCAAGATGAGATACATAGAATAAGGCCGTAATCAGACACCATGAAACTTTAAAATCCAAAGTTTGACTTAAGAAACGCCTTAAAAAATTTGATAACGATAATGATGAATGGTGAAAGTATGTATATGAAAATGTAAACGAGTGTGTGTTGGGATAATTATGTTTGTTTTTCATTAATTCATCGAATATAAGGCAATGACATTTTACATATTTTGCAGAAATCATTTTGATTTTGGCAATTATTAATTGGATTTTAATTTTTCAGGCGCATTTGGAGCGGGAACCATTATTGATTCTTGGGCACCTGGACGTGAGTACAAATTTACTTAAAATTTTCGATATAAATAAATGTATACCCTAAAATAGTATTAATAAAATTTATTTTTATTTACAGTGGGCAAACTCTTCTCTTCACGTGAGTATCAATACACTTTTAGTTATCTGTGTATTATTGTATTGTATTATTGTTATTTAACCAAAACTTTTAATCTCATTAGCCTCTGGTTCTAGTAGTAGTAGTATTTAATCTCTTGGATTATTGGATTTCATTTTATTTTGACCACTTGTCTTAGCATTGAAAAACTTCATTCCTATAAATTTGTTCGATTTTTAATTTAAATTACAAATAACATTTACATTAGTGGATTGCAACTTGGCAAGGTGGGAACAATCAAATATTTATCTATTTCCTTTTCTTTAAGTGTTAAGTAATTATGCTTTATTTCAGTTGCTATTGTATCGACCAAGATCAACTACTGTTCAAGCAATGCTGTCTACAAAGTACCATCTACTCACCTTGGTTAGTATGAACTTGCTAAAGTATATCGATTGAGATACAGCATACAAAAACATAATTTTAATATCGTTTCATAACGACAGGAAATCTTTTCTATCATGACTTGCTGAAATCATTTTTTCCAATCGCATCAGAACGAATAAAAAATTACATGGATGGTGTAGTTAACACCATCCATGTAATTTTTCAATAAACTATTGTCACAAGTTTCAGTTTTAACCTGAGCGTTGATATTTCCTATATTTACAAACAAATAATTCTATGATTCTTAACTGGGAATAAGTAGTAGTATCATGCAACTTGTACTAAGATTCTACTCACTTAATATTTTGTGTACAACAGTTTTGAGAGTAGCTCAGCCGGTTAAGACACAAAAGTCAGTCACGAGACTAACTAAGGAAATAAATGACCTTCTCGTTGGTGCAGTGGTAGCGTACGCGACTGCTGTGCATTAGGACTAGGGTTCAATTCCCGGGTATTTTGTATGATCTGGAAATATTTGTTTTGGAGTTTGAATGTGTAAAAGTATATAAGTATTCTATCAGTTAATCTAGCTGTCATAGTACAAGCTCTGCTAAGTTTTAAGCTAGATAGCTTTGTGTGTCAGATATCTGAAATATTTATTTATTTATATGTTACAGGTTCAATTTGTACTGATAAGTATGGCAGCCAATGGGGATTCAAGCCAACTCGACATATCACAACTTCCAGTAAACCCAGGGATTTTATCACCGCGTATGGTCTTGATGATAGCTTGACTAAATTCAGAACATTGCTGAAGACCCACGTGAAGGCTGATCTCTCAAATCTATCAGGTAAATATTTTTTATGTTCGAGCCTTCCAAAGTGACTCTGAATGATGGAAAGCATGAGCAGATCCCAGAGTGGTGGTCACCATACTCTTTGCAAATGCAGACAATGTAGCATAAGGACCCACACTATAGCGGCCTATTGAGATGCTTCTGCATCATTGGGCCTCCGGTCGAGTGTGAGACGAAACATGACAGCACATATGCTGTAATTTTAGGATGGTCTTCTGTGATGGTAATACTAATCTCTTGACTGGTTGGTCTAATTTTGACAGGACTTTTACTGGCAGACAGTTTATGATATAAGGAGTAACATAGGCTACTTTTCTTTAGACTAGTTTCGCCCCGCGGCTTTACGTGTTTACTGTGGATATCACCGCGGGGCTCAGCTAGTATTAAAATAAATTGTTATGGTAATCTTTTTACAATCATAGTAATGGCAAAATATTTTTATTTACAGGCTCTCAGAAGATAGTTGCTCAAGCCATATATGACATTCTGCAAAATGGAAGATTTAACCGTAAGTGAATCTATACAAATAAAAAAATGGGCAGTCATAAGGACTGCCGATAGAAGTGAAAACTTATAACTTAGAATGTTATTTGTAAAATTTATGTATAATAGCATGTCGGTGACGTAAGCCCATAAGATATTCTCCTACCAAAACATGCTCAACGCGGTTAAAGAAGTTTTCACTTCGATAAAATTAAAGTGTGTGTTTGTAATTTAAAATTAACTGGATTTCAATAAATGGATATGAAAGTCCACTCCTAAATTATTATAGGCTAACCTCTGGAACCACTGGATCACTGGATTAAGTCGGGAATTTAACTGCAAGATAGCTGACGATATCAGTAGTAACTTAGACTACAATTGTTTTTGACTTGCTTAGCCGGTGTTACCCGCGGTTGGTATTGTAAAGATACATCAACTATTGCAGGTTACACGGCAGGGTGTAGCTAGTTAATCTATACTAATATAATAAACGCAAAAGTTTGTAAGTATGGATGGATGGATGGATGTTTGTTAGTCTTTCACGCAAAAACTACTGAACGGATTTGGATGAAACTTTACAGTAATATAGCTTATACATCATAATAATACATAGGCTACTATTTGCCGCGATAACCGACATATACGCGGGCGGAGCCGCGGGCAACAACTAGTTATAAATATATTTACAATCGATTTTCTTTAATATTGTACTAACTGTTTATAAATGTAAATATTTCTGTTTCAGCTGACTACTCTTGGTCTAAAAAGGATGTTTCATTCGTTTTCTCAAAAGGTAAAAATATTATCAAAACTACTTTATTAAATATTAAAGGATCACCATAAAAAGTAATTCCTATTCTTTTAATATATTGTGTGTGAGCCTGCCAAGGTGTACTCTACTCAGTTTGATGGAAAGTATTAGCAGAATGCAAGAGCAGTGGTCACTATACTTATTACGAATGCAGACAATGCAACAATGCAGCATGGTGACCAGCGAAAAACAGTGTGACTCTACTACCTTGAAAAATGTTAACACTATGTTTTATTTCCAGTGGTCACCGTGTTGGCAGCTTTGGGCAGTAGTTACCATAAGAATGGTGAGTAAATTTCATTATTTTATTAAACAAGAACATTACGTGATAAAACTTTCATACACGCTGCAAAATTTTGTGCCTTGAATTCTAGAGAAGGTTGTTGTACACGTTCAGGACTATCGTTTGACTATATTATTATAAGCTTTGATTTAGCTTCACCTGTCCCGATGTTTGTCTGTAATCAAATTTTGCAAGTTAAATTTGATCCACTTCCCGATTTTAGATTGAGCTGAAATTTTAAATATACTTTTAGCTCTGATGACAATGCAATTATATATAATCGGTATTATTATTAATCTATAATGGCCGCCGTACTAAAATGGCAGTGTTCATATTTCTGCAAAACTCACCCAATATGAGTATCAAATGAAAGGGCATAAACTTATTTTCTTATTAAGAAGTAATAAATGCTTGTTTTCAAAAAAACGTTTTAAATTAATCACTTGTTTTAACATGAAGTATGTATAATATAGACAACGTAGAGAAATGTATACCAGTAAAATATATTAAGGCCGTTTCATCGGTTACAGATAAGTTTCGGATAGCTTGTTTGACGGATAATTCGATGTATCTTCCACATAAATTGTGTCAAACCATCTGCCAGATAAGCTATGATGATAAGACATGAACTGATTTAAAACCGTTGAAACAGGGCCAAGAAATAGTCATAATTAAAAGTTTTTGCTTGTGTGATACATTCAACAAATATTATATTTTTAATATGTTGTCGTGTTGTATGCATAACGTGTATAGGGAAACTTGAAACCCTATACCAGCACGTCTAGGTAGCGTGGTATAGTAGACAACACCTTTTTTTAAGGAGAGGCGTTGATGATGCATAGTTCTTGAATACATGATGACATCATCAATAATGTTACTTTTCGAATACTGTAGATAGATTAAGCAAATTGCTTCAAATATTATGAGTTTGAAATACATAAATGCAGCATACATTAAACATAGAAAATATATTTATACAAATAAATGAAACTGAAGTGTCTGTTTGTATTTTTAAATAAATTTGAAAACTAATAGTGTTATCTGAAAACATAACTTGTACCAATAGAAGTAAAAAACGATATTCAAAAGCAATAAAAACCGCTGGTAATAACACAGCTTCAGCTAGTTTAAAATAAAAATATACATTAGCAAAATCGTATGTACTTAAAACATGTTGTATCCTCTCACATGAGTACTAATTAAATATTTAATTGCATAGTTGGAATAACCATCGTCGACAATCTGTTGGACTACAGCAGCGACATCGGCACCGACTCCAATGGTTTGGGTAAGCATCAGTCAAACATTGCGTAAATTTTATTTCCCTATCATCTAGTTCTAACTTAGAAAGGAATTCGTTTTCTACATCAAGATGACTGTTTTAGTTCTTTTTATCTCTCTCCTAGTTCAGCTCATCTCAATCATTCTCTTCCTTTTATTTATTATACAATTTTAGTAAGACTGGAAATTTGTTTTACAGTATTAATATCTCTGAAGAAGGAAATCAAGGAAGCTATTGTCAGCGCTAACTCTCACAGATGGCAACAAGTGATTAAAGAATGCTCGGATGAACAATACAATAAGCATGTTAAGAATCAAGATGAAGGTGATGACGACGATGATAATGACGATGGCTCTGATGATTCTCCTCGAGGCCAAAGTAACAACGCTAATGACAAGAAAAATGACGATTCTAATTCAAAAAATAACAAGAACAGTAAAGACCAGAAAGATAAAAATAATGATAATAACGATGTAAAAAATAATAAGGACAGTAAGAAACCAAACAAAGATGATAAAACAGGCCCAAACAAAGACTCACCTAAAGATGATGATGACTATGATGATTCTTCTCGAGGCCAAAGTAACGCTAATGACAAGAAAAATGACGATTCTAATTCAGAAAATAACAAGAACAGTAAAGACCAGAAAGATAAAAATAATGACAATAACGATGTAAAAAATAATAAGGACAGTAAGAAACCAAACAAAGATGATAAAACAGGCCCAAACAAAGACTCACCTAAAGATGATGATGACTATGATGATTCTTCTCGAGGCCAAAGTAACGCTAATGACAAGAAAAATGACGATTCTAATTCAGAAAATAACAAGAACAGTAAAGACCAGAAAGATAAAAATAATGATAATAACGATGTAAAAAATAATAAGGACAGTAAGAAACCAAACAAAGATGACAAAACAGGCCCTAACAAAGACTCACCTAAAGATGATGATGACTATGATGATTCTCCTCGAGGCCAAAGTAACGCTAATGACAAGAAAAATGACGATTCTAATTCAAAAAATAACAAGAACAGTAAAGACCAGAAAGATAAAAATAATGATAATAACGATGTAAAAAATAATAAGGACAGTAAGAAACCAAACAAAGATGACAAAACAGGCCCAAACAAAGACTCACCTAAAGATAATGATGACTATGATGATTCTCCTCGAGGCCAAAGTAACGCTAATGACAAGAAAAATGACGATTCTAATTCAAAAAATAACAAGAACAGTAAAGACCAGAAAGATAAAAATAATGATAATAACGATGTAAAAAATAATAAGGACAGTAAGAAACAAAACAAAGATGACAAAACAGGCCCAAAAAAAGACTCACCTAAAGATAATGATGACTATGATGATTCTCCTCGAGGCCAAATTAACGCTAATGACAAGAAAAATGACGATTCTAATTCAAAAAATAACAAGAACAGTAAAGACCAGAAAGATAAAAATAATGATAATAACGATGTAAAAAATAATAAGGACAGTAAGAAACCAAACAAAGATGACAAAACAGGCCCTAACAAAGACTCACCTAAAGATGATGATGACTATGATGATTCTCCTCGAGGCCAAAGTAACGCTAATGACAAGAAAAATGACGATTCTAATTCAGAAAATAACAAGAACAGTAAAGACCAGAAAGATAAAAATAATGATAATAACGATGTAAAAAATAATAAGGACAGTAAGAAACCAAAAAAAGATGACAAAACAGGCCCAAACAAAGACTCACCTAAAGATAATGATGACGATGATGATGTTGATGTGAAAAATAATAAAAATATTGACGTAAAGAATGACAATAATAAAAAGAACAAAGATGACCAGGACGAAACTAGCAAGAGCTCACCTGTTGATAAAAATATCACCGACAAGAAAAGTAGACCGAAAGACAACAAGCAGCCTGATAACAAAGTAAGTATCATCATTTTATATAGAGGATAAATAAAAGCATGATAGAACATTAAGTCCAATAATCGGTAGCCAAGTACAAAATAAAAAAATCAATAGTTGGTTTTGCGATGGTCAGATGATATCTCTGCTTTAGTAGCATTAGTATTGCTTTCTCTTCAAGTTTTTTCTCTTTAAGTATTATTTAACATGCTGTTTTATTCTTTCAGGGCAAACAGAAACCTTTGAATTCTTTCAGAATCTTTTGGCAAGGAATCAAAAGTGAGTGCAATATTTCTTCTTGTTCTTTTGTTTGCTCCTGCTGATGTTTTCTTTGATGAAGTTTCTCTCCCAGTCGCATTAAACCTAAATATAATGAACGCAAGAGTGATTGCACGGCTGGCGTAGTGTTTTCAGCAGCCACTTCGCCGTTTCCTATTGCACTGTTATTACTTTTTGAAAGTGTCTAAAAAGGCATACTTGAAATAAAAGCTTTTTGATTTTCGTTTTGCCTTTATTGAATGCCTGAGAATCAATTTTATAATCTTTATCGTTTGTCTTGCAGAAGACCACAGCGCCTATTCCATATTTAGGAGTCTATCAAAGAAATGTAAGTGCAAAGAAATTTTATCTTATTAGCTATTTCAATGATCATTAATTGCAAAATTAACCTTCGCAAGACTATAATATTTTATAAAATAATTTAAATCGATAAATTATTAATTTTATTAATAATTGTTTTGCAGCTAAACCTACCAACGTTGGTGATGTCCTAGACGTATACTTAACCGGTAAGAATATTTTTCTATTCAAATATTCACATTCTAAAGACGTACATGCTTTAGAATCAAAAAGACTTGAAAGTGATAAAGAGAAAAGTAACTATGATGTCAACGTCGAGGTATTAAGACGCAGAAGTAAACACAAAAATATAAATACGCTAATATTCATATGTTTGAAAAATACAGTGGAAAAAAAGATACTTTCTCAGTAGATCCATTGACCAGATTCTGAGAATACTGAGAATAGACCGAAACAAATCAGAAAGTCTAACAAATGCAAAAGGTATAAAGTAATAGTTACTTCTGAAACCAAGAAATTTTGTAATTGGCTTAGTCTCTAATACTGTATGAACGATATTTTGCTATATATTTTTATTATTTAATTTCTCAGGTGCGTTTGGAGCTGGAGCCATAATTGATTCATGGGCACCTGGATGTAAGTTTGAATTTGTTTCAAATTTGTTGAAATTACCAAATTTAAACTTTACAATAATATTAATGAAATTTATTTTAATTTGCAGTGGGCAAACTCTTCTCTTCGCGTGAGTATCTCATTTTTTTATTATTATTAAAGAGTGTTATATAGTATTGCACATATTATAATTTTAAAGCCTTACATGAACAACAGTTTTTGTAACAAAATATTTTTTTTATCCACTATTCTGTTGGTCTAGTAGCAAATGAGCCTGTCTGGTGAGTCAATGAAAATGGGTTCGATTCCCAGGAAGTTTTATCAGCTTAAATAGCCGCAGGCAACAGCTATTATATTAATACGTTTAACAGCAGATTGGTACACAATTCACAGGCTCGGCTAAGTTTCATATCTAATGGTAGTACGAGTATGTGAAAGAAATCAAGTCATCCTTCTTCTTAAACTAATTACTCCCAATCATATTTGGGGTCGGCTGGTGGAACATAAATTTTAAGTTAATGTTTTATTTAGTTTTAGTTTGCCTCGATATAATAATGTACTTTGTTAAGTCGAATGCCTTTTAGATTTCATTTTATTCAGATTTTGGTTATATTTAATCGTATTTTGTTTCAGTTGCTATTGTGTCGACCAAGATCAACTACTGTTCAAACAATGGTCTTTTCAAAGTTCCTTCTAGTCACCTTGGTTAGTATAACCTTGTTATATTTATATATTTATCAATCAAGTATCAATCAATATCATCATCATCCGATTTGCTTTGTTTGAGAAGTATAAGTTTTGAAAATAAAATCATATTTCTTTCAAAAATAACAATCTAATCATTGTAACAGTGACTAAGAATGTTATTTTTCAGGTTCCATTTGTACTGCTAAATATGGCAGCAATTGGGGATTCAAGCCCGATCGAGAAGTTCCAGCTTCTAATAAGCCCAGGGACTACATCATTGCATACGGTCTTGATGATAGTTTAGCTAAGTTCAGGACATTACTGAAGACCCACGTGAAAGTCGATCTCTCCAAACTAACAGGTATATATTAATGAATATAAAATCCATATTAATATCGTTTTGAAAGTAACTGAGGCTGTTTGTCTGTTACGATGTTTACGGTGAAGCCACTGAATTTCAATGAAATTTCGCATGAAAACAATTTGATTCTAGAGAAATACATAAGCTATTCTTTGTAATAAAATAACCAACATAAATGCGAGCATAGCCGCCGTTGAAATCGCAAAATTTGATAAAAAGCGAGACTTGTAAAAATTTGACACGCTGATACCATATTTTATTCTAGCTAACTTTTACTTACCTACCACCAGTTTTAAATGACTGTAGTTCATCCAAAGGTTGCCGGGAATAAATTATTCAAGGCCATAAGCCCACCCTTTGTATTTCAGCTTTGTTGTACGTTTTATGTATTTTTATAATCTTTGTGAAACCCAGGTATACACATAAGACATATTCTGTCTATTCATGGTACCAATGTTGAAGAACTCAAAAGCTTGAGACAAATCTAAATTAATATTCGATTTTTTTATTTACAGGCTCTCAGAAGATAGTTGCCCAAGCCATATATGACATTCTGCAAAATGGAAGATTTAACCGTAAGTAGCAATTTATTTAAAATCTAAATAGGCATGATGACAGTAACCAAAAACCACGCGGTTCATAGAGTATAAAAACATTTATTTTCAAATTTAGAGCGTATTTTTTTTATTTTTTTTACACTCAACACCATCTAGTCCCAAGCTATGCAGAGCTTGTGTTATGGGTACTAGACAACTAATACAAATACATATTTACATTTTTTTTATATACATACATATTATACATAGAAAACACCCAAACTCCGAAACATTTATTTATAAATCAAACAAACATTTGGTTCGACTCGGGAATCGAACCCGAGACCTCATGATCAGTAGTCGCACACGCCAACCTCGAGACCAACGAACAACCAGTTAATTAACAAAAATAAAACTACAAAATATAGCAATCTGCCATGTTAAGTTGAACACCAATCAAAGCGAGTTTCGTCACGTTTATGTAAACGTTATTTTATTTGGATATAATCGACGATCATTTTACAAGCTTTTTATTAACTTGCAGTGTATGTATGGATGTATGCTTGTATGTGCGGGTGGAATCTTGCAACTCAATTTTGAAGCAGATATCTTCAACCGATATTGCTGAAATTTCGCAAGCATATGTATACAGCGTGACAGTACAATATTATAATGACATGGAGCTGATCTGATGCTGGAGCTGGAAGGTGGCCATAGGAACTCTGTAAAGAAACGTCGCAACATCATCGAGTTTGGACTCGTTTGATTCGTCTCGATGCATTCCAGTAAAAGCTTGTTTTTAAAAAGCTTTTTAATTTAATTTTTATTGTTGAAAATACAATAATTGACACTGGTTAACAAATGGTGACGTCACGTATACGACGAGACGTCTCAAGCAGATGCCATGACACCACAGAGCGTTTTGGCGTGAATTTGAAACTTAAAATTCAAATCGCATTTTTTCCCTACTAACCTTTTATTTTTTGTAGAAATGTGATTGATTTTTACAATACTTCCGAATATCATAAAACAGTTTTTCAAAATTGGTCACCATGCCTATTGTGCATTGATATATATTTTTCTGTTTCAGCTGACTATACATGGTCCAAGAAGGATGTGTCTTTAGTCTTCTCAAAAGGTAAGAATTTTATAATCGTCATAAAATTGAAAATACGATCACATTATGATTCTGATTTGATTATTTTACTGTCCTGAACACATATCGTTTCTTGACTATAGATTATTATTTGTATTTATTTAAACCTATTACATTTTTTTAATTTTCAGTGATCACCATCTTGGCAACTTTGGGCAGTAGCTATCATAAGAATGGTAAGTTAATTTAATTATTTAGCGTACGTGAAAGTAATACAAGTCGAGAATAAAAGCGGCCATCCTTTGCTCAAAGCAGTTCACGCCATTTTCAATCATCTATAACTTCATTGTGGATAAAACTAGAAGTTTGAATTTTCAATAAACAAGCAGGTATTGTTTAAACACAGTATTTTCCTATTTTCATTCAATTTGAACCAACACACTGCTTAAGTTAGGAGTTTTCTTAAGTAAATATTTTGGAGAAATTCCTCATAATAAGTTGTTAAAATTACTAGTTATTCTTACATTTAAGATACAGGCTCGGCCTAGTTTAGACGTTAGTGACCATAGCCATATTGTAGACACCCAGTTTAAGAGTATACATCATAACATATGCAACAATTGTACTATCGTGGTGTTGGTGTTATATCAATAAAGTTATTATTATTCTTATATAATTATTATTTAAATAATCTTGGGAATAATAAAGGCTAGGTAGAAGAAGTTATTCTTACATTTTACAACGTAGTCCGTGTCGATTAAGGCCATGTTCAGTTGATGAACGCTCAACTTTGATTCTTAAGATAGGACATAGGCTACTCTTTACCGCGGTTACCAACATCAACGAAAGTACAGCCGCGGGTAGATGTTAGTCCTACTAATATGTTAAAGCGAAAGTTTGTAAGTTTGGATGGATGAATGTTTGTTACTCTTTCACGCAAAAACTGTTGAACGGATTTGGATGAAACTTTATAGTAATATCAGTTTATACATCAGAATAATATGTATGGCTACTATTTGCCGCGATGACCAACATACACGCGGGATGAGCCGCGGGCAACAACTTGTTTCGAATAAAATACTACATAGTCTTAAATTTAAAATACCGTTTTAAACCTATTTTAGTTTATAGTTTCATAATATACTTTAATTTCTCAGTTGGGCCCACCATTATCGAAAATCTGTGTGACTACAGCACTGACATTGGCAACGACTGGAATGGATTGGGTAAGCATCAATCATTACTCATTAATCTTCAAACTTATAAAAAATATACTGGAATTTTAAATCCGTAAATCTAATTTTGTTACAGATTTAATTTCTCTGAAGAATCAAATCAAGGAAGCTATCGTTAGCGCTAACTCTAACAGATGGCAACAAGTGATTAAAGAATGCTCGGATGAACAATACATTAAGCATGTTGAGAAGCAAGATGATGATGATGATGACGACAATGATGATAAACGAAATGTTAATAATAACAAGAGAGATGATAATCCTAACTTAGAAAATACCAAGAATAATAAGGATGACAACGATAAAGAGGTGAAAAAAGATGGAAAAAATAAAAATGATACTATTAAGGAGAACAAAGGTGACAAGAAAGGCAATAACGAAGACTCTCTTAAAAATGATGATAACGATGATGATGAGGACTTAACTTCAGGAAATAAAAACAAAAACAAGGACGACAAGAATAAAAATAAGGATGTGCAAAAAGATGACAAAAAAGATGGAAATAATAATTTACAGAACGAAAATGACAAGAAAGATTCTAAGAAAGATTCACCAAGAAATGATAATGACAAAGCAGATGATAAAAAGAAAGATATAAAGGATGATAAGAAGGACGGCAATAAACAGTACAATAATGACAAGGACGACACTAATAAAAACTCACCCGTTGGAAAAGACACCACCGACAAGAAGCCTGAGAACAATAAACCGACTGGCAAAAAAGTAAGTTTTGTAGTATAATTGGGAAAGTATTTTACACTATTTTTATAATAATCGATAAAGACAGAGCAGGACAAAGCATTAGGAAACAAATGTTTTGAAATTAGTCTCTTTATTGACATTTCATTTTCTTCTTTCAGGGCAAACGGAAACCATTGTTTTCACTCAGCATCTTCTTGAAAGGAATTAAAAGTGAGTGCAATATTTTCTTCTTTTTCCTTGAATGCTTCAACCGATGTTATGTTTTTAAATGAAGTCTTTCTGCCAATGAGTTATCCTAAGTGTAAATGAGGACCGTTCACAAATATGAATGCGAAACAATTTCATAATTTTTTTTTCCTTTGCAGAAGACCATGGTGCATTTTCCATATTCAAAAATTTGTCAAAGAAACGTAAGTATTAAAAAAAATGTTGCAGTGACTAGTTATTAAAAAAACTAACCTTCATTAGATTTAATAAAGCATATTACAGATAAGCAAAGAAATAAAATTTGTCTGTTGTCTTCAAAAATTACTTAGTTGGATTTAATCGTACGGGTAGACTTAAGCACACAGACCGGCGATGAGCCAGAATAATATCATTGACTTAGCAAAAACTGTTTTTTTTTGCTAGTTTTGGTTGTTAATTCTGGCTAGGGAAATTAAAAGCCGACAAAACACTTGGTTTTGTTTAGTTTGAGGTGCATATGGGTAACAATATAAATATATCTGATATACTAATATTGTGAGCATTTACGTAACATACGGCTACTAGTATTGAATTAACTTTTAATTTATTTTTGCAGCAAAACCTACCAATCTTGGTGATGTTCTAGACGTATATCTAACTGGTAAGAATAATTGATTTCTTTTTCTTGTACAATTTTGTTTAATCTTCAAAGGGTGGAATACAAGTCAAAAGGATATAATGTGATAAATGAATCAAATAATGACCTCAAAATAACAAAGGACTTAAAAACCGATCATGGTACTTTCCTTTTTCTTTAATACTTATATGAACATATTTGAAAATGTAAATCTATGGCAATCGTTATTAGGAAGTCGGTACCCTCAAATTTACTGACAACTAGTTCAATCTTCGAATTCAGTTCACCATCAGGGTTTCCGCAACCCTGAGGGTGAACTAAATTCGAACCCGGTCCGATGCCAGTCGCTCCGTGGAAAAATTGATATTCAAGTTAAACCGGTTGAACTAGAAGCCAATCTCAAATAATCTTGGAAATAATAAAGACCAGGTAGATGATGAGCATGTTTGTAAAGATATGTCTTTGAGCGGATCTGTGTGAATGTGTATAGGAATTACAATATGTAAGATGACATGAACTTTTTTATTTTGTCGAGTAGGTGTATAAAACTGTTTAGTACTTAGATCTTTGAATAATCTTTACTAAGTGTTATTCTTAAAAATTTCAGGTGCATTCGGAGCAGGAACCATAATTGATTCTTGGGCACCTGGATGTAAGTTCAATTTTAAGTTTACGAACAATTAAATTTAAACTTTACAGTAATATTTATAAAATCTATTTTCTTTTGCAGTGGGCAAACTCTTCTCATCACGTGAGTATTATTATTATCAGTTTTAAGAGTAACAAATATTATTAGAAACATAAATTATTAAAATTCAAAATTAAGGCAATACTTTGCAGTTTATCAATATTTGTAATATTTTTATTCACTTGTTTTCTTATTTAATTTCTAAGTTTTGATTTTGTTTCATTACAGTTGCTATTGTGTCAGCTAAGATCAACTACTGTTCAAGCAATGCTCCGTTCAAAGTTCCTTCTAGTCACCTTGGTTAGTACGAACTTATTAAGGTTATATATTTAGATATAGAGAAAAATTAATCCTACATATGCATTCGTAAAATATCATCCTACTATACTACTACTATTGTGCATATGAAAATTTGTGAGAATGTATGGATATTTGTTACTCTTTCACGCAAAAACTACTGAACGAATTTTTATGAAACTTTACAGCAATATAGTTTATACATTATCCAATATCTGATATCCGCAATAACTGATGTTCAAGCGGATATGCGTTCAAAAGCTGTTTTAGGTAAACAGGAAAATGTGTTGTACCTGGTTGTACCTGCCTAACATTATTTAAAATCGGAACATTAGAGACAGTTGAGAATAAAAACAATGTCTGTTAGTGTAAATATTTTAGACTAGCTGACCCGGCGAACTTCGTACCGCCATATTTACATATCTGTCTCAGCTTCCCACAGGCAGTGTACAGTCGTGGACAAAAAAAATACTTTTCCCGTTATCTTTTATTTTTTTCTTTCTAGTAAAAAAAAGAATAAATGAAATCGGACTATGCATTATTGAATTACAACTAAGTACATATTTTGACTTTCATCCCCTCTCTCCAGGAAACCGTGATGAATTTCGGGATAAAAATTATCCTATGTCCTACCTCGTAGTATGAACTCAAATCATGCCAAGTTTCATTTGAATCCATTCAGTAGTAATGGCGTGATGCGCGGCCAAGATACAGACAGACAGAGAGACGGACAGACAGACAGACAGACAAAAATGAAAAAAATACAGTTTTGGCTTCAATATCGATTATAGAGAGCCCTCCAAAAAAAAATTCAAAATATCTTTAATGTACAGAATTGGACCTGTTACATTTTTATTATAAGTGTAGATGGTGGAATGGAACAGTGAAGCACTACGATGGATATGATAACTCCATTTTCAATAGTCAGATTTTGTTATACCCGATTACATCATCCTCGTAGCTTTTTAGCCATGGGATGCCACGTTTCAGTTCTAGCAAAAATATTATTCTTTGAAAATCAAAAAACAAAACATGCAATAACACCTGTAGAGATTTCACCTTATTAAGCATTATAACTAAAGATTGAAACTAAGCATGTAAAGAGACGGAAAACTCCACACAGACCTTATACCAACCCGTTTGACGTAGGACAAAACTACCTTTCTAAGATGTATACTCTTGATTTTCTACGAGAACCCTACATCCACTGCGGTGAATTTCCGTGCATTCAAGCGATTCTGCCATACATACTATAGAAATTAAATATAGCTCACTTAGGACCCGTAATATTTTATCCGTGGTGCTTCCCGGTTTGAAAACGGTGTCTGCCTATTTTGACTTCATTTTGTCTCCCGCTTTGCTAAGGAGGGAAGTGGACTTATTATATTTCTAACTCCTCCAGTATTCTTCTCATTAATTTCGTTGCGGGTTCCAAGACAGTTTAATTTTCCTGGGACTTCCCGAGTGTCATAACTCGGTGTTTTCGTGGGTCACCGCTGTTGATGCTGGTCTACAGGAGTTACAGTGGTGGGCATGTGGGCGGGATTAGTCCCAAGCCTACATCTAGCAGATGACCAGTAAAAGATCTGATGAGGATTAAATATGTTTTACAGGATCCATTTGTACTGATAAGTATGGCAGCAACTGGGGATTCAAGCCTGATCGAGACGTTTCAGCTTCCAATAAACCCAGGGATTACATCATTGCGTACGGTCTTGATGATGGTTTGGCTAAATTCAGGACATTACTGAAAACCCATGTGAAGGCTGATCTCTCAAGCCTATCAGGTATGTATTGAGGAATATATGATTTTATTTATCAAATAAAGACAACTCCCGCATTAGGAATATACATCCTGTGTCGCGGGGAACTTTACAAACATTTATCAATCGAACACAAAGAACACTCACTTTTAGAACAACAATTTGTGGATCACACAAAGTGTTGTCCCTTATAGGATTTGCACCCACAACACTTATCACAGAAGAAAATGGCGTGGCGCTTAAACCACTAGGTCAAATTCAAAGGATAAGTCGTTGAAATTGTGTATTGAAAAGGATATTTTTAATTTTTACAAGATAAGTATACATATAATAATTACCTACAAATTTTAACAAAAAAAAAACCGACTTCAAATCTGGACCAAATTTAAATGGGACTATTCGAAAAGCACCAGCTTTCAAATAGACAAAGAATTATCAAAATCGGTTCACCCAGTCAAAAGTTATGAGGTAAAAAACATAAAAAAAAAGAAAAATATACAGTCGAATTGAGAACCTCCTCCTTTTTTTGAAGTCGGTTAAAAAGTTTATGTGTGACAGATAAAAAAAAACAGAGTGTCAACATCTATCCGAGATGGGTGTAGTAAGGGGCAACTAAGAGAGGAAAACTATGGAACACAATATTACTGCAAAGAGAACGAAAATTTGTAACTAACCTTATCAACACCTACCCTAAAACCTTTTAAATATCTGACCAGCGTGGTATAGAAGGCCGAAACCACCTTTCTAAGGAAAAGCTTTTGTACAGCAGGTTATTAAAGGTATTTTCAAACGTGATTGTTTTATTTACAGGGTCTCAAAGGATTGTTGGACAAGCGATATATGACATTTTGCAAAATGGAAGATTCAATGGTATGCTTCATGCTCAGCATATTTGAAAGTGCATTTTATTGCTCAATGTAAATTAATTTTTATCAAAGATGAACTTACCGAAAATTCTTTTGTTCCAGCTGATTACTCCTGGTCTAAGAAGGACGTGTCTTTTATTTTCTCCAAAGGTAAGAATGAAGTAACTGCAATAATAAAAATTGATGGATCAATAAATTCAAATATTAATCCATACTAATATTATTAACTCTATCTGTTATATGTCTGTCTGTCTCGTTTTCACAAAACAGATTTATATTCAATTTGGCACTTTGATTCTTGAAGAAGGATATAGGATACTATTAACCGCGGTAACTGATTTTGTTATTATCAGTTACCATTAATTCACAACCAATGAACGCGGAACCACTTCGCGCTTACATCAATTGAACAAATAAAACACATTATGCTTGGAATCTTAATAGTTATTTATAAATAAATTTTCTGTTGTTTGCATTTCCAGTGATCACCGTGTTGGCTGCTTTGGGCAGTAGTTATCATAAAAATCGTAAGTAAAGTTAATTAATCTTTGGATATGAAACTAACATAATGAATTTTTTTCTCTCACTTCAGTCTGCCGCCATCCAATGCTTAACTGTGAACTATTTAAAAATTTGATAAGATGCTAATATTTTTCTTAATTTTTATGTATGGCCCTGCCAAAATGACTCTACTCTGCCTGATGGAAAACATAAGCAGGATACAAGAGTGGTGGTCACCATACTTATTTCGAATGCCAACAATGCAGCATGGTGACCCATACTATGGCGGCCTAGTGATGCTTGTGCATCATCCGGTCACGCACTCATCAACGAAACGCTTTAGTAGTAAATTTCAGCCTTGAACGTTTAGTCTGCTTTAGAAATGGCCGCTCTCAAGGCAAATGCAACAAATACGATTCGTCTTTTGTTTCAAATTAAAACATACATCTTCTGTGGGGTTGTTCCGTCTTCATCCCACTGAATCTCTTCCCACTAGTTCAATTTCTCAAGTCGTCCCAGTTTTTATTCTTCATTCATGTCAAGCCACTTTTTATTACTTCTTATTCTTAACTGATGCCATTTTGTTTAATTTACATTCGGAACTCATCCCATATGAAAATTTACTCATAAAAATATGTTTGAGTAGAGTTTGCAGCAAAACTTAAAAGATGGGACGAGTACGGAATACGTATTTGGGATGATATAAGAATGGGAAGGGATGGTGTGGGATGAAGATCCGTGTACTCATTTGTTAACGTTCATTTGAAATACTATCCACCGCTAGTATAACTCAACTTTAATGCCTATTTAATTAATAAAAACTTTAATTGTGCAGTTGGACCTACCATCGTCGAAAATCTATTTGACTACAACAGTGAAATCGGCAAAGACTCCAATGGTTTGGGTTAGTATCAGTCTCTTCTTGCATAAATTACTTTTAGTCATCAATCTATAATCCTTGGTGGCACAGTAGCAGCGTATGCGACTTTGAGTGTTTTCTATGTATAATTATTATTATTATTATAGCCTTTTTATTTCCTTAATATTTGGTTATTACATCATAATTTCAGTTTTCTTAATCACATAAAATAACTCAATACAAAAATAAAATTATACATTGAAAAAAAAAAAAAAAAAATTATTTAATTATTTTTTCAATGTATAATTTCTATGTATAATAATAATAATAATTTTATTTGCACTCAAAATTTTACAATTACTCTTAATCACATAATTTTATACAACCGAAAAATGATAAATATAAGTAAAAAGAGGTTGTCGTTGACTGCTATTCTAGTGTTAACTGTGTAACAGCAGCCAGTATAATATGTATGTATTTACAATAGAAAAGTGTGTATGTATCAACATCAGTTGTCCAGTAACCATAGTACAAGCTCTGCTTAGTTGGGTCTTCTTGGCGTTGTGTGTCAGATGTTCGAAATATTTACTTTTTCATTTAATCCTTTTTTAAAATTATAACTAACATTTTAAATCTGAATAACGCATATTGTTACAGACTTAATATCTCTGAAGAAAGACATCAAGGAAGCTATTGTCAGCGCTAACTCTAACAGATGGCAACAGGTGATTAAAGAATGCTCGGATGATCAATACATTCAGTATGTTAAGAAGCAAGATAACAATGATGACGATGATGATGACGATGACTCTGAATATCCTTCTCCAGGCCAAAGTGGTAATAATGAGAAAGAGAAGAATATTAAAGACGATATTAATAAAACGAAGGATGTCAAAAATGATGATAGAAAAGATATAAAAAAGAATAACAAGAAAGATGGAAAGGACAGTGATAAAAAGAACCAAGACGGCAAAGTGAACACTGGCACTGACTCACCTAGAAATGATAAAAATAATGATAAGGCAGGTGTTGACTCTACATCTAGAAATAACAAGAATAATGCAAAAGATGTGAAGGATGATGAGCTGAATAATAAACAAAAAAAAAATGATAACAAAGGTATTAAAAAAGACTCGTCTAGAAATGATGATGACGATGATGATGATAATAATGGTGATGACAATACTTCAGAAGATAAGGAACAAAATAAAACTGACAAGAAAAACAACTTCAAAAAGGACAAAATAAAAGATAGTAATGAAAACTACGAAAACAATGATCGGAATGGAGCTGTCAAAAATAACAAAAAAGACACTGATAAGCAGAAAAACGATGACAAAAAAGATACTTTTAGAAATGATGATGATGATAATGATGATGGTGATGTCTATACTTTAGAAAATAAGAAAAAAAATAAAACTGACAAGAAAAACAACGATAAAAAGGAAGATATAAAAGATAAGAAGCAAGATGTAGACAGTGGTCGTAATGTAGAAGTAATAAAAGACAAGGACACTAATAAACAGAACAAAGATAACAAGAAAGGCACAAACAAAGATTCACCCGTAGACAAGGATACAACCGGAAAGAAAGATAAACCTGAAATCAATAAAAAGCCTGAAAGTAAAGAAAAGCCCGATAGCAAGACAACAAAGGTAAGTTTTAGAGTGATAAAGTAATTTAAAGTGGAGCCTAGAGCTTAACATGAGGTGGTTCACCTCATATTAAAAGCTCTAGGCTGCGCCGCCTGCTCATTTGTATAACATATTACAGCATCATTTTACAATAATTTTAAAAAATGGATATTGTCAGGCAAGCAGCTAATCACAAAAGCAATCCACCTAAAGTACTTTGCAATTCTTAAGCTGTACCGACCTCAAACAAAAGAGGAAAATGATAAAAAAGTAGATTAATTTAAATTTCTTAAAACAAAAGAAAGAATTTCAAAATTTTATGGGTTAGATATAAATGTTATACATATACACAAATAATTTGTTTATTCAATTTCTTTCAGGATAACCAATCAGCCTTGACTTCATTCGGTATCTTCTGGCAAAGAATCAAAGGTAATTTTAATCCTTTTCAATTTTAATTCTTACTCTATTCCTTTTCTTTTTGGGGTTCCGTGCTAAAGGCAAAAAACGGAACCCTTATAGACCCCGTCATGTCTGTCTGCCTGTCTGTCCGTCCGTATGTCACAGTCACTTTTTTCCGAAACTATAAGTACTATAGTGTTGAAACTTGATAAGTAAATGTATTCTGTGAATGGCATTAAGATTTTTACAAAAAAATAAACACTAAATTTTTGGGAAAAAATACTTAGAACTGAAACTCAAAATTTTTTTTTTCATCAAACCCATACTTGTGGGGGTATCTATGGATAGGCCTTCAAAAATTATATTGAGGTTTTTAATATAATTTTTTTCTAAACTTTTTTATAAGTGAGAAGAAAGAAGATTTTATATTTAGAATAGTTTGCGCGAGAGACACTTCTAAAGTGGTAAAATGTGTCCCCCCCCCTGTGTCCTGTGTCCAATGTAACTTCTAAAATAAGAGAATGATAAAACTAAAAAAAATATATGATGTACATTACCATGCAAACTTCCACCGAAAATTGGTTTGAACGAGATCTAGTAAGTAGTTTTTTTTAATACGTCATAATATATCGTAAACCGCAATTTATCGATCAAAGTTACAACAAACTACAAGAACTTTTATATTATGTTACTTGCTGCTACGGAACCCTACATGCGCGAGTCCGACTCGCACTTGGCCGCTTTTTTATTGATGACTGGTGTTTATACGATCTTAATTACGCTGGCTTTACATCATTTTTAAAATAAGTGAGTAAAATTATTACTAAACTTGATTTGAACTATTATTTATTAATTGACTCAAGTCTCTCTCTATCAATTGAAGAACCAAATTCTTTTTATTTTGTTTAATCTTCTAAAAGGCCATGACTCTCACTATATCCTTCACTTGCTGACCAAGCGGTGTTTCTGCTATCTATTTTACTTCTAGTATTGTTCTGAATAAGTTGTCAAGTCTTGTGAAGCAGCCAATCATTTGCCCCTTAGAATATATATTTTATAATTTTTTGTTTTGGTTTTTCCAGGAGGTCACCATGCTTCAGCCATATTCAAAACACTGGCAACTAAACGTAAGTATTTGAAATAGAAATGTAATGAATTTATTTTAAGGCTAAGTCAACACTAAATGAATGCTAAAAACCCTTCTTTGTTACTTGAAATAACAGCAAAAGCTCAGCAAAAAAATCGTCCCATATTATAGATAGAAAATTATTTTTTCGAGGTTCGATCCAGTAATTGGATGCCTACGTCTACCAGAGAACTGCGATAGACTGATGATACTGATTATGAAATATTTGTTTGAAATTGACAGTAAACAGAAAATATTACCTACCTACCAATGTTATTTAAATCATTTCATTGTATTTTTTGTTACAGCCAAATCTACTAAAGTGGCTGACGTTTTAGATGTATATCTAACTGGTAAGATACATTTATTATTTTTTGTTTTAAATGTTTTGCTTTGATCATAGGCTGACTTGAATGAAGTGCCACCAAGCAGCTTTACAGAAAATTCAAGAAAAGTGTGTGTGTGAAGTGAGTGAGCTTACCAGAGGTCTTACGATTCTGATACTTATATTCGAAGGGCCGCAACACAGTCTCATGTCTCTTGTGCGGCAATTATTCGTGGGGAACGGTAGTTTGCTGCTGTGATAAAATGACAAATATTATTTTTCAACTAGTGCACATTGCTTGACATAGCTGCCTGGTTGGTCTAGCGGTTAGCGTATGCGACTGCCGATGAAGTGGTCTCGGGTTCGACTCCCGGGTTGAACCGAAAGTGTAATTGGGTTTTTATATAAGAAATTCTTAATAACAGCCCGGAGTATGGAAGTTGGGCTATGTTTCACGCTCATGCCTCGGAGAGCACGTTAAGCCGTTGGTCCCGGTTGTCATGAATATCTATGAAATTGTTATTGGGAAGTCAGTGCCCTGAAATATATTGACAAATAAACTCCGCCGACCTCGAGTAATCTTGGGAATAATAAAAGGGTAGGAAGATAAATTATTCAAATTTTGTTTAATTCAACAGGTACATTTGGGGCAGGAGCCATAATTGATTCTTGGGTACCTGGATGTGAGTATATACTTTTCTCAAGGTTTAATTTTTTAGAACCACAATCTGCTTCGTTGTGGCATATCATGGTTCTAAAAATAAATAAAAGTAATCCTTAATGCGTGTATATCGTGTCAAAGTTTGAACACAATCAGTGCATAGCTACACGGTTAGCCTAGTGGTTTAAGTTTTCGCCGCGCCGCTTTCTACTGCCAAGTATTGTGGGTTCAAATCCCACATAGGACAACACTTTTTATGATTAACAAGCTGTTGTTCTGAGTTTGAGAGTCATTTGTGTCCATTTCATGTATTCTGTTCATTAATTCCCCCACGACACAGGATGTATATTCCGAATGCGGTTGTTGCCTTTTATAAAAAATTAAAAAAAAAAAAGTTTTTTTATCAACATTTATAAAAATGAATTGTGACACTAATAATTTCTTCTTTTTGCAGTGGGCAAGCTGTTCTCATCCCGTGAGTATTATATTTCATACAAATCTCATTAAAGTTAACAAAAAAAAAGAACAATAATTGGATAGTTTATAACTTGGATAGATAGTACCTACCTTTAAAATAATCTAATTATTGATATTCGTTTCTATAACAGTATAATTTAAATATATATATTATTTATTTCAGTGGTTCTTGCTTCGACCAAAATTAACTATTGTTTGAAAAACAGCGCGTTTAGAAGTCTATCAAACACACTTGGTAAGTATTCTTCACTATTTAAATATACCAACATTGAATAAGGACGGTCCTTCTTGAGAGGCAATTAACCAAATGATTTATAGCCACGGGACAGCCATGCTTCCGCAAGTAGGAAATGGATCTACTAGAATGATATCTCCGCCTTCCCGTAAAGCCAATAAGTGCCCTTACATTCTTCACTATCCTCTTTTCACTCTAAGAATAACTGAAAGTTAACTATGTTCGGGTTAAGTTCGCTCTTGTGCATGTTATTTCCTTGTACCTGAAATGTTTTCCATTTGTGTACATCCCCTAGTCTGCTGGCCCTCATTTTCCGCTAGAAAACCTGGACGCTAGAAAACTTTCCGTGATTGGCTATCGTCCAGAGGATAGACGGTCGCCAGATGTTATGGTAGAGAGCAAAGTAAAACAAAATTGTTTATGCTTTCTTACTTAGATATCAATAAAGCTAGTTAAGATATGATTTTTTTTCTAGAAATATGGTACGTTATTGAGATCTTAGGGCTAGTTTACAGTTCTTCATATTTCGCCTACTTAGTTCAACATGCAAATATAGACTGAAAAAAAAATTAGGTTTAGAAGAAATGAAATGAAATGGTGTCATCAATGGGCGACCTATACGTACATTAGCCCCGTAAACCAAAATACGCTATAAAAAGCTCTATTGTATCAAAGAGAGTCACCAAAGCACTTAAATAGTCATCAATCGTCATGTACATTTTCTTAAACTACGTTATTTTTGTGCCACCAGGTTCCATCTGCAGTGACAAATACGGCAGCAACTGGGGATTCAAGGTTGAAAGTGAAGTTTCATCTTATGAAGAGGCCAGTGATTATATCACCGCTTATGGTCTTGAAGATGGCTTAGTTACATTCAAGAGACTTCTGAAGACCCACACTAAATCTGATCTCTCAGCTCTAGTAGGTAAGTATCGAGAAATATCTATTTTAAAATATAAATTTAAGTACCTGGATGACTGAGTTCGGTATTTTTTTTAGTAAATATTCTGAAAATGAAATCTAGCTAGAATGATTTATCGCTCCAAAAACCCCCTGCATATTAAATTTAATGAAAATCGTTGGAGCCGTTTCCGTATAATTTGTTAATATGAACAATTCATGCTACTGAGAAGAATCTTTTATTCTTCTATGAGAAGTCATTGAGGCTGGCTTGTGACAATTCAAAACTGGAAACAAAAGTTGAGATCCGGCAAAATAGATCATAATAATTTACTGTATCTAGTTGTTTTTTTCTTTTCTATATGAGCCTGCCAAACTGACTGCCTGATGGGAAGCAGAATCTAAAAGTGGTGTTCACCATACTCATTGCAAATGCAGACAATGTAAGAATGCAGCATGGTGACCCACACTATGGCCGCCTATTGAGATGCTTCTGCATCATTGTACCTTTTCCTCTATTCTAGCTCATTAAATGTTATTAGAAGGTTGATAACTGATTAATCAGATAGTGCAATTACTACATCGCTGTAGTAAAATAATTGAAGGTTATGCTTACTCTAATGAATGTGTACCTTTTACAGGATCTCAGAAGGTCGTTGCTCAAGCCATAAATGACCTCTTCGAAGATGACAGGTTTAGTTGTGAGTATACCATTGTTATCTAGACTGGTGGTTGATATTCTATTGGTCAAAACTCTGAAATTACTGAACCCAATTTAATAGACTTTCATAATTACAAAGCTATTTTATTCAAGTAAAGCTGTGACATGTGGTGAAAGAGTGAAAACGGTATATCTACTCTTGACTTCCAAGTGTCTTCATGATAATAATCAAGTAAATCAGAAGACCCTTGTGCTAATCATCATCAATAGCATTTCACAGTCAACATCAGTGGACATAGACTTCTCCTTAGTTTTGGGGTGCTATATCAAGCTGGATGTGTTTCAAGTTTTCTTTCTCTTTGTCTTTAATCGCCTCTTACGATGAACAGGAGCAGTGACACCTCTTATCTTAATCTATCAGCACACGGACAAACATGGTCACCATAATCACCTCAGACAAAAGAAATTCACTTCGGACATATTAAGGCTGCTTCAAAATTTGCCACAGAAATATGCTGATATACAATATATCAAAAGTATTATTTAAATACACTTGAACTTCAAAATTCAACTCTAAATATATAACATTAGGTCGAAATTTATGTGCTAAATGTGTTATGAGTTATAAGTGAATGATTCTTGTTTCAGCTGACTACTCCTGGACAGAAAAGGATGTGTCTTTCGTCTTCTCCAAAGGTAAAAAATCCAAAACGTAGTTGCTGCTTAGGAAATTTGTAATTGATGTATTTAGACACTAACACCTAAACATGAAAATATAATTTAATGTCCACGAAATTCAATAATAACAAGAAAAAGAGTTTTTATAAATATTTACTGATCTCTGCTATGGTGTCATTTTCAATCACAGAACAGATATATAGATACTTATTGCCAGCCTTTTCGAGCTACAGATTTAATTGTATTAAATGCTATGAAATATATTTAGCTTTAATTCCGCGAGACAAATATCCAGGTCTGAAAGCAGGGCACAAATCCCACCGTCATGCATACTCACATGGACATTTGGGTATCATGCATATGCACACATACAAAACAAGTGAGAAATAATTAGCATGCCATGCAACCAAACCTATACACGACACGTGTTTCGCCCCTCCACGGGGCATCCTCAGGAGATGTTGACTCGTCGAGCGTTTGAGCTCGAACGCTCGAAAACATCTCCTGAGGATGCCCCGTGGAGGAATCCTAAGCGGAATTAAAGCTAAATATATTTCATAGCATTTAATGTCATGGATTTCCGCAAAGTAACGCCTGATTCCATAACTTAGGTTTAATTGTATTTTCCCATGTGAAACTTGCGTTTTCCCTTATCACAGTACCCATAACATCTGTACGTTTTCCTTACCAGAGTTTACCTTAGTCCAATGTCTTGTATGGCACACATTGAATTTCGGAAGACATCTCCCTTGATGAAGGAAGGGCAAAGATAAACTAATAAGAACGTATTAGAATGAAATTGGATTAATGGCAAAAAGAAGAAATATAATTATCTGTGCGATGGTATAACAATATATTTCGCCAGGTATAGCATTGCGGGACAGTGATCACGTGGGTAACACTAGGATTATGTCATTACCGCTATCGCTGGTTTTGGTTGGTTCATTTCGTCTTATGTTGCTATAAAGTTGTAACTGGATAGTGATGTCACACTGAGTCGCTCTCGGAATGCGAGACCTTGTTTTCTTAGACCATGATCTGTGCATAATATTTTTTTTTCATTCATTAAACCTGAATAGCCTGTAACAGTCTTGTGCTGGACATATGCCTCTTCTTAGAAAGGAGGTTTTAGGCTACTATACTACGCTAGCCAGACGCTTTGGTATAGGGTTTGATTCAAGTTTTCCTTCTCTTTGCAGTGCTGTTGTCCTGGTAGTTTGCTCTTTTAATCTTCTTTTACAACACTTATGGGATGAATAGAGCAATAATACTTTTAATTCGTCACCGGAAGAGTTTTTTTTATCGGTAATTGACACAGACACTTCTATTCACATTAATTTTGTGCTAAATTTCATTTTGAATTTTCAGTAATCACCGTTTTGGGAGCTTTGGGCAGTAGCTATAATCCTAAATGTAAGTTGACATCATTTCCTTATCAATATAAATAAATATTGTTCTTTGTAAAAGTCTCATGTAAACATTTGACTGCCTCGTTGGTTTCGCGGTTGGCGTGTGCGACTGCTGATCATGAGGTCTTGGGTTCGATTCCTGGACTCGGACTAAATGTTTGAATGATCTACAAATATTTGTTTCGGAGTTTGGGTGTTTTCTATGTATGATATGTATGTATTTACAAAAAAAAAGGATATATGTATTTGTACCAGTTGTCTAGTACCCATAACACAAGCTCTGCTTAGCTTGGGACTAGATGGCGTTGTGTGTTAGATGTCTGAAATATTAATGTCTGAAATATTTAAGAAATTAGTGGCATTCTACTAAAAAATCTTTTTCCTTTCTACTGAACAAAATCTCTTTTTGACTATACTTCCTCGGATTATATGCAAGAATGTCCCTTCAAATAGTGCGGGGGCAAATATGTCTTAATAACGTGTGTCTGGCGACCATCCCAATCTGGGCCGTATATGTCGTCTGGTTCATATATCAAATTGTTGAGTTCAAAAGTTCGATTTGTTGGGCGTGTCTACCCGAGAAGAAGAAAGAAAGAACTATCCGTTTCATTATGCTCTACACTTTATGCAGGATCAGATTTTTTGTTAATATCAATATATTCGTATTCTCACTTTTCCAAGCAATATCTAAATCCAGATACTTTTTGATCATTAATGTAATGAAAATTTCATTGCACAGTTGGACCCTCTCTGGTCGATGAGCTTTTGGACTACAGCAGCGAGATTGGAGACAACTCCAATGGCTTGGGTGAGTACACATATACATACTAATATTTACTACTAGCCGATCCACACAACCTCGTTTGCGTCTCCTATTGCCCGTATAGCGTGATAATTTTCTCCAGTTTTTGAAACATTTTTCATTGGTGCTCCGCTCCTATTGGTCGTAGCGTGATGATATATAGCCTATAGCCTTCCTCGATAAATGTACTATGCAACACTGAAATAACTTTTCAAATCTGACCAGCAGTTCTTGAGATTAGTGCGTTCAAACAAACTAACAAACTCTTCAGCATTATGATATTAGTAATGTATAGATAGTATTATATGTCGGAAAGTAACTCCGTCTGTTTGTGACACTTTCATGGCTAAATTGCTACACCGATTACAATAAAATTTGGTTTTACACTATAACATTATTTTTCTTTACAGTTTTGATAGATCTGCGACAGAAAATAAAGAAGTCCATCGCTACCTGCCAATCTCATAGTTGGAATAACGTTATTATCTTTAGTTCTGCTGATAATAGACCTGATGGGGCTACCAAAGAAAAACCAAAGACGAAAGAAGCCAACCCTAATAAGAAAGACTTAAATGAAGATAATAATAACGATGACACTGGTAGTAACAGAGGCAAAGAAGATAATAAAAAAGGTAACGATAATCAAAGCCAGGTAGCCAGTGATAACGATGATGAAGAAATCGTCCAAAATAGCAACGATGCGAATGAGGATACAAACAAAAATATTGAAGAGCAAAAAAACAAGAATTCTAAAACTAAACCAGGCAATCATAGAACCACATCTGGTCGTGAAAGGAGTATAGATTCTTCTGATAACAAGGAATCACAGAATGAACAAGTCTCATCTACTAAAGCCAGAGACGCTAGTGAGTCAGACTTTAGGGGTTCAGAATCATCTGAAAACTCAGCCTCGGATGATAAGTCTAGGAAACAAACACATGATTTCAAAGAAAGTCACCACTCGCAAGCAGACTCAGATTCCCAAACTGGATCATCTTACAGCAAATCATACAAAAACAATGGTTCTGAAGGCACGGCGTCTGGTACTAAAGGTCATCACCAGGATAGTCATAGCAAAGACGAGGGTTTTGAAAGTGGTACCTGGAATCAAGATGGAACAAAAACGTATGAAAAGAGAAAGTCAAAGGCAGAAGCCTTTAATGAAGGCACTTTCCAAGAAGAACAGAAGTCAGTAAAGAATAAAGATGGGTCTAGTTATGAGGAGTCATCTAGCAGCCAGTCTTCGAATTTTTCGAGTTCCAGCTCTAGTAGCTCAGAATACAAATCATATAATTAATTTTAAATAGAAAATTATTGTGTATAAATAATTCTAATACGACAAAAGCGCGCCCATGGATTTCTTTAATATAATATTTTAAGTAAACGAGCATGATATAAATAGTTTTGTTTTTCTTTTTGATTTTGTCATCATTTATCATCACCATCATGTTAATGATGCAGAAGGATCTCAATAGGCGGTTATAGTGTGTGTCACCATTCTGCATTGTTACATTGTCTGCATTAGCAATGAGTATGGTGACCACTACTGTTGGATATGCTCATGCTTTCCATCAAGCAGAGTAGAGCACTTCGGCAGTACCTTTTGAAGCTATCGCGAATAGACAGACATACAGAGGCGGTGGAGTATGATTCATAATAAGTAGTGAAGTACTAGTTTCTACCTACGATTCCACTTGTTATCAACAAGGTACAACTATTACGGGCAACGTGATTAACTGGGCACTATTAATAAGGACCGGCCATTATTAATTATGCCCGACGGCTCCTGGTCCATGTAAAAAGTCAGTGTTAAGTATAGCTTGAATTTATCACTTGGACCGGGACTTGGATTGAGAATATTTTATACAGATAGAATTCTGCGGGATTGCTACCATGTAACTTTTTGTTAGTGAGTATTCGATATTTCGGCGCTGTTGCAAGCGCCATGATCACGGAGTAACTGAGGAGTAACTAAAACTAACCATGAAAGTTTAAAACAATATATTTTATACAGATTTTAGATAGTGATGTCTTCAAACATCTCACGCACAGTCGTCTGATCTCAAATTGGACAGAGTCTGTACTATGATAACTAGACTGATGATATACCTACTTACACGAATATATTACTCAAAACATACTTTTTTTTATGGAAAAGGCGGGCAAACGAGCAGACGTATCGCCTGATGGTAGGCGATTACCGCTGCCCATGGACACCTGCAACACCAGAGGCGTCAGAAGTGCGTTGCCGGCCTTTGCGGAGGGAAGGGAGGTATAGACAAGTGTGCAGTCATGTATGTAAAGAAGGGAGTGATTGTGGAATCTGAAGGAGTAGAGCTTTCAGATTCCACAAAACTTCGATCTCTGTCTGCTACCAAAACCTACAAGTATCTAGGTTTTCCAAAGTCCTTGGGAATACCAGAATCTGACGTGAAACAAACGTTGCGGGAACGTTTCTTTGGCCGCCTGAAAAAAGTACTTAAAAGTCTTTTATCAGGCGGTAACAAAGTGCGGGCCTACAATAGTTGGGTCATGCCGGTTCTGATGTATTCCTTTGGTATACTTAGATGGACTCAGACCGAATTAGATGCCCTTGACAGGAGAGTCCCTACATTGCTGACTGCATTCCGAATGCATCACCTACGTTCATCGGTTATGAGGTTGTATATCCCAATATATATATATATATATTGGGGGTCGTGGACTATTAAATATCAAGACCCTACACAATCGCGAGATATACAATCTTAGAGAATATTTTCTCCATACTGATCTTGGTGTGCATCGCAATGTAGTTGCAGTGGATATCGGACTGACTCCGCTCGCTTTGGCTAAAGAGAATTGGCGCAAACCTGTAGTACTTAGTACTAATGATCACAGGGAGGTATGGAAGGGCAAAGAACTTCATGGTCGATTTTATCGGGCCCTAAATGGGCCTGATATAGATTTTAAAGCATCGACGTCCTGGCTACGGTATGGTGATCTGTTCGGAGAAACCGAAGGTTTTGTCTGTGCGATTATGGATGAAGTTATCATGACGAATAACTATCGGAAGTATATCCTGAAGGATGGTATGGTCGAAATCTGTCGGGCATGTCACCGTCCTGGAGAGTCTATCAGGCATATTATTTCTGATTGTTCTCGTCTTGCTAATGGCGAATATTTGCACAGGCACAACCAAGTAGCCAGGATCGTAAATCAACAACTTGCCCTGAAATACAAACTTGTGAGTTCAGAGGTACCATATTACAGATATGTGCCCGACCCAGTTCTCAAGAATGGTCGTGCTACGTTACAGGACGTACATACGACAGGACTATTGTTGCCAATAAGCCGATATTGTGGTGATAGATCGATTAGAGCGCCGTGCAATGATTGTCGATATCGCCGTTCCTCATAACGAGAATCTCGTGAAAGTAGAAAAAGAAAAACAAATAAAATATTTGAATTTATCTCACGAGATTGTCGATATGTGGAATGAGGATTCGGTGATCATTGTTCCGATAGTCGTATCTGCTCACGGATTAATAGCCAAGAGCCTCGATCAACAGCTTAAGAGGCTCACGTTAGAGGGCTGGATCAAGGGTCTGATGCAGAAGACAGTCCTCCTTAACACGGCACGTATAGTGAGGAGGTTCCTGTCTTTGGAGAAGTCGGTGGTCTACTATTTTAACCGACTTCCAAAATGTATTTTTTTTAATTAAAATTTAAAATTAGGTATAGACAAGAATTGGCACATAGCAATTTATTAAGAGCCAGTTTATTTTACGCTTTTTAGTGTTTTTTGGCAGGGAGTTTTCGTTGGATGTTTTTTGGAAGTCGGTTTTTTTTCATTAATTTTTTTTTTGTATTTTTAAATGTATTTTATTTATATTTAAATATGTAATTAATATGTTTGTTCAATGTAATAAAGCAAATAATAATAAATCACACCAGATGAAAGAACAAATGATGATGCTCATCAAACAATTAGAATGAGTAGGAATTCCACTCACTACCCCCAGCTTATTAATCAGTATCGCTAACCACAAGACTAACAAACCCATGATTATCTATTCACCTATTTGTATGGGACTAATTCCGCCCACACGTCAACCACTGTAACTCCTGTACACCAGCATCAACAGCGGTGACCCACGAACGCACCGAGTTATGACACACAGAAAAAGTATTTGGAAATATAATAAGATTAATAAGTCCACCACATCTATTCACCTATTGCATATTTATTTATTTATTTATTTATTTAATCTTCCTGCAATTACATTGCGTAAGGCGGGCTTAATGCCATAGGCATTATCTTCCAGTCGACCTTTAGGTGGTGCAGAGCTGTGTGTAGCAGGTGTATTATTGAAGCAAGTGAGAATTATTGTTCGGTTTGCGTGGAGCTATTATTATAATAATATAACATAAATATCATAAATATAATCATCAAATAAATACGTATATCTATAAAAGATTTGGGAAAACTACATACATACATATTTGCATACATAAGTTATGATAAATCGACAAATAAATTATTGCGATGACTCTGTCAACAAGTCTCGGTAGTGATTGCGCACTCTAATCTTGAAAGCTAATCGGCTGGTACACGACCTAATATCTAAGGGGAGGGCGTTCCAGAGATTTACGGCATATTCTTATAGGATTTATATAAAAGCAGAGACTCGCAACTTCACCTGTGTCTCTCAAAAAAAAAACTCATTTCCCTAACATTTTGGGTCGCTCCCTTAATATAGCACCATCTATTGGATACTTACTTAATTCAGTCAACAAATAATTTTATACCGCCATCTGGACTGAGCGCCCATTTTTTAAATCATTCGAAACGATGAAAAAAAAATATTTATTTATACAAACTACCTGCGAACATATTGCACAAGGCGGACTTAATGCCATAGGCATTAATTCAAATGGGAAGTAGTTAAAAATATATAAAATCTAAAGCAATTGGTCATAAATTTCTTAAACGTCAAATAAAGCTGTTATGACCAAATAACTTGGGCCCTCAGTTCAGATGCTTGCAAAAAATTACATAGTCTAGATCTCAGGAAGTACTGCCTCTAGGTCAATGCTTTTTATTTAAGAATTTCGTTACGAATTTCATAAAACTTTTAACAAAATCCCAAAACTGTACAATACGACATTATGGATTTACGGCGGCATAACATAGGGCCCTCAGTTCAGTAACGTCTGTACGGAGGAATCTGCAAAAAACGCAATTATCTGAACAAATACGTAACTAAGACTTTAGAATATTTTAGTTAAATACCTCAGTGAATTTGATAAAAAAATTGAGACAAAAGCTAATTGTTAAGAAGTAAATGAAGGTTGATTTTTTTTTCGAAAAACCTGACATTTCATCCATTGTCCTCAATGCTATATTTTAAGAGAAAATTGGTTTTCTGTTTTTTTACCCGACTACGGCAAAGCCAAAGGAGGCTTATGGCTTATGATTTTGACAGGCTATGTATGTATGTATGTTCATTTGTTGCCTCATAGCTCTTTAACTGCTTGTTAGATCGTAGTAGCGTCTTGATCGTCCGCTGGTTATAGGCTATATGACGTGTCACTGAATCTAATGTGGCGCCCCCTAGCCGACATAAAGTGCTGTATTAAAAATAAATTTGAGATAAATATGCCGTGTTTGGTATCATTGGAAAGGGCGTTCCTTGTACATGTCAAATATATATCTTATATATAAAATTCTCGTGTCACAATGTTAGTTACCATACTCCTCTGAAACGGCTGGACCGATTTTTATAAAAATTGGTGTCCATATCGGGTAGGTCTGAGAATCGACAAACATCTATTTTTATATCTTTTTTTTTCTTTTTTTTATGGCAAAATAATGTTTGCCGGATCAGCTAGTATTATATATTAATAACGTCACCAAAACATTTTACTGATCGGTAATACCTACGACCGTTCCACATCACAGTTTTATCGAGTAGGTATTACTAGTTCCATCTTCTAAAGGGTTAAACCACAAGTCATTTAAGTTCACTCAATTAAACTTAATTAGGGACACCCCTTAGGTTTAGGGTTGCAATCTGTAATGTATATATATTGTCTAGCTTACCCGAGTAATTCCGTATGCTTCTTTCAAGAGGAATAAAATATGTTTCTCGTTATTTTTAGAGTTCCGTACCTCAACAGGAAACACTTTGTTGTCCGTCTGTCAAGACCCTTTTTCTCAGGAACAAGTAGAGATATCAAGCTGAAATTCATGTCAAATACTCAGGTTTACTGTTCCTTGGAGCTGTGAAAAAATCAAACTTTTAAGCCAACGCAGTCAAAATACACACAGGTACATACAGGTTACTTCCCGTAAACTCAGGATCTTGAAATTTAGTACGAAGCAATATCTTATAGCACAGATTAAGGAAAAATTGCAAGAAGTATAAATTTTTAGTTCCATCATATAATAAAAATATTTTTAATTTTTTTAAACTTACAACCCTTTTCTTCATGAACACGTAGAGGTATTAAATTAAAATTCATATCAACTACTCAAGTCTATAATACCTTTAAGCTGTTACAAAATCAAACTTCTATGTAAAACGCAATCTCAAGAAACTGCAATTAAAGCCCCATATTTGGAAACTCGCAACTACTCGCAAGGGAATCAAAACTTAAAAGATACTTCCAGTCGACCTAGAATCTTGAAATTTGGCATGAAGCAATGTTTTATAGCACACTTAAAGGAACAATTTAGAAAACTCTAAATTTATAGTTACATCACATATTTTTATTTTTAATAATTATAAAATTATGTATTACCCTTTTCCTCATGAACGCGTAGAGGTATCAAGTTGAACTTCATATCAAATACTTAAGTCTAATTGCCTTTAAGCTGTGAAAAAGAAATCTAAGTCAACGCAAAAACGCAAAACGCAAAGGTACAACCATTTAAACCACATATTTCGAAACTCGCGACTACTCGCAAGGGAATAAAAACCTAAAAACTACTTCCTGTTGACATAGAAAATTGAAATTTGGTAAGAAGCAATAGCTTTACAGCACAGGTAACAGAAAAATTCAGAAAACGTTTACTTATGTACCTACAGGTTTGTACGGAACCCTCGGTGCGCGAGTCCGACTCGCACTTGGCCGGTTTTTTTTTATATATGTGCCTGCTAAAGTGACTCTACTCTGCCTGATGGAAAGCATGCGCAGAATCCAAGAGTGGTAGTCACCATACTCAATGCGGATGCAGACAATGCAGCATGGTGAGTTCAATTGAGATAAAACCTTTTTCATGAATGCTGGGCTCCTATTAAATAATAAATAAATAAATTTTCCGGACATCACACACAACGCTATCTAGTCCCAAGCTAGACAACTGATTTAAGTACTCAAATACTTTTTTTGTGTAAATACATACATATTTAAATAGAAAACACCCGAACTTCAAAACAAATATTTGTAGCTCAAACAAACATTTGTTTATTACTTACAAAATAATATTTGTTAGTTTTCTATGAATTTTGAATTATACTTTATTAACCGACTTAAAAAAAGGAGGAGTTTCTCAATTCAACCGTTTTTTTATTTATGTGTGTTCGCGGATAACTTCGTCGTTTTTTTTTTTTTTTATGGAATAGACCGGCCAACGAGCAGACGTATCGCCTGATGGTAAGCGATTACCGCCGCCCATGGACACCCGCAACACCAGAGGCATCACAAGTGCGTTACCGGCTTTTAGGGGATGGGGGGGGGGGAGATACGGGGGAGGGGTTGGGATATGGGCCTCCGGTATCCTCACTCACTCGGTGAAACACAGCGCAAGCACTATTTCACACCGGTTTTCTGTGAGTTTATGAACTAATTTTGACGATTCTTTTTTTAATGGAAAGGAGATATACCAACGGTGTACCATGATAAAGACACTAAGATCTGGTGATGGCATCCAAGAGAAATCGATCGATTTGGTCGTTCTTAAAGTCAGTTTATTATTTTGTTAAAATTTTACTTGTGAAGGTAGCAACCCTGTAGTACCCTACAGTCGGACTATGATACAATAGTCGGGTTAAGTTTGGATCTAGTTTGGTCATTCTAAGGGTTATATGGTTGGCAATGGCGATATGTGGTCGTATCCAAATATTCGTTTGGGGTAATTTAACCTCTATTGAGTTAAGTACAATGTCCATGTGGTGACGAGTTCAGAATTTATGGTGGGAGAGCCACGCTTCGGCATGCTCGGCCGGAGTGATACCACGGCCTCACAGAAAACCGGGGTGAAATAGTGCTTACGCTGTGTTTCACCGAGTGAGTGAGGATACCGGAGGCTCATACCCAATCCCCCCTCCACCTATCTCCCCCTCCCCATCCTCCCAGAGGCCGGCAACGCCTCTGGTGTTGCAGATGTCCATGGGCGTCCATAATTGCTTACCATCAGGCAATACGTTTGCTCGTTTGCCCGCCTATTCCATAAAAAAAATACAGAGAGTCAGCCCCCCTATTCACCCCGTGGGTGTCGTAAGAGCCGATTAAGGGCTCCCACATATAACTACGTTGCGATCGCATCGTAGGAACTTGCGATGTGAATGGCTACGATACAAATTCGTACGGCAAAGCGTTGGTTCATGTGACCATACTTTCGACCACATAGAGATGTCCTAATGAGATTTTTGTATGAAATGAATGATTAAAAATATAATAAAAATCTATACTAATATTATAAAGCTGCAGAGTTTGTTTGTTTGTTTGAACGCGCTAATGTCAGAAAAATTTGGTCCGATTTGAAAAATTCTTTCAGTGTTGGATAGTACATTTATCGAGGAAGGCTATAGGCTATATATCTTTTGTGTTTTTTTTTGTTTTAAAAGACAACTCTCGCACTAGGAATAAATCCTATGTCGCGGAAGACTTTACAAACATACATGAAACGGACACAAAGAACATCCAGACTCAGAACAACAATTTGTGGATCACACAAAGTGTTGTCCTACGTGGGATTTGAACCCACAACACTTGGCGTAGTAGGAAACGGCGTGGTGACCGTTAAACCACTAGGCCAAACGTGCAGTCAAAGATCCGAGCTATATATATCACCACGCTGAGACTAATAGGAGCGGAGCACCAATGAAGAATGTTTCGAAAACGGGGGAAAATTTCACGTTACGGGCAATAGGAGACGCAAACGAGGTTGCGTGGGTCAGCTAGTACTTAATAAAAATAATTTTAATGATTTATGGATACAAATACAGAAAAATAGTTTTGTAAATGTTTAAAAAATAATATATAATAATATTTACGATGCGTTCCGAATTCGCAGTTTTGTGTGGGCGTTCAAGAGGAGAAAACTACACTACACGTCGTTTTTACCCCCGTCGCAAAAAGATGGACGTTCGACGTAACGACGACAACGTAAAAGTTTGACGTCGATGTCTGTCTGTGTGTGTGTCTGTCTGTGGCATCATAGCTCTCAAACGGATGGACCAATTTCGATGCGGTTTTTTTCATTTGAAAGTCAGTTTCCTTATGATGCCACACACGCACACACTCAGCTAGTATATTAATAAATACTTACATAACATGTTTACTGAGTATAAAACGAAGTCCGTTGTCTGTTCGCTTGGATCATCAACAATCCATAACGTCCCACTGCTAGTCTCGGGTCTCCTCTCAGGAGAGGGTTAAGGCCACACGTCTCCACGCTGGCCGAGTGCGGGTTGGGGATTGGCAACACAACGTTGTGGCTACGTAATCTTGCCGTTGGCTTTCAACTAAGCTTCGCGACTGTTACCCTATGATAACAACCGGGACCGACTGCTTAACGTGACCTCCGATTCACGGAGACGCTCATGGTAACATGTCACTAGCGGTCACTAATCCAGGTACTGACTGCGCTGTCGTTGCTTAATCTCGGTGATTGTTTCTAATCACCGAGTGCAACTGGGCTATGAGCAGCTTCACTGGGCTATGAGCCCTTTTTTTAAACTATTTAACGGATTTTAATGCAATTTTCAGCAATAGATAGAGTGATTCAAGAGGAAGGGTTATATGTGTGATACATGCGTATTATAGTAGAGGAAATCAGACAATTTCAAAGACTTCCGTGCCGGGCCGATATTTAAAATTATAATAATCCATTTTTTAACCGACCTAAAAAAAGGAGGAGGTTCTCAATTCGACCGTATATGTTTTTTTATGTGTGTTCGCGGATAACTTCGTCGTTTATGAACCGATTTTGATGATTCTTTTTTTAATGGAAAGGAGATATCCCAACGGTGGTACCATGATAAGGACACTAAGATCTAATGCTGGCATCCAAGAGAAATCGAATCGAACCTTGTAGTCGGTTTATGTTTTTGTTAAAATTTTACTTGTTTTAAAGTGCTGTTTAAGACAGAAATAGTACGATAATATTCACAAAAGCTACAGCAAAGTCTACGTTATAAAGTACTAAATTATCGACAACCAAAGCCATATTTAAATAGTCCTTTGACTCCGCCATATTACCTAGTCTAAACTAAGATATATTTTAGATTCAGAAGTACAATAGGCGTGGCTCGAAATCCCGCCCAAACGATCCGCCTTTCCCGCCCTCAACACTCCCTAAACCTTCAGTTATTCGTCTGACGTCGCGAGAGACACACGTATCCAAAAAATCCACCATTTTTTCAAAAAATACATTTATTATTTTTCCTAAAAAAATGATTTTAAAATATCATTAAGTGACACACTGTAAAGAAAACTTGAGTGTTTTGATTTAGTTTTTAATTGTTTTAATGGATGTTTTTTTGTTTGTTTACAAGTGTTGTTTACAAACAGTCAACACGTGTTGTTCAAGGTCAGGTTGTTGAACCGTAAACAGTGTTGTGTTTAAGTAAAGTTGAATTTAATATAATGAAACAGTGAAATTAGATTTTTACATTTCATTCAACTGAAACATTTTTATTGAGAATAGTGTTTTTGAAACTCGAAATAGTGTGTGTTAGTAGTGATTTAATCTAAACAGCAGCTGAAATAACTGTAGTGCTTTAGAAGAAACGAATTACTAAGATCAGTGCTAAAATTGTTTAAAAAGGTTATTAACTTTAAAAAAATCAATTTATTGTCCCATAGAAACAAATATTGAAATCTTTAGTAAGCTTGTCCTATAATAGACATAGGGCTACGATTCCAAAGGAATAAATGGTGGTTTAGGGTTTAAACTAGGGCATTTAAACTTTAAATGAAATAAAAAATAACATTAGGCAATTATTAAAACAAAAAAATGTTGAGACACCTGATAAGTAATTTTGAAATAAATAGCCAATAATCCATTAATGAAATACAACAACACTAATGCTGTCATTTTAGGTCGGTCTGCTGTGAAAGAGTACCTAGTACCGCCCCGGTTGAGTCGGCCCGTTCGTGCTGAAATTGGTTGTTTCGGTTGAAAGTGATATTTCGCAATAAAGTCACCTTATGTAGCTTCCCGCAATGATCAAGCTGTTTATCCTATAGGACGTACCAAAGAAATATACGTACATATATTCTAAAACATTATCCTCCTTTATACTCTGTCGTGGTAAAAGTCAAAATAGTACTTTTTAAAATTTCAGAAATTTACAATAGATATACAATATAATACGTGGAGATATTAAAATCATTCAAATTGGATCCAAAAAGGCGTATTGAGGCCCTACCCAGGGCCTCAAATTCAAATAAAAAAACAACTCTCCTAGTCCACCCATTCACGAGAGAAAATTCAAATCAAAACGAAAAACCAAAGACTTACCTACTTGAAACACCAAAAGACTTAAAACGGCGCACACCTCTGTTAGAACTGCCAGCATCTTTTAAAAAACCAAAACTGTTTGTCGAAGAAAAAAAAGAGAATGAAATGACAGCTGTCAAAGATTGTCAAACAGAATCTGTCAAATCTAACTGTCACTGTTGTTGTAAGTGTTCTAAAGACGATAGTGAAGTGAAAGTGATTATTGCCCCAGCTATGATTCCTTCGATTTATGGTGGTGTTCCTGGTATACCTTACATCTTAAAGAGCAACGTGGAAAAGGTAAGTTTAGTGCCTAAGTCTGACCCTGAATCTTTATCTGATAAATTTGTGTCATTATTTTATGAATTTCTAACTATAGTGTTTTATACAAGGTGTATCTATTCGTTGGTCTAGCAGTTAGCGTATGCGACTGCTAATCATGAGGTCTCGGGTTCGAATCCCGGGTCGGGCAAAAAGTATTAATGAGTTTTTCTAATTATGGAAATGCTTAAATGCTCGGCGTTTGAAAGTTGGGGTCTTAGCCAAATGCCTCAGATTATGAAAGTGAGGGAACAGAGAGAGCACCTGTGTTGGCGCACACACTTGTGCACTATAATATCTCCTGCCTGGTTTGCTGGTCGCCATGGCCGAAATCAGCTAGGAAAACATTATCACCAGCAAAGACAATTAGCAAAACCATGGCTTTAGACCATCGTTTAAAATTTTAAACGAATTTTAAAATTTAACTTTTATACAAAACCACCAATCTTCTGACAAGTGTGTGTATGTAAAGTCGGATTTTCAAGTACGTCTTAAAAGTGCTTTTTTGGAAAAGTTATTCTATATATCTGATAGATGAAATGAAGTCATAGTTTTTGCTAATTGTCTTTGGAGACACATCCTGTATAGATTGATCGCTTTGACAGCTGTCATCTGTCATTAGTGTCATTTTAGAACTCATGAGGCCCATTTTCGGTGTGTAATGTGTGTTTTATATTTTTATATTGATAATGTACTGCATTTGTGATAAAAGAGGCATGTAAATAATTATAATTAAAATATAAGTGATCTATACAAATAAATAAAATTGTAGCGTCTATTTGTAATCTCAAATTTAAGCAGCCTTCACTAAATGTTGGTATATGAAAGTATATACGGTACTTACATGAAAAAAGCAATTTAATTTTTTTTGTCTGTCTCTCTGTTCTGGCTAATCTCCGCTATTCTATGGAACGACTGTACCGATTTTCACTGACAGATAGCTAAAGATATAATGAGTTACAGAGAACACTTTATTTTGACTAGCTTCGTCCCGTGGCATTGCCTGCAGTTGTTGTTGCACCGCGTGTAACTCCGCGTCGCTCAGCTTGTATATAAGCCATTCTGTGTATTGCTATACGTCATAATAAAGGCGCATGTCAGCACCCCTCTTCACTATTCTCCCCGTGGGTGTCATAAGAGCCGACTGAGGGACCAAACTACCAGGACAACAGCACTTCGAAGAGATGGAATACTTGACACAAACTATACCAACCCGTCTGGTCAGCGTGGTGTAGTAGCCCAACACCTCCTTGCTAAGGAGAAGGAAGCCTATATCCAGTAGTGGACTGTTAAAGCTGTTGATAATGATGACATATAAGCATTATGAGTGGGAGAGCCACGCTTCGTCATGAATGGCCCGGCTCGACCGGACTGATACCACGGCTTCACAGAAAACCGGTGTGAAACAGCGCTTGCGCTGTGTTTTACCGAGTGAGTGAGGATACCGGAGGATACGGGTTCGCATCCACCCTACGGGTTCACGTTTACCTTACGGGTTCAAGTCCATCCTACGGATTCGAACCCATCCAACGGATTCAAGTCCACCCTACGGGTACGCATCCACCCTACGGGTTCACGTCTACCTTACGGGTTCAAGTCCATCCTACGGATTCGAACCCATCCAACAGATTCAAGTTCACCCTACGGGTTACAAGTTCACCCCACGGGTACGAAGGCACCTTACGGCCAGCGGCCAGTCTGCGGCCAGAGCGTCGGGTGACTCCACTGTGCCGCGTCACCGACGAAGGGGCCACCACAGGCACGTCACAGTGTGCGACCCCGATTCACTAAAACCCTGAGACGAAATACCCGCGACCCTGACTTTAAGCTACCGGAGCATTTCTTTCTTTTGTTTAAATATACTAAGTGTTACAATAATTATCTTTTATTTATTTATCCCACGTCTAAAGGTTACATTGGCCCCACCACCAACCCCCATCCCCATTTCCCAAAGGCCGGCAACGTACTTGTGACGCCTCTGGTGTTGCGGGTGTCCATGGGCGGCGGTAATTGCTTACCATCAGGTGATACGTATGCTCGTTTGCCTTAATTTCCAGTAAATAAAAAATTTGATGATGCTATGTCACCATCATATTCATCACCACTATGGCAACACCCGTATTCACCCCGTGGGTGTCGTAAGAGCCGACTAAGGGAGCGAGCTACCAGGACAACAGCACTGCAAAGAGAAGGAACACTTGACACAAATTATAGTGGTTCAAAATCTTTAAAAGGAGAAGCTTAGCCTAGCAGTGACCTGTTACAGGCTGTTAATAATGATGACCCTTGTCTTAACTGTTATGGTCATTAACCTCTAAGTTTAGACTTAAAAAAAAATACTGGCTTTTGTTTAGACAAAAGCCAGTATTTTTTTTTAAGTCAACACTTGACACAAATTATAGTGGTTCAAAATCTTTAAAAGGAGAAGCTTAGCCTAGCAGTGACCTGTTACAGGCTGTTAATAATGATGACCCTTGTCTTAACTGTTATGGTCATTAACCTCTAAGTTTAGACTTAAAAAAAATACTGGCTTTTGTCTAAACAAAAGCCAGTATTTTTTTTATGGAATAGGCGGGCAAACGAGCAGGCGTATTGAATCGCGATTACCGTCGCCCATTGACAACTGCAACACCAGAGGCATCACAAGTGCGTGGCCGGCCTTTGGGGGATGGGGGAGATAGGGGAAGGGGTCGGGGTATGGGCCTCCGGTATCCAAACTCACTCGGTAAAACACAGCGCAAGCACAAATTCACACCGGTTTTCTGTGAGGCCGTGGTATCACTCCGCTCGAGCCGGCCCATTCATACCGAAGCGTGGCTCTCCCACGGCAATTGTACTATAGTAGTTAAAAGCCTATTACAAATTGCCCTATGCAAAAATAGTTTGGCAATAAGTCTTCCAGATAAAGCCCAACACTACCGATATAGTGACAGAGTGATCGATTTATGTGTTTCCGGATATCCGGCTTTTTGAGGCACGCTCACGTATATCCGGAAAGTTAAAGGGAACTTAGTAAAACAACCAGATTTATTTCCAAAGGGATATAGATAGGGCTATCGGTGTGGATAGACAGACTGAGGTCATGGGTTCGAATTCCATCCCAGGACAGATTTTGTGTTATGAGAACTATTTGAATAGATATTGTAATAATATCTATACAAATAAATAAATTAGAGTGTCTGTTTGTAATATTAAAATAACCGCTTTTTACTAAATGCATATATGTATACACGGTACATAATAGATAACATTTTTTTGAATTTTTGTCTGTTTGTTTGTTCCGACTAATATCTTTATCGGCTGGACCAATTTTGACGAGACTTGCATTGTACTTGCAGGTAGGTTCCTTATAGGGTGTAGACAGCGGCTAAAAACGGATTCTACGAAACTTTAACCCTAAGGGGGTAAAACGGGGGTTGGTAGTTTGTATGAAAGTCCTATGTTGTTAGCTAACAAAAAAAAACCGACTTCAATCTAGACCAATTTTAAATGGGACCACACGGGAAGCACCAGCTTTTAAATAAAAAGAGAATCATCAAAATCGAATTGAGAACCTCCTCTTTTTTTTAACTCCGTTAAAAAAATACAGTTGAATTGAGAACCGCCTCCTTTTTTTGAAGTCGGTTAAAAACTGTTGTCCCCTAAGGGAATCAAACTCACAACACTTAGTGCAAAAGCGACAATCACATAAACCATTTCCGAACAGTCTCATAGTAGTTCTGTAATAAATAAGGATTTCAAAGGGTTTTCAACTTAAGTGTTGAACGGTGTACGCTTCCGAATTGACAGATTTATGTGAGGAACCCCTAGTTTTATACATTTGAAAGTTGGCAACACCGAGTAGGGAGCTATCAAAATCTAAGATTTGTATTGATATTTTTTTTTATTAAAGCAACTCCTCGTGGAGGACTTTACAAACATGCATGAAACGTACATAAAGAACACCCGGACTCAGGAAAACAATTTGTGGATCACTCAAATTTGTGTTGAACCAGATGGGTTGGTTTATGTAATGTATATGCTTCAAAACCTCAAAAAATTCTGTACCAATTGGGCTCATATATTGACAAGTTATACAAACGGCTTCATAGATTGTATTTACATATTTTCGCGTAAGTTTTATTCTTTATTAGTTGTGTCCCGCGGTGTTTCCCGCGGGTGACGCCATGTTGCGAAGCTAGTCTAAAAAATGGACTTAGTTATATTATTATTATCTTATATTATTGGTTGTCTGCCAGTGATAGTCCCGTCAAAATCTGTCCAGCCATTCCGGAGAATAGCCGGAACAAACAGATAGACAGACAAAAATAATAAGAATTGATTTTTTGATGTAAGTAACGTATATACTTTTATATTCATTTAGTGAAAAGCTGTTAATTCGTAATTACAGACAGACACTTCAATTTTATTTATTTGTATACATTTCCATAAAATGAGCCACACAAGGCCATAGCTAGCGGATGTATATATAAACTCAACACTAACAACAATAAGTTAAAGAAAAAAATGTAAATTCTTACCGTATTTCAAAGCACATTCGTTTATATGCGCTATAAATTATTGCGGAACCCTAATTTTATTCATAGACTTTTTACGCAGAAATATCCACCCCTATGAGTATGGGTGCGCGGAAGTTACGCCGGCCAGATTGCTTGAAACTTTAATGCATAGGTAAAGTTTAGCGCCTTGCAAAAATGTATGGCAATTACTTTTTCTTGATTATTTGCTGCCTGAAAATTTGAACAATTTATTTATTTAAGGTATTCTAACCGTGGAAGTCATTTTAAAATCAGTATTAAATTAATTGAATTGTATATTGTTGATAAATTATACAAAAGGATAAAACAAAACATCGTTATCGTTTTAGGGCCGGTTTTTCAATCCGCAGTTAAACGGTCTAATAACTAACAAGGGAATAAATGTATCCAGCTCTATAACAAGCGAATAAACTTTTTGTGTTTTTCAATCGGGAGTAAACAGTCAGATAGTTACTTGATGGTCCTTCACAGCTATGTTCACTGTAATCATGCGCAAGTGAGATGCAGCTATACAGGTAGTCACACGTTAGATAAGGACCAGAAACTTTTAGACAACATTCAAGTTGACTGTTCTTTTTCTATTTCTTTTTGTCTTTTTTATGATTGCCGGTTTGGGATATTTAATTAAATGAAATGAAAGCATTCGATTATAATTATTATTTGTCTATAATAGATGTAGTAAATAATAATTTAGTAAAAAGTCGTTTATGATATTCCTGTAGTAGAGTCCATAACAATGATTAAAATCAAAATTTATAAAAATGAAATGCCGGGTTTGCGGGTGGTGCATAGTAATTTTTTAAACGGGTGTTTCTACGTTTAATAAATATGTGTTTAAAAGTAAAAAGTATATTTGTATTTATGTCAGTTCTCTGTACCTATTGGTGACGAGCAGATTCCCTAGCGGCAAGTCGCAGAACTAACGTATGACATAAAAATACGTATACATGTTAACATTCCACTTTTAAAATACCTACGTATTTTTTACTTCTCCGTAGACGTCTATCAATGAAACAATAACAATGCACTCGCTCTGTACATTAAACTGCCAGGTAGAAGTGTCTGTCATACGTTAGTTCCGCAAACGGCCACTAGGGAAATCTTCTCGTTACCAATAGTACAAGCTCTGTTTTGTTTCGAACTAGATAGCAGTGTGTGAAATAAAAATTCTTCATCTTCTCTATAGTATCTATAACCTATATTTCTCTAATAACCCTTTTTACCTCAGAACAAAAAGTCAATCGAGTCAAAAACATCCATATAATCTATCAAATATTCAATAACGACAACGTACTTAAACTTTACCACAAATAGGAACAAGAGAAATACACAACGTCAAATCACTATTCTACAGAATAAAACACTAACTGAGGTTTGAAAGCACAGATAAAGTTATCAGTCAGATTACAGCTTTATTCGTCTGATAACTGATGTCTGACTATTGAAAGACCCAAACTTACGCTAACTGAGGAATAAATGCTATTTGACTGTATAACTGACTATTGAAAAACCGGCCCTTAGGTGTGTAAATTAAACATTTTTAAGCTATTGCAAAGCTTTTATCGCGGGCTTTGAGGCCTTTGAGCGCGGCGACCGAATCAAAAAATTCCGTAACGTAACGAAAATAAAACCTGACACCCGAAGCTCGCACGGATCGAGACGAGCTGCTCCGAAATCTGTCTGTCAGACAGACAGACAAAACAGTCTGGGTTTACGCAAGTATACTTGAACGTGTATGTCCGGCTTAAGCAGCTGTTTGTGAGAATGTATATAGGTGTATAGGTATCTATCATATCTTTATAATGCCACACTCACCGCATGTGCATCCCATAAGTATACATGTTCAAAGAAAACAAAAATACTGTGAATAAAACAACCCGTTCAATGACGAAGACATTTATTAGGAGTAGTTTAAACATTTTATAGTATGCTGTGTAACGAAACCATATCGCTACTTAAAAGAAGTGATCAACGCCATCTAGTGACGATCTTGATACTAATTTAATAGTTTAGTATTTTTCATTCACAATAACTTTATAGGTACATACTGCATAAATAAAAAATAAAAAAGTATAATATGCATAAGTTGATAAAATATGCTATGAAATAGCTTTACCGCGGCAGTCCCCGAGTGCCACACGTCTTGTTTTTTTTTTCTGATATGTTTTTGACATTGTCCTTTGAATAATTATATTGTTTACACAAAAATAACTTTTGATCTTTTCAACCTCGACAATTATTGATTCGGGCATAACTCCGGGGTCTAAATTCTCAAAGACAGTATCTCCGGGACACTTTAAAACATTAGGAAGGTACAGTACAGTGCACACAAACGATAAAAACTTGGCGGGTTCACTTCACTTAATGTTAACGGGTCGGTAGTATAACATTCACGCTATACGCTTTACGGGGTAGGCAGTAATCAAATACAACGCATCATTGAATCGGGAGTCAGGCTTTGAGTGCGTGGATGAATAAAAATGGTTTCATTTTTTCAGACTGCCTCGGTGCGGTGGTAGCGTAGGCGACTGCTGTGCTTGAGGTCTCGGTTTCGATTCCCGGGTCGGACCAAATGTTTGTATGATCTGCAAATATTTGTTTCGGAGTTAGGGTGTTTTCTATGTATAATATGTGTGTACAAAAAACAAGTATTTATGTATTTATATCAGTTGTCTAGTACCCATAATACAAGCTTTGCTTAGTTTGTGACTAAACGGCGTTGTGTTAGATGTCCGAAATATTTATTATTATTATTAATTTATTTTGTTGTAGATGATGACAAAGGGTATTCTGTTTGCTTTTTATGATGTAAGTGCTGAAGATCAACCTATTTTTCGTTGGTGAGTGCGAAACCGGGTTGCCGCTTTCCATCAGGCAGAATAGAATCACTTTGTCAGGCCCATCCATAAAAAAATGGCAAACAAGCTACTTCATAAGATGGTTTATTTTTTCACCGAGTAAGTTATCGAAGGCTTAAACGTCTCAATTCTTTGGAAGAGGGGAGGGGGTGGGAATGATAGGCCCACATCACATTCGTGTCTCGTCTGTTTATATGCTGTCTTTAACACAAAGAATGCATATCCATACATACGTAAGTATACAGTAGAAGTTGACGGGAATACAAAAACCCTGAATATTGTTAATTTATATGGAATTGTAGGGGATACGTTCCTAGGTGACAAAAATAAACGAATATACCTATACTCGTATCCTATATATTAAAAACAACTGAATTGAAATTTTCGACCATATTTATTAATTATTATCGCCAGGCTTAAGCAGTGGTTTAAAGAATTTTGTATTTTTTTTTTTTGCTTGGCAGTTCATAAAAGCTCCATCAATTCAAACTGATATTGTCAAAAGGAAAAACTTTTAATAATATACTTAGACTTTGTATTAATAAGGTCTATTTAACTTTTTTATTAGTCTACAAACGATACCCAATCGTACTCCTACCTAATAGGTTACATACCGATTAATTCCGCGAATAAAGCATTTTTGCCGCGAATATAGGAATTGGGCAGGAAGCGTGAATAGGGAGCTTCACTGTATATCCCATAATATGTTATTTATTTGTTTATTTGAAACTAATTGCACATGACGTACAAAGGCGGACTTAATGCCATAAGGCATTCTCTCCCAGTCAACCTTCAGGTGATGTAGAAGTATGATACGGTAGGTGCAAAGACAAGTACTTAGGTACTAAGTCCGATAAGTATTTTAATAGCTACATAAACAAAAAAAAAACTTACATCAAATACAACTAGTACACATATATCTGATACATTTATTTATACATACATAATTGAATGAGCATACATATATTTAATAATCTATAAAACTCTCTGCCAAAAAAACACTTAAAAGCGTAAAATAAACTGGTTCTTCATAAATTGCCTATACCTAATTCTTTATTTATTTAAATAGTAGTCGGTGCCAAGTGACTATCGCTTAGACTTTTGTAAAAAAGAATACAAACGAACAATTTGTATTCTTTTTGGCTTAGCACCGACTTCAAACAGATTTTAGGTACCTAGCACACATTATAATACCACTATTTAAATAAATAAAGAATTAGGTATATGCAATTTATGAAGAACCAGTTTATTTTACGCTTTTAAGTGTTTTTTTGGCAGAGAGTTTTTGTTGGATGTTTTATGGAAGTAGGTTTTTTTTTTACAAAAAGTTTTTATTTTTCAGTTTTTAGTGCAAACAATCGTAGGTAAGTAGTAAATTGAACTATTTCATCAAATTTCATCATCAAGAATACAAATTAAGGTCTATACGTACGTGTAATATTAAAATCATCCTCTAATCCCTAACTGTTGAAGAGTATAACCTTCTATGATCAGCTCACCTAAATAACTTGAAAGTACACGACTGAAGGTCTTTAGATACGTATGAAATTGAAAGAATTATCCTCCAACTCCTAACCGTTGAGGAGTTGTACCTTCCACCTTCCATCATCAGCCTACCTAAATAATTGGAAAGAATACGACTAAAGGTAACATATATATATATATGATATTTAAAGATTTATCCTCCAACTCCTAACCGTTAAGGAGTTGTACCTTACATCATCAGCTCATCATCATAAAATGATGACTACCAGACGCAAATAAGAGTTCTCGTACTTTCCCCTTAAATGTGAGGCGGTTTGTGGACATCCTGATCTCGGCTGGAAGTGCATTCCAGAGTAAAACTGACTGTACATAAAAAGAAGAATTTATAAAATTGGAGGTGTGAGAGGGACATAGAAGAAGCAGGTTGTTTGTTGAGCGAAGACTCCGGTCGTGATTGGAACATAAGAAACGGAAGTGTGAAACAAGGTATTTGGGTAATGATTATGAATTAAGAAATTAAAATAGACAAGTCAGAGCTCGCAAACTGCGACGTTGACGAATTGGAAGCCATTGCAACTTGGAACGTAAAGCAGATACATGATCATACTTGCGAAGATTGAATACGAATCGAATCTGGAGGCACAGTCGTGCCCCCGCCAAGACGAGCCAAGCGAAGCGCAAGGGCACTACCTACCTTTTCTCGTAGTGTTTCGTCGTTTTTTTGAACCCTCATAACTTTGGTTCCCTATATACCAGATCGTTCAAATTCTCAGGATGTGATGTTACCAATTGACTAATCAAACAAACAAAGTTTCAATTGCATAGCTCTAATACTTTAGATTTTATTGATACCTAAAAACACCTATTTCGTCACTGACACACTGATGATCATCAAAACTGTTAGGGTACTTCCTGAAGTACTAGAAATCTGAAATTTGGTATGTAAACTAAGTTTAGTATACTAACAACAACAAAAATCATAAACCTATTACTTTTCCCCCCAACCTCCAAATTTGGGGGTGGAATTTTATATGAGACTTTCACAAATGTTTATGCTAGAGGTTTTATTTTTGGTACACGAACTTTTTCGAAAGAAGAAAGAATATGTACAAGAAAGACAGCCCAAAAAAGAAAAAAAAAACTGCCTCAAGAGACTTACAAAAAGAAATGAAATCCCACCAAAAACATTTTCATGTAAAATGTTGCCAAGACGACTGCATATGGCTTAACCTGTGAAAAAGATATCAGATCTCATGTAGAGCCAAGGTTTTGAATCTACACGCCCTAACTCTACCAACCCTAACTTCATAAACTCTACATCTCAGTAAAAACGTATGGCTTGGCTGTTTCGTTACTTCAGAAACTAAATATTCGTACAACACATTACTTCAGAAACTAGATATTTGTAAACACAAAAGGCGTTCGTTTCCCCTTCGTGACGGTATGGTAGCGAAACGGCGAAGCCATACATTTTACTGAGATGTAGAGTTTGTGAAGTTAGGGTTGGTAGAGCTAGGGCGTGTAGATTCAGAACCTTGGCTTTATATGAGATTTGATATCTTTTTCACAGGTTAAGCCATATGCAGTCGTCTTGGCAACATTTTACATGAAAATGTTTTTGGTGGGATGCAGTTATTGAGAAGCCGATCTAGTTTATTGAGAAGGTCTGCATTCAGGTCAAAATAGCACTCATCACCATAGTCGATCAAGAGAAAAATTAGGGATTGCATAAGCGTAGCCTTAGTTTTACTTGTGTGTGACTTTTTGGCTGACGTGTGAAATATGTGCCCGCCAATCAAAGGTCGAGTCGATATATAATCCAAGGTTCTTAACCACTGTACTCAGAGGTATGCTCGCGTTATTGTAGACGATTGGTGGGTTGGTCGCCATGTCCAACCTACTTATCATATACTTACTTCCCAAGACGATCACCTGGCATTTGGTTGGATTTACTGACAAACCAAACTTCGCCGACCAACTCTTTATAAAGTCCAGGTCTTTCTTGATTTTTCGATAGCGTGAGAAATGTCTTCAATCCTTGACTGTGTGTATATTTGCAAGTCGTCGGCGTACAGGTGATACATACACTGAAGGTGTGGTGTTACGAGATTAATAAACATTGAGAATAGTAATGGAGATAATATACCGCCTTTCTCACACACCGATGTTATCCGTGGTGCTTTCCGATTTGAAAAAGGTGTCTGCCTATTTCGACTTCATTTTGTCTCCCGCTTTGCTAAGGAGGGAAGTGGACTTATCCACTCCAGTTTTCTTCTGATTAATTTCGTTGTGGGTTCCAAGACAGTACAATTTTTTCTGGGACTTCCCGAGTGACATAACTCGGTGTTCTCGTGGGTCACCGCTGTTGATCCTGGTGTACAGGAGTTACAGTGGTGGGCGTGTGGGCGGGATTAGTTCCATACCAAAAAAAACACACATATATTATATACTATACAGTTAAATCAAGTTACTACTTTGCAATCTTCCCTTCGAAGATCACCGTTCTAAGCAGACCCTGGTAACACAAAGTGCTATAAAACTCACTTTATGATCACGTTTAAGCAATAAAAAGACTTTAAATACTTCTTAAAATACAGCGTGTTCACAAAAAAATATGTGGTTCTTTTTGGTTTTACACTAGAATTGCACACATTTTTTTTAAATTTATACTTATGTCTATAGTAATATTATAAATTTGAAACTAACTTTGTCTATCTTTCTATCTGTTTGCTGTTACGCTTTCACGGCTAAACCGCTGCACCGATTTAAATAATAAAATTTTAACAAAAACAAAAACCGACTTCAAGGTTCGACTTGATTTCTCTTGGATGCCATCATCAGATCTTCCTGTCCTTATCATGGTATTACCTCTGGGATATCTCCTTTTCATTAAAAAAAGAATCATCAAAATCGGTTTATAAACGACGAAATTATCGGCGAACACACATAAAATATATATATATATACATACGAATTGAACGAACGAATTGAAAACCTATTCCTTTTTTGAAGTCGGTTAAAAATCAGCATGGAGATACTTAAGGATGGATACAGGCTACTCTTTTGCGCTATGACCGATCAACACGCGGGTGGAGACGCCAGCAAAAGCTAGTTATAAAGTATAACATGAAGTGTTTGTTTAACAGAGCAGCTTAAGTGAAAAAAATTTTTTTTTTGCTTTTTTTGGCATTGATAACAATAAGTTCTATGGTATTTTTAGCTTTCTACCGTGGAAGAGTTATTGTAACATGAAATATAAATTAATAATCACGTCAGTCAAACCGCTTGCAATAGCTAATTCACTATAAAAACATACTACTATTCCTTCATGTATTGTATAACAAAAAATAAACATTTCAGCACGAACGGGCCGGCTCGACCGGGGCGGTACTACCCTCGCACAGAAAATCAACGTAAAATGACAGCGATCGTGCTGTCGTGTTTCGTTGGTGAGTGCGAGACCGGAGGCCCAATTAGTCTAGTCAACAAGTTCCACACTTGTTGACTAGACTAAAAGATGCATCAAGATCTCAAGATGCATCACTAGGCCGCCATAGTGTGGGTCGCCATACTGCATTGTCTGCATTCGCAATGGTATGCTTTCCAGCAGGCAGAGTAGAGTCATTTTGGCGGGCGAAACATAAAAAAAAAAAAAAAAAACTGCGATTAAAAAATAATGTTGTCAAAAAGTGAACAGCCTTTGTATGCATGAGGTGTATGATCCACATCCTTTATACGGCTCTTAAATTACGTGCGAAGAATGTAAGATGGTTGAATTATTGTGTTATAAACTGCCACTCCTGTCTTGATGTTACTTGTGGTGACTGTCTCCTGAACTTACGTGTAGCCAACTCCAAAGGAACGCAGCCAAGTGTAAGTCAGGCCCGCGCAGGAAGGGTTCCGTTCCATTTTCTGTACATTTCAAGCGTCTACCTATTGCCATTATTAATATCAAGCAAAAAACTGCAAAAAAGGCACATTAGGGAGCCCTCCTAAAATATTTTTTTTTATTCCGTTTTTGGTATTTGTTGTAAAAGTGGCAACAGAAATACGTCATCTGTAAAAATTTCAACTATCTAACTATCACGGTTCATGAGACATAGCCTGGTGACAGACGGACAGACGGACGGACATCGAAGTCTTAGTAATAGGGTCCCATTGTACCCTTTGGGTACGGAGCCCTAAAAAACTGGTTATTACTGACTCTTATTTGTGGATTGAAGGTTCAATACAATTCAAATTTATTGCATTCCATGTTATACATTTGTAGGTAGGTTTAACAAAAAAAGAATTATCAAAATCGGACTACTCTGTAAAAAGTTTTCTCGGGACTTTACAAACAATACATGAAACGACACAAAGAACACCCAGACTCAGAACAACAATTTGTGGATCACACAAAGTGTGATTCGTGCAGTCAAAGTTATGCGTGGTCATACATTGCAATCAGTGATAGTTAGATTTTTTTCAAAATTTAAATCGGACCAAATTCGGGGCTTATTCTTTCCAGTTAAATTAATTTATCAAATTATTTATCAAAATCGGACTACTTATTCCTACGTCATATATTGAATAGAAATCAATAGAATTTATACATAGCTAAGACCGACCAGCTAGGATTACAGATGTGAGATGTTAACGATCACGTAAGATCCAAACAATCTTTACCGTACTGATATGCATTGTACCGATTTATTTTAGTATATTTAACATAGCTGTAAGTTGGTATAACATGCCATACGTTAGCATGTAACATTAGAGTATCCAGGAGCCTTAGGTCCTACACAATAAATACTACTTATATCATTGCTCATCGCCGTACTCATAAAAAGTAATGCGTGGTCATACATAAAAAAATAATGACACGTCGACTTGAGGACCTCCTTAATTTTTTCCTCGGTTAGTAATAAAAAACACTTATAGACCTGTCGGACACAGCACTATATAAATATACGAGCTATTTAGTTTGTGTTTGTGATAGTTTGTACTAGCTTTTGTCTGTTATTGCAATAAAAAGTAGCCTATTTCCTTCTCCAATATCCAATCTATCTCTATACCGATAGAACGTAAAGGCGTACCAGACACACAAACAGACAGACCTTTAAAATCTTCGAAATAATTTCCCCTCTTACCAAAATCAAGTCTAAAAACAACTGGACCAACATTACCGTCTCTTCCATAGAAATTAAGAAATTCTTAAGGACAGTTTCCATGAGGTCATAGTATCAATCTGGTCGAGAAAACCAGTGTGTGCCGAAGAGTAGCTCTTCAACCATGAACTTCCATGTAACTTCCACTGGACAACTGATTTTATAAAGAGAAACTACTATTTTGTTTTTTTTTTGTGTTCCGCATGAAGTATTTAAATGTATATGTCCACGGGAACTTGATATGTCTCCCATGGACAATTATTTCATCGTCATCATCATTAAAAACCTTTAACAGTCCACCGTTGTACATAGGCCTTTCCTTTGAAGGAGATTTTGGCTAAATTAATAAATTTTTTCCATACAATTTGGGAAGGTACGTTTGAAGAAATAACACAGAGGTATTATATTATTATAATAGTTAATTATTTATTGTCTTATTAATAGTCAGTATCATATTATCCTTGAGAGAAGGGGGAGAATGCTCTAGTGCGTAAAAAGAAGATACCGGATCGTCTGAAAGAAGAAAGACATCTGTTAGACCTTGAACTTCCTAATTGGCAGTTTTGATTACAAGTATGGCTTTGACTACTGTACCCATAGCTTATCGTAACAATTTTCTTCTTAATTTACTTTTCCTGTTCGTTCGTTTGCCCGTTCTCTTTTAATATACTCCCGATTTCACAGTTTTTAATTCTTAAATTGATTATAATAGTCTATGATTTCAGAGGTTTTAATAAATCAATGCAAGCGAGTTTCAAAATATGTAAATTGATTCAATTTTTCGTACTTCATATGCATACATACCCGGTTTTTGGTAAAATGCCACCCATATTTAGGGTTTCTGCAAGTTGACAATTGCCAGCGATAGCAGCATGAACGGTTGGACACCTTCTGCCCTGGAAACCACCAGACCTCATGGATTCAGCGATGTATCGGAAAGACCTGAAAGTACAGGAAATATTGAGTACTAGTGTCTGGAAAACCAACGTTGCTGGATACATTTAAATATTTCATGCGGAACACTAAAAAAAATCCCAAATTAGAAGTTTCTCTTTATGAAATCAGTTGTCCAGTGGAAGTGAAGAGCTACTCTTCGGCACAGATAGGCTTTCTCGACCAGATTGATACCATGACCTCATGGAAACTGTCCTTAAGAATTTCTTAATTTCTATGGAAGAGACGGTAATGTTGGTCCAGTTCTTTTTAGTCCTGATTCTGGTAAGAGGGGAGATTATTTCGATTTTAATCGAGTTAGTGCAGTTACCAGAGATCTAATCGAGCTCTCCTATGGCACTTGAACAATGCCCTATGGACTGCTGTGCAGATGCAGGCATCCATAGGCAGTGGTAGCGGCTTACCGTTAAGTGGATTTGCCCTAAATAATAAAAAAAATGTAATATCTACTTACATCTCATGGTTGCAGAAGTTGGTAAGACATCCAGGCATCATTGTTCCTTGGTTAGGGTAGAAGTCAACGTGCCCAAGCGGTCTCGTCATACCTGGAATATGGGAAATTTTGATAGAATTTAGTCTATACAAATTCATTACAATATGGTATAGAACTCGCTAATTTAAATGCGATGAATTCAAGTATACAGAGTGAACTGGCGAAGGATGTAAAATATTTATTTAAGGCATATTGGAAGTAAAATATTTAGAACATAATTATTTTATCTCTTAATAAATTTCATCTAAATCCTATCAGTCATTCCGTACGTTTGTCATTAAATCTTTCACATTTACACTATGTGTATGAATTAACAATTAAGTATTAAATTTTATCAATAGATGGCGCTCGCGGTCTTTGTTGGTCTATATTAAATTGATGTTATATTTATTAATGTGGTTATTTCAGAAAATAATGATCCAATTCAGCTATTTATCCATCCATATGTCCACCCACTTATCTATTATTTATTCATGAAGAAATATAGAGAGTATGAGATCGTACCAATGCTTGATATGTCAGTGTGGATTACTTCTGTGTATAAACCATCATTCGGTTGGAAGACATCAGCATCGTTCCAGCGGTCAGCAGGGTCGCAAGCTGGAAATATATATTATTTGAGTTACAAGAAGAAAAGAAGTAGGTTAGAAGATAAGAGTCTCTCGCTTTTTTGTTTGTTCAAGAGACAGTGAATAGAGAAGTGCTTACCAATGATGTAACTGGGAGACCCGTTCATATGTCTACCAAGGATACCAGCGCCATGACCTAGAATAGGAAAGGTCATTAGAATCACAAATGAATTTAGAAGTTAGGGTTTTATTCTTGTTTGATTTTGAAATTCTTTCTATCTCTTTCCATCTAAAAAGGAAAGAAAGAGATTCAAAAAATTATCAACAGATAGGTACACAAAACAAAATATTAAAGAGATTCCTAAAAAATAATTCTTAAATTGTCTAGGTCTTTAATTAAAAATTTTTTGAATCTAAAACATCAGTAAAGATGTAAGATAGTTTAAATTAAAACTTAAAAGAATTAATGATTTGTTAAATTGTATAAATTTTCATTCACATCAAATATTTGTTTTAATAATTAACATGTGACTAAAAAGAAAAAAAAAACATATTAAATTTTAAAATCGAACAAATTGAAACGTCACAGTGTTCAAATTTCACTAAAGATAGGAAACATTAAAAATATAAATTGTGATAATAAAGAGAATGATTGCAAAAAAGAATAATAATCTCTTGCTATCAATATCATGATTGCCTAACTAAACACGGCAGGTATAAATTCATACGATTATATAACATGCATTAAAGTTCATAACAAATGTAATATTATGAATAGTTATGGACCCAAAATTGATCCTTGAGGAACGCCCCTGTATATCAGACTTGATAAAGAAAATAATCTCTTTTAAAACTTGTAACTTTCTAACTATTTAACCATTTCTCAGATCAAATTCGTAATAGTTTTGTAATCGTGTTTATGCAGTCAAATGCATGAGAAAAATCTAATAATTCTAAGAGAGTTTCCTAAGGTATTTGTCTATAAAGTTGATTACTTTTAATAGGACAATAGACATACCATATCTTTTATGAAATCCATATTGAAGGTTCAGTCACATTTTCTTTGTTTTAAAGTAGTCCAAAAGTCATTGGCACTCAAATAAACAATCACCGCCTTCAATTTCTTTGTTTCCCGATACAATATCGATAATATAAGATTATTAATTAATTCAAATCGATTTATCATTACCTATTTGATTTGGTATTAATCTACATTTGTCTTCCTTATCACCTGTAAATTTCTACTCACGCGTACCGAAGTGTGACGTTATCAAAACAAATAAAAAGTTTGTTAATCTTATCTCAATATCGACACGCGTACGAAAGTTTCCGTAGATAAGACCAAAAAGAAACATATATTTATGCATTGTACTTGAGATTGGGTGGCGGTAAAATTCGGTTGGTTATCATTGGGATATCATTAAGTAAATAATATATATAGTAAATAATAGCAAGACAAATTAAATTTTATACTGGAGCCCTACAAGTTGTTACGTAGTGTTTCAGTTTTACATTAAAGAGTAAATGACTAGAAAATCAGCGAGTAAGGAAACGACGAATGTCAAAAAAGGATAGAATCAGAAAACCCTTATACCCCCTATAAGAAAATGATGAAGTAAGTTTTGCTGAATTACCTCCAACACTGTAGCCAACGATGGTGAATTGGTTGGGGGTAGAACCCGTATCAGCCATCAGCCAGTTGACAAAACGAGCTCCTGCTCTAGCTGTAATAAAGATTATGTGTTATTTGACATGTCATAGAAATTAAATTGTTAATACTCAATACTACATACTCGACTCATTAGAGAGCTTGGACTTTTAAGAATAATTCGAGATATAGCAAACAGTTTGCGTAGCAGCGCTATTACGTCCGTGAGTGGGACGGTATATATTGGAATCTGTTAAATGTGGAGACTTATACACTCTTGGAAGGGGAAAGGAAGTGCAAAGCCTCGTTCAAAGAGAAGGGAGAAGACTGAAAAATAATATACCTGTACCTTCTGAGTTGTAGGTGTCCAAGGACGACGTTGTTTGCTGGCAAATAACTCGTCTGCTTATTTGCCATAAATACGTATATTCCGAATATAATTTTATGGATTGTGAGCAAGATTGTATTACTTACATGCAGCCTTAGCGCGAGGACCCCACATAGATCCAGCACTCCAATCCAGGACTATCACGTTGCAGTCGTCTCCAGCCAAGAAAGCTGTTAACAAAACATGGAAATTATTTATTTATCGAACTTAATTTTCAAAAGTTAGTGAGTTTTTTTTTTTTCTATCCATATTTTAGATGCTCTTCTTGGTATGGGCTAGATTCAGAGTATTTAGGTCTTGAACCTAAAGTGGTCTTCTGCGAATGTTAGGTATGAGTCGAAACATGAATACCATACTCCTATATCCTACTAAGCTCAAGTACAGAGAATCAGTACGCCGAAGTCGGACGGTCTACTGATGGTTGCTTTATTCAGTATTAGTTATTAGTTTTACTCAGTAGTATAAAAATATGGTACTAGTATTTCAAGTATGATATTCTTCCATGCGCCATATTTGTTTAAAAGAGAGGAAAATAAATCTCTTCATCTATAGATAGTTACCTGGAATCAATTCATTATTGAACCTGGATGTTGCAGATCCAGCGAAACCGTGTATCAACACGACTGTTCGCCTGTTGGGGCTGTAATTCGATGATCTTACGGAGGCCACGTTGTTGATTTGCAAAACTTGTCCCACTATGGGGTTTGTCCTAAAACAATACACAATCATTATTTAATTAAATAGTTTAATATATTATGATTGGAAGGTGAAGGACTTGGCAACAATGGCCAATGAGGTTTACAGGTATGCGTTCATGACTTGCTTCAAGTGTATCTTGTTATGCTTATGCTCAAATGAGCCGGGCTGACCTGAGTGATGTCGTCACTTAGCATAGTAGTATAGCGACCCCCTCTATCTGATTCATTGGGGGGAAGGTGGGGGCGAATTTAAAGGACAGTAACAAAGTTTTGACTCTTAAGTCGCAAGTTATCAATGATTGGCGGTGGTCGTAGCTTAGCATTCATAATTATGATTAAAATCAGCTGTGATCAGCTCACCTGGTAAACAGAAGGTATACATTATCTTGATCAGGATTAAATCTGGCAAGGCTTCTATAGTCACTGAGCTTCAACCAGTTGTCTACCAACTCTAACTCCCCAGCATCAGTCTCCATGTAATCGTAACGGAGCCCTTCTGAAAACTTACCCAGCACAGGATCGGTGGGAGCAGCTAAAAATAGATAGATATAGGTTATGTGTTGTTACGGCAAGTGACCTACTTGTTTTATTCTGTTAAAAGAGTAAATACTAAGAAAAAAAGAGGATAGTGAAGAGATTCAGCAACGGAAAAATTCAGGAACAGCCAGAAAAAGTTCTTAATTAAAAAAAAAACAGAAATTTGAAGCTGTTTATACTTGTGCTGTATACGAGTATAAACAAATAGCTAAGCAACTTATCGACACTTCTCACGACCAAAGGCCCGGTTTCTACCACAGAGAATTCTCATTCAACATGGCAGTCTCCTGGGAACGCTACTAGAAGTTCTGAGAAAATTTTCGATACTCAGTTCTGGGAATCATACGAAAACGATATACGATAATATGAAATAATGTAAGTTTTGTAATATTTTGACTATGTAAGAGCACTTCTAGACATTGGTCTAGCTTGCTTTTATATTAATGGGAGTACCCGTATAGAAAACAGGCATTCAAAATTTTCCATTTAGGATAGTGAATTGCTTAACATACCTGCCGTAAAAACGGCTTGAAAGATCAAGAAGGCACCAGTTACTCCTAACATGTTGACTGTACTGTGACCACTGGTGGGTGACTGAACTATTTATACCAATAGACTTGATACTCTATCATTCATAATCAATTAAATCGTTTAAATCACAGCTCTATCAATATTATATTCAAAGCAGCCGTCTTGAGACGTCAGCTCATTTAAGAGATAATGTTTGACATGATTATACCTAGTTTTGTTGGTGTAATTTCAGAGAGAGAGTATAATATCAACTATGACATCGTTTACTAAATTTTCAAATGCAAATTAATTCTAGAAATGATTGCGTGGGAGAGCCACGCTTCGGCATGAATGGGCCGGCTCGACCGGAGTGATACCACGGCCTCACAGAAAACCGGTGTAAAATAGCGCTTGCTCTGTGTTTCATCGAGTGAGTGAGGATACCGGAGGCCCATATCCCCAACCCCTCCCCTTATTCCCCAAAGGCTGGCAACGCACTTGTGACGCCTCTGGTGTTTCGGGTGTCCATGGGCGGCGGTAATCACTTACCATCAAGTCTGCTCGTTTGCCCCCTAGCCCATAAAAAAATGAAAATAAGCTTACATGGAAGATACATGCTTTAGAACACAATGTCTCGGTTCAACCGCAGTGATACTAGTTCATTACAGGAAACAGGTTTTAGCATTTCGTTCATTGTTTTACACAAAAAGGTGGTTATCGGAGATCAAACCTGCATTCCAGGAAGAGCACAAGGGACATACTTGCTAGTAAGGTTATACTCAACGATAATACCAAGACTAGCGTTCATTCACCATCATGGATTGCCATCTTCAAAATAAAGTTTGAAGGTCAGCAGACGGCAGCGTTCATTGAAAACTCAATTCATCAAGAAAATTATATCTAAAATTTGGATCGTAAAAAATATCGAGTTAATACATGATGAGCAAAATGTGGTTGAGAGAGTAAGAAATATGGAAGTTGAAGAATCTAAGATTATTTCTACTCTCTATTATTTAACAATAAAAGATAATATAGATTAATAACGTAAAATAGGATGGCCATAAAGGAACTAAGAAAGAAAATGACAATACCGCAAGCACTGTATACGTTTTCCGCTGCTATTTTTTAAATTTTAAAATTAAAAGCTTTTTAAAAACAAGCTTTTACTGGAATGCCTCGAGAAGAATCAAACGAGTCCAAACTCGATGATGTTGCGACGTTTCTTTGCAGAGTTCCTATGGCCTTGACCTTTCAACTCCCGCATTAGATCAGCTCCGTGTCATTATAATATTGTATTGTCACGCTGTACACAATTGCTTGCAAAATTTCAGCATAATCGGTTGAAGATATCTGCTTCAAATTGAGTTGCAAGATTCCACCCGAACATACAAGCATACATACATACATTGCAAGTTAATAGAAAGCTTGTAATAAAAGGACATCTTCCAAAGTAGCAATATATTCTGTATCGTTAGGAACTCTGCAAACAAACATTCATGAAACCGAATGACAAATAATACTCAGACTCAGAACAATAATTTGTGAATCATACAAAGTGTTGTACCATATACAGATCGATTGCTCAACACCCAGCGGTGTAAGGTGTGAGTCAAATTAAGTTGATACTAAAAAAACATAACCCTCATTTCGCAGTCGGGTAATTAAACATACATGAAATCTTTAGTTATGTTGAAAAGCTGAAGAGCTTGTTAATGAAATATTAGTGTTGAGGATCCCATTTATTGAGGAAGACTGCTATTTAATATCCGAAGCACGTTAGGCACCGAACATTAGAGACCGAACCCGAACACCGAAACAATACAAGAAATATTATTGTTTTTGAGAGGAACAGACAAAGTTAAATCCATACTAAAATTTTAATTCGAAGCATTCTCTCTGACTGTTCTGTATGTTGCGGTTTCACAGTTAACCCATTAGGCCCAATGTCGAGATACTTTGATTCGTAAGAAAGTTCATTGGCTGTTCTGTGTCACGATAACGGACATACACGCGAGCGGAACCGGGGGAAAAAAGTAGTAATTCATAAACAAATAAATTGTGATAAGAACTAGTAGCTAACCCCTAATAATCTGGGCATTGATAAAGTTTAGGAGATGATTGTGATAAAAAATTAAATCAGAACACGCTTTAAATCGTAATCTTGGGCGAGGCGAGCCACGTGTCGCTGTTACGTTACGTCATATAAAAACAGTCCGTTTTAATTTTTGGACTTTACTGCTAAAGAAATGATTTTCATATTTATCATGCCCAATGATGCAGAAGCATCACTAGGCCGCCATGGTGCGGGTCACCATGCTGCATTGTTGCATTATCTGCATTAGCAATGAGTATGGTGACCACTACTCTTGGATTCTGCTTATGCTTTCCATCAGGCAGAGTAGCATCATTTTGGCAGGGCCAAACATAAAAAAAATTTACCCTGCGGTATGAAATTTTATGAACAGTAAAATCGAGCGGTAACTGATAGTGAGGCGTTACGCTGCAGCGCTCTGTCAATAGTTATGTCGCTTAATGAACTATTAAATCAAACAACGCTATACTATTAGGGTAAATTATCGCGAACAAACTGACGTAAGCGCAGAGGATATCATGGCACATACACGTTCCGTTCAACGTGGTATAATTGCGCAACTTACAAAAGCGAAGAAGCACGTGGCGCAACGAAAACTCCAGTCATGCGTCGAACCTGACACACACACTTTTTCATAATATGTATTTGGTGTAGGAGTCAAGGTTGCAGACGTTTCACCTGATGGTTAGTGACTACCAACGCCAACGAACACCTGCAGCCCAAAAGTCATCCATAGTTGTTGTTCTATGAGACTATTTTACGTTCTAGCAAAAAAAGAATGAATGAAATCGGACTATGTGTTATTGAATTACAACTAAGTTCATATTTTGACTTTCATCCCCTCTCTCGTGCTGAATTTCGGTGCCAAGTTTCATTTGAATCCGTTCAGTAGTTTAGATAAGATACTATAATAGAAGATACAGACAGACAGACAAAAATGAAAAAAAATACAGCTTTGTCTTCAGTATCGATTACAGAGAGCCCTCAAAAAAAAAAATTCAAAATATCTTTAATGTACTGAATTGGACCTGTTACATTTTTAGGGTTCCGTGCCAAGGCAAAAAACGGAACCCTTATTGATTCGTCATGTCTGTTTGTCTGTCTGTCTGTCTGTCCGTCTGTCCGTCCGTATGTCACAGCCACTTTTTTCCGAAACTATAATACTTATAATGTTGAAACTTGATAAGTAGATGTATTCTGTGAACCGCATTAAGATTTTCACACAAAAATAGAAAAAAATCCCCATACTTAGAACTGAAACTCAAAAATTTTTTTTTCATCAAACCCACCCGTGTGTAGGATATGGATAGGTCTTCGAAAATGATATTGAGGTTTCTAATATCTTTTTTTTTAACCGAATAGTTTGCGCGAGAGACACTTCCAAAGTGGTAAAATGTGTGTCCCCCCCTGTAACTTCTAAAATAAGATCATGATAAATCTAAAAAAATATATGATGTACATTACCATGCAAACTTCCACCGAAAATTGGTTTGAACGAAATCTAGTAAGTAGTTTTTTTTAATACGTATTAAATCGTAAACTGCAATTTACCTTTCATTCACTCAACACAAATATAAAAAAAAAAATTATGTTACTTGCTGCTGCGAGTCCGACTCGCACTTGGCCGCTTTTTATTATAAGTATAGATTTATATTTTTAATGTGCTAGCTTTTACTCGCCGGTCCGTCCTGAGGATTCAGAAATTGCTTGTTCAAGATGATTTCATCGGTTTTGTAGCCATCTGATCAAGCTATATTTTAAAGACTACATTTTTGACGTTATATAAGATAAATTAAAATACTGTTTGAAATACTCGTGCAAAAGCGAACGAGGCTATTAAAGATAATAATGAAATTGATGAGCGGAAAGTTGTAACTAATCAAGAATTGATATCTCTTACAGACATCAGGTACAACGTTGTTTTGAGAATACGTGCGAACAATATCGTTATTCTTCCATAGATATGGACTACATGTGCTTAATTACATACGAGTACATATATTTTCTATTGTAACCATATTTATACAACTATGTCATCGGTGCAGGATAATATATTTATAGATAACTAGCGGTGCCCGCTACTTCGCACACGTGACATTTTGCATTTTCAAGTTATTTTTAATTTCTCACCGTTTGCCGTCAACCTTCCCGAGACTACGAAAAACATTTCAAAACCAAAATCAGCTAAATCAACCCAGCCGTTCTTGAGTTTTTTTTGCATGGAATAGGCGGGCGAACGAGCAGACGTATCGCCTGATGGTAAGCGATTATCGCCACCCATGGACACCTGCAACACCAGAGGCGTCACAAGTGCGTTGCCGGCCTTTGGAGGATGGGGGGGATGGAGGCGGGGGATATCTTCAACCAATTTTGCTGAAATTTTGCAAGCTTATGTATACAGCGTGACAATACAATATTATAATGACATGGAGCTGATCTGATGCTGGAGCTGGAAGGTGGCCATAGGAACTCAGTAAAGAAACGTCGCAACATCATCGAGTTTGGACTCGTTTGATTCGTCTCGAGGCATTCCAGTAAAAGCTTGTTTCTAAAAAGCTTTTTAATTTAATTTAATTTTCCTTTAGCTTTCTGTACTGCCTTAGTTTTCATACTCCTTTTGAATAATTTTCGTAAAAATGGTTACAAAGTATTTGCTTCACGTATTAATCTATACAATATTTAGATACTAGCTGTTGCCCGCGGCTCCGCCCGCGTGTGTGTCGGTTATCGTAGCAAATAGTAGCCTATGTATTATTCTGATGTATAAGTTATAATATATTACTGTAAAGTTTAATCCAAATCCGTTCAGTAGTTTTTGCGTGCAAGAGTAATAAACATACACACTTACAAATATTAGTGTTATTGATGACAAAAACGGTAAAATTCTCATGTTTTGCATTTTATTTTCAATTAAATCGTAAATCTAAGAAAAAAAATAACAAAAAAGCATTATATGAATACATACAGACATCGTTTTGTTAGTTATAGCTGTGCCCGTGACTTCGTCCGCGTGGATCTACTTTTACAACAATGTTTTTCTTTAAACTATACACTATTAAACCACAATTTAATAGATATATATGACGCTGCCTTTTAAAAATTTATTTATGACCGTAAAGTTTATTTTGCATCGTTTCTAACATAAAATGTTATTTAATATAAAAAAACACAATTCGCCGGTACCGCAACCTGTTATTATTTGAGCATCTATTATGTTTTGTTGTAATTGTGTGACTTTTAGTCGGGTTCCGTTGCATAGTTGTGGTGGTCTTAAATTTCGGAGTAGAATAATCGGAATACCTATTTTTAAATGGATTTCATGAGATGGAAGATATTTAAAGAATTTAAAAATTCTATCGGAGAGTTTGTGGCTTCTTGTTGATCAAGCATTCTGTTTATAGAAAAGTATATGTTCAGTCCTCCCACCAATGGAGCGATCACTTTGTGATACTTGTAATACCTATAGGACCCATGAGTACAAGCATTAACTCGCTACTAGTCCATTGGCAAGAAGAATGAACCACGGCGATCTACCGTGTTCTTAATCTAAACTAAAATCATCAAGCACTTACTGGAGTTGTGTGGCTTCAGTGTTCTCGGCGTTCCAAGAGATCTCTTGGGTAGGTTTCTTCTCTGCGTCGTCACACAAACTTGCTCCAAGTGCTGTATATCTTTCAAGGTATTCGAATTACAATAAACTCGTATCAGCTATCACGGATATTCGAATTACAACTCACTCGCTTCAGCTATCGCGGATCGCGGACCTACAAAACTCGCGAGTCCTTACCAGACCTAACAAAACGGTAAATCACTAAAGGGACCGGGTCGATAGACAACTAGCTCAATATCAATTAATTACGGTTCTCAAAACAACAATCGTCGACCGTTCACAACACGCGTCTTTCTAGTACTCTCTTAACCTCAAACGTCAAAACGTCAAACACGAAAAAAATGACAATCGAAAAATGTTGCCATTACAATGACGTTCGAAATCCAACAGTATATCTTAGTCTCGCCTTGTATATTTGACAATATATTGCTATTTATATCAGATGCTTGGTCATTGCGAGGGGTTAAAATGGATCTTTCGCCTAACCAATTATTGTCCCTTTCAAATAGTTCTGAAAGGTCGCCATAAACAGATTTTATTAGATCTTGCTGTGATTGCACTCTGCAACATAAGGCAGGTGATAAAATAACTGTTCCTCCGGGTGCATCTAAAAACCAAACTGTTTCCATATTATTTTGAACACTTTCACAGACACGGTCATATATTGAACGTTCTTCTGGAGTCATAATGGAGACCCCATTTTCTAAAACTGCCAGCAGATCCACTGAATTATAACTAATCTCTGCGAAGTATTCTCTATTAGTGCGCTCTCCAATTGAGTTTGGTGTCGGTATACCATATTCACTGAGTGATTTACCGGTTACTGCTGTTAACTCTGATGTTAGAATAGCTAATAAATCACTGATTTATGGCAAATTCAAGGGAATTGTCATTTGTTGCACCTTCATTATTATGAGATATATTTTGAAGGAAATCCTCCGCAAGCTTTTCCTTATATTTTTGCTATAATTGTGCAGCATCTGACAAATTACAAAATGCCATTAAAGTGACAAATAAATGGCGTAAGCGTCGTGGATTATCACTAATACAGGACTCACTCTCGGAATAAAACTTGTCGTTCACGGTCAACTGTAAGACGTAGCTCATGTTGAGTAGAGGTTTCAGATGCCCGTGATCTAGCTCTTCTTTCCCTAACAGAAGATAATCGCATCTCTCTCTCAGAACTGCTTCCACGTGGTCGTGCAGTTGCATTATTAACTCTCATAGAGTTTAAACGATGCGTTCTTTCGTCTAACGATCCCTGAGAACTCGCATCTCTCATCCTTTTGGCATTTCTCGAATTTCGAGATAAAGAAGACCATTTTTTAGGTGTTATCGTAGGTGGAATGAAAGGAACCTATTAAGATAAATACACAAAAAGAAAGAATATATATCTTCGGAATAAAAAATAAGATAAAAACACAAAAAGAAAAAATGTATACTTACTTAATTGGAATTTATACTTAACTTTACAACGTTTAACTTAATAACTATATATTTAGAAAAGAAGGAGAAACAAACAAAAACACTAAACAAACTAATTATATTATTATCTAATACCTACTTTAAATTTATATCTAAAAACTATGTATCTATGTATTTTTAAAATTTAAAGCGCGCTTATTCCGAGAAGAGTCAATAAGAACCACGTCCGTTCGCATTAAGAGTGACAATGTGAGTGAGTGAAGTCGGCGCGTGGGCGCCCCCGCCTTTTTAGGGTTCCGTGCCAAAGGCAAAAAACGGAACCCTTATAGATTCGTCATGTCTGTCTGTCTGTCCGTCCGTCTGTCTGTCTGTCCGTCGGTATGTCACAGCCACTTTATTCCGAAACTATAAGAACTATACTGTTGAAACTTAAGTAAGGTAAGTATGGTATGTATTCTGTGAACCGCATTAAGATTTTTACACAAAAATAGAAAAAAAAAACAATCAATTTATGGGGTCCCCATACATAGAACTGAAACTCAAAAATGTTTTTGTCATCAAACCCCTACGTGGGGGTATCTATGGATAGGTCTTCAAAAATGATATTGAGGTTTCTAATATCATTTTCTTCTAAACTGAATAGTTTGTGCAAGAGACACTTCCAAAGTGGTAAAATGTTTGTGTCCCCCCCTGTAACTTCTAAAATAAGAGAATGATAAAACTAAAAAAAATATATGATGTACATTACCATGTAAACTTCCACCGAAAATTGGTTTGAACGAAATCTAGTAAGTAGTTTTTTTTTAATACGTCATAAATCGTAAACTGCAATATACCTTTCATTCAATCAACACAAATATAAAAATTGAAAATATAAATTATATTATGTTACTTACTGCTGCGAAACCCTTCATGGGCGAGTCCGACTCGCACGTGGTCGCTTTTTATAGATGCAGCGGATGGCCGTTTCGCGCGTTAAACAAAATTCAACCGTACAGCCGTGCCCATACCGGCGCGGCGAGATTTGGAAAGTTTTATTTCATCTATATCTTGTGTGTTTATAAACCGATTCCTATTTTTTTATATTCTATATTTTTTTTGTATAAAATAGACATTAAAGTGTACTTTTTGAATGTCTATGTGAAATACAATATATTTATGTATTTAATACACTTTGAAGAAATGCCTAACGATTACACACGTTATTGTGGCTAATTTATAAAAGATAGATAGGTACATACTATAGAGGACTTTTTTGTAGATCTTTCGAAGACCATCATCTTTGTGATACATACTTTTGGTGTATGATCAACGTATGCAAGAATAAGAGCTCGAAAGCGCATTTTCATTCGACTTGCTTCAAATTTATCGTCACTGCTCAGCTCCTATGTGTCTTAGCATTATGATATATAGCCTATAACCTGCCCAAGAGTATGGACTACAATCTTACCAAGTTTGGTTAAAATCCCTTCAGTAGTTTTTGACCCATGCGTGCATATACAGACAGACAGACAGACCGACAGACAGACAGACAGACAAAAAAATTACTGATTGCATTTTTGGCATCAGTATCGATCACCATTCATCCTCCAATATTAATTTTGAACATATATTCAATGTACAGAATTGACCTCTCTACAGTTTTATTATAAGTATATAGATATAAGTATAGATTATATCTATACTAATATCATAAAGCTGCAGAGTTTGTTTGTTTGTTTGTTTGAACGCGCTAATCTCAGGAACTACTGGTCCGATTTGAAAAATTCTTTCAGTGTTCGATAGTCCATTTATCGAGGAAGGCTATAGGCTATATTTAATTTTCAAAAAAATTTGAGATCCGTAAGAAAATTGCTATTTCCAACGTGTGGTTGGAAATAGGTGTGAAAACTAACCCAAGGTGTGAAATCGAAAACCTATTTTTGCGTGCGCTCCAAAAAGTATTGACAATAGAACAAAATAATGTATTACGGGTTTGTAGGTCCCATTAACATCTACAAAAAAGCCCGCGAGAGCATATATCTAACTATCATGGTTTAGTCACAATAACCGCTTTTGTGTTCAAAAAAATTATTAATTCATCTGAAGAAAGAAACTACGTTAAATGTGTATCGTAATATTAATCCTTATCCAAATAAAGCATTATGTTATTAAGGGTATTTATGTAGAAGTAAAATACTTTTTATTTCATCCCATTCGGACATTTAGTTTAGAAGTTATCACGGAATAAGACGCTAAGAGTTTGTACCTAATAATGAGCTATTTGCCAAAGACTTTTTATCAACATAATACTCTTGCAACTTTTTAGTGGGTAAAAAATTCAATTCCCGAGAAGCAGTACAAAATGCCTTTGAAGAGTTTGTTGCCTCCCGTCCAGCTGATTTTTACAAGAAGGGCATCAATAAACTGCCAATGCGTTGGCAAAGATGCGTCGATTGCATGGGTGATTACTTCGAATATCAGAAATAAAAAAGTTTGAAAAAATAAGTACTTTCACTTATTGCATACAAAACGGCAATTTCATAGGTAAAGACCTATTATAATGTACAAAGGGCGGCCTTATTGCCGAAAGCAATCTCTTTCAGGCAACCTTAGGATGGATCAAAATGTATCGGAGAGACAGTAGTTGACGGTGCGAAGAGTTTTGAAAATTTATATTTTTTTATGAATATAACTAGAAACACATGTATATCTCCATACATGCACATACCATGTGTCCCAAAATTCAACGATAAGCGGGCGCCAAAAGGTAGACCTGCTCATGAGTACATAAGGAAAAAAAAATATACCTAGTTTTTTTTTAGTTACAAGAAAAATTTAGAATTTCTTTGAAAATTCGTTCATTCTTTAATTTTTTTTATTTATTTATTACGTAGTGGTGTCCATACTTTTTTTTTACAAGACCATGAGTCAAAGTACACTAAGAGTAAAAATATTTCAAAATTGTAGGGAAAAAAATTATTTTGAACGTTTTTTGTGTAAAAACTGCGGGCAATTTGGTGTTTTTAAGAGTTGTGGTGAATAGTAGCAATATCATGAAAGGTATAAATTTTCAAAGAAATTCTAAAATTTTCTTGTAACTAAAAAAAAAGCTAGGTATATTTATTTATTTTTTCCTTATGTACTCATTAGCAGGTCTACCTTTAGGCGCCCGCTTATCGTTGAATTTTGGGACACCCTGTATACACACATATACATATATATAATCACGCATAGATAAAACATACATAGACACATACATACATACATAAATACACACACATACATGTATACATACTAATAACTATAACTACTCAATTATACTAATATTACTATGTATATACATATTGGTAACTGACTCAGTTATGACGTATAAAATTCCTGAACCATTTTCTTAATCAATCAATATATAAAGCTGAAGAGTTTGTTTGTTTGTTTGAACGCGCTAATCTCAGGAACTACTGGTCCAATTTGAAAAAATCTTTCAGTGTTAGATAGCCCACTTATCGAGGAAGGCTATATATCATCACGCTAAGACCAATAGGAACGGAGCGCCAATGAAGAATGTTTCAAAAAACGGGGGAAAATTATCTCGCTACGGGCAATAGGAGACGCAAACGACGTTGCGTGGGTCAGCTAGTTATATATATTATTAATATTATAAAACTGAATAGTTTGTTTGTTTGTATGAACGCGCTAACCTCAAGAACCGCTTGTCCAATTTGAAAAATTCTTTCAGTATTGGATAGTATATTTCTCGAGAAAGGCTATAGGCTATATATCATCACGCTAAGACCAATAGAAGCGGAGCACCAATGAAGAATATTACAAAAACGGGGGATTTATTTTACGCTACGGGCAATAGGAGACGCAAACGAGATTGCGTGGGTCAGCTAGTGAATAGATATTGTGTACCAAGCCGTTTTAGCTATTATGTCGTTGAATTTCAGAATAAGGTCCACAGGTGTATGTGTTTTGATTTTTTTACCCAAAACAATGAATTTTTGTATTAATATCTAGGAATGGACTTTTTCTGAGATTTTTTATCCAAAGCGTTTTTTTTTATTCAGAAATCATGCACCTGGTTTCATTATATTTAATGAAATGAAATGAAACGAAATGAAATCATTTATTCTGCAATTACGTTACATGAACACTTTTGCAAGTTAAACTTCTTTTTTGAGCAGATGAGTTCGGCCTTTCCTAACTGGACTAGCCCTGAGAAGAAAGGACGAAACAAACTCAGGGATCACCGTCTCTTTTAAAGTCCAGACAATATGCAAAAGACATTATTTCAATAAAAGAAATACGATAATTACAATTTGAGTCACAATTACAATAATCAGTAAAGATAATAATTTAAAAAAATGTCAACAATAGCAATAATTTAAAATGAATTTCTTTCAAACTATAAATTATCGTCACATCAAAATAAATTTAAACATTCAAAATAAACAGCATGTGCAGAATGGGCAGCTCAATCCTAGGCGGTTTTATCATCAAGATATTCTGCTATGGTATAATACCCCTTTGCGGATAACTTAGATTTTATGGTATTCTTGAATTTCTCTAATGGCAAATTCCTAATATCAATAGGGAGTTTATGTAAAAGCGTATACATTGTCCCATGAACGAGTTGCCTACTCTGTGGAGACGAGTGACGTGAACACTAAGATTATGTTTGTTTCTGGTATTTACAGAATGAACATCACTGATTTTAGGAAACTTTGATATATTTTTTTGAACATAAACAAAATTTTCGTATATAGTCAGTATATTTAGTCAGATAGTTATATGTAGTCAGAATATTTATCTCTTTAAATTTGGAACGGAGAGAAACTCGAGGGCCTAATTATATATATAATATCTGCACAGATACCCCAGAGTAGGATACCGTAACTCATTATACTATGAAAGTAACTGAAGTAAACTATTCTAGCTGTATCAACATCAGTTAAATGTCAAATCTTTTTTACAGCAAAAGCCGCTGAGCTTAGCCTACCGGATAGTTTTTCTATTTGGGGACCCCATTGTAACTTAGCGTCAATAGTAATACCTAAGAATACAGTAGATTCCACAGGATCCAACTCTAGTCCATTCAATCGAACATTGGTTGTAACATGCCTAACGTTTGGTGTAGAGAATTTAATGAATTTAGTTTTCTTCTCATTAAGGAGAAGGTTATTTGTATTAAACCAATGTACCACTTTCAAGAGTGCACTGTTGACTTCAGTAAAACTGACAAGTTGGCGCCTAACTTTAAAAATTAAGGATGTGTCATCCGCGAACAATATAATCTCATGATTGTCACTTACATAATAAGCTAGATCATTTATATATATGAGAAACAGAAATGGCCCTAGAATGGAACCCTGTGGGACACCCATTGTTACCGGGGATCCCGAAGATGTTTTACCATTAATATCAACTTTTTGAACTCTTTTATTCAAATACGACGTTACAGTATTTACAGCATTATTCATTATTCCGTAGTGCTGTAGCTTCCTAATGAGTGTAGGATGATGGACACAATCGAAAGCCTTAGACAAGTCACAGAAAATACCAAACGCATCCTGTGAATCCTCCCAGGCACCATATATGTGTTTAAGCAATTCCACGCCCGCGTCCGTAGTTGAACGACCTTTAGTAAAACCAAATTGCTTTTGATGAAGCAAGTTGTTCTTAATAAAATGTTGTAACATTTGGTTTAAAAGCAATTTTTCAAAATTTTTACTCAATGTTGGAAGTATTGAGATAGGTCGGAAGTTAGATGGATCTGAACTACTACCAGATTTGAACAATGGAATAACTTTACTTTGTTTCATCAGATCAGGAAACACACCAGATGCGATACAAGAATTGAAAACAGTTGCTAAATATGGAGATATCATATCAATAATTGCAGATATAGTATGCACTGAATGTCCCCATAAATCAGTTGTTTTCTTTACATTTATACTTTTAAAAGCCTTGATACCATCATTTATACTAACAGCTGAAAATTCAAAGTCGTTTCACACCGGTTTATACTATTTTCTAATAAAAAACAAGCGGAGAAAGAGGATGAGAGTTTTGGTTGTTCGAATAGGAACTTTGGTAAAAAAATGTTCAATCTCAGTCGTAACCTCGACATCCGCTTTTATATCTACATTATTAATTTTTAAATGGAAGTCACGATTTCGTACAATGGACCTTCCGGTTTCGGCGTTTATAATCTCCCATGTGGTTTTTATTTTATTGCCAGATGATTTTATTTTATTTTTTAAATATAGGGATTTGCCAACATAACAGGTGCGTTTAAACGTCTTTGAATAATTTCTGACATATTCTATAAAATCTAAGTTATGATTATATGTTTTTTCATAATACAACTCATATAGCCGTTGTCGACTTTTATAGATGCCTACAGTGGCCCATTCATTGAATACTACACGAACACTAATCGTTAGTGTTTTTGATGTAAAAATTAATTTAAATTCATTATTAATCATATTAAATAACAAAGCGAAAGCTTGATTAGGGTCACTATCATAGGGCAATCTTAACAACTTATCCGCCATATTATTCCTGAACAGGCTCATGCGGCTCTCCGTAATCGGAACGTAACTAATACGCTTCCTTTGAACCTCTGGTTTTGTTCGAGTAAAAGTAACGAAGTGCCCGCAATGATCTGAATCTAGCTCACTTACAATACACCTATTAATTGGTTTCACATTTGTAAAAATATTATCAATACAAGTGGCACTACTGGCTGTAATACGTGTGGGTTCAAAGAAAGTAATCGAGTGAAAGTAATTATTGTTTAATTGCTATTGCCATATTGAAATAAATCAACAATAAATCAGTATTTAAAGGTACCTTAAAGAAAAAAAACGAAAATGTGAATTTATTAATTTATTGTCTTATTAATAGTCAGTATCATATTATCCTTGAGAAAAGGGGGAGAATGCTCTAGTGCGTAAGAAGAAGATACCGGATCGTCTGAAAGAAGAAAGACATCTGTTAGACCTTGAACTTCCTTATTGGCAGTTTTAATTACAAGTATGGCTTTGACTACTGTACCCATAGCTTATCGTAACAATTTTCTTCTTAATTTCACATCCGATTTCGATTTCACAGTTTTTATTTTTGAATTGATTATATAATAGCCTATGATTTCAGAGGTTAATAAATCTATGCAAGCGATTTTCAAAATATAAAAAAGTGATCTAATTGTTTTGTACTTCACATACCCGGTTTTTGGTAAAATGCCACCCATGTTCAGGGTTTCTGCAAGTTGACAATTGCCAGCGATAGCAGCATGAACGGTTGGACACCTTCTGCCCTGGAAACCACCAGACCGCATAGATTCAGCGATGTATCGGAAAGACCTGAAAGAACAGAAATTCATTGAGGACTATTGTTTGCTATGTCTATGTTTCTGGAAATAGAATACACTTTATGCGGAACCCAAATATTTTTCCCAAAGTAAAAGTTACTCAAAGATCAGCTATTCAATGGAATTTGGAAATTGGAAGTGGAATATATGGGTTTTCTCAACTTGATTGCTATCATGGTCTTATAAGAAACTGGTGTTATCAAATCTTTCGATCAGTCTTCAACAATGAGAGCGAGGTCATCGGAGACCTAACCCATATCCTTCGCTAACTCTAGATGGCGAAGGAACTCACAGGGCCGAAATATGTTATATACTCTTGAGTCTCTATGGACGAAGGTCACGTACCTTCAGGTGATCTGCCTACTCATTTGCCACGTTTATAAAAAAAAAAAACTATGTATCATGTACTTACATCTCATGGTTGCAGAAGTTGGTAAGACATCCAGGCATCATTGTTCCCTGGTTAGGGTAAAAATCAACGTGCCCAAGAGGTCTCGTCATACCTGGGAAATGGGAAAATCTGTTAGAATGTTGTCTGTGTGACTGCTAGATTATAACACTGAACCCGCTAAGCCAAATTCGATGAATTTAAGTGCACAAAGTGAACTGGCGAAGGATATTGAATATTTATTTCAGGTGATAGCGTATATTTTATTTCTTAGTGAATTTCGTCTATTTATTTTATTTATTTATTTATTTATTATTGTCTAACTTCTTTCATTCCATGCCATTCGGTATGTTTGTCATCCAATCTTTCAAATTTATATATTAATACTATCATTCGAACAAAATTTAATAAATATCCGATAATCACCGGTCAAGTATTAAATTTTATCAATAGATGGTGTTGACGGTCTTTGATGGTCGAGTTCAGAAAATAATGATCCCATTCATCCATTTATCCATCCATCTATCCACCCACTAATCTATTATCTATTTAATAAGAAATATAAAGAATATGAGTTCGTACCAATGCTTGATATATCAGTGTGGATCACTTCTGTGTATAAACCATCATTCGGTTGGAAGACATCAGCATCGTTCCAGCGGTCAGCAGGATCGCAAGCTGGAAATAGAAATTATTAGAGTTAGAAAAGAACAAGCGGGTTCTAAGGAAGGTTAGAGATTCTTGCTTTTCACAATGCTTTAAGCCTTTATTGATAATATGTAACGTATTAATATATTGCCAAAAAGATACTATAAAATATACACAGATACATATAAAACAAATGATCGTCCTCATTGTACCACGCCTTTGTACATGACACTTCCTTGTATTTCTTTTATATATTTTTATGTTCTATGTGTACAATAAAGAATAAATACAAATACAATACTATTATTTGTCTTAGGTGTTAATTGGACCCATGTACTCTCGTTTAACACTCACGACCACAAATAACTACACGATCAACACAATCAAAAATATAACTCGAAGTAAAAGAAGAGAAAACAAGTCAAGAAACAGTGAATAGAGAAGTACTTACCAATGATGTAACTGGGGGACCCGTTCATATGTCTACCAAGGATACCAGCGCCATGACCTAGAATATAGAAAAAGATCATTAGAATCACAAATGAACTCAGTAGTTAGATTTTTATTCTTATTTGATTTTGATATTCATTCTATCACTTTCCACCTAAAAAGGAAAGAAAGAGAACGTCGCAGTGTTCAAATCGCACTAAAGATAGGAAACATTAAATAAGATAAATTGTGATAAAAGACTGATTGCAAAAAAGAATAATAATCCCTTGAAATCAATATCATGATTCCCTAACTAAACACTGCAGGTATTAATTCTTGCGATTATAGAACATGCATTAAAGTTTATAAGAAAAATAATATATGAATAGTTGAGGACCCAAAATTGATCCTTGAGGAACACCCCAGTATATCAGACTGAATAAAGAAAATAATCTCTTTTTAAATCTGTGAAGTCTTCAAATGATTTTTCAGATAACTTTTCAACCGTTTCACAATTTCTAAGATTAAATTCATAATAGTTTTAAAAGAAGAAACATCGTATTTATGCAGCCAGTGCATAAGAAAAATCTAACAAAAGCCTTAGGAAGCTCTCTTAGCAAAGCTTCTTAAGGTTTTTGTCTATAATGACAGTAGACATACCATATCTTTTACGAAATCCAGATTGAAAGTTCAGTCACAATTTGTTTGTTTCTAAGTAGTAAAAAAGTCACTGTCACACCAATAAACAATCACCGCCTCTGATTTCTTTATTTCTCGATACAATATGGATAATCTACGATTATTAATTAATCCATATTGATTAATTATTACTGATCTGATTTAGTATTTATTTACATCTAATAAATAACATCTCCTTATCACTTGTACATTTCTACTCACGCGTGCCTAAGTGTGACGTTATCAAAACAAATCAAAGTTTATTTATCTAATCTTAACACAGGTATTTTTTTTTTCCGTAGATAAAACCAATTAACAAAATAGATATTTATGCACTGTATTTGAGATTGGATGGTGGTCAAATTCGGTTGGTTATCATTGGGATATCATTGTGTACACTTTAATAGCATGACAAATTCAAATTAATACTGGAGCCCTACGAGTTGTTACGTAGTGTTTCAGTTTTACATTAAAGATGAAATGACTAGAAAGGCAACAAGTAGGAAAACGACGAATGACAAAAAACATGGAAGCAGAAAACCCTTTGGACCGATCACAAACTGTATTGCAAATGTAAGGAGATGAAGTAAGTTTTGCTGAATTACCTCCAACACTGTAGCCGACGATGGTGAATTGGTTGGGGGTAGAACCCGTCTGAGCCATCAGCCAGTTGACGAAACGGGCTCCAGCCCGAGCTGTAATAAAAATTACGTGTTATTTTACATGTCATAGAACTTAAATTGTTAATACTCAGTACTACATACTCGACTCATTAGAGAGCTTGGACTTTCAAGAATAAATAATTCGAGATATAGCAAACAGTTTGCGTAGCAGCGCTATTACGTACGTGAGTGGGACAGTATATATTGGAATCTGTTAAATGTGGAGGCTTATACTCTCTTGGAAGGAGGGGTGAGTCCAGAGACTCGTTCAAGGTGAAAGCATAAGACTGAAAGGTTGGTAATAAACCTGTACCTTTTGAGTTGTAGGTGTCCAAGGACGGAGTCGCTTGCCGGCAAGTGACTTGTCTGATATTTGCCATAAATACTATAAATGAATACTTATATTTCATATATAATTATATAGATTCTGAGTAATAGTATCAACTTACATGCAGCCTTAGCGCGAGGACCCCACATAGATCCAGCACTCCAATCCAGGACTATCACGTTGCAGTCATCTCCAGCCAAGAAAGCTGTTAAGAAAAATTTTGAATATTTATTTTATCAAAATTAATTTGGAAAACTTAGTGGGATAAATGTTTTCTTTTTCTAGTCATATAATGGATGCTCTTCTAGGTATGGGCTAGATTCAGAATATGTATCAAGACCTAGAGCGGTCTTCTGCGCATAACTTGAAGTATGAAAACCATACTCCTATTTCATACTGAGCTCAAGTACAGAGAATCAGTACGCTGAAGTGGAAGGGTCTAGTGACTGACGGTCGCTGGTCTAGTGACTGATGGAGTCGACATGTGTAAGTGTTTAAAAGGGGGGAAAATAAATGTCTTCATATCCATACGTATACATTCATAGATAGTTACCTGGAATCAATTCATTATTGAACCTGGATGTTGCAGATCCAGCAAAACCGTGTATCAACACGACTGTTCGCCTGTTGGGGCTGTAATTCGATGATCTTACGGAGGCAGCGTTGTTGATTTGCAAAACTTGTCCCACTATGGGGTTTGTCCTAAAACAACACACAACCATTATTTATTATAGTAGTATTCGTGATTGGAAGGCGAAGGAAGGAGAAATTAGATTAATAGATATATGATCATGACTAGCTTCAGCATTGTCTTGAAAGAGTCATACTTATGCTCAAATGTGCTGGGCTGGACTGAGTGATGCTTAGCATAGTAGCATATTAACCCCCTCTACCTGTTTCATTGCAGTGGTGGGGATTGCAAGGATAGCAATAAACTTTTGACACTTAAGTTGCATGTTATCATGAAATTAAAGCGGTCGTCATCTGCTCGTACCATAGTATTCATAATAATTCTTAAAATCAACGAAGATCAGCTCACCTGGTAAACAGAAGGTATACGTTATCTTGATCAGGGTTAAATCTGGCAAGGCTTCTATAGTCACTGAGCTTCAACCAGTTGTCCACCAACTCCAAGTCTCCAGCATCAGTCTCCATGTAATCGTAACGGAGCCCTTCTGAAAACTGGCCCAGCACGGGATCGGTGGGAGCAGCTAAAAATATATAGATAAAGGTTATGTGTTGTTACGGCAAGTGGCTTAGTTTTCTATTCTCTTAAAATATAAAAGAGATACCTATACGAAAATTTTCAGGAACAGCCAGAAAAAGCTCTAAATTGAGAAAAGTTCATTTCAGAAATAGGGAGTTGAAAATTATCGTTTGGGGTCGAGATACTAAATTCATGAGATCTAAGTACTCGTGCTGTATATATATAAACTAATAGCTAAGCAACTAATCGACACTTCTCATGACTCTGAAGGAAACACTGAAGGTCGTGTTTTTTTTTTTTTTTTTTTTTATGTATGGCCCTCCAAAATGACTCTACTCTGCCTGATGGAAAGCATAAGTAGAATCCAAGAGTGGCGGCCACCATACTCACTGCGAATGCAGACAATGCAGTATGGCGACCCACACCATGGCGGCCACTAGGCTAGACTAGACTATGCTAGGCTAGACTAAAAGATGCAGAAGCATCACTAGATGCTTCTGCATCTTTTAGTCTAGTCAACAAGCATGGAACTTGTTGATTAGACTATTTGGGCCTCCGGTCTCGCACTCACCAACGAAACACGACAGCATGAACGCTGTCATTTTACGTTGATTTTCTGTGCGAGGGTAGTACCGCCCCGGTCGAGCCGGCCCATTCGTGCTGAAATCAGCGTGGCTCTACTACCTATCAAAATTATACCTTTTGTTTAACACAGAGAATTCTCATTCAACGTGGCAATGCTGCAAGTATTCTGTCAACGGTACTAGAAACGCAAAGGATTTTTTTTGTCTAGCTTACATTCTAGCTTTTATATTAATGGGAGTATCCGTGAAGAAAACAGGCATTTAAAATTTCCCATTTGGGATAGTGAAAAGCTTAACATACCTGCCGTAAAAACGGCTTGGAAGATCAAGAAGGCACCAGTTACTCCTAACATGTTGACTGTACTGTGACCACTGGTGGGTAACCGAACTATTTATACCAATAGACTTGATACCCTATCGTCCATAATCAATTAAATCACAGCTCTATCAATATTATATACAAAACAGCAGTATTGAGACGTCAGCTCATTTAAGAGATAATGTTTGACATTGATAATACCTTGTTTTGTTGGTGTTATTTCAGAGAAAGAGAGTATTAACTATCACATCGTTTGGTAAATTTTATTAGGATCAGTTAATAATAGAAATGAAATTAAATTCATATGGGAAAGTCATGCTTTGGGACAAATTCAACGGCTCTACCGGAGTGGTATTAGTTCATTATAGAAAACAGGTGATAGCAATTATTTCATTGCTTTAAACCAAATAATTAAGGTTACCGAAGACCAAACCCCTCCTCCCCTTGGTAGAGCCTCTATTCTGGGGAAAGCATTAGAGACATACTTGCTAGTGAGGTTATACTCAACGATATAACCAAGACTAGCGTTAATTGGTGACCCAATGTCATCAAAACTCAAAAAGTTAAATTAAATCTAAAACTTTGATCGTAAAAAATATCGAGTTGTTAATACATGATGAGCAAAAAATATTGGAGAGAGTAAGAAATATGGGAATAAATGAATTTATAATTAGAGAACAATAAAAGAGAAGACAGATAAATAACGTAAAAGAACATGGCCATAAAGGAACTAAGAAAGTAAATGACGAATATCTTAAGCACAGTATGTTTTCCTCTGCCATTTTTTGAATTTTTAAAATAAAGACAATTTACATAGTAGCAATATATTCTGTATCGTTAGGAACTCTGTCAAAAACATTCAGAAACTGAGACAAAGAACACTCAGACTTAAACAATCATTTCTGGATCATACAAAGTGTTGTACCATATGGAGATCGACGGCACAACACCCAGCTAAATAAGGAGCAGCTAGATGACAGCTCACACTACTGCACCGTCAGTGTAGTCAAATGAAATCGATACCATGTCAAATGTACATGAAATCTATACTTATGTTGAAAAGCTGAAGAGCTTGTTAATGAAATTTTTGTGTTGACGATCCTATTTGTCAAGGCTGTTTTATAGGGTATTAACCATCCCAAGCATAAATCAGGAACATTAGTGAACAATATATCAAAAACGAGAAATTTATTGTTTTTGAAAGGCACAAACGAAGTTGGGTGGGTCAGCTAATGTTTAATAATGGAAGTAAGTAATTATTATACTTTCACCACAGCCAAATCACTGCACCGATTACAATGAAATTTGTCGTCGAGGTACTTTGATTCTTAAGAAAGTGCATTGGCTGTTCTGTATCACGATAACGGACATACACGCGGGCGGAGCCGTGGGCAAAAGCTAGTAAATTATAAACAAATATATTGTGATAAGAACTAGTAGCCGACCCCTAATAATCTGGGCATTGATAAAGTTTAGGAGATGATTGTGATAAGAAGTTAAATCAGAACACGCTTTAAATCGTAATCTTGGGCGAGGCGAGCCACGTGTCGCTGTTACGTTACGTCACATAAAATCAGTACGTTTTCATTTTTGACTTTACTTCCTTTGCTTCATAAGAAGCGCGTGTGCCGTACGTTGCCTAAATTGAGAGTTTTACCAGCAGACAGTACCCGCTTCAGTGCGGGCAACCGTTGGTAGGGGTCCGGATGTGTTAATAACAGCAGTTCCCGGATCCCACCCTTCTCAGGCGCAGAGTGGCAGACGGTGTGGTTCTAGTCGGTTCGATTCTGACACACCACCCCGCCGCAAACCTCGGTGGGGTTCACATAAAAAAAAGTGGTTTAAGCGGTTGCCACGCCAGTTTCTACTGCGCCAAGTGTTGTGGGTTCAAATCCCACATGGGACAAAACTTTGTGTAATCTACAAATTGTTGTTCTGAGTCTGGGTGTTCTTTGTGTCCATTTCATGTGCGTTTGTTTTTTTTTTTTTTTATTTAAGCCGTTCTTCCTATACATTTTATGTTTTATTAATATACATTTTATTTTTAATTTTATTTGTTAGTATTATTAATATGTATCTTTATTACTGTGTTAGTTAAGTTATTTTCATGTATAGTCCCTTGTCGGGTATAGGCCTCCTCCAAGTCCTTCCATGTTCTCCCTTTCAACAGTATAATTTCGGAATTGTAATTAATAATATAATATAGTATCAGTGTTGGCCATATGTATGTCTTCATAGAGTAATTTAGGATTTGATTAGGACTTCTATTCTGGAAAAATCTATTAGTATATTATATTTCCTTGTTTTTCTTGGATGGTCATATTCTCCCGCGGTGATCAGCCGTGTTGGGAGATTGGACGTGGGTAGAGGGTCCAACTGTGGTTGCTATGCGATGTTATCTTCAAGTAGTTATTACTAGTGTCGTGTAGTTTTTTGTTTTTATTATGTAATCTTTCATGTTAGATACTTTGTTTTTCTTTGATGGTTGTCTAGTGTCCTTACTAACGAGTTTGCCACTATGGCTTGTTATCTCTGGTGATTCCGACAAGTTTCTCTTGTTTAGCTGGTTGCTCGTAGAGTTCTTATTATTTTGCAGTACTATAAGTTTATCGTATTTGATGAAGGCAGTATTGCCAGCTTCCTTTTCTTTCTGCAGTTGGACTTGTAGTTCTCTGCGCTTGTTGAGGACTTCTATGGGATAAACTTCCTTTATATAGTACTAACGACCCGCCCCGGCTTCGCACGGGTGGATTTCAGATGCCCCCGCCGACGACACGATTCGTGCATTTTAAATCTGTAATATCTTCGAATATACTCATTTAAATTAGATACTGTAAAGGGCCGTTTTGATCTATATTAAATGCACAATGTATCTAATTTACTTAATTGTATAAGGACTCATTCTGTATTACTTAAAATCACTTCGTAAATAAGCCATTATTTCTCGTAAAAAGAAAATAATAAAAAATGGTTGTTTTGGGTTATCCCTAAGAGATAGACATATACCGTCGCGGACTTTTTTGTAGTACTTTTTAAGGTGTAAAATACTGTAGTACATTATTTTTAATCGACTTCAAAAAAAGGAGGAGGTTTCTCAATTCGACCGTATATATATATATATGTCGGAGTGAGGGTATCCAAATAATAAAAGTGATACAAACATTTGCCACTATCGAACACTACGGAACACTCTATATAAAGCGGCGCGATCGGCAACAGGACACAGTTTCTCTTCAGATCTCGCGACGACCATATCTATTATTTGATTTGTGATTTATTGTATCTCTGTGTTTTATATTGTGTGTATGAGGCGATATTTATCAGTGGGGGAATTACTAGCCTAGGTGGCGAATTCCACAGGGCATCGCGGAGGGGTGAGCGTTGGAAAATTATCTCGCTACGGGCAATAGGAGACGCAAACGACGTTGCGTGGGTCAGCTAGTTATATATATTATTAATATTATAAAACTGAATAGTTTGTTTGTTTGTATGAACGCGCTAACCTCAAGAACCGCTTGTCCAATTTGAAAAATTCTTTCAGTATTGGATAGTATATTTATCGAGAAAGGCTATAGGCTATATATCATCACGCTAAGACCAATAGAAGCGGAGCACCAATGAAGAATATTACAAAAACGGGGGATTTATTTTACGCTACGGGCAATAGGAGACGCAAACGAGATTGCGTGGGTCAGCTAGTGAATAGATATTGTGTACCAAGCCGTTTTAGCTATTATGTCGTTGAATTTCAGAATAAGGTCCACAGGTGTATGTGTTTTGATTTTTTTACCCAAAACAATGAATTTTTGTATTAATATCTAGGAATGGACTTTTTCTGAGATTTTTTATCCAAAGCGTTTTTTTTTATTCAGAAATCATGCACCTGGTTTCATTATATTTAATGAAATGAAATGAAACGAAATGAAATCATTTATTCTGCAATTACGTTACATGAACACTTTTGCAAGTTAAACTTCTTTTTTGAGCAGATGAGTTCGGCCTTTCCTAACTGGACTAGCCCTGAGAAGAAAGGACGAAACAGACTCAGGGATCACCGTCTCTTTTAAAGTCCAGACAATATGCAAAAGACATTATTTCAATAAAAGAAATACGATAATTACAATTTGAGTCACAATTACAATAATCAGTAAAGATAATAATTTAAAAAAATGTCAACAATACCAATAATTTAAAATGAATTTCTTTCAAACTATAAATTATCGTCACATCAAAATAAATTTAAACATTCAAAATAAACAGCATGTGCAGAATGGGCAGCTCAATCCCAGGCGGTTTTATCATCAAGATATTCTGCTATGGTATAATACCCCTTTGCGGATAACTTAGATTTTATGGTATTCTTGAATTTCTCTAATGGCAAATTCCTAATATCAATAGGGAGTTTATGTAAAAGCGTATACATTGTCCTATGAACGAGTTGCCTACTCTGTGGAGACGAGTGACGTGAACACTAAGATTATGTTTGTTTCTGGTATTTACAGAATGAACATCACTGATTTTAGGAAACTTTGATATATTTTTTTGAACATAAACAAAATTTTCGTATATAGTCAGTATATTTAGTCAGATAGTTATATGTAGTCAGAATATTTATCTCTTTAAATTTGGAACGGAGAGAAACTCGAGGGCCTAATTATATATATAATATCTGCACAGATACCCCAGAGTAGGATACCGTAACTCATTATACTATGAAAGTAACTGAAGTAAACTATTCTAGCTGTATCAACATCAGTTAAATGTCAAATCTTTTTTACAGCAAAAGCCGCTGAGCTTAGCCTACCGGATAGTTTTTCTATTTGGGGACCCCATTGTAACTTAGCGTCAATAGTAATACCTAAAAATACAGTAGATTCCACAGGATCCAACTCTAGTCCATTCAATCGAACATTGGTTGTAACATGCCTAACGTTTGGTGTAGAGAATTTAATGAATTTAGTTTTCTTCTCATTAAGGAGAAGGTTATTTGTATTAAACCAATGTACCACTTTCAAGAGTGCACTGTTGACTTCAGTAAAACTGACAAGTTGGCGCCTAACTTTAAAAATTAAGGATGTGTCATCCGCGAACAATATAATCTCATGATTGTCACTTACATAATAAGCTAGATCATTTATATATATGAGAAACAGAAATGGCCCTAGAATGGAACCCTGTGGGACACCCATTGTTACCGGGGATCCCGAAGATGTTTTACCATTAATATCAACTTTTTGAACTCTTTTATTCAAATACGACGTTACAGTATTTACAGCATTATTCATTATTCCGTAGTGCTGTAGCTTCCTAATGAGTGTAGGATGATGGACACAATCGAAAGCCTTAGACAAGTCACAGAAAATACCAAACGCATCCTGTGAATCCTCCCAGGCACCATATATGTGTTTAAGCAATTCCACGCCCGCGTCCGTAGTTGAACGACCTTTAGTAAAACCAAATTGCTTTTGATGAAGCAAGTTGTTCTTAATAAAATGTTGTAACATTTGGTTTAAAAGCAATTTTTCAAAATTTTTACTCAATGTTGGAAGTATTGAGATAGGTCGGAAGTTAGATGGATCTGAACTACTACCAGATTTGAACAATGGAATAACTTTACTTTGTTTCATCAGATCAGGAAACACACCAGATGCGATACAAGAATTGAAAACAGTTGCTAAATATGGAGATATCATATCAATAATTGCAGATATAGTATGCACTGAATGTCCCCATAAATCAGTTGTTTTCTTTACATTTATACTTTTAAAAGCCTTGATACCATCATTTATACTAACAGCTGAAAATTCAAAGTCGTTTCACACCGGTTTATACTATTTTCTAATAAAAAACAAGCGGAGAAAGAGGATGAGAGTTTTGGTTGTTCGAATAGGAACTTTGGTAAAAAAATGTTCAATCTCAGTCGTAACCTCGACATCCGCTTTTATATCTACATTATTAATTTTTAAATGGAAGTCACGATTTCGTACAATGGACCTTCCGGTTTCGGCGTTTATAATCTCCCATGTGGTTTTTATTTTATTGCCAGATGATTTTATTTTATTTTTTAAATATAGGGATTTGCCAACATAACAGGTGCGTTTAAACGTCTTTGAATAATTTCTGACATATTCTATAAAATCTAAGTTATGATTATATGTTTTTTCATAATACAACTCATATAGCCGTTGTCGACTTTTATAGATGCCTACAGTGGCCCATTCATTGAATACTACACGAACACTAATCGTTAGTGTTTTTGATGTAAAAATTAATTTAAATTCATTATTAATCATATTAAATAACAAAGCGAAAGCTTGATTAGGGTCACTATCATAGGGCAATCTTAACAACTTATCCGCCATATTATTCCTGAACAGGCTCATGCGGCTCTCCGTAATCGGAACGTAACTAATACGCTTCCTTTGAACCTCTGGTTTTGTTCGAGTAAAAGTAACGAAGTGCCCGCAATGATCTGAATCTAGCTCACTTACAATACACCTATTAATTGGTTTCACATTTGTAAAAATATTATCAATACAAGTGGCACTACTGGCTGTAATACGTGTGGGTTCAAAGAAAGTAATCGAGTGAAAGTAATTATTGTTTAATTGCTATTGCCATATTGAAATAAATCAACAATAAATCAGTATTTAAAGGTACCTTAAAGAAAAAAAACGAAAATGTGAATTTATTAATTTATTGTCTTATTAATAGTCAGTATCATATTATCCTTGAGAAAAGGGGGAGAATGCTCTAGTGCGTAAGAAGAAGATACCGGATCGTCTGAAAGAAGAAAGACATCTGTTAGACCTTGAACTTCCTTATTGGCAGTTTTAATTACAAGTATGGCTTTGACTACTGTACCCATAGCTTATCGTAACAATTTTCTTCTTAATTTCACATCCGATTTCGATTTCACAGTTTTTATTTTTGAATTGATTATATAATAGCCTATGATTTCAGAGGTTAATAAATCTATGCAAGCGATTTTCAAAATATAAAAAAGTGATCTAATTGTTTTGTACTTCACATACCCGGTTTTTGGTAAAATGCCACCCATGTTCAGGGTTTCTGCAAGTTGACAATTGCCAGCGATAGCAGCATGAACGGTTGGACACCTTCTGCCCTGGAAACCACCAGACCGCATAGATTCAGCGATGTATCGGAAAGACCTGAAAGAACAGAAATTCATTGAGGACTATTGTTTGCTATGTCTATGTTTCTGGAAATAGAATACACTTTATGCGGAACCCAAATATTTTTCCCAAAGTAAAAGTTACTCAAAGATCAGCTATTCAATGGAATTTGGAAATTGGAAGTGGAATATATGGGTTTTCTCAACTTGATTGCTATCATGGTCTTATAAGAAACTGGTGTTATCAAATCTTTCGATCAGTCTTCAACAATGAGAGCGAGGTCATCGGAGACCTAACCCATATCCTTCGCTAACTCTAGATGGCGAAGGAACTCACAGGGCCGAAATATGTTATATACTCTTGAGTCTCTATGGACGAAGGTCACGTACCTTCAGGTGATCTGCCTACTCATTTGCCACGTTTATAAAAAAAAAACTATGTATCATGTACTTACATCTCATGGTTGCAGAAGTTGGTAAGACATCCAGGCATCATTGTTCCCTGGTTAGGGTAAAAATCAACGTGCCCAAGAGGTCTCGTCATACCTGGGAAATGGGAAAATCTGTTAGAATGTTGTCTGTGTGACTGCTAGATTATAACACTGAACCCGCTAAGCCAAATTCGATGAATTTAAGTGCACAAAGTGAACTGGCGAAGGATATTGAATATTTATTTCAGGTGATAGCGTATATTTTATTTCTTAGTGAATTTCGTCTATTTATTTTATTTATTTATTTATTTATTATTGTCTAACTTCTTTCATTCCATGCCATTCGGTATGTTTGTCATCCAATCTTTCAAATTTATATATTAATACTATCATTCGAACAAAATTTAATAAATATCCGATAATCACCGGTCAAGTATTAAATTTTATCAATAGATGGTGTTGACGGTCTTTGATGGTCGAGTTCAGAAAATAATGATCCCATTCATCCATTTATCCATCCATCTATCCACCCACTAATCTATTATCTATTTAATAAGAAATATAAAGAATATGAGTTCGTACCAATGCTTGATATATCAGTGTGGATCACTTCTGTGTATAAACCATCATTCGGTTGGAAGACATCAGCATCGTTCCAGCGGTCAGCAGGATCGCAAGCTGGAAATAGAAATTATTAGAGTTAGAAAAGAACAAGCGGGTTCTAAGGAAGGTTAGAGATTCTTGCTTTTCACAATGCTTTAAGCCTTTATTGATAATATGTAACGTATTAATATATTGCCAAAAAGATACTATAAAATATACACAGATACATATAAAACAAATGATCGTCCTCATTGTACCACGCCTTTGTACATGACACTTCCTTGTATTTCTTTTATATATTTTTATGTTCTATGTGTACAATAAAGAATAAATACAAATACAATACTATTATTTGTCTTAGGTGTTAATTGGACCCATGTACTCTCGTTTAACACTCACGACCACAAATAACTACACGATCAACACAATCAAAAATATAACTCGAAGTAAAAGAAGAGAAAACAAGTCAAGAAACAGTGAATAGAGAAGTACTTACCAATGATGTAACTGGGGGACCCGTTCATATGTCTACCAAGGATACCAGCGCCATGACCTAGAATATAGAAAAAGATCATTAGAATCACAAATGAACTCAGTAGTTAGATTTTTATTCTTATTTGATTTTGATATTCATTCTATCACTTTCCACCTAAAAAGGAAAGAAAGAGAACGTCGCAGTGTTCAAATCGCACTAAAGATAGGAAACATTAAATAAGATAAATTGTGATAAAAGACTGATTGCAAAAAAGAATAATAATCCCTTGAAATCAATATCATGATTCCCTAACTAAACACTGCAGGTATTAATTCTTGCGATTATAGAACATGCATTAAAGTTTATAAGAAAAATAATATATGAATAGTTGAGGACCCAAAATTGATCCTTGAGGAACACCCCAGTATATCAGACTGAATAAAGAAAATAATCTCTTTTTAAATCTGTGAAGTCTTCAAATGATTTTTCAGATAACTTTTCAACCGTTTCACAATTTCTAAGATTAAATTCATAATAGTTTTAAAAGAAGAAACATCGTATTTATGCAGCCAGTGCATAAGAAAAATCTAACAAAAGCCTTAGGAAGCTCTCTTAGCAAAGCTTCTTAAGATTTTTGTCTATAATGACAGTAGACATACCATATCTTTTACGAAATCCAGATTGAAAGTTCAGTCACAATTTGTTTGTTTCTAAGTAGTAAAAAAGTCACTGTCACACCAATAAACAATCACCGCCTCTGATTTCTTTATTTCTCGATACAATATGGATAATCTACGATTATTAATTAATCCATATTGATTAATTATTACTGATCTGATTTAGTATTTATTTACATCTAATAAATAACATCTCCTTATCACTTGTACATTTCTACTCACGCGTGCCTAAGTGTGACGTTATCAAAACAAATCAAAGTTTATTTATCTAATCTTAACACAGGTATTTTTTTTTTCCGTAGATAAAACCAATTAACAAAATAGATATTTATGCACTGTATTTGAGATTGGATGGTGGTCAAATTCGGTTGGTTATCATTGGGATATCATTGTGTACACTTTAATAGCATGACAAATTCAAATTAATACTGGAGCCCTACGAGTTGTTACGTAGTGTTTCAGTTTTACATTAAAGATGAAATGACTAGAAAGGCAACAAGTAGGAAAACGACGAATGACAAAAAACATGGAAGCAGAAAACCCTTTGGACCGATCACAAACTGTATTGCAAATGTAAGGAGATGAAGTAAGTTTTGCTGAATTACCTCCAACACTGTAGCCGACGATGGTGAATTGGTTGGGGGTAGAACCCGTCTGAGCCATCAGCCAGTTGACGAAACGGGCTCCAGCCCGAGCTGTAATAAAAATTACGTGTTATTTTACATGTCATAGAACTTAAATTGTTAATACTCAGTACTACATACTCGACTCATTAGAGAGCTTGGACTTTCAAGAATAAATAATTCGAGATATAGCAAACAGTTTGCGTAGCAGCGCTATTACGTACGTGAGTGGGACAGTATATATTGGAATCTGTTAAATGTGGAGGCTTATACTCTCTTGGAAGGAGGGGTGAGTCCAGAGACTCGTTCAAGGTGAAAGCATAAGACTGAAAGGTTGGTAATAAACCTGTACCTTTTGAGTTGTAGGTGTCCAAGGACGGAGTCGCTTGCCGGCAAGTGACTTGTCTGATATTTGCCATAAATACTATAAATGAATACTTATATTTCATATATAATTATATAGATTCTGAGTAATAGTATCAACTTACATGCAGCCTTAGCGCGAGGACCCCACATAGATCCAGCACTCCAATCCAGGACTATCACGTTGCAGTCATCTCCAGCCAAGAAAGCTGTTAAGAAAAATTTTGAATATTTATTTTATCAAAATTAATTTGGAAAACTTAGTGGGATAAATGTTTTCTTTTTCTAGTCATATAATGGATGCTCTTCTAGGTATGGGCTAGATTCAGAATATGTATCAAGACCTAGAGCGGTCTTCTGCGCATAACTTGAAGTATGAAAACCATACTCCTATTTCATACTGAGCTCAAGTACAGAGAATCAGTACGCTGAAGTGGAAGGGTCTAGTGACTGACGGTCGCTGGTCTAGTGACTGATGGAGTCGACATGTGTAAGTGTTTAAAAGGGGGGAAAATAAATGTCTTCATATCCATACGTATACATTCATAGATAGTTACCTGGAATCAATTCATTATTGAACCTGGATGTTGCAGATCCAGCAAAACCGTGTATCAACACGACTGTTCGCCTGTTGGGGCTGTAATTCGATGATCTTACGGAGGCAGCGTTGTTGATTTGCAAAACTTGTCCCACTATGGGGTTTGTCCTAAAACAACACACAACCATTATTTATTATAGTAGTATTCGTGATTGGAAGGCGAAGGAAGGAGAAATTAGATTAATAGATATATGATCATGACTAGCTTCAGCATTGTCTTGAAAGAGTCATACTTATGCTCAAATGTGCTGGGCTGGACTGAGTGATGCTTAGCATAGTAGCATATTAACCCCCTCTACCTGTTTCATTGCAGTGGTGGGGATTGCAAGGATAGCAATAAACTTTTGACACTTAAGTTGCATGTTATCATGAAATTAAAGCGGTCGTCATCTGCTCGTACCATAGTATTCATAATAATTCTTAAAATCAACGAAGATCAGCTCACCTGGTAAACAGAAGGTATACGTTATCTTGATCAGGGTTAAATCTGGCAAGGCTTCTATAGTCACTGAGCTTCAACCAGTTGTCCACCAACTCCAAGTCTCCAGCATCAGTCTCCATGTAATCGTAACGGAGCCCTTCTGAAAACTGGCCCAGCACGGGATCGGTGGGAGCAGCTAAAAATATATAGATAAAGGTTATGTGTTGTTACGGCAAGTGGCTTAGTTTTCTATTCTCTTAAAATATAAAAGAGATACCTATACGAAAATTTTCAGGAACAGCCAGAAAAAGCTCTAAATTGAGAAAAGTTCATTTCAGAAATAGGGAGTTGAAAATTATCGTTTGGGGTCGAGATACTAAATTCATGAGATCTAAGTACTCGTGCTGTATATATATAAACTAATAGCTAAGCAACTAATCGACACTTCTCATGACTCTGAAGGAAACACTGAAGGTCGTGTTTTTTTTTTTTTTTTTTTTTATGTATGGCCCTCCAAAATGACTCTACTCTGCCTGATGGAAAGCATAAGTAGAATCCAAGAGTGGCGGCCACCATACTCACTGCGAATGCAGACAATGCAGTATGGCGACCCACACCATGGCGGCCACTAGGCTAGACTAGACTATGCTAGGCTAGACTAAAAGATGCAGAAGCATCACTAGATGCTTCTGCATCTTTTAGTCTAGTCAACAAGCATGGAACTTGTTGATTAGACTATTTGGGCCTCCGGTCTCGCACTCACCAACGAAACACGACAGCATGAACGCTGTCATTTTACGTTGATTTTCTGTGCGAGGGTAGTACCGCCCCGGTCGAGCCGGCCCATTCGTGCTGAAATCAGCGTGGCTCTACTACCTATCAAAATTATACCTTTTGTTTAACACAGAGAATTCTCATTCAACGTGGCAATGCTGCAAGTATTCTGTCAACGGTACTAGAAACGCAAAGGATTTTTTTTGTCTAGCTTACATTCTAGCTTTTATATTAATGGGAGTATCCGTGAAGAAAACAGGCATTTAAAATTTCCCATTTGGGATAGTGAAAAGCTTAACATACCTGCCGTAAAAACGGCTTGGAAGATCAAGAAGGCACCAGTTACTCCTAACATGTTGACTGTACTGTGACCACTGGTGGGTAACCGAACTATTTATACCAATAGACTTGATACCCTATCGTCCATAATCAATTAAATCACAGCTCTATCAATATTATATACAAAACAGCAGTATTGAGACGTCAGCTCATTTAAGAGATAATGTTTGACATTGATAATACCTTGTTTTGTTGGTGTTATTTCAGAGAAAGAGAGTATTAACTATCACATCGTTTGGTAAATTTTATTAGGATCAGTTAATAATAGAAATGAAATTAAATTCATATGGGAAAGTCATGCTTTGGGACAAATTCAACGGCTCTACCGGAGTGGTATTAGTTCATTATAGAAAACAGGTGATAGCAATTATTTCATTGCTTTAAACCAAATAATTAAGGTTACCGAAGACCAAACCCCTCCTCCCCTTGGTAGAGCCTCTATTCTGGGGAAAGCATTAGAGACATACTTGCTAGTGAGGTTATACTCAACGATATAACCAAGACTAGCGTTAATTGGTGACCCAATGTCATCAAAACTCAAAAAGTTAAATTAAATCTAAAACTTTGATCGTAAAAAATATCGAGTTGTTAATACATGATGAGCAAAAAATATTGGAGAGAGTAAGAAATATGGGAATAAATGAATTTATAATTAGAGAACAATAAAAGAGAAGACAGATAAATAACGTAAAAGAACATGGCCATAAAGGAACTAAGAAAGTAAATGACGAATATCTTAAGCACAGTATGTTTTCCTCTGCCATTTTTTGAATTTTTAAAATAAAGACAATTTACATAGTAGCAATATATTCTGTATCGTTAGGAACTCTGTCAAAAACATTCAGAAACTGAGACAAAGAACACTCAGACTTAAACAATCATTTCTGGATCATACAAAGTGTTGTACCATATGGAGATCGACGGCACAACACCCAGCTAAATAAGGAGCAGCTAGATGACAGCTCACACTACTGCACCGTCAGTGTAGTCAAATGAAATCGATACCATGTCAAATGTACATGAAATCTATACTTATGTTGAAAAGCTGAAGAGCTTGTTAATGAAATTTTTGTGTTGACGATCCTATTTGTCAAGGCTGTTTTATAGGGTATTAACCATCCCAAGCATAAATCAGGAACATTAGTGAACAATATATCAAAAACGAGAAATTTATTGTTTTTGAAAGGCACAAACGAAGTTGGGTGGGTCAGCTAATGTTTAATAATGGAAGTAAGTAATTATTATACTTTCACCACAGCCAAATCACTGCACCGATTACAATGAAATTTGTCGTCGAGGTACTTTGATTCTTAAGAAAGTGCATTGGCTGTTCTGTATCACGATAACGGACATACACGCGGGCGGAGCCGTGGGCAAAAGCTAGTAAATTATAAACAAATATATTGTGATAAGAACTAGTAGCCGACCCCTAATAATCTGGGCATTGATAAAGTTTAGGAGATGATTGTGATAAGAAGTTAAATCAGAACACGCTTTAAATCGTAATCTTGGGCGAGGCGAGCCACGTGTCGCTGTTACGTTACGTCACATAAAATCAGTACGTTTTCATTTTTGACTTTACTTCCTTTGCTTCATAAGAAGCGCGTGTGCCGTACGTTGCCTAAATTGAGAGTTTTACCAGCAGACAGTACCCGCTTCAGTGCGGGCAACCGTTGGTAGGGGTCCGGATGTGTTAATAACAGCAGTTCCCGGATCCCACCCTTCTCAGGCGCAGAGTGGCAGACGGTGTGGTTCTAGTCGGTTCGATTCTGACACACCACCCCGCCGCAAACCTCGGTGGGGTTCACATAAAAAAAAGTGGTTTAAGCGGTTGCCACGCCAGTTTCTACTGCGCCAAGTGTTGTGGGTTCAAATCCCACATGGGACAAAACTTTGTGTAATCTACAAATTGTTGTTCTGAGTCTGGGTGTTCTTTGTGTCCATTTCATGTGCGTTTGTTTTTTTTTTTTTTTATTTAAGCCGTTCTTCCTATACATTTTATGTTTTATTAATATACATTTTATTTTTAATTTTATTTGTTAGTATTATTAATATGTATCTTTATTACTGTGTTAGTTAAGTTATTTTCATGTATAGTCCCTTGTCGGGTATAGGCCTCCTCCAAGTCCTTCCATGTTCTCCCTTTCAACAGTATAATTTCGGAATTGTAATTAATAATATAATATAGTATCAGTGTTGGCCATATGTATGTCTTCATAGAGTAATTTAGGATTTGATTAGGACTTCTATTCTGGAAAAATCTATTAGTATATTATATTTCCTTGTTTTTCTTGGATGGTCATATTCTCCCGCGGTGATCAGCCGTGTTGGGAGATTGGACGTGGGTAGAGGGTCCAACTGTGGTTGCTATGCGATGTTATCTTCAAGTAGTTATTACTAGTGTCGTGTAGTTTTTTGTTTTTATTATGTAATCTTTCATGTTAGATACTTTGTTTTTCTTTGATGGTTGTCTAGTGTCCTTACTAACGAGTTTGCCACTATGGCTTGTTATCTCTGGTGATTCCGACAAGTTTCTCTTGTTTAGCTGGTTGCTCGTAGAGTTCTTATTATTTTGCAGTACTATAAGTTTATCGTATTTGATGAAGGCAGTATTGCCAGCTTCCTTTTCTTTCTGCAGTTGGACTTGTAGTTCTCTGCGCTTGTTGAGGACTTCTATGGGATAAACTTCCTTTATATAGTACTAACGACCCGCCCCGGCTTCGCACGGGTGGATTTCAGATGCCCCCGCCGACGACACGATTCGTGCATTTTAAATCTGTAATATCTTCGAATATACTCATTTAAATTAGATACTGTAAAGGGCCGTTTTGATCTATATTAAATGCACAATGTATCTAATTTACTTAATTGTATAAGGACTCATTCTGTATTACTTAAAATCACTTCGTAAATAAGCCATTATTTCTCGTAAAAAGAAAATAATAAAAAATGGTTGTTTTGGGTTATCCCTAAGAGATAGACATATACCGTCGCGGACTTTTTTGTAGTACTTTTTAAGGTGTAAAATACTGTAGTACATTATTTTTAATCGACTTCAAAAAAAGGAGGAGGTTTCTCAATTCGACCGTATATATATATATATGTCGGAGTGAGGGTATCCAAATAATAAAAGTGATACAAACATTTGCCACTATCGAACACTACGGAACACTCTATATAAAGCGGCGCGATCGGCAACAGGACACAGTTTCTCTTCAGATCTCGCGACGACCATATCTATTATTTGATTTGTGATTTATTGTATCTCTGTGTTTTATATTGTGTGTATGAGGCGATATTTATCAGTGGGGGAATTACTAGCCTAGGTGGCGAATTCCACAGGGCATCGCGGAGGGGTGAGCGTTGGAAAATTATCTCGCTACGGGCAATAGGAGACGCAAACGACGTTGCGTGGGTCAGCTAGTTATATATATTATTAATATTATAAAACTGAATAGTTTGTTTGTTTGTATGAACGCGCTAACCTCAAGAACCGCTTGTCCAATTTGAAAAATTCTTTCAGTATTGGATAGTATATTTATCGAGAAAGGCTATAGGCTATATATCATCACGCTAAGACCAATAGAAGCGGAGCACCAATGAAGAATATTACAAAAACGGGGGATTTATTTTACGCTACGGGCAATAGGAGACGCAAACGAGATTGCGTGGGTCAGCTAGTGAATAGATATTGTGTACCAAGCCGTTTTAGCTATTATGTCGTTGAATTTCAGAATAAGGTCCACAGGTGTATGTGTTTTGATTTTTTTACCCAAAACAATGAATTTTTGTATTAATATCTAGGAATGGACTTTTTCTGAGATTTTTTATCCAAAGCGTTTTTTTTTATTCAGAAATCATGCACCTGGTTTCATTATATTTAATGAAATGAAATGAAACGAAATGAAATCATTTATTCTGCAATTACGTTACATGAACACTTTTGCAAGTTAAACTTCTTTTTTGAGCAGATGAGTTCGGCCTTTCCTAACTGGACTAGCCCTGAGAAGAAAGGACGAAACAGACTCAGGGATCACCGTCTCTTTTAAAGTCCAGACAATATGCAAAAGACATTATTTCAATAAAAGAAATACGATAATTACAATTTGAGTCACAATTACAATAATCAGTAAAGATAATAATTTAAAAAAATGTCAACAATACCAATAATTTAAAATGAATTTCTTTCAAACTATAAATTATCGTCACATCAAAATAAATTTAAACATTCAAAATAAACAGCATGTGCAGAATGGGCAGCTCAATCCCAGGCGGTTTTATCATCAAGATATTCTGCTATGGTATAATACCCCTTTGCGGATAACTTAGATTTTATGGTATTCTTGAATTTCTCTAATGGCAAATTCCTAATATCAATAGGGAGTTTATGTAAAAGCGTATACATTGTCCTATGAACGAGTTGCCTACTCTGTGGAGACGAGTGACGTGAACACTAAGATTATGTTTGTTTCTGGTATTTACAGAATGAACATCACTGATTTTAGGAAACTTTGATATATTTTTTTGAACATAAACAAAATTTTCGTATATAGTCAGTATATTTAGTCAGATAGTTATATGTAGTCAGAATATTTATCTCTTTAAATTTGGAACGGAGAGAAACTCGAGGGCCTAATTATATATATAATATCTGCACAGATACCCCAGAGTAGGATACCGTAACTCATTATACTATGAAAGTAACTGAAGTAAACTATTCTAGCTGTATCAACATCAGTTAAATGTCAAATCTTTTTTACAGCAAAAGCCGCTGAGCTTAGCCTACCGGATAGTTTTTCTATTTGGGGACCCCATTGTAACTTAGCGTCAATAGTAATACCTAAAAATACAGTAGATTCCACAGGATCCAACTCTAGTCCATTCAATCGAACATTGGTTGTAACATGCCTAACGTTTGGTGTAGAGAATTTAATGAATTTAGTTTTCTTCTCATTAAGGAGAAGGTTATTTGTATTAAACCAATGTACCACTTTCAAGAGTGCACTGTTGACTTCAGTAAAACTGACAAGTTGGCGCCTAACTTTAAAAATTAAGGATGTGTCATCCGCGAACAATATAATCTCATGATTGTCACTTACATAATAAGCTAGATCATTTATATATATGAGAAACAGAAATGGCCCTAGAATGGAACCCTGTGGGACACCCATTGTTACCGGGGATCCCGAAGATGTTTTACCATTAATATCAACTTTTTGAACTCTTTTATTCAAATACGACGTTACAGTATTTACAGCATTATTCATTATTCCGTAGTGCTGTAGCTTCCTAATGAGTGTAGGATGATGGACACAATCGAAAGCCTTAGACAAGTCACAGAAAATACCAAACGCATCCTGTGAATCCTCCCAGGCACCATATATGTGTTTAAGCAATTCCACGCCCGCGTCCGTAGTTGAACGACCTTTAGTAAAACCAAATTGCTTTTGATGAAGCAAGTTGTTCTTAATAAAATGTTGTAACATTTGGTTTAAAAGCAATTTTTCAAAATTTTTACTCAATGTTGGAAGTATTGAGATAGGTCGGAAGTTAGATGGATCTGAACTACTACCAGATTTGAACAATGGAATAACTTTACTTTGTTTCATCAGATCAGGAAACACACCAGATGCGATACAAGAATTGAAAACAGTTGCTAAATATGGAGATATCATATCAATAATTGCAGATATAGTATGCACTGAATGTCCCCATAAATCAGTTGTTTTCTTTACATTTATACTTTTAAAAGCCTTGATACCATCATTTATACTAACAGCTGAAAATTCAAAGTCGTTTCACACCGGTTTATACTATTTTCTAATAAAAAACAAGCGGAGAAAGAGGATGAGAGTTTTGGTTGTTCGAATAGGAACTTTGGTAAAAAAATGTTCAATCTCAGTCGTAACCTCGACATCCGCTTTTATATCTACATTATTAATTTTTAAATGGAAGTCACGATTTCGTACAATGGACCTTCCGGTTTCGGCGTTTATAATCTCCCATGTGGTTTTTATTTTATTGCCAGATGATTTTATTTTATTTTTTAAATATAGGGATTTGCCAACATAACAGGTGCGTTTAAACGTCTTTGAATAATTTCTGACATATTCTATAAAATCTAAGTTATGATTATATGTTTTTTCATAATACAACTCATATAGCCGTTGTCGACTTTTATAGATGCCTACAGTGGCCCATTCATTGAATACTACACGAACACTAATCGTTAGTGTTTTTGATGTAAAAATTAATTTAAATTCATTATTAATCATATTAAATAACAAAGCGAAAGCTTGATTAGGGTCACTATCATAGGGCAATCTTAACAACTTATCCGCCATATTATTCCTGAACAGGCTCATGCGGCTCTCCGTAATCGGAACGTAACTAATACGCTTCCTTTGAACCTCTGGTTTTGTTCGAGTAAAAGTAACGAAGTGCCCGCAATGATCTGAATCTAGCTCACTTACAATACACCTATTAATTGGTTTCACATTTGTAAAAATATTATCAATACAAGTGGCACTACTGGCTGTAATACGTGTGGGTTCAAAGAAAGTAATCGAGTGAAAGTAATTATTGTTTAATTGCTATTGCCATATTGAAATAAATCAACAATAAATCAGTATTTAAAGGTACCTTAAAGAAAAAAAACGAAAATGTGAATTTATTAATTTATTGTCTTATTAATAGTCAGTATCATATTATCCTTGAGAAAAGGGGGAGAATGCTCTAGTGCGTAAGAAGAAGATACCGGATCGTCTGAAAGAAGAAAGACATCTGTTAGACCTTGAACTTCCTTATTGGCAGTTTTAATTACAAGTATGGCTTTGACTACTGTACCCATAGCTTATCGTAACAATTTTCTTCTTAATTTCACATCCGATTTCGATTTCACAGTTTTTATTTTTGAATTGATTATATAATAGCCTATGATTTCAGAGGTTAATAAATCTATGCAAGCGATTTTCAAAATATAAAAAAGTGATCTAATTGTTTTGTACTTCACATACCCGGTTTTTGGTAAAATGCCACCCATGTTCAGGGTTTCTGCAAGTTGACAATTGCCAGCGATAGCAGCATGAACGGTTGGACACCTTCTGCCCTGGAAACCACCAGACCGCATAGATTCAGCGATGTATCGGAAAGACCTGAAAGAACAGAAATTCATTGAGGACTATTGTTTGCTATGTCTATGTTTCTGGAAATAGAATACACTTTATGCGGAACCCAAATATTTTTCCCAAAGTAAAAGTTACTCAAAGATCAGCTATTCAATGGAATTTGGAAATTGGAAGTGGAATATATGGGTTTTCTCAACTTGATTGCTATCATGGTCTTATAAGAAACTGGTGTTATCAAATCTTTCGATCAGTCTTCAACAATGAGAGCGAGGTCATCGGAGACCTAACCCATATCCTTCGCTAACTCTAGATGGCGAAGGAACTCACAGGGCCGAAATATGTTATATACTCTTGAGTCTCTATGGACGAAGGTCACGTACCTTCAGGTGATCTGCCTACTCATTTGCCACGTTTATAAAAAAAAAAACTATGTATCATGTACTTACATCTCATGGTTGCAGAAGTTGGTAAGACATCCAGGCATCATTGTTCCCTGGTTAGGGTAAAAATCAACGTGCCCAAGAGGTCTCGTCATACCTGGGAAATGGGAAAATCTGTTAGAATGTTGTCTGTGTGACTGCTAGATTATAACACTGAACCCGCTAAGCCAAATTCGATGAATTTAAGTGCACAAAGTGAACTGGCGAAGGATATTGAATATTTATTTCAGGTGATAGCGTATATTTTATTTCTTAGTGAATTTCGTCTATTTATTTTATTTATTTATTTATTTATTATTGTCTAACTTCTTTCATTCCATGCCATTCGGTATGTTTGTCATCCAATCTTTCAAATTTATATATTAATACTATCATTCGAACAAAATTTAATAAATATCCGATAATCACCGGTCAAGTATTAAATTTTATCAATAGATGGTGTTGACGGTCTTTGATGGTCGAGTTCAGAAAATAATGATCCCATTCATCCATTTATCCATCCATCTATCCACCCACTAATCTATTATCTATTTAATAAGAAATATAAAGAATATGAGTTCGTACCAATGCTTGATATATCAGTGTGGATCACTTCTGTGTATAAACCATCATTCGGTTGGAAGACATCAGCATCGTTCCAGCGGTCAGCAGGATCGCAAGCTGGAAATAGAAATTATTAGAGTTAGAAAAGAACAAGCGGGTTCTAAGGAAGGTTAGAGATTCTTGCTTTTCACAATGCTTTAAGCCTTTATTGATAATATGTAACGTATTAATATATTGCCAAAAAGATACTATAAAATATACACAGATACATATAAAACAAATGATCGTCCTCATTGTACCACGCCTTTGTACATGACACTTCCTTGTATTTCTTTTATATATTTTTATGTTCTATGTGTACAATAAAGAATAAATACAAATACAATACTATTATTTGTCTTAGGTGTTAATTGGACCCATGTACTCTCGTTTAACACTCACGACCACAAATAACTACACGATCAACACAATCAAAAATATAACTCGAAGTAAAAGAAGAGAAAACAAGTCAAGAAACAGTGAATAGAGAAGTACTTACCAATGATGTAACTGGGGGACCCGTTCATATGTCTACCAAGGATACCAGCGCCATGACCTAGAATATAGAAAAAGATCATTAGAATCACAAATGAACTCAGTAGTTAGATTTTTATTCTTATTTGATTTTGATATTCATTCTATCACTTTCCACCTAAAAAGGAAAGAAAGAGAACGTCGCAGTGTTCAAATCGCACTAAAGATAGGAAACATTAAATAAGATAAATTGTGATAAAAGACTGATTGCAAAAAAGAATAATAATCCCTTGAAATCAATATCATGATTCCCTAACTAAACACTGCAGGTATTAATTCTTGCGATTATAGAACATGCATTAAAGTTTATAAGAAAAATAATATATGAATAGTTGAGGACCCAAAATTGATCCTTGAGGAACACCCCAGTATATCAGACTGAATAAAGAAAATAATCTCTTTTTAAATCTGTGAAGTCTTCAAATGATTTTTCAGATAACTTTTCAACCGTTTCACAATTTCTAAGATTAAATTCATAATAGTTTTAAAAGAAGAAACATCGTATTTATGCAGCCAGTGCATAAGAAAAATCTAACAAAAGCCTTAGGAAGCTCTCTTAGCAAAGCTTCTTAAGGTTTTTGTCTATAATGACAGTAGACATACCATATCTTTTACGAAATCCAGATTGAAAGTTCAGTCACAATTTGTTTGTTTCTAAGTAGTAAAAAAGTCACTGTCACACCAATAAACAATCACCGCCTCTGATTTCTTTATTTCTCGATACAATATGGATAATCTACGATTATTAATTAATCCATATTGATTAATTATTACTGATCTGATTTAGTATTTATTTACATCTAATAAATAACATCTCCTTATCACTTGTACATTTCTACTCACGCGTGCCTAAGTGTGACGTTATCAAAACAAATCAAAGTTTATTTATCTAATCTTAACACAGGTATTTTTTTTTTCCGTAGATAAAACCAATTAACAAAATAGATATTTATGCACTGTATTTGAGATTGGATGGTGGTCAAATTCGGTTGGTTATCATTGGGATATCATTGTGTACACTTTAATAGCATGACAAATTCAAATTAATACTGGAGCCCTACGAGTTGTTACGTAGTGTTTCAGTTTTACATTAAAGATGAAATGACTAGAAAGGCAACAAGTAGGAAAACGACGAATGACAAAAAACATGGAAGCAGAAAACCCTTTGGACCGATCACAAACTGTATTGCAAATGTAAGGAGATGAAGTAAGTTTTGCTGAATTACCTCCAACACTGTAGCCGACGATGGTGAATTGGTTGGGGGTAGAACCCGTCTGAGCCATCAGCCAGTTGACGAAACGGGCTCCAGCCCGAGCTGTAATAAAAATTACGTGTTATTTTACATGTCATAGAACTTAAATTGTTAATACTCAGTACTACATACTCGACTCATTAGAGAGCTTGGACTTTCAAGAATAAATAATTCGAGATATAGCAAACAGTTTGCGTAGCAGCGCTATTACGTACGTGAGTGGGACAGTATATATTGGAATCTGTTAAATGTGGAGGCTTATACTCTCTTGGAAGGAGGGGTGAGTCCAGAGACTCGTTCAAGGTGAAAGCATAAGACTGAAAGGTTGGTAATAAACCTGTACCTTTTGAGTTGTAGGTGTCCAAGGACGGAGTCGCTTGCCGGCAAGTGACTTGTCTGATATTTGCCATAAATACTATAAATGAATACTTATATTTCATATATAATTATATAGATTCTGAGTAATAGTATCAACTTACATGCAGCCTTAGCGCGAGGACCCCACATAGATCCAGCACTCCAATCCAGGACTATCACGTTGCAGTCATCTCCAGCCAAGAAAGCTGTTAAGAAAAATTTTGAATATTTATTTTATCAAAATTAATTTGGAAAACTTAGTGGGATAAATGTTTTCTTTTTCTAGTCATATAATGGATGCTCTTCTAGGTATGGGCTAGATTCAGAATATGTATCAAGACCTAGAGCGGTCTTCTGCGCATAACTTGAAGTATGAAAACCATACTCCTATTTCATACTGAGCTCAAGTACAGAGAATCAGTACGCTGAAGTGGAAGGGTCTAGTGACTGACGGTCGCTGGTCTAGTGACTGATGGAGTCGACATGTGTAAGTGTTTAAAAGGGGGGAAAATAAATGTCTTCATATCCATACGTATACATTCATAGATAGTTACCTGGAATCAATTCATTATTGAACCTGGATGTTGCAGATCCAGCAAAACCGTGTATCAACACGACTGTTCGCCTGTTGGGGCTGTAATTCGATGATCTTACGGAGGCAGCGTTGTTGATTTGCAAAACTTGTCCCACTATGGGGTTTGTCCTAAAACAACACACAACCATTATTTATTATAGTAGTATTCGTGATTGGAAGGCGAAGGAAGGAGAAATTAGATTAATAGATATATGATCATGACTAGCTTCAGCATTGTCTTGAAAGAGTCATACTTATGCTCAAATGTGCTGGGCTGGACTGAGTGATGCTTAGCATAGTAGCATATTAACCCCCTCTACCTGTTTCATTGCAGTGGTGGGGATTGCAAGGATAGCAATAAACTTTTGACACTTAAGTTGCATGTTATCATGAAATTAAAGCGGTCGTCATCTGCTCGTACCATAGTATTCATAATAATTCTTAAAATCAACGAAGATCAGCTCACCTGGTAAACAGAAGGTATACGTTATCTTGATCAGGGTTAAATCTGGCAAGGCTTCTATAGTCACTGAGCTTCAACCAGTTGTCCACCAACTCCAAGTCTCCAGCATCAGTCTCCATGTAATCGTAACGGAGCCCTTCTGAAAACTGGCCCAGCACGGGATCGGTGGGAGCAGCTAAAAATATATAGATAAAGGTTATGTGTTGTTACGGCAAGTGGCTTAGTTTTCTATTCTCTTAAAATATAAAAGAGATACCTATACGAAAATTTTCAGGAACAGCCAGAAAAAGCTCTAAATTGAGAAAAGTTCATTTCAGAAATAGGGAGTTGAAAATTATCGTTTGGGGTCGAGATACTAAATTCATGAGATCTAAGTACTCGTGCTGTATATATATAAACTAATAGCTAAGCAACTAATCGACACTTCTCATGACTCTGAAGGAAACACTGAAGGTCGTGTTTTTTTTTTTTTTTTTTTTTATGTATGGCCCTCCAAAATGACTCTACTCTGCCTGATGGAAAGCATAAGTAGAATCCAAGAGTGGCGGCCACCATACTCACTGCGAATGCAGACAATGCAGTATGGCGACCCACACCATGGCGGCCACTAGGCTAGACTAGACTATGCTAGGCTAGACTAAAAGATGCAGAAGCATCACTAGATGCTTCTGCATCTTTTAGTCTAGTCAACAAGCATGGAACTTGTTGATTAGACTATTTGGGCCTCCGGTCTCGCACTCACCAACGAAACACGACAGCATGAACGCTGTCATTTTACGTTGATTTTCTGTGCGAGGGTAGTACCGCCCCGGTCGAGCCGGCCCATTCGTGCTGAAATCAGCGTGGCTCTACTACCTATCAAAATTATACCTTTTGTTTAACACAGAGAATTCTCATTCAACGTGGCAATGCTGCAAGTATTCTGTCAACGGTACTAGAAACGCAAAGGATTTTTTTTGTCTAGCTTACATTCTAGCTTTTATATTAATGGGAGTATCCGTGAAGAAAACAGGCATTTAAAATTTCCCATTTGGGATAGTGAAAAGCTTAACATACCTGCCGTAAAAACGGCTTGGAAGATCAAGAAGGCACCAGTTACTCCTAACATGTTGACTGTACTGTGACCACTGGTGGGTAACCGAACTATTTATACCAATAGACTTGATACCCTATCGTCCATAATCAATTAAATCACAGCTCTATCAATATTATATACAAAACAGCAGTATTGAGACGTCAGCTCATTTAAGAGATAATGTTTGACATTGATAATACCTTGTTTTGTTGGTGTTATTTCAGAGAAAGAGAGTATTAACTATCACATCGTTTGGTAAATTTTATTAGGATCAGTTAATAATAGAAATGAAATTAAATTCATATGGGAAAGTCATGCTTTGGGACAAATTCAACGGCTCTACCGGAGTGGTATTAGTTCATTATAGAAAACAGGTGATAGCAATTATTTCATTGCTTTAAACCAAATAATTAAGGTTACCGAAGACCAAACCCCTCCTCCCCTTGGTAGAGCCTCTATTCTGGGGAAAGCATTAGAGACATACTTGCTAGTGAGGTTATACTCAACGATATAACCAAGACTAGCGTTAATTGGTGACCCAATGTCATCAAAACTCAAAAAGTTAAATTAAATCTAAAACTTTGATCGTAAAAAATATCGAGTTGTTAATACATGATGAGCAAAAAATATTGGAGAGAGTAAGAAATATGGGAATAAATGAATTTATAATTAGAGAACAATAAAAGAGAAGACAGATAAATAACGTAAAAGAACATGGCCATAAAGGAACTAAGAAAGTAAATGACGAATATCTTAAGCACAGTATGTTTTCCTCTGCCATTTTTTGAATTTTTAAAATAAAGACAATTTACATAGTAGCAATATATTCTGTATCGTTAGGAACTCTGTCAAAAACATTCAGAAACTGAGACAAAGAACACTCAGACTTAAACAATCATTTCTGGATCATACAAAGTGTTGTACCATATGGAGATCGACGGCACAACACCCAGCTAAATAAGGAGCAGCTAGATGACAGCTCACACTACTGCACCGTCAGTGTAGTCAAATGAAATCGATACCATGTCAAATGTACATGAAATCTATACTTATGTTGAAAAGCTGAAGAGCTTGTTAATGAAATTTTTGTGTTGACGATCCTATTTGTCAAGGCTGTTTTATAGGGTATTAACCATCCCAAGCATAAATCAGGAACATTAGTGAACAATATATCAAAAACGAGAAATTTATTGTTTTTGAAAGGCACAAACGAAGTTGGGTGGGTCAGCTAATGTTTAATAATGGAAGTAAGTAATTATTATACTTTCACCACAGCCAAATCACTGCACCGATTACAATGAAATTTGTCGTCGAGGTACTTTGATTCTTAAGAAAGTGCATTGGCTGTTCTGTATCACGATAACGGACATACACGCGGGCGGAGCCGTGGGCAAAAGCTAGTAAATTATAAACAAATATATTGTGATAAGAACTAGTAGCCGACCCCTAATAATCTGGGCATTGATAAAGTTTAGGAGATGATTGTGATAAGAAGTTAAATCAGAACACGCTTTAAATCGTAATCTTGGGCGAGGCGAGCCACGTGTCGCTGTTACGTTACGTCACATAAAATCAGTACGTTTTCATTTTTGACTTTACTTCCTTTGCTTCATAAGAAGCGCGTGTGCCGTACGTTGCCTAAATTGAGAGTTTTACCAGCAGACAGTACCCGCTTCAGTGCGGGCAACCGTTGGTAGGGGTCCGGATGTGTTAATAACAGCAGTTCCCGGATCCCACCCTTCTCAGGCGCAGAGTGGCAGACGGTGTGGTTCTAGTCGGTTCGATTCTGACACACCACCCCGCCGCAAACCTCGGTGGGGTTCACATAAAAAAAAGTGGTTTAAGCGGTTGCCACGCCAGTTTCTACTGCGCCAAGTGTTGTGGGTTCAAATCCCACATGGGACAAAACTTTGTGTAATCTACAAATTGTTGTTCTGAGTCTGGGTGTTCTTTGTGTCCATTTCATGTGCGTTTGTTTTTTTTTTTTTTTATTTAAGCCGTTCTTCCTATACATTTTATGTTTTATTAATATACATTTTATTTTTAATTTTATTTGTTAGTATTATTAATATGTATCTTTATTACTGTGTTAGTTAAGTTATTTTCATGTATAGTCCCTTGTCGGGTATAGGCCTCCTCCAAGTCCTTCCATGTTCTCCCTTTCAACAGTATAATTTCGGAATTGTAATTAATAATATAATATAGTATCAGTGTTGGCCATATGTATGTCTTCATAGAGTAATTTAGGATTTGATTAGGACTTCTATTCTGGAAAAATCTATTAGTATATTATATTTCCTTGTTTTTCTTGGATGGTCATATTCTCCCGCGGTGATCAGCCGTGTTGGGAGATTGGACGTGGGTAGAGGGTCCAACTGTGGTTGCTATGCGATGTTATCTTCAAGTAGTTATTACTAGTGTCGTGTAGTTTTTTGTTTTTATTATGTAATCTTTCATGTTAGATACTTTGTTTTTCTTTGATGGTTGTCTAGTGTCCTTACTAACGAGTTTGCCACTATGGCTTGTTATCTCTGGTGATTCCGACAAGTTTCTCTTGTTTAGCTGGTTGCTCGTAGAGTTCTTATTATTTTGCAGTACTATAAGTTTATCGTATTTGATGAAGGCAGTATTGCCAGCTTCCTTTTCTTTCTGCAGTTGGACTTGTAGTTCTCTGCGCTTGTTGAGGACTTCTATGGGATAAACTTCCTTTATATAGTACTAACGACCCGCCCCGGCTTCGCACGGGTGGATTTCAGATGCCCCCGCCGACGACACGATTCGTGCATTTTAAATCTGTAATATCTTCGAATATACTCATTTAAATTAGATACTGTAAAGGGCCGTTTTGATCTATATTAAATGCACAATGTATCTAATTTACTTAATTGTATAAGGACTCATTCTGTATTACTTAAAATCACTTCGTAAATAAGCCATTATTTCTCGTAAAAAGAAAATAATAAAAAATGGTTGTTTTGGGTTATCCCTAAGAGATAGACATATACCGTCGCGGACTTTTTTGTAGTACTTTTTAAGGTGTAAAATACTGTAGTACATTATTTTTAATCGACTTCAAAAAAAGGAGGAGGTTTCTCAATTCGACCGTATATATATATATATGTCGGAGTGAGGGTATCCAAATAATAAAAGTGATACAAACATTTGCCACTATCGAACACTACGGAACACTCTATATAAAGCGGCGCGATCGGCAACAGGACACAGTTTCTCTTCAGATCTCGCGACGACCATATCTATTATTTGATTTGTGATTTATTGTATCTCTGTGTTTTATATTGTGTGTATGAGGCGATATTTATCAGTGGGGGAATTACTAGCCTAGGTGGCGAATTCCACAGGGCATCGCGGAGGGGTGAGCGTTGGAAAATTATCTCGCTACGGGCAATAGGAGACGCAAACGACGTTGCGTGGGTCAGCTAGTTATATATATTATTAATATTATAAAACTGAATAGTTTGTTTGTTTGTATGAACGCGCTAACCTCAAGAACCGCTTGTCCAATTTGAAAAATTCTTTCAGTATTGGATAGTATATTTATCGAGAAAGGCTATAGGCTATATATCATCACGCTAAGACCAATAGAAGCGGAGCACCAATGAAGAATATTACAAAAACGGGGGATTTATTTTACGCTACGGGCAATAGGAGACGCAAACGAGATTGCGTGGGTCAGCTAGTGAATAGATATTGTGTACCAAGCCGTTTTAGCTATTATGTCGTTGAATTTCAGAATAAGGTCCACAGGTGTATGTGTTTTGATTTTTTTACCCAAAACAATGAATTTTTGTATTAATATCTAGGAATGGACTTTTTCTGAGATTTTTTATCCAAAGCGTTTTTTTTTATTCAGAAATCATGCACCTGGTTTCATTATATTTAATGAAATGAAATGAAACGAAATGAAATCATTTATTCTGCAATTACGTTACATGAACACTTTTGCAAGTTAAACTTCTTTTTTGAGCAGATGAGTTCGGCCTTTCCTAACTGGACTAGCCCTGAGAAGAAAGGACGAAACAGACTCAGGGATCACCGTCTCTTTTAAAGTCCAGACAATATGCAAAAGACATTATTTCAATAAAAGAAATACGATAATTACAATTTGAGTCACAATTACAATAATCAGTAAAGATAATAATTTAAAAAAATGTCAACAATACCAATAATTTAAAATGAATTTCTTTCAAACTATAAATTATCGTCACATCAAAATAAATTTAAACATTCAAAATAAACAGCATGTGCAGAATGGGCAGCTCAATCCCAGGCGGTTTTATCATCAAGATATTCTGCTATGGTATAATACCCCTTTGCGGATAACTTAGATTTTATGGTATTCTTGAATTTCTCTAATGGCAAATTCCTAATATCAATAGGGAGTTTATGTAAAAGCGTATACATTGTCCTATGAACGAGTTGCCTACTCTGTGGAGACGAGTGACGTGAACACTAAGATTATGTTTGTTTCTGGTATTTACAGAATGAACATCACTGATTTTAGGAAACTTTGATATATTTTTTTGAACATAAACAAAATTTTCGTATATAGTCAGTATATTTAGTCAGATAGTTATATGTAGTCAGAATATTTATCTCTTTAAATTTGGAACGGAGAGAAACTCGAGGGCCTAATTATATATATAATATCTGCACAGATACCCCAGAGTAGGATACCGTAACTCATTATACTATGAAAGTAACTGAAGTAAACTATTCTAGCTGTATCAACATCAGTTAAATGTCAAATCTTTTTTACAGCAAAAGCCGCTGAGCTTAGCCTACCGGATAGTTTTTCTATTTGGGGACCCCATTGTAACTTAGCGTCAATAGTAATACCTAAAAATACAGTAGATTCCACAGGATCCAACTCTAGTCCATTCAATCGAACATTGGTTGTAACATGCCTAACGTTTGGTGTAGAGAATTTAATGAATTTAGTTTTCTTCTCATTAAGGAGAAGGTTATTTGTATTAAACCAATGTACCACTTTCAAGAGTGCACTGTTGACTTCAGTAAAACTGACAAGTTGGCGCCTAACTTTAAAAATTAAGGATGTGTCATCCGCGAACAATATAATCTCATGATTGTCACTTACATAATAAGCTAGATCATTTATATATATGAGAAACAGAAATGGCCCTAGAATGGAACCCTGTGGGACACCCATTGTTACCGGGGATCCCGAAGATGTTTTACCATTAATATCAACTTTTTGAACTCTTTTATTCAAATACGACGTTACAGTATTTACAGCATTATTCATTATTCCGTAGTGCTGTAGCTTCCTAATGAGTGTAGGATGATGGACACAATCGAAAGCCTTAGACAAGTCACAGAAAATACCAAACGCATCCTGTGAATCCTCCCAGGCACCATATATGTGTTTAAGCAATTCCACGCCCGCGTCCGTAGTTGAACGACCTTTAGTAAAACCAAATTGCTTTTGATGAAGCAAGTTGTTCTTAATAAAATGTTGTAACATTTGGTTTAAAAGCAATTTTTCAAAATTTTTACTCAATGTTGGAAGTATTGAGATAGGTCGGAAGTTAGATGGATCTGAACTACTACCAGATTTGAACAATGGAATAACTTTACTTTGTTTCATCAGATCAGGAAACACACCAGATGCGATACAAGAATTGAAAACAGTTGCTAAATATGGAGATATCATATCAATAATTGCAGATATAGTATGCACTGAATGTCCCCATAAATCAGTTGTTTTCTTTACATTTATACTTTTAAAAGCCTTGATACCATCATTTATACTAACAGCTGAAAATTCAAAGTCGTTTCACACCGGTTTATACTATTTTCTAATAAAAAACAAGCGGAGAAAGAGGATGAGAGTTTTGGTTGTTCGAATAGGAACTTTGGTAAAAAAATGTTCAATCTCAGTCGTAACCTCGACATCCGCTTTTATATCTACATTATTAATTTTTAAATGGAAGTCACGATTTCGTACAATGGACCTTCCGGTTTCGGCGTTTATAATCTCCCATGTGGTTTTTATTTTATTGCCAGATGATTTTATTTTATTTTTTAAATATAGGGATTTGCCAACATAACAGGTGCGTTTAAACGTCTTTGAATAATTTCTGACATATTCTATAAAATCTAAGTTATGATTATATGTTTTTTCATAATACAACTCATATAGCCGTTGTCGACTTTTATAGATGCCTACAGTGGCCCATTCATTGAATACTACACGAACACTAATCGTTAGTGTTTTTGATGTAAAAATTAATTTAAATTCATTATTAATCATATTAAATAACAAAGCGAAAGCTTGATTAGGGTCACTATCATAGGGCAATCTTAACAACTTATCCGCCATATTATTCCTGAACAGGCTCATGCGGCTCTCCGTAATCGGAACGTAACTAATACGCTTCCTTTGAACCTCTGGTTTTGTTCGAGTAAAAGTAACGAAGTGCCCGCAATGATCTGAATCTAGCTCACTTACAATACACCTATTAATTGGTTTCACATTTGTAAAAATATTATCAATACAAGTGGCACTACTGGCTGTAATACGTGTGGGTTCAAAGAAAGTAATCGAGTGAAAGTAATTATTGTTTAATTGCTATTGCCATATTGAAATAAATCAACAATAAATCAGTATTTAAAGGTACCTTAAAGAAAAAAAACGAAAATGTGAATTTATTAATTTATTGTCTTATTAATAGTCAGTATCATATTATCCTTGAGAAAAGGGGGAGAATGCTCTAGTGCGTAAGAAGAAGATACCGGATCGTCTGAAAGAAGAAAGACATCTGTTAGACCTTGAACTTCCTTATTGGCAGTTTTAATTACAAGTATGGCTTTGACTACTGTACCCATAGCTTATCGTAACAATTTTCTTCTTAATTTCACATCCGATTTCGATTTCACAGTTTTTATTTTTGAATTGATTATATAATAGCCTATGATTTCAGAGGTTAATAAATCTATGCAAGCGATTTTCAAAATATAAAAAAGTGATCTAATTGTTTTGTACTTCACATACCCGGTTTTTGGTAAAATGCCACCCATGTTCAGGGTTTCTGCAAGTTGACAATTGCCAGCGATAGCAGCATGAACGGTTGGACACCTTCTGCCCTGGAAACCACCAGACCGCATAGATTCAGCGATGTATCGGAAAGACCTGAAAGAACAGAAATTCATTGAGGACTATTGTTTGCTATGTCTATGTTTCTGGAAATAGAATACACTTTATGCGGAACCCAAATATTTTTCCCAAAGTAAAAGTTACTCAAAGATCAGCTATTCAATGGAATTTGGAAATTGGAAGTGGAATATATGGGTTTTCTCAACTTGATTGCTATCATGGTCTTATAAGAAACTGGTGTTATCAAATCTTTCGATCAGTCTTCAACAATGAGAGCGAGGTCATCGGAGACCTAACCCATATCCTTCGCTAACTCTAGATGGCGAAGGAACTCACAGGGCCGAAATATGTTATATACTCTTGAGTCTCTATGGACGAAGGTCACGTACCTTCAGGTGATCTGCCTACTCATTTGCCACGTTTATAAAAAAAAAACTATGTATCATGTACTTACATCTCATGGTTGCAGAAGTTGGTAAGACATCCAGGCATCATTGTTCCCTGGTTAGGGTAAAAATCAACGTGCCCAAGAGGTCTCGTCATACCTGGGAAATGGGAAAATCTGTTAGAATGTTGTCTGTGTGACTGCTAGATTATAACACTGAACCCGCTAAGCCAAATTCGATGAATTTAAGTGCACAAAGTGAACTGGCGAAGGATATTGAATATTTATTTCAGGTGATAGCGTATATTTTATTTCTTAGTGAATTTCGTCTATTTATTTTATTTATTTATTTATTTATTATTGTCTAACTTCTTTCATTCCATGCCATTCGGTATGTTTGTCATCCAATCTTTCAAATTTATATATTAATACTATCATTCGAACAAAATTTAATAAATATCCGATAATCACCGGTCAAGTATTAAATTTTATCAATAGATGGTGTTGACGGTCTTTGATGGTCGAGTTCAGAAAATAATGATCCCATTCATCCATTTATCCATCCATCTATCCACCCACTAATCTATTATCTATTTAATAAGAAATATAAAGAATATGAGTTCGTACCAATGCTTGATATATCAGTGTGGATCACTTCTGTGTATAAACCATCATTCGGTTGGAAGACATCAGCATCGTTCCAGCGGTCAGCAGGATCGCAAGCTGGAAATAGAAATTATTAGAGTTAGAAAAGAACAAGCGGGTTCTAAGGAAGGTTAGAGATTCTTGCTTTTCACAATGCTTTAAGCCTTTATTGATAATATGTAACGTATTAATATATTGCCAAAAAGATACTATAAAATATACACAGATACATATAAAACAAATGATCGTCCTCATTGTACCACGCCTTTGTACATGACACTTCCTTGTATTTCTTTTATATATTTTTATGTTCTATGTGTACAATAAAGAATAAATACAAATACAATACTATTATTTGTCTTAGGTGTTAATTGGACCCATGTACTCTCGTTTAACACTCACGACCACAAATAACTACACGATCAACACAATCAAAAATATAACTCGAAGTAAAAGAAGAGAAAACAAGTCAAGAAACAGTGAATAGAGAAGTACTTACCAATGATGTAACTGGGGGACCCGTTCATATGTCTACCAAGGATACCAGCGCCATGACCTAGAATATAGAAAAAGATCATTAGAATCACAAATGAACTCAGTAGTTAGATTTTTATTCTTATTTGATTTTGATATTCATTCTATCACTTTCCACCTAAAAAGGAAAGAAAGAGAACGTCGCAGTGTTCAAATCGCACTAAAGATAGGAAACATTAAATAAGATAAATTGTGATAAAAGACTGATTGCAAAAAAGAATAATAATCCCTTGAAATCAATATCATGATTCCCTAACTAAACACTGCAGGTATTAATTCTTGCGATTATAGAACATGCATTAAAGTTTATAAGAAAAATAATATATGAATAGTTGAGGACCCAAAATTGATCCTTGAGGAACACCCCAGTATATCAGACTGAATAAAGAAAATAATCTCTTTTTAAATCTGTGAAGTCTTCAAATGATTTTTCAGATAACTTTTCAACCGTTTCACAATTTCTAAGATTAAATTCATAATAGTTTTAAAAGAAGAAACATCGTATTTATGCAGCCAGTGCATAAGAAAAATCTAACAAAAGCCTTAGGAAGCTCTCTTAGCAAAGCTTCTTAAGATTTTTGTCTATAATGACAGTAGACATACCATATCTTTTACGAAATCCAGATTGAAAGTTCAGTCACAATTTGTTTGTTTCTAAGTAGTAAAAAAGTCACTGTCACACCAATAAACAATCACCGCCTCTGATTTCTTTATTTCTCGATACAATATGGATAATCTACGATTATTAATTAATCCATATTGATTAATTATTACTGATCTGATTTAGTATTTATTTACATCTAATAAATAACATCTCCTTATCACTTGTACATTTCTACTCACGCGTGCCTAAGTGTGACGTTATCAAAACAAATCAAAGTTTATTTATCTAATCTTAACACAGGTATTTTTTTTTTCCGTAGATAAAACCAATTAACAAAATAGATATTTATGCACTGTATTTGAGATTGGATGGTGGTCAAATTCGGTTGGTTATCATTGGGATATCATTGTGTACACTTTAATAGCATGACAAATTCAAATTAATACTGGAGCCCTACGAGTTGTTACGTAGTGTTTCAGTTTTACATTAAAGATGAAATGACTAGAAAGGCAACAAGTAGGAAAACGACGAATGACAAAAAACATGGAAGCAGAAAACCCTTTGGACCGATCACAAACTGTATTGCAAATGTAAGGAGATGAAGTAAGTTTTGCTGAATTACCTCCAACACTGTAGCCGACGATGGTGAATTGGTTGGGGGTAGAACCCGTCTGAGCCATCAGCCAGTTGACGAAACGGGCTCCAGCCCGAGCTGTAATAAAAATTACGTGTTATTTTACATGTCATAGAACTTAAATTGTTAATACTCAGTACTACATACTCGACTCATTAGAGAGCTTGGACTTTCAAGAATAAATAATTCGAGATATAGCAAACAGTTTGCGTAGCAGCGCTATTACGTACGTGAGTGGGACAGTATATATTGGAATCTGTTAAATGTGGAGGCTTATACTCTCTTGGAAGGAGGGGTGAGTCCAGAGACTCGTTCAAGGTGAAAGCATAAGACTGAAAGGTTGGTAATAAACCTGTACCTTTTGAGTTGTAGGTGTCCAAGGACGGAGTCGCTTGCCGGCAAGTGACTTGTCTGATATTTGCCATAAATACTATAAATGAATACTTATATTTCATATATAATTATATAGATTCTGAGTAATAGTATCAACTTACATGCAGCCTTAGCGCGAGGACCCCACATAGATCCAGCACTCCAATCCAGGACTATCACGTTGCAGTCATCTCCAGCCAAGAAAGCTGTTAAGAAAAATTTTGAATATTTATTTTATCAAAATTAATTTGGAAAACTTAGTGGGATAAATGTTTTCTTTTTCTAGTCATATAATGGATGCTCTTCTAGGTATGGGCTAGATTCAGAATATGTATCAAGACCTAGAGCGGTCTTCTGCGCATAACTTGAAGTATGAAAACCATACTCCTATTTCATACTGAGCTCAAGTACAGAGAATCAGTACGCTGAAGTGGAAGGGTCTAGTGACTGACGGTCGCTGGTCTAGTGACTGATGGAGTCGACATGTGTAAGTGTTTAAAAGGGGGGAAAATAAATGTCTTCATATCCATACGTATACATTCATAGATAGTTACCTGGAATCAATTCATTATTGAACCTGGATGTTGCAGATCCAGCAAAACCGTGTATCAACACGACTGTTCGCCTGTTGGGGCTGTAATTCGATGATCTTACGGAGGCAGCGTTGTTGATTTGCAAAACTTGTCCCACTATGGGGTTTGTCCTAAAACAACACACAACCATTATTTATTATAGTAGTATTCGTGATTGGAAGGCGAAGGAAGGAGAAATTAGATTAATAGATATATGATCATGACTAGCTTCAGCATTGTCTTGAAAGAGTCATACTTATGCTCAAATGTGCTGGGCTGGACTGAGTGATGCTTAGCATAGTAGCATATTAACCCCCTCTACCTGTTTCATTGCAGTGGTGGGGATTGCAAGGATAGCAATAAACTTTTGACACTTAAGTTGCATGTTATCATGAAATTAAAGCGGTCGTCATCTGCTCGTACCATAGTATTCATAATAATTCTTAAAATCAACGAAGATCAGCTCACCTGGTAAACAGAAGGTATACGTTATCTTGATCAGGGTTAAATCTGGCAAGGCTTCTATAGTCACTGAGCTTCAACCAGTTGTCCACCAACTCCAAGTCTCCAGCATCAGTCTCCATGTAATCGTAACGGAGCCCTTCTGAAAACTGGCCCAGCACGGGATCGGTGGGAGCAGCTAAAAATATATAGATAAAGGTTATGTGTTGTTACGGCAAGTGGCTTAGTTTTCTATTCTCTTAAAATATAAAAGAGATACCTATACGAAAATTTTCAGGAACAGCCAGAAAAAGCTCTAAATTGAGAAAAGTTCATTTCAGAAATAGGGAGTTGAAAATTATCGTTTGGGGTCGAGATACTAAATTCATGAGATCTAAGTACTCGTGCTGTATATATATAAACTAATAGCTAAGCAACTAATCGACACTTCTCATGACTCTGAAGGAAACACTGAAGGTCGTGTTTTTTTTTTTTTTTTTTTTTATGTATGGCCCTCCAAAATGACTCTACTCTGCCTGATGGAAAGCATAAGTAGAATCCAAGAGTGGCGGCCACCATACTCACTGCGAATGCAGACAATGCAGTATGGCGACCCACACCATGGCGGCCACTAGGCTAGACTAGACTATGCTAGGCTAGACTAAAAGATGCAGAAGCATCACTAGATGCTTCTGCATCTTTTAGTCTAGTCAACAAGCATGGAACTTGTTGATTAGACTATTTGGGCCTCCGGTCTCGCACTCACCAACGAAACACGACAGCATGAACGCTGTCATTTTACGTTGATTTTCTGTGCGAGGGTAGTACCGCCCCGGTCGAGCCGGCCCATTCGTGCTGAAATCAGCGTGGCTCTACTACCTATCAAAATTATACCTTTTGTTTAACACAGAGAATTCTCATTCAACGTGGCAATGCTGCAAGTATTCTGTCAACGGTACTAGAAACGCAAAGGATTTTTTTTGTCTAGCTTACATTCTAGCTTTTATATTAATGGGAGTATCCGTGAAGAAAACAGGCATTTAAAATTTCCCATTTGGGATAGTGAAAAGCTTAACATACCTGCCGTAAAAACGGCTTGGAAGATCAAGAAGGCACCAGTTACTCCTAACATGTTGACTGTACTGTGACCACTGGTGGGTAACCGAACTATTTATACCAATAGACTTGATACCCTATCGTCCATAATCAATTAAATCACAGCTCTATCAATATTATATACAAAACAGCAGTATTGAGACGTCAGCTCATTTAAGAGATAATGTTTGACATTGATAATACCTTGTTTTGTTGGTGTTATTTCAGAGAAAGAGAGTATTAACTATCACATCGTTTGGTAAATTTTATTAGGATCAGTTAATAATAGAAATGAAATTAAATTCATATGGGAAAGTCATGCTTTGGGACAAATTCAACGGCTCTACCGGAGTGGTATTAGTTCATTATAGAAAACAGGTGATAGCAATTATTTCATTGCTTTAAACCAAATAATTAAGGTTACCGAAGACCAAACCCCTCCTCCCCTTGGTAGAGCCTCTATTCTGGGGAAAGCATTAGAGACATACTTGCTAGTGAGGTTATACTCAACGATATAACCAAGACTAGCGTTAATTGGTGACCCAATGTCATCAAAACTCAAAAAGTTAAATTAAATCTAAAACTTTGATCGTAAAAAATATCGAGTTGTTAATACATGATGAGCAAAAAATATTGGAGAGAGTAAGAAATATGGGAATAAATGAATTTATAATTAGAGAACAATAAAAGAGAAGACAGATAAATAACGTAAAAGAACATGGCCATAAAGGAACTAAGAAAGTAAATGACGAATATCTTAAGCACAGTATGTTTTCCTCTGCCATTTTTTGAATTTTTAAAATAAAGACAATTTACATAGTAGCAATATATTCTGTATCGTTAGGAACTCTGTCAAAAACATTCAGAAACTGAGACAAAGAACACTCAGACTTAAACAATCATTTCTGGATCATACAAAGTGTTGTACCATATGGAGATCGACGGCACAACACCCAGCTAAATAAGGAGCAGCTAGATGACAGCTCACACTACTGCACCGTCAGTGTAGTCAAATGAAATCGATACCATGTCAAATGTACATGAAATCTATACTTATGTTGAAAAGCTGAAGAGCTTGTTAATGAAATTTTTGTGTTGACGATCCTATTTGTCAAGGCTGTTTTATAGGGTATTAACCATCCCAAGCATAAATCAGGAACATTAGTGAACAATATATCAAAAACGAGAAATTTATTGTTTTTGAAAGGCACAAACGAAGTTGGGTGGGTCAGCTAATGTTTAATAATGGAAGTAAGTAATTATTATACTTTCACCACAGCCAAATCACTGCACCGATTACAATGAAATTTGTCGTCGAGGTACTTTGATTCTTAAGAAAGTGCATTGGCTGTTCTGTATCACGATAACGGACATACACGCGGGCGGAGCCGTGGGCAAAAGCTAGTAAATTATAAACAAATATATTGTGATAAGAACTAGTAGCCGACCCCTAATAATCTGGGCATTGATAAAGTTTAGGAGATGATTGTGATAAGAAGTTAAATCAGAACACGCTTTAAATCGTAATCTTGGGCGAGGCGAGCCACGTGTCGCTGTTACGTTACGTCACATAAAATCAGTACGTTTTCATTTTTGACTTTACTTCCTTTGCTTCATAAGAAGCGCGTGTGCCGTACGTTGCCTAAATTGAGAGTTTTACCAGCAGACAGTACCCGCTTCAGTGCGGGCAACCGTTGGTAGGGGTCCGGATGTGTTAATAACAGCAGTTCCCGGATCCCACCCTTCTCAGGCGCAGAGTGGCAGACGGTGTGGTTCTAGTCGGTTCGATTCTGACACACCACCCCGCCGCAAACCTCGGTGGGGTTCACATAAAAAAAAGTGGTTTAAGCGGTTGCCACGCCAGTTTCTACTGCGCCAAGTGTTGTGGGTTCAAATCCCACATGGGACAAAACTTTGTGTAATCTACAAATTGTTGTTCTGAGTCTGGGTGTTCTTTGTGTCCATTTCATGTGCGTTTGTTTTTTTTTTTTTTTATTTAAGCCGTTCTTCCTATACATTTTATGTTTTATTAATATACATTTTATTTTTAATTTTATTTGTTAGTATTATTAATATGTATCTTTATTACTGTGTTAGTTAAGTTATTTTCATGTATAGTCCCTTGTCGGGTATAGGCCTCCTCCAAGTCCTTCCATGTTCTCCCTTTCAACAGTATAATTTCGGAATTGTAATTAATAATATAATATAGTATCAGTGTTGGCCATATGTATGTCTTCATAGAGTAATTTAGGATTTGATTAGGACTTCTATTCTGGAAAAATCTATTAGTATATTATATTTCCTTGTTTTTCTTGGATGGTCATATTCTCCCGCGGTGATCAGCCGTGTTGGGAGATTGGACGTGGGTAGAGGGTCCAACTGTGGTTGCTATGCGATGTTATCTTCAAGTAGTTATTACTAGTGTCGTGTAGTTTTTTGTTTTTATTATGTAATCTTTCATGTTAGATACTTTGTTTTTCTTTGATGGTTGTCTAGTGTCCTTACTAACGAGTTTGCCACTATGGCTTGTTATCTCTGGTGATTCCGACAAGTTTCTCTTGTTTAGCTGGTTGCTCGTAGAGTTCTTATTATTTTGCAGTACTATAAGTTTATCGTATTTGATGAAGGCAGTATTGCCAGCTTCCTTTTCTTTCTGCAGTTGGACTTGTAGTTCTCTGCGCTTGTTGAGGACTTCTATGGGATAAACTTCCTTTATATAGTACTAACGACCCGCCCCGGCTTCGCACGGGTGGATTTCAGATGCCCCCGCCGACGACACGATTCGTGCATTTTAAATCTGTAATATCTTCGAATATACTCATTTAAATTAGATACTGTAAAGGGCCGTTTTGATCTATATTAAATGCACAATGTATCTAATTTACTTAATTGTATAAGGACTCATTCTGTATTACTTAAAATCACTTCGTAAATAAGCCATTATTTCTCGTAAAAAGAAAATAATAAAAAATGGTTGTTTTGGGTTATCCCTAAGAGATAGACATATACCGTCGCGGACTTTTTTGTAGTACTTTTTAAGGTGTAAAATACTGTAGTACATTATTTTTAATCGACTTCAAAAAAAGGAGGAGGTTTCTCAATTCGACCGTATATATATATATATGTCGGAGTGAGGGTATCCAAATAATAAAAGTGATACAAACATTTGCCACTATCGAACACTACGGAACACTCTATATAAAGCGGCGCGATCGGCAACAGGACACAGTTTCTCTTCAGATCTCGCGACGACCATATCTATTATTTGATTTGTGATTTATTGTATCTCTGTGTTTTATATTGTGTGTATGAGGCGATATTTATCAGTGGGGGAATTACTAGCCTAGGTGGCGAATTCCACAGGGCATCGCGGAGGGGTGAGCGTTGGAAAATTATCTCGCTACGGGCAATAGGAGACGCAAACGACGTTGCGTGGGTCAGCTAGTTATATATATTATTAATATTATAAAACTGAATAGTTTGTTTGTTTGTATGAACGCGCTAACCTCAAGAACCGCTTGTCCAATTTGAAAAATTCTTTCAGTATTGGATAGTATATTTATCGAGAAAGGCTATAGGCTATATATCATCACGCTAAGACCAATAGAAGCGGAGCACCAATGAAGAATATTACAAAAACGGGGGATTTATTTTACGCTACGGGCAATAGGAGACGCAAACGAGATTGCGTGGGTCAGCTAGTGAATAGATATTGTGTACCAAGCCGTTTTAGCTATTATGTCGTTGAATTTCAGAATAAGGTCCACAGGTGTATGTGTTTTGATTTTTTTACCCAAAACAATGAATTTTTGTATTAATATCTAGGAATGGACTTTTTCTGAGATTTTTTATCCAAAGCGTTTTTTTTTATTCAGAAATCATGCACCTGGTTTCATTATATTTAATGAAATGAAATGAAACGAAATGAAATCATTTATTCTGCAATTACGTTACATGAACACTTTTGCAAGTTAAACTTCTTTTTTGAGCAGATGAGTTCGGCCTTTCCTAACTGGACTAGCCCTGAGAAGAAAGGACGAAACAGACTCAGGGATCACCGTCTCTTTTAAAGTCCAGACAATATGCAAAAGACATTATTTCAATAAAAGAAATACGATAATTACAATTTGAGTCACAATTACAATAATCAGTAAAGATAATAATTTAAAAAAATGTCAACAATACCAATAATTTAAAATGAATTTCTTTCAAACTATAAATTATCGTCACATCAAAATAAATTTAAACATTCAAAATAAACAGCATGTGCAGAATGGGCAGCTCAATCCCAGGCGGTTTTATCATCAAGATATTCTGCTATGGTATAATACCCCTTTGCGGATAACTTAGATTTTATGGTATTCTTGAATTTCTCTAATGGCAAATTCCTAATATCAATAGGGAGTTTATGTAAAAGCGTATACATTGTCCTATGAACGAGTTGCCTACTCTGTGGAGACGAGTGACGTGAACACTAAGATTATGTTTGTTTCTGGTATTTACAGAATGAACATCACTGATTTTAGGAAACTTTGATATATTTTTTTGAACATAAACAAAATTTTCGTATATAGTCAGTATATTTAGTCAGATAGTTATATGTAGTCAGAATATTTATCTCTTTAAATTTGGAACGGAGAGAAACTCGAGGGCCTAATTATATATATAATATCTGCACAGATACCCCAGAGTAGGATACCGTAACTCATTATACTATGAAAGTAACTGAAGTAAACTATTCTAGCTGTATCAACATCAGTTAAATGTCAAATCTTTTTTACAGCAAAAGCCGCTGAGCTTAGCCTACCGGATAGTTTTTCTATTTGGGGACCCCATTGTAACTTAGCGTCAATAGTAATACCTAAAAATACAGTAGATTCCACAGGATCCAACTCTAGTCCATTCAATCGAACATTGGTTGTAACATGCCTAACGTTTGGTGTAGAGAATTTAATGAATTTAGTTTTCTTCTCATTAAGGAGAAGGTTATTTGTATTAAACCAATGTACCACTTTCAAGAGTGCACTGTTGACTTCAGTAAAACTGACAAGTTGGCGCCTAACTTTAAAAATTAAGGATGTGTCATCCGCGAACAATATAATCTCATGATTGTCACTTACATAATAAGCTAGATCATTTATATATATGAGAAACAGAAATGGCCCTAGAATGGAACCCTGTGGGACACCCATTGTTACCGGGGATCCCGAAGATGTTTTACCATTAATATCAACTTTTTGAACTCTTTTATTCAAATACGACGTTACAGTATTTACAGCATTATTCATTATTCCGTAGTGCTGTAGCTTCCTAATGAGTGTAGGATGATGGACACAATCGAAAGCCTTAGACAAGTCACAGAAAATACCAAACGCATCCTGTGAATCCTCCCAGGCACCATATATGTGTTTAAGCAATTCCACGCCCGCGTCCGTAGTTGAACGACCTTTAGTAAAACCAAATTGCTTTTGATGAAGCAAGTTGTTCTTAATAAAATGTTGTAACATTTGGTTTAAAAGCAATTTTTCAAAATTTTTACTCAATGTTGGAAGTATTGAGATAGGTCGGAAGTTAGATGGATCTGAACTACTACCAGATTTGAACAATGGAATAACTTTACTTTGTTTCATCAGATCAGGAAACACACCAGATGCGATACAAGAATTGAAAACAGTTGCTAAATATGGAGATATCATATCAATAATTGCAGATATAGTATGCACTGAATGTCCCCATAAATCAGTTGTTTTCTTTACATTTATACTTTTAAAAGCCTTGATACCATCATTTATACTAACAGCTGAAAATTCAAAGTCGTTTCACACCGGTTTATACTATTTTCTAATAAAAAACAAGCGGAGAAAGAGGATGAGAGTTTTGGTTGTTCGAATAGGAACTTTGGTAAAAAAATGTTCAATCTCAGTCGTAACCTCGACATCCGCTTTTATATCTACATTATTAATTTTTAAATGGAAGTCACGATTTCGTACAATGGACCTTCCGGTTTCGGCGTTTATAATCTCCCATGTGGTTTTTATTTTATTGCCAGATGATTTTATTTTATTTTTTAAATATAGGGATTTGCCAACATAACAGGTGCGTTTAAACGTCTTTGAATAATTTCTGACATATTCTATAAAATCTAAGTTATGATTATATGTTTTTTCATAATACAACTCATATAGCCGTTGTCGACTTTTATAGATGCCTACAGTGGCCCATTCATTGAATACTACACGAACACTAATCGTTAGTGTTTTTGATGTAAAAATTAATTTAAATTCATTATTAATCATATTAAATAACAAAGCGAAAGCTTGATTAGGGTCACTATCATAGGGCAATCTTAACAACTTATCCGCCATATTATTCCTGAACAGGCTCATGCGGCTCTCCGTAATCGGAACGTAACTAATACGCTTCCTTTGAACCTCTGGTTTTGTTCGAGTAAAAGTAACGAAGTGCCCGCAATGATCTGAATCTAGCTCACTTACAATACACCTATTAATTGGTTTCACATTTGTAAAAATATTATCAATACAAGTGGCACTACTGGCTGTAATACGTGTGGGTTCAAAGAAAGTAATCGAGTGAAAGTAATTATTGTTTAATTGCTATTGCCATATTGAAATAAATCAACAATAAATCAGTATTTAAAGGTACCTTAAAGAAAAAAAACGAAAATGTGAATTTATTAATTTATTGTCTTATTAATAGTCAGTATCATATTATCCTTGAGAAAAGGGGGAGAATGCTCTAGTGCGTAAGAAGAAGATACCGGATCGTCTGAAAGAAGAAAGACATCTGTTAGACCTTGAACTTCCTTATTGGCAGTTTTAATTACAAGTATGGCTTTGACTACTGTACCCATAGCTTATCGTAACAATTTTCTTCTTAATTTCACATCCGATTTCGATTTCACAGTTTTTATTTTTGAATTGATTATATAATAGCCTATGATTTCAGAGGTTAATAAATCTATGCAAGCGATTTTCAAAATATAAAAAAGTGATCTAATTGTTTTGTACTTCACATACCCGGTTTTTGGTAAAATGCCACCCATGTTCAGGGTTTCTGCAAGTTGACAATTGCCAGCGATAGCAGCATGAACGGTTGGACACCTTCTGCCCTGGAAACCACCAGACCGCATAGATTCAGCGATGTATCGGAAAGACCTGAAAGAACAGAAATTCATTGAGGACTATTGTTTGCTATGTCTATGTTTCTGGAAATAGAATACACTTTATGCGGAACCCAAATATTTTTCCCAAAGTAAAAGTTACTCAAAGATCAGCTATTCAATGGAATTTGGAAATTGGAAGTGGAATATATGGGTTTTCTCAACTTGATTGCTATCATGGTCTTATAAGAAACTGGTGTTATCAAATCTTTCGATCAGTCTTCAACAATGAGAGCGAGGTCATCGGAGACCTAACCCATATCCTTCGCTAACTCTAGATGGCGAAGGAACTCACAGGGCCGAAATATGTTATATACTCTTGAGTCTCTATGGACGAAGGTCACGTACCTTCAGGTGATCTGCCTACTCATTTGCCACGTTTATAAAAAAAAAAAACTATGTATCATGTACTTACATCTCATGGTTGCAGAAGTTGGTAAGACATCCAGGCATCATTGTTCCCTGGTTAGGGTAAAAATCAACGTGCCCAAGAGGTCTCGTCATACCTGGGAAATGGGAAAATCTGTTAGAATGTTGTCTGTGTGACTGCTAGATTATAACACTGAACCCGCTAAGCCAAATTCGATGAATTTAAGTGCACAAAGTGAACTGGCGAAGGATATTGAATATTTATTTCAGGTGATAGCGTATATTTTATTTCTTAGTGAATTTCGTCTATTTATTTTATTTATTTATTTATTTATTATTGTCTAACTTCTTTCATTCCATGCCATTCGGTATGTTTGTCATCCAATCTTTCAAATTTATATATTAATACTATCATTCGAACAAAATTTAATAAATATCCGATAATCACCGGTCAAGTATTAAATTTTATCAATAGATGGTGTTGACGGTCTTTGATGGTCGAGTTCAGAAAATAATGATCCCATTCATCCATTTATCCATCCATCTATCCACCCACTAATCTATTATCTATTTAATAAGAAATATAAAGAATATGAGTTCGTACCAATGCTTGATATATCAGTGTGGATCACTTCTGTGTATAAACCATCATTCGGTTGGAAGACATCAGCATCGTTCCAGCGGTCAGCAGGATCGCAAGCTGGAAATAGAAATTATTAGAGTTAGAAAAGAACAAGCGGGTTCTAAGGAAGGTTAGAGATTCTTGCTTTTCACAATGCTTTAAGCCTTTATTGATAATATGTAACGTATTAATATATTGCCAAAAAGATACTATAAAATATACACAGATACATATAAAACAAATGATCGTCCTCATTGTACCACGCCTTTGTACATGACACTTCCTTGTATTTCTTTTATATATTTTTATGTTCTATGTGTACAATAAAGAATAAATACAAATACAATACTATTATTTGTCTTAGGTGTTAATTGGACCCATGTACTCTCGTTTAACACTCACGACCACAAATAACTACACGATCAACACAATCAAAAATATAACTCGAAGTAAAAGAAGAGAAAACAAGTCAAGAGACAGTGAATAGAGAAGTACTTACCAATGATGTAACTGGGGGACCCGTTCATATGTCTACCAAGGATACCAGCGCCATGACCTAGAATATAGAAAAAGATCATTAGAATCACAAATGAACTCAGTAGTTAGATTTTTATTCTTATTTGATTTTGATATTCATTCTATCACTTTCCATCTAAAAAGGAAAGAAAGAGAACGTCGCAGTGTTCAAATCGCACTAAAGATAGGAAACATTAAATAAGATAAATTGTGATAAAAGACTGATTGCAAAAAAGAATAATAATCCCTTGAAATCAATATCATGATTCCCTAACTAAACACTGCAGGTATTAATTCTTGCGATTATAGAACATGCATTAAAGTTTATAAGAAAAATAATATATGAATAGTTGAGGACCCAAAATTGATCCTTGAGGAACACCCCAGTATATCAGACTGAATAAAGAAAATAATCTCTTTTTAAATCTGTGAAGTCTTCAAATGATTTTTCAGATAACTTTTCAACCGTTTCACAATTTCTAAGATTAAATTCATAATAGTTTTAAAAGAAGAAACATCGTATTTATGCAGCCAGTGCATAAGAAAAATCTAACAAAAGCCTTAGGAAGCTCTCTTAGCAAAGCTTCTTAAGATTTTTGTCTATAATGACAGTAGACATACCATATCTTTTACGAAATCCAGATTGAAAGTTCAGTCACAATTTGTTTGTTTCTAAGTAGTAAAAAAGTCACTGTCACACCAATAAACAATCACCGCCTCTGATTTCTTTATTTCTCGATACAATATGGATAATCTACGATTATTAATTAATCCATATTGATTAATTATTACTGATCTGATTTAGTATTTATTTACATCTAATAAATAACATCTCCTTATCACTTGTACATTTCTACTCACGCGTGCCTAAGTGTGACGTTATCAAAACAAATCAAAGTTTATTTATCTAATCTTAACACAGGTATTTTTTTTTTCCGTAGATAAAACCAATTAACAAAATAGATATTTATGCACTGTATTTGAGATTGGATGGTGGTCAAATTCGGTTGGTTATCATTGGGATATCATTGTGTACACTTTAATAGCATGACAAATTCAAATTAATACTGGAGCCCTACGAGTTGTTACGTAGTGTTTCAGTTTTACATTAAAGATGAAATGACTAGAAAGGCAACAAGTAGGAAAACGACGAATGACAAAAAACATGGAAGCAGAAAACCCTTTGGACCGATCACAAACTGTATTGCAAATGTAAGGAGATGAAGTAAGTTTTGCTGAATTACCTCCAACACTGTAGCCGACGATGGTGAATTGGTTGGGGGTAGAACCCGTCTGAGCCATCAGCCAGTTGACGAAACGGGCTCCAGCCCGAGCTGTAATAAAAATTACGTGTTATTTTACATGTCATAGAACTTAAATTGTTAATACTCAGTACTACATACTCGACTCATTAGAGAGCTTGGACTTTCAAGAATAAATAATTCGAGATATAGCAAACAGTTTGCGTAGCAGCGCTATTACGTACGTGAGTGGGACAGTATATATTGGAATCTGTTAAATGTGGAGGCTTATACTCTCTTGGAAGGAGGGGTGAGTCCAGAGACTCGTTCAAGGTGAAAGCATAAGACTGAAAGGTTGGTAATAAACCTGTACCTTTTGAGTTGTAGGTGTCCAAGGACGGAGTCGCTTGCCGGCAAGTGACTTGTCTGATATTTGCCATAAATACTATAAATGAATACTTATATTTCATATATAATTATATAGATTCTGAGTAATAGTATCAACTTACATGCAGCCTTAGCGCGAGGACCCCACATAGATCCAGCACTCCAATCCAGGACTATCACGTTGCAGTCATCTCCAGCCAAGAAAGCTGTTAAGAAAAATTTTGAATATTTATTTTATCAAAATTAATTTGGAAAACTTAGTGGGATAAATGTTTTCTTTTTCTAGTCATATAATGGATGCTCTTCTAGGTATGGGCTAGATTCAGAATATGTATCAAGACCTAGAGCGGTCTTCTGCGCATAACTTGAAGTATGAAAACCATACTCCTATTTCATACTGAGCTCAAGTACAGAGAATCAGTACGCTGAAGTGGAAGGGTCTAGTGACTGACGGTCGCTGGTCTAGTGACTGATGGAGTCGACATGTGTAAGTGTTTAAAAGGGGGGAAAATAAATGTCTTCATATCCATACGTATACATTCATAGATAGTTACCTGGAATCAATTCATTATTGAACCTGGATGTTGCAGATCCAGCAAAACCGTGTATCAACACGACTGTTCGCCTGTTGGGGCTGTAATTCGATGATCTTACGGAGGCAGCGTTGTTGATTTGCAAAACTTGTCCCACTATGGGGTTTGTCCTAAAACAACACACAACCATTATTTATTATAGTAGTATTCGTGATTGGAAGGCGAAGGAAGGAGAAATTAGATTAATAGATATATGATCATGACTAGCTTCAGCATTGTCTTGAAAGAGTCATACTTATGCTCAAATGTGCTGGGCTGGACTGAGTGATGCTTAGCATAGTAGCATATTAACCCCCTCTACCTGTTTCATTGCAGTGGTGGGGATTGCAAGGATAGCAATAAACTTTTGACACTTAAGTTGCATGTTATCATGAAATTAAAGCGGTCGTCATCTGCTCGTACCATAGTATTCATAATAATTCTTAAAATCAACGAAGATCAGCTCACCTGGTAAACAGAAGGTATACGTTATCTTGATCAGGGTTAAATCTGGCAAGGCTTCTATAGTCACTGAGCTTCAACCAGTTGTCCACCAACTCCAAGTCTCCAGCATCAGTCTCCATGTAATCGTAACGGAGCCCTTCTGAAAACTGGCCCAGCACGGGATCGGTGGGAGCAGCTAAAAATATATAGATAAAGGTTATGTGTTGTTACGGCAAGTGGCTTAGTTTTCTATTCTCTTAAAATATAAAAGAGATACCTATACGAAAATTTTCAGGAACAGCCAGAAAAAGCTCTAAATTGAGAAAAGTTCATTTCAGAAATAGGGAGTTGAAAATTATCGTTTGGGGTCGAGATACTAAATTCATGAGATCTAAGTACTCGTGCTGTATATATATAAACTAATAGCTAAGCAACTAATCGACACTTCTCATGACTCTGAAGGAAACACTGAAGGTCGTGTTTTTTTTTTTTTTTTTTTTTATGTATGGCCCTCCAAAATGACTCTACTCTGCCTGATGGAAAGCATAAGTAGAATCCAAGAGTGGCGGCCACCATACTCACTGCGAATGCAGACAATGCAGTATGGCGACCCACACCATGGCGGCCACTAGGCTAGACTAGACTATGCTAGGCTAGACTAAAAGATGCAGAAGCATCACTAGATGCTTCTGCATCTTTTAGTCTAGTCAACAAGCATGGAACTTGTTGATTAGACTATTTGGGCCTCCGGTCTCGCACTCACCAACGAAACACGACAGCATGAACGCTGTCATTTTACGTTGATTTTCTGTGCGAGGGTAGTACCGCCCCGGTCGAGCCGGCCCATTCGTGCTGAAATCAGCGTGGCTCTACTACCTATCAAAATTATACCTTTTGTTTAACACAGAGAATTCTCATTCAACGTGGCAATGCTGCAAGTATTCTGTCAACGGTACTAGAAACGCAAAGGATTTTTTTTGTCTAGCTTACATTCTAGCTTTTATATTAATGGGAGTATCCGTGAAGAAAACAGGCATTTAAAATTTCCCATTTGGGATAGTGAAAAGCTTAACATACCTGCCGTAAAAACGGCTTGGAAGATCAAGAAGGCACCAGTTACTCCTAACATGTTGACTGTACTGTGACCACTGGTGGGTAACCGAACTATTTATACCAATAGACTTGATACCCTATCGTCCATAATCAATTAAATCACAGCTCTATCAATATTATATACAAAACAGCAGTATTGAGACGTCAGCTCATTTAAGAGATAATGTTTGACATTGATAATACCTTGTTTTGTTGGTGTTATTTCAGAGAAAGAGAGTATTAACTATCACATCGTTTGGTAAATTTTATTAGGATCAGTTAATAATAGAAATGAAATTAAATTCATATGGGAAAGTCATGCTTTGGGACAAATTCAACGGCTCTACCGGAGTGGTATTAGTTCATTATAGAAAACAGGTGATAGCAATTATTTCATTGCTTTAAACCAAATAATTAAGGTTACCGAAGACCAAACCCCTCCTCCCCTTGGTAGAGCCTCTATTCTGGGGAAAGCATTAGAGACATACTTGCTAGTGAGGTTATACTCAACGATATAACCAAGACTAGCGTTAATTGGTGACCCAATGTCATCAAAACTCAAAAAGTTAAATTAAATCTAAAACTTTGATCGTAAAAAATATCGAGTTGTTAATACATGATGAGCAAAAAATATTGGAGAGAGTAAGAAATATGGGAATAAATGAATTTATAATTAGAGAACAATAAAAGAGAAGACAGATAAATAACGTAAAAGAACATGGCCATAAAGGAACTAAGAAAGTAAATGACGAATATCTTAAGCACAGTATGTTTTCCTCTGCCATTTTTTGAATTTTTAAAATAAAGACAATTTACATAGTAGCAATATATTCTGTATCGTTAGGAACTCTGTCAAAAACATTCAGAAACTGAGACAAAGAACACTCAGACTTAAACAATCATTTCTGGATCATACAAAGTGTTGTACCATATGGAGATCGACGGCACAACACCCAGCTAAATAAGGAGCAGCTAGATGACAGCTCACACTACTGCACCGTCAGTGTAGTCAAATGAAATCGATACCATGTCAAATGTACATGAAATCTATACTTATGTTGAAAAGCTGAAGAGCTTGTTAATGAAATTTTTGTGTTGACGATCCTATTTGTCAAGGCTGTTTTATAGGGTATTAACCATCCCAAGCATAAATCAGGAACATTAGTGAACAATATATCAAAAACGAGAAATTTATTGTTTTTGAAAGGCACAAACGAAGTTGGGTGGGTCAGCTAATGTTTAATAATGGAAGTAAGTAATTATTATACTTTCACCACAGCCAAATCACTGCACCGATTACAATGAAATTTGTCGTCGAGGTACTTTGATTCTTAAGAAAGTGCATTGGCTGTTCTGTATCACGATAACGGACATACACGCGGGCGGAGCCGTGGGCAAAAACTAGTAAATTATAAACAAATATATTGTGATAAGAACTAGTAGCCGACCCCTAATAATCTGGGCATTGATAAAGTTTAGGAGATGATTGTGATAAGAAGTTAAATCAGAACACGCTTTAAATCGTAATCTTGGGCGAGGCGAGCCACGTGTCGCTGTTACGTTACGTCACATAAAATCAGTACGTTTTCATTTTTGACTTTACTTCCTTTGCTTCATAAGAAGCGCGTGTGCCGTACGTTGCCTAAATTGAGAGTTTTACCAGCAGACAGTACCCGCTTCAGTGCGGGCAACCGTTGGTAGGGGTCCGGATGTGTTAATAACAGCAGTTCCCGGATCCCACCCTTCTCAGGCGCAGAGTGGCAGACGGTGTGGTTCTAGTCGGTTTGATTCTGACACACCACCCCGCCGCAAACCTCGGTGGGGTTCACATAAAAAAAAGTGGTTTAAGCGGTTGCCACGCCAGTTTCTACTGCGCCAAGTGTTGTGGGTTCAAATCCCACATGGGACAAAACTTTGTGTAATCTACAAATTGTTGTTCTGAGTCTGGGTGTTCTTTGTGTCCATTTCATGTGCGTTTGTTTTTTTTTTATTTTATTTAAGCCGTTCTTCCTATACATTTTATGTTTTATTAATATACATTTTATTTTTAATTTTATTTGTTAGTATTATTAATATGTATCTTTATTACTGTGTTAGTTAAGTTATTTTCATGTATAGTCCCTTGTCGGGTATAGGCCTCCTCCAAGTCCTTTCATGTTCTGTCTTTCAACAGTATAATTTCGGAATAATAATTAATAATATAATATAGTATCAATGTTGGCCATATGTATGTCGTCATAGAGTAACTTAGGATTTGATTTGGACTTCTATTCTGGAAAAATCTATTAGTATATTATATTTCCTTGTTTTCTTGGAGGGTTATGGTCATATTCTCCCGCGGTGATCAGCCGTGTTGGGAGATTGGACGCGGGTAGAGGGTCCAACTGTGGTTGCTATGCGATGTTATCTTCGAGTAGTTATTACTAGTGTCGTGTAGTTTTTTGTTTTTATTATGCAATCTCTCATGTTAGATACTTTGTTTTTCTTTGATGGTTGTCTAGTGTCCTTACTAACGGGTTTGCCACTATGGCTTGTTACGTATTAAAAAGTTGTCTAAATTTTGGAAAAAGTAATAGTCGGTAGGTGCAAGGTCTGGTGAGTATGGCGGATGAGGGAGAGCTTCCAACCCCAGCTCTTGCAGCTGCTTCACGACAACGCGCGACCCCATACTGCGCAACAGACAGTCTCCAAGCTGCAAGAGCTGGGGTTGGAAGCTCCGCCTCATCCGCCATACTCACCAGACCTTGCACCTACCGACTATTACTTTTTCCAAAATTTAGACAACTTTTTAGTGGGTAAAAAAATCAATTCCGTGAGGCAGTACAAAATGCCTTTGAAGAGTTTGTTGCCTCCCGTCCAGCTGATTTTTACAAGAAGGGCATCAATAAACTGCCAATGCGTTGGCAAAGATGCGTCGATTGCATGGGTGATTACTTCGAATAACAGAAATAACAAAGTTTGAAAAAATAAGTACTTTCACGTATTGCATACAAAACGGCAATTTCATAGGTAAAGACCTATTATATACAAAATCTATTCGTACAATTCACATCATCAGGTCCTGTCCTTGACGACTACAGCGAGTACAAAAGAATTTCTAACTATGTGACCGATACTATCCTCACATCTGAGATATGCTGTTATCGCTTAGTTATGTATACATTCTATTAATTTAACTACAATAATATATGACTTATAGGAATATCTTGTTTATGTTTATGTTTATTATTATATTATGTATTATATCATGTTTAAGATCTTGTTGCATGTTCATCAACATACTTTTGATTTCCTCCATATTGGCGCCCTCCATTGATATTTTTTCGTACTTAATTGTTCGATGCTCGCAGTTTTCGCTAGATATCGGTAACGAGTATGTGTACCTTGTGTCTTCGATCTGTTAGTGGATGTATAAGTTAATTTGGATAGTTTACCATAGATGGCGTTGCTTTGATTTGAAATGGATGTATGTAGACCTTAGAGTTAATAGTATATGTAGACCGAGTTATGAATAATCAGGTTGCACTTTTTAGTTTATAACTAAAAATTGTTTTTGTTGTTTGTCACTATTAACTGCTTTATTCGAAATGGAAAGTTAACTTGCACTTTCAACAATCGTATCTTGCATTTATTGTCTCCTTAATTTCACTCTTGAGTTACTTTTTTTACTGGTACTTATCGTGAGTCGTTGTTTTGCACTTCTCAATGGTTTCACTCAATAAAAATTGTGTTCTGCATATTTTACACACAACTCTTTGCACTGGTTTTGGAATGTAACTGATTTTATATTATTTGCGCACTTAATTATTTTAAAAATTTAATATAAATCGGACTACGATGTCAACAGTGGCACTGTGGCGCCCTCTCCTTTAATTACTGTGCGTTTGTTAATTCCCCCTTAATACAGGAGGACAAATCACGAGCCATCGACAGTATCAACAAGAACCTAGATTACATAAACTCGTGGATAATGAGGTTTGGATTGTCAATAAACCCTACTAAATGTCAGGCAATCGTAGCGGGCAGCAAAAATATGATGCGCAGAGTAGATACAACTTCAGTCCCTTCAGTCGTCCGCAACGGCGCAATTATACCTTGGAGTCCTAGGTAATTGACTACCTAGGACTGCTCATCGATTCAACGCTCGATTGGCGAGCTCAAGTGACCCATGTGAGTAAAAAAGAGACGGGACACATGCGAACTCTATACCGTCAAAAAAATTTCTTGCCTCCCAAAACAAAAAACCTCACTCATGCAAACCTTAATTATTCCTATAATTGAGCTCCTTAATGAACTAGACCGTCTTCTCAATAACTGCATTCGATTTATATTTAATCTTCGAAAGTGTGATCACGTATCTGCTTTGCGTTCCCAATTACAACGGTTACCCATTCGTCTACGTCGTAATCAGCGAGCGCTGACCTCTCTTTTTTCATTTCTCAATTCCCCATTCTCACCCACTTATTTTGACCTGATTTGCGTTTCCTGTCCTTTAATCACGACAGAAATCTTCGTTCTACGGATAATCTGCTTCTCTTGTGTCCTTCCCACAACACAGATATCATAAACGCCTCGTTCTTTGTGCAAGCGGTGCTGCTATGGAATGCGCTCCCACTCGAAATCAGGATGTCTATTAACCGTTACACATTTAAAAAGAGCGTGCACAATCACCTTCTGCAGATGGCGGAATAACTTATTCGATAGTACTCCTCCTTATGGTCTACTTTCTACAGTGTACGATTATAAAGAATATGTATTATGTATTGTGTATGTATGCATATATTTATATGTATTTTATTTTGGTTAGTTTATGTCAATTGGATCTATACCTACGAGTATTACTGATTACAGCTGTAACCTTGATGCACCTACTTTATCAGATCTCTACTCCCCCCAAAGGTTGACTGGTAGAGAACGCCCTGGGCATTAAGTCCGCCGATTTACACAAGTGCATAAAGTTGTAAAGTAAAATAAAAATAAATACAGGATTAATGTTTCTAATGCGTCTATATGTCTTTTGATATTTGAAGAAAAAAAAAATCAATTTGGAGATCATCATCTTAACCAAAAGACGTTCACTGCTGGACATTAACCTCCTCCAAACTCTACAATCGCCTGTCCTAAGTTGCTCAAATTTAAAGACTTCCCGCGATCTTCGGCAAGTCGTTAGATCACCTACAAACGTTACATTTTCAATCTAACTTGAATCAATTATTCCAAAGGAATTATCAAAACTTTAAACCTGATCGTTTCCTTTTTACTTCAATAAATTTAATCTAAATACCTCTAGCACAAAGTTGTATATAGTCTATGGAAATAATTTAAAAAGACCCTGTAGTCCATCTAATATTATACTTTTTAAGCTTATATAACTTTGAATAGGCGTAACATATAACAACACACAAATATAATAATTTTGTCCATAAAACTGTGCACTAATTTCAGCATGAACGGGCTGGTTCGACCGGGGCTGTACTAGCACAGAAGATGAACCTAAAATGACAGCATTCGTGCTGCCATGATTTGTTGGTGAGTGCGAGATCGAAGGCCCAATGATTCGGAAGCATCGCTAGGTCACCGTGGTGTTGATCACCATACTGCATTGTCTGCATTCGCAATAAGTATGGTGACCACGACTCTTGGATTCTGCTAATACTTTCCTTCAGGCAGAGTAGAGTTTCTTTGGCAGGCCCTTACATTAAAATAGGAAATTACAAAGAAATTTTATCTTATCAGTGTATGTATATACTATTTTTAATGAATAATTTAATAAGGCAGAATAACTAATAAATAAATTGAATCTCCATAATCTTTCTCCTTATCAGTGTGGTGATGGATTAAGAATACAAAATTTCACTACCCCTATCCATCCCGTGGGTGTCGTAAGAGCCGACTGAGGGAGCAAGCTACCAGGACAACATCACTGCAAAGAGAAGGAACACTTGAAACAAACCCTATAGCAATCAGTCTGGACAACGTGGTATAGCAGGGCAAAACGTCTTAAGAGAGGCTTATATCCAGCAGTGGACTGTTAAAGGCTGTTGATGATGATTCTTCCTCCTCCCTATTCTTAAATATTTCAGAACTGTTAAATGGTACCTCTTCTGCTTCTTTTGATGAAATGATAACCAGCTGGATCTCTCGGATCAGCTATTTCTGGCAATTTTAAGTGATTAAAGTCTTCAAAGCTTCTTCAAGTCTTTATGTCTTCGTCGTGATGAAATTAATGATAAAAATATAAAAAAAAGTGGATGAGATAAAATGGGGGCCGTCTTTCGAAAAAACAAAAAACGATCTCCAAATGGTACCTCATAGATTGGGTTATTAGTTTTGGTATTTGACACAACTGACTTTCCCATAACACAAGCACATTCAAAATTACAGTGAGAATTGGATAATATAGAAAAAAAAAACAGAAAATTTATAAAATATAAAAATAATTAGTCTTTATTATGCCTTATACAACAAATTGAATATCAAACAATTTATTTGAATAAATTTAAACATTTAAATTAACCTTGGGAGAATGGAGATCTAGCGTTTGTCCGTAAGAAGAAAATACCCCGCCGTCTGAAACAAAACAAATTAATGAAATAAATGAATTGAATTTCTTTGAAATATGTTTTGACATAAATATATACAAATATTTAATTATAACGCTGTTTGATTACTAATTGGTTTGATATGAAAAATTATTCGAACATTGGACAGCCTATTTATCGAAGAGGGTAGTAAAATATTCAGCTACGACCAGTAAGAACCGAGAATCAAGGAAAAGTTGCTTCCATGGTGCATTGTTGCATTGTCAGCATTCGCAATGAGTATGGTGACCACCACTCGTGGATTCTGCTCATGCTTTCCATCAGGCAGAGTGGAGTCACTTTGGCAGGCTTATACATAAAAAAGTGTGTACAGAAATGAGTAAAATTAATTTCTCTTACGAAGCATCTATACTCTTTGCGCTGTAGTATGGTGCGGGTGATAGTTGCCTGTACGACGATTCTGGTTGGTTTAATTTCATTTACTACAGTTATTAATGATTTAATATATTGTGAATGTGGTACAGCTGAAATACTAAGTCAAAATTTGTAAATCTCGGCAACTTTCAAGAGTGAAACGTACGAAACGACGAAAATCACCCGCGCCATGCTACAGCGCAAAGAGTATAGTTGGTTTATAAACAAAAAGTGATCAGTTAATGTATCTGTCTTAGTCGACTCATCATCATTGACATCAAAACAAAACCATAGCCGTACGCAACTCTAGTTTTTTCGCGACTTGCATTCGAGCTCTCACTTTCACCAGTTTCTTTAAGCGACCTTACTTCCTGCCTTAAATGACGTTGGTATCAAAAATCTCCCTCATCAGAGATGAAGGTATGAATGTGCGTGAGACCTACCCATTCTTTGGTAGAATGCCGCCCATTCGTAGAGTTTCTGGTAAGTTGCAGTTGCCCGTAAGAGCCGCGCGGAGATCTGGACACCTTCTACCATTGAAGCCGCCAGATCTCATTGATTCAGCAATATAGATGAAGGACCTGGAAGGAAATTGTGGATATAGAAACACAATTAACACAATGGTGTCTATTGTAGTTAGCCATTAGATACTAAAGAAGCTTAAATAATTTGATACCAACAAGTTTATGTGTTCCTACCTTTCATGATCACAGAGTGCGGTTACGCATCCAGGCATCAAACTACCCTGGTTGGGGTAGAAGTCCACTTGACCTAACTCTCTGGTCATACCTGCAAAGAGTTAGCTACATCATTATTTATCTAAGGGACCTTTAAATGCAGTGGGAGAGCCACGCTTCGGCATGAATGGACCGGCTCCACCGGAGTGGTACCACCTCACAGAAAACCTGTGTGAAATAGTGCTTGCGCTGTGTTTCACCGAGTGATTGAGGATACCGGAGGCCCATATCCCAATCCCCTACCTCCCCCCCCATCGTACTTGTGACGGTTCTGGTGTTGCAGGTATTCATGGGCAGCGGTAATCACTTACCATTAGGCGATACGATTGCTCGTTTGCCCGCCTATTAAAAAAAATAGTAGCACAATTATCATTATCATCACTAACACTGCAGTACAAAAATTTCCTAGACCCAAATTTTTGATCTAGATTCTAGATACCCACACAAATAACAAGACAGATCATGCTTATCATACTGTGGCGACTTCCACATACAGCGCAACAACAACATAACACACTACAGCGCCATCTACCGAATAGTCTACGGAGTAATGAAGGAAACGAAGAAACTACCAATCCTACATCCCGCAATAGAAGTTCTCGTTCCAATTATCATATATAACACCATCCCAACATCAACCCAGGCGTGATCACCTCGCCTGGTCGGATGATCCTCCCTTTGTGTTGGAGGGACATAGCACCCGTTCCTCCACCGTGGTGACCGCGACGTATCTTCGGTAGAAGGCACTGTAGTGTGCTTCTGTTTGCGTTGTATGTGGAAGTCGCCACAATATTATTGTCTTCGTGTTTAAGATCGTATTAAAAAAGCTAAAGGTACTAAATTTTATTGAATGTGACAATTATATACGCACCAATATTTCCAACGCTAGTATGGATGACTTCGGTATAAGCACCGTCGTTTGGTCTGAATACGTTAGCAGCATCCCAACGATCAGCAGGATCACAGGCTGTGGAACAGAGGAAATATTAGTTTCCTGACATTTAGTTTTCGTCAGTAGGTGGGCGACAGATATAAGTGTGCGAGAGTCTTTGAGTGTACGTGAGCTTGTGAGTGTTTATACTTTCAAATTCTTTCAAATGTATTTTCTTGTTTATCTAAGATACCTCATGTTTTACTTTCAAATTACTACATTTGGTCAGCATCTGGCATGCAAGTATATTAAAAAGTTTTATAGACTCCAAAGTATGAATCATTACTTTAGTTTACATATTAAAAATTCTATGGCTTCTATAACGTCTGTGTAACTAAAGTTGTTGTTGACAAACTGTGAGCGTTTAACACGCCTCTGCTTTTTTAGGTACATCTACATCCCCATTATGTTTAATCATTAGCTTCAGAAATACTTACCAATGACATAGGAAGCTCTGCTACTCATTGTTCTACTGATGAACCCGGCTCCGTGACCTTGACAATTTAAAATTGAGTTGATTAACATGTTCGAAAGTAATGAAAATTTTGCTCATTACATATTCCCTAGAAAAATAATTATCAGGCAGAGTTTATACCATGCAAAGCAAACTACTGATTGCCATTTTAATGTCTTAATAGATACTATAATAATGGATGGCAAAAAAAAATAACAGATAATACCATACCATGATAGTCACACCATGATTTGTTTTGGAAAAAAACTGGACAACAATCTATCTAGTAGGCCACCATTTTCTTAATAGGTATTTTCTATAGGATTAATAACATCTGCTTACCTCCCACACTGTAACCGACGACAGTTATTTGGTTGGCCCTTGCACCTGTCAGGTTCATCAGCCAATTGACGAACCGACCACCCGCTCTACCTGTAACAGAGTTTTAAGATAATTTACCAACCACGAATGATTTTCCACTGGAACATTAGCCATGCTTCGGCACATATAAAGCTAGGGTAGGACCGGAGTCCACGCCCTCACAACCAATGTTAAGCAATAATTATGTTGATTTTTACTCGTTTGTCCCCTTAGTTATCTAGAAAATTGAATTAGTTTACTAACCAGCATCCACAGCCCGGGGTCCCCAATTAGATCCAGCACTCCAGTCCAACACTATAACGTTACAATCGTCCCCAGCCAAAAATCCTAGAAATAGAAATTGGATCGCATAAGTATCAGAGATATTGAAGTAGACACAGGTTCCTTTTACAAAAGGAAGAAACAACTTTCATCGTCAGATGAATATTATATTTACCTGGTACCAAATTCGTATTGAAACTAGACGTGGCAGATCCAGCGAACCCGTGCATCAGGATGACAGTACGTCTTCTAGCATTAAAATTAGACCCAGTAACGGAGCCAGCATTGTTCAGCATCAATCGTTGACTGCGAGAGGGGTTTTGCCTGGTGATAATTCAAAATTGTGTTAAAATTTTAGATAGGCTTGTTGATATTGGAGTAAGTTATCACGATAAGATCCAGTTTGGATAAATAATTGTAAGATGGACCTGATCTTTTGTTGTCCATTCAAGTAATGTTGTGTTTAGATGCGATAACACAGACTTTGAGTAATTCAATCACACGGCAGTGCCAAGTTATTTATATTATGTTTTATAGGATAAGGTAACGTTATGATCCTTTAGACACTATCGTTAACACGAAAGTTATTTCCATTAGCCTGAATGCTTCCATGCCGTGCTACCATGCTACCGTGGGAGAGCCACGCTTCGGCATGAGGGCCGGCTCGACCGAAGTGATGAGGCCGTGGTCCTCACAGAAAACCGGTGTGAAATAGTGCTTGCGCTGTGTTTCACCGAGTGAGTGAGGATACCGGAGGCCCATATCCCAACCCTTTCCCCTATCTCCCCCATCTCCCGCCTCCATTCCCCCCCCATCCCCCAAAGGCCGACAACGCACTTGTGACGCCTCTGGTGTTGCGGGTGTCCATGTGCAGCGGCGATCGCTTACCATCAGGCGATACGTCTGCTTGTTTGGCCGTCTAATCCATAAAAAAAAACGCATCACGATTGTAATTCTTTCTATCATATGACGTCCACTGCTGTTTCTAGACTGTCAGGCCTTCTACGATGATTTTGATGAAAACCGGTTAAAAGTGATCGGATTTAACTATTGACAATCTTTATATAATTATTTTTGCACTTCATTAGAGGATAGAAGACGAAAAAAGCTATGTTTTACTCTTGATAAACCAAATATTTGTCAACTACGAAGTACTGCTCATCCCTTACTTTAGACAGATAGTTAAGATCAATAAACGGACGCAATTTGATAATTTATTAAGTTTTTCACACATATCAAATACAGCCGTCTAATTCAAAGCTAGACAGAAACTAAACTCAGACACAATAGAAATGACGGCGCTTAAAAAGCTATTTCATAAAGTGACAAATTAATTTCTTCTTACCTGGTGAACAGATGGTACTGGTTGGACTGGTCGGGGTTATACCGGGCGAGGTTGTTGTAATCGCTGAGCTTTAGCCAGTTGTCTACGAGTCGAAGCTCGCCAGCATCAGTCTCCAGATAATCATACCGGAGACCTTCTGAGAATTTGCCGAGTACCGGATCGGCAGGGGCGGCTGGAAGAAAATTAAAAAGTCATTAGTAGGGAGCTTTAGTAGACCAAATATCTCCATCCCTATTCATTTCATACGTGTCGCAAGATCCGACTAAGGGAGCAAACTACGCAATACAATAACACTAAAAAGAGATTTTGAAGACTTTGTCCTGCCTTATACAAAAATGTATACAACGGTAGTTCAAGTTTTATTGGTCATCGAAATAGAACAAGATACACAAGACAGTCAAAATTAGACCTTATTGATATATCTAGTTTAAAGATATTTACCCTTCCTAATCTGAAGGTACATTAGATTAGAAATTGTTTTTTTGCTACATAATTTTTCAGTTTCTCTATTTTTAGGGTTCCGTGCCAAAGGCAAAAAACGGAACCCTTATAGATTCTTTATGTCTGTCTGTCCGTCCGTCTGTCTGTCTGTATGTCCGTCCGTATGTCACAGCCACTTTTTTCTGAAACTATAAGAACTATACTATTGAAACTTGGGAAGTAGATGTATGTGAACAGCATTAAGATTTTCACACAAAAAAAAACAATAAATTTTAGGGGTCGCCATACTTAGAACTGATACTCAAAATTGTTTTTTTCATCAAACGCATACCAGTGGAGTATCTATGGATAGGTCTTCAACAATGATATTGAGGTTTCTAATATATTTTTTTCTAAATCTAAATAGTTTGCGCGAGGGACACTTCCAAAGTGGTAAAATGTGTGTACCCTCCTGTAACTTCTAAAATAAGAGAATGATAAACATCGATCAAAGTTACAACGTACTACAAGAACTTTTATATTATGTTACTTGCTGCTTCGGAACCCTTCATGGGCGAGTCCGACTCGCACTTGGCCGCTTTTTTTTTCATTTACTTTTATTTGCTACTTGCTTAGGTAACTTTTACTTTATACTTGTTTTTGTTTTAATATTCTCACCTGCCGCTAACCCAGCAAAGACAACTAGTACTGCAGCGATTACTTTGAACATTTTGATATGTTTGATTCTCTGGTGAAGCTTCCACCTTATATAGTTAAATGGATATGATTCCACTATCTTAATGAGAGATAGGTATCGATTAAGAAGATTAAACGATGCACAAGTAGAATCGCATAAGGATGATCGATGTGTCGATACCTACAATGTCGCACGCGATTTCAGCGTATATTTTTGCATCGTAATAATACAAGTTGATTTGTAATTTTAGTAGTATTGGTGGCGACAGCACGAACACTGTCATTTTACGTTATTTTTCTGTGCGAGGGTAGAACCACCCTGGTGGAGCCGGCCCGTTCGTGCTGAAATCAGCGTGGATCTACTACCTTTTCTACAAACGCAAATAAATGTGGGGATGACGTCTTACATCGCTAAGCTGCGTTTCCGAAACAAAATATTAACCAATAAAACGAGAGAATAGAGACGCGATACACTGGCATCTTATCTAAGGGAGCTGGCAAGGATTGCTCAAATTAGCCATACACTAACGTTTACCTATTTACTTTTGATCCTGCATCTTGGCGACCAACGCAAGGGTTGCCACGAGCGCGGGCCCTGGCTCATGCGGAGTAGGTTGATTGTTTATGTGCAAACGCGTAGGAGCACTCGCGATAAAACCAGGGGCGGGTATTTGCACTGGTGACATCACTGTGGGAAATATATTATTCCATACCGTCAGTGATTTCGTCAGCGATGGTAGACGCATTCTGTAACAAATCTCGATCTGTAAAGCAGCGTTGAGCCCATGGGATGAAAGCATAGGAATCCCGCATTACATCCCAATTTGCTGACGAGTAGTGCCATAATCGTAGCCTTACTGCCACAGGCAGTGGAAGCGCAATAAGAGGTACTGCGGTGGACACCATGCAGTGGTCGGGGAATCCCAGGGGGGTGAGAACCGACACGCAGTACTGCGCTGGGTGACTCGATAGTAGTAGGTCTAGCAAGGAGGGCGCTTGACTTGGTGTATCCTGATGGGCTGGAGTACCAATCGTACGTGAGAGTGAATGCGTGGGCAGTTCGACCCGCGTGGTCAGTTCTCGAAAATCCCAACCAGGACTCATGACGGGCGTTAAAATCTCCCAGTAACACCAGTTCGGCTGTCGGAAACTGTTCTTGCGCTTTATCGGACGAGTTGTCTCTTAGCCTCCGCAAAAGGGACCGATAGAGATGCACGTAGATACGACTTATAGATCCGCATTCTACGTGAAGCCATAGGAGGATAAGGAAGGGTCTTCATGGCAGCGTAAACGGCAGCAACAAATATCCGCTCTGTCGAAAAGGCACACCCCAGCAGCCTTCGAGATTAAGCACTCCTCGAGCAAGTAGACGGGATAGTGGAGATATGCCGTATCGGCAGGGTGACATATTTGTGTCTCCGTGAGAAAGAACGTGGCCAACATTGGTAACCTACTTTCTGATTCTGACAAAATAATTGAATATGATAGCTTAATGCCGATTTTCCATGGCTAGCAGAGGATGAATGTATAATAGACTATCCAGTACCGGAATAGTAAACGTTCCTTGGGCAAGGCTTTTGTTTAGCAGTGGACCGCGATAAGCTGATTATAATGACCTAAATCCATGGTATCGGTTCTCGCACAAAACTAAACAACATTTTAGGAATTGAAGAAAGATTCTATACGGATTATATTAACATTGAAATTTCAAAGGTCATTTAAGTCACCAAATGCAGGCACGTTATCGAACCGGTTTTGATAATTAAGTGATTAATTTAAAACTTGGATATTGAATTGATTATTTTTATTGCAGTGACGTAAGTATACAGCATTATGGATTATGTTATCAAATCAGTACCATGCATGATATGTGATATTGTAATTATTTTCACTCGACTCAACAAAAGGGAGAGCCAAGGGTTACATCATCTTCCTAGCCTTTATTATGCCCAAGATTAATTAGGGTCGGCTACTTTTTACACTATTTTTCCACGAAGCGACTGACATCCGACCTCAGCTACCCTGAGGGAGGGGGTACTGTATTCGAAGGCTGAACTAGTTATAAGTATATTTGAGGGCACTGACTTCCCAGTAATGATCGTCATAGGGTGTTCGTGAAAACCGGGAGATGTTCATGTTTGAGACCATAGTACTGTAAAGTGAAGAAGAAAACTTCACACAAACCCTATGTCTGGAAAACCTGTATCCAGAAGTGGTCTACTTAAGGCTGTTGATAATTGATAAAGGTTTTGATGAAAAATAATTGCCAAAACCTTAATCTCAAAATCTCTATAAGGATGACTTCACACCAAAATTTCCTCAAAAAAAAAATCGGTTGTCTGTAAAGTCTGATCTGTAAACTGACGATAGTTGAACGTGACAACGTCATAAGAAAATACTGATGGAATGAGAGAGACAGATGTCGAACGCTGCCGAACGTGGAGGCCGATTGTGCCTCTTTGTAGCTCGTTCCGCGCTCTCGCTTGCATTTCAAGCCTTAAATCGAACGCCTCAAAGCGAGGTAACGCCGCATGACGTCATGTTTTTTCGTGAGTGCAGCTGGCTCCATTGAATTATAAGACGTTGTCACGTCAATATAGCATTTATACAAAACAAGACAGTTTTCTTCCTTTCATTGTAACTTGATAGTTATGTACACCAGTATGTTTTTCATCATTTATATTACAAGTATTGAACAGCGAATTTTTTTGAAAACAACAATGGCTAGTTATTACAATACACCTACTAACGAAGCTTATAACTATCGAAACATACACTCCTTAACCTGCTAAGTGTACAACATAATTACCATGGTGGAACAATGGGAAAAACACAAACGGGCCAACTTAATCGGAGTGATATTCTTGTCTCACAGTGAACCTGTTTAGCGCAATTCTTTCCTTGTTTCTCACCAAGATCCCACTGGAGACTAATTCTGGAGTATAGCGGGGTACTCAGATGGCCAATTTTGGCAAAACATGGTCATAATTCAGTTTTGATCAATTTACAATCTTAAAACTTACATAAAGGTATATTTTAATCTAACGTAAAATGTAAAACATCCTACCTTTCTTACCAATACTAATATTAAAGGTAAAATTTGTGAACTTGCATCATGACAGCAATGTCACGCGACTTGATAAAACGTATCCGACTAAATGGTTCAACGCAACGTGCCCGCGACCAGCGGTTGCTACTTGTGGACCAAGAGCTACTGAACCTTTCGACCAACGGTGTGTCTGTAAGGCCAGAAACTCTTGTAGTGATGAGTCATAACGTGCTAAGTACGTAACTATCGCCTGGCAGGCCTCAGCCCTGCACATCATCATCTTTCATGGTTTTGAAAGTGTAAAAAAAATGACACAAAAAAATTGTTCCTGTAAGGCTGAGATTTTTATAGGATTTAGATCATCCATTAAGAAGTTCAAAAACAAAATGACAGGTGATTCCGATGAGCACTAGTACCTGCCAGGAGAACAGAAAGACACACATTTCTTCAATTACATCATCAATGTAAATAAATTTTATTCTGTAAAGTTGTAATTCATATTTATATGTTTGTCTGAGCAATTTAAAGAAAGTAGGAACAATGACCGGCGGTGCTGGCTAGCATATTTCCTTGACACGTGAGGAGAAATATAGCACTGGAGTGCAAGTAAAAATGTGTCTGAGAACACTTGGTCGGTCCTAACACGACAAACTTCTCATTATTAGTCATAAATAACATTAAATCGTTGGAAGCATCTAAATCAATGCAATATACATTTCAAATAATCGATATATACGATTTTTATGAACAAAAATAAAGGATTGCCCACACTATTGTGCGTATGACACATATAAATACAAATGTACATATATATAAATGTATGTATGTCAAAGCGAAATTGAAAAGATGATTAATATTTGTCTACTGAATGTCAAAAGTGGCCATGATGAAATCCTGGATCTAGAGGTAACCTAATAAAATTCAAACGAAAATAATCCAAAAGAATTAAGTTAGAATTTCAAATGTTGGGCGTCAAAGATAATACTAGTGGTACAAAAAATACTTATAGTGGTCTAGCCACTATAAGTGGCCTGCCAGGTGATGGTTACGTACTTAACACGTTATGACTCATCACTACAAGAGTTTCTAGTCTTACAAACACACCGTTGGTCGAAAGGTTCAGTAGCTCTCTTACTATTGCAGCGATCAGTCGTCAGAAGTGAATTGCGCTATTGTAGCTGCCTGTGCCTTTTTTCTGTTATAATCACTAATGGATGCAGGAGATTCAAAAGATGCAGTTTCCAGCAAGCAACACAGTTTTTTAATAAATCACAATATACTACTAACCCGAATAGATAAATAAAATAGTATGGCTAGCAATCGGTTGCTGGTTGGCTTGGCCTTCAACTGTATTGTTTATCGCATCTGAAAGTCAATGCAAATAAATGCGACGGAAGTCTCTACGATTGTTCTAACAAAACTTAGTATAATTTATTTATTATGTGTATGCTTTAAGAAATAATAGAAGTATATTCAAAATTAGTCTGGTTGCCATGGCACAAGTACCTCTGAAATCAAACCTAAAATCCTTGCATGTTATTAATACCTGGATTGGACCTTTTCATCGAGTGAGTGAGGTTGCCAGAGACTTTATCTCTCCCCCTGGGTCAGGAGAGAGAGGTTCAACTCAAAAGGTGAAAACGCAACTGTGTTAACTGTGTTGCAGTTCTGTTTTCGTGCGTGGTATGTTCTCTTAGGTGGCTCTTGGCTTAGTTGAATATGAGGTAAAGCTAAATTAAGTGATCAAATGTGGCAAAATAAAAAAGGGGAGAAGAGGTAGAAAGGGGAGGGAAGGAAAAAGATTGATCGTACAGAGAATGTAAGCAGTGATAATTACTGATAATACCGATATTCAAAGTATATTTGTGTTGCAGAAGAGGGCTATTCGTGCAATTTATAACCTTAGTTATAGGCAGTCACTGAGGAATAAATTTAAAGAAATTGGTATCATGACAGTTGCATCTCAATTCATTTATGAAAATCTAGTTTACGTTAAGAAAAATATTCATCTATACACAAAGTTTAGCGACGTTCATGATATCAATACTAGAAATAAAGATAAACTCGTGTTGCCAACCACTAGATTACAAAGAGTAAGCAAGTCTTTCCGATGTCAGAGTGTGCGATTTTACAATAAAATTCCAAGCAAATATCAAGAATTAAGTATTACCAAATTTAAGTCCTTAATAAAACAGAAACTATGTGAAAAGGCTTATTACACAGTTTTGGATTATTTAGATGACAAATTTGCTTGGGACTGACGATGCTCACTTCAGTATTTACCTACGTAGGTATCTTGTGTGAAAGTGTTAGACATTTATATTTTTATTGTATGTTGTTTTTATACCAAGTGAATTCCTTTTGTGTATGTAAATGTGAGTATAGTCTAGGCTTGTAATATAAGTTCATATTTAGTATCTTTCTGGTGGCTTTGAGTGTTTCCCCGGCCTACCCAAATGTCCTGCTGACGGTAGTGTCGCGCTTCGGGTCGTAACACGATGGCTGGGGCTCGTATGCCGTCTGTATAGACAGGCCGACTCAAAATCATGGTCCTTTCTTCAAAAGGCCAACCCAGATCATCCTATACTGTACTCGCACAGATTATTTTTTGTTTTGTAATCAATGTTCTCGGACTAAAAAAAAAACACATCTCTGTGGTTTGTTTCGGCATTTCTTCCCAGAGTGAGTCGTAGGAAATGCCGGTCTCTTCTAGCTGTAAAGTCCGACGTGTAAAAATATCTGAAAAGATTTACTTACAAATAAATATCATTTCATTTCATTTCTTTAGATTGCACTCACTATCGTTTATATTTTAATCTAATAGCACGTGGCCGATTAAAAATATGAATCGTATCTACATAATATATTATCTTACAATTGTCTGATTAGGAGAAATATATGTTTATAATTTATTATCGTCTCTTGTTTCGAATTTCTTAAGTACAAATATACCAAATTATACCTACACTTATAAAAGTACAAAGCTCTTGTTTTGCATAATTGTCATGTACGATTGTAGTGTTTTGGTTGTGACAGTGACTTGCATCGACATAAACGGGCAGGTAATAACATAAGATGTACAGGCTTGATCAGAGTGATAGCAACCTAACACTCCGATCAAGCCTCCCCATTATATTTCGTGAGAGAATGAACTTACAGAAAGCCAGTCTGAAGAAATTCTTCTGCTGCTTTTCCCGGAATAAGTGAGGACATTGATTCTAAATATTTACTCTTTCTAATACTGGGGGGAGCTTTCCTTCTATCAAAAGGTTCAAACGCACTTGCGCCTCTTCACTTGCATGTGTTCGTGGATAGCGGTATTTTTTTGCTGTCAGGTGATTCTTTTGCTTGTGTGCCATAAATTTGTTTTTTTTTTGTTTTGTTTTTTTAAAAAGACAACTCCCGCCTTAGGAATAAACATCCTGTGTCGCGGGGGACTTTACAGACATACATGAAACGGACACAATTAACACCCAAACTCAGAACAACAATTTGTGGATCACACAAAGTGTTGTTCCGTGTAGGATTTGAACCCACAACACTTGGCGAATTGGCAAGCGGCGTGGCGACCGCCTAAACCACTAGGCCAACCGTGCAGTCTGTATATGTATGTATATGTAATGTATAACATTTTACCGTGGGAGAACCACGCTTCCGCATGAATTGGCCGACTCGGCCGGAGTGACACTACGGGCTCACAGAAAACCGGTATGAAATAGCGCTTGCTCTGTGTTTCACCGTGTGAGGATACCGGAGGCCCATACCCCAACCACTCTCCATACCCCTTTTCATCTCCCTCATCGCCCTCCCCATCCCCCAAAGGCCGGCAACGCACTTCTGACGCCTATGGTGTTGCAAGTGTCCATGGGCGGCGGAAACCGCTTACCATCAGGCGATGCGTCTGCTCGTTTATCCGCCTAGTACATTAAAAAAACAATATCTGTAATTTATAACACGTGCTTAGTGTTTCACAAGAAATTTCAAGCCGATTGTCACTATCTGCAAGCACGTTTAATTACTTTTTTATCAGTACTTGTGTGTATATACTGTGTGAGAATAAAGGTTATAATTTCAAGGGTACATGCATATAACTAGACAAATAAATAAAGTTGAAATTGTTTGTCTGCGATTTAAAATAAACAGCTTTTCACCAAATGCATATAAAAGTACATTGGGTAATCGTCAAAAAATCTATAAACATTTTTTTGTCTGTTTGTTCCGAGCATCTCTGGCAGAGCTTTATCGATTTTGATGGGACTTTCAGTGGCAGATAGCTGATGATGTAAGGAGTAACTAAGGGTTCGTTTTTTTAGACTAGTTAACAGCACCGCGGTGTTCAGCTAGTTCTAAATATAAGTAGGTATTAAAATTGACGTTTTCAAAGTAATCAGTATTTTCGATCTTCGATTAATATTTTTGCGACGTAGGAACTAAACGTGATTGTGTACGTCATTAGGTAGGTACTTAAGTCGTTGTGGTAGAGTTGTAGTTTTGTTTTGATATCTTTTGCGTTTATACGAGCAATTCTTGTATATTATGTACTAGCTGAATCCCGCGGTATTACCCGCGGTTTTTTTTCTTTTTTTTTAATAATAAAACTTTATTTCTCTCACAAGAAGGTACAAATTGGTTACATGAGATCTAGGTACAAACTAAAGTTTCAAAAATTTCCCTAGTGAGAGCTGGAGTCCATACTAGGCTCGAAGCCTGTATTACAGATCTCCAGGCCCACCCTACGGCCGACAAAATATTTTAATTCAATATTGTAGTAGGGGCGAATCTAGTCTAAATAAATTTAATTAAAAAGCTTTTTAAAAACAAGATTTTACTGGAATCAAACGAGTCCAAACTCGATGATTTTGCGACGTTTCTTTACAGAGTTCCTATGGCCACCTTCCAGCTCCAGCATCAGATCAGCTCCATGTCATTATAATATTGTATCAGCACACTGTATACATATGCTTGCAAAATTTCAGCAAAATCGGTTAAAGATATCTGCTTCAAAATTGAGTTGCAAGATACCACCCGAACATACAAGCATACATACAAACATACATTGCAAGTTAATAAAAAGCTTGTAAAAAGTAGCCTAAGTTACTCCTTACATCAGCTATCTGCCAGTAAAAGACCCGTCAAAATCGGTATAGCCGTTCCAGAGATTACACGTAACAAACAGACAGACAGACAATAATTGTAAAAATTGTTATGTTGGTATATGTACCGTGTATACATACATATGCAGTTAGTAAAAAACGGTTATTTTAATATTAGATACAGACACTCCAATTTTATTTATTTGTATAGATAATCTTAATCTCGTAAATGGCTCTAACGATTTTCATGAAATTTAGTATGCCAGGCCAGTTTGGGGGGCGATAAATCGATCTAGCTAGGATTAATTTAAAAAAAAAATACCAAAAAGAAAACCAGGTCATCCAGGTACTTTGAATAGGATGGATGGTGAATTCTATACACGCGAAGAAAACCATTTGGATAAGCATAGTCCTATTTCTATCCTCTCCTTGATTGATATCTGTCATTAGATATCAAATATATCAAATTTAATGTCAAATGGCAGATATCAATCTAATTTGTCGAAACAAATCGTCTTTCACTGATAAGCCACGTTGGTTTTGATTCACAACAAATTGTCAATACACGTGCCACGGTCCATAAACTGTGATAAAAAAATATTGAACTTATAAATCAAATTAATTCTATTACTTCTAATTATAATGTGGAAGCTTATCACCCATGTCAAAATATTATCAAATCTGTTTTAATCATATCGATCATTTACTATGTGTTGAGGTGTGATTTACATATCTATCTCAAATTTTAATGTATGTTTGTAATTTAAAAAAACAGCTTATCACTAAATGCAAATGAAAGTATAACGGCACTTATCCCAAAAACTCAATTTTTAAAATTGTTTGTTCCGCCTAATCTCTGGCAAGAACGCCTCGATTTTGACCGGACACTGGCAGATGGCTAATGATATAAGGAGTGACTCAGGGCACTTTTATTTTAAAACAAGTAAAATTTCAACAAAAACAAAAACCGACTTCAAGGTTCAACTCGATTTCTCTTGGATGCCATCATCAGATCTTAATGTCCTTATCATGGTATCACCGTTGGGATATCTCCTTTCCATAAAAAAAAAACCATCAAAATCGGTTCATAAACGACGAAGTTATCCGCGAACACACATAAAGAAAACATATATACAGTCGAATTGAGAGCCTTCTCCTTTTTTGAAGTCGGTTAAAAAAATATTTATACGATAAAGAACAATTTGATACTGAACATCCAAAATTTGTAAAACCCGCGGATGATTCAGCGAGGTGCAGCTAGTCTAAAATAATGTTTGTATTTTCAAAGATATTAGTAACTAGCTGACCCGTCGAACTTCGTACCGCCATATTTACATTATCTGTCTCAGCTTCCCACAGGCAGTGTACAGTCGTGAAAAAAAACACTTTTCCCGTTATCTTTTATTTTTTTTCTCTCTAGCAAAAAAAGAATGAATGAAATCGGACTATGTGTTATTGAATTACAACTAAGTACATATTTTGACTTTCATCCCGTCTCTGCAGGAAACCGTGCTGAATTTCGGGATAAAAAGTATCCTATGTCCTACCTCGTAGTATGAACTCAAATCATGCCAAGTTTCATTTGAATCCGTTCAGTAGTTTCGGCGTGATGCGCGGCCAAGATACAGACAGACAGACGGACAGACAGACAGACAAAAATGAAAAAAAAGTACAGTTTTGACATCAGTATCGATTATAGAGAGCCCTCCAAAAAAAAAATTCAAAATATCTTTAATGTACAGAATTGGACCTGTTACATTTTTCTGGTGCGTACGTGATTTTTTAAAAGTTTTAGTTTCCAAATAACTCTGTTCTGCCTGATGGAATGCATGAGCATAATCCAAGAGTGGTGGTCACCATCCTCAATGCGAATAAGGACAATGCAGCATGGTGACCCACCCTATGGCGGCCTAGTGAGATGCTTTTTCACGCCCCGAATAGGAGTCGAGATCATAGTGGGAGGGAAACACGTTGGCTGGTCTCATAGTGTGTTCCACTTACGTATTCCGTGTTACTAATTTTGAAATAACTAACTTTCATACAAGCTTTCATCGTTTAATTCATTTTATCGTCACATCCACAGCCTATAACAGTCCACTGCTGGATATTTAGGCTTCTACTTAAAAATAACATTTTGTCCTACTTCACTATACTGGCCAAATGGTTTAGTGTAGTATTGGTAAATTAAAAACCAACGAATTTTGTAAAAAGTAAAAATAATAAGTCTTTATTATCATAAACAACGAATTGAATATCAAACAATTCACTTAAATACTTAAATTAACCTTGAGAGAATGGAGATCTAGCGTTTGTCCGTAAGAAGAAGATACCCCGTCGTCTGAAACAAAACAAATTAATCAAATAAATGAAAATAGTTATTTGTTATACAAGAGTGCAAAGTTGCTTTTTAACCGCGTGCTCGATTTTGATTCCCTCGCTAACGATCACGAATCTAAAATTAGAATCCTGATCGTTAGCGAGGGAATCAAGAGAGGACGAGATGAAAAATCTTTGCACTCGAGTGCAACACGTAACTTTTCATCCCACCTCAGCGAGGAAATGACTAAATGTAAAAAAGAAAATGGCGCGAACAAAGCAAATTAAAAAAAGTACACCATAAAGGTTCCGAGTCGAAGTTTTTAACAAATTAAAAAAGGTTGTATGATAAATTCGGCACCATTGAGTCGGAACAAACTTAGTGCACACGATGTTCTAAATTCAATTTACTTTATCCTCTAGCGGATAAAAACGGCTTTTGCACTCAGGTATCGAATTAAAAAAATACTCCTTTCGAGATGGGGGAATGAAAAAATTCCTAAAAGATGTTCTGACATAAATCTATATTAACGCTATAGAGTTTGTTTAATTAACTACATTGTTGAAATTGAGAAATTCTTTTAGTTTTGGATAGCCTATTCATCGAAGAAGGCCAAACTTTTGCCTTTGATGCCCCCTTCATTAAGAGCCAAGCATTAACGAAAAATGTGTGCAAAAACGATCAAAGTTCATTTTTCTTACATAGCTTGGTATATAAACAAAAAGTGATCACTTAATGTATCTGTTTTAGTAGACTCATCATCATTGATATCAAAACAAAACCATAGGAGTACGCGACTCTAGTCTTTATGCGACTTGCATTTGAGATCTGTATTTTACCAGTTTATTTAGGCGAGCTTTCGTCCTGCCTTTAATGACGTTGTCTGAAAGATCTCCCTCATCAGAGATGAAGATATGAATGTGCATAAGACCTACCCATTCTTTGGTTGAATGCCGCCCATTCGTAGAGTTTCTGGTAAGTTGCAGTTGCCGGTAAGAGCCGCTCGGAGATCTGGACACCTTCTACCAGTGAAGCCACCTGATCTCATTGATTCAGCAATATAGATGAACGACCTGGAAAGAAATTGTGGATATAGGAAAACAATGATAATATGTAAATAGTGTATTGTGGTTAGGCATTAGATACTTAAGTAAGAAGCTTAAATAATTTGATACCAACAAGTTTATGTGTTCCTACCTTTCATGATCGCAGAGTGCAGTTACGCATCCAGGCATCAAACTGCCCTGGTTGGGGTAGAAGTCCACTTGGCCTAACTCTCTGGTCATACCTGCAAAGATTTGTCTACATCATTATTTATCTAATGGACCTATAAATTCATTATCTTTATGTTCTGGTTTTTCAAGAACTTTGGTGATTTTCAACCGAATTTAAATTAAAAGAATAGTTATATAATCATTACCACTAGCACTGCAGTATTGAAATTTCCCATCTAGATTCTTGCATAGATACCCACAGATAACAAGACAGAACATGCTTACCATACTATTGTCTTCATGTTTTAGATCGTATTACAAAAGCTACAGGTACTAAATTTGATTGGACGTGACAATTAAATACGCACCAATATTCCCGACGCTAGTATGAATGACTTCGGTATAAGCACCGTCGTTTGGTCTGAATACGTTAGCAGCATCCCAACGATCAGCAGGATCACAGGCTGTAATTAACAGTGGATAAATTAGTTATATGAGATTCAGCACTCACTCGGCAGGAGAAAAAGTGAGTATTTATGAGAATATGAATATTAACAGTTTTAATTACAGTTGGGTTTAATTATAGAAGAAACATTATCTTTTAATTTTAAATTAAAAGTAATTTGACCTGAGTTATGCAAGTATACGAAAAATCACTTTGGTTCTCCAGACCATAAGTTATACTTTTGTAGACCTAACTATGAAAAATATTTGTGTGTGTCGTTTGATACGTCTTTATGTATCTCTCAGGGGACAGAACAGTGTATGTATGTGTTTAGTTTCCATTTTAAGCTTGAAATATCCTTACCAATGACATATGAAGCCCTACTGCTCATTGTTCTACTGATGAATCCAGCTCCGTGACCTAGAACATTTAATTGAATTTCAGTTCGAAATATTTATCAATAAACATTACAACTTCCATTCCAAATATTCCATAAAAAGCATCATGTTATTATAAATATTAGGAAATAATGTCTTAACTCATCTCATACTTGGTTAGGTTCAGAAAAGGCAGAGCTTTTACTATGAAAACCAGACTTATATAACGTCCATTGTCCACGTCATACCATCATTTATATAAGAATTCGGCCCTTAATGTCTGGCTCAGAAACCAATATCACTAGTTACAAGACGACCAATGTCTCTAATGGTCTTTTATAAAGGATTAATAACATCTGCTTACCTCCCACACTGTAACCGACAACAGTTATTTGGTTGGCCCTTGCACCTGTCAGGTTCATCAGCCAATTGACGAACCGACCACCCGCTCTACCTGTAACAGAGTTTTCAGGTAATCTTCTAACCACAAATGATTTTCTACTAGGATATTAGCCATGCTTCAGCACATATAAAGCTAGGGTAGGACCGGAGTCCACGCCCTCACAACCAGTGTTAAGTAATACTTATATTGATTTTCACTCGTTTGTCCCCTTACTTATCTAGAAAACTGAATTAATTTACTAACCAGCATCTACAGCCCGTGGTCCCCAATTAGATCCAGCACTCCAGTCCAAGACTATAACATTACAATCGTCCCCAGCCAAAAATCCTAGAAATAGAAATTGGATCGCATAAGTATCAGAGATATTGAAGTAGAAACAGGTTCCTTTTACAAAGGGAAGAATCAACTTTTATCGTGAGATGAATATTATATTTACCTGGTACCAAATTCGTATTGAAACTAGACGTGGCAGATCCAGCAAACCCATGCATCAGGATGACAGTACGTCTTCTAGCATTAAAATTAGACCCAGTAACGGAGCCAGCATTGTTCAGCATCAATCGTTGACTGCGAGAGGGGTTTTGCCTGGTGATAATTTAAAATTGTGTTAAAATTTTTTGAAAGGCTTGTTGATGTTGGAGTAAGTTATCACGATAAGATCCAGTTTGGATAAATAATTGTATGAGGAGGGTGATCGTCTGTTGTCTATTCAAGTGATAATGTGTTTAGATGCCTTAACACAGACTTTGAGTAATTTCGATTCACACGGCACTGCCAAGTTATTTATATTGTATTTGATAGGATAAGGTAACCTTATGATCCTTTAGACACAATCGTTGTCATGAAAGTTATTTTCATTAGCCTGAATACTTTCTTGCATCACATTTGACATTCTTCTATCATAGGACGTCCACTGATGTTTCTAGACTGACAGGCCTTCTACGATGATTTTGATGAAAACCAGTTAAAAGTGATCGGATTTAACTATCTTTATATAATTATTTTTGCACTTCATTAGAGGATAGAAGACGAAAAAAGCTATGTTTGTGTTACTCTTGATAAATTAAATATTTGTCAACTACGAAGTACTGCTCATCCCTTAGTTTAGACAGATAGTTTTTCGTGCAGTGGTTAGTGATCCGAATGACATCAAGCCAAAGGTTGTGGGTTGTATTCACGGTCATGATACATAAATATTAGTTAAGATTGGTTATTATTTCTTTAGTAGTTTAGTTATCATGTTACAAACTCTATTTGATTTTGGATATGGATATATTGGGGTACAGAAATCAATAAATCAAATATTTGTCGACTGATCAACAGCTAATTCACCCAATTGTTATTTTGGTTTCTTCTTACCTGGTGAACAGATGATACTGGTTGGATTGGTCGGGGTTATACCGGGCGAGGTTGTTGTAATCGCTGAGCTTTAGCCAGTTGTCCACGAGCCGAAGCTCACCGGCATCAGTCTCCAGATAATCATACCGGAGACCTTCTGAGAATTTGCCGAGCACTGGATCGGCGGGAGCGGCTGAGAGAAAATTAGAAAATCATTAGTAGTGAGCTTTAGTAGACCAAATATCTCCACCCCTATTCATTTTATACGTGTCGCAAGAGCCGACTAAGAGAGCAAACTACCAGAACAACAGCACTGCAAAGAGAAGGCAAACTTGACACAAATTCTTTAACAATCCGTCTGGCCAGTGTAATCAAAATCTCATTTCTAAGGAGAAACTTTTGAGGCCTCTGATGATGATAATAATAATGATAATGTTGAAATAAATAACGCGAGTGATCACAATTTATCGTATTGTCAACGTAATGGAATCGGTGAAACTTTTTCAAAGGTTTATATGCTTACGCCTTATGGTTTTGTATTCATAAGAATCACTAATACGATTTTATCTTTGATTGTTATCGCTAAGTTTGACTTGACGTTATCGTTGGGAACCGAACTGACTTATTTAATTGATTGGTATATTATCAATAAATTATGTTTACGTTTATCAGAAATTATTACAAGATATGCGATATGATAAATTTTACTTTTCGTTTTGCACTTATAATAAACTCAACCTGTCTTGCCCCATATCTTTTGGCGCTTCATTCTTATTAATAAAGTTGTTACCATCAATACCATTTTCCCGATTTGATTTGTGATGCAATGTAAACATTAGACTGCCGTAGGAGAAACATTTTCCCCGACGGCATCAAAGGATTATTATGTTCTTCGAGTTTTAGAATAGTAAGAATATTTTATTTATTATAGGAGTTCTTGCGTAGCTCTGACATCAGGAATACATTTTTGACATGTCATCTATCTATTTATTATAAATAATATATAAATTTTTATTATATGTAATAATAAAAATTTAACAGGTCCAATTCTGTACATTAAAGATACATTGAAATTTTTTTTTGGAGGGCTCTCTATAATCGATACTGAAGCCAAAGCTGTATTTCTTTTTTCATTTTTGTCTGTCTGTCTGTCAGTCTGTCTGTCTGTCTGTATCTTGGCCGCCCATCACGCCGAAACTACTGAATGGATTCAAATGAAACTTGGCATGATTTGAGTTCATACTACGAGGTAGGACATAGGATACTTTTTATCCCGAAATTCAGCACGGTTTCCTGGAGAGAGGGGATGAAAGTCAAAATATGTACTTAGTTGTAATTCAATAACACATAGTGCGATTTCATTCATTATTTTTTTACTAGAAAGGAAATAACTTTTTTTGACCACGACTGTACACTGCCTGTGGGAAGCTGAGACAGATATGTAAATATGGCGGTACGAAGTTCGCTGGGTCAGCTAGTTATTAATAAGATATAAGACTCGTGCCACATTGTTGCTCAATCTCTTTATTGGAGTTGTTATAACTGGCTGACAACATCCCCACTGCTAGAACAATTGGGTTTATTTTTAACCCCCTTTATTTAACGCAAAAAGAGGGGTGTTATAAGTTTGACGTCGATGTCTTTCTGTGTGTGTGTCTGTCTGTGGCATCGTAGCTCTCAAACGGATTTCGATGCGGTTTGTTTCATTTGAAAGCCAGTTTCCTTGCGGTGGTTCTTAGCTATGTTTAGTTAATATCGGTCCAGCAGTGTAAGAGTATCTGCTCTTTTTCAAAATGATATAAGGCAATTTTGGCGTATGATTACTCGATTAAGTGCTTGCGTTGCGGCTTTCTTAAATTTATAATTTTAACTGGTTTTTATTATTTCTCTTTTTAAACTTTTCAAATTGTAATAGTATGATTGTAGTTTTATTTTTTATTATTATTATTGTTGTAATTAGTAAACATATAAGCGATTTGGTGTAAACTGTAATTCTTATATTAAATTAAATAAATTGAATTGAATTACATGGATCTCACAACTTTTTACTGTAGAAGAACTCAGTGGCGAGACTGGTTTGTTAAACGGATTTATTTATTAAACGGTTTTTAAACAGTTTTTACTATTAAACGGTTTTTAAAGGGTTTTTATTATTATTTATTTAACGGTTTTATTTATTAAACGGTTTTTAAACGGTTTTATTTAGCTCACCCCGTTTGTTTTATTATTTATTATTCTTGGGTCAAATTTAGTAATTCATATTTCACCCTCTTCCTGTCAACCGATTAATCTGAAATTTTGTATACACTTTGGATTTTGGTGACAATACAATTATGTTTATTCATTATCATTTTAAATTGAAGATGGCCGCCGCTACAAAATGGCGGATAATTTATGTTTTATTAATCCTATCAATATGGGTATCAAATGAAAGGGCTCAACAAGCAGAATACAATATACTATAAAAAATTGAAATCCAAGATGGCGGCCGATACAAAATGGCGGATAACGTAGGTTTTATCAATCCCATCAATATGGGTATCAAATGAAAGGGCTTAACAAGCAGAATACAATATACTATAAAAAATTGAAATACAAGATGGCGGCCGCTACAAAATGGCGGATAACGTAGATTTTATTAATTTTCATAGTGAACTACTGATACTACTAATACTACGAAAAATTAAAAACTAAAAACTTGAAAATAAAAAATATATAAAAAAGTTTTTTTTATTTAAACGGTTTTATCGAAAATAATGTACTAAAAGGTAAAAAATAAAAATAAATTGTCTGATAAAAAATAAAATCGTTGGGCCCGTGTTTCCATCAAGTCAACTCAGTTTACGCTACGCCCAACTATTTAATTTTTTATCAGACAATTTATTTTTATTTTTTACCTTTTAGTACATTATTTTCGATAAAACCGTTTAAATAAAAAAAACTTTTTTATATATTTTTTATATTTAGCTTGCCTTGGTTGTTTATTTGTTTGGGTCAAATCTTGTAATTGAAATTTGACCCACTTCCTGTTGACAGATTGACCTGAAATTTTGTGCACACCTTTAGATCTGGTGACAATACAATTAAATAAATTATGTTTCATTGTGAATTCAAGATGGCCGCCGCTACAAAATGGCGGTATACAAATTTTGACACGACTGGCTCAATATGGGTATCAAATGAAAGGGCTTGATTAGTAGAACATAGTTCACTATGAAAAAAAAAAAAAAACCAAGATGGCCGCCGCTACAAGATGGTGGTTTACACATTAGTCATCACTTCCACTATATGGGTATCAAATGAAATAGTTTGACTAATAGAACATTTTTTCACACAAGTTTTTAGTTTTTAATTGTTCATAGTGTTCACTATGAAACATTAAAAACTAAAAACTTGAAAATAAAATATATGCAAAAAAGGTTTTTAATTTAAACGGTTTTATCGAAAATAATGTACTAAAAGGAATAAAAAAATTAGACAATTTTTTTTTTTTTACATTTTACCTTTACCTTAGTACATTTATTACTAAGGTAAAGGTAAAATGTTACTAAGGTAATTTAGAAACCTTTTTTACATATTTTTTATTTTCAAATTTTTAGTTTTTAATGTTTAATGTAATGTAAAGTTATATTTTTGATGAAAGAAGTTTACCGTTCCCAATCTTACGGTTCATTAGATTAGAAATTCTTAGCGTTTTAATTTTATAGTTTCTCTATTTTTGAACCTCGTTTTTAAGGAGAGGTCTATGACTAGCAGTGAACTGTTTCCGATTTTGATGATGAATCAACTCCAAAATAGAAGGGGATTTATAATTACCACAGTTTTTGTGTGTTTTTACCTCAGAATTCTGATATTTAGAAACCGACTTTTGGAATAAAACTGGAAGGAAATTTGGAAAACAAAATTATATTTGGTCTCATGCAAATTTGAATCCCTTCAGGGTGAAAATTAAAGAATGAAAAAGGGTAGTCTGTTGTAACTCATCTCGGACCATAAATCGGTGATACTTTTCTTAAAGGAACTTATTGTTTTCTATTAATTTATTTATATGCTACTTGTTCAGGTAATTTTTACTTAAAGCATTTTTTATTGGTTTTCAAATATTCTCACCTGCCGCCAACCCAGCTAAGACAACCAATACTGCAGCGATTACTTTGAACATTTTGATATGTTTGATTCTCTGGTGAAACTTTCACCTTATATAGTTAAATGGATATGATTCCACTATCTTAATGTGTGATAAATATCGATTAAGAAGATTAATCGATGCACAATAGGATCGCATGACGATGATCGATGTGTCGATATCTTCAACGACGCACGCGACTGCAGCCGACATTTTAGCGTCGAAAATTCTCAAAATTTTAAAAACCCCCCGACATCATAACCTGAGTTCCCTTTAAAAAGTAAAAAACACGTTATGCGCTTTCATTTGAGACCCCACTCGATGATATTTTTGCAGACATTCGGTTACTCTTCCCCACTTTCACCCCCATAACTTTTAAACGGCTCAACCGATTTTCATGAAACATGTCTAAGAACACTCGCACGTAACTCATCTTTCATACAAAAAAAACTAAATTGAAATCGCTTCATCCTTTCGGGAGCTACGGTGCCACAGACAGACAGACACGTGAAACTTATAACACCCCTCCTTTTGGTCGGGGGTTAATAAAATAGTACACGTTGTTTTGTAGTTTTTATTTAATAGGCGGGCAAACGAGCAGACGTATCGCCTGATGGTAAACGATTACCGCCGCCCATTAACACCCACAACACCAGAGGCGTCACAAGTGCGTTGCCGGACTTTGGGGGGATGGGGGGAGGGGAGACAGGGGAGACAGGGGAAGGGGTTGGGGTATGGGCTTCCGGTATCCTCACTTACTCGGTGAAACACAGCGCAAGCACTATTTTACACTGGTTTTCTGTGAGGCCGTGGTATCACTCCGGTAGAGCCGGCCCATTCATGCCGAAGCGTGGCTCTCTACGTGTTGGAGTGGACTTTACGGCTCTCATACGCTGAAGCTATTGATATTACAAATAAAAGATCCCTACCTAAATTGTAGGAAATTTTCTCTAGTTTAATTTATCGCTACCTATTTTTATCGTAAAATAAGCCGGAACAGAGTTATTCTTAAAAAAACTGTTTTTGAGCGACATTTTTCCTATATGGCGGTGCGAGCGGCAAAGATACGAGGTGGCAAAGTGAAAATTCGAAAAGAGCACGTCGAAATCTATAATATCACCAATTTTCAAATCTCCCGTAAAACTTTCCAGGTAAGACAACCAAATGACTGGACTGCTAATATTAGTATTGATTTGGGGTAATTAGGATGTTTTTAATTTCAAAAGCTGGGCGGTTACGGACTGCATCTATTGAGTCTCTTGCATTTATTAGTTCTAATTATAAATTCAATTACAAAATTGCGCTGCGCAGTTGCACTTCTGATGACGGGTCGCTGTAGCGACAGCTCGTCGCGGGCACGTTGTACCAAGCCATTTGGTTGGATACATCACCGGCAATGCAAGTGAACCGTCAGAGATCTAAATGGACATAATGGAAGTGTCATGGAAGCATCTTAAAACGAAGAATCCATTTCAGTTTTAATGTGGCTTCATGATGTCCAGTAGAATAAATAAATAAAATTAAAAGTTCATTCTTCATTCAAGGCGGAGTCGAGGAGAAAGCTGACCTGACGGTAATTTACTGCTGCAACTCATGAACACTTGCAACTCCAGAAATATAAGCGAGATATCTCCCTCTGAAAAGAGGGTTTTGAGCCTTTGGTTACCTACTCGCTGACTCTGACGAACGATTTGAATCAGTTAACTTAATGCCGATTTTCCGCGTTTGCTAGTGGATGTGGGTAGTCTGCATACATCCACTAACAAACGACTGAAATAGTAAACGTTCCTTGAGGAAGGCTTTCGTTTAGCAGTGGACCGCGATAGGCTGATTATAATTATCTAAATCCGTGGTATCAATCTGGTTAGTTTTGGTTATACGTACCGAAGTATGATTCTCACACAAAATTGAACCACATTTTAGGGATTTAAGAAAAAATATATACTAATTATATAAACATTGAAATTTCAAAGGCCATTTGCGTTACAAAATGCAAACACGTTATCGAACCGGTTTTGATAATTAAGTGTTTAACTTAAATCTTGGATATTGAATAGATTATTTTTATTGCAGTGACGTCAGTGACGTAATTATACAGTATTATGGATTACTAGTTGTTGCCCGCGGCTCCACCCGCGTATATGTCAGTTATCGCGGCAAATTGTAGCCTATGTGTTATTCTGATGTATAAGCTATATTACTGTAAAGTTTCATCCAAATCCGTTCAGTAGTTTTTGTGTGAAAGAGTAACAAATATCCATCCATACATCCATTCATCCATCCATACTTACAAACTTTCGCGTTTATAATATTAGTATAGATAGATATAGTTAAGTTATCAAATCAGTACCATGCACGATATGTGATATTTTAATTATTTTCACACGACTCAAGGAAAGGGAGTGCCAAGGGGTACATTATCTTCCTAGCCTATATTATTCCCAAGATTAATTAGGCAACTGATATCGGACCGCTGCTACCCTGAGGACGAACTGTATTCCAAGGTTGAACTAGTTGTATAACAAACATACATATGTATAACAGTATATTTGAGGGCACTAACTTCCCGTAACAATCGTCATAGGTGAACATTTAGGAATATGAACACGTACGAACCGCGAGATGTTCATGTTTGGGACAATAGTACTGTAAAACTATTTGCTTTACAGTACTATTGTCCCAATCTCTCTTGGCTGGCTGGCCTGGCTTTCCCACTGCTCAACAGTGGGAGAACCACGCTTCGGCATGAATGGGACGGCTCGACCGGAGTGATACCACGGCCTCGCAGAAAACCGGTGTGAAATAGTGCTTGCGCTGTGTTTCACCGAGTGAGTGAGGATACCGGGGGCCCATACCCCAACTCCCCTCCCCTATCTCCCCCCCATCCCCTCAAAGGCCGGCAACGCACTTGTGACGCCTCTGGTGTTGCAGGTGTCCATGGGCGGCGGTAATCGCTTACCATCTGGCTATACGTCTGCTCGTTTGCTGCTGTATGATGGATGAATGTTTGGATGAAAAATAATTGCCAAAAACTCAATCTCAAAATCTCTATAAGGATGACTTCCCACCAATTTTTTTACAAAATATGGACTTTAGACAAAACTTTCTCGTTTTTCATTTTAACTTGACAATTATTTAACTCATTATACGTATAAACATTTATATTGAAAGTAAAATAGCGAAATTGTTTTTCTAAATACTATGATTTTTTAAACAATTATTGCCCATTTTTACAATACCTCTTCTAACTAAACTTACAACTATCAGAACACACACTCCTTGACCTGCTAATTGTACAACATTCTTACCATGGAAGAACTATGGGAACAACACAAACGGGCCAGCTTCACCGGAACGATGTCCAGGTCTTACTGTAAACTGGTTCAGCGCAATTCTTTCCTTGTTTCTCACCAAGATACCACTGGAGACCAATTCTGGAGGGTAGCGGGGTACTCAGATGGTCAATTTTGGCAAATCTTAAACTCAAAACTAACATAAAAGTATTTTTTAATCCAACCTAAAATGTAAAACATTCAACGTTAGTTACCACTACTAATATTGGATGTAATGTGCACTTGCATCTTGACAGCGATATTACGCGACTTAATAAAACGTATCTTCGTTCGGTACGGTCGCTACTTGCAGCTATCAGATGTCAAAAGTGAATTGCAACTGCACAGCTCAATTTTTTATACTAGTAACCCGAATAGATAAATAAATGTGTATTGCTAGCAATCGGTTGCTAGTCGCCCTTTAACTGTATTGTTTATCGTATCTGAAAATCAATGCAAATAAATGCGACTCTCTGTAGTCTCTACGCTTGTTCTAATTCACGAAACTGAGTATAATTTATTTATTATACTCAGTTTCGTGAATTAGAACTGTATGCTTTAAGAAATATAGAAGTACTAGTTGTTGCCCGCGGCTCCGCCCGCGTATATGTCGGTTATCGCGGCAAATAGTAGCCTATGTGTTATTCTGATATATAAGCTGTATTACTGTAAAGTTTCATCCAAATCCGTTCAGTAGTTTTTGCGTGAAAGAGTAACAAACATCCATCCATCCATACTTACGAACTTTCGCGTTTATAATATTATTAGGATATTCATTATTAGTCTGGTTGCCATGGTAACAGTATCTCTGAAATCAAACCTAAAATCCTTGCATGTTATTAATACCTGGATTGCACTTTTTCATCGAGTGAGTGAGGTTTACAGAGACTTTATTCCCTCTCCCCCTGGGTGAGGAGAGAGAAGTTCAACTCAAGAGGTGAAAATGCAACTGCTCATATTCAACAGCACTGCATGCTGTTGAATATGAGCTGAAGCTAAATTTGGTGATCAAAGGTGGCAAAATTAAAAAGGGGAGACGCAGTAGAAAGGGGAGGGAGGGGAAAAAAGATTGATCGTATAGAGAATGTAAGCAGTGTTAATTAGATTGTACTCATTATCGTTGATATTTTAATCATTTAGCTCGTGTCCGATAAAACATATTAATTTTACCTACATTGTTATAATTTTCTTCAAGTAGTCTGATTAGGAGAAATATGTATTGATAATCTTTATTTTCTCTTGTTTTGAATTTCTTGAGTACAAATATACCAATTTATATCTACACTTATAAAAGTACAAAGCTTTTGGTTTTTGTATAATCTGAAAACTTATCTAGCTAATTTTCATGTACAATTTTTATCGATAGAGTCGTGCGTCGACACAAATGGGCAGGCAACAACGTAAGATGTACAGGCTCAGAGTGATAGCACCCTAAAAATCCGATCAAGCCTCCCCATTTTATTTCGTGAGAGAATGGCCTTACAGAAAGCCAGTGTGAAGAAATTATCCTGCTACTTTTCCCAGAGTAATCGAGGACATTGAATCTAAATCTTTACTCTCTCTAATACTGGGGTGAGCTCTCCTTCTATCAAAGGGCAAAAACGCACTTGTGCCTCTTGAATTGCAGGTGCTTATGGATAGCGAAAATTTTTTGCTGTCAAATATATAACAATTATTTTTGACTCACAAAAATAGATTAGGTCTAAGTTACGCTCAAGTAGCTTTATATTCACATACATCAATAACAGCTTTTAAAAGTTCATTGCTGGCCACAGACTTTTCTTTAAAGAAACGGTTGGCCTGCTATACCACGCTGCCAGTTTAGTATTGGGTTTGATTTGAATTTTCCGTCTCTTTACAGTTGTTTAAGCCATCCATCAGTGCTACTGGTTCCCTTGGAGTGGAAGGAAACTTTGTGAATAGGCTTATACGGCCCATAGATATAAGCTAAGCACTCTGGTAGACCGATCACCGGTGAACGGACGTCAACTTAGAGGCAGCTCAGAGGAGACAACTGTGACACTTTGACAGTTGCCAAAAGACACAGTGTTGCCATTACAAATACATTTTATAACGTTCGGTTTCGAACAACAGTGCTGTTGTCCGACCTACTAGTTTGTTCCCTTAGCCAGCTCTTACACAAACCACGGGATGAATGGCGATGGTGAAAGTCCCTTTTCTTAATTCATTCGCCCGCCATAGTCATATCCTATCATTATTGTGCAGTTACTTATTTAACCTCACAACTCGTGGCCATTCAAAGCCATTGGTCAAATGTCTTTTCTAAGTTCTAGATTACAATGAAACATCTTCCATAAAGGAAAGATGACTAAAAAAATTTGTTGCAGTTTTTTCACCTCGATTTATTTTGTGTGTATTAGGACGCAAATGAACTGACGATGCACTTGGCGGTAAGCGAATAACACACCTGAGATCATTTGCTATTCAAGAGATATGTACATTGTTCTCCTCAACATGGGCTCCAGTAATCACGCACTTGGTGAAAACTAACCAAAAACTGACGGAATGGCAGAAACTTTTTTATCTATTTTGGACACCCTACAGCCAAGCTTGCAGATATCTAGGAAAAATGACAGAAGCTTGTCGTTCAACTTGACCATGTTCTGAGCCGCATTTCTCAATGGGGCTGTGAGAATCTGGTCAAGTTCAACGCCAAGAAAACACAGGGGTGCGCGTTCTCTGCCAAAAAGTCTCCATTCCTTTCCCTTCCCACTTTTCAGAACACCCAGATGCTCTTGCGTGGAGTACTGTTTTCATCTTTGCAATGGTGCAGCACAGTACCTGTTTGAGCCACTCGATCGGTTGCAGAAATCCGCATTGTCAAGAGTCCCGAAGCCACCAAGTCCCTTGCAGTTGCGTAGAGATGTCGCCTCTATGGCAGTACTCTATCGCTTGTATCACGGAGAGTGTTCTGAAGAGCTCTTCAAACTGGTTCCCCCTTCCTCTACAGGATAACACGCCTTGGAAGTTCCACGCTTCAGAGTGGTTGACATACGATCTCGTACTCATCGCTTTGGTTCCTCCTTTCTGTGCCGAGAGGTCAAAACCACCCACTATGATCCCGGGTCCTTTAAGCGGGGCGTAAGAAAGCATCTCACTAAGGCGGCCATAGTGTCGGTCGCCATGCTGCAAAGTCCTTATTCGCCAATGTGGAGGTCACCATCCTCAATAGGATGGTGACCTCCACTCTTGGAATCGGTTCATGCTTTCCATCAGGCAGAGAAAAGTCATTTTGGCGCAGCTAAAACATAGTTTTGACGTTCACTTCACCGCTTTTTACTTCGCTGAGTATTGTGGTTTCAATCCATACATTGGCAACGCTTTGTGTGATAAAGTAATTGTTGTCCAGAGTATTGGTTCTTTATTTGTGGTTCATGTATTTAAGTAAGGTCTCCCGCGATACAGGCTAAAAAATTATATTGGATTGTTCTTTATAAAAAGAGTTGATCCATATTGCACGTAGCATGGCTCTCCCACAATTAATCAATACCTGTAATTTTTAACACGTGCTTAGTGAAGGCACGCGGCAAAATTTTAAGCCGATTGTCACTATCTACGAGCACGTACGTAAATGTTTTTTTTTATCTGTACTTGTAAAACATGTGAGAACAAAGTTTGCATTTTGGCGCGGAATTGCGTCTCAATAAGACTTGATTTTACAAGCTTTTTATTCACTTGCAATGTATGTATGTATGCTTGTATGTTCAAGTGGAATCTTGCAACTCCATTTTGAAGCAGATATCTTCAACCGATTTTGCTGAAATTTTGCAAGCATATGTATACAGCGTGACAATACAATATTATAATGACATGGAACTGATCTGATGCTGGAGCTGGAAGGTGGCCATAGGAACTCTGTAAAGAAACTTCGCAACATCATCGAGCTTAGACTCGTTTGATACGTCTCGAGGCATTCCAATAAAATCTTGTTTTTAAAAAGCTTTTTAATTTGATTTATTAAGACTAACACCGCGGGGCTCAGCTAGTTGAATATGTAAGTAGGTATTAATATTGACATTATCAAAGTAATTAGTATTTTGAACCTATAATTAATATTCGACGTAGGTACCTAAATGTGATTATGAACGTCATTAGGTAGATATATACTTAGGTCGTCGTTGTATGTAGTTTTCTTTTTAAAATCTAATATCTTTAAAAGAGCAATTAATTCTTGTATATATAATTTGAATCTAGGAAACGGCTCCAACGATTTTCATGATAATTTAGTTTACGGTGGTTTTGCGTGCGATAAATCGATCTAGGTACATTTGGTTTTTAGAAAAAAAAAGATCGGTCATCTAGGTACTAACTAATTTACAATGAAACGGGATGAAGAAACTGTGACGCAAGAAGTAGGTCTGAGACATGGATTTGAATCGACTTCATTTGGTATACAACTAAACTAATAATTATTATAAACTAGTTGTTGCCCGCGGCTCCGCCCGCGTATATGTCGGTTATCGCGGCAAATAGTAGCCTATTTGTTATTCTGATGTATAAGCTATACTACTGTAAAGTTTCATCCAAATGCGTTCAGTAGTTTTTGCGTCAAAGAGTAACCAATCCATCCATCCATCCATCCATCCATCCATCCATCTATCCATCCATCCATCCATCTATACTTACAAACTTTCGCGTTTATAATATTAGTATAGATATAGATTATTACTGCCTCGGTGGCGTAGTGGTAGCATATGCGACTGCTGTGCTTGAGGTCCCGGGTTCGATTCCCGGGTCGGACCGAATGTTTGTATGATCTGAAAATATTTGTTTCGAAGTTTGGGTGGTTTCTATGTATAATATGTATGTATTTACAAAAAAAAAGTATATATGTATTTATATCAGTTGTCTAGTACCCATAACACAAGCTCTGCTTAGCTTGGGACTACATGGCGTTGTGTGTTAGATGTCTGAAATGTTTATTTATTTTATTATTATTATTAAATTATTATAATTGAATATAAATGATGATTTAAAAAATCTCCAATAGAGAACCATATATATTCTTAATCAAAACTCATACAAAAATAAATCATTGAATCAAAAACTCATCTTCGTGACCCGACTGCCAAAGAAGCGTGTAATTTCTTCATCATCTAGTATCATAAACGACAAGAAAAGAAAGAATATTGAGATCAGGAATACACAATTCACCAGGCAGTTAATCTTTTTTGTGTTTCTTTATAAAAGACCCTGCCAAAGTTACTCTACTCTGCCTGATGGCAAGCATGAGCAGAATCCAAGTGTGGTGGTCACCATGCGCATTGTGAATGCAGACAATGCAGCATGGTGATCCACACCATGGCGGCCTATTGAAATGCTTCTACATCATTAGATAGATACTGCAGTAATTCAAAGAAGCTGGTGGTACGTAGCCCTAGTTACTTGATGGTAAGTAACCATCACGACCAATGGACACTTTTAACTGAAGAATTACAAGTGCGTTAACAGTTTTTGAATCCCCTAGAGCTTTTGACTTAGATGATGCGATTCACTCACTGAAGAGCCGAGAAAGAATTGCTTAGTACTAGGTTTTATGAACCATGGCATCACTTCCCATTTGTACTGAAGCATTCATTACATCAAGAGCTTTTAACAGTCCACTGCTCGACCGAAACTTGTCCTTCGCAAGAGGGCTTTGGCCCACTATATCTAGCTTATACGCCACGATAACTTTTTAAGTACATACATAATAAATAATTCGGACATCTAACATATAACGCCATCTAGTCCCAAGCTAAGCAGAGTTTGTGTTATGGGTACTAGACAACTGATATAAATACACAAATACTTTTTTGTGAATACAAACATGTTATACATAGAAAACACCTAAACTCCGATACAAATATTTGTAGATCACTCAATCACAGCAATCGCATACGCTACCACTACGCCACCGAGGCAATGTCAAGTAACATCATTAAAGGAAATTTAGAAGGTAAGAGAGGAAGAGAAAGACCGGGACGTAGTATCGACTACGTCAATCGGGACATATAAGGGGATCTAGGAGCTAGCTCTTGATATGGAGAGCTGGATAAAGCTGCATCGACAAGAGCATAGTTCTTAAATAAATGATGATGATATCAAGCTGTTCAAATGGGTTCAATTCCTGTTTGCAGTTGTGTTCTCTCGCGTGGTTAGCTCCTAATCCTACAGCCTTACGACACTCATAGAATGAATAGAGATGGTGACAATCTGTATTTTTAATCAGTCACCATACGAATTACATTTAAAGTAAAGTTCACGCAAACAATTACGATAAGTATAGTTCTATATCCATCCTCTCCTTGATTGATATCTGTCATTAGACATCAAATATATCAAATTTAATGTCAAATGGCAGATACCAATCTAATTTGTCGAAACAAATCGTCTTTCACTGATAAGCCACGTTGATTTTAATTCACAACAAATTGTCAATACACGTGCCACCGTAGATAAACTCTGATATAAAACTATTCAACTTATTAATCAAATTAATTCCATTACTTCTAATTATAGTGTGGAATCTTATCAAGCGTGTCAAAATATTATCAAAACTGTTTAAATCGTATCTATATTTTTCATTTGTTTCGGTGTGATTTTGATATCTATAATATGTTTGTACTTAAAGTTACATTAATAGATACGTTAGGAGTGCGAACGTGATTATTTGTATCCCTCCACCTTCAACCGGCATTTTTTCTATCAGGAGGTTCTATCATATGTTCCACTGTATGTTTATTTTATTTTTTATTTGTATGTTCACCGATTACTCCATCAATTGTGGGCCGATTTTGAAAATTCTTTTTGTATTCGAAAGGATGGCCCTATTGCCACCATATCAGGATCTGATGATGGGATCCCAGGGAAATCGAGGGAAACCCTCGTTTTATTTGGGCACATACTATGTTTTTCGTATATTTTCTGAAGTTACACCGGTATTTGCGTCTGGTAGTCATCATTTTATGATGATGAACTGATGATGTAAGGTAAAACTCCTTAACGGTTAGGAGTTGGAAGATAAATCTTTAAATATCATATGTATGTATGTTACCTTTAGTCGTATTCTTTCAAATTATTTAGGTAAGCTGATGATGGAAGGTACAACTCCTCAACGGTTAGGAGTTGGAGGATAATTATTTCAATTTCATACGTATCTAAAGACCTTCAGTCGTAAACCGACTTCCAAAAAACATGCAACGAAAACTCTCTGTCAAAAAACACTAAACACCGTAAAATAAACTGGTTCTTCATAAATTGCCTATACCTAATTCTTTATTCATTTAAATAGTAGTATTATAATGTGTGCTAGGTACCTAAAATCTGTTTGAAGTCGCAAACCTATGAATGAAGACTTCAAACCTATGAATAGGTAGCACATACAAATAATAGTGTTTCATCAATATTAAAGGTTTGCATATAAGGTTTTTTTAATTAAATCTCTATTATTAAGTTATTTTATACTTTTTAGTTTTAGAAGTCGGTTTTTTTAAATCAAGTTTTATTTAATTTTTCGCTTTTTAGTCTTTCTAGGCAGAGATTTTTCTTTTAATATTTTTTTAAACGTCTGTTTAATAGCTTTGCATGACTACTAGTTATTAGATCGGTATCTTAAAGTTTCATTTATCTTCTAACCTTACCTGTCAGATCACCTAAACAAGTTGAAAGAATACACCTAAGGCACTATTCGTGTATTTGGTACAAGTATAGATACGTATGAAATAGAAAGGATTATCCTCCAACTCCAAACTGTTGAGGAGTCGTACCTTCCATCATCAGTTCACCTAAATAACTTGAAAGAATACGAGTAACGGTAACATACGTACACATGTTATTTAAAGATTTATCTTCCAACTCCTAACCGTTAAGGAGTTGTATCTTCCATCATCAGCTCATCATCATGAAATGATGACTACCAGGTGTAAATACTGCAAAAGCTTTAGAAAATATATGAAAATCATAGTACGTGCCTAACAAATTTGAGGGTTTTCTTCGATTTCCTGGGGATCCCATCACCAGATCCTAATATAGTGGCAATGGGACCACATGGGGAGCATACCCTTTCGAATACAAAAATAATTTTTCTAATCGGTCCACAATTGATGGAGTACATTACATAGTACATAAAAAAAAACCGATCAAATTGAGAATCTCCTTTTGGAAGTAGGTTAAAAACTATCCGGTAGGCTACTAAGCTAACTTACTGTAAAGTTTCATCCAAATCCGTTCAGTAGCTTTTGCGTGAAAGAGTAACAAACATCCATCTGATCCATCCAGACTTACAAACTTTCGCGCTTATAATATTAGTAGGATAAAAAATATGATGTTAAGACGATATGATGATATGAGAATGACGTGAGCATTATTCAACGTGACACGTGCGTCATGTAGAAAAATAAGGCAATTAATTTTATTTTATCATGTTAATTAACTTTATCTTAAGGATTCATTTGCGCGTTCCTCGCGCTGATAAAGGGTAAAGATTTATGTATTAAATAAACGTCACATCTTCTCTTATATATAAAAATCAATTAATGTTCCTTTGTATCGCTAAAACCTGAGAACGGTTGGGCCGATTTAGCTGATTTTGGTTTTTAAATGAATATCTTAGTCCAGGGAATGTTTTAACGGTGAAAAAATAAAAATAACTTGAAGATCCAAATGTAACGTGTACGAAGTAGCGGGCACAGCTAGTTATCAATAATTTTTTTGACTGCAATTGTAAGACTGCACGGTTGGCTTAGAGGTTTAAGCGGTTGTTACGCCGTTTTCTACTGCACCAAGTGTTGTGGGTTTAAATCCCACATGGGACAACAATTTGTGTGATCCACAAATTGTTGTTCTGAGTCTGGGTGTTTTTTGTGTCCGTTTCCTGTATGTTTGTAAAGTCCCCCGCGACCCAGGATGTATATTCCTAAAGCGGGCAATTTTTCTCTGTCTATGTGTTTCGGTTAATCTCTGGGACAGCTGTATCGACTATATCGGGATCCAAGTGGACGGGGCCTACTAAATTTCATGAAAATCGTTTAAGTGGTTTGCGTGATTCAGAATCTGGGGGCACGGTCGTGCCCCTGCCAAGACGAGCCAAGCGAAGGGCACTACCTATCTTTTCTCGAAGTGTTTTGTCGTTTTTTAGAACCCTCATTACTTTTGTTCCCGATATACCATAATATAATCTGCTCCTCTTATGTCCCTCACACAATTCAGATTTCATGAACTCTTCGTTCTTTGTCCAAGCGGTACTACTCTGGAATGCTCTCCCACTCGAAATCAGGATGTCCACAAACCGTTTTACTTTTAAAAAGAAGGTACATGATCTCCTTCTTAGCGAAACGGCAGGACCTACTAATCGATAATTGGTGCACCTTAGACTCGGACTGTCATAGTGTACGAATATAATGTGTATGTGTGTATGTATATTTATATAAATATTTATGTATTTACTATGTCTATGTTTATTTTTATGTGTTTTGTTTGTTTTTATTGATCATGTAACCTCTGTGCACCACCTAGATTTCTACACCACCCTAATGTCTGCAAAACTTGCTTATTTACACAACAAATTCCATCTGTTTAAAACAAACTAAACTAATTGTAACGAAGCCGATAGCACTTTTAAAGTCTGAAAGTCCAATCAACGCCATCTATTAAAGACAAGCTGAACTAGTTGTAACAAAAAAATCTTTTTTTAAGTCACTAAGGGCCGGTTTTTCAATAGTCAGATAAACAGTCAAATAGCATTTATTCCTCAGTTAGCGTAAATTTGGGTCTTTCAATAGTTAGACATCAGTTATCAGACGAATAAAGCTGTAATCTGACTGATAACTTTATCTGTGCTTTCAAACCTCAGTTAGTGTTTTATTCTGTAGAATAGTGATTTGACGTTGTGTATTTCTCTTGTACCTATTTGTATTAAAGTTTAAGTACGTTGTCGTTATTGAATATTTGATAGATTAATGATGTTTTTGACTCGATTGACTTTTTGTTCTGAGGTAAAAAGGGTTATTAGAGAAATATAGGTTATAGATACTATAGAGAAGATGAAGAATTTTTACTTCACACACTTCTATCTAGTTCGAAACAAAACAGAGCTTGTACTATTGGTAACGAGAAGATTTCCCTAGTGGCCGTTTGCGGAACTAACGTATGACAGACATTTCTACCTGGCAGTTTAATGTACAGAGCGAGTGCATTGTTATTGTTTCATTGATAGACGTCTACGGAGAAGTAAAAAATACGTATTTTAAAAGTGGAATGTTAACGTGTATACGTATTTTTATCTGTCATACGTTAGTTCTGCGACTTGCCGCTAGGGAATCTGCTCGTCACCATTTAAATTCTTTCTACAATGATTTCATTGATAGACGTCTACGGAGTAGTAAAAAAAATACTTTAGGACCACTTCGTGAGGGTAAACAGTATTCTAAAAGTAGAATGTTAACGTGTATACGTATTTTTATCTGTCATACGTTAGTTCTGCGACTTGCCGCTAGGGAATCTGCTCGTCACCAATAAGTACAGAGAACTGACATAAATACAAATATACTTTTTACGTTTAAACACATATTTATTAAACGTAGAAACACCTGTTTAAAAAATTACTATGCACCACCCGCAAACCCGGCATTTCATTTTTATAAATTTTGATTACAATAATTGTTATGGACTCAACTACAGGAATATCATAAACGACTTTTTACTAAATTATTATTTACTACATCTATTATAGACAAATAATAATTATAATCGAATGCTTTAATTTCATTTAATTAAATATCCCAAACCGCCAATCATAAAAAAGACAAAAAGAAATAGAAAAAGAACAGTCAACTTGAATGTTGTCTAAAAATTTCTGGTCCTTATCTAACGTGTGACTACCTGTATAGCTGCATCTCACTTGCGCATGATTACAGTGAACATAGCTGTGAAGGACCATCAAGTAACTATCTGACTGTTTACTCCCGATTGAAAAACACAAAAAGTTTATTCGCTTGTTAAAGAGCTGGATACATTTATTCCCTTGTTAGTTATTAGACCGTTTAACTGGGGATTGAAAAACCGGCCCTTAAACGATGAAGGATTTGATAAATCTAACGTACGTCCATCTGACCAATTTTTTTTTAATGAAATAGTGGGCAAACGAGCAGGCGTATCGCCTGATGGTAAATGATTACCCTCGCCCATGGACACCGGAAACACCATAAGCGTCACATGTGCGTTGCCAGCCTTTGAGGGATAGGGGAGGGGTTGAGGTATGGGCCACCGGTATCCTAACTCACTCGGTGAAACACAGCACAAGCGCTGTTTCACACTGGTTTTTTTGTGAGGCCGTGGTACCTACCTACTCCGGTCGAATGCCTTTGCATGCCGAAGCGCGGCTCTCCCACGGTAAAGATATAAATCTAAAATAAACTTAAACTAAATCTAAAGCAGGCAGAACCCGTCTTATGTAAACTAGACAGCTACGATATTTGACTGCCTCTGTGGCGCAGTGGTAGCGTATGCGACTGCTGTGCTTGAGGTATTGGTTTCGATTCCCGAGTCGGACAAAATGTTTGTATGATCAGCAAATATTTTGTTTCGGGGTTTGAGTGTTTTCCATGTATAAAATGTATCTATGTATTTTTATAAGTTGTCTAGGCGCTTAGAGACAATCACCGAGGGTAAGCAACGACGGCGCGCGGTCAGGTGACCGCTGACGGCATGATACCATGAGGGTCTCCATGATTCGGAGGTCAGGTTAAGCAGTCGGTCCCGGTTGTTATCGATAGGATAACAGTCGTGAAGCTTAGTTGGATGCCTTTGGGCGGCTTAGTAACATCCAACGGCTATATTACGTAACCACTACGCTACGATGTCTTGCCAGTTCCCAACCCGCACTTGGCCAGCGTGGGGACGCATGGCCTTAACCCTCTCCTGATAGGAAACCCGAGCCCAGCAGTGAGACGATATGGGTTGTTGATGATGTTGATGATATCAGTTGTTCAGTACTCATAACAAAAACTCTGCTTAGCTTGGAACTAGATGGCGTTGCATGTAAGATGTCTGAAATATTTATATACTTGTTTAACAGGTAGTAGAGTCACGCTGCTTTACTGCACAGTTGGGTCAGCTCAACCGGGGCGGTACTACCCTCGCACAGAAAATCAACGTAAAATGACAGCGTTTGTGCTGTCGTGTTTCGTTGTTGAGTAGGTACGAGACCAGAGGCCCAATGATGCAAAAGCATCATTAGGCTGCGATGGTGTGGGTCACCATGCTGCATTGTTGCATTGTCAGCATTCGCAATGAGTATGGTGACCACCACTCTTGGATTCTGATTATGCTTTCCATCAGGCACAATAAAGTCAGTTAGGCAGGTCCATACATAAAAAATACTTACATCCAGATTTCTAAATTCTAAATGACCTGATATTTCCTGGGACAGGGCCTGATAAGACATGTCGTCGATTCGGGGAGAACCTAAAATAATTTGGTCCGGGTCCTCCCAGAGTAGTGCGCCAGAGGCCGGTCATCGTGGTGTTTTTTAGTCTAAACACCACATAGGTACTCCTGTCTCCTGTGGTCCCGAGGAGTCGGAGATCATAACTTGAACATTACGAAAAATCATATAAAAACATCAAAAACTAATGTTTATTGAAACGCCTGATAAAATAAATCCAATCCCACCAAAAACATTTTCATGTAAAATGTTGCCAAGACGACTGCATATGGCTTACCCTGTGAAAAAGATATCAGATCTCATGTAGAGCCAAGGTTCTGAATTTATATGCTCTAACTCTACCAACCCTAGTACCCAGTAGTAAAATAATCTCCACTGGCTTTAATATAGTCCTTTAAAGGTTGAACTCAGTTCAGGAGCGTCTATAGCCCGTGAAGCGCCCATGTGCATTTATAACTTTAGCGCCCTTTAGTAAGCGTAGCGAGCTTCAGTAAGGGCGAAGATTCATTTAAAGTGCTGTGGCTGGTGCGCCCGTGTGCACCGCATACCATTTTTTTTCTTTTTGTGCGGTAATTCTCCCGTATACCACCGAATGGTGGCATGTCGGACTCGAACCAACTAAAACCGCACGCCACCTCTGGTACTAGGAGCCGGGGAATGACTAAGTTATTAGAAACATACACTCTCTCGTCTCCCTCCAAAAGAAAATTCTTCCTTGTGAAACTAAGTTTTTGTTATTTTGTAAGTTGCGCAGATATTTATAATAGGCACTAAATAAGAGACCTTGCGCATTCAGGATCTAATAATACTAGCTTTTAGCCGCGGCTCCGCCCGCGTGTATCTCGATTATCGCGATAAAGAGTAGCCTATGTCCTTCCTCGAGAATCAAAGTATCTCCATGACAAATTTCATTAAAATTGGTGCAGTGGTTTCGTCGTGAAAACGTGATAGACCGACAGAATTTTTTTCGAATGTATAATATTAGTAGAGATTTTTTTTTTCAAATCAGACCAATACTTCTTGAGATTAACAAACTAAGAAACTCTTCAGTTTTATAATATTAATATAGATGAGTTGCAGTTGTCCATGAGTTACCAACACTCATGGACAACTGCAACACCAGAGGCGTCACAAGTGCGTTGCCGGCCTTTGGAGAATAGGGACGGAGATGGGGGGAGGGGTTTGGGTATGGGCCTTCGGTATTCTCACTCACTCGGTGAAACACAGCGTAAGCGCTGCGTCACACTGGTTTTCTGTGAGGCAGTGGTATTACTCCGGTCGAGCCGGCCCATTCATGCCGAACCGTGGCTCTCCCACGGTGTAAATCATCTCCTCGATTGGCACCTTGTACTAAAAAAAATGTTGCACTTCTGTTGCTCTAAGTGTTGCGTGGTTGTTTATAGTAGGCACTATGCAATTCGCCCCAATCATTCATTATTGTCACGTTATAGTGACGTCAACATTAGACGCTCTCGGAATGCGAGAGCTTGTTTTCTTAGACCATGGGTTAATTTAGGTGTTGCTCCAAATTTTCTATCTCTTTGATGTGCTGTTGTCCTGGTAGTTTGCTCCCTCAGTCGGCTCTTACGATACCCACGGGGTGAATAGTGGTGCTAACACTCTGTATTCTTAATCCGGACTACACAGACCATACCGACAAGCACTGTGAAGGCTTCAAACAAGGGTAAGCCTTTCCACCCCTGTTGAAATAAAAACCATAACAAATTAAGAGTAGATTTTTTTTACGGGATAGGGGGCAAACGAGCAGACGTATCACTTCATGGCAAGCGATTACCGCCGCCCATGGACACCCTCAACCCAAAGGCTTCATAAGTGCGTTGCCGACCTTTGGGGGTTGGGGAGGGGTATGGTGAGGGGGATGGAGGGAGGAGTTGGAGTATGGGTCTCTGGTATCCTCACTCACTCAGTGAAACACAGCGGCTCTATTTCACACCGGTTTTCTGTGTGGCCGTGGTATCACTTCGGTCGAGCCGGCCCATTGATGCTGAAGCGTGGCTCTCCCAGGGTTACTAAGTTACAAAGATTACTATGAGCTTAAAAAGCAGATCAAGTTGTTATCTTTATCATTCGTCATGTAACTTTTCTAGTGCATTTAATATATACTATACTGTATACATATATATAGAATATTATAAAGCTGAAGAGTTTTTTGTTGGTTTGTTTGTTTGACCGCACTAATCTCAGGAACCGCAACCGAATTTTTCAAATCGGACCAGCACGCTTTAAAATTCTTTCAGTGTTGGATAGTACATTTATCGATGAAGGCTATAGGCTATACATCATCACGCTAAGACCAATAGGAGCGGAGCACCAATGAAGAATGTTACAAAAACGGGAGAATTTTTACGCTATGGGCAATAGGAGACGTTAACGAAGTTGCGTGGGTCAGCTAGTTATAAATAAAAATGTGCAAATTCGCAATTTATTTATCTTCATCGCGTACTGAGATTTGATAGGATTTTTAATAAATACTCGAATGCACTGTTGATAAGATTACCGGTTTTATCAAGACAGTATAAAAATATGTGTCTATCTTTTTAACTGACTTCCAAAAAGGAGGAGGTTCTATGTTCCACTGTATGTATTTTTTTTATTTTTTTTTTATGTATGTTACCCGATTACTCCGTCAGTTGTGGACCGATTTAAAAAAAAATTTGTATTCGAAAGGGTATGCTTCCGTGGTGGTCCCATTGCCAGCATATCAGGATCTGATGATGGGATCCCAGGGAAATCGAGGGAAACTCTTATTTTTTATAGGCACATACTGTGTTTTTCGTATATTTTCTGAAGTTACACCCGTATTTGCGTCTGGTAGTCATCATTTTATGATGATGAGCTGATGATGTAAGGTACAACTCCTTAACGGTTAGGAGTTGGAGGATAAATTTTAAATATCAGATGTATATGTCGGAGACGCAAGAATAAACGAGAACATGAATGACAGATACAGCCAATCTGGACCAAAGCCAAACACTAATCACTACTAAACGGATACGAATTAACTTAAACACCATCAGCAACCCCCCATGAGGGGATTGGGGCAACGCTCACCCCTCCGCGATGCCCTGTGGAATTCACCACCTAGGCTAGTAATTCCCCCACTGATAAATATCGCCTCATACACACAATATAAAACACAGAGATACAATAAATCGCAAATCAAATAATAGATATGGTCGTCGCGAGATCTGAAGAGAACTGTGTCCTGTTGCCGATCGCGCCGCTTTATATAGAGTGTTCCGTAGTGTTCGATAGTGGCAAATGTTTGTATCACTTTTATTATTCGGATACCCTCACTCCGACACGGCCGTCCTGACGTATTACACGTCCTCGTGTGATGTTGAAGGCAGTGCATCATCATCATCGTTATCCGCAGAAAAGAAAGAGATGTTTTTGTATTGTTCGGCCACTCCTGACCAAGGACATTGGGTACATTATTACATTTTATCTTCTGTGGAACAACTTCAATTAGGACATTCTCATAAAATAGGCTTTTCGTTATCAAATCTGAATGCTAATAGACTTCTCGCTACATACTAAATTAATAACACCAGTAGTATCGCAACAGTCACCTCACCGTTTATCGCGTTACATATTTTTGGATTATTATTATTAACAATATCTACATGGCCTCTTATTCTACCAATTTCACTTTTCAATGGCCACCTCGCCTTTCAGTGGCCACCTCGCCTTTCAGTGGCCACCTCGCCTTTCGCAAAACTTAACTAAACTTTAACAACCACCACGCTGATAGGATATCTCATATCTCATCATAGAGACTACTCGCCACACAATTACAACTCAATTTCATTCCATTGCATCAGCATTAATTAACCCTTGATTATCATCATCAACATCAATAGGGACTTGATCTACAGGGATTTTCCTCACTATTATCAATGCCAGACAAATCTACCTCCTCGGGTATATCACTTATAGGAAACTCTCGTATACGAACGCAAGCGCATTTGTAGATTCTGTTACTAGTTAAAGATTTCAAAGTATAACGATCGCCATCGAGCAACTCTACAATTTTAAACGGTCCTTTATACTTAGGATTTAACTTTGTCTAATTTCTTTCTTAACTTTGAATCAAAACTAAGTTACTGAGATCAAACTTTACTAATTTACACTTTCCCTATCAAATGTCACATACGTGTACACACAGTATCTCTCTCACTCTGCCATATCTGACCTCACTGTCTATTCTGTCTCAATAAAACAGTACACTACTGAACAGCAAAAGAAAACAGTAACATCATTATTAAAATCAAAACAACATAAAATAAGAACTTTAGTAATTGACTACTGCTGCAAATTCTCAAAGCAATCAAAATAAATAGTATCGTAGGTCATCCCTGTGACCACCACAAGTGTATCAGTTAGTTATCCCTTGTGACTCCCACACGTGTATCTGCCAACTACATAGACATGCCAGCTACAATCACCCGCTGCTGGTGAGATAGCTGACACCAAATAGAAGTCCGACCAGTTTTTTTTATCTTTACTGAAAATATCGACATTTCATCACAAAATAAAAAAAACGGTAATTATAATTCGAGTCACAACTATCTCAAATTGGTCAAAATAATAATTAAAAAAATGTTAATAGCTACAATCAAAGATGAATCCGCCTCAAACTAAAAATCACATCACAATCATAAATTTAAAATTGAATAAATAAAAAAACCCCTTATGCAGCATCAGGTCGAAGTTATCAATTACACAATTGTCATTTAACGATTATACTGGCACGTTTTGCAGACATTCGGTTATTCTTCCCCACTTTTACCCCCATAACTTTTTAAACGACTCAACCGATTTTCATGAAACATGTCTAAGAACACTCGCACGTAACTCACCTTTCATACAAAAAAACTAAATTGAAATCGCTTCATCCGTTCGCGAGCTACGGTGCCACAGACAGACAGACACGTCAAACTTATAACACCCCTCTTTTTGCATCGGGGGTTAAAAATAAGAAATAAATTTAAACAATAAACAAACAGCATGTGCAAAATCGGCAGCTCAATCCCAGGCAGCTCCATTTCTGACATATTTCTGCTATGGTATAATACTACACTCTAAATTTCCTAAATCGACTACCTTTGTACCGATGCCACCAATAGAAACGACCTTATTATTTTTAAGAACAAGATTCTTTTCGAAAATTGCTGCTTAAAACCCTAATGCAAGCAGATCTCTTCCATAATTATGTCGTTAGAAATACAGTAATCGTGTACTACATGAAACAATAACCGCAATGAATAAATCTGGATTAAAACTGTACATAGAATTTCGAGGTTACAATAAGTGCGGGCATTACCTACCCTCAATAATGTTACTGCACAATATTGTCCATTTTAAACGGTTTTATTTAGCTCACCCCGTTTGTTTTATTTATTATTCTTGGCTCAAATTTAGTAATTCAAATTTCACCCTCTTCCTGTCAACCGATTAATCTGAAATTTTGTATATACTTTGGATTTTGGTGACAATACAATTATGTTTATTAATTATCATTATAAATTCAAGATGGCCGCCGCTACAAAATGGCGGATAATTTATGTTTTATTAATCCCATCAATATGGGTATCAAATGAAAGGGCTCAACAAACAGAATACAATATACTATAAAAAATTGAAATCCAAGATGGCGGCCGCTACAAAATGGCGGATCACGTAGGTTTTATCAATCCCATCAATATGGGTATCAATGAAAGGGTTCAACAAGCAGAATACAATATACTATAAAAAATTGAAATACAAGATGGCGGCCGCTACAAAATGGCGGATAACGTAAGTTTTATCGATCCCATCATTCACACAAGCTTTTCGTTTTTAATTTTTTTTTCATATTGAACTACTGATACTACTTATACTATGAAAAATTAAACCTAAAAACTTGAAAATAAAAAATATATAAAAAAGTTTTTTAATTTAAACGGTTTTATCGAAAATAATGTACTAAAAAGCAAAAAATAAAAAAAACATTGTCTGATAAAAAATAAAATCGTTGGGCCCGTGTTTCCATCAAGTCAACTCAGTTTACGCTACGCCCAACGATTTTATTTTTTATCAGACAATGTTTTTTTTATTTTTTGCTTTTTAGTACATTATTTTCGATAAAACCGTTTAAATTAAAAAACTTTTTCATATATTTTTTATTTGAATTAAAATCACTTTTACTTATTCCACTATTTTATTTTTGTTTACACAAAAATCAACAATCAATCAAACAATCGAGAGTATAAATTACACAATGTTGTCGTTTGCCTAGAAATTCATCTGACAGAACTTATCTTATTAAAGAGCACTCAGCACAAAATAAAAATAGTACGACTCACCGGATTGTTGGAGTTGTCCGTACATACCGGTTACTTCCCAGTTACCGATGCGTTGCTTTTACTACCGCACGCTGCCGCTGTTGTAGGCCGCACGTCTCATAAACCGTTCGTACGCGAAAAGGCTATACCGACACTTTGACACTATGTGAGCGTTCTCGCTTACAAAAATTTAACAAATGACACCTCGTACGATTTTCGAGCGGAGGGTAGTTCGACAGCTCGCCGCGACTGACGATCCGTTACACTCTCAAACGTTGTGGGCAAATGAGATTCAGATCCCACTTCTGATGTCGGAGACACAAGAATAAACGAGAACATGAATGACAGATACAGCCAATCTGGACCAAAGCCAAACACTAATCACTACTAAACGGATACGAATTAACTTAAACACCATCAGCAACCCCCCATGAGGGGATTGGGGCAACGCTCACCCCTCCGCGATGCCCTGTGGAATTCACCACCTAGGCTAGTAATTCCCCCACTGATAAATATCGCCTCATACACACAATATAAAACACAGAGATACAATAAATCGCAAATCAAATAATAGATATGGTCGTCGCGAGATCTGAAGAGAACTGTGTCCTGTTGCCGATCGCGCCGCTTTATATAGAGTGTTCCGTAGTGTTCGATAGTGGCAAATGTTTGTATCACTTTTATTATTTGGATACCCTCACTCCGACATATATATGTTACCTTTAGTCGTATTCTTTCAAATTATTTAGGTAAGCTGGTGATGGAAGGTGGAAGGTACAACTCCTCAACGGTTAGGAGTTGGAGGATAATTCTTTCAATTTCATACGTATTTAAAGACCTTCAGTCGTATACTTTCAAGTTATTTAGGTTAACTGATGATAGAATATTAAACTCTTCAACAGTTAGGAATTAGAGGATGATTTCAATGTTACACGTACGTTTAGACCTTCATTTGTATTCTTGATGATGAAATTTGATGAAATAGTTCAACTTACTACTTACCTACGATTGTTTGCACTAAAAACTGAAAAATAAAAACTTTTTATAAAAAAAAAAAAACCGACTTCCAAAAAACATCCAACGAAAACTCTCTGCCAAAAAAACACTTAAAAGCGTAAAATAAACTGGTTCTTCATAAATTGCCTATACCTAATTCTTTATTCATTTAAATAGTAGTATTATAATGTGTGCTAGGTGCCTAAAATCTGTTTGAAGTCGGTGCTAAGCCAAAAAGAATACAAACGAACAATTACAAAAGTCTAAGCGATAGTCACTTGGCACCGACTTAAAACAGATTCTAGGTACCTAGCACACATTATAATACTACTATTTAAATGAATAAAGAATTAGGTATAGGCAATTTATTAAGAACCAGTTTATTTTACGCTTTTAAGTGTTTTTTTGGCAGAGAGTTTTCGTTGGATGTTTTTTGGAAGTCGGTTTTTTTTTTTTTATAAAAAGTTTTTCATGTTGGCTCATTATGACCGTCTTCAGGTAAAAAAAAAAAAATAAGCTTTATAGCATTACGCTATGGGTAATTGTTGTAATAATACTGGCTTTATAGTGTTTTTTATAACGTATTCAAAATTCTTCCTATTCTATGTAACTAGGTTACCATATACTTCAATAAAACAACAACTAGATGAAACACATCTTTTATTTTCAAATACAAAAATTACAACAAATCGTTATCAGCACGAAGTCTCTAGTATTTGTTTATAAAGAAAAATAATGCGTGTTTTCATATTAATTCATTGAAGTGATATTTGTGTGATTTTATTTTTTTGGGTACGAAACATAATAGTTCTTCGCATACTCTTCTGAGATGGCGAACCCAAATGGAGACACAAATGAGCGAGGTATGCGTAGTTCCTCTATTCCAATGTTCACCCTACATAATAGAGAAGGGTATAGTACGTGGAAGTTTAAAATGCGTAATTTCCTTATACATGAGGAGTTGTGGGAAGCGATCAGTGGCTACCCAACAGGGATGAACGTTTCCAATGTCACAAAGATGAGGAGCGATCAGAAGGCATTAACAAAAATTTGTCTTACCCTGGAATCATCTGCAATTACGCATGTCCGAAGTGCAACTACTGCAGCGGAAGCATGGAAAGCTCTACAAAATGCTTATGAGGACAAAGGTATGGGTCGGCGTTTATATTTAGGACGGAATTTATACAGATTGAGACTTGAAGATTTTGATAATAATATTGAGTCGTATATCAATGCTGTTATTTCCACTGCTCAAGATTTGGCGGATATAGACAAAGTAATAGATGATACGTCCATTGCTGCTATTCTATTGGGAGGTCTTACGTCGAGATATGACCCATTGATTATGTCTCTCGAAAATAGTAATGTTATCGTTACCACTGAACTGGTAAAGTCCAAATTACTGAACGAAATGTCCAAGGAAAGCTCGATAAAACTGGAAACAGCTATGAAGTCAAAGGTTGATGCCTCTTCTGTTAAATCAAAGGCAAAGAAAATTGTGTGCTATGGTTGTGGAGAACCAGGTCACAAGAGACCAAACTGTCCTCTGAAGAAAAATAATGTCATGAAAAGGAAGAATCCCACTAATAAGGACTCGACCTCTGTGTCTGCTTTAGGAGCAACAAATAATTATGACAGAGACAAATGGTACATTGATTCGGGCGCGACCAAACACATGACTTCAAGACGAAATTGGTTTGTAGACATAAAGCCTATTGATAATAAGGTAACAGTTGCAAACGGGACGAAGATTGACGCTGAAGGCATCGGTAAAATATCGATAAATACCGAAAGCAACGTCAATACAATTAATGATGTTATGTATGTACCTAACTTGCAAACAAATCTTTTATCTGTGAAGACAGCAGTTGAAAAAGGTTTTACTGTAATGTTTGATAAGTCGGGTTGTAATTTATTTAATTCAAAAACCTTCTCCTTTACAGGTGATGCGGTTCTACATGGCTTGTGACGTAAATATTCCCCAATTTAAAGCCTATGACGTGCACTCTGATTCATTGTCTAAGTATCAGGTATGGCATAAGCGTTTAGGTCATTTATGTCGCGTCGGTATGAATCTGCTGAAAAATAGTCATAAGGTTATTGATTATAAGGATGTGGATAAAAATCCATGTGTTGCTTGTGTTCAAGCGAAACAAGCTCGTAAACCGTTTAAACCGATTACTTATAAAAGAGCAACTTCAATATTAGAACTGATCCACTCTGACCTTTGTGGACCAATGTCAGTTAGCTCTTTTCAGGGTAATAAATACTTTTTAGTTTTTATAGACGATTTTTCGAGAACTATATTTGTGTATTTTGTTTCTTCTAAGACAGAGGTAAAAGATAGATTTTGTCATTTCCAGTCTATGGTTGAAAGACAAACTGGGGCTCAAATTAAAACAATAAGGACGGATAATGGAAAGGAATTCGTCAATAGTGAATTCTCAAGTTATCTTAGATCTTGTGGTATAAAGCATCAAACTACGGTACCATATAGCCCTCAGCAGAATGGTGTTGCCGAGCGTACTAATCGCTCAATTGTAGAAAAGGCACGCTCACTTATGGCTGAAAGCGATCTTTCTAAAGTTTTTTGGGAAGATGCTGTTCGAACGGCTGTATACCTAAAGAATAGATGCCCACACCGTGCCTTAAATAATAAAACTCCCTACGAGTTGTGGAATGAGTGCAAACCAGACCTAGGTAATCTCAGAGTTTTTGGGTGTAGAGCTCTTATACATATACCTTCTTGTCACCGTAAGAAATTGGATCTCAAGGCTGATGAAGCTGTATTTGTAGGCTATACAGAAGATCCTAATACGTATCTTTTTAGAAAACCATCTTGTCCTAGCATGTTACAAAAGTCTAGAGACGTTACATTTTTTGAAGATTGTTTTTCTAGTTTAAATAATAGAAATGTCAACAATACTAAGACTTCTACTGAACCTTTAGTACTGTCTAATAGTCTCCCTATACCGGAAGAAAACAGTACAGTTCAAGAGTTTTTTGATCAAATTCCAGTGGTCACTGTTGAACCAGCTCCAGGCCATACAGTTGTCACTGAAGATCAGACTGCTGAAACTGATCAATTCTTTGAAGCAATTGAGGAAGAAGTAGTTTCTACTAGTCAAAATGATGGACATAGATATCCATCACGAGATCGAAAACCTCCTAATTACTTCTCATACCAAGTGTCTAGTCAAGTGTCTGATGAGCCTAGAACTTATAATGAGGCTATATTGGCTGATGATGTTGATAAGTGGCACATGGCAATGACAGATGAATATAATTCATTGATGAAGCTGAAGACATGGAAATTGGTTAACAGAGAAAACAAGAAAGTTATACAATGTAAATGGGTCTATAAGTTAAAGAAAGATCCAGCAAGAAATGTTGTGAAGTACAAAGCAAGATTAGTTGCTAAGGGATTCACGCAGACGCCAGGTGTAGACTATTTTGAGACATTTTCTCCTGTCGTGCGGCACTCCTCTTTACGTACTCTACTGGCTCTCGCAGCTGGATTGGGTTTGAAGATTCGTCACTTCGACGTTGACACTGCATTTTTAAATGGGGATCTGCTAGAGAAAGTCTACATGGAGCAACCTCAAGGTTTTAAAGTAAAAGGTATGGAGCACAAAGTGTGTCTCTTACAAAAATCCTTGTATGGACTTAAACAAGCTCCACGTGCCTGAAATATAAAGTTAGATGAAACTTTATTGTCTTTTGGTTTTGTGAAAACTCCATCTGAACCATGTGTGTATACCAAACTTTTTGGAAAAGAGTTGGTTATAGTTGCAGTCTTTGTCGATGATATAATTCTTTTTTATAGAAATGACAAGACGTGTGACATTGTCAAAAATGACTTGAAAAAATGTTTTTCGATAAAAGATTTGGGCTATTTAAGCTATTATCTTGGTTTAAATATAACCAGGAAAAATGATGAAATAAAAGTACATCAGAAAAATTATATAAATAATCTTTTACAAAAGTTTGGAATGGAGAACTGTAAAACTTGTACAACTCCAATATCTGGAAAACTAGAGGTCAGTACCAGCAGTGATAGTGATCATAATCTAGAAGTATATCCCTATCAAGAATTAATTGGTTGCCTCATGTTCCTGAGTGTTAATACTCGTCCAGACATCGCATACGCGACTAGTTACCTGAGTCAGTTCAATACTCGGTACAACAAGACTCACTGGTTAGCCGCGAAGAGAGTCTTACAATATCTAAAAGGTACTTTAGATTACTCGATTTGTTATAGAAAATCAGATATGCCACTTGTAGGATTTTGCGATGCCGATTGGGCAAACTGTGATATAGATCGCCGTTCTTATACGGGTTACTGTTTTAAATTAGCAGGCAGCCCGGTTTCATGGGCTTCAAGGAAGCAGCAAACCGTAGCCTTGTCCTCAGCGGAAGCCGAGTATATGGCAATAACTGAAGCTACGAAGGAAGCGATTTATTTAAGGAGATTTATCACTGAATTAATTTCAGATCCTATGGTAAGGCAAAAGTTATTCCCTAATACCATAACTGTTTGTACCGATAGTCAGAGTGCACAGAGTTTGGCTTTAAATCCGGTACACCACCATAGGACGATACCAAATATCACTTTATTAGAGAAAAGATTAGTGATAATTCGGTAAACTTAAAATATATCAAATCAAGTGATATGCCCGCTGACATCTTAACTAAACGATTGCAGCGTGTGGCACATGATAGATGTGTACTAGGCTTAGGTTTAGTGTAAATATATTTTACACGTTTACTTTGGTACTTAGTATACATTTTCATACTGTTTTCTTTTAATTGATATATTTTGAGTTCATTTTTATGTTTTATTTACTCTAGAGAATTTTGATTAAGGGGATGTGTTGTAATAATACTGGCTTTATAGTGTTTTTAAACGATTTTATTTAGCTCACCCCGTTTGTTTTATTTATTATTCTTGGGTCAAATTTAGTAATTCAAATTTCACCCTCTTCCTGTCAACCGATTAATCTGAAATTTTGTATACACTTTGGATTTTGGTGACAATACAATTATGTTTATTCATTATCATTATAAATTCAAGATGGCCGCCGCTACAAAATGGCGGTTTACAAATGTTGACACGACTACCTTAATATGGGTATCAAATGAAAGGGCGTGATTAGTAGAACATAGTTCACTATGAAAAAAATATTAAAGTTCAAGATGGCCGCCGCTACAAGATCGTGGTTTACACCTTAGTCACGACTACCCCTATATGGGTATCAAATTAAAGAGTTTGACTAGTAGAACATTTTTTCACACAAGTTTTCTATTTTTCACTATGAAAAATTAAAAACTAAAAACTTGAAAATAAAAAATATGTAAAAAAGGTTTTTAATTTAAACGGTTTTATCGACAGTAATGTACTAAAAGCTAAAAAATAATTGGAAAAAAAATATTCGGTATAAAATCGTTGGGCGTAGCGTAAATTGAGATGACTTGATGTAAACACGGGCCCAACGATTTTATACCGAATATTTTTTTTCCAATTATTTTTTAGCTTTTAGTACATTACTGTCGATAAAACCGTTTAAATTAAAAACCTTTTTTACATATTTTTTATTTATAACGTATTCAAAATTCTTCCTATTCTATGTAACTAGGTTACCATATACTTCAATAAAATAACAACTAGATGAAACACATCTTTTATTTTCAAATACAAAAATTACAACAGTAATACTACAAGGGGAGGATACTCCGACCAGGCGTGCCTGCCTAAGATTGCCTCGTTGGTCTCGCGGTTGGCGTGTGCGACTGCTGATCATGAGATCTTGGGTTCGATTCCCGTATTCCCGAACATTTGGTGCGACCAAATGTTTGTATGATCTACAAATATTTGTTTCGAAGTTTGGGTGTTTTCTATGTATAATATGTATTTATTTACAAAAAAAGTATATAATAGGTCTTTACCTATGAAATTGCCGTTTTGTATGCAATAAGTGGAAGTACTTATTTTTTGAAACTTTTTTATTTCTGTTATTTGAAGTAATCCCCCATGCAATCGACGCATCTTTGCCAACGCATTGGCAGTTTATTGATGTAAAAATCAGCTGGACGGGAGGCAATAAACTCTTCAAAGGCATTTTCTACTGCCTCTCGGGAATTGAATTTTTTACCCACTAAAAAGTTGGTTAAATTTTGGAAAAAGCAATAGTCGGTAGGTGCAAGGTCTGGTGAGTATGGCGGATGAGGGAGAGCTTCCAACCCCAGCTCTTGCAGCTTGGAGACTGTCTGTTGCGCAGTATGGGGTCGCGCGTTGTCGTGAAGGAGCAGTGGGGACGACCGATTGACCAATGCCGGTTGCAGATGTGCAAGCTTCTCCATCATTCTCTCCAGTTCTTCACAGTACACATCTGCATTAATGCTTTTGCCGTTTTGTAAAAAGCTGTGGTGAATCACACCCACACTAGACCACCAAACAGTGACCATCACCTTTTTAGGGGTCATTTTTGGTTTAGAGCATTGCTTTGGTGCTGAACTAGAGTCTAACCGCTTGCTGAGCGCTTTCGATTGTCGAACAGAATACATTTTTCGTCGCACGTAACAATTCGTTTTAAAATTCCTTCATTTCTTTGCCTGTTGAGCAGCGCAAGGCAGGTCTCGACGCGTACGTTGCGCTGGCGATCGTTAAGGTCGTGGGGCATCCACCTATCAAGCTTTTTTACCTTGCCAATTTGTCGCAAATGGAACAATATTGTTTTGATGCTTACATTAAAAGCTGCTGCTAGCTCAGCTGTAGATTGAGTTTCGTAAGCTTCCACAATCGCTTTTAATTCGTTATTGTTAACCAAAGTCTCCGGACGACCACGAGCTTCATTTTTCAAGTCAAAATATTCAGAACGGAACCGGGAAAACCAATAACGGGTTGTGCGTTCGTTTGTACAGTTCTCTCCGTAAACGTTTTTGATGTTACGTGCCGTTTGTGTCGCGTTGGTGCCACGACGGAACTCATATTCCATAATTACACGAATTTTTAAAGTAGCCATTATGACGAAAAATGTTCAAATGTAATGAAAATACAACGCTAATCAAAAAACAAAAGACTGAGTTTGTAAATAGAATGTCATGGTTTTAAAACAAGATTAATTTGAATTTAGAATACAGAGCCATTACAAACTTTTTTTTATTTGAAATGACCAGTACTGAAGAAAGGCAATTTCATAGGTAAAGAAGCGCTATTTCACACCGGTTTTCTGTGAGGCCGTGGTATCACTCCGGTCGAGCTGGCCCATTCATGCCGAAGCGTGGCTCTCCCATGGTACCTAATATGTATTTGTATTAGTTGTCTATTACCCATAACACAAGCTCTGCTTAGCTTGGGACTATATGGCGTTGTGTGTTAGATGTCCGAAATATTTATTTCATGTTGGCTCATTATAACCATCTTTATGTAAAAAGCAAGTGCTTTTGTTTGTTGTTTTTGTGCTATTTTAAGCTTTATAGAATTACGCTACGGGCAACAGCACAAGGGGAGGATCCTCCGTCCAGGCGAGGTGATCATGCCTGGCGGGCCACGGCCCAATGTTGGGTTGTGTATATATGCTAATCGGCGCGAGAACTTCTATAACGCGGTTTAGGATTGGTCGTTTCTTCGTCACTCCGTAGTTTGATGTATCTTCGGTAAATGGCGCTGTAGTATGTGTCTGTTGCGCTGTATGTGGAAGTCGCCACAGCAGAATTAGACTCAAGGAGTCAATTATTTTGAAATTATAAACTAACACTTCAAACTAAAATTCATTGGTATAATTAGTATATAATAAAAATTGCCTAATACTGATTTTCCATGAAACCACTATTATTCTAGTCGAGCAGACCTATACATGCGGATGTGGCACTTACATCATTTATTGTTTTTTTTATGAATGCGAAATAAAAGTCGTCAAACTTTGTTATTTGAATGAATGTAATATATATTTTTAAATCAAGTGCAAGATATCGCTATTAGTTCTGCCTCAGTACGGCTGGTACAAGGTGTTAGGAACTGTCTTTCATCGATTCTTCTTTATCCTTGAGCAAAAGGAGGGACGGCGTTGGTTCTCACATAGAAGATGCCATTAGATCTGTAAAAAGTAGAAAATATGATACTTTTGAAATACTTGTAATATTCAACTGGTTCGTTAGGTATAAGACGCTCATTCGATAGGAGGTTTGGCCTAGTATGCCACGCCAACTATATGACTCGGTATTAAATTCGTTTTAAGTTTTCCTTCTCTTTGCAGCGATATTGTCCTGTATAGTTTGGGAATAGAAATGCATGTCGCTTGGGCCAGCCAGCCAGCAGTTTATCGGTTGACATGGGTCCATTTAAGACTCGAGAATTGATCAGCACTTTACTCCATGTTATTGCAACAAACGCTAGGAGACCACCCTGTCACTACCCCTGGCCGAAAATCACATAACACAAAGGGTAAGCAAAAATTTTAAATCTTACCCAATCTTCGGTGAAAGACCTCCCATCGGAAGACTGTTTGGACCATTGCAGTTCTGTTCAAGAGCTTCTAAGACCGAAGCGCATTCTACGCCTATGAACCTGCCGGATCTTATTGATTCTGCCATGAAGCGGAAAGCCCTGTGAACACGAGGATTGTTTTTAAATACTTGCAATTGAGGTTCTTAATTTAAAGAATGCAGTGGTCCATTACGTTCTCCAAGGTTCTAATTACCTCTATACCTTTTTATAACCTGATCGGTAACATTCATAATAATCTATACAAATAAATGAATCTGAAGTGTCTGTTTGTAATTGCGAATAAACAGCTTTTTACTAAATGCATATGAAAGTCAATACGGTACTTACATCGAAAACCAAATATCATTTTTTTTCATTGGCCTGTCTCTTTGTTCCAGCAAATTCTTGGAACACCTGGACTGCTTTGGAATTTTACTGCCAGATAGCTGATAATATAAAGATTTATAGGCTACTTTTTTAAAACCAGCACCGCAGACTATCTCAGGGTTAACAACGTTGGGCTCAGCTAGTACCTTTATTCATTTCAAACATTGCGTGTTTGTGAGTTTTGTACTATGGGAACCATATTGCTGATTAATATAGTTGTATATTTCTATATAAATAGCCTCTACTTGCTTATTATGAAAAAAAAATACCAGGTAACATGAAGGAAATGCACAATTAACCTGTCGCTAGAACAGATGTTATTATTATTACATCCTGGCTGCTGAACTCCTCCATTGGGGAAAAAGTTGACTTGTCCAAGTCGGCGCTGATAACCAGCTCCCGCTTCATTGGTGTGGATAATTTCGGTATAGACAGCATCTGAAGGCTGTATCGAGTTCGGTAATGCCCATATGTGTTCTGTATCCAATGCTGTGAAAATAATTGCGGATAGTGCTGATTCTCTGTCTTGTCCAGATAGTCCAGATAGTGAGGAAAATATATATCGAATTAAATTGTATTCACGCATTTTAGGTAGGTTTCAGTAAAATAATTTTAGCCAAAACTGTGAGAGGCAACTTTCTGGGATTCAGAATTGGCAGGAACTGAAAATTCTATTCATACTTATAGTATAACTAGCTAACCCACGTAACCTCGTTTACGTCTCCTATTGCCCGTAGCGTAATAATTTTCCCCCGTTTTTGTAACATTCTTCATTGTTGCTCCGCTCCTATTGGTCTTAGCGTGATGATATATAGCCTATAGCCTTCCTCAATAAATGGGCTATCTAACACTGAAATAATTTTTCAAATCAAACCAGTGGTTCCTGTGATTAGCGCGTTCAAACAAATAAACAAACTCTTCAGCTTTATATATTAGCATATATAGATTTCGAAAGTATCTTTCCATTCCACTTTCACGGCTAAAATCTTGCACCGATTTCAGTGTAATTTTGGCATGGAGATACTTTAATTCTTAAGGCAGAACGTAAGTTACTTTGTACTGTGTACTGTGAAAACTGACATACATTCTACATATACATAATAATAAAAATATAGGTCTCTCACCAGTGATGTAACCAATTTGTCCACCGAACTCCTTGCCAATGATACTAGCGAGATGAGCTCCCGTATGATGACCAATGATATGAAAGTCTGCCAGGTTATCCCTTCCAGAAGCTTGTAGGAGCCAACGAATCATTCTGACTACATCTTTAGCTGTAAAATGTTATATAGATGATGTAATTATTGTTACGTGCTGGCATCGATACCAAACACATTGGTCAAGATTTTTCATGGACAGTTATTTTTAATTTGGGTTAATTCATTTATTTAATCATGGACAGATTATTATCAAACACATTTATTTTACAATAAACTACTCGTTAAACCATCAAAGTTTTTATGTCAGAGAGAGTTACAGTTATTACAACCATAATATATAAACTCCAGTGTGTGCTTGCATTCTGTTTGTGTTAGGAAGTAATTTTTCATAAATATTAATAGGGCTATTTTGATTGTTGAGAATATCAGGTGGTCAATATCCATAAATTATAACACCACGACTTGTTGAATAAGCTACCATGTATAATGTTCCAAACCCCAAAAAATCGTTTCTTTTTATTCGATGAGAAAATTGGACGTTTATTAACTTTGTTATTGTGTTCCATATCATAGAATATATTAAACGCACACAGATACTCTGTGTGAATCTTAAGATCTTGCTTATAATAATATAAGTATAATAAAAATAAATAATATGAGGCAAATTTTGGATATATTATTTATTTAGTTTTAAAGTTATTCTTAATACTCATAGGCGATCTTATTGTAATGAGACATTCTCTCCCTTTACGTGATGTAGAAATATGATGCGGTAGGTATAAAATTATGAAATTAATTAGAAAAAATGTATACCCACCATAAGATTCTATACCGTTGACTCCCCAGCGTGATGCTGCGTCCCAATCTATACCGATGACGTTTACATCTTCAGCAGCCAAGAAAGCTTAAAATAATAATTATAAAAGATTTTTAAAAAAAGGTACATTAATATATGTTCATATCAGATTAAAATGATGTGGAATCATTTAAAAACAATTATTAAAAAAATGCAAACCTAACAAAATGACTCTACTCTGCCTGATGGAAAACATAAGCAGTATCAAAGAATAGTGGTCACAATACTCATTGCAAATGTAGACAATGCAACAGTAGAGCATACTGACCCACATCATACACTATTGATTCGAGAAAAATGAAATCTGAGTAGATAAAGAGTAGAATATAAATACAACCATTTGATAATCTCGTCCTTAGGATTTTTCCAAACACATAACGGACTTCAATCCGGATACACAAATCAGGCTTCTTTGAGCTTCTGTGAATACAGTTTCATTTCCTATCAGAGAACAGCAAAATTCTTTATCATCATCATCAACTGATTTCAATAGTCCACTGCTGAACATAAGAGACTCCTTCGAAAGGAGGTTTTGGCCTACCATAAGGCACGGACCAGATGGATTGGAAAGCATTTGTTTCAAGTTCCATTATTTTTGCCTATCAATGTTATTGCCTGTGTTGTGTTGTCTCCATTAATTGATTCAAAGGTACTTACCGTCAATAATGACACCGGCGAATTGCGAAGCGAAAGAAGTTCTGCTTCCGTGGATGATAATGATGGTCCTCTTGGATGAGACATAATTACTGGCTCGCAGACGGTCATAGCGGTTCTCAACTAAAAGCTGACCACTTCTAGGGTTGCTCCTGTAAAAATTACAATTTTGTTTAACGAAGTCCATCCTATTACAAATTCGAAAGTAACTTTGTCTGCCTGTCATGCTTTAACGGTTTAACCGTTGCACCGATGAAGGGATGGTCGGATATATGGCAGGACCGACGGCATTTATTAAGCATTTCTTTCTCAATAACACTTTTTGGCCCGACCCGAGAATCGGACTCGACACACCTGGATTCACAGTCGCATACGCTAAGCGTTAGACCAATGACGCAGTTTTAAGAGGCATTTATAGTAAGATTATGAACCAAAAATTAGTGAAAAATGAAGTGAAAAAGATCTATGTACAGCAATTGCCTGCAATAGATTGATGATGGTAGCGATATTCCCGAATTATAATAAAAATCTAACCTGGTGATGAGATGAAATTGAGTATCTCGTCTTAAGTTATTAAAACTGGGCTCGGCTCCTTTAATATTGATTCCATCATGATCTCTGATGTGTCCTCTAATATCTGTAGGTACAGCTGTTAAATAAACAATTGGATTAGTTACATTGTTTGTCTCCTCCTATTTTGTTTTCTTTTTATCTGAGCAAATTAATTAAATTACATAAAATAACATTCTTTAACAGTCTATCTGTCTGTTTTTGCCGGGTTATCGCTGGAACCGAAGGATAGATTTTGGCAAACTTCCAATGGCAGATAGCTAATGTTGTATCCCAACTTTTTTTTTGTAAAGAAATAATCAGTATTGAAAAAGAAACAAGAACAAATTTGAAATAAAGAAAGAGAGAAAAGCAGCTCATGAAATAGTATGTACAAAATTGATTAAAAAAAAAGACTTGGGGACTGTCGCGGTAAAGCTATTGCATAGCATTTTTTATTAACTTATTAAATTATCATTATTTATTTATTTTTATTTATGCAGTATGCATCCGTGCAAGCTTCGCAGTGTCAGGTTTTATTTTTGATAAAAGCTATGCAATAGCTTAAAAATACAGGAACTTTATACCACCCATAAATCAACAAACACTTGGCCCTTTTCTATTTATTACAATCTAAATAATAATAAGTGAAGCAAAATCTTGGTACCTACCCCTTTTTATGAAGATTATGTGAAATTAGACACTGTTAAAGTTTATATAGAGAAATGCTGAAAGCTAAAAAAAATAATGAATTATTGTAAAATTTTGACCACAGGGTGATCACAGGTCAAAAATAAAACCATACCTGCTACAACAGCAGCTGCCAAAGCCAACAATAAAACCAAACGGCTGGACATCTTGCGTTCAGGTAACTGCAATACCCCCAATGAGATTTCCAAGCTTATATACTCTGTAAGAAAGGATGATAAGATGGATCGCCAAGATATGGTTTAGGGATAATAAAGATAAGTTTATCATCGATGTAATTTATTTTGCTTTCCATTATCTGTTTCATTGATTTTTTAATTCTATTGACAGACGGTCACGGCCAGGCATTTTACCAGCATGTTGTTTTTAAGGGGCTAACAGGGTAGATGTGAGCTCTAATGTCTATCTGATACCTTTAAACGAGTGATTCTTGTATACATATAATTTTAATGTCGAGACGTTTATCCAACGACTTTCATAAATTTTGTATGCATGGGGTTTAAGGGGCGATAAATCGATCTATCTAGGATTCATTTTTAGAAAATTTACCAAAAAAAGAATATTGACCAATGCTTGGTCTACAAGGTACTTTCGTTATTTTTTTTAATAAACGGTATTTTTTCATTCCGAACTGTTCTCTCTTGGTATTTTTTTTTTCAAATTTTAATTGAATGAAATTGGAAAATTTGTTTCATTTCTCAATTTGAAAGTTTATTTGGGAAAATTGACCAGTAAAAAGAACTCTTCAAATTCCTAAATAACTATGTTTCAAAGTAACGAAACATATGTAACTTTTGTTATAATCGCAAAAAAATTATTCAAAAGGTTACCATACCTTCTGTTTAACGAGGTTCCGAGCGGTCCCAGGCAAACTGGTGTGTAATGGCATGAGGTGTGCTAAACACACTTGGTCACGTTGACTAAATTTTAAAATAATACAAGCTCTACTTGGTTTTAGACTAGATGGCATTGTATGTTAAATGTCCGAAGATATTTATTTATTATTAACCAAAAATACAAACAAAATACCGTACCGCATGGTGATAAGACTTAAATTTGATTGCTACCGACTTTTAGGTTTTCAACGGTGTGGTGTCTCCAATCACAGAACAGATGTACTCTTCAACTGACATTCTTTAATATTGGTATCTTTAATCCCTAAACTTTAACATTATTACCATTGATGAAATGCTATTCATTATCATTATTATATGTCGTTTAAGAAATCTTGTGTTTAATATGCCTAGGATATGTATTACAATTACCTGCAACTCAGTTGTCCAAAAATTTTTCTTGTAAGCGTCTTGGATATCACATCTGTTAGCTTGTAAGATCACATGAATAGTAAATAAATAAAGCTTTTCTCTCGTTTCTACATCCCTTTGCTCTACATTTTTATCCGATTAAGGTGATGTTAAAAGGACAGGAACTACTTTTGTGCAGTCTTTCTATGTTTGTATATTCCACTGTAGCCGCTAAACTAAATCGATTTTAAGACAGGGCGCGCACTAGTGACTTTTGTCACCGTGAACAAAAAAAAACTTTGTCACTGTAACTTTGTGACTGCGCGCACTTGAGGTGACAGTGACGAAACTTTTTTGCATTTGATTCTATTACTCGGAAGACGACTAAAGTGTGGGAACCGCGGGGGAGGGGGAGAGACGAAGTGACATTTAGTTGCTACAACCATCTCCGCGAACAAAAAGTACCCAAATGGGTAATGTACGTGGTGACAGTTACGCAACAGTCACGGTGAAAAAAATCACTAGTGCTTGCAGGGCCTAATGAATCGTAATAATGATTCAGGTGACGTATGCTATATATATATGAAATTAATTTATGTAGTCGAGTTATAGTTGCTTAACCTATTTCTTGTCGTCTGAATATATTTCCACTAGCTTTTACTTGTGGCTCCATTTTTTTTTTTTTTTTTTTTTTATGTATGGCCCGCCAAAATGACTCTACTCTGCCTGATGGAAAGCATAAGTAGAATCCAAGAGTGGCGGTCACCATACTCACTGCGAATGCAGACAATGCAGTATGGCGACCCACACCATGGCGGCCTAGCGATGCTTCTGCATCTTTTAGTCTAGTCAACAAGTATGGAACTTGTTGACTAGACTATTTGGGCCTCCGGTCTCGCACTCACCAACGAAACACGACAGCACGAACGCTGTCATTTTACGTTGATTTTCTGTGCGAGGGTAGTACCGCCCCGGTCGAGCCGGCCCATTCGTGCTGAAATCAGCGTGGCTCTACTACCTATAACTCTACTACCTATGCGCATACGTTGGTTTTCGCAATAAAAAAAATACAATTGAATTGAGAACCTCCTCCTTTTTTGAAGTCGGTTAAAAAGTAACCTGTGTCCTTATCCATGGTCCAGTCTATCTCTATACCAAAATTCGTCCGAATAAATAATAAATATTCCGTATATCTAACACACAATGCCATCTAGTCCCAAGCCTAGCAAAGCTTGTGTTATGGGTACTAGACAACTGATATGAATACATATATACTTTTTTTGTAAATACATACATATCATCATCATCATCATCAGCCTATCGCAGTCCACTGCTGGACATAGGTCTCTCCAATTGCACGCCACTTAGTTCGATCCTCTAAAATAATAAAATTAAAAATTGAGAAATGAAACAAATTTTCCAATTTCATTTTATTAAAATTGGAAAAAAAAATTGGTGAAAAGCAAACAGTTCAGATGTAAAAACGTCAGAAAAGTCAGAGTTACTTTCTAATTTACTAGCTGACCCGGCGAACTTCGTACCGCCATATTTATATACAATAATAATTAGCAATAAATTAAAATTGCGCCTATAATTTGAGATTTAAACTATCCTATCTCTCAATTTGGATCGAACTGCACATGGTGTGCAAATTTTATTATAATCGGTTAAGTGGTTTAGGAGTCCATTGAGGACAAACATTGTGACACGAGATTTATATATATTAAGATATGTACTAGCTTCTACCAGCTTCATATAAAATACATACATAGTTACTTTCGAATTTATTATAATATTAGCATGGATTAGGAAGTAAGTGAGTAGATTTAGGTATGTATATCATTCGTAAGAATAGCCATCAAGCATAAAATCAGATATAAACTAGATTAGTAATATTGCATTGTACGTGTCTCAAAAATGATTAGGAAAACCCAATCAAAATGATGATAAAGCTGGCATTGATTTGAAGATAAGTCACTACATAGTATAAAACAAAGTCGCTTTCTCTGTCCCTATGTCCCTTTGTGTGCTTAAATCTTTAAAACTACGCAACGGATTTTGATGCGAATTTCTTTGATAGATAGAGTGATTCAAGAGGAAGGTTTTTATGTATAATAAATGCATAATATAGCATGGAAACACTGTTAATTTTCGAGGTTTCTAATGTGCTGTAGCAAATAAACACATTTTTTGCGCTTACATTGCAAACGCTGGTTGCACCCTACGAGATAGATCAAAATAATGTACTACAGTATTGTACGCCTTTAAAAGTACTACAAAAAAGTCCGCGACAATATATGTCTATCTCTTATGGACAACCCACAACAACCATTTTTTATTCCTTTCTTTTTACGAGAAATAATCACTTCGTAAATACGAAGTGATTTTAAGCAATACGGAATGAATCCTTATACAATTAAGTAAATTAAATACATTGTGCATTTAATATAGATCAAAATGGCCCTTTACAGTATCTAATTTAAATGAATATATTCGAAGATATCACAGATTTAAAATGCACGAATCGCGTCGTCGGCGGGGGCATCTGAAATCCACCCATGCGAAGCCGGGGCGGGTCGCTAGTTATTAATAAACCTTTGATTATCATAAGCATCAATCAAAATGTTACAGAGGATCACTATCGGATGTTATTGATTAATCAGGAAATTATGATTAACTGATTACAATGTGATTTATAATCATACATACATCCTTCCTATTTTATATAAGTGAATGTAAGTTTTTTTGGTAAGCCTTCACGCTCAAACTACTTAAGCGCTAATCATAAAACTTTGTACACATATTTTTGAAGGTATTTGAAGTAACATAGAATACTTTTTATTAAATGCGAGCGAAGCCGCGGGCGAAAGCTAGTCTTATTATAAGTGATCTTAACATATACAAATATAGAATATTCTCCTGGTCAACGTTAAAAGTTAAAATATGTAGTTCTGATGAGACCCTGATACAGTAGTACGAATGTTTCTAGATACTTTTGACCCGACTACGGCAAAGCCAAAGGAGGGTTATGATTTTGACAGGCTATGTATGTATGTATGTTCATTTGTTCCCTCATAGCTCCTTAACCACTTATTAGAACTGGACAAATAAGGTATCGTTAGAAGCGTCTTGATTGTCTGCTGGTTATAGGCTATATTACGTGTCACTGAATCTAATGTGGCGCCCTCTAGCCGACATAAAGTACTGTAATAGAAAATAAATTTGAGATAAATATGCCGTGTTTGGTATCATTGGAAAGGGCGTTACTTGTACATTTCAAATATATATATATTATATATTAATAACAGCACCAAAACATTTTAAATAAATAAAAAAGTAAAAACTAAAACCCAACTACACAGTACAGTTGGGTTTTAGTTTTTACTTTTTTTTAGTAATACCTTCTAATATTTAAATGTATTTTGAGATTCGTTCTAAAGTATTCTACCGATCAGAATAAATGTTTAGAAGATTATATTCATATGAATATGAAGATGATGAGATCTTCCTAGCCTTTATTATTCCCAAGATTAATTGCAGTCGGCTACTATGTTCAACCGGTTTTACCTGAATTTCAGTTTTTCAAGGCAAGGAATGAAATGGATATATAAATTTGTATTAGTTTGTCTCATACCCATGGTACAAACTCTGCTTAGTTCGGGACTAGATGGCGTTGTGTATCAGATGTCACAAAAAAAACTGACTTAGAATCGACACTGTGCGCCTGAAATAGGAGAGATCTGAAAACAGCTATTACAACAAGCTGTTGAAATTAAAACAAAAACAACGTATTATTAAGCCTAGATTAACACGACCACAAAAAAAAACACGACCTCAAGAACTGGACGAAATTGTAATGGAACCACACGAGAAGCACCAGCTAAAAAAACACCATAATTGGTTCACCCATTCAAAAGGTCTGAGGTAACAAACATAAAATAACCCTCCTTTGGCTTTGCCGTAGTCGGGAAAAGAAATACAGTTGAATTGATAACCTCCTCCTTATTTGAATTCGGTTAAAAATAGATCATAGTGTTATCTTTTTGTCATGTGACTAACTTAGTGCATTTAATTATAGATCAACATTTACAAATTCCCCAAGAATATTTTTATTATTTATATATATATTTATCTTATCTATCTTGATCGCATACTGACACTTAATAGGTTTTATGAATGAATACTTGAATGCAGTACTGATAAGATTACCGATTTTATCTAAAACTAGCAGACCCACGCAACGTCGCTTGCGTCTCCTATTGCCCGTAGCGTGATAATTTTCTCCCGTTTTTGAAACCTTCTTTATTGGTGCTCCGCTCCTATTGGTCTTAGCCTGATGATATAGCCTATAGCCTTCCTCGAAAAATGGGCTATCTAATACTGAAATATTTTTTTTAAATTGGACCAGCAGTTCTTGAGATTAGCGCGTTCAAACAAACAAACAAACTCTTCAGCTTTATATATTTGTATTGATGTATTTATTATACTCTTCTAAGATCTAATACTCATAATCAACAACACATTTATTTGGATAAAGATGATTATTAGGTATTATGTTGATAAAAACGCTTTGGCAAATAACTCATTATTAGGTACCAACTCTTAGCGTCTTATACTCGTGATAACTTCTAAACGAAATGTCCGATTGGGATGAAACAAAAGTATTTAACTTCTACATAAATACCCTTGATAACATAATACTTAATTTGGATAAGAATTAATATTACGATACACATTTAACGTAGTTTCTTTCTTCAGACGATTTAATAATTTTTTTGAACACAAAAGTGGTTATTGTGACTTTACCATCATAGCTAGTAATGCATAAAATTATTCATGGTAGCCATACACTTGTCAACAGCCAGGCGTATTGAAATACGTCAAGGAAGATTCGTTGCCTTGGACACGAAGATTTGTTATGTCATATAATGTATAAAATTATTCATGGTAGCCATATACTACTGCATAAAAAAACAAATAAATAATTATAGTTGCATAAGTTGATAAAAAATGCTATGCAATAGCTTTACCGTGGCAGTCCTCAAGTGTCACACGTCTTTTTTTTTCTAAATTTTCTGAAATTGAATACTAGCTTACAACCCCCACGAATACGAATGGGCCGGCTCGACCGGGGCGGTACTACCCTCGCACAGAAGATCAACGTAAAATGACAGCGTACGTGCTGTCGTGTTTCGTTTGTGAGTGCGAGACCGGAGGTCCAATAATACAGAAGCATCACTAGGCCGCCATGGTGTGGATCACCATGCTGCATTGTTGCATTGCATTTGTCAGGAAAACATCTACCTAGTTATTTATGACTTGAGCGTCTCAATAAAAAATAACTGTCAATTATAAAGTCATAAACTAAATGTTATTTTCTAACAATTAATATCTTAATATTTAATAACTACAACTATTTGTTGTCCTGTAAAAAGTGGTACTTGAGTAAGTTATTTGATTAAAACATTCTAAACGGAATACTGTAACTTTTAATTTCAATTGTGAGCTTGTTACTAACTAAAAATTATAATAAATAAAATAGGAAATTCAATAAAGATTGTCTGTGACTAAAGTAATGTTTTAATAATTGATTTCAAATAATTATGAGTAACAAGTCTAACCTGTTAACATCAACTATTACATAAGTTATGGAATCAGGCGTTACTTTGCGGAAATCCATGACATTAAATGCTATGAAATATATTTAGCTTTAATTCCGCGAGACAAATATCCAGGTCTGAAAGCAGGGCACAAATCCCACCGTGATGCATATGTACACATACAAAACAAGTGAGAAATAATTAGCATGCCATGCAACCAAACCTATACTCGACACGTGTTTCGCCCCTCCACGGGGCATCCTCAGGAGATGTTGACTCGTCGAGCGTTTGAGCTCGAATGCGCGCTAGCGCACCGCTATCGGCCCTTTATATACCGTTTCGATGACGCTATAACCACGATCGATACAATGTCACAACGACATCTGTGCCGAACTACCCGCAATCATACTTAGAAGTGGTGATGGAATTAAGTTTGTTTGGTCATTCAACAGTGTATATGCATTATTATTGTTATATTTTGATATTTCTAACTGTTCCAACACACTCATCCGGAAACCCTTATCGCAAACATGCAGAATGTTATAGGTATTGTTGCCGCTCAAGGAGTGGCCGGTGTCGATTAAATGTTTTGCGAAATGTGATTTATCTGGATGGCCATTCCTGTGAGCGGCAACATGTTCCCTGTACCTAATTTCGAAACTACGGCCTGTCTGACCCACATAGACCCCGGTGCAATCATTGCATACTAATTTGTAAACTCCGGATTTTTTTGAATTCTCTAATTTATCTTTACCGTTACATAGTTTACGCAAGTTATGATCCGATCGAAAAGCTACGTAAACATTGTGTTTTCTTAGAATATTCGCGATTCTATCTGAAATTGGGCCTATGTAAGTGAGACTCCCGACATTCTTGTTAATTCTTTCGGGGGTACATGCATAAAGTGCTGAGCGAGCCCGGTCATTCTGCTTTTTCTTAATTATATTATCAATAACTTGTTTGGTGTAACCGTTTGAAGTCGCGATTTGATACAATATTTTGAGTTCTTTTGCGTAATTATCCGTGGACAGTGGGAGTGACATTAAACGGTGGACATAGCTGCGGAAGGCTGCTAGTTTATGCTGTAGTGGGTGACAGGATGAAGCGGGAATCGTTGTGTCAGTGTGTGTGGGCTTTCGATAAATTTGGAAATCGAGTTTGTTATTGACTCTTGTGATTGTTAGATCCAAAAAATTAAGGGACTGATTTGATTCTAATTCTAATTTGAATTTAATTTTGGGGTGGTGAGTGTTGAGCCTATTTACGAAAATATCCAATTGACGATTAGTACCTGTCCACTGTAATGTCACTCCCACTGTCCACGGATAATTACGCAAAAGAACTCAAAATATTGTATCAAATCGCGACTTCAAACGGTTACACCAAACAAGTTATTGATAATATAATTAAGAAAAAGCAGAATGACCGGGCTCGCTCAGCACTTTATGCATGTACCCCCGAAAGAATTAACAAGAATGTCGGGAGTCTCACTTACATAGGCCCAATTTCAGATAGAATCGCGAATATTCTAAGAAAACACAATGTTTACGTAGCTTTTCGATCGGATCATAACTTGCGTAAACTATGTAACGGTAAAGATAAATTAGAGAATTCAAAAAAATCCGGAGTTTACAAATTAGTATGCAATGATTGCACCGGGGTCTATGTGGGTCAGACAGGCCGTAGTTTCGAAATTAGGTACAGGGAACATGTTGCCGCTCACAGGAATGGCCATCCAGATAAATCACATTTCGCAAAACATTTAATCGACACCGGCCACTCCTTGAGCGGCAACAATACCTATAACATTCTGCATGTTTGCGATAAGGGTTTCCGGATGAGTGTGTTGGAACAGTTAGAAATATCAAAATATAACAATAATAATGCATATACACTGTTGAATGACCAAACAAACTTAATTCCATCACCACTTCTAAGTATGATTGCGGGTAGTTCGGCACAGATGTCGTTGTGACATTGTATCGATCGTGGTTATAGCGTCATCGAAACGGTATATAAAGGGCCGATAGCGGTGCGCTAGCGCGCATTCGAGCTCAAACGCTCGACGAGTCAACATCTCCTGAGGATGCCCCGTGGAGGGGCGAAACACGTGTCGAGTATAGGTTTGGTTGCATGGCATGCTAATTATTTCTCACTTGTTTTGTATGTGTACATATGCATCACGGTGGGATTTGTGCCCTGCTTTCAGACCTGGATATTTGTCTCGCGGAATTAAAGCTAAATATATTTCATAGCATTTAATCAACTATTACATTTAAATAGCGTGAGTTTAATCACAGAAATTCTAATTATTTAATTAAGGATTTATCATGTCATTAGGATAAGGCGTAACGCATTTAATTGTTTTTGGAAACTTAATACGAAACCAACGACATCCCGTATACAGCGACTACTGTCATCATGATTTGAGGTGTTGGTTTCGTATTGGCGAGAATAAATGAAAAGATCACTTTAGTACGAGCATTGTACCAGAGAGGACATGCTGTAAAGAAGCTAAGTATATAGGCTTCTTAATTGTGGTAATTTACTATTAAACATTTGTAACTAGGTAATAAGTTAAGATGTGACTTTTCTTTGCCAGTATTCTTCTCATAAGGCCCTGCGCATTTTGGAAACTGGAAGTTATAGATCGACCTTGACAATATTGTGCCGATCTATAATTTTAACTATAGATTCAATTTAACGTTCATTAAATAGATGAAATCTAATTTGAACCTGAGTTGTGTTGTTTTAATAAATCCTAGTGTACCAACTATGAAGTTTTGCCAATAAATCATGAATTATATTAATTAGTTAAGGAGTGACGTCAGCGAAGCTGATGTCACCCTTTCTAAAAAACATCTCTCTTTCCAAATCTAACACATTCGCAATGAGAATGGTGACCACCACTCTTGGATTCTACTTTATGCTTTCCATCAGGCAGAGTAGAGTCATTTTGGCACGCCCAAATATAAAAAAATTAAAAGAAACCCAATGCATATCAATTTTCATGAAAGTCTATGGAGCAATTTCTAAGATACAGATTATATTTCTATACAAGAATTACACTTTAATAGGTATTAGAGACAGTAAGGATGGTTCAGTACAAATTTTCCGTAAAATCGTTGTTATTCTGGTCGAGCCGACCCATATATGCGAATGTACGACTCATATTATACATTTTTAAAATATTTTTTCAAATAAAAGTCTTAAAATTTTTGAAATGCGTATAATATAATTTAGGAATTGTCTTTCATCGATTCTTCTTTATCCTTGAGCAAAAGGAGGGACGGCGTTGGTCCTCACATAGAAGATGCCATTAGATCTGTAAAAATAAGAAAATTTTATATTTTTGAAACACCTTTAATCACCCACTGTTAGATATAAGCCTCTACTTAGGTACGAGGTTTAGGTTTACTATATCACGCCGACCAGACGAGTTGGTTTTAAATTCGTTTTAAGTTTTCCTTCTCTTTGCAGAGCTGTTGTCCTATATCGTTTATTACCTTAGTTGGGGTTCTGCCTCCCTTAGAATGGGCATGTCGCTTGGGTGAGCCAGCTAGCATTTTCTTGCTAGAAAGGTCGATTTAAGTTACGACTCCAGTAAAAACTGGGCATATTTAAGACTTGAGAATTGATTAGAACTTGACTCCATGTTATTGCAACAAACGCTAGGAGACCACCCTGTCAATAACCCTGGCCATAAGTAACATAACAAAAAGAGTAATCAAATTTTAAATCTTACCCAATCTTCGGTGAAAGACCTCCCATCAGAAGACTGTTTGGACCATTGCAGTTCTGTTCAAGAGCTTCTAAGACCGAAGCGCATTCTACGCCTAAGAACCTGCCAGATTTTAAGGATTCTGCCATGAAGCGGAAAGCCCTGTGGACACGAGGATTATTTTTGAATACTTGCAGTTGAGGTTCTTAATTTGAAGACTGTGCAGTGGTCCATTGCATTTTTCAAGGTTCTAGTTACTTCTACACCTTCTTATAACCTGATCGTTCATATTGGCACAGAACGATGATAAAAATCTACACAAATAAATAGAATTGAAGTGTCTGTTTGTAATTTCAATTCATATGAAAGCAAACATGGTAGGTACTTACATCAAAAGACATCTGTCTGTTTGTTCCAGCTAATCTTTGGAAGGGCTCGATAGCTTCTAACTAGACTTTCACTAGCAGATAGCTGACAATATAAGAACTAACTTAGGCTACTTTTTTGACTTAATTTACCCAAAGCGTAAGCCATGGGTAAATTATACTGTCGATTAATTAGATATTACTACATAATGGCAACTGCTTGCTTATTATGGAAAAAAAATGACCAAGAAACATGAAGAAAATGTACAATTTACCTGTCGCTAGAACAGATGTTATTATTATTACATCCTGGCTGCTGAACTCCTCCATTGGCGAAAAGTTGACTTGTCCAAGTCGGCGCTGGTAACCAGCTCCCGCTTCATTGGTGTGGATAACTTCGGTATAGACAGCGTCTGAAGGCTGTATCGAGTTCGGTAATGCCCAAATGTGTTCTGGATCCAATGCTGTGAAAATAATTGCGGATAATTCTCTGTCTTGTCTAGATTGTGAGAAAAATATATAGGTGGTTTCAAATTAAATTGTATTCACGCATTTTGAGGTAGATTTCAGTTAAAGATTTTAAGCCAAAACTCTGATACGTAACTTATCGAACTCAGAATTGGCAGGAACTGAAAATTAAATCCATACTATTATTATAATTCCGAAAGTATCTGTCTATAATATTTCCAAGGCTAAAGTCTTGCAAAGATTTCAGTAAATTTTTGACATAGAGATACTTTAATTCTTAAGGAAGAACGTAAGTTACTTTTTACTGCGAAAACTTACATACGTACTACACATACTTAACAATAAAAATATAGGTCTCTCACCAGTGATGTAACCAATTTGTCCACCGAACTCCTTGCCAATGATACTAGCGAGATGAGCTCCAGTATGGTGACCAATGATATGAAAGTCTGCCAGGCTATCCCTTCCAGAAGCTTGTAGGAGCCAACGAATCATTCTGACTACATCTTTAGCTGTAAAATGTCAAATGTTATATAGATGATGTAATTATTGTTACGCGATGGCATCGATACCAAAGGCATTGGTCAAGAATTTTCAAGGACAGTTCTTTTTAATTTGGGTTAATTCATTTATTTAATCATAGACAGATTATTTTAAAACACATTTATTTTACAATAAACAACTCGCTAAGCCACCAAGGTTTTTATGTACGAGAATCGACAAAGTTATAGTTATTACAACCATACATAAACTCCAGTATGTGTTAACATTCTGTTTGTGCTAGGATGTAATTTTTCATTAATATCAATAGGGCTATTTTGATTGTTAAGAATTTCAGGTAGTAAATTAGTCACAGAGCAGATATTTAACTATTGTCATTTTAGTTGTTTTGTATTATGTTGTTGTTGTTTAGTCTTAGTGTCTTCGTTAAATATCTTTTTTTTTTTTTTCTCTTTTATGTTTATTCCGTGGAGTGTGACTAATAAATGTATTTCTTTCTTTCTTTAAATATCCATATATTCTAACACCACGACTTGTTGAATAAGCTACCATGTATAATGTTCCAAAACCTGTCTCTTATATGTGGAAATTAAGTCTACAATAGTTTTTTTTTATTCGATCAGAATATTGGACGTTTATTAACTTTGTTACTGTGTTCCATATCATAGAATATATTAAACACACACAGACACTCTGTGTGAATTTTAAAATCTTGCTTATTTTTCATCTTAAATATGAGGTATATTTTGAATATATTATTTATTTAGTTTTAAGGTTATTCTTTATATTCAAAGGCAATCTTATTGTAATGAGACATTCTCTCCCAGTCAATCTTCACGTAATGTAGAAATATGATACGGTAGGCATAAAATTAAGCAATTACTTAGAAAAAATGTATACCCACCAGATGATATTATACCGTCGAACCCCCAGCGTGATGCTGCGTCCCAATCTACACCGATAACGTTTACATCTTCAGCAGCCAAGAAAGCTTAAAATAATTATTATAAACGATTATTAAACAGGTACAAAAATATAGATATCAGATTAAAATGATGTGGAGTCATTTTAATCTTTTTTTTATGCAAAATATAAAGAGTAGTGGTCAAAATACTCATTGCAAATGCAGACTATGCAACAATGTAGCATGATGACCCACACTTTTCACTATTGAAATCCGAGTAGATAAAGAGTTGTCTATAAATTTGATAATCTTGTCCTTAAGATTTTTCCAAACTCAAGATGGACATCAAACCGGACACACAAATCAGGCTTCTTTGAGCTACTGCGAAGACTGTTTCATTTCCTATCAGAGAACAGCAAAATTCTTTATCATCACCATCATCAACGGTCTTTAATAGTCCAATGCTGAACATAATTAAGTGACTCTTTCAAAAGGAGATTTAGGCCTACTATAAAGCGCTGACCAGATGGATCGGTAAAGCCTTTGTTTCAATTTTCCATTTTCTATGTTGTTGCACCTTTTTTTGTTTGCGGAAATTCCCTCGGATAACACCGACTGGTGGTTATATCAGACTCGAACCGACTAAATACTGCACACCGTCTCGGGTAATAGAAGCTGGGGAACCAGGTGCACCCTTTTTGCCCCTATTAATTGATTTAAAGGTACTTACCATCAATAATGACACCGGCGAATTGCGAAGCAATAGAACTCCTGCTTCCGTGGATGATAATGATAGTCCTCTTGGATGAGTCATAATTACTGGCTCGCAGACGATCGTAGCGGTTCTCAACTAAAAGCTGACCACTCCCAGGGTTCCTCCTGTAAAAATTACAATTTTGTTTAACAAAATCCATTCTATTACAAATTCCAAAGTAACTCTGTCTGCCTGTCATGATTTCACGGCTTAACCGTTTTTGTTGCACCGATTTTTATGATATTTGGGGTGGAGAAACTTTGATTCTTGGGGATTGGCATAAGTTAGTCTTTACCGCGATAACCGACATACGCGCGGACGGAGCTGCGTGTACAAGTTATTATGAAAAATATGGAAATATGGTAAGATCATGCATAAGAGATTAAATCCTTTACCCTGTCTTTATCAATCTATCCATTTCCCTATATTTCTTCTCCCTTAGAAGCTGAAAAGAGAACTGCATTTATCATCGTAGTATTATATTAATCTCACACGACCAGAGAATAATCAGACTCAATTTAAATGCGACTACTTTTGTTACGATGGATGAATGGATGGTCGTATATATGGCTTGACCCACGCCTTTACTTGTTCTCGGAGGCACGGGGGTAAAAACCCTAACTTTTAAATTCCAGGCTGTTATTAAGTATTTCTTTCTCAATGATACTTTTTGACCTGACCCGAGAATCAAACTCGACACACCTTGATCGACACTCGCATACGCTAAGCGCTAGAACCACGAGGCAGTTTTTAGTAGGCATTTATAGTACGATTATGAACCAAAAATTGGTGCAAAATGCAGTGAAAAAGATCTATGTCCAGCAATTGCCTGCAATAGATTGATGATGGTAGCGATATTCCTGAATTGTAATAAAAATCTAACCTGGTGATGAGATGAAATTGAGTATCTCGTCTTAAGTTATTAAAACTGGGCTCAGCTCCTTCGATATTGATTCCATCATCATCTCTGATGTTTCCACTAATATCTGCAGGTACAGCTGTTAAATTAACAATTAGATTAGCAACATTATTTGACTCGTCCTATTTTGATATATGTTTTTTTTATCTGAGCAAATAAATGAAATTATATAAAATAAAATTCTATCTGTTCTGTCTGTTTTTGCCGGGCTCTCGCTGGAACGGCTGTATAAATTTTGACAAACTTCTAATGGCAGATACTTAATGTTGTATCCCTACTTTTTTTGTAAAGAATCACTGTAGAAAAATAAATCAGAACAAATTTAAATTAACATTCAATTCGAAAAGCAAACTCATGAAATAGTATGTACAAAATTAAATAAAAAAAAATAATAATCAGGAACCTTACACCACCCATGAACCAACAAACACTTGGCCCTTTTCTATTTGTTCCAATCTAAATATTAATACGTGAAGCAAAATCTTTGTGAAAATTATGTGAAATTAGACACAGTTAAAGTTTATATAAAGAATGCTGAAAGCTAAAAAAAAAACACATTATTGGAAAATTTTGACCACTTGTGATCACCCAAGTCAAAAATAAAACCATACCTGCTACAACAGCTGCTAAAGCCAACAATAAAACCAAACGGCTGGACATCTTGCGTTCAGGTAACTGCAATACCCCCAATGAGATTTCCAAGCTTATATACTCAGTAAGAAACAATGATAAGATGGATCGCCAAGATATGGTCTAGGGATAATAAAGATAAGTTTATCATCGATGTAATTCATTTTGCTTTCTACTTATTATCAGTTTCATTGATTTTTTAATTCTATTGACAGACGGTCACGACCAGGGATTTTACCAGCATGTTGTTTTTAAGGGGCACAGGATAGTTTTAAGCTTTAGTATTTAGAAATAAATGAAATTAAAGTATAAATTTTTAATTAACAGCTTTTTACTGAATGCATACAAAAATACACAGATACTTAAATCAAAAAAATATATTTTTATTTTGCCTGTCTATGTATCTGTTCCCGAATATCTTTTGAATGGCTAGACCAATATTGACGCGGCGGTATAACAACAACCGAGTCTCAGCTAGTATTTAAAAATTAACGGTATTCCACAAAAAAAATTGTAAAAAAACTTGTCTAACTAGAAATTTTTCAATTTTACACAAATATCGGGCACTCGATTTTTGTTTTAAATAATGTTGCCAATAACATTTTTATTATTCTGCCCATTTATACGCCAGACTTTTGACCCTCGGCCACTAAGACCACTTAAGGTAATAAAAATAACATCGACTTGACTCAGCTGTGTCCGACCGATAGTACAAGTGGTATTGCTCTATTTCTCTTATGTACTGTCTTGTACAAAAGTGTCTCACTTCTCAGTTTGGTGTTTTAACGTTTTACTAAAATTTAGTTGGTATATTGTATTTTTAATTGCCTTGCATCTGCTTCTTTTGCACTCTATTCCATAAAAAAAACAAAGGGTTGCACTCTGGGAGTGCCGGCAGAAGTGAAAACTTGAACATTAACGTTGTGCATTTTTGATTAATTAAATTTCATTTTTTTAATTTCATATATTTATTAAACACAATGAACGATGCTGTACGAATCTATGCTTTGCTTTGCCTTTAATATTTCTTGAGAACCGATAACTACAGAAATGCATAATGTGATGTTATAAAAATATTATTCAATAGGTAAATGCCATACAGTAAAACATATTACCCGAGCGAAGCCGAGTTTACACACACGCACACTCGCGGAAGCTCCCTTAGCCGCTTAAACGAAACAGCAGGAGCTAGCATACATTTTCGCCACGCGGTAGAAAGAGAAGGGGATATTACTTTGTCTCCTACGCCACGCCTCCGTCTTACGAATATTTGATCAGGTCACGTGTCCTGCCGAGAGTTTCAAACGCGAGTTTGTCATTTTTTACCAATCCCAAAAAAGTGCACGACGCCGCTAAAGAAGTTTTTCACTTCAAAAACGAATACACAATAATTTCATATAAATAAATATTAAAGATACCACTTGTGTACCCAATAGTATCCATGTCTCTCTCTCCACCTTCCATCATCTGCTTGACCGCAGATAAGCGGCTGGCCTCCACAAACACTCACTTGTGACCCCTTTTGTATTTTCTTTGAAAACTTTCAGAGGGACGGCTAAATTTCAAAGGCTTTCTGCAGAGTGTGTTTGACATTATCTGTAGTAAGGGGAACGATTTCATTCGCAGTGTTCGACTCGAATGGTCCAACCGTTAGCGTAAGCGACTGCTGTGCATGAGGTCTCTTGTTCGATTCTCGAGTCAGACCAAACGTTTATATGATCTGAAAATATTTGTTTTGGAGTTTACTATGTATAATCTATATATGTATATAAAAAAATCGCCGAAATGTATTTACGCGTATAACTTCCGATCGACTGCGTCTAATTAAATAATTCTGTTTTTTATGGGTTTTGTTATTGTTAGGACAAGGTTTGTGTACAAGAAGAATTTTAAATAATCACAAATTTTAACAAAAAAAAGAACCGACTTTAATGTGGACCAAATCAAAAAGGAATCATCAAAATCGGTTCACCCAGTCGAAAGTTATGAGATAATAAACATAAAAAATAGTTTGGAATTGAGAACCTCCTCCTTTTTTGAAGTCGTTAACCGGAAAAGTCAATTTTTTTGTCCACGACGGGAAGCTCAAACAAATATGTAAATACGGCGGTACGAAGTCCGCCGAAGTACGAAGTCAGCTAGTATGTTTATATTTACAAAAAAAGTATATATGTATTGATATCAGCCGTCTAGTACTTATAGTACAAGCTCTGCTTAGTTAGGGTCCGAAAAATATTATTATAATAACTTTATTTATATCAACTAATATTGAGTACTTGTTGGAGGTAGGTAAGCAGGTTAAAACATTCAAAGGTTTTTTTTTAAAGACCACTCCCGGATTAGGAATAAATATCCTGTGTCGCGGGGGACTTTACAGACATACATGAAACGGACACAATGTACACCCAACCTCAGAACAACAATTTGTAGATCACACTAAGTGTTGTCCCGTGTAGGATTTGAACCCACAACTCTTGGTGAATTGGCAAGCGGCGTGGCGACCGTCTAAACCACTAGGCCAACCGTGCAGTTGCAGCAGTTATGAACAAGACTGCACGGTAAGCCTAGTGGTTTAAGCGGTCGCCACGCCGCTTTCAATCACCGAGTGTTGTGTTCAAACCCCACACGGGACAACACTTTGTAGGAACAAACCCGTTGCCGTTATCAATATCGAGCAAAACAGAGCAAAAAATCTTTGTTGTATGGAAAAATATTAATTTAATTCTGTTTTTTAACCGACTTCAAAAAGGAGGTATGCCTTTTCCTTTTTTTTTATTTTATGTGTGTTCGCGGATAACTTCGTCGTTTATGAACCGATTTTAATGATTATTTTTTTAATTAATATAAAAAAGGAGATATCCCAACGGTGGTACCATGATAAGGACACTAAGATCTGATGATAACCGTGGGAGAGCCACGCTTCGGCATGAATGGGCCGGCTCGACCGGAGTGATACCACGGCCTCACAGAAAACCGGTGTGAAATAGTGCTTGCGCTGTGTTTCATCGAGTGAATGAGGATACCGGAGGCCTATACCCAAATCCCCTACCTTCCCCCCCCCCATCCCCTACGCTCCCCCAAAAGGCCGGCAACGCACTTGTGACGCTTCTGGTGTTGCAGGTGTCCATGGGCGGCGGTAATCGCTTACCATCAGGCGATACGTCTGCTCGTTTGCCCGCCTATTCAATAAAAAAAAAAAAAAAATGATGGCATCCAAGAGAAATCGAGTCGAACCTGAAGTCGGTTTCTATTTTGTTAAAATTTTACTTGTTAGTATTTGTTGTTATAGTGCAACAGAAGTCACGGTTTACGAGATACAGCCTGGTGTCAGACGGACAGACAAATGGACGGACAGCGAAGTCGTTTGGGTACGAAAACTTAAAAATCATTCAAAATATTCTCCAATGCAACAACTTCCGCTGCTCTCAAATCTGATTGGTAAAACCTAATTAAAATGATGATAAAGCTGGCATGGATTTGTAGATAAGTTATGAATAAATCTTTGATTTTCATAATTTTCAATCTTAGCCTTACAGCGGATCTTTATCGCATGTTTTTGATGAATGATAACTTTGGCAATGGTGATGAAAAGATTATAACATAATTTATAATCTTATTATCATATCTAGAATGTCATTATCTCTTTTGGTGGGGTTTGTAGCTAAGTGTTAAGAAACGTTTTTAAGGTAGAAGAGATATGTTGGTTTCAGCACGAACGGGAAAGGGAATCCTGGCTAGATCAATTTATTGCCCGAAACCCCATGCATTTTAAAGGAGATGTCCAAAAAATTAATGGGCTTGTGTCCCAGACTATACGGAGATCAAATAAGTGGTATTTGATAGCTGAGATCTTCTAATCAAAAGAATTTAAAAGGTTCATGAAGCAAAGCAGATTCTGAAAAAAGGTATGAAGGTTTAAAAAAAAATTATATCACTCCAACAACATCATTTTTTCCCAATATATGTACACACATCCAAAGTGTCTAGGGATCAAGCATTTTTATGCGGATTTCTTGAGATTGAGATGTGGCTTTGGCCCTGGCCTGCTCAGTCGCCAGACTTGAACCCGATTGAGCATGCATGGGATATGCTACAGAGAAGAGCTCTGCCAAATATGGAGGGTATCAGTCGCAAGAAGACCTTTTTTTGTTGTTGCAACGAACATGGGCGGCCATTCCACAGCGTGATTTGGATGAACTCATTTTGAGTATGCCAAACCGATGTTCTTGTGTTAGTTTTCGCGGTAGAAACATGGATTATTAATTGTTTAAGTTACCTAATAAAATTTTAAAGAAAACTGTTATTTCAGTATTTTTTTCGAACTTTAATGTTAGTGGTTCAAATGTCAAAAATCCTTTTATTAGGAAAATGGCAAATTTCTTTATTAATGCAAAGGTGACTTGGTTTATCGTTACTGTGACAAACGAAAACACTTTATTTGATAAATCCTTAAAGAAAATTTTAATTAATATCAATCAGGAGAAAAGTTATTGCAAAAATATATGTTGATCCCTAGACACATATGTTGATCCCTAGACACTTTTGATGTGTGTATTTTAAAGTATAAATATTTTTTATGTGTGCTCAAGTCAAAATATATACTACTGGCTTATTCCCATGGCTCCACTCGTGTGGAAAGTCCATGAAAAGTAAATTGTGTCATTCTGCAACGTTTTAGATCTCCAAAAACAAATATGTCATCTGTCTATTGTTGGTTTGTAAGGTTAGTTTTATAGAATGAAAATAAAAGAAAAAACATTATTTTATGCACTAATCTGCATGGTATTAGAATATCTTTCAATACCACTGATGGAATAATATAGTTCTTGATCATTTTCATTTCAATTTACATCATGATATCCTATAATCTATACCATGTTTCTTCAGGCTACTGCTGTGTAAAAAATATATGAATCATACTCACATTTATTAAAATTATGTTATCATTGTTAACTTCACCTTGAAAAAAAACGGAACGGATTATAGACAAAGTGCTCGGTTTCAGGTATAAATCCCTAATAAGAATATAAAGACATATTAAAGCTTTCAGGAGTAAAGGCATAAACATGAGGCTTAGTACAATGGGAGAGCCATGCTTCGGCATGAAAGGGGCGGGTCGACCGGAGTGATATGTACCTCACAGAAAACCGGTGTGAAATAGCGCTTGTGTTGTATTTCTCCGAGTGAATGAGGATAGAGGAGTCCCATACCCCAATCCCTCGCCTTACCTCCCCCCCCCAAAGGTTGGCAAGGCACTTGTGACGCCTCCGGTGTTGCGGGTGTCCATGGGCGGCGGTAATCGCTTACCATCAGGCGATACGTCAGCTCGTTTGCCCCCTATTCATTAAAAAAAAGTATGAAAAAGAGTTCTTATCTTTTCTGGTTCTAAAAATCGTTTCTTGCTTCTACGCTATAACACTTTGAACATCTAATGTCTTTGTTCTAAAAAGTGCTATAAAATTTTTCTTACTAATTATGCAAGCTTTTTCTCGGATAAAAAATGTTTGGTAAAAGTCACAGAAGAAAAGCGATTTTCAAAAATGTCAACACGGAAGTTAAAAGGCAGAGTAATGTATGGTTAATTTGATTGCCTCGGTGGCAAAGTGGTAGCATAAGCAACTGCTATGCTTGAAATGTCGAATTCGATTGTCGAGTTGGACCAAATGTTAGTATAAACTGCAAATATTGGTTTCGGGGGTTTGATGTTTTTCTGTACGTATGAATATATGTATGAATTTACAAAAAAAAGTATTTATTTTGTTATATCAGTTGTCTAGTACCCATAATACAAGCTCTGCTTACTTGGGGACTTGATGACGTTGTCTGATTTCCTCAACAGTCCTTTAAAGTCCACGTCTAGATATAGGTAGTAGATGCTTTTTCTTAAAAAGAGATTTTGGTTTAGCTTACCTCTCTCCCCAGACAGATTGGTACTAGAATCTTTTTGAATAAAACAAAATTATTTGTTTTACTTTATATTATATTTTTAATGACAGCCTTAAAAATTTTTCAATGCAGACACTAAGAGATTTATCTGTTCACTTTAAACGTACACTTTATAGACATCTGATTACATGACGTGTTGAGGTCGTGGCATAACATAAAATAACATAAACTTTTTCGCTAATTCTTACAACTTAGACCACCTTCCGGATTCTTAGGGAGGGTCGCACGAAACTGTCCTTGTGCTAATAAGCATATAAATGGAACGAAAGTTTCTTGCTAATCACTGTTTTGTCAGCGGAGCGCCCTCTAAAGAGGGTGCCCGTGTAATGACGCAAGTTTGTCATTGTTTAGAGGGTAGTACAACAAAAGTTGATTGATACTATTTAGATGATGTAGTGATTTTGAGTAGAGGTTAAACAATTCACGAATTTGATGTTCAACGATCACTAAACTATCTCTCTTCCACGCTATTAATAGCACATGGTATTAGGTTTCTTTGCTAGTATTCTTCTCATAAGGCTTTTCGCATTTTGGAAACTGGAAGTTATGGATCGACACAGGCAGGCATTAGATTTTGGTGTTTTCACTTAATTTAACTTGACAATCAGACCTTGCATGCTGTGGCATCTGTTTGTGTCGATCTATGATTTTTAACTGCAGCTTCAATTTAGTCAGTGACTTAATCGAATAAATGATTTTTAATTTGAATCAGCTTTCTTCGTTTGTGGGCTCCACTTTGCTCTATCCCTCACATCGTCCTCGAAAAGCTAACAGTGTCATATACCTCAGCACCACGTCTTCCCATCTTGTCTTCGGTCTGCCTATGGTCATCTAATCAACATGATTTAACCATGGTTTGGTATGGACCTCCGGTATCCTCACTCACTCGGTGAAAAACAGCGCAAGCTTTGTTTCACACCAGATTTCTGGAAGCGTGGCTCTCCCACGTCAATTTGATCCAGATGAAAATCAAACCCACGTCGTCCTGCTTAGAAGTCAAGATTACTACCATTAACTCAATAGACCTGTCAATGATCTGCCCTATGCTAGCACCAAACCACTTTCAATCACTGTTATCATCATCATTCATAATGTTATTAACAAATTGAATGCAGTTTTTATAACAGTTGAATATCTAATTTTTAATTCTGCCGACCCCATCGAAGGAGGAGAACAGAATGAAGATACTTGTTCTTAAAACACTGTCAAAGGGAATAAAACAAACATTGAATTACACGGTACAATAGGCACAATTTTACGATCCAGATGGTTTGGAGAGTAAAGAATAGAATGGATAAGAAGAAATTTTAATGAGACAAGATAACTCTCGATCTTTTCATGGTAAGTGATTTCTATAATAATAACTAGCTGACCCGGCGAACTTCGTCGAACCGCCATATTTACATATCTGCCTCAGCTTTCCACAGGCAGTGTACAGTGGCGGACAAAAAGTGGGATATGGGCCTTTGGTATCCTCCCTCACTCGGTGAAACACAGCGCAAGCGCTGTTTCACACCAGTTTGCTGTGAGGCCATGGTATCACTCCGGTCCATTTTGTCTCTTTTATCCCTTTAGAGCTGAAATTTCCTAAAAATCATTTTTTAGTATGTACTTACGACATAAAATACATCAGCTGTCAAAATGTCAAGTTTGTAGCCGCAGCGGTTAAGTCTCTGCGTTGATGAATCAGTAAGTACAAGTTGAAAAAGTCGTATCCATATTATGCCATTTTTTTTTACGCTCAAAGAAAATTATTCAATTTTTTATCTGTGACGATCTTCCCCTCTGTTTAAGGGTGATTTAAATTAGAATAACCCCTGGCTTGTGTTTTAAATAATGAATAATGAGATACGTAGGTACTTTAAGGAACTTTGTATGCCAAAGATATTTTAAGAAAAATAAGTAACTCATCTATACTGTTATATACAATTGAAGTGTCTGTTTGTAATATCAAATTAACAGCTTTTCAATATGAAAGTATATACGGTACTTACATCAGCAAATCAATTTTCTAAATCCATCTATATAATTCAGTCTGTCTATTTGTTCTGCCTTATCTTTGGAACGGCTGGAACGATTTTGACGGGACTTTCACTGGCAGATAGATGATGATATACAAAGTAACTTAGGCTACTTTTACCGTGGAGTGCAGCTAGTTTTCAAACAAGATACGAATACTTGGTACTTATATACCTACTACTTACGCAACTACCTTCCCAATAACGATTGCCATAGTCTGTTCATGACAACCGGGACCGATGGCTTAACGTGCTCTCCGAGGCGCGGCCGGGAAACACCGCCATCTTCCATACTAAAAAAATAAAAAAAATAAAAAAAGGCTGCTGCTTCCAGTAAAAAAATAATGAATGAAATCGGAATATGTGTTATTGAATTACAACTAAGTACATATTTTGACTTTAATCCCCTCTCTCCAGGAAACCGTGTTGAATTTCGGGATAAAAAGTATTCTATGTCCTACCTCGTAGTATGAACTCAAGTCATGCCAAGTTTCATTTAAATCCGTTCAGTAATTTCGGGGTGATGCGCGGCCAAGATACAGACAGACAGACAAAAATGAAAAAAAAAACAGTTTTGGCTTCAGTATCGATTATAGAGAGCCCTCAAAAAAATTTTTCAAAATATCTTTAATGTACAGAATTGGACCTGTTACATTTTTATTATAAGTATATAGATGGTACGGAACCCTTCAGGTGCGAGTCCGACTTGCACTTGGCCGATTTTTTTTTTAAACTAATAATTTTTGTTTCACTCCTATTATATAGCATATTATATTACTAAGTTAGAACCAGCAATTTCTAAGTTCAATGCTCTTAACCAAACAATCTCAACAACTTTATTATATTAGTATACATATGATGAAATGAAATTTATACCCCTAAATAATACTTTTCCTTACCACATTAAAGGAAATTGGAAAATACACTGTCTGGGGGTTGGTTGGGGAAAAAAATATATTAAAATGTTCCAACGACATATGTTGGACTGAATGTAATATTCAAAATTGATATATGAAGCCCTTGTGTGGGGAATGAATATTGAAATATAGTAAATGGGATACGAAGGGTATGGTCCTTGAATATTTCGAAGTAATTTAGGAGTGTTACCATGGTTGTAGGTTTGTTATCGTTCTTATATTCTTATATTTATTTCGGACATCTAAAACACAACGCCATCTATTCCCAAGCTGAGCAGAGCTTGTGTTATGGGTACGAGACAATTGATATAAATTCATGTATACTTTTTTTGTAAATATATGCATACATAGAAAACACCCAAACTCCGAAACAAATATTTGCAGATCATACAAACATTTAGTTTGACCAGGGAATCGAACCCGAGACCTGAAACAGTGGTATACGCTACCACTACCCCAGCGAGGCAGTTAAAACTACTTCAAGAGCATTGAGCACTTTTTGCGTGAACAAAAGCATGGAACTCGCGTCATCGTCACCGCACGCTTTTCATTACCTATATCTATACTGTGTATATTGCGGTACCCGTACCTTCTCAAGTACGAGTCCAGGGGGTTATGTGTAGTCAGTGGACAATTGTACCTGAAATTTGGGAAATAACAACACGACTAAACGTATTGTACGCTTTTACTGCGAGATAAGTATTTTACAATATAGGAATACTATTATTTATATTTCACTGCCAGGAGGTCTTGACTCCACGACCCCATTTTTTTTTTTTTTTTTTTTTTTTTTTAATTTTTTTTTTACGTGTGGAAATCCCCTCGGACCGTCACCCGCGCCGGGGCTTGCGGCGGGGCGGTGTGTCGGACTCGAACCGACTAAACCACACGGTGTGCCACTCTGCGCCTGTAAAGGGAGGAGTCCGGGAACTGCTGTTATTACGCCGTCCAGACCCCTCCCAGCGCTTGCCCGCACAGAAGCGGGCACCCTCTCCAAAGCCTCTCCATTTAGGCGACGTACGGCACACACGTAACGTCGCCTCCTCGCGGGCGGCCACTAGAGCGGATGGAAGGGAAAGCCCGTCCCGACCATCCGCGGCCACACTCAGGGCGGCATGAGGCGCAGGTGAGCGCGCCTCCGCTGCCCGGTTCGCCGGCGGCGGATTGGGTCCGAGTGGAGGTCGTCCTCCCGGGCCTTCTCCGCCGCCTCCTTCTGCGAGATGACTTCTTCGCAGAAGGTTGCGACCGCGGTAAAACTGCTATCGCTACCGGCCATGGAGCGAATGACGGCCGGTAGCGATAGATCTCCTCCGATGACTGCAGTGAGGGCCCGGCGCTGCGACGCCCATGCGGGGCAGATTGCCAGCGTATGCTGGGCCGAGTCTTCACTGCAGTCGCAGTGGTGGCAGGCGGGACTCAGTTCCCTCCTAGCGACCGAGTGCAGAAGCGTGCTACTTCCCGAAGCAACCGTGCCCGGAAAGTACCTGCGTCAGTCGGAAGGAAAGGGTCCCGTGCTGCCGCCCTGCCCACTCGAGGATGACCGGCTGGAGAGCCTCCACGGCGGCAAAGCCAGCGCGTGGAGTCTCCAGTCGGAAAGACCACCGAGCCATCGTGGCTCGACGGGCGGCTTCACGCCACTCGCGTACCTCTTCGGGCGGAGGGCGAATGCCTCTCTCCACCCGTGACTCCACGACCCCTGCCACGACCCCTGCAGTATCTCTTCTCTTCAGCATTCCAAAACTCAAATTTTCAAATTAAAGCAATTATAGAACATTCGCTTCAAACAGGAGATCTCATCTGCCAGTTGCACATTTCGACGCAGAGGTTGTATAGCTTTGCACCATGAAGGCTTCGTTCGCCACAATATATATGTATGTACTTTTAGGGTAAACAAAAATGGCGTGAAACTCGTTTCATCGTCACCGCACGCTTCCTCGACGACACAATCCACAAGGGGATACGATGGGTATGGTGTTCGAATCTTTCGAAATAATTTAGGACCATTTAGTTACCATGGTTGAAGGTGTGTTATCGTTGTAATAAAAGGTTTTTGAAGTGAAAACTTCAAAACTTAAGGCGCGTTGAGCACTTTTTGGGTGAACAAAAATCATGGAACTCGCGTCATCGTGCTTATGCACGCTTCCTCGACTATACAATTCACAAGTTTCTTAGTTTTCACTACTTTGATAGTCTGATAGTTTTGAGTTTCTTTGTTTGCGGTGCTTGAAGTCTCGGGTTCGATTCCCCGGTCGGACTAAATGTATGTATGATCTGCAAATATTTGTTTCGGACTTTGGGAATTTTCTATGAATAATATTAGGTCTTTACCTATGAAATTTCCGTTTTGTATGCAATAAGTGAAAGTATTTATCTTTTCAAACGTTTTTATTTCTGTCATTCGAAGTAATCACCCATGCAATCGACGCATCTTTGCCAACGCATTGGCAGTTTATTGATGCCCTTCTTGTAAAAATCAGCTTGACGGGAGGCAACAAAATCTTCAAAGGCATTTTGTACTGCCTCTCGGGAATTGAATTTTTCACCCAATAAAAAGTTGTCTAAATTTTGGAAAAAGTAATAGTCGGTAGGTGCAAGGTCTGGTGAGTATGGCGGATGAGGGAGAGCTTCCAACCCCAGCTCTTGCAGCTGCTTCACGACAACGCGCGACCCCATACTGCGCAACAGACAGTCTCCAAGCTGCAAAAGCTGGGGCAAAGATGCGTCGATTGCATGGGTGATTACTTCGAATAACAAAAATAAAAAGTTTGAAAAAATATGTACTTTCACTTATTGCATACAATGCATGCATACATGCAATTTCATAGGTAAAGACCATGTATGTATGTATTTAAAAAAATATATTATATGTACGTATGTATATCATTAGTCTAGTACCCATAATATGAGCTCTGCTTAGTTTAGGACTAGATGGCGTTGTGTGTTAGATGTCCTAAATATTTATTTATTCATTCTATCGGCAGTCCCCAAAGACTGTTCCGCATTTTGCAATGATAATGCCCTCGGATCGTGCTGAAGAGTACCCTATGTCCTTTCTCAAAAATCAAAGTATCTCCATGCCAAATTTCATTGAAATCGGTGCAGCGGTTTGGCTATGAAAACGTAGCCGACAGACATCACTTTCGAATTTATAATATCAATATGGATTATACTTGCAACACATAGTTATTTGTATTGTTTAGGAATCGAACACTAGACCTCTGCGTTTAGCAGCCGATATTACTGATCACAACTTAAAAATACGTAATACGCTCTAAAAATCGCAAGTCCGAAAAAAATATAATTCGAAAATCATAAATTCTACTTCACTCAAGGGTTAATTAACCCTTTCATATGTGAACAATTTATTAAGGGTTGAACATACCCCTACCGTGTTGAAATATTTCCGATGAAAAATTTAATTAAAGAACTAGCCTTTCGGTTTAGCGTTGTTATTTTTTTTATGGCCCTGCCAAAATGACTCCAATCTGCCTGATGGAAAGCATAAGCAGAATCTAATAATGGTAGTTACCATATTTATTGCGAATGCAGGCAATGCAACAATGCAGCATGGTGACCCACACCATGGCGGCCTAGTGATGCTTCTGCATCATTGGGCCTCCGGTCTCGCACTCACCAACGAAGCACGACAGCACAAATGCTATAATTTTACGGTGATCTTCTGTGCGAGGGTAGTACCGCCCCGGTCGAGCCAGCCCACCGAGCATGCACAGACATCCAGAACAGTTACGATTTTGTTATAATACTAGATGACCCGGCGAACTTCGTACCGCCATGTTTACATGTCTGTCTCAGCTTCCCACAGGCAGTGTGCATTCGCGGAAAAACGGCAAAACTAACGCGGACAAAAAAGACTTTTCCCGTTATCATTAAATTTTCCTGTACACAAACCTTGTCCTATCAATAACGAACACATAGTAAAAGAATTATTTAATTTGGTGCAGCCGATCGAAAGTTATGCGCGTACATACATTTCGACGATTCATTTTTATATATAAACTAGCTGACTCGGCGAACTTCGTACCGCCATATTTACATATCTGTCTCAGCTTCCCACAGGCAGTGTATAGTCGCGGATAAAAAAAACACTTTTCTCGTTATCTTTTATTTTTTTTCTTTCTAGCAAAAAAAGAATGAATGAAATGGGACTATGTCTTATTGAATTATAACCAAGTACATATTTTGACTTTCATCCCCCTCTCCAGGATACCGTGCTGAATTTCGGGATAAAAAGTATCCTATGTCCTACCTCGTAGTATGAACTCAAATCATGCCAAGTTTCATTTCAATCCGTTCAGTAGTTTCGACGTGATGCGCGGCCAAGATACAGACAGACAGACAGACGGACAGACAGACAGACAAAAATGAAAAAAATTACAGTTTTGGGTTCAGTATCGATTATAGAGAGCCCTCCATAAAAAATTTCAAAATATCTTTAATGTACAGAATTGGACCTGTTACATTTTTATTATAAGTATAGATAGGCGTATAGTATGAGTGACAATAAATAACAAACCGAAAAATTACTTTCACGCCATAATCCGAAAATAATTACTGGTCAGATACATCTGTATCTTAATTGAATAGGGGTTAAAAATCACCCCTTGTCAGCGATTTGACCGACACCCCGTTACACCCCTGCGAATGGGGTGGTATCCACCCTTTCTGTGGTTTATTGGTCTTATTCTGTCTGTATTGTGAAATATTGTCTTTTTATTAAAACTTTGCTGAGTTGTTAGTGACTTAAACGGGAAATAGATTTATGAATAGGTTTAAGTTAAAGATTTTAAATCTGTATAAATAAAAATGAAAAGTCGAAATGTATGTACGCGCATAACTTAAGAACGACTGCACTAAATTAAATCATACTTTTTTTATGTGTTCGTTTTTGTTAGGACAAGGTTTGTAAGAAAAAAAAAAACATTTGTTTTTAACCCCCGACCAAAAAGAGGGGTGTTATAAGTTTCACGTGTCTGTCTGTCTGTGGCACCGTTGCTCCCGAACGGATGAAGCGATGTCAATTTAGTTTTTTTTTGTATAGAAGGTGAGTTACGTGCGAGTGTTCTTAGACTGGTTTTATGAAAATCGGTTGAGCCGTTTAAAAGTTATGGGGGTGAAAGTGGGGAAGAGTAACCGAATGTCTGCCAAAATATCATCGAGTGGGGTCCCAAATGAAAGCGCATAACGTGTTTTTTACTTTTTAAAGGGAACTCAGGTTATTATATCGGGGTTTTTTTTAAAATTTTGAGAATTTATAGTTATGTATTAGCCCGCCAAAGTTATTCTACACTGCCAGATGAAAGGCATGATCAGAATTCCTTCTTCGAATTTGAACCCACCACCACTAGCTACCCCTAGCACAACTACCCTCACAGTCCAACGACACAGTAAAAATTGTAATAATAAAATCAAAAAACTCGACTGCTTATAAGTAAAGACCCACCTTTTTCCTATTTGCGGGCGCCATTTTGCAAATTTATCTATCTTATGTCAATACTACGATCCTGATGAATTCAACGACACCTCATATATCAGGAACCATCCAGACGTTTGGGTTGTAGAAAGAAAGAAATGGAAATACATACAAACGTTCGAAAACATTACCCTCCTTCTGACGCAGTCGGGTAAAAATAACCTTAACATCTAATATATAAATTTCTCGTGTCGCAGTGTTTGTTACCAAACTCCTCTAAAATGGCTAGACCGAGTTTTATGTAATTTTGTATGCATATCGGAGTGGTCGAATCGGCCAACATCTATTTATCATACCCCTGAATGGTAAGGTTGACCCACCCCAATTTTTTTTAATGTCAAAACAACATTTGCCGGATAAGCTAGTTCTAGTATATAGACGTCGGAACTCAGGATTGTACCTAGTATAAAACTGTCGACTGCCGATTGCGACAGCTGGACGAAAAGAGGGCAAAAAAATTACGAAGGGGTCGTCGCCGAGTCAATTAGTAATGTCTGCACATTTTCAGGAAATAAATGGCGCTGATAGATGTAACAGAATTTATAGCAATTTGGGTATGATATTGTTTAATATGCAGATAATACTAATAAACGGAAGAGGTTTTCGATTTGACCAAATTGATTGAGCATATGACTTGCTCGGTGACGCAGTCGTGACGTCTGACTCGAAAAATCTGAAAAAAATCACGTTGGTAGTCCATGATTGTGATGAACTTTGAAGGAAAACTACAAGAGCTAAGTTAACTTTGTTAGTTCAGGAGTCATAGAGGCCTAATTTGTAATAAATTAAATTAAAAAGCTTTTTAAAAACAAGTTTTTACTGGAATGCCTCGAGATGAATCAAACGAGTCTAAACTCGATGATGTTGCGACGTTTCTTTACAGAGTTCCTATGGCCACCTTCCAGCTCCAGCATCAGATCAGCTCCATGTCATTATAATATTGTATTGTCACGCTGTATACATATTCTTGCAAAATTTCAGCAAAATCGGTTGAAGATATCTGCTTCAAAATTGAGTTGCAAGATTCCACCCGAACATACAAGCATAAATACATACATACATTGCAAGTTAATAAAAAGCATGTAAAATGGAATGGCTTACTTTGAAAACTTCGTACAAAAATAACGAAATAATAAGTGAACATATAAAATTTTAAAAAATTACTACAGAACTCTATTTTATGCTTGGCGTGACACGCACTTGGCCGGTTTTTCTTAAACTATAGAAAATCATGTTTTTTTTTTTAATTTTCATAATAAACGTAATCCTAAAATATAAAGATAGATGAATCAGAGACCGTTCCTTTATCTTTTTCTTAAGCATTCAACAAGTCGAAAACGAAAGATTAATGAATACAAAATGAGTTTCGCAAATTAAATTCAAACAATGAAATGACTTGTTGTAAATATACGAGAAATAAAAATGTACGGGCGCGCCATGATTTTATTATAATATTTTTAACAAAGTTTACCGAAGAGTTAGTTGATCGAAGAAATCCTTAAATACCAAACTAAAAATCGCCTAAAATAAGACTCAAAAACAATTTTAATGATTACCATCCAGACTTATATTATCATTTTAACAAAAAAAACCGACTTCAATCTGGACCAAATATAAATGGGACCACACGGGAAGCACCAGCTTTCAAACAAAAAAAGAATCATTGAAATCGGTTCACCCAGTCGAAAGTTATGAGGTAACAAACATAACAAAAAAACAGTCGAATTAAGAACCTCCTCCTTTTCTTGAAGTCGGTTAAAAAGTATTTCTGTTTGTCTGTCCGTCTGTCTGTTACGCTTTCTAGACTAAATCGATGCACCGATTTCAATGAAATTTTGCATGGAGATACTTTGATTCTTTAGAAAGGACATGGGTTGTTTTTGGCATTTATAGCGATAACGGACATACACGCAAGCCACAGGCAAAGGCTATGGCCATCAATAATAATCTTAATAATTATTTATATGTTTTTAACTTACAACAAGAAAAGTTTAAAAAAACTTTTATGCCGATAGGTAAAACTCTTGGTATAATTGATTTAGCCAATGTCAGCTAACCCATTATTAAGAATCTATTGATACCTCATTCAATAAAATCGATTTAAGCGCTATGGTGCAACATATTAACATATAATCTCTGGATCTATTGAACCGATTTAAAAAATTCATTTACCAATATAAAGTCACATTACTTGTGAGTCTCTTAGGCTATATATTAACCCGAAAAATGATAACCGACATACACGGTCACAAAAGTTGGCCTTGTAAAAAAGCACAGTCCTTTTTATATTTCCGTATGTTTCCAAACCCAAAACCTCCAGGGAAAACTTTTAAGGAATTTGTTAAAGGTTCAACCCTTGCCTGTATTTATATACATTACATGCATTGACGCTAGCCAATTTAGGGGATGAAATTATTTTGAATATTAGAAGCTTCACTTTTAAAGCAATTAATCTTAAAGTGCATCAGTAAAACGAAAAGGAGAAGGCAAATCTATTGATGACGTTAGGTAGCTTTATAGGGTTCCATACCCAAAGGGTAGAAACGGGACCCTATTACTAAGACTCCGCTGTTCGTCTGTCCGTATGTCTGTCAACAGGCTATATCTTTTGAACCGTGATAGCTAAACGGTTGAAATTTTCAGAGATAACAACATATATTTCAGTTATGGAATCAGGCGTTACTTTGCGGAAATCCATGACATTAAATGCTATGAAATATATTTAGCTTTAATTCCGCGAGACAAATATCCAGGTCTGAAAGCAGGACACAAATCCCACCGTCATGTATACTCACATGCACATATGGGTATCATGCATATGCACACATACAAAACAAGTGAGAAATAATTAGCATGCCATGCAACCAAACCTATACTCGACACGTGTTTCGCCCCTCCACGAGCCATCCTCAGGAGATGTTGACTCGTCGAGCGTTTGAGCTCGAATGAGCTAGTCGCACCGCTGTCGGCCCTTTATATACCGTTTCGATGACGCTATAATAATGGTCGATACAACGTCACAAAGACATCTGTGCCGAACTACCTGCAATCATACTTAGAAGTGGTGATGGAATTAAATTTGTTTGGTCATTCAACAGTGTATATGCATTATTATTGTTATGTTTTAATATTTCTAACTGTTCCAACACACTCAGCCGGAAACCCTTATCGCAAACATGCAGAATGTTATAGGTATTGTTGCCGCTCAAGGAGTGGCCGGTGTCGATTAAATGTTTTGCGAAATGTGATTTATCTAGATGGCCATTCCTGTGAGCGGCAACATGTTCCCTGTACCTAATTTCGAAACTACGGCCTGTCTGACCCACATAGACCCCGGTGCAATCATTGCATACTAAAAACAGAATAAAATAAACGTTCAGAAGAAGAAAATTTATTTCCGATTTTTTTTTACAAAATAACTCTTACGATCTTAATTATTGTAAAGAAAATATCACAAAGAAACAAGAAAATATAAATTAGCCCCTGAGCCGTTGCGGCCATTTAACTAAATTAGACATAATGTGGAGGGGTTTTGACAAAACCCCCGTTACATTTCTGACTCTCATTGAAATCAGGATTCCCAATAAAAAATGTAATGGGCTATACACGATTTTTGTACCTTTAGAATGTCCATCAAATAAGCTATCCGATGATGTATAATTGATTATGATTCAAAATAGATTTACATTAGTAAATCGAAGGTGGAAGTAAGAAAAGTGATTTTTTCCTCGTGATTTTACTTAAAAGTGTAAATAATAAATAATCTATATATATAAAAAAATAAACTTCGTTTAAAAAAACCGACTTCAAAAACTACAAAGTATAAAATAACTTAATTTGTATGTGCTACCTATTCATAGGTTTGAAGTCAGTGCCAAGCCAATGGAATAGTTCAAATGGAATTTCGAGACGAACGTCAACGACGCTTCGGTTGTTTTGTTCAATGCGAAGAGCAGCTATCCAGCTCAAGGTCACGCGCGGCGAGTGCGGTACCTACTATTACATTTTGGCTTGGCACTGACTTCAAACCCATGAATAGGTAGCACATACAAATTAAGTTATTTTATACTTTTTAGTTTTTGAAGTCGGTTTTTTTAAACGAAGTTTATTTTTATTTTTCGCTTTTTAGTCTTTCTCAAGTCTCTCATCATCATTTCATTTAAAATTTAGTGATGTCTACAGAATATGAAGGCATGCAGACAATTGCTCGTAACTTCACTGCAGGCGCTCACATAAATTTGAGGGTTTCCTTCGATTTCCTTAGGATCCCATCATCACATCCTGATATGGTGGCCATGGGACCACATGGGGAGCATACCCTTTCGAATACAAAAAGAATTTTCAAAATTGGTCCACAATTGACGGAGTAATCGATGTACATACATATAAAAAAAAAATACCGATGAAATTGAGAACCTCCTCCTTTTGGAAGTCGGTTAAAAAGAGTAAGGTGACTGACTGACTGACTGACAGTCCGACTGACTGACTGACTGACTGACATACCCAGAGATCAACGCACAGCCCAAACCGCTGAAGCTAGAATCCTGAAATTTTGCATGTAGGTTCTTTATATAACGTAAGTGAGCACTAAGAAAGGCATTTTTGAAATTTCACTCCTAAGGGAGTAAATCAGGGGATGAAAGTCTGCGTGAGCGACGCCGCGTGTAAAAGCTAGTTTATAAATAAAACCTTTACTACAAGTAATATTTATGTTATTTGAAACTATATTCAATACTCAATATTATACACGGAAATAAGACACTTATTCACACAATTTTATCACACAAAAAAGGTCAACAACAATAGGCACTCGAGATCGAGGAAAAAAATGGGTTTGTTTCAACACTTCAAATCTCGGTATTATATTGCATCATCGTAATATTCTGTACAATATAACAAAGTGTGACAAGGATAACAACAATATAGCCAATCTAAATTATGCTTAAAATCCCGACAACCGCCATTTAAAACGAATGTTCACAGACAAGTTTTTTTTGGTGTTGCTAGGTGTAGTTTTGAAATTGGTGCGGTTTTTTTTAAATCGTTTGTTTTCCTCACTCACTCGGTGAAACACAGCGAAAGCACTATTTCACACCGGTTTTCTGTGAGGCCGTAGTATCACTCCAGTCGAGCCGGCCCATTCATGCCGAAGCGTTGCTCTGCTACGGTGGGAATTTTCTATTTTCTATTTGGTAAATTTTCTAAAAACGAATCCTAGCTAGATCGATTTTCTGCCCCCGAAACAACCTGCATACTAAATCATGAAAATCGTTGGAGCCGTTTCCGAGATTAAGTTTATATATATATGTTACCTTAAGATTGTCAAAACCGTTAGATTGTAATCTATCTCGTGAGATTGCAAACAGTCGAAAGATTGTGAAATGGTATCGACGAATCACAAGTCGCGCACTGATTGGTTAAACAGCATTACGTCCCGCGCCGCCATATTTGTTTGTTAATTGGTCTTCGTTGCCGAATGTAAAGTATTTTTGTGATTATAATTGATTTCATGTTGAAAATACCTCACAGCTTTAGAATTAGTATATAAAATTGATGTGACAGTAAAATTAATTTGTGATTATTAAAGAAGTTCTAACCTAACCTAAATCTATACCCATTGAACGGCCTACTGTAAAACCGAACAATCAGGGACAGTTGACAATATGACGCCCGTAAGCAGTATATCACAGTTGACAATCTATCGATAGTTTGCAATCTCGCTATGTAGATTATAATCTAACAGTTTTTACAATCTGACGGTGACATATACAAGAATTGCTTGTATTAGATAGAAATATAGATATGCTACATGATTGTTACTGCATTTTAATCTTGTCTGCTGATAAGTTGTTAATAATTTATTTGATAAAGATTAAAATAATCTTCATAAACTACTGAATCAGCAGACCAACAGAGACCAGATTATTCCATTATGCATGAAATTATGTTATGTAAAGATAAGAATAATATATGAATGGATTTTTTTTTGTTTGTGAACATTGAAATATGTTTGTGAAGCAGACATATCGTTGGTCTCACGGTTGGCGTCTGAGACTGCTGATCATGAGGTCTCGGGTTCGATTCCCGGGTCGGACTAAATGTTTGTGTGATCTACAAATATTTGTTTCGCAGTTTGGATGTTTTCTATGTATAATATGTATGTATTTACAAAAATAAGTACATTATGTATTTGTATCAGTTGTCTAGTACCCATAACACAAGCTCTGGACTATGTGGCTTTGTGTTAGATGTCCGAAATATTTATTTATTTATTATATCCGTGTGGTGACGAATTAAATATAAGGAGTATCACCACTCCTATTCATCTCATGGGTGTCGTAAGAGCCGACTAAAGGAGTAAACTACCAGGACAACAGCGCTGTGAGGAGAAGGAAATTCGACACAAACTCTGTACCAACCCAGCGTGGTTCATTAGACTAAAACCTCCTTTCTAAGAAGAGTGAACTGTTTAAGGCTGTTGATGATGATGAAAGAGTGCATCAAATCATCATTGCTTTTGATAGATGATTAACTTTTAAAGTAGCACTGATTGATGAGCTCTTGACTAAGTGGTAATCTTATATGTTACACACTGCAGCACACAACAGATGAGTTACCATTCTTAACACAATGTCTGCATTTGCAATGAGTTTGGTAGCCCCATTCTTGATGCATATTTTATTTATTTATGACACTGCCAAAGTGACTCTACTCTGCCTAATGGAAAGCATGAGCGGAATCCAAGAGTGGTGGTCACAATACTCATTGCTCGTGCAGACAATGCAACAATGCAGCATTTCCATCAGCCAGAGTAGAGGCACTCTGGCATACTTCGAAAAAAACATTGAAACCCTTACATGCCTCAGAGAGCACGTTAAGCCATCGGTCCCGGTTGTAATATGAACATCTATGGCACTCGTTACGGGTACTTGGAGCCAAGTCTGTCAACACTCAATCTACAGAATTTCACTATCGCCTGGTACTTGTGTTGTGGAGATCTGATGGCAGTCGCTCAACCTAACAAATCTAAGTTCAGCTGTATCGTAGTAGACTTAGGGTTTATCCCAACCTAGTTTATGAAAAACAAAAAGTTTAAATAACTAAAAGTGAACTGAACACATAAAACTTGTCACTCGGACCATTATTACGAATAATAATAATAAAAATCATTTATTTCCTTCTCTCGCACAAAGATTAAACAGTAATCAGTTATATCAAAACATACACAACAATTACAGAAACAAAAGATCTGTGAGAGACTGGTTTCCGTACTAGGTAGAACCTGTATGACAGAATAACCAGACTCTCCTAAGTAGGTATTGAGGTTCTTTAGGGCGTAAAATGGTTCAATGGTTTCCGTACTTATGAGATACATCTAATCTATTGATTTCTCTATCATTAAAATCTGTTCCCTAGTCTTAACGCTACGTTGGAACATACAAACATACATAAACTGTCAAAAATATTACTCTTCTTTTGGCTTCTTAGTGTCGGATAAAAGGGATCAGGGAAAGAAAAAAATTATGCAAAATTAAGTCTAAATATGAGTGAAGTCGTGGACATTATCAAGTATTTGGTACAAGTTAGTCTTGATTGATGTATGAACCTTTACTTATCAGTTTACAAGTAAGTCATACTAAACTTAAATAGATACTTGCTGAGTTCAGTTTAAACTTGAAATTTACTTAGAACAATGTTGAATCGTGTGTTATCTTCAGTTTCAGGGTGCTCAAATTCAAACGGGCAAGAAATTGATTCAAATGTATCAATGTTACATATTATATTATAATTATAACAATAATGCAGAAACTTCTCAATAGGCCACTATAGTGTTGGTCATATTGCATTGCATCGTCTGCATTTGCAATGAGTATGGTGACCACCACTCTTAGATTCTGCTCATGCTTTCCATCAGGCAAAGTAGAGCCACTTTGACAGGCACACGTAAAAACAACCCATGATTAATTCAGAAGCCAAGTCGATTACTAACCACTACCCTAGATCATCCAAGTTAACCCTCATACTACATCTCATTTAACCGTTAAAGATGAAAAAACCAACTTCAAGAACTGAACCAAATAGGACCACACGGGGAACACCAGCTCTCAAATAAAAAAATAATCATCAAATCAGTTCACCCAGTCGAAAGTTCTGAGGTGACAAACATAAAAAAATACAGTCGAATTGAGAACCTCCTCCTTTTTTGAAGTCGGTTAATAAATATAACCCTAACGCTACCCTTCGCCTCAGGTGTACCCCTGTACCCTCCGTCACTCTCCATACCTCTAGGTACCCCTCAAATACAAAGCTACCCGCAAACGACCCTTTGTCGCTACGATTAATATTTAAACAAGAAATGAAGGGAGGGGGTGAAATAGTTATGATAATATATCGATATACTAGTTCAAATTTGTTTATTTTAACATCAAGGGCTTGTATTACTTTTGACAAATTAAGAAATATTTTTATTATAATATCAAACTGCATGGATGGCATAGTTTTTTAGTGGCTACCTCATTACTACCTTATGCACCGATAGTTATGGGTTCGACCCCTACATGAGACAACATTTTGCGACTTACTTGACTTAAGGTCCTATGTCCCCTAGATGGGGCAGAGGACTTCTACAGTGCATCGCCATCCCGTTCTGTCTTGAGCGTCTCGCTTGATTTCGCTCCAGGTCTTGCCAATGGCCTTCGCTTCATCGATGATAGTCCGCCGCCAGGTTTGTTTTGGATGGCCACGCTTGTGATTTCCTTAGGGATTCCAGTCTAGGGTGTGCCTCGGGATGTGGTTGGAATCTCTTGGGAGGGTTTGGTAAATCCAGCCCCATTTGCGTCGTTTGATCTGTTGGCGACGATCGGGACTTCATCGTAGCAAAACAATCCGATTATGTGTGGTCTAAAAATTGTTATTCTGAGTGTAGTTGTTCTTTGTGTCCGTTTTACAAACGTTTGAGAGTCCCCCCTCTACGCAGAGTACATTCCTGCGGTGTTATATTTATTTTTAAAAGAATTTATAATTTAGCTATCTTTGACATTACTCCCGTTTTCTGGTACTTTTTTTTCTCTTTACCCCACTTTAGGTATTTCAGTATGTTTTTCATTTTACATTGGATTAGAAAAGTATCGACACCTTTTATCGATATTTAAACCGCTCTAATCCATCGACTTTTTACATCCCTAGCAGCCGCAGGCGACGACGTGTTCCAATTAGCTAAAATAAACACTGCACCGTATCTGTGGATATACAGACAGACTGACGTATATTTTAGAAGTACGTGTAAGTTTTTTTTATATTAATATTTGATTGTGAATATTGTATACATCTACAAAAGAGAGAGAGGGGTATGTTTTGTTGTATTTTTTTATTCAAAACAGTCCTAAGTTCGTAACAATTAGTACCTACCTGGATGACCGGTTTATTCTTTTGGTAAATTTTTTAAAAATGAATCCTATGTAGATCGATATATCGCCCCTGAAACCCTTTGTACACTAAATTTCATGAAAATCGTTAAAGCCGTTTCCGAGTTTCATTTTGTTTATGTACAAGATTTTCTCGTTTTAATATATTTAAGTGCTTTTTTAGGGTAGAAACGGGTGTCATGTCCTTCCTACGCAGAGGGAGGACCCTCTGACCAGGCTAGGTGATCATGCCTGGCGGGCCACGACTCAACGGTTGATGTTGCGATATATTGCGATGCAGGATTGGTAGTTTACGCCGTCGTTTGGTGTATGTCCGGTAGATGGCACTATAGTGTATTTTCTTGTTGCGCTGTATGTGGAAGTCGCCGCATTTTTTTTCAAGAATCGGAAACCAACTTCTGGGTTTTCCCAAACTGCGCTATCGGAAGATCATCTTTATCATAATTAATCTTATCAAAGCTGTGCAGTGGATTTAGATTTTTTTATATAAATGTTTAAATGAGAATTTTATCGAGATGTTGTTTATAGATAATAATGTACCTATAATAAGACATCACGGCACACGTACATCATGATAAATTAAAATTTGCCAAAAGATATTAATACTAGTCGCACCCTGCCATGCTTCACTGTGGCACATTGTGGTTTACCTTGGGAGAGCCAAGCTTCGGCATAAATAGGCCGGCTCGACCGGAGTGATACCACGGCCTCACAGAAAGCGAGTGTGAAACAGCGCATGCGCTGTGTTTCACCGATTGAGTGAGGATCCCGGAGGCCCCTTCCCTCAGGCTCCAAATCACTTACCATCAGGCGATACGTCTGCTCGTTTGCCCCCTATTTCATAAAAAAAAATCATTGAATGAGTAATAAGTAATAAAACGGATTCGAAAAATAGGTAAAATATTTTTTTGGAAACCCTGTGTTTTTTCCCTACCAAAAAATCCTCAACGCGGCTAAAGAAGTTTTCACGTCAATAATAAATCGCCTTATTGTACACCAGATAACTAAGTAGGTAAATGACTTAATGCTAGGTCAGTACAATTAGCGGCCTTATCGCTTCAAGTGCAATCTCTTCCAGACAACCGCAAGGTTCTGCAGTATGTGAATTACTTGTGATTAAAATACGTAATTAAAATACAAATTCAAATTTCGTCTTTGTAATTCAATTATTTTCATTCAAATCTACTTCAGAATGCGTCGACAGTACAGTCAAAACACCCGACTAAGTATTAATTTTTTTTTATGTATGATCCTACCAAAATGACTCTACTCCGCCTGATGGAAAGCATAAGTAGAATCCAAGAGTGGTGGTCACCATAGTCACTGCGAATGCAGACAATGCAACAATGCAGCATGTGGCCCACACTATGGCGACCTAGTGATGCTTCCGCATCATTGGGCCTCTGGTCTCGCACTCACCAACGAAACACGACAGCACGACCGTTGTCATTTTACGTTGACCTTCTAAATCTGTATGTATGTTTATAATATATAATTTGTATTTACTACTTTATATGGCCGGCATAGTGTGGGTCGCCATGCCGCAATGTTGCATTATCTGCATTCTCAATGAGTATCGTGACCACTACTGTTGGATTCTGCTCATGCCTTTCATCAGGCAGAGTATAGCCACTTTAGCAGGAATATAATACATATATATAAAAAAAAAATAGTTTAACACAAATTTTGTTCATATTTTTCCTCAGCCAGTGAAGCAAAGATTTGTCAAGCTATTAAGCGAATCAAGGAACCGTTCTGCCAGAACAGTCGCAGAATGTGACGTGACTTGCGTCAGTTAAGACATTGTCTTTGGATTATAAAACGGATGTTGAGTTTTGATACTTAATGTTCACTTGAAAGCATTTGGAGTTTTAGCTGAGTCCTTTTGAAAAATCTGTAATTATTTAATACTAGCTTAATATACTCAGTGTTACTCTTACATTTAAGGCAAGTCTAACAATAAGTACTTATCACTACTTATCACTGAATAAATTAAAATTATGAAAACAATCTATAGTTAGATTGATCTAACTATATTTATTTTATTATTTTATTATACTCTTACATATATTTTGAGGCAAATCTAACAATACGTCAAACCATTTGGACTACAGAATGTGCCAAAGAAATAAATATACACTCACTCGAAAAACGTATCCCTACATCTGGGAGCGTCGGATAAATAATTACAAATTTTAACAAAAAAAACCGACTTCAATCTTGACGAAATTTAAATGAGTCCACACGGTAAGCACCAGCTTTCAAATAAAAAAAAACAACAAAATCGGTTCACCCAGTCGAAAGTTATGAGGTAACAAACATTAAAAAAAAAGTACAGTCGAATTGAGAACCTCCTCCTTTTTTTGAAGTCGGTTAAAAAGACTAGACTAGACTAGAGCATACGTTTGGACGAAACAGTAAACTTAACTAATTTTCTTTCACAACGTTAGTCTCGTAAGTATCAAAACCAGTCAGTCGCAGTACCGTTAAAAGAGGGCGCCTTATCAGGGGTTGTAGCATGAATTTAAATATTTAATTAAAAACTTTCTCCACAGGGCTGCCTCTTATTCATATCTTAACTTTTAAAGCATCAATTTGCAACGGTATACTACGAGTTTTAAGTGAGAAATATTGGTGACAATATATAATTATGTTTACCGAGTTTTCTATACAAATAAATAAAATTGGAGTGTCTGTTTGTAATATTAAAATAACCGCTTTTTACTAAATGCATATGTATGTTTACATGTTACGTATACAAAAATATCATTTTTTTACAAATTGGTATGTCTGTCTGTTTGTACCGGCTAATCTCTAGAACGGCTGGACCGATTTTGACGGGACTTCATTGATAGGTAGCTAATAATATAAGAAGTAACTTCGGCTACTTTTTAGACTAGCTTCGCCCCGTGGCGTTACCCGACAAGGCCCGCCCCGGCGCGTTAAGACAATAACCGCGGGTAACACCGCGGGACTCAGCTAGTTTTTAACCGACTTCCAAAAAGGAGGAGGTTCTATGTTCCACTGTATGTATCTTTTTTTTTAATGTATGTTCACCGATTACTCCGTCAATTGTGGACCGATTTTGAAATTTTTTTTAGTATTCGAAAGGGTATGCTCCCGAGATAGTCCCATTGCCACCATATCAGGATCTGATGATGGGATCCCAGATTTCAAACAGATTCTAGGTACCTAGCACACATTATAATACTACTATTTAAATGAATGAAGAATTAGGTATAGGCAATTTATGAAGAACCAGTTTATTTTACGCTTTAAAGTGTTTTTTTGGCAGAGAGTTTTCGTAGAAGTAACTCTACTGTCTGATTGAAAGCATGACCAAATTTCAAGAGTTGGATATCGCCATACTGATTGCAAATGCAGACAATGCAGCATGGTGACCCTCACTATGGCTGCCTATTAGGATGCCTCTGTATCATTGGGCTTTAATCTGGCAATTAATCTGTGTGATGTCAGATCAAGAATACGGAGTATCACCATTTTGTAACTAGCATCCCCTGGTAGTCGTAAGAGCCGACTAAGGGACAAACTACCAGGACAACAGCACTGTGAAGAGAAGGAACACTTGACACAAACATCAACCACTCCTTATATATAAGACCAGAACCTCCGTTCCAGAGAGGTAAGAATACAGAGTTTCACCACCCCTATTCACCCCCTGGGTGTCGTAAGAGCAGACTAAGGAAGCAAACTACCAGGACAACAGCACTGCAAAGAACACTTGACACAAACTATACCAACCCGTCTGGTCAGCGTGGTGTAGTTGAACAAAACCTCTTCTCTAAGAAGATTCCTATGATGACGTCACAAAACTTCTTTGGCCGCGTTGAGCACTTTTTGGTAGGGGAAAGTCTTATGAGTTCGCGTCACCGTGTCAACGAAATGCTAATGTTTGATGTCGATAATTTTCTTTTAAACATGAAATGTTTAATTTTACACATTAATTATAATATATTTGTAAAATAAAATTTTAAGCTATAAGTTTTATCTTCTATCGGCAGTCCATGTGACTGCCAATTTTTTAAACTAACTAGCTTATGCCTGCGGCTCCACCGACTTGTATGTCGATTATCGCAGTAATAAGTACTTTTCGCAAGAATTGAAGTAACTCTGTGTCAAATTTCGTTTAAATCGGTGTGACGGCGATGTACCGGAGGAGAGCCACGCTTCGGCATGCATGGGCCGGCTCTACCGGCGTGATACCACGGCCTCACAGAAAACCGGTGTGAAACAGCGCCTGCGCTGTGTTCCACCAAGTGAGTGAGGATACCAACCCTCTTCCATTTCCCAAAGGCCGGCAATGCACTTGTGACGCCTCTGGTGTTGCGGGTGTCCATGGGCGGCGGTAATCGCTTACCATCAGGCGATGCGTCTGCTCATTTGCCTTGTATTAAATAGAATAAAATCTTCTTAGTCTTGAAAGCTTAACAGACAGATGTATTTTCAAACTTGTAATATTAGATAAGTTAAACGTTTATTTCCCAAACCAATCCCAACCCTTAACTAATTGTTAATTAGAAAACAACACACGAATCTAATAATTGAAAGTTCAAATGTAAAGGGTAATTACAGACGAAACCGGAGGATATCTGGTATCTTAAATTGGCAAGACGCCGAAATAAAATGTATTCTAAGATTGGTATATTTTATTAATTATACTGCCTCGACTGCTTTTGCGGCGCAGTGGTAGTGTATGCGACTGCTGTGCTTGAGGTCTCGGGTTCGATTCCCGAGTCGGACCAAATGTTTGTATGACCTGCAAATATTTGCTTCGGAGTTTGGGTGTTTCCTATGTATAATATGTATGTATTTACCCAAAATCAGTATATATTATTTATTTATATCAGTTGTCTAGTAATACAAGCTCTGCTTAGTTTGGGACTAGATGGCGTTGTGTGTCAGATGTCCGAAATATTTATTTGTATAGATTACGAGCTAGCCCCCACGCTCCACAGCCTCATATACGGCGCCTATTACCCGTAGCGTGATGTCATTTAGCACGAACTATAAAAACCGTCATTTAAAAAAAAAAAATACGGTCGAATTGAGAACCTCCTCCTTTTTTGAAGTCGGTTAAAAACAGTTAAAGTGAGTCAACCTCAAGAGATAGATATATGCGGACTTTTTTTTAGATCTTTTAAAAGGGGTATAATTCTTTCATCCATTGTTTTTGTGAAAGCTCTCAAAAAGAATAATTTCCCCCCGTTTTTACAACCCACTTTATTGATATTCAGCTCCTTTTGGATGCGCTTACAGCCTTTTTCGATAACTGGACTAACTAACAGTGAAATAATTATTCAAATGGAACCAGTGCGTTCGATTAGTGCGTACAACCATACAAACAAACAATTTCTTCATATTTTAAACCTATTAATTATAGATTTGTATATGTATAGTAAAGAGATAATTTTGCTAAAATAACGTAAGTTTTTCTGAAAAAAAAGTATTAAGAACGCTTTACATCAAAATAATCCCTCCTCCATTAATAAATACACCGGTAGGGGTTGATTTTCAACCCCTCTGAGGCGTGAAACCAATGTTAATGGGGTACTAAAAGTCGTAAATCAATGGTACCCATTGTACACAGTGAGTAAATCAAATTAATTTGAATATTATGTCAAAATCATCGCTTTTTGTTTGAAAAGTAAAATACTGATATGATTTAGTTGTTGGAAATAAGGTATTGACTGTTTGGGTCCTCGATTCAATTCCTGACGAATAAAGTAAAGTGTACCAGTATTCTAAAGCTGAAAAGTATTTTTTAACCCCCGACCAAAAAGAGGGGTGTTTTATGTTTCACGTGTCTGTCTGTCTGTCGGTCTGTGGCACCGTAGCTCCCGAACGGATGAAGCGATTTCAATTTAGTTTTTTTTATATGAAAGGTGAGTTACGTGCGAGTGTTCTTAGACATGTTTCATGAAAATCGGTTGAGCCGTTTAAAAGTTATGGGGGTGAAAGTGGGGAAGAGTAACCGAATGTCTGCAAAAATATCATCGAGTGGGGTCTCAAATGAAAGCGCATAAGGTGTTTTTAACTTTTTAAAGGGAACTCAGGTTATTAAGTCGGGGGTTTTTTTTAATTTTGAGAATTTATAGTTATAACACGCTTTTATTAGCTATCAAAAATGTTTGACTTCATTTTCACATACTTCTAGGAGTCTGATTAACTTCTACTACAAAAATAAATCTTGCAGTTTTGAGTAATAACGGCGTTGTGTGTAATTTTATCGTTAATTTTCAGACACACATAATCAAATTATACCTAAAAAATTATCGACTTCCATCAATACATTGCCTTTCAATCTAGTCTGGTGATAAGCTATTAATATAATACATTTGATTATACATAACAGATTAAAGAGATAACATTCCTTTGTACTTAATTGGTGCAGCAATATGGAGTGATAGAGGACCGGGTTTTCCATTCCCCACGACAATTAAACGGCTTTAGATAAAAGAATCATCAATGAACGGAAATAAATTATACTATCGATTAAGAAACATATTGATATGTATCAACAAGCTAAAATAAAAAAAATAAAAAAACCCCTACGCAAGCACTTAATCGAGTAACCATGCGCCAAAAATGACTTACATCATTTTGGAAAAGAGACCGATATTAACAAAACATAGTTAAGAACCACCACAAGGAATCTGGCTTGCTAATGAAAAAAAACCCGCATCGAAATCGGTCCATCCATTTAAGAGGTACGGTGTCACAGACAGACACACACAGACAGACATCGACGTCAAACTTATAACACCTCTCTTGTTGCGTCGAGAGTTAAAAAAAAAATAAAAAAAAATAGATGCTAGTTTTTACCCGTGACTCCGCCCGCGTGTATGTCGGTTATCGCGGTAAATATTAGCTGATGCCCTTCCTCAAGAATCAAAGTGTCTCCATGCCAAATTTCATTGAAATTGGTGCAGTGGTTTAACCGTGAAAGCATAAGAAATTGTTTGACATACAGAGTTCCTTTCGAATTTATAGTATTACTAGTTGTTGCCCACGGCTCCGCCCGCGTATATGTCGGTTATCGCGGCAAATAGTAGCCTATATGTTATTCTGATGTATAAGCGATATTACTGTAAAGTTTCATCCAAATCCGTTCAGTAGTGTTTGCGTGAAAGGGTAGCAAACATCCACCCATCATTCCATTCATCCATCCATCCATCAATCTGTCTGTCTGTCTGTGGCACCGTAGCTCGCGAACGGATGAAGCGATTTCAATTTAGTTTTTATTGTATGAAAGGTGAGTGCGAGTGTTCTTAGACATGTTTCATGAAAATCGGTTGAGTCGTTTAAAAGTTATGGGGGGAAAGTGGGGAAGAATAACAGAATGTCTGCAAAAAGACTAGATTTGATTATTTAGTTTTTAGTTTAGTATATATAAAAAAACGTTTTTGTTTAGTTCCTTAAAATTATTAAAAAAAAACGTTTTTTTTTTCAAATTATTGTATTGTCATCGGCCCTTGCCCCTGTGCAAATTTTCAAGTTAATCAGACTCCTAGAAGTAGGTGAAAATGAAGTTAAAAGAATCCGTTACATACATACAGTGTGTGCGACAAGAACGTGACCGACATATTTTTAATTTTTTTTAGTCGGTAGGTGCAAGGTCTGGTGAGTATGGCGGATGAGGGAGAGCTTCCAACCCCAGCTCTTGCAGCTTGGAGACTGTCTGTTGCGAACTGTACCAAATGATGTTGTCAGTTTAGTCAGCTCTCCCTCATCCGCCATACTCACCAGACCTTGCACCTACCGACTATTACTTTTTAACCGACTTCCAAAAAGGAGGAGGTTCTATGTTGCACTGTATGTATTTTTTTTTTTTTTTTTTTTTTTTATGTATGTTACCTGATTACTCCGTCAGTTGTGGACTGATTTTGAATTTTTTTTTGTATTCGACAGGGTATGCTTCCGTGGTGGTCCCATTGCCATCAGGAACTGATGATGGGATCCCAGGGAAATCGAGGGAAACCCTCATTTTTTATAGGCACATACTATGTTTTTCGTATATTTTCTGAAGTTACACTGGTATTTGCGTCTGGTAGTCATCATTTTATGATGATGAGCTGATGATGTAAGGTACCACTCCTCAACGGTTAGGAGTTGGAGGATAAATCTTTAAATATCATATGTATATAAGTTACCTTTAGTCGTATTCTTACAAATTATTTAGGTAAGCTGATGATGGAAGGTGGAAGGTACAACTCCTCAACGGATAGGAGTTGGAGAATAATTCTTTCAATTTCATACGTATCTAAAGACCTTCAGTCGTATACTTTCAAGCTATTTAGGTGAGCTGATGATAGAAGTTTAAACTCTTCAACAGTTAGGGATTAGAGGATGATTTTAATATTACACGTACCTTAATTTGTATTCTTGATGATGAAATTTGATGAAATAATTCAACTTACTACTTACCTACGATTGTTTGCACTAAAAACTGTAAAATAAAAACTTTTTATAAAAAAAAAAAACCGACTTCCAAAAACATCCAACGAAAACTCTCTGTCAAAAAACACTTAAAAGCGTAAAATAAACTGGTTCTTCATAAATTGCCTATACCTAATTCTTTATTCATTTAAATAGTAGTATTATAATGGGTGCTAGGTACCTAAAATCTGTTTGAAGTCGGTGCTAAGCCAAAAAGAATACAAACGAACAATTACAAAAGTCTAAGCGATAGCACCGACTTCAAACAGATTTTAGGTACCTAGCACCCATTATAATACTACTATTTAAATGAATAAAGAATTAGGTATAGGCAATTTATGAAGAACCAGTTTATTTTACGCTTTTAAGTGTTTTTTGACAGAGAGTTTTCGTTGGATGTTTTTGGAAGTCGGTTTTTTTTTTTTTATAAAAAGTTTTTCCAAAATTTAGACAATTTTTTAGTGGGTAATAAATTCAATTCCCGAGAGGCAGTACAAAATGCCTTTGAAGAGTTTGTTGCCTCCCGTCCAGCTGATTTTTACAAGAAGGCATCAATAAACTGCCAATGCGTTGGCAAAGATGCGTCGATTGCATGGGTGATTACTTCGAATAACAGAAATAAAAAAGTTTGAAAAAATAAGTACTTTCACTTATTGCGTACAAAACGGCAATTTCATAGGTAAAGACCTATTATTAGGCTGAATAGAACAATCCTTTGCCTAAAATGCATTGTAAAAACATAAGTTTTCCTCCAGTTTTCCTTGCTAAAAATATTGTTTTGTGAGTGCCGCGTACGCTTCCCAAATTGAATCTGTGTTTCTCTGTAGTCATCCGAAAGAACCTAAAATGTCCCGTGACCAGGCCGCCCATTATATGAAAAAGTTCAAGACCATCGTGAGCAAGTGGGTGAAAAGATATTCACTAACAAAAACCGTCGATGACTTACCAGATCGTGGCAAATCAAAAAAGACGTCTGTTGCAGAGGATAAACGGATTGTGCAGCTGTTTGCCAGGAATCCTTTATTATCACTTCGCTCTGGGCAAGAAAAGTTTAAGAAAAGGGGTTTAATCATATCATTTGACACCATCAAAAGGCGTTTAGTTGTAAATGGCATGAAATATCGAAGCACTGTGAAGAAACCTCTTCTTTCTGAAACGCATATTGAAAAAAGGCTGCATTGGGCGTGCGTAAACAAAGACCGTGATTGGGACAAGATCTTTTTTTCTGATGAAGCTTCGTTTTGGGCAAACGGTTATTCGACTCAAGCTGTGTGTACATATAGGTCAAGCTAATAATTATATGTAATAGATTAATTTCATTCTATTTAGCGATACTAAATTACTTGGCAACATTACTAGGATGTTAAAAGCTTAACAGTTTAAATAATATATTGTCTGTCAATACGTCCTAGATACTAATGGGCTAGACGAATGGGGAACTATTCCTGGCCGTCTTAACAAGCGTGGTATAGATACGTTTAAATTAGCGTGCTTGTTAATGTGTATGCTGCCATTTAGGAATGATATTGCTTAGTGGTTATTGAGCATGGCTGTATAGATTAAGGTTGTGCGTTCTATTTGCTTTTAAGTAAATAACTGTTTGTTCGGTTGGTGCCTGGGCTAATATTATATCTATAAAAATTATAAAAAGCGGCCAAGTGCGAGTCGGACTCGCCCATGAAGGGTTCCGCAGCAGCAAGTAACATAATGCAATTTTTATTTTATTTTTATATTTGTGTTGATTAATAATAATAATAACGTTTATTTGTCTTAGAAGAGAATTTACAAATGTGTTCTTAACCTAAAAATATGCACTGAGCTTACATAAGGGTACTAGCACTGGTTCCCAAACTAGGCTTTTAGCCTGTATTTTGGGAGTCAGTTTACAAGTTGGGACCTATAGTCTACCGCAGTCAGTACTGCGAATGCGTTTTGATAAATTCAGTGGTGCAGCTTATAATATTAATTTATAAAAAATAAACAGTATTTGAAAAGAATGAATGAATGAATGAAATGAAATCAAAAGAAAAACATGTGTGTGCGTGTGTGTCTGCGTGTGTGTGTGTGTGCGGGTGTGTGTGTGTGTGCGTGGGTGTGATAAACGCGGATGATTATTCTAGAAATTTGAGTAATGTTTCGGTATTTTCATAATCTAGTTGGAGAAGCCAACTATTTGCTATATTTTTGACCTCATAGCTATTGAGTCCAACAATATCCTCTCTTTTGTTTAGAGCATTATAAAGCTTATAATGATTGAATGAAAGGTAAATTGCAGTTTACGATTTATGACGTATTAAAAAAAACTACTTACTAGATTTCGTTGAAACCAATTTTGGTTGGAAGTTTGCATATTAATGAACATCATTTTTTTTTTTAAATTTATCATTCTCTTATTTTAGAAGTTATAGGGGGGGGGCACACATTTTACCACTTTGGAAGTGTCTCTCGCGCAAACTATTCAGTTTAGAAAAAAATGATTATTATATTAGAAACCTCAATATCATTTTCGAAGACCTATCCATAGATACCCCACACGTAACGGGGTTTGATGAAAATGAAAAATTTTTTGTTGAGTTTCAGTTCTAAGTATGGGGACCCCCAAAATTTATTGTTTTTTTTTCTATTTTTGGATGAAAATCTTAATGCGGTTCACAGAATACATCTACTTACCAAGTTTCAACATTATAGGTCTTATAGTTTCGGAAAAAAGTGGCTGTGACATACGGACGGACAGACAGACATGACGAATCTATAAGGGTTCCGTTTTTTGCCTTTGGCACGGAACCCTAAAAATGAATCGCCGAAATGTATGTACGCGCATAACTTCCGATCGGCTGCACCAAATTAAATAATTATTTTTTAACCGACTTCAAAAAAAGGAGGAGGTTCTCAATTCAACTGTTTTTTTTAATGTTTGCTACCTCATAACTTTTGACTGGGTAAACCGATTTTGATGATTCTTTTTTTATTTGAAAGCTAGTGCTTCCCGAATGGTCCCATTTAAATTATTGTTAGGACAAGGTTTGTGCACAAAATAAATTAAAAGGTAACGGGAAAAGTCTTTTTTTTTTGTCCGCAACTGTACACTACCTGTGGGAAGCTGAGATAGATATGTAAATATGGCGGTACGAAGTTCGCCGGGTCAGCTAGTTTTGTATAATAATGAGCCTACCAAAATGACTGTACTCTGCCTGATGGAAAGTAAGAGCAGAATCCAAGGAGTAGTGGTCACCATACTTATTGCGAATGTAGACAATACATTAATGCAGTATGGTGAGCAATACTATGGCTACTATTGAGATGCTTCTGCATCATTGGGCCTCCGGTCTCGCACTCACCAACGAAATACGACAGTACGAGTACTGTCACTTTTTTATGTAATAGGGGGTAAACGAGCAGACGTATCGCCTGATGGTAAGCGATTACCGACGCCCATGAACACCCGCAACACCAGAGGCGTCACAAGTGCGTTGCTGGCGTTTTATGAAGGAGTACGCTCTTTTCTTGAAGGTTTGAAGGTTGTATTGGTCCTTACTTCAGGTTAGTCTTCTGGGCGAGGGTAGTACCGCCCCGGTCGAGCCAGTCATACTGAAATCAGCGTGGCTCTACTACCTTGAGTCGGCATTGTACCTATATTAAAAACACTCGAATCGAGAACCTCCTCCTTTTAGAAGTCGGTTAAAGATAAAGCCACTGTTTACCATACTTTAAAATTTAAATCTCAAGTGCTAAACCTTTTATGTGTGCATAAAATAAAATTACCCGAGCCGGGCACCGAACCCCGTGCTATTACGTCGTTGGTTCTAATTAACTCAGGGGTAGCGAAACATTAAAATGTAATTACAGCATAATTTCAGCGTACCGTAATCCAGAGGATTTGGAGATTTTGGCTTAGAGGGTAGTATTTTACCAGCTAGGGGTGAATATATCGATCGTTCAGTCGAGAAATCTAGACAAATATGGCACAATTACATTGACTGCATGGTTGGCTTAGTGGTTTAAGCGGTCGCCACGCCACTTTCTACTGCGCCAAGAGTTGTCGGTTAAACTCCCATATACGACAACACTTTGTGTCAACCGCAAATTGAAATTGAGTTGCAGTTGACACAAAGCCACTAGATCTATCATCCAGTATTTATGTGATGATTTGCGAAAAGTCCCACAAAACCAGCAACAGCTGTGAACACAATCGACTGTTTTAACATAAAATGCCATGAATTTTTCATGAATAGTCAACTAAATACCCGCCGCGTGATAAAAGAACAATTGTTCTTAAAACCATGAAACATTCATGGCGCAATAAATATTCATTTTTAGGGAGGATAATGAAACAAAAAGTTAGATAAAGTTTGCGAGTTTTTTATGAATAACTTAGGCAGATTTTTCCTTTTACTTTTTTGCCCGACTACGTTAAAAGGAGGGTTGTTCTTCGAGTGTATGTATGTATCCTTATTCAAACCTCCTTTTTTGTAACCGACTTCAAAAAAGGAGAAGGTTCTCTTTTTTTTTTGATGATAGCATCCAAGAGAAATCGATCGATTTGGTCGTTCTTGAAGTCTGTATTTTATTTTGTTAAAATTTTACTTGTTACGCTTTGAAGTTAGAAGAGGCAAGATGGTAGGCCACCATAAATGTCACGATAGTTCTATAAGGAATATCATAGAAGGAAAAAAAAAGTAAAAACTAAAACCCAACTACGACCAAAAACGATGCTGAAAAAGTATGAAACAAGTTTGAAAAGCCGTAGTCACGCGTTGTTAAAGTGTTATGGACTATGGTACATTAAACTACACGGACTACAGCTTTTGAAACTTAGTAACATACCGTAGTCCATAACACTTTAACAACGCGTGACTACGGCTTTTGAAACTTGTTTCTTACTTTTTCAGCGTCGTTTTTGATCGTAGTTGGGTTTTAGTTTTTACTTTTTTTTTTATTTAAAATGTTTTGGTGCCTCTATAATATTGATTTCTTTGCAAAGTATATTTTAAATAGGTACCACAAAAATATCACACTTATCGAATAAATACGGACAAAGTCAAGAGAAAATGCTAATAATATATATATTTTTGAAATTTACAGGTAATGTCCTTTCCAGTGATACCAAACACGGCATATTTATCTAAAATTTATTTTTTAATACAGTACTTTATGTAATGATACCTAATAAGTAGTTAAGGAGCTATGAGGGAACAAATGAACATACATACATACATACATAGCCTGTTAAAATCATAACCCTCCTTTGGCTTTGCCGTAGTTGGGTAAAAATACCACTACGTCTTCATAAAACATCCTGTATTTGTAGATATATCAAATGTCTAGACTCCAACGTCTAGTTTCCCAGCTTTTAACTTAAAAGCGAGCTAAAAGCCTTTCGAAACCACTTAAGTTTAGGCTAAAAATTATTATAGATAGAAAAAGATGACATCCAATTTCATACAGTACTAGCTGACTCGGCGAACTTCGTATCACTTCGTATTACTTATTTTTAACCCCCGATGCAAAAAGAGGGGTGTTATAAGTTTGACGGGTCTGTCTGTGGCACGGTAGCTCGCGAACGAATAAAGCGATTTCAATTTAGATTTTTTTTATGAAAGGTGAGTTACGTGCTAGTGTTCTTAGACATGTTTCATGAAAATCGGTTGAGTCTGAAGTGAGTTTAAAAGTTATGGGGGTGAAAGTGGGGAAGAATAACCGATTGTCTGCAAAAATATCATCGAGTGGGATCCCAAATGAAAGCGCATAACGTGCTTTTAGGGTTTTTTTTTCTAAACTGAATAGTTTGTGCGTGAGACACTTCGAAAGCGGTATAATGTGTGTCCCCCCCCCCTGTTACTTCTGAAATAAGAGCATGATAAATCAAAAAAATATATATGATGTACATTACCATGCAAACTTCCACCGAAAATTGGTTTGAACGAAATCTAGTAAGTAGTTTTTTTTTTAATACGTCATTAATCGTAAACTGCAATTTACCTTTAATTCAATCAACACAAACAAAAAAATATATATAAAGGTATGTTACTTCCTGCTACGGAACCCTTCATGGGCGAGTCCGACTCGCACTTGGCCGCTTTTTTAATGTAAATGTTGTAAAAAAATTAATTATTATTATAAATGTTTTCTAAATTATCGAAAAAAAATCTTTTAGTAAACTCGTGTCAACTTCTCGCAGCGCTAGTTACAGTGTACAGATGCGGACTAAGAGAATATAACACCTTTTTTTATTTTCTTCCATAAAAACCTTGTCCTAACAATAACTAATACATTAAAATAAAATTGTGCAGGCGTACATACATTTTTGTAATTTGTGTTTATTCATATAGATAAGACATGCAATAATTCTGAAAATAGGTTATCTATTCAATTACCAGGATCAAAGGCTAGTTTCTTTATTTATGTATTAGAGTGCCCTCCCAAAAACAAATAAATATTTAATGCACAGAATTGATCTGTTACATGTTAATTGCCTACGTTAAAAAAAGTAATAATATATAACGTACCTATTGTAAAGTTAGTGTTACTTGGTTCCAACAGATGTCGCTGTTTTAAGGAAAGAGACAATTTTCAAGAAAATTTAAATAAAATTTTCTACGGAAAGAGACAACCTAAACCAAATAACTACCTATCAAACACTAACTATTTACCGCATTATACATGTTTTATATATATACTACACTATATACTACAAACTTGTGCATGTTTATGCACAAGCATTGGGCGCTTCCACGATTATTTTGAACGTTTTGCGTCATGCGGACACCGGCATAATCAAACAGACAAACTACAGACAGACAAACTCGAAGTCTACAGATTTATTATATGTATAAATAGATCACGGAACAATGTTTGAAGTACTTGCTTTCTAGCAACAATTACCTATAAATTTTAACAAAAAAAAAACCGAATTCAATCTGAACCACATTTAAATGAGACCATTCGGGAAGCACCAGCTTTCAAATAAAAAAAGAATTATCAAAATCGGTTCACCCAGTCAAAAGTTATGAGGTAACAAACATAAAAAAAAATACAGTCGAATTGAGAACCTCAACTTTTTTTTAAGTCGGTTAAAAATGATTTAATGAAATCGGACTACGTATGTGTTATTGAATTACAACTAAGTACATATTTTGGCTTTCATCCCCTCTCTATATACTACCTCGTAGTATGAACTCAAATCATACTAAATTTCATTTGAATCCATTCAGTAGTTTCGCCGTGATGCGACCAAGCCAAGCGATGCCAAGATACAGACAGACAGACAGACAAACAAAAATGAAAAAAAATACAGTTTTGGCTTCAGTATCCATTATTGAGAGCCCTCCAACAAAAAAATTCAAAATATCTTTACTGTACAGAATTGAACCTGTTACATTTTTAACCGACTTCAAAAAAAGGAGGAGGTTCTCAATTCAACCGTTTTTTTTATTACTTTTTATGTGTGTTCGCAGATAACTTCGTCGTTTATGAGACAATTTTGATTATTCTTTTTCTAATAGAAAGGAGATATCCCAACGGTGGTACCATGATAAGGACACTAAGATCTGATGATGGCATCTAAGAGAAATCGAGCCGAACCTTGAAGTCGTTTTTATTTTTGTTAAAATTTTGATTATTAGTATAGATTGTGATATAGATTAGATTAGTATAGATATAACTACCTTAAATTGGAAAGATCGTTATTTTATTTATAATACCTGAACTTCATGGTATTTTTTTTTAAATTTTCTAAAAATGAATCTTAGCTAGATCATTTAGTGGGTCACCACGCAGCGTTATTTCATTATCTGCATTCGCAATGAGTATGGTGACCACTAATCTTGAATAAAATTCAGCTCATGCTTTCCATCAGGCCACTGCCTGCTTCACTTTGGCAGACCAAAACAAGCTAAAACTATTTTTTTTAAACCCCCCACGCAAGCACTTTATCGAGTAATTATACGCCAAAAATGCCTCACATCATTTTGGAAAAAAGCTGATACTCTTACACTGCTGGACCGATATTAACCAAATATAGCTAAGAACCACCGCAAGGAAACTGAATTTCAAATGAAAAAAAAAACAAAAAATCAGTCCGTTTGAGAGCTACGATGCCACAGACACATACACACACAGACAGACAGACATCGACGTATAACACCCCTCTTTTTGCGTCGTGGGTTAAAAAAGAGGAAATAAAAGAAAAACATTTAAAATATTTAGGTTTTATTTTTATTGCAACACTAACTTTCCTTTTTTATCTAGAATGCCAACTTGACGCATCCATCCAATAAAATGTCTGTTCTGTCTCATATCTGCCTTCTTCCCTCCCACACATTCTGACAACGGCCTCAGGTGCCACACTGTAACAAGAAAAAATATCTTGGAGCTTACTCCATAGGAAAAGCATAAATGTTTTTTTTTTTTCGAACTTTTAACACACAACGCCATCTAGTCCCAAGCAAAGCAGAGCTTGTGTTATGGGCACTAAACAACTGATATAAACATATTTTAACTAATATATTAAAACCCCCCCTACTCAAGCACTTAATCGAGTAATCATACGCCAATGATATTTTTGCAGACATTCTCTTATTCTTCCCCACTTTCACCCGCATAACTTTTAAACGACTCAACCGATTTTCATGAAACATGTCTAAGAACACTCGCACGTAACTCACCATTCACACAAAAAAAACTAAATTGAAATCGCTTCATCCGTTCGCGAGCTACGGTGCCACAGACAGATAGACACGTCATACTTATAACACCCCTCTTTTTGCGTCGAGGGTTCAAAATATATGTAATTTAATAGCCACATTGTCCTACAAATTACGTGGTACGTTATCCCGGTCCTACGCTCAAAAGTTTTTTTTCCCTGCTAGCCCTGTTAGTTCCCACAATCGAATATTAAAGTAAAAGGTGGGCCCTCATCAAAATGAAGCCAGTCACGAAAAATAAGCTTGATAGTAATAACTTGTAAAATTTGTTCCGGGGATCCCGGACTATAAAACTTACCAATTGAAAATAAACAAGAGTTGTCATCTAGCTTGCAGTGGTTCATAAAAACCCTGTGCTGGCCGGTAGCTGATACGGCGCATTGTGGTTCATAATCTTCAGGACAGGTGACGGGGCACGGATGAGAGCAGAAGTTCCCATATATATTCATCGACATTGACCTGAAGTTAAGCGTAGGTTGGTGAGGTTTGGAAATGGATGGGTGACCTTTTATATGTTATTGTTTTTTTTTTCTTATTTAAGGATTATTTAGGCAGATTTGTAACTATTTATGCTTGTAGTTTTGTTGTTTTTTGATAATTATGTTCATTATAAGTAACGAAGATGGAGTACAGTAGTTTTTTACTCGAATCAGAGTTTCTTCAGGGAATAGTCTATCCATCTGTTTATTCCAGCTAATCTCTGGAACGGCTGGACCAATTTAGCGGGAACCTTCACTGGCAGTTAATCAATGTAATTTTAAATTAAACCAAATTAACAATATCTGATTCAAAAGCAACAAAACCACGGGGTGCAACTAGTTAAAGACTAAAGCTAAACCTTATACGATTGTACTTCTTACCTTCTAGAAGAAAAACTATTAGGTGACGGTAATTCTTCTTTTTGTTTTGTCGGCGTATCCATAACTCTTCTTGAGAAAGTAAAAGGACTTTCACCTCGGACGCCATATTTGGCACATTTCTCTGAAGGTACTATAGTATACCCTGGAAAACAATGTTTATTTAGTTATTAACGACCCTTACTTTGGCTGTCTCCTTGGCGCAGTGGTAATGTATGCGACTGTTGTACTAGAGGTCTCGAGTTCGATTCTCGACCAAATCTTTGTATGACCTGCAAATATTTGTTTCGGAGTTTGGGTGTTTTCTGTTTTAAAAAAAAAGTATATAATGTATTTATATCAGATGTCTAGTACCCATAACACAAGCTCTGCTTAGCTTGGGACTAGATGGCGTTGTGTGTTGGATGTCCGAAATATTTATTTATTTATTACCACTTAACTATAGCTAGTGGGTTCCCATCCCAGGACAAATATTGTGGATACTTAGAAGGTAGTAGAGCCACGCTGATTTCAGCACGAACGGGCCGGCTCGACCGGGGCGGTACTACCCTCGCACAGAAAATCTACGTAAAATGACAGCGTTTGAGCTGTCGTGTTTCGTTGGTGAGTGCGAGACCGGAGGCCCAATTAGTCTAGTCAACAAGTTCCATACTTGTTGACTAGACTAAAAGATGCAGCAGCATCACTAGGCCGCCATGGTGTAGGTCGCCATACTGCATTGTCTGCATTCGCAGTGAGTATGGTGACCTCCACTCTTGGATTCTGCTTATGCTTTCCATCAGGCAGAGTAGAGTCATTTTGGCGGGCCTAACATAAAAAAAAAAACTCATGAATAAGAGAACAATAAATAGGTTAGTACATTGCAAGGTTAAGCAACCGCAGCCAGGTCAGTTTTTGGATGGGTTGGGATGATGGGACCATTCTTAACATATTGAGATCCTCGTGAGCTTGGAAGAAAACGTTAAGCCAATTAAAAACTATTGCCATGTCGTATTTAGTACTTTGTCTTTGCAGCTACCGCGTCATATTTCTACATCACCTGTCTAAGCTTTAAATAAAGTAAATAAAAAAGCTTTTTAAAACAAGCTTTTACTGGAATACCTCGAAACGAATCAAACGAGTCTAAACTCGATGATGTTGCGACGTTTCTTTACAGAGTTCCTATGACCACCTTCCAACTCCAGCATACATATGCTTGCAAAATTTCAGCAAAATAGGTGAAAGATATCTGCTTTAAAATTGAGTTGCAAGATTCCACCACAAGCATACATACATTGCAAGTTAACAAAAAGCTTGTAAAACGCTGCAGTGTAACGCCTCACTTTTTGTTGACACTCGATTTGACTGTTCATAAAATGTTAATACCGCGGGTAGTAAACTCCAAAAATTACTTACTATTAATTTTGTATTTAAAATTGCAATTCACTTTTCTGAAATAACAATCGTTTAAAAACAATCTATACTGCAGTTTCCTATTGACAATTTTGCCACCACATATCGACTTCATGCTGTTATTGCAGTCTAGATTTGAACAATCTAGTTTATATTGTGGATATGCCACTCTTTTTCCTTCTTTAGCTTTCTCTGTGTTTCTTCTCCCATTCTTTTTTTCTGCTTCTTTGCGGTCTACGTTCTCGTTATTACTCCCTGGTACAAAGATTATCTGGTCGTGGGGAGACTCTGTAAGAGAATGAGAGGGAGATTATTGACTGAAAAGATTATGTAGTTGTTAAAGCAGCTCTCTCCTATGATGTACGGGTTCAAACTCCACATGGGACAATACTTTATGTGATCCATAAATTGTTGTTCTGAGTCTAGGGTTCTTTGTGTCCATCTCTTGTATGTTTGTCACACAATCTCAAAAAAAAAATTGACGATCTTACAAAAATTTGGTTCGACAAAAAGGTAGTAGAGCCACGCTGATTTCAGCAGGAACGGGCCGGCTCAACCAGAGCTCAACCTCGCACAGAAGATCAACCTAAAATGACAGCATTAGTGCTGTCGTGTTTCGTTGGGGAGTGCGAGACCGGATGCCCAATTATGCAGAAGCATCTCTAGGTCACACAGTGTGGGTCAGCATGCTGTATTGTCTGCACTCGCAATGAATATGGTCACCAGCACTCTTAGATTCAGCTTATTCTTTCCATCAGGCAAACTAGAGTCACTTTGGGCAGGCAATTACATAAAGAAACCTGGATTTATAATAATAATGTATGTAGTTCCGCTAAAAAGTAATAATGATAATTTAATTTTGGTGGAACTTCGACCACTGGACGACCACAAACATGAATTAATCTTCTAGAATTTACCTGTTTCTACGTGAACTCCTCCTCTATCCATAATATCGTTAACCGTTTTCTTCTCCATGACATCATGAATTGTCAATTCATCTCTTGCATATTCGTCTTCTAGCCTAACTGTTGGTGCATCATTGGGTACAAAGACCACTCCTTCAGTTTCATCCATATATTGTACTGGAGTGGTCGGTTGGGTAGCTGGTGGGGTCCTTTGGTGATTTTCATGGACGGTTGCTGATGTTGCCTGTTTTAATAATATTATATATTTTTAGTATAGTTTTGATGGTAATAATATAATATTTCGGACATCTGACACACAACGCCATCTAGTACCAAACTAAGCAGAGCTTGTACAATGAAAACTATATTAATGTATACTTTTTTAAAGTTTACAAAGGGTTAAAACGGGACCCTATTACTAAGACTATATTGTCCGTCTGTCTGTCTGTCACTAGGCTGGATCTCATGAACCGTGATAGTTAGACAGATGAAATGTTAATATATGATGTATTTCTGATGTAGATACATTTGTTGTACAGCAAATACTAAAAACAATAACATGAATATATTAGGTTGCTCCCTTACAGAAAACGTGATTTTTTTGCCATTTTTTACTCGATATTAATAATGGCATCAGGCTAGGAATCTATAAATAATGATACGGAACTCTTGCTGCACGAGTACGACTCGCACTTGACCGATTTTATTGTTAATGTTTGCGACGAAACTCCAAACAATTTTGTACCTCATTCAAGTCTTCATGTAGTAAATGAATGTGATGATCAATCGATACGTTACTTGTAATCTTCAGGTAAGTCGATGACTCGGTTTCAACATTAAGATCAACAGTTTTCCCATTTCCATTGCTTAGTTTAATCAGCTGTTGATCACCATTCACAGTTGGTTGTTCCTATAAGTTTTAATATCTTCATAGAATAGACATTATCCATCTGGATACAGAGCCATCATCATCACTATATTGGCCAAGAGACGTCCAATACTGGCGATAGGTCTACCTCAAGACCTACCTATTTAATAATATACTAGCTTACCCGGCAAACGTTGTTTAGCAATTAAAAAAAAAAGTGTGGCACTCGGGGACTACCGCGGTAAAGCTATTGCATAGCATTTTTTATCAACTTATGCAATTATAATTATTTATTTATTTTTTATTTATGCAGTATATATAATATTGTGAATGAAAAATACTAAACTATTTAATTAGTACCAACATCGTCGCTAGATGGCGTTGATCACTTGTTTTAAGTAGCGATATGGTTTCGTTACACAGCATACTATAAAAGCTTTAAACTATTCCTAATAAATGTCTTCGTCATTGAACGGGTTGTTTTATTCACAGTTTTTTTTTTCTTTGGACATGTATAGGTACTTACGGGGCACACATGCGGTGAGTGTGGCAGTATAAAGATATGATAGGTACCTATACACCTATACACTTTCTCAAACCCAGACAGATTCGTCGATTCGTCGTTCGGAGCAGCTCGTCTCGATCCGTGCGAGCTTCGGGTGTTAGGTTTTTCGTTACGGAATTTCTTGATTCGGTTGCCGCGCTAAAAGCCGCTGTTTTTAAGCTATGCAATAGCAAAATATTAGAGGTGGGTCACTCTTATTAGTCCGGGCTCCCCGGAACCAATTTTACAAGTTATTACTATCTAGCAAATTTTTCGTGAGTGGCTTCATTTTGATGAGAGATCCACTTTTCACCTTTCAAATATTTTTCCCGTGGGTATCGTAAGAGTCGGCTAAGGGAGCAAACTACCAGGACAACAGCACTGCGAAGAGATGGAATATTTGACACAAACCCTATACCAACCCGTCTGGTCAGCGTGGTGTAGTAGACCAGAACCTCCTTGCTATAGCAAGGCAAATAATAATAAAAAGCAAATAAACGAATGGACAAAGTATGCTTTGTCCATTCGTTTATTTGCTTTTTGACAGCTCACGCCTATAAATTACCGCTTTTTTTTTTCGGAATAATGTACTACAGTAATGTCGTACTTTATTGACGGTGACGGTACTTTAGTGAAGTGGCCTGTACATAACAAACAACCACAGACTATAAAACAGTCCTCAAATACGATAAATCGATTATATGATGAAAATAATTTAATAAAATAAATAAATATATTAAATAAATAAATATTTCGGACATCTAACACACATCGCCATCTAGTCCCATGCTAAGCAGAGCTTGTGTTATGGGTACTAGACAACTGATACAAATACATATATACTTTTTTTTTTGTAAATACATACATATTATACATAGAAAACACCCAAACTCCGAAACAAATATTCGTAGATCATACAAACATTTGGTCCGACCCAGGAATCGAACCCAAGACCTCATGATCAGCAGTCGCACACGTCAACCGCTAGACCAACGAGTCAAATTCAAAGAATTTGAATTTGACTCATGTAAGTGATTTTTCTGTAAATTTAATAAAAAAAGGAAATAAAAATAGTATCTATCACTCCAAGATTGATTATTTGCAAGGAATTAATTCCACGATCAAACCAAGAGTAAAGAACAATAACTCTGTTCATTCATCTAATTTACTGATTTATTATTAAATTTTTGTTTATTTCTTACGTAATATAATAAACTAATAAAGGATAAAATAATATTTAAACTAAAAATATTTAATTAAATCGATTGAAAGTTCTTGATAAATAAAATCGCTTTTCATTTCAAATCGAATCGGTAATGTGTGAGTCACTAATTTCGAAATTTCTTGAACTGTCAAAAAGAAAATAAACGAATGGACAGAGTATAATAAGAGGCTCATATCCAGCAGTAGACTATTAAAAGCCTGCCTCGTTGGTGTAGCTAGTTGAAGTATGCGACTGCCGTTCAAGAGGTCTCGGGTTCAAATCCCGGGTCGGACTGAGGAGTTATTGAGTTTTTTTGATTATATAAATACTTAATAACAACTCGGAGTTTGGAAGTTCGGGTCTGAGCCCCCTTGCCTCGGAGAGCACGTAAAGCTGTCGGACCTGCGCCTGATCTCTCCTCGATCGTGTCGGTTAACCGTCCTATCGGATTATGAGAGAGAGGGAACAGAGAGTGCACCTGTGTTTGCGCACACTAGTGTCCTATAATATGTCCTGCGTAATTGGCTGGTCTCCGTTGAGACTGGCTGCCGTGGCCGTAATCGGCTAGAACATCATTAAAAGCCTACCAAAATGACTCTACTGTGCCTGATGGAAAGCATGAGCAGAATCAAAGAGTGGTGGTCACCATACTCATGGCGAATGCAGACAATGCAACAACGCAACATGGTGACCCACACTATGGTGGTCTATTGAGATATTTCTGCATCATTGGGTCTCCAATTCGAATATCTTTTATAGTACTTACCACGGTTTGTTTCTCCGATACCTTCCCTGCAGGAACAGTTTCTAAGGGTTTATTGCCCACAAATATTCTCTGATTACGATTATCATTAGCTTCTGCGTGGCCAGCATATTTGACAATTACATCATTCGTTTCATTATCACCAGCGGCTTTGATCACAAGTGTTGGTAGAAGAACTGGCACCAGTAGTAGCATTTGGTAATACATTGTATGTTCTTTTTATATGGTTTTTATTATCGCTGTGAAACAGATTGGAATATAGACCTAAGTTAATTTAGTGGATTTTTTTTTATGAAATAGGCGTGCAAACGAGCATACATACTTATCGTATGATGGTAAACGATTTCCGCCGCCCATGGACATATTATTATGCAACACCAGAGGCGTCACAAGTGCGTTGCCGGCCTTTGGGGGGATGGGGGGAGATAAGGGAGGGGGGTTGAGGTACGGGCCTTTTTTTTTTTTGTTTAAAGTGTGGAAATCCCCTCGGACCGTCACCCCACCGGGGCTTGCGGCGGGGCGGTGTGTCGGACTCGAACCGACTAAAACCACACGGTGTGCCACTCTGCGCCTGTGAAGGGAGGAATCCGGGAACTGCAGTTGTTAACACGTCCGGACCCCTCCCAGCGCTTGCCCGCACAAAAGCAGGCACCGTCAGCTGTTAACCTCTCATTTTAGGCAACGTACGGCACACACGTAACGTCGCCTCCTCGCCGCCGCCCATGGACACCCGCAATGCCAGAGGCGTCACAAGTGCGTTGCCGGCCTTTGGGGGATGAGGGGAAGGGTTGAGGTACGGGCCTCCGGTATCCTCACTCACTCGATGAAACACAGCGCAAACACTATTTCACATCGGTTTTCTGTGAGGCCGTGGTATCACTCCGGTCGAGCCGGCCCATTCATGCCGAAGTGTGGCTTTCACACGGATATTGGGTTGCTAGGATGACTGTATTGATTCCCTAGCGGTTTAAGCACTTTCTACTGTGCTGAGGGTTGTAGGTCCAAACAAGACATGGGACTGATTTTTTAGGGTTCCGTGCCAAAGGCAAAAAACGGAACCCTTATAGATTCGTCATGTCTGTCTGTCCGTCTGTCTATCTGTCTGTGCGTCCGTATGTCACAGCCACTTTTTTCCGAAACTATATGAACTATAATGTTGAAACTTGGTAAGTAGATCTATTCTATGAACCGCATTAAGATTTTCACACAAAAATATAACAAAAACAATAAATTTTGGGGTTCCCATACTTAAATCTGAAACGTAAAAAAATTTTTTTCATCAAACCCATACGTTTGGGGTATCTATGGATAGGTCTTCAAAAATGATATTGAGGTTACTACCATATTTTTTTTCTAAACTGAATAGTTTGCGCGAGAGTCACTTCCAAGGTAAAATGTGTGTGTGTGTCCCCTGTAACTTCTAAAATAAGAGAACGATAAAACTAAAAAAAATATATGATGTACATTACCATGCAAACTTCCACCGAAAATTGGTTTGAACGAAATCTAGTAAGTAGTTTTTTTTTAATACGTCATAAATCGTAAACTGCATTTTACCTTTCATTCAATCAACACAAATATAAAAATAAAAATTATATTATGTTACTTGCTGCTGCGGAATCCTTCATAGGCGAGTCCGACTCACACTTGGCCGCGTTTTTTTATATATGAGCCTGCCAAAATGACTCTACTCTGCCTGATGGAAAGCATAAGCAGAATCCACGAGTGGTGGCCACCATACTCATTGCGAATGCAACAATGCAGCGTGGTGACCCACACTATGGCGGCCTAGTGATGCTGCTGCATCTTTTAGTCTAGTCAACAAGTATGGAACTTGTTGACTAGACTATTTGGGCCTCCGGTCTCGCACTCACCAACGAAACACGACAGCACGAACGTGGTCATTTTACGTAGATTTTCTGTGCGAGGGTAGTACCGCCCCGGTCGAGCCGGCCCATTCGTGCTGAAATCAGCGTGGCTCTACTACCTCTAAAAATACTTCTACATCTTTGATGTTTTTTCATTTCATGTATATTTGTAAAGTTCCTCGAGACGTAGAACTTATTCCAAGTGCTCGTGTTATCTTATAAAAGAAAGAACAATATACACATACTTACCTACATATTTATAAACTAGTTGTTGCCCGTGGCTCCGCCCGCGTATATGTCGGTTTTCACGGCAAAAAGTAGCCTATGTGTTATTCTGATGTATAAGCTATATTACTGTAAAGTTTCATCCTAATCCGTTCAGTAGTTTTTGCGTGAAAGAGTAACAAACATCCATCCATCCATACTTACAAACTTTCGCGTTTATAATATTAGTATAGATTGTAATTTAATTGTAGTAATGGATGATTATTTTTAACCGACTTCAAAAAAGGAGGAGGTTTCTCAATTCGACTAGTAACTACTATTACATTTGGCTTGGCGCCGACTTCAAACAGATTCTAGGTACCTAGCACACATAATAATACTACTATTTAAATGAATAAAGAATTAGGTATAGACAGGAATTGGCACATAGCAATTTATGAAGAGCCAGTTTATTTTACGCTTTTTAGTATTTTTGGCAGGGAGTTTTCGTTGTATGGTTTTTGGAAGTCGGTTTTTTTTTGTAAAAAGCTTTTTATTTTGTGTTTCTAACTTGTGAAAATGACGCATTTCCACACAACCATCCATTGCTTATTTTACCGAAATTTCAATAAAAAAAAATTTGTAAAACGTTTACAACAAAAAAGCATTAGTTGTCAAAAGTTTGAGTTTGTAGCCCCCGCGGTTTAGGTTCTGCGTAGATGAATCAGCCAATCAGGGCGAGTCATTTTCGAATATCAATCTAGCCAGCATGGTACGGCATAGGTATAGTAGGTGGTACAAAACCTCCTTTCTGGTGGACTGTTCAAAGCTGTTGATAATGAAGATGAAGAAATTGTCATCCCGTCGTAAGAGCCGACTGAGGAAACAAACTACCAGGACAACAGCACTGCGAAGAGAAGGAACACTTGACACAAACATTATACCAACCCGTCTGGTCGGCGTGGTTTAGTGAGACAAAACCTCCTTGCTAAGGAGAGGTCTATGTTTTATAAATTAATGTAAAAATCCATAATACATCTCTATGATAATATTAAAGATTATTACTCAGTCTTTCTGTCTGTCCCTTAAACTTACACAGCTGAATCACTGCACTGATTTCAATAAAATTTGGCATGGAGATACTTTGATTTTTAAGAAAAGACACAGGCAACTATTTACAGCTCTAACCGATACACAAGCGAACTGAGCCGCGGGCAAAAGCTGGTATAACAAGTAGAATTTAACAAAAAAAGCAATCGCCTTCTAGGTTTGACTCGATTTTTCATGGATGCTGTTATCAAATCTTAGCGTCCTTATCATGGTAACACCACTTTGGTATATCTCTTTTCCATTAAAAAATTATCATCCAAATCGGTTCATAAACGACGAAGTTATTACGCGAACACACATATAAATGTATGCAATATATACGGTCGAATTGAGAACCTCCTCCTTTTTTTAAGTCGGTTAAAATTAAATAGACTTACTTTGTAAGAAATGTAATAAAAATTATATTTCCTTGTCTCTATACACACGAGTAGTTTCACACAAAACTTCATAGAAATCGTTTCTTTTTCGTTTATCAACATTGTTTGTCGGAAATTGTAAACAACCCTTTGTTTCACGCAGGTGCATTTTAACTTCATATATCGTAAAAACTGGATTTAAAACTTCCTAGGTAGTACAGTCACGCTGATTTCAGCACGAACGGGCCGGCTCAACCGGGGTGGTACCCTCGCACGGAAAATCAACGTAAAATGACAGCGTTCGTGCTGTCGTGTTGCGTTGGTGAGTGCGAGACCGGAGGCCCAATGATGCAGAAGCATCACTAGCATGTCATGGTGTGGGTCACGATGCTACATTGTCTGCATTCGCAGTGAGTATAGTGAGCACCACTCTTGGATTCTGCTTATGCTTTCCATCAGGCAGAGTAGAGTCATTTTGGCAGGGTCAAACATTAAAAAAAAAGTCACAAGTCACTAGCTGTGGCCTGTTATGCTTCGCTATAGCATATTTTGGTTGTATTTTTTACATATTTTAGCTGCTTAAATGACTCTACTCAAAGTACTCAGTCTGATAGAAAACACGAGTACAATCCAAAAGGTCACTCACTGTGAATGCGGACAATGCAGTATGGTGACCCACACTATGGCAGCCTAAACAGTTGAGTACCGAACCAAAAATATGACCACCTAGGAAAAATTTCAATGAAATAATAACTTAATAATAATATTTAATAAATAATTTCGAACATCTAACACACAACGCCATCTAGTCCCAAGCTAAGCAGAGCTTGTGTTATGGGTACTAGACTACTGATACAAAAATATATATACTTTTTTTTGTAAATACATACATATTATACATAGTAATAGTAGTAATAAATTCGTTATTCATGTAACTGACAAGCGATAAATCCCTGTCATCTAGTTTATATTATGTACTTCTCCCTCATAGTGATTCAGTTACGAATTTTTAATTTACTTATGTATAAATTTAACTAAGAAGCTGTAGCAGCTTTCTCGAATGAATTTTCCTACTGTTATTTCCATTGCTTACAGCGCCATCTCTTATATTACCATTGTACTACGTAGTAAACTTAAAATTCAAAAGCTAAAGCGCTGTCCTCAGTTCTTGTAAATTCACATAGATGGCAGTAGTATATCAAGTAAATTTTTCAAGTGATATGAATTAAAGTTTGGTAATATTCTTTCAATAATAATCAATTATTTAACAGTTCTCTTTTATGAGAGAAATTATGTAATAAAATTGTAAATTAATAAGCAATAACTTCACGCAACTTAAACACGACTGTCTGAATTATTATTTTTACGGGAATTAACGCGATCACTTATTTCAAGGCCTGTGACCACGGCCAGTGCAACCTGGTCGAAACGTCAGGCAAAACAGAGGTATGTAATACCTTGAAATAAGTGATCGCGTTAATTCCCGTAAAAATAATAATCATTACATCATGGAACGCGAAAGTTTAAAAGTTAGTACGATCGTCTGAACCCAAACTAGATACGTCTAGTATAGTGTATTATCTATGCTAGATACAGCTTGTACTGAGTTGTACTATGGTAACTAGACTGCTGATATACATATATCTATACTAATATTATAAACGTGAAGGTTTGTAAGTATGAATGGATGGATGTTTGTTACTCTTTCACGCAAAAACTACAGAACGTATTAGGATGAAACTTTATAGTGCTATAGCTTATACATCAGAATAACACATAGGCTACCATTTGCCGCGATAACCGACATATACGCGGGCGGAGCCGTGGGCAACAACTAGTATATTACTTAATACATAAATATTCCTCTCCTCTTTATGAGAGTTACATTACACTTTCAGAAAGTTATTACTTCTCATGTAGAACCAAATTTCATGTAGGTAATTTAGCTTTCCATTAATTTCCTCGCACGGTGTGATTTTGCGTGTCCTTCAAATATCAACACACACTCACACACGAACAAACACAGTGTTTACGTGTGTGTATCACACTCATCATCTTCCTAGCCTAGCATTATTCCCAAGATTATTTGGGGTCGGCTCCTAATTCAATCGGTTTTACTTGAATATTAGTTTTTCCACGGACCGACTGGCATCAAACCTTCGCAACCCTGAACTGAATTCGAAGGTTCAACTACTTGTATATTTGAGGGCACTGACTTCCCAGTAACAATTGTCATAGGTGTTCATGACAACCGTGACCGACGGCTTAAAGTGTTTTTTTTTAAGACAACTCCCGCACTAGGAATAAATCCTGTGTCGCGGGGGACTTAACAAACATACATGAAACGGACACAAAGAACACCCAGACTCAGAACAGTAATTTGTGGATCGCACAAAGTGTTGTCCTACGTGGGATTTGAACCCACGACATTTGGCGAAGTAGGAAACGGCGTGGTGACCGTTAAATCACTAGGCCAAACGTGCAGACAAAAGGTACGGGTAGGAAACACCGCCATCGTCCATACTCCGGGCTGCTATTAAGAATTCCTTGTTAGTAAAACCCAACATCAGTCCGACCCCGAATCGAACCCGAGACCTCCAGCACAGTAGTCGCATACACAGCCACTGCGCCACCTAGGCAGTCAATTCAAACCAATTTAACCAAGATGAATCTACCCTTACGGCATGGGCTCATCCTTTCTTAATTTAAGACGACAGCAAATTGTGTGCCTCCAGATATGAGGACGGAAAAATTGTGTTTTTAAGGAAAATTACTAAGCATGTGTATATGCGGTAGACATTTCCTGAAACCTTGATTAGAACAAGCGATGCTGCGTGCTTTAGTTACACATACGTATATAGATAGTCTAACTATTGTCTACAGATTCACTCGTTTTGTTTAATTTTATATTAAGGTTGGTAATTATTATTATTTTTTTTTTTTTAAGTTTTGGCTGCGCCAAAATGACTCTGCTCTGCCTGATGGAAAGCACGAGCAGATTCTAAAAGTGGTGATCACCATCCTCAATGCGAATAAGGACATTGCAGCATGGTGACCTACACTATGGCCGCCTAATTCATCGTAATTAACATTTTTTTTAATTTCTATTACAAATTTTTATCAAATAAGAAAGTATTTACATCTTTTAGGGTACCTACTTACTAAAGAAACCTATATACATAACCATAATTCAAAACAATAACAATATTTACATACCGACTTCAAACAGATTCTAGGTACCTAGCACACATTATAATACTACTATTTAAATGAATAAAGAATTAGGTATAGACAAGAATTGGCAGATAGCAGTTTATGAAGAGCCAGTTTATTTTACGCTTTTTAGTGTTTTTTGGCAGAGAGTTTTTGTTGGATGTTTTTTGGACGTCGGTTTTTTTTTATAAAAAGTTTTTATTTTTTAGTTTTTAGTGCAAACAATCGTAGGTAAGTAGTAAGTTGAACTATTTCATAAAATTTCTGTTGATGCAAATAACTTTAGTGGTTTAAATGTCAATCCCTATTTCACCCCTTAGGTATAGACTATCCAGAAACGCTACGTAATACGTTAATACTCATTTTTATCAGTAGCCCAAAAATAAAGTTTCACGTTCCTTAATTAAAGAAATACGAACTTTTATAAATTATTACGACCCCTATTTCACCCTCTTAGGGGTAGATTATCCAGAAATGCTTAAAGACATTTTTACTCATTTTTAATCAGTAGCCTAAAGATAACGTTTCATGTTTCTAACTTAAAAAATTACGGACTTTCGTACAAATTTTCAACCCCTATTTCACCCCCTTAGGAGTAGAAATTCCAAAATTCCTTCCTTAGTGGGTGTCTACTCAATAAAACGATCCATACAAATAACTGAAAGATACAAATTAAGGTCTATACGTTCGTGTAATATTAAAATCATCCTCTAATCCCCAACTGTTGAAGAGTTTAACCTTCTATCATCAGCTCACCTAAATAACTTGAAAGTAACTCGTAAAGTCGACTAAAGGTAACATACATAAATATGATATTTAAAGATTTATCCTCCAACTCCTAACCCTTAAGGAGTTGTACCTTACATCAGCAGCTCATCATCATACATTGATGACTACCAGATGCAAATACCGGTGTAACTTAAGAAAATATTCGAAAAACATAGTATGTGCCTGAAAAAAATGAGGGTTTCCCTCGATTTCCCTGGGATCCCATCATCGGATCCTGATATGGTGGCAATGGGACCACCTCGGGAGCATACCCTTTCGAATACAAAAAAAAAATTCAAAATCGGTCCACAATTGTCGGAGTAATCGGTGAACAGCCATAAAAAAAATACAGTGGAACATAGAACCTCCTCCTTTTTGGAAGTAGGTCAAAAAGACAGCAAACGCGCTGTCGTGTTTTGTTGGTGAGTGTGAGACCGGAGGCCCAATGATGCAGAAGCATCTCTATAAGCCGCCATAGCGTGGATCACTATGCTGCATTGTTTCTTTATCTGCATTCACCGTGACTATGGTGATCACTACTCTTGGATTCTGCTTATGCTTTCCATCAGGCAGAGTAGAGTCACTTTGGCAGGTTCACCCATAAAAAAGAAACTCAAAAGGCGACAACTAAGTAACTTCAGGTGACCATCATAGGCGTCGGTGGTAACTTATCATGAGGTATACCTCGTTTCCCCCTTAAACCCTGAAAAAAATATGTTAGTAATTTTAATACATACAATATAATATTTTAATAAATATTTCAACAACAGTCTTTGTAGTAACTGTATTTGCAGAGTATGTAGCCTTCGGGCGGTAATCGTGTCCGTTGTGCAACGAGAATGTTACAGAAATAGATTGTCGTGCCGTTACATTAAGACAGTTTCGGTGTATTATCTATGGTTTCGAATGACGTACGGGTTTTTTGTTTTATTGGTTACGATGATGACTATGCTACTGTGATCTGTTTATTGACATTCATTTTGTGCGTAATTCTTCTTATTTTTCCTTTTTTAACCGACTTCCAATAGGAGGAGGTTCTCAATTTCATCAGTATGTTTTTTTTATGTACACTGTAACCATTGGTACCTACTATTCATTTGGCTTGGCACTGACTTCAAACCTAAGAATAGATTGCACATACAAATTAAGTTATTTTATACTTTTTAGTTTTTGAAGTCGGTTTTTTTAATTGTAAAATACACAGCTCAAATACTAGGAATATTATAGTGTCACAAACAATTCGTGGGTCCCACAAAGTGTTGTCCCGTGTGGGGCACCCACAACACTAAGCAGAGTACAAAACGTCGAGGTAAATGCTTAACCACTACGAAATTCATGCCGTCAAATTATGATTACTAAGCTTATATTTTCTGAGAGCATGCTTCTTCGTCCTTTCTTCAAGGCTAGTCCAGTTAGGAACGGTCGAACTCATTTGCTCAAGAACATTAACAACAACTTACATGCAAAAGTCTTCTCATAATCTATTTACAGATAAAGGATTTGAGTATGATTTTATTACCCGACTACGGCAAAGCCAAAGGAGGGTTATGATTTTGACAGTCTATGTATGTATGTATGAAATGAAATGAAATGAAATGAAATGAAATGAAATGAAATGAAATCATTTATTCTGCAATTAGGTTACATGAACACTTTTGCAAGTTAAACTTTTTTTGAGCAGATGAGTTCGGCCTTTCCTAACTGGACTAGCCCTGAGAAGAAAGGACGAAACAAACTCAGGGATCACCGTCTCTTTTAAAGTCCAGACAATATGCAAAAGACATTATTTCAATAAAATAAATGCGATAATTACAATTTGAGTCACAATTACAATAATCAGTAAAGATAATAATTTTAAAAAAAATGACAACAATAGCAATAATTTAAAATGAATTTGTTTCAAACTATAAATTATCGTCACATCAAAATAAATTTAAACATTAAAAATAAACAGCATGTGCAGAATGGGCAGCTCAATCCCAGGCGGTTTTATCATCAAGATATTCTGCTATGGTGTAATACCCCTTTGCGGATAACTTAGATTTTATGGTATTCTTAAATTTCTTTAATGGCAAATTCCTAATATCAATAGGGAGTTTATTGTAAAAGCGTATACATTGACCCATGAACGAGTTGCCTACTCTGTGGAGACGAGTGACGTGAACACTAAGATTATGTTTGTTTCTGGTATTTACCGAATGAACATCACTGATTTTAGTAAACTTTGATATATTTTTTTGAACATAAACTAAATTTTCGTATATATATTGTGAAGATACAGTCAGAATATTTATCTCTTTAAATTTGGAACGAAGAGAAACTCGAGGGCCTAATTTATAAATGGCTCGTACGGCGCGTTTTTGTAAAACAAATATGGCATTAATATCTGCACAGTTACCCCAGAGTAAGATACCGTAACTCATTATGCTATGAAAGTAACTGAAGTAAACTATTCTAGCTGTATCAACATCAGTTAAATGTCGAATCTTTTTTACAGCAAAAGCCGCTGAGCTTAGCCTACCGGATAGTTTTTCTATTTGGGGACCCCATTGTAACTTAGCGTCAATAATAATACCTAAAAATACAGTTGATTCTACAGGATCTAACTCTAGTCCATTCAATCGAACATTGGTTGTAACATGCCTAACGTTTGGTGTAGAGAATTTAATGAATTTAGTTTTCTTCTCATTAAGGAGAAGGTTATTTGTATTAAACCAATGTACCACTTTCAAGAGTGCACTGTTGACTTCAGTAAAACTGTCAAGTTGGCGCCTAACTTTAAAAATTAACGATGTGTCATCCGCGAACAATACAATCTCATGATTGTCACTTACATAATAAGCTAAATCATTTATATATATGAGAAACAGAAATGGCCCTAGAATAGAACCCTGTGGGACGCCCATTGTTACCGGGGATCCCGAAGATGTTTTACCATTAATATCAACTTTTTGAACTCGCTTAGTCAAATACGACGTTAGAATATTTAGAGCATTATTCATTATTCCGTAGTGCTGTAGCTTCCTGATGAGTGTGGGATGATGGACACAATCGAAAGCCTTAGACAAGTCACAGAAAATACCAAACGCATCCTGTGAATCCTCCCAGGCGCCATATATGTGTTTAAGCAATTCCACGCCCGCGTCCGTAGTTGAACGACCTTTAGTAAAACCAAATTGCTTTTGATGAAGCAAGTTGTGCTTAATAAAATGTTGTAACATTTGGTTTAAAATTAATTTTTCAAAAATTTTACTTAATGTTGGAAGTATTGAGATAGGTCGGAAGTTAGATGGATCTGAACTACTACCAGATTTGAACAATGGAATCACTTTACTTTGTTTCATTAGATCAGGAAACACACCAGATGCGATACAAGAATTGAAAACAGTTGCTAAATATGGAGCTATCATATCAATTATTGCAGATATAGTATGTACTGAATGTCCCCATAAATCAGTTGTTTTCTTTACATTTATACTTTTAAAAGCCTTGATAACATCATTTATACTAACGGCTGAAAATTCAAAACCCGTATCACACCGGTTTACACTATTTTCTAATAAAAAACAAGCAGAGGAAGAGGATGACGAAAGAGTTTTGGTTGTTCGAATAGGAATGTTGGTAAAAAAATGTTCAAACTCAGTCGCAACCTCCACATCCGCTTTTATATCTACATTTTTAATTTTTAAATGGAAGTCACGATTTCGTACAGTGGACCTTCCGGTTTCGGCGTTTATAATCTCCCATGTGGTTTTTATTTTATTGCCAGATGATTTTATTTTATTTTTTAAATATAGGGATTTAGCAGCATAACAGGTGCGTTTAAACGTCTTTGAATAATTTTTTACATATTCTACAAAATCTAAGTTATGATTATATGTTTTTTCATAATACAACTCATATAGCCGTTGTCGACTTTTATAGATACCTACAGTGGCCCAGTCACTGAATACTACACGATCACTAATCGTTAGTGTTTTTGATGTAAAAGTTAATTTAAATTCATTATTAATCATATTAAATAGTAAAGCGAAAGCTTGATTAGGGTCACTATCATAGGCCAATCTTAACAACTTATCCGCCATATTATTCCTGAACAGGCTCATGCGGCTCTCCGTAATCGGAACGTAACTAATACGCTTCCTTTGAACCTCTTGTTTTGTTCGAGTAAAAGTAACGAACTGCCCGCAATGATCTGAATCTAGCTCACTTACAATACACCTATTAATTGGTTTCACATTTGTAAAAATATTATCAATACAAGTGGCACTACTGGCTGTAATACGTGTGGGTTCAAAGAAAACGTTATATAGATTATATGACTTCAATAAGGTTAAAAACTTTACAGTTATATTTGACTTTTCGAGAATATTTATATTAAAGTCACCACAGACAACAACCGTCTTATTACATTGTGTAGCCCTAAATAATGCATCTTCAAGGATTTTATCAAATATATCATACAAACTACATGGGGGCCTGTACACACTCATTACAATGAACCGCTCAAATTCTACACAAGCTATTTCTATGGTTCGCTCAACAGACAGACTGACAATATCTGATCGTTCCTTTACTTTAATACTCTTTTTTGTGATTATTAATGAGCCACCACGTATAATGTTGGTTCTGTTGTACGAGCTAGTAACCTGGTGATTACTGAAATTAAACAAGAATTGATGACTACTAAGCCAATGTTCTGTTAAACATAAAATATCAATATTATTACAGTTAAGATATAGCTCTAATTCTAATTCTTTACTCATCAATCCTTGAATGTTCTGATGTACCAGGTTCAAACAATTTTTGGTACTGTTCATACAGTTTTTATGAAAAGTTTCTGAGGATACAGTGTTGCTAGAGGTACACTCTATTGTCGTAATCTTTGGTTTAAATGACTAGAAATAGATTGAGGGTTATGTACACTATAACTACTATCTCTCTGATCAATAGAAGCAGATGTCGAAGTCAAGACTATATTACTACTACAACTAGTATTATTCTGCTCAATAGGAGCAGATGTCAAAGGCAAAAATATACTACTATAACTAGTATTGTTCTGCTCAATAGAAGCAGAAGTCACAGCCAACGTATTGGCTAATTTAAAAATAAAATATGATAGCGAAGAAGCTATCTGTCGTCTAAAATATCCAGAAAGATAATAATTATCTTTTGTCATAAAATAATTACTATTAATTACAGCATTTGTGTCAATAAATTCAAATTTATCATTATAATATGTCATTGTTTGTAATTTAATATTGTATTTAAATCTAATATTATTTTCCGTCTGTGGCAAGCCCTTACAGTAAGGAAAGGCAAACAAAATTATTTTTTTTACATTTAAATAAGAAAGTTTTTCAAAGAAAAATTTAAGTTTGTTTATGTTTGCATTTCCCCTTCTCCCAATAACAATAATTAATGTAGTATTTGTATTATAACAATTTTGTTTTTCTATTACTTTAGATAATATTTGAGAGTAGTTCGCATTAGGACTACAGTAGTTTGTCACTGGTGGCCCCAAAGTTTCACACAAAACATGGCCCATGTTTTTACCAATTTCATCGCTAAACATGACTATATTACTATTGCTACAGTATTGATGTTGAATATTTTTATTGCTATTCTGTATACTAATTACATTATTGTTATTTGTTGTCAGTATACTGGGATCACATGTTACAGGCAAACTTTCCAAAGAACTAGTAGTTTCATTGTGGTTATCAGAAAACAATGAATCATTCCTACAATTGCATGAATTAACTAATTTACCTATTGCCATAACTTGTTCCCTACTTTGTTTTTGAGAAATCTCATATTTACTACTGATAGTTCTCAGTTGCTCTTCAAGTTTGTCTATTTCTGTTTGAAGAGCCCGTGTGTCATCAAAATATTGTGAAGACATGTTATCTATCTCTATGGAGTACATATTAACCTGATCAATTAATTGCAGCCTCTGCTTATTTAATGCTACACTATCTATGAAGAACTTATGTTTATGAATAAGCTTTTTTGTTTTTGTAATAAATTTCTTAACACGAAGGTACTTTTTCAATTTATTTTTGCTACATTTGATAACTTTTTGAGTACGATTAACTCTGAAGGAGTCGTTGTCATTTGTAAGATCTATAATGAGAGCTGAATTATGGTTCTCAACCACCAATGGTGAATTGGGAGCGACCAGCTCCTCGTACAGACTCTGATTTGATGCAGCTACTATCCTGTCCTTGAAGTCTTCAAATGATGTTATCGTGCTGTGTGCTTCATGGAGTTGTCGTTCTAAAACCCTGATGCGTTTCAGAGCTTGCTCGTACTCATCCCTGCATGTGTCGAATGAGTCAACGAGGAGCTGTAGTCTATCCCGAGCATTGGTAATCTCAACATTTTGTAAATGCAATGAAGACAGCTGAAGTCTAAGATTATCGTTTTCATGCAAAGTATCTAAGAGTGTTTGTTCACTGTCGTTTCTTTCTTTCATCAGCTGATCACACCTCTCCTTAGTAACTTTTAATTCTTTTAACGTCATTTGGAGTTTAGCCTCCTCCTGACGTGCCAATGCTTTGCGAGTTTGAATCATTTTGTATTGTTTTATATGAATTTAATAATAATTTATTAGTTTAAAACTAGAAGAGCTGTCATCAACTACTTAATGGGAGGTAGTTTATACAGTATAAAGGTTTTATGACTATTGATATTTCTGCAAAACTATACTTGAACTGTAACTGAATAAAGTACCTATGTTTTTAAGAAAGAAAAGATAATAAATACCTTGAAAGTGGTGACAATAAATTCACAGTGATCACTATAAACACACACTTTAGTAGTACCTACCCGTAAACTTATAATTACACTTAGGTATTATACTCTTAATAACTATGAAATTTACAATTATTCCTATAATTACTAGATTGTTTAGTGTGAAATTGGTTATTCGATGATATATTTAAGCAAATAAATATGTTTTTTAAATAAAAAATATTGGACCGAATTCTAAAGCTGTTGACAGCTTGGGGTTGCCACAGAGAAAAGTTGTGTATGTTCATTTGTTCCCTCATAGCTCCTTAACTACTTATTAGAACTAGACAAATGAGGGATCGTTAGAAGCGTCTTGATTGTCCGCTGGTTATAGGCTATATGACGCGTCACGGAATCTAGTGTGGCGCCCTCTAGACGACATAAAGTACTGTATTAAAAAATAAATTTGAGATAAATATGCCGTGTTTAGTATCATTGGAAAGGGCGTTACTTGTACATTTCAAATACATAAATATTATATATTACTAACGGTACCAAAATATTTTAAATAAAAAAAGTAAAAACTAAAACCGACAAATAACGACGCTGAAAAAGTATAAAACAAGTTACAAAAGCCGTAGTCACACGTTGTTAAAGTATTATGGTGCGTTTCTATGTACCGTGTGACTACTGCTTTTTTTTTCGTTTGAGTTCTGATGTTTAATTCTTACACAGGCCAAACAGCATATAAAATAGATCGAATTGTAAAGTAATTAATTCCATTATTTTGTCTAAATATAAATCATCATACACTCTCGATTTTCACCCGAGTAGACAGAGGCGCAAAGTCCCACGTTTTGCTATCTATAATTTTGGCATAAATTACGTAATAGGGGCAAGCCAGTTCAATAACGAACTAGACACAGACAAGCGATCGTACTCATCACAGTATTTATTCTAGGCGGTGGTCGTATCCATGAGCTCTGGGTTCGCATTCATGACCACCGACAACTAAAACATTATCCCAGTCAATATATCACTATCACTACATCACTACATATTATAAAACAAAGTCCACCACCGCGTCTGTCTGTCCGCGATAAACTGAAAAGCTACTGCACCGATTTTCTTGCGGTTTCTACCAATAGCAATAATTCCCGAGGATGGTTTTCGTTTGTAGTTTGTTAAATTTTCGAGTAAATTGGCGAGTATTCAAATAAAACCGTTCAATAGTTTCTGCGTGAAGGGTAACAAATATCTATAAATCATCATAAACTTTCACATTAAAATATTAGTAGAAAGGAGGAAACTTTACAGTAATATAGCTTATACATCAGAATAACACGTAGGATACTATTTGCCGCGATAACCGATATAAACGCGGGCGGAGCCGCCGGCAACAGCTAGTATTTAAATATACAGCTATATTTTATAGAAGACGAAATTCTTTAAAATCGTCCGATATTTCTACCGTCATTATAAAAAAAAATGTGTAACAATGGATACAAACCTGATTCCTCTCAGTGCCTTCCTCTAATTAGGATTTGTACGCCCGAGGCCGACCACCTACAAACCATTTTACCTAACCGCTTATATTATTTTAGTAGTATATACTGAAATAATAGAGATAATAATGGCTGGAGATTCAACGCAGTATTGAACAAAGTAGGTTTTATTTCAAAGAAGATTGGCTAAAGATAATTTATTATTTCGGCGGCCACAAATATATAATCGTATTTCATGAAGAAGTTAATATCTTAATAATTTGCAAGTAGCTTTTGCTGTGGAGGATTTGCAAATAATGGAGTATTTTATACTAAGCTAGCTTGCCCACACAACCTTGTTTGCGTCTCCTATTGCCCATAGCATGATGATATGAAGCGTGAACTAATTTGTTTACCAGAAATATTTTTTGTTTGTTGCGGACTTTATTTTAGAACTTTTAAAGGAGAACGATTCTTTAATACATTATTTTCGCGAAACCGTTTACACAGCGCACCCAATATAAAATCGCGCTATAATATTTGACGAATTTAGATCGATATTTTACACACCTTTGGTACCGTTTACCTGCCAAAGCCACGATCACCCAAACTTCATAATGGTCCATCGTTCTTACCTGTGTTGGGAGCATGCGCTGACAAACTTTTAGCTTTTATCAAATAACGAAGGTCTGGGGTTCACGGGCTCTTGCTCCAATAGAAGCTCTTAAAAGTAATATTTTTCCCCCGTTCTTGCAACATTTTTTAACCGACTTGAAAAAAGGAGGTTCTCAATTCGACCGTATATTTTTTCTTTATGTTTGTTACCTCATAACTTTCGACTGGATGAACCGATTTCGATGATTCTTTTTTTAATTGAAAGCTAGTGCTTCCGGTGTGGTCCCACTTTAATGGTCCAGATTGAAGTAGGTTTTTTTTGAAGTGAAAACTTCTTTAGGCGCGTTGAGAACTTTTTGGGTGAACAGAAATCATGGAAGTCGCGTCATGTCATCGAACGGGTCGTATTTCTGTTGTCTACCTGTTACCAATTCTAATATCGAGCTAAAACGGTAACCACAACTTTCGGTTATAACAAAAAATACTAAAAACAGAATGAAATAAATATATCGTTTTTTCTCGATATTAATAATGGCAACAGCTACCTGTGACTACCTGTGTTTTGAATTACAACTAAGTACATATTTTGACTTTCATCCCCTCTCTCCAGGAAACCGTGCTGAATTTCGGGATAAAAAGTATCCTCTGTCCTACCTCGTAGTATGAACTCAAATCATGCCAAGTTTCATTTGAATCTATTCAGTAGTTTCGGCGTGATGTGCGGCCAAGATACAGACAGACAGACAGAAATAAAAAATACAGTTTTGGCTTCAGTATCGATTATAGAGAGCCCTCCAAAAAACATTTCAAAATATCTTTAATGTACAGAATTGGACCTGTTACATTTTTATTATATGTATATATAGATAAACCCTTGTCTCTCATGAAAACTGAATATTTTTTTTTATTACTTTAGCATTTTATGAGAATATTTTTATTGAATTTGAATACAATATCAAAGATTCTAATTGCTTGGTGATGCATGTTTGAAATAACAGTGGAAAAATTAGTCAGGAGTGTGTCGTACATGCGTAATGTTGGGTTCCTTGGCTTATTTTTCTTATTTAAACTTAGTAATGTTAAGTATTTTTTTTTACTTTGTAAAGAAAAAGGCCAGTAAGTTGGGCGATTATTTTCCTCGATTGCAGAATATGAATTCAAAATGAAGCCAAAAGTAATAATGTTTGTCAGTCTATGTGTGTTTATATGTTCCACCGTAATGGCTCAACTACAGAACCGATTTTAATGAATGAGACTTTAATAGATTCGTAATAATGGACCGGGTGACATAGGCTACATACATTTTATTTATAGTTTACCGTGGGAGAGCCACGCTTCGGCATGAATGGACCGGCTCGACGGGAGTGATACCAACGAGTGAGTGAGGATACCGGAGGCCCATTCCTCATTCCCCAAAAGACCGGCAACGCACTTGTGATGCCTGTGGTGTTGCGGGTGTCCATAAGCGGCGGTTATCGCTTCCCATCAGGCGATACGTCTGCTCGTTTGCCCCCTATTCTATAAAAAAAAGTTTTCCGGCCGTCCGTTTCATATATGTTTATTATCCCCCGTGACACAGAATATGTTCTCAGTGTAAGCTTAAGATATAATCTCGAAACATAATTTTAAAAATAGAACAGGTAGAAATAAAATCTGCAAGGATTCCTAGTACTACGGTACCCCAAAAAAAACCCACGTATAAAATTATCAATGGCATATGTGATTTTAAGCTTTATTGCCATACCATAGAGTATATTTTCGTTTGTTTCAGAAGCCACCTGTAGCTACGATGGTTATACCGTCGGGGCCTCTGTCTATTCCCTCCGCTCAAGTACAAGGTAGGTAGTTTTTAACCGACTTCAAAAAAGGAGGAGGTTCTCAATTCAACTGTCTTTTTTTATGTTTGTTACCTCAGAACTTTCGACTGTGTGAACCGGTTTTGATGATTCTTTTTTATTTTAAAGCTGGTACTTCCTGTGTGGTCCCATTTTAATTTGGTCCAGTTCTTGAAGTCGTTTATTTCCAGCTGTTATTTTTTTAAATATTTTTCTAAATAAATCTTATAAATTTCATGAAAAACTTTTTCGGAAAACATGAGCAGAATCCAAGAGTATCTATCGTAAATATCATAAATGCATTAAATATATGTAAAGCTATGAATTTGAAACAGACATTTCAATTTTATTTATTTGTTTAAGATTTGTTTAGACTATTTCAATAAACGGTATTGAATCTACTACATTTCCGTAACACATTTATAGAAACGAACAAGTAAGTAACACAAGTTATTTCTAAGTAATTTCAGCAAGCTATGGACGAGGGTAGTCGAACGGTTACTGAATATTTGAGCAAGCAATTAACTTAGTTTAGCCATCTGAGTAGTTTGCGAGAGAATACAAACAGAATATCTAAGTAATATTACTTAGTACTTCATTATATTAATAAATACCCTTTGTTGTTAGCCTGATGGCAAGCGATTACCGCCGCCCATGGACACCCGCAACACCAGAGGCATCACAAGTGCATTTCCAGCCTTTGGGGGGTGGGGAGGAGGATGCGGGAGGGGTTGGGGTATAAGCCTCCGGTATCCTCACTCACTCGGTAAAACACAGCGCAAGCGCTGTTTCACACTGGTTTTCTGTGAGGCTGTGGTATCACTCTAGTCGAGCCGACCCATTCATGCCGAAGCGAGGCTATCCACTCACATTTATTTAAAACATTTTTTTTATTATTAACTGATAATAAATTAAGAGGTAGATTAAGAGGATATTAGAAGGCGCTCATAGCCCAGTTGCACTCGGTGATTCGAAACAATCACCGAGGGTAAGCAACGACGGCGCGGTTAGTACCAGGATGGGTGACCGCTGGTGGCATAATACCATGAGCGTCTCCGTGATTCGGAGATCACGTTAAACAGTCGGTCCCGGTTCTTATCATATTATTATGATAACAGTCGTGAAGCTTAGTACGAGGCCCTTGGGCGGCTTAAAAACATCCAACGGCAAGATTACGTAGCCACAACGTTGTCTTGCCTTACGTAGTCCCCAACCCGCACTTGGCCAGCGTGGGAACGTATGGCCTCAACCCTCTCCTGAGAGGAGACCCGAGCCCAGCAATGGGACATTATGGGTTTTTGATGAATAGATTAAGAATACGAAGTGTCACCACCCTTATTCACCCTGTGGGTGTCGTGAGAGCCGACTGAGAGCTTGTCCAGAAGGGGCGAATTCGCCACGATTCTCTCGCACGTATTACGTACGACTGTTGCGCACAGAATGAGCGTACCAACGCGCCAGTATTTGGTACTTGCGTTACCCTCTATAGTTCTGGAGTTCGCGCGTTACCTAGACGCAACAAGGCGTCTCTAGTATCTCGACTCGCGAATCACGAGCGAGTCGAGAGTCTGGCGAAGTGCACGCGATTTACGCGCGTATTTTGTATTCGCGCGATGCTTGTGAACACGAATGTACTGGCGCCTAGTATCTCGCTAACGCGCGAATGAATTCGCGCGAAGTACTTCGCAGCGAATTCGCCCCTTCTGGACAAGGTCTAAGCCGCGAAGCGCGTGTCCTACTTGCAGATGGTTTTTATACTAGCTAGCTACAATACGAACGCGGGTAACACCGCGAAGCTCAGCTAGTATGACAACAAAATAGGTCAACGTAAAAATTATAATGAAAAAAAAACCGATGAAATTGAGAACCTCCTCCTTTTGGAAGTCGGTTAATGAACCAAATCCTAACTTATACACAATAATATAAAGTAGTGTTGCAAGGCACGTTGCACGTTGCGGCTATAGGTTACCATGTTACATTCCTTTGTAGTAATTTGTATTAACTGAATTATGCAAGAGTGAACCAATTACTAAAAACAAAATACCTGGATGACCGAGTTTTTCTCGGTATATTTTTAGTGGTTAATTTTCTAAAAATGCATTCCAGCTAGTTCGATTAATCACCCCCGAAACCCAATGCATATTAATTTTAATGAAAATCGTTGGAGCTGTTTCCGAGATTCAGATTATATATAATATACAAGAATTGCTCGCTAAAAAGAATAGTACCTGGATGACCGAGCCTTGCTCAGTTTTTTTTTTAAATAAGTTTAGTGGCGTTCTTACTTGGTACGCCCTGGTACTGTTTATTCTGCACCTTATTCCAGTATAGTTTAATGTAGTTCGCTCGAGTTGCGATAGATGGCGCTATATTTACATTGATTATATATATATGATTGTTGAAAACACGTCTTAAATGACATTCTCTAAAAATGAATCCGAGCTAGATCGATTTATCTCCCCCGAAACCCCCTGTATACTAAATTTCATGATAATCGTTGAAGCCGTTTCCGATATTCAGATTATATAGATGGATAGATAGAAAACTCTTTATTTGTACATCGTTTTACATATTTACAAGAGAGTACATAAGATGACTAATATATAATGTAATGTACAAAGGGCGGCCTTATTGCTAAAAGCAATCTCTTCCAGGTTACCTTAGGATGGATCAAAATGTATCGGAGAGACAGTAGCAGTTGACGGTGCAATTAACTTTAGAGAATTATTTAAATTGTTGTGAATACAATCGGGCACATATTCATATATCTACCCATACACACATACACATACACATACAATATATATATATATATATACATACATACATACACACGCACATACACACATATAATATACACTAATTTGGTAATTAGTTTGGTAATGAGGGTTCCCTACTCCCACATGCGACACAACTAAATAATTGTTGTCAACTACTCAATCACATCACATGCAAAAACAAAAAACCCTCACATCATACCCTCATTCGTGACTGAATCGGTAATGACGTGACTGACTCAGTTATGACCTATAAAATTATTGAACCATTGTCTTAAAACTATTTATTGTTTTCGCTTTCCTGATACTAATCGGCAATGCATTCCACAAGCGCACAGCTTCAACCGTAAAGGACTGGCCATAGAACTTTGTAGAATGCAGAGGCATCTCCAGTCTCAAATTTTCAGACAACCTTAGACATTTTTCATGTGTCGTTAAGGAACTTGAATCGTTCTTTGACGTAGAGAGGGGCTTTAGATTTAAACAAGATGTTATAAAGGAAAACAAGGTTATGAATATTCCGGCGAGAGCGAATTGGAAGCCACTTGAGCATTTGACGGAATTCAGAGACGTGATCTTAATTTCGTAGTCCAAATACAAATCGTATACAAAGATTTTGTAGTCGGACAAGCCTATCAAGTTGTGCTTCGGTGAGATTCAGTTAGCTGACATCGGCATAGTCGAGAATTGGGAGGAGAAGTGCTTGTGCATATTATATATGTATATATATAATAATTGCTCATTTAGAGGGATTAGATCACATGGCAGCATTCTCTGGAACCACGCCCTGACTATTTTGTTTATTATAACCTATCTCGGAAATAATAAACAACCTGTAAACTATCATGATCAAGTGTATAATTTATCTAATTATATTCTACCTCATGGTCAGAACATGGCTACCAAGCCTCTCATGTAACAAGATTTATATATAATATATAGATTATAGGCAAGTATTAGTATTATATACGTTAAATCAATGAAATATGTTGCAAAACTGGGGACAAATTCTTCCTTTTGTGAGTTCAGAATTGTTTCCCTTTAAAATTTCTAAAAAAAGTTCGCACCAGCATATCTCTTGAGATTGGCTCTCTATAATCGTTTTTATGAAAACCAAATTTGTTCATACTACAAACGAGGTTGCTGGGGTCAGATATTATCTATATATTTTGTTTTATTTGGACAACCAATAACAACATACGCCTCAAAAGCTAAGAGGCACAACAACAGTAAAATACAAGCATTGTAGTTTATACACTACCGTTAGAATACACTACCATTAGGCCACCGAGGTAGCCTAATGGTAGTGTATTCGACTACTGTGCTTGAGGTCTCGGGTTCGATTCTCGGGTCGGACCAAGTGTTTGTATGATCTACAAATATTTGTTTCGGAGTTTGGGTATTTTCTATGTATAAAAAGTATGTATTCACAATAAAAGTATTTATGTATTTATATAAGTTGTCTAGTAACCCATAGCATAAGCTCTGCTTAGCTTGGGATAGATGGCATTGTGTGTTAGATGTAGGAAAAAATATTGGTGCTACCTTAATTACAGGTTGCCACGGAAAGCAAAAATATGTATTATCAAATACTTGGGAGCAAATATATAACTATTCACATCTTACCAAAATAGCCGAAATTTAGCAAACAAATTAATATAACTCAAATATTGTGGTAACATTTACTCAAGTTAAACCAATTCAAACATGCAGATATTGAAACAATAGATTATATTAAATAATACACTTAATAATGCATGGTATTGAAATAAAATAATTAATAATCAAATATGACTGGTTCGCTTTCGCATGTATCGCCGCGGGCGAATCATTTGGGAAATCAGAAGGTACATACTAAGGTCGGGAGTCGGTTCTGTGTGTTTAATTTAAGTTAAAAGAGTGGGGCGAATTTCACATACGATAAAAACTTACCATTTTTTATATATGGCCCTGCCTAACTCTACTCTACCTGATGGAAAGAAAAAGCAGAATCCAAGAGTCGTAATCATCATACTCATTGCGAATGCATACAATGCAACAATACAGCATGGTGACCCACACTATGGCGGCCTAGTGATGCTTCTGCATCATTGGACTTCCAGTTTGGCACTCACCAACAAAAAACGATAGCACAAGTACCGCCCCGGCAGAGCCGGCCCGTTCGTGCTGAAATCAGCGTGACTCTATCTTTTACCAGTACTATAGGCAGTCTGTCATACTGCTTGGTTTAGCAGTTAGCGTATGCTACTGCCTGATTGAAAGTTTACGGGTTTGATTCCCGGGTCGAAAAAAATCATTGTTATTGAATTTTTCTGATTAAAGAAATGCTTACTAACTGCCTGGAGTTTGGAATTTGGCGTTTTAACCCCGTGCCTCGGAGAGCCGTCCGTCCTGCACCGGATCTCTCCTCGCTCATGTCGGATAACCGTCCCATCGAATTGTGAGAGTGAGGGAACAGAAAGTGCACCTGTCTTGTGCACTTTAATATCTCCTGCATAGTTAATTGTTCTCCGTTGAAACTGGCCGCCGTGGATGAAATCAGCTAGGAGTAGGTACACATTTTATATCTCTATGCTTGATTGCTTATCTTGAACCGTAACAAACTAACAAACATGTGTTTATAACATTAGTTAGAATTATCATTATTGTAGTATATTTATTTTATTTTTCCCTTGTATTATTTTTGACAGCCATTTTAAATTGACACAACAATTACTCAGACCACTCAACAATTTCATTTCCATCGCTTCTTCTTATAATTTAGACCAAACCACAAACTCACACAGGGGCGCCAGTAGTATAAAATTCATGAACATTGGAGTTACTGAGCTTTAAGCTGTGGGGTTGGGCAACGTGGGCAAAGGTACATGGGCATCGTAATTATCACCATTATATATTATAAGTGCTATAACACGTTTGTTTTCCATTTGGACGTGATTGACCAGGTTTGATTCTCAGTTCTTATAAAAAACTATGTAATAAAATTAAAGTTTTTAAATTTCAAAGCTACATTATCATAGAGTAATTTAGGTTACTTTTTACCGCGATAATCGGGAGCGAGCGGGGCTGCGACCAAAAACTAGTATCAAAATCACACTATGCATACTAATATTCGAAAGTAACCCTGTCTGTCTGTCTATATTTTACGATTTTAGGACTAAGATGCTACACTTACTTCAATGAAATTTTGACATAAAGATACTTGAATTGTTGAGGAAGGACATAGGATACTCTGTATTCTAGTACAATGCTTGAGACGAAGGCAGATGTCAGAAAGTTCTCGTTGATTTAATGAATCACAGAATGATGAACCTTACACCAATATGCATAAAAGCGAATATGGATTGACGTTTAACGTGATTACGTAAGTTTGGCGTGTTTATATTTCGTAGAAACGTCATATTCAAGATGTTCCTTCCGGTATTAAGTCGTCACGGAATCGACTAGAATTTTCTAGTTGCTTTGGCATGGAATAAATAAGATGATTCGTCGAGAGCAGTGCATTTCAGTTTAAATTACAGTGCGAGAAATATTGGAGTGATATCAGTGATTCTCGGTGACGATTAAGGACTGTTATTTGAAGTGATATTGTGATTTTAAGAGTGTCTTAAATAATGTCTCTTTTAAACGGCAGAAGGCTTATTTCTCAAATCCATCGAACCCTAGCACGTAACAAGACATTTATATTCTTAACGGCGAAATTTTCGACATTCAAGTTATACAAATGTTATTCATAAGTTACCTAACTTAAAGAATACATTTCTTGAGTCAATAGAAATTAATAACAGTTAGAATGAAACGAGAAAGTTATAAAAATAATATTAACATAATGTTTTTCTTTTCTTCTATGTTTTGGTAATGTTGTATTAAGTGTGTGAAAGGGAGAGAGAATTCTCAAACTTTTGCAGACGTCTCTTGCAGCCTTTATAATTCCCAAGATTATTTGGGGTTGGCTACTAGTTCAACTGGTTTTACCTGAATATCAGTTTTTCCACGGAGCGACTGCCATCGGACCTCTGCAACTCTGAGGGCGAATTGAGTTTAAATGTTGAAGGCACTGATTCCCAATGGCGATTGCAATAGATGTTCATGATATCCGGGACCGACGATTAAACGTACTCTTCGAGGCACGGGCATGACACACCCACAAACTTCTACACTGCAGACTGTTATTAAGAACTAGCTGACCCGGCGCATTTCGTACCGCCATATTTACATATCTGTCTCAGCTTCCCACAGGCAGTGTACAGTCGCGGACACAAAAAACGACTTTTCTCGTTATCTTTTATTTTTTTCTTTCTAGCAAAAAAAGAATGAATAAAATCGGACTATGTGTTATTGAATTACAACTAAGTACATATTTTGACTTTCATCCCCTCTCTCCAGGAAACCGTGATGAATTTCGAGATAAAAAGTATTCCATGTCCTATCTCGTAGTATGAACTCAAATCATGCCAAGTTTCATTTGAATCCAATCAGTAGTTTTAGCGTGATGCGTGGCAGAGATACAGACAGACAGGCAGAAAAAAATTACAGTCTTGGCTTCAGTATCGATTATAGAGAGCCCTCCAAAAAAGTTTTCAAAATATCTTTAATGTACAGAATTAGACCTGTTACATTTTTATTATAAATATTTTATTTAAATATTTCGGACATCTATTAACACACAACGCCATCTAGTCCCAAGCTAAGCAGAGCTTGTGTTATGGGTACTAGACAACTGATACAAATACAGAAATACTTTATTTTTGTAAATACATACATAGTATACATAGAAAACACCCAAACTCCGAAACAAATATTTGTAGATCATACAAACATTTGGTCCGACCCGGGAATCGAACCCGAGACCTCATGATCAGCAGTCGCACACGCCAACCGCGAGACCAACGAGGCAGTCTATAAGTATATAGATTTCCTGTAAGAAAATATTAAAAACACGGCCCGACCGATCGAACCGTTCTTGATCGGCAGTTGCGTACGCTAACTAACTAACGCTACACAAAAGCATAAAACCTCCTTCATTTTCAAGTCAGTTTTTAAAGAGAGATTTTCTTTCTGGAATTGGTTTTGGGTCCCTTGCAATAGTCTCACATATTACAGCACTAGTTGAGGTTTCACAGATGTGGTCAGCACTCTCCTTCCTAATCACTTAGCGGGTGTCGTAAGAGCCAACTGTGGGAGCAAAGTACCAGGACAACAGCACTGACTAGAAGATAAACTTGACAACCCGTCTAGCCAGCGTGGTATACTAGGACAAACCTACTAAGTAGAGGTTTTTTAACCGACTTCCAAAAAGGAGGAGGTTCTATGTTCCACTGTGTTTTTTTTTTTTTTGTATATTCAGCGATTACTCCGTCAACTGTTTACCGATTTTGATTTTTTTTTTGTATTCAAAAGGGTATTCTCCCAAGGTGGTCCCATTGCCACCATATCAGGATCTGATGCTGGGATCCTAGGGAAATCGAGAGAAACCCTCATTTTTTATAGGCACATAATATGTTTTTCGAATATTTTCTGAAGTAACACCAGTATTTGCATCTGGTAGTCATCATTTTATGATGATGAGCTGATGATGTAAGGTATAACTCCTTAACGGTTAGGAGTTGGAGGATAAATCTTTACATATCATTTGTATATATGTTACCTTTAGTGGTATTCTTTTAAATTATTTAGGTAAGCTGATGATGGAAGGTGGAAGGTACAACTCCTCAACCGTTAGGAGTTGGAGTATAATTCTTTCAATTTCATACGTATCTAAAGACCTTCAGTCGTACACTTTCAAGTTATTTAGGTGAGGTGATGACAGAAGGTTAAACTCTTCAACAGTTAGGGATTATAGGATGATTTTAATATTACACGTACGTATAGACCTTAATTTGTATTCTTGATGATGAAATAGTTCAACTTACTACTTACTTATGATTGTTTGCACTAAAAACTGAAAAATAAAAACTTTTTATAAAAAAAAACCGACTTCCAAAAAACATCCAACGAAAACTCTCTGCCAAAAAAACACTTAAAAGCGTAAAATAAACTGGTTCTTCATAAATTGCCTATACCTAATTCTTTATTCATTTAAATAGTAGTATTATAATGTGTGCTAGGTACCTAAAATCTGTTTGAAGTCGGTGCTAAGCCAAAAAGAATACAAACGAACAATTACAAAAGTCTAAGCGATAGTCACTTGGCACCGACTTCAAACAGTTTCTAGGTACCTAGCATACATTATAATACTACTATTTAAATGAATGAAGAATTAGGTATAGGCAATTTATGAAGAACCAGTTTATTTTACGCTTTTAAGTGTTTTTTTGGCAGAGAGTTTTCGTTGGATGTTTTTTGGAAGTCGGTTTTTTGTCTATTAGTAGTAATGATGGTATAATTAAAAAACATATCTCTCCTTACCGCAGTCGAATAAAGTAAAAAAACCCAATCAAGTGCTAGTCGCATTTGCGCACCCAGGGTGCCATACGAACCTGTAGCTATATTGTTTGATGTAACTAAAAATTTATGTTTTTCGCAATTTTTCCTTTATCTGTGCTATAAGACGTTGCTTTGCATCAAATTTCAAGATTCTGAGTTTACGGGAAGTAATGATAAATATTTCGGACATCTATCACGCAATGCCATCTCGTCCCAAGCAAAGCAGACCTTGTGTTATGGGTACTAGACAACCGATATAAATTATATAAATACATTTATACTTCTTCATTTTCTTTTAAATACATACATATTATAAATAGAAAACACCTAAACTCCGAAATAAATATTTGCAGATCATACAAACATTGGCCCGACCCTGGAATCGAACCCGAGACCTCAAGCACAGCAGTCACATACGCTACCACTACGCTACCGAGGCAGTTGACGAGTACCCTGTACGTTTTGGTTCCCTTGCGAGTGTCGAAAATTTGTAGCATAAACGGCTGTATCTTTTGATTGCGTCGGCTTAGAAGTTTGATTTTTTTACAGCTCCAATGAATGAATTTCAGCTTGATACCTCCACGTGTTTCTGAGAAAAAAATTCTTGACAGTCGGACAACAAAGTGATCCTATAAAATTATAAATGTTTCGTTTTTTCCTTTTGATGTACGGAACCCTAAAAATGTAGAAACTAAAACAAAGTCTAAAAATTTAGCTTTTTTTGTTATTGTTTATTTAGAACATTTTCATTTCTGTATCTGACTAACAAACGAGATCAAAGCAAAACCATGTATATGAACTAGCTCGAGGGCAGGCGTTTTTTTATTGAAACAAAATTCAGATAATGTTTTTGGAAAAAAATGCCTTTGATGTTAGACATTATAAATTAAAATATATAATGGTAATCTAAAACATACAATTAATTTGTGTTTGTGTGTGTTTTTTACGAAAGATGGGCAAACAAACAGACGGAAAATTACCTAAAAATAACTAACGTCAACTTAGACTTTTTTTTTTGTATGGTCCTGCCTGATTGAAAGAATAAGCAGAATTCAAAAGAGGTGGTCATCATACTCATTGCGAATGCAGACAATGCAACAATGCAGCATGGTGACCCACACCATGGCGGCCTAATAAGATGCTTCTGCATCATTGGGCTTCCGTTCTCGCACTCACCAACGAAACACGACAGCACGAACGCTCTCATTTTATGTTGATCTTCTGTGCGAGGGTAGTACCGCCCCGGTCGAGCCGGCTCGTTCGCGCTGAAATCAGCGTGGCTCTACTACTTGTAAGAAAGGGCTTGGGTCTACCATATCTCGCTGGCCAAACGTTTCAAGTGTTCCTTCTCTTCGCAGTGCTGTTGTCCTGGTAGTTTGCTGCCTTAGTCGGCTCTTACGACACCCACGGGGTGAATTGGGGTGGTGATACTCCGTATTCTAAATCTGACACCATATGCACGTTCTTAGACACAAGATACTCAAGAGAAAGGTGTCTTATCACACTCACCGCTGTTGTCATTCTGGCTACAGCAGTATTTGACTGCACGGTTGACCTAGTGGTTCAAGCGATCGCCACGCCGCTTCCTACTGCGCCAAGTGTTGTGGGTTCAAATCCCACATGGGACAGCACTTTGTGTGATCCACAAAGTGTTGTTCTGAGTCTGGATGTTCTTTGTGTCCGTTTCATATATGTTGGTAAAAGTCCCCCGCGACACAGGATGTATATTCCTAATGCGGGAGTTGTCTATTATTTTAGTTCTATTATAAAAATAAGGTATGATGAGATAGGCGTTTTTTGTAGCATTGCACAGGACATTATAATTGCTTGTTTTCTTCTACGTCAGTTTAAAACCATTATACTGTCCTGTGTATGTCAGAATAAATTATTTTCTTTCTTTCTTTCTGTAATTGAGCGGCTCACTGCTGTTCTTACAGGATCAACTTTACATGATAACCTTCAGTAATTTCTCTAAAGTTCTAGAAATTCGGGGGACTTCACAAACATACATGAAACGGACACAAAGAACACCCAGACTCAGAACAACAATTTGTGAAACACACAGTGTTGATGTTTGGATCTTTGATCGCCGCCGTTGTGTATTTGTACACAACACTTGCGTCACGTCGTAGAAAGTGGCGTAGTGACCGCTTAAACCAATACGCCTTATGTGCAGTAATGAGTGTGTGTGTAGAAATAATACTAAGAGAGAAGACTAGTCTAGAAATGACTTGTCTGGGTCTGAATTAATAAATAAATAAATAATAAATATTTCGGACATTTAACACACAACGCCATCTAGTCCCAAGCTAGAGCTTGTGTCATGGGTACTGACGGTGGGTAAGACAACTGATATAAATACATAATATATACTTTTTTTGTAAACAGGTACATACATACATATTAAATATAGATAAATTAAATTGATGATTGTACGTTTGGCCTAGTGGTTTAACGGTCAGCACGCCGTTTCCTCCTGTGGGTACTGTGGGTTCAAATCCCACATAGGACAACACTTTGTGTGATCCACAAATTGTTGTTCTGAGTCTGGGTGCTCTTTGTGTCCGTTTCATGTATGTTTGTAAAGTCCCCCGCGTCACAGGATTTATTCCTAGTGCGGGAGTTGTCTTTTTAAAAAAGAAAAAAAAACAATTAAAAAGCTTTTTAAAAACAAGCTTTTACTGGAATGCCTCGAGACGAATCAAACGAGTCCAAACCCGATGATGTTGCGACGTTTCTTTATAGAGTTCCTATGGCCACCTTCCAGCTCTAGCATCAGATCAGCTCCTTGACATTATATTATAGTATTGTCATGCTGTATACATATGATTGTAAAATTTCAGCAAAATCGGTTCAAGATATCTGCTTCAAAATTGAGTTGCAAGATTCCACACAAACATACATACATACATACATTGCAACTTAATAAAAAGCTTGTAAAAACACCCAAGCTCTGAAACAAATATTTGCAGATCATACGAGCATTTGGTCCGACCTGGGAATCGAACCCAAGACCTAACACCTTCGCATACGCTAGCACTGCACCACCGAGGCAGATTAGTTTAATACCAAGAAAGAAGACTATTCTGGAATATGACTGAAATGAAATTTATTCTGCAATTAGGTCACATGAAAAATTTTGCAGGTTAAACTTATTTAAGCAGACCTAACTGCCTGGCCCTGAGAAGAAAGGACGAAATGAAACTCAGTGATCATCGTCTCTTTTAAAGTCCAGATAATCTTCTCAAAGGATATTCTATTAGTAAATAAACAAAGTGGGGTCTTTGCTGGAATTTGGTAATTAGGGTCTAAATAACTATAACCATATATATACCTTAAAACTTCGTCACCTGTTCCTCAAACGAAAAGTTTTTTGAAGAGCTCTTTACATTTAAAAGCGGTTCCTTATTTAGGTGATAAAAGTTACTGAAGTAAGTAAATTTAGCATTAGCTTTTATCCGCATCGCAGCTCGTGTATATGTCGGTTATGGCGGTTAGAGTAGCCTACGTCTTTCCTCGAAAATTGAAGTATCTACATGCCACATTTTATTGAAATCGGTGCAGCGGTAAAAGCAAATCGGACTGACAGACAAAATAACTTTAAATATATAATATTTTGAATGAATCACTTAATAAGTAGCTGTACCATACTTCACTGTAGTATATTGTAAATATTGTGATTGTATTTATGGAAAACTAGCTGACCCAGGCAACCTTATTTACGTCTCCTATTGCCCGTAGCGTAATAATTTTCCCCCGTTTTTGTAACATTCTTCATTAATGCACCGCTCCTATTGGTCTTAGCGTGATGATATATAACCTATAGCCTTCCTCGATAAATGGGCTATCTAACACTGAAAGAATTTTTCAAATCGGATCAGTGTTCCTGAGATTAGCGCGTTCAAACAAACAAACCAACAAACTCTTCAGCCTTATATATTAGTATATATAGATGAGGAATAAGACTGACACAAAACAGATAAATGATTACCTCGTCGCTTTCTACTACGTTGAGTATTGTGGGTTCAAACCCCACATGGGCCAACACTTTGTGTGATTCAGAAACTACTGTTCTGAGTCTGGGTGTTCTTGTGTCCGTTTCATGTATGTTTGTAAAGTCCACCGAGATACAGGACAATTTCTAGTGCAGCACTTGTCTTTAAAAAAAATACAAGTAGCACTTGTTAACGTGATCAATTTTTTTAAGAGGCGCCATCTATTGATGAATAATGCTAATACTACGATACACTTCAGTATTTTTTCCAAAAAAATATACAAAATAACAAAGAACTATTTCAACTATTATTAAAGTTGTCATAAACCTTAGTACATTCGTATAGTATATTTCGCCACATATATGGTATAATAAATTATATTTACGCGACTCTTGAACTCGCAATACTTATAATAAAAGATATAATAAGGATCTCTAATACATTTGTAGCGTTAGAAAACAAAAAATTGACATTTCATTATTTTTATTACGGAAAAAATATTTGAATGTAGTCTAAAATTAAATTAGCCTAAGTTACTCTTTACATAATCAACCATCTAAAAGTGGAAGTCCCGTCAAGATCTGTTCAGCTGTTCCAGAGACTAGACGTAGCAAACAGACTTTTTTCTTTTTTAAATTGAGAGCAATGCATTTAGAGTAGAGCATAGCTGTTAATTTCAACAACACATAACGTCCCACTGCTGGGCTCGGGTCTCGTCCCCACGCTGGCCAAGTGCGGGTTGAGGACTGGCATACAACGTTATGGCTACGTAATCTTGCCGTTGGATGTTTCAAGCCGCCCAAAGGCCTCCAACTAGGCTAAACGACTGTTATTTTATGATAACAACCGGGACCGACTGTTTAACGTGACATCCAAATCACGGAGACGCTCATAGTATAGTGCCACTAGCGGTCACCCATCCAGTTACTGACCGAGCCATCGTTACTTGCCCTCGGTGATTGTTTCTAATGACCGAGTGCAACTGGGCTATGAGCGCCAGTCGTTGCCAGATGTTAAAAAAAGCTGTTAATTTGAAATTACAGACAGACACATCGATTTTATTTATTTGTATAGATTTACATGGAGGTTTCTCTCCATTAATCAACATCAGCATTTAGTAGTTTTCTTCTTAGAAAAGAGGTTTTGTTCTACTATACCACGCTGTACAGACGGGTTGGAAACCTTTGTGTCAAGTTTATGTTCTAGTCAGTGCTGTTGTCCTGGTAGTTTGCTCCCTCAGTCGGCTCTTACGACACCCACATGGTGCATAGGAGTACTGACCACATCTGTGAAACCACATCTAGTGATGTAATATGTGAGACTATTGCTAGGTTTGTGTCAAATTTTCCATCTCTTTGCAGTGCTGTTGTCCTGGTAGTTTTCTCACTTAGTCGGCTCTTACGACACCGTTTTTTAATCAGACACCTTAGGAAACATATGGTGTACCTCTTATACAATAAAAAACCCTTCCTTTGAGACCTCAAATTTATGCTATTTTTGGTTTATTCTCAAAAGACTTTTTTTGCTAACGGTACTCGACTTCGCAATATTTAATACATTGCAATCTACGCAGTTTTACTAAGTTTGGAGACACAGATATATTGACAATATACTTGAGAAGTGATATGTGGGAATGAGATAAAAAATAAAATACTAACGGTTATTAAAAAGAGATATAGATATAAAGAATAGGTTACATTTTTTTTAACTTAGGAGTAGATATGAATTGACAGATCTGTTAGTGTTGTGGTTTGTGATCTTTGTTGCTAAGATGTCGTGAATTTGTTCTGTATCTGAATTTAATCGGCAAAATCGGAATAAATGTTCCAAGTCAGAATCCAAAGATATCCTTTTTTTGTGCGGCAATCCCCTCGGATACCACTGACTGGTGGCTATGTCGGACTCGAGCCGACTAAAGCCGCTGCTTGCGCCTCCGCCCCGGCCTGCTTCTACGAGGGTGATAGATGGCCTCACCTGCCACCCCCAGACTTGCGCTTATGGAGGACAGAGACCATTCTGCGATCTCCGGCGCCTGAGTCGTCTGCGGTACTGAGCCGATTCCCGGGCCTGGCGGACCGGTAGAGTTCTAAACCTCTTCCGGTCCTGCTCCGCCATCTCCTTCACAAGAATAACTTGCTCGCATAAAGAAACGGCGGAGTTCCACGCGCTCTCGCTTTGTAACATGGCCGCAATCATGTTACTGAGCGAAAGTCCCAAGATAACCTCGCCCTCTATTCAGGGTTCCACGAGCCCGAACAAATCTAGGGAAGCAGGCACCAATTGCTAGGATAACTCACGAGCATAACGCTATTTCAGTTCCTTCGAGGGACATGGACATCTTTTTAAACCCTGACGGAAAAAGAGGGGTGTTATAAGTTTGACGTGTCTGACTGTCTGTCTGTGGCACCGTAGCTCGCAAACGGATGAAGCGATATCAATTTAGTTTTTTTTGTATAAAAGGTGAGTTACGTGCGAGTGTTCTTAGACATGTTTAATGAAAATCGGTTGAGCCGTTTAAAAGTTATAGGGGTGAAAGTGGAGAACAGTAACCGAATGTCTGCAAAAATATCATCGAGTGGGGTCTCAAATGAAAGCGCAAAACGTGTTTTTATTTTTTAAAGGGAACTCAGGTTATTATATCGGGGTTTTTTTTAAATTTTGAGAATTTATAGTTATTGTAATGTTCATGTTATGATCTCCCATAATTGAAGAAGCACAAGACATGAAAATTTATTTTCTTGTAATAAAACTAGCATGCTAAGGCGCTATTAAGCGCGACGCGGATGCCACTGCGTCACAAGTGCGTTGTTGCGGAGTTGCGGGTGTCCCTGGGTAATCTCTTACTATCAGGTGCTCAAGAATTACTCTATCCATAAGTAAAAACTGCATAAAAATCCGTGCTGTAGCTTTTAAGTTTATCGCGAACAGACAGACAGACGCGGAACAGAAGGACTTTGTTTTATAATATTTAGTAATAGTGATATGCACATCCAAATAAATAAAAATAAAGTATCTGTTTATAATATTAAATTAACATCTTCTGTGGGAGAGCCACGCTTCGGTATGAACGGGCCGGCTCGACCGGAGTGATACCTACCACGGCCTCACAGAAAACCGGTGTGAAATAGTGCTTGCGCAGTGTTTCACCGAGTGAATGAAGATAACGGAGACCCACACCTCAATCCCCTCCCTTTATCTCCCCCCCCCATTCCCCCAAAGGCCGGCAACACACTTGTGACGCCTCTGGTGTCGCAGGTGTCCATGGGCGGCGGTAAACAATTACCATCAGGCGATACGTCTACTCGTTTGCCCGCGTATTACATAAAAAGACAGCTTTTCACTAAATGTATATGACAGTATATATACGATACTTAAATTAAAACAATCAATTTTGCGGTTTAGGCGAGAAAGCGTAACAGGCGGGGTTAATTTTGAATTTATAATATTACTATGGATTCAACCGAACGAGAGGATAATTCGAAACAATCAGAGTGATACCACGGCTTCACAGAAAACTTCCTTTTCCGTAGCGTTACCATAGCCTGAATCCCCGTCCCCCCCTCAAAGGGGCAAACTGGGGGTCAACTCTTGAGCTCCGTGGACCTTAAGTCACTTACAATGAGGTGTGCTCACTTACAATGAAGTGTTTTATTACGCGTAAGTAAGTTTACAAATCAACCCAGAGAAATTGGGGGTTGGGGGTGACTCAAAGTGTTCATGAACAAACAATGGTTAATAGATAATTCTCCTTTAAGTCATCTTTTAATTAATCTGTAGGTTAAACGAAAGATTATCACAAATGTATCAGTCGAGTATAACATTATAGCGTTCAGGCTTACTTTGCCGTTAAGCTCTCAGCGGAAAACGCACACGGCAACGGCTCTCAAACTTTTAATGAGACTTTTTTAACGGTGACCACCACGGTTACTATACTTATTGCGAATACAGGCAATGCTATAGTGCAGCATGGTGACCCACACTATGATGGCCTAATGTATTGTTTCTGCATTATTGGGCGTCCTCTTATTTTTTATCCAGTTTTGCCCATGTTCAGAAATAACTATCAGTAATATTTTAAAACACCTGTTGTATTTGACTAAATGATGGTTTCCAAACTAGTAGAAACTCTACTGTGGTAAACAGACTGCTGATAGACATACGTTTACAAATAAATTTCTCCCAAACACAGAACAAAATTAAATAATAACTTTATTGATATAATACCAACACCACGATAATACAATTGGTTTTTAAGCATATTGTTATGATGTACTCTTAGACTAGGTGTTTACAATATTGTTATGTTCACTAACGTCTAGACTAGGCCGAGCCTGTATCTTAACACTTTCCGGGACAAACCGCCTTTCGACGTTATCTCGGTATATCGTGATGTGACAGTACGGCTACGGGCGGTGAACTTTATTACATGTAATTTGGCGAACCGTCGCTAGCCGCTGCTTGCCCATAACATTTCTAAAAAGAACATAATCTTGTATCACATCACGCGACTTCATGCGTTTGTAGGTGTCACAGCAAACTCTTTTGGAGTTATTTTTCAATACATACATACGCAGTGCTTATGATCCAAAATTACACCGCCGACAGGCGTAGACTAAGCCATACAAGTTCAAACGCGTAAATATTTAGTGTTACGGCGTGGCGAGTGCGTCGCCGGCGTGGCGTTCATACGGCTGTAGACGGTATGATGAAATGTATGGAATTTTGAAGTGTCATATCTTGATATTTGCAAAAAGTCAAGTGTCCCGGAACGTGTTTAAGAATTATTCAAATGATCGCGTTCATCGCACATTTCGTTTTATTACCCGACTGCGAAAGAAGGAGGGTCGTTGTTTTTCGAGTGTATGTATGTATGTATATTTTTCTGGCATGCCCTAGAGCCTAATCGGCTTGTCGTATTTTTATGTGAGTGGTGACAATAGATTTGTCTTATTCATGAGAGTGACACTGGGTACATCAAAAAAAATATTTTCTACCTTTTCAGTTCTTCAATAAATTTAATAAAGATGGCAGATATTGACGCAGTCTATATTTTTTTGAATAATTCGATGTTTCTTTTTTTTTAAAGAAAACACCTGCTTTATGAATATATATCCTGTGTCGCGGGGGACTCTACAAACATTATGAAACGGACACAATCCCGTGTAGGTTGAACCCACAACTCTATGGCGCAATAGAAACCGGCGTGGCGACCACTTTAACCACTAGGCCAACCGTGCAATAAAATTGAACTAATTATTTATCCTGGGTGGTATCAACCTCAACCTTTCCAGTTTAGATCAAGAACCATTTATTCAACAAGTCTGTTTTAGACATGCTGATATTATATGTAAACTTGCAAAAATATAATATTGTGGCCAGCTTTATCTTTTCCAACGTCTTCAGCAAATATCGTTATATTTTAGCCAATATACTAAAAAATTTAACAAATTATATACGATAAAAAAACCGACTTCCAAAAAACATCCAACGAAAACTCTCTGCCAAAAAAACACTTAAAAGCGTAAAATAAACTGGTTCTTCATAAATTGCCTATACCTAATTCTTTATTCATTTTTTAAATAGTAGTATTATAATGTGTGATAGGTACCTAGAATCTGTTTGAAGTCGGTGCCAAGTGACTATCGCTTAGACTTTTGTAATTGTTCGTTTGTATTCTTTTTGGCTTAGCACCGACTTCAAACAGATTTTAGGTACCTAGCACACATTATAATACTACTATTTAAAAAATGAATAAAAAATTAGGTATAGGCAATTTATGAAGAACCAGTTTATTACCGTTAAGGAGTTGTACCTTACATCATCAGCTCATCATCATAAAATGATGACTACCAGACGCAAATACGGGTGTAACTTCAGAAAATATACGAAAAACATAGTATGTGCCTATAAAAAATGAGAGTTTCCCTCGATTTCCCTGGGATCCCATCATCAGATCCTGATATGCTGACAATGGGACCACCTCGGAAGCATACCCTTTCGAATACAATTTTTTTTTTTTAAATCGGTCCACAACTGACGGAGTAATCGGGTAACATACATAAAAAAAAAATACATACAGTGGAACATAGAACCTCCTCCATTTTGGAAGTCGGTTAAAAATATTCCTCAAGAATCACTCTATCTATTGGTGAAAATTGCAAAAAGAATCCATCCAGTAGCTTTTGATTTTATCGCGAACAGACAGACAGAGAGACGCAGCAGAGGATATTGTTTTATAATATGTAGTGATATATAACGATATTATAACGTTTCAACAAATCAATACTCACAATTTACATTTCATGTTTCAATATTGAAATTAATTATTTACTTAATATTTTTCTATCCTCTAGTAGATTTTTAATATATTTTGAAAAGCAAATAACAGTAAAAAAATGTATAAATTAAAAATTGCCCTGATCCCTATTATTTGTTTAAGTTCTGACGCAAAACCAGGGATGATAAGTTTCATGTGTATCTGTATGTATTTATGATGATTATTTTGACCCATAAACTGTGTATTTTGTGTGTGAAGATCATCACCTCTATTCTTAGTTGATGAAGGTCACTAACTTGTACAACTTCGGATAATTTGAGTTTTTTTATGGTATAGAGGGCAAACGAGCTGACGTATCATCTGCTGGTAAGCGATTACCGCCACTTGTGGACACCCGCAACACCAGAGGCGTCACAAGTGCGTTGCCGACATTTGTTGGATGGGGAAAGGGATGTGGGGAGGGGCTGGGGTATGGGCCTCCGGTATCCTCATTGACTCGGTGAAACACAGCGCAAGCGCTATTTCACACCGGTTTTCTGTGAGGCCGTGGTATCACTCTGGTCGAGCCGGCCCATTCATGCCGAAGCGTGGCTCTCCCACGGTGAACTTGAATTTTGATTTGCTATTACTTTAGTAATATTGCCATGACAACCTGGACCTAATACTGTAGTCAAAATCTTGGATTGATGCTAGTGTCTAAAGTTTTGCATAAGAATATTATAATGTGATAATGTAGAATATTTAGTTGGATGTCTATAACTATATTTAGAACTCTGATGTCTAAAACTGACAGTTATGGATCTAAAATAGTTTGACAAACACAGCATTAGAGTACAACATTGAATAGAAAAAAAAAACATTTAATTTGTTCAACATGTTGAGAAACACGGCGTGTTGAAGCCAAATTTCGCTTTAGCACGAGCAACCTTCAAGTGCGAGAGAAACGAAAGATACATTAGTTGAAAAGAGAGGACGGTATAGTAGAGAGCTACGCCCAATCAATGCATATAGGCTTTCGCTCTGCACCCCAGTGTTTCGCGAGTAGTCTTAACAGACGGTACTGTGCTGGCTTTCAAATGAAAAAATACAAAAAAATACAAATATAATACTCAAATTAATTAAATATAAAACAATAATATATAAAACTTCGTAAAAAAATGTTAAAATAGATATATTTTTGACGCATAACCTTGAAATAAAGGAATTAAAATACCGCGGTAACAAAAGAGCGCGATAGAATTGTGGCTTTTTTTTTAAAATTGCGTGTAAAAAGGCAATGGTAACACATTTTATAGAGGCTAGTGTTTTTTTAACCATTTGTTGTGTAGGCAATGGAAATTCGCTTGGACTTTTGAGGCTAGCGGAGATTCCTTTGTTCTATATGCACCGGGCGCAATAAGGTAACAAGTACTATCAATTTCAGCAAAGCAAACGCCATCTTGGTTTTGCGCTTTTGTTTTTTTTTTGAAAGGACATCGAGAATTCGAATTTGGAATTTTGTTTTAGTTTTATTTGTAAATTTTTATTTTGTGTTTAATAAATGAATGCGATTAATGATTTGTGTTTTTATTTGTTTAATTTTTGTGTTTTTTATTAATGTGTTTTTTGTTTGCTTGATGCTTATGTGCTGTTACAGTATATTGTTTGTAAGGTTTTACATGTTTTAATTTTGAATCTTTACACTTTATAAATACTTAATTGTTTAAGTAATATGCTAAGTTATAAATTCACTTATTAAAGTATTTTTTACAATAAGTTATGCGATTTTTTAGTGTATACTTACTGTCCGTGTTCAAACGTAATACAGACAGACACTTCAAATGCAAATTTTATTGCAATGTTAGATTTATAGCAATATCTCTTTAGTTATTTGCAATTTTTTCATACTATACCAATACTATAAATTCGATAGTAACTCTGTCTGTCTGACATGCTTTAACGACTAAACCACTGCACCGATTTCCATGAAATTTCGCATGGAGATACTTTGATTTTTGAGGAAGGACATAGGCTACTCTTTATCGCGATAACCTACATACACGCAGGTGGGTCCGCGTGTAAAAGCTAGTTCAAATAGAGCACAATAATTTGTTCTATCACTGGGTGTAATGTATCTATACAAATAAATAAAATTGTGGTGTTTGTTTGTAATATTAAAATAACCGCTTTTTAATAAATGCATATGTATGTATACACGGTACATGTACCAAAATAACATTTTTTTAAATTTTTGTCTGTCTGTCTGTTTGATTAGGGTAATCTCTGGAACGGCTAGACCGATTTTGATGGGAATTTCTCTGATAGGTAGCTGATGATACAAGGAGTAGCTTAGGCTACTTTTTTTAGACTAGCTTCGCCCCGCGGCGTCACCCACGGTATGACAATAACCGCGGGTAACACCGCGGGACTCAGCTAGTTTATCTATACATAAAAAAAAAAAAAAAAAAATAATAATAATTGGAGATTATGTTTGTAATATTAAAATTTTTTTTTACTAAATGCGTATGTTTGGTATATATACACGGTCCATATACCAAAATAAGATGTTTTACATTTTCTGTCTATATGTCTGTCTGTTTGTTCCGGCTAATCTCTGGAACGGATGGATTTTGACGGGACTTTCACTGGCAGATAGCTGACAATATAGGGAGTAAATTAGGCTACTTTTTTATAAGACTAGCTTTGTCCCGTGGCGTTACCCGCGCTTTATGTAGTTGCAGTGCGGGTAACACCGCGAGGCTCAGCTAGTAGAAAATAAAATGACACCAATCTCATATTCTTGCTTTGACAAGCAGAATTGAATACAAAGCTCCCTATTAGTATGCGATTGGCGTTCGCAAGAAAATATTTGTATGCAAAAATATATTTTTACATTGGTCTGAATGTTTTTACCCAGCTGTGCTAGAATGAGGGTTATGTTTTTGCGTCTATGTGTGTCTATGTGGTGATGGATTAAGGACACGTAATATCACCACCCCCATCCATCCCGTGGGAGTCGTAAGAGCCGACTAAGGAAGCAAATTACCAGGATAACAGTACAGCCAAGAGAGAATAAAAACTTGACACAATTCTATACCATTGCATTGGTCTGAGTGATTTTACCAAACTGTGCTAGAAAGAAGGTTATGTTTTTGGCATCTATGTGTGTATGTGTGGTTACGGGTTAAGAATACTGATCGTAGGGGAGACCTAGAAGGAATTTCGGGATTTCCTAAAGCGCGGCAGATTAATATACAGGGGGATATCTTGCACCCGGTTAAGTACCTCCACCAAATATGAGCCCCGTATATATGGCCGCTCGTCAAGAATAAAGGATCAGATTAGTAAAAAAATTGATCATCAGACATTCTCGAGCGCGTCAGATTAAGGCAGGGTGAGTTAATTACATGGTAAAAAGTGTATATTCCACTAATTTGACAATTTGAGAGTAACGTAAAGACAGGGGAAGGCTATAAAGTTGTAAAAAAAACGTCATCTCGACATTCTCGAGCGCGTCAGATTAAGGCAGGGTGAGTTAATTACATGGTGAAAAGTGTATATTCCACTAATCTGACAATTTGGGAGTGACGTAAAGACAGGGGAAGGCTATAAAGTTGTAAAAAAAAACGTCATCTCGACATTCACGAGCGTGGGTAATTTTTTTTATTTTGTAGGAAATCATTCAAGGATAACGAAAAATATATAATCTGATGATTGCAGGAAGCTGAAGTAACAAAATTACTTAATTAATTAACTTAAGTTTATGAGTATAACCACACCTATTCACCCTGTGAGTGTCGTACGAGCCCGCTAGGGGAGCGAACTACCAGGACAACAGCACTGCAAAGAGAAGGAACACATGACACAATTTCTATACCAATCCATCTGGCCAGAGTGGTATAGTATGCCGAAACCTCCTTACCAAGGAGACGCCTAAAGGCGCGTCTCCACCAAAATTGTTGTCAATTTCAGTGTTTCCAAATGTTTGCAACACTTAAAAAAATCGCCAACTTTTGTTTCCATTGTGTCTACACCAAGTCGCCAATAATTTGAAAAACATTCGAAGTAAGCGTCACCATAGAGCCAATACATATTTGCAATAAGCGTATTCTTTTGACATTTACCGCCAAAAACGGAAATACTGTTCTCAACATTTGTTGACAATTTTTGTTGCCAACACAAGGAAATTACAGAAACTTTTATCACCAACACGTGTTGACAACATTTGTTCGGTGGAGACCCGGCTTAAGGCCGAATCGCGGCCTTGTAAGATACTGGAGGTCAGTTCATCTCCTAATTCTGAGAAGGAATCCCCTAAGTTAAGTTTTTCTTAAACATAACCATCCTAAATGGATTCAAACTGTCCCAATCGAACGAAACTAGGTGTAAAACCAAGTACCCTAAACGTTCCCACCCTTAAAAATTTTACTACCACATAAATAAATAACTACTTAATTATTAAAATTATTTCTACCATGGGAGTTCTGTTTTATTTCATATGTCTAGACAGATGACCTTACTACTTATGTGAAATATTACACCATGGCATGGAACTAGTGCTTTTATAATATAGAATCGCTGTCGAATTCAAATGTGTTATTTTGATGATCACTATAATTTGAACTGTCATTTCATAGACATCTCGATTATCGTGAGAGGTCAACATATTTGGTTACCTGTAGCATCTGCCCATTTTTTTAATTTCTTAAACTTTTGTTTAGGTTTTCACTCATATAATAATACTCTTTCCTCAACTTATGATGACCTAGTTACATGTGTGTAAGAAATATTTTAAGAAATAGCTCACAGTTTAAAATTTCGACAAAATCTATAGCTTTAATTTAACTGAAATATTTGTGTGTCCTTGAACGCGCTAATGTCAGGAAATACTGATCCGATTTGAAAAATTAAATAGCCCAGTTATTGGGGAAGGCTATATATTATAAGGTCAATAGCTGACCCGGCGAACTTCGTACCTCCATATATACATATCTGTCACTGTCCACGGGCAGTGTTCAGTCACGGACAGAAAAAAATGACTTTTCCCATTATCTTCTAAGTTTTCTTGTACACAAACCTTGTCCTAACAATAACGAATATATAAAAAAAATATCCAATTTGGTGCAGGCGATCGGAATTTACGCGCGTACATACATTTCGGCGATTCATTTTTATATATATAGAAGAGAAGACATATTATGTCCCAAGCTCAGTACAAATGTATGGATTGAAAATAATCGATGACAAATTAAAATCAAACATAATTTTTCCCCAATTTTATTTGAAGGCGGCTCAATATGTAACTTTACACAATGTTATGGCTGATTTCTTTTATGGCTGGCTGCCAGATCACAACCGCCTTTGATGATGTAATCGACCGGATAAAGGGAGGAGATAAATTAAGATTGGAAAGGGGTGAAAGGACAGCTTATTCCTTCGGTATTTTTTTATTAGGACTAATCCCGCCTACACGCCCGCCACTGTAACTCCTGTACACCACGAAAAATTAAACTGTCTTAGAACCCGCAACGAAATTACCGAAGGAATTGTTCCTTTGGTTTATCACTTTTGTTCAGGAAGGAGGGGGGAGAGCATTGTTGTGGTAGTTGACCGTGTGGTGATGTCTGACCCAGACTCAGAACAACACTTTGTGGATCACACAAAGTGCCGCCCATGTGGGATTTGAAACCACAACACTTGGCGCAGTAGGCAGCGGCGTGGCGACCGCTTTAACCACTAGGCCAACCGTGCAGTCAAATACTGCTGTAGCCAGAGTGACAACAGCGCTGGGTGTGATAAGGCACCTTTCTCTTGAGTATCTTGTGTCTAAGAACGTGCATATGGTGACAGATTAAAAATACGGAGTGTCACCACCTCTATTCACCCCGTGGGTGTCGTAAGAGCCGACTGAGGGAGCAAACTACCAGGACAACAGGACTGCGAAGAGTTAGAAAAATTGAAATAAAATTTAAACCAACCCGTCTGGCCAACGTGGTATAGAAGGCCATAACCTCCTGTCTAAGGAGACCCTATGTCTGGCAGTGGACTGTTAAAGCATGTTGATGAAAACCAATGTCAAAGTGAGTGTCTATAAACCTGGTGGACACTTAACATCAAGTGACATGACTTCACTTATATCTCCTTATATTAGAAAAACAAAAAGTATATAAAAAAATCCAATGGAAATTGAACCTTATAGTTAAATCTATAATAGTGATATTATAAATTTATGTGAATGTAATAAACCCGTCAACAAAGTCCGACAAAGCGGGCAGAAAAGCTATTTAGCTAATTTATTTTTAGCACCGTAGCATTGCTACGGGATTCTACGAAAATGCTACGTAGAGCTACGACTTCGTTTAGATCTCATTAATATAAATTAGTATAAAGTTTATTTGGGGTACTTAACTTACACATAATGTAAGGTTTTAGTAAATAAGTCTTTAATATGGGAGAGTCATGTTTAGACACAAATAGGCCAAGTCAACCGGAGTGATAACACGGCCTCCCAGAAATCCATATTAAAAAACTCTTTCGTTGGTTTCGATCGACTGAGTGACGATACCAAATGCCCAACCACTTATTCCGCCCCTCCAACCCTTATTCCCCTCTGGGGAGCTCTTTGTGTCTCTAAAGTTCAAATTATTATGAATACCACTTAATTTCAGGTGACCTGTTTTTTCCATCTTTCTTTTCTTTTCATTTAATTTTTTAACAGTTCTGACATCTGACATCCATCACCCAGCGGTATCTAGTCCCAAGCTAAGCAGAGTTTGTTTTATGGGTACTAGACAACTGATATAAATACATACTATTTTTTTGTAAATACACACATATTATACACTAGCTGACCCGGCGAACTTCGTACCGCCATATTTACATATCTGTCTCAGCTTCCCACAGGCAGTGTACTGTCGCGGACAAAAAAAAAGATTTTTTCCGTTTTCTTTTTTTTTTTTTTTTTCTAGCAAAAAAAGAATTAATGAAATCGGACTATGTGTTATTGAATTACAACCAAGTACATATTTTGACTTTCATCCCCTCTCTCCAGGATACCGTGCTGAATATCGGGATAAAAAGTATCCTATGTCCTACCTCGTAGTATGAACTCAAATCATGCCAAGTTTCATTTGAATCCCTTCAGTAGTTTCGGCGTGATGCGCGGCCAAGATACAGACAGACAGACAGACAGACAGACAGACAGACGGACAGACAGACAGACAGACAAAAATGAAAAAAATTACAGTTTTGGCTTCAGTATCGATTATAGAGTGCCCTGCAAAAAAATAATTCAAAATATCTTTAATGTACAGAATTGGACCTGTTACATTTTTATTATAAGTATAGATATATAAAGTATAGATAGAAAACGCCCAAACTTCAAAACAAATATTTGTAGATCATACAAACATGTGGGCTATCCCAGGAATCGAACCCTAGACCTCAAGCACACTAGCCACATATGCAACCACCGCGACACCGAGGCAGTAAATTGCTTGCTCTGTATTAATATAATACATGTAATAATGATCTATAGAACCCACACCTCTTTGTCTGATACACACTTGGTCGTTTATCAATTTCTCGCCTCCGAACTCTGTAAACCTCTTGTCCACAGAGTAAACATATCGGACACCCTCAATTTTATCAATAGTGAGCTGACCAGACCGTTCTAGTTCCAATATTTGTTGATATCTTCCCTCATACTAGATAACAAACAGTAAGAGTTATAGGTCAAAAACGGTTTAAGTGACATACAATTAAAGTCTGTATAAAATGAACTCTATTTACTCAAGTATATTACTATTAAGAGCAATTTGAAAGATGACTGCCTCGGTGGCGCAGTGGTAGCGTATGTTACTGCTGTGCAGTCTCAGGCTCAATTCCCGGATCGAATAAAATTTTTGTATGATCTGAAAATATTTGTTTCGGAATTTGGGTATTTTCTGTGTATAATGTATATGTATGTATTTACAAAAAAATATTTACCTAGGTTGTCCCGAAAATTGATAGCCACAAAATAAATATATATAATCTCTTTTTTCATGAAACTATTTTGGATTGACGGCTAATTTCAACACTAACTTCCTTGGTGAAAATCACTGGCCACCTGTGTGTAGTTTTTTTATGATCACGAGTATAAACGAGGGTTAAACTTCAAGGAATCTCAAGATACTTTACAAGCTGCTTTTTGGAGAGTCTGCTCCTGCGTTAGCAAAGATATGTAACTTGGAAAAAAATGTCCCCAATTCGCTGCTTCTGTCACTTCAGTAGGAACAAAAATATGGCAGTAGGTATTTAATTAATCAAGCTCTGCCCACTCCTTTTCTGATAAAAGCGTGAGTAATGAGATAGTGAGAATGTCTATTAACGCAACAAATAAAGCCTTTAACAACAAAAGCCTCATTGCATACAATTCAGAATAAATGGAATATAAACACAAACAAACATACATACAAAACAAATCCATCGCTTTGGACTTAATTAACAAGGCGACAGTTTAAATGCTGTTTAGTTTCATTTGCATATTAGTAACAAGTTATAACAGCGCCATCTATTGTGTAAAATTAGAACTTAAGCAGCTTTTCTCAGAGTTTCTATTTGTTTTTTTACTTATTTCCATATTTGATTTTAATTTATAATTTCTATCGTATTCCAGAATAAAACTGCTTCAACAAAGACTTTACGAAGTCAGAATTGTGGAAGTGACATAAGAGAAGCTTCTAACTCGATAAAAAGCTCCTCACCCTCATTCGGTAAAAATAAAGCAAGAGTTGCTTAAAACCTGGTTTTCGGTCGGCAGTGATATCACTCCTGTCAAGCTGCCGTATTCATGCCGAAACGAAACTCTTCCACCATCAAATGGTAGTATTTTTAACCAACTTCAAAAAAAAGGAGGAGGTTCTCAATTTGACTATTTTTTTTTAATGTTTGTTACCTCATAACTTTCGACTGGGTGAACCGATTTATGTGATTCTTTTTTTATTTGAAAGCTGGTGCTTCCCGTGTGGTCCCATAATTTGGTCCAGATTGAAGTCGGTTTTTATTTGCTAAAATCTGTGATTATTCTAATTATTTATCCTCTGTTCTTGTTATAAAATACAGGTGGTTTATTTACAAACATTGGCTCAAACCTGAATGGGTTTCTGTTTCGTAAATAGCGAATTTAGTTTCATAATACAATTGTTCAAAGATATAAATTATGGAGGCAAAATTTTAATACAAAAATATTATTTAATTAAAAGACAATAAGAAATAAATTATATGTCACAGGGAAGTTTACGAACGTACATGAAACGGAAACAAAGGACACCCAGGCTCAGAAAAACAATATGTGGATCACACAAAGGGTTGTCTCATATGGGATTTGAAAGCACCACACTCAGCACAGTAGAATGTGGCGTGGCAAGCGCTTTAACCACTAGGCCACCCGTGCAGTCAGAGCTATGTTTCAAAAACCGAAATTAAACATCTTCTCACCCTTAAAGTGAACATTCTCCTTTTTTAAAGTCAGTTAAATAATCGTCGTTTATCTAAGCATATCTTTATTAAATTTTCGTAACCGTACAAAAGTGACAACAATTTAAAAACTATTCAAAAATGTTCCGAATTGAATATTTCAATGCGGAACACAAAAATTGTAACCAGGAACAAAGATTTATCACAATTGCTCTTATTAAACAAAATGAGACAGTGTAAAGTTTTGTCTATTTTGTTTCCCCCACCACCCTCCCAAATAATGAATTCAAAAACGCTTCCGAGCTTTTTGAATCAAAGTTTTGTGAAGTTTACATTTGAATAAACCAAGTCGGAGAAAATTTTGACGAAGTTTGAAATACTGTTTGTTGAATTTTACAAGTCTCAATGGAGTTTTTGTTATCTGCAAGAGTTTTCGAAGATAAACCTGGATTTTGTCTTCTTAATGTGTGATAAGGGAGTGCTATCCTGCTGTGTTTTGCTTGCCAATGATCACTTCATGAAGACAATTATATGAATAAACGAAATGAAATATTTATTTCATATCCTTAATTAAGTACTAACTTTTGCACGCGGCTTCGCTCAAGCAGACTTTCATCCCCTGATTTACCCCCTTAGGGGTGGAATTTCAATAATTCCTTTCTTGGTGCTTACGTTCGTGATATAAAGAACCTACATGCAACATTTCAGGATTCTAGATTCAGCGGTTTGGGCTGTGCGTTGATCTCTGGGTATGTCAGTCACCTTCCTCTTATAAATAAAAAAATAATAATAATAACGTTGTATTTGCCAATGATTACTTCATGAAAACAATTATATAAGGAAACGAAATGAGATATTAATTTCATCTTCTTTACTTAAATGAAGTTAAAAGAATTGTTGTTCTTGTATTCTTAGATCGTCCAAAATCCGCTTTAGATTTTGATGTAATTAAAATATTAATTTAAGAGAAAGATTTATCTAACAACTTTGAATGAGATTTTTTTGTATAAATATAAACTGAACCTCGGAAACCGCTCCAACGATTTTCATGAAATTTAGTATGCAGGTTTCGGGGGCAATAAATCAATCTAGTTAGGATTCATTTTTTTAAAATTCACCAAAAAAAAGATCTAGAAATACAAGCAGATGTGAAAGCCATAATGCAGGCGACCTAATTTCTTTAATGGAGTGCTTTGAAACCATTTGTGATCGGAAACTATTCTAGCAATGGTTTTTAAGTGAAATATGTAATGGAAGCGTAATTATGACATTCATGAAGCAGCGTCAGGGCCACCAGTTAGTTATTTTGTGTTTTTTTTTTCTAATTATCGCGCTTCCAAAATGACTCTACTCTGCCTGATAGAAAGCATGAGCAGAATCCAAGATTGGTGGTCACCATATTCATTGCGATTGTATGGTGGCTTATTGTTAGTTTGTTTCTGCATCATTGGGCCTCCGGTCTCGCACTCAGCAACGAAACACGAGAGTATGCTATCATTTTAAGTTGGTTTTCTGTGCGAGGGTAGTACCGCCCCGGTCGAGCCGGCCCATCCGTGCTGAAATCAGCGTGGCTCTCCTACCTTCAAAATGAATATAATAATTTTTACTTTTTTTGTAAATCCATACGTATTATACATAGAAAATACCCAAACTCCGAAGCAAATATTTGCAAATCATATAAATATTAGGTCTGACCCGGGAATCGAACCCAAAATCTCAAGCACAGCAGTCCACTGCGCCACCGAGGTAGTCAGGCAGGCATTATATGTATTGATTACTATATAAGTAATGTGTTATTAACAATCTGATAAGCGTGGTACAGGCTGCCTAGTCTGAGTCAGACGACCTTCTAAGAAGTTTGTCTAGTTATTACACACAGAGAGATAAAGTAAAAAAATTACTTATAACGGCAACCAAGGACTTATGAAGATTAGTCATTAACATATTCATTATTTAATAATAGGGTATTTTACTGTATACGAGAAAAAATCTTAAAATATATTACGAATAATAAAATATTTTTTATAATTTAATTGAAAGTTTTCAGTAATTTTAATCTATTTTTGAGAAATTACGAGCGAAATTTGAAAATGTAAAATTTAAATGCATTTTTATGGCACTAATCGATTGAATAAAATTTTTGTGTTTTTTTTTTCAGTGGTTTAGATAGATAGATAGAAAACTCTTTATTTGTACACCGTATTACAGATTTAAAATAAAATACAGAAAATTATGAATGTATAATGTACAAAGGGCGGCCTTATTGCCGAAAGCAATCTCTTCCAGGCAACCTTAGGATGGATCAAAATGTATCGGAGAGACAGTAGTTGACGGTGCGAAGAGTTTTGAAAATTTATATATATATTTTTTTTTATGAATATAACTAGAATAGCATAGAATCTAAATAAGACACTTTTCAAGAATGAGTGCAATACCATATTGTCGTATAATGGAAACTAGTCAGAGAATACATATCTACATGAGATAAATAATGTGGGCGGTGACACTCGGTATTCTTAGTCCATCTACGTCCAATAATAAATAAATTTAAAATATTTTCTTTCGATTTTTATGAAACGTGGCAGCACGTCGCCAAATTCCCAAATTTAGCCGGTACTAGAGCCACGCTCATTTCAGCACGAATAGGTCAGCTCGACCAAGGCGATACTACCCTCTCACAGAAGATCAACGTAAAATGACAGCGTTCGTGCTGTCGTGTTTCGTTAGTGAGTGCGAGACCGGAGGCCCAATGATGCAGAAACATCACTAGCCCGCCATGGTGTGGGTCACCATGCTGCATTGTTGCACTGGCAATGAGTATGGTGACCAACACTTTAGGATTCAACTTATGCTTTCCATCAGGCAGAGTAGAGTCAATTTGGCAAGCCCATACATAAAAAAAACCTACTTAATATTATAAATTTTACAGTAACTTTGTCTATCTGTCCCGCTTTCAGGGCTAAACTGTTTTTTTTATAAAATAGGGGGCAAACGAGCAGACTTATCATCTGATGGTAAGCGATTACCGCCACTCATGAACACCAGTGGCGTCACAAGTGCGTTGTCGGTCTTTGAGGGATAGGGAGAGGGATTTGCACAGGGCAAGCGCTATTTTAAATCGGTTTTCTGTGAGGCCGTGGTATCACTCCGGTCGAGCCGGAGCCATTCATGCCGAAGCGTGGCTCTCCCACGTTGATCGATTCAACCGGCTTCAACCGAAGCTTAAATCTCCCTTTCTTTTTAAATTGACGTTTTAGCGCAAACCTTTTAACTATACTCGAATGTCCACGGCTTTGTAGGGCGTTCACAAGATGGTTCGTTGAACAGTACGGTTGGACAATCTGCTAAGAATAGCAAAGTTTTGCCAAGCATATAACACATACTGTTTTTATTTGGGTTCCGTAGTTATACCAAAAGTAAAATTGTTATACCAATTTTAATGAAATTTGACATGGAGATATTTTGACTCTTGAAGAAGGACATTGGCTACTTTTTACCGGCGGAGGCGCGGGCAAAAGCTAGTCTAATAGATGTAGTTCTCGTGTCAAGTTATATATGTAGATCTCGTGTCACGTTATTGCTATGCACTCCTAAATTATGTTACCGATTTTCATTTCGATTTTGCCGTGGGAGAGCCACGCTTCGGCATGATGGGCCGGCTCGACCGAAGTGATACCACGGCATCACAAAAAACCGGTGTGTTATAGTGCTTGCGCTGTGTTTCACCGTATGAGTGATGATACCGGAAGCGCATACCCGAACCCGCTTCCCCCTATCTCCGCCCCCATCCCCCCAAGGGCCGGCAACGCACTTGTGACGCCTCTGGTGTTGCAGGTGTCCATGGGCGACGGTAATCACTTACCATCAGGCGGTACGTTTGATCGTTTGCCCCCTAATCCATAAAAAAATACCTCTGTGCATATGATACTCAACATCACGCTGAGGCTAATAGAAGACAAACATGATTTAAAAGAAATGCAGACGAAATTACCTGAATCGGCTAGTTTATACTAACTATAAAACTAAATATTAAACCGTATTATTATTTTTTAAAAGGAGCAACAATGGAGTTTCTTGCCAGATTCTTCTCCATGAAGGGTAGGCTGCACTTGGAACTGGCGACTAGAATCACTCGATTTTTTAATATTAAATATTGACTATTCATAAGTGCCTGTAAAATAAGTGCCTATATGAATAAAATATTTTTGAGTTTTGAGTTTGAGTTTGAGTCTATAGACCTGGAAACTGGAAGTTATAGATCGACACAAATAGGCAGTCGATTTTGGTATTTTCATCTAATTTACCTTGACCATCCAGTACATGCTGTACCGTCTGTTTATGTCGATCTAATTTTTTTTAACTGTAGCGTTCACAAATGTCACTTAGTATCTTAATTGAATAAAAAAATTTGAATTTGAATTTGACCCTTCGCATTAGACTTTTCACATCAAAAAAAGTTTGTGCGCCCGAGTTTTCACAAAACAATTATACTGACCACTCTAAGGCCAATAAAATTCCTGAAAAACTATTCCGACGAGCAGTTTCAAGATAAATAAATCAGTGCCAGCCAACAAGTAATAACTTAACAACGAGTTTTGGCGCCAAACTCCGCCATTTTGACTTTTGGCAGGACGCCATTTTGTCTGTAGCCGTCAAACTGAGTGGATTCAATAAACTGGTATGTGCCAATGAATACTATGTTTTATATAAGTAAACCGGCGACTTTATTCATAGACTCTTTTTTTTTTTCGTGGTAGAGCTATACTTTGGCACATATGGTTCAGCTCAGCCGGCATAAATACTGCCGATAGAAGTGAAAACTTTTAACTTAGAATGTTATTTGTAAAATTCGTGTAAAATTAGAAATTTCATAACGTTTATACTAAAACCATTAACATTAAACATAAGCATGCATGGCGCGAACTCATAAGATTTTCTCCTACCAAAAAGTGCTCAATGCGGCTAAATAAGTTTTCACTTCAATAATAATAATTCATTTAATAAGGCCAGTTCGGTCTCCATAATTGATTGGACAAAATTGCCTCAAGTCACTTGAAGTAGCACACCTATCCCGTATGGTGACAAGGTGAACTTGGGGATCTACATTGATACTACCTTATACTGGGGCCCTCAGCTACAGGAGCTGAGTCGCAAAATTTTTGCCGCTGCAGGGTCTTTACGCAGAATAGGTACGTATTTTTTTAATAGATCTCTTTATTACAAGTTACAAGCTTTTTTTGTATGTATGCTTGCATGTTCGGGTGGAATCTTGCAACTCAATTTTGAAGCAGATATTTTCAACCGATTTTGCTGAAATTTTGCAAGCATATGTATACAGCGTGACAATACAATATTATATTGACATGGAGCTGATCTGATGCAGGGGTTGGAAGGTGGCCATAGGAACTCTGTAAAGAAACGTCGCAACATCATCGAGTTTGGACTCATTTGATTCGTCTCGAGGCATTCCAGTAAAAGCTTGTTTTCAAAAAGCTTTTTAATTTAATTTATTGTACACCAGATTCATTCCAAGTTTGATATAAAATTAAAGAAGTGCAATTGGCGGCCTTATCGCCACGAGGCGATGTGTTTTTAAATCATCAGGAACCCATTGAAATATACATACAAAATGTAATCCTAATCTAGTCGTTTAGGAGGAGTTAGGTGACAAACACACGTACAGAAGAATTATATAAATCAAGAAGTCAAATTGATTTGTGTCTACCTCAAAAACTCAGTAACTACTGCACCGATTGAGTTCATATTTTAACACAATGAAAAAACATTGCAATGCTTGTTTTTATCTGTTTTTTGCATCAGTTTTGTTTCTAGTTTTGTTGTGTCATGGCTGCCTCGGTGGTGCAGTGGTCGTGTACGCCACTGAGGTGGCGGTGAGGTCACGGTTTCGATTCAAATATTTATTTCGGAGTTTGAATGTTTTCTATATATAATATCAATGTATTTACCAAAAAAGTACATAATTATATATTTCTATCAGCTATCTAGTACCCATAGTACTAGCTGTGCTTATCTATGCTTACCTCAAATATTTATTTATTTTTCATCAGTACAGTCTAAAAATGCCACAGCATAACAGGGTATAGTTAGTTTAAAATATAAATTTACAAATTCAAATTCAAAATCATTTATTCAATTAAGACACTAAGTGACATTTACGAACGTTAAATTGAAGCTACAGTTAAAAATCATAGATCGAGACAAACAGACGCCACAGCATGTGCTGTATTGTCTAGGTAAATTAGTTGAAAACACCAAAATCTACTTTCTGCTTGTGTCGATCTATAACTTCCAGTTTCCAAAATGCGTAGAGCCTTATGAGAAGAATACTGGCAAAGAATCATAGCCAAAATATATAAATGAACTAACCAAAGTATAGCTAAGTAGTAAGCCTTGAGAACTCGCTTCCAATATTAATGTCGAACCACGCTTTGAACAGAGATACATTTGTACCTGTAGAAACAGGGGAACTTTCATTTAAATATCACTACATCTGAACTGGTAGGGTTGTCAAAACTTATCTATTTTTTTAAAGACAACTCCATCATTAGGAATAGACAGCCTGTGTCGCGAGGGACTTTACAAACATACAAGAAACGAACACAAAGAACACCCAGACTCGGGACAACAATTTGTGGATCACACAAAGTTTTGTACCGCGTGGGATTTGAACCCACGACACTTGGCGCAGTAGCAGGAGGCGTGGTTTCAGCTGTCGCAGCTGCAACCACTAGGCCAACCGTGCAGTCGCACGTATATTTAACTAAAATTGATATTAACGATTTTCACATCACATCAACAACCCTTAACAGGCCACTGGTGGGCATAGTTTTTCGTGCTTACTTTTTTTATTTGTGAACCCGCCAAAGTACGTCCTTGGCGTGGCGCCACAATATTCTTCGCTTTTACTACGTTACGTTACTTTGGCACTTACGTCATTTTGGTCGCGAGAAAACTATCCCTAATAACAAGCGTTCTAGCGCTGTTTATTTTAATAATTCGTTAGACTATATAACTAATAACAAAGCGCTGCAGCGTGACGCCTCTATTTAATTTAAAAAATGGTTGTCTGTCAAAGTCGGTTTACGGACGATAATTTTACGCGATAACGTCATAAGAAAACAAGAAAACATTCAATGCGATGCGTCACGAGCCGAACGCTTGGGCCGATCGTGCCTCTCTATCGCTTGTTCCGCGCTCTCGCTCGCACGCTCGGCTCAGGCGGAACGTGACAATGATTCATACTTTTTTCTGAGTGCACCCGGCGTTCATCGATTTATAACACCTTGGCAGGCTCAAAAGGCAAATTGTTTCATAACGAGGATTTTTTCTTTCTTTCTAAGAGTGACAACCCTAGTAGATAGTGACCCAAATATCTCCAGGTATCCGAACAATGGTTGATCCATACTACGCTTTCGTGTGGCTTTTGTTCGGTATATTTATTATTAATATCCGCATCTACGAACGGTAGATTCCGCGAATGGACTTTGGTCTTTAGAAATTGCTAGTAGATATATATGCCTACTAGTAATGTGATGGTTCATATAAATATCCGTAGATTCGGATTATCAAAGAAAGAAGATAGATACAAATCTAGTTAGAGATATTCTGGTTGCCCCGAGGTCGAAATTCGATAATATTTTTTTAATTAAAACTTTTAAGTTTTTCTTGTGTTTAAAGCCTCTTTAATCAAAGATTTCATCATGACTACTTTTGACATTCAGTATGACAGTTTAGGCAAAAAATTATCATCTTTTTAAATGACTTCCAAAATCGAGAAGGTTTTGTGTTCGTCGCGTAAATACATTTTTTCATGTATATATAATAATAATAATAGATAATTAAAGTATGTATAATCTTATATATAAAATTCTCGTGTCACAATGTTAGTTACCATACTCCTCTAAAACGGCTGGACCGATTTTTATGAAATTTGGTGTGCATACCCCTTTTTTTTATGGCAAAACAACGTTTGCCGGATCAGCTAGTAATATATATATATATATTTTTTTTTTTAAAAGACGACTCCCCCACTAGGAATAAATCCTGTGTCGCGGGGGACTTTACAAACATACATGAAACGGACACAAAGAACATCCAGACTCAGAACAACAATTTGTGGATCACACAAAGTGTTGTCCTACGTGGGATTTGAATCCACGACACTTGGCGAAGTAAGAAACGGCGTGGTGACCGTTAAACCACTAGGCCAAACGTGCAATCAAGTATTCAAAAGTTTGTGATTCACGTATGAATATATAGATTATAATTATCAAAGAAAGTAGATAGAAATTAATTGAGTTAGAGAGCTTTACTATGAAATAAATATATTAGTTTTGCAATCGGCTTTAACTTCACTACAATACGGCTGGACTTGGATTTGTTAGATGGAACGACTGGCATCAGATCTCCACAACACAAGTACCAGGTGATAGCGAAGTTCTGTAGGTCTATTCTTGGCGGATTAAGGGGTCCAGCCACCCGGAACATTTGCTGCGGATATTCTTATAGTATACGGAACCGAAGGCTTAACGTGCTCTCCGAAACACGGAGGGATCTTAATGTGTTAAGAACCTATATATATATATATTTTTTAAAGTGACTCTTCTCTGCCTGACGGAAAGCATAAGCAGAATCCAAGAGTGGTGGTCACCATACTCTCTGCGAACGCAGACAATGCAACAATGCAGCATGGTGACCCACACCATAGCGGGCTAGTGATGCTTCTGCATCATTGGGCCTTCGGTCTATCCTTTATGTAACCTCGTAAGGAGTCTTTAACTTCGCAATGTTCTCTCAGATACCACTTTTAGAGGTAGAGCCACGCTGATTATAGCACGAACGGGCCGGTTCGAACGGCGCGGTACTACCCTCGCACAGAATATCAACGTCTTATGACAGCGTTCGTGCTGTCGTGTTTCGTTGGTGAGTGCGAGACCGGAGGCCCAATGATGTAGAAGCATCACTAGTCCGCCATAGTGTGGCTCACCATGCTGCATTGTTGCATTGTTTGCATTTGCGATGAGTATGGTGCTCACCACTCTTGGATTCTGATCATGCTTTCCATCAGGCAGAGTAGAATCATTTTAGCTGGCCCATACTTAAAAAGAAAAAAAAAACTGCGATCCATCCTCCTATAAAAGCTAAGCATATATTCTAAAATCAAACTCACTTGTGCATATTCCACTATTTTAATTAACTTCAATCCTACCCGGCTTCACGCTTTGGCATTATCGAATCAAAACTGTATGGTTGTCTTAATGGTTTAAGCGGTCGCCACGCCCTTTCTACTTTGCCAAAGTTTTGTGGGTTCAAATCCCACATGGGACAACACTTTGTGTGATCCACGAATTGTTGTTCTGAGTCTGGGTATTCTCTGCTCCGTTTCATGCATGTTTGTACAGTCCTCCACGACTCAGGATATTCCTAATGTGCAGTTTTCTTTCTCTCGATAAAAAGAAAATGTTACTCATTGTGAAAGCATACGATTTGTGGCAAACTTTACGCCCAATACGAGCACATCCTAATAAAACTAATTACACGATATAGAACCGATTCCTTAGAAGCAACTGATCTTAAAAATACAATCCACTTTGACTTTACCTTAAATACGAAATTATCTTGAGGCGGTCTCTTTTGTGATGTTGAACTTTGATCTTGCCGCTAACTTGAAATTAAGATTCTACTTGAGACAAAATGTTTCGGATCTATTGGGATGGGGCATTTTCTCTGTAATACTGGCTTAGGTTTGCTTTTGGATGGGTGAACAACAATAATGCTTTGTGTTTTTTGTTTTAATATATTCTTTTGTAATACTTTGTGGATTAGATTATGTAAATAAAACAGTTTTGACGTCTGAGAGCAGTAAATAAGCTCAAGGGGGCCATCACGACAGACAGACATACGGCAAAAATTAAAAGTAAAAACTAAAACCCAACTACGAAAAAAACGACGCTGAAAAAGTATGAAACAAGTTTCAAAAGCCGTAGTCACGCGTTGTTAATGTGTTATGGTACATTTCTACGTAACGTGTGACTTTACGTAACATGTACTTAATACCAAAAGCTATATGGGTTCTACCCATATTTATACCCTTCGCTTTTCGTTCTCGGCATGGTAGGTCTGGATACACTTACTATGCATCGTAAGTGTGCTTTAATGGTACACTATTATTTGTTACTAAACAATGAAATAGAAAATCCAAATAGGCTGTCTCGTTGCATGTTCTGGGTACCAAACCAGTATATATGGCTACGATCTTGCCGTCTCCTAACTGCGCCGCAGGTACGAACGTGTACGGTACAATACGCTCCCACGAGACAGGCAGTTAGTCTGCTCAACGCTCTAATTGCCGGTACCCGGATATCGACTTATTCCATACCAATTTAAGCTTTATTTTTTTATTTTGTGTACTTTTCCTTAATAGTAGGCTTTAATATTAGTATTGATAAGTATTAATTATGCTATTGTTTACGTTATATATTTATTATTGTACTGGCTCACTGTACGTGTTGGGCAAACTGTAAGTGCAGTGAGCAGCTGATTGTATAAATAAATAAACTACGGCCTTTGAAACTTGTTTCATACTTTTTCAGCGTCGTTTTTGTCGTAGTTGGGTTTTAGTTTTTACTTTATTTTATTTATTTACTGTTTTTTTTAAATCTAGCTACCAAAATGACTCTACTCTGCCTGATGGAAAGCATAAGTAGAATCCAAAAGTGGTGGTCACTATCCTCATTGTGAACGTGGACAGAGCAGCATAGTGACCCACACTATGGCGGACTAGAGAGATGTTTTTTCACGCCTCGCTTAGAAGACCCGGGATCGAATTATTTTTAACAGTAGATTTTTGCAACTGAATGTCAGTATATTTTCACCTTGAATAATTTCTATGTTTATTAAACTCAAACCTTCAACGTTATCATTGAGTGTTTTTTTTTTGTTTGTACGTTAGATTTTTGAGCATTTTAATAAAGCCAAATTCAGGTGGCCACAACTTGGATACTGTTTACCTTTCATGTAATACTATTTAACACTGTTGCACCTAAATGTCTGACTATTAATTAAAAAAAAAAAACGACTTCCAAAAAACATCCAACGAAAAATCTCTGCCAAAAAAACACTTAAAAGCGTAAAATAAACTGGTTCTTTATAAATTGCCTATACTATGACTTCAAACAGATTTTAGGTACCTAGCACACATTATAATACTACTATTTAAATGAATAAAAAATTAGGTATAGGCAATTTATGAAGAACCAGTATATTTTACGCTTTTAAGTGTTTTTTTGGCAGAGAGTTTTCGTTGGATGTTTTTTGGAAGTCGGTTTTTTTTTTTATAAAAAGTTTTTATTTTTCAGTTTTTAGTGCAAACAATCGTAGGTCAGTAGTAAGTTGAACTATTTCATCAAATTTCATCATAAAGAATACAAATTAAGGTCTATACGTACGTGTAATATTAAAATCATCCTCTAATTCCTAACTGTTGAAGAGTTTAACCTTCTATCATCAGTTCACCTAAATAAATTGAAAGTATACGACTGAAGGTCTTTAGATACGTATGAAATTGAAAGAATTATCCTCCAACTCCTAACCGTTGAGGAGTTGTACCTTCCACCTTCCATCATCAGCTTACCTAAATAATTTGAAAGATTACGACTAAAGGTAACATATATACATATGATATTCTCATCTTACTTGTTCATACATACACCTGCCACAAAAAGCTTCGCAACACACCCAAAGGTTTGTCTGAAAGAAAATGCCTGTGGCATAAAGTCCGCATTGTGCAATATGCTTGCAGGAAGTTTTAATAAATAAATAAAATAAATAAATATTTAAAGATTTATCCTCCAACTCCTAACCGCTAAGGAGTTGTACCTTACATCATCAGCTCATCATCATGAAATGATGACTACCAGACGCAAATACCGGTGTAACTTTAGAAAATATACGAAAAACATAGTATGTGCCTATAAAAAATGAGGGTTTCCCTCGATTTCCCTGTGATCCCATCATCAGATCCTGATATGCTGGCAATGGGACCACCTCGAAAGCATACCCTTTCGAATACAAAAAAGAAATTCAAAATCGGTCCACAACTGACGGAGTAATCGGTGAACATACATAAAAAAAAATACATACAGTGGAACATAGAACCTCCTCCTTTTTGGAAGTCGGTTAAAAAAGAGTGGCCATGAGTTTCTTTGCCAATATCATTCTCATAAGGCTCTACGCATTTTGGAAACTGGAGTTATGGATCGACACAGCCAGGCAATGATTTTGGTGTTTTCACCTTATTTACTTTGACAATACAGCACATGCTGTGCCGTCTATTTGTGTCGATCTATGATTTTTAACTGTGGCTTCAATTTGATGTTCATGAGTGTTGCTTGGTGTCTTAATTGAATAAGTGATTTTGAATCAGAATTTGATTATAATGGGAAGGGAACACGTGCGGTGGTAGTGAGTTCCATGTTTTGATCGCTCGGCACAAGAAGGAAGAACCGAAACTACTACTAATTTATTAATTAAATACCACCTTCTATTGGCTATTATTAACGATAAACCATTTTGCAAAGACGTTTAACTTCATTCATTCAACTCCAAATCATAGGTCTATGACATGGGAATACGAACCAATATATTTTCAACCCTTATTATTACCAAAAACCTTAACAGGAAAGCTCAATCTTTTCTGGTCCTTATAGGAATAAGTTAAATTTATTTTGAACTTCGGTTTGCTAAGATTTTCTTGAACGCAGGAGTTCAAGCAATAATGGTTGATAAAGACATTAGTCAGATGTCAGATTTGACGTGGGGTCTTTGTTCGTTCAACAGGTTTCTATTTGGTTCGATGTTTTAATAATAATTTCATTTTTAGGGTTCCGTACCTCAAAAGGAAAAAATGGAACCCGTATAGGATCAACTTTATTGTCAGTCTGTCTGTCTGTCAACACCCTTTTCTCAGTAACGCATAGAGGTATCAAGCTAAAATTCATATCTAATACTCAGGTCTACTGTCCATTGGAGCTGTGAAAAAATCTAACTTTTAAGCTGACGCAATCAAAAGATACAGCCATTTATGTTGTAAATTTTCGACACTCGCAAGGGAATCGAAACCTACAGGGTACCTACTTCCCGTGAACTCAGAATCTTGAAATTTGGTACGAAGCATCGTCTTATAGCACAGATAAAGGTAAAATTGTGAAAAGCATTTTTTTATGGAATAGGCGGGCAAACGAGCAGATGTATCGCCTGATGGTAAGCGATTACCGCCACCCATGGACACCTGCAACACCAGAGGCGTCACAAGTGCGTTGCCGGCCTTTGGGGTATGGGGATGGGGGAGGGGTTGGGATATAGGCCTCCGTTATCCTCACTCACTCGGTGAAACACAGCGCAAGCGCTATTTCACACCGGTTTTTTCTGTGAGGCAGTGGTATTACTCCGGTCGAGCCGGCCCACTCATGCCGAAGCGTGGCTGTACCACGTTGATCGATTTAACCGGCTTCAACCGAAGCTTAAATCTCCCTTTCTTTTTAAATTGACGTTTTAGCGTAAACCTTTTAACTATACTCGAATGTCCACGGCTTTGTAGGGCGTTCAGAAGATGGTTCCTTGAACAGTACGGTTGGACAATCTGCTAAGAATAGCAAAGTTTTGCCAAGCATAACACATACTGTTTTTATTTGGGTTCTACGGAATGTCCTCATAATCGTCTGTCCGTCCGTCCCTGGCTTACTTATCAAACGGTTAGTCCTAGAAATATAAAACCTTGCACGCATATGTGTATTTACCACGTCGACAAAATACTAAAATAAAATCACGAAAAAAAGGGGGTACCTTCCGTATACGTAAAGTGGGGATTATTATTTATTTACTATTTATTTATGTATGGCCTTGCCAAAATGACTCTACTGATGGAAAGCATAAGCAGAATCCAAGAGTGGTGGTCACCACACTCATTGTGAATGCAGAAAATGCAACAATGCAGCATGGTGACCCACATTATGGCGGCCTAGTGATGCTTCTGCATCATTGGGGATGATATTTTTTACGCGTGTACCCCATAGTGTGGGGTATCATTTGATAGGTATTTTAAAAACATTTAGGGGTTGCTAAGACCCCTAAGACATACCATCTGTATAATGGCAGTCAATAGTAACCTATGCCTTGCTTCATGAATGAAATGATCTCCATTGTAGATTTCATCCAAAGCGGTTTAACCCTGAAATCATATCGGACAGAATACTTAAAGCTACTTTTGAATTTCTAATATTAGTATCAAAGTATACGTATTTAGTAACATATAAGTAGGTTTACGAGTATTAGCATTCCGGTAACCATAGTACAATAATATATACATCCTGTATCGCGGGGGACTTTACAAGCATACATAAAAGGGACACAAAGAACACCCAGACTGAGAACAACAATTTGTGGACCACACAGTGTTGTCCCGTGTGGGATTTCAACCCACAACACTAGGCGCAAAAGAAAGCGGCGTGGCCACTTTAACGACTAGGCCACGCGTGCAATTATCATTTTAATAGAAACTGTTTAAGAATTATCCAAACTAAGTATTAACCTTTCGACCCATGACATTTCACCCCTTGTAACTACCCCACACGCCTTTAAATCAACAAAATTACAACTAAAAGTAAGCGAACATTTCGTGGCGTATCACGAAACGCTCAACCCTTTAATAGCGTTTGACGGACGGGTCTAAACGAACCGCGGTTTTTTGACTTCTTTCATTAGCATTGACGGGTTAAATGTCGTTTTAAGTTAATTGAAAAACTGTTGCTAAGTGGTTTTAACTAGGTATCGGCTGGTGGTCTAATTTCGACCATTTTTTGTGTTTTCTTCTATTTTAAAGACCAATATAATTTGAGCTCGCATTGTATACATTAACATGACAGGTTTATTTTATTCTAGAGTAATTTAAATTAAATATTATTTATTAAATAGCGCATACTACCTTTTTACCCGACTACGGCAAAGCCATAGGAGGGTTATGTTTGTGACAGGCTATGTATGTATGTTCATTTGTTCCCTCATAGCTCCTCAACTACTTATTAGAACTGGACAAATGAGGTATCGTTAGAAGCGTCTTAATTGTCCGCTGGTTAAAGGTTATATGAAGCGTCACTGATTCTAATGTGGCGCCGTCTAGCGGTCATAAAGTACTGTTTAAAAAATAAATCTATTACTTATACTTATAATAAAAATGTAACAGGTCCAATTCTGTACATTTAAGATATTTTGAATTTTTTTTTTGGAGGGCTCTCTATAATCGATACTGAAGCTAAGACTGTATTTTTTTTTCATTTTTGTCTGTCTGTCTGTTCGTCTGTCTGTCTGTCTGTATCTTGGCCGCGCATCATGCCGAAACTACTGAACGGATTCAAATGAAACTTGGCATGATTTGAGTTCATACTACGAGGTAGGACTTAGGATACTTTTTATCCTGAAATTCAGCACGGTTTCTTGGAGAGAGGGGATGAAAGTCAAAATATGTACTTAGTTGTAATTCAATAACACATAGTTCGATTTGATTCATTCTTTTTTTGCTAGAAAGAAAAAAAATAAGAGATAACGGGAAAAGTGTTTTTTTTTGTCACTTACACTGCCTGTGGGAAGCTGAGACAGATATGTAAATATGGCGGTACGAAGTTCGCTAGTAAATTTCACTCTTTCTCACCAACGACGTCTTTCTTTAAACGTTCCCTGAACTTCCACAAATATTTGAAGATCAAAATTAGCCAAATCGGTTAAGCCATGCTCAAGTTTTAGAGAGACAAACAAACAGCAATTAATTTTGATATATTTTAAAAACATCTCCAATTTAAACTCTGACTGGAATTTTACTCTCTACGTACTTACAATCTCTAATAACTATAAATTCTCAAAATTTAAAAAAAACCTCCGACATAATAACCTGGATTCCCTTTAAAAAGTAAAAAACACGTTATGCGCTTTCCTTTGAGACCCCACTCGATGATATTTTTGCGGACATTCGGTTACTCTTCCCCACTTTCACCCCCATAACTTTTAAAGGGCTCAACCGATTTTCATGAAACATGTCTAAGAACACTCGCACGTAACTCACCTTTCATACAAAAAAAAACTAAATTGAAATCGCTTCATCCGTTCGGGAGCTACGGTGCCACAGACAGACAGACAGACACGTGAAACTTTTAACACCCCTCTTTTTGGTCGGGGGTTAAAAACAATAAATGCACTTTAAAACTAATGGTATTCAAACACATATTGCATAGTACAAGGTTCATTCCCATTCTGCGTAACTCTCTTTGTCCTGTTGTGTGAATGAATAAAATAATTATGCCCAACTGTCGGACTGTTGGCGCATGACGGACGCTGGGTGGCAGGGGGGTTGGGTGGCAGTCGTGGGGTTGTGGGGGTCGATCGATAACGAGACATGCTTTTTTGAATTCTGTTAATTAGTTAGGTTGAAATTGTTGGTCGTTTGTACTACATGTTTTATAGAATAATGTTTTAGAATTTACTAGTTTATGTCCGTGGCTCGCGTCTTCGTATGTCGTTATTGCAGTAAAAAGTGTTCTATGAGACTGCCTCTGTGGCGCAGTGGTAGCGTATGTGACTGCCGTGCTTGAGGTCTCGGATTCGATTCCCGGGTCGGACCAAATGTTTGTATGATCTGCAAATATTTGTTTCGGAGTTTGGGTGTTTTTTGGGTGTATTTACAAAAAAAGTAATGTATTTATACCTACCATTAAAATAGAAATCTACGGGATTGCTACCATGTACCTTTTTGTTTGTGAGTATCCGATATTTCGGCGCTGTTGCAAGCGCCATGATCACGGAGTAACTGAAGATCTTGCGGGTGGGATGTTATTGGCAGACATATCGGTCTACCCTCTTTCGCAGTCTTTTACTACGATCGCCCCCGGTACCACTGTTCACTAACTCACTATTCACTCGTAATTGTTCTCGACACACAACACTAACAGTATCTGATCGCGAAACATAAGCAGAATCCAAGAGTGGTGGTCACCATACTCATTGCGAATGCAGACAATGCAGTATGGAGACCCACACTATGGCGGCCTAGTGATGCTGCTGCATCTTTTAGTCTAGTCAACAAGTATGGTACTTGTTGACTAGACTAATTGGGCCTCCGGTCTCGCACTCACCAACGAAACACGACAGCACGAACGCTGTCTTTTTACGTTGATTTTCTGTGCGAGGGTAGTACCGCCCCGGTCGAGCCGGCCCATTCGTGCTGAAATCAGCGTGGCTCTACTACCTTTTCACTCGTAATTGTTCTCGACACAACACTAACAGTATCTGATCGCGAAACTATGTTTTGTTGATTACGCCGATTTTGCAACAACGCCGAAATATCGGAAACTCACAAACAAAAGGTACATGGTAGCAATCCCGTAGATTTCTATTTTAATGTTACTGACCATGAAAGTTTAAAACAATATATTATACCTACCAGTTTTCAAGTACCCATAAGTCAAGCTCTGCTTAGCTCGGGACTAGATGCCGTTGTGTATTTATGGGTGTGATGACTTCCTGTCTCCGCTGTGGCGAAGGGGCGCCCCTTGACGATGCTGCTGTTCCGTTTTTTTTTATTTATATTTATTCTATGTGTTATTTTGATGTATGAGCTACATTCCTGTAAAGTTTTGGTAGTTTTTGCGTGAAAGAGTTACTATCATTGATACATCCTCGCAGACTTTCGCATTTTAAATATTAATAGACATTTTTTTGTAGGTAATATTGGTGAAATATATGTGTAAATATATGTACATCTTCCCCCCATCACCCTAAGGCCGGCAAAATACATGAGACGCCTCTGGTGTCGCGGCGGTAATTGGTAACCGTCAGGTGTTACGTCTGATCGTTTACCCCCTATCCCATGAAAAAACACACACTTTATTAAAACCATATATAAATTAGAGGCATCATTGGGATTCGAAAAAACACTTTTTTTTGTTTTAAGGTTTGGTCATTATGGTTAGACCACTTTCCACGTTGTACAACAGGTTGCATGCCCGCTATAGTCGCAAGCGATACTTTTTTTTTTTTTTTTTTTGTACGATATAGGTGACAAACGAGCAGATGTATCACCTGATGGTAAGCGATTACCGCCGCCCATAGACACCCGCAACACCAGAGGCATCACAAGTGCGTTGTCGACCTTTGGGGGATGGGGGAAAGGGATGTGGGGAGGGGTTGGGGTATAGGGCCTCCGGTATCTTCACTCACTCGGTGAAACACAGCGCAAGCGCTATTTCACACCGGTTTTCTGTAAGGCCGTGGTATCACTCCGGTCGAGCCGGCCCATTCATGCCGAAGCGTGGCTCTCCCACGGTAAATTAAATATTAATAAATAAATATTACATTTATAAATTTTTTTAACTGAAATAAATGCTGCCTCGATGTAACAGTGTTGGCGAATGCGACTGGTGTGCTTAGGTCTCGGGTTCTACTACTGGGTTAGACTAAAAAACTGTACCGTTTGAATTATTTGTAACTATTTGTTTAAGAGTTTGGGTGTTTTTAGGGTCCCGTACCTCAAAAGAAAACAACGGAACCCTTATAGGATTACTTTGTTGTCCGTCTGTCTGTCAAGACCATTTTTCTCAGGAACGCGTGGATGTATCAAGCTGAAATTCATATCAAATACTCAAGTCTACTGTCCCTTGGAACTGTGAAAATCAAACTTCTAAGCCAACGCAATCAAAAGATACAGCCATTTATGTTGCAAATTTTCGACACTCGCAAGGGAATCAAAACCTACAGGGTACTTCCCGTGAACTCAGAATCTTGAAATTTGGCACGAAGCAACGTCTTAAAGCACAGATAAAAGAAAAATTGCGAAAAGCATACATTTTAATAATATACCTTCAGGTTTGTACGGAACCCTCGGTTCGCGAGTCCGACTCGCACTTGCCCGATTTTTTTATATACATTATATATATATATATATATAGAAATTCAACTGGGTACAGCCCGTGGCTGTGTTCACGTGATTAATTCGTGCACACGTGCTTTCCACTGCGCCAAGTGTTGTGAGTTCAAATCCCACATGGGACTACGCTTTGTGTGATTCAATTGTTTTTTTGTCTGGGTGTTCTTTGTGTCCGTTTCATGTATGTTTGTAAAGTCTCCCGCGACGCAGGATGGGTATTTCTGATGCGGGAGTTGTCTTTTAAAATAGAATAATTTTATCAAAACTATAACTTCCCTTTACTACCACACAGTAGGTTCAAACTATTTATCTATAATCTAATACCTACTTAACGATCAACTATTCACCCAAAGGTTTCTCATAAGTTATTTTAAACAAAAACCGAGTTCACCCCTTTCCACCCCCTGTCGGCTTATCTCTTTGATCTCGGGCGGTGCGGCACGCTTTGAAGTCTAACTTGATGTTAAGTTTTGTTATCTTAACTTGACTAGTAGTGTTCCATTCTACTTGAAACTTAAAAATGATTAGCTTACAGCTATGATAGAGGTAGGCGGTTACAACTTTATAATCAACTAGCTGAGTCCCGCGGTGTTACCCGCGGTTATTGTTGTACATTGACAAAGCTAGTCTAAGTAGCCTAGTAGTTTCGGAAAACAGTGTCTGTGACATCCGGACGGACGGACAGACAGACATGACGAATCCATAAGGGTTCCATTTTTTGCCATTTGACTACGGAACCCTAAAAACTAAAAGAATTATGGTCGAATTTAGACCTCTAGGCGACTAGTGGTTGCCTAGAGGTCCCAGCAAGAGTTGCACTTTTTCATTTTAAATAAAAAAATGATTTTTTTTAGACAGTTATCATCTTTTATTGAATTGTAAAAAAGTAATGTTCCGAATAAGTATGGAACAAAATATCCGTTAAATGGCCCAAGGTTCTGATAAGGGTCTACTCTTTCTTGAAATTTGCCATAACCTTTTCTGGATGTGGCTATATTTCACCGATGACGCGTTGGATCTCAGATTTGAGCTAAGGAAATGTTTCTAGGTTCTTACCTAGAACCTGAGATTTCACAAAATCTCAAAGAAAAAAGATGCCCTGCCTCAACTGGAAATTCTTCGAAGTGTGCGAACGGTCTCATTTTAACATTCCAATTTTTTGCAACCAGATTTCACAAATAAAACGCGTTGTTTTTTTTTGTAAAGCGCTCCATTTTTTAAAAATCGGAATAAACATGGCACTCAAAGAAACGAGGCGTCAATCTTACGTTATGGATGTTTTTTGCCGGCTAGGGTACCCCTCCGCAACGCCCCATAAGGAACTTCGTTCCAAAAATGACACTAAATTTAAAAGGGCACTCTTATGAGTGCGGAGTATAACATTTTTCACAGTTAAAGTTTATATTTAGTTAGTTTATGTATAACTAGCTGACCTACGCAACCTCGTTTGCGTCCAAACTACCATCCCCCGTTTTAAACCCAAAAGGGGGTTGATTTCTAAAGATACATTATTAGTACACCTTCACAGCATCTATAGAGCATACATTTTAAATTTCAAGTCTCTTACTTCAAAAACATAGGACTTTCATACAAACTTCCAAGGTGGAGTTTCGTAAAATCCGTTCTTAGCGTCCGTAGTATAAGGAACCTACCTGCTAAATTTCAAGTTTGTAGGTGTTATAGTTTCTGAGATTTCGTGATTAATAAGTGAGTGGTATTTTATATATTTAGATATGAAAGCTAAAAAAAAGAATTATGGTTGCACTCCAGCCACTCCGTGACCACTAGACACTAGTGTCTATAGCAAGTTTTCTATAAGTTCATATTTACAAATATGTAAAGAAGGACCTCCTGCACAAAATCTGCAAGTCAAATACAGCAATATCAGGTACTGGCGGGGTGCCAGTTCACCTGTGGACAGAGAGGTAATACGAGAACTATTTATTTGCGGCTGGTTGTTCAAGTTATTAGATATTTGTAGGCAAACTGACAATCTTCTGGTTTCTAGTTCGAATCTATCTGTCCTAATTATTATAAATGTGAATGTAAGTTTGTTTGTTACGCTTTCACGCGTAAACTACTTATTACTATTAAAAGTAACATAGGATACTTTTTATTAAATGCGAGCGGAGCCGCGGGCGAAAGCTAGTATAAGAAAATGAAAAACTGAAATATATATAGGTACACGCATAACTTCCGATCGGCTGCCCTGAATTGCATAATTATGTTTTTATGTGTTTGATACAGCCAGGACAAGGTTTGTATAGAAGAAAATGAAAATAAAACTGGTAGTGTTATATTTTCTGAGTCAAAATTCTTCTCGGAAATTTATAAAATACTATCTAACCCGGCGAACTTCGTACCGCCTTATTTACATATCTGTCTCAGCTTCCCACAGGCAATGTACAGTCGTGGATAAAAAAAGACTTTTCCCGTTATCTTTTTTTTTTCTTTCTAGCAAAAAAACAATTAATGAAATCGGACTATGTGTTATTGAATTACAACTAATAGTAGGGGAGCTCACGATGGGGATTTACTCGAGCGTCATAGAGACCTATTGAGTTGCAAAGCTTAGATGACAAAAAGAAAAAAAAAAATACTGTATACCTTTTCATCGGTGGGGTGAGCAGCTATGGATGTTCAAAAATGTAAAAAAAACTGATGCATGGACATACTCGAGCGCGTCAGATATTGATAGCATCCATGTCCTACGTATTTTTAATAATGTACGTATGTTAATCTGATCGTTTGCATGGTGGGGGTGGTCGTACGTAAGGTTTGAAAATGAGAAAAAAAAAATTATCGAGCGCGTCAGATTTTCAAAGAGGATGTTAAGTGAACCTAAAATAAAGCTTTCATTCAATAATCTGACGATTTGGATTTGACGAAAACTCACGGCCGTTATAAGAATGTGCAAAAAAAAATCGTCATATTGACATACTCAAGCGCGTCAGACTAAGATATATATGGTTCATCTTTATGTCCTAGACGTGCTGTCTCATAATCTGATGATTATCTGGAGGGGTGCGCTTAATCTGACAATTTAAAAAAAAAACAAAATCCAGACGTGCTTTTTAGAAAATTACCACAATATCAGTATCAGTAGCTCTGATAGTAATAGTAGAATCTTCATTTTGTTGGCAAGCAATAAATGCTATGTTCGTCTTCGCTTCTTCATGATCAGGGCATGACAAATCATAATCAATTTATAATTAATTATCAGTAACTGAATATTTATGACACAAATCGAGGTAATTACATAAAATTACCTTACTACCTATAATCGTTGCCATCTCCTGATCAGCCCAATGATCGATCAACAACTTAGTTTGAAACTTTTACTTAGTTTGAAAATTTTAAACAAAGTCAAATCAAGTTATTTCAATTACTTCCTTACACACAGGTAAATCTCGCGACAACCCTTTGTATTCTATAAATTTTATAAAGACCACATTCCGGCTCCATCATCAGACCCTGGATACTATGAAAACATAAAGTACTCGTCAAGACGAATCGAACGAGTCCAAACTCGATAGTGTTGCGACGTTTCTTTATAGAGTTCCTATGACCACCTTCCAGCTCCAGCATCAGATTAGTTCCATGTCATTATAATATGGTATTGTCACGCTGTATACATATGCTTGCAAAATTTCAGCAAAATTGGTTTAAAATATCTGCTTCAAAATTGAGTTGCAAGATTCCACCCGAACATACGTTAAATAAAAACTTGTAAAAAAGAACCCATCTACAATTATAAGGTCAAATCGGGATGGCTGTTCCTCCATATCTTCGACTTATTTCTCTAACTCATGACTTAGTACGGACTTATCAGTGTGACAATAGGCACCACCATCATCAATATATTAAACTTTATCGACTAAATTTTGTGACTTCGGCTTGTGGCTATCGTCAGATTATACATTTTTCGTTATTCCTGAATGATTTCCCACAAAATAAAAAATAACTAGCCACGCTCGAGAATGTCGAGATGACATTTTTTTTACAACTTTATAGCCCTCCCATTTCCTTACGTCACTCTCAAATTGTCAGATTAGTGGAATATACACTTTTTACCATGTAAGTTACTCACCCTGCCTTAATCTGACGCGCTCGAGACTGTCTGATGATCATTTTTTTTTTACTAATCTGATCCTTTATTCCTGACTGGCGGCCATATATACGGGGCTCATATTTGGAGGAGGTACTTAACCGGGTATCCCCCTGTATATTAATCTGCCGCGCTTGAGTAAATCCCGAAACTCCTTCTAGGGCTCCCCTACTATAAGTACATATTTTGAGGGCTCCCTATATATACCTATATCTATAAGTACATATTTTGACTTTCATCCCCTCTCTCCAGGAAACCATGCTGAATTTCGGGATAAAAAGTATCCTATGTCCTACCTCGTTGTATGAACTCAAATCATGCGAAGTTTCATTTGAATCCGTTCAGTAGTTTCGGCGTGATGCGCGCCAAGATACAGACAGACAGACAAAAATGAAAAAAATTACAGTTTTGGCTTCAGTATCGATTACAGAGAGCCCTCCAAAAATTTTTTTCTAAATATCTTTAATGTACAGAATTGGACCTGTTACATTTTTTTTATAAGTATAGATAGATAGATTGTTGAAAAATGGCGGTATGGATTTCAGCGAGCCAACAAATAAATATAATTGAATATACTCTTTCAAATTCTTTGTTTTTAAAAGACAACTCCCGCACTAGGAACCAATCCTGTGGCGCGGGGGACTTTACAAAAATACATGAAACGGACACAAATAACACCCAGACCTGAGTCTGCAACAATTTGTGAATCACACAAAGTGTTGTCGTACGTGGGATTTGAACCCACGACACTTGGCGAAGTAGGAAACGGCGTGGTGATCGTTAAACCACTAGGCCAAACGTGCAGTCGAATTACAAGATAAATTTGACAAAACTACTCGATTATGTAAATTTTGCTGTATCTGGCCCATTATTACGACTCCATTGACACCTCATTCATTAAAATCTGTTTAGTAGCTTAGTCGCTATGGTAGAATATACTAACATACAACCGTGGGAGAGCCACGCTTCGGCAACCATGGGCCGGCTCGACCGGAGTGATACCACGGCCTCACAGAAAACCAGTGTGAAACAGCGCCTGCGCTGTGTTTTACCGAGGGAGTGAGGATACCGGTACTCATACCCCAACCCCTCCCCCCATCCCTCTCCTCATTCCCCAAAGGCCGTCAACGCACTTGTGACGCCTCTGGTGTTGCTGATATCCATGGACGGCGGTAATCGCTTACCATCAGGCGATGTGTCTGCTCGTTTGCCCGCTGTTCCTTAAAAAAACAAACATAGTAGTCAGGTAAAAAAATAATTTTATTAATCAGTTGGTAAATAAAGTAGTAAGGCTTACCTTACTACTTAATGATTGTGTGTTTCTTAAAACACACAATCATTTTATTACAAGTTATAATATCGTCGACTAATAAAATTATAAAAGTATTAAAATGTGTGTTTGTATATATGTGTATATTATGTTCGTGACAAAACTACATTGCATGACAAACTTATATTAAAGCTCTATATCCACTGTTGCGAAGATATTTTATATATTACTAGCCCGTAGCGTAAAAAAAATCCCCCGTTTTTGTAACATTCTTTATTGCTGCTCCGCTCCTGTTGGTTTAAGCGTTAACACCGAAAGAATTTTTCAAATCGGACCAGTAGTTTTTTTTTATGAGATAGGAGGCAAGACGTATCGAGTGATGGTAAGCGATTACGACCGCCCATGGACACGCGCAGCACCAGAGGCGTCACAAGTGCGTTACCGGCCTTTTAAGAAGGAGTACGCTCTTTTCTTAAAGGTTTGAAGGTCGTATTGGTCCCAGAATACCGCAGGCGACAGTTCATTACACAGTTTTGTTGTCTAGTTCCTGGGGTTAGTTCCTGAGTCAATGTTTGTGTTGTCAACACGTGCTGGTGGTAAAAGTTTCTGAAATTTCCTTGTGTTATCAACAAAAACTGTCAACAATTGTTGGCAACCGTGTTTATGTTTTTGGCGGTAAACATCAAAAGAATAGGCTTATTGCAGTTTTTTATTGGCTCTGTGGAAACGCATAGTTCGAATGTTTTGTTTTAAATTGTTGGCGACTCGGTACAGACATAATGGAAACAAAAGTTGGCGATTTTTTGAAGTGTTGCAAACAGTTGGAAACACTGAAATTGCCAACAATTTTGGTGGAGACATGCCTTCAGTCGGCTCTTACGACACCCACGGGATTCATAGTTGTGGTGACACACATACATGTAAACCAGACCAGTTTTTTTTTAAACTTTTTAAAGCCATAGCACGGCCCATCAAACAGAGGTAAGTAGCGCTAGCGTCTGTTCCCGATACAAAACATTCTGTTATATTTTAGACTCATATACAAAAACAATCGCCTGTCACTACGAACTCACACATAATAAATAAAACAAAACATTCACGATTGAACCCGTGGGAGAGCTACGCTTCGGCATGAATGGGTCGGCTTGACCGTATTTATACCATGGCCTCACAAAAAACCGGTGTGACACAGACCCATTTCCCCCATCCCTCAAAGGCCGGCAATGGCGATACATCTGCTCGTTTGCCCCCTATTCCATAAAAAAATGATTTTACACTCGCATATAAATATTCTAACAGTGTAACGTGTAGGCTAATTTTTTTGCTAATACTGTGACAGAGGGGAACAGTTGCGTACGGCTACCATAGAGCTATTATAGATAGAGTAGGAAAGACATACGGCTGCTTGTAAGCGGAAACGTCCAACGGTTAGAAAGAGAGAGAAGATCGCGGTACCCCATCTGTCTTTCTCTACTGACGCATGCGCAGTAAAGGACTAATAATGGTAATCCAATCACAACAATTATCCGTCGAATCGTTCTGCTATGCTGCTTTTCCGCGCTAACTGTGCATGCGCGAGTAGAGAGAGACGGATGGGTACAGCGATCGTCTCTCTCTTTCTAGCCGAGGGACGGCTGGAGGCCTGGCTCTTCTGCTCTATCTAAAATACCTCTGTGACGGCTAATCCTTATCGTGCTTCTCTATGATAACCTCTATATTTTATAGCTGACAGTGTATACATACCTATAATAGGTTTGCGTGAAAACTTCATCATGATATTGTTACGACTTTTATTACAAAATGGGGGCGTTTAGAGGCGGATACGTCTCATTTAAACGATCACCAACTTTTTGTTTTTTGGGCCACGGTCACCCATTATTTTTTTGGCCTTGGCATGAGAAGCTTTACTTGAAAGATAAATATGTTTTTATATTCTGCCACACAACGCCATCTAGTTTCAAACTAAGCAAAGTTTTTACTATGAATACTAGACAACTGATATATGTATATACATAAATATTATACACTAGCTTTTGCCTTTGACTTCACCGGCGTAAAGGTCGGTTATCGCGGTGGTTCTTCAAACTAATATAACTTCTTATTAATAATCCGATTGCAATTAAGCAAATACTAACTGTTAAGTAGAGCAAACCGCGACGCATTAGTGAAGACCACATTCAAATCGGTTAAGCCATTTCTGAGATTTGCGTGCACAAACGTACAGACGGTGTCAATGAATTTCTAATATTGGTTGGGATGACATTGGCTATATGAACTGTATCAGAAGCTTTTACAGTCTACACTAGCAACCTGCCCCGGCTTCGCACAGGCTCTTTACGGCAAATATAATATAGCCTATGTTCCCCGAGAACATGGGCGGCTTAATTTTTTCCGACGTCTTCAACAAACATCGTTAAATTTTAGCCAATACACTTATAAATCTAACAAATTATATACGAAAACCTTTCTCAAGAATCTCAGGAAAAATGTATGGCTGCTTCGCAACTATACCATCACGAAGGGAAAACGAACGCCTTTTGTGTTTGCAAATATCTATTTTTTGAAGTAACGAAACAGCCAAGCCATACATTTTAACTGAGATTTAGAGTGAAGTTAGGGTTGGTAGAGTCAGGGCGTGTAGATTCAGAACCTTGGCTCTACATGAGATCTGATATCTTTTTCACAGGGTAAGCCATATGCAGTCGTCTTGGCAACGTTTTACATGAAAATGTTTTTGGTGGGATTTCATTTATTTTTGTCAGTTGCATAAGGCAGTTTTTTTGCGGTTTATTTCTTGTAAATCTTCTTTCTTCTCTCGAAAAAGTCCTTATATCAAAAATAAAACCTCTAGCATAAAAATTAGTGAAAGTTGCATACAAAGTTTCACCCCCCAAATTTGGGGGTTGGGGGCCAAAAATAATAGGTTTATGAATTTTTTGTTGTTTGTATACTAAACTTAGTTTACATACCAAATTTCAGCTTTCTAGCACATCAGGAAGTACCCTAACAGTTTTGATGATCATCAGTGTGTCAGTGACGAAATCGGTGTTTTTTAGGTATCAATAATATCGTAAGTATCAGAGCTATGCAATTGAAACTTTGTATGTTTCATTAGTCTATTGATAACATCATATCCTCAGAATTTGAACGATCTGGTATATCGGGAACCAAAGTTATGCGGGTTCAAAAAAACGACGAAACACCTCGAGAAAAGGTAGGTAGTGCCCTTGCCCTTCGCTTGGCTCGTCTTGGCGGGGGCACGACCGGGCCCCCAGATAGATTTTAATTCGTACACTACAAAGAAACGCGGATACTATGAAAAATATTCAACTACGTAGCCATATTACCTGTAAAAATACGTTTCATATATATGTGTATATTTAAAACGAATACATTTCGCTATTCGTACGAGAGATCTGTCCTTTGACCTTTGACCTTTCAGGCTAGGTCACATGTTGCTTCCCGAGAATTTAGGCTCGTCCGCACGTATCTACGATATGTTGAAACAAATTGTCGGCTTAGATTCAATGGTTAGTTTATTTTATGTATATACCAGCTTTTGCCCTCAGCTACGCCTGTGTGTATGTCGTTTATCGCGGTTAAAAGGCCTATGTCCTCAGGAATCAAAGTATCTTCGTAACAAATTTCATAGAAATCGGTGCAGTGGTTTTGAAAGCATAACAGGCAGAATTACTTTCGAATTTAGAATATTGATGTGATGTTCTTCCAACCGACTTTGGCCACGGCGGCAATACTACAACGGAGACCAGCCAACTACGCACGAGATATTGTAGTGCACAAGTGTGTGCTCAAATACAGGTGCACTCTCTGTTCCCTCTCATAATCCGATGGGACGGTTATTCGACACAGCGGGTAGATATTAGGCGTAGGACCGACGGCTTTACGTGCTCTCCGGGGGCTAAGACCCCAACTTCGTTCAACATTTCTATTAGCAGAAAAACTCCTGGAGACCTGAGCCGCTAGGCTAGGTCTGAAGAGAGGGTTAAGGCCATGCGTCCCTACGCTGGCCGAGTGCGGGTTGGGGACTGGCAAGATAACGTTGTGGCTTACGTAGCCGTTGGATGTTTGCAAGCCGCTTAAAGGCCTCAACCAAACTTCAAGACTGTTCAAACCAAACGTCAAGGACCAACTGCTTAACGTAACCTCGGAATCACGGAGACGCTCATGGTATCGTGCCACCAGCGGTCAGCCATCCAGGTACTGACCGCGCCGTCGTTGCTTATCTTTACCCGAGTGAAACTGTGCTATGAGCGCCTAATATACATATATAGATATCTGACCTTGACTTGTAATATTTGGTTCGGTTATGATCTATTTACAGAAGAAAGTGTTTCCAAGTGATGTGTGCATGTTCCTTCAGCTGCTCTCAGACTAAACGTCTTGCTAGATTTTGTAGACGTTTGAAGTATTTTTATAATAATAATGATGAAGCCTTTTTATTTTCCATAAACCATATAAGTATGTTCTAGAATTAAACTCACTTGTACTTATTCCACTATTTTAATTTATCTTTACACCTGACCGGTTTCGCCTTATGGCATTCTATGGCAGGTGTATAGATAAATTAAAGTAGTGGAATAAGTTCAAGTGAGTTTAATTCTAGAATGTATTGCAACAAGTTCCATCAAGTGCCGACAATCGAGAGTATAAATTACATATAAGTAGTATGTAGTTACACTATGTTTGATATGTTTTTAATTCTATGTTAGTAACTTAAAGCTAAATGAATTTAATGTAATTCTAGATAGCCCATTGAACTTCGTTCCGCTTAACAGTCAATGAATGAGTAGATTATATTTTTACAAGCTTTTTATTAACTTGCAATGTATGTATGTATGCTTGTATGTTCTGGTGGAATCTTGCAACTCAATTTTGAAGCATATATCTTCAACCAATTTTGCTGAAATTTTGCAAGCACATGTATACAGCGTGACAATACAATAATGACATGGAGCTGATCTGATGCTGGGGCTGGAAGGTAGCCATAGGAGCTCTGTAGAGAAACGTCCCAACATCATCGAGTTTGGACTCGTTTGATTCGTCTCGAGGCATTCCCGTAAAAGCTTGTTTTTAAAAATCGTTTTGGTTTAATTTATTTAAAGATATTTTTTGTTGATGAATAGCATATTTTAATACTTATTATCCTATTCCGGATGAAGAGAAATCCAAAAACACCAATAAAGTTCTTGTGTTATAAATGGTGTAACTAAAACGACTTTATTTTAAATAATATTAGATTTTATTTGTGTTATAGAAAGCCCTTAATAGGGTATAGACCTTCTCCAATTTCGTCCAGTTTTCTCGGTTATTCGCTATTTTCATTCAGTTTTTCCCTGCCACCGATACTATGGCGTCCGCTCATTATTTTTGTGCCCTGCTCTGGAAAGTATCGTTAGATTTGTCTTAATGGTGAGACTGACATATGCTGCCCCGTATGTGAAAATCTATACTTATAATAAAAATGTAACAGGTCCAATTCTGTACATTAAAGATATTTTAAAATTATATTTTGTCTATAATGTATCTCTATAATCGATACTGAAGCCAAAACTGTATTTTTTTTCATTTTTGTCTGTCTGTCTGTATCTTGGCCACGCATCACGCTGAAACTACTGAATGGATTCAAATGAAACTTGGCAAGATTTTAGTTCATACTGCGAGGTAGGACATGGGATACTTTTTATCCCGAAATTCAGCACGGTTTCTTGGAGAGAGGGGATGAAAGTCAAAATGTACTTAGTTGTAATTCAATAAAAAATAGTCCGATTACTTTCATATTTTTTTTGCTAGAAAGAAAAAAAATAAAAGATAACGGGAAAAGTATTTTTTTTTTGTCCGCGAATGTTTATCTGTCTCAGCTTCCCACTGCCTGTGGGAAGCTGAGACAGATATGTAAATATGGCGGTACATTTACATATATACATTAAAATCACTTGTTTGTAAATTTTTAGTGTGCATACCTAGATAGTAATGACGCAATTAGATTTTCTCTTTTCTTTTCAATAACTAGCTTCGTTTACTATGTCAATATTTTACATAGCGCATTGCGTGTGTCAGCGAGTAGTTAATATGTATGTATGTATAATTGTATACACTGACCCGTGCGATTTCAAATGCGTCTCTCACATTGGATACATTTTCCCAGTATGTACAACATCTTTAATTGTTGATCTGCTCCTAATAGGCGTAGCACGATGTTATATATCTTATAGCTTTCCTCGTTAAATAGACTATCAAATACTAAAACAATTTTTGTATTTGAAATAGTAGTTACTGAGATAAGGACGTTCAACCGAACAAATACTCCACTTTTTAAATATTATTATGTTTCCTAAAATTTTATAATTCTTGATTATTTCACATGCCTCTGGATACGGAGAAATGTAATACAGCGTTAAAATTTATGATTATACCCGTCTCTTTCTAGCTTAGAGTGTTATATACGATTCGACCGTCGTTCCTTCTCTGTCCGCCCACGCATGCGCACCGCGATTCTCTTTGTTCATGCCGGCTATACCTCTCGTAGTAGTTATGTCGGCTCTACAGGACACGGCATAAAGTATACACTGATACAGCATCCCGCATCTAAATATAAATATTTTAAGATGAAATAATGTAGAAATTTGTAATTTTCTCTTAGTTAATCGATGTTTTATGACATATGATTACATATCTCTGTTTAATATCTAAGTTTAAAGGTCTGTTTAAAGTTTAAACAATCAATTTTTGTATACGACTGCTGTGCTTGAAGTGCTGTCTCGGGTTCGATTCCCGGGTCGGACCAAATGTTTGTATAATATGCAAATGTTTGTTTCGGAGTTTGGGTGTTTTCTATGTTAAATATGTATGTTTTGTCTAGTACCCCTAACACAAGCTCTGCTTAGCTTGGGACTAGATGACGTTGTGTGTAAGATGTCGTAAAATAAAAAAAAACACACCAGAAAACATGGAATGTGAATTTTTTTTGACGTACGATATCGCGATAAAACGACAAGATTGTTTCAATAGCAGTCGAATGTCTATAACGACCTCATAGATGAATAATAAATCAATATTTCGGACATCTAACACACAACGCCATCTAGTCCCAAGCTAAGCAGAGCTTGTGGTATGGGTACTAGACAACTGATATAAATACATATTTTATACTTTTTTTTTGTAAATACATACATATTATACATAGAAAACACCCAAACTCCGCAACAAATATTTACAGATCATACAAATATTTGGTCCGACCCGGGAATCGAAACCGAGACCTCAAGCACAGCAGTCGCATACGCTACCACTACACCACCGAGGCAGTCAAGGAATGGCAACAACGATAGGACGAATCATTTAAGGGGTGCTACCTTTACTAGTTCTTTCCATCATTCATCGTTACCGTGTCGTAAGAGCAAAGCAAAAACTATAGGAGAAAATTTCGTAGGACAATATCTATTCAAGATAAAGGATATTCAAGGTAGTAGTAGCAACGCTGATTTCAGCACAAACGTGTTGCCTCGAACGGGGCGGTATTATCTTCTCACTGAAGACCTACCGAAAGTGATATTATTCGTGCTACCTTGTTTTGTTAGAGAGTTAGAGAGAGTTAGGTCGCCAAAGTGTGGGTCACAATGCTGTATTGTTGCATTGTCTGCATTCGCAATGAGTATGGTGACCAACACTCTTGGATTCTGCTCATGCTTTACATCAGGCAGAGTAGAGTCACTTTTGCAGGCTCATACATAGAAATAAGGAAAAATTAACACAAACTCTATACTTACCCATCTGGACAGCGAGGTATTGCAGACTAAGACCTCCTTTCCAAAGAGAGGGTTATGGTCCAAAGAGAGGAGAGCCACACTTCGGCATGAATGGGCCAGCTCGACCGGAGTGATACCACGGCCTCACAGAAAACCGGTGTGAAACAGGGCTTGTGCTGTGTTTCACCGAATGAGTGAGGATACCTGAGGCTCATATTCCAATCCCTCCCCCCATCCCCCAAAGGCCGGCAACGCACCCGTGACGCCTCTGGTGTTGCGGGTGTCCATGGGCGGCAGTAATCGCTTACCATCAGGTGATACGCCTACTCTTTTGCCCACTACTCCTAAAATAAAATGTCCAGAAGTGAAGGCCTTAAAATTGATGCTAAAGAAATGTTGGGTTAATGTTTTAAAAAGTATTTTATTAACTTATTGCCTTTTTTGTTACAGATTATTGCCCCGCGGTGTCAAAAGGAAGCGACCAAGGTCTCTATTGCTCAAAATACTTAATAGAATACCTAGCCTAATATTTTAAATACCTAATACTAATATTTATTTACTAGAGACCTAACCTAGCTGTAGAGAATTCTTATTGCGCGATGCAGATAGATGTGTATTCTCTAGATAATAATAAATAATAACTTTACACATTTCATACACGATAGTTTGATCCCGAACTAGGCCGAGCCTGTATTATGGTAATTGCATACGTCAGCGTCAGTTACATACTCCGCTACGCGACAGCAGTTCCATCCCCATAACTTAGATGGCTGGCAGTCCACAACTGTGCGGTATTCTAGCCTCGCTCAATAAAACTGTGGAAGGAACCGTCACCTGCGGTATTCCCGAACTAATACGCCCTTAAAACAGGCGCAAAGTGCCTTGCAACATTATCCTTACTGATATTATAAATTCGAAATTACCTCTGTCTTACCAAACGACTTTACGACGATTCTTTGACTCTTGAGGAAGGACATACCGCGATAACCGATATACGGACGAAGCCGGGGACAAAAACTTGTTCTAGTAGTTTCAAAGTTAACATTGAACGAATTTAGAAATGAATGAATGAATTGAAAATGAATTACTCAAAAATTGTTTTATAAAACTACTAGCTGACCCACGCAACCTCGTTAAAGACTCCTATTGCCCCTAGCGTAATATTTTCCCCCGTTTTTGTTATAATTTCCTCATTGGTGCTCCGCCTTCCTCGATAAATGTACTATCCAACACTGAAAGAATTTTTCAAATCGGACCAGCGGTTCCTGAGATTAGCGCGTTCAAACAAACAATATTATATACGAGTAGTATAGATAACCTTCTGCGTAAAAACTTTTGATAAAATTTATATACGAGTAGTCTATATCACCTGGGCTATTATTACGAATCTATTGACACTTCATTCATTAAAATCAGCTCAGAATTTAATACGTCACGGTTGAATATCCTACTAATATTATAAACGCGTAAGTTTGTAAGTATGGATGGATGGATGGGTGGATATTTGTGACTCTTCCACGCCAAAACTACTGAACGGATTTGGATGAAACTTTACAGTAATATATCAGAATAACACATAGGCTACTATTTGCCGCGATAACCGACATACACGCGGGTGAAGCAGCGGATACAACTAGTATAAACATACATATATTGCCAAATCTATTACCATTCCTTTTAGCTTCGCAGTCGGGTTAAAAGAGCGTATCCGTGTACTAAAGCTAGCCAATTAGCGGTATTCAATTACTACAATAAATTATAAAATTTAATAGTTCTATCAAATATTAGTTCAGTAAACATTATACCCTTTGAATTGAAGTATAATAGGTATATTGTTTATGAATAAATATATATTACATGGGTGGGTGTGTGGTTATCTAATACATTTACATGAGCAATTCAATATTTATTCTGAACCTTGGAAGCGACTTCTACGACTTTCGAGAAATTTAGTATTAAGGGGGTTTCGGAGGCGATAATTCGATGTATCGATAAATTAGAGTGGCATATATCCAGCAGTGGACTGCGATAGGCTGATGATGAAGATGAGGAAATCGATCTAGATAGGATTCATTTTTATAAAATTTGCCAAACAAAAAATACCGAGCAAAGCTTAGTCATTCAGGTTCCATAAACGGGAAACACTTAATGGAAATATATTAATGTGAAAAGTCGCTCTCCGAGTGGTGACGGATTAAAAATACCGAGTGTCAGCACCACTATTCACCCCGTGGGTGTCGTAAGAGACGACTAAGGGAGCAAACTACCAGGACAACAGCACTGCGAAGAGAAGGAACACTTGGCACAAACACTATACCCACCATGGTATAACAATATACTTCGCCAGGTATGGCATTCCGACGACCGTCATGACGTCATCATAGCTATCGATGGTTCAGGTTGGTTCATTTCCTGTTATGTTGCTATAAAGTGCTAACTGGATAGTGACGTCACACCGTGTCGCTCTCGGAATGCGAGACCTTGTTTTCTTAGACCATGACTATACCAACGGGTCTGTCCAGCGTGTTATAGTTGACCAAAACCTCCGTAAGCCTATGTCCGGGGGGGGATCGTTAATGGTGATGAAAAGTCGCTATTATAGTTGTGAAGGTCATTGGATCATTGGTCCAATACCAGAGATAAGCAAGTCTTTAGTGAGTTCATCAGAGCGGAGTTATAATGATCGATGATAGTACGTTAGCTTATGGAGCATTTCAATAAAATGAAATTCAGGTAACAACAGCTTGCATACTGTTTACCTTTCATGTAATACTAACACTATTGTACCTGAATATTTGACTTTTAAAAAGAGTTGCCTTGAGTCTATTTGCCAGTATTCTTCTCATAAGGCTCTGCGCATTTTTTCTTTCTTTTTTTTTTTAAAAAAGACAACACCTTCATTAGGAATATACATCCTGTGTCGCGGGTGACTTAACAAACATACATGAAATGGACACAAAGAACACCCAGACTCAGAACAACAATTTGTAGATCACACAAAGTGTTGTCCCATGTAGGATTTGAACCCACACACATGCATATTATATCAGAGGAAATACGAATATTTCGAAGACTTTAGTACAAAGCCGGGCGGGGTCACTCGTTATGTTATAAAAATGATACGTTCCCGGTTGTCTTTATTTAACGAAAAACTCTCTTCCCCCTTTCCTTTGAAAGGGGATACACGGTTGTAACCCACTTTTATTTATTTATTGTTTTAAGCAACATTAACAATATATGTACACAAAATCGGTTTACATTTATATCAATTATAGATGTAGGTACACAATATTGTTTGTACATAATAATAACTTCTTGCATTTAAAAAACCCCCTACTCAAGCACTTAATCGAGTAATCATACGCCAATGATATGTTTGCAGACATTCGGTTATTCTTCTCCACTTTCACCCCCATAACTTTTAAACGACTCAACCGATTTTCATGAAACATGTCTAAAAACACTTGCACGTAACTCACCTTTCATACAAAAAAAAAAAAATTGAAATCGCGTAATCCGTTCGTGAGCTACGGTGCCACAGACAGACAGACACGTCAAACTTACAACACCCCTCTTTTTGCGTCGGGGGTTAAAAAGAAAAGAAGAATTTGAATATAAAATATGCTTAGTGCGAATTAAATAAAATTTCTTATAAATTTAAATTAAAAATAAAAGCAAAAGTGGAAATAAGATTAAAATTAAATAAATTAAATTAAAATGCTTTTTAAAAACAAGCTTTTACAAGAATGCCTCGAGACGAATCAAACGAGTCAAAACTCGATGATGTTGCTACGTTTCTTTACAGAGTACCTATGGCCACCCTTCAGCTCCAGCATCAGATCAGCTCCATGTCATTATAATATTGTATTGTCACGCTGTATACATATGCTTGCAAAATTTCAGCAAAATCGATTGAAGATATCTGCTTCAAAATTGAGTTGAGCAAGATTCTACCCGAACATACAAGCATACATACATACATTGCAAGTTAATAAAAAATAAAATAAAAAAACTTGTAAAATAAAATAAATTTTTACAAAAGATAACCAGATTCCATGGCCATTCCAGGAATGGGCCGGCTAGACCGGAGTAATACCACGGTCTCACAGAAAACCGGTGTGAAATAGTGCTTGCGCTGTGTTTCACCGAGTGAGTGAGGATACGGGAGGCCCATACCCGGTGGGGTATGGGGTATGAGATAGGGAGAGGGGTGCCTCTCCCTATCTCCCCCACCCCTCCCCCTATATTCCCCCCACCCCTTCACCCAAAGGCCGGCAACGCACTTGTGAGGCTTCTGGTGTTGCAGGTGTCCAGGGCGGCGGTAATCGCTTACCATCAGGCGATGCGACTGCTCGTTTGCCCGCCTATTCCATAAAAAACTAAAAAAGGATCTAACACTGCATTATCTTTCCCTTAAATACTTTGAAGGGATCGTGAAAAATGTCAAGATCATCTGAGCGTCCACATATAGTGCACTTGCATTTATTTTAACGCAGATATTCAATAGCAACAGTAATAATGAATTGAAATCCCCAAGATGTAGTATCTTGGGGATTTCAATTCATTATTACTGTTTTTATTTGTTGTTTTATTTATTGTTATTCAAGGTATTACCGAAACTGATTATAATAATAATCCCTAATTAACGAACAAAGCTGTTGATACAAGGTAGTGTTGTGTAACAGTATAGCGAACCCACGATGTTATATCTATAAGACATATAGAACCACTGGTGGATATTTTATGAGCAAACTCCTAGTATGCCGGGTCCCTAGGGCTGTTTGTGTTCAAAATTTCATTACACAAAGCCGTCAAGTCAGTAATTAGAGACAGTAGTGTTGGGACACTGCGGGTTTCGGAATTTCGATAATATTTATTGCTGTATAAGTTTAGATGGTTGTCGGATTTCGAATGTGCACGAATTGTCGTTCTTCTCTATATTTAAGTGTGTGCGTGTCAAATGATAACTTCGGGAGCTCTTACGGGAGGGTAAACCGCTTCGTTACCTAACACGTTACAGCGCCAGTCTGTCTGGCTTCCCTTTCTCTCACGCATACGGCAGCGGTAGGCAGGCTCCTCCACTCTCACTCTAACCCACAACGCTAGCTGTCAACCTAAACTGTTCTCAAGTTAAACAGTTTCAATAATAAAAATAGTTTATCTTAGATTAGTATAAGTTGTGGACACTTACGGTACGGCTGGGCCACAAGTTCAAAGTCACTCAGCGTGCTATGGAGAGGGCTATGCTCGGCGTTTCTCTGAGGGATTGCATCAGGAATGAGGTAATCCGGCAGAGAACCAAGGTCATCGACATAGCCCAAAGTATTAGTAAGCTGAAGTGGCAGTGGGCTGGCCATATTAGCCGCAGAACCGATTACCGTTGGGGTAAACGGGTTCTTGAGTGGAGACCGCGTCTCGGCAAACGTAGTGTAGGACGTCCACAGGCCAGGTGGAGTGATGATCTGCGCAAGACGGCTGGCACGAGCTGGATGCGAGAAGCCGAGGATCGAACCAAGTGGCGCGCAATTGGAGAGGTCTATGTCCAGCAGTGGACTGCGATAGGCTGATGATGATGATGATAGTATAAGTTATCACTTTTGTCGGGCGTCCCGGGATACACACTTTCTTTTTAAATTACTACGAAAAAACATTGGTTAACTTCGTAGTAATTAGAAAAAACAAAAAACAGCCAAGCCATACATTTTTACTGAGATGTAGAGTTTATGAAGTTAGGGTTGGTAGAGTTAGGGCGTGTAGATTCAGAACCTTTGCTCTACATGAGATCTGATATCTTTTTTACAGGATAAACCATAAATGTAGTCGTCTTGGCAACATTTTACATGAAAATGTTTTTGGTGGGATTTCATTTCTTTTTGTAAGTTGCTTAGGGCAGTTTTTTTTTCTTTTTTTGGGCTGCATTTTTTGTTACATCTTCTTTCTTCTTCCGAAAAAGTCCGTGTACCAAAAGTAAAACTTCTAGCATAAACATTTGTGAAAGTCTCATACAAACTTCCACCCCTCAAATTTGGGGGTTGGGTGGCGAAAGTAATAGGTTTATGATTTTTTTGTTGTTTGTATACTAAACTTAGTTTACATACCAAAGGACAGTGGCAGGTTTGTATGGGACTTTTGTACCGCTTGGCGTATGTCATAGTAGGGTATGTTTTTATATTTATTTGGCTGCTAAAATCACCGACAATAACATTTTAAATTCCTAGATTTTTACAACTCGGCATTAAAAAGTTATTTTAGTTTTTAGATTACAAGAAAATGTATGGATCACAAATAAGTTGTCATTATTGTCAACAAGATGGCGTAATATTATATTTCTGAAATCAAAATCATTTGTTTACGTTTTCGTGATCCGTCATTAAAATGTTGCTCTGTTATTAAATTCACCAGTAAGCTTATTCATAAATATAGATTTAAATATTTAATCGTTTTTTATGAAATAAATATTTTAAAATAATGAAAAATACTTTCGGCAATCTGACACCCAACGCCATCTACTTTTCAGACTAAGTAGACTTTAATCATGGCGTGTCTAAAACACGTAGGAATGCGTTTTGTTATTGCAGTTGTAACAACTTTATGAGCAGAATTAAAATTCTGTTAGCACAGTTCTAAAAATATAATAAATACATGAAAATAATTAAGATGATTCACTTATTAAACAGTATAAATCTCATAACCATTCATAACATATTGCCAGCGGTACAGGATCTGCCATTCTCCTTTCAGCTTTCTAGCACTTCAGGAAGTACCCTAACAGTTTTGATGATCATCAGTGTGTCAGTGACGAAATCGGGGTTTTTTAGGTATCAATAAAATCTAAAGTATTAGAGTTATGCGATTAAAACTTTGTATGTTTCATTAGTCTATTAGTAACATCACATTCGGAAAATTTGAACAATCTGGTATATCGGGAACCAAAGTTATGAGGGTTCAAAAAAACTACGAAACAGAATAGAAAGGATAGGTTGTGCTTCGCTTGGCTCGTCTTGGCGGGGGCACGACCGTGCCCCCAGATTTATGAGTGAATAGTGACTTAATAATTTAATTCTAAGTCTATTTTATAAGTGTAATTATTCAAATAATAAATCATTCTATACAATAAAAATGAACATTAAAACTTTATTTTACAATACATTTTATACATAAAATCAGTAATATACACACATAAGCTATAAAAACAGCTTCGCAGTCTTCGAGTCCATTTATCTAAATAAAAACAATGAACAGTAGAAAAAATATTCAAACAACTATTTTTATCGATACTATTTTACATAACGTGTCCCATCCCTACCGTTGAAATTTAGTAATGAATATTTTGCTGTTAAGAGGTCGAACTAAGCCTTCTATGTATATATTTAACAATAAATGTATAATAGCAAAGTGCTTCTTAAGTTTTGTTACGTTTAATATTATTTACATAGTTATATTAAAACGAGCAATATACATATAACATATCAATCAATACACATAAAAATGTGAGCCGTCACGGGACGCCTGGCAGATGTGAAATAATTGCAAATGTGAAAATTGAGTTGAGAATTGAATTGCAGTGGCGAAGATCGCCGCTTCACGGTGAGGGTCGCCATGCCAGACATCTTGCCAGGCCAAAAATCAGGTTTACACCTCGCTAAGAAGTGCCACTCCACAAATCTTACCACGCCAAGAATCTCGCCACGCCAAAAATCAGGTTTACCCCTCGCCTATAGATGTTTCACCTCAATAAAATCGTAACTGGTTGCGTCGAAAACGGGTAAATCAATTTATATCTATATATATAAAAGAAAGTCGTGTTAGTTACACCATTTATAACTCAAGAACAGCTGAACCGATTTGGCTGAAAATTGGTGGGGAGATAGCTTAGAACCAGGAGACGGTCATAGGATACTTTTTTTTTTGTTACTGTTCTCCACGGTCTTAATCGCAGTTGTTGTCGTACCGCGGGTTTATTATATAATGTCAATTATATCGATTTCTACTAACCTTTCTGCACCTATCTTACTAGATCTCTACACCCCCGAAGGTTTACTGGTAGAGAATGCCATGGGGATCAAGTCTGTATTATTATGTACACAACTGCATGAAATTGTAAAATAAATAAATAAATGTGGTTTTCATAAATGCGTTACGGTTTGTTCCACTTAACATTTAGTGTTTCTTTCATTTCGATCGGTTCATAGATGAACAAGTTACATCAGTTTAAATAATCACCACGATAACCAACATATACGCGGGCGGAGCCCTAGACAAAAGCTAATATATATATTGCGGCACCCGTACTTCCTCAAGTACGACACCCGGTTTCCATGGACCATGGACACCATGGACACCATGGTTTCTGTAGTCAGGGGACTATTGTACCTGAAATTTAGGAAATAACAACACGACTAAACGTATTGTACGTTTTTACTGCAAGATAAGAATTTTACAATATAGGAATACATTTATATATATTTCACTGCTAGGAGGTCTTGACTCCGCGATCCCTGCAGTGTATCTCTTCTTCAGCATTCAAAAAATCAAGGTTTCACATTATATAAATCAATTCTAGAACATTCGCTTCAAACAAGAGTTTTCATCTGCCAGTTGCACATTTTGACGCGGAGGTTGTGTAGCTCTCCACCGCGAAGGCTTCGTTCGCCACAATATGTAAGCTGAATCTTGAAAACAGCTTCAACGATTTTCATGGAGTTTAGTATGCAGGGCTTCATTTTAAAAAATAAATAAAAATCATTGAGGTACTTGCCTTAAAAAGTGGTATAAATATTTATTTTCGGTAGTAACACAATAAACAAGTAAAATTTTAACGAAATAAAAAACCGATATCAATAACGACCAAATCGATCGATTTCTCTTAGATGCCATCATTAGAATTTAGTGTCCTTATCATGGTACTACCGTTGGAATATCTCCTTCCTATTGAAAAAAGAATCATCAAAATCGGTTCATAAACGTCGAAGTGGTGTGACGACTGCTTAAGCCACTAGGCCTACCGTGCAGTCAAAGTCAAAGGCCAGTCGTGCAGATTAAGACAATAGCCAACTGATTAGATAGATATTATTAATGACTTAAAACTAAAACCAAATTTCGACCTTCAAGAAACCAACAGCAGTATTTAATTTGAACCAACAAACAAGGTCTTAAAACCGATAATCCCGTAAACTCTTCACAGGTATAAAGACTAAATTCCTTTGATTTTAAACACATCAAAGTTGATTTAAGTTGTCATGTCAGAATCTTAAGTTACACTGACAGTTAACTTGGATGTTAAGAGCATAAACAAACGACTTAATCCCTTAAACAAGGGGTGTTTTGATAAATAAATAATTAACTGTCATAATTAATAATAATTATTTGAAACATCTCGCAAACGCCTTTTACGCTCCCATTTTTTTTTTTATCACATATCTAACACACAACGCCATCTAGTCCCAAACTAAGCAGAGCTTGTATTATGGGTTCTAGACAACTGACATAAATACAAACACATACTTTTATTAACCGACTTCCGTTGCTGTCTTCCTTGACATGGAGAAGGCGTTCGATCGCGTCTGGCACGCCGGCCTGCTGTACAAGCTGTCCACGTCTACTACTCCCCGTCGAGTAGTGAAGATAGTGGCCACCTTCCTGCAAGACAGACGCTTTCAAGTAGCGGTTGAAAGCGCCCCGTCCACTGAGCGACCAAATCTCTGCCAGCGTGCTACAAGGAAGTTGCTTGTCTCCAGTGTGCTACTCTTGGTACACAGATGACATCCCCGTCACCGAGGGCGTAAAACTCGCGCTATACGTCGATGACGCGGCCTACATGGCGACGTACATAAATGGTGCCAACGCTGCTGCCAAGATGCAGCACACACTAGACGCACTTCCTAGCTGGCTGAAGGATTGGAGACTGACAGTCAACGAGGCGAAGACTCAGGCGATCTCCTTAGGAAGCGTGACACTGCCGCAACTGAAGCTCATGGGGCAGAACATCGAGTGGTCCGCAACGGTGAAATACCTTGGCATGACCATCGACCGTACCCTCTCCATAAAGCCCCACGTGAACAACGTCGTTGCACAGGTCCGTGCCGCGCGTTCCCTTCTGCGGCCCAAAGTACAGTAAAGCACGAAAGTACTTTCGTCCCGATTGCCGCTCCGCGCGAAGCTCGGCGTGTATAAGGCGTACATTCGCACCCGACTAACTTATGGTGCCCCGGCCTGGTTTGCGCTCGTTTCCGAGACGAACCGCCGCCGGCTGCGTACGCAGCAGTCGCTCACACTACGCACACTTGTAAACGCCCCCCGCTTTGTGCGGAACAGGACGATCTACAGGGATCTGCGTGTAGAGAGCCTGGATGACTTCGTAAGACGCCTGAGCTCAAACTTGTTCATGCGGATCGATGGCCCGCAAGCCCGCCACCTGCGTGAGCTCTCGCCCTACCATCGGAGACCACCGGATAGGCATGCCCTACCGCAAGACCTCGTCTCCGTGGCAAACCTTACCGAGCTACCCACTACTCCTGACCTGACCTGACGGGCGCTCCTAGGTGTCCCCATCCCTCGAAGCTCGACCTCGCCAAGATACATATTGCAAGATAACTAGCAAGTTGGTCACGACCTCGTTAGCTACGCCCCCCCCCCCCCGTCACCGAACTAACACCCCGAAACTACCAATAGGCCCAACTGGGCCCTACCCAGTGACCCGTCAGCTGTTGCAGGCGGCGCGGAAAACCACTGTGACAGGCCGTAGACCTGGAGAAGTCACCCCGAGACCCCTACATGGGGTCTACGAGAAGAACCTGAGAGAGATTAAGCGACTTCAAAAAAGAGGAGGTTCTGTCGACTTTTATTTATTTATTTATATTTGTTACCTCATAACTTTCGACTGGGTGAACCGATTTTGATGATTCTTTTTTTATTTGGAAGCTGGTGCTTTTCGTGTGGTCCCATTTAAATTAAGTCCAGATTAAAGGCGTTTTCTTTTGTTAAAATTTGTGATTATTTTGTGAATGAAACGGACACAAAAAACACCCGGACTCAGAAAAACAATCAGTGGATGAAGTGGATCACACAAAGTGTTCATTCTGTTCCATGCGAGATTCGAACCCACGACAAGAAAGCGGCGTGGTTAACGTTTAAATCACTATACCAACCGTGCAGTCGAGTATTATCAAAGCTAGAATTTACACTGAATAAGAAATTACAAACCATACAAATCCGGTGGCAAGACATAGTTATAACATAGTTATATTATATTATATGACATAGTTATATTATAACCAAATACAAACACACACAACTATTTATCTCTGGTAGGAATCGAACTTATGACCTTGAACTCAGCAGTCAGATTTGCTATCCACTATATCAACAGGTCAATATGATGGAAAAAATATCTCAAAACCCTCGTAACGTAATCTTATCCCTCCATAGCCATATATTTTTGACATCAGATCATATCGTTCCCTCTCTAGGCATCCCGTCCTCCCGAATATAACATTTATCTACATACAGTAAATTGAAGGGCCAACAAATTATCGTGGCAGCTACGAAATCTACGTCGTAGGTTTTGCTACGCTATAGACATTTCTACGGCGTAGCTGCCATCTAAATTGTTTTGAATTTAATTGCTACATACGAATTTTTTGGAGTGTTGGAGTTAGGGTCATAGGGGTTATTGAGGGTCGAGAATTGTGTTAAGGGTTATGTAGGGTCGAGAAGGTTCCTGTGTTATTTTGCCTGGTTATATATATCTGGGTGTAATATTTATCTTTAGTATGTTTGTGTTTGAAAATACATAATTATGTTTATTAGAAGTTTGGTTATCATAGTAAAGATTCTACTTGGTTTTTAGTAATTGAGTGAGGTTATAAATCGATACATATACATAAAATATATACCGTGGGAGAGCCACGCTTTCCGCTGAATGGGCTGGCTCGACCGGAGTGATACCACGGCCTCACAGAAAACCGGTGTGAAACAGCGCTAGCGCTGTATTTCACCGAGTGAGTGAGGATACCGGAGGCCCATCCCCCAAACCCTCCCCCCACTCCTCTCCCCATCCCCCAAGGGCCGGCAACGCACTTGTGACGCCTTTGATGTTGCGCGTGTCCATGGGCGGCGGTAATCGCTTCCCATCAGGAGCTGCGTCAGCTCGTTTGCCCTCTATTCCATAAAAATGAACTTTTTTTGGGTATTCAAATAAATTGTTTGATTTTAAATTAAAATTTATCAAAATTTGCTTTGTGTACTGTGCACTAGGGAGCATGTTTATACATTCACAGCTAACTCTTTCACGTTTCGATTTGATGTCGATAACGAATTCCATGAATTTTTTCCATCCAAACATGCCTATAGAAGTTTTCAATACAATTAAATTCTTTTATTTTAAAAGACAACTCTCGCACTAGGAGTAAATCCTGTGTCGCGGGGGACTTTACAAACATACATGAAACGGACACAAAGAACACCCAGACTCAGAACAACAATTTGTGGATCTCACAAAGTGTTGTCCTACGTGGGATTTGAACCCATGACACTTGGCAAAGTAGGAAATGGCGTGGTGACGGGCGGATGGGCGGTAATACCCTTGCACAGAAGATGAAACTAAAGTGACAGCGTGCTGTCGTGTTTCGTTAGTAATTGCGAGACCGGAGGTCCAGTGATGCAGAGTTATATTTTTTTTGATTGTATAGGGGACAAACGAGCAGATGGATTGCCTGATGGTAAGCAAATACCGCCGTCCATGGACACTCGCAACACCAGAGGCGTCACAAGTGGGTTGCCGGCTTTTGGGGGATGGGGGGAGGGGTTGGGGTATGGGCCTCCGGTATCCTAACTTACTCGGTGAAACACAGCGCAAGCGCTATTTTACACCGGTTTTCTGTGAGGCGGTGGTATCACTCCGGTCGAGCCGGTCCATTCATGCCGAAGCGTGGACCTCCCACCCACCCAAAAGTAAATTAAAATAGTGGAACAAGCACAAGTAAGTTTAATTCTAGTATATATTCTATAAACGTTTGTTTGTTCCACCGTAGCGTCTAAACTATTGAACTGATTTTGATGAATTATGTGTCAATAGATTCGTAATAGCACAGCATAGGTCACATAAGCTGAATAAATTTTATCAAATATTTTCACGTAGTTGGGTTATAATTTTTTAAACTGTTATTTATTCTTAATTATAAACTCTACAGTGGCACAAAGCCATGAACAAAAGCTTGTATAAACAAAATGCTGTATCGTTATCTATGAGAGGCAGTCTGACGTTTAATAATCTCGAAGCCCATCTCACTTTCCGCAAAATGGGATGATGTACTGTGTATCTGCAGGAGGGGAGTTGATCTAATTTGAATCGATTGGATGCTGCGGAACAACATTCGTGTGTACCAAACGAGATGGGTTCAGTAAACGATACTGTTTTTGGTTTAAAAAAATGTATATTTTTTGGATTAACTAATTTTCACTTTATTTTTTAAATGATAAAATTAAAAATACAACACTCCAGTGTTTGGTTGATTGATTGAACGTATCTTAGGAACTAAAACACTTTTAACCTGAAACTGAAAGTGCCTGGCCATTCTACTAAATTTCTTGACCACTCCTTTTGTGTCCAAGCAGTTCGGTTGTGGAATGCCCTACCAGTCGCAATTACACTAACTGCATTCAAGAGACTTGTAAAGGAGCATTACCTGGGAGACGTGAATGTCGCTTAACCTGCTATTTTTATTTTTTTATTTGGTCAATTGGGTCACATTAATACAATTAAGTATGTAATCAATATATATAATAAATTAAATTAACTTTGAACTTTTTAATTAAATTAACTTTCAACAATTTTGAAGCAGATATCTTTTGCAAGCAAATGTATACAGCGTGACCATACAATATTATAATGACATGGAGCTGATCTGATGCTGGAGCTAGAAGGTAGTCATAGCAACTCTGTAAAGAAACGTCGCAACATCATCGAGTTTGGACTCGTTTGATTCGTCTCGAGACATTCCAGTAAAAGCTTGTTTTAAAAAGCTTTTTAATTTAATTTATTAAGCTTACCTTAGAATGCTTCTGGTGTACAATAAAGTGATCTATTATTGTTTTAGTTTTAGGTAGCCCATTTATTATGGAACCATAAATGAAAAATGTTGTAAAAGAGAGGAATATTTATTCCTATTGAGAAACGCAAACGATGCTGCGTGGGTTAGCATTGCATAAAACCATATTACAAGTGTAGGTTTTGAATCAAATTTAGCCAACGTAACTATGTAAAATTTGGAATAAATAAATTTTATTGCAATTTTATAAGGATATCTCCCACACGGTCTATTTTCATTTAGTTTTATTTTGGAAATCTATGCAAGACTGCCTCGGTGGCGCAGTGATAGCGTATGCGACTGCTGTGCTTGAGGTCTCGGGTTTGATTCCCGGGTTGGATCAATTGTATGTATGATCTGTAAATATTTGTGTCGGAGTTTGGGTGTTTTCTATATATAATATGTATGTATTTACAAAAAAAAGTATATATGTATTTATATCAGTTGTCTAGAACCCGTAACACAAGCTCTGCTTAGCTTGGGACTAGATGGCGTTGTGTGTTAATGTCCGAAATTATCTATTATTATTATTTATTCATATTATAAATAAATAAAATTGGAGTGTCTGTTTGTAATACATATTAAAAAAACATTCAAATTGAGAACCTCCTCCTTTTGGAAGTCGGTTAATAACCGCTTTTTACTAAATGCATATGTATGTATACACGGTACACACCGAAATAACGTTTTTACCATTTTTGTCTGTCGGTCGGTCTGTTTTTCTGTTTGTGCCGGCTAATCTCTAGAATGGCTGGACCGATTTTGACGGAACTTTCACTGATGGGTAGCTGATGATATAAGAAGATTTTTAAAACTAACTCTGCTAGGTATACACAATAATTTTATTATTATAATAGTTATAAATAATTGGCGTATCTTCCGAAAAAATATAAAATTCCTAATTTAACTCAAAACGTTTTTATAAAGTATGATCCCTAAAAAGATTCAATATTATTAATATTTCTTAATTGAAAGCAAACATATACGTTATACGCCGAGGGTTGCTGAGGGTTGAACCTTTTTTTGTTACAAGGGTATGTTTTTGTACACGTTATAGGGTTGTATGTACATTTTATTGAAATATTTTTTGATATCAAAGACCTAAAATAACGAAAAATTAACAAATTGAAATGTGTTTTATTTGTAAATTTTTATTTTTACCACCCAACAAGGGCAAAGCCAAAAGGAAGGGTAGTAGTTTGGCAGTCTATTTATGTATATATGTTATACCGTAGCGCCTAAACTAATGAAACAGTTTTAATGAATGAAGTTTCTATGATAAACTAATACATACATATATTAATACGTGTAGATGATTATTTATACCTCTTTTTAACCCCCGACGCAAAAAGAGGGCTACGATACCACAGACAGATACACACACAGACAGACAGACAGACATCGACGTCAAACTTATAACACCCCTCTTTTTGCATCGGGGGTTAAATGTAAATCAACGCAAACAAAGCCACGTGTGTAAGTAAGTTTCATAAGCAATAACCCTTCAAAGGTGACCTAATTCCCGGTCTATACTTAGAGCTTGCATTAACCCACTCATCGCTACATGTTAACCCCCCACAGGTTAAGCTTTAAGAGCTTTGGTTTAAAAGCATTAGCTTGCAGTGGTCTGGTTTATTTACCTAATATATGAAACGTAAAGAGGTTTCATTGCACTCGTTTTTAACCGACTTCAAAAAATGAGGAGGTTCTCAGTTCGATTGTATTTTTTTTATATTTGTTACCTCAAAACTTTCGACTGGGTGAACCCATTTTGATGATTCTTTTTTTTATTCGAAAGCTGTTGCTTCCCGTGTGGTCCCATTTCAATTTGGTCCGGTTCTTGAAGTCCGCTTTTTTTGTATTGTTTTTTTAAGATTTTTTATAAATATTTGGTTTTTTTTATGGAATAGGGGGCAAACGAGCAGACGTATCACCTGATGGTAAGCGATTACCGCCGCCCATGGATACCCGCAACACCAGAGGCGTCACAAGTGCGTTGCCGACCTTTGGCGGATGGAAGATGGGGGGACGGATACCGGAGGCCTGATACTAAGCCTCCGGTATCCTCACTCACTCGGTGAAACACAGCGCAAGCGCTGATTGACGTCGGTTATCTGTGAGGCCGTGGTATCACTCCGGTCGAGCTGGCATTCATGCCGAAGATTTTGGAATTTACTCTTTAAGAAACAATTCCCATAGTTAATTCTAGAATGTTTTGTCATTAGTTATGTCGTCGAATAAACTATTCAAAATAAACAGCGCTGGAACGTTTATTATTAGTGATAGTTTTCTCGCGACAGTAATGACATAAACACTGTGAATGTCATGGCGCTTACGCGTTTCGTTCAACGCAGTGTTAGTGCACAACCTACAAAAGCGAAGATTGTGGCGCCACGTGACGTAAACTCCAGTCGTGCGTCTAAGCTAACACACACACTTTTGAAGTGATAACTTGTCATGGGAGTGTAAACCGCTTCGTTACGTAACGCGTTACGGCGCCAGTCCGTTTGGCTTCCCTTTCTCTCACGCATACGGCAGCGGTAGGCAAGCTCCTCATCTCTCACTCTAACCCACAGCGCTAGCCGTAAATAGTTCTAGTTGAAGTTATCACTTCTGTCGGGCGTCCCGAGACGCACACGTGTCTTTGACGAGAAAATGTCTTATAATTCGATGGAACCGGCTGCACGCACGAAAAAATATGATGTCATGCGGCGTTACCTCGCTCTGAGGCGTTTTATTTAAGGCTTGAAGTGCAAGCGAGAGCGCGGAACGAGCGACAAAGAGGCACAATCGGCCTCCGCGTTCGGCAGCGTTCGACATCTGTCTCTCTCCTACTTGATGACGTTGTCATGTTTAACTATCGTCAGTAAACCGACTTTACAGACAACCAATTTTTTTTACTATAATACAACATAAAAGCCACAATTCCTTATTGCGCTGGTGAAACTGAAAAAAGACCATAACATATAAGAAAATTTTGAACAGAATTTACAAAAAAAAATCTTAATGATTAAAGTTTTCCCAACTTCGTAAATTAGAAAAAAAAATACAGTTTAGTAATATCATATTCTCAATAAGAGATAATTCAATATACAAATAATCTTGATATTTAAATTATTTTAACGTAAATAAATGAATAATGACTAAATAAATAATAATTAATTTGATATTCTTCTCAAAATAACTGTTTGGAAATTAACACATTAATTTAAGACGCAATCAAAAAGCAAACAAAAAAACTAACATTAAATCTATTAATGCGAAGATACTAAAAAAATGTGGATTAAATTTAACATAAAATTTATGCTGTATTTAATATAAAAAATATAAACTCAATAAAAAAATGAAAAAAACACAAGAAGAAAAAACATTAAAAATTAATTAATTTTTTACAGATTAAATATAGTATAGATATAAAATATAAATTAATTATGTCAGTGGAGAAAACTATGTGATTTAGATTTTAAAACAAGAAAATCAAGTAGCTTATAAAACAAACTCAAATAAAAAAAGTGATTTTAAAAAAGAGGTCTCGGCAAAAAATGGATTTTTGAAGACTGCAACTCGGCAAAAATCACTATAATTTTTTTAAGTGCCGTCAAAAATGTTAGCCATGTCGACGCTTATGATGCCTGCTGCCACAATGACAACGATGACTAACGCGGGTCCTATACCCGTCGCAGCCGCAACTAAGCTGGAACCAAAGTTGTTGCAACTGCCGCATCCAGCGCTGGTACAACAACTGCCGCAGCAACAACCGCAGCCGCATCACCATCAACATCAACACAATAACAACAAAGTTGGTGAGTAGATAGATGTGTATTTTTTTATTTCAGAATTAAAAAATTAAGGTATTTATTTACAACTCATTTATATGTACATATACTCGTAAGAGATTAATAAGCTCCATGAAATTCATAAAGACATTAAATAGTTTTTAAGATTTTATTGAAAACAAAGATAACTAATATGGAATCAACCATTTCGAGATAGTAGCCATTTTGAATTTGGTTTACTTTTAATGTGATGATGATGTTGTCCTAGCCGATTACGGCCACGGCGGCCAGTCTCAACGGAGACCACCAGCTACGCAGGAGGTATTACAGTGCGTATATATGTGCCCAAACACAGGTGCACTCTCTGTTCCCTTCACTCTCATAATCCGATGGGACGGTTGACCGATACGATTGGTGAGAGTTCAGGCGCAGGACTGACAGCTTAACGTGCTCCCTGAGGCACGGAGATTCTGACCCCAACTTCCAAACTCCGAGCTGTTATTAAGTATTTCTATAATCAGAAAAAGTCAACAACACTTTTGGCCCGACCCGGGGTTCGAACCCGAGACCTCTTGATCGGCAGTCACATACGTCAACCGTTAGACCAACTAGGCAGGTTACTTTTAATTTACCGTATTTTATTAGCTAATAATAAATAAATAATATTCGTATTCTAATAGCTCTTTCGTTTAAAGCAAATATGTCGAGAAGACCTAGAAAAAGTCCGCTATTTTATGATGGCGGCCATCTTGGATTTACAATGAGAGTAAATGCTTAGTCCTTTTGGGTTAGATACGGTTACCTTGATTGCGCCGCCACAAAATCAAAGGGTCCTCCTGCGATGTATACCCACAAGCAAGTATGATTTGTCAGTTTACGCCGTTGTCTTATTTAATATATTCGTATTTCACAACAATAACCACAATTGCGTGCGGGTGCACTGACACTATCTAAACGAATAGGCACTACAGTATTGTCATTAGAACTAAAATGACGTACCAAAATTCAGATTAATCGTTTAAAAGCATTTAGATATTTGTTTTTTTTTTCATAAATCAAAAATTGAATGAAAAACTCAACATTAACGTGAATAAATCCGCGGCAAAAAGGTAATACAACCTTAAAAGCTTCATAAAGAAGAAAAATATCATCAACAAGTAACGGATGGGCTATCCCTTTCTTGCTTATGATTTTTTCTCTTTCTACCCTAAGGGATTTGAAGTAGGCTTTTAAGGTTAGTTTATAGGGAAATCAGAAGTTTTAGGGATTTTGACTTAGGTAATTTTTCATTTTAAATGTGTAACGATGTACAAAACATTTTTGTGTATGTAATCTATACTTCTATATAGTAGATCTATGCTACTATATAAAGAGGTATAGTTTGTGAGTTTGGGGGGTTAGGGGGTAATCTCTGGATCTACTGAACCGATTTTGAAAATTCTTTCACCAATTGAAGGCTACGTTATTTGTGAGTGACATAGGATACATAATAACCCGAAAAGTGGAAAGACTTTTTCGTGGTAGCCGGATTTGCAAAGTAATTCGGAAAAAAAAATGTTTACCGCCCAACGAAGTGGGCACGGGTCAGCTAGTTTTACAATATAATAAATGCTGATACGTTTAATCGTTTTTTCCGAAATTGTTTTCGCATTTATATTGTTTATTTCATTTAGTGTAATAGAGGTATATTTCAGGAATTGACTTGATATCACAGTTTGGCAGAAAACCGGAGTTACCGGAATTATCGGAATTGCCGGAATTTTATATCCCATTTGACCCCATTCTTTTGTAATTCTAAAAATAAGAACTTTCGTTCCGTAAAAATAACCACCACATAAATAAGACAGAACGACTTCTTATAAGGGCGCAAATGTACTCCAAAATTACCTACTTACATTTGGGAAGAGAGTTGGGTTAATGGGTTATCATTATCATCGACGGTCGATGATAAAAACCATGTTTCTATAATATTAAAATCAAACTTATATACCTACCACTAAGATGGTAAATAGGTATTTCTGTGATAATTCTAATATTTTCGTAGAAAAGTCATGCTTCGGTATAAATAGGCTCGCAGTGACCACCACGGCCTCACAGAAAAAAAAGCTTTTTTTTTTCAACTTCCGCACGAGGAATAAATCACGTGTCGCGGGGGACTTTACAAACATACAAGTAACAGACACGAAGAACACCCAGACTCAGAACAACAATTTGTAGATCACATAAAGTGTTGTCCCATGTAGAATTTGAACCCATAACACTTGGCGAAGTAGGGAGTGGCATGGCAACCGCTTAAACCACTAGGCCATACGAGCAGTCAATTTTTAAAGACAGTGCAACTTAAAAGTTACGTAAAAAAACATAGAAAAACGTCCAGAATATATTAACCTTTCTCGCTACATAATGTACACAACAACGACAACTCATGTTATACTGGTCAATGCTTCGATCAAATATATTATAGATGCACAGTTCCATACAAAAGTAAACAAAATACTGGCCACTCTTCTATACGTACTTAGGTATATGTATACCACTTGAGATATAGCGAAAAAAGTCCTGAACTGGTATACAGCTTAACCAAATTTTAACTTTAAGCAATTGACGTACGGACGGAAATAAATCCATATTAAATTCACTACATATTACCTTTTAGTTTGATGTCAGGATAGGACAATAAAATTTTATGACTCTTTCAAAAATCTGAAATAAAACAACACATGCCCAAAAACAAGTGTATTGAAAAATTAAACTTAACATATTACAATAAAGCACATAATACTACAAAGAATAACGAGAGTTACATTCCACTGACATTAAATAGTGTGTTCGCGTCTTATCGCTTCTATTTGGAACATGGACAAAATGGAGTTGCTTTTTGATTTAAAAAACATACGGTAGTTGGATGGACCAACAAATAATTAATAATTCACACAATTTTTATTTCTTCTTTTGATTCTGATAGCTAAAAGTTTGAATAGAATTTTATTATAAATTATAATAAGTATTAATTTAATGTTGAATATTCCACTCAGATATTAGACCTTCTATACCTACGTGCCTGTATTTATACATATTATATTGCACTATTCCATAAGTTGGACTATACCTAAACTATAATCATCAAATATATTTTATATTCCAACTTAAATGTTTTTCAGAGATTACGAACGGACGGATAATTTTAAATTTTGGTAATCACGTTTAGAATCTGGTATAGACCAACATTTATAAACAGTTTGCAATTTTGTCAAAAAGACATACATGCAGATCGAATTAATAACCTCCTTTTTTAAAGTCGGTTAAATATTCTTAGTAGAATATAATACCTACCTGTGAAGTTGGTAAGGCTGTCTTTTTTATTCTCCTGAATATGTAATTTTCAATAAACAAAAACAAATCTTCAATTAACCTAAAAACATTGTAACGGCGACTCCATCATTATCCTACTGACTTTGTTCGCTAGCACTAGGCTTGTCTTTTTTTCCTCTCATCGCGCGTGAGTGTGAAAGGGATTGATGCGTACATTAGAAGCCGTTCTAAGTCACAAATTTTATCAAAATATTAATAAAATTAGCTTAAAAGCATAACAAAAATACATCAATATGTTAGATTAAAGATAGACTTACTGAAAATATGATATTCCATCCTTCTTTTGCACATTTAGAGTGTAATTTTTTTCATTTTTTTGTGTGTAAACACGAGCACGGCCACCAAGCGAATGAGAGCGAAACAAGGCATATTGTTGTTTTATGCCTTGTTTTGCCGGTGCCACTTTTTAAGCGGCAACAGTGCATCTATGCTATATTTAATCGAAGGGTCAATGAAATGAAACAAATCACAAAATAGTACCGCAACAGGTTAGCTACAGGTACACATATAGGAAAGCATATGGTACTCAAATAATTTATGGGAAATCATAAAGCTTGTATGTCTAAACCCCATGAAAACGCCATAAAATACAACATGAGTTTTTAATAGTTATATTCGTTCTTATAAAAACCACGGGTTTCTCTGCCATTTTATTGATATTGGTGGGTTAGTGGCTACATGGGAGAGCATGCATAGGTCGGCTCGACCGGAGTGATACCACGGCCTCTCGGAAAACCGTAGTGAAACAGCGCTTGCCCAGGGTTTCACTGAGTGAGTGAGGATAACGGAGGCCCATATGCCAACCCCTTCTCCCCCATCCCCCAAAGGCCGGCAACGCACTTGTGACTCCTCTGGTGTTACTGGTATCCATGGGCGGTGGTAACCGCTTATCATCAGGCGATACGTCTGCTCGTTTGCCCTCTATTCCATGAAAAAGTGGTTTAAATCTCATCAACAGCCATTAAAAGTTCAATACTAGGCATAGGCTTCTACTTAGAAAGTAACTTTAGTGTTTATGTCAAGTGTTCCTTCTCTTCGCAATGCTGTTGACCTGGTAGTTCGTTCCCTCAGTCGGCTCTTACGACACCCACGGAGTGAATAGGAGTGCTGACACTCTGTATTCCTAATCCGTCACCACACGTATAGTTTAACACATTTCAAAGCTAGGCAACCCTGTCTAGGTTAATTTATAGATGCGTTACCATTCTTAACATATTGAGATCCTTCCGTGCCTTAAGCCGAGTCTCCACCGAACAAAGTTGGCAGCTTTTGTGTTGTCAACACGTGTTGGTGACAAAAGTTTATGTAACTTCCTTGTGTTGGCAACAAAAATTGTCAGCAAATGTTCTTCTTTTGATGAAATGGCAACAACTCTCGGATCAGCTATTTCTGCCAATGTCAAGTGTTTATAGTCTTCATATCATAAGTCTTCAAGTATTTAAGTCTTCGTCGTGAAAAAATATTAAAAATGTGGACGAGATGAAATGGGGACCGTCTTCCGAAAAAACAAAAAACGATCTGCCAAACAAATGTTGGGCACCGTGTTTCTGTTTTTGGCGGTAAATGTCAAAAGAATATGCTTGTTGCAAATATTTATTGACTCTGTGGAGACGCTCACTTGGAATGTTTTTCAAATTGTTGGCGACTCGGTGTAGAAACAAAAGAAACAAAAGTTGGCGAATTTATGAAGAGTTGCAAACAGTTGGAAACACTGAAATTGCCAACAATTTTGGTGGAATCGTGCCTCTAGAGAGCAGGTTATGTCGTCAGTCACGGTTGCCATGCCAACTATTTCAAAGCTGGTGCTTCCCATGGAGTCCAATTTTAATTTTGGTCCAGTTCCTAAAGTCGGTTTTTCTGTTATTTTTTTAAGTTAAGGAACAAAGAATGTTCTTATAAAAAGAAATACCAAAACCTTAAACAATAAAAAAACAACTTCAAGAACTGAACCAAATTGCAATGGGGCCACATGGGAAGCAAAAGCTTTCAAATTAAAAAGAATCATCAAAATCGGTTCACCCAGTCAAAAGTTCTGAGGTAGCAAACATAAAAAAACAGTTGAATTGAGAACCTCCTCCTTTTTTATAGTCGGTTAAAAACGTTAAAATTGCTAGAAAAATCAACACTTATTTCTTCCATTGGACTGCGACAGATTAACATTTGACATAACGAAGTCTGTCGAGGCAGCTAGTTTCTAAATAAAAAGTTAATTACATAATTTTTAGTACAAGAAAATACAATTACTTAGAAATTAAGATTTTTGAGTTATATCTATATCATATTCGGGTTAATACTAGGTATCTTATGTTAAATGCATCTTTTAGACAATAATTACCCCTAATAACGAAAGAATATAACTTAATTATACGCAATTTTGTGAGGCAGTACTTAATCATGTAGATCATATTAAATACTTGAAAATTAGGATACATAATTACTAGCTTTTATTCGCAGCTCCGCCCACCTGGTATCGCGGTAAAAAGTAGTATAGTGTCCTTCCTCGAGAGTCAAAGTTTTTCTATGTCAAATTTCATTAAAATCGGTTTAGTAGTTTTGCTCTGAAAGTAGAACATATACATAGTTATTTTCGAATTTCAGTATAGAATAGGGTTTCGTAGTGCTACCGTTTTGTTATTTCTTATTAAAAAAAACACATTAATTGGGAAGGATTGCTTTATTATTTCCAAGATTATTTAGGGTTGGCTACTAGTTCAACCGGTTTTACCTGAATATCAGTTTTTTCACTAACTGGCATCGGACCTCCACAACCCTAAGGGTGAACTGAATTCGAGGGTTGATAGTTCTGTTGTCTGTATATTTGAGAGCACTGACTATCTATTGACACCTCATTCGTTAAAATCGTTTCAGTAGTTTGAACGCTACGGTGAAACATGCATTCTTTTATTCAGTATTATTCTCAATGCTAAAGATCGCGATCATTATTTAGAAGTATTCTACTAGTGACAGCTCCCCAACTGTTCTTGTATTGAGCAGTGTGTAAGGCAGCATGGATCGTACTGCTGCGAGATTTGGCCTGCCCAGCGAGATGGGCCACGTCCACTGCGACACACATAGACTAGGCTATTAATTTATTTACTTTTTATTTTATTGTTATGGGATAGGGGGCAGACGTATCGCCTGACGGTAAGCGATTACCCCAGGAACAACAGAGGCGACATAAGTGCGTTGCCGGTCTTTTAAGAAGGAGTACGCTGTTTTCTTAAAGGTTTAAAGGTCGTATTGATCCAGTAATACCGCAGGCTACAGTTTCGGAATACAACACCTATAACCCTTCCCATTGCTGTAGTCCGGTAAAAAGGATTATGTAATTTGACAACTTTATAATCATCCATTTCACTTTTTATTCCTCATTAATTAAAAAGGTAAGGTTTAAAAATATGTCGGGAGGTAATGTCCCTCGGCCTCCCTGTCGTGAGGGCGCGGCGTGTCATAAATTTAACTAATTGTAAATGTGACCTATTTAAGGGGCCAGTCTCCGCATTATATGTTAGTAACACACTTTAATAGCGCCATTTTAAAAGCATGGGGTGTTTTAACCCTTTTTTCGTTTTAAATTATGTATTTAGAGTTATATTTGATTAGAATCTGAAGTGTTATACTCAGTAATGTTATAAACTAGCGACCCGACCCGGTAGGCACGGAAATGATTGAAAATCTCGGATTTCTTCCAATATAATATACATATATTTTACACATAAACCTTTATTATGAATCACTCAATCCATTGCTGAAAACTGCATTAAAATCCGTTGAGTAGTTTAAAAGATCTAAGGGAACAGACAGAGGGAGCGAATTCATTTATAGTATAGTAGCTTTTGCGTGCGTCTCCGCCCGCGTGTGTATCGGTTATCGCAGCAAAGAGCAGCCCATATCCTTCCTCAAGATCAAAGTATCTCCATGCCAAATTTCATTAAATAAGGTGCAGCGGTTTGGCCGTGAAAACAGGACAGACAGACAGAGTTACTTTAACATTTATAATATACTAGCTTTCACACAGACTTTCATCCCCTGATTTACTCCCTTGGGGTTGGAATTTCCAAAATTCCTTTCTTGGTGCTCATAAACGTTACATAAAGAACCTACATGCAAAATTTCAGGATTCTAGGTTCAGCGGTTTGGGCTGTGCGTTGATCTCTGGGTATGTCAGTCAGTCACCTTCCTCTTTTGTTTGTACAGAAGATAGATAGTTAAGTATGGATTTATAAAATATAAAAAATTATAAAGAGTTTGTTTGTTAAACCACTACTAATGAAAAAAAATCCTTTACCAATAGAAGATTACAACAATAGCAAGTAACACAGGCTATAAATTTAATGGAATAACTGACAAACACGGGGGCAGAACAGTAATCAAAAACTATTAAAAAGTTCATTTGTTTGCCTTGATAATCTTAGTAACTACTGGTTCAAATTGAATAATTCTGTCAATGTTAAAAAATGGTCAGATGCGAATGGTTCGTCTCATTTTATAGCAAATCATGGCTCTCAAATAGCTTAAGTAAACTTGTGTTGTGTTTTACATTAAAGTGACATAATAGGGGTGTGTCTTCATGTTGTGACCTAATTATATTATAAATTATAATTAATATGTATATTCATAGCTGTGTGTATTGAACTCTGTGTGAAGGCGGATTTAGAACACGCAGTGTCACTACCCTTATTTATTTATTTATAACTGAGGCGCTCATAATCCATTTGCACTCGGTGACTAGAAACAATCACCGAGGATGAGCAACGACGGCGTGGTCAGTACCTGGATGGGTGACCGCTGGTGGCATGATACCCTGAGCGTCTCCGTGATTCGGAGGTCACGTTAAGCAGTCGGTCCCGGTTGTTATCACAGGATAACAGTCGTGAAGCTTAGTTGGAGGCCTTTGGGTGGATTGAAAACATCGAACGGCAAGATTACATAGCCACAACGTTGTCTTGACAGTCCCCATCCCGCACTCGGCCAGCGTTGGGACGTGTCTTGGTGTGTTTTAAAGATATAATATGAGCTATGCTTGATTTGGGTCTCACATACAAACGTGCAGACATATCCTATCCTTTATACACCTGCACTTCAAGACTACACTTAAACTATATGCCTCGCACAACAAAACTGTGGAATGAACTGTCGCCTGCGGTATTCCCGGACCAATACGACCTTCAAAACTTCAAGAAAAGAGCGTACTCCTTCTTAAAAGGACGGCAACGCACCTGTAACGCCTCTGGTGTTGCGGGTGTCCATGGGCGGCGGTAATCGCTTACCATCAGGTGATACGACTGCTCGTTTGCCCCTTATTCAATAATAATAAACTTTAGCCCTTAGCACACCCAAAATTGCTAAACACACTCTGGTCGAGTATTTACCGAAGCCTGACTCGAAATGAATAAATTTTGACTGCACGGTTGACCTAGTGATTTAAGCGGTCGCCACGCCACTTTCTACTGCAATGAGTGTTGTGGGTTTAGATCCTACACGGGACAACACTTTCTGTGATCGACAATTTGTGGTTCTGAGTGTAGGTGTTCTCTGTGTCCATTTCATATATTATTATGTTTGTAAAGTCCCCCGCGACACAGTATATACATTCCTAATGTGGGAGTTGTCTTTCAAAAATAAAAATCAATTGAAAAAAACCTGCCAAGTGCGAGTCGGGCTCGCGCACCAAGGTTTCGTACAAACCTGTAGGTATTACTCGTATATGATGTAACTAAAAATTTATGGTTTTCGTAATTTTTCCTTTATCTATGCTATAAGACGTTGCTTCGTTCCAAATTTCAAGATTCTGAGTTCACAGGAAGTACCCTGTAGGTTTTGATTACCTTGCGAGTGTCGAAAATTTGCAGCATAAACGGCTGTATCTTTTAATTGCGTTAGCTTAGAAGTTTGATTTTTTCACAGCTCCAAGGGACGGTAGACCTGAAGTATTCGATATGAATTTCAGGTCGAAAAAGGGTATTGAGAGACAGACGGACAACAAAGTGATCCTATAAGGTTTCCTTTTCTTCTTTTTGAGGTACGGAACCCTGAAAAACGTTATGAAGATCCATTAACGGTCCACTGTTAGTCCTGTCCTTAGATATGAGGTCTTGGCTACCTTGTTGGCCAGTCGGGTTCATATTTTCTTTGCAGTGCGAAAAAAACTGTTATTCTTTACTGACATCAGTCAAACAGTTCCATCATTTGATATGACTGATGAGAGCAATAGCGCAACCTATTATATGTGGAGGCTTTATACGTGTGAAAGAGACAGCAATACACTAGGATGAGATAAAATCAATACATTTGTTTTAGTAGTATATCTGTGACAACTATATATTATAGTCACATTGAATGTTTATCCCAAACTTTGTTATAAGATTGGATAGATGCAGATTACTGTTGGAATTTAAGTTTATAATTTATTGATACTATTGGCAGCCTTTAGTAGTAATATTTTTTTTTTTTTTTTTTTTTTTTATGTTCAAGCTACCAAAATGATTCTACTCTGCCTGATGGAAAGCATAAGTAGAATCCAAAAGTGATGGTCACTATACTCAATGTGAACGTGGACAGAGCAGCATAGTGACCCACACTATGGCGGCCTAGTGAGATGCTTTTTCACGCCCCGCTTAAAGGACCCGGGATCATAATGGGAAGGAAACACGTGTGGTGGTAGTGAGTTCCATGTTTTGATCGCTCGACACAAGAAGGAAGAACCGAAACGTTGCGTTCGAGAGCGTATGTCTTCCACTCTCAAAGGGTGACTGCGAAGGCCGGCACGTGTTGTCCTGTACAGGAAAGGAGAAGGGGGGACCAGATGGAAGAGCTCTTCAGAACACTCCCCATGATACAGGCGATAGAGGACTGCCATAGAGGCGATATCTCTTCGCAGCTGCAGGGGTTCTAGGGACTCAGTGGCTTCGGGACTACCGATGATGCGGACTGCTCGCCGCTGCAACCGATCGAGAGCGTCAAATAGATACTGTGCGGCACCATCGCATAGATGAGAACAGTACTCCACGCACGAGCGAACCTGGGTCTTGTAAAGAAGACACAGATGCCCGGGCGAGAAGAACCGTCTCACCTTGTTAAGTACACCTAACTTCCGCGAGGCCGCTTTAATGACGCTCTCGATGTACTCACGCATGTTGAGATCACGGCAGATATCCATACCCAGGATACCAAGCTTGTCTTGCAGGGGCAGTTGAGTGTTCCGAAAAGTTGGGAGGGGAAGGAAGGGAGACTTTTTGGTAGATAGCGCGCACACCTGTGTTTTCTTGGCATTAAACTCGACCAGATTCTCACTGCCCCATTGAGAGATGCGGCTTAGAACCAGGTCGAGCTCAGCGACAAGATCCCGTCGCTTCGCCTCAACGTCCGCTGACTTGGCTGTAGGATGACCAAAATATCGCCCATGAACTGTACTGTCGTCTGCATAGCAATGTATATTGCCAAGGGCCAACATGTCATTGATATGCAGGAGAAACAGCGTGGGTGACAGGACGGAGCCCTGAGGTACACCGGCGTTTATCTGCCGATAATCAGAGGCCGCACCGTCGCAAAGGACCTTAATACGGCGCTGGTGCAGGAATGCGGCGACCCAGGTGCAGAGTTTAGGGGGCAGGCCGAATGCGGGAAGTTTGGAGAGAAGCGAGCGGTGCCAAACCCGATCGAAAGCTTTGGCCATGTCAAGGCTGATGGCCAAGGACTCCCCATGTCTGTCAATAGCTTCACCCCAAAGGTGAGTGACATACGCTAGAAGATCACCCGTGGATCGGTTCGGCCTAAAGCCATATTGCCGATCATTTAGCAAGGAGTGATCTTCCAGGTAGAGGACCAATTGCTTGTTGATGATCCGTTCGAGCACCTTGCAGAGAATGGATGTTACGGCTATAGGTCGGTAATTAGCCGGGTCTGAACGGTCACCTTTTTTGGGGATAGGTTGCACGTTCGCCTCTCTCCAAGCCTCCGGAACAATTCCTGAGGAATAAGACAGGCGGTACAAGCGCGTCAGTACGGGAGACAACTCCGGGGCGCAGTTCTTAAGAACCACCGCTGGGACACCGTCGGGTCCACTGGCTTTCCGGACGTCAAGTGACCTGAGTTCAGCTAGGACATCACTCTGACGGATACGGATATCCCTCATCGTGGAGTCACTGGTCCGAATGGTGGGCGGGTGCACGCCCCGATCGTCCATTCGAGAGTTAGCCGCAAAGAGGTCCACAAGCAGTTTCGCTTTCTCCTGCGGCTGATGGGCCAGCGATCCGTCGGGATATTTCAGCGGTGGTAGTGAGGGCTGGCAATGGTTGGACTGCACAGCTTTAGCCAATCGCCAGAACTTTCGGCTACCCGTAGGGTGTGAGACGAGTTCATGGCCAAGCCGCGCAATGCGCTGGGCATCTGCTCTAATGTAAGCCCTCTTGCATTCCCTAGTGGCTTTGTTAAAAGCTGCTTTTAGGCGATCTACAGCAGGGTCGCCACAGGTACGTGCCCTGGTCCATGCTCGGTAGGCCGCTTGTTTTTGAGCGACGGCATGGGTGCACTCACAATTGTACCAGGGACGGGTCTTGGAGCCGACGATCTCACTGTAGGGAATATAATATTCCATGCCGACAGTGATCTCGTCAGCCACGGCGGACGCACTCTGCGACAGATGCCTGTTCCCAAAGCAGCGCTGAGTCCACGGGATGGATGCAAAGTAATCCCGCATTCCATCCCAATCTGCTGACGAGTAGTGCCATAAACGCCTTTTTGTTGCGATGGATCGTGGCAGGGCAACAAGAGGCACCGTGGTGGATACCAGGCAGTGGTCGGAGGATCCCAGAGGGGCGTGGACCGACACATTGTACTGCGCTGGGTGACTCGTCAGCAGTAGGTCTAGCAATGAGGGCGCTTGACTTGTAATGTCTGGTATCCTGGTGGGCTGGAGTACCAGCTGGGTCAGGTCGTGCGTGAGAGCGAATGCGTGGGCAGTTCGGCCCGCGTGGTCAGTTTTGGAAGATCCCAACCAGGATTCGTGGTGGGCGTTAAAATCTCCCAAAAACACCAGTTCGGCGATCGGGAACTGCTCCTGCGCTTTGTCCACTGCCTGACTTAGATGGTCGAAGAGCCGAGTTGTCTCCGAGTCTCCAGAATGGGATCGATAGAGGCACACGTAGATTCGGCTCGTAGAGCCAAGATCCACGTGAAGCCAAAGGATGGAGAAGGAGGGGTCCTCAAGGCAGCGTAAACGGCGACAACAAACATCCGCCCTGACGAAAAGACACACCCCCGCCTTCGCGAGGAAGCACTCCTCAAGCACGTAGCCGGGATAACGAAGATATGTCGTGTCGGCAGGGCGACGTATTTGTGTCTCCGTTAGGAAAAGCATGGCCGGACGTGTCGTCTCAAGATGTTGGTGGACGGCGCTCAGGTTTGCATGGAGTCCACGGATATTTGCAAACTCCACTTCAAAGAGCGGGTTGGTGGTGGTGGGAGAAGGGAATGCCGCTGTGGAACGTTTATGTCTTTTCCTTTTTGCTGCCATGATTGAAACGAAGGGGAGAGAATGGAGACGTAAAAGGCGTGACAGTCATCGTGACAGTGTAACACTGAGACCCAGAGTGCTGCGTCGTCATACAACGGTAAGGCATGACGGTTACCGAACCGCCGGACGGAAGGGCCCCCGTACCCTCCCGGAAGTGGTCGCCTGGTCCCACCGTCCGGTCACCGACCGGCACGACGAGCCACTCCGTGGATTATGCGCGACCTGACGGGGCAGCCTTCCAGGGTGGTTAGCCGCGGTTGGGCCCCTCTCTATGCCGCGGGCGGCCAGCGGCACCACCGTTTCTACGGGTCTCCCTGGCCGACGGTTCGATCCACGCCAACCTTACTATGATTTCACGAGCACTCTTTCGCTCATACACTTATCACGATAACTGTCACCCCTGCATCTGTGGGCCTCCGGTCTCGCACTCACCAACGAAACACGACAGCACGAATGCTGTCATTTTAGGTTGGTCTTCTGTGCGAGGGTAGTACCGCCCCGGTCGAGCCGGCCCATTCGTGCTGAAATCAGCGTGGCTCTACTACTTCCAAAACTCTCTCTTTATACGAGCATTTCTTGTATAATATATGTTATCTATACATCTATACAAATAAATAAAATTGGAGTGTCTGTTTGTAATATTAAAATAACCGTATGTATGTACACATGGTACATATACCAAAATATTTTTTTTACAATTTTCGTCTGTCTGTTTCGGCTAATCTCCGGAACGACTTGACTGATTTTGTCGGGAATTTCGTTACCCGCGGTGGCTTTTGCACCGCGGGTAACACCGTGGGGCTCAGCTAGTCTATAATATTATTATAATCTGAAAATCTCGAATACGGCTTTAACTATTTTCATGAAATTTAGTATGCAGGGGTTTTCGGGAGCTATAATTTAATATATCTAGCTAGGATTTTTTTCTAAAAAAATTACCGAACAAAATTCGGTCACCCACTACTTGTCTTACTACACCACTCTGTCCAGACGGGTTGGTATAAAGTTTGTGTCAAGTGTTCCTTCTCTTCGCAGTGCTGTTGTCCTGGTAGTTTGCGCCCTTAGTCGTCAGCTTTTACGACACCCACGGGATGAATAGGGGTGGTGATACTCTGTATTTTTTAACTCTTATCATAGTACTTAGTGGCATTGACTATTATCATAGGTTCTGTAATGTGCACAATCACTTGTTCTTGAATGGGTTCTTGGTTCTGTGTTTCGGTACGATTTATTTGTACAAATAAATAAAATTAGTATTTAATATGTATATCTTTATTATATATATATTTATGTATAAATAAATAAATAAATATATTCCGGACATCTAACACACAACGCAATCTAGTCCCAAGCGGGAGAGCCACGCTTCGGCATGAATGGGCCGGCTCGACCGGAGTGATACCACGGTATCAAATAAAACTGGTGTGAAACTGCGCTTGCGCTGTGTTTCGCCGAGTGAGTGAAAATACCGGAGGCCCATACCTCAACCCGTCCCCCCATCCCCATCCCCCAAAGGTCGGCAACGCACTTGTGACGCCTCTGGTGTTGCGGGTGTCCATGGGCGCCGGTAATCGCTTACCATCAGGTGATACGCCTGCTCATGTGCCCCCTATTCCGTCAAAAAAAAGAAAAAAAAAAGCAGAGCTTGTATTGTGGGTACTAGACAAGTGATACAAATACATATATACTTTTTTTTGTAAATACATACACGTATAATACGTAGAAAACACCCAAACTCCAAAACAAATATTTGCAGATAATACAAACATTTGGTCCGACCCGGGAACGGGTACGCTACCACTGCGCCAACGAGGCAGTCAAATAACACTCTGTATAAACCAGTTCAAGAAAATTATCACCTGTATACACCCCTGTCAGATAGGTGCTACCTTAACAAGCGTGATGTTGTTTCTAGCCAAAGCAATAACTAAACGTTGATAGAATTTAAAATCGCTCCTCTCTCATAACTTATACATGGTGCTCGTAAAAGGATCGCCTAACGAACCGAGCGCGCTTGATGCCATAATTTACATATATACAGCATGTTCATTTTTTGTGCGCATATATTTCTTTCAGGTCGAGTGTTACGTCATTGTTACTTCACGGCTGCAATAATTATTCCATAATAATTATGTGATTCTTTTATTGTGCAAATAGAGCGAGTAATTTAAAACTGTTCTTTTATATATAAGCCTGCCGAAGTGACTTTACTCTGCCTGATGGAAAGCCTGAGTACAGGTAGTAGAGACACGCTGATTTCAGCACGTGCGGGTTAGCCGATCGGGGCAGTAGGTACTACCCTCGCACAGAAGATCAACGTAAAATGACAGCGTTCGTGCTGTCGTGTTTCATTGGTGAGTGCGAGACCGGAGGCCCAATGATGCAGAAGCATCACTAGGCAGACATAGTGTGGTTCACCATGCTGCATTGAGTATGGTGACCACCACTCTTGGCTTCTTCTGCTTAAGCATCAGGCGGAGTGGAGTCATTTTAGTAGGGAAGGGCAGCATGGTGATGGTAATGACATACTATTTGTATGTATGAAATGACTTGGCCTCACTGATTGATTCATTAACGCTAAACTGCTGGGTCTACAAACTTGACATTTTGACAACTGAAGCTTTATAAGCGGCTTTTATTAGCTTCATTCGTATGTATGTAACAGAAACTTTGAAGATGATTTTGATCCCCTTCAAAACGTCGGATTAACTCAAAATATGCCATACTTATCAAGGACCGATGACAATTCAATACCTATTTGAAACAGTTAGACTCGTTATCCTTACCAGGATAATCGGGAATAGCGATTTTAGTTTTTCTAAAACTGTTAGTGTCTTTGCGCCAAGAAAGCGTGTTTTTTAGTTTTTTCTTAACCATTATTATGTTGTGAAAACCCACAAAAATAGGATATTTGGAATGTTCACTCCTAAACGAGTAATAAAAGGGATGAACAGTTGTATAGAAGTTTCTCATTTGTAAAGTTAGAATCACGAAATAATCACGCAAGTGAGTGACGCGAGCTCGACCGGAGTGGTGTCGAGATTTTACAAAAACGCCAGTGTTGTTGAACAGTAACCTTTGAATTGCTTAATTCAATAGTTATCATAAAGTGAAGGTCGGAGTCTCTCAAATAGAATATTTTGACACAAGTTGACAATTCAACACGTGTTGACAACACAAAAATTGCCAAATTTTCTTCGGTGGAGACCCGGTTTTATATAACTATTATACTTTCTCTATAATTAGGTTGTTCAACACTGTTCATTTTATTCAGTTTCTATTTTGTGTCCTTGTTTTTCTTTTTAACAGAATTCAGAAATGGAGGAGGTTCGCAATTCCACTGTTTCTTTTATGTTTGTTACCTCAGTACTTTCAACTGGGTGAACCGATTTTGATGATTATTTATTTATTTAAAAGCCGGTGCTTCCTGTGTGGTCCCATTTTAATTTGGACCAGTTCTTAAAGTCTTTTTTTTTGTGAATATTTTTTATTACGTTATATTTGTGGAGGAACGGGTGTCATGTCCCTCCAACACAAAGGGTGGTCATGCCTGGCGGGCCAACTGCCCAACGGTTGATGTTGGGATGTTTTATATATGTTAATTGGCGCGAGAACTTCCACTGCGCGATTCAGGATTGGTAGTTTCTTAGTTTCCTTCGTTACTCCGCAGTTCGACGTATCTTTGGTAGATGGCGCTGTAGTATGTTATATTATTGTTGCGATGTATGTGGAAGTCGCCACATAATAGGTCTTTACCTATGAAAAGTTATCTAAATTTTGGAAAAAGTAATAGTCGGTAGGTGCAAGGTCTGGTGAGTATGGCGGATGAGAGCTTCCAACCCCAGCTCTTGCAGCTGCTTCACGACAACGCGCGACCCCATACTGCGCAACAGACAGTCTCCAAGCTGCAAGAGCTGGGGTTGAGAGGTCTCCCTCATCCGCCATACTCACCAGACCTTGCACCTACCGACTATTACTTTTTCCAAAATTTAGACAACTTTTTAGTGGGTAAAAAATTTAATTTCCGAGAGGCAGTACAAAATGCCTTTGAAGAGTTTGTTGCCTCCCGTCCAGCTGCTTTTTACAAGAAGGGCATCAATAAACTGCCAATGCGTTGGCAAAGATGCGTCGATTGCATGGGTGATTACTTCGAATAACAGAAATAAAAAAGTTTGAAAAAATAAGTACTTTCACTTATTGCATACAAAACGGCAATTTCATAGGTAAAGACCTAATATTACTTAGAGTATTATAATCTATAATTAAGTAGTATTAAGTATCCTTTACTTTTTTATTTTTGTAACTATTACATTATCTACTCCTAATACTGTGTTGTTAGGTGTTATTTCATATAGTGAATGACGAGTGAAGAATGTTGTTGTGTACCTGTAACGGGCACGCATACTGGATAATATTCCTGTGTAATATTTGAAGAGAGTGTTGTATGCTGTTGGTATACTAACCAGTAGTTCTTGAGATTAGCGCGTTTTATACCAACTCTTCAGCTTAAAAAATATTAGTGTTGATAATGACTTTGTAGATAATTATGCGCAGACATCCTGATGACTTGTACTAACTAACTGTATTCTTAATTCATTGATCTTCCTCCTTAATAGTATACATTTTCTGTTCTAAAATTTGAATGGTAATTTATGAATAACTGAAAAGAAATATCAAAATCGGTAATAGAACTTGAAGATTAAAACAGTAATAAATTAAATTAAAAAGTTTTTTAAAAACAAGCTTTTACTGGAATGCCTCGAAACGAATGAAACGAGTCCAAACTCGATGATGTTGCGACGTTTCTTTACAGAGTTCCTATGGCCACCTTCCAGCTCTAGCACCAGATCAGCTCCATGTCATTATAATATTGTATTGTCACGCTGTATACATATGCTTGAAAAAATTCAGCAAAATCGGTTGAAGAAATCTGCTTCAAAATTGAGTTGCAAGATTCCACCCGAACATACAAGCATACATCCATACATACATTGCAAGTTAATAAAAAACAAATCTTGCAAAAGGAATAAATATTTTTACATACTGTTATGCGGGGAATCAACAAACATATGTGAAACTGACACAAAAAAACATCCAGACTTAGAACAACAATTTGTAGATCATACAAAATGTTGTACTGTCGATGGAACTCATGATACTCAGCGCAGTGATAATTGAAACTCATAAGCCATCCGCGCAGTCAGATAAAGAGAATAGAATACGAATCTATTCTTTCGTCAATGCTACACTCGGAACTGACACAATTTTTTAAGCTATTGCATAGCTTTTATCGCGGGCTTTGAGGCCTTTGAGCGCGGCGACCGAATCAAGAAATTCCGTAACGTAACGAAAATAAAACCTGACTATTACTGGTTGTGGTTGGTCAATGATATTATATAATATCATTGTGGTTGGTTCATTTCATGTTATGTTGCTATAAAGTGGTAACTGGATAGTGACGTAAAATCGAGCCACTCTCGGAATGCGAGATCTAGTTTTCTTAGACCATGAATAAATGCGTCAAGGAAGATTCGTTGCCTAGGACACGAAGATTTGTCATGTCATATAATGTATAAAATTATTCATGGTAGCCGTACACTAGGTACTGCATAAATAATAAATAAATAATTATAATTGCATAAGTTGATAAAAAATGCCCGCGGCAGTCCCTGAGTGCCACATGTCTTTTTTTATGGAACAGATGGCAAGCTAGCAGACGTATCACCTGAGGGTAAGAAATTACCGCCACCCATGGACAACTGCAACACCAGAGGCTTCACAAGTGCTTTGCCGGCCTTATAATTACTATACTTATGAACTGAACTAAATGGTTTTTTTTATGTAACAGCTGCAAAAATTACTCTTCTCTGCCTTATGTATGACTGTGGTCACTATCCCCATTGTGAACGTAGACATTGCAGCACGGTGACCCACACTATGGCGGCCTAGTGAGGTGCTTTCTCACGCCCCGTTTAAAGGGCCCGGGATCACAGTGGGAGGGAAAGACATAGGAAGGAAGAGCTGAACCGTTTAGTTCGAGTACCACTCTAAAGCAGTGACTACAAGGCCAGCACGAGTAGAGGAATTGAGAAGGGACCAGTTTGATTATGGGTTTATTTATATCGTATGGGAGGACCCGACTGGAGTGACCACGGCTTTACAGAAAACTGGTACGAAGCATTTCTTTTGTTATTTCTAAGAGAGTAAGTTTTTACTCCGCCTGATGGAAATCATGAGTCGATTCCAAGAGCGGTGATCACCAAACTGATTACAAATGCAAACAATGCAGCGGCAACCAACACTATGGCGGCCATTTTACTTTGGGCTTCTGTGAGAGGGTAGTATCTCTCACAGCCCGGTGGAGCTAGCCCGTGCTGAAATCAGCGTGGCTCTACTACCTAAAAACCAGCTTAGTTTGAGATCAGATAGCCGTATCTAAGATGTGTGATGTTATCATTTTGATTATTACCATTTATAATCTAATACCTTTAACCTTGCAATCCTTGTATATATTTATAATCTAAATCTCGGAATCGACTCAAACGATTTTAATGAAATTCAGTAAGCATTGGTATTTCGGGGGCGATAAATCTATCTAGATGGGATTAATTTTTAGAAAATTTATCAAAAAAAAATACCAAGCAAAGTTCGGTCATCCAGGCACTATATAATTATAGGAGAATTTCAGTTTACAAGAAGAACGCCCTATAGTTTATATAAACACAGGCGGTGTAAGATTATATAATATAGACTATAATAGGAGTCTGTTGGGTTTCTATTAAACTATATCTTACCAAAATAATAATACGTAACACACCAAGACCTCTACCAGTAACAATATAAAATTTTCATCAACCTGTATATTAACTCAAAATATTCACACCCATTTAAATTTCTACCTTACTCCTGGATACGTAACATTCAAAATTGTTTGCATGTTTCCCACAGATGGGATTCTGAAGTCGTTTTATAAGGAAAATTTAACTTTAACGTGTGAGTATTTAGGTCGACTTTTGAATGGATACTTTTTAGTTGGTACTTTATTGAATTTTCGTATACATTGGATTTCATTTCGAGGCGTGCGATACAGATATTTTCGCGAATGTATTTTGGGAGAAATATTGTAGTTTTGCGTCAGAAAGGAAATAGGATAGAGGTATTATCCTTTTCATCTGGTTTCGTCTTAATGTGTATAATATATGTAATAATAATGTGTTTTTGGTATTAAGAATCCCACTTCTGTGGGTAATTGCTTGCATAGAAGAGCACGGTAGAGAGTATCCGTACGCAGGCGTTCCCGTCTGTCACAGTAGGTATAAGCCCAAATGGGCTTACGCTGGGCTACAAATGTATTTTTATTAACCCCCTACCAAAAAGAGGGGTGTTATAAGTTTGACGTGTCTGTCTATCTCAGTCACCGTAGCTCGCGAACGGATGAAGCGATTTCAATTTAGTTTTTTTTGTATGAAAGGTGAGTTACGTGCGAATGTTCTTAGACATATTTCATGAAAATCGGTACAGTCGTTTAAAAGTTATGGGAGTGAAAGTGGCGAAGGGTAACCGAATGTCTGCAAAAATATCATCGAGTGGGGTCTCAAATGAAAGCGCATAACGTGTTTTTTACTTTTTAAAGGGAACTCAGGTTATTACGACGGGAGTTTTTTTTTAATTTTGAGAATTTATAGTTATGTATTTACTAGCTGACTCGGCGAACTTCGTACCGCCATATTTATTTATCTGTCTCAGCTTTCCACAGGCAGTGTACAGTTGCGGACAAAAAAAAAGACTTTTTCCGCTATCTTTTATTTTTTTTATTTCTAGCAAAAAAAGAATGAAAGAAATCGGACTATGTGTTATTGAATTACAACTAAGTGCATATTTTGACTTTCATCCCCTCTCTCCAGGAAACCGTGCTGAATTTCGGGATAAAAAGTATCCCATGTCCTCCCTCGTAGTATGAACTCAAATCATGCCAAGTTTCATTTGAATCCATTCAGTAGTTTCGGCGTGGTGCGCGGCCAAGATACAGACAGACAGACAGACAAAAATGAAAAAAAAATACAGTTTTGGCTTCTGTATCGACTATAGAGAGCCCTCTAAAAAATTTTTTCAATATATTTTTAATGTACAGAATTGGACCTTTTACATTTTTACTATAAATATATATGCGAGTAGACGTAGATATATATAGATAAAAGATGTGTGTGTGAAATTGTGAATGAATTGTCATGTGTGAGTTTCTAGTGACAGGCGTTTGTATGTGAGTCTAAAATGTGTGTTAGATGTCCGAAATATTATTGACAACTACAGTCTCTATTATCCAGTATAATGTATGTTTGTATGACCTCTGTTCTATAAAAAACTCATTCAATTAAGTATTTTTTTCCAATCACTTAAAATTTTCATTACAATTTTATTGCACACTCGGCATCAAACCCCCTACACGATTACATAACGCCGGCTTATTCTCTGAAGCTTATTACCACGCTTCAGAAGATTCGAAACCATCGTTTTCCAGCATCCCCCTGCAATTTAGGGGTAAAAGCCACCCTATTTTCAATCGGTTGAATTTTATTATTTTATATGAACTTCAATTATTGGTTTAAGGAATGAAGAGTTTGTCTGCACGTATGGCATAGTGGTTGAAGCGGTCGCCACGCCGTTTCCTTTTACGACAAGTGTTGTGGGTTCAAATTTTACGAGGGACGATTCATTATGTTTACCACAAATTGGTATTGACACTTTATTTTTCTTATGGTATAGTGGGCAAACGGGCAGACGTACGCCATGAGGTTAGCGATTACCGCCGTCCATGGACATCCGCAACACCAGAGGCGTCACAAGTGCGTTGCTGGCCTTTGGGGGATGCGGAGGGGATGAAGGGAGGGGTTGGGTTATGGGCCTCCGGTATCCTCAGTCACTGAGTGAAACACAGCGCAAGCGCTGTTTCACACCAGTTTTCTGAGAGGCCGTGGTATCACTCCGGTCGAGCCGGCCCTTGCATGCCGAAGCGTGGTTCTCCTACGGTAGGTTATGTGATAAAAAATGGCCGCTGAATGAATTTGAAAAGAAAGCGCTAGAAAAGTTGGTGAACAAAAGGACACCTGTACCTGGAAGACCAAGCGTTGCTCGGTATTTTTTTAGTAAATTTTCTAAAAATGAATCCTAGCTAGATCGATTTATCGCTTCCGAAACCCCCTGTATACTAAATCGTTGCAGCCGTTTTCGAGATTTAGATGATATATGTATGTAACTAGCTGACCTGGCGAACTTCGTACGGCCGTATTTACATATCTGTCTCAGCTTCCCACAGACAGTGTACAGTCACGGACGAAAAAATAAGAATCTTTCATTTTTCTTGTACACAAACCTTGACCTAACAAAAACGAACACATCAAAAAAAGAACTATTTAATTTGATGCAGCCGATTGGAAGTTATGCGCGTACATACTGACTGCACGTTTGGCCAAGTGGTTTGGCGGTCACGACGCCGTTTCCTACTTCGCCAAGTGTCGTATGTTCAAATCCCACATAGGTCAACACCTTGTGTGATCCACAAATTGTTGTTCTGAGTCTGGGCGTTCTTTGTGTCCGTTTCATGTATGTTTGTAAAGTCCCCCGCGACTCATGATTTATTCCTAGTGGGGGAGTTGTCTTATAAAACCAAACCAAACATGCATTTCAGCGATTCATTTTTATATAAATATAGAATAGATATACGAGTATATACAAGAATTGCTCGTATAAAGGTATTAGATAATCTGCAATCAATCAGCTGATAGAAAACGACTACCAACAAGTAGTTGCAACTTGGAACTTAGTTGGACACTTGCAAGAGTCAAAACAGCTTTGCTGCTTCTTCAGGAAGAATGATTTTCTCGAAGTGACTGTTGACAAATTTCTTTCAACGAAATTATTTCAGAGATTATTTTGGCCTCTATACCACGCTGGCCAGACGTGTTGGTATAGTGTTTGTGTCTAGTTTTTCTTCTCTTGGCAGTGCTGTTGTCCTGGTAGTTTTAGTAGGTAAGACTAGTTGGTATCGAGTTTATTTTAAGTTTTCCTTCTCTTCGCGGTGCTGTTGTCCTGGTAGTATGCTCCCTTAGTCGGCTCTTATGACACACACGGGATTTAAATTGATGATAACATTTTATATATTTCCCCGACTGCGAAAGAAGGAGGGCTATGTTTTTCGAGTGTATGTATGTTTGTATATTTCGTTGGCACGCCCTAGAGCCTAAACGGCTTGTAGAATTTTTATGTGAGTGGTGTCAATAGATTCGTCTTAGTTGTGAGAGTGTCACTGGGTACATCAAACTTAAAAAAAACAAAGTTTGGGATTTTTGGCGCCAATAATTAATCTCAAAAAATATTAATGTTTTCAAAATACATCGTCGTGTGGTATCAAAATAAATAATTTTTAACGGTGATTACGAATATGTATAAAGCTTATAAGTTTTATTAAAAAAAAATAATAATAAAGATGGCAGATATTGACGCAGTCGGATTTTTTACTAATAATACTACTATTATTAGTAAAAAATCCGACTGTAATGTTTTTGGTGGGATCTACATCCCACCAAAAACATTTTCATTTAAAATGTTGCCAAGACGACTGCATATGGCTTACCCTGTGAAAAAGATATCAGATCTCATGTAGAGCCAAGGTTCTGTATCTACACGCCCTAATCTACCAACCCTAACTTCATAAACTCTACATCTCAGTAAAAATGTGTGGCTTCGCCGTTTCGCTACCATACCGTCACGAAGGGGAAACGAACGCCTTTTGTGTTTGCAAATATCTAGTTTCTGAAGTAATGTGTTATACGAATATATAGTTTCTGAAGTAACGAAACAGCCAAGCCATACATTTTTACTGAGATGTAGAGTTTATGAAGTTAGGGTTGGTAGAGTTAGGGCGTGTAGATACAGAACCTTGGATCTACATGAGATCTGATATCTTTTTCACAGGGTAAGCCATATGCAGTCGTCTTGGCAACATTTTACATGAAAATGTTTTTGGTGAGATTTCATTTCTTTTTGTATGTTTTTTTTTTGAGCTGTATGTCTTGTACTTCTTCTTTCTTCTTTCGAAAAAGTCCGTGTACCAAAAATAAAACTCCTAGCATAAACATTTGTGAAAGTTTCATACAAACTTTCACCCCCCAAATTTGGGGGTTGCGGGGTAAAAGTAATAGGTTTATGATTTTTTTTGTTGTTTGTATACTAAACTTAGTTTACATACCAAATTTCAGCTTTCTAGCACTTCAGGAAGTACCCTAACAGTTTTGATGATCATCAGTGTGTCAGTGACGAAATCGGTGTTTTTTAGGTATCTATAAAATCTAAAGTATCAGAGCTATGCAATTGGAACTTTGTGCGTTTTATTAGGCTATTGGTAACATCATATCCTGAAAATTTGAACGACCTGGTATATCGGGAACCAAAGTTATGGGGGTTCAAAAAAATAACGAAACGCTTCGAGAAAAGGTAGGTAGTGCCCTTGCGCTACGCTTGGCTCGTCTTGGCGGGGGCACGACAGATTAGTAGCCAAGGGCTGTAAGGCATCAATTGCAGCCCGAGATATTTAGGCGCCCGCCTATAGTTCGAGGGTGCTATTGGTGCTTACACCCGAGCTAACTATTCTGCTTTACATCTCGATTGTGAGGTAAGTAGAAAAAACCGGCATTATAAGAATTCTATTAAAGTTTTCTATTCCCGCCTTTTTTTATTAAAAACTATCAATATTTAGATGTCCGAAATATTTATTAAGTAAAGAACTTTTTTTTTTTTTTTCAAGAACGAAATTGAGCTCCGCCGTTCGATATTTAAAATTGATGACTATTATACTCACACGAAGACAAGGCTGAATAGCAAAGCGACCTCTTTGGTCATTGGGCTGAATGCATGATGTCTATTGCCAGTATGATGGTTAGATGTACGCGAACTTTTTGAAAGAAAGAAGTGTTTTTTTTTAATTACTTACCGCCCTAGGGATTTTCTAGATACGTTATTACCCTAGAGCGCTAATTAGTCACCTACAAGCCCCATTTGGAGGTAATAAGAACCTACTTACCGAACATGTAAATAATTTTACTTGTTAATCGACGCTTCTTAGTGACTATATATAAGTCAGGTTGACACGTGTCTGGCGGTTCGAAGCTTACTGAATCGACCTGTTGGCGGGTCCAACAGGTGTAGTCAAACAATGTATGTGTACGAAATGAAAGTCAGAACGTTTATTGCCTTCTAAACTTTATGTTCATAGTTCTATACTAATATTATAAATTCGAAAGTAACTCTGTCAATCTGTTTGTTACGCTTTCACTGCTATCCTGCTGCACCGATTTCAATAAAATTTGTCATGGAGATACTTTGATTCTTGAGGAAGGAAGTCTGCTCTTTACTGAGATAACCGACATACACGCAGTCGGAGCCGCGGGCAAAAGCTAGTTTCAAATAAAAAGGTTATAGTGAACCAAACTTAAAAGATATACATATGACCATTTTTATTTACACTCCGCTTCATTTGGTCGTAGCGTAATGATTAGACATCGGATTATATGCACTATCAAAATGCCGAAATATGCATGCAAATATGCACTAAAAAAGGCGAAATATGCACATAATATGCACAATTAAAAAAAACGTTAATACTTGTTCCCACCGTGTTAATGTTGGTTCTGGGGGTAGTGCTATGTTTAGTAGTTGCTCTTTATATGCTTGTACTCGCGATGGTGCTTTTAAAAATACTTTTTTTGTAGAAGAAATCAATTTATTGACAATTTTCTGATCTCTTTCGCAACTCGATGTAATCCGTGGGCGACACAGGTGATGTGAAGCAATTTTGCGTAGAATACTTTCAGGGCTTGACCAGCTTTCACCATATAAAGCGCACCGTCAGAAACAAAAACACATATTTTCTCTACTAACTTTTAAACTTTCGCGTTCCATGATATAATAATAATTATTTTCACATATTTTCTCTACTAACTTTTAAACTTTCGCGTTCCATGATATAATAATAATAATTTTCACATATTTTCTCTACTAACTTTTAAACTTTCGCGTTCCATGATATAATAATTATAATTTTTACATATTTTCTCGTCTGTAGACAAATCGGGAAATAGTGTTCTGATGGGATCATTCATGAACCGGGCGATAGTTGAATGGTTTGTTTTTTCTAGGACCTTGCAAGCAACCAAATAGGGAGTAGAGGGCTCTTTAGATAATTTTCCAACAATTATAAATATAAAACAACACGCCTAGCACGTTTAACTACTAAAATGTCAATGAAAAACTACTAAAATATGCAGTAACGCTAAAAAAATAGAATTATATGCATTTGCATATGCAAACATGCAAATGCATATAGTCCGATGTCTAGTAATGTTATATAACCTATAGCCTTCCTTGATAACTGGTCTATATAACAGTGAATTTTTTTTTATCGATCCAGTACTTGCTGAGATTTGCGCTTTCAAACAAACAAACTCTTCAGCTTTATAATATTGGTATAGATAACACTTAAATATCACATATATTTGTATGTCTCCTATTCCATTTCAATATATATGTACTCTATATAGGTATAATATATGATATGTGTATGATATTAAAATAATCAACAATAGAATCATTCAATGCTTCATTTTGCTCAATGGTGTGTAAAATGTCGACATCAGAAAGGCATTGTTGCCATTCCGTGCATATATATCGTGCTATCTCTTTTGCACTTACAATATTACATATGAGTTTCAGTTACTTTTGTGTAATATTCCCTTTTAGAATTATTGTGTTGATGTAATTTATCTATATTATTATTGTTATCTATATTATATATAAAAGAGTAAGGTGACTGACTGACATACCCAGAGATCAACGCACAGCCCAAACCGCTGAACCTAGAATCCTGAAATTTTGCATGTAGGGTCTTTATATAACGTAAGTGAGCACTAAGAAAGGAATTTTGAAATTCTACCCCTAAGGGGGTAAATCGGGGATGAAAGTCTGCGTGAGCGAAGCCGCGTGTAAAATCTAGTCTATAATATGTATGTATGTATACTAATAATATTACAAAACTTAAGAGTTCGTTTGGTTGAACGCGCTAATCTCAGGCAGGAAGTACTGGTCCAATTTGAAAAAGTCTTGCACTGTTATATAGCCAAGTTATCAATGAAGGCTTTAGGCTATATATCATCACACTAAGAGTATCAACTAAATATGTTACAAAAACGGGAGATAAATATTCCTTTTGAGAGTTTCCATTGCGTGCGCTGTTTAAACGGTTAAAATTACACAAAAACAATGTATAAAAGAATTGTTTCTCTTTAAAGGTTCTAAAATAAGTCCTAGACAATATGGGCATGTCTATCTTTTAAGGTTGGCTTATAATATATTTTTTTATGGAATAGTCGGGCAAACGAGCAAACGTATCGCCTGATGGTAAGCGATTACCGCCGCCCATGGACACCTGCAACACCAGAAGCGTCACAAGTACGTTGCCGGCCTTTGGGGGATGGGGGGGAGATAGGGCTAGGGGGGTTGGGGTATGGGCCTCCGGTATCCTCACTCACTCGGTGAAACACAGCGCAAGCACTATTTCACACCGGTTTTCTGTGAGGCCGTGGTATCACTCCGGTCGAGCCGGCCCATTCATGCCGAAGCGTGGCTCTTCCACGGTGACAATTTATTTCACTGAATGTAAGTATATCTGCACCTTGAATAATTTCTATGTTTAATAAACTTAAATTTTCAAAGTTATCACTGAGTCATTTTTTTTGTTTATACGTTAGATTTTGGAGCATTTTAATAGAATAGAATAGAATAGAATAATTTATTTGCCACTAAATGTTGTACATAAGTTGTTATAGAAAATTTACATTTAGTTCTAACATTTAGTCATGCTGACATGCAAAAGTTTGTGATTGTTATTTTAATTTAAACTTTTTTATAAAAAAAGTCAAATCAATAAAGTCACTAATCTAATAACAAATCTATCCATAAATTAAAATTGCAAGTTAATAGTCAATAAATTAGAATAAATTAAACATGTCAATAATAAAAGTTACATAAAAATCATTATCAATTAGCTTCTATTGAATAATTCATTCACCGAATAAAAACACATTTTTATGAGCCACGATTTCAACTGCCTTTTGAATTTATATAAAGGTAGGACAGCAATATCTTCTGGTAACACGTTAAATACTTTGACACACATGGAATAACAGTTTTTTTGGAACAAAGCTGTTTTTGGTTGGTAATTTAAAACCAGTCTATCTCTGTTTCTTGTGTTCCGTGGAAATATGTCCCTGGCTTTGTTAAATATTTGTGGGTGAGTTCTCACAAATACTGCAATCTCGTAAATATAGATACAAGACAGGGTCAAAACCCCCAGGTTTTTAAAATGTGGACGACATGACTCATAGGGTGGGATGCCTACCATCGCCCTCACACACTTCTTTTGTGCCAAGAAGGCTCTGTTTATATCTGTGGAGTTGCCCCATATTAAAATCCCATACCGCAACACAGACCCTATGTACCCATGGTATGCCATTAATACTGTTTGCAGTGCTGCATAATGAAATGAAATTAAGGTGGCAACAGCTTGCATACTGTTTACCTTTTATGGAATACTAACACTAGTGTACCTGAATATCTGACTTTTAAAAAGAGTGGCCATGAGTTTATTGGCCAGTATTCTTCTCATAAGGCTCTACGCATTTTCGAAACTGGAAGTTATAGATCGACACAGGCAGGCAGTTGATTTTGATTTGACACCTAATTTACTTTGACAATACAGCACATGCTGTGCCGCCTGTTTGTGTCGATCTATGATTTTACAAGCTTTTTATTAACTTGCAATGTATGTATGCTTGTATGTTCGGGTGGAATCTTGCAACTCAATTTTGAAGCAGATATCTTCAACTGATTTTGCTAAAATTTTGCAAGCATATGTATACAGCATGACAATACAATATTATAATGACATGGAGCTAATCTGATGCTGGAGCTGGAAGGTGGCCATGGAACTCTGTTAAGAACATCTCGAGGTAAAGTAACATTCCAGTAAAAGCTTGTTTTTAAAAAGCTTTTTAATTTAATTTATTACTCTATACATCACGCTTCGTTAGAACGTTTTGTAAAAATTAATTATTAACTGTTGCTTCAATTAAACATTCATAAATGTCAATTAGTGTCTTAATTGAAAAAAAAATTTGAATTTTAATTTAGTTATCAAATTTGTTTCCGCTGTATAACATCGGGCTACGGGCAATAGGAGACTCAGACGAGGTTGGAGGGTCTGCTAGTACAATATAATTTTCAAACAAAAGATAATACAATCTCGTACATATCTACTTACTGTTCTGAAATAAATAATTCTCAAACGTATCTCTGCAAGCTAGATCGTGAAAACATACGAGTGATGTAGAAGATTAAACTTGAGACGGGCCCGTTATGTTTTAAAATTATAAATTCAATTCTTTAACAGTGGGAAAGTTTGAAAAAAAATGTTTATAGGTACATTTTTGACTAATTAGTTACTTTTAACTGCTTCGGTAGCGTATTTGACTGCTGTGCTTGTGGTCTCGCGTTCGATTCGGTGTTTGTATGATCTGTAAATATTTGTTTCGGAGTTTGGATGTTTATATGTATAATATGTATGTATTTACAAAAAAAAAGGTATATATGTATTTATGTCAGTTGTCTAGTACCCATAACACAAGCTCTGCTTAGCTTGGGACTAGGTGGCGTTGTGTGTTAGATGTCTGAAATATTTATTTATTATATTATTATTATTTTAGGGGAAGAAATGAGGTGTTAAAAATAGGTGTTTATAAGTAATTGTCAAAAAAACAACAATTTCTTAAGAAATTAATAAAAAATTATATTATCTTGCTTTCGTTATGGTTTAAAGATTGTTACTGCAGTATTATAGGTGTGAAACTTTAGCAAATTCACTGTTGCATGCAGTTGGAAACGGTTTGAATTGGCATTTATGTTATTTCAGTCACCTGTGAGGCATTTATTTAAATTATTCAAACATACCAATGATTATTTATATTTGTTACCTCATAGCTTTCTTAAACGTAAATATGTAAATTGTAAAAGTGCGTATATAAATTCACTGCTACTCGATCCTAAATTAATCGAAATAAAATTCCGCGGGGATGAAGTTGCGGGTTAAAGCTAATTAATAATAAGAAATAATATGTTTTAGATATATTACACACAATGCCGTCTAGTATCAACAAACATTTAGTTTGACAGGAGAATCAAACCAATACCACTATTTCACCGAGAAAGTCATTTGTTTATATAGTATGTTACATTTGTGCATTTATGTATTTTAATATTATTGAATACTAGCTGGACCACGCAAACTCGTTTGCGTCTCCTATTGCCCATAGCGTAATAATTTTTCCCCGTTTCTAAACACTTTTCATTAGTGCTCCGCTCCTATTGTTCGTAGCGTGATGATATATAGCCTATCTATAGCCTTCCTCGGTAAATGTACTATGCAACACTGAAATAATCTTTCAAATCGGACCTGCAGTTCCTGAGATTAGCGCGCTCAAACAAACAAACAAACTCTTCAGCTTTATATCATAGTATAGATGGGGCAAACGATAAACAAATGTATAAACATTAAGTATTACAAATATTTGCTTGAAATAGAAAAATGTACTATGTGTCGTGTCAGCCTCAATTCTTCTCCCGTATGTCTCCCAATAAGCCACCGTCTCTTTGAACAAGAAAAGATTCGCAAGGAAACATTAAAAAAACAAAAGCTTTTTAAAAAAGAAACAAAACGAGGGCCCTGGCACGCTTGAGCGAGCGCGGGCGGTATGAGCGATGAGCGGTAAGCGAGTAGCGTGATAACATTCGGTTGTCTACTCGTACTGTTTCACCTTCTTAATAGTTTTTATGGCACTAAATATAAACTTCATTTTACTTAAATGTTGTGCACATATATTTTACAGGCGTACTCAATTTTTTTTTTTTTTATGGAATAGATCGGCAAACGAGCAGACGTATCGCCTGATGGTAAGCGATTACCGCCGCCCATGGACACCCGCAACACCAGAGGCGTCACAAGTGCGTTACCGGCCTTTGGGGGATGGGTGGGGAGATAGGGGGAGGGGTTGGGGTATGGGCCTCCGGTATCCTCACTCACTCGGTGAAACACAGCGCAAGCACTATTTCACACCGATTTTCTGTGAGGCCGTGGTATCACTCCGGTTGAGCCGGCCCATTCATGCCGAAGCGTGGCTCTCCCACGCAGGCATTTTCTGCCAGTCGACTATAGGGCGTTAATTTAAAATGATTTTTTTTTAAGGATAACTTCCGCATTAATGTTGCTAAACATCCAGTGTCGCGGAGAACTTTACAAACATACATGTAACGGACACAAAGCACATGAATTTGTGAATCACGCATAGTGTTGTCACGTCACATGTGGGCTTTGAACCCACAAACACTTGGTGTAGTAAAAAACGGTGTGGCTTGCTTAATATTTCAAACGTCTTAAGTGCGTATACATACACTGTAAATAAGGTAAATCTTTGCTGATTTGACGATTTCAAACGATTTATCGGCAAAGTGGGTCATGATTCAAGTTTGTCGATAATACCTACTTACTGCAACTTTATGCTAACGGCTTGTGATGCGTTCATTTGTAGTTTTGAATTGCTTAGCTGTGTGTGTATCCGGGGAAGTTTGTAACATTTAAATAGACAATGGTGGTGATTTTCTTGTTCTCATCATTAAACTAAAATTCATTAAAATTTGCTGTTGGATTATATACTTCAATCTCATCTGCTTACAGTCCATTTTTCAATACCTTGTATCTCAGCTTTCACTATATTTAGTTTAGTACCGACTAAAATTTGATCTGAGGTACACGCTTGTATTAGTAAAAAAAACTAAACTCTAAATGTAAAAATTATAAAAAACAATTACGTGGTTAGTCGGCATGTAGAATTTCGGCATGTAAAAATGACAAGTTTGACGTCACACTTTACACGTTCTAAACGTTCAACACAAAAATAGTAAAAGAAAAATATGGTCTAAGTTGAGTAATTTAACTAACTTTGGTTATGCCAAAGTAAATTTTACCTTTTAAACTAATAAACAAGTGTGTGTATAGTTTGTACCTAATACACATTAATCATAAAGATTAATGTGTATTAGGTACAAAACTAAACACAGTGACAGCTGAGATGTGAGATATCGGAAATTGGACTGTAAGCGGATAAGATTAGACTATATAATCCAATAACATATTTTAGTGAATTTTAGTTTAGTGATGACAACAAGAGAATTACCACCATTGTACCTCGTGAGTTCTAAAATGACACTAATGACATCTGTACGTAGATCAATGTATATTTTAAGAACTAAAGTTAAGTACTCACATACGGTTTTACTCGATCGAGCAAACATGTCAAGTAAAAACCACGGCATGGGCTTTCAGCATTCATCTGTCGACTGACACGCGCCGTTCATTATTCACCGAACCGTTCGAGCCAAAATTCTCCTGTTGAACAGACATAAAGGTAGCCATTGAATAAGTCTCGCAATTCTTAATTGACACACACACACGTAAACTTTTACTCGATTTGGAGTAAAACCGATAGTTTTGACTAACAGGTGGTATTACTCACTTACAGGTGGTTAGTACGGATTATAACATGAACATCATGTGGTAACCTATTTGCTCGATTGTCCATCTACCGACATATATTTTATAGCTAAATTTTATATCTCTTTATATTATATTCCATGCATTCCAAAACTGACAATTTAATACAGCCATGATCTGAATAAATAATACACCATCAAACAAAGCGAGTATTGTTTGAACAGTCGTCATAAGTCAAGTTCTAATCTGCGGATTATCCGAACACAAAACGAGGGATACAGGAGTTATTGTCTATGGTTTGTTTAACGCGTTTAACTTTGGGAATAGAATGTTTTGTGTGGTCCCTTTATGTGTCAACTTACTTCTACTTGCGGTGAAACAGGTTACTGTTGATTCGGTTATTTCTCGAGATCCTAAAAGACAAATAGATTCTAACTGACCTGTATTTAGAGTTTAGACTGTCTTCTGTCTGTCACCATGCTGTATCTCATGAACCGTGATATTAGGCAGTTGAAATTTTCAACAGCTGATGGATTTCTATTGACGCTACAACATTTTTTTAATAGAAAATGTATTTCTTTGCTGCTATAACAACAAATACTAAAAAACTTGAGAGGTGTCAAGGGACACCCGGATGGAACGAAATTTATATATATACTATCCAGCACTATAACATCAACTCAATGTTAAAAGTGTCGTTACAACGAAAAGTGTAGTTACAACAAAAAGTGTCGTTACAACGAAAATTGTCGATACAACTTTTGGTCTTAATCCGTCTAGCCCCCTTTCGCAAAGCGCCATAAGGAACTTCGTTCCAAAAACACAATGAAATAAATATATAGGGGCACTCCCATGCATCAAACATGACTATTGCCGTTTTCTATAGATAATGGTAAAAAATCCTTCAAGCGCGAGTACTCTGCCTGATGACAAGCATAAGCAGAATCCAAGAGTGGTGGTCACCATACTCATTGCGAATACAGACAATGCAACAATGCAGCATTGTGACCCACACTATGTCGGCCTAGTGATGCTTCTGCATCATTAGGCCTCCGGTGTCTCACTCACCAACGAAACACGACAGCGTGAACGCTGTCATTTTACGTTGATCTTCTGTGCGAAGGTACTGGGTAGTACCGCTCCGGTCGTGTAAGCCTGTGCGTGCTGAAATCAGTATGACTCTACTACCTTAAAAGTCACTTTGGCAGCCTTACATATAAAAAATAAATTAAAATCGCTTCCCGCTTATGGATTACACCACTAGAACATGACATAAAGCACTGGAGGGCAAAGCAAAGAGATACTATAATTGAAATTATGTTTTAGAAGATTTGGTTTCATTTAAATATATATATGTAGAAATAACAACCTGTATAATTGCATTTTATTTACAAAAAAAAACAATTTTTTCCCCCTTAGATAATACACCTGAAAAATTGTTGTTAAACAATACTTACATTGTTTTTCACCATAGCAACACAGGCAGGCGGACCGTAGGGGTCTTTTTCCGATACAAATCGGTCTATTTTTTTTCTGTAGGAAATCTTCACACATACACATTTTAGACACACATACAAAAATAATCACCTTTTTTGTTTTTTTATAGAATAGGTAGCAAACGAGCAGAGATATCACCTGATGGTAAGCGATTACCGCCGCCCATGGACACCCGCAACACCAGAGGCGTCACAAGTGCGTTGCCGGCCTTTGGGGGATGGGGAAGCGGATAGGAGAAGGGGTTGGGTTATGGGCTTCCGATATCCTCACTCACACGGTGAAACACAGCGTGAGCGCTGTCTCACACCGCTTTTCTGTGAGGCCGAGGTATCACTCCGGTTGAGCCGGCCCAAGCATGCCGAAGCGTGGCTCTCCCACGGTTAAAATGTCACTAAGAACTCACACATAACAATTAAAACAAAACATTCACAATTTCACACACACATAAATACATTGTGTCATAACAATGTAATGCGTAAGCCCAATTGTGCTTATATATATATTTTTTTTCGGACATCTTTCACACAACGCCATCTAGTCCCAAGCTAAGCAGAGCTTGTGTTATGGCTACTAAACAACTGATAGAAATACATTTATACTTTTTTTTGTTGCAAATACATGCATATTATACATAGAAAACACCCAAACTCCGAAACAAATATCTGTAGAGCATACAAACATTTGGTCCGACCCGTTAATCGAACTCGAGACCTCATGATCAGCAGGCGCACACGCCAACCGCGAGACCAACGAGGCAGTCAACAGAACACAACGCTTATACTGTGACAGAGGGAACGCCTGCGTATGGATACTCCTTACCGAGTTGCTTTATATTTTTCACCGATTGAGTAAGGATAGGTTATCTGTTCGTTTGTGTCCTAAGCATTAAAAAAAGAAAACAGTTGTGGAGGAATGGGTGTCATGTCCCTCCAACACAAAGGGAGGATCCTCCGACCAAGCGAGGTGATCATGCCTGGCGGGCCAACTGCCCAACGGTTGATGTTGGGATGTTGTATATATGATAATCGGCGCGAAAACTTCCACTGCGCGATTCAGGATTGGCAGTTACTCCGTGTTGTGCGTTACTTCGTAGCAAACTACGAAGTTCAAAGTTCAAAGTACGAAGTCAAAGTGTATATCCGGTAGATGGCGCTGTAGTGTGTTTTCTTGTTGCGCTGTATGTGGAAGTCGCCACAAGTTTATTAATTTTGACACGACTGTATAATGTTTATAGCCCCCGACTCAAAAAGGGGGGTGTTATAACTTCGACGGCGATGACTGTCTATCTCTCTGTGTGTTAGTATCTGTCTGTGGCATCGTAGCTCTCAAACGGATGGATGGTGGATGGTTTTTTTCATTTGAAAGCCAGTTTCCTTACGGTGGATCTTAGCTATGTTATCAGCTCTTTTCCAAATGATGTAAGGCATTTTTGCGTATGTTTACTCGATTAAGTACTTGTGTAGGGGAGTTTTTAAATTTTAGTTACATCTAAAGTTTTTTACTGATATAAATACATAGATAGTTTTTTTCTTTTTTTTGTAAATACATACATATTATTCATAGAACACCCAAACTCGGAAACAAATATATGCAGATCATACAAACATATGGTCCGTCCCGGGAATCACTGCGCCACAGAGGCAGTCAATTGTTTTCTTATGACGTTATCACGTACAATAATTATCGTCCGTAAACTTTACACTTTACAGACAACCAATTTTTATTCATCAGAATTTACATTTAAATCGATTATATTCTTAAAAGACATAATTTTGGTTAAATTTTTATCCTCAAACAAGAACAGGCCTGCTGGTTCCCAGGCCCGCTTCAGTTCTACAATAACAGTTAAAACAATAAAACGAAGTTTCTACTGCTATTTCAATTTCTCTTTATTATTTAAAATAGCAACCTTCATTCCAATGTTTATGTTCGTTCTTTTGTGAAGAAAAATGAGTTTTTATTATAAACGTTAACTGTTAAAATAAGTGTATTTTTCGATAAAATTCTTTTTACTAAATAAATTTACGATATCTATTCTATTTAATGCTATAAAGCTGCAGAGTTTGTTTTTTTTTATTGAACACGCTAAACTCAGGAAATACTGGTCGGATTTGGAAAAATCTTTCAGAATTAGATAGCTCAGTTATCGAGGAAGTCTACAGTCTATAGAGGCTGTAGACTTCCTCGTAATTTTCCTCCGTTTTAGCAACACTTTTTATTATTATTATTTCTTTTTTTTTTTATTATTTCATTTGACATTTTCTTTTATAATAATTTTACTAATACAACCTTGACATTATAATAGGTCTTTACCTATGAAATTGCCGTTTTGTATGCAATAAGTGAAAGTACTTATTTTTTCAAACTTTTTTATTTCTGTTATTCGAAGTAATCACCCATGCAATCGACGCATCTTTGCCAACGCATTGGCAGTTTATTGATGCCCTTCTTGTAAAAATCAGCTGGACGGGAGGCAACAAACTCTTCAAAGGCATTTTGTACTGCCTCTCAGGAATTGAATTTTTTACCCACTAACAAGTTGTCTAAATTTTGGAAAAAGTAATAGTCGGTAGGTGCAAGGTGCAAGGTCTGGTGAGTATGGCGGATGATGGAGAGCTTCCAACCCCAGCTCTTGCAGCTTGGAGACTGTCTGTTGCGCAGTATGGGGTCGCGCGTTGTCGTGAAGCAGCTGCAAGAGCGCGGGTTGGAAGCTCTCCCTCATCCGTCATACTCACCAGACCTTGCACCTACCGACTATTACTTTTTCCAAAATTTAGACAACTTGTTAGTGGGTAAAAAATTCAATTCCTGAGAGGCAGTACAAAATGCCTTTAAAGAGTTTGTTGCCTCCCGTCCAGCTGATTTTTACAAGAAGGGCATCAATAAACTGCCAATGCGTTGGCAAAGATGCGTCGATTGCATGGGTGATTACTTCGAATAACAGAAATAAAAAACTTTGAAAAAATAAGTACTTTCACTTATGGCATACAAAACGGCAATTTCATAGGTAAAGACCTATTATGTATGTATAACAATCTAAAACTTATTGTATTTGTTCAATTAAACTTTTGTTCTGTGACATTATTTTACGCATCGATCTGTATGTTACATTAGTCGGTACCAAACTTAATTATATTTGTTATTTTTGTAACGATGTAAAATAACGTCAACCACCATTAAAATTTGCACACCTGAGAAAGGTAATAAATCAGCGCAACTATTTATATGTATCATGACATTTTTCAGTATATTGACATTCAAGTCAGCCTGTGACCACGGCCAGTGCAACCTGGTCGAAACGTCAGGCAAAACAGAGGTATTTAATACCTTGAAATAAGTGATCGCGTTAATTTCCCGTAAAAATAATAATTATTGTATCATGACAGCCTTGTACCTACCTGTTTTATGCAAATAAATGATTTGATTTGATTGATTTGATATTATTCCACTCCCAATAGACAGCACACATCTACCCGGGCGGTCCAATAAGTACTTAGCCTTACCGTCGGATGGCACCACTATCGCAAGAAAAATTCACTATCATGTAGGTAGACAACATACATTCTCGGCTATTAGTAGTAGGTCAAGGTAAAGGTAAAAGGTAGTAGAGCCACGCTGATTTCAGCACGAATGGGCCGGCTCGACCGGGGCGGTACTAACCTCGCACAGAAAATCAACGTAAAATGACAGCGTTCGTGCTGTTGTGTTTCGTTGGTGAGTGCGAGACCGAAGGCCCAATTAGTCTAGTCAACAAGTTCCATACTTGTTGACTAGACTAAAAGATGCAGAAGCATCACTAGGTCGTCATGGTGTGGGTCGCCATGCTGCATTGTCTGCATTCGCAATGAGTATGGCGACCACCACTCTTGGATTCTGCTTATGCTTTCCATCAGGCAGAGTAGAGTCATTTTGGCGGGCCAAACATAAAAATAAAATAAAAAATAAATAAAAAAAATCAGTCAAATCGGACTCCAAACAAACACAATGCACAAAATCCAAGATCTCGTATTGGCAGACCGACGAAAGCAGGTGCGTGAGATTACTGAGACAGTAGGCATCTCTAAAGACCGCGTGGGCATCCTGCATAAAATTTTGGGCATAAGAAAGCTGTCGGCGCTATGAGTGCCCTTGCTATGAGACCACTTCAGAGAAGTGTTTGATGCTGTTTAAGCGCAATTCTAAGGAGTTTCTGCGTCGTTTCGTGACAATCCACGAAACATGGATTCACTGGTATACACCGGAGACCAAGGAACAGTCGAAACAGTGGACTTCACCCGGCGAACGTGCTCCGAAGAAGGCAAAGACTGTCCTACTGGTCGGAAAGGTGTTGGCCACCGGATAATGAGGTTCACAAGGTGTGATCTACATCGACTATCTGGAGAAGGGCAAAAACGGTCACAGGGCTCTACTATGCCGAATCGTTAGACCGAGTTGACAACGACGACGGCCCCATTTGTTAAAGAAAAAAGTGCTCTTCAAATTCAAAATTATTCATTCAATTAAGACACTAAGTGACATTAATGAACGCTACAGTTAAAAATCATAGATCGAAACAAACAGACGCCACAGCATGTACTGGATTGGCAAGGTAAATTACATGAAAACACCAAATTCTACTGCCTGCTTGTGTCGATCTATAACTTCCAGTTACCAACCATCAGTTCCAGGTTCCACCATGACAGAGCATCGGCTCACACCTCCGCCTTCGGCACAGCCAAATTGGTCAAATTGGGCTATGTACTGCTGCCCAATCCGCCGTATTCTCCCAATTTGGGCCCGTGGGAATTCTTTTTCTTTCTAATCCTCTAAGTAAATCACTCACACACCCAAGGCCTGAAACGGGCCCCTATAAAAGACTCTCCATCCGTCTGTCACCAGGCTGTACTGGATTGGCAAGGTAAATTACATGAAAACACCAAATTCTACTGCCTGCTTGTGTCGATCTATAACTTCCAGTTACCAACCATCAGTTCCAGGTTCCACCATGACAGAGCATCGGCTCACACCTCCGCCTTCGGCACAGCCAAATTGGTCAAATTGGGCTATGTACTGCTGCCCAATCCGCCGTATTCTCCCAATTTGGGCCCGTGGGAATTCTTTTTCTTTCTAATCCTCTAAGTAAATCACTCACACACCCAAGGCCTGAAACGGGCCCCTATAAAAGACTCTCCATCCGTCTGTCACCAGGCTGTATCTCATGAACGGTGATAGTTAGACAGTTGAAATTTTCACAAAAATGATATATTTCTATTGTCGCTTTAACAACAAATACTAAGAACAGAATAAAATAAATATTTTAGGGGGGCTCCTATACAAGAAACGTGATTTTTTGCCGATTTTGCTTGATAATAATAATGGCCGTATAGGTAGTTTGAAATCTATAGAAAATGGTACAGAACCCTTCTTGCGCGAGTCCGACTCGTACTTGGATATTTTTTTAGTAACAAACATAATTTACCATCACAAACTTTTCCGTTTATGATTCAAAAAGGACAGCTCTATCGTTTACACGTATTTCGAGATAATTTAACTCGGCAATAACCCCGGGTTTTACAAGGAAATTCGTCGATTTATTTCCCAATCACGTTCCCAATAATCAACCATTCAAGTAATTCGGCTTCATAAGTGTAATAAAACATTTTTTTCTGGAATAATTTCAAGTTGTACAAGAGCTATGTTTTATGCAGAAATTGGCGCCATATTCGCGGCGGCCATCTTGATGATACTTCGTGTTGTTAGTGTGGATGTTTAGAAGTGTTATTTTTAGGATGTGTTTTAAGTTTAGACATTGTGCTGGTGTTCTCTGCAGCTACTCAGAGGTGAAAATTAACAAAATAAATTAAAAATCCATATAAATAAATCGTCAAATGTCTTGCCAAGCGCAAAACTCGAAAATCGCTTTACCAAAAAAAGGAAAAGGAGGAAAAATTGTAAAAAACAATACTTTTCTTTTACAATTCAACCCGTAGAGTGAATTAAAATAACTTTCAATAATGTCAACAGAATGAAGTCTGTCAGGGCAACTAGTAATATACATGGTATAATAATACAGGTATGACATTCCGAAAGCTACCCAGGGTGACGTCACTATCCAGTTACCACTTTATAGCAACATAACATGAAATGATGTAAACATTTTCAGTAACCATTCTATTTAAAAAAATGTAAAATGCATTTAAATTGGTGTTTTGTGTATATAATCAAACAAAATATTTGAATTTAAATATAATTGATAACGTAAAACTTCATTTTTCTATCGAATTCACAAAGGGAATAATGGTGGTTGGGGAGTTATTATTTCACACTACTGGTAGCACTGAATCAGCGATAGTGATGATGACGTCATCTCGTGCTCTATGTATCTCGGAATGCCATACCTGTATTTTTATATCATGGTAATATATAAATATAGTAATTGAACGAATTTCAACGAAATTTTCTTGTCCTTGAGAAAGGACCAAAGTATTAATATTCAAAATTTCGTTGAAAGGAAAGGACGCAGTTTACATCTAGTTTGTTTTATAAATAAAGATTCTCAAATGGTGAGAACCTGATTTTTTTTAGAAATCAAGCTCAATCTATGTGATTTATTTTATGACAAATATTCCTTATAAGAAAAAAAGTGGCCAAGTGCGAGTCGGACTCGCCCATGAAGGATTCCGAAGCAGCAAGAAACATGGTATAAAAGTTCTTGTAGTTCGTTGTAACTTTGATCGATAAATTGCGGTTCACGATTTATGACATATTATAAAAAAAACTACTTATTAGATCTCGTTCAAACCAATTTTTGGTGGAAGTTTCCATGGTAATGTACATCATATATTTTTTTAGTTTTATCATTCTCTTATTTTAGAAGTTACAGGGGGGGGGGGCACATTTTACCACTTTGGATGTGTGTCTCGTGCAAACCATTCAGTTTAGAAAAAAATGATATTAGAAAACCTCAATATCATTTTTGAAGACCTATGCATAGTTACACGTATGGGTTTGATGATTTTTTTTTTTGAGTTTCAGTTCTAAGTATGGGGGCCACCAATTTTTTTTTTTTGTTAAAATCTTAATGCGGTTCACAGAATACATCTACTTACCAAGTTTCAACAGTATAGTGCTTATAGTTTCGGAATAAAGTGGCTGTGACATACGGACGGACAGACTGACAGACAGACATGACGAATCTATAAGGGTTCCGTTTTATGCCTTTCGCACGGAACCCTAAAAACGCAATTAACCTAGTTTCACCTTTATCACCCGTTGAAGAAAATTCTATGAAAGGTTTTCTTGAAATCACTACATTTTTTATCTCTGCTTCTAATGCGACAGGCAAAGGCATCAAGGTATTAAGAGGAACGGCTGCAAAGTCACGGGATTAAATCTTTACATTTTAATACCAAGACCTCTTTAGAGAAATTCTTTTTTTTAAAAGCAAAACTTTTTAAAATTCATAAACCGCTCTTGACAGCTACTTTAATATCAAAATGGATGCCTTTATTTCTGGATTTGATTTTTAATTTTTACTTTTGAAAATGCACAGAGAATTATTACAGCATATTAACTAAAATGGACTGGAAAATATCTAATACGTTTAAACGAGCAATTTTTGTTTATATTATGCAACTCTTCCTCATAATCCAGTCACGAATTATTTTTAACCGACTTCCAAAAAGGAGGAGGTTCTATGTTCCACTGTATGTTTTTTGTTTTTATGTATGTTCACCGATTACTCCGTCAATTGTGGACTGATTTTGAATATTTTTTTTGTATTTGAAAGGGTATGCTCCCGAGGTGGTCCCATTGCCACCATATCAGGATCTGATGATGCGATCCCAGGGAAATCGAGAGAAACCCTCATTTTTTATAGGCACATACTATGTTTTTCGTGTATTTTCTGAAGTTACACCGATATTTGCGTCTGGTTGTCATCATTTTATGATGATGAGCTGATGATGTAAGGCACAACTCCTTAACGGTTAGGAGTTAGACGATAAATCTTTAAATGTGATATGTATATATGTTACTTTTAGTCGTATTCTTTCAAATTATTTAGGTAAGCTGATGAATGAAGGTGGAAGGTACAACTCTTCAACGGTTAGGAGTTGGAGGATAATTCTTTCAATTTCATACGTATCTAAAGACCTTCAGTCGTATACTTTCAAGTTATTTAGGTGAGCTAGATAGAAGGTTAAACTCGTCAACAGTAAGGGATTAGAGGATGATTTTAATATATCACGTATGTATAGACCTTAATTTGTATTCTTGATGATGAAATTTGATGAAATAGTTAAACTTGCTACTTACCTACGATTGTTTGCACTAAAAACTGAAAAATAAAAACTTTTTATAAAAAAAAACCGACTTCCAAAAAACATCCAACGAAAACTCTCAGCCAAAAAAACACTTAAAAGCGTAAAACAAACTGGTTCTTCATATATTGCCTTTACCTAATTCTTTATTTATTTAAATAGTAGTATATTATAATGTGTGCTAGGTACCTAGAATCTGTTTGAAGTCGGTGCCAAGTGACTATTGCTTAGACATTTGTATTTGTTCGTTTTTTTTATATAATTAACAGTAGAATTTGCAACTGAATGTAATTAGATGTGTACCTTGAATGATTCCTATGTTTAAAACTTAGATTATTAATATGTCTAATCGGTTTAAAAGACTCAAAACTTCAACGTTATTACATTACACAAATTAAATTCAGGTGGCAACAGCTTGCATACTGTTTATCTTATATGTGATTCTAAAACTATTTATTGTATTGAATATCTTACTTTTAAAAAGAGTGGCCATGAGTTTCTTTGCCAGTATTCTTCCCATAAGCCTCTACGCATTTTGGTAACTGGAAGTTATGGAGCTGTGGCGTCTGTTTGTGTCGACTGTGATTTTTGACGAATTTGACGATCATAAATGTCACTTGGTGTCTTAATTGAATAAATTATTTTGAATTAGAATATAATCTGAATCTGGAAAACGGTTGTAACGATTTTCATGGAATTTAGTATGTGGGGGGTTTCGCGGGCGATAAATCGATCTAGCTAAGATTCATATAGATTGTAAAACGACTATGTACGTTATTGACGTGCGACAGACAACCATTTTTTTTATGTATGGCTCTGCCAAAAATCTGCCTGATGGAAAGCATAAGCAGAATCGAAGGTGGTCACCATACTCATTGCGAATGCAGACAATGCAGCATGGTGATCCACACCATGGCAGTGATGCTTCTGCATCATTGGGCCTCCGGTCTCGCACTCAGCAACGAAACACGACAGCACGAACGCTGTCATTTTACATTGATTTTCTGTGCGAGTGCGGTACTGGTCCAGTGTAGCCGGCCCGTTGGTGCTGACATCAGCGTAGCTCTACTACCTATGGCCTCGGTCTCCTATTAAATGCTATGCTCACTTGTAGTCATGTAATATTAATTTGACTCTTTTGGCGGCATCTTATTATATATATCTTATAAAAAAAGTAGTAGTATATATATTTATATCAGTTGTCTAGTACCCATAACACAAACTCTGCTTAGCTTGTAACTAGCTAGCGTTGTGTGTTAGATGTCCGAAATATTTATTTATATATTTAAATATGTTATGTATACAATCGTTACCGAAATAAATTGCAATAATTTTAGTTTCTTTGTATATGACAAAGAAACTAAAATGATTGCAAACGGAAATTGACATTTGACCGGCAATTTCCGGCAAATTCCATGAATGTCCTTGATATTTGTAATCTGTAGTTTCGTTTATGTCACTGTCAGTTATAAAAGCACTAAAGAGCAATGAATTCGGGTCACGTAGAAGTCTCTTTCGGTAGGAATTAGCTTATGGGAACAAAAAAGCAAGTAAAAGTGTAAAATAAACTATAACTCATGGTCAGTAAAAGTTTGATAAAACTGATTTAGGCTATGTCACCTGGGCGGTTTAGTATTCCCAATAATATTTGGGGTCGGCTACTAGTTCAACCGGTTTTACCTGAATATCATTTTTTCCACTGGCTTCGGACCTCCGTAACCCCGAAGGCTAACTGAATCCGAAAGATGAACTAATTGTCAGTATATTTAAGTGCACTGACTTCCCAATAACGATTGCCATAGATGTTCATGACAACCGGGACCGCGTGGGTCAGCTAGTATTATAAATATTTAAATGAACAGAATAATACAATTATACATTGTTATGTACGTGTTATATTCCGTGCAAATCAACACTTTGAACTTTCGCGTGTTTAATGTACATATATTTTAATTATGCGCGCTAGTAACACAAACTATGTATTTGGGTAACGCCCGAATCAATAGAAACGCCACTGTTGCTCAAAGTTTTGCGTCAATGACCTCTTTTGGATTAAATTGAGGGGTCTGGCAATGCATAGGGGCTGGTTTTTACTTCACCTATAGTTTTTTTTTAAATATTTATTTATTTTTAATTAAAGTATACATGGTTATGGAAAGCATGAGCAGAATCCAAGAGTACTCACGATACTCATTGCGAATGCAGACAATGTAACAATTCAGCTTGGTGAGATGCTTCTGCGTCATTGGGTCTCCGGTCTCGCACTCACTAAGGAAACACGACAGCACGAATGCTGTCATTTTAAGTTGGTCTTCTGTGAGAGAGTAGTACGGCCCGTTCTTACTGAAATCAGCGTGGCTCTACTACCTTTTATTGGTATGGGGGGCTAAATAAGCTGACGAGTTATCAGAAGATTAGTGACTATCATGACCCACGGGTACATGCCACTAATGAAAGGAAAACCAACTCTGAATCCTTCAATCTCTCTCACTCTGTAAATAACAATAAAAGTATGGCTTAACTAAGGTTTTCTGTGAGGACGCGGTCCTCGGTCTAGCATTTGTAGCGAAATATATGTGTCACACGGTAATCACATATGCGTCTGCTGTATGGCTTGCTGTTCTTTTTATTTATAAATTACTGCAAATGGCTGCACGGTTGTCCTGGTGGTTTCAGCGGTCGCCACGACGCTTTCTACTGCGCCAAGTGTTGTGGGTTCAAATTCCACATGGGACAACACTTTGTATGATTCACAAATTGTTGTTTTAAGTCTGGGTGTTCTTTGTGTACATTTCATATGTGTAAAAATAAAAGAAATCAAGCAAATTAAGAAGAAAAAAGAGATCAGAGAACAGCCCTTTGATGGGATTTGGTGTAGAAGTAGTTATAACGTACATATTTCTACACCATATTCCAACGGAGGTCTGTTCGGCAGCTCCAGAAGAAGAAAGGAGAAAAAGATAGAAGCAGTAAAAGAACAAGTAGAAGAAATTTAGAAAATGTTGGGACTGTAAAGGAACTTTGTGTTCAGTATTGACAGGTTTTTTTTAGCTAGAGGCCGTGGGTTCAATTACAACCCAGTACAAATAAATTGTGTATGTATTTGAGTTTTAATTGTCAAAAGTATGTAGATATGTATTCAGAAAATTCATTAATTTATTTATTTAGAATCTTTTACGATATTAAAACAGAATAAATTCCCAAGGCAATACTGCAAGCCCACAACTAATTATGAAAGAAAAAAAAAGAAAAATTTTAAAAATAAAAAATATTATAAAACTAATTTGTCTTATTACAAGTAATAAATAAGTAAGTATACGGTATACTTACTTGTATACCTTAACTGTTTATTTCAAAAATTATTATTATAATTGTCTATTTTCGTATTAAAAACGTTAATAAATATTCCGTACGGCACGCGACAAAGGGGCAAATTTAAGTAGGTTAGTTCATATCATAATCTAAATATTTAAAAATATTAACTCTAATATACTTTCTCCCTCTCATAGAAAATTGAACAGAGATTCAGGTGCTACGAAGACGTATCACCTGATGGTAAGCGATTACCGCTACCCATAGACAACCGCAACACCAGAGGCATTACAAGTCCGTTGCTGGCCTTTGGGGGATGGGGGATGGGTTGGGGTGTGGGCGTCTGGTATCGTCATCAGCAGTCTAGTTATCATAGTACTTAGATTAGTAGTTAGATAGATCCATATCTAGTTTGAGATCAAACAGCCGTGTGTGAAATGTATGAAGCTAAAAATAATATCATGTACATATCATTACTATGTCCATACCAATTAGATTGGCATGTTAAAATATGTATTTCCATATCAAATGATTGCGCAAACATTTGTGTTATCTGATCCAAGTATAACAAACCTAAGTACACAGAATACATATTAGAATATACTTTGATCTTATTCGGTTGTGTATTCCAAATATTTGTACAAATAAATTAATCTTGTGAAACACCAGAATCAGGTTCCAAGAAACATATAAATATGAATGGTACAAAACAAAAAAGGTCAAATTCGCAATTACGTTATTTAAAAAAGTTAGAGGCACATAGCTGCCAACATAATAAAATGATATTTTAGTTCTAAATTCAAAGGTCTGGAAAAAAATCTAAACCGCCAAAAGAAAAATTTTTAGTGTATTTGATAAAAACAAAACTATAATTCATTAAAATATTACTTTAAAAATAAAGTTAAATAAAACAAATATGTAATTTAAATCAAATGTTTTTTTTACCGAAACCAAAAAGTAACGATATTCAAACAAAAGGCTCGCTGACAGCCAAAAAAAAAGAAAAAAAACCTTTGAATCCAGCCAATCATAGCGTTCCATTCACGAGGGAAATTTTATAGTAGAATTGACAATTTGTTCAAATTTTCTCTGTCCCTTTCTAACACACGCTTCAGAAGGCACCTTCGCGCTCTTTTTGAGTTGAGAATTTGATGCCGCAGGGAAAATGGTCGTATTTGCTTAGGAGAAATTAAAAAGTTTACTTTTTATTTTATTTCGTGATTTCACTTTTGTGTGTTTTGGGACCGCAGGGGTTTTAAGTAGGGTTCCGTAGGCTTTACGCAAAGGGACCGGAGTTGCTGAAAACTGGTTGTGTCGTTGCTTTCGATTATGGGCTGTTTTCAATAACTTATACTTAAGAAATGGAATATTAAAGACGGCTGAAAAGAATATACTGCACAGGAGGGGGGCCATCTACAAACCATAGGTGGCCCGATTGCCTTTCGAGGGTGCACCTGGTTCCCCGGCTCCTAGTACTCGAGACGGCGTGCAAGTTTTAGTGGATTCGAGTCCAACATAGCCACCAGCCGGTGGTATCCGGGGGGATTTTCGCGCAGGATAAAAGGTGTAAATTAGGAAAAGTAATGATGAACTAAGTATAATAACTTAGTTTCCAACTGTCTTTAGTCTTGTAAACAACACACATACCTAGCTTGACAATGTTACGCTGAATCCAAGAAAATCCGGGACATTAAATTTGTATACAAAATTAGCACCTTATCACAATGTAAATAGGTCAGGTGCCTAGCGAGTGGGGTGACAATATGATGTTATAAATATTTGAGACATTCCCGCTAAAATAAATACACTTTGATGGCCCAATGATGCAAAGGCATCACTATGCCGCCGCCGCGATATGGTATGGGTCAAGATGCTGCATTGTTGCATTCGCAATGAGTATCGTGGAGTACTCTTGATATTCCGCTCATGCCGCCCCCCAATGCAGATAATCGGAGTTAGGCAATAATTTCATTGCTTTTTATTGAGTGAGTGATACCGGAACAAAACAAGCCTCTCCTCTTTTTGAGTGTAGAGGGTGGGATTTCAAAAGGGATAACGCACTGTTTTTTTTTCTTTTTAAAAGACGCTGCAATGCATGTTACTGCGCTAAAAGTAATGTATTCGATCCCTACAGGGGACAATACTTTGTGTGATCCACAAATTGTTGTTCTAAGTCTGGGTGTTCTTTGTGTCCGTTTTATATGTTTGTAAAGTCCCCCGCGACACAGGACTTATTCCTAGTGCAGAAGTTGTAATTACAAAAAAAACTTGTATATGCATGAAAAGCCACACCTATATGTAGCACTCTGTAAATAACTATATAGGTAAAGTATTTGCGGTAAGGGATGCGATCAATAAAGGCATTTATCACATAAAAGGTCACCCGACCCCATCAGTTACCGAAATGTATATTTATTTCGACTTAAATTCGATTCGGTGACGAGTTCGATTCGTATTTATCTGCCACGTTGACAGTAGAGGGTTGTATAAATTATTTCGAGTGTCGCGGGTGTCGTAAGAGCCGACTAAGGGGATAATAGTACTGCAAAGAGAAGAAAAACTTGATACGAACGCTATATTAAACTGTCTGACCAGTTACACACGATATAAAACCCACTTCTCCAATGGTGGTTTTATGTATTTATGCAACCATAACATGCCACAGCGAAAGGTAGCAGGGTATTTTAGTCTATATTAATAAAAAATTATCGCCAAATATGTTGCTAAATGCAAAACTCGAGAACTGTTCGAACAATTCGGTTTTTTTTTTTCAAGTGATAACTTCTTAGGGAAGGGTAAACTGTTTCGTTACGTAACGCGTAACAGCGACTGTCTGTCTAGCTTCCCTTTCTCTCACGCATACGGCAGCGATAGGAGGCTCCTCCTTTCTCACTCTAACATACAGCGCTAGCCGTAAATAGATCAACTTAGATTAGTTTAAGTTATCACTTCTGTCGGGCGTCCCAACACGCACACTTTTTTTATATTTTGCCTAAGGCATAAAAAAGGTTCTCATGTAGACAAAAAACGGAAAAATATTGAGGAAAATATTAAAAACAACTCTTATTTATTTCTTCTATTGGACTGCTTCAATAACTTTGGACAGTAATAAGCCTAGCGGTTCAGCTAGTGTTTAACAAAAACAAATACACATTTATAATTTTTATACGTTTAACAATATGTATATCCGTAAGGTTCCAAATTAAGAATACGAAGTGTCACCACCCCTATTCACCCCGTGGGTGTCGTAAGAGCCGACTAAGGGAGCAAACTACCAGGACAACAGCACTGTGAAGAGAAGGAAAACTTAAGACAATTCCTATACCAACCCGTCTTCTCAGCGTGATATAGTAACCCAAAACCTCTTTCGTAAGTAAATATCTTTGTCCAGGCTAACTGCTATAGGCTGTTGGTGATTGAAGTTCAATTATAAATAATAAATAATAAATATTTCGGACATCTAACACACAACGCCATCTAGTCCCAAGCTAAGCAGAGCTTGTGTTATGGGTACTAGACAACTGATACAAATACATATATTACTTTTTTTTTTTTGTAAATACATACATATTATACATAGAAAACACCCAAACTCCGAAACAAATATTTGTAGATCATACAAACACTTGGTCCGACCCGGGAATCGAACCCGAGACCTCATGATCAGCAGTCGCACACGTCAACCGCGAGACCAACGAGGCAGTCAATTCCGTGATAAGTTTGAAAGACAGTCATTGGTTTTGTAAATTATTTTGTTTCAATGGGCTGTGGGGGTCACATATTATCAGGTGACCCCTGTTTGGGGTCAACAAAAGAAATAAATATTTTTAGTGACACTGGTTCCAGTTGAAAAATTCCTTTAGAGTTGTTTACCTCATTTAGTAAAGAAGGCTATTTAGGTGTACCATCACGCTACCAGGAGGTGGGCATCGATAAAATAAAATCGACATATATGACATAGCTAAATGACTAGCTTTTAAATAAATAAATACTTTCAGACATCTAACACATTTATATTATGGGTACTAGACAACTGACCGTTATAAAAAACCTTGAAACCACTTGCAGTTTTCACATAATTTTATTTAATTTTAAATGAATCTACTTTATTACTCATAAACATTGAACAGGTCAATTAAGTTGATAAATCGATAATTAATAAGTAGAATATTTTAAAATTTTATATGAAGAACAATACTATGGTAATGCTAGCTATTGTCAGCGGTTTTACTCGCCTGACTATTTTTGTCAAACGTACGTAGAAACGTTATAATTAAAAAATCCGTCACCTCATCGACAAAAATATCCATATAAAACAGTAACTTATGGTGTCATACTATGCTTAAAGGTTCCTCATACGTGTGTATACATAATTCATTCTCATTACCATCTCACTAGCACGGCATGAGAGAAATGTCCAGTACTGTGAAATATCACAGCCTCTGTGATTATAAAGTGCTGTCTTAGCGTAAATTTACGTCTGTAATGACCAGTTTTGACCATCCTGTGTTTATGGTTACCGATTGAATTTGCGCATAAATCTATGAATGACTAGCTAGTGGATGTCGGTTTTCGCTACAAATAGTAGCCTATATGTTATTCTGATGTATAAGCTATATTACTGTAAAGTTTCATCCAAATCCGTTCAGTAGTTTTTGAGTGAAAGAGCAACAAACATCCATCCATCCATCCATACTTACAAACTTTCGCGTTTATAATATTAGTAGGAATTATGATCTACAAAAGATTCACTTACAAAAATCAGCCAAGTGCGAGTCGGACTCGCGCAAGAAGAAGTGTTGCCGTTTTTTTATGTATGGCCCTGCCAAAATGACTCCACTCGCCCTGATGGAAAGCATAAGCTGAATCCAAGAGTGGTGGTCACCATACTCATTGCTAGTGCAGACAATGCAACAATGCAGCATAATGACCCACACCATGGCGGCCTAATGATGCTTCTGCATCATTGGGCCTCCTGTCTCGCACTCACCAACGAAACACGACAGCACAAACGCTGTCGTTTTACGTTGATTTTCAGTGCGTTTTTTTGCGTTATTAATATCGAAAAAATAACAGCAAAAAAACACGTTTGGGAGTCCCCCTTAAACATTTATCATCCGTGTAATTGACAACTGTCTAACTATCACGGTTTATGAGATACAGCCTGGTGACAGACAGACAGCGAAGTATTCTTAACAGGGGACTTTGAAACATGCTTTTATTAGCTTCATTCGTATGTATGTAACGAAAACTTTGAACATGAATTTGACCCCCTTCAAAACGTCGGATTAACTCGAAATTTATCATAATTATTAAGGACCGATGACAATTCAATATTTGAAACAGTTAGACCCGTTATCCTTACTAGGATAGTCGGGATTAGCGATTTTGTTTTCCTAAAACTGAAACGGAAGTGTGTTTGCGCCAAGAAAGCGTGTATTTAGTTTTTTTTTTAACTATGACTATTATTAATCATTGGGTACAAAATCCTAAATATAGATATTATTTATTAGGATTCCGTACCTAAAAAGGAAAAAACGGAACCCTTATAGGATCACTTTGTTGTCCGTCTGTGTATCAAGACCCTTTTTCTCAGGAACTCGTGCCGTTATCAAGCTGAAATTCATATCAAATACTCAGGTCTACTGTTCCTTGGAGCTGTGAGAAAATCAAAATTCTCAGCCAACGCAAACAAAAGATACAGCCGTTTACCTACATTTTTAGTTACATTATAATATGCCTACAGGTTTGTGGAACCCTCGGAGCGCGAGTCCTACTCGCACTTGGCCGATTTTTTAGTGGTGCATTTAAGTTGCCACAGTAACAATAACAGTGTCAGCGAATTTCAATGATATTATGAATCAATCATTCAATTCTACCTTCATTATTTAACTACGCATGACTCAAATATTATTCCGAATGCTAATGAAATTGCTGATACTATAATTGTCATTTTAAGTAATAATATTTTGCAATTCATTTAATGGATAAGTTTCCATTATGCTGGCGAAATGGGGTCATAGGGTTATTTCTGTTTTAGAAATGCAACCGCCATTGACATAAGACGTTAGTTTATTAAAGACTAGCTTTTGTCTACGGTTTTGCCCGCGTATATGTAGGCTATTGCGGTGATTTCAAACTGATATGATTAAATTCTTAGTGAGAAATAAAGACTTAAACCATTTATAACTTTTTTTATCAGTCTGTGGCGACTTCCACATACAGTGGCAACAAAAACATATGACAGCGCCATCTACCGACGATACACTGAACTACGAAGTAACACACAACACGGAGTAACTATCAATATCCTGAATTGCGCAATAGAAGTTCTCTCGCAGATTATCATAATATATACATATTATATACAACATCAACCGTTGGTCCATGGCATGATCACCTCGCCTTTTTTTTTTTTTTAACGTGTGGAAATTCCCTCGGACCTTCACCCGCGCCGGGGCTTGCGGCGGGGCGGTGTGTCGGACTCGAACCGACTAAAACCATACGGTGTGCAACTCTGCGCCTGTGAAGGAAGGAATCCGCGAACTGCAGTTATTAACACGTCCGGACTCCTCCCAGCGCTTGCCCGCACTGAAGCAGGCACCGTCTGCTGTTAAAACTCTCTATTTAGGCGACGTACGGCACACGCGTACGTCACCCCCTCGCGGGTGGCCACTAGAGCGGATGGAGGATAAAGCCCGTCCCGACCATCCGCGGCCACACTCAGGGCGGCATGAGGCGCTGATAGGCGCGCCTCTTCGGGCGGTGGGCGATAGCCATACTCCGCCCGATATTCAGCCACCCGTCGATAAACTTCGGCGAGCACTTCCGCCTTCAAATCCCACGGGGGTGTTCCGGCCAGGGCGCACGCCGCCTCGGTCGACACCGTGCGGTATCCGCGTATGGCTCTGACTGCCAGTACCCTCTGAGGCCGCCAGAGGCGAGCCTTATGTAGGGCAGTCAAAGCCGCCACCCACACCGGTGCACCGTACAGCGCCATCGACCGGACCACCCCCGTATAGAGGTGTCGCGTTGCGACGCTGGCTCCACCCAGATTGGGCAAAAGTCGCCCAAGGGCGGAGGCAGCATCGACCAGCTTGGGAGCAAGCTGTCGGAAGTGCTCGTCGAAGAGCCACCTACCGTCGAGGATCAGGCCCAGATACCTCATCTGGGCCCGAACCGGTACGAGGACCGAGTTGACCTCTATGGAGGCGCCGGCGGGTGGACCACGACGGGGCCCGTGGAACAATAGGGCCTCCGTCTTGTACAGGGCCACCCGTAAGCCTAGCGCCTCGATGCGCCCGACCACCAGAGAAACACCCCTGGTGGCCAGGCACGCCACCTCTTGGAAGTTCGCCCCCCGAGCTGTGACCAACGTGTCATCGGCGTAACAAATTACGCCTAGCCCGGGGGGGGAGACGACCTCGCAGGACCCAGTCGTACACCACGTTCCACAGGAGTGGTCCAAGGACAGACCCCTGCGGAACGCCGCACGACATGGGTCACCGTCTCAAGACGCCCTCTCGGTCCTCGTACACGACGGTACGCTCCTCTAAATAGTCTGCCACTAGCCGCCTCAGGTACTCTGGCACCCCGTGGTAGTGGAGTGCTTCCCTGATGCAGCTAAATGGCAGACTATTGAAGGCGTTGGCGATGTCCAAGGACACCGCCAACACCACGCCGCCACAGCTCACTGCCTCTTCGGTCACGGTTCTAAGGCGCATCACGGCATCGACCGTCGAACGCCCCTCTCGGAATCCGAATTGGGCGTCCGACAGGTCGGGCCCCACCTCGCGTAGGTGCCGGACGATGCGGGCAGAGAGTATCTTCTCAAAAAGTTTAGCCGCCTCGTCCAGCAACACGATGGGCCTAATGATCACCTCGCCTGGTCGGAGGATCCTCCCTTTGTGTTGGAGGGACATCACACCCGTTTCCCCACAAGTCTATTACTGAATTAGTATCTTGCCGAACTTATTGATCTTACTGCGTAACTCAATATGTCACTAAACTAGCGTCCTTAACACGTGCATCACATCTATATCTATACATAGTATAAAATGAAGTCGCTTTCGTTGTCTGTTCTCTTAGATAAAACTATACAAAGAATGTCAAAGCAGTTTTCAGCAATAGAAAGAGTGATTTAAGAGTAAGGTTTATATGTGTAATACTACAAGTATTACACATATTGTAGAGGAAATACGAGAATTTCAAAGACTCCCGTGCGAAGTCGAGCTAAGTCGCTGGTGAAATAATAAGCCAGTTATCTGACCATTATTTCTCTTTGTTACAGAACACTACCACATCTTCGTCGGAGACCTGAGTCCAGAGATCGAGACACAGAGCTTAAGGGATGCTTTTGCACCCTTCGGGGAGATATCGTAAGTTTTTTTATCAAGTTATCACTTAATTACAGCTAGTTAAGTCTTTTGTAAGTAAGGACAGAACGGAGTCTCTCGGTGTTATCCGCTGTTTTTGCGTACATTTAAAACAACAACCGGAAGTAACGCCGCGCAAAGAAGTATCATCAGCTATCTGCCAGTGAAATAACCGTCAAAATTAGTCCAGCCATTTCAGAGATTAAGCAGAACAAACAGAGAGACAGATATAATTAAAAAAAAAATTGTTTGGTGAAAATACCGCATATACCTTCATATGTGTTAGATTTTTTGTAATACTTTTTATTTGGGTTTATCACTAAAATAAGATTTATTGACGAAGATTTTTCAATTGGAGGCTATTTTTAACGGGAGGTATTTCAATGGAGGGCTACTAATGAGTCGGGCCTCCTGATGATAACTCATATGTGCTGAAACATGGATACTATTATAAATTCGAAAGTAACTCTATCTCTTACGGCTAAATCGCTAAACCGATTTGGATAAAATTTACAATAAACATCCTTTGATTCTTGTGAAAGGATATAGACTACTATTTACAGCGAAAACCGACATACACGCGGGCAGAGCCACGGGTAAAATCTTGTATATTTATAAGTTTGATGGCTAATCCACATATTACCATAACTTATGAGAAATATCACTGAAAAGATTGCGACCCACTATGGAAAGTCTTCTTTTGGATGACAGCCAACAGGGTGTGGTTCAACTGTAAGCGGGCGAGTGATTATCGCTGCCGCTTGTGTCTAAACGGGCCACTCAGTACTCACACGCATAAAACTAAGAGCCACTATAAGTTTGTATAATGACAGCGTTCGTATTGTCGTGTTTCTTTGGTGAGTGCAAGACCGGGGCACTATGATGCAGAAGCATCACTAGGCCGCCATGGTGTGGGTCACCATGCTGCATTGTTGTATTGTCTGCATTCGTAATGAGTATGGTGACCACAATTCTTGGCTTTCCATCAGGCAGAGCAGAGTCATTTTGGCAGGGCTATACATAAAAAAAGCGCCGCGACTTTAATAATTTGAAAAAATTCAGTACATACATTTACCGTGATTTCTCTCGCGTTTGTTCGCAATATTTTTCATTGTTCATATTCATTCATTGTTTCATATGAAGTAGTAAGTACTAAATATATACTACTCTAACCTATCGTTAATAAATAATAAATAAATAAATATTTCGGACATCTAACACACAACGCCATCTAGCTTCAACTAAGCAGAGCTTGTGTTATGATAGCTAGATTGACTAATAGAATACATAAGTATTTTGTAAATACATACATATCTATCTATACTAATATATAAAGCTGAAGAGTTTGTGTGTTTATTTAAACGCGCTAATCTCTGGAACTACTGGCCCGATTTGATTCTTTCAGTCTTTAGGAAGGCTATGGACTACATATGATCACGCTAAGACTAATAGGAGCGGAGAACCAATAAAGAATGTTACAAAAACGGGGGAAAATTATTACGCTACGAGCAATAGGAGACGTAAACGAGGTTGCGTGGATCAGCTAGTACATACACGGAAAACACCCAAACTCCGAAACAAATTTTTGCAGATCATACAAACATTTGATCCAGTCTGGACCAAATATACACCTATTTTACATTATCTTCTTACGTTTAGGTTTTTAATATAAGTGGGCCAACCTTTAATGCACGCTTACCTTGTCTCACTTGGACTGAAAAAAGATTAGTTATTAGTTCAACTTCTCGAGAAAGTTTCATCCTCATCCCTTGAATAATTGGCACTCCACCACTATACGCTTTTCAAGAAAGTTTTGTCACGCAATAGTCAGTGGAACAATTCGTAATCGGACGAATTATTTGTGGAACGAAGTAGTATATGCGTGTTCTTAAGTTGCTTGTGTCCATGAGTAGCAGTACTGCCTTTACATCAGATGACAGATTTGCTCGTTTCCTTCGTTAATAAAGATTGGGTCCTTTTAGTCCATATTATATCTACAATCACATAGTTATTGGTGCTAATTCTGTTATTCAAACTCTCCAAACTTAACTAAAAAATATTTTTGTCCTACCAAAAGACGTTCTAAATATCAAAGATTGATCAAAATTACTTAAGTTACACTAAAATAGACTTTTTCTAAATACATAAATATAAAACAGTGTTATGGAAATCACTTCACTTAAGAAAAGATTATTTTAGAGAAGTTGGAGTAGTGATGCAACTACAGAATTAACACTATTCTTACATAACAGTACGTAATTTTGAGTCGCTTTGGGGAAATATATGCGTACAAATAAATTTCTAAAACTATACTTTGTCCATTCGTTTATTTACTTTTTGACAGCTCACGCCTATAAATTACCATTTTTACTTTCGGAATAATGTACTACAGTAATGTCGTACTTTATTGACGGTGACGGTACTTTAGTGAAGTGGCATGTGCATAACAAACAACTACAGACTATAAAACAGTACTTGAAATACGATAAATCGATCATATGACTTATGTAAGTATTTTTTCTGTAAATTTAATAAAAAAAGGAAATAAAAATAGTTTCTATGACTCCAAGGTTTATTATTTGGAAGGAATTAAGCCGAAATCTTGGAATTTAGGATCAAACCAAGAGTAAAGAACAATAACTCTGTTCATTCATCTAATTTACTGATCTAATTTATTGCTCTCATATTTACTGATTTATTATTTATATTTTTGTTTATTTCTTACATAATATAAAAACCTAATAAAGAAATAATTAATATTTAAACTTTAATTGCAATGTGTGAGGGCGTCACTAATTTCGAAATTTCTTGAACTGTCAAAAAGAAAATAAACGAATGGACAGAGTATAATAAATAGCTATGTCTAATAAATAAAATAACTATCTAGATGTATTATTTATCCAAAAACCATGTCAATTTCACTTATATACACTTATAAAAACGTCTATAGACACGCTCCCCGCTCTGCTTATAAACCCGCTATCACTGCGACCGTACCTTTACCCATATGACATACTTCAAACTTGTCTATAAGCCAAAAAAAATCACTCGGTGTTTTATCTTTAAGAAATACATATATACTTTACATAGATATGTTAAATGGGACATGATTTTAGATAAAAGTTTCAGTAACGTTCAAAACCTTAATCGTGATAAGATTATAAGGTTCACTGCTAAACATAGAAGCCTCACTTTTGAAAGGAGGTTTTGTTTGCTATACCACGCCGGCCAGACGGGTTGATATAGTCATGGTCTAAGAAAACAAGGTCTCGCGTTCTGAGAGCGATACGGTGTGACGTCACTATCCAGTTACAACTTTATAGTAACATAACATGAAATAAATCAACCAGAACTATCGATAGCGATGATGACGTCATGACGGTCATCCAAATGCCATACCTGGCGAAGTATATTGTTATACCATGGGTATAGTGTTTGTGCAAAGTGTTTCTTCTCTTTGCAGTGCTGTTGTCCTGGTAGTTTGCTCTCTTAGTCGGCTCTTACGTCACCCACGGGATGAATAGGGTTGGTTACCCTCTGTATTCTTCTTACCTCTCTAGAACCAATGACGTATATATTTCGTCAGTACTAGAACGGAGGTTTTGGTCTTTTAATAAGTGATTTAATAGAGTTTGTGTCAAGTTTTCCTCCTCTTCTGACTCGACGTTTGGCCTAGTGGTTTAACAGTCACCACGCCGTTTCCTACTTCGCCAAGTGTCGTGGGTTCAAATCCCACATAGGACAACACTGTGTGTGATCCACAAATTGTTGTTCTGAGTCTGGGTGTTCTTTGTGTCCGTTTCATGTATGTTTGTAAAGACCCCCGCGACACAGGATTTATTCCTAGTGCGGGAGTCGTCCTTTTAAACAGTTGTCCTTTTAAACATCTTCACAGTGCTGTTGTCCTGCTACTTTGCTCCCTCAGTCGGCTCTTACGACACCCACGGGGTGAATAGGGGTGGTGACACTCTGTATTCTTAATCCATCACCATACGTACGAGAAAAAAAACAGTTAATTGAATTGATGTAGGTGCACTGAAATCTACGATACTACTTCTTTACATAAATATTATACACTAGCTGACCCACGCAAACTCGTTTGCGTCTCCTATTGCCCGTAGCGTGACAATTTTCCCCCGTTTTTGAAAAATTTTTCATTGGTGGCCGCTCCCATTGGTCGTAGCGTGATGACATATAGCCTAAAGCCTTCCTCGATAAATGTACTATCCAACACTGAAATAATTTTTCAAATCGGACCGGCGGTTCCTGAGATTAGCGCGTTCAAACAAACAAACTCTTCAGCTTAAAATCTATACTAATATTATAAAGCGCTAATCTCAGGAACTACTGGTCCGATATGAAAAATTCTTTCAGTGTTGTATAGTACATTTATCGAGGAAGGCTATATATATCATCGCACTAAGACCAATAGGATCGGAGCACCAATGAAGAATGTTACAAAAACGGGGCGCTTTTACGCCAAGGGCAATAGGAGACGCAAACGACGTTGCGTGGGTCAGCTAGTATAAGTATGGATGAAGTTGCTTTCGCTGTCTGTTAACTTAGATCTTTAAACTGCTCAACTGTATTTAATACTGTTTTCAGCAACAGATATAGTGAGTCAAGAGGTAGGTTTGAATGTGTAATATATGTATGTTGTAATAGAGGACTGCTGATAGGGTCTCGGGTTCGAATAACGGGTCGAAGCAAAAAAGTGTTATTGAGTTTTTCTGATTATGGAAATACTTAAAAACCCCGAGGTCGGAAGTTGGAGTCTTAACCCCCGTGCCTCAGACAGCACATAAAGCTGTCGGTCCTGCACTTGATCTCTCCCGGTCATGTCGGATAACCGTCTCATCGGATTATGAGAGTGAGGGAACAGAGAGTGCACCTGTGTTTGCGCACACAGGTCTGCCGCGGTCGTAATTTTTTTTTTTCGGACATTTTAACACACAACGCCATCTAGTCCCAAGCTAAGCAGAGCTTGTGTTATGGGTACTAGACAACTGATACAAATACATACATACTTTTTTTTTTTGTAAATACATACATATTATAGATAGAAAACACCCAAACTCCGAAACAAATATTTGTAGATCATAACAAACATTTGGTCCGACCCAGGAATCGAACCCGAGACCTCATGATCAGCAGTCGTACACGCCAACCGCGAGACCAACGAGGCAGTCAGTACCACAATAGGACCACATCATAATAAAATAAACCCGAGAATTTCAAAGACTTTCGTGCGAAGCTGGGCCGGAATAACTCTAACTACACAAGTAATAAAACTAATACATTATCTTGGAACTAATATCTAGTTCCCATAAAATACTCGAATGCTGTACGTTTCTCAGCGACCCATTTCAGTCGATATAATTTATCGATTTAATAAAATGGTTCCGTTTCAATTCAAGAACGATTTCAGTGTTCTCTAATCGATTTTTATTTCTGTCTCTAAAATAATTGAAGTAGCTTTGGGTATAATTTCGAGCAGAAAGAGCTCTGTCTGAATCCCATATTTATTTGGTCATCGTCACCTGACCTCACTCCTGGCTCACATGAGCTATATGTAAACTGTGTTTAGGTATATCTATACTAATATCTGAAGAGTTTGTTTGTTTGAACGCGCTAATCTCAGGAACTACTGGTCCGATTTGAAAAAATATTTGAGTGCTAAATAGCCCACTGATCGAGGAAGGCTATAGGCTTTACATCATCACGCTAAGACCAATAGGACCGGAGCACCAATGAAGAATGTTACAAAAACGGGAGAAAATTTTTACGCTACGGGCAATAGTAGACGTAAACGAGGTTGCGTGGGTCAGCTAGTTATAGATGTACCTCCGAGCGTTTTCATTTCCATCGGCGTCCCCAAAGACTGCCCCGCATTTTTTAAAATATATTAATTTTTATATTAATTTTGTCCACAGTGACTGCCGAGTGGTACGCGATCCTCAGACCCTTAAATCCAAAGGATACGGCTTCGTTTCATTTTTGAAAAAATCGGTAAGTAGCACCTGGTAATCTTACACCATAATCTAATGCACTCCTAAAGATTAAACAACTTTCTACTGCGCCAAGGGTTGTGGGTTCAAACCCCACACGGGACAACACTTTGTGTGACCCACAAATTGTTGTTCTGAGTCTAGGTGTTCTTTGTGTCCGTTTCATGTATATTTGTAAAGTCTCCCACGACACAGGATGTATTCCTAGTACAGTAGTCTTTTTATATAAGAAACACATCTAGCAGAGCCTCTGAATTAGGCATAGAAGGACCATACTTCGACACATTATGGCTCGACCGGAGTGAAACCACGACTTCACAGAAAACTGGTGTTAAACCATACTTTAATTGCCTTAAACCACATATATGGAATGTCTAGAAGGATCAACTCAGCCCACCTAGCCAAGTTGCAAGCGTTTTTCTTTCTGCAATCGTTAACGCCTAAATTCTAGTGTGTCATTGGCTAATCTTAGACAAAGTGTGGAGACCTCCACATACAGCGCAACAGCAACATGCTACAGCGTCATCGACCAAAGATACACCGAACTACGGTGTGACGTCACGACACGGAGTACACAACAGTACCAATCCTGAATCGCGCAATAAGATTTCTCGCGCCATCCGCGCCGGTGGAACAGTTGGCCCACCAGGCATGATCATCTCGCCTGGTCGGAGGATCCTCCCTTTGTGTTGGAGGGACATGTGACCCGTTCCTCCACAAAAGTAGTAGCCAATAACACACAAGAATTTATGCGTTAACGATTGCAGAAAGAAGAACGCTTGCATCTTGACTAGGGGGGCAGCAGATCTGAGGAGAGGATGATCAACGACGAATATCTTTTGAACTGCTAAGAGTAGAGTTCATGAGTGACGGTAACCACTTACCAATATGTGACACGTGCTCGTTTAAACTTTGCCGTCCAATCTAAATCAATTTTTTGACAAATCAAAATTGAAAAAAAAAATTATGAGTTTCAGTTCTAATTCTGGGGACCCCCCAAAATGTATTGTTTTTTTTTCTATTTTTGTGTGACTATCTTAATGCGGTTCACAGAATACATCTACTTACCAAGTTTCAACAAATTCTTACAGTTTCGGAAAAAGTGACTGTGACATACGGACGAACAGAGAGACAGACATGACGAATCCATAAGGCTTCCGTTTTTTGCCATTTGGCTACGGAACCCTAAAAAGTAGCTTAAGTTACTCCTTAATATCATCAACACCTATCAGTGAAAATCGGTCCAGCCGTTCCAGAGATTAGCCGGAACAAACTGACAGACAGACAAAAAATTTGAAAATTGATTACTTTAATTTGCATTTAGTAAAAAGCAGTTAATTTTAAATTACAAACAGACCCTTCAGTTTTATTTATTTCTATAGATGAAGTGCAATCTAAAGCGAAATACCACTCACTTATTAATCACGATATCTCAGAAACTATAACACCTACAAACTTGAAATTTAGCAGGTAGGTTCCTTATAGGGTGTAGACATCCGCTAAGAACGAATTTTACTAAACACCACCAATCTGCGTGCAAAAGCTTGTACATTATAGATATAAAAACTCACACCTGAATTGTGCTTCGTAAGTTTTGAAATGACACTAGTGTGTCACATAAATCAATCTAAACTAAGGACTACTAAAACTGTCAATAATTTATTAAAAACAAATTACCAGCAATAAATATTCGAGACACGAATGACAATTGTACTCAAAGATTGCCAGCCTAAATGTGTCATTATACCTGTTTAAAAATTAAAGATAATGTGAGAAGTAATTTTATCGAATTTCTACCAAAGGTCACTGTGATAGAGACATCGACTGACAATATTCTCGATTATTTCGACTACGTTTATATTAAACAAATATTGTTCCAATAATCATCGAAATATGTCAGCATTTTTTCTTAAATTCCGTTTAATAAAAAAACAACTGGGAACAACCGCTTATAGTGCTCTCTGAGGCACGGGGTGATCTCAATTATGTTAATTATGGTCACCCATGCAAGGACTGGTTGACTTAACTTTGCAATGTATTAACCTACTCAATTACCAATGAGCCATATAGCCTTTTAAACACAATTCAATCGTAAAAACCGATGTGGGCTTTAAAAGAAAGTTCACTTCATTGATTAACAAGCGTTCCACCATTTTGGAACTTTGAACTCAAAAAGAATATCAGACATTCGAAAATTTAAAAAAGCTCAAACCTTTGCAGGCCAAAAAGAAACTTCAAAGAAAAAAAAGTTTTTTAAATTTCGAACGAATTCTCGTTTCAGCGTTGATAGTCAATCAGCGACAACAAAGCTCTACATTTTTATGATAGCCTGGTACCGAGAGTTTGTTATACTTTAGCAAAACCTTTTTTTAAACTGTTATGACACCGATAAATAACCTATTTACTCTGTGGCTTGTGAATAATAAACATCGGTCTTATCTATGAGTAAAGTTCATTGTCTATGTTAAATTGTCAAATTTAACAACTTATTTAACAACTTGTCTATACAAATAAATTAAATTGAAGTGTCTGTTTGTAATTTCAAATTTACAGCGTTTCACTAAATGCATAAAACTACGATAGGTATTTACATCAGATCTTCATTTTTTTTTATTTTGTCTGTTTGTTCTTCTCATCTGTGGAACGACTGGACCGACTTTGACGAGACTGGCAGATAGCTGATGATATAAGGAGTAGCTTAGACTATTTTAATTTTCGAAATAAAATAGAGTTTTGCGAAAACAAATGAAATGAAAACCAATGAAATAATTAACAACATCGAGTTTCAAAGCAACAAAACCACGAATAACTCCGCAGGGCGCAACTAGTATGTGCTCATAGTCTATAGCTAGGTTGTTTTCAAGAAACAACACACAAAGATATAATAAAATAAAATTCTTTGTCAATAATAATAATATTAAAAAGAAAGTGCACTTACCAATTCGAACACGAGGCACGTTCGGAAACGACGTTATAATATGCGGGGTTGCCAGCAGTAAATGTGTCATAACACCTCCTTTAATATTCTACATAAAAAAAGAAACACCAATGCTTTTGTAGCTGGCAACTTTATCTGAATATTTTTAATGGAATTTGTCAACAATTTTGCTTTTTCGCCGACGGTGTCAGAACGAGGGTTATGTTTTTCGCGTGTTAGTATGTATGTATGTTTCTTTGGCATCCTCTGTAGTCTAAACGACTTGACAGATATTTGCGTTTCAGTTATCACCAGATTCGTCTGAAATGTGAGGGTGACTTTGTGTATATAAAAATTAAAATTGAGGATTTTTAGCGCCAAATTATATTATGTTTTCAAAATTGATCTTCTATTGACTTTTTCTATCTTCTTTTCTACGCTGGCTCTACTTGGGGAGTAAATTCATTTAAATTGTCATCGACATGATGCCGTGACTTGTCAATACTTAAGGCAGCTATGAATCCTACTAATATTATAAACGCGAAAGTTTGTAAGTATGGATGGATTGATGGATGGATGTTTGTTACTCTTTCACGCAAAAACTACTGAACGGATTTGAATGAAACTTTACAGTAATATAGCTTATACATCAGAATAACACATAGGCTACTATTTGCCGCCATAACCGATATACACGCGGGCGGAGCCGCGAGCAAAAACTAGTATACAAATAAATAAAATTAAAATTTCCGTTTGTAATTTTAAATTAACAGCTTTTCACACAATGCTTACCTATTTTCGATACTTACATCAAAAATCCCCTTTTTATTTTTGTTTCTAGCTGTCTGACTGTTCTGGCCAATCTCCGGAACGGGTGCACCTATTGGGACGGAACATTCACCGACAAATAGCTGATGATATAAGGAGTAACTTACGTTACTTTTTTAAATCTAGCTAAGCCTTATTCATTTCATTTTAGATAATCTAACAAGCAATTTGAAATTCCAAATAAATAAATTAAATTAGCTTTTTAAATACAAGCTTTTACTGGAATGCGTCGAGATAAATCAAACGAGTCTAAACTCGATGATGTTGCGACGTTTCTTTACAGAGTTCCTATGGCCACCTTCCAGCTCCTGAATCAGATCAGCTACATGTCATTATAGTATTGTATTGTCACGCTGTATACATTTGCTTGCAAAATTTCAGCAAAATCGGTTTAAGATATCTCCTTGAAAATTGAGTTGCAAGATTCCACCCGAACATACTAGCATACATAAATACATTGCCAGTTAATAAAAAGCTTATAAAATAGTAACTATTTGTTTTTAGTTTTGAATTTTGACTTCTGTCGGCAATCCCCATGACTGTTTTGTGTTCTATCGAGTGGAAAAACGAGAAAAATAATGATAATAATACTAAACGTTTCAAGAAAAAACTCGGAAAGAATGTCAACCATTACGATCTCATTAGCTTTCCTTTCTTTGTCTGTTTTCTAGGAATTTTCATTTCGTTTTCCTTCAGCGGCCTTAGTCGGTCGTAGCCGTTATCATTAGAAATGTATTGGAAACAGATTTTAATAAAGATAAGTGGAGATAAAACAGATCAGTGAATATCTTTTCTTCTTTGATTATGGCCCGATTTCCATTTTTTTACACAGGGAGTTTAGTTTTCGACAGATCCTACTAATATTATAAACGCGAAAGTTTGTAAGTATGGATGGATGGATGGATGTTTGTTATCCTTTCACGCAAAAACTACTTTAAAGTAATATAGCTTATACATCAGAATAACACATAGGCTACTCTTTGCCGTGATGACCGACATACACGCGGGCGGAGCCGCGGGCTACAACTAGTAATAAGAATAGTTTTTAAAGAATTTTGACCAAAGTGACTCTTCTCTGTCTGATGGAAAATATGAGCCGAATCCAAGAGTGGTGGTCATCATACCCATTGCGAATGCAGACAATTCAGCATGGTGTCCCACACCATAGCGGCTTAGTAATGCTTCTGCATCATTGGGCCTCCGGTCTCACATTCACCAACGAAACACGACAGCACTAATGCTGTCATTATAAGCTTTCTATTATCTTGCAATGTATGTATGTATGCTTGTATGTTCGGGTGGAATCTTGCAACTCAATTTTGAAGCAGATATCTTGAACCGATTTTGCTGAAATTTTGCAAGCATATGTATGCAGCGTGACAATACAATATCATAATGACATGGAGCTGATCTGATGCTGGAGCTGGAAGGTGGCCATAGGAACTCTGTAAAGAAACGTCGCAACATCATCGAGTTTGGACTGATTCGTCTCGAGGCATTCCAGTAAAAGCTTGTTTTTAAAAAGCATTTTATTTAGTTTATTTTATATTGATCTTTTGTGCGAGGGTAGTACCGCCCTGGTCGAGCAGACCCAACCAAACCGAAATCAGCATGACTACTACCTTTTAGGGCTAAATGAGCCTTTGTTTTTTATTTTTTTGTAAAAGCGATTCATAATTATAGTTATCATAAACATGAGGAGGAAAGTTCTTTGCCCATAGTAGGAATTGTTACTGATGGGTCAGAAGGTTATTTATAATCTGTTGAAGTAATCTGATCCTTGTTATTGAGTTGCTAAAATTGATTTACGTTTGACAATTATTATTAGAAATAGGTTAGATTTGATATCAAATTTTATAAAAAAATCAAATGGAAATCATTAAATTCACCATAAATTGCCCAAGATACCATAAATAACAAAGATATCGATAACATTATAGTTGGTCGTGAGGTGAAAGTGTGATTGTAAATGAAGCACAAGCAAGTAGCACAAGAAAGTTAGTTTATTTTGCACAGCAACACAAAAGAAATAGTTCCATAACACACGACACAAAGTACATAGAAAATAGAAATGAAGGAGTATGAAAGATGATAGTGATAGCAAGAGAATAACACAAATTACAATATTATATCCGTCCGCGTAAGTAGTACGTACAACCGAACGAGCTGCGAGCGACATGAGCTTCGCGTGACAAAGGCAGATATCGACTGGCGCGGGCGGCGGCGCGAGCGCAGAGTCTCTGTAGGAATTCAACGAAACCGGTTTTGGTGGCGAGCCGACGGAGCGTTTCCAATACACGATATGAATAATAGAATCATATACTTGTTATAAATGTTTATGTTTAATGTATGTGATATGTATATAAAAATATATGTGTATAAATAATATTAAATGTTGTAAATAGTTTTAATATATGTAAATAAAATGTATGTAATAAGTAGGCTACATCACTCCCCCCCAAGACCGTCACGATGGGCGATAAAAATCGGGGAAGTGGACTTTACGGCCCGAACGCGTTCTTCTAACATCCTCCTGAGTTGGAGAATTAGGAATAGGTAGTGCCGAGGACACAGGGTCTGGCAGGAAACTAAGATCGGACTTTAAGGTGTGAGTGGTAGTAGCAATAGGATCGGGAGATGGATCAACCAGTGTATAGGCCGGTTTGAGGCGGTCTATGGATACCGTGACAATCTTCCCTTTTACAAGAATTTTAAAGGTTTTGTCACCTGGTTCAACGACTTTATAAGGGCCGGAGTAGGGTGGCTGTAAAGAAGCTCGTAATGCATCGGTCCTTAAAAATACGTGGCTGGATGTCTTCATATCTTTGTGAACAAAGATTTTGTCCTTACTGTGACGTGCAGCTGGTGCCGGTCGTATTTTCGATGCGAAATGCCACAAGCGAGTGGTGAAGTCCGATATATCGGTATTTTCAGGAACCGTTGCCTGGAAAAATTCACCAGGTAAACGTAACGGCTCTCCGTAAACTAATTCGGCCGGTGACGATTTTAAGTCATCCTTAAAAGCGCTCCTTATGCCTAACATTACCAAGGGTAAAGCGTCAACCCAATTGCTATCGGCATGGCACATTATTGCTGCCTTCAATTGGCGGTGGAATCGTTCCACTAGCCCGTTACAGGCTGGGTGATACGCGGTTGTCTTTCGATGTTTGAATCCAATCATTTTTTCAAGAGACTGGAAAAGTGACGATTCAAACTGTCGACCGCGATCGGTGACAATATCCGAGGGACATCCAAATCTGGATATCCAGGATATTAGTGCCTTCCCAACTGTCTCAGCTGTGATGTCAACCATCGGGATAACTTCTGGCCAGCGAGTGAAACGATCCACCGCTGTGAAGCAATAACGATAGCCTTGTGACACAGGGAGGGGGCCGATTATGTCAACGTGGATAAATGTAAATCGACTGCGAGGAAGATCGAACACGCCCAAAGGAGAAGACGTGTGTCGATGGACCTTGGCACGTTGGCAAGCCAGACATTGACGAGTCCACTCACGGCAATCTCTGCGCACTCCAGGCCAAATAAAACGCTCAGCCACAAGTTTAGCACTCGCATTAGCGCCTGGGTGACTGAGGCTGTGAAGACTAGTAAAAATTTGTCTCCTAAAGGGTTTTGTCACATAAGGCCTCAGGGAAGTAGTGCTGACGTCACAATAAAGCTCTGTTTGAGAGTTAGGAATGCTCAACTTTTTCAGTTGCAGAGACGATTCTTCTCTCAGAAGTTGAGCCAATTCATCATCCGAGGCTTGAGATGAAGCCAGGACGTCCAGATCGACTGGCATCTGCAGCTCATCGACACGTGACAGAGGGTCCGCGACAACATTGTCCTTTCCCTTAACGTGTCTAATGTCAGTCGTGAACTGCGAGATGTAGTCGAGGTGGCGAAACTGTCGAGGCGAGCAGTTATCCTTCCTTCCACTGAAAGCATAAATAAGGGGCTTGTGATCGGTATAGACTACGAAATGCGTCGCTTCTAGCATATGACGAAAGTATTTTATGCTTTCGTAAATCGCCAAAAGCTCACGGTCGTAAGGTGAGTATTTTTGTTGGGAGGGGCTCAGCTTTCGAGAGAAGAAGGCTAGGGGTTGCCACATACCATTCTTAAATTGCTGCAAAACTGAACCCATTGCCAGGTCGGACGCATCCGTCACCAGAGCGAGGTCGGCCTGAGAATCTGGGTGAGCGAGTAGTGCAGCGTTGGCTAAGCTCTCCTTACATTGGTTGAAAGACAACAGTGCCTCACCAGATATGTCAACAGCTTGAGATGCCTTGACGCAACCACAAAGAAGGGCGTTTAAAGGTGCTTGTATTGCAGCTGAGTGAGGTAAAAATCTTCTATAAAAGTTGAGCATCCCCAGGAATCGTCTGAGTTGTCGAACTGTCTTGGGGACCGGGTACTCCCTTATAGCTTGGACCTTGGATCCCAGCGGTTTGGTGCCGGATGCGGAGATATGGTATCCCAAGAAAGATACTTCAGATGCCCCAAAAACGCACTTAGAGGTGTTAACAAGTATACCATATTCCTTCATGCGAGTGAAAAGTTGGTGAAGGTGGGTCTCGTGGAGTGCGTGGTCTTTGGAGAACACCAAAAAATCATCACAGTAGGGATATACAAAGTCGAGTCCTCTCGTCATCTCATCAACAAATCGCTGAAATGTTTGTCCAGCATTCCTCAAGCCAAAGGTCATGAAGGGAAATTCAAATAAGCCAAATGGCGTGGTAATGGCTGTTTTCTGAATATCAGGCTCAAAGACCGCGATCTGGTTGTAAGCTTTAACCAGATCGATGGTACTGAAGACTTGACAACCTGCTATAGCGTGGGAAAAATCATGTATGTGTCTGAGTGGATAACGGTCTGGTACTGTCCGTGCGTTAAGCATTCGGTAATCGCCACAAGGCCGCCATCCGCTATCCTTCTTAGGCGCTAGGTGAAGTGGAGAAGACCAGGGGCTGTCGGAAGGTCGCGCCGTACCGTTATTGAGCATGAGCTCAAATTCCCGTTTGGCAATTTTTAATTTGTCAGGTGCCAGTCTTCGGGGGGTGCCAAAAATAGGAGGACCAGGTGTAGTTTTAATGTAATGAACTGTGTCGTGTTTTGGAAACATCGGTGTGCCTGAAGGGCGTGTAATTTCAGGAAACTTACTTAAGATGTCGTGGTAACGCGTGTCGCCAGTTGAAACCTTTACAGAAAAAATATTAGTATTAGCGAGGAAAGCACAAGCAGACAAGCTAGTAGTATTGTCGATTAAGCGCTGGTTGCGACAATCCACAATTAAATTGTAAAAGCACAGAAAATCAACGCCTATAATTGGCTTGGTAACATTGGCCACAGTAAATCGCCAGATAAAACTACGCCTTAAACCTAAATTTAAAGTAAACTCAATAAAGCCGTAAGTTTCAATTGTAGAACCATTTGCGGCGCTGAGCTGGAAATCCGCCTTGGACCGACGCTCCCGAAGTGCAGAACGGGGGTAAACACAAAGATCGCTCCCAGTGTCTATCAGGAATCGGACGTTGGTGCTGCGGTCGGTGACGAAGAGGCGACCTGAGGCGGAAGGACAGTCGTCAGTCGCCATTAGCGACTGTCCTTGTTGTTTACCGCCTCAGAAGAGGAGTAGTCACAGGGCTTGATGCAGGTGTGAGCCCGTGGTCCAAACTTGGCATGGTACCAACAGATAGGGTACTCCTGGTAGCTGGAACTGGAACGGCTCCGCTGTCGCGATGATGACCGACGTCGGGGCTCACGAGATTTAGATCGGTCGGCGGCACAGCAAGCTCCGCGGGTATGTTCTTCCAGCTTCATGGTCAAGTGCTGCACCATCCTTTTAAGTTCCGCGATTTCGTCCGATTGATGAGATACGTGTCCACTGCTAGACGTGGCGGCCACAGTATATGGCGATGCCAGTTCTTGAATGCGGTCTGCTAGGTCTGCCAGTTGCTCTGAAGAATGGGTGGGTTGAGACGCTAGCACAGTCTGGATGTTGTGAGAAAGGCGGTTACTCCATATGGATCTGATGAAGTCATCGGGTACAGAAGGCCCGGCCAAGTCTTGAAGGTGTCGGAGAAATTGAGACGGTTTTCTGTCTCCGAGTTCTTCATGAGTGAGCAACTGTTTTACCTTCTTTTCATGAGAGGCAGAAAGTCGCTTCACTAACTCGGTCTTTATTTTTTCATACCGGTTCATTGACGGCGGGCTAATAATAATGTCCTTTACTGCCTTGGCGTATTGCAGATCTAAATTGTTTGTGACATTTGTGAATTTAATATAGTCATCGGTGATACCCTGACTCTCAAATTGACCTTCCAGGAGTGCAAACCACAACTCCGGATCCTCAGGTGAAAACGATGGCACTTTAATTTTTTGTTTTCGCACGACATTATCCTCGCGGTCAGTGGAAACGCGCACTTTGCGAGTGCGTCGCGTGGTGATGTTGGCGTCCGGTTTTGAATTAACTGATTTTAACGAATCACTGCTGTCACTCATCTTAACTAATTGTATGTTCTGTTCGGGGTCACCAGTTATAGTTGGTCGTGAGGTGAAAGTGTGATTGTAAATGAAGCACAAGCAAGTAGCACAAGAAAGTTAGTTTATTTTGCACAGCAACACAAAAGAAATAGTTCCATAACACACGACACAAAGTACATAGAAAATAGAAATGAAGGAGTATGAAAGATGATAGTGATAGCAAGAGAATAACACAAATTACAATATTATATCCGTCCGCGTAAGTAGTACGTACAACCGAACGAGCTGCGAGCGACATGAGCTTCGCGTGACAAAGGCAGATATCGACTGGCGCGGGCGGCGGCGCGAGCGCAGAGTCTCTGTAGGAATTCAACGAAACCGGTTTTGGTGGCGAGCCGACGGACGGAGCGTTTCCAATACACGATATGAATAATAGAATCATATACTTGTTATAAATGTTTATGTTTAATGTATGTGATATGTATATAAAAATATATGTGTATAAATAATATTAAATGTTGTAAATAGTTTTAATATATGTAAATAAAATGTATGTAATAAGTAGGCTACAACATGTTCGATATTCTGCTATGAAATATTAATAAAAAATATTTGAAATTAATGTCGTATCAGATACCAGGATAACATAAATAAAAAGAGACCGATTTTATAATTTCGTACTAACCTACATAAAAACAAAAGTACGCCAATTTTCATATAAAGTACCAGGACAGCATAAAGGACAAAGGTTATATACATGTTTTGAATAAAACAACAAGTCGTACTAACATTTGAATTTCGAACCACGAACCTTGTTATTTGATGCAACACCGGTCAGTGATCGTAATTACACAGATATTAGTTTTCCAACATACACATTTGGTTAGCAAACTAAGCAACATTGTTTCTATATGTAACACAATGTGTGACACGGTGTTAATATTTTATGTATGTGCGGAAGGGTGCACTTGAATAAATTATTTATCACTATTGATTCGTAGATGTTGGCGTTTCATTCATTGTTGTCAAGCTTTGTATCAGGCAATATTGAAGTTCAGGATGTTGGAATTTTTGCTTTTTGATGATTAGTATCCATTCCTTTACTGATGATTAGTATCCGTGTAAGTGATTTCGTGAAAAAGGAGTGTAACATTGCTCCGACTTCCTGTTACACTTATGCGTCCTTGTTCATTTGACACATATGGTCTACCCTCGACCGGAGTTTTACCACGGCATCCGGAGTAAGTTAAGTTACTAGAGCCCTACTCTCCCCCTAATTCTAGGGGAAGTGACTGAAAAGGTGGTGATTAGTCCAATCGCCAGGCGCTGCGTTCCCCGTTAGGAACCCTTGTACTAGTCTATAGGACCCATAGTATAGCCAGACACTCCCAGGCCGATCACTGGTGAAAGGAATTCAACTTATTGCGCTAACACCCTTTTTTCCTATTATTGTAATAAATTTATGTTGACTCACCACTCACTCATGTTTGACATGATTTAGTGTTGCCATTACAAATTACATTTTATACTACATATGTACCACGATCGGTTTCGAACAGGTGGCATAATGTGATTCTGAAGTGCAGAAGATGTTCATGGGAGACGTTGGTCACTTACTACCACTTGATCAGTCGGTTCATTTGCTCCTCTATTGCATAAAATAAACTATTTTAACGATTCTTTCTATCCCCCCTAGCCAAGTTGCAAGAGTTTTTCTTTTAAAAATAACTTCAAAATTCAAATTTCACGTGTACGAAGTACCGGGCACAGCTAGTATTTGATCATTGTTGAGAGTATTTTATGAGTCTTTTTTATGTTGAACTGCCCCCCTAGCCAAGTTGCAAGCGTTTTTCTTTCTGCAATCGTTAACGCCTAAATTCTCGAATGTCATTGGCTAATACTTTGTCTAAGATTAGCAAGTGACACACGAGATAGCTGTGCCCGATACTTCGTACACGTGAAATTTGAATTTTGAAGTTATTTTTAAGTATTCACGATTTAAACCTTCACTGGACTACTACAAACATATTAAAACAAAAATCAGCTAAATCGAGCCGTTCTAGAGTTTTAGCGAGACAAACGTACAGCGATTGATTTTTATATATAGGAAGATAATAAATACAAGTGGGTTCCGTTATCGTTCAACTTAAGGTTCCGTAGTTTATTACTTACTTGGTTTAAATTAGTATCTTAGTAAGTTGGGCTACTTAACAGAGCGGCTATCATTGTCGTATGAGCCGACTAAGCGAGTGAACTACCAGGACAACAGCACTGCAAAGAGAAGGAACACTTAAAACAAACCCTATACGTCTCTACTCTCTAGTGGCCTAATAGTACCTAGGCCTAAACATCCTTTCTAATTAACAAAAAAACCGACTTCAAGAAGTGGACCAAATTGAAATGGGACCACACGAGAAGCACCAGCTCTCAATTAAAAAAAGAATCATCCAAATCTGTTCACCCACGAAAGTTCTGAGGGAACAAACATAACCACGTAACAACAACACGTACTGGCCTTCGCAGTCACCCTTTCAGAGTGGAAGACATATGCTCTCGAACGCAACGTTTCGGTTCTTCCTTTTTGTGACGAGCGATTAAAACATGGAACTCACTACCACCAGCAGGTGTTCCTTTCCCATTACGATCACGGGTTCTTTAAGCGGGGCGTGAAAAAGCGTATATTATGAATACTCGCGACCGTCAGCTGCGACTTCGTGGGTGGGGTGGGCAGTGGCAGCCTCCCACGCATGCAGAAAAAAAAAAATTCAGTCACTTCCTTCCAGTTCAAAATCCTACAGATTATAGTTTATCTAATATATTGAAGGAAAAATAAAGTCAGCTGACCATAACATGGTGGATTATACGTCAGCTGGCTACCTAAACATGAAAAAAACTACTATACTAACAAACTAAAATAAACTATAACTAAAATATAAACTATCCGGTGATAGTTTATATGCTACTATCAATAAAAAATATGTCAGCTTGCTGTATCTCAGTGGAAACTTTATCAGCTGGTACCTTCAAAGGTGTATCGCAACAGCATCTATCACTTACTGAATCTTATCAGCTGACGACTTTTCCCTTGACTTACAGCTAGTTGATTTTTTATAATATTGCTACTTAGCGTTCGTTTTCGATAATATCAAAATCTGAAGCTTTTACGGAATATTTCGTACAAATGTCAGAGCTATCGATAAACAGGGAAGATTTATATGGCAAAATTCAGAAGTTTGCCTTAATCGGTTAAGAAACATGAACGACGCTAGGGTTGCATTGTTCCAAAAAACTAACATTAAACAATGACAACTATGATAAATTTAATTGCTAATTCAACCTGAAGAAGGTATTAATTCTTTTGCATATTGATCGACCATGTTTTATTATTATTATTATACACTCGTACTAATAACTTTTTTTTCATTATTTCCCAGATGATGATAATCCTCATATATATTTCTGTGGTTACTATACTAACACTCTGTTCGACTAAACAAGCTTCACTTTCTCTTCGAGTCGCATTATATACCTATTTTTTCTACCGAAAATCTTCTACATGCGGTATACACAATAAAAGGCCTGTGTACGCAGTCATGGGTAGAACTTACCCCCTCCAAGTGTACCGTTAGCATTCTATGCTCTGCTATAGAATAGCATCTGGAGAAGGTAATTTTAATCCACAATCTGCAATGCAGCAGCTGCAATGTATAAAGGGCTTATGTATAGCTTCAATTTGTAAAAAAAGAGAATAACTTAAGATAGGTACTTGATTTCCTCTTGGATGAAAATTTATAAGGATTGTTAATATGCTCTATTAAATATTGAAAAAAATCAGCTAGCTGTAAGTCAAGGGAAAAGTCGTCAGCTGATAAGATTCAGTAGGTGATAGATGCTGCTGCGTAACAACTTTCAAGGTACCAGCTGACAAAGTTTCCACTGAGATACAGCAAGCTGACATAAATTTTTATCCATAGTAACATATAAACTATCACCGGATAAATTTCCATTTGAGAGGAAATCATTGAAAAAAAAAAACATGTTTAAGTAGCCAGCTGACGTATAATCCACCATGTTAGGGTCAGCTGTCTTTATTTTTCCTTCAAGATATTAGGTAAAGTACAATCTGTAGGATTTTGAACTGGGAGGAAGTGACTGATTTTTTTTTTCTGCATACGTGGGAGGCCGCCACTGTCCACCCCACCCACGGAGTCGCAGCTGACGATCGCGAGTGTTCATAATATACATTTCTAAAGCGATTTACGAAGTTTCGCTCGATAGGAAATAATTGACCAAATTTGTACCTGGTTTCCGGACCATTTAACCACCATAAAAAATAGAATCGAATTGAGAACCTCCTCCTTTTTTGAGGTTGGGTAAAAAGAGGCCTTTGTGTGGTGAACTAATTACACAAACACTGTTAATATGATGTGATATATGTAATGTATTCTGTATATTACAAATTAGTTAATTCAGTCTCTAATAGAAAGTAATTTTAGGCTTGTAATATCAATTAAAACATGTTATTAATAGCTCCATTATTTACTATGTAAATAAATGGAAATCCGATAGTCTATAAATGTATGCTGCGTTGTATGTTCCACTAATAGCTTTAAACAAATATTCTTGTTTATATATTTAATCTAAATCTCGGAAATGGCTCCAACGATTTTCATGAAATTTAGTATGCAGGGGGTTTCGGGGGCGATAAATCAATCTAGCTAGGATTCATTTTTAGAAAATTTATCAAAAATCACAAATTTTAACAAAAAAAACGACTTTAATCTGCACTAAATTTAAATGGGACTACACGGAAAGCACCAGCTTTCAAATAAAAAAGAAGCATCAAAATCGGTTCACCCAGTCGAAAGTTATGAGGTAACAAACATAAAAAAGAAAATAAAACAGTCGAATTGAGAACCTCCTCCTTTTTTTGAAGTCGGTTAAAAAAATACCAAGCAAAGCATGGTCATCCGGGTACTTTTCGTAAAAAGGGGTACCTGCAAAGTTTTTGCTTCACGTATTAATATTATATACTAGTGGTCGCCTAGTGGTCGAAATTCGATCATAATTCATTCTCTCTATAATAATTCGATCATAATATATCCTCTATATAAACTTTAACTGTACCAAATGTCATACTCCTGCGTTCGGAAAAAGGGGGAACGAAGTTTTTACTTTACGTTGTACTATACATATTACTTTTCTTTTTGTTACAGGAAGCAGAATCAGCTATTACATCCATGAACGGACAATGGCTTGGCTCCAGGTCGATTCGCACCAACTGGGCGACGAGGAAACCTCCAGCACCGAAGAATGAGTGTAAGTTTACTCTATGTAGTGGACCTGGTACTCCAGATCACCTGTTCTTTTTACGTATATGAGCCTGACAAAGTGACTCTACTCATGAACAGAATCCCAGAGTAGTGGTCACCATACTCATTGCTCGTGCAGACAATACAACAATGCAGCATGGTGACCCACACTATGGCTACTATTGAGATGCTTCTACATCATTAGGCCTCCGGTCTGGCATACACCAACGAAACTAGACGACTATTTATCTGTACTTCTTTTAAACCGACATCGACGAAACCAAAAGTAAGGGTAATAATTTCAGTCGTTTATAAATAAATAAATATTTCGGACATCTAACACACAACGCTATCTAGTCCCAAGCTAAGCAGAGCTTGTGTTATGGGTACTAGACAACTGATACAAATACATATATACCTTTTTTTTGTAAATACATACATATTATACATATATCTATGTATGTTTGTTTGTTCTACCGTAGCGTCTACACTACTGAACCAATTTAAATGAATGAAGTGTCAATAGATTCGTAATAATGGCCCGGGTGATAGAGGCTATATCAATTTTATCAAAAGTTTTTACGTGTTCAGGTTTCTTTTTAAACTTTTTTTTGCATTATTAAGACTATATTTGTTTCTGTTGTGTTTCTGGGTGTAATTTATCTATCCTTTTGTACTTCTATTATAAAGCTGAAGAGTTTAATTACTTGAACGCGCTAATTTCAAAGACGGTTTGAATTGAAAGATTACAAAGCAGTCATGAGGACTGCCGACAGAAGTGAAAACTCAAAACTATAAAAAAACAGTTGTTTAAGCCCACATGATATGAATCTCTTTGCTCTTTAAATAAAATGCGCTATAAAAAGAAGTAAAATAACATAGCTCATGGAAAGCGTTCGGTAACGTTTTGTTCACCCAAAAATTCTCAACAAAGTTTTCACAGAAGTTTTCATTTCAAAAATATTTCTGTGTTGGATAGCTTTTCATCGAGGAAAGCGATAGGCTATATGCCTATGAGCTATCCAACATCACGCTACGACTAATAGGAGACGATTATCAAAGAAAAATGTTGCTAAGAAGGGGAGAAAAATTACTCGTTTTGAGACACACACATGAAATTGTGGGGGCAGCTAGTCTATAATACGTGTGACTATATCATGAAAAAAAGGTTAACAACGCTCTGTCGGTCCCCTAAACTGTTAAATGGCGTGAATGTCGACCGAACACAATCCACCACAGTCGAATATCGATCGCCGGGTTTACGCTAAGTTTCTAGTTCGTAAATTTTTGATAAATTCGCGGTATAATGTTCAACGGTTTTGACATGCAAAGAGGATAAGGTTAGATAGCTGAAACTCAAGTTGAGCAACCGTGGGAATATGAGCATTCATTATTTATCATCTATACAAATAAATAAAATTGGAGTGTCTGTTTGTAATATTAAATTAACCGCTTTTTACTAAATGCATATGTATGTATACACGGTAGATATACCAAAATTATCATTTTTGGTTTTTTGTTTAGTTTTTTAAAACAAAGTTGATTTTTCAAAAAAAAATTGTTTTAAATTAGCAACAAAAAAAACGACTTCAATCTGGACCAAATAAAAATAAAAAAAGCGGGTAGCACCAGCTTTCAAATAAAAAAAGAATCGTCCAAATCGGTTCACCCAGTAGAAAGTTATGAGGTAACAAATATTTAAAAAAATACAGTCGAATTCAGAACCTCCTCCTTTTTTGAAGTAGGTTAAAAACAAACCAAACACGCTTTTGTAAATATACTAAAGTAAAAAGTAGAATATACGTTATAGTTTAAAAAACTAAAAAACACTCTTTAATAGCAATCGAACTAAAAAGTAGAAAATAATTTTAATGTAAAAAGCGTGGTGTGGAGTGCTTTCTGAAAATAATCTAATAATGTCGTTATTTCAATAAAATTATTTTCTACTTTTTAGTTCGATTGCTCTTAAAGCGTGTTTTTTAGTTTTTTAAACTATAATTTATTTCGACTAGCTTCACCTCGGGGCCTTACATGCGGTGGCAAAGGTATAAAAAGAACCGCGGGTAACACCGCGGGACTCAGCTAGTTATTTATAAACTACAAATAACCCCAATGGTAGATCAAACCCTTATTTCTAAGGAGAGACTTATGTCCAACAGTGGACTGTCAAAAGCTATTGCTGATTACTATTAAACACATTAACAAACTAATGTTACACAATTTTTTTTTAATATTTAACACATGAAAACATTTGAGATGATTCACTTAATAAACGCTGTAAATCTCCTAAACATCCATATTCTCCTTTTGTACACAAAAACAAACTTAATTCAATTTAAGAACCATAAAATGGAGGAGGTTCTATGTTCCACTGTAGGCTGTATTTTTTATATTTTTATGTATGTTCACCGGTTACTCCGTCAATTGTGGACCGATTTTGAAAATTAACATCCCCGTAGCCTTCTGATAGGCTGTTGACACAGACGCTATGATAACTAACCCTTTAAGTTATGGAATCAGGCGTTACTTTGCGGAAATCCATGACATTAAATGCTATGAAATATATTTAGCTTTAATTCCGCGAGACAAATATCCAGGTCTGAAAGCAGGGCACAAATCCCACCGCCATGCATACTCACATGCACATATGGGTATCATGTATATGCACACATACAAAACAAGTGAGAAATAATTAGCATGCCATGCAACCAAACCTATACTCGACACGTGTAGAAATATCAAAACATAACAATAATAATGCATATACACTGTTGAATGACCAAACAAACTTAATTCCATCACCACTTCTAAGTATGATTGCGGGTAGTTCGGCACAGATGTCTTTGTGACATTGTATCGACCGTTATTTAGCGTCATCGAAACGGTATATAAAGGGCCGACAGCAGTGCGGCTAGCTCATTCGAGCTCAAACGCTCGACGAGTCAACATCTCCTGAGGATGCCCCGTGGAGGGGCGAAACACGTGTCGAGTATAGGTTTGGTTGCATCGCATGCTAATTATTTCTCACTTGTTTTGTACGTGTATATACATGATACCCATATGTGCATGTGAGTATGCATGACGGTGGGATTTGTGCCCTGCTTTCAGACCTGGATATTTGTCTCGCGGAATTAAAGCTAAATATATTTCATAGCATTTAACTAACCCTTTAATTTATTTTGCTTTAAGAAACTCGCCTGCTTCTATTTCATCACGGCAAAGCGCAGGTCATTTAAGCTTGGACACGATCCCCATTCCCCGTAGACTACATTACATTAGACTCAGAATTAGGTATAGACAAGAATTGGCACATAGCAATTTATGAAGAGCCAGTTTATTTTACGATTTTTAGTGTTTTTGGCAGGGAGTTTTCGTTGGATGGTTTTTTTTACGAAATATACTACACGAACGCACCTTACCTGGATGACAGAGCTTTGCTCGGTGTTTTTTTTTTAAATAAATATTCTGAAAACGAATCGTAGCTAGATCGATTTATCGCCCCCGAAACCCCCTGTATACTAAGTTTCATGAAAATCGTTGGAGCAGTTTCCGAGATTCAGATTATATATATACAAGACTTGCTAGCTTAAAGGTATTAGATAGATAGATATGGAAGACGAGTGCAGAAAGCTAAAAAAATACATTTACAATTATTCACCCGTGGGAGAGCCACGCTTCGTCTTGAATGGGCCGGCTCGACCGGAGTGATACCACAGCCTCACAGAAAACCGGTGTGAAGCAGCTGTGTTTCACCGAGTGAGTGAGGATACCTGAGGCCTATACCCCAACCCCTCCCCCATCCTCCTCCCCATCCCCATCCCCCGAAGGCCGGCAACGCACTTGACGCCTCTGGTGTTGCGGGTGTCCATGGGCGGCGGTAATCGCTTACCATCAAAACGACTGCTCGTTTGCCCACTTCCATAACAAAAAATATGATTGAATTTCGACAACTCGGCGACTGCCTACTAGTTAGTCAAATTAGCCCTAACACCTACGTTATTCAAAGTTTCTTTTACCTTACGTCCTAATGGTGTCAACACTGTTGAAAACAGATTGTAAACATACATTGCAAATCGTAATATCCGCTTGTGTAATGCCTTCCGACGCGACGCATGACGTACTTCCGAATTAAAGTTATTTCCATTAAAACATGATTTCTGAATTTTAATTCAGAAATCATGTTTCTCTTCTTCTCAAAACTTCTCTTTAGAGAAGTTTATATTTATTGTAAATACTGGCTGAAGAAGGCGTCCATAGAAGTTTTGTGACGTCAGTATGACGCTGACAAATTCACCGGTGACGTTGACGCTATGACCCAGCCATTATTCGACAGTTTCTGGAATGTATTTAAACAATTAATTGAGTCGATTCCAAATCACGATGCCCACCAACGACCGAATTCCCTGAACGCCGTGAAGTTAGATTTGACAACTGACATTTGTCGAAGGCATGACCTTGTGTTGCCAGTACAACAGTCTATTTTCTACGTTTGGTTTTGAACACCTAGCTTAGGAGTTGTCTTTTTAAAATGAATAAATTTCTACTTCCAGTGAACTCCAAACCCTTGACCTTCGATGAGGTCTACAACCAGAGCTCCCCAACCAACTGCACAGTCTACTGTGGCGGTCTTACAACTGGACTTACTGAAGAACTGATGCAGAAGACGTTCCAGCCTTTCGGCACCATCCAAGAGATTAGAGTCTTCAAGGATAAAGGATATGCTTTTATCAGGTAAGACTTAGCGCCAGAAGACCTTAAAATACTTTTAAACTGATGTCGTCATCTTCTTAGCCTTTATTATTCTCAAGATGAATTGGGGTCGGTGAGGAATACGGGATGGCACCACCCCTATTCACCCCGTGGGTGTCGTAAGAACCGACTAAGGGAGCAAACTACCAGGACAACAGCACTGCGAAGATAAAACTTGACACAAAGGGCGAAACCTCCTTTACTTCATAAACGCATCTATTAACTTTTATATATTGAGCTCTCATTCTTTGAAAATTCCATGTAATGTTAGTTCAAGTTGTACTGGCAATAAAGGAATGAGTTACACAATTCTGACTTTTCTATAATCTTCTCCAGGTTCTCCACCAAGGAAAGCGCAACCCACGCCATCGTAGCGGTTCACAACACCGACGTCAATGGCCAGCCAGTCAAGTGCTCCTGGGGTAAAGAATCTGGTGACCCTAATAACGCTCAAGCACAAGGACAGGTAAGAACCTGAAAATAGTAGAGAATAGGTGAACTGATAGTAAGTGACGACCTACTTCCTTCGACCATGCTACTGTGCTGTGACTGCACGGTTGGCTTAGTGATTTAAGGGGTCGCCTCGCCGCTCTCTACTGCACCAAGTGTTGTGGGTGTAAATCCCATGTGGGACAACACTTTGTGTGATGCACAAATTGTTGTTCTGAGTCTGGGTGTTCTTTGTGTCCGTTTCATGAATGTTTGTAAAGTCTCCCGCACACAGGATGTTTATTCGTAATGAGGGAGCTAGCTTTTTTTAAAAAAAAAGGTACGCCTATGTCCTTCGAGCCGGATCCAAGTCCTTCGAACCTATGTTGACACTTCTTGCGGGTTCCCCCGTTTTTAGATGCGGGGAGGTGGTATAAAACTCCGTTTACTCTACTGTCTTGGAGAAAAGATGGAATGTTGCTAACTCCGTTTTTCTGTGAGGCCGTGGTATCACTCCAGTTAGTACCCAAGACCTTTGGGTTAGAAGTCGGTATATCTAACCACTCGACTAAAAGGCTATTCCACTTTAATCTATATAATAATACCATCTGAGCCCCACGGTGCTACTCGTGGTACAACGACAACCGCACCTAACGTCGCGGAGCGATACTAGTCTAAAAAAATTAGCCCAAGTTACTTTTTATATCATCAGCTATCTGAAAGTGAAAGCCCCATCAAAATCTTTAAAGCTGTTAATTTGAAATTACAAACAGATACTTCAATTGATTTATTAACTAGCTTTTACACGCAGCTTCGCTCACGCAGACTTTCATCCCCTGATTTACCCCCTTAGGGTTGGAATTTCAAAAATTCCTTCTTAGTGCTCACTTACGTTATATAAAGAACCTACATGCAAAATTTCAGGATTCTAGGTTCAGCGGTTTGGGCTGTGCGTTGATCTCTGGTTATGTCAGTAGATTTGTATAGATAACAGTAATAATATCTTCACACACCTCACACTCGGTCTTCTGATCTCAAACTGGACAGAGCCTGTACTGTAATAATTAGACTGCTGATATACATACTTATATATTACTAAATACATACATATCCACACTTAATAGGTGTAGTGTATGTGTCTATTCTCAGTCACTTCACTTAGTAACGCATTCATTCATTCACTCATTCATTGTACTATCTGTGAATGAATGAGAAGGAAACGTTATGTCATGTCTAGTGCAAGTGCGGACGTGACACAGTTCAGTCAACTGTGAGTGACGGAGGTAAGCGGGCACGTGCGTCTAAGAGCCGACAATATACTCTGTGTCTATGTCTGTCTGTTACGTTTTCATTGTTAAACCGCTGCACCGATTTCAATGAAATTTGTCATGGAGGTACTTTGATTCTTAAAGAAGGATACAGTCAACTCTTTACCGCACTAAACAACATACACGCGGTCGTAGCTGCGAGCAAAAGCTAGTTTTTAAATAAATTACACCTAGACACAGAAAAAAATATAATTTTCATCTCAGATAGCTCTGTACTAACGGTCAGAATTTCTAACCGTTAGACCAACAGACTCGTTAAATACATAGACTTGGTAATTATCTAGCCAATTTAATTACCAATGAATAATTTAACTAAAAATACATAAAGCAATATGAACTAAATAAATGGACTTCTTATTAATAATTCTCATTACAATTTGTATAAAATAATTATTACGTTCATTTCCATTTGAAAGGGACTAATTAATCTTAAATATTCATGACTTCTCCGCTAAAGAAGGCGTTATTTAATTGATACATTACTTTTGGGGTCAGAAAGTTAAAGTCATGGGGTCTGTTAGTTCTATAGGGGTCATAGAACGAAAATATACCATCATTTCATTGTCATCACTCCTAATTCATTCCGTAGATATCGTAAGAGCCGACTTAGGTAGCGGTTCGCGCCGCGGCAGAGACAAGCAACCGAAACGGGAGACCACGACCGGAGACAACGACAAGTGTCTCGGTCTCTTCTGTATGTACTGTAGATCGAGACCGGAGACCGCGACAAGTTTCTCAAATATTTGTTCCGGAGTTTAGGTGTTTTTCTTTTTTTTTATTATACATATCAGTTGTCTAGTACCCATAATACAAGCTCTGCTTTGTTTGGGACTAGATGGCGTTGTGTGTTAAATGTTCATAATATTTATTACTATTATATTTAACTAGAAGCCAAGAAGAATCTTTTTTGCTATTAGTGAAGAAGCACCAAATGTTTAATGGCAATACAGGAAGTATTTAATATGCTTTTTGAGCGCGACACGAGACACTACTAGTCTTGGACAGCAACCGTCTCGCTGTCTCGCGTCTCTGTCTCCTGTCTCGGTCTCGCTCGCGAACTGTTGCTTATACATTGCCTATGGTCAAGTGACTGTCGCGGTCTCCGGTCGCGGTCTCCTGTCTCGGTCGCTTGTCTTTGTTAACCGCTACCTTAACGGAGCAAACTACCAGAACTACAGAACTGTAAAGGGAAGGAAACCTTGAAACAAACCAACCAACTTGCCTGGCTAGCGTGGTATAGTAAATCAAAACCTCTTTTCTAAGGAGAGGCTAATATCCAGCAGTGGATTAATACTACATGACCAGACCACTCCAGTTATGCCGTCACATTCCTAAATATAATCCATCTTTTGCAGCTGCCAACAGCTTACAGCCCGTTCGGAGCAGCTTACACAGCTGGTGGAGTTCCTCCTACCTCTTACTGGTACAACACCTACCCTCAACAGCTGGGAGGCTTCCTGCAAGGAGTGCAGGGAGTACAGGGCTACACTTATGCTGGACAGTTCGCTGGTTATCAGCAGCAATATATGGGGTGAGTTTTCTGTGACTATTTTTGTGTGTGAGTGATTGGGTGTATGTGACTTTAAATGTGTGAAGAGCAAAGGACCTAAGAAGCGCGGTACAGTGAGTACTGTAACCATATTTGTGTGTGCGTGAGGAAGTGTGTGGGTCTGGAAATGTGTGAAGAGCAAAGGACCTAAGAAGTGTGGTACAGTGAGTACTGTAACCATATTTGTGTGTAAGCGAGGGAGTGTGTGTGTCTGGAAATGTGTGAAGAACAACGGACCTATGAAGTGCGGTACAATGAGTACTGCAATTATTATGTTTATGTGTGAGAGAGTACGATCGGAGGTGAATTAATATTTTAGCAACTGTTTTTTTACAGATTTAGCAATACATAATAATAAATTTGCACCATATTTTTAACTGTCCAGTAGTGGACGTCATTTGGCTGAGATGATGATGATGATGATGAACCATAGTTGTGTGTGTGCGTGTGTGTGTGTGTGTGTGTGTCTGTGTGGATGTGCGTGTCTGTATATTGATACGTCTGTTTGAATAATTTAGACCACTATTTTTTTCTAACTTTTTACGTCAAAAAAAACGAAAATTAAAGTATGAATGTGTAATGGTTTTGAATCTATAATTCCACAACATATAGGACAACATTTTGTGTGATCCACAAATAGCTTGTAAAGTGCTTACGAGAACTCTATTCATAGTGCGGAAGATTTGCCTTAAAAAGAGAATAAGGATTAATGTAGAAGTGGATAAGTATGTGCATGTATGTATATGTAAGTGGACGAGTGTATGCATGTATAAGTGCATAAGTGTGTGTATGTTTGCATAGAAGTGTGAAGGATAATTTCGAGAAAGGGGAATATATGTACCAAAATTTTACCTCTTTTTATCCTTTAGGGTAACTATACGTCAAGTGTGTTCCGTTTAATTCACAGTAAGGACTATGGATGGAATAACACTGGTTCCTGTTCCAGTATGGGCGGCGTTCAGCTCCCGTGGGCTCTGGGGGGCGCGGTGGGGGGCGTGGGCTCTGTGGGGGGGGTAGCTGCTATGTCTCAGCCACCCCAGGTCTTGCATTACCCAGCTGTGCAGCATTTTCAAGTGCAGCCCGTGAGTCAAATATTTTTTTGAATTTCTTGGTATCATTGAATATCAACAAACGTAACAGCTTGGCGAGTATTTAATTTATTGTAATATGTAAGATGTTGTTGTTTATATAAATAAAAAAAATCATTAGAGGATTATGTTGTTGATGATGATGATTAAAATAAAGGTTAGTTTAACGACATTGTTATTACATTACAGATCGGTGAAGATGAATGGCTAGCTCCAAGTCTCTTGGTGTGAGGCCAGAGGGCGCCCCCAGCGGAGCCTCAATGCTGCTGCGTGCACAAAGACTGGATTTAAATTCGATTAGCCACGATTTTTTTTAGTGATCAAACTTGTTGACATAATTGAGTTCGATGCATTCGGTGAATTTGAAATTGAGTTGGTGTACGTGAGTCGGTTTTTTAAATTTGGCAATTTAATTTCAGAAGGTTTTTTTTTTATTTAGATTAAGTAACTGAAGTTGTAAAATTTCAGTATTTCATGTAATGTATTGTTTGAAAATGGTTTTTTAAATTGATTGTTTTTTGATTTAGTGTTAAAGGTTGGATGTTGTCTTGTGTCTAAGTTAAAAACATTTAAATGAGTAAAAACGAAATATTTTGGATTATAAGTCCATGATAGATATTATTATATTTAAAATAGCTTGTACCTACTAGTTTCTAAAGAACTTAATTTACTGTTTTTTGTTTGAGTAATTAAGACTTGAAGTTACAAAATTTCTTTTTTTTTTTTGTAAGCCTGTTACCGACTTTTTAAGTATGTTGTATCACTTGTATTTATCATTAATTTATAAGTTTTGAAATAAGTCTTTTAGTGTTATTTCTTCAAGAAATATGAGTATTACGTTACCTTGAAAGCTATAGATTTAGGTTGATATTTCTGTTGATTTTTAATTGTTATATCTACAAACGTGTTTGTCGTTAATGCTATTGGACTTGCTAAGTTGAAGTTCTGTTTCGTATTTCTTTTTAAGAAAGTTTTAGCTAAAGTAATATAAATAGTAAGTACGTATATAATTAAGTAACTGCAAACAATTAACTCTTGTTGTGAACGTGGATCTTATTTTAAAACTTACACAAACGAACTCCAAAAAAACTAGTCAATTAATGACAATTTATTTTCAAAATGTTTTTATTTGACTGTATTGTTTTTATTTTGTTATTTTAAATACCTGTATGATGCAATATGCGGTTATGAAACGGCTTGATGCACCCTCATGGGGTTAAAAACGCAAATATTATGATAAAATGTGAGTCAAAAATATTGAAAATTTACTCTATTGCTGCTTATGAATCCATGGTAAATGCGTATGATAAAATACATACTTTTAGAAAATATATAGAAAATTAAACATAAGATTATGTAAGTTAGTACTAAGGAGATATCACCACGCGGGCCAAAAATGGGGTTGCGAATTAAAAAGTTTCTTTTTACGGTCGAACCATCTGCACAAGAAGTTGTAAAAATAAGAAAAAAAAAATTGAGTAAAAAATTAGATTTTTGGAGATATGTTTAGAATAAAATAGTATGAACATCGGAGTGAGAACATTTTATAAAAAAAAATAATAAACTTTTATATACGCCGAAACGCTAGGAGAGGTAGCAGTATGAATAGGGCAAACTTTTTTGAGATGGTTAGAGGCGAGTCGGATTTTTGACTAAGTCCGATTGAAAGTAGGTGAGAAATATAAAAAAACGGATGTGGTTTTTTGACGAGTCTCGTGAAACGACTCGAATAAGTCGCAACGACTGTTATTAACGAGTTGAGCTTGTCCGAGTTGAAAGTAAATTGACTTCAACTGGGAAGAGAAGACGACTTTTATGAAAGTCGCAAGTCACGACAGTCGTAATCACAGTGAAAAAAAAAACGTCTTTAGACGAGATTTGTGAGTCGGTGATTTAATATATTCATGACATCGAGAAATCAGTTTTTTTCTCTTATGCGCACACTACCGACATTTCGATTAGTTAATTAAGGGTCAAAGTCGAAACATTCGACTATTACGTAGAATCAAAGTCGGCTTTCAAAGTCGCTCATATATTAACGAACTTTTTTTTTTGGAAAACCAATGCCAAATTCAGACATCCGTAAAATTTAAATAATACTGTTAAATAAAAAAGGTTGTGTCTAGTTAAAGATACACTGATCCGAAAAAAAGTAGCAAAGAAGTTAGATTTATTTATTAATATTAATTAATAAGTGAAAAAAAAAATATTTATTGATTAGCGTGTAAGTGTAATAACCGTTTACTGTAGTTAGAGGAAATTGTAACGAGAAAAATACTCTATTCCCTCATGATAAGGTTTGGAAACGCGTGCATAGCGCGATTTTGGCAACTTTTTTTTTAAATTTTAATTTTTCGTTATACTAAGAGAGTTTTTTCTCTTTTTTCTTTAATATTTCCCTCTGAGGAGGCTAGTGTTTATATGGAAATGCTGTAGTTATGTGTAAAAGTCTTTTTTGAAGCATTTTGGTCGGCGGTACGCTTGTATCGGACGATTTGAACTTTGTATAAAAATCATATTTTATACAATAATTATTATATTAACTATATCGTACGTATTTAGGAGTTTTTTTGTTACTTTTTTACAGAAAACATTGTTTGTGTGTTAGTTCGGAAGACTATCTGAAAAATTTTAAAATTGTGTTGTCAAAACGTGTTTAAAGAGACCTCTGTTAGTCAATTTCGTACTTTAAGTTTTGTTATTTATACAAAATGCGTTATAATACCGAATAAAAGTTAAAATTAACTTATTGGGTCAATTTACCACTACTTTAAACAGATACAGGCAGAAGTCACAATCGAATTCATTGTGGACTTCCCTGTAGACAGCCTTGATTCATAGGTTGACTCACTGTCGGGTCACCGTTGAGTCACCCCTGATATAGATAGAAAGTTTTAAATTACCGGTAGAAATAACAATTGACTTCAAAGTCGTAACTTCGCGTCAAAACCGTATGAAGAACTAATAGACTTGCTGAAGTCACAGTTGACTGTCCGAAGACTTCTTTCCGAAGTCATCTCAAATGTAACCAAGTCGCGATTTATTATGAAACGTTCTCGTGAGTCACTGGTCGTATCTTAAGTTGAAGTTTTACATAAGTTATAATTTATTTGCCTCCAATTAAGATTGTCAAAGATGAGAAAGAATGAAATACATTAGAATTTCTGTAAAAGGATAGAGACAACACTATAAGGTGCGAACGATATAAAGAAGTAACAAAAATTCTTCAAATACTTAGTTTTCACTGTTAGACGTTTTATTTCAAAAATTTAGCTGTTTTTATGTTATTCTTGAGCGTGTAGAAAAATATTTGGCAGACATATCGCTAGAAACTTATAAATTAAGACGATAATATATTAATATATACTAAAAAAACTATTCTACATAATATATATACATAGTTTATTTCATACTTTAAAGGTTTTTCACACTTATACTAAAACTGTCTATCTATTTTCTTATTATGTATTTTAAAGGTATACCTACAAAAAATCTAATAGTTACTTTACCGTTGCAAATTGTGATTGTGGCATAAGGTACTCTATATTGTTTATGCAGGGTGCGCACCTAACGCCATCTATTTTTAAGTTCATGAAACAAGCTTTTTTTTAATTTGTATCTATAGTCTGTGTATCTGTCATGGTCATGACTGCCACTTGAGAGTTTTACGAAAAAAAAAAACGAAACTAATTATAACAATAGCGTAGGATTATAACAGAATTTACCGTCGTTGTAGTAATTGAGGTACCCATATTTAATCATTTCCAAAAAAGTATGTTTAAGTACTACGAGTATTAGTGCTAAGTCTTCATAAATGTAATGAACATTTTAACTCTGGTTAGAAAGTAACGAAAATAGGCGTCGATATGTTCAGTATGAAAAAATAATTTTAAGATTTTTTGTATAGATGCAGACTATTTGCATTTTTCGCAATACGAAATATTTGTTTTGCAATAAGGAGATGTAGTTATAAATAAATAAGTGTGAAAATTCTTTACATGAAAATTGTTATGTCAATTTCGGGCATTCAGTCAATGATGAACTTGGAGCAATTTGGGTGTACAAAAAAATTGATATTTTTTTAACTTAAACCTTCAGAATATATTTGCAATTAAAGATTTGTAATTTTAATAAAATAGTAAAAAAAAATATCCTAAAAATATCATATAACATCAAGATTTTTTTATCAATTTGTGTTATATAAAAAAATCTTATACAATTTTTTTGTATAACCAAACTAACCAACAGAGGTGCGACCTCTGATATCACAAATATAAATTTAGCTAGTCAAATTTAGGACATAGATACATATAATGCTAGTAAATCATTTATGCCTAAGTGCTTATAGTTTATAACGTATTTAACCATATATAATGATTGCCGGTCGCGAGATCGTTGCCTTTTCTAATACTACTTCCTTCGAACATATAATCATTATTTAATAAAGACATATTTTTAAGGCTTTGCTCGGATAAGTGACTAGATAGGTGAAATGCAAAATATATGATGAAGCAAACAAAAAAAAATAACTTAGATAGGATATTAAAATTCGTTTGATTTATATTTTGAATGTTTCTTTAATATTTTGTTTCGTTATTCCTTGTATATGTAAGTTCCAAAACACCAAATATTATATAAACCTTATATATAATGTAGATTGGCTATATATACCTATATGTATTTAATATAGTATCTCTATACTTTGTCTAACTAAGATGCCTTACTAATTATTTTCGTTTTATCACGATTAATTGAAAATGGTGAGAATATTTCATTTCTAAAAAAATATTATACAGTTCATCTTTAAAAAGTAAAAAAATGTATAATGTACATATCAATAATTTTTTTCAAGCAATTGAAAATTGAAAAAAAAGTATTTTTTCTTCATTTAATTATTGTTATGTTCATTGGAGCTGAATATTGTATGAATAGAAATGAATATCATGAAATATATTCACCATTTTTCATAAGGCGAGTGCCAAAGAAATGTTAATTTAATATTGTTTCTTTATTTTTCTCTCTTCGCGTTTAACATCCGTCTATTCCAAATAAATTATAACACCAAGTTTTCAGACTAAATATAATCCTATAAGGAGATTTCTAAAAGTTTAGATTTTTTACAGTTTTCTTGAATATTTTTTCAATTTTGTATTTCAAATATATAGGGGCGCAGAGTGCAAAAAACATCACAGCATATCATCGAAATAATAATATTTTATTAATTTTTGATAAAAAGAAATTGACCCGTTAACGAGGTAAACATGCAAAACAGTTTTTATATAATTTTTTGCAAAATATAAAAAATATTTGCATTACTGCCGCCTCAATTTTTGAAAATATTTGTACATACAAAATGTGAATATAACCAAAACTGTAAAAAATATGTAGTATAGACGTGAATAAGTGTAACTCAGTGTTTTCTGTTCTCATGTCCTGTGTCGTGCGTTTCAATTATTGCAAAAATTACAAAAAATTTAGAACTGTAAGACAATAGGGAAAATGAGATACGAGATACGAAACACAAAAGCGGGCTTATTGGAAATTGAGGTTGCAAAAGTAAAGGTGGCGCTGCGATCGGTCCGCGTAGGCGTTCGCTTCACCTTAGTCAGATTTCAAATTTGGCAATAGATTAATAAAACTACCTCATCCGAAGGTTGATTTAATTGGACGTACTTATATACTGGAGCTGGGAGTGAACAATTGCGCGATCTAATTCGCTCCCAACGCCATCTATCGAGGCAGTTGAAAGTTAGTTAGTGTTACAAAAGTGTGAAACAAATTATGGTAATCGACACAACATAAAAGGCTTATTTAAATTCTTGCAATGTTTAAACGCATGAAAGTAGAGTTTTGTTATAATTTGTTAGAAAGAGCTAGATTTTCGATGTGTTTTAGTCATATGTCCCAAAGTGTGTGTATTGTGTTCGTACACAATATGGAAGTGAACAAATATACATATTTTTTGAAATGTATAAAAAAGTCTCTATCAACTGTCATTTTCTTTTATTTGGTTTCGGACCAGCAAAAGAAGAAAACGTTAGGTTTAAAAATTATTCGCGGGAATAGAGATGAAAGTAATGCAATAATTATGGAAGAAAAAATATCGTTTATGTATTTGGACTAAATCAGGTACGGAGAAAGTCAGAAAAGAAAAGGAAAGTTATTATGAACAGTTTTGGAAGTGGTACAGATAAACAGACTAAAAACATCCATCCTCGTCCCACGTTGGGCACCAAAATAAGACATCTGAGTATTGAACAAAAAAGCCAAAAATATGTAACGCATTTATTTTGAAATGAGTTTCACTTATCAGATGAGAAAAATACGAATGATAAAATACAATAAATGTACAGTTAATTATAGTTTAATACAAGATATTATAACCCAAAAAAGAACAACTTTGGTAAAATTTGTTACAATGGAATTTATTTTATAAAGATTTAGGTAGTTGATTTGAATTCAACTTCATATATCTTAGATAAGCTTGTATTCCATCAGAAATATGTCTTCAACCTGTTTCCGATTCGGTTTCAGTACACATCTGTTACACTTGCATTAGTTTTTAGGTTTAGTGTAAATTTGGAATCGTTTCTTTTTAGCCATAACGTCATTCGCGCAGGCAAATAGTCGGATTTTGTACGGTCTTATATCAATAATAAAGACAATATTATTTCCCAATGGAACAGCGACTGTAAATATGTTTTAACCTGTGTATAACAGTTAAAAGGATAGTAATATTTACGTAAACGAATATGGATCTTGTGACTGATGTTTTAAGATCAATTTTGCTGGTTCGAATCAATTTTATTTAGAATTTGGTGTACCTGTACTCGTGTTTGATGTGTAGTGATTTATTTTTAAATCCTGTTAGCAGTATCTTATAATACTAAACGCATTTTTTGGTAAAAATCGGAAGTTTTTAGGCTAATCCTTCGTGTTTGCAGAAATGTGAAAAAGACAGTTTTTATTTTAAAAATTAAGGGTTAATTTTTCTAAATTACAATGTAGGAATTTCGTTTATAATAGTCTGACGTGAAAAGGACAGTCTAAGGGCTTTTAATAAACCGCAACACGTGGAATAAATATAAATGTATGTTTGCTAGGCACATAACATTTAAAGCCATAGAAGACTTGTACTATATTTCATGTATAAAGTCGTTCAAAATGTACCTTTGGGACGTTAAATAGTTTTTGTCAAACCATCGACTGTACCTACGTATGAAAAGTAACAAAAAAGTAGCCATGACTGTTTGTAAGAATCTTACAATTACAAATTAGAAGACAAACAACAAAAACTTACACACACCTAGCGCCATCTATCGAAGATATACCGAACTACAATAAAACTTAAAATCCTGCATCGCGAAACCATAATTTTACCGTAAGGCATATCCTCTCTACAAACAGTTACATATTACTAAAATTAATAACAATAGAGTACCTAAACATCAACTAGAGCATATAAAATGCCCTCTTTATACCACAAACTTTCTATTGTGTAAACAAAGCTATTTATTTCTAAAACTAAATGGTTAGTGATCGGCGTCATAAAATGGCGGCGTAATTTTAAATGGGACTACGATTTTTACCAGCAAATATATAAAAAAAAAACTAAATAAATCACAGCAATAATACACAGTAGGTGTTGAAAGTAGATCTTTCGTTTGATGTACCGCTAGTAACGACTTCTTAAACCTTTCATTTCAATTTTCACTTCGGTTTTAAAAAAGATAATAAATATGAAAAAATAAAAAAATATATAAAAAGCACTTTTTTTTATATTTACCCCCTTATTTCTACCGTCCATGGGTGTTGTAGTAGAAATAGTTTTTTTTTGTCACGGCTCAATTTTTTTTCTTGTTTTGTTCAAGATTCCAGACGCACATTTTTGAACTCGGATAGTGAAAAAAAACCATTGAGCTTTTTGATTATTTTTTTCTAAAAAGATGTGATGTTTCGAACTTAAAACGACCAGAACGAGTTAGTGATTTTAATCTTCCTTACTTCACCTTTACTCTATTTATATCAATTGTGATAAGGTCTTACTATATATACCCACACTGTAAAAGACACAATATAAAATTTTTGGTCAAAAGCCGTTACAAAAAAAAGTTAAAGATAACCAAAAAAAAGTCATAAGTAAATAAAAATAAGAAACAACACCTACAGTCTTTTAAATATGGAACCCTAAAAATACTTAGGAACCCCATTCAGGCTTGAGGTGTGGAACCCTAAAACGCTTTTGATCCAAAAACAATGTGTCTTTTAAGTTAGTTATTTTTTATACCCCCCGATATTGTTTATAATTATTTCGCATAAATATAGCATTAGATGAGAAGATTTAGAAATAATTTAGATAATAAGTAAACTTAGATAAATGCTTGTTACGTTTCAAAACTTAAAGAAATAAGTTTCCTATCTTTTTGTTAATCTATTGATGTTATTTGTGTAATCTGTGGAAATGATTTTATGTTTGACGTAAATCAAAAATGGCGGCGAGAATATTAATTAAATCAACAAACATGAAGTTTACAGGTAGTCAACAATATTACTATGGATATGACAGCGTAAAAAATAAATTGGGTACATGACAAAACATAACAAAACGCGATGGAAAGTTTTTTTTGTATGTTCCTGCCAAAATGACTCTACTCTGTCCGATGGAAAGTGGTGGTCACCATGCTCATTACGAATGCAGACAATGTAGCATGGTGACCCACACCATGGCGGCCTACTAAAGCTTCTGCATCATTGGGCCTCCGGTCTCGCACTCACCAACGAAACACGACAGCACGAATTTTTTGTGTGAGGATAGTACCATCCTTGTCGAGCCGGCCCGTTCGTGCTTAAATCAGCGTGTCTCTACAACCTTGTAAATCATAGATCATGGCTAAATGGAAACTGAGTAGGTCAGTCTATGAATGAGAGTCCTTTCATAACATATTGTGACCCCTCCGTGCCTCGGAGAGCACGTGAAGCCGTTAGGCCCAGTTGCCCTATGAGATCTGTGTCAATTGTTACATGTAGCTGGAACTGTAAAAGTCAGACACCAATCTATCTACAGAACTTCGCTATCGCGAATTACTTGTGTAGTGGAGATCTGATGCCAGTGGCTCCACCTAACAAATCGAAGTTCAGCTGTATCGTAGTAGACTTAAAGACGACACCAACTTGGTTTTGGAATAGGCTCGGAGCTTGATAAACAGAAAGGCTGGTTATCAAATTATTGTTGATTCGAACTTTACTGAGACCACTACCGATAGTGTGCACTTACTCCTAACATTAGCTGAATTAAATAACTAAAATATATTTTCGTTTTTACAATTTAAACAGTTTTTAATGAATGAATGTCATACTATGTTTTACGGAATGTCAAATAATCCTCGCGGAAGTAAAGCTTTTTATCATCAGCTACTTATAAATATACATCACCTGCCTTTAATAGTCCACAGCTGAACATAATCCTATCCTTAAAAATGAAGTTTTGGCTTTTTAAACCACGTGTCTTATCCATATTTTTGTGTTCCGTTAAAGTGTTAATCTCAGGAAATACTGGATCGAATAAAAAAAAATGTTTGAATATTTCAGTTATCGAGAAAAGCTATAGGCTATATATCATCACGTTATCAGCAATAGGAGCACAGAATTCATGAAAAATGTTGCAATAAGAGGAAAAAATTCAGTTTTGTCATAAACCTTAATATCATACACACAATTTATTACCAAGCCCTTTGGTTTTCGTTTCCTTTATTGCGTCTACAAATGTCAAAGTTAGAAAGCTCAATGTGACAGATGTCAAATTTGACAGCTGTCAGTGTGAGAGATATGTCAGAAAGTCATTTCCACAGAGTGTAAAAGAGATCTGTTGGTTTTTTCGTTGTGTATGTAAAATACCGAGTTGAGATATTATAAAATTAATAATAAGAGGAATATACTGTGTACCTATCTGTAGAGTAACATGACCTACATATGACTTAGACTAACTATTATATGATGCGGGATATATTAAATAACAATAACAAATGTGTGTTTTATTTATACTCCTAAACTACACCTATTATCACCATCAGCCTATAACAGTCTACTGCTTGATATAGGCATCTCTTTGGAAAGAAATTTTTGGAATGCTATTTATACTAAGCTGGTCAGATGGGTTGGTATAAGGTTCGTGTCAAGTGTTTCTTCTATTTGCAGTTCTGTTGTCCTGGTAGTTTGCCCCGGTAATCGGCTCTTACGACACCCACGGGATGAAAAGGGGTGCTGACACTCCGTATTCTTCTTAATCCGCCACCACATCCTAATTATACACATGCTCATTCATGCCTTTTATCCCTGGAGTATCGTATTTTAACTGAAGCCTTCGTTCATTGTTTTCTACCTTACTGTTTAGCCATGGTACTTAATTTTTAAAGAACCAAGCGCAAAAGCTCGTTTGCCTGTCTATTACATAAAAAAAAAAGGAAAAAAAAGAAATATGAACCTTAGAAAAAGCAGGGATCAAATTTTTCACAGCTTTCTAAACATTTTAAATGAAGAATTTCCCAACGATAAGCTAACAACAGCTTTTATTAGTGCACTGCTAGACATGATACATAGAGTATGGTTTTACAAAACTTAATTCCAAGTAGAAAATGTTTTCATCACGGAGCAAAGTTTTCAACTTTTCATACGTGCTTTTCGTACGGATGACGAGCAGATTCCCTAGCGGCAAGTCGCAGAACTAACGTATGACAGATAAAAACACGTATACACGTTAACATTCCACTTTTAAAATACTGTTTACCCTCACGAAGTGGTCCTAAAGTATTTTCTTTACTACTCCGTAGACGTCTATCAAAGAAATCATTGTAGAAAGAATTTAAATGGTGACGAGCAGATTCCCTAGCAGCGAGTCGCAGAACTAACGTATGACAGATAAAAATACGTATACACGTTAACATTCCACTTTTAAAATACTGTTCACCCTCACGAAGTGGTTATAGTATTTTTTACTACTCCGTAGACGTCTATTAATGAAATAATAACAATGCACTCGCTCTGTATATTAAACTGTCAGGTAGAAGTATCTGTCATACGTTAGTTCCGTAAACGGCCACTAGGGAAATCTTCTCGTTACCAATAACCTCGATCATGATTAATTGAGAACTAACGCCATCTATGTTTAAATATCTAAAATAGCGGTGCTTTAGACCACAATAAACTTTATTGTACATTAGTTAGGTATATCGCACGTATAAGAGTGCTTACTCCTAATTACTAGCCATAATTATACAAATGACGGCATTCTAGCTATAAAACAATTTGTTACGGACAATCTGTGGATGGACGAATCGACTGTAGATATTAGATAGAAAATTCCATGGGTAGTTTTAAATTTATTTATCTAATCAATCAATTACTTATTCTAAACTATAAGAATCTCCAAGACACTATTGAGGAACGGGTATAATATGTCTCCAACATCCAATAATAACTATGTGGTTTTAAAGAATTTTCACTAGATGGCGCTCTACTATATTTTCCTGGACTTAATTTTCTCGGCGATCTTTGAAATCGACGAATATGAAGAGTAGAGGAGGGAAGAGGTTTGAAATCGGTTATCCTCAATCACTCGGTGAAGAGATTTATTCAACGACGGTTTTCTGTGACGTTTAGGAACCGTCGCGGTACTACTCCGTAGTCCGGTCCAGTCGTTCATTGGTACGTTATAATATACGAAGAAATGGCTCTACCACTTTCCACTATTTTTTTTTAACCTCCGACGCAAAAAGAGGGGTGTTATAAGTTTGACGTGTCTGTCTGTCTGTGGCACCGTAGCTCGGGAACGGATGAAGCGATTTCAATTTAGTTTTTTTTTGTATGAAAGGTGTTACGTGCGAGTGTTCTTAGACATGTTTCATGAAAATCGGTTGAGTCGTTTAAAAGTTATGGGGTGAAAGTGGGGAAGAAAGTTTATTACGTCGGGGTTTTTTATTTTTATTTTGAGAGTTTATAGATTATTGTAATTATGTATTAATTATAATGTACCTTTAGAGCCCCCGCACACTGCAGACTTTCGATCGACCGATAGTTTGGTTGGTTTCGGTATCGGCCGACAGATAAGCCAAAAGTCAACCCGATCAAACTATTGGAGATATATGGATAAGACAACCAATGTATCTACCGATTTGCAACTATTCTTGTCGCTTAAACTATAGACATGATTTTTTTGGTTTTAAGAAAGATATTTCATTTTTCAAGTCTGTTATCTGTGGAAGTGATTTTGTGTAAAGAGACGGAAGAGGGACAGGTAACAGGAAGTCAGGAAATTATCTACCTATGGATATACAGAGTTAAGTTGACTGTATCTACTTAAAAGGTTCTGCAATTATTGAACTAAAATTTTGAGACGATATAAATATATCATTGATCAGTTTTTGTTTATTTTTGGGTCAGTTTTGTACTTCAACACTTCTTCACAGTGCGGCAAGGTAGTGTAAAATAAAATACATCAAATAAATAAAACTCTATATTAATATAATATAATAATAATTGTGTGTATCGGTATATTAAAATCCTTGCACACTCCCGTTGTATTTCTGTCTCCTGTCTTCTCATTCTGCTACTTCTGCCTATGGCTTCAGACGTTTGTAGTTGGCGAGGTGGCTGTTGAGATGCTGTGCCAATTGGTCCGCTCGAGCGAAGGACGCCTGGAGTTACACGAGAAAGAATTAGATACATGATATTTAAACTCTAAAACAATATGGTTCGTTCGAAAAAAGTGTCACATAGCGATGTGATCCACACTTAAAAATCGTTCGTTCGTTCGAAAACTTAGAACCTGGTTTATTAGCTTCCATGAAGCTTTCGAACGAAACGATTTCTAATAATCTGATTGGTCAGAGGGCGTGGCTTAATGGATTCGAAAATGTTAATATAACTTAAAATGTTTTTATATAGCTAAAAAGCTATAAAATACAATCACATCGCATCAGCACTGAGCGGGGAATAGAAGCCACCAGTCGCGGGGCAGTAACGTTTAGACCTACTCATTATCCCCGTCAGTGGGGCTAAGTTTAATTTAATTATACTTAACCTTACAAATACAGACTAGTAGATTGACAAATATACCCGTTGTGGCACTTATTAGTAAATAAATTCATCATTAATAATAATATTTGATGATTAACTTCAATGATAACAGGAACCTGTTATCATTGAAGTTCGTATAAAGTGGTCCGAGAATAGATCCTTGCGGTACACCTCACTATTTTTTAGGTAGGATTTTTTTTAGGTGGTACTATTAAAAAAAAATATATAAAAAATATATATTTAAAAAATATATTTTATTTACTAAAATCTTTTTTCTATTATTTTAAATAATAAAATCATAACTCAATTAATAAAAACATATTTAAATCGAATTACGTGTTTCAAATTCTTTGTGACCAAGGCATGATTGATTTAATCGAAGGCATTACACAAGTTCATAGAAACAAAATCAATTGTTCTAAAGGTTTATGTTTTGGTGCAATGGTTTGGGATTAATCCCGCCCACACGCACATCACTGTAACTCCTGTATACCAGGATCAACAGCAGTGATCCAGGAACACACCGGTTATTGACATTAAAATGCGCCATTCCTTTCTATTCTGGACCAGTTCTGGCAAATTGGGCACTTTCATATTTTTCATGTTTTTGGCAACCTTATCTTTCTACATGTGTCTGGGATAAGTAAGGTTTAGAGTGTTTGGGTGGTGGGGCGGGATAGGTAAGGTTTAGTGTGTTTGTGTGGTGGGGACAGATAGGTAAGGTTCAGAGTGTTTGGGTGGTGGGGACAGATAGATAAGGTTTAGAGTGATTGACTGGTAAGGAGGGATAGGTAAGGTTTATAGTGTGTGGGTAGTGGGGATGGATACGTAAGGTTTAGAGGGTGTGGGTAGTTGGGAGGGGTGTGTAATGGTTAGAGTATGTGGGTAGTTGGTAGGGGTGTGTGGTGTGTGGTGCACGTACCTTGCAGACGACGCAGCGGTAGAGCTGCTTGGCGTGGTTGTGCATGTGGCGAGTGAGCGAGTGCGCGTGGCCGAAGCGCTTGCCGCACTGCGCGCAGGCGTAGGGCAGGCGCGGGGCGCCGAGGGCGGGCGCGGCGCCGTGCGCGCAGGCCACGTGGCGCCGCAGCTGCTCCCAGCGCGGGAACACCGCGCCGCACGTGCGACACCGACCTACACACACGCAACCAGTTCAGTACAAACTTGGGCTCTTAACCGTAGAGTTATTTTAGATAGAGTAGGCAAAACATACGGCTGCCTGTAAGCGGAAATATCCAACGGTTAAAAAGAGAGAGAAGATTGCGGTACCCCATCTGTCCTTCTCCACTGACGCATGCGCAGTAAAGGACTACTTGTTATGATATGAAAACCTCGAATAATAAAATCAAATCAACTTAAATACGTTTCATACTGAACTACACACATCAAAAGTGTCTAGGGATCAAGCATTTTTATGCGGATTTCTTGAGATTGAGATGTGGCTTTGGCCCTGGCCTGCTCAATCGCCAGACTTGAACCCGATTGAGCATGCATGGGATATGCTACAGAGAAGAGCTCTGCCGAATATGGAGGGTATCCAGTCGCAAGAAGACCTTTTTTTGTTGTTGCAACGAACATGGGCGGCCATTCCACAGCGTGATTTGGATGAACTCATTTTGAGTATGCCAAACCGATTCTTGTGTTGTTAGTGTTCGCGGTAGAAACACGGATTATTAATTGTTTAAGTTACCTAATAAAATTTTAAAGAAAACTGTTATTTCAGTCTTTTTTTCGAACTTTAATGTTAGTGGTTCAAATGTCAAAAATCCCTTTATTAGGAAAATGGCAAATTTCTTTATTAATGCAAAGGTGACTTGGTTTATCGTTACTGTGTGTGGGGTCGCGATGATGCAATACATTGAAATAATAAAATGCATGATCAGCTAATGTAGCACATCGCACCTCGGGCTCGACAGGGCTCCGCTGGAGTCTTCAGTCAGTCCGCACCTTCGCAATGTAACACACGTTAGTTTCAGTCAACCTCAGTCACCATATGCTAAATTGGTGACCCCGCCCGAGAAGAATATGCAACCTTGGAGTGGAGAATGAAGCACTCGGTTCGCAGCACCGATACGAGTCGGTCTGCATGCATCGTCGATAAGGTACGTAACGTACATCAGGATCTGTCGGTCCGGCATCCGCGGCACCGATACGATATGGGCGTTTTGTTAAGAAAAATGTAACCTTCAGATCACGTCGGGGGGTATAGACCTACTTATAGAGGCGACCACCGACGTGTATCATATGTAATTGGAATCAAGAGAGATTGCGGACTGCTCCCCATTGTTTAGAAATGGGTAATTAGTATTTATATATGCATTTTTGGATATAACGTTTAAAAAATGACACCAGTACTTCCGACAGAATAGTATCACAAGATCAGAGAGATATCAAGACAAGTACGTCATCAGTACAAAGAGGGCTGCAGAAATATTAAAACGCCTTACTGGTGAGTGTATTATGTGAAAGTATAGTGAGTGAATATAAATTATGTGCCGTGAATAATAGAGAAATTAAAATGTGCAGATTAAGGACATTAGAATTTAACTTAGGGTTGAGCAAGGTCATTTAAGTATACCATTAATCACGTGACGTCAAGGTAATTATGGGCGCAGATTCGAAGAACTCGTCAATTATTCTATTTTAGCGAATTTACTAGCGAATTAAGTATATTGGCAGTTTGAGGTGTTATCTCGCTAATAGGAAAGGTCACAATCACTCTAAGTTAACACAAGGAACATAATATGAATTGTAAGCACATCGACATCGGTAACAAAGTAGTATAGTATATGCATTGTGAAGTTTCTACTAAGTACGCTAGACCCTATGTACCTGACAATTCAGGGAATTAGTTTGTCATAGCATTCATGAAATACTTACAATTGTGATAACGTTATTATTAAATGGATTTTTGCTACATGTCGGATTAAAATCAAAGTGTGGTTTAGGAAAGAAATGGTTAATTTTGTCAATCAAGCTCAAGGCCAAGTGTAAAATTGAAAAATGTAATCGATTATTATTATGTTGTGTAATATGTAAACATTTTTATCATGTATTTTATCAGAATATGTATTTTTTGAACTTATTCTATGTTATGTAAACTATAGTGAAACAGCGTATAATATTTTAAATGAAAACTGTAATTAATGTTAAAGTGTAAATGAAACCATAATGTAACTTTGTATTCAAATCATAATTTAATTGAGTAATTTTTATATAAACATTGTAATACCTGCGACATGCATAAGAGCATCAGGTTACGCGCGTGGGCAAGCGCTTATTCTACGAATCATTATTGTTGTGACCAAGGCTTAATCAGTGTCAGCGCTTTCATGTGTGCCTTGCGCGCACTAAGTAAGTTTAAAATTTTATTGTAATGATATATGATATTGTAACTGTTTGATAGAATATTTTTTTTTTGTAAGAGAGGGATGACTGTGGGGTCGCGATGATGCAATACATTGAAATAATAAAATGCATGATCAGCTAATGTAGCACATCGCACCTCGGGCTCGACAGGGCTCCGCTGGAGTCTTCAGTCAGTCCGCACCTTCGATATGTAACACACGTTTGGTTGGACTAGTCAGTCCGCACCTCCGATAGCTAACACACGTTAGTGTCAGGCAATCTCAGTCACTCAGCTCAAGTAATTAATGTATCCACTCCGCTCAACTAATTAATGTACAGATGAACGCGAAATATATTCGGTTTACATAAAGAACCTTTTATTTACAACTACAACAACTACAACATTACTATATTAGCTATATATGCTAAACTGTGACAAACGAAAACACTTTATTTGATGAATCCTTAAAGAAAATTTTAATTAATATCAATCAGGAGAAAAGTTATTGCAAAAATATATGTTGATCCCTAGACACATATGTTGATCCCTAGACACTTTTGATGTGTGTAATTAAAATGTCGTAGCTTTATTTCAAGTAGGTCTTTTCATGCACTATCAAAACGTTACATTCATTCCTATGGAGAAAAACGGCAAGAAATTCCATAAGATCCTGCGCCTGATGACTCCCATGGCGTATCAGATAACCTTCCCAGCAAATTATTCGACTCAAGAAGCACTTATTTTTGCGCACACACTTGTAAACTATAGGGCTACAAACGCACAGGCAGGCGGCTTGCTTAAGGCCTAGAGCCTAGCGAGTCACAATTGGGTGGAATCTTGCAACTCAATTTTGAAGCAGATTTCTTCAACTTTTTTTGCTGAAATTTTGCAAGCATAATATGTATACAGCGTGACAATACAATATTATAATGATATGGAACTAATCTGATGCTGGAGCTGGAAGGTGGTCATAGGAACTCTATAAAGAAACGTCGCAACACTATCGAGTTTAGACTCGTTTGATTCGTCTTGACGAGTACTTTATGTTTTCATAGTATCCAGGGTCTTATGATGGAGCCGGAAGGTGGTCTTTATACAATTTATAGAATACAAAGGCTTGTCGCTAGTTTTACCTGTGTGTAAGGTAGTAATTGAAATAACTTGATTTAACTTTGTTTAAAATTTTCTAAGTAAAAGTTGTATGTAACTAAGTTGTTGATCGATCATTGGGCTGATCAGGAGATGGCAACGATTATAGGTAGTAAGGTAATTTTATGTAATTACCTCGATTTGTATCATAAATATTCAGTTACTGATAATTAATTATAAATTGATTATGACTTGTCATGCCCTGATCATGAAGAAGCGAAGACGAACATAGCATTTATTGCTTGCCAACAAAATGAAGATTCTACTATTACTATCAGAACTTCTGATACTGATATTGTGGTAATTTTCTAAAAAGCACGTCTGGATTTGGGATCAATTTTTGTTTAATTGTCAGATTAAGCGAACCCCTCCATATAATCGTCAGATTATGAGACAGCACGTCTAGGACATAAAGATGAACCATATATATCTTAATCTGACGCGCTTGAGTATGTCAATATGACGATTTTTTTTTGCACATTATTATAACAGCCGTGAGTTTGCGTCACATCCAAATCGTCAGATTATTGAATGAGAGATTTATTTTAGGTTCACATAACATCCCCTTTGAAAATCTGACGCGCTCGATATTTTTTTTTTTTTTTTGTCATTTTCGAACCTTACGTACGACCGGCCACCATGCAAATGATCAGATTAACATACGTACATTATTAAAAATACGTAGGACATGGATGCTATCAATATCTGACGCGCTCGAGTATGTCCACGCATCAGTTTTTTTTACATTTTTAAACATCTATAGCTGCTCACCCCACCGATGAAAAGGTATACACTAATAACATTATTTTCTTTTTATCATCTAAGCTTTGCAACCCAATAGGTCTCTGTGACGCTCGAGTAAATCCCCATTTAGCATCGTGGGCTCCCCAACTACAAGGCGGTAAGCAAGCCGCCTGCCGGTGCGTTCGTAGCCTAATTGTATCTCATACGAAGTTGACAAATTTCCTTTGAAGCTGACCGCCGTGGCCAAAATCGGCTAAAAGTCACCCTCCCTATTCTTCAATCTGTCATAACTGTTAAATGGTACTTCTTAGATTAGATGGACTATAGTTAATGACATGATTTTCTCCTAGCCGGCGTTATTTCGGTCACAACGACTAGTCGCCAGCCATCTGCGCAAGAGATATTATAGTGCACAAGTGTGTGCGCAAACACAGGTGCACTCTCTGTTCCCTCACTTTCAAAATCCGATGGGACGGTTATCCGACTCCGACCGAATCCGGCTTTGCGATTACGAACTTTAACAAAGCAATCAATTTCAAACAATATTGTACAGCAGCATTTTTGGATATTACAGAGGCATTTGACCACGTATGCCATGATGGACTCTTGTTTAAGATGAAAAAAACTGTTCCCATGTCTCTCTCTCTCTCTCTAATCACTCAGATAATTTAAGAACCAAACACTTTCTTAAAAATAAGAGAACATGGTGAAGAAGTTACATCTTTATATTCTACTAGCGACACGGCCCGGCTTTGCACGGAAATCTTTGAATTCTCGAATTTTCTCTACCATAATATGCATGTGTTCACATAATATGAATCTTCCTCATGATTCACTCTATTGCTGACAACTGCATTAAAATTCTTTGAGAAGTTTAAAAGATCTAAGCGAACAGACGCGGAAGCGACTTCATTTCATAGTATGTAATCAAGATACCTTCAGGCGTACCACAGGGCAGTGTATTGGGTCCTACTACTTGAGGAAGGGCATAGGCTATATATATAATTATGCTAAAGCTAGATTGACTTACCGGCTCTCTCATCAGGCGTGTGTGTGGTGTCATGGGCGGCCAGCTCGGCGTCGTCTTCGAAGCACTTGCGACACACCTCGCACCGGACCGTCATTGCACCACGATGGGCCGTAGCCCTACGACAAGGATATCAACGTTATATCTGATGGCAAGTGACCACCAACACCCATTTACCAAGTGTTTGACTGCCTCGGTGTCGCAATCATAGCGTATGCGATTGCTGTGCTTCAGTTCTCGGATTCGATTCCCGGGTCGGACCACATGTTTGTATGATCTGCAAATATTTGTTTCGGAGTTTGGGTGTTTTCTATGTATACACTATGAGAATATATGTATTCTTAGTCCATCTTCCTTCAGTATAAGGACGTTGATGATGAGTAGATACTAACTTGTGTTCCCGTAGTTTCTCTCGTCGGTTGAAGGTCTCGCTACAACAATCGCACTCGTATCTGTCCGAAGAGCGAGCTCTCGATCGAGAAGTTCCCGCGCCACGGTTTTGGTGAATTCGGCGGTGGATTCTGGGGGAAGAAAACATTAATAAATTAGGGTTTTTGAAATAAAAGTTCTTTACGCACGATTGACTTGGAGCGTTACGAAAAGTGTGATCGGGCGACGCGAACGGGACTTGAGAGGGAGATATAAGTTAGTGAAGATGGAGAGTGGTGTATATATATATATATAGCATAGTAGGAGAGTCACGCTTTGGCATGAATGGGCTGGCTCGAACGGAGTGATACCACTGCCTAACAGAAAACCGGTGTGAAACAGAGCTTACGCTGTGTTTCACCGAGTGAGGATACCGGAGGCTCATACCCCAACCCCTACCCCCATCCCCTCCCCAGAAATATCGGAGTGATATCAGTGATTAACGGAGCGACCTCGGCGACAATTAAGGACTGTTATTCGGACTCATACTGTGCTTTTACCATTTTTTTTGATAAAGTATTTTTTACTCGTCAGAAGGTTTATTTCTCAAGTCATCGTACCCTAACACGTAACATTATGCTTATCGGCGCGAGTGTTTCAATATCGCTATTTACGATTAGCAGTTACTTCGTAGTTCGCTGTGAGTTCGTTAGATGGCATTTTAGTATGTTTGTGCTGCATGTGAAAGTCGCAAAAAGGTCATATACTGTTGCACTATTCATTAGATTGTCTCATGGTATCCCAGGGTCTACAGCCTCGGTGGCGCAGTGTAGCGTATGCGACTGCTGTGCTTAAGGTCTCGGGTTCGTTTCCCGGATCGGACCAAATGTTTGTATGAAATATTTTTTTCAGAGTGTTTTCTATCTATACTTATAATAAAAATGTAACAGGTCCAATTCTGTACATTAAAGATATTAGATAATTTTTTGAAGGGCTCTCTATAATCGATACTGAAGCCAAAACTACATTTTTTTTTCATTTTTGTCTGTCTGTCTGTATCTTGGCCGCGCATCACGCCGAAATTACTGAACGGATTCAAATGAAACTTGGCATGATTTGAGTTCATACTACGAGGTAGGACACAATACTTTTTATCCCGATATTCAGCACGGTTTCCTGGAGAGAGGGGATGAAAGTCAAAATATGTACTTAATTGTAATTCAATAACACATAGTCCGATTTTATTCATTCTTTTAATGCTAGAAAGAAAAAAAAATAACGGGAAGTCTTTTTTTTGTCCGGGACTGTACACTGCCTGTGGTAAGCTGAGACAGATATGTAAATATGGCGGTACTAAGTTCGCCGGGTCAGCTAGTGTATAATATGTATGTGTCGTGGAAAACAATAACGTTTGGTATTAAGTTACTCAATTGATTACCATAGTACTAGGTAGGGGTAAACACCGTGACGTCACTTGATATTGTAACGGCGACACGTGGACAGAGTCGTATTAAAAGGTGGGGGATTGAAACGGCACATTACCGTCGGAGAGCTACGCTTCGGCATGAATGGGCCGGCTCGACCGGAGTGATACCACGGGCTCACAGAAAACCGGTGTGAAATAGTGCTTGCGCTGTGTTTCACCGAGTGAGTGAGGATACCGGAGGCCCATACCCCAAGCCCCCTATCCCCCCCCCCCCCATCCCCCAAAGGCCGGTAACGCACTTGTGACGCCTCAGTGTTGCGGGTGTCCATGGGCGGCGGTAATCACTTACCATCAGGCGATACGTCTGCTCGTTTGCCGGCCTATTTCTTAAAAAAAATAATAATAATAATAATATCATTCGGAACGCCAACCCGGTCACTGGTCCAAATTGAAACTGTCGGTTTACCTTGCTCACTTTAAAAATAGTGTTATCAGAGAATAAAGTGAGATTATACAAAATATACCTACATTAGCCGCTTAAACATGGACCCGGTACCATCTACTCAGGACAGAGATAATACTATCGCTCAGCCATCGCACACGCCAACATATGTATTTACAAAAAAAAAGTATATACGTATTTATGTCAGTTGTCAAGTACCCATAACACAAGCTCTGCTTACTTTGGGACTAGATGGCGTTGTATGTTAGACATCCGAAAAAAAAATGTGTTGTTGACTATTCAGTAGATTCTCTCATGATATCCCAGGGTTGAAGTATTGCATTTTCATGAACCGGCCTTGGCTGAACCGCTTGGTTTGGCAGCTAGTTTCATTTGACAATTCTGACAGGAAATGGAATGCATGGAAATTAGAATTGTAACTAGCTTTTGACAAAAGGTGTTCGGTTCCTTACTTGAGCGTAACCCTCGTAGAATACCACTTGCTGCAAATGTGACACTGAAAACTCTTGTCTGCGGATTCATTCTCAGATTCACTGATCTCATCATGAGAGTTGGGAGCTCCAGGTTCAGCTAGACGCTCAGGGTCCGAATCCGAATCTGATGCTGCACCGGAATATGACCAGGCGCCGAAAGATCTGAAAAGAAGAAAGGTTATGATTACCAGAGGAATTATTCTCTCCTAAGCTGGCATCTTTGATTCAATGATAGCTTTGATAGTAAACTGCTGGAGTTAGGTCTCTCTTTAGAAACGAGGTTTTGTCCTACTTACAGCACGCTGTCCAGACGGGTTATGGTTTGTGTCAAGTGTTCCTTCTCTTCGCAGTGCTGTTGTCCTGGTAGTTACCTCCCTTAAGGCCGGTTTTCACTTTGAATAGTGCGAGTGCAGGTGATGAGTGAATGCGGGTGTGTAGTGCAGGTGTGAAGTGCGAGTAGTGTCCAATTTTTTTTTTATGTATGGCCCGCCAAAATGACTCTACTCTGCCTGATGGAAAGCAAAAGCAGAATCCAAGAGTGGCGGTCACCATACTCACTGCGAATGCAGTATGGCGACCCACACCATGGCGGCCTAGTGATGCTGCTGCATCTTTTAGTCTAGTCAACAAGTATGGAACTTGTTGACTAGACTATTTTTGTGTAGTGGCTCTGTTTAGTGAATTAATTTGTTAGCCGTCGATGACTGTCGATCATCAAGTATGTGTGAGTGAGGGGTAAGGGAGGGCGCGCGGGACGTGGCTACTCGGTGTCCACTCGCAAAAAAATAGAAAACGCTTCTATCACATTACTACGCAGCCAACTCATCACTTGCACTAATCAGTCGCTGTCCACACGTATTTTCTACTAATCATTGATCACCTGCACTCGCACTAATCAAAGTGAATACTGGCCTTTAGTCGACTAGTACGATACCCACGGGATGAATAGGGGTGGCGACAATATTATCTCTGGATATCTATCTACATTATACTGTGCCTATTATAGTATTAGATTTTTCTCAGACATGCATAGAAATATTGTCATTTTTTTCGAAAAAAGAACACGCGAAGTATCTAATTTACGGAGAGCGAAAAATAAATCCATTGCAGGAGCGTTTTTTGAATTTGGAACATTACAACGCTCCAGCAATGTTGTATGAAACGGCTTTGCTTAGTACAAATTGCGTTCACGTGGCTGTATGCGTAAATGCGTTTGCCTTTCGGCACAGATGACCGCATCAAAATTGAGCACGCGGTTAAAAAGGAACTTTGCACTCTTGTATAACAAGTTATTGGAAGTAGCTGTTTTTGTTAAAACAAATATGAACTTGTTTTCCACGATGTCAGAGACTAGCAAACGCTCAGCACAGTTAAGAAGTAAATATAAAAATGTACTTAACCATGGAGGATATAAAACGGCTTTATTAACAAAAAGCATCATGTGTATGGGTCCTATGATTTATAATAAAATACCAGAAATTATTAAAAATCAAAATATATTTAAATTTAAAAAGTGTTTGACTATGTTATTACTTGACAAATGTTATTATTCCGTTATATGTTATCTTAATGACAAATTGTAACTTATTTAACTATTTAACGCTCTGACATATCAAATTTAATAATGGTATTGGACTCGCATTAATTTAATTTTTATATATCAATCACTATGTATGATTTTGAATTCTTTTAATCCAATTGTATATTAGTATTAATTATTTAATGTTGACATGACTAATTTTATATGACATTAATTTTTGCATGCTTATATGGCAGAATGTATTGAAACTAACACAGTACTAAAGACCTTATTTATGTAACTACATGCATTCGAAGCAAATAAATGATTTGATTTGATTTGATTTTAACAAATAATTACTAAGCAGGGCGTGTAAAAGAATCTCATAAGGCTATAGTCTGGGTCACTATACTGCAATGTCCACGTTCACATTGAGTATGGTGACCACAACTCTGTTTGTGATTTCCTTGTGTTGGCAACAAAAATTGACAATAAATGTTGGGAACCGTGTTTCTGTTTTGGCGGTAAACATCAAAAGAATACGCTTGTTGCAAATATTTTGTGGCTCTGTGGAGACGCTTAGCTGGATTTTTTTTCGAATTGTTGGCGACTCGGTGTAGACACAATGGAAACAAAAGTTGACGAAGCAGAAAAAATAATTTGTGATTAATCAAAGAAGTAATAACCTAAACTATCTCTATGGGCATTGATCGGCCTACTATAAAACCGAACAATCAGGGACAGTTGTCAATTTGACGCGCGTAAGTAGTATATCACAGTTAACAATCTATCGATAGTTGGCAATCTCGCTAGGTAGATTATAATCTAACGGTTTTTATAATCTTACGGTGACATTTAAATAAGTAATAAATCAAATACATCACCAAGGTTACGGGGAAGATATAAAGAACACACAAACTTTCACTTTTATACTATACTAGCTGACCCACGCAACTTCGTTTACGTCTCCTATTCCCCGTTGCGTAATAATTCTCCCCCGTTTTCGCAACATTCTTCATTGGTGCTCCACTCCTATTGGTCTAAGCGTGATGATATATAGCCTTCCTCGATAAATGGACTATCTAACACTGAAACATTTTTTTTTCAAATCGGACCAGTAGTTGAACGCGCTAATCTCAGGAATTAGCGCGTTCAAACAAACAAACTCTTCAGCTTCATATATTAGTATAGAATATATTAGTATAGATGTTATGTACGATGTTTCTTACTAGTAATATTTTTGCGATACATGCATCAAAATGATTTACAAAATTGACTTTAAAAAAAAAAAAACCGACTTCCAAAAACATCCAACGAAAACTCTCTGTCAAAAAACACTTAAAAGTGTAAGGTTAATAAGCCAAGATCTTTATAAAATACTGTCTAGAATTAATGTTTAGAACCAGATTTAACATTATGATATTTACTAATTCTAATTCAGTAGCATTAAAATTAGTAAATATTAAAACACTAGCTATTAAAAACATTATAGCTAAATATTTAGTCGACTACTCAATTAAATCGAATCAGTGTCAATTATTCTGATGACAACATTTGGCATAACGTTTATCGATGTTTGAAACAAGGTGAAAGTGACGCATTCTTATTTCGACGGTAGTACAATATAGTTGTGGAAGAATAAATCTGTTATCATCTTATTAATCATCATTTAATTTAAGAGATAAAGACTGGATCCTTTTATCTCAGAAGTGGTATAAGTTAACTACGCCTACAGTTTTGAAGAAATACAAGCATAATATTGTCTTGTACGGAAGTTGCTGGTTATTATCTAAACATAAAATGGATAAAACTAGCGTTCATTCAAAAGGCAATGAGCGGAAACGCCATCGTGGCCGGAGTAGAGAAACAAGAACAAGCACTACACATAATAAGCGGACGCAGCGAAGGCGGCGATCAAGCTTTCGTGAAGATTCGTTGGAACCTCTTCGTAGTCGGAGTCACATTTCCCGTGAGCAGCCTAAGAGACGACGTCGCCCACCGAGCCGGAGTAGCAGCCGAAGTAGCAGCTACGAGCAGCGGCGGCGACATCGTTCCAGCCGTGGTGTGGATGAGAGACGTAGCAGGCGAGACCGCAGGAGTCGAGACCGTAGCAGAAGCTCAGGATCCAGGTCAGAGCGTCAAACACCTCCACTACCTGGTCACGTGAGTACCCCCAATGTTTTTAATAGTGACACGCAAACATTTTTTGCTACTTTAGTGGAAGCTTTAACTAATAGTCGTCCTCAGAGTAACAAATTTCCTATACTAGGCAACGTTATTCCAGATTTTGATCCTATGGCTAAGAGTCAGACTATAGCTATGTGGATCAATAAAGTTGAGGAATGTGCGAAGCTCTATGGTTGGGGCGACGACCAGATAATACATTACGCTCTGCCTAAGCTGTCAGGGATTGCAAAATCCTGGTACCAGGCCCTTCCATCTATGTCGTATTCTTGGTCCGAGTGGAAGATCAAACTGGAGCAATCATTTCCAAGTAGTGAAGACTATGCCGAATTGCTCACGGAGATGTTATCAAAACGTGTAAAATTTAACGACTCTTTAGAGCATTATTATTATGAAAAAATTAATCTATTAAATCGCTGTGAAATACATAGTAAACGTGCCGTAGATTGTCTACTTTATGGTATTGAGGATCGGTCATTAAGATTAGGCGCAAAGGCAGCTAAATGTCAGGAGCCTGAACAGGTCCTCAGATACTTCCAATCAATCAAACAACAGCCTCGTGAGCCAGATAGATCGAAGTTCAACTATGATAAGCGTATTAACGTTACCTCCTCATTATCCAGTAATAATGCTAGGCAGACGGCTGGCAGTGAAACTAAGACTTTGAAGTTACATAGTAATGCGTCAGTTGTATGCTTTAACTGCAATGAACCTGGACATTACAGTTCTAAATGCACTAAAAAGATATTGAAATGTAATGTATGTTCTAAATTAGGTCATTTGTCAATTAACTGTCCCAGATTACCCTCTGACCCGGCTAATAAAATTGATGAATCGAAAGAGAAGGTCGTGATGTGCATTGAAACAAATAATTTTAATGAAAATAAATATTTAATGAATTTGAAACTGAACGGTGAGGTTATTCGAGGTTACGTGGATTTGGGTAGTCAATGCACGCTGATTCGTCACAGTGAGGCTGTTGCAAGAAGAATCACGTGGACTGATAGCAACTTACCGACCATGAGGGGTATAGGTGAGAATATCGTAGTACCATTAGGAGTAGCAAACGTCATTATTGAAATTCAAGGTATCGTGGAGGAGGTAAAAGCGTACATTGTTAATGATAGTGTCATTAAATATTCAGTTCTAATTGGACACAGTTTCACAGAGAAACCAGGTATAGTTTTTTTTATGGGACTAATCCCGCCCACACGCCCACCACTGTAACTCCTGTACACCAGGATCAACAGCGGTGACCCACGAAAACACCGAGTTATGACACTCGGGAAGTCCCAGGAAAAATTTAACTGTCTTGGAACCCGCAACGAAATTAATCAGAAGAAAACTGGAGGAGTTGGAAATATAATAAGTCCACTTCCCTCCTTAGCAAAGCGGGAGACAAAATGGAGTCAAAATAGGCAGACGCCTTTTTCAAACCGGGAAGCACCACGGATAAAAATATTATGGGTCCTAAGTGAGCTATATTTGATTTCTATAGTATGTATGGCAGAATCGCTTAAACGCACGGAAATTCACCGCAGTTGACACAAGATCCCCATAATATACTACCCCAGACGTCATTTGTAAGCTATTTAGCATCATGTTACGTTCATTGTACCAAAGACTACATTCCCAGAGGATATGATGAGCCGACTGTTCACAGCTAGAATCAGGTGTTGAGCATTGACACAATGGTGAATCGACTAATTTAAATGAGTATAGTTTGCTCTTAAAGTTACCGTGGCCTGTAAGAAATTGAGCGACACAGTGATCTACCTCGAGCCATGTCCTTGACAACCTTTCGCGAACAGATGGAAAGAACTGGTAAAGGTGGCGCCCCTTAGATGATTCGTCCCATCGTTTCTGCCATTCATCCAAGAGGTCGTTATAGACATTGGTTTTTTGTTGAAACAATCTTATGATTTTACCGCGGTCTCGTATGCCCAAAAAATCGCATTCCATGTTTTGTAGTGTGGAATAGTACATGGCTGCACGTCTTTGCACCTCGAGATCGACCGGAAGAACACCTGCCAACACCGGTAAAGCCTCAGTGCTAACCGTCCTATATGCCTTGCACAAGAAAATCAATGCAGGTCGTTGGCCTTGTAACAGTTTGCGACGGACAGCACCTACAGTCGCCCTATCTGCCCATACAGGAGCACCATAGCAAATAGAACCCAAATAAGTAGCTCCATATATGATCTTTAGTGTATTATATGACAGACCCCATGTCGCAGTTGATATCCTCGTCAGTGCAAAGAAACTCTTTTTAGACTTTTCATTAACTGTTCTAATATGTTCAATAAATGAAAAATTTCTTTCTAAAACCAATCCTAAATAACAAACCGAGGTTTTATTTTTAATAGTAATATTTTCAAATTTAATACAAGGCGGTGATTTGAGGTTACCTTTCAGAAGTAGCTGGAAGGTTTTGTTTGGTGCAAACGTCAACCGATTACGCCCACCCCACCGAGATATTAAGTCCAAACATTCACTGGCCAGCCTCTCAAGCCCCGTTCTAGTATCCGACTCTATCAATAACAAACCGTCGTCCGCGTACGCATTCAGGGTACATCCGGACGGCACAGGCATTGCCAGAAAATCGTCGAAGCCTATGTTCCACAAGTATGGTCCTAGCACTGACCCTTGAGGACACCCCATCGTAAGCGCCTTCGACACAGAATGATGCCCAAGTCTCAATTTAGTAGTACCTTGTAAGAAGTACGAGGAGATAAGGGAATAAATATTTTTAAAGCAACCTCTTAATTTTAATTTTAGCAATAGCATGGGCCACCACGCATTGTCAAAGGCGCCAGATATATCTAAGAAGATGCCTAAAACGTATTGAAAACTTGACTCGGTGACAGTTTTCCTTACAGATATAACCGCATCAGTTGTCGATTTTCCCAACGTAAAGCCGAATTGTCTATCATGAAATTTAACTCCACCCGGTAGAAGTCGTGGTACTACAAGACGCTCTAAAAGCTTTCCCAGCGATGGTAACAGTGTTATGGGTCGATAGGATTTAGGATCGTCCGGCGGCTTATCGCCGCTTTTTGGTATTATTCGAATATTACCGCACCGCCAAACACTAGGAAATACTCCTTCCGCAATGCAACGTTTAAAAACTGTTAAAACCGTATCACCCGAAAGTTTACAAGCTTCTTTTATCATTTTGTTTGATATTTTATCGTCGCCCGAAGCCTTATTTAGTGGCAATGACCTAACAATACTGAGGAATTCGTCTGAAGATGGTAAGTCAGACATTGGAGACAATGGTGGTTCAATAGCCCACTGCCTAATTTGTCGGTGATAATCCGTGTCATCCTCCGGCCGATCGTCAGGCACAAGTGATTCTAAAAGATATTCTGTGGTTTGTTCTACTCCTGTAGTATAACTATTATTAATTTTGATGTTCTGTACGTATGCAAGGTCGATTGATCTATTTGCTTTAAATTCATGATACAAAGGTGACCAGGGACCCTCTCTATCGAGTTTATCAACAAGTTTACGTATTAAATTTCCCTTTGATTTCTCCACAGCAGCTCTATAATGAGACCTGGCAACTCTAAGAGCAATAAGAGCATTATTGTAAATATCTCCTGTTACGTTACGCTTTTTAATGTCATTTAGTTTTTTACGAGCTTTTCGATAGATTCTACGTAATTCGACTAATTTATAATTCCACCAATCACATCTACGAGTGTTAGTGATAGATCCACGGCCGATACAAACATCAGCACAATATGTGAAAGTATCTGATAATATGTTTGCGCTTTCCTCAGCTGATAGACCACTGCGACTGAAGTCTTTGGCATGTACTGCAAAGAGTGAACCAAATAAAGCCCAATTCGCCCCTTTAGTTTTATACCTAAAATTGTAAGGAGTTCTTTGTGGATATTGTGCAACCATTGGTATGAATTCGTACACGATTAAGCGGTGATCACTACAGGATGCGTCCGGTAGGACACGCCATCCAGATATCGAGACGTCGCCGCGCGTAAGCGTCACGTCAATAGAAGACTCACCCATTGGGCTGCAAAAAGTTGGTGGTGCATCAGGGGTATTGTGGATAGTAAGATTCATTTCCGCAATAAAATCTTCAACCGCACAGCGACGAGCCATGTCAGCTGCACGCAATTTGCCATACCATAAAGTAGAAGAAGCATTGACATCAGCGCCAATGATAATTTTGTGTCCTATGAGGGACCGCAAAACGAAACGTAAATGATGTAGATGAGGATCAATAGGATGTGAAAATTGAAAATAACAGCTCACTATGTAAACCCTACAGGTAGAGGATGAGATCTCAGCAACGGCGCAGTGTGACGTCATAAGGTTACGCAAAGATGTTACCGTAAAATTAGAACTTGCAACATATATCCCAGCCCGCGACCGGCCATCTAGTTGTACTACATAATTCCGCAATTGAGCGCTTTGATATTGCTCTTGTATAAGGACAATGTCTAACTTTTGTTCCAAAACTAAGCGATCTAATTCTGACGTGGCTATTTTATCATTATGAAGATTTAACTGGCCTATTGAGATATTATCCATTTTATTAAAAAGGTACTACAGCTACTACTGTATAAGCTATTCAGTAATTAGTATTTAGGATTAGCTGCTCTAATTTAAGTTTATATGTGGAGCAGTCTTGTGATCCACATCGATGGTCACATGGTTTTTTGTACCGGCTGCATTGTGCGCATTTCGGTTTAAAATCTGGTGTGTCCTTATCCGGGCAAGCCCTTGTATCGTGGCTGGCCGCGCAATTAGCACACGTAGGAGTTTTAATAGTGCAAAATTTTTGAACATGACCGAATTGTTGACAGTTTAAGCAACGAACTACTTCTAAGTCGTCTATAAACCTACATGTGGCCCAGTCTATATATAATTTATCTTTTGTGCTAGCCAAGTGTTTCCTAACCTCTGTCTCTAATTCTAAGCCTATCCATTGACGTCCGTTTTCCAGTTTACGATGCCTGACAATTTTGGTCGTTTTTAAAAAATCGCTTTCGCTTAATTTTAATTCGTCCTTGATATTCTGACGATATAAAGCTGTTAGGAAGGTACGATCCTCCATAGAACCGGGCACGTCTTTTACAATTATACGGGGCCTTCGGCCTTTCGGCTTTTCTAAGCGTAAGCCTACAGATTTAATGGCGTTTACTGCTTCTAGTTTTTTAAGCTGCCGTTCATTTGCGACCCGCAACACGACGCCTGCCTTTGCGGTTTTTTTGACGCCTACAATTTGAAAACCTTCGTCGCTAGGTTTAATAGCCTTCATGAGAGCTTCTTTTGTAGCTGACGAAGTTGCATAGTCCGCTGAACGTTCCGTAGTAGGATACGCAATAACACACGGCCTAGATACGCGCGCCTCAGCGGACACCGGACACGGGGCTGATCCAGGTGGTAAGCGAAGCCTAAGCTTGTCCGCGTACGTCAAGCCCGGCTGTTGAACGGCGACACCCCCCACCCGGCGCTCGAGATTCGCTAATTTCGTTTCATTGCTAGCAGATTTAATTGCCAACAATGAGACGATACCGGTAATCCGCTGGGTTACGTCCATAATGGCGGTCCTATTCCCCACATTCATTCGCGACCCCTGATCGTTTACCAATTCGTTAATTTTTGCCAAATATTCGGTTGCCTGAGACACCAACTCAAAATAATCATACTCCCCACAGTTATCACGACCACTAAGAGACGAAACACTCTCGCCCAAGTCCGAAGCCCTAATTCGTTCAGTTCTACTTTCATTTGACGATAAATTTGATGGCGACATTCTACCAAACAATTTATTTCCGGTTGGTGTTCGAAATTCATTTGTACCACCGGGATCCGGCAACTCGCCAACAACCGACATGGCCAAACAAAGACACACCAGACAAAAGAAATATCAATAAAAACAACTTCAAAATCAAAAAACACGAAAAGAAAATTAATACAAACAAAATATTACTCCTACCTACCTTTATGAATAAAATAAATTGACTTACCGATAGCCGTAGTAAAAGAAACTAACACAATATTTGTATTTATAAGGCGTAAAACTTACAGATTATTTGTCAAAAACACTATATACAACCTTATACCGCCCACAAACCGGGTAACAGTCGCAAGGATACACAAAAACAATATTTAAATTATTAAAACGCGACGTCACACGTGAACCGTACAGACCCGCGGAGGGAAGTGATATAGGTATAGTTATAGTTATAACAAAACAACCAGGTATAGTTATAACAAAAACTACACGTTCGTTAATTTTTACTCGTGATAATGCCGTTAAATTACAATTAAGTTTGAAAACGGATATTATAATACCCCCTAAGGAAATGTACCCGTTACCATGTATTACTACAAACAAATATTCGGGTGTAGTTCACGTTAGGGGCTCCTTACGTGGCATGCCACAAAATGAATATTACTTGATGCCAGGTGAATACGAAATAGAAAACGGAGAGGTCTGGATATTGGTTCAAAACCTCAGTGATAGTACGGTTTGTTTAAAAAAGGATTCGCTTATTACGCGAACTCCTTGTACTAGAGACTACTTGAGCATAAATTTATTAAATTTTGAGGATATTGAGACTAAGTCTGTTTTCAATTACGGCAAACAACTTAGCGAAGATGAGGTTAATAAATTAAAAGCCATGCTCAAAAAGTATGAGGCGTGTTTCTCGGATAACCTAAAAGACCTGGGGTTGACTAATGTAGTCCAAATGGAAATTGAACTAACTGATTCGCAACCAGTAGTTTATCGCCCGTATAGGCTCTCCTTTCCGGAGCGTAGACAGGTTCAATCTATGGTAAAGGAAATGATCGATGCGGACATAGTATGCGAGTCAAACTCACCTTATGCAAGTCCAGTACTGCTGGTAAAGAAAAAGACTGGCGATAGCAGATTGTGTGTCGACTATCGTGCCTTAAATAATAAAACAAAAAGGGAACATTATCCGCTACCCTTAATTGATGATCAACTAGACAGACTAGCTGGTAATTCTTTATTTGTAAGTTTAGACCTTGCATCGGGCTACTACCAAATACCAATGGAAGCAAAATCTCAAGATAAGCCTGCATTTGTTACTCCCGATGGACAATACCAGTTCAAACGCATGCCATTCGGATTAGCAAACGCTCCTTCTATTTTTCAACGAGCAATGAACAAAATATTGTCGAAGGTCAATTATACGATCGTTTTTATGGATGACGTATTAATCCCTTCACGGTCTTTTGATCAGGGAATGATACGGCTGGAGGAGGTACTTCAAGTCATAAAAGAAGCAGGTCTTACACTTAAATTAAACAAATGTAGTTTTTTCTGTTCTGAGGTGGAGTTTCTAGGATTTCACGTAAGCGGTGAGGGCATACGCCCAGGAAAGCGCAAAACCTTAGCAATAGAAAACTTCCCAGTTCCGCGAAATGTACATGATGTCAGACGATTTATCGGCCTAACTAGCTTTTTCCGGAGATTTGTGAAAGACTTTGCCTTTATTGCTCGTCCCCTAACAGACCTCTTAAAATCTAAATTCGAATGGAAATGGATGACGGAGCAGGCGGAGTCGTTTAGAATTTTGAAGGCCAAATTAGTCGAACGCCCTATATTAGCGTTATACGACCCCCAATTAGAAACCGAAATTCATACGGACGCTTCGAAGCTAGGTATTGCAGGGATTCTTCTCCAGCGAGGTTTAGACGGTTTACTTAGGCCAGTAGCGTATTACAGTCGTAAAACTTCAGTAGATGAGCAAAAATTTCACTCTTTTGAGTTGGAGACCTTAGCGGTTGTAGCCTCTTTAAATCGTTTCCGAGTATATTTGTTGGGGCTAAGATTTAAAATAGTGACCGACTGTAACGCACTTCGTACCACCCTAACTAAGAGGGATCTTGTACCACGAATTTCTCGGTGGTGGATCCAGTTTCAGGAGTACGACTGTGAAATTGAGTACTGACCCGGTACGCGTATGGCTCACGTAGATGCTCTCAGTCGTGCCCCTGTCAGTGAACCAACCGATGTGGACACGGAACATGTGTTAGATGTTTTACAAGTAGATGTTCGTGACTGGATCGCTACTGTGCAGGGTGATGATAGTGAGATAAAACGTATAAGAGACATCTTAGAAGACGACAAGACCAAGTTTGTGGCTGAGGTCCGAAAAAATTATCTATTGAAAGGCAGTCATGTGTATAAAATCTTAGACGAAGGATTGAGATGGGTAGTTCCGAGGGGTTGTAGGTGGCAAGTATTGCGCATGAACCATGATGAGGTGGGCCATTTTGGCTTCGAAAAAACCTTGAATCGTATCAGAAGCATATTTTGGTTCCCAAAAATGCGTAGGTTCACCAAGAAATATGTCTCAGCTTGTTTGGAGTGTGCGCATCATAAGGCACCCGGTGGTCCTAAAGAAGGAGTACTACATCCCATACCTAAGTTAGAAAAACCATTCCACACATTACATGCCGATCATTTGGGCCCGTTCATTCGCTCTAAGAGAGGCAATATGTATTTGCTTGTTATTATAGATTCCTTTACAAAATTTATTAATATACGGCCTGTAAAAGATACTAAAACGACTACGGCAATCAAAGCATTTAAAGAGCACTTTAGCTATTTCGGCGTTCCTTCTCGCCTTATAACGGATCGCGGGTCTTGTTTCACTAGTGTAAAATTTAAAAAATTTATAGACCAATTAAAAGTAAAGCACATTTTGAATGCAGTAGCTACTCCAAGAGCGAATGGACAGGTGGAAAGGTTTAACCGGACTATAATTGATGCTTTGAGTACAAAATGTCATGGCGGAAATGACAATATATGGGACGATAACATAGGTGACGTACAGTTAGGTATTAATACCACTTGTAATAAGACAACAGGGAAGAGTCCTTCTGAGTTGTTGTTCGGTTGCAGATTGACGAATGCGTCGGAGAATGTATTTACTGACGTAATTGCTGAAACAACCCAACGACTCGATGGTGATTCGTTAGTAAGATTAAGGTCCAATGCTAGGGAAAGAATAGAAAAACAACAGGAATATGCTAAACAGCAGTTTGATAAGCATAGGAAGGCTCAGACAAAATATAGCGTAGGTGACTTAGTCAGAGTAGAAAGGACCGTAATAGACAAAGATCATGCAGGAAAATCGCATAAACTTATCCCCAAATTCCAAGGCCCCTATCGAATCCTCAAAATATTACCTAATGACAGATTCCTTGTCGAAGACACCCCATTAACAAGAAAAGGTAGCAAGAGGTATGAAAATATTGTTGCATTAGACAAAATCCATCCCTGGTTAAATTATAAAGGGTACACCAGTGAAAGCACTGACAGTGATCAGAGCGAGGACACAGAAATAGAAGCAGAGCGAGAATGATTAATCTGATGTAGGTGGTCCCCGACAAACATTCATTATGCTAAATTACATTGATTAATCAACTTCCCTGATGATAATGAGTAGAGATTGCGTGTCATTATTAAGAATATATACATATACATATCCATGTATGTATACATGAGCAATGTCGCACATATGATTGCAAGATAGTAAGTAAGATTAAATGATGTAAGCACAATTTTTCACAGAGGTCAGTGCAGATTTTGAATGGTACCAAGATAACGGTGCCGCACAGTTGACCAAAGATGCGTGACTGGTTGTTAGTGAGTAAGATTAAATGATGTGAGCACAATTTGTCACAGAGGTCAGTGCAGATTTTGAATGGTACCAAGATAACGGTGCCGCACCGTTGACCAAAGATGCGTGACTGGTTGTGCAAGAAACAAAGAATGAGAATTCAGATTCATAAGTTAGAACTGTAATGAAGATTTGTGATCTAGAGAAAAACGAAAAGTCAAACTGATACCTAAATATAATATGAATATAAATGAAGTTTGAAGCTTTGATTATGATGAGAATTGTGATGTAAATAGAGTGTAAAGTACTTTAATTCCTTTCTACGTAGTAGGTACATTTGAATTTATATTGTATAATGTAATGAGTTATTAAAGAATGAAATTAGATGTAAGAGTAAGAATAATGTATTTGGAATCAAGATATTATCTAAGTCTAGATATGTTGTTATTTTTTTCTTTTTTGTTTTGAATTGTTATGTACTATCAAATTGGTTTTTATATGGCAATTTATACCAAAAAAAAGTGAGAGGACTCACTTATACAGGACGGCCGAGCTGTAAGGTTAATAAGCCAAGATCTTTATAAAATACTGTCTAGAATTAATGTTTAGAACCAGATTTAACATTATGATATTTACTAATTCTAATTCAGTAGCATTAAAATTAGTAAATATTAAAACACTAGCTATTAAAAACATTATAGCTAAATATTTAGTCGACTACTCAATTAAATCGAATCAGTGTCAATTATTCTGATGACAACATTTGGCATAACGTTTATCGATGTTTGAAACAAGGTGAAAGTGACGCATTCTTATTTCGACGGTAGTACAATATAGTTGTGGAAGAATAAATCTGTTATCATCTTATTAATCATCATTTAATTTAAGAGATAAAGACTGGATCCTTTTAAAAGCGTAAAATAAACTGGTTCTTCATAAATCGCCTATACCTAATTCTTTATTCATTTAAATAGTAGTATTATAATGGGTGCTAGGTACCTAAAATCTGTTTGAAGTCGGTGCCAAGTGACTATCGCTTAGACTTTTGTAATTGTTCGTTTGTATTCTTTTTGGCTTAGCACCGACTTCAAACAGATTTTAGGTACCTAGCACCCATTATAATACTACTATTTAAATGAATAAAGAATTAGGTATAGGCAATTTATGAAGAACCAGTTTATTTTACGCTTTTAAGTGTTTTTTGACAGAGAGTTTTCGTTGGATGTTTTTGGAAGTCGGTTTTTTTTTTATAAAAAGTTTTTATTTTACAGTTTTTAGTGAAAACAATCGTAGGTAAGTAGTAAGTTGAATTATTTCATCAAATTTCATCATCAAGAATACAAATTAAGGTACGTGTAATATTAAAATCATCCTCTAATCCCTAACTGTTGAAGAGTTTAATCTTCTATCATCAGCTCACCTAAATAGCTTGAAAGTATACGACTGAAGGTCTTTAGATACGTATGAAATTGAAAGAATTATTCTCCAACTCCTAACCGTTGAGGAGTTGTACCTTCCACCTTCCATCATCAGCTTACCTAAATAATTTGTAAGAATACGACTAAAGGTAACTTATATACATATGATATTTAAAGATTTATCCTCCAACTCCTAACCGTTAAGGAGTGGTACCTTACATCATCAGCTCATCATCATAAAATGATGACTACCAGACGCAAATACCAGTGTAACTTCAGAAAATATACGAAAAACATAGTATGTGCCTATAAAAAATGAGGGTTTCCCTCGATTTCCCTGGGATCCCATCATCAGATCCTGATATGCTGGCAATGGGACCATCACGGAAGCATACCCTGTCGAATACAAAAAAAAATTTCAAAATCGGTCCACAACTGACGGAGTAATCAGGTAACATACATAAAAAAAAAAAAAAAAAAAAAAAAAAAAAAAAACATACAGTGGAACATAGAACCTTTTGGAAGTCGGTTAAAAAATAACTACCTGATAAGAAAGGCAAAGGGCAAAGTAACCCCCCCTCACCCCCGCAAATTGTCACGCATTGTTTCATACAAAAATTTCATTAGGGCATCTCCTCTTTGTATTTGCTTCGTGTCTAATACCCATAACACAAGCTCTGCTTAGCTTGGAACTAGATGGCGTTGTGTGTTAGATGTCCGAAAATATTTATTTATATTTAAATATTTATATCTAATACGTATTTTTTTTTTTAATTGCAAACAGTTGGTAACACTGAAATTGCCAAGAATTTCGGTGGAGACGAGCCTTAAGGGAGATAACTACCAGGACAACAGCACTGAGAAGAGATGGAACACTTGACACAAACCTTATACCAACCCGTCTGGACAGTTGCAGGGCAAAACCTTCTTTCTAAGGAGCGGCCTATGACCAGCTATTAAAGTCTATCGAAGAAGCTTCTCTCTATCATCTCACCTGTCACCATCATCATGAGAAGCATTATTTTCGAGGGGCGTCGTCTTTTCTTCCTGTTCAGTCTTTAGTTTTGGTGTATCGTCTCCTGACTCGGACTCGCTGTCAGAACTGTCTGACGATGAAGAGCTGTCTGATGATGAGCTCCCTGACGATGAGGATGAGCTACCTGTTGATGAAGAGATAAGTTTCGGTTAGAAAGTTGTGTAGTGGTTAGTGTAGTCAAGTTACTGTACCGTTTTTTTTATGTATTACCATTATTTGCACGTTTGGCCTAGTGCTTTAACTAACCACGCCGTTTCCTACTTCGCCAAGTGTCGTGGGTTCAAATCCCACGTAGGACAACACTTTGTGTGATCCACAAATTGTTGTTCGGAGTCTGGGTGTTCTTTGTGTCCGTTTCATGTATGTTTGTAAAGTCGACACAGGAATTATTCCTAGTGCGGTATTCGTCATTTAAAAAAAAATACAAAAAAAAAATTATTATAGCCATTACTCTGCCTGATGGAAAGCATTAAGCAGAATCTAAGAGTGGTGGTCACCATACTCATTGCTCGTGCAGACAATGCAACAATGCAGCATGGTGACCCACACTATGGCGACATATTGAGATGCTTCTGCATCATTAGGCCTCCGGTTTCGTGTACGTCTAAACTTTTAAATCGATGTTAACATCGATGTTTTTCTAACATCGATGTTAACATCGATGTTTTTCTAACATCGATCATCCCTACTCTCACTCGTACACTCAGCTTTAGCGGACCGTGACAATGAGATATGCTTTTTTGGGTTCCGTGCCAAAGGCAAAAAACGGAACCCTTATAGATTCGTCATTTCTGTCTGTCCGTCCGTATATCACAGCCACTTTTCTCCGAAATTATAGGAACTATACTGTTGAAACTTGGTAAGTAGATGTATTCTGTGAACCGCATTAGAATTTTCACACAATAACTATAAATTCTCAAAATTTAAAAAAAACCCCCCATATAATAACCTGAGTTCCCTTCAAAAAGTAAAAAACACGTTATTCGCTTTCATTTGAGACCCCACTCGATGATATTTTTGTAGGTTACTCTTCCCCACTTTCACCACCAATAACTTTTAAACGGCTCAACCGATTTTCATGAAACATAAGAACACCTAAGAACACTCGCACGTAACTCACCTTTCATACAAAAAAAAACTAAATTGAAATCGCTTCATCCGTTCGGGAGCTACGGTGCCACAGACAAACAGACCGACAGACAGACAGACACGTGAAACTTATAACACCCCTCTTTTTGGTAGGGGGTTATAAATAAAAAAAACAATAAATTTTGGTGGTCCCCATACTTAGAACTGATTTTTTTTTTTTTTAACTGAATAGTTTGCGCGAGAGACACTTCCAAAGTGGTAAAATGTGTCGTCGTCGTCCCGGTAACTTCTAAAATAAGAGAATGATAAAACTAAAAAAATATATGATGTACATTACCATAGAAACTTACACCGAAAATTGGTTTGAACGAGATCTAGTAAGTAGTTTTTTTTTAAAGCGTCATAAATTGTAAACCGCAAAAAAATACACTATTATTAAAACATCGATCAAAGTTACAACGGACTAAAATAACTTTTATATATTGTTACTTGTTGCTTCGGAACCCTTCATGGGCGAGTCCGACTCGCACTTGGCCGCTTTTTACCGATTCGAGCCGGCGTTCATCGATTTCTAACACGTTATCAAGGCAAAAATTACATAGTTCATTGAATTTATTCACATAGGCTCGGGAATATAATGATAGTGACATCTAATTCGACATTAACACCATCTATCGCCAACATCTTGAGTGCTGTTAGTTTTACATAAAAAATTAAGTATTAAAACTAAAGTATAAGCTTGTATCGCCATATATGTTTCAAAGAGCTATGAAGGAGTCCACATCAAGATCACCCATCCAAAAGATGACCTCACCGAGGTTGCTTAACCTTTCGAATTGGTCACTAATCATTATGGGGATATTGTAACGAAGCTCATTTAAGATATAGTAATACGAGCTAAGCATTCGTCTATACAAAGTATAAAATGAAGGCGCTTTCGATGTCTGTTCGCTTAGATCTTTTAAACTACTCAAAGGATTTCATGCAGTTTTCAGCAATAGATAGATTGAATCAATGGGAGGCTTATATGTGTAATATATGTATATTATTATAGAAGATAATGGAGAATTTTAAAGACTCTCATGCGAAATCGGGCAGGGTCGGTAGTATTTACAAGTAAATAAAATTGAAGTGTCTGTTTGTGATTTGTAATTAACAGCTTTTGACAAACTGCATATGAAAGTATTCACATCAAAAAAGGTTTTTATTTTATTATTTTTGCCTGTCTTTTTGTTCCGACTAATCTCTGGAACGGCTGGTCCAATTTTGACGGGACTTTCACTGGCAGATAGCTGATGATATAAGGAGTATCTTAGGCTACTTTCTTTTAGACTAGCTTCATTCCGTGGCTTTACATACAAAAGCTCAGATAGTTCCACATAGAAAAGTAAGTATGCAAGTGAGAGAAGTTTGAACTTACCAGACCCAGAGCTACTGCTATCAGAGTCAGAATTGGAACTGTCTTCTAACTTCTCCACTCGCGTCTCTACTTCTTTCACAGAGGCTCCACCTATAACAGAAGATTCAATATTTGAAAGAAAAATATTTTATACTACACCTGATCGGAACAGTAGTCAATATTCCCTGAAAATGAAAAGAGAACGTTAGTCTTTTCCTTGACCTGAATAAGCGGGAGGAAAAAATGTATGAAAATCCATTTCTAACGTGTTTTAGCGGGAGAGAAAGTTGTATGACTTTTCATTTCTCATGTGTTATCTATGGCGCGCGCCTGCCCAAGGAGTTTTCATATAATTTAAATATGGAATCTCCGTGCCACTGACATCCTTTTGTGAAGAATAAAAAAAAAACAAAAGAAGCGCGAAATATCGGTCAAATTCTAAGCTAAATTGTGTCTTACATGGTGTCTTACGTTTTGATTTAAATACTTTCTACAATACAAGTGTTTAAATGTTCCTCACAGGTGTAGTATAAAGCACTGTGTTGCACTCGGGTGAAAGTCCCATTCCTGCCTCGGGAGTATTGTGCACAAACTGCTCCCTCGCTAGTAATCGGTCCCTTTCCTCCCTCGGTGAACAATGTACTATTACAGAAGACCAACATTCGTGCTGTCGTGTTTCGTTGGTGAGTGCGAGACCGGAGGCCCAATGAGCATTGGTGACTTGTATCGTGGTATGTGTGTGGGCAGTGGGATGCTCGTAGAGTCATGTTGAGGGTGACGTGGATCGAACCGTCGGCCAGGGAGACCCGTTGAGGCCCAACCGCGGCTAACCACCCTGGGAGGCTGCCCCGTCAGGTCACGCATAATCAACGGAGTGGCTCGTCGTGCCGGTTAGTAACCGGACGGTGGGACCAGGCGACCACTTCCGGGAGGGTACGGGGCCCTTCCGTCCGACGGCTCTGTCACCGTCGTGCCTCACTATTGTATGGCAACTAGTGACCGACCGAAGATTTGGTTTCGGCCAGTTTCGGCGGGACGGAAATTTGGAGGTGCTCCTAGTACAAAAAACACATTACACCCGCCACATATTGACATAAATATGGCGGGTGTATCTATCAATATTCCAATATTGATTGGTAATACCGAACCCGGTTTCGGCGCGGGCGAATGTTCGGCCGTTTTTTGGCCGAAACCGAATCTTCGATAAGCGAACTTCTTGGCTCACTCGTAATTCATAAATCACACTAATATATAAAGGAGAAAGTTTGTGTGTATGTTTTACTTCTTCACGCAAAAACTACTGAACGGATTTGGATGAAACTTTACAGTAATATAGCTTATACATCAGAATAACACATAGGCTACTCTTTGCCGCGATAACTAACATACACGCGGGCAGAGCCGCGGGCAACAGCTAGTAATGGTTAAATATTGGAATATTGATAGGTGAATATTGACATTACACCCGCCATATTGATGTCAATGTGGCGGGTGTTTTTTTACTGTCATTTTAGGTTGGTCTTCTGTGCTGTTTTATTTTTTTAATGTTGCAAAAAAAAAACATTTCATTTCAAATTAGCCTGGCTGTACTCTCTATAAAATGTGATGCGTGAATGATGCAGAAGCATCTCAATAGTAACCTAGTGCGGGTCACCATGCAGCATTGTTGCATAGTTTGCACGAGCAATGAGTATGGTGACCACCACTCTTGGATTCTGCTTAATGCTTTCCATCAGGCAGAGTAGAGTCACATATAAAGCTGTTGACAATGACTAAATCAGGCATCCCGCTTCATCCAACTTCCCATTCATCCATCCAATCATCCATTCAAGTAGTCATACAGTGAAGACTCGATTATACGGAATTTAAACGGACTTATAACTATTCGGATATCCGGTGATAGTAATTATAGTCCGGAAATCCGGATATATTAACTTTAGATTATCCGGTTTCCGGATGCGCTACGATATACACGAGTCCGGATAATGGAATCTCCGCTATAATAATGTGTTAGTAAAAAATAAATTATAAGTGGTTAGTGACTTACACAATTTATTATCTTATTTACCTTCCGAGCTCCTGACGGACATGACGTCATCTTCCCTCCGCTGGGAGTCCAGCGTGGGCTTCTTGAAATTAGCCGCTAATAAGTGGGCTTCGTATAAATCGTCCTGTGGGCAAAGTTATGTGTTAGTAATTAACTATGATGGGATTCGCCTGTTGGCCTATTTATTCGGGCCTATGTAGGTTCGATTCCCGCCCAGGGCATATGTTGTGTGATGTGTGTGTTGATGAGCACAATCATTTACCGTGGTAAGAATTTGGTATCTGTAGCGATGTCTTAAGATGGTCAAATTAGTTAGATATAGATAAGTGGGCAAGATAGTAAAGCGATGCCCAGTAGTGGGCTAAGTGAACAACCGATGCCCAGCAGTGGGCAAAGAGGTCAACTTATGTCCAACAGTGGGCAAAGTGGGCAACCGATGCCCAGTTGTGGGCAACCTTAGGGTATGTTTTTTTAATAAAATAAATTCGTATTACCTTATCAATATTAGCGTATTTCTCGTGAATATGTCGTAAAGCACGGAGGTTCTCGTCGAAACTGAGTGAATCTGACGCTTGACTGGGAGATCCTGTGGACAAACAAAATCAGTCTAACTAAAAAAATCCGAAAGGTTATTTAAATCTTTATATAAAAAAAATTAAGTGTCTGTTTGTAATTTCGGATTAACAGCTTTTCACTAAATGCATATGAAAATAATATAAGTATAAAAAAAGCATTTTTTTGTCAGGCTGTTTCTTCCGGCTAATCTCCGGAACAGCTGGATTGATTTTGACGGGACTTTCACTGCTAGACAGCTGATAATATAAGAAGTAACTTAGTTTACTTTTAAGACTATCTTTAGCACTTGGCGTTCGACTAGTCTAGATACATATAAATAAAACAAGCCTTTTAAGACTATCTTTAGCACTTGGCGTTCGACTAGTCTAGATACATATAAATAAAACAAGCCTTTCCCCGTGGCTCCGCCCGCGTTATTAATCACAAGTGTCAATTATATCAGTGTTCCGCAAAGGGTGTGCCGCGGCACACTGTTGTGCCGTGGTCATCTGTTGGTGTGCCTCGGAAAAATACGGTTATCGCACAAACCTAAATAGACGCCCTAAAGAAAAATATTTAGGTATACAGATGTTAATTACGCAAGGCGTTTTGTTTCCTTCATCTCTACTAAGTGTGGGTTGGTGATGAGAGTTAGCGTTATTCTAGATGTAATCTACTGCCATCCTGCTATTAACTACTTCTGCGAAGAACCGAGTTTAAAAACACTATTAGTTAGAACGATATCAATTGTCATTTCTCATCCACAACTACGCCGGATCTTTAAACTAAGTCTCCCGCTATTGACTCATTTGAATTTTCTTTATTGTCTTTGAGGACATCAAAAATATTATCCTATCTATACGCTCTAATGCTGTGGAGCATGATGGCAGTAGCGTAAGGCCTACGTCATCCCTCTTCCCAAAAAGAGTAGTCCCTCACTTCCTGAACATTTTCACCCTATTTCTATTCTTCCCTTCCTATCCAAAGTGCTTGAGGTCTGTGCATATAAGCAGCTTTCAGAGTTCACTTACAGACAAGTCTGTTCTGATTTCTGAGGACTTTTTATTTTTTATTCTGTAATTTCTAAGGTCTTTTTATTTTGTCTGCCACTGCCTAACCATACTACTAGAAAAGAAATATTTTAAGCAACGGAAGAATATTTCGATGAACATAATTTTGAATGGAGCAATCACCTATTTATGTGAATTAGGATTTTTAACTCTTAAATCAATAAAAAACAAAAAAAGACGATCGACGAAGAGATGAGACCAATAATTTGATTTTTTTTTTTTTTAAATTTCAATTTAATTTTTTTTTAATGTAAATTTATTAAAAATGGTTTAGGTATTTTATTAATTTAAAAATTAATTTTATATATATATATATATGCTCAATGAAACTGTAAAATAAAAATATAGGTTTGTTGACCAATAAGAAACATTCCTTTTTATTACTCAAAAATTTTTTTTTTTAATTTATGGTGTACCTCCAAAAAATTTTATCTTCCTTAGATGTACCTTGAACCCAAAAAGTTTGCGGAACACTGAATTATATGACTTCATTAAATTTTATAAAAGTTATAAATGTTGTACCTGTACTTGTTTGTTGCACTTAGTTCCAATCTTTCTTCCGTGTTATTTATTATTGCATTGGTGTAAACAAATGTTGGTAAATCTAAATAAATAAATAAAATACATATTCACTCACCCAAGTCTGGTTCATCGTCGCTATCAACGGTGATGGGTTCCGTATTGATTGGCATTAAATTACTCCTCACACGGATTTCTGCGACAGAACAAAACATTTGAGATCTCATATTCTACTTATTTCGTGTCTCCAGCCTTTCATTTACCCTTTTAGGGATGAAATTTCAAAAATCCTTTATTAGTTATTTATGCAACTGTTGTTTAATAAGGGGTGTCAAGTATCCCATGAGTGTTTTAATACCTAACTAGCGACCCGCCCCGGCTTCGCGAGGGTGGTTATTAGATGCCCCGCCGACGACACGATTCGTGCATTTAAATCTGTAATATCTTCGAATATATTCATTTAAATTAGATACTGTAAAGGGCCATTTTGATCTATATTAAATGCACAATGTATTTAATTTACTTAATTGTATAAGGATTCATTCCGTATTGCTTAAAATCACTTCGTAAATAAGCCATTATTTTTCGTAAAAAGAAAGGAATAAAAAATGGTTGTTGTGGGTTATCCCTAAGAGATAGACATATATCGTCGCGGACTTTTTTGTAGTACTTTTTAAGGTGTACAATACTGTAGTACATTATTTTGATCTATCTCGTAGGGTGCAACCAGCGTTTGCAATGTAAGCGCAAAGAAATGTGTTTATTCGCTACATCACATTAGAAACCTCGAAAATTAACAGTATTTCCATACTATATTATGCATTTATTATACATAAAAACCTTACTCTTGAATCACTCTATCTATTAAAAAAACCGCATCAAAATCCGTTGCGTACTTTTAAAGATTTAAGCAAACAAAGGGATATAGGGACAGAAAAAGCGACTTTGTTTTATACTATGTAGTGACTATGTACAGTTGCATACAAGACATCTACACAAATGATATGAATCCTCTATAAGTTCTGAAACAGCTAGCTAAATAGCGAACAAAAATGGCGGGATACGATGTGAATTCGAATAACAATTCTTTTTTTAAATACAGCGCTGTGGTAGTGAAAGGCACGTGCCTGGCATAGTTATTTTTTTCAAAAAGAGGGGTGTTATAAGTTTGACGTGTCTGTCTGTCTGTCTGTGGCACCGTAGCTCGCGAACGAATGAAGCAATTTCAATTTAGTTTTTTTTTGTATGAAAGGTGAGTTACGTGCGAGTGTTCTTTGACATGTTTCATGAAAATCGGTTGAGTCGTTTAAAAGTTATGTGGGTGAAAGTGGGGAAGAATAACCGAATATCCGAGTTATTGAAAAATGAGTTGCATTATGAAATTTAGTACAACATTATAAAACTCGTTTGGATAATATTATGGTTAACATGACACATGATGTTATAATGTTTTTTTTTTTAAAGACAAGTCCCGCACGGGGAATAAATCCTGTGTCGCGGGGGACTTTACAAACATACATGAAACGGACACAAAGAACACCCAGACTCAGAACAAAAACTTGTGGATCACACAAAGTGTTGTCCTAAGTGGGATTTGAACCCACGACACTTGGCGAAGTAGGAAACGGCGTGGTGACCGTGAAACCACTAGGCCAAACGTGCAGTCAAGGCCAATGTTGGCAATAAGCTAACTGTTTCAGAAACTTTTATAGAGGATTTATAGCATGGGTGCTGATAAAATATATTATATTGTCTGTCTGTATATAAGCATTACATTATATACTCACTAGGTTGTTGGGCCTGTTGTTTGTTTGCGGCGAGTTGGTCCACCTTTCTTGGTCTACCACGTTTGCCCTTAACGCGATCTCCTGTTGGTACCTACAGACAAATATATTTATTATTAATTAATCTGCATGTTGATTGTAACAGAAAACCCAAGCCTCCATAAATACCTAAATGGCATACAACAGTCTGTTAACTGTTGAGTGAAATGAAACTGATAAAAATTCTTATAATATTTAACTGCCTCGGTGGCGTAGTGGTAGCGTATGCGACTTGAGGTCTCGGGTCGGATTCCCGAAATGTTTGTAAGATCTGCAAATATTTGTTTCGGAGTTTCGGTGGTTTCTATGTATAATATGTATGTATTTACAAAAAAAAGTATATTATGTATTTATATTAGTTGTCTAGTAGGTACCCATAACACAAGCTCTGCTTAGCTAGATAGCGTTGTGTGTTAGATGTCCGAAATATTTATAACTAGCTGCTGCCCGCGGCTTGCGCGGTATGTCGGTTATCGCGGCAAATAGTAGCCTATGTGTTATTCTGATGTATAAGCTATATTACTGTAAAGTTTTATCCAAATCCGTTCAGAAGTTTTTGCGTAAAGATGTAACAAACATACACACAAACTTTCGCATTTATATATTAGTGTGATTATTTGTATATATTCTTCAATATGGAGTATATTTATTTAATTAGACGAGCTCACAGCTAACTGAACTGTTGAACGCCAATAATCCCAACATAGAACTAGAACATGTTCAGGAGGTACTCAAAGGTAACGGATATTGTTGGATTTCGAACGTCATTGTACTGGCAACATTTTGATTGTCTCTGGTTCGTGTTTGACGTTTTGACGTTTGAGGTTAAATATGTGAAAAAGTACTTGAATGACGCGCGTTGTGAAAGGTAGATGTTTTGTTGTTTGAGAACTTAATTGATATTAAGCTAATTGTATTGTCCATCGACCCGCGGTCTCTTTAGTGATAAACCGTATTGTGTTAGGTCGTGGACTCGCGAGTTTTGTAGGCGCGTTCCGCGAAAGCTGATACGAGTTTGTTGTAATTCGAATACCTTGGAAGTTGTACAGCACTTTAGGAGTTCATGAGTGTGTGACGACTCAGAGAAGAACCTACCCACCTACCGAAGAGATCTCTTGGGGACGCCGAAAACAGGACGCCACACAACTCCAGTAAGTGCTTGATGATTTTAGTTTAGATTAAGAACACGGTGTATCGCCGTAGCTCATCCTTCTTGACAATGGACCAGTAGCGATTGTATGCCTATCTATGAGCCATAGGTATTATAAACTTCATCAAGGTGATCGCTGCCTTGGCAAGAGGAATGAACAGATATCAAGTGAATGGAGGACGGAAGCAACCGAAAATAAGACGCAAGTATCCAGAAGTGAACAGGCAACCAGCCTATACGCCTTATGTCAAGGAAGTTACGGATAAGATCGGGTCCGTGTTAAAGAAATACTCCATACCGACAGTATACACACCAGGCATAAAGGTTCACAACATCGTCGGCACACCGAAGGATATATTGCCACTACAAACTCCGGGTGTTTATAAAATAGACTGCAGCTGCGGAAGTTCCTACATAGGCCAAACGGAACGGACTATTGCTGAAAGGGTCAAAGTACATATCGCTGCTGTGAAGAACCGACAGACCAGCAAATCGGCGATTGCAGAACATGCACTCGATGCAGGCATCAACCACTGGATTGAATTTCACCGCACGCAAGTCCTCTCCACCGAACGTCACTTTTACTCAAGAGTTGTACGTGAAGCGATTGAGATTAAAAAGCATTAAACTTTCAATCGGGATGGTGGTTTTAAATTATCTACAACGTGGAATCCAGTATTAAAAAACATACCACCTCGCTTTTCTGCGCAGTCGGAAAAACACCAGAATAGGAACACATCGGTTTGCTTACAGAATAGGGACCCTGTTAGTGTGGTATGTGACGGTACATGGCGAAACAATTTTATTAATAATATCGAAAATATGCGGGTGGATGAAGAACCTTCTACTTCACGGATTCGACGACGGAGAGCGTGCGCCGCTGAGCCAGTCAGCCTGTGACCACGGCCAGTGCATCCTGGTCGAAACGTCAGGCAAAACAGAGGTATGTAATACCTTGAAATAAGTGATCGCGTTAATTCCCGTAAAAATAATAATTATAATATCATTGAACGCGATAGTTTAAAAGTTAATAAATCAATCCACTACATTTATACTAGAAACACACATTTTGAAAAATATTACGTCATATTAAGGAATGGCAAAGTGGTTGAGCTAAAACTCACTCTCAAAATCGTAAAAACGTCTCACGTGATTAATGGATGACCCCTAAGTAGCGGTGACCGCTTAGCACCAGATGACCCTATGCTATACCATAGGAAAAAAATGAAACTCATAACCCTATTTCAATGCAGTCTGCTGAAAAGCTACTTACAGCATCCTTCTTAGTGCTGGGGGTCCTCTTCGTGTATTTCCTCTTGACCCTGGGTGTGGTCTCCCCAGCTGATGATGAAGCGGCAGAATCTGCAATCATATATAACATCATGATACAAAAATCCAAAAAATTAATAAAACATGAAAAAAAAAATTGTCAATTGTTGCGGGTAGGCAGACATTTTGTGAATAAAAAAAAATGTAAAAGCAAGCATATATACTAATATTATAAAGCTGAAGATGTAGACCTACGAACGTAGGCGCAAATCTCAAAAACTACTAGGTCGAATGGAAAAATTTCTTTCAGCGTTGGATAGCCCATTTATCGAGGAAGGCTATAGGTTACATAACATCACACGACACGTAGAAAAAGAGCATAAATGAAAAATGTTGAAAAAACGGAAAATAAATTAACTTCTTGTTCTTAATCTATATCCATACTAATATTATAAACGCGAAAGTTTGTAAGTATGGATGGATGGATGTTTGTTACTCTTTCACGCAAAAACTACTCAACGGATTTGGATGAAACTTTACAGTAATATAGCTTATACGTCAGAATAACACATAGGCTACTATTTGCCGCGATAACCGACATATACGCGGGTGGAGCCGCGGGTTACAACTAGTATATGTATATATTTTTAGTGAAGCGGCTTCCGTTTTCTTCCACCATAAATATATCACCACCACCACGTTTTTATAAAAGATACAGAACCTCGTGGAAACCTTTTTCGTTTCAGGTACCTATTAACGTCTGAACAAATGAAATGAAAATGAAATGATTTGTTCAGCAATTAGGTCACATGAATCTTTTGCAAGGTAAACTTTGTTTTTGAGCAGATGAGTGAGTTCGGTCTTTCCTAACTGGACAGGCGCTGAGAAGAAGGGACGATACAAACTCAGGGATCATCGTCTCTTTTAAAGTCCAGACAACCTTCTTAAATGCAAAGGACATTATATATAAATAAAGCGATAATTATAATTTGAGTTACAAAAATACTGAAGCCCTGCCCTAGTTCAGAATATTTTCGTAGGACGACTAATTCATGACATACATTATGATCATCTTATATATAAAATTCTCGTGTCACAATGTTAGTTAGCATACTCCTCTGAAACGGACCGATTTTTATTAAAATTTGGTGTGTGATACACACCAAATTTTATATTTATAATTTAATTTTCAACCGTCATAAAGAAAAACATTTAAATTTTAAATTTCTATTTATTCTAAAACAATATACAAAACACATGCACATAATATCCAACTCCTATTAAAAATTTAAGCGTCTTAATTTAACGTAAATAAAAAAGATATATGAAAAACCAATCACAACTACCTACATTAAATATAAATTAATACTAATTTAATACAAGATGACTTTTAAGATAGCGTAGAGCACCTCTAAAACTGAAGTATAAATTGTGACGGGTTTAGAATACGGAGGGGTCACCATTTCACGCCTATTCATCCCGTGGGTGTCGTAAGAGCCGACTAAGGCCTCCTACGCACTATACGACTAGCCGGAATGCGTCAGCCGTCCGGTTAACCGAAATCAAACATATAGTGTGAGAAAAATAGTTTTTATTCGCACTGAGCGATGCGATGCGGCTGCCGCCCAATCACTCCGGTCGCTCGGAATGCTGCGGCCCGACTGACAGCTAGCCGGACGATCTCTATACACACCATGCGGATACACTGCGGTTTGCTACTTTGCGGTTACTAACCATTGAAAGCGCACGTATTATTTAAAGTTCTTCAAATAATTTCAGACTCATCAAAATGCTTGCTATCATCTCGTGTTTGCAAATAAGGATGCACCCAGAACCTTTTTCTTTATATATCGCATGTAAATATAATAAATAGCTGCAGCAGCTACTTTAACGTCCATCTTGGAAATGGTTCGACGAAAACGCAACGTATCCTATACGCACTCTCCGGTTGCGATTGCGGCTAGTCGCAGCCAGTGTGTGAGAGGCCTAAGGGAGCAAACTACCAGGACAACAGCACTGCAAAGAGAAGGAACACTCGAAACAAACCCTATATCAACAAGTCTGGCCAGCATAGTATAAGCAGGCTAAAACCTCCATGCTAAGCAAATGCCTATCAAAGACTGTTGATGATGAAACCTAAATGTGCTGAATGAAAATTAATTTGTATGTTAGACAGTCGTCAAAGTCAACTTGTAGGTCCTTTCCTAGCTTCCTTCAAACTCAATGAAATACAGTCGACAGCTCTTTGAGATTGATTTTTATGGAATATGAAACAACTGCAACGACTGCTAACGAGTCGAGACCGAAAGGCAGAGTTGAGGCAGAAAGATCTCAATAGGCCTTTTGGGTCACCATGCTGCATTGTTGCATTGTCTGCATTCACAACGAGTGTGGTGACCAGTACTCTTGGATTCTGCTCATGATTTCCATCAGGCAGAGTAGAATCACTGTGTACCGGTGACGATGGACATTATCAAATTCAAAAGTCAAGTGCATTGAATCCCTCAGAGTGCGTCAAAAATAGGGGGTGGAATAGAGTCAAGGTCCGATTATATCACTCACTCCATAAAATGTTCTTTAACCTTGATAGACTTTATAACTGTTACTATGTTACTTCTTTTAATTAGTTTTGGAAAAAGCTACCGTGGGAGTGCCACGCTTCTGCATGAATGAGCCGGCTCGACCGGAGTGATACCACGGCCTCACAGAAAACCGGTGTTAAATAGTGCTTGCCTGTGTTTCATCGAGTGAGTGAGGATACCGGAAGCCCATACCCCAAATCCCCTCCCCCCCCCATCCACCAAAGGCCGGCGACGCACTTGTGACGCCTCTGGTGTTGCAGGACTCCATGGGCGACGGTAATCGCTTTTCATCAGGCGATATGTATGCTCGTTTGCACGCCTATTCCATTAAAAAAAGCTGAATCTCAATTGGAATAAGTTGAAGAAGTCCTCAGTACTTCCTCCAGTGGGAGACAAAGGTAGGTCTCTATTCTCTTATCAAGCAAGACCAGAAAGAAGTTTATAATAGCATGTTCAGAAATCAGATGCTCCGGAAAAAAAAGTTTTCAGCATGGGTTCCTAGTAACGGCTTTTTTAAGAACTCGAAAGCGGAATTTGGTCGGCTCCTAGATAGGACTTTTTTTTATTTCTGACACACAACGCCATCTAGTTTTAAACTAAGCAGAGCGTGTACTGAGACAGCTAGATTGACTGATAGAATACTTGCATACTTTTTATTTGTAAATTCATATATATTGTACATGGGTTCTCCATGGGAGTAAGCGACTAAGGACGGATGACGGGCTCACTTTTAGAGGATACTCTTGGCTCCTGGAAGCCCAAGCTCCCCGAAAAACCCGGAGATGCAGAAGGATTTTTTACCTCTTCATAAAGAAAAATCAATATAGGAAACTTAATGGCGAACGGTAGCATTCATATATTACTTTTAGCATTATCTATGGCATAAAACCATAGTCAAAACAGATGCAGATATTACTAGAAATATTATACAACGTTTTAAATTACCCACAACAATCTTAAGTACCGATAAGAAGAGCTAAAAGTGTTGCAAGACTTAAAAATTAAACTAACAACGTTGCCAACATTAAAAAACTACTTCATTCCTTTCTAACAAAACACATCTACATCCATGCAAAATTTTCCTGTATCTTTTTTCTTTACCTTTCCTTTTAATAAATTTCCCGGTTCTTCTTACAAGACCTCTCCTATCATCTTTCCGTGTAGAGTTGCCAACCTTCCTCATTTTAACTAATCTAATTTTAGTTTGAGCTGGCAACTTTTTCCCGGCGATCAGTTTGCGCTTCGTTACCGTTTTCAAGATCGGTTTTGCTACATATGAATGTGGGGTGTTAGTTAAGCGTTTGCAAGAAATGAGATTGCAAGACTTTTTGAAGCAAGAATTAGGATTGGTAATTCATTGACGATTCAAGATACAGATATGGTAATATCTAGTAATACGTGTAATATACAGCGGGTCTTTTAGTCTAGCGGTTAAAGGGAATATAATTGCATGAGTAATGTCTTTCTGTTTTTTTTTGTCTTTAATATATTTAGGAAAAGTCTTGCAATCTATTTTCAGTGTCTAGCAATATTTACGCAATACATTACAAGAATAAGGCAAGAAATATAGCAAGATCGACCGACTTTAATAAAAAGAAGAGATAGGTATTTCATTGTATCAATCATATCCGAACTTTGTCATTTATAACAAAATTTGGACAATGCTTTTTTATTTGATAAAGTATATTTCCCGTTTTATCAAATTCAACTTTGAATAAAAAAATACCATCCCTAAGGGCGCAAAGTGAACGAATGAAGAATTGAGTTTTTTTTAATTTTCATTTTTCTTTAAGGAACTAGTCGATTACTGACATACTCTATGAAAATTAGGTTTAGACTTAATTAGTTTTTTTTTAGTTAGGTAAGTCATCATTCAATTCATCGTTTCATTTTTATTTTATTAAGAAAACTTGAGAACACTCCTTTTTTTAAAAAGTCAATTCCAAGACTATATTTTGATTTTGAATTGAATTGAAATTCTGGCCTCAATCTTGCATGACTTTTTAAGTGCTAATAACAATATTAGTCAGCACAGTAATTTATGAACATATTATAAAAACCAGTGCTAAAAATGGTGTATGCTTTTCACAACAAATAATTGCTAATAAAGGTGTATATTCAATAAGCACATATTTTTTACTTAGAAATAAATCTTATCGAGTTTTTTTTTTGTATGATGTAAGGGTTAAAAAGCTAGCGAGTCACTTGAGGGTTAATTCTCGTAATAAAAAATCCATACACGTGTGTTGATAGACTTTGAGGTAGCAAGTACGTTCTTTTCTTTTCTTGAAGGTTTGAAAATGATTCAAATATCTATTCTCGTTTAAAGAAATGAATTCTTCTTTGCTAATTAATATACACCAATTATTATGGAAAATTCCACTAAAGTATCAGACTATTGAAAGACTTTGTACTCGTAAATCAAAGGCCCAGTAACGCCATCTATACGTCGGTTCACTGTACTAAGCGACACAAACGCCAGTGATGATTCTCAATAACTCATACTACTTTACCATATTTTTAATAACTATAAAAACTAATTTTTATTAAAAATAACACCTTCGAAAAATTGCTTAAATCAAAACAAAGAGTTCAATTTTGAACTTCCTACTTTTTGAGAATCATCACCGGCGTTAGTGTCGTTTAGTAAAGGAGGGCAACATATAGATGGCATTTACTGTCTCTATCAAATACAAAGAGTTAAAACAGTTTACCTTTGAAGAAGAGTACTGATATTTTTAGTGGAAATTAGTACCAATTGAAAAGCATTCTTAATTAAATAATAATATGAATTATTACCTCCAGTGGCGCGTCTCTTGTATTCCCTTTTAGCTTTGCGTTCCAACGCTTCTGTGGGACAAAAGAAATTTGGGGGTTTAGCCACCAATATAACAATAGTAAAAAGGGTCATTCATTAATTACGTTACACGTTAAGAACAGGGATGTTGGTATGTGTATTAAAAAGGAGTTTTTTTAAGAAACTTTACATTAGGAATATACATCCTGTGTCCTGGGGGACTTCACAAACATACATGAAACGGACACAAAGAACACCCAGACTCAGAACAACAATATGTGAATCACGCAAAGCGACACAAAGCGGTGGCCCATGTGTGATTTGAACCCACAACATTTGGCGCAGTAGAAAGCGGCGTGGCGACCACTTAAACCACTAGGCCAACCGTGCAGTCTAACTAACTTATTTCGGAATAGAATAGAATAAAATTTATTGTACACCAATTAATACAGTTTATGTTTAGAAGCATAAGAATTTAATGATAATGTATAAATGGCGGCCTTATCGCTAAAAAGCAATTTCTTACAGGCAACCTTTAGATGGACTAATCAACTAATTTAGGAACTGCAGTATAATTCCTAAACGTGTGCTTTCACATTACAAGAGCGGGCGAGTGATTTTCACAAATGTGACACGCTTTAATAAGGACAGGTGGGTCAAAACATTACTAAATTAAAATGACGTAGCTTATGGACGATCCCTAAATTACTAAGTGCTTTAAAATTTGTCCAAAATAGACCAGATGTGTGTCCAATATCATGAAATATGGCATAGTTTATGGATGATCCGTAAGCGATTAAGTGGTTTCAAATGTTACCCTTAGCTGATACACACACACTCTACATGAATTCAACCCCCCTAGCCAACTTGCATTAGGTCACACTGAAAACTTTAGCAAGTTTTTTTTTCTTTTTTCTTTAAAAGACGACTCCCGCACTAGGAATAAATCCTGTGTCGCGGGGGACTTTATAAACATACATGAAACGGACACAAAGAACACCCAGACTCAGAACAACAAAGTGTTGTCCTACGTGGGATTTGAACCCATGACACTTGGCGAAGTAGGAAACGGCGTGGTGACCGTTAAACCACTAGGCCAAACGTGCAGTCGAAGGCAATATATTGGGCGGAAGAGTTCGGCCTATCGTAACTGGATTAGCCCTGAGAAGAAAGGACAAAACAAACTCGGGGATAATCGTCTATTTTAAACATTAATAGAAATCTAACATGAGTTTCTTTGCCAGTATTCTTCTCATAAGGCTCTACGCATTTTGGAAACTGGAATTTATAGATAGACACAAACAGGCAGTAGATTTTGGTGTTTTCACCTGATTTACCTTCACAATCCAGGACATGCTGTGGCGTCTGTTTGTGTTAATCTATGATTTTTAACTGTAGCTTCAATTTGACGTTCATAAGTGCCACATACATCTCTCATAAATAAATAAAATAACTTGATCAAAACAAAGTATTAACCAATAATAGATGAGAATAGAGACGTTAGCGATTGTAGAATGAGAATCGAAGTAAAATTCTCACAACTTGGCGGGGGCTGTAGTATTGAAAGCATTGTAGAATCACTGAAAGAGTTAGAACGAATTATTGTTCTTTTTTTATGAAATAGGGGCAAGCGAGCAGACATATCGCCTGATGTTAAGCGATTACCGCCGCCCATGGACACCCGCAACACCAAAGGCGTCACAAGTGCGTTGTCGGTCTTTTAAGAAGGACTACGCTCTTTTCTTGAAGGTTTGAAGGTCGTATTGGTCCGGTAATACCGCAGGCGACAGTTCATTCGACAGTTTTATTGTGCGAGGCAGAAAGTTGGTTAATAAAACAAAGAAAACGAAACAAAAGTTAAAAAAACGCGGAACAGTCTCCATCACCTTCCTTCATCCTCAGTTATATTAAGCCGTGTCTCCACCGAAGAAAAGTTGCCAATTTTTTTTTGGAATAGGCGAGCAAACGAGCAGACGTATCGTCTGATGGTAAGCGATTACCGCCGCCCATAGACACCTGCAACTCCAGAGGCGTCACAAGTGCGTTGCCGGCCTTTGGGGGATGTGAGGCATGGAGGCAAAGGGATGGGGGGATGGGGGAGGTAGGGGAAGGGGTGGGGTATGGGCCTCCGGTATATATTTCACACCGGTTTTCTGTGAGGCCGTGGTATCACTCCGGTCGAGCCGGCCCATTCGTGCCGAAGCGTGGCTCTCCCACGGTTAAAATTTTTGTGATGTCAACACGTGTTGGTGACAAAAGTTTCTGTAAAACAGAGTCTCCACCGAACAAAAATTGGCAATTTTTGTGTTGTCAACCTTTTTTTGTATTGTCAAATTTCGGTGGAGACGCGCCTTTATTAAGCCAAGTCACTCGGACTCGTACAGAAAAACCATATAAACCCAAACTCCAAAGGTTAACTTTTCTATTATCCACTTACTACCACCAATTTCGTATCTTGAAAGTGATCAAATTCAGAAAGACCAACTTTTAATAACAAATAGGGTAGATGAACTGTTTCGTAAATAAATACCGATGTCTTCTTTATTAAAACAAATATTACAAATCATCTCAGAAAATATAATTATTACAGCTTTACATTTCTATTACATTTGTAATATACCAAATAAACATTTAAATATATTGCTCAGTTGAGTAGTCTAAAACAGTGACGTCACAAGTTTGTATTTAGTACTTGTTTCATACAAAGTTATCGTTTTGACAGATGACAAAAAGTAACTAATTTGACTAAGGTGTCGTCTACCCCATTGTAGTAAACTAGCTTATGCACGCGGCTCTGCCCACGTGTATGTCCAAACACAAAAATCAATATATCTCCATGCCAAGTTTTATTAAAATATATGTGAAAGCGTGACAGACAGTTGACACATTATTAAATTACAATTTATTTTTATCATAACTCGATTTGTTATTTAGTCTTGACTAGTTTTTTTATGTGGTAATATAAAATGTTACTAAAATAAGAGAGGGTAACCCCAAAAAGAGTAGTAAATGTCGCCACTAGTTCTGGCGGTTGTCTATGGTTCGATTGACAGCTGTCACACGAGGAGCTGTGGTAACCTAAATGGCTCTTGATTAATTTCAACTTTATTGTTAAAAATGTTTCTTTTTTAAAAATACAATGAGCGAAACACTGAGTTACGATAATAATATTGTAGAACCAGCTGAGCCCCGCGGTTGCTGTTGTACTATTACAACAACAACAACTGCGGGTAACACTGGGAGGGCAAATCTAGTCCAAAAGAAATAACCAAGGTTACTCATTATTTATCATATCACAGTACAGGTACACCCGCTCCAGAGACTAGGCGAAACAAATTTAAGAAATTGATTTTTTGATGTAGGTAAATACCGTATATACTTTCACATGCATTTATACTCTTTGCGCTGTAGCATGGTGCGTGGTGGTTTAATTTAATTTACTACAGTTTAACGTGTAATTTAATTTACTACAGTTATTAGTAATTTAATATATTGCGAATGTGGTACAGCTGAAATACTAAGTCATAATTTGTAAATCGCGGCAACTTTCAAGAGTGAAACGAAATGTTACTGAACCATGCCACGCACCATGCTACAGCGCAAAGAGTATAGTGAAAAACTGGTAATTTGAAATTACAAATAGACATTTAATTTTTTTTTATTTGTATAAAAATTAAACCCAAAGACCCTATACTGTACTCGCATAGATTTTGATAAACCAATGTTCGCGGATTTAAAAAAAAACCGATGAAATTGAGAACCTCCTCCTTTTGTAAGTCGGTTAAAAAGACACCTCTATGGTTTGTTTCGGCATTTCTTCTCAGAGTGAGTTGCAGGCAATGCCGGCCTCTTCTAGCTGTAAAGTCCGACGTGTAAAAATATCTGTGTTAAAGATTTACTTACAGATAAAGATACTTGAAATATTAAATTTAAATATTGTAACAAAAAAAATACCGACTTCAAGAACTGGACCAAATTGAAATGGTACACACGGTACATATACCGATTTTTTTTTAATAATTTTTGTCTCTCTCTCTCTCTCTGTCTCTGGAACGGCTGTACCGATTTTGACGGAACTTTCACTGACAGATAGCTGATGTAATAAGGAGTAACTTAGGCTACTTTTTTAGACTAGCTTTGCCCCGCGATGTTACCTGCGGTTGTAAAGATACTATAATAACCACGGGTAACACCGCGGAACTATAACACTATAATCATTCTATTCTTTCTCAATCCCTATGTTATCCCTATTCACAAAAACACCAAGCTTTATATACAAGCAAAAACATTGTTAGGTGTACCCAGAACCATAGTGCAAAAACCACTTCAATTTTTTTTTTAACTCACCGAGTTCCCTAGCTTTCTTTCTAGCTAGATACTCTGGGCTAGTTTTGTCTACGCGTGGACGACCCCTCTTGCGTTTCTCACCAGGCTCTGGAGTCCTGTTATTCATCATAGCGGCTGTAAAGAAAAATTAAAAGAAAAAAAATAACAAAAATTCAAATTATAATTTCAAAAAAAAAAATTTTTTTTGTTTGTAAAAAACAACAAAAATAAATACCACGGTACAGTAATGCTTCAAATCGCAACACACAACGCCATCTAGTCCCAAGCTAAGCAGAGCTTGTTTTATGGGTACTAGACAACTGATATAAACATATATATCCTTTTTTTATAAATACATACATATTATACATAGAAAACACCCAAACTCCAAAAGAAATATTTACACATCATACAAACATTTGGTCCGACCCGGGAATAGAATATAGGGTTATAACCTCAAAAAAGTCACTGTGAACATGTTCAAACGAGCGCCATTGACATTTTAACATAGCCATAGCGTCTTATTCCGATTTCCGAAGAGAAGCCAGTGTTGCCATCTAGAATTTCTATCTAAAAATCGATTAATTCAGTAAACACAATCGATTTTCAAATAAACTTTAAGGGGCATTTCACGTCAAGCGGACAACGAAAAAAAAATGAGGTCGTGAATTTTGTTTATAACTGGTCAGTTATACTTCTAGGAGACGTGGATGTGTACACACAATATTTTTTTCTTATGATGCTTTATTGCTCAGTTATGAGCTTTTAAAAATTTACTAAAAATGAAATCTGTTATTTTTGGATACTTAATATTTGCATTAATTAATATGTAAAAAAACTGAAAATTTTTGTTTCTTATATGTAGTTAAATAGTCGAAATTTTGTTTTTTTTTTTAATCGAATTCTAAATTACCTGTATTGTTTCTACTATTTATTTAGGTTGTAGTATTTTATTTACGTTAACTGATTCCCTAAATAAATACATACGTCATAATAATAGTATAACAACATCAAATGATTTTACATAGTCCGTGTAATAATTAAGTGATTTTAAGTCATGTGACTGCAAATTGAACAACTACTTAATATTAGAAACTAAAAATTATTAGCAATTCTTTGATCGAGTTCTATCAATTTTAAATCGTTTAAGGCTCCAACGTTTTTCTTATTTGGTTATGGCAACACTGTGAACAGTTATGTCAAACAAAACAATAATATAAAAAGTAATAAAAACGATTCTCATTTCATTTTAGGTAAAGAATATGAGATACACACTGGGATGCCAAAAAAAATGTTTTATATATTATTTCTTGCATAGTATTTAACTATTTTTTTATGTATGGGTGCCAATGTGACTGTACTCTGCCTGATGCAAAACCTAAGCAGAATCCAAGAATGGTGGTCACCATACTGATTGCGAATTGCAACAATGCAGCACGGTGACCCACACTCTGACGGCCTATTGAGATGTTGCTGCATCATTGGGCCTCCACAGGCAGTAAACAGTCGTGGACAAAAAAAAAACATTTTTCCGTTATTTTTTAATTTTTCTTGTACACAAACCTTGTCCTAACAATAACGAACACATCAAAAAAGAAGTAATTTAATTTGGTTCAGCCGATCGAAAGTTATGCGCGTACATACAATTCGGCGATTCATTTTTATATATATATATCTTTTTTTTACTCGATTACGGCGAAGCCAAAAAGATGGGCAATATATTTGGCAGTCTATGTATGTTTGTATCATCCACCGTAGCGCTTAAACTACTGGACCGATTTTAATGAATGAGGTGTCAATAGATTCTTCCATGTTAACATTTCTTGTCCTGCGAACGTCCTTGCAGAGTTCCGTGTCAATCGGTAGATAGATGTATATAAACATACATATACACTTACCCATTTCTTTAGCCTGCTTTCTGGCAGCCAAATTGGCCAGATACTCTGGACTAGTTTTGTCCACTCGTGGTCGACCGCGTTTCCGCTTTATAGGTGTCGATGGACTGCTCGACTCGGCTGTAACCAAAACTATAGTAATTATATTAATATACCTATTCTGTCCAAGTGTTTTCACCTTCACCTGGTCGTCAGACCACCTAGTACGATCCTGTGCTGATCGCATCCAGCTAAGTGACTAGTTGTTATGGGAGCTTTCACCTCATAGTAAGTGACAAACACATCAACGTCCTTTGAGGCCCCTCCCTTCCCCCAGAGGGGATATATAGCCACAGTCTTTAACACTTCTAGACTTAGGGCTTTTTAAGAAAGGATGTTTTGGCCTGCCATACAATCTACCCTGGCCAGATCGGCTGGTATAGGGTTTGTGTCAAGTGTTCCTTCTCTTCGCAGTGCTGTTTTCCTGGTAGTTTGCTGCCTTAGTCGGCTTTTACGACACCCACGGGATGCATAGGGGTGGTGACACTCCGGAATATGGTAAAGGGTCGACCGGAGTGAAACCTAAAGCTCCCAGAAAACCAGATCAATTCCTTCTTGGTTTTTACCAGAAAGAGTAGAGTTACCGAACTCCTCTTCCTGTGATTCTGGAGAGAGACACTCGGGTGTCACACAATTACCAATTCGGGTAATTTATTTTTTAGTATGATCCTTAAGGTACACGGGAGGTCTTTATAGAAAAGAAAATGCGGGTCCACGGGAGACCCAGCTAGTCGTAAATAAATATAGATGTCTCCTTCATTACTACAAACATTACAAATATTTTTTTTTGGTATGGCCCTGCCAGTATGACTACTACCCAGCTTGATGGAAACCATAAGCAGAATCCAAGAGTGGTGGTCGCCATACTCATTGCGAATGCAGACAATGCAACAATGCAGCATGGTGACCCATACTATGTCGGCCTAGTGATGCTTCTGCATCATTGTGCCTCCGGTCTCGCACTTACCAACGAAACACGACAGCACGAGCGCTGTCATTTTACGTTGATTTTCTGTGCGAGGGTAGTACCCCCCGGTCGAGCCGGCCCGTTCGTGCTCAGCGTGGCTCTACTACCTTGTGGGTTCAAACCAACATGGTACAAAACTTTGTGTGACTTTCAATTTATTATTCTGAGTCTGAGTGTTCTTTGTGTCGTATGTATGTTTATAAGGTCCCCCGCGGGATATATATCTATATCTAACTATCTAATACGTTTAAACGAGAAATGGAGCCGTTTCCGAGATTCGGATTATACAGGTACATACAGGGTGGAATTTTGTAATGCCACCTGAAGGGAAAGTACTCTTAATATTGTAGATAGAAAATTTTACTCGAAGAAAACATTCGTATATTTTTGAAAAGAAAGAAAACTGCATTCAAAGATTTCCGAAAATTCGCTTGCCACACCCGGGAATCGAACCGACTAAAATCTGTAAAAATTACACCCTGTACTTGTATTGCATCGATCGTTAGGGTCAAGTATAAGAATTAAATCTCTCGAACAGTTTTCTTTGAGTAAAATTTTCTATCTACAGTAATAAGAGTACTTTCCCGCCAGGTGGCATTACAAAACTCCATCCTGTATAATCTATATTTCGAAATCGGCTCCAACGATTTTCATGGAATTTAGTACACAGGGGGTTTCGAGGGCGATAAATTGATCTAGCTAGGATTAATTTTTAGAAGATTTGCCAAAAAAAAATTAATATTAATACGTACCAGGGCTATTCTGCTCCTGTTTGTGTCTTGCAGCATACAACTCCACCGCTGGAGGTACGAAGTGGGACACCGGAGAGCGGTAGTCTACGCTTAACGGTAGACCACCAGGCACTGAGGAGCAAAAAAGAAATAATTGAACAAAATAAATATCTGACTTTCAAAAAGAATGGCCATGAGTTCCTTTACCAGTATTCTTCTCATAAGACTGTACGTATTTTGGAAACTGGAAGTTATAGATCGACACAAGCAGGCAGTAAATGATGTTTTCATCTAATTTACCTTGACAATAAAGCACATTGTCATGCTGTGGCGTCTGTTTGTGTCGATCTATGATTTTTAACTGTACCTTCAATTTAACGTTCATAAATGTCACTTAGTTTGTTATTTGAATAAATTAATTTGAAAGAAAAAACCTTAAATTTATGTTTTAGACAGTTGACAGTTTTGTTTCTTTGAACCAAATGCAAAATAAAAAAGTTATCATAATATCATCATTATCAACAGCTTTCTATAGTCAACTATTGGACATAGGAATATCCAAAAAAGGAGGCCTACTATTGGTGATGAGCAGATTCCCTAGCGGCAAGTCGCAGAACTAACGTATGACAGATAAAAATACGTATACACGTTAACATTCCACTTTTAAAATACTGTTTACCCTCACGAAGTGGTTATAGTATTTTTTACTACTCCGTAGACGTCTATCAATGAAATAATAACAATGCACTCGCTCTGTATATTAAACTGTCAGGTAGAAGTATCTGTCATACGTTAGTTCCGTAAACGGCCACTAGGGAAATCTACTCGTTACCAATACCACGCTGATCAGACGTAATACACGGCAACTAGAAAAGTTCAGCAAATTTGTCAGTTTAAAAATAACACTTATTTATGAAAAATCACGAATTTCTCTAAGCTTTCTTTTAGATTCCTTTTAAAGTTCCTTTTTTTTATCTGTGCGGAAATCCCCCCGAATACTACCGGCTGGTGGCAATGTCGGACTCAAACTGACTAAAAATCGCACGCCGCTCTAGTAGAAGCCGGGGAACCAGGTGCGCCCTCGAAAGAAAATCCCTGGAACCCCGTCGTACCTCGGGCCACCGTAGATGGCCCAATGCTGTGTGGGAAACTTGATATTCCTTTCCTGTCCACAAAACGGTGTTAAGCTATGTAGCGCTCGGGCCGCTAACCCAGCCTTCTGCTAGGGTGACAGGTGGCCTTAAGAGAGTTTTCAAATTATACGATCCGATAACGGTGTCGGGCTCACTCGGGCGCCCCGATACGATTTTTTTTTTATGTATGGCCTGCCAAAATGACTCTACTCTGCCTGATGGAAAGCATAAGCAGAATCCAAGAGTGGCGGTCACCATGCTCACTGCGAATGCAGGCAATGCAGTATGGCGACCCACACCATGGCGGCCTAGTGATGCTGCTGCATCTTTTAGTCTAGTCAACAAGTATAGAACTTGTTGACTAGACTATTTGGGCCTCCGTTCTCGCACTCACCAACGAAACACGACAGCCACTGCTGCTGTCATTTTACGTTGATTTTCTGTGCGAGGGTAGTACCGCCCCGGTCGAGCCGGCCCGTTCATGCTGAATTCAGCGTGGCTCTACTACCTACAGCTCCTACATATCGGAGGAAGTAAAATTGTTCAAGAGTTGAACAGAATAACACTCACCTTGATTAAGCCCATATATATCGCCATTGGGCTCCAATTTTGGTTTCTTCTCTGGACTCTCATTTTGACTCGCTTCGCTGCTGCACTCTTCGCGCTTGAGTTGAGGTAGAGCGCAATCCAATTGTCCTTCGCATAACGCCATTGTCGGGTATTGATTCTAAACTGGAAATAGAAAATAATATTTGTTTAGTATAATATACTACTTATTGCTCGCGGCTCCGCCCGCGTGTTTTTCGGTTTTCGCGGCAAATAGTAGCCTATGTGTTATTCTGATGTATAAGCTATAGTACTGCAAATCCGTTCAGTTGTTTTGCGTGAAAGAGTAACAAATATCCATCCATACTTACAAACTTTCGCGTTTATTTTATTAGTAGGATACTGGCTGACCCGGAGAACTTGGTACTACTATTTTTTCTCGTAATTATTTTAAAAATTTACGAAAAGATTGTTTTTATTATTTAGCTTCCCACGGAAGTACATTCATGGATTTAAAAAAAATATACTTCCAGTTTTCTTTATTTTTCTTTAATACATACCTAGTCCTACAACATATTATACTTTTTTTGTAAATACATACATATTATACATAGAAAACACCCAGACTCGGATACAAATATTTGCAGATCATACAAACATTTGATGGGACCCTGGAATTGAACCCGCGACCTCAAGCACTGTAGTCGCTTACGCGCCACCGAGGCAGTCAAAAGTCGATCTAAGTAGCGTGGAACGAGAGAGGCTGAATCCAGCCAATGCTTCAGTCTTCGTCAGCTTAAGTCTTCAGACTTAAGACCCACAGGTATACACCACTTTCATTTGCCAACTTTCTCTTCACTCCATATTCGATTTAACTCTTCGAATAGGGTCAAGTACGTATCATGTAAAATAGATGCCGTTTGAAACGAATAAATCAGAAACATTAACACCTGTATTATAGAATAATTTTACATCAGCTCTTCACAAAGATCATTTCTTTATACAGACGTAAATAGAATTTGACCTGGTTATTGTTATGGAGAAAGGGGCAAATAGGCAGACAGGTCACCCAAGGGGTTACAGTCTATACACATAAATAAAATTGGGGTGTCTTTTTTTTATGGAATAGGGTGCAAACGAGCTGACGTATCACCTGATCGTAAGCGATTACCGCCGCCCATAGACACCAGAGGCGTCACAAGTGCGTTGCCGGCCTTTGGGGGATGGGGAGAGGGTGGGCCTCCGGTATCCTTACTCACGGAAATCCACCCGTGCGAAGCCGGGGCGGGTCGCTAGTGTATGTATAATACACTACATATATCAAAATACCATTTTTTACAATTTTTGTCTGTCTGTCAGTTCGTGTTTGGCTGATGATTGATACCCATAAGAGCAAACTTAGGCTACTTTTTTACCCGACTACGGCAAAGCCAAAGGAGGGTTATGATTTTGACAGGCTATGTATGTATGTAATGTATGTATGTATGTATGTATGTTCATTTGTTCCCTCATAGCTCCTTAACTACTTATTAGAACTGGACAAATAAGGTATCGTTAGAAGCGTCTTGATCGTCTGCTGGTTATAGGCTATATGACGTGTCACTGAATCTAATGTGGCGCCCTCTAGCCGACATAATGTACTGTATTAAAAAATAAAATTGAGATAAATATGCCGTGTTTGGTATCATTGGAAAGGGCGTTACTTGTACATTTCAAATATATATATATTATATATTAATAACGGCACCAAAATATTATAAATAAAAAAAAGTAAAAACTAAAACCCAACTACGACAAAAAACGACGCTGAAAAAGTGTAAAACAAGTTTGAAAAGCCGTAGTCACACGTTACATAGAAACGCACCATAACACTATAACAACGTGTGACTACGGCTTTTCAAACTTGTTTTATACTTTTTCAGCGTCGTTTTTTGTCGTAGTTGGGTTTTAGTTTTTACTTTTTTTTACATTAGCTTCGTCCCGCGGCGTTTCCAGCGGTTGTTGTTGTACCGCGAGTAACACCTCGGGCGAAGTAATTTTTAAACGACTTCAAAAAAGAAGGAGGTTTCCAATTCCAACTGTATTTTTTTTATTTATTTTTTATGTTTGTTACCTCATAACTTTGAAGTTTTGACTGGGTAAACCGATTTCGATTATTCTTTTTTTATTTGAAAGCTGGTGCTTCCCGAATGGTCCCATTTAAATTTGGTCCAGATTGAAGTCGGTTTTTTTTTGTTAAAATTTGTAATTATGAACGAGCGATTTTATTCTATACTAGCTGAGCCTCGCGGTGTTACCTTTAAAGGTAAGCCAAGCTGATTTCAGCACGAACGAGCCGGCTCGACCTGGGCGGTACTACCCTCGCACAGAAGATCATCGTAAAATGACAGCAGCAGTGGCTGTCGTGTTTCGTTGGTGAGTGCGAGACTGGAGGCCCAATGATGCAGAAGCATCACTAGGCTGCCATGGTGTGGGTCAACATGCTGCATTGTTGCATTGTCTGCATTCGCAATGAGTATGGTGACCACCACTCTTGGATTCTTCTTATGCTTTCCATCAAGCTGAGAAGAGTCATTTTGTCAGGGCCATACACAAAAGATTGAATTATCGCCCCGAAACCACCTGCATACTAAATTTCATGAAAATCGTTGAAGCCGTTTCCGAGGTTCAGATTATTTAATACTATCCATACCATGGTATCACTCCGGTCGAGCCGGCCCATTCATGCCAAAGCATGGCTCTCCCACTGTAAAGTCTTTTAAACTACTCAACTGATTTTAATGCAATTTATACTCTTGAATTTAGGCATTTGATGGAACTTATTGTAATACATTTTAGTATCAAACTCACTTGTACTTATTCCACTATTTTAATTAAGTTTAAACGAAGTTTACAACTGCCTCGGTGGTGCAAGTGGTAGCGTAAGCGACTGCTGTGCTTGAGGTCTCGGGATCGATTCCCGGGTCGGACCAAATATTTATATGATCTGCAAATGTTTGTTTCGGAGTTTGTGTGAGTTGTTTTCTATGTATAATATGTATGTAATTGTATAATAATAATAAAAGATTATTTAATACTAGCTGATTCCCGCGGCTCCGCCCGCGTGTATGTCGGTTATCGCGGTAAATAGTAGCCTATGTGTTATTCTGATGTATAAGCTAGGTATATTACTGTAAAGTTTCATCCAAATCCGTTCAGTAGTTTTTGCGTGAAAAACATCCATCCATTCATCCATCCATCCATCTATCCATCCATACTTACAAACTTTCGCGTTTATAATATTAGTATAGATATAGCTATACTAGCTGTACCCGCGACTTCGTCCGCGTGAATTAGTGACTTCAGTTAACAATTATACAACCTTTCATCCCTTCCTCCCCCTTTTTTCGTATTAAAAAGCTTTAAACTGTGTATCAAATTTCATTTAAATTGGTTCAGCAGTTTTGGCGTTAAAGTGTGACAGACAGACATAGTTACTTTCGCATTTATAATATTAGTAACAATATATATACAAGAATTGCACGAGGTATTAGATACTTAATGGATGATCCTTAACAAGTGGTACAAAGCCTAGACGCTAGTAAAACTGAGTTGAACATTCTGAATAATTAGTGTATTAATTAATTTCAAACACAAAACTTATTGATGACATTGACAAACCAGGTTTAGTGTGTCAGTTTTGTAATATATAACATGATTTCATAACGAGCGAGCCTTCCGACAGTCACAAACAATGTGTAACTTTTGACATTTAACCTTGGTAACAAATTACTTGAAAGAAGCTATCAAGGTAGTAGTAGTACCCGCTGATTTCAGCACGAAGAGGCTCAACTGGGCGGTACCACCTCTCACAGAAGAATAATCTAAAGTGACAGCATTCGTGCTGGCGTGTTTCGTTGGTGAGTGCGATACCCAATAATGCAGATGCATCTCAATAGGCCACTATAGTGTGGGTCACCATGCTGCATTGTTGCATTACTTGCATTCGCAATGAGTATGTGGTGACCACTACTCTTGCTTCCTTAGATTCTTATGGTTTCCATTCTATCAGAGTAGAGTCACTTTGACAAGCCACGTAACTTCCTTGATAAACTATATTATCTTTACTTAGTATAAATTCTTTTTTTGTTATGTACTTACTAGGCGGGCAAATGAGCAGACTTTGGGGGATGGGGAGGGGGATGAGGAGGAGTATGGGAAGTGGTTGGGGTATGGGCCTCCGGTATCCTCACTCACTCGGTGAAACACAGCGCAAATGCTATTTCACACCGGTTTTTTGAGGCCATGGTATCACTCCGGCCGAGCCGGCCCATTCATGCCAAGGCATGGCTCTCCCACTGTAAAGTCTTTTAAACTACTCAACTGATTTTAATGCAATTTATACTCTTGAATTTAGGCATTTGATGGAACTTATTGTAATACATTTTAGTATCAAACTCACTTGTACTTATTCCACTATTTTAATTAAGTTTAAACAAAGTTTACAACTGCCTCGGTGGTGCAAGTGGTAGCGTAAGCGACTGCTGTGCTTGAGGTCTCGTGATCGATTCCCGGGTCGGACCAAATATTTATATGATCTGCAAATATTTGTTTCGGAGTTTGTGTGAGGGGTTTTCTATGTATAATATGTATGTAATTGTATAATAATAATAAAAAGTATATATGTATTTATATTAGTTGTCTAGTACCCATAACACCAGCTCTGCTTAGCTTGTGACTAGATGGCTTGGTGTGTTAGATGTCAAAAAAAAAAAACTTGTGAGGGCATCCCCTGAGACTATGGCGAAATTCTTCTAAGAAAAACCCTAAGACGCATTTCACACATAGTGACAGCCTGGAACAGGCTCCCAGAAGACATAGTTATGGCTTCCTCACTGAACTGCTTCAAGGACAGACTTGACAAACTCGACATCTCCAAGCTATTTCAAACACAGGCATCAGCTTTCTAGCTGCTAGTGTGTCATACCAAATAATAATAATATCTCAACTCTATTCAAACTAATCTCATACCTATTTTTTTTATTTGTGCACCCGTCATAGTGGCCAATGATCTATAAAACATCTTTGTATGGCTGTGTGTCAGTTTGTGCATGCTAATCTCAGAAACAGCCTTAACGATTTGGATGCGGTTTTCACTAATGTGTTGAGGTTCGCTCCACTTAATATATAGTGTTAAAAAAAAAGTTAAATCAAGTTGAAGAATCACTACGATAACCGAACTTTACGAGGGCAGAGCCGCAAGCTAAAGCTGGTATTCTTAAATATTTCTAAATAAATACATATTGTAGATAAACTAGCTTTCCATCTGCATATGTCCATTGCCGCTGTAAAAATTGTTTTTCCTCAAGAATCAAAGTATCTCCATGATAAATTTCATTGAAATTGTTACAGCGGTTTAGCTGTGTAAATGTAACAGAGAGACAGACTAAGTTAATATCGAATTTATCACCTAACTTTACTGTTATATCTAATTGATAAATTGAGTTACCAGAATTTAACATTTTGAATTTTTTAATTATCCATTTGCTGCATGCTGCATCAAAGTTTTGAATTGTTATTATCTAGACACAGAACAAATAATCATAATCATCACACAATGATTTTTCTACGCTGAGAATCAAACTCGTGACCTCCGGATTAGGACACAGGGTCACTAACCTCTATGTCAACAGAACAGTAAACAAACATCATTTCAATATGTAATTCTTCTGTTAATAGAACTAAAACTGGTATACTTGATAATTAATGTTGTAATAAGTACTTTTTACAATACATCATATTTATAGCTACTCTGATAGTAACCAAAGAAAATTAAAATATTTTATTATGCTAACTATTAAAAGAATACATAAATACTGTAATATTGCTTAATCGTTTTTTTGCAGTCTGTACTAATTACCTTTTAAAATTTGAATGTACTAACAAAACAGTACTGACACACTACTTAATGCAGGGTCTTTTTTAGTTTAGAGCAAAAACTATACTTACAAACATTAATTATCAAGGTTTTAAAGTAGTTATAAACGTTTTTCAACATAAATATTCTGATATGTCAAGGTTTCACAACAATACCAGTATTACTCAAAGAGATTTCCTCATAATTCAATGGATCTTCATTATTTACAATTGACATATCAAAAATTTTAAGAAATACTCCATTAATGTGTTACAATTAAAGCATAGCAATCGTATTTACGTAGATCCATCTAGTTGGACATAACATAACGTTAATTAAACCTTATCAAATACTCACAAAACATAAACTATGTACTCCTTAGGTTCTTACCTTTATGCTATAACACCATTATAAAACCACAATACACTATGATAAACCACTTTTTTAAACTTAAATCTTACAATAAAACAATATTAATTATATTTCCACACAATACAAACATAATATAACAACAGAAAAACGTATCTTGTAAAATAAAAGTTCTATAATAACACGATCAATTCTACGAAGGAACACTGTAAAATTGAGAACGGAAATATACGCAAAAGAAACGTTTTCCACTTCATATATAACGTGATACTACATTGTCATTGTATCAAAACGATTTTAAAAGTAATTACAAAAGTTTTTAACGTAGATTATCGGAAATATAAACAAAATTCACAAGGTACTAAAATATACCTAGACGTCCATTTCACTAACGCTAACATCGCTACTGCCTCAAGGAACAAATTATGAAGTAAAATATTTTTACTATGGCAACATTCTATATTACTTAGCCAAGTACCGTTATCAATAGGTGACGTCGGTCGCTTGTTCCGAATCGCAATATCAGGGTCGTTACGCTTTGGTATAACTCATTACTATTTTTTTAAATAATATTTTTATCAGTGCATTAATCATGTTATTGGTTAACTGACTATTGTGTTCTTACTTAACGTCTTAAGGGATACTGACGATTTCCTAGGCATTAGTTGTCGATTATAAAACCTAACAACTACAATTTTACCAAAATATTTAAGAGTACTTTGGATTTGGACTTCAATATACACACATCAAAAGTGTCTAGGGATCAACATATGTGTCTAGGGATCAACATATATTTTTGCAATAACTTTTCTCCTGATTGACATGCTAATTATTTCTCACTTGTTTTGTATGTGTACATATGCATGATACCCATATGTGCATGTGAGTATGCATGACGGTGAGATTTGTGCCCTGCTTTCAGACCTGGATATTTGTCTCGCGGAATTAAAGCTAAATATATTTCATAGCATTTAATACTAAAGTTATTAGTCAATGACGAACTTGCATACATGACGTCATTCTCTCAATACAATGATCAACTTACACGAGACATCGGAACATTTGACAAGTTAACCCTAATTAACTGTTCAGATTACTATTCTCTCTAATTTATTCGGCTTATACAAAATGTAATTTTAATCGAAAATAATGCTTTGAAAATTACCTCTCTTAGACCATAATTATTAAAGATTTTTTAATTGTTAGTAATTTATTTCTTATAATTATTTGTGAATGAAGTGATTACTCATTTTGAGTCATAGCTGAGCAACATTCTTTGGGTGTGGGGCGAGGAGGGAGACAGTACGAAATAGCGATAGATATAGGTAGGTCGAGCGTCGAGTTGGCATTGTAATAAACTACTTGACGTGTTTATCGGTGGCCGCGTTATCGCTCGCTTTGTGCGGTTTCACCTTGTTACGAACTCGCTTGCCTTTCAACTACTGCGTCGTATTTTTAGTCGTTTCTTTACTTATTTTTCTGAATATTCTTAAAATGATATTTTTTTTTCATTATTTCGGTACTTTTGTAGACAAAAAAATCTTGTGATTTTTGTGGTTTGTAGATTTTTTTTTTAATATGTTCATATTATTTAACTTTTTAAATAAAAAAAAAAGATCTTTCCGAATTGAACTTAAGTATTAATTAGTGAATGACGTTCTTTTTGAAGCAAGCAGTTACAGGGTTGTTTTTTAAGCTACGAATACGGTTGAAAGAGACACAGTCAACAAAGTATGTTTTTAAACTACGCCAAAATTAACATTTTACATGACTTAAACACAATACAAATTATTTCAATGTCAACCAAACGGATTGGATGGATAATTGTAACCGTGAACTAACTGTAGGGACAAAATAAAACGATAGGTAGTGGTACATAATATTTTTTGTTAGTTATTTAAACTGTCGAATGTTTTAGAATAAAATCGAATAACAATTCAAAACTTTTAAGCAGCACCGTCTATTGGCAATTAGAAGGGAGGGTAAAAATTCTAAAATGGATAATTTAAAAAAATGTAAAATTCTGGTAACCAGTTGTATCACTTAGATATAGATAGAACAATAAAGTTGGGTGATAAATCGATTTCAAAAAAGTTTTACCTATTAATAAAAATATTAAACTCAACCAATGTCCTCTTATATAAATTTCAATCATTTTATTTACTGTATTTCTTACACTTGCTATATAAAAATAAAAACACAATAAACCCTTATCAAAAGTAAAAAAAATATTCTTAACCTGCTACTGCTGCTACCAGTATTTCCTACCAAGATCATGTAATTTTAGAAAAAAACATTGTTTTTAATGTTTGATATATTTATCTATATAATTATCTCTTTACGTGCGATAACATACGCTAATGGTTGGTGAGATACGTATGTACATCAGTCGTAATATCGATCTGTTCGTTGACCTAAACAGTGAAAATCAATAGTTTTGCGAACAAGGGGGTGGGGTGTATAGACAATATTAGAAAGAGACAAGGAGAACGGATCGAAAACAATGCATTCTTGAAAAAGGAACATGACAGTTATCTATTGCTTGTGGATTCTATTATTAAAACTTTTTTTTTCAAAACGAACTTGTGGTCCACGTGATCTTTTTGAATTATAATTTTTATAGGAAATGATCTTTTCTAAGGGTATTTATATAACATTATTCGTAGCCACCACATTATCAGGGTGTTTTTCACAAAAAATTACCCTAGCAAAATCGGACTGTCCCACAACTTCAAACATTTTTATTTTTGTTTTTTTATATGGTACATGTAGATGTGAAATATTATATGATTAAGACAGACATTTTAAAATCAAGTTAAATTGAAAAACACCATAAAAAGACGATAGATATATTTATATTTAAAGAAAAGCACCACAGGAGGTGAAAATTTCGTGTGTCCTACGGTGCTCTCGGAGATTTCGAATACTTCTTACTTGTACACTATTAAGCTTTGAGTATGTTTAGGTGTTCGAACATGATATCTTTATGTCTAAAAGTATGTTTCTGGTCTTTATGTGATTAATTTTTAGTTATTTTTAAGAAATATCATTAAATTAACGTTGTCCTACGAAAACCAGAGTACCGGAAAATCCGGTATCGTCACGGTGAATTTGTTATCTTACATAAGACAAAATCTACTAATTTGTGTTTTTTCTACTTTCCTGGCAACATTGTGATCGTATTTTGATACCGCCATTACTGTTTAAACGTCAGTTGCGACAAAATCTGTGACGAAAGTGTTGGTGTCTTCGGCGTGCAGAAATAGTTTTCTAGATAGTGACAGTATTTAAAGGTAAATAAACTCATTTTCTTTACTTTGGCTTATTGTATTTAAAACATTCAACTAACCTATATTAGATTAATAAAGCTAAAAACAAGTTAATTTAACAGAGTATTAGTTATTTTTAATTTTAAAAGTTTTGTCGTATGAATACGTCACCTCCTGTGCGTCATGTGACATACTACCGGAATAAAATCGTGACGAACTTGAATTATAAAGCTTAGTGTACAACGAAATATTTAATCTTGTAATAGATACTTACCTACATGTTAGCTAATTTTCATAAGAGGTATAATTTGTATTGTTTGTTTGTACGCACGTAATACCCGTGACGATTTATTGGATTTGAATCTAAATTGACTGTAAAAATTGCTATAGACCACTTATTATCCAATTTTACTACAAAAAATGATACCTTTCTTGTTTCAGATATAAGTTCGCATTTAACATACCTACTGGTATGTATGATCACTCTGCTAGCCGATATGGTAGTATATTGGGACGTTGACAAAATCCTAACATATTTTGATTTAAATCAATGTTACATTAATAATGCCAGGTGGCCCTGGCCTCTTACACATTTCATAATCACTGAGAAGTGTTTCGGATGTCACCGAAAAATCAGCAAGAGTATAAAACTGCAGCATTTTACTCTTGCGATGAGTCAAAGCGATATTAGAAAATTACTGCAGTGCTCCATTTTTTGGTGTTCTTTTTGTATGCATTCTATTTATGATCATTTCCCCGAAGACGAGTGCGAGGTTTGTTTGGGAGGAAATAATTAATGGTTATTGGAGAAAGTATTATTTCGTTCGGTAGAGAATGGCGCTTACCGCAGCAGAAAGAGCGAAGCGATATCGCGAAAAATTAAAGCAAAATCCTGAAAATTATGAAGTCCAGCGCCAAAAACAGTTGGCAAGATTAAAAAAGAATCGGAAAAAGATATCAGAACTTACAGAAGAAGAAAAGATAAAACAAAGAAAATTATGGAGAGATGAGAAGAGGAAAATAAAACTTAAAAAAAGTAATAAAGAAAACTTAAAACCGACAAGAGAACCTTTGAAAAGCCAAACTCACGTAAGCAACTTATTTCGACGAAGATATAAAAATTTGCGCGCCAATTACAAGAAAGCTTTAGATAAAATACAGAAATTACACAGGATGTTACAAACCAGCCGCAAACGTTATTACCGCGAAAAACTTTTGCAAGAAACAAAGAATCGCGAAATTGAGAAGCTGCAAGCACGTCAAGAAGTATTAGAATATTCTTTAAAAACAGTTTATCAACAAGCAAATACCCAAAAAGAAAAACGACTGTTAAAAAATATAGCAACTAATCAGAATGTAAAAGCTAGCAAGTCAGTTATGGACGTAACAAAATATTTAGGATTAAAAAGCCGGATACGAAAAACAAAAAAGAAACTACAAAGGTGTAATATTCCAAAAGATATCGAGACATTTTATAACAGGGATGACATAAGTAGATGTACAGCGGGAAATCATGAAACAAGAACAAGAGGAAAACAAAAGATGCAGATAAGGTACCTGACAGACACATTAGCAAACTTGTACAATATTTACAAAAAAGAAGGAGGAAAGTACAGTTTTACAAGCTTTTTTACATTTTATCACCTACGGTTAGAAATAGAGAGACATGTTTATGTATAAAACATAGTAATGTAGAAAATATGTTTGCTGCCCTTAAAAAAAAAATATTTTAAGTTATACAAATCTAGAAGACGTAATTACTCAAACAACCTGTGATAGGAAGTCATACACCTGTATGTACAGTAAATGTGATGATTGCAAAACTCCTGCGCTTCAATACAAAGTAGATAAACTGGAAGATGATATTACCTGGTTCAAGTGGGAAAGAATAAGTCATAGCTATACAAAATCGGGCAAGACGTTTGTTACCAAAAAATACTCAAAACAACACAAAAAACAAATTGTGGAGACCCTAGTTTCTGAGTTTCAAAAAGAACTTCCATCTTTTAAATCCCATATTTATAATTGGAGGCACCAGCAGAGTGAATATCTAAAATGCATTAATGGGTTACATGATAATGAAATAGCCATCTTGTGCGATTTCAGTCAGAACTACGAATGTAAGCTTGGTTCAGAAATACAAGCAATGCATTTTGGAGCATCAAAAAACAATATATCTTTACATTGTGGCATGAGATACTTCAAAAGTAAATCACAATCATTCGTCACCATATCTAACAATACTTGCCATGAGCCCAATGCTATCTGGGCCCATTTACTACCCGTTCTAAAATTCGCAAAGCAGTTAGATCCCAACATAGAAATAGTTCATTTTTTTTCCGATGGTCCGTGTAGCCAATATAGGCAAAAAAAAAATTTTTTTTTAATCAATCTTTTTGCAAACAGAATTAACGCTGGTTACTATACTTGGTCATTTTCGGAGAGTGGTCATGGTAAGGGTGTTGCTGATGGAATAGGTGGAGCAGTTAAACGTCAATTGGACAAACACGTGTCTTATGGTTACGATATAATAGATGCTGAACATGCTCACCAACACCTTGAAAAGAGCATGCAATCAGTAAAATGTTTTTTCATAGCTGATAATGACATTAGCAATATGAAACATCTTATACCAGGCAACATTCGGCCTGTTCCTGAAACCATGAAGTTACATCAAATTATGTCAGGAGGGCAAAATACTATATTTTACAGGCAACTGAGTTGCTTTTGCGGTGACCGACGCGGTCTATGTAACTGTCATTCTCCGAAAACACATATTTTGCTTGAACAAGATCAAAACTCATTAGTTTCAGAAGACTTCAAAGTTCTTGAGCATACCAGTCATGCATTTAACTTTCAAACGCAAGATCAGCAACTCAATATTGAGACAGACCAAAGACTGAAAGCTGGTGAAATGTCTTTCAATCAAGATAGTTTGACTCAAGAGGAAGATCTGGCTCAAATTATGGATACTAGTGCGAGTTTATTTCCCAGTGAAACAAGAAAACAAAATTGCCTTGAACCCATTGAGACTGATGACAGTTCCCTGGTCAGTGAAATTATTTCTATTGACTCAAGTGTTTTGATTGAACTTACAAATTTAATTGACCTAGAAGCTTTAGATGTATCAACACTACCACAAAATGAGGTTTTACACTGTAGTCCTGAACACAATATTGAAGAACCTAGTACTTCTACGGGCTTGAAACAAAATATTGATTCGGAGAATTTAAAAGTACCTAGAAAACGGGCAAAGGTAATGACACCAGTAAAGAGCGATAGAACTTATAGGACCGGTAGAGACACCAGGAAATCAGGATCACTAAAAACTGTAGTTTCAAGGTACTTTTTATGTAATTTATGTAAACGTCGAAAATTTTTTGTACCTACAGATATGACTCGCTGTGTTGCATGTAAAAATTGGGTTTGCAGCTTGTGTTGTGGCCATCCCTCAATTATTGACTATATTTGCGACATATGTTATGGATCTGAATAATACAATTATTCAAATGTGTACGTAAAACGTTCGTTTAAATTATGATTGAATAGTTGATTGAAGTAGAGTGATGATCTCTAAAATTAGCACTCAGTAATATTAAAAGTTATTATCTTTGTCGAGAAGAATATTAAAGTTCCTATGATTCCAAAGTAATTGTGATAATCCTGTAGGTGTAAGTAAAAATATAAAATAATCACCAACGACTACTAAGTTGGTTCTCGTAATATAAGTTATGTGATCTCAAATTGATAATGTTATGTCTTTTAATACTTTTATGTGTATAACAAAAGGTTTAATGAATCTTAAAGATTAATAACATTAATTTTACGCTACACAAAAAACACATTCACAAGATTGTGTTTCAAATTGGCAGTGTGGATACTGCTCAAATTATTCCTATTCGTCACGCTATTTTCGTAATAGTCACTGTCCTATATTTTAAATTGTACAAAACTAGTTTTAAAAATATCTAGATTTCTTTAGAGTATTAAGTTTTGTCACTATTAGAATTTTGTTATTGCCGAAAATTCCTCAATATGCTTGATTTTTGAATTTGTAACACGTATCATTACTAAATAACAACTTTTCTAGGGCGATGTGTCTAAGAAGTGACGAAAATGAAACTATTTGGCTGATTATTTATTATTGCTATAGAATTATGCTAACTTTTTGTTATTTTTTGAAACATTTTAAGCATATCTTTATGCTAATATAAGTTGATTTTATTTCAATATCTGGTTGTTTTATTTCTGACTGATTATATTGTGTGACGTACAGGAACACTTTGCGTCATATGTTGACCGAAAAACTTGAATATTTCTCATATTTATATTAAAATTTTAATTTAAATAGCATATTTAGCTAGTTAATTACATATTCTTTAATACTAGAGTAAATTTAAGCAATTTCACTTAATTCCATAATTATATTTCCTGATCGTCACGGGGTCATTTTTTCTGAAAATTACCCTCAACAGCCTTTACTGTTACGCATATGCCTAGATTTAGAAAGGAGGTTTTCCGTTTTGGTCTAATACCACGCTAAACCAGCGGGTTGGTACTTGCTATAGTTTGTTTCAAGTTTTCTTTCTCTTCGCAGTGCTGTTGTCCTGGTAGTTTGCTCCCTTAGTCGGCTCTTACGACACCCATGGGATGAATAGCGGTGGTGACACTTCGTACTGCCATGTTCGTAGAAGCTTCGCCATTTTATTTTTTCTATTTTTAAACCTTAAATCACTAGGTCAGCTAATCGAATATCATTAAGAACAAAAGAGATTAAATTGTACGTAATTTTACAATAAGTACCTACCTAATAAAAAAAACAGATCTACCTAATGATATTTAAGTACTAGGAAATGAGAGCTTGTAAAACATATTAATAAATTCCTCGATCTATTAAGTCTCAGACTCTCAGTAAATTTGAGGCTAAGATCTTAGATAATGTAGGTATGTCTAAGATATTGTGATTTAAATTTTCAGTTTAATGCTAAAAAGGGTTTTATAATTGGATTAAATTGTTAGATGATTATTTGTTGCGTAGTTACTTTAAAACACAGGGCGTAGCTCTATGCAGGGCGTTCCCCAGGTCATTGGTCTTACAATGACATAAGTTCAAACAAAATATTTCACGGTCTAAATTTAAATAAAAGGGGCTCCCACGTGACTTTAATAATAGAAAAGCATTGGTATAGAAAGAGACTTTCATTTAAATAATTCTATTGTAAGTAAAAAATAGTAAGTCTAAAATTAATGGAAAAATATTCAAGAAGAACAAGTATTAAACTATTATTATTGAAAGATTACCGCGGTTTCTCTGTTGTTAAAAGAATAACAGACAAATCAAATTCACGCGCCAAATAATAGGAGGGTATCGTTCAGAAATGTTTTGGTGCAATAAAATATTTTTAAAAGAGATATAAAAATTACTTTTACTTTTTTTAGAAATTGTTTTTAAGCTATTGCATAGTTTTTATCGCAGGCTTTGAGCGCGGCGACCGAATCAAGAAATTCCGTAACGAAAATAAAACCTGACACCCGAAGCTCGCACGGATCGAGACGAGCTGCTCCGAAATCTGTCTGTCTCAGAGACAGAAAGATAAAACAGTCTAGGTTTGCGCAAGTATTCTTGAACGTGTCCGGCTTAAGCAGCTGTTTGTGAGAAAGTATATAGGTGTATAGGTATCTATCATATCTTTGTAATGCCACACTCACCGCATGTGCGCCCCGTAAGTTTACATGTTCAAAGAAAAAAATAATCCTGCATAAATAAATACCGGTCAGCGCCATCTGTTGAGCTGTTTCGCAACTACAAGGTACACTAACGCCCTCTATTATTTAAATACTTTTGAACAACATTAAATGAGAAACTGGCAAAATAAAAAAATGAATAAATAATTATAATTGCATAAGTTGATAAAAAATGCTATGCAATAGCTTTACCGCGGCAGTCCCCGAGTGCCACACGTCTTTTTTTTTTTTTTGGCCCTGCCAAAATGACTACTCTGCCTGATGGAAAGCATAAGCAGAATCCAAGAGTGGTGGTCAACATACTGCGAATGCAACAATGGAAAATGGTAACCCACACCATGGCGGGCTAGTGATGCTTCTGCATCATTAGGCCTCCGGTCACGCCCTCACCAACGAAACACGACAGCACGATCGCTGTCATTTTACGTTGATTTTCTGAGCGAGGGTAGTACCGCACCGGTCGAACCGGCCGTTCGTGCTGAAATCAGCGTGGCTTCCATGGTCAAAATATAGCATTAATAATTTTATGTAATTGATGCCACTTGTATACTTCAGTGTCGTGACGGATTAAGAATAGGAAATGTGACCACCTCTATTTATTTCGCGGGTATTGTGACAGCCGATAAAGAGAGCAAACTACACAGGACTACAGAAAGAAAACTTGACACCCCTATACCAACCAGTCTGGCTAGCGAGGTAGACCAAAACCTCGTTTGTAAATCAAGGCCTATGTACAGCATTACTTTACTATAGGCTGGTTATGTAATGTGTATGCCAACAGTTGCTGGTGCCATTTAAAAGATAAGGGAAGAAAATGATCCACTAGCTTTGCGCGCGGCTCCGCTCGCGTGTTTGTCTGTTATCGCAGCAAAGAGTAGCCTATGTCCTTCTTCAAGAATCAAAGTATCTCTATGCCAAATTTCATGGAAATCGGTGCAGCGGTTTGGCAGTGAAAGCAGGACAGATAGACAGACAGAGTTACTTTCGCATTTATAGTATTAGTATGGATAGTACCAATAGATAAGCCCTTTGTGCTTATTTGCGTACTGCATTGGCCTGATCTAGGAACTTTATACATTTTTTCCGCATAACTGTGAATAAATTGAATACTGGTGCAAAAGTTAACGATTTATTAAAACCATTAAAAGCAGGGCCGGACCGTGAGTTTAGGGGGCCCTGGGCTAATACTACTTAGGGGCCCTCCAAATTCAATTTTTTTAAAGACAACTCTCGCATTATGAATATACCTACATCCTGTGTTGAGGGGGACTCTATAAACATACATGTAACGAAAACAAAGAACACTCAGACTTATAACAAGAATTTGTGGATCACACAAAGTGTGGTCCCATGTGGGATTTGAACCCACAACACTTGGCGCAGTGAAAAGCGGCGTGGCGACCGCTTAAACCACTAGGTCTGGCAATCATCAATCAAACAATTACTCAAATATATAGGATAAAAATTAAACGATAAAATATTTAATTTGCACGATATTTTCTTGCAAATCCATTAACTATTTTTTTTACATGTCTCATAAACTTGACTTCTTTGATTTAAATCCGTATTCAGTTTATTCAGTACAACGTTTAGCGTGTCTATTTTAAACTTTTCTGCGCCGTTTACAGCGACTGTCTCTGTACAATTATCAGAATACTTTGATGTAATGTGCCTGTTAGTTATAGTAATGTGTCTGTAGTTCATATTTAGTTTTTAGCTTTTTCTTTGTAATGCTTTAGCTTCTGATCCCTTTTAATGAATGACAAAATTTACTTATAATTATTTTATAAAAATAAATTTCTTGCCTCTCTTCGAAAATCAGCCTTTTCCTCTTCATTTTCGCTGAAACTTATCAAAATTTTCATAATGTCATCATATGTTAGTTATTTTTTAAAGCTTCTGACTTAAACTTTTTAACGTAAATATCAGTTTTGTTTCTCAATTTGACAATACCTATATATATGGGTTGAAGCAGAAAAGAAAACATATATTTTCGCACTTCTCAAAAAAGTTTACGATTTCGGTGCCAACCTTCACAGATTCTTCATCAACTTGGTTAAGAGAATGCGCAGCACATGGCACGTAATCCGCAGATTTTTTTTGTTCTAGTATTGCTTCTACACCATTGTAACGACCCGCCTCATTAGCAGCGTTGTTGTTTGACTGTCTCCTTTTTTTTTTTTATACCACCGACTGGGGGCATGTCGAACTTGAACCGACTAAAACCGCACGCCCCCTGGGGTACCAGGAGCCGGCCAGCTTGGCCTGCTTCTGCTAGGGTGACAGGTGGCCTCATCTGCCAGCCCCAGGCTTGCGCTTATGGAGGACGGAGATCTGCGACCACCGGCGCCTAAGTCGTTTTCAGTACCGAGCCCATTCCCGGGCCTGGCGGACCAGGACAGTTCTAAATCTGTCCCGCTGCTCCGCCGTCTCCTTCACGAGCATAACTTGATCGCAGAATGAGACTGGATTTCCACGCACTCTCGCTCCGTAACATGGCCACAATCATGTTACTGAGTGAGAGAACCCCCACTCCGATGGCCGCCACAATATCGCGCCTCGGCTCCGCCCACCCCGCACATTCCGCCAGCGTGTGGAGCGCCGTGTCCGCGGTCTGGCTCTCGCAGTGGTGGCACTTAGACGTTGGCTCCTTACGGATCAGACACAGGTGATCGCCGAAGCATCCTTTTCCAGTGATCACCTGCGTCAGCCTATATGAGGGGCTCCCGTGATGCCTCTCAAGCTAATCCTCCATAACCGGCCTTACCACCACAATAACAGCGTGCTCAGCGCTCGGTTGCCCAAGTCGTTCTTCCATTCCTCCACGATGACCTGGCGAAGTTGGGATTTCTTTTCTTCGATTTCTCGAATCTCAGGACACCTGCCCAACTTCCGCGCCTCCTTGAGCCACTGATAAAGAGCCGCAAGGGCTCTTGCCTCCAGGTCCCATGTTAGAGTTCCGGCCAGGAGACTTGCCGCCTCAAAAGAGATCGTGCGGTACACCTTTATGATCCTGATGGCCAGCACTCGTTTCAGTCATCGCAATAGCGCGATAGTGCTGGTCCTCAGGGCCTCCGCCTATACTGGGGCCCATAAAGGGCCATGGACCGCACGACCGTTTGACTGTCCCCGTACAGTTATCCAGCGGTAATCCATTTTTTCCAAAAGTCTTGTAAAACATTAAATAATTGTAAGCTAGTATGACTACCAATTTTAATTAACGATATACATCTTTCGTACACTTTTCCCCGAAAACAGTATCAAAGTACGATAGTTAACTGATCATTATGAGATAGATCTGGGACTGAGAACAGAACCGCAAAAAAGAACAAAATTACGCTAGGTGATAAGCGGCGGGAATTCCCCCGTATTATAGACTCACCCATAGACTCACTCTCATTTTTTTGCTTTTATGATCTGGTAGCAAGACTATGAGCCAAATATGCTTTCTCACTCTCGAACGAAAAAATACTTGATGTGGGTATAATTAGCGGAACATAGTTATTATCACATGGTATTTAGAAATACTTTAAGTATTAACGTTAATCACATAAGAGGAATAAAAACTATGTTACATTATTTAATATAAATAAATAATAATAAATAAATATTTTGGACATCTAACACACAACGCCATCTAGTCCCAAGCTAAGCAGAGCTTGTGTTATGGGTACTAGACAACTGATAGAAATACATATATACTTTTTTTTTGTAAATACATACATATTATACATAGAAAACACCCAAACTCCGAAACAAATATTTGTAGATCATACAAACATTTGGTCCGACCCGGGAATCGAACCCAAGACCTCATGATCAGCAGTCGCACACGCCAACCGCGAGACCAAGGAGGCAGTTATATAATATGTATAATATGTAAGCAAAATCGTTATTAAAATATTAAATCGTAACGTGTAAAATTGTTGAAGCAGTATCTACAACTCTAGAAAATTAAGAAAACATACTGTCGTCCGTAAATAATCGATGGGGAAATCCCCGTTCCGTTTGACACACATTATCGTCTATTTTTGACTTTAACTTGACTTAGCCGGGGGCCCCTGGAATCCACGGGGCCCTGGGCTTAAGCCCAAAAAGCCATATGGTAGATCCGGCCCTGATTAAAAGCAACGTAAGTCATGGAGATAGTCATTAAGTGATTACTTGTTTCTGTTTCAAATGACAAAATATGCTATTGTTAGTGACTTCCGCAATGAATCATATTATGCTTGAGTTAATTAGGGCTGGGAAAGGATGTTTCGGAGATCACCTGTGTCTGATTCGAAAGGAGCCAGCGCTTGAGTGCCACCACTGGTCCACTGCAATAGCCGGACCGTGGACACGGCACTTCACACTCTGGCAGGAGCAGAGGCATGATGTCTTAGTGGCCATTGGAGTGGAGATTCTCTCGCTCGGTAACACAATTGCAGTTATGGTACGGAGCGAGATTGCGTGAAACTGCACACTTTGCCGCGGGGCGAAGCTAGTCTAAAAATAGTAGCCTAAGTTACTCCTTATATCATCAGCTACCTATCAGTGAACGTCCCGTCAAAATCAGTCTAACCTTTTCAGAGATTAACCGGAACAAACCGACAAAATAAAAAAAAAATTGCATTTGTATTATATGTATACTAACATAATTATGCATTTAGTAAAAAGCGGTTATTTTAATATTACAAAGAGACTCTTTAATTTTATTTGTTGTATAGATTACAAACAGACACTTCAATTTTATTTTATTTGTATAGATGTAAAGTCGGTTTACGAACACTAATTCTAAAAACGACTTAAATACCAGACTAATAGACCAAATTGAAATGGGAAAGCTTTTAATAAAAAAGAATCATCAAAATCGGTTCACAGAATCACAGGTAACAAACATAAAAAAACAGGCGATTGATAACCTCCTCCTTTTTTGAAGTCGGTCAAAAACTGTAAACCGAAAACGACGACATGTTCAAATTGATTTATGAACGAAGAACTGAACGTCAAAACTATCAACAAGGGAATGTCATTAATATTTACTATTGTCATGACACATGATTGAAATAGCGAAATAAAGTGCTTTGTTTTGAAGCTTCATTTTTATCTAACTGCGTTAGATAAATTCATGATAACATACAACAACACACGCTTCAACTGTAAATTTTTCAGTTTTTATGAGAATATAATTTTATGTAAAAACTAAAAACATATTATTCATCAAAGCGTGAGAAAAAAAAGTTTTTTTTAATTTTTATTACTAACATGAGTCGCTGTGATATTAAAATTGTGTTATTAGGCAGTGAACATGTAGGAAAGACTAGTTTAGTTCTAAGATATGTGAATTGCAGATTTAATGCAAACATTCCTTATCAAAATGTAAGTATTTCGTATTTTTGTTTTGTTTCCCTTTGTTATGGTGGGCTAAACATAAACACACCCATGGTCGTAACTTTAGACTATTAAACTTCTTCTTTTTATTAAATTTTAAACTGCCTTGGAACTTGTTTAAAAAGCTTACAAAGACAATTTTGGGAAGTTTCAGAACAATTATTAATGAAAAAAAATCAAATACATGTCTTTGTTTACTTTTTTTTTTTCAAATTATTGTTTATTTTTTGAATTAAGAATGCTACTGTTATACCCACGAAGCAAATACAAAGAGGAGATGCCCTAATGAAATTTTTGTATGAAACAATGCGTGACAATTTGCGGGGGTGAGGGGGGGTTACTTTGCCCTTTGCCATCTACCAATCAATAGCAAAACTACTTGCATCGTTACATGTTGATGTTGCTATGTAGTTTAGCTATTTGACACTAAGCGTACGATGTAAGGGACATACAGGGACGTACTCAGAATTTTCTTATCACATAGTTATTTTTTTAAAGTCAATTTTGTAAATCATTTTGATGCATGTATCGCAAAAATATTATTAGTAAGAAACATTGTACATAACATCTATACCAATATATTCTATACTAATATATGAAGCTGAAGAGTTTGTTTGTTTGAACGCACTAATCTCAGGAACTACTGGTCCGATTTGAAAAAAAAAAATTACAGTGTTAGATAGTCCATTTATCGAGGAAGGCTATATATCATCACGCTTAGACCAATAGGAGTGGAGCACCAATGAAGAATGTTGCGAAAACGGGGGAAAATTATTACGCTACGGGGAATAGGAGACGTAAACGAAGTTGCGTGGGTCAGCTAGTATAGTATAAAAGTGAAAGTTTGTGTGTTCTTTATATCTTCCCCGTAACCTTGGTGATGTATTTGATTTATTACTTATTTAAATATGTCACCGTAAGATTATAAAAACCGTTACATTATAATCTACCTAGCGAGATTGCCAACTATCGATATATTGTCAACAGTGATATACTACTTACGCGCGTCAAATTGTCAACTGTCCCTGATTGTTCGGTTTTATAGTAGGCCGATCAATGCCCATAGAGATAGTTTAGGTTATTACTTCTTTGATTAATCACAAATTATTTTTCCTGCCACAGCAACTTTATATAACTAATTCTAAAGCTGTGAGGTATTTTCAACATGAAATCAATTTACAATCACAGAAATACTTTACATTTGGCATCAAAGACAAATTAACAAACAAATATGGCGGCGCGGGGACATATGCTGTTCAACCAATCAGCGCGCGACTTGCGATTCGTAGATACCATTTTACAATCTCGCGAAATAGATTACAATCTAACCGTTTTGACAATCTGACGGTAACATATATATTAAAGAGAGAGAACAAAAACAAAGAAATATAGTACAACAACAAACACATACAATAAAGAGAACAATAACATACAAGTAGGAGTATAATACAAAAAAAAATCAATGTTTCTACAAATTAGTTTTTCATTTATTATATTTTCAAATTCTTCAGTTTTCGTTTGATTAATTTTGTTGTGGGTTCCGAGAAAGTTTAATTTTCCTGGGATTCCTGGGACAGAATTTTAGTTAATTAGAAAACCTATAAGTAAAATTTGCTTCATATCAAGTACTTTAAATTCTAGATTAATATAGATAAAAAATTTAATTCTAATTACGACCCTGTCTCTTTGTTCTGTTGATGTTTGTTTTCCTAGTTGACGATAGACATCAGTGTTCACAAAATGATTACAAAAAATAATACTTTTTCGATTAAAAATTCTTTAGGCAAGAATGCAGAACATATTTCAATATTTTTTTATGATTTACTTTATAAATACTCAGCTGTACGAACCTTTGTATTTTTAATTCCCATCACACAAAGTTTTTCCATCTAGTGGCGAATAGATTTAACTATATTTCAACAACACACTGAGAGATTTTTCTAGAACTATTTTAAGAAATTAAGTATAAAAAAAAAAAAACCGACTTCCAAAAACATCCAACGAAAACTCTCTGTCAAAAAACACTTAAAAGCGTAAAATAAACTGGTTCTTCATAAATTGCCTATACCTAATTCTTTATTCATTTAAATAGTAGTATTATAATGGGTGCTAGGTACCTAAAATCGGTACTAAGCCAAAAAGAATACAAACGAACAATTACAAAAGTCTAAGCGACAGTCACTTGGCACCGACTTCAAACAGATTGTAGGTACCTAGCACCCATTATAATACTACTATTTAAATGAATAAAGAATTAGGTATAGGCAATTTATGAAGAACCAGTTTATTTTACGCTTCTAAGTGTTTTTTGACAGAGAGTTTTCGTTGGATGTTTTTGGAAGTCGGTTTTTTTTTTTTTATAAAAAGTTTTTATTTTACAGTTTTTAGTGCAAACAATCGTAGGTAAGTAGTAAGTTGAACCATTTCATCAAATTTCATCATCAAGAATACAAATTAAGGTACGTGTGATGTTAAAATCATCCTCTAATCCCTAACTGTTGAAGAGTTTAATCTTCTATCATCAGCTCACCTAAATAGCTTGAAAGTATACGACTGAAGGTCTTTAGATACGTATGAAATTGAAAGAATTATTCTCCAACTCCTAACCGTTGAGGAGTTGTACCTTCCACCTTCCATCATCAGCTTACCTAAATAATTTGTAAGAATACGACTAAAGGTAACTTATATACATATGATATTTAAAGATTTATCCTCCAACTCCTAACCGTTAAGGAGTGGTACCTTACATCATCAGCTCATCATCATAAAATGATGACTACCAGACGCAAATACCGGTGTAACTTCAGAAAATATACGAAAAACATAGTATGTGCCTATAAAAAATGAGGGTTTCCCTCGATTTCCCTGGGATCCCATCATCAGATCCTGATATGCTGGCAATGGGACCACCACGGAAGCATACCCTGTCGAATACAAAAAAAAAATTAAAAATCGGTCCACAACTGACGGAGTAATCGGGTAACATACATAAAAAAAAAAAAAAAAAAAAAAATACATACAGTGGAACATAGAACCTCCTCCTTTATGGAAGTCGGTTAAAAAATTACTTACAAATGTAATATGATGCCATTCATGGCACCAGAACGTCTATCCAAGTAATTTGTACAAGATAAAACACAACACTTCATCTTTTACTTAAATAATTGTACCGAGAATATTCAAGGATTGCGATTTTTCAATAAAGTTCTAGAACATTGACGTTGACAGTCTAATTTGTAAGTCGCGATAACTGCGATGACGTCGGGGCCTGTATTTTGTCACGGGGCCTATGCGCTTATGCCATCTCCTCTTTGTATTTGCTTCGTGGTTATACCAGAGTCTTCTTCACTGAAACCTTTTGAGTTATTATTTACCTATAAATAAAGAAATATATTAATAATAATCTTTAATTTGTGTAATGGTTAGAACGATTAAACTTTATTTCAACCTAAGACAAAAAATCTTCTGTTAGAGTTAAATACTGTGTCACATTTTTAGGTGATATCCCGCCTGTGGTTGTACACATTACTATAATAACTACCAAGGGGGCATTGTTATTATTATTACTTCTACAAATGAATTGGCAGCCACTGATAGACATATTTCCAACTACTTCAATTTTCCGCTGAATAATTTTGTTGTTGGTTCCAGGACAGTTTAATTTTTTCTGGGACATCCAGAGTGTCATAACTTATTTATTTACAGGAGTTACAGTGGTGGGAGTGTGGCCTGAATTAGTTCCAAGTCCACTGTTAGACATAGGCTTTTCTTTATAGAGGAGGTTTTGGGCCGACTATACCACATTGTCTAAACAGTTTGGTATAAGATTTGTTTCACGTTTTTCTTTCTTTGTAGTGTATAATTTCCTCCCTTAGTGAGCTCTTAGGGACATCCACAGGATGAATCGAGGTGTCAATAATAACGAACACATAAAAAAAAAAAAAAAATGGTGGTGGTGGTACATTTCGTCGATTAATTGTTATATATATGTATAGGATATAGATTATTATAAAATAAAAGTAGTCTAAGTTACTCTTTATAACATCAGCTTTTTGCCAATGAAAGTCCCTTCAAAATCGGCCCAGACGTTATAGAAATTAGCTGGAACGAACAGACAGACAAGCTGGCAGAAGCTGCATGCAAGAAGCCTAAAAGCGATCAGAGTGGCCTATGGCGAACAGTGGACTACCATAGGTTAATGTTGATTACTATCATACGCTAATGATGATTGTCATAAATATGTTTCCAGACAGTGGGTGCTGCTTTCTGTGCGAAGACAGTACGTGCAGGAGACAGGGACTTTAATATTGGCATCTGGGACACAGCAGGAAGTGAGAGGTATTGTTCTACGATATTATAGAATATGGTAAATGTGATTATAGTCTAGGCTTGTAATATAAGTTCATATTTAGTATCTTTCTGGTGGCTTTGAGTGTTTCCCCGGCCTACTCAAATGTCCTGCTGACGGTAGTGTCGCGCTTCGGGTCGTAACACGATGGCTGGGGCTCGTATGCCGTCTGTATGGACAGGCCGACTCAAAACTATGGTCCTTTCTTCAAAAGGCCAACCCAGATCTTATACTGTACTCGCACAGATTTTTTTGTTTTGTTATCAATGTTCTCGGACTAAAAAAAAAGGACGTCTCTGTGGTTTGTTTCGGCATTTCTTCATAGAGTGAGTCGTAGGAAATGCTGGTCTCTTCTAGCTGTAAAGTCCGCCGTAAAAATATCTGAAAAGATTTACTTACAAATAAATATCATTTCATTTCAAAAAATATCATTTCATTTCATATTCTTAAGTGTGCTTGCTGTTTTTAAGAATTGCCGTTCGTTTAGGCGATTCTGCCATACATACTATAGAACTGCACGTTTGGCCTAGTGGTTTAACGGTCACCACGCCGTTTCCTACTTCGCCAAGTGTCGTGAGTAGGACGTCCCACGTAGGACAACACTTTGTGTGATCCACAAATTGTTGTCCTGAGTCTGGGTTTTCTTTGTGTCCGTTTCATGTATGTTTGTGAAGTCCCCCGCGACCCTGTGTCGTCGTGATTTATTCCTAGTGCGGGAGTTGTCTTTTTAAAAAATAAATAAACGAAATATAGCTCACTTAGGACCCATAATATTTTATCCGTGGTGCTTCCCGGTTTGAAAAGGTGTCTGATTTTTTGACCATTCTGTCTCCCGCTTTGCTAAAGAGGGAAGTGAACTTATTATACTCCTCCAGTTTTTCTTCTGATTAATTTTGTTTTGGGTTCCAAGACGGTTTAATTTTTCCTGGAACTTCCTGAGTGTCATCACTCGGTGTGTTGGTGGGTCACTGCCGTTGATCCTGGTGTACAGGAGTTACAGTGGTGGGCGTGTGGGCGGGATTAGTCCTGCTATTTTAAGCCTGAAGGTCCGATTATCTAGAGTACAAATAAGAACAATCACTTCACACTTTACATAGAGGGAGTCACATCTTATTATATATTAGCTGAGTCTCCCCGGTACAATAAAAGCTGAGGATAACGCCGCGGGGCGAAGCTAGTATAAAGGAAGTCTCATCAAAATCGGTCCAGCCGGTTCTGTGATTAACCGGAACAAACAGACAGATATTTCTCCTTAACCCCTCAAGAAAATAGGCCTGAATCTATATCTATACTTATATTAAAAATGTAACATCCAATTCTGTACATTAAAGATATTTTGAAAAATTTTTTTGGAGGGCTCTCTATAATCAATACTGAAGCCAAAACTGTAATTTTTTTCATTTTTGTCTGTCTGTCCGTCCGTCTGTCTGTATCTTGGCCGCGCATCACGCCGAAACTACTGAATGGATTCAAATGAAACTTGGCAAGATTTGAGTTCATACTACGAGGTAGGACATAGGATACTTTTTTATCCCGAAATTCAGCACGGTTTCTTGGAGAGAGGGGATGAAAGTCAAAATATGTACTTAGTTGTAATTCAATAACACATAGTCCGATTTCATTCATTCTTTTTTTGCTAGAAGTTACGGTACGAAGTTCGCCGGGTCAGCTAGTATAGGTATATGAAGAACGGCCGGCTCGACCGGGGCGGTACTACCCTCTCACAGAAAACCAACTTAAAATGACAGCAGCAGTGCTGTCGTGTTTCGTTGGTGAGTGTGAGACCGGCGACCCAATGATGCAAAAGCATCTCGATAGGCGCCATAGTATGGGTCATCATGCTGCGTTGTTACATTATCTGCATTCGCAATAAGTATGGTGACCATTACTCTTGGATTCTGCTCATGCTTTCCATCAGGCAGAGTAGAGTCACTTTGGCGGGCTCATACATAAAAAAATGACCAGCCCCCTTTCCACTTCCAGGTATGAAGCCATGACGAAGATCTATTATAGAGGAGCACACGCCGCGATTATCTGCTATGAGCCGTCTTCCCTGACATCCTGGAACAGGTTGAGACATTGGCTTCAAGAGTTGAGGACCGTGGAGGAGGTAAGAATCCAGTAATGCCGACAATGACTGCTTAAGTGGCGCAGTTATAGCGTACGCGACTGCTGAACATGAAGTCTCGGGTTCGATTCCCGGGTCGGACTAAATGTTTGTATAATCTGTAAATATTTGTTTCGGAGTTTGGGTGTTTTCTATGTTTATTATGTACCTATCCCAAAATCCAAAAAAAAAAATTGCGGATCATATAAACTTACACACATTCAGTCATGCCTGTTTCCCAGAGGGGTAGGCAGAGACAATTGATTTCCACTTACTACGGTCCTGACACACCTCTTTTGCTTCGTCCACATTCATCAAACGCTGCATACATCATCATCAACAACCCATAACGTCCCACTGCTGGGTTCGGGTCTCCTCTCAGGAGAGGGTTAAGGCCATACGTCCCCACGCTGGCCGAGTGCGGGTTGGGGACTGGCAAGACAACGTTGTGGCTACGTAATCTAGCCGTTGAATGTTTTCAAGCAGCCCAAAGGCCTGCAGCCAAACTTCACGACTGTTATAATATGATAACAACCGGGACCGACTGCTTAACGTGACCTCCGAATCACGGAGACGCTCATGGTGTTATGCCAACAGCGGTCACCCATCCAGGTACTGACCGCGCCGTAGTTGCTTACCCTCTGTGATTGTTTCTAATTTCCGAGTGCAACTGGGCTATGATCGCCTCACTAACTTATTGCTGTTATTTATTTATGGGTCTGCTCAACCTTAGTGCTACCACGGCCTCACAGAAGACCGATTTCACTGATTCTAGGATAGACTCAGAGTAACGCTCTAGTGACTGTAATGTTGAGACGTCCTTGAGCGGCGGTGGTCACTTGCCATCAGGTGAAACTCGAGTTGGTCGTTCCCTCCCCAACCCCTTTTCACCCCTGTACCTTAAAAATGTGACACGGAAAGAAGAACTCTCAATTAACGAACTGATAACTTATGTTTACAGGATTGCAAGGTGTACCTTTGTGGGACAAAAAAGGACTTGCTGGACTCAGGTTATGTCTCCAGAGAAGTATCCAAGGATATAGTGGCGACTTACTCCCAGGGTTTATGTGGACATTTCCTCACATCCAGTAAGACTGGGGAAAATGTTGGTAAGTGGAATTAACACAGAACACTACCTACTTAAAACTTGACAAAAAATATAATTTACAAATTTTTTACCGTGGGAGAGCCACGCTTTGGCATGCATGACTTAGCTCGACAAGAGTGATACTACAGCCTTACAGAAAACCGGTGTGAAATAGTGATTGCGCTGTGTTTCACCGAGTGAGTAAGGATCATAGAGGTATTATAGATAGAGCAGGGGACCCAGGCCTCCAGTCGTCCCTCGGTTAGAAAGAGAGAGACGATCGCGGTACCTATCTGTCTCTCCATATATATTTCACTAGCTTTTACACGCGGCTTCGCTCACTCGCACGCTCGCACACAGACTTTCTTCTCCTGATTTACCCCCTTAGGGGTGGAATTTTCAAAATTCCTTTCTTAGTGCTCAATTACGTTATATAAAGAACCTACATGCAAAATTTCAGGATTCTAGCTTCAGCGGTTTGGGCTGTGCGTTGATCTCTGGGTATGTCGGTCAGTCAGTCAGTCACCTTCCTCTTTTATATATATAGATTACTTCAAGTAACTTTATAATAATATAATAATAAAATATTTATTCACTAACTTTTTTACATAATTCCTATGAAGTCCCTGACTTCTGAGCTAGGTAAAAACCTGTGTTACAGAAGTCAGTGCCCTCTCCCAATTTTGGTTGATACACATAGTGAATAAGAGAAATTCACAAAGTGATTAATTGATTAAGTTATTTATGTTTGAGTGTGAAAGCGTGCGTGCGTGTGTATGTATGTGTATGTGTGGTGTGTATGTGTGTGTGTGTGTGTGTGTTTGATAGATTGTTCAATATGGGTCTGATTTGTGAGATATAGGGAGTGTTAATTCACAAGCAATAGCATTTCTGTTTGATCGTAGTTTAGTTGTAGCAACCAGTTCTTAATTTTGATTTTAAATTCTCTAACAGTAAGAGGATGCATGTTTATTATTTTATTTATTTTATTATATAAGTAAGATGACCTGTACGATTACTGTCTTCTAGCCGAAGCCGTCCGACATTTGACAGGTAAGCACACATTATTAATGACACGTTTCATATTATACTCATTTGCCTTGTAGGGAGTAAGTCTATGTCGTTTTGTTATAATTTGGAATATATACAATTGTCTAATTGTTAGTAGTTCGCAATTTTCATGTAGCTGTTTAGTCGGATATCTGTAGGGTTTAAAAGTCATTACCTTCAGTAAAGACCTCTGAGCTCTTTCCAGTTGTATCAAATGGGTTTTACAAGCACCACCCCAGACCCCTACACAGTATCCGAGTATGGATTGAGCTAAGGCGTAATATATCGGCGTCTAAGTTTTTTGAAAACCCAGATTAACTTTCTAGTGCGACCAGTAGTAAGAGATATAAGGTATTTAAGTTGATTTGATTTTATTATTCGAGGTTGTCATAAGACCAAGCAGTCCTTTATTGCGCATGCATCATTAGAGAAAGACAGATGGGGTACCGCGATCATCTCTTTCTTTCTAACCGTTGGACGTTTCCGCTTACATTCAGCCTTATATTTTTTTATAATAATAAATATTTCGGACATCTAAACACACTCATGTCTTTCCTACTCTATTTATAATACCTCTATGGTGCGGATACCGGAGGCCCATACTCCAACCCGTCCCCCCATCCTTCAAAGGCCGGTAACGCACTTGTGACGCCTCTGGTGTTGCGGGTGTCCATGGGCGGCGGTAATCGCTTACCATCTGGCGATACGTCTGCTCGTTTGCCGCCTATTCCATAAAAAAAAGCAGCAGCACTGCGAACTCACCCGGCCAGTGTGGGCCGAAATCTTCTTTCTGTTGAGAGGCCTGAGTCCAACAGTACATCCAACTGTAAATGCTGTTTTAATAGTTACTAATGTTCTTTCTTAATTCTTCTTTACAGACGAACTCTTCCAGAAGATTGTAGACGATTGTGCAGCTGATGTTAGATTAATGAAGAACGTAGAAGACTTAAGAGTGCAGCTAGCGAAAGATGAAGCAGCTTATAGAGTTAAGAATAATAACTATTGCATATGCTGATAGAAGAATATATAGAAGAATAAGGATTTATATTTAAAGAAGAATACATATGGAACTGAAAATTGCCATGTAGCTTTAAACAAGTAATTAATTATTTAAAAAAATACTACTGCGTATATATATGCGTATATATACTACCTGCAAGGTAGTAGAGCCACGCTGATTTCAGCACGAATGGGCCGGCTCGACCGGGGCGGTACTACCCTCGCACAGAAAATCAACGTAAAATGACAGCGTTCGTGCTGTCGTGTTTCGTTGGTGAGTGCGAGACCGGAGGCCCAATTAGTCTAGTCAACAAGTTCCATACTTGTTGACTAGACTAAAAGATGCAGTAGCATCACTAGGCCGCCATGGTGTGGGTCGCCATGCTGCATTGTCTGCATTCGCACTGAGCATAGTGACCACCACTCTTGGATTCTGCTTATGCTTTCCATCAGGCAGAGTAGAGTCATTTTGGCGGGCCAAACATAAAAAAAAAAAAAAAAAAAAAAAAAAAAATATTTTTAAATTTTGATGTACCCAGGGTCATTCTCACGACTAAGACGAATCTATTGACACCACACACATAAAAATACGACAAGCCGTTTAGGCTCTAGGGCGCACCAAAAATATATACATACACATGAAAAACATAACCCTTCTTCTTTCGCCGACTATGGTAGTATTTTTACCCGACTATGGTAGTAATTTTGGCAGTAAATATATGTTTGTATAATGCCTAAACAGTAAACTACTGGACCGATTTTAACGAATGAGGTGTCAATAGATTCGTAATAATGGCATAGAGCTATTAAAGATAGAGTGGGTAGACATACGGCTGCCTGTAAGCGGAAACGTCCAACGGTTTGAAAGAGAGAGAGAGAGGATCGCGGTACCCCATCTGTCATTCCCTTCTGACGCATGCGCAGTAAGGGACTAATAATGGTAATCCACTCACAACAATTAACCTGACTGCACATTTGGCCTAGTGGTGTGGCGGTCACCACGCCGTTTCCTACTTCGCCAAGTGTCGTCGGTTCAAATCCCACGTAGGACAACACTTTGTGTGATCCACAAATCGTTGTTCTGAGTCTGGCTATTCTTTGTGTCCGTTCCATGTATGTTTGTAAAGTCCCCCGTGACAGGATTTATTCATAGTGCGGGAGTGGTCTTAAAAAAAAAACCGTCGAATCGTTTTGCTATGCGCATGCGCGAGTAGAGAGAAACAGATACCCATCTGTTACTCTCTACCGCGATCATCTCTCTCTTCCTAACCGAGGGACGGCTGGAGGCCTGGCTCCCCTACTCTATCTATAATAACTCTATGAATAATGGCCCACGTGATATAGGTTATATAAATTTTATCAAGAGTTTTTACGTAGACGAGTTATAGTTTTTAAACTTTTTTTTTTAAAACAGTTTTATATCACCAGCCTTTGACAGTCCACTGTAGGACATTGGCCTCTCCTTGGAAAGGAGATTTTGGCCTCATTGTTAATTTATTTTCATTATTTAGTTTTTAAATATCAACTTACCATCTATACAAATAAATAAAATTAGAGTGTATGTTTGAAATATTAAAATAACAGCTTTTTACTAAATGCATATGTACATATATCAAAATAACATTTTATACAATTTTTGTCTGTCTGTCTGTTCGGGCTAATCTCTGGAACGGCTGGACCGATTTTGACGAGACTTTCATTGATAGGTAGCTGATGATATAAGGAGTAACAAGCTTTACCTCGCGGAGTTACTCGCGGTTCGACAATAACCGCGGGTAATACCGCGAACCTCAGCTAGTTTACTATAATATAATAAATATTTCGGACATCTAAAGGCGCGTCTCCACCGAAATTGTTGGCACTTTCAGTGTTTCAAACTGTTGGCAACTCTTCAAAGAATCTCGAACTTCTGTTTTCACTGTGTCTACACCGAATCGTCAACAAATTGAAAAACATTCCAACTAAGCGTCTCCACAGAGACAATAAATATCTGCTACAAGCGTATGATTTTGATGTTTACAGCCAAAAACAGAAACACGGTTCCCAACATTTGTTAACAATTTTTGTTGTCAACACTAGGAAATTACAGAAACTTGTCATTAACACATGTTGACAACACAAAAGTTGGCAACTTTTGGAGTTCAGTGGAGACTCGGCTTAACACAACGCCATCTAGTCCCAAACTAAGCAGAGCTTGTCTTATGGGTACTAGACAAATGATCTGAAGTCTGTGCTTGAGGTCTCGAGTTCGATTCGCGGGCCGAACCTAATGTTTGTATGATCTGCAAATATTTGGAAAATTTTCGGATTTGGCAACTACTATCTGGTTTAGCAAATTTGTGCCATGTTGCATGCTGTTAGAGTATAAATTTAAGTAGCCTATTGTATTATAAAATATATTAATTTTGTATCACCTGAAATAAAAGCTTTATATTTCAAATAATTGTTTGTTTTTTTACTGACAACTCATCCCGTCCGAGTGGTGACAATTATAGGAATTATATTTCAATTATTTGTAGTTTTATTCTGGCAACTCATATGACCCCTGTTTAGTCCGTTCACCAGTGCTGCGTTCCCCGTGGAACTGAAGGAAAACCTTGAACTATGCTATACGGGCCCTTGAGATATAAGCTAGACACTCGCAGACCGATCACCTGGTCGACGGATGTCAACTCTGGGCGCTAACACCCGTTTTAAATCTATACTTATAATAAAAATGTAACAGGTCAAATTCTGTACATTGAAGATATTTTGAAAATTTTTTTTGGAGGGCACTCTGTTATCGATACTGAAACCAAAACTATTTTTTTTTTCATTTTTGTCTGTCTGTCTGTCTGTCTGTCTGTCTGTCTGTATCTTGGCCGCGCATCACGCCGAAACTACTGAATGGATTCAAATGAAACTTGGCATGATTTGAGTTCATACTCCGAGGTAGGACATAGGATACTTTTTATTCCGAAATTCCGGACGGTTTCCCTGTGAGGGGGGATGAAAGTCAAAATGTGTAATTAATTGTAATTCATTAACGAGTAGTCCGATTGCAATAATTCTTTTTTTGTTAGAAAGGAGATACTCTGAAGATTGTAGCATTAATTATTTAATTTATCACAATCTCTCTATCTATTGGAAAAAAAAATATAAAGAATTTATCATTACGAAATACGACACGTAGTGACATCTTTTGGAAGACATGCGTAATTAATAACACTTTGATTAATTTATCGTGGAATAATCGTAGAACGTATTACGTATAATTCGGTGTAGCATTAAGTATTTGATTCATCGAAATCTCTCTATCCATAAATTCAGCACGGTTTCCTGGAGAGAGCGGATGAAAGTCAAAATATGTACTTGGTTGTAATTCAATGACACGTGATTTCATTTATTCTTTTTTTGCTAGACAGCAAGTACTTTAAATATTGTTCCGTGATCTATTTATACATATATCCCGTATAATAAATCTGTAGACGTTGAGTTTGTCTGACATGTCTTGGAATCAAGTAACTAACTTTACAATAGGTACGTAATATGATTTTCTTTTGAACGTATAATAAAAATGTGATGTAACAGATTAATTCTGTACATTAAAGAAATTTAGATGTTTTAACGGGAGGGCTCTCTAATCGTTACTGAACTTAACTTTTCTAAACTTAACAACGACATCTATTGGAATTAAGTAACACTAACTTCACAGTAGGATGTACCTATCCTATATACGAGTAATCCATATATGATTAATTTTTAAAGTAGGTATAATAAAAAAAACATAAATTCTGTACATTAGAGAAATTTAGATTTTTTTTGGGAGGACGCTCTAATCGATTCTGAACCAAAAACTAAAATACCATAATAACGTTAAATGGTCATTGTAAAGGAGCAAGGTCCAAATGTATGAAGGAAGACGACTTTTCAGTAGACTGTATTTAATTTGCTGGTTTTACAGTAATAGATTACTAGAAAAAACTTGCAAAGTTGACAAAACAATTTGTATATCTTCTTCTTCTCTTATATCCTATCAAAAGCGGCCAAGTGCGAGTCGGACTCGCCCATGAAGGGTTCCGCAGCAGCAAGTAGCATAATACAATTTTTATTTTATTTTTATATTTGTGTTGATTGAATGAAAGGTAAATTGCAGTTTACGATTTATGACGTATTAAAAAAAAACTAATTACTAGATTTCGTTCAAACCAATTTTCGTTGGAAGTTTGCATGGTAATGTACATCATATATTTTTTTTAAATTTTTATCATTCTCTTATTTTAGAAGTAACAGGGGGGGGGGGGGACACATTTTACCACTTTGGAAGTGTCTCTCGCGCAAACTAATCAGTTTAGAAAAGTATGATATTAGAAACCTCAATATCATTTTCGAAGACCTACCCACACCCACACGTATGGGTTTGATGAAAAAAAAATTTTTGAGTTTCAGTTCTAAGTAAGTAATTTATTGTTTTTTTTCTATTTTTGTGTGAAAATCTTAATGCGGTTCACAGAATACATCTTCTTACCAAGTTTCAACATTATAGGTTTTATAGTTTCGGAAAAAAGTGGCTGTGACATACGGACGGACAGACAGACAGACATGACGAATCTATAAGGGTTCCGTTTCTTGCCTTTCGCACGGAACCCTAAAAATGAATTGCTGTTCGTTTGTCTCGCTAAAACTCGAGAACCGCCGGGCCGATTTAGCTGATTTAGGTTTTGAAATGTTTGCCGTGGTTCAGGGAAGGTTTAAACGGTGAGAAAATATGGAAAAATTGCGGGGAAGATAATAAAAACAACAATTTCCTTTTGCCCATAAAAACTGTTCTACCGACTTTCCTGTCAAACTTTTGACTGTCAAATTGAAGCACTTATTAAATTAAGGGTTTTAAATAGGCATCATATATTATTACACGAATGAAATTAAGGGTTTTAAATAGACACCACATATTATTTATATATTATTATCGCGTATTTTAATATTATTATTTTGATGGTTGTTATTGTTGGTTCATTCAGAAATTGTCATTGTATTGACATATTTTGTTGGTTGTCACTGCTTAGAATGCAAATAAAAATGGTAAAGATATTAGATAATATTTTTAAAATTCAGTATCAACCTATCTATTTATATAAAAATGTATCGCCGAAATGTTAGTACGCGCATAACTTCCGATCGGCTGCACCAAATTAAATGATTCTTTTTTTATGTGTAGGACCTTATTGTTAGGACAAGGTTTGTGTATAAGAAAAAATAAAAGATAGCGGGCAAAGTTTTTTTTTTGTCCGCGACGTCTATCTGTATCTTGGCCGCGCATCACGCTGAAACTACTGAATGGATTAAAATGAAACTTGGCACGATTTGAGTTCATACTACGAGGTAGGACATAGTTTTTTTTTTAATAACGGGAAAAGTATTTTTCTTTGTCCGCGACTGTACACTGCCTGTAGGAAGCTGAGACAGATATGTAAATATGGCGGTACGAAGTTTATTTTTATTCTACCCTTCCTGAATATTTTCGCTTTATTTCTATTCTTTCCTTCCTGAAAATTTTCGCCCTATTTCTATTCTTCCCTTCCTATTCAAAGTGCTGCAGCTTTCAGAATTTACTTATAGACAAGTCTGTTCTGATTTCTGAGGACTTTTTATTTTGTCTAAATCTGCCTAACCATAAAACTAGATAAGAAAAATTTAAAGTTATGTGGATTAGGATTTTTAACTCTTACCACAGTAAAAAACAAAAAAGGGAACGCCTCAAGACGATCGACGAGAGATGAGACCGCCTATGCTCAATAAAAGTGTAAAATAAAAATATAGTTTTGTGACTAATAAGAAACATTGTTTTTTATTACTTAAAAATATTTTTAAATTATGGTGTACCTCCAAAATTTTTAATCTTCCTAGATGTACCTTGAACCCAAAAAGTTTGCGGAACACTGAATGTACTATGGTGATGTGTGTTACTTCGACCTGAATGCAGACCTCCTTAACAAGCTTGACCGTCTTCTTAATAACTGCATTCGATTTATTTTCAATATTCGAAAGTATGACCATGTGTCTGCTTTGCGTTCCCAGTTAAAATGGTTACCTATTCGCCTACAGTGCAATCAGCGAGCACTTACCTTCCTATTTTCATTTCTCAACTCGCCATCCTTACCTACCTACCTTGCTCCGTATTTCCGATACCTGTGCTCTAATCACGATAGAAATCCTAGCTCAGTCAATAATCTGCTTCTCTCATGTCCGTCTCATTACTCCGACTTCGTGAACTGTTCCTTCTTTGCTCGAGCAGTAAAACTCTGGAATGCGCTCCCGCTCGAAATCAGGATGTCCACTAACCGATATACATTCAAAAATAAAGTACATGAGCTCTTTCTCAATGAACTGGCAGAATTTTCTAATCTATAGCTTACCGTCCTTTTTAAACGACTACCAAAAGGAGGAGGTTCGCAATTTCATCGATTTTTTTTCTTAATGTATGTATGTACACGGATTACTCCTCCGTTAATTTATGGACCGATTTTGAAAATTATATTTGTATTCGAAAGGGTATGCTCCTCATGTGGTCCCATGGCCACCATATCTCCTGATATGGCGTGACCTTGAGCGGGATAGCTGCTCTTCGCGTAGAACAAAACAACCGAAGCGTCGGTGACGTCGTTAACGTTCGTCTCGAAATATAGCGAGTGTGGTACCTACTATTACATTTGGCTTGGCACCGACTTCAAACCTATGAATAGGTAGCATATACAAGTTATTTGATACTTTTTAGTTTATAAGTCGGTTTTTTTAAACGAAGTTTTTTTTTCCATTATTTAGTGTATAAATGTTGTATTTATGTATACGTAATCTGTATATGTATATCTACTTATATATGTATGTTTGTATGTATAACGTTGAATATGATGTGATTATTGTAAATTTGAACGGACTTCTTATGTATATAAGATTTCACACACCTGCCTTATAAGATTTCTCCACCACCCGAAGGTCGACTGGAAGAGAATGCTCTGGGCATTAAGTCCGCCGATGTACATTCTTAGTGCATAAAGTTAATAAATAATATATAAATAATCTACATTGTATTTATATTTCCAAAAAAGTGTGTGTGACCAGTTCCTAAAATTATCATCTCAATGTAACTAACACAACATCCACATCTGGTAGTTCTTAAACAGTTTCTAAAAGATACTTTACAATACAAACAATTACACCATACTCATTGCAAATGCAGACAATGCAGCATGGTGACCCACACTATAGAGGCCTAGTGATGCTTTTGCATCATTGGGCCTCCGGTCTCGCACTCACCAACGAAACACGACAGCGCGAACGCTGTCATTTTACGTTAATTTCTGTGCGAGGGTAGTACCGCCCCGGCCTGTTAGTGCTGACATCAGCGTGGCTCTACTACCTTAGAAACCTTCGAACCCTGGTAAAATGGACTTATCAACGGTATATGATAAAACGCTTGCGTCAAGTTGGGTTTGAGTCAAGTTTTTTTCCCTTAGCTATGCTATGGCCTGCGTACCTCAATGGGGTGGTAAGATTATAGCATACTGTGTTATTATTCGGTTCGAGTCAGTTAGGTTGCCTCACCGTTAGGCGATGAGTCATCGGGGTTACCGCACACAAAAAATATAATAAATAAAACTAAATAAAGAAAATAATTCAATAAAATAATCTCATCAGGTGTGCCAAATATAAATGAAGTTTTTATGCAAATTAAAGTTGTAAATGATAAAAATATATAGTAAATTATCATATTACAAAAATTTTGTAAAGATTTACGTATTTTTTTGATAATTTGAATCTATATACTTATAATGAAAATGTAACAGGTCAAATTCTGTACATTGAAGATATTTTGAAAATTTTTTTTGGAGGGCACTCTGTTATCGATACTGAAACGAAAACTATTTTTTTTTTCATTTTTGTCTGTCTGTCTGTCTGTCTGTCTGTCTGTCTGTCTGTATCTTGGCCGCGCATCACGCCGAAACTACTGAATGGATTCAAATGAAACTTGGCATGATTTGAGTTCATACTCCGAGGTAGGACATAGGATACTTTTTATTCCGAAATTCCGGACGGTTTCCTTGGGAGGGGAGATGAAAGTCAAAATGTGTAATTAATTGTAATTCATTAACGAGTAGTCCGATTGCAATAATTCTTTTTTAGTTAGAAAGGAGATACTCTGAAGATTGTAGCATAAAGTATTTAATTTATCACAATCTCTCTATCTATTGGAAAAAAAAATTATAAAGAATTTATCATTACGTAAAACAACATGTAGCGACACCTATTGCCAGCCATGCGTAATTAATAACACTTTGATTAATATATCGTGGAATAATCGTAGAACGTATTACGTATAATTCGGTGTAGCATTAAGTATTTGATTTATGGCAACCAAATCCATAGGAAAAATAATATCTATATCTCTCTGTAGACGTCGAATCTGTGTGTTTGGTTGTGCCCGCATGACTTAAATATTCAAAATAATCGTGGGAACGTTTTATGCACAAGCATTGTGATTAATGTGGTATATAGTTAGTATTTGATAGGTAGGTATTTGTTTTATGTTCTCTCTTTCCATAGAAAGGGTTGTTTTAAATTTTCTTGAAAAATTTCTTTGCTTAAAACAGCGACATCTTTTGGAATCAAGTAACTAACTTTACAATAGGTACGTAATATGATTACTCTTTTTAACGTATAATAAAAATGTAACAGTTCAGTTCTGTACATTAAAGAAATTTAGATGATTTTTTGGGAGGGCTCTCTAATCGATACTGAAGCAATTACATTTTCTTGAAAATTGTTTCTGTGCTTAAAACAGCGACATCTTTTGGAATCAAGTAACTAACTTTACAATAGATACGTAATATGATCACTTTTAAACGCATAAGAAAAGTGTATAAGATCAATTCTGTACATTAAAGAAATTTAGATTTTTTGGGAGGATGCTCTTATTGATACTGAACCAAAAACTAGAATGCCATAAACGTTAAATGGTCATTTATAATTATGATATTTATTTTAAGTTTAAAATACTTGAAAGAGGAGTAAACATATAACATAATAGTTCATCATAATTTACCAGAAAATGATACAAAACATCTTTATGATAGGTATATAGGTATGATAGGTTATGGTAGTTTTTTTAAACGAAGTTTTTTTTAGGATTTTGTCAGGTTATAGCATAGATATAAGCAGGCGATTTTTGTTGTACCTAAATAATTAGCAAATAGTCTTTTGTAGTTACTAATTGGTTTTCTCGGTATTTTTAGAATTTTGTAAGGTTATAGCATAGGTACCTAGGTACCTATAATTTACTTTTTTATAGGACTTTGTTAGGTTATTGGTATAGGCATAGGTAAGCAGATGTTTTTCGTTGCAAATATTTAATTACTTTGCCTTATTTGTTGGTGTTTTAATTTCTTTTAGTAAGTTGTAGATACCTTCCATTTTTTTCGTTGAATTAGTTGTAGATACTTAATTAATTTAGTTTTATTTACGCTTTGAAAATAAGCTTCATTCGTTATGTCTAATTTTTCATTTAACTGTAGTGATAAATTTAACATTGTTTTTCGTATTCGATTTTATCACATCACAATAATTTATAAAAGCTAATGTTTGTGAGGGTGTATGTTTGTTACTTCATCACGCAAAAAGCACTGGACGGAATTGGATGAAACTTTACAGTAATATAGCTCACTAGCTGTTGCCCGCAGCTTTGCTCGCGTGGAAGTTGATTATTTACAATATATTTAATTAAAACTGTGTAAGTATGTATGAATAATTTATTCATGTTTTTAAACGTACCTATTTATTTATTTTTAATCAATAGCCCATTAAAAAGGATTTCATACTAACGTTTGACCCTTATTTTTAGCCCTTTAGAAATAGAATTCCCATAAATGATGATATAGGTATTAACTTATTTGTACTTAAAGCCTAAGGGCAAAGTTTCAGGCTACTAAATTAAAAATGACTGACTTCCAAACTAATCTACTTACGACATTTCAACACCTAATTCACCCCTTAGGGGTAGAAATATCATTTATGGGATTTCCTTTTGAGGGCGCTCTGGTTCCCTGGTTTTTAGAACCCGAACCCTGTGTGTGGTTTTTAGTCGGTTCGAGTCCGACATAACCACCAGTTGGTGATATCCGAGGGAATTTCCGCACAAAAAAAGAGGTAGATACAATATCCAGAGACACTTAGTATCTACGCGTTTTTAACTATTAGCCCAAAGATAATTTTTCATGTTTCTAACTTAAAAAAGACGGACTTCCATACAAACTTTCAACCCCTATTTTACCCTCTTACGGGTAGAATATTGGGAAACGCTTAAATACGTATCTCCTATTTTTTTATCAATAGCCCTAAAATAAATTTTCATGTTTTTAACTTCAAAACTGACGGACTTCTAGACTAACTAATCCCTTCAGCGTAGAATATCGAGAAAGGCCTAAATACGTATCTATTCATTTTTAATCAGTAGCCCAAACCAAAAGAAAAGTTTCATGTTTCTAATTTAAAAATGCCAAACAAAGTTAAACCCCTATTTCACCCCCTTAGGGGTACAATATTAGGAAACGTTGAAATACATATCTACTAATTTTTATAAGTAATCCAAAAATAAAGTTTCATATTTCTTAAATAGCCCTAAAATAAACTTTCATGTTTTTAACTTCAAAGATGACGGACTTCCAGACTAACCTACATACAAAACGTCAACCCCTATTTCACCCTTAAGGAGTAGAATATCCGCTCTATCTATCAGAAACGCTTGAATACGTGTTTACTCATTTTTAATCAGTAGCCCAAAAATAAAGTTTCATGTTTCTAACTTAAAAAATGACGGACTTCCATACAAACTTTCAACCCCTATTTCACCCCCTTCGGGGTAGAAATTCCAAAATTCCTTCCTTAATGGGTATCTACTTAATGAAACGATCATACTCACCAAATTTTGTATTCCCAAGTTTAATAGTTTCCGCTCGGCGATGATGAATCAGTCAGTTAGTCAGTCAGGACATGTTATTTTATAAGTATAGAAGATACATCATATTAACACATAGGTTACTGTTTGCCGCGATAACCGACATACACGCGGGCGGAGCCGCGGGCAACAGCTAGTAACAATATATAATAACTCGCAATTGTTGTGGTGGGTGTAATGTTTGAAGGCTTTTTCTCTCGTCAAAATATGTCTAGATTTTTCTCTCGGATTATATTGTGTTATCGAACGGACGTGTTTTTACTTGCGCTCCTCAATTCCCTAGTTAGGCCGTAAACACTATTACGTTCGTGTGTGGCAGGAGCTGTCGCAGCCTGAAATTTAGGGGGGGGGGGGGGGGGTCACTAATGTGATAATCAATTTAAGTCGAGTAAATTAGACTTTATTGCACAATATACAATTTTATTGCACACATTTAAAACAAATAGGTCTTTTGTTTTTATTGGTAAATCTATTGGGATGATAATATTTGGTAATCAAGTTCTAGTAGCAGGGAAAAACATGGGAACAAACATTACATGGGTACGATTTTGGGGGGGGGGGGTCATGTCCCCTGTGACCCCCCCCCCTGGAACCGCGCCTGGTGTGTGGTATCGTAAACGATATAATACGGCAAAAGCTATTCATGGAGGACGACACGATCACGTTTGATAAGGCATATAAGCTGGCAGTATCGATGGAGGCGGCCGAGGTGAACGCGGCACTGGTGGACGACTGTACCAGACTCAGATATGGTGACAGTGTACCAGTGAGCAACACGACTACGGTGCAACGGGTAGGTCAGGCAAACAGAGAGCGAGGTGGACAGGTCGGCAACGGTGGCTCGTCGGGCCAGCGCTGGCGGTCGGGTTCTGGAGGAAGCGGTCCAAGAGGCACGAGCGGAACGAGCGGCGGAAACTGGTCAAGAGGGCAACATACAAATAACCATTCTGTTTCAGCTTGCAAAGTATGTGGTGACAAACACAAATCAGAAACATGTAAATTCAGTCAGTATAGTCAGGATGTGTCCGAGACTGAAGAAGAAATATTCTTTGTACAAAATGGAGGACGAACCAGGTGGTTATAGGAAACAAGAGGAAAGTGACAATGATGAGGTTAATAACTTTTCTCTAAGCACTGCTACCCCTAGAATCTTGTGCCATTTACTGTCGATGTTTGTATTGAAGGTGTAATAATTAAGATGGAAATAGATACAGGGAGTGCTATTTCGTGTATAAGCCAAGATTTTTACAATAAATTATTTAAAAATTGTAAATTGCAAGACACTAGTTTATTGTTACGTTACTATACGGGGGAGAAGGTACGGCCAGTAGGAAAATTCACCCCGCTTGTGAGCCATAAACATAAACAGTAAGTGTAAAAGATTAGATCTTTATGTCATAAACAGTGGTAAAACAAGTTTGTTAGGTCGCAATTGGATGAATGAATTGGGAATAGGCATACCCGTACTGCCATGTAACATAATCAGGGAACAAAACAGTTGCTTTAACTTAGATCATTTTAGTTCCAGATATTGTAAGGTATTTGAAGACGGTCTCGGACGGTTCACCGGCGGTACGGTCGGGTTTCGTTTGCGGGAGGGGGCGCGGCCCGTGTTCCTGCGCCTATGCCCTGCGCGAACCTGTAGAGCGCGCGCTTGATCAGATGACACGCGACGGCATCATCACACCAGTCACCACGTCCGACTGGGCCACTCCGATTGTGCCAGTGATGAAAAAGGATGGTACTATCAGAGTATGTGCTGATTTTAAATTAACTTTGAATAAATGTCTTGAGGTGGATCACTATCCTTTACCTAAAGTTGAGGATTTACTTACAAAGCTGCACGGGGGGGGGGGAGAAATTTACGAAGCTCGATTTATCACAAGCATACGCTCAATTAGAGCTTGATGAATCAAATAAATTCATTGTTATTAATACTCACAAAGGTCTATTCATGTACAATCGACTCATTTATGGTTTATCGTCGAGTCCGGGTATTTTTCAAAGAAAACTAGAGCAACTATTCGCGGACATGCCTCGAGTAGGGATCTTCTTAGATGACGTCATAATTATGGGGGTAGATAACTTGTCACATTTGGCCACGTTACACGAGGTATTTGAGAGATTGCAAAAATTTGGATTGAAAATCAATAAAGGAAAGTGCACCTTCTTTGCCGAATCAGTGACTTATTTAGGTTTTGTGATAAGTAAAACCGGGGTACACACCTGTTCGGAAAAGATCGAAGCTATTAAAAATGCTCCCGTGCCTTCTAACGTAACAGAATTGCGTTCCTTCTTAGGTTTAGTGATGTATTATGCAAAGTTTGTACCTAATATCAGTACAATATTATCACCATTGTACGCGTTGCTGAGGAAGGACTCGAAGTATGAATGGACTGAGAGTTGTAAGCTATCATTTGAGAGAGTTAAGAGTATGTTAGTTTCCAGTGAAGTACTGGCACATTATTCACCAAAGTTGCCGTTGGTCTTAACGACGGACGCGAGTAGCACAGGTGTCGGCGCCGTCATATCGCATCTAATGCCAGAGGGCGGCGAGCGCCCGGTGGCTTATGCTTCGCGAGTACTTAACACGGCGGAAAAGGCGTATTCTCAGATAGAACGGGAGGCCTTGGCTATTATATATGGCGTCAGAAAGTTTCACCAGTACCTTTATGGACGAAACTTTACGTTAAGGACCGACCATAAGCCATTAGTGACGATATTTGGAGATAAAAGGGGAATTCCAGTGATGGCCGCCAGCAGGATGCAACGTTGGGCAGTGATCTTGGCAGGATATAATTACAACATAGAATATGTGCGTAGCGACAAAAAACGCCGCGGACGCGCTTTCGCGGTTACCGGTCGGGGAGGAAAAGTACAAAGGCGAAGAAATTACGTATTTTAATTTTGTTCAGAATTTTTTGCCAATCACCAGGAAAGCATTGCATGTCGAAACAAGCAGAGATGCAGTTCTACAGAAAGTATTTTTATTTATTCAATCCGGTTGGCCGGCTGATTGTAAAGATGAGGAATTAAAGTCATTATTCACCCGACGTAACGAGCTTTATGTAGATAGGGGTTGCATAATTTGGGGATATCGGTTAGTGATTCCTAGTTCGTTAAGAAGTCAAGTCTTAAAAGAGTTACATGTAGGACACTCGGGAATAGTAAAAATGAAGAGCTTGGCTCGTAGCATGTTGTGGTGGCCCGGCGTGGACGGCGACATCGAGGGCGAGTGTCGGCGCTGCGAGACCTGCGCGTTGGAGGGCCCGGCGCCGCCGCAGCCGTGGCCGTACCACGCGGAAGCGTGGACTCGTCTTCATTTAGATTTCTTGGGGCCTTTTCAGGGTAGAACGTTTCTGTTGTTAATTGATTCCACTTCTAAATGGTTAGAAGTTTTCTCGATGTTAAAAACGACGGCCAGTGCGGTTATTAAGTATTTGCGTGAAACTTTTGCAAGGTTCGGGTTACCAAGAGAAGTAGTATCTGATAATGGTCCCCCATTCACGAGTTGGGAATACAATGAATGTATGACTAAAAATGGTATAACAATTACATTCACTCCCGCTTATCACCCCTCGTCGAATGGCGCCGCAGAGAATTCGGTAAAATTGGTTAAATGTGCTATTAAGAAGGCAAATAGAGATGGTATCGATATAGACGTGGCTTTACAAACTTATCTGTTAGCGTATAGGAACGTGAAGCATAGTACGACGGGAGTCTCTCCGGCAGTTCTGCTACAACGTAGAAGTCTAAGGTCCAGGTTGGATCTTTTAAGGGAAGATAGGGAGATAATTACAAAAGTACAAGAGACCCAGCAAAAGCAAGTGGCTAACGCGGGAGGTACACAAAGGGAGTTTAGAGTTGGGGACACAGTATGGGCGCGTGATTTTACGGGGGGAAAATGGTTAGGTGGTCGGGTCGAGAATGTAGTTGGTGCACGTAATTATATTATTAGAAGGGAGAGTGGTCCACCAATTAAAAGACACGTCGATCAAATTAAACGAAGTAGTAGTTACGGAGTATCAGTATCAGCAGATTCTGATAGTCCACCCGAAAGTCCCAAGTCTACATCTAACATTAGGGATAATACAATAATGGAGAAACAGGCGGAGTTGGTGACTGTCCCTGTTGGTGATTCTGAACAGTCTACTTCTGCGGAGGGCGAGCGGCCGGGCACGGTGGACCATGGTTCGAGTCCGCAGTCTACGAGCACTCCCGTTTGGGGCACACCGGCCCAAGATGTTCACGTATCGCCGACGAATCGTCCAAGGCGAACTATTAAACCCGTTAAGAGATATGGATTCGAAATTGATTAATTACTTATGTCACCTAGTATAGTAACATTGTTATTTATATTTATTAATGTAGTTATATATTATATTACTTAACAGTTTGTTTTTTTTGTTTTTTTTGTATAAGTTCAAGTTTATTGTTGTACTCTTAATTAAGGGTGAAGGTGTAATGTTTGAAGGCTTTTAAAATATATTATTTTCCTTATGTCAAAATATGTCTAGATTTTTCTCTCGGATTATATTGTATTATCGAACGGACGTGTTTTTACTTGTGCTCCTCAATTCCCTAGTTAGGCCGTAAATACTATATTTTTCAGTAGGGTGTTGGTTTCTTCAATCTTCGCTACGGAGAAGGGGCGCCCCGTCACGATCAACAAGCAGGTTCATATCACACACACCTCACCACAACCGTTTACAAATACAATTACAATTCAAACCAGAAGCCCGGGGCGGAAGTACGAATCCTATACGCCCGGGTTACAATTACTTGCGAGGAATCGCACGTATACGATTACGCCGCGGTTACAATACACTCGTTTATATATTAAGCTTATCAAAACAATGGCCGAACAATTCACACTGAAGCTAAGTTATACTTGTTCTAGTCTATTCTATGACCCGAATTACGAGGCGTCGCCATTACTCCCGAAACAAGCAATAACGCGAAAAACAAACACTCGGCACTTATATTAATTAGCTCACAACATACGAGAAGGCAAAGGCAAAACACACCGAAGCTAAAGAACCTTCAAATCACAATTAATTATCAATTATACTGGCACTGCACGCCGTGGTACCGTCCGAATTCTAGGTTAGATCTTTTTTTGACACTTTGACATAACCTAGTGTTGCCATTACAATCTCATAGTTTATACTAAATATACCAAATTGATGATTTGGTATCGAACAATCAAACTTATTCGTCCCGTGGGTGTCGTAAGAGCCGACTTAGGGAGCAAACTACCAGGACAACAGCACTGCAAAGAGTAGGAACATTTTTTATGGTATGGTAGAGGTGGCAAACAAGCAGACGTATCACCTGATGGTAAGCGATTACCGCCGCCCATGGACACCCGCAATACCAGAGGCGTCACAAGTGCGTTGCCGACCATTGCGGGATGCGGAAATGGATGGGGAGGAAGGGTCTACCAACCCTAACTTCATAAACTCTACATCTCAGTAAAAATGTATGGCTTCGCCGTTTCGCTACCATACCGTCACGAAGGGAAAACGAACGCCTTTTGTGTTTGCAAATATCTAGTTTCTGAAGTAATGTGTAATACGAATATTTCGTTTCTGAAGTAACGAAACAGCCAAGCCATACATTTTTACTGAGATGAGTTTATGAAGTTAGGGTTGGTAGAGTTAGGGCGTGTAGATTCGGAACCTTGGCTCTACATGAGTTCTGATATCTTTTTCACAGGGTAAGCCATATGCAGTCGTCTTGGCAACATTTTCCATAAAATTTCATTCTTTTTGTGAGTTGCTTAAGGCAGTTTTTTTTTCTTTTTTAGGCTGTATTTCTTGTACATCTTCTTTCGTCTTTCGAAAAAGTTCGTGTACCATATATAAAACCTCTAGCATAAACATTTGTGAAAGTCTCATACAAACTTCCACCCCCCAAATTTGGGGGTTGGGGGGCAAAAGTAATAGGTTTATGAATTTTTCTATTGTTTGTATACTAAACTTAGTTTGCATACCAAACTTCAGCTTTCTAGCACTTCAGGAAGTACCCTAACAGTTTTGATGATCATCAGTGTGTCAGTGACGAAATCGGTGTTTTTTAGGTATCAATAAAATCTAAAGTATCATAGCTATGCAATTGAAACTTTGTATGTTTCATTAGTCTATTGATAACATCATATCCTGAGAATTTGAACGATCTGGTATATCGGGAACCAAAGTTATGAGGGTTAAAAAAAACGACGAAACACTTCGAGAAAAGGTAGGTAGTGCCCTTCCGCTTCGCTTGGCTCGTCTTGGCGGGGGCACGACCGTGCCTCCAGATAAAGACTAGGCCGAAGAAGATTTCTAATATTCAATACTAAAGCTAATAGCTTTAGTATTGCTATTATTAAATCGGAATTTTTATGCAGTTATATTGTCTTAAGAATGCATTCTACGCAACACAAAATGATGGTCGGTGGTCCAAGTTATGTTATGGCGAGTCTTCACAGAACAAAAGTTATTAACTTTTGTGTTGTCAACACGTGTTGGTGATAAAAGTTTCTGTAAAGCCGAGTCTCCACCGAACCTTTTTTTGTGTTGTCAAACTTCGTTCGGTGGAGACGCGCCTTTCCTTTATACACGCAGCACCCTGGCAAGCTTCGCATAACATTATGATTGTTGAACCTGATGACTGCCTCGTTGGTCTCGCGATTATCGTGTGCGACTGCTGATCATGAGGTCTCGAGTTCGATTCCCGGGTCGGACCAAATGTTTGTATGATCTACAAATATTTGTTTCGGAGTTTGGGTGTTTTCTATGTATAATATGTATGTATTTATAAATAAAAAAGTATATATGTATTTGTATCAGTTGTCTAGTACCCATAACACAAGCTCTGCTTAGCTTGGGACTAGATGGCGTTGTTTAGATGTCCGAAATATTTATTTATTTATTAATCTATCTATACAATGTTTGTCTGTTTGCAATTTTAAATTAACAGCTTTTCACTACATGCATATGAAAGTATATACGGCACTGAATAAAAATATTTTTTATTTTTTTTGTCTATAAATTATGTCTGTTTGTTTTGGCTAATCTCTGGAACGGCTAGAACTATTTTTAATGGAACTATCACTGGATGATAGCTAATGTATCTCCTTATAGGATTAACTTAAGCTACTTTTATTTTAGGAGAAAAAGTTAGAACAAAATTAGTGCTCCGAGGAATTTTTCGAAGTGATCCCTGCCGCCTCTTTCCGTCATCGTCCTACGCGACAGAAGTTTCATCCCCATCATTTAGATGTTCGGCAGTCCACAAATGTGCTCTTTGCCAGAAACGTTCTGCCTCGCACAAAATAAACTGTGGAATTAACTGTCACCTGCGGTATTCCTGCACCAATACGACCTTCAAACATTCAAGAAAAGAGGATACACCTTCTTAAAAGGCCGGCACTTGTGACGCCTCTGGTGTTGCGGGTGTCAATGGGCGTCGGTAATCGCTTAGCATCAGGCGCCGTTGCCGCTCTATATAAAAAAAAAACAAAATCCGATTCGAAAGCAACAAAACCTGCGAATAATACCGCAGGGCGCAGCTAGTGTTATTTACGGAGCGCCTTAAAATACGAACATAGCAAATTCATTATAAAGTACATAATTACTTGCCATTTTCCGGCTTTTGCCGGGTGTTGTTTGAGTCCGTTGCATGTATGTTTGTAAAGTCCCCCGGGACACAGAATGTGTATTCCTAATACGGGAGTTGTCAAAAAACGTGACTCGACTCTACCTGCTACCATATTCATTGCGACAATGCAACAATGCAGCATGGTGACCCACACGACAACGGCCTATTGAGATGCTTCTGCATCATTGGGCCTCCGGTCTCGTTATCACCCACGAAACTCGACACGGATGCTGTCACTTTAGGTTGGTCTTCCGTGAGAGGGTACCTACTACCGCCAGGATTGAGCCTGCCCCTTTGTGCTGAAATCAGCGTGGCTCTACTACCTACATATACATATGTGCTCGTCAACAACTTCGAGCGTATGTTACACATTGCACAACGCTAACTAATATTCGTAATCCTTAATATTATAAACGCGAAAGTTTGAAAGTATGGATGGATGGATGTTTGTTACTCTTTCACGCAAAAACTACTGAACGGATTTGGATGAAACTTTACAGTAATATAGCTTACACATCAGAATAGGAGGCTCAAATAGTCTAGTCAACAAGTTCCATACTTGTTGACTAGACTAAAAGATGCAGCAGCATCACTAGGCCGCCATGGTGTGGGTCGCCATGCTGCATTGTCTGCATTCGCAGTGAGCATGGTGACCACCACTCTTGGATTCTGCTTATGCTTTCCATCAGGCAGAGTAGAGTCATTTTGGCGGGCCATACATAAAAAAAAAAAAAAAACACATAGGCTACTATTTGCCGCGATAACCGACATACACGCGGGCGGAGCCGCGGGCAACAACTAGTTTTTAATACAACATTAATGATTATTTGCTGACTATTTCCGCACTTAGCCTCTTAATAGGGCCGTTGTACGTGAGCGTGTCATCTTCCTACTGTAGATCGTCCCAGAAGCTCAGCAGCATTTTCAGGTCACTACATGTGGTGATGTTGATTGGAGGATGTCCGCCCGTTGATCTGCTGCGTGAACGTGCTGCGGCGGTCTATATTATTGATTACAAGCGGACCCACGCAACCTTACATCTCCTATTGCCCGTAGCGTAATAATTTTCCCCCGTTTTTGTAACATTCTTCATTGATGAACCGCTCCTATTGGTCTTAGCGTGATGATATATAGCCTATAGCCTTCCTCGATAAATGGGCTATCTAACAATGAAATATTTTTTCTAATCGGACCAGTAGTTCCTGAGATTAGCGCGTTCAAACAAACAAACTCTTCAGCTTTATATATTAGTATAGACTAGGTGACCCACGCAACGTCGCGTCGTTTGCGTCTCCTATTGACCGTAGCGTGATAAATATTCCCCCGTTTTTGTAACATTCTTTATTGGTGCTCCGCTCCTATTGGTCTTAGCGTGATGATATATAGCCTATAGCCTTCCTCGATAAATAGGCTATCTAATACTGAAATAATTTTTCAAATCGGACCAGCGGTTCCTGAGATTAGCGCGTTCAAACAAACAAACAAACTCTTCAGCTTTATTATGTAAGTATAGATAAGATTCTAAAGTATGGTCTAATAGAGAAACATATAAATACACGCTGACGAAACAGTTCATACATAATAATAGGTCTTTACCTATAAAATTGCCGTTTTGTATGCAATAAGCGAAAGTACTTATTTTTTCAAACTTTTTTATTTCTGTTATTCGAAGTAATCACCGATGCAATCGACGCATCTTTGCCAACGCATTGGCAGTTTATTGATGCCCTTGTTGTAAAAATCAGCTGGACGGGAGGCAACAAACTCTTCAAAGGCATTTTGAAGTACTGTTGTACTGCCTCTCGGGAATTGAATTTTTTACCTACTAAAAAGTTGTCTAAATTTTGGAAAAAGTAATAGTCGGTAGGTGCAAGGTCTGGTGAGTATGGCGGATGAGGGAGAGCTTCCAACCCCAGCTCTTGCAGCTTGGAGACTGTCTGTTGCGCAGTATGGGGTTGCGCGTGGTCGTGAAGGAGCAGTGGGGATGACCGATTGACCAAAGCTGGTTGCAGATGTGCAAGCTTCTCCATCATTCTCTCCAGTTCTTCACAGTACACATCTGCATTAATGCTCATGCCGTTTTGTAAAAAGCTGTGGTGAATCACACCCGCACTAGGCCACCAAACAGTGACCAAAACCCATTTTAGGGGTCATTTTTGGTTTAGGGCATTGCTTTGGTGCTGAACCTGGGTCTAATCAACTTGCTGAGCACTTTCGATTGTCGAACAGTAACAATTAGTTTCAAAATTCCTTCATTTCTTTGCCTGTTGAGCAGCGCAAGGCAGGTCTCGACGCGTACGTTGCGCTGGCGATCGTTAAGGTCGTAGGGCACCCTTTTTTACCTTGTCAATTTGTCGCAAATGGATCAATATTGTTTTGATGCTTACATTAAAAGTTGCTGCTAGCTCAGCTGTAGATTGAGTTTCGTCAGCTTCCACAATCGCCTTTAATTCATTATTGTTAACCAAGGTCTCCGGACGACCAATAACGGGTTGTGCGTTCGTTTGTACAGTTCTCTCCGTAAACGTTTTTGATGTTAAGTGCCGTTTGTGTCGCGTTGGTGCCACGACGGAACTCATATTCCATAATTACACGATTTTTTAAAGTATCCATTATGACGAAAAATGCTCAAATGTAATGAAAATACAACGCTAATCAAAAAACAAAAGACTGAGTTTGTAAATAGAATGTCATGGTTTTAAAACAAAATTAATTTGAATTTAGAATACAGAGCCATTACAAACTTTTTTTATTTGAAATGACCAGTACTGAAGAACGGCAATTTCATAGGTAAAGACCTAATATAATGTGTTTTTTTTCTGATCTTCATAACAGTTTCATTTCATTTTTAACCAACTCTTTGTTTCTCTACTTTTTATGATTTCCATTTAAATGAACCAGAGTCGATTACCTACACGTTGACGCATACTGTTGTTTAAGTAATTCTTCTAACTGATAAACTTATATATAGGTCAAGTTAAATAGGCACATTTATCTATACTATAATATTAATATTATAAAGCTGAAGAGTTTGTTTGTTTGTTTGAACGCGCTAATCTCAGGAACTACTGGTCCGATTTGAAAAAAAATTCAGCGTTAGAAAGCTCATTATCGAGGAAAGCTATAGGCCATATATCATCACGCTACGATTAATAGGAGCGGAGTATCAATGAAATATGTTTCAAAAACAGGGGAAAATTTGTACTTCTGAGAGGATCTATTGCGTGCGCTGTGTAAACAGTTAAAGATTCGCGACAATAATAGTAATGCGACTCGAGTCTTTTGTCGAGTGACTCGAGTGAATTTCTTGAACTCTTGAAACTAGAGTTTTGTTGTTAAAGCGGCAACAGAAATACAACAACGTATAATGTCTGAACATTTCAACCGTCTTACTATCACGGTTCATGAGATGCAGCCTGGTGACAGACAGACGAACGGACAGACAGACAGATAGACGGGCAGCGAAGTCTTAGTAACAGGGTCCCGTTTTACCCTTTGGGTGCGGAACCCTTAAAAGGTAGGTATTAAGTATTCTATCACTCAATTTAGCTTTCATAGTACAAGCTCTGCTTAGTTTGAAGCTAGTAAAGGTAGTAGAGCCACTCTGATCTCAGCACTGTTGGCTGGCTCGACCGGGCCGGTACTACCCTCGCACAGAAGATCAACGTAAAATGACAGCGTTCGTGCTTCGTTGTTCGTTGGTGAGTGCGAGACCGGAGGCCCAAGGATGCAGAAGCACCATTTCTTCTTTACCATGTTGTATTATTGCATTTGTCTGCATTCGAAATGAGTGTGACCACCCCTACCATCAGGCAGGGAAGAGTCATTTTGGCAGGGCCATACATTAAAAATAAAATGGTGTTGTGTCAGATGCCTAAATATTTATTTATTTAAATTATCGCTCTCGCTTCAGCCTATGACATACAAGTAAACAAGAGGTCAATTTGTGACGTAGAACACACGCCAACCGCAAAACCTGTCTCTAATGACACCGAGTTCTACAGGGTTGCCACTTTTTGTTTTTTGTTTTAATTATGTGCGTTGTAAATACATGTGGCCTCTTTGGTTTGCGAGTTATCTTACTAATATTATATAGACGCAAGTTTGTATATATGTTTGGTTTGTTACTCTTTCACTTAAAACGACAAAAAAGATCTTATTTTACAAGCTTCTTCTTAACTTGCAATCTATGTATGTTAAGGTTGAATCTTGCAACTCAATTTTGAAGCAGATATCTTTAACCGATTTTGCAGAAATTTTGCAAGCATACAGCGTGACAATACAATATTATAATGACTTGGACCTGATGCTGGAGCTGGAAGGTGGCCACAGAACCTCTGTAAAGAAACATCGCAACATCATTGAGTTTGGACTCGTTTGATTCGTCTCGAGGCATTCCAGTAAAAGCTTGTTTTTAAAAAGCTTTTTAATTTAATTAGTATAGAAACCTATGTACATAACCATAATAAAAAAAAAACAATATTTACATACAATCGTCTAAAAACTCCACATCTAGAAAAGACTCCACTTCCCAAAAGACTAGCAGCATTACCACGTTGAATGGCAATGCTGATTCTCTTTGCTAGATAAAAAAAAAGTAAAAACTAAAACCCAACTACGACAAAAAACGACACTGAAAAAGTATGAAACAAGTTTGAAAAGCCGTAGTCACACGTTGTTAAAGTGTTATGATGCGTTTCTATGTAACGTGTGACTACGGCTTTTCAAACTTGTTTCATACTTTTTCAGCGTCGTTTTTTGTCGTAGCTGGGTTTTAGTTTTTACTTTTTTTTATTTAAAATGTTTTGGTGCATTATTAATACATAATATATATATATTTGAAATGTACACGTAACGCCCTTTCCAATGATACCAAACACGGCATATTCATCTCAATTTTATTTTTTAATTCGTTACTTTATGTCGGCTAGAGGGCGCCACATTAGATTCAGCGACACGTCATATAGCCTATAACCAGCAAACGATCAAGACGCTTCTAACGATACCTCATTTGTCCAGTTCTAATAAGTAGTTAAGGAGCTATGAGGGAACATATGAACATACATACATACATAGCCTGTCAATCATAACCCTCCTTTGGCTTTGCCGTAGTCGGGTAAAAAAGACCGGCCTTTTGGTCACGAGAAGCGTCAATCAGTTGCTTAGCTAGTTGTTAAAACGCGAGCACTCGGACCCCATGAACCTAGCGTCTCTATCCCAAACGGTTCAAAAATGTAATTACCTATTAAATTTTGGTACTTACGCCGTTTGAGGCTTTCCGCAGAAGCAGCAGCAGCGCCATCATAACCAGCTGTGCTTGGAAGATGAGATGGCGCGAGGGTGTCAACGCAAGTTGCGTCCTACACCAAAGGCTTACCCATCTTCCATTTAATTTAATTTATTTATATTTTAGCTGCCAAAATCACTGTACTCTGCCTGATGGAAAGTGAAAGTAGAATCTAAGAGTGGTGGTCATCATCCTCATTGCGAATGCGGATAATATAGCATTGTGACAAACACTATGGAGGCTTAGTGAGATGCTTTTTCACGTTCCGCTTAAAGGACACGGAATCGTAGTTAGAGGAAAACACGTGAGTGGATAGTGAATACCAGGTTTTAATTGATTGAAGGAAAATCTACCTGAACTAGATGAAATTTGGCATATGGATATAGTCTGGAACAGTCCATAGGGTGCTTTAAACCCGAAATCTGTAGTGTTAGGATAAGCAAGGTACAACAAAAATAGCGGATAAAAGCGCGGGGGTAGCTAGTTTTTGCCTGCGGTTTTATACGCTTTATCTTTTTCATATTTTTTTCTAGGTATTCCTTGGAAATAGCTTTTTTTAAAGAGGGCAAACGAGCAGACGGATAGCCTGATGGTAAGCGATTACCGCCGCCCATGGACACACGCAGCACCAGAGGCGTCACAAGTGCGTTGCCGGCCTTTGAGGGATGGGGAAGGAGATGGGGGAGGGGTTGGGGTATGGGCCTCCAGTATCCTCACTCACTCGGTGAAACACAGCTCTGTGGCTGTTTTACACCGGTTTTCTGTGAGGCCATGGTATCACTGCGGTCGAGCCGGCCCATGCATGCCAAAGCGTGGCTCTCCCACGGTAACCTTGAATGCACAGATGGCATAGTGGTTTAAGCTGTTACCTTACCGCCGAGTGATGTGGGTTCACACTCAAACAGCAATTTATGTGATCCTCAACTTGCTGTTCGTTGCCTGTATCTAATACCTATAAAAGATAAATTCTTGTTTTATATATAATCAGAATCTCAGAAACGGCTTCAACTATTTTCATGAAATTTAGTACGCTGGGGGTTTCGGGGGCGATAAATAGATCTAGCTAGGATTCATTTTTAGAAAAAAAAACCGGCCAAGTGCGGGTTGAACTCGCGCACTGAGGGTCCCGTGCAAACCTGTAGGTATATTATATCATGTAACTAAAAATTTATGTTTTTCGCTATTTTTCCTTTATCTATGCTATAAGACGATGCTTCGTGTACCAAATTTCAAGATTATGAGTTCACGGGAAGTACCCTGTAGGTTTTGATGCCCTTGCCAGTGTCGAACATTAGTACCATTAACGGCTGTATCTTTTGATTCCATTACCTTGGCAGTTTAATTTTTTTACAGCTCTAAGGGACAGCAAAACTGAGTATTTGATATGAATTTCAGCTTGATACCTCTACGCGTTCCTAAGAAAAAGGGTCTTAACACACAGACTGACAACAAAGTGTTCCGTTTTTTCCTTTTGCGGTACGGAACCCTAAAATATACCGAGCAAAGATCGGTCATCTAGGTACTTTTCGTAAAGTGCCACATTACAAACATCACTGACACATGCATATTCCTAGTAGTGGCTAAAAAATATGGCTTTCACTAGCATACTATTTTCCTCTGCCGGTCCAGTGAAAAATCCCAATTTGCAATTAGGTAAGGAGAATTGTTTAAAATATTACCTAGTAAATTAATATATACATGACTTGCTCAACGGGGGCAAACCACAGGCTTACAGTTAAAAAAAAACATACATACTTGCATACATAGCCAGGTAAAAAAATATTAATAAAGTTCGTTTGCAAACTGTTAATTCGCCCTCAGAAGTCCGATGCCAGTCGCTCCGTGAAAAAACTGCTATTTAGGAAAAAACCGGTTGAACTATCAGCCGATCCCAAGTAATCTTGAGTATTATAAAGGCTAGGAAGAGGATAATGAGCTGAGCTGTGGCCCTTTAGCCACTCACACAGGGGATTATTTCACTTTGTTTGTATGTACTATGCACTATAGTGCAAGCTTTCGGCACACGTGCCACGCCTCTTTCACCATTCTATCGTGTTCTGTGGCCATAACGATATTAGCGAGCTCCCTAAAAGCGCCTGCCGGTCTGCCCTCCGTTTAAACGTGATAGAGCCTTAGATAGCTATGATATATATGTTGTTTAGTGCTATTTTTGTTTGTTATTTTTCTCGTTTCCATTGTGAGTGTGGCTAATTGGGCTTAAGTTAAAAATAGCATTGGAATAAAACTCCCCTTTTTCTTGGAGTTGGTTAGAATTAGAACTAATGTCGTGATGAATCTCACGTATAGGCAGGACTTAGTTCATTTTGTGGTTTAGTACAAAAAATATACCACCGTCAGATAGGCGCATACTAAGAAACAAGTAAATAATATTAGTAACAGCAACTTGATACACACACACGGTGAGCCACGTTTCGGCATGCATTTTCCGGCTCGACTGGAGTGATACCACGGCCTCACAGAAAATCGGTGTGAAAAAGCGCTTGCGTTGTTTTTCACCAAGTGAGTGAGGATACCGGAGGCCCATATCCCAACCCCTCCGGTGGTGTTGCGGGTGTCTATGAGCGACGGTAGTCGCTTACCATCAGGCGATCGTCTGCTCGTTGCCCCCTATTCTACACAGAAAAAAAATACAATTGAAGTGTCTGTGTGTTTTCAAATTACCAGATTTTAACTGCGAAAGTAATACGGTACTTACATTAAAAACAATTTGAAAAAAAAATATCTGCCAGTATCTTCCAGTAATCTCTGGAACGGCTGGACCGACTTTGACGGGACGTTCACAGGCAGATAGCTGATGATACAAGGACTAACTTAAGCTACTTGTAGACTAGCTTCGCCTCGCGGTGTTATATACAAATTACACCCAGACATAACAAAGAGAGACAACATAACACAACAACCAGACATAACAAACAAAGACATAACATATCACACAATTATTGTTCCTGGTTATGTATAGAACCTTCAACCATCGGTTTAACAGTCACTCATTAACTGTTAGACCAATAATAATAAATATTTCGTACATGTATCACACAACACCATCTAGTCCCAAGCTAAGCTAACTGATATAAATACTTTGATACTTTATTATGTAAATACATTCATATTATACATAGAAAACACCCAAACTCCGAAACAAATATTTGCAGGTCATACAAGCATTTAGTCCGACCCGGGAATCGAATCCGAGCCCACAAGCACAGCAGTCGCATACGCTACCACCGAGGCAGTTATTCGTTAGTTTATAGATTGAATATAATACAGGACTTCCCTATTCAACGTCGGGGTAAACTTGGTCATTCGTCATGTGTTTAGTATTCAAACCACAGAGTATACTGAGTCATCTACCTATTATGAACTTTTTTCCTAAAAATCATGCGTTCCGACTAACTTGGAGTTAACTGTTTATTTTTTACCAATTTACACTATGTATAACATTTTTTTATGGAATATTTTATTTATTTTATTTTATTTATTTGTTATTTGAGAGACTTACAGACATATAACAATGATAAATATACTCGTTGGTCTTGCGGTTGGCGTGTGCGACTGCTGATCATGAGGTCTCGGGTTCGATGTCCGGGTCGGACCAAATGTTTGTATGATCTATAAATATTTGTTGCGGAGTTTGGGTGCTTTCTATGTATAATATGTATGTATTTACAAAAAAAAAGAAGTATACATATATGTATTTGTATCAGTTGTCTAGTACCCATAACACAAGCTCTGCTTAGCTTGGGACTAGATGGCGTTGTGTGTTAGATGTCCGAAATATTTATTATTATTATTATTATATATTTTTATAATAGGGGACAAACAAGCAGCCGTATCGCCTGATGGTAAGCGATTACCGCCGCCCATGGAAACCCGCAACACCAGAGGCGTCACAAGTGCGTTGATGGCCTTTGGTAGATGGGTCCCTAACCATCTACCAAAGGCCATCAACGCACTTGGGGTATAGGCCTCCGGTATCCTCACTCACACACAACACAAGCGCTGTTTCACACAGGTTTTCTGTGAGGCCGTGGTATCACTCTGGTCGAGCCGGCCCATTCATGCCGAAGCGTGGCTCTCTCACTCAAGAACGGTTGAACTGATATTTATGATGTTTCAGTTTTTGATTTTGTCTCCACATACTGTATAGCAATTTTAGTACACGAAAAGAAAACTAGCTTTTGCCCACGGCTCCACGTCCTTCCTCAAGTATCTCTATGCAATCTATGCTAACTTGCATTAACATCATTCATGTATATTTGTAAAGTCTCCCGCGATACAGGATGTTTATTCCTAATGCAGGAGTTAAGTTTAAAAAAAAAAAACAAAAAAAGGCAAGGGTTGAGGAAATGAGAAGAGATGAGTCACCTAATGATAAGTGACCACTTTCACCCTAAAATTTAAGTGTCAGTTTAACATCATCATCATAAACATCAAGGTTACATCCAGTATGGTTCATTCTAGTTCATTCTATCCCTCGAGTTTGGTCCAAACTTCTCCTCACATACTGGAAGAAAAAAAAAAGGGAATAATAACACCGGCTTTCTGTGAGGCGCCGGTAATCGCTTATCACCTGTTTCGGGATTACCCTTCCACCCACATTAAAATAAATTAAAGATGACTCAATACCCTATAATGGATTCAACTTAACTAATTAAACTATTTACTAGTCGAAGAAAACATTCCATATAAATTTAATAACAGAAAATGACGGTTTGGACAACCCTAGGCTCGGCTACATCGTTTATAGTGTCTACTGCGTTCAGACGCACATCGACAATCATCGAGTCACAGCGTACATTAATATAAATATGAAAATAAAACAATACAAAATAAAAATAACGAAAAAATACATATTTAATAAATAAATGTGTTCTAAATAAAATTACCGACAAAATCTCGTTCGAAAATTCGTTTTTTTTTAATTTGAAAAAATTGTGTTCTTTTAACGAAATTAATAACAGAGTGTTGTTTGTGTATGTTTTTTAAGTTTAATAATTGTGTTTTAAATACTTTATGTATTATTATAATTTGTATTTGTATTTAAAGTTGTTTTTGTGGTTTCGTGTTGTTGTGATGTACTAACAGACATTTAATTGTACATCATTATAGCTGTTTACGCACCGGATTGTAAGGTAAGATACCGTGAGAATATATTTAACCTACGATTGTATTGATGTTTGTTACTTATTTACTGTAAATATATATAAATCCATGCTAATATTATAGACTAGTTGACCCACGCAACGTCGTTTACGTCTCCTATTGCCCGTAGCGTAATAATTTTCCCCCGTTTTTGTAACATTCTTCATTGATGAACCGCTCGTATTGGTCTTAGCGTGATGATATATAGCCTATAGCCTTCCTCGATAAATGGGCTATCTAATACTGAAATATTTTTTCAAATCGGACCAGTAGTTCCCGAGATTAGCGCGTTCAAACAAACAAACTCTTCAGTTCTAAATATTAGTAGGTATAGACTAGCTGAAGTAGCTGACCCACGCAACGTCGCGTCGTTTACGTCTCCTATTGACCGTCGCGTAAAAAAAAATCCTCCGTTTTTGTAACATTCTTCATTGGTGCTCCGCTCCTATTGGTCTTAGCGTGATGACATATAGCCTTCCTCGATAAATATACTATCCAACACTGAAAGAGTTTTCAAATCGGACCCGCGGTTCTTGAGATTAACGCGTTCAAACAAACAAACTCTTCAGCTTTATAATATTAGTATAGATTTAGTTAATCTTTAAAATTTCAGTCAAACTTTATTAGTTCAATGACCTTTTAAATGAACGTCATCATCATTTATAGCTTTTAACAGTCGACAGTGGACATAAGCCACTTCTTAGAAAGTACGGTTCGTCCTACTACGCTGACCAGACGGGTAGCTAGGTATAGTAGTTTCTGAGATTAGCGCGTTGAAATAAACCAATTCTTTAGCTTTGTAATAATTAGCATAGATTTTCCAATTCACTTAGTTTCTTATCGTCTGGAAACTTTTCCCCTTAATTGATTTACTATGAAATTTAAATAATGAAATACCTATAGAACTTTTTTCACTGTCCAACCTCCTTTAATTGTCTTATACATACATCTTCTTTAAATATAAAAATCAATTGCTGTTCGCTTGTCTCGCTAAAACTCGAGAACGGCTGGGCCCATTTAGCTGATTTTGGTCTTGAAAGGTTGTAGTTCAGGGAAGGTTTAAACGGTAAACCGAGCGAAGCCGAGTTTTCACACATGCACACTCGCGCAAGCGCCCTGCGCCCCTTAAACGAAACAGCAGGAGCAGGCATACATTTTCGCCGCGCGGTAGAAAGAGGGGGATATTACTTCCTCTCCCACGCTACGCCTCCGTCTTACGAATATTCAATCAGGTCACGTGTCCTGACGCAAGTTTCTGACGTGAGTTTAACATTTATACCCCTCCCAAAAAGTGCACAACGCCGCTTAAGAAGTTTTCGCATAAAAAAAAACTTGAAATTATTCAATTTTCTAACCCTTACTGACAGAAGTTATTGCTGAAACATTCATAAATGTCTGGCCCATTTATAAAAAAATGAGTGAGTGAGTACAAAAAAAAAGTATACGTCATCACGCACGGACAGTTACGTAGCGACTGAAATTAGTAACTAAAGGCGATTAAACATTCAATGCGTTTCTAATTAGGTTTCTAAATGATTCAGTAAGTCAGAAATCATCCTTGCTACTGAATTTAGGATGATAAGGCCCGTATTCACTTTGTATAGTGCGAGTGCAGGTGTAAGGTGAGGTGATCAATGATTGGTAGAAAATACGCGTGGATGGCGAATTCGCGGTCCACATGTACTTTCCACCAATCACCGATCACCCGCACTATGCACCTACACTCGCACTATACAAAGTGAATACGGGCCTTTAGTTTGTTAACTGCGAAATTACACTTAACAAAATTCAGCCAAGTGTAATAAGCGCTGTAACGTGCTGTTCGAAGCACGGGCGTGAAATGCCGCGAATAAAAGGTAGTAGAACTAGTAGAGCCACGCTGATTTCAGCATGAATGGGCCGGCTCGACCGGGGCGGTACTACCCTCGCACAGAAAATCAACGTAAAATGACAGCGTTCGTGCTGTCGTGTTTCGTTGGTGAGTGCGAGACCGGAGGCCCAAAAAGTCTAGTCAACAAGTTCCATACTTGTTGACTAGACTAAAAGATGCAGCAGCATCACTAGGCCGCCATGGTATGGTGACCGCCACTTTTGGATTCTGCTTATGCTTTCCATCAGGCAGAGAAGAGTCATTTTGGCGGGCCATACATAAAAAAAAAACCTCCATACTCCATTAAGAATTTCTTGTTATAAAAATCCAACAATACATTTGGTTAGGAATGAACTCGAGACCTCTTGTTTGTCAGTCGCGTACAACAACCGCTAGACCAACAAATCAGTCAGAATCACTTTTTAAAAACGACCTGCCATTAGGTTAATAGGCGAGATACATAGCTCGGGCGACGACCTAAAAGTAACCGTTAAAAAGAAAAATAAATCAGTTTTAGAGAAAAAAAAACAGTAACCATTGTTACTATAAATTGTAAATTATAAAAATATATAATACATCTAATTATATACCCACACGAGATAACACTTTGTGTGATCCACAAATTATTGTTTTGAGCCGCGTTGTTCTTTGTGTCCATGTCATGTATGTTTGTGAAGTTCCCCGTGACACAGGAGTTATTTTAAAATAAAGACGTGTGATAAATCCTATCCTATCCTACTTTTAATATTATAAATGCGAAAGTTTGTAAGGATGTGTGTTTGTTGCTCTTTCATGCAAAAACTACTGAACGGATTTTCATGAGACTTTGCAGTATATAGCTTAGACATCGGAATAACATAATAAGTTAAATTTTATAGAGATTTTTAAAATTTAAATACCGACATAAACGCGGGCGGAGCCGCGGGCAATAGCTAGTATTAAATAAGTGAAGAATAGAAAAATGTTTATATGTAAAAACAGTTTTATAAAAAACTAAATTTTTCACTTTTATTAATAGATTCAAATTATCAAAAAAATACGTAAATCTTTACAAAATGTTTGTAATATGATAATTTACTATATATTTTTATCATTTACAACTTTAATTTGAATAATAACTTCATTTATATTTGGCACACCAGATGAGATTATTTTATTGAATTATTTTAGTTTTATTTATTATATTTTTTGTGTGCGGTAACCCCGATGACTCATCGCCTAACGGTGAGGCAACCTAACTGACTCGAACCGAATAATAACACTGTATGCTATAATCTTACCACCCCATTGAGGTACGCAGGCCATTAGCATAGCTAAGGGAAAAAAACTTGACTCAAACACAACTTGACGCAAGCGTTGTATCATATACCGTTGATAAGTCCATTTTACCAGGGTCAGAACCAGGTCTTGGTCCATTTTACCAAGGTTCCAGGGTTTCTAAGGTAGTAGAGCCACGCTGATTTCAGCACTAACGGGCCGGCTCGTTTGCGGCGGTACTACCCTCGCACAGAAATACAATGTAAAATGACAGCGTTCGTGCTGTCGTGTTTCGTTGGTGAGTGCGAGACCGGAGGCCCAATGATGCAGAAGCATCTCAATAGTAGCCATAGTGTGGGTCACCATGCTGCATTGTCTGCATTTGTAATGAGTATGGTGACCACCACTCTTGGATTCTGTTCATGCTTTCTATCAGGCAGAGTAGAGTTACTTTGGCGGGCTCATAAATTAAAAACATAGGGGCACAGGAAACCAGAATTAAACAATTGTTTCGTTGCCTCTCACCGATTGACTAAGATTACTGGAACTTCGAAGACTTTCTTTAACTACCACGTTGGTCTCGTGGTTGGCGTGTGCGACTGATCATGTGGTCTCGGGTTCGATTCCTGAGTCGGACTAAATGTTTGTTTGATCTACAAATATTTGTTTCGGAGTTTGGGTGTTTTCTATGTATAATATTTATGTATTTATATAAAAAAAGTATATATGTATTTGTATCAATTGTCTAGTGAGTGATTTTTTAACCCCCGACGCAAAAAGAGGGGTGTTATAAGTTTGACGTGTCTGTCTGTCTGTCTGTCTGTGGCACCGTAGCTCGCGAACGGATGAAGCGATTTCAATATAGTTCTTTTTGTATGAAAGGTGAGTTACGTGCGAGTGTTCTTAGACATGTTTCATGAAAATCGGTTGAGTCGTTTAAAAGTTATAGGGGTGAAAGTGGGGAAGAATAACAGAATGTCTGCAAAAACATCATTTGCGTATGATTACTCGATTAAGTGCTTGAGTACGGGGTTTTTTAAAATTTTAATTTTATAATATTATATAACAAAACAGTTGCTCAGGGTGCTGTGAAAAACTCAGCATTTCTTTAAGGGATCGTATCAGAAACGAGGTGATCCGGCAGAGAACCAAGGTCGATGACCTTGGTTTTCTGTACATAACCCACACGATTAGCAAGTGGAAGAGGCTTGCCATATTAGTTGCAGAACTGATAAACGTTTGGGTAAACAGGTTCTTGAATGGAGACCGCATTTGCACAAACGAGGACGACTCCAGGTGTGATGATTTGTGGAAGGTGGCTGGCTGGTGTGAAATTGGAGAGACCTATATGGCAGTGTACTGCGTTAGGCCAATGATAATGCATGGCAAATGAGAAGATAGTTCATTTACTGTTGTTTACAAACACTCGTCAACAATTCAAGTTAAAAGCAACAAAGCCTCACACTGATTGAATAGTGAAGGAAAAAAAATGTAGGTCCGGTCGAGCCGGCTTATTTGTGGCAATAAAACCGTTATTCTCAATTTCTTTATTAAATATCTCGAAATTATCAATAATTAGTGTGTGACGGATTAATAATTCGGAGTGACTACTATTATATTCATATGTCACTGTGTCATCACGAGCTAAGTTAGAATATTCTTTGTATATACTAATACTAGTTGCCCGCGGCTCCGCCCGCGTATATGTCGGTTATCGCGACAAATAGTAGCCTATGTGTTATTCTGATGTATAAGTTATATTACTGTAAAGTTTCATCCAAATCCGTTTAGTAGTTTTTGCGTGAAAGAGTAACAAACATCCATCGATCCATCCATCCATACTTACAAACTTTCGCGTTTATAATATTAGTATAGGTATAGATTACTTAGACCTTTAGACGTTAGACTTAGAACTTTGTTTGTATGGTTGTAGGGGGTAATCTTCTTAAGTACTGATCCGATTTTGGAAATTCTTTCACTATAAGAAAGCGACACTATTCAGGAGTGACATAGGCCATGTTTTATTATGATTGAAAAAAAAAACAGTAAAAATAATTGTATTCGTGTATCAAGTCGAAGAACAGCGGGAGGTTAACGCCCAACGAAGTGGACATGGGTCGGCTAGTGTATAAAATACCACTTCACAATGTGACCCAACCTATGTTTAAAAGTCATAATATAATAACTTTGTTGACGATGGTTTTAAAATATTTCTCTACTATGTTTCAGACCGATATGTTTACGATATTTTTGTATAAATTAACAATTAAATTCGTTATTTTTATAAAAGATTTTATCATTATAATAGCCATTTAGTTTTTATTAATTTTAACAATATTTTTAGGGCCTCATTTGAAAATTAATTTTATTACAGAAAATTTAAGAAATGGGTTCGTTGCTTTTCACCCAATTTTTACTCAAAGATCAACAATGCATTTGAGTTTTAAGCGACCATAGTGTAAGTCACTATGCTGCATTGTCTGAATTCGCAATGAGTATGTCGACCACCACTCTTGCATTCTGCTCATGTTTTCCATCAAGCCGAGAAGAGTCACTTTGGCACGCTCATACATTTAAAAAAAAATTGATGTAACAAGAAAAAAAAAAAAAAAACCCGACTATGTAAAAAAAATTGATGAAATATACAAAGCCGTTGTCACCCGGGCCAATAATTACAAATCTATTGACACCTCATTCATTAAAAATACAACAAAAACATACATACACTGCCAAAATTATAACCCTTCCTTTTGGTTCCGTAGTCGGGTAGCAAGCAACAAACGAAATGAGTTTCGGAGAGGTTGTAATATCCGTCCGATCATATCGACCCGCTTATTCTGAAGCATTACACTCTCAGTATCGAAAACAAGGCGTAAAAACAATATATAATTAATATAACACCAGTAACAAACTTGTTCATTTGTCTATAAACAACTCAAAAACAAATGTAACAAATATTAAATCAGGTTTAAAACTACTTATACAGGCGATGTCGGAAATAATATAATTATTATTGACAGCGAAGGTCGGCGTTTGGTGCCAGATAAATTCTTTATTGAGCTTTATTTGGAAACTAGTCGTACAAGTATATATTTTTTCCAGCTTTTGCCCGCGGCTTCGCATGAGTATATCTCGTATCGCGATAACGAAAAGCCTATGTCCTTCCTCAACAATCAAAGTATTTAAATGCCAAATTTCTTTGAAGTCGGTGCTTCGGTTAGGTCGGTTTAGCTGTGAAAGCGAAAGGCTAGCTGCAAGATTGTCAATAATCTACATCAATATGTGGTTCACTGCAATGCATACCGCACTCACGCAATATTATTATTAATATGGTGCTAATAGACAACATTCTTGCGTGTGTGTGGTTAGCCTGACAGACAGTCAGAGTTACTTACGAAAGTGTTAGTTTATTAGTTTTTTTTTTTTTAAATTTCGGACATTTTAACACACAACGCAATCTAGTCCCAAGCTAAGCAGAGCTTGTGTTATGGGTACTAGACAACTGATACAAATACATATATACTTTTTTTGTAAATACATACATATTATACATAGAAAACACCCAAACTCCGAAACCAATATTTGTAGATAATACAAACATTTGGTCCGACCCAGGAATCGAACCCGAGACCTCATGATCAGCAGTCGTACACGCCAACCGCGAGACCAACGAGGCAGCCAAGCAGGCAGAATATTAGTATGGATTTAAGTGAGTTAGTTAAACTATAAAGAATGCAATTGCGATTAGCGCTCTCCCGACTGTTGCCAAACAGATGAACACCGTATGTGTTCAATATCTATCTATCTGATACCTTTATTTTAAACGAGCAATAATTATCATAAACTAGCTGTTGCCCGCGGCTTTGCTCGCGTGGAAGTTGATTATATGTATTTAATTAAAACTGTGTAAGTATCTGTGGATACTGTGTTCATGTTTTTAAACGTATTTATTTATAATCAATAGACCATTAAAATTGACTTTCATACACACTTTCGACCCTTATTTTAACCCCGTTAGGAATAGAATCCTCAGCTTCTCTCATCCAGCTCCTGCCAGCCGTCTTGGGCAGATCATTATTCCACCTGGCCTGTGGACGTTCTACGCTACGTTTGCCGAGACGCGGTCACCACTCACAAACCCGTTTACCCCAACGGTTATCAGTTTTGCGGCTAATATGGCCAGCCCAATGTCACTTCAATTTGCTTATCCTGTGGGCTACGTCAATGACCTTGGTTCTCTGACGGATCACCTCATTCTTGATGCGATCCCTTAGAGAAACGTTGAGCTTTTGTGATGAGAAAAATAAATCATTATTATTATTATAGCCCTCTCCATAGCACGCTGAGTGACTTTGAACTTTTGGACCAGCCGTGTCGTAAATGTCCACGTTTCAGCACCGTATGTCATGACAGGTAGGACGTATTGATTGAAGACTTTCGTATTTAGGCACTGTGGGATTGACGATGAAAAGACCCGACGAAGTTTCCTAAACGCTGCCCAACCCCGCTGAATTCTCAGGTCCACCTCGTCCTCGAAGTTGTTTCTACTTAACTGTAAAGTCTGCCCAAGGTACCACACATATTTTTGAACAACTTCGAGAACGGCACCGTGAACCACAACCGGTTCCGGTAGAACATGTTCGTACATACGTATCTCATTTTTAATCAGTAGCCATAAATAAAGTTGCATGTTTCTAACTTCAAGAATGACGGACTTCCAGAATAACGGACTTTTAGAATAACATATATACGAAATTTCAACCCCTATTTCACCCCCTCAGGGGTGGAATATTCAGAAAGGCTTAAATATGTATCTACTCATTTTTCATCAGTAGCCTAAAAATAAAGTTTCATAATTCTAACTTAAAAAATCACGAACGTCCATAAAAAAATTTCACCTCTATTAATTCATTAATCCTTAATTCAACCTCTATTTCACCCCTTTAGGGGTAGAATATTAAGAAACGTTTAAATACTTATCTATTTATTTTAAATCAGTACCCTAAATATAAAGTTTCATGTTTCTAACTTCAAAAATGACGGACTTCCAGACTGACCTATATACGAAATAACAACCCCTATTTAACCTCTTAGGGGTAGAATATCCAGAAACGCTTAAATACGTATCAAATATTTTTAAATCAGTAGCCCAAAACTAAATTTTCATGTTTCTCACTTAAAAAATGACGGACTTCCTTACAAACTTTCAACCCCTATTTCACCCCTTTCGGGGCATAATATCCAAAAACTTAATACGTATCTAATCATTTTTATTTAGTAGCCCAAAAATAAAGTTTCATATTCCTTATTTAAAAAATTACGGACTTCCATACAAACTTTCAACCCCTATTTCACCCCCTTAGGGGTAAAATATTCAGAAACACTGAAACACGTATCAATTCATTTTTAATCAGCAGCCAAAAAATAAAGTTTCATGTTTCTAACTTCAAAAATGACGGACTTCCAGACTGACCTATATACGAAATAACAATCCCCATTTCACCCCTTAGGGGTAGAATATCCAGAAACGCTTCAATACGTATCTACTCATTTTTAAACAGTAGCCCAAAACTAAATTTTCATGTTTTTCACTTAAAAAATGACGGACTTCCTTACAAACTTTCAACCCCTATTTCACCCCTTTAGGGGAATAATATCCAAAAACTCCTAAATACGTATCTAATCATTTTTATTTATTAGCCCAAAAATAAACTTTCATTTTTTTTTTTTATGGAATTGGCGGGCAAACGAGCACACGTATCGCCTGATGGTAAGCGATTACCGCCGCCCATGGACACCTGCAACACCAGAAGCGTCACAAGTGCGTTGCCGGCCTTTGGTGGATGGGGGGGGGGGGAGATAGGCCTCCGGTATCCTCACTCACTCGGTGAAACAGAGCGTAAGCACTATTTCACACCGGTTTGCTGTGAGGCCGTGGTATCACTCCGGTCGAGCCGGCCCATTCATGCCGAAGCGTGGCTCTCCCGCGGTAGTAGTTTCATATTTCTTATTTATACTATTTATATACTAACCTATTTCATCCCCTTAAGGGTAGAATATCCAGAAACGCTTAAATACGTTTCTACTCTTTTTTAATTAGTAGCCTATAATTAAAGTTTTATGATTCTAACTTAAAAAATATGGCGAACTTCCATAAAAAAATTCAACCTCTATTTCACCCCCTTAGGGGTAGAATATTCAGAAACGTTTAAATAAGTAGCTATTCATTTTAAATCAGTACCCCAAAAATAAAGTTTCATGTTTCTTACTTAAAAAATGACGAACTTCCATACAAACTTTCAACCCCTATTTCACCCCTTTAGGGATAGAATATTTAGAAACGCTGAAACACGTGTCAATTCATTTTTAATCAGCATCCTAAAAATACATTTTCATGTTTCTAGCTTCAAAAATGACGGACTTCCTGACTGACCTATATACGAAATAACAACCCCTATTTAACCCCTTAGCGGTAGAATATCCAGAAACGCTTAAATACGTTTCTACTCTTTTTTAATCAGTAGCCCAAAAGTAAAGTTTCATGTTCCTTACTTAAAAAATGACGAACTTCCATACAAACTTTCAACCCCTATTTCACCCCCTTAGGGGTGGAATTTCGGAAATTCCGTTCTTAGTGCTCACTTACGTTATATAAAGAACCTACATGCAAAATTTCAGGATTCTAGCTTCAGCGGTTTGGGCTGTGCGTTGATCTCTGGGTATGTCAGTCAGTCTGTCAGTCAGTCAGTCACCTTACTCTTTTATATAAATAGACTAGCTGACCCGTGCCCACTTCGTTGGCACACACACGATTGCCACACACATTTTTTTCTCCGACTTACTTTGCAAAGCGATCACGAAAAAGTCTTTCCATTTTTCGGGTATAGCCTATGTTACTTCCAAATACCGTAGCCTTCTATTGGTAAAATAATTTTCAAAATCGGTTCAGTAGATCCAGAGATTACCCCCTACAACGTTACAAACTCACAAACTTTACCTCTTTATAGAATAGTGTAGCAGTGTAAAAAACCACGGCATTCATAAGGAAAATATGATGTTGTGAATCAAGTATTCGTCTACTTTCTACAAGACAATCGGGTTGAGTGCCCTTTACGAGACCTTGACATTTAGGCAGTTATTAAAAAAAATACTGCGAGACTTTTTTCCAAATTAGGTTGGTGACGTCTTTAAGTTTACTACATTACGGCTGAACCTGAATTTGTTAGGTGGAGCGACTAGTATCGGACCTACACAATACAAGTACTAGGAGCTTTTAAGCTAGCATATATTATAGCATAGCTTTTATCGCGGGCTTTGAGGCCTTTGAGCGCGACGACCGAATCAAGAAATTCCGTAATACAAATAAAACCTGACACCCGAAGCTCGCACGGATCGAGACGAGCTGCTCCGAATGACGAATCAACGAATCTGTCTGTTCTTTTTTCTCTCCTAAAATGACGTAAGTCTGGGCTGACCGGGATCTTGGACTATTTTCTTAGACCATGAATATGCCGGCCGTGCAGGCGTATTGATATACGTCAAGGAAGATTCGTTGCCTTGACACGAAGATTTGTTATGTCATATAATGTATAAAATTATTCATGCTAGTACTGCATAAATAAAAAATAAATAAATAAATATAATTGCATGAGTTGATAAAAAAAATGCTATGCAATAGCTTTACCGCGGTAGTCCCCGAGTGCCACACGTCTTTTTTTTAAAGTGAAAATGATTAGCAAACAAGCCGACGTATTACCTGATGCTAAGCTATTACCGCCGCCCATGGACACCCGCAACACCAGAAGTGTCACAAGTGCGTTACGGGCCTTTGGGGGTAATGGTTAGGGTTAGGTATAGGCCTCCGGTATCCTCACTCACTCAGTGAAGCCAAGCGCAGGCGCTGTTTCACACCAGTTTTCTGTGATGCCATGGTATCTCTCCGTTCGAGCCAGCCCATTGTGTAGTGGCTCTCCCAATAAATATTGGTGATATCGAAGTTCCGAAGTTAAGGCAATTGTCTGCATGCCTTCATATTCTGTAGACATCATGTCCGAAATATTTATTTATTATTATGTATTATTCTATACAGTATGTTGTATGTTACCTTTAGTCGTATTCTTTCAAGTCATTTAGGTGAAATGATGATGAGAGACTTGAGAAAGACTAAAAAGCGAAAAATTAAAAAAAAAAAACTTCGTTTAAAAAACCGACTTCAAAAACTAAAAAGTATAAAATAACTTAATTTGTATGTGCTACCTATTCATAGGTTTGAAGTTGGTGTCAAGCCAAAATGTAATAGTAGTTACCGCACTCGCCGCGCGTGACCTTCAGCAGGATAGCTGCTCTTCGCGTAGAACAAAACAACCGAAGCGTCGGTGACGTCGTTGACGTTCGTCTCGAAATATAGCGAGTGTGGTACCTACTATTACATTTGGCTTGGCGCCGAATTCAAACCTATGAATAGGTAGCACATACAAATTAAGTTATTTTATACTTTTTAGTTTTTGAAGTCGGTTTTTTTAAACGAAGTTTTTTTTATACTTCAGCTTCACTCAGTCTCAGCTATACTTCAGTCGTTTCAATACAATCATTATTTACAATCTTTACTTAATTAATACACTTGTTACTCTACTGAAAAGCAAGACCCGAATCGCACGGGCTCGTGAGCTCCTGTCACAACCCCAAGCTCCGACAAGAAAAGGTTTTTTTTATATAAAAGACAACTCCTGCACTAGGAATAAATCCTGTGTCGCGTGGGACTTTACAAACATACATGAAACGGACACAAAGAACACCCAGACTCAGAACAACAATTTGTGGATCACACAAAGTGTTGTCCTACGTGGAATATGAACCCACGACACTTGGCGAAGTAGGAAACGGCGTGGTGACCGTTATACCACTAGGCCAAACGTGCAGTCGATAACGAAAAAAACGATAGCCCTGAAACTTATGATACCTGATTTCAGTTTTCCACGGAGCGACTGGCATCAGGCCCTGAGGGTGGACTGAATTCGAGGGTTGAACTAGTTGTCAGTATATTTGAGGGCACTGACTTCCCAATCACGATTACCTTAGATGCTCGTGATAACCGTGCTCTCCGAGGCACGGGCTGGAAACACCGCCATCTTCCATACTCCGGGAAATTGACAAATAATCAAATTATTATCATCTATACTAATATGAAGCTGAAGAGTTTGTTTGTTTGCTTGAACGCGATAATCTCAGGAACCCGGTGTGAAATAGCGCTTACGCTATGTTTCACCGAGTGAGTGAGAATATCGGAGGCCCACACCCCATCCTCTCCCGCCGTCCCCCTCCCCTAAAAGGCGGCAATGCACTTGTGACGCCTTTGGTGTTGAGGGTGTCCATGGACGGCGGTAATCGCTTACCATCAGGTGATACGTCTGCTCTTTTGCCCCAATTAAATAAAAAAAACTACTAATCCGGTTTCAAAAATTCTTACAGTATTAGAGAGCCCATTTATCGAAAGATATAGAGTATATATCATCACGCTAAGACCAATAGGAACGGAGCACCAATGAAGAATGTTACGAAATCGGGAGAAAATTATCAAGCTACGATTGGAGACGTAAATGAGATTGCGTGGGTCAGCTAGTGTTTAAATAAATACACATGTTTCATACTGAGAAACTGGCTTGATAACTGATAACTTGATCGTTTATACCCGTATTCTTATGAACTGATAAAGATTTGTTTTGTAAATACATGTTTTTATTATTAATTAGTTTCTTCGACTGTTGACCCCAATGTAACAATTAACAAGTTACGTTTCGTCACGGACATTTCCCACGATACGTCACCTAATAATACGAATAACAATCTGTACATATAAATAAAATAGAAGTGACTGTTTGTAATTTTAAATTAACAGCTTTTTCTTAGAATAATAACGCACAGCTTTTTATTAGGGTTCCGTGCCAAAAGCAAAAAACGGAACCCTTATAGATTCGCCATGTCTGTCTGTCTGTCTGCCCGTCTGTCTGTCCGTCCGTATGTCACAGCCACTTTTTCCCGAAACTACAAGACCTATAATGTTAAAACTTGGTAAGTAGATGTATTCTGTGAACCGCATTAAGATTTTCACACAAAAAGAAACAATAAATTCTGGGGGTCCCCATACTTAGAACTGAAACTCAAAAATGTTTTTTTCTTCAAACCCATACGTGTGTTGTATCTGTGGATAGGTCTTCGAAAATGATATTGAGGTTTCTAACATCATTTTTTTCTAAACTGAATACTTTGCGCGAGAGACACTTCCAAAGTGATAAAATGTGTGCCCCCCTGTAACTTTTGAAATAAGAGCATGATAAGTCTAAAAAAAATATATGATGTACATTGCCATGCAAACTTCCACCGAAAATTGGTTTGAACGAAATCTAGTAAGTAGTTTTTTTTAATACGTCATAAATCGTAAACTGCAATTTACCTTTAATTCAATCAACACAAACAAAAAAAAATATATAGGTATGTTACTTGCTGCTGCGGAACCCTTCATGGGCGAGTCCGACTCGCACTTGGCCGCTTTTACTAAATGCATTTGAAAGTATACGGATACAGTACTTACTTCAAAAAATCAATTATATAATATAATAATAATAAGTGTTTATTTTCTCACCACAATATTTTAGGTTTTACAAGCAATGCTATCTCTCAATACAATATTGTGGAGGACTGGTGCCTAAGCTAGGTATAAACCTGTGTTGTAGGTCACCAGGTCTCCGCTCCGTGTTACAGTAATTGGCTGATAGTTACGTACTAAAGCAAAATGTTTACAACATTCAATAGTGAATTAGTGGCGGGTGAGGTAGACAATGTGACAAGTTCGATGCGGTGAGTGTGTGCATGTGTGCGTGATGTGATGTGGTGTGTGTGTGTATGTGTGTGATGTGATGTGTGTGTGTGTATGCGTGTGTTTTAATGAACATTTGTATAATATTTTATTTCATCAATGAGTCTATGAATTGATTATAAGAATCTTTTCGGTATCGTCGTATGACTGTTCATGTAACCAACTCGTAAGTTTAATTTTCAGTTTATGACTGGTCAAAGTATATATGTCTAATAAACGGTTGATCTTATTATATAATCGTGCGCTCTGTACTATGTAGTGACGTCTTGCAAAGGAAGTACGGCATTGCACAGGTTTACATACGGCCTGACCTTTACGTCTGTTAGAGATGTTTTTATCTAGGGGTAATAAAGAGTGTCGGCGTAATACTGTTTTCAAAATGAACAATTGACGTACTGTTAGCACTTGTAACTCAGAGTACAGTTTGGCTGTGGGGTAATCTCTGCGCTTGAAGTGCATAACTTTTAAGATGGCTCTCTGAGCTCGCTCAGCTTGAATAAGAATACTCTTGCAAGTTCCTCCCCATGCAGGGATGCAATATGAGATGACAGAGACACAGAGGCTCTGATAAACTATGCGTAAGGTTTCATTATCGGCTGAATGTCTGAGTTCCTTGAAAATATAAATTAATTTTCTAACTCTTGCACTCAATGCTTCGATGTGGGAGCGCCAACTAAGTTGTTCGTCAATAATCACTCCAAGATACCTAACGTTCGGTACCAAAGTGAGAGTGAGGCAGTCGCAGGCGTTGATATTTAAATCATCGTCACTCAGGCATGTATGCGCTCTTACGGTTTTAGTTTCTCTTGGGGGTGAGTTTGTGTGAGGAAGCACAAACCTTACAATTTTAGATTTCTTGATATTGAGTGTTAACAAATTATCTGAAAGCCAATTCATCACTCGTCGAAGAGACACTTCTGTTCTACGTTTGGCCTTATCCCAGCTGTCATCATAGACTATTAGTGCTGTATCATCAGCGTAGGTGAATACATCACAGTTTGGTATTGCTAGGCGACACAGGTCATTAATATAAATAAGAAAGAGGGTAGGCCCCAAGATACTACCCTGAGGAACTCCGAATTTGGTGTTCATGTCATCACTATATAGTGAATCGATTTTTATACACTGTGTGCGATTTGACAAGTAGTCTGAAAAAATGTTCAGTGACTGACCGCGAATTCCAATGTTTTCCATTTTTGCTAACAGTGTAGGGATGCTAACCGAGTCAAATGCCTTGGTCAAATCAAGAAAGACGCCAAAGCACTTGAGCCTTTGATCCAGTTTGTTAACAACGGTGGTAGTGAGACCTAGAACCGCATCTTCGGTAGAAATTCCCCGCCTAAAACCATATTGATTATTAGCAATAATTTTATGTTTCTCAAGATATGAGATGAGGCAGTTATTAAGAATCTTTTCTAAGATTTTAGACAGGGAACTCAGTACCGAGATCGGTCTGTAGTTTGTAACAAGGGCTTTTTCACCAGACTTGTAGATCGGGTTAACAACAGCCTTCTTAAACGCATTTGGGAACTTGCCAGTGTCAATCGCCTGATTGCAAATGTGCGTTATAGGAACAGCTAGAGCGAGGCTGGAATGCTTGAGAACCCCAACAGATATATTGTCATGCCCAGTCGCGCTGTCACTGCGAAGACCAACTATAACACTATGAACCTGCTGACAGTCGACAGGCAAGATGACGAAAGAATTGCATGGCGAAGGTTCAACCTTGCTGTGAACAAGACGCCCAGATGGAGGTTTGATTTTTGAAGCCAAATCTTCGCCAACGTTGACAAAGAAGTTGTTTATATCATTCAATGAAGCCTCTGTGTCTGTGGAACCTGGAAGTAGCATACTAGGGGATTGTTGATAAGAGCTACAATTGGTAATGTTTTTAATAGCCTTCCATGTAGCCTTGATATTGTTTTTCGCTTTAACTAACAGATCCTTTGCATGAGAACGTTTGAGTTTTTTAATTAAATTATTAAGATAATTACGATATCGGATATAGGTTTCTTTAAGTACATTGTTATCAGGAGATAACTTTGATTTTTTGTGGAGATTGTCCCGGTTCCTAATACAACGAACCAAGCCCGGGGTCATCCACGGTTTGATAATACGACATTTGACAGAGACTTGAGTTGTATATGTGTGTTTTAAGATAACATCCTGAATATTAGTAATAAGAAGATCTGCAGCGCGATTACAGTCTAGCTCATTAAGGACAGAAGAAAAGTCCATGTTATCTATTTCATTTTTAATTTTCTCGTGATTGTAACGGGTTGCGTTAAAAGGTTGCAGAGTGGTTTTTTTATTTACTTTCAGGCACAGGATTACTGGAAAATGGTCAGTAATATAACTTTCTAAAACTATAACAGTAGCCAGACACTTGGTTTTCAATAGAACGTGATCTAAACAGTTACCTGATCTTGTTGGTATTACGTGAGCAGGCAGTAGACCCAATGAAGCGCAAAGGGTGAGGTAGGTATCAGAATGACGGTCATGATTGTTAGGTTTAATATCGATATTTATATCGCCAATCAGGGCTACATTAGCAAAGTGATTTAGTTTGGTTATTAAACCATCCAAACTATGGTAAAAATCCTCAAGCTCAAGATACGATGGGGAGCGATATACACATATAATTACAGTATCACCTATAGAGCACACAAGGCAATTAGCGTCACTAAGAGAAGGCTCAAGGTATGTGTTTTTGAGTGTTGACTTAGTATATATCACAACTCCATCGTTCTGAGTTTTATTGTTTACAGTCGCATCACAAGAATATCCCTGCAGAATAGGTAGAGGACCTGAGACCCTAAGCCAGCACTCTGTGAGTAGAATAACATCAAATTCAAATTTAGTAGTTGTTACCATAGTAATAAATTCATCGAAATTCTTTTTTAAACTTCTAATATTTATATGTATCACTTTTAAGTATTGGTTAGGATGCTCAACAAAAACTGAGCATCGCTCAGGTGAAGATAAGTGCGAGCGAGCTATTGAAATATTGTCGATTTCGTAACATATTGATGTGTTATGATTGGCCATTTTTGGTTATGCTTATAGAATCTGTAACTGCAACTGACAAAGGTTTCAGGAAGAGAAATCTTCGTATTACATGAAGGGAAAGGATACTTGGAGTAACGTCACCGATAACATTTAAGATGTTCATAATGAAAATGTGTTTGTTTTTGAGAATGTGTCTGTTTGTGTGTGTATGTATTAAAAGAGTCTGAGTATATATTAAGTTTACAAGCAACAAAGTGCCAACAAAAGCTACATCAAATGAAAAAAAGGAAATGATAAAGATATAAATGCATGCATTCTGAATAATATCGAATATTCGAAAAGGCGAGTACAGTCATTTCTGTTCCGATACCATATTAAGACATTTTTCCGTTTTTATAACAATCGGTTTTTCTCCTGGATTTTTGCGTAGCAGAATTCGTCCGTTTGAATACCAGCTGGAGTAATTGTGAGCTTTAGCAAACCTGCGAGTTTCATACAGTAGTTTCTTAACAGTAGGGGGTAGATGTTCGTCAATATAGATTGGCTGCTTAGCACCGTCAATGCCAACAACCTGAGTATTAATTTTTTCACTTAGTGAGTGCTCTTTGTTATATTGCCGAACTTTTGCTAGTAAGTCATTTCGTGTGTTGACGTAACAAAATTCAGCAACAATTGGTCGACACAACCCAGGCTTGCCTGGTATTCGATATATGTCACGGAAAGCGTCGGTTCCGATATCCATATTAACTGTCCTGGCTACATTTCTTACAATGGAAATAAGTTCGGTTGTCCCTTCTTTCTCTCTGTTTGGAACATTCCGAATCTCTATAGTAGCCTGTCTGGACTGGAAGTGTAGATCTTGAATTTGTTTTTGTAATTGGGAAATAATTTCCATATTTTCCCGTTTTTCCCTTTCTAATTGTAATACCCTAATATTGGTGTCTTCATATTGCTTATTGATAAATATCACACTACGCTCAATTTCGGAGTTTGTTAATTGAATTGAGTGGAATTGCTTCTTGAGATCCGATACATCGGCAACCAGCCTGGACAATGAGGCATCTTGGTCAGCTTTCCAGGCCGTTAGTAATTGATCGTGCTCCGATTTCCATCCTGTCAGCATCTCTAGTAAATCACTCTTAAAATCATGCAGTTCCGATGTAGATATCGGGTCTATTTGTTTGTTTGGCGAATCGTCAATACGTTGACGTTTGCAGCGCACAGAAATACTAGTCTCCGCCTCATTCAAGCTAGTGGCCGACGCTAGATCGGATTCAGAGAGTGATTGTCCGTGGGTTAAGGATACTTCAGGTGTTGCAGGCGAAGTTCTTTGCATTTTTGGCATTTTGAGCTTACTGATTAAAACACAGTAACAAAATTATAATATAAAAAAAATATTTTTTTTTTTCAATTTATTTTGGTATATTTTCTGTTTCCCCTAATAGTACCAATGTCAATCAAATAATGTCAACGACAAAAAGAGAACCAAGCGCCAGGGTTTGATCTCGACACTGTTGATGACACGGGACCGCAACAAGGCGCAGTGCTGTATTAACACAACTTATAATTCCGAAATTAGTGAACAGTTAGGTGTACGGGTTATTGCACTCAAGACTAATGTTGGTTTGAGTGTGGAGCTTATGGGGTCAAAGTCCAGAGATGTACACTTTTTAAACAGTTGGGTGTTCGTTCATTTTATAAGAATTGTTTATACTTGCGTTATAGATATGATAATTCACTTTGATTTGAATACACTTGTCACTCGCACTCAATAGAAGAATTCTGTTTAGTTTTATAAGAATTTTGTTCACTATTGCACTGTTTATGAATTTTACAATACGGAGATACACAAAGTACGTACGTTCCCGTTGACGCCTCGGAGGGACGAATTAAAAAAAAATTGCTAAGGACTGCCGATAGAAGTGAAAACTACAACTTCTGACTACTTAAAATGTTATTTGTAAAATAATGGAACCGCTGGTCCGATTTGAAAAATTCTTTAAGTGTTGGATAGTACATTTATCGAGGAAGGCTATATATCATCACGCTACGACCAATAGGCGCGGAGCACCAATGAAAAATGTTTCAAAAACGGGAGAAAATTATCTCGCTACGGGCAATAGGAGACGCAAACGAGGTTGCCTGGGTCCGCTAGTTTAAAATAATCACAAATTTTAACAAAAAAAAACCGACTTAAATCTGGACCAAATTTAAATGGGACCACACGGGAAGCACCAGCTTTCAAATAAAAAGAGAATCATCAAAATCGGTTCACCCAGTCGAAAGTCAGTCGGAGTCGAATTGAGAACCTCCTCCTTTTTTTGAATTCGGCTAAAAAACTCCTAGTACTTGTGTAAAATTATAAATTTCATAATGTTTCAATTAAAATGATCAAGATCAAACATTAGCATGTCGGTGACGCGAACCCATAAGATTTTCCCCTACAATAAAGTGCTCAACGCGGCTAAAGAAGTTTTGCACTACAAAAAACTGTCTGTATATTCCGTTTAATTTCTGGAATGGCTTCACCGGTTTTGTCGGGACTTTCACTTTCGTATAGTGGACGATATGAGGAGTAATGTAGGCCACTTTTTTTGACTACCTTTGCCCCGCGGCATCAACCGCGGGTAACAACAACTAAAACATTTTAGACCATCGAGATATTACGTACTACGTTATATCTCGATGTTTTATACACAATAAAATGTAATCCTAATCAAACCCCTAATGCTAATGTCAAGGCGTGACAAATCTTCTAGGAATAGAGAACAGTATCTATACTGTGTCCATTCGTTTATTTTCTTTTTGACAGCTCACGTCTTTAAATTACCGTTTTTTTTTCGGAATAATGTACTACAGTAAAGTCGTACTTTATTGAAGGTGACGGTACTTTAGTGAAGTGCCCTGTGCATAACAAACAACCACAGACTATAAAACAGTTATTGAAATACGATAAATCGATCATATGATAAAAACAATTTGACTTCATGTAAGTATTTTTTCTGTAAATTTAATAAAAAACGAAATAAATATAGTATCTGACTCTAATATTGATTATTTGCAAGGAATTAAGTCGAAATCTTGAAATTTAGGATCAAACCAAGAGTAAAGAACAATAACTCTATTCATTCATCTAATTTATTGATTTATTATTTATATTTTTGTTTATTTCTTACATAATATAAAAAAACTAATAAAGGAATAATTAATATTTAAACTAAAAATATTTAATTAAATCGATTGAAAGTTCTTCATAAATAAAATTGCTTATCATTTCAAATCGAATCGGTAATGTGTGAGGGCGTCACTTTTTTCGAAATTTCTTGATCTGTCAAAAAGAAAATAAACGAATGGACAGAGTATAGGAATAATGACTTTCACGTAAATATAATATGTATTACATTATTGACGTGACAACATCTAATAAATTGATAACTCATTGTCCTGTTACCCTGTTACGCTCATTGTACGTCGTTGTATGTTGCATGATTTCATCAATGTTTTGATATGACGTTGTCCCGTTAAAATATCGTCCGTAAACCGACTTTATAGATAACCAATTTTTTTTTAACATTAATCTCTATTCATACGAAATGATTCACAAACTCAAGATAAGAAGCAGTATTTTCCGGAAATAAATTAAATCCGGAAATTTATAATATTCATTTTATGCTGGAAGACATAGAGTTCTGTAAACAAATAATACCATCAGGCAATTTTATGTTTATGACTTCGATAAAAGAACAAATAGGCCGTGTTTTAATTAGAATTGTGATGTGGGTTAGTGTTTTAACCTCCGACGCAAAAAGAGGAGTGTTATAATAACTTTTAAACTTTCGCGTTCCATGATATAATAATAATTATTTTTACGGGAATTAACGTGATCACTTATTTCAAGGTACTACATACCTTTGTTTTGCCTGACGTTTCGACCAGGTTGCACTGGCCGTGGTCACAGGCTGACCGTAAAAATAATAATTATTATAGGAGTGTTATAAGTTTGACGTCGATGCCTGGTAGTACCTTAGCTCTCGAACGGATGGACAGATTTCAATGCAGTTTTTTCATTTGAAAGCTAGTTTCTTTGCGGTGGTTCTTAGTTTGGTTAATATCGGTCCAGCAGTGTAAGAGTATCAGCTCTTTTCCAAAATGACACAAGACATTTTTTGCGTATGTTTATTCGGTTAAGTGCTTGCGTAGTGCGTCTTTGAAATTTTTAATTTTTAGTTATATTCACAATCAATTGTTTATTACCCTACGACGGCGAATTCAAAAAGAAGGGTAATATTTTTGGCACTCTGTTTGTATATTTCACCGTAGCGGCTAAACTACGAAACTGATTTTAATGAATGAGGTGTCAGTAGATTCGTAATAATTGTCCGGGTGATATAGGTTATTTACATTTTATCAAAAGTTTTTATGTAGGCGGGTTATAGTTTTTTAACCGACTTCAAAAAAGGAGGAGGTTGTATGTTCCACTGTATGGTGTGTTATTCTGATGTATAAGCTATATTACTGTAAAGTTTCATCCAAATCTGTTCAGTTGTTTGAGCGTGAAGAAGTGACAAACATACACACTCACAAACTTTCGCCTTTATAAAATTAGTGTGATTTCATATTTATCTGTTTTTCTTATTATTGATTTTTTACCTGTTAACCCTTAGTAGCTTTATTAATTGTCATTTTAGTGTTTTTAACCCCCGACCAAAAAGAGGGGTGTTATAAGTTTCACGTGTCTGTCTGTCTGTGGCACCGTAGCTCCCGAACGGAGCGCCACAGCTCACTGCCTCTTCGGTCACGGCCCTAAGGCGCATCACGGCATCGACCATCGAACGCCCCTCTCGGAATCCGAATTGGGCGTCCGACAGGTCGGGCCCCACCTCGCAGAGGTGCCGGACGATGCGGGCAGAGAGTATCCTCTCAAAAAGTTTACCCGCCTCGTCCAGCAACACGATGGGCCTATAGGCCGCGACCGAATCGGCAGGCCGTCCCGGCTTCCTCAATAGGACCAGCTTCCCGCATTTCCAGCACTCAGGGAAGCGTCCGGACGCCAGGCTAGCGTCCAACACCTCCCTGAGGCGGTCCGACATATGGTCGAGGGCTCGGGCCATCACTCGGGCTGGAACCCCGTCCGGCCCGGGGGCGGTGTTCTTGGAACGGATCCGAAGAACAGCCGCCCCAACCTCCGATTCCCTAACGGGCGGCACATCGTCCTCTCTACCCCCGTCATCTATGACCGCATAGGCCATCGACGGGGGTGTGTGCTCCGCCCGCTCAGGGAAAAGGCCCTCGACCACTTCCTGCAGGAAGCTGGGCTGGAGAGTCTCGGTAAGGGGGGGGCCTGACGTGCGGAGCTTCTGACGCACCGCACGGTATGGGCGACCCCAGGGGTCACGGTCGAGACTCTCCAGCATCTCCTTTCTCTTTACCTCTTTGGCGCGGCAAATGGTCAGCTTCAGAGTTTTCCGCGCTTCGCGGTACTCCTCATGAAGCTGGTCCCCGCCACCGTCTCCACGGTGGCGTCGCCTGCTACGGGTGTAGGACCTCCGGGCACGAGTACAGGCCGCACGGAGGTCCGCCAACTCCTGGGACCACCAGTAGACCTCCTTCCGAGGAGGCCGACGACCTTGGATGCGGGGCATGGCCGTATCGCAAATTTGCGTAATCGCATCGCGAAAACGGCCAGCCCCCACGTCCATGCCGACCTCCTCGGTCGGGGCCTGCGGAGACAGCCAAGATTGAAGAATGGCCGCCTCCTCTAGTAGGTCCCTATCCAGCTTGGCAACAGCCCACCGCGGAAAGCGGGAAGAATGCCGCGCCATGTGACCCCTACTGGGGCCCTGGGACCGGGAGAGCTCGAATCGGATGTATAAGTGATCCGAGAGCGTCTCGACCTCTTCCAGGACACACCAGTTCCTTACTCGTGCGGCAACAGCAGGGGTAGCAAACGAAAGGTCCACTATCGACCCCCCTTGCTGTCGCACGCACGTGTTGGTGGAGCCTCTGTTTAGTAAACAGAGGCCCACCGAAGCCGCCCACTCCTCGACGGCCTCACCCTTGGCGTCCGTCCTGGGGGACCCCCACGCAATGGATTTTGCGTTGAAGTCCCCCAGCACGAGGACGTGCCCAGACGCTAATCGCCGCATCGAGGTCTCCAAGCTGTTAAGGAAGACCTCGAAGTCGCTCAAACTCCGGTTGGGGGAGAAGTAAACACCGTAAACGGTGATCCCCCCCCACTCGGCGGCAACATATCCTGAGCCCTTGTCCCTAAGCGACAAGGGCGGGGAATGAGCCGCCGCGGAACCGACGACTGCCACGGAGCCGTCCCAGTCACCCATCCAGTTTGGACGGGGAGGAACGTAGTAGGGCTCCGCGACTACGGCAACACTAACCGACCACTGTGCCATGGTTTGCAGAAAGAGATCCTGAGCCGCGGCACAGTGGTTCAAGTTCGTCTGGACAAGGAGGTTGTAGACTTGATCCATTAATGGATCGTTTCTACAACCCCCTCCATAGGCGTCAACGATGACGGACGGACATCGTCGGAGGCAGCCTGGGTCGACTGGCTAGCCCCCGACGTCTGCCGAGAAGCGCGGGAAGGCTTGCAGCCCCCCTGTCCCATCTGGTGATTGGCGGGCTTATTGTCCGCCGCACATATAGGGCAGTGAGGGGCCGCAGAGCATTCCGCAGCCTTGTGCCCCGGTCGACCGCAGCGGAAACAAAGACCGCTGCAGTCAAAACAGTTGGCGCACTTGGCGCGAGTGTGTCCCGCTGACAGGCATTTGAAACACCTCATCGGCCTCGCCGCCAGGACTGTGATCCTAGCGCTTACGAAGCCGACGAGTAGCCTGCCGGCGTCGCCCAAAACTTTGGCCGACGCCACGGGACAACTCATCCACACTGCACCAAGGCCCCCTGGACCGGGACGGATGGTGCCAACTTTGATGTTTTCCGCGTTGCACTTCGTCCTTTCCTGGACTGCAACGCGGACATCATCGACAGTTACAGAGTCGTCCAGGCCCGAAATGCGCAGCTCCGCGCATTTGGTAGGCCTGGCGATCTTGACACCCTCCGTGGCTGCGAACACTCCCCGCAGCTTCTCGGCGAACGTGTCCGCCGTCTTAGCACCTTCAGCCCCAGGGAACTCGAGGATTCGAGCTCCCGTTTGGGCGAGGCGCAGTCGGACCCCTGCCGTTGCGAAATCCGGGGCGAGACAATCCCGGGCCGTCTTAAAGACGGCCGCGTAGGACAGCCCGCCGTTAGCCGCCTCCGGTGACACCGTGACCACCACAGCCGCGGTCTTCGGCGGCTGCAGTTTCCGCGGCTTCTTCGGGGTGGCCCTTGCCACCGATTGCGACTGCGGGCCAGAGGCCGCCTTTTGGGCAGCCTTCTTGGCCCGCTGTCGGGACTTCTTCGATTTAGCCCCCCCTACTACCTGCCAACTCTCATTGGAGGGGGCAGATGTGGAGGGGCCAGGCAGGGGTGTTGGAGTGGGGAGCGGAGGCTCCGCTCCAGTCGCTGCCACCGTCTTGGGCCTTGGTTGCTGCGGCGGCGCGGCCGTCCTGGCCGGAGCCTTCGCCCGTTGCTGCGTCTTGCGCGTGTTGGCAGGGCCCGTAACCGACGTCGCCGCCGCGTACGAAACGCGACCCCCCACCACAGGGAGCGGGGTCGGCGCTGAGGCGATCTTTGACCTCGGAGTCGCCAGCGGCGGCCGAACCACAGGCTCCGGAGGCAGCCTCGCCTCCAGACCCGCAATCCGTCCGTCCACGAGGTTCCCCATTGCGTGCATCATGTACTGCAGCATCTGCTGCAGGACATCGTCGGACACCCCGGGGACAGCAGAGGCCGACTGCGAAATAGACGGGGGCGGCCGCGATGCAGACGGGGCTGGCCGCGACGCAGACGGGGCCGGAGCCGGCTGGGTCGCAGACGGGGCCGGAGCCGGAGCCGGCTGGGACGCAGACGGGACAGGGGCCTCGCGCTCAGAGCGCTCCGTCCGGAAAACTGCGAATTGAGCGCTAAGCCCGGCCACCTGCTCCGTCAAGCGGTCGTTGGCCGCCTGGAGGCGAGCCACGTCTCCAGCTAGGGTCTCCACGACCTCCGCAATGGCAGAGGAGGAGTCCTTGAGGGCCCTCACAAAAGGGCCCTTCAGGTTCACTGACTTGGTGGCCACCTTGTTTATGATGGCCACAGCCGCCTGCGCCTTCTCCTGCAAGGAAGTCGGTGTTTGGGGAACTGAATCCCCACCACCGGCTCCCCGATCTTGAGCAGGAGACCAGCGATCTCCTCCTCCGCCTGCAGTTCGCCGTCCGCTCGAGCCCGCCTATAGGAATCCGCCCTACAAAAGGCGGAACCTGACGAGGCCGGCACCGGGGTCAGCGATCGCTCTCTCCAACTGCTTGCCACCTTCGGAGGCAACATCGCCTGAGCGATGTCACTCTCGCAGCCAGTGGGGCGTCCGCGCTTCCGGTCTGCCTCTACGTCCATCGGCTCCGGCGCGTCCGTCCTTGCACCGGAACCGCCGCCACTCGCCATAACCACGGCGGACTTGGAACGCGTGCGTTCCACTGTTCTTCGGCTCCCAGCAGTCGGATCGACTTCTGGGAGCCCCACCGCTGCAGGCGTTTCAGCCGCAGCAATCTCCTCAGTTGAGACCGAGGGCAGAAGGGCGTTCGCCTTTCGGAACTGTCCTCTGCTGTTCCGCGCCTGCCTCTTCGTCCCTGTTGGCGCGTCCTTCGCTATTTCGGTGCCGGATTTGACGCTCGGCGACGGGCGTGTGTGACATTGGGTGCCCCCCCCATAATACGATTGGGGGCTGCCGGCTCCGGGAGGGATTTCCCAGACGCGTCGCGTCTAGGACCCTCCTGGGTAGGTATCTTCCTAATATTGTCCATTGTCATTAAGGTTTTGAAGTTTAATGTCCTCCGACAGAGGACTCCCTTGGCACTGGACTCCCTCCAGCGATTCAGCTCATTGCCAGGCGTCAGAGCGTGAGCTTGGGGTATTTTTTATAGAGGTTTACGTCCTCGTGGCTTCGAAGAGCCACCGGTCCTGTCCGTTCAGGATTACGGCTGGGCCGGACGGGGTCTGCACCAGACCGGATCCGTCCGCCCCCTGTCCCTCTCGGAACTACTGGCACTCTAATACGCCCTCTGCTAGAGCAGAGGGACGTTTAGAGTGCCCCACACGGCAGTCTGTAAAGACTCCGTCTCGTATCCCATTTAGTCTGGAGTCTCCTTTTGGGCCTATCCGGCATGAGTGGCTCTATCGGCATAGCCCCAGAAATCATCGACTCACGCAAGCCCCACCACGACGACAACGTAGGGATACATTGGGGGGTTATTTATTTATACTTTTTTTTTTTTTTTTTTTTTGAACGTGTGGAAATCCCCTCGGACCGTCACCCCACCGGGGCTTGCGGCGGGGCGGTGTGTCGGACTCGAACCGACTAAAACCACACGGTGTGCCACTCTGCGCCTGTGAAGGGAGGAATCCGGGAACTGCAGTTTTTAACACGTCCGGACCCCTCCCAGCGCCTGCCCGCACAGAAGCGGGCACCGTCACCTGATGGACTCTCTAATTAGGCGACGTACGGCACACGCGTACGTCGCCCCCTCGCGGGTGGCCACTGGAGCGGATGGAGGGGAAAGCCCGTCCCGACCATCCGCGGCCACACTCAGGGCGGCATGAGGCGCTGATAGGCGCGCCTCCGCCGCCCAGTTCGCCGGCGGCGGATTGGATCCGAGTGGACATCGTCCTCCCGGGCCTTCTCCGCCACCTCCTTCTGCGAGATTACATCTTCGCAGAAGGTTGCGACCGCGGTAAAACTGCTATCGCTACCGGCCATGGAGCGTATGACGGCCGGTAGCGAGAGATCTCCTCCGATGACTGCAGTGAGGGCCCGGCGCTGCGACGCCCATGCAGGGCAGATCGCCAGCGTATGCTGGGCCGAGTCCTCACTGCAGTCGCAGTGGTGGCAGGCGGGACTCAGTTCCCTCCTGGCGACCGAGTGCAGGTACTTCCCGAAGCAACCGTGCCCGGAAAGGACCTGCGTCAGTCGGAAGGAAAGGGTCCCGTGCTGCCGCCCTGCCCACTCGAGGATGACCGGCTGGAGAGCCTCCACGGCGGCAAAGCCAGCGCGTGGAGTCTCCAGCCGGAACGACCATCTAGCCATAGTGGCTCGACGGGCGGCTTTACGCCACTCGCGTACCTCTTCGGGCGGAGGGCGATAGCCATACTCCGCCCGATATTCAGCCACCCGTCGATAAACTTCGGCGAGCACTTCCGCCTCCAAATCCCACGGGGGTGTTCCGGCCAAGGCGCACGCCGCCTCGGTCGACACCGTGCGGTATCCGCGTATGGCTCTGACCGCCAATACCCTCTGAGGCCGCCAGAGGCGAGCCTTATTTAGGGCAGTCAGAGCCGCCACCCACACCGGTGCGCCATACAGCGCCATCGACCGGACAACCCCCGTGTATAGGAGTCTTGTTGCGACGCTGGCTCCACCCAAATTGGGCAAGAGTCGCCCAAGGGCGGAGGCAGCGTCGACCAGCCTGGGACCAAGCTGTCGGAAGTGCTCGTCGAAGAGCCACCTACCGTCGAGAATCAGGCCCAGATACCTCATCTGGGCCCGAACCGGTACGAGGACCGAGTTGACCTCTATGGAGGCGCCGGCGGGTGGACCACGACGGGGCCCATGGAACAAAAGGGCCTCCGTCTTGTCCAGGGCCACCCGTAAGCCCAGCGCCTCGATGCGCCCGACCACCAGAGAAACACCCCTGGTGGCCAGGCACGCCGCCTCTTGGTAGTTCGCCCCCCGGGCTGTGACCAACGTGTCATCGGCGTAACAAATTACGCCCAGCCCGGGGGGGAGACGACCTCGCAGGACCCAATCGTACCCCACGTTCCACAGGAGTGGTCCAAGGACAGACCCCTGCGGAACGCCGCACGACATGGGTCGCCGTCTCAAGACGCCCTCTCGGTCCTCGTACACGACGGTACGCTCCTCTAAATAGTCTGCCACTAGCCGCCTCAGATACTCTGGCACCCCGTGGTAGTGGAGTGCTTCCCTGATGCAGCTAAATGGCAGACTATTGAAGGCGTTAGCGATGTCCAACGACACCGCCAACACCACGCCGCCACAACTCACTGCCTCTTCGGTCACGGCCCTGAGGCGCATCACGGCATCGACCGTCGAACGCCCCTCTCGGAATCCGAATTGGGCGTCCGACAGGTCGGGCCCCACCTCACAAAGGTGCCGGACGATGCGGTCAGAGATATCCTCTCAAAAAGTTTACCCGCCTCGTCCAGCAACACGATGGGCCTATAGGCCGCGACCGAATCGGCAGGCCGTCCCGGCTTCCTCAACAGGACCAGCTTCCCGCATTTCCAGCACTCAGGGAAGCGTCCGGACGCTAGGCTAGCGTCCAACACCTCCCTGAGGCGGTCCGACATATGGTCGAGGGCTCGGGCCATCACTCGGGCTGGTATCCCGTCCGGCCCGGGGGCGGTGTTCTTGGAACGGATCCGAAGAACAGCCGCCCCAACCTCCGATTCCCTAACGGGCGGCACATCGTCCTCTCTACCCCCGTCGTCTCCGACCGCGTAGGCCATCGACGGGGGTGTGTGCTCCGCCCGCTCAGGGAAAAGGCCTACCTGTACTAGGTAGTAGAGCCACGCTGATTTCAGCACGAACGGGCCGGCTCGACCGGGGCGGTACTACCCTCGCACAGAAAATCAACGTAAAATGACAGTATTAGTACTGTCGTATTTCGTTGGTGAGTGCGAGACCGGTGGCCCAATGATGCAGGGGTGACAGTTATCGTGGTAAGTGTGTGAGCAGTGGAATGCTCGTAGAGTCATGTTGAGGGTGACGTGGATCGAGCCGTCGGCCAGGGAGACCTGTAGAAACGGTGGTGCCGCTGGCCGCCCGCGGCATAGAGAGGGGCCCAACCGCGACTAACCACCCTGGGAGGCTGCCCCGTCAGGTCGCGCATAATCCACGGAGTGGCTCGTCGTGCCGGTTGGTGACCGGACGGTGGGACCAGGCGACCACTTCCGGGAGGGTACGGGAGCCCTTCCGTCCGACGGTTCGGTCACCATCATGCCTCACCGTTATGACGAAACAGCATTCCGAGTCTCAGTATTACACTGCCGCGATGACTGTCACGCCTTTTACGTTCCCATCCCCCTCCTCCTATTTTTTTCATGGCAGCACAGAGAAAGCATAAACGATGCACAGCGGCACTCCACTCTCCCACCAACTCGCTTTTTGAGGTGGAGTTCAATAACATCCGTGGACTCCATGCAAACCTCAACGCCGTCCACCAGCATCTAGAGACGGCACGGCCCGCCATGCTTTTTCTAACGGAGACTCAAATACGCCGCCCTGCCGACACGACATATCTTCACTACCCCGGTTACGTGCTTGAGGAATGCTTCCTCGCGAAGGCTGGGGTATGTCTTTTCGTCAGGGCGGATGTTTGTTGTCGCCGATTGCGCTGCCTTGAGGACCCATCCTTCTCCACCCTTTGGCTTCACGTAGATATTGGCTCTACGAGCCGAATCTACGTATGCCTATACCGATCCCACTCTGGAGATTCTGAGACAACTTGACTTTTCGAATATCTCAGTCAGGCAGCGGACAAAGCGCAGGAGCAGTTTCCGACCGCCGAACTGGTGTTTCTGGGAGACTTTAACGCCCACCATGAGTCCTGGTTGGGATCTTCCAGAACTGACCACGCAGGCCGGACTGTCCACGCATTCGCTCTCACGCATGACCTGACCCAGCTGGTACTCCAGCCCACCAGGATACCAGACATACCGAGTCAAGCGCCTTCCTTGCTGGACCTATTGCTGACGAGTCACCCAGCGCTGTACAGTGTATCGGTGCTGGCCCCTCTGGGATCCTCTGATCACTGCCTGGTTTCCACCACGGTGCCTCTTGCTGCCCCACCACGACCAGTGGCAGCAAAAAGACGTTTATGGCACTACTCGTCGGCAGACTGGGATGGAATGCGGGATTATTTTGCATCCATCCCGTGGGCTCAACGCTGCTTCGGAGATAGAGATCTGTCGCAAAGTGCAGCCGCCGTGGCTGGCGAAATCACTGTCGGAATGGAATACTACATTCCCTACAGTGAGGTCGCCAGCCCGACGACCCGTCCCTGGTTCAATCGCGAGTGCGCCCATGCTGTTTCACTAAAGCAATCGGCGTATCGCGCATGGACCAGGGCCCGCGCTCACGGCTCCCCTGACATTGATCAACTAAAAGCAGCGTTTAACAAAGCCACTAGGGAATGCAAGAAGGCTTACATCAGAGCGGATGCCCAGCGCATCGCGCGGCTTGGTCTAGAACTCGTTGCATACCCTACGGGTAGCCGAAAGTTCTGGCGATTGGCTAAAGCCGTGCAGTCCAACTTCTGTCAGCCTTCGCTACCACCGCTGAAATATCCGGACGGATCACTTGCCCTTGAGCCGCAGGAGAAAGCGAAACTGCTGGTTGATCTCTTTGCGGCTAATTCCCGAATCGATGACCGCGGCAAGCACCCGCCTACTATTCCGACACACTACACTACAATGCGGGATATTGGCGTCCGGCTGAGTGATGTCCGTGCGGAGCTTCGGTCACTCGACGTCCGGAAAGCCAGTGGACCCGACGGTATCCCAGCGGTGGTTCTTAAGAACTGTGCACCAGAGTTGTCTCCGGTATTGACGCGTCTGTATCGCCTGTCATATTCCTCGGGAACTGTACCGGAGGTTTGGAGAGAGGCGAATGTTCAACCCATCCCTAAAAAAGGCGACCGCTCCGACCCGGCCAACTACCGTCCGATAGCCGTCACCTCCATTATCTGCAAAGTGTTTGAGCGGATAATAAACAAACAGCTGGTCCACTACCTGGAAGATCACTCCCTACTAAATGATCGTCAGTATGGTTTTAGACCGAACCGATCCACGGGTGATCTTCTAGCGTACGTCACACACCTTTGGGGTGAGGCTATTGACAGGCATGGGGAATCCCTGGCCATTAGCCTTGATATGGCCAAGGCTTTTGATAGGGTTTGGCACCGTTCGCTTCTCTCCAAGCTACCGGCTTTCGGTTTGCCCCCCAAACTCTGCAACTGGGCTGCCGCATTCCTGCACCAGCGCCGCATCAGAGTCCTTTGCGACGGTGCGGCCTCCGACTTTCAGTCGATTAACGCCGGAGTACCGCAGGGCTCCGTCCTGTCGCCCACACTGTTTCTTCTGCATATCAATGACATGTTAGCCCTTGGCAACATTCATTGCTATGCAGACGACAGTACAGTTCACGGACGATATTTTGGACATCCAACAGCCAAGCTTGCAGATATCGAGGAAAAACGACAGGAGCTTGTCGTTCAACTCGACCATGTTCTGGGCCGCATTTCTCAATGGGGCTGTGAGAATCTGGTCGAGTTCAACGCCAAGAAAACACAGGGGTGCGCGTTCTCTGCCAAAAAGTCTCCATTCCTTCCCCTTCCCACTTTTCAGAACACTCAAATGGCATTACAAGGTAGGCTCGATATCCTGGGCATGGATATCTGCCGAGATCTCAACCCACGCGAATACGTTGAGAGTGTCACTAAAGCGGCCTCGCGGAAGCTAGGTGTTTTAAACAAGGTGAGACGGTTCTTCTCGCCCGAGCATCTGTGTCTTCTTTACAAGACCCAGGTTCGCTCGTGCGTAGAGTACTGTTCTCATCTTTGCGATGGTGCCGCACAGTACCTGTTTGACGCTCTCGACCGGTTGCAGCGGCGAGCAATCCGCATTGTCAACAGTCCTGAAGCCACCGAGTCCCTTGAGCCCCTGCAGTTGCGTAGAGATGTCGCCTCTATGGCAGTACTCTATCGCTTGTATCACGGAGAGTGTTCTGAGGAGCTCTTCCAACTGGTCCCCCCTTCCCCCTTCCTCTACAGGACATCACGTGCCGGCCTTGGAAGTCACCGCTTCAGAGTGGAAGACATACGATCTCGTACTCATCGCTTCGGTTCGTCCTTTCTGTGCCGAGCGGTCAAAACCTGGAACTCACTTCCAGCGCACGTGTTTCCCTCCCACTATGATCCCGGGTCCTTTAAGCGGGGCGTAAAAAAGCATCTCACTAGGCGGCCATAGTGTAGGTCACCATGCTGCATTTTGGCGCAGCTCCCTCGACCACTTCCTGCAGGAAGCTGGGCTGGAGAGTCTCGGTAAGGGGGGGGCCCGACGTGTGGAGCTTCTGACGCACCTCACGGTATGGGCGACCCCAGGGGTCACGGTCGAGACCCTCCAGCATCTCCTTTCTCTTTTCCTCTTTGGCGCGGCAAATGGCCAGCTTCAGAGTCCTCCGCGCCTCGCGGTACTCCTCATGAAGCTGGTCCCCGCCACCATCTCCACGGTGACGTCGCCTGCTGCGGGTGTAGGACCTCCGGGCACGAGTACAAGCCGCACGGAGGTCCGCCAACTCCTGGGACCACCAGTAGACCTCCTTCCGCGGAGGCCGACGACCTTGGACGCGGGGCATGGCCGTATCGCAAATCTGCGTAATCGCATCGCGAAAACGGCCAGCCCCCACGTCCACGCCGACCTCCTCGGTCGGGGCCTGCGGAGACAGCCAAGAATGAATAATGGCCGCCTCCTGTAGTAGGTCCCTGTCCAGCTTGGCAACAGCCCACCGCGGAAAGCGGGAAGGATGCCGCGCCGTGTGACCCCTACTGGGGCCCTGGGACCGGGAGAGCTCCAATCGGATATAAAGATGATCCGAGAGCGTCTCAACCTCTTCCAGGACGCACCAGTTCCTTACTCGTGCGGCAACAGCAGGGGTAGCGAACGAAAGGTCCACTATCGACCCCCCCTGCTGTCGCACGCACGTGTTGGTGGAGCCTCTGTTCAGCAAACAGAGGCCCACCGAAGCCGCCCACTCCTCAACGGCTTCGCCCTTGGCGTCCGTCCCGGGGGACCCCCACGCAATGGATTTTGCGTTGAAGTCCCCCAGCACGAGGACGCGCACATTATTTATTTATACTTTTTTTTTTTTTTTTTTTTTATCGTGTGGAAATCCCCTCGGACCGTCACCCCACCGGGGCTTGCGGCGGGGCGGTGTGTCGGACTCGAACCGACTAAAACCACACGGTGTGCCACTCTGCGCCTGTGAAGGGAGGAGTCCGGGAACTGCAGTTATTAACACATCCGGACCCCTCCCAGCGCCTGCCCGCACAGAAGCGGGCTCCGTCTGCTGGTATCATCTCAATTAGGCGACATACGGCACACGCGTACGTCGCCCCCTCGCGGGAGGCCACTAGAGCGGATGGAGGGGAAAGCCCGTCCCGACCATCCGCGGCCACACTCAGGGCGGCATGAGGCGCTGATAGGCACGCCTCCGCCGCCCGGTTCGCCGGCGGCGGATTGGGTCCGAGTGGACATCGTCCTCCCGGGCCTTCTCCGCCACCTCCTTCTGCGAGATTACATCTTCGCAGAAGGTTGCGACCGCGGTAAAACTGCTATCGCTACCGGCCATGGAGCGTATGACGGCCGGTAGCGAGAGATCTCCTCCGATGACTGCAGTGAGGGCCCGGCGCTGCGACGCCCATGCAGGGCAGATCGCCAGCGTATGCTGGGCCGAGTCCTCACTGCAGTCGCAGTGGTGGCAGGCGGGACTCAATTCCCTCCTAGCGACCGAGTGCAGGTACTTCCCGAAGCAACCATGCCCGGAAAGGACCTGCGTCAGTCGGAAGGAAAGGGTCCCGTGCTGCCGCCCTGCCCACTCGAGGATGACCGGCTGGAGAGCCTCCACGGCGGCAAAGCCAGCGCGTGGAGTCTCCAGCCGGAACGACCAGCGAGCCATCGTGGCTCGACGGGCGGCTTCACGCCACTCGCGTACCTCTTCGGGCGGAGGGCGATAGCCATACTCCGCCCGATATTCAGCCACCCGTCGATAAACTTCGGCGAGCACTTCCGCCTCCAAATCCCACGGGGGTGTTCCGGCCAGGGCGCACGCCGCCTCGGTCGACACCGTGCGGTATCCGCGTATGGCTCTGACTGCCAATACCCTCTGAGGCCGCCAGAGGCGGGCCTTATTTAGGGCAGTCAGAGCCGCCACCCACACCGGTGCACCATACAGCGCCATCGACCGGACAACCCCCGTGTACAGGAGTCGCGTTGCAACGCTGGCTCCACCCAAATTGGGCAAAAGTCGCCCAAGGGCGGAGGCAGTGTCGACCAGCTTCGGACCAAGCTGTCGGAAGTGCTCGTCGAAGAGCCACCTACCGTCGAGTATCAGGCCCAGATACCTCATCTGGGCCCGAACCGGTACGAGGACCGAGTTGACCTCTATGGAGGCGCCGGCGGGTGGACCACGACGGGGCCCATGGAACAATAGGGCCTCCGTCTTGTCCAGGGCCACCCGTAAGCCCAGCGCCTCGATGCGCCCGACTACCAGAGAAACTCCCCTGGTGGCCAGGCACGCCGCCTCTTGGAAGTTCGCTCCCCGGGCTGTGACCAATGTGTCATCGGCGTAACAAATTACGCCCAGCCCGGGGGGCAGACGACTTCGAAGGACCCAGTCGTACCCCACGTTCCACAGGAGCGGTCCAAGGACAGACCCCTGCGGAACGCCGCACGACATGGGTCGCCGTCTCAAGACACCCTCTCGGTCCTCGTACACGACGGTACGCTCCTCTAGATAGTCTGCCACTAGCCGCCTCAGGTACTCTGGCACCCCGTGATAGTGGAGTGCTTCCCTGATGCAGCTAAATGGCAGACTATTGAAGGCGTTGGCGATGTCCAAGGACACCGCCAACACCACGCCGCCACAGCTCACTGCCTCTTCGGTCACGGCCCTAAGGCGCATCACGGCATCGACCGTCGAACGCCCCTCTCGGAATCCGAATTGGGCGTCCGACAGGTCGGGCCCCACCTCGCAGAGGTGCCGGACGATGCGGGCAGAGAGTATCCTCTCAAAAAGTTTACCCGCCTCGTCCAGCAACACGATGGGCCTATAGGCCGCGACCGAATCGGCAGGCCGTCCCGGCTTCCTCAACAGGACCAGCTTCCCGCATTTCCAGCACTCAGGGAAGCGTCCGGACGCCAGGCTAGCGTCCAACACTTCCCTGAGGTGGTCCGACATATGGTCGAGGGCTCGGGCCATCACTCGGGCTGGAACCCCGTCCGGCCCGGGGGCAGTGTTCTTGGAACGGATCCGAAGAACAGCCGCCCCAACCTCCGATTCCCTAACGGGCGGCACATCGTCCTCTCTACCCCTGTCGTCTATGACCGCATAGGCCATCGACGGGGGTGTGTGCTCCGCCCGCTCAGGGAAAAGGCCCTCGACCACTTCCTGCAGGAAGCTGGGCTGGAGAGTCTCGGTAAGGAGGGGGCCCGACGTGCGGAGCTTCTGACGCACCGCACGGTATGGGCGACCCCAGGGGTCACGGTCGAGACTCTCCAGCATCTCCTTTCTCTTTTCATCTTTGGCGCGGCAAATGGCCAGCTTCAGAGTCCTCCGCGCTTCGCGGTACTCCTCATGAAGCTGGTCCCCGCCACCGTCTCCACGGTGACGTCGCCTGCTGCGGGTGTAGGACCTCCGGGCACGAGTACAAGCCGCACGGAGGTCCGCCAACTCCTGGGACCACCAGTAGACCTCCTTCCGTGGAGGCCGACGACCTTGGACGCGGGGCATGGCCGTATCGCAAATCTGCGTAATCGCATCGCGAAAACGGCCAGCCCCTACGTCCACGCCGACCTCCTCGGTCGGGGCCTGCGGAGACAGCCAAGAATGAATAATGGCCGCCTCCTCTAGTAGGTCCCTGTCCAGCTTGGCAACAGCCCACCGCGGAAAGCGGGAAGGATGCCGCGCCGTGTGACCCCTACTGGGGCCCTGGGACCGGGAGAGCTCAAATCGGATATACAGGTGATCCGAGAGCGTCTCAACCTCTTCCAGGACACACCAGTTCCTTACTCGTGCGGCAACAGCAGGGGTAGCGAACGAAAGGTCCACTATCGACCCCCCTTGCTGTCGCACGCACGTATTGGTGGAGCCTCTGTTCAGCAAACAGAGGCCCACCGAAGCCGCCCACTCCTCAACGGCTTCGCCCTTGGCGTCCGTCCCGGGGGACCCCCACGCAATGGATTTTGCGTTGAAGTCCCCCAGCACGAGGACGTGCCCAGACGCTAATCGCCGCATCGAGGTCTCCAAGCTGTTAAGGAAGACCTCGAAGTCGCTCAAACTCCGGTTGGGGGAGAAGTAAACACCGTAAACGGTGACTCCCCCCCACTCGGCGGCAACATATCCAGAGCCCTTGTCTCTAAGCGACAAGGGCGGGGAATGAGCCGCCGTGGAACCGACAACTGCCACGGAGCCGTCCCAGTCACCCATCTAATTTGGACGGGGAGGAACGAAGTAGGGCTCCGCGACTACGGCAACACCGATCGACCACTGCGCCATGGTTTGCAGGAAGAGATCCTGCGCCGCAGCACAGTGGTTTAGGTTCGTCTGGACAAGGAGGTTGGAGACGTGATCCATTAAGGGATCGTCTCTACAACCTCCTCCATGGGCGACGATGAAGACGCACGAACGACATCGGAGGCAGCCTGGGTCGATTGGCTAGCCCCCGATGTCTGCTGAGAAGCGCGGGATGGCTTACAGCCCCCCTGCCCCATCTGGTGATTGGCGGGCTTGTTGTCCGCCGCACAAATAGGGCAGTGAGGGGCGGCAGAACATTCTGCCGCCTTGTGCCCCGGTCGACCGCAGCGGAAACAGAGACCGCTGCAGTCGAAGCAGTTCCCGCACTTGACGCGTGTGTGCCCCGATGCTAGGCATTTATAGCATCTCATCGGTCTTGCCGCCAGGACTGTTACCCTGGCACTCACAAAACCGATGAGAAGCCTGCCGGCGTCGCCCAAAACTTTGGCCGACGCCACGGGGCAACTCACCCACACTGCGCCAAGCCCTCCCGGACCGGGGCGGATGGCGCCAACTCTGACGCTCTCCGCGTTGCAACCCGTCTTTGCCCGGATCGCAACGCGAACGTCTTCGGCCGTCACCGAATCGTCCAGGCCCGAGATGCGCAACTCAGCGCATTTCGTAGGCCTGGCGATCTTGACACCATCCGTGCCCGAAAATACACCCCGCAGCTTCTCAGCAAACGTGTCCGCAGTCTTGGCGCCTTCAGCCCCAGGGAACTCGAGGATTCGAGCTCCCGTTTGGGCGAGGCGCAGTCGGACCCCTGCCGTCGCGAAGTCACCAGCGAGACAGTCTCGGGCCGTCTTGAAGACGGCCGCGTAGGACAGTCCCCCACTTGCCGCCTCCGGTGACACCGTGACCACTACAGCCGCGGTCTTAGGCGGCTGCAACTTCCGCGGCTTCTTTGGGGTGGCCCTTGCCACCGATGACGACTGCGGGCCAGAGGCCGCCTTTTGGGCAGCCTTCTTGGCCCGCTTCTTGGCCTTCTTCGACTTCTTTGACCCCCCGACTACCTGCCAACCCTCATTGGAGGGGGCAGATGTGGAGGGGCCAGGCAGGGGTGTTGGAGTGGGGAGCGGAGCAATCTCCGCTCCAGTCGCTGCCACCGTATTGGGCCTCGACTGCGGCGCAGCCGTCTTGGCCGGCGCCTTCGCCCGCTGCTGTGTCTTGCGCGCGGCTGCAGTGCCCGGCACCGACGTCGCCGCCGCGTATGTCACGCGACCCCCCACCACGGGAAGAGGGGTCGGTGCCGAGGCGACCTTGGATTTTGGCGCCGCAAGCGGCGGCCGAATAATAGGGGCCGGCGGTAGTCTCGCCTCCAGGCCCGCAATCCGACCGTCCACGAGGTTTCCCATCGCGTGCAGCATGTACTGCAGCATCTGCTGCAGGACATCTTCGGACACCCCAGGGACGGTAGGGGCCGGTTGCGACGTAGACGGAGCTGGCTGGGACGTAGACGGGGGCGGTCGCGACGTAGACGGGGCCGGGCGCGACGCAGACGGGGCCGGCCGCGACGCAGATGGGGCTGACTGGGACGCAGACGGGGCCGGCTGGGACGTAGATGGAGCCGGCCGGGACGTAGATGGAGCCGGCCGGGACGCAGACGGGGCCGGCCGGGACGCAGATGGGGCCGGCTGGGACGTGGACTGGGCCGAGTCCTCTCGCCCAGGGCGCTCCGCCTGGAATTGGGCGAACTGGGAGCTCAGCTCTGCCACCTGCCCCGTCAGGCGATCGTTTGCCGATTGGAGGCGAGACACGTCCCCGATTAGGGTCTCTATGACCCCCGCCACTGCGGAAGAGGAGTCTTTAAGGGCCCTGACAAAGGGACCCTTAAGATTGACGGACTTAGTGGCCACCTTGCGGATGATTGCCACCGCCGCTTCCGCTCTCTCCTGCAGGGAGCACGGTGTACTGGGCACTGAGTCCCCATCCACCGGCTCACCGATCTTCAGCAGGAGACCGCTGATCTCCTCTTCCGCCTGCAGTTCTCCGTCCGCCCGAGCCCGCCTATACGATTCCGCCTTACAGAAGACGGAACCTGACGGGGCTGACACCGGGGTTCGCGAGCGCCCCCTATGGCTGCTGGCAACCTTAGGCGGAGGCAACATCTCCTGAGAGATGTCGCTCTCGCAGCCCTGGGGGCGTCCGCGCTTCCGACCGTCTGCTTCCACGTCCATCGGTTCCGGTGCCTCCGTCCTCGCACCGCAACTACCACCCGGGACATCCACTGCGGACTTGGAACGCGTGCGTTCCGATTGTCTTCGGCTCCCAGCAGTCGGATCGACTTCTGGCCACACCGCTGCAGGCGTTACAGCCGCAGCAATATCCTCATTGGAGGAGTGGGCGTCCGCCTTGCGGAACTGCCCTCGGCTGTTCCTCGACGGGCGCGACACTGCCCCACTTCTTCTTTCCGCGTCCTTCGCGTTTGTTTCGGTGCCGGATTTGACGCTCGGCGACGGGCGTGTAAGACATTGGGTGCCCCTCCCATAATACGATTGGGGGCTGCCGGAGCCGACTGGCTCCGGGAGGGATTCCCCAGACGCGTCGCGTCTAGGACCCTCCTGGGTAGGTTTATTCCTATCATTGTCCATTGTCATAATTTGTTGAAGTTTAATGTCCTCCGACAGAGGACGCCCTTGGCACTGGACTCCCTCCAGCGATTCAGCTCATTGCCAGGCGTCAGAGCGTGAGCTTGGGGTATTTTTTATAGAGGTTTACGTCCTCATGGCTTCGAAGAGCCACCGGTCCTGTCCGTTCAGGATTAAGGCTGGGCCGGACGGGGTCTGCACCAGACCGGATCCGTCCGCCCCCTGTCCCTCTTGGAACTACTGGCACTCTAATACGCCCTCTGCTAGAGCAGAGGGACGTTTAGAGTGCCCCACACGGCAGTCTGTGAAGACTCCGTCTCGTATCCCATTTAGTCTGGAGTCTCCTTCTGGGCCTATCCGGCATGAGTGGCTCTACCGGCATAGCCCCAGAAATCATCGACCCACGCAAGCCCCACCACGACGACAACGTAGGGATACATTGGGGGGTTATTTATACTAGCCGAACCACGCAACCTCGTTTGCCCTAGTGCCCGTAGCGTGATAATTTTCCCCCGTTTTTGAAACATTTTTCATTGTTACTCCGCTCCTATTGGTCGTGGCGTGATGATATATAGCCTATAGCCTTCCTCGATAAATGTACTATTCAACACGGAAATAATTTTTCAAATCGGACCAGCGGTTCCTGAGATTAGCGCGTTCAAACAAACAAACTCTTCAGCTTTATACAGGGTGTCCCAAAATTCAACGATAAGCGGGCGCCTAAAGGTAGACCTGCTCATGAGTACATAAGGAAAAAATATATATATAAAATATACCTAGTTTCTTTTTTTAGTTACTAGAAGAAAATTTAGAATTTCTTTTAAAATGTATACCTTTCATGATATTGCTCCTATTCACCACAACTCTTAAAAACACCAAATTGCCCGCAGTTTTTACACAAAAAACGTTCAAAATATTTTTTTTCCCTACAATTTTGAAATATTTTTACTCTTAGTGTACTTTGACTCATGGTCTTGTAAAAAAAAGTATGGACACCACTACGTGATAAATAAATAAAAAAAAAATGAAGGTGAAAAAAAATTTTTCTTGTAACTAAAAAAAACTAGGTATATATTTTTTTTTTTCCTTATGAACTCATTAGCAGGTCTACCTTTAGGCGCCCGCTTATCGTTGAATTTTGGGACACATGGTTATAATAGTATAGATATGTATATGGACTACGTTCTTATGTAATGTCGCAATTAAATGAGTTGAGACATACGATTTTTTGAGTCATTAGAATAAAATTCTAATGACTTTTATTATCAAGGAAACATAATAATTTTAACATCAAATGTGTGTGCCGACTGCGGTTTATACCAATTAAATATTTGACTGCCTCGTGGGTCTCGCGGTTGGCGTGTGCGACTGCTGATCATGAGGTCTCGAGTTCGATTCCCGGTTCGGACCAAATGTTTGTATGATCTACAAATATTTGTTTTGGAGTTTGGGTGTTTTCTATGTATAATATAAAAAAAAAGTATATATGTATTTGTATCAGTTGTCTAGTACCCATTTTTTTTTTTTTTTTTTTTTTTAACCTGTGGAAATCCCCTCGGACCGTCACCCCACCGGGGCTTGCGGCGGGGCGGTGTGTCGGACTCGAACCGACTAAAACCACACGGTGTGCCACTCTGCGCCTGTGAAGGGAGGAGTCCGGGAAATGCAGTTATTAACACATCCGGACCCCTCCCAGCGCCTGCCCGCACAGAAGCGGGCACCGTCTGCTGGTATCCTCTCAATTAGGCGACGTACGGCACACGCGTACGTCGCCCCCTCGCGGGAGGCCACTAGAGCGGATGGAGGGGAAAGCCCGTCCCGACCATCCGCGGCCACACTCAGGGCGGCATGAGGCGCTGATAGGCGCGCCTCCGCCGCCCGGTTCGCCGGCGGCGGATTGGGTCCGAGTGGACATCGTCCTCCCGGGCCTTCTCCGCCACCTCCTTCTGCGAGATTACATCTTCGCAGAAGGTTGCGACCGCGGTAAAACTGCTATCGCTACCGGCCATGGAGCGTATGACGGCCGGTAGCGAGAGATCTCCTCCGATGACTGCAGTGAGGGCCCGGCGCTGCGACGCCCATGCAGGGCAGATCGCCAGCGTATGCTGGGCCGAGTCCTCACTGCAGTCGCAGTGGTGGCAGGCGGGACTCAATTCCCTCCTAGCGACCGAGTGCAGGTACTTCCCGAAGCAACCATGCCCGGAAAGGACCTGCGTCAGTCGGAAGGAAAGGGTCCCGTGCTGCCGCCCTGCCCACTCGAGGATGACCGGCTGGAGAGCCTCCACGGCGGCAAAGCCAGCGCGTGGAGTCTCCAGCCGGAACGACCAGCGAGCCATCGTGGCTCGACGGGCGGCTTCACGCCACTCGCGTACCTCTTCGGGCGGAGGGCGACAGCCATACTCCGCCCGATATTCAGCCACCCGTCGATAAACTTCGGCGAGCACTTCCGCCTCCAAATCCCACGGGGGTGTTCCGGCCAGGGCGCACGCCGCCTCGGTCGACACCGTGCGGTATCCGCGTATGGCTCTGACTGCCAATACCCTCTGAGGCCGCCAGAGGCGGGCCTTATTTAGGGCAGTCAGAGCCGCCACCCACACCGGTGCACCATACAGCGCCATCGACCGGACAACCCCCGTGTACAGGAGTCGCGTTGCGACGCTGGCTCCACCCAAATTGGGCAAAAGTCGCCCAAGGGCGGAGGCAGCGTCGACCAGCTTCGGACCAAGCTGTCGGAAGTGCTCGTCGAAGAGCCACCTACCGTCGAGTATCAGGCCCAGATACCTCATCTGGGCCCGAACCGGTATGAGGACCGAGTTGACCTCTATGGAGGCGCCGGCGGGTGGACCACGACGGGGCCCATGGAACAATAGGGCCTCCGTCTTGTCCAGGGCCACCCGTAAGCCCAGCGCCTCGATGCGCCCGACCACCAGAGAAACTCCCCTGGTGGCCAGGCACGCCGCCTCTTGGAAGTTCGCTCCCCGGGCTGTGACCAATGTGTCATCGGCGTAACAAATTACGCCCAGCCCGGGGGGCAGACGACTTCGAAGGACCCAGTCGTACCCCACGTTCCACAGGAGTGGTCCAAGGACAGACCCCTGCGGAACGCCGCACGACATGGGTCGCCGTCTCAAGACGCCCTCTCGGTCCTCGTATACGACGGTACGCTCCTCTAGATAGTCTGCCATTAGCCGCCTCAGGTACTCTGGCACCCCGTGATAGTGGAGTGCTTCCCTGATGCAGCTAAATGGCAGACTATTGAAGGCGTTGGCGATGTCCAAGGACACCGCCAACACCACGCCGCCACAGCTCACTGCCTCTTCGGTCACGGCCCTAAGGCGCATCACGGCATCGACCGTCGAACGCCCCTCTCGGAATCCGAATTGGGCGTCCGACAGGTCGGGCCCACCTCGCAGAGGTGCCGGACGATGCGGGCAGAGAGTATCCTCTCAAAAAGTTTACCCGCCTCGTCCAGCAACACGATGGGCCTATAGGCCGCGACCGAATCGGTAGGCCGTCCCGGCTTCCTCAACAGGACCAGCTTCCCGCATTTCCAGCACTCAGGGAAGCGTCCGGACGCCAGGCTAGCGTCCAACACTTCCCTGAGGCGGTCCGACATATGGTCGAGGGCTCGGGCCATCACTCGGGCTGGAACCCCGTCCGGCCCGGGGGCGGTGTTCTTGGAACGGATCCGAAGAACAGCCGCCCCAACCTCCGATTCCCTAACGGGCGGCACATCGTCCTCTCTACCCCCGTCGTCTATGACCGCATAGGCCATCGACGGGGGTGTGTGCTCCGCCCGCTCAGGGAAAAGGCCCTCGACCACTTCCTGCAGGAAGCTGGGCTGGAGAGTCTCGGTAAGGGGGGGGCCCGACGTGCGGAGCTTCTGACGCACCGCACGGTATGGGCGACCCCAGGGGTCACGGTCGAGACTCTCCAGCATCTCCTTTCTTTTTACCTCTTTGGCGCGGCAAATGGCCAGCTTCAGAGTTTTCCGCGATTCGCGGTACTCCTCATGAAGCTGGTCCCCGCCACCGTTTCCACGGTGACGTCGCCTGCTGCGGGTGTAGGACCTCCGGGCACGAGTACAAGCCGCACGGAGGTCCGCCAACTCCTGGGACCACCAGTAGACCTCCTTCCGTGGAGGCCGACGACCTTGGACGCGGGGCATGGCCGAATCGCAGATCTGCGTAATCGCATCGCGAAAACGGCCAGCCCCCTTGTCCACACCGACCTCCTCGGTCGGGGCCTGCGGAGACAGCCAAGAATGAATAATGGCCGCCTCCTCTAGTAGGTCCCTGTCCAGCTTGGCAACAGCCCACCGCGGAAAGCGTGAAGGATGCCGCGCCGTGTGACCCCTACTGGAGCCCTGGGACCGGGAGAGCTCCAATCGGATATACAGGTGATCCGAGAGCGTCTCAACCTCTTCCAGGACACACCAGTTCCTTACTCGTGCGGCAACAGCAGGGGTAGCGAACGAAAGGTCCACTATCGACCCTCCTTGCTGTCGCACGCACGTGTTGGTGGAGCCTCTGTTCAGCAAACAGAGGCCCACCGAAGCCGCCCACTCCTCGACGGCTTCGCCCTTGGCGTCCGTCCCGGGGGACCCCCACGCAATGGATTTTGCGTTGAAGTCCCCCAGCACGAGGACGTGCCCAGACGCTAATCGCCGCATCGAGGTCTCCAAGCTGTTAAGGAAGACCTCGAAGTCGCTCAAACTCCGGTTGGGGGAGAAGTAAACACCGTAGACGGTGATCCCCCCCCCACTCGGCGGCAACATATCCAGAGCCCTTGTCTCTAAGTGACAAGGGCGGGGAATGAGCCGCCGCGGAACCGACGACTGCCACGGAGCCGTCCCAGTCACCCATCCAGTTTGGACGGGGAGGAACGAAGTAGGGCTCCGCGACTACGGCAACACCGATCGACCACTGCGCCATGGTTTGCAGGAAGAGATCCTGCGCCGCGGCACAGTGGTTTAGGGTCGTCTGGACAAGGAGGTTGGAGACGTGGTCCATTAAGGGATCGTCTCTACAACCCCCTCCATGGGCGACGATGTAGACGCACGAACGACATCGGAGGCAGCCTGGGTCGATTGGCTAGCCCCCGAAGTTGTCTAGTACCCATAACACAAGCTCTGCTTAGCTTGGGACTAGATGGCGTTGTGTGTTAGATGTCCGAAATATTTATTTATTTATTTCTGTTAAAGACTAATCTGTGAAGTGATAGATTAAGAATACGGAGTATCACCACCCCTATTCACCCCGTGGGTGTCGTAAGAGCCGACTGAAGGAGCGAACTACCAGGACAACAGCACTGCAGAGAGAAGGAACACTTGACACAAACTATACCAACCCGTCTGGACAGCGTGCTGTAGTAGGACAAACCCTCCTTTCTACAGAGAGGCTTATGTCCAGCAGTGGACTGGTAAAGGCTGTTGATTTGATGTTGTAGGAAGTTCCAAGAATTTCGGTAACCATGGGATATTTATATTATAAAAATTCTTCGAAGGAACTTCCTGTCAATTATGCATAGAGGTATCAAGTTAACAGTAAATTACTTTAAAAAACAGAACTCCCACGTCAGGACTTTACAAATATATGTAGATGAAACGGACACAAAGAACACCCAGACTCAGGCAAACGATTTGCGGATCACACAAAGAGTTTTCCCATGTAGGATTTAAACCCATAATGTAACACTTGGCGAAGTAAGAAGCGGTATGGTGAACGCTTAAAACCTCTAGGCCATAGGTATGTGCAGTCGAATAAAATATATAGATTCATGTTCTTTGAATAAATGCTTGCTTTTAGAACCTCCCCCCCCTCCCGCAGTGACACCTGGGCAAGTACCAGGTAAGAAAGGGCAGGCGTATGTGTTACATACGCTACTATTGCACCACCGAGTAGGTATATTATTGTAAACCTATGTGTTGTTAAGAATAAATAAACGAGGTAATCTTTTAAGCCACTACGCCATTTGTGCAATCAGTTTTGTTTGTGGTTATAGGCGCCGGCACGTAACTTGGCCAGATTTCGGCGTAGTGGACATTCGAGGTAAGTTTGCGCATGGTACACTTAGTGCAACGAATCAAGTCAAACAAAAACGAAGTGTAGTCGACTGACGGTCCAATCGCTTGCTCGGAACGGTGCTACTACAATCCCCGCGTTCCTCTGTCAACCAAAGAGACCTAAAAACGACTGACAGACGAAAAAAACTAAAAAAACTGGGCATCTAACGAATCTGGCCAAGTTACAACAGTCGTACAAGTTACGACAACTTGTACGATACTGACGAAAAGTAGCATAGTGTCTTAGCATGTGTGTGCATTAACGCGTGTGTTTACTTATAAGTAGCTGAGTTTTTTTTTGCTTCAACAAGAACAAGGCCGTGCGTTATCTACCTTTTTTTATTTGATTTGAGGCCGCTCTCTATACTTGATGCAAAAAAATAAGTAGGTACCTAACGGTTGTTTGCTTATAAAAAACTTAAACTTCCAACAAGGCCTCCGACCTTATTAGGAACATGAAAAAAAAAGGTAATCAACCTTTTTTGCCAACCTTATGGCATAAAAATTCCTCTACAACTCACTTATGACGTTTAAAACGATTGAGTTCATATAATCTCTAATTATGGCGGTAGAATTTTGAGCTTATAATACCGGTGTGCTAAAGGTTCTAGAATAAAACGAAAATAATCAAACCAGTTTTTCACCAAGAAGGTTTTGTATTGCACATTTGGCGGTGTCTTTGCTTTTTACAAGCTTTTTATTAACTTGCAATGCATGTATGTGTGTACGCTATGTTCGGGTGGAATCTCGCAACTCAATTTTGAAGCAGATATATTCAACCGATTTTGCTGAAATTTTGCAAGCATTTTCATTAACATTTTCTCATACTAAAAAGTGGTCAACGCGGCCTAAAGAAGTTTTCACTTCAAAAATCAATTATTCAAATTTTCTTGTAGTACCGAAACATGTTTCTAGACGGTAATGATGTGACCTCTATCGACCATTTGATGAATTTCTGCTTTATATGCTGTCCATGTGCTAAAGGGTTAAAAATACACAATGTCACCACCCCTATTCATCCCGTGGGTATCGTAAGAGCGTTTTCACATTATCCGATCCGATATCGGTATCGGGCGCCGATATAATATCGGAGGAAGCTAAATGTATGAAATATATATCTGTCTTTCATATTGTCCGGTCCGATATCGGATATCGGAGCCGATACATACATACAATACATTTAACTTCCTCCGATAACATATCAGCGCCCGACACCGATATCGGATCGAGTAATGTGAAAACGCTCTAAGGGAGCAAGCTACCAGGACAGAACCCACCCAGAAATACACCCACCAAGTTGTTTGTACCAGGTAACTGCCTCGTCGTTGGTCTTGCGGTTGACGTATGCCACTGCCGATCTCGGTCTCGGGATCTAATCCCGGGTCGGGCCAAAAGTGTTATTGAGTTTTTCTGATTATATAAATACTTAATAACAGCTCGGAGTTTGGAAGTTGGGGTCTGAACCCCCGCGCCTCGGAGAGTACGTGCGACTGATCTCTCCCCGATCGTGTCAGTTAACCGTCCCATCGGGTTTTGAGAGAGAGGGAACAGAGAGTCACCTGTGTTTGCGCACACACTTGTGCACTATAATATCTCCGGCGTGGCTGGCCTCCGTTGAGACTGGCCGTCGTGGCCTTTATCGGCTAGGAGAACATCCTTATTATTACACCATGGTATACGAGTACACCATGGTATACGAGTACACCATGGTATACGAGTACACCATGGTATACGAGTACACCATGGTATACGAGTACACCATGGTATACGAGTACACCATGGTATACGAGTACACCATGGTATACGAGTACACCATGGTATACGAGTACACCATGGTATACGAGTACACCATGGTATACGAGTACACCATGGTATACGAGTACACCATGGTATACGAGTAGTAGACCGAAATCTTCCAATCTTCTTCTTTCCAAGGAGAGGCCTATGTCTGGACTATTGAAGGCTGTATTTTGCTTTAAATACTTGTTTCACCATTTGTAGAAGTGTAGACATTACATAATGCATACGTTATATACATATTAATATTCATAATCATAAATCAATATCACATTAGATAATAATTTCCTTATAGTATATTAATCGTTCTGATTCATAAACTAAGATGTGTACTTGACATTTTGAATTTGCATACACAACATAATCTAATAACTTTAAACGAGCAATACTTGTATATATATAATTTGAATCTCGGAAACGGCTCCAACGATTTTCATGAAATTTAGTATGCAGAGGGTTACGGGGGCGATAAATCGATCTAGCTAGGATTCATTTTTAGAAAATTTACCAAAAATAAATACCGAGCAAAACTCATTCATTCAGGTACTGTATTAATACATATTTTTTGTATGGCCCTGCCGAAATGACTCTACTCTGCCTGATGGAAAACATAAGCAGAATTCAAGAGTGGTGGTCACCATACTCATTGCGAATGCAGACAATGCAGCATGGTGACCCACACCATGGCCATGGGGGCCTAGTGATGCTTCTGCATCATTGGGCCTCCCGTCCTCGCATTAACAAACGAAACACGACAGCACGAACGCTTTCAAAATGTAATGTGTACTTACTTAGTATTATTTTTATTTATGAGACATTAGGAATACATACAACATACAGGATGGTATGTGAAGCTTTACAAATATACATGAAACGGACACAAAAAAACACCTAAACTCCGAACAACAATTTGTGGATCACACAACATTCCACTACGCTTCTGCCCCCCTAGCTAAGTTGCAAGCTTTCTTCGTTCTGCAATCGTTAACGCCTAAATTCTTATGTGTCATTTGCTAATACTTTGTGTAAGATTAGCCAATGACACACAAGAATTTAGTGGCTAGGGGGCCTGGCCTGGTCTAGACTCCACATAGAACAACACGGGTCACCGAACGGACGGGTGTACCCATAGCGTCTATTCCCGATACAAAACACTCTGTCATTTGTTGCGGAGACATCTTTACACATACAGATTTTACTTTACACATACCCTAAACTAAAAATTCAGAATTTCTTACACACATAAATACATTCTGTGTCATAATAGTGTAACGTGTAGGCCCATTTGTACTTATACTTTGACTGTGTGACTCTATGAGACTCCAATGCAATAAAAATACTACTAGAAAGATATCCTGTGTAGTGGACTTTACAAACATACATGAAAAGGACACAAGGAACACACTCCATCGCATGTATAATAAAATAACAATATACATACTGTGCAAGTGACTGCTGATCAAGAGGTCTCGGGTTCGATTCCCGGGTCGGACTGCTGTTGGGTTTTTCTTACAAGAAATTCTTAATAGCAGCTCGGAGTATGGTAGATGACGGTGCTATCCGCCCGGGCCTCGGAGAGCACGTTAAGCCGGTCGGTCCCGGTTGTTATAAACATCTATGGCAATCGTTATTTGGGAAGTCAGTGCCCTCAAATATACTGACAAGTGACAACTAGTTCAATCTTCGAATTTAGTTCACCCTCAGGGTTGCGGAGGTCCGATGCCAGTCGCACCGTGAAAAAACTGAGATTCAGGTAATCAGGTTGAGCTAGTAGCCGACCCCAAATAATCTTGGGAATAATAAAGGCTAGGAAGATGATGATACATGCACGCATAAAAAACTATACAAATTGTTGTTCTGAGACCCTGAGACCTGAGTCTCAGAACAAAAGTTTACAAACTACTACAAACAAAAGTTTACAAGCTCTACTACCTCAAAGGTAGTAGAGCCACGCTGATTTCAGCACGAACGGGCCGGCTCGACCGGGGCGGTACTACCCTCGCACAGAAAATCAACGTAAAATGACAGCATTCGTGCTGTCGTGTTTCGTTGGTGAGTGCGAGACCGGAGGCCCAATTGGTCTAGTCAACAAGTTCCATACTTGTTGACTAGACTAAAAGATGCACAAGCATCACTAGGCCACCATAGTGTGGGTCACCATGCTGCATTGTTGCATTCGCAATGAGTATGGTGGCCACCACTCGTGGATTCTGCTTATTCTTTCCATCAGGCAGAGTAGAGTCATTTTGGCGGGCCAAACATAAAAAAAAAAAAAAAAAAAAAAAATAACACATAACTTCAGAAACTAGATATTTGCAAACACAAATGGCGTTCGTTTCCCCTTCGTGACGATATGGTAGCGAAACGGCGAAGCCATACATTTTTACTGAGATGTAGAGTTTATGAAGTTAGGGTAACTTCATAAACTCTACATCTCAGTAAAAATGTATGGCTTGGCTGTTTCGTCACTTCACATTCGTATAACACATAACTTCAGAAACTAGATATTTGCAAACACAAAAGGCGTTCGTTTCCCCTTCGTGACGATATGGTAGCGAAACGGCGAAGCCATACATTTTTACTGAGATGTAGAGTTTATGAAGTTAGGGTAACTTCATAAACTCTACATCTCAGTAAAAATGTATGGCTTGGCTGTTTCGTCACTTCACATTCGTATAACACATAACTTCAGAAACTAGATATTTGCAAACACAAAAGGCGTTCGTTTCCCCTTCGTGACGGTATGGTAGCGAAACGGCGAAGCCATACATTTTTACTGAGATGTAGAGTTTATGAAGTTAGGGTAACTTCATAAACTCTACATCTCAGTAAAAATGTATGGCTTGGCTGTTTCGTCACTTCACATTCGTATAACACATAACTTCAGAAACTAGATATTTGCAAACACAAAAGGCGTTCGTTTCCCCTTCGTGACTGTATAGCGAAACGGCGAGTTAGGGCGTGTAGATTCAGAACCTTGGCTCTACATGAGATCTGATATCTTTTTCACAGAGTAAGCCATATGTAGTCGTCTTGGCAACATTTTACATGAAAATGTTTTTGGTGGGATATTGTTATTTATTACCCGACTTCGGCAAAGCCAAACAGACAGGCTATGAATGTATGTATGTTCATTTGTTCCTTCATAGCTCCTTAACTACTCATTAGAACTGGACAAATGAGGTATCGTTAGAAGCGTCTTGATCGTCCGCTGGTTGTAAGCTATATGACGTGTCACTAAATCTAATGTGGCGCCGTCTAGCCGACATAAAGTACTGTATTAAAAAATAAATTTTAGATTAATATGACGTGTTTCATATCATTGGAAAGGGCGTTACTTGTAAATTTCAAATGTAATATATATTAGTAACGGCACCAAAATATTTTAAATAAAAAAAAGTAACATAGTAACATAGAAACACACCATAACACTTTAACAACGTGTGACTACGGCTTTTCAAACTTGATTTATACTTTTTCAGCGTCGTTTTTTGTCGGAGTTGGGTTTTAGTTTTAACTTTTTTGTTATAAATGCGGTTGTTGTTGCAAAGTAAAGTGTATATTACATATAGGTGAACACGTAGGTGAATTAATAATGAGCGAATCAAACCCATGACTTGTAAAAACAATCGCTATATCAGCACTCAACGCACTCAAAATATGTTTTTAAAATCGATAATCATTTCTTTTTAGCGATACTAAACTGGTTTGATACCCGTCTGATGCAAACCTGCCATATGGGGAATTACGTACGTGTCTAAAATAAATTAGTAATTTGAATCAGGTTTCCAAAAGTTATGAACTTGTTTTTATTAATGTTATTGATTTCGGTTCATATTGGTATGTGCTCTGTGGTGCAATACGATATGGAAATTTTATGGAGAGTAAAATCGAGGGTGATGATATGATGCAGAGCTCTGACAATAGTCATGTCGAATCCGGAAATCCCTCGTAATCAGTCCAGTCGTTACAGAGATTGAATTGAAATTGATAGAATATTGTCAAAAATAAAAAAAATGATTTTTTGTTATATATAAGTATATATTATATATATTTACTTTTTATATACTTTCATATCTGCATTCTATAAAAATGATTATTTGAAATTACAAGCAGACACTTCAATTTTATTTATTTGTATAGATTTGTCCTCCTTACAACACATCTAGGTTTGCCGTCAGAACCACAAACCACTAGACAAAAATCCAGACAGTCACATCAATATCATCTCTAAATAACAGACAAAATGTCATTAAATCGAAGTCACGTACATCGAAATGGTACACTACTTGATCAATAAAGAAATCATTATAGACAAATACAGTTAAAATATCAAAAAAAGACAATCATTGTTCCATTAACCCGGTTTTCTTAGAACCGCTAGATAGTCGTCAGATTTCTGGGTCAGACATGACTAATGACGTCTGTGTTTTTTTTTATAAAATAAGGTCTTGATATAATATGAAATACGTTGATATTAATAAACTAGCTGACCCGGCGAACTTCGTAACGCCACTTTTTTAAAAGAGTTTCTACATTTCTGAAAATTCTAGAAATAGAAATACGGCGCCATCTACCGGATAACCTAGAAATATAAATATATATATCTGTGCAACTTAGATGCCAAGCCGCCATCTATTAGGATTTTATAGAACTAACTGATAAATACACACTAAAGTCGCATAATAAACAAATAAATAAACCATGGAACAATATTTAAAGTACTTGCTTTCTAGCAAAAAAGAATGAATGAAATCGGACTATGTGTTTGAATTACAACTAAGTACATATTTTGACTTCCATCCCCTCTCTCCAGGAAACCGTGCTGAATTTCGAGATAAAAAGTATCCTATGTCCTACCTCGTAGTATGAACTCAAATCATGCCAAGTTTCATTTGAATCCATTCAGTAGTATCGGCGTGATGTGCGGCCAAGATACAGACAGACAGACAGACAGAAATGAAAAAAAAACAGTTTTGGCTTCAGTATCGATTATAGAGAGCCCTCCAAAAAAAAGTTTCAAAATATCTTTAATGTACAGAATTGGACCTGTTACATTTTTACTATAAGTATAGAACATAAATATTTTGGACATCTAACATACAACGTCATCTAGTCCGAAACGAAGCAGAGCTTGTGCGTATGCGACTACTGTGCTTGAGGTCTCGGATTCGATTCCCGGGTCCAAATGCTTGTATGATCTGCAAATATTTGTTTCGGAGTTTGGGTGTTTTCTATTTATAATATGTAGGTATTTACGAAAAACGTTTAAATGTATTTATAACACTTGTTTAGTACCAATGACACAAGCTCTGCTTAGTTTGAGACTAGATGACGTTGCCGCGTTGTGTGTTACATATCCGAAAATATTTATGTCCTATATTTTTAACTAATCTGGCCATCGTGGGAGTTTTTAGGGTTCCGTGCCAAAGGCAAAAAACGGAACCCTTATGGATTCGTCATGTCTGTCTGTCTGTCCGTCTGTCCGTCCGTATGTCACAGCCACTTTTTTCCGAAACTATTAGACCTATAATGTTGAAACTTGGCAAGTAGATGTCTTCTATGAACCGCATTAAGATTTTTACACAAAAATAGAAAAAAAACAATACATTTTGGGGGTCCTCATACATAGAACTTAAACTCAAAAATTTTTTTTTCATCAAACCTGTACGTGTGTGGTATCTCTGGATAGGTCTTCAAAAATGATCTTGAGGTTTCTAATATCATTTTTTTCTTAACTGAATAGTTTGCGCGAGAGACACTTCCAAAGTAGTAAAATGTGTCCCCCCCCCCCCCCTGTAACTTCTAAAATAAGAGAATGATAAATCTAAAAAATTATATGATGTACATTACCATGTAAACTTCCACCGATAATTGGTTTGAACGAAATCTAGTAAGTAGTTTCTTTTTAATACGTCATAAATCGTAAACTGCAATTTAAATTTCATTCAATCAACAAAAATATAAAAATAAAATAAAAATTATATTATGTTACTTGCTGCTGCGGAACCCTTAATGGGCGAGTCCGACTCGCACTTGGTAGCTTTTTTTATATAAATGGCTCTGCCAAAATGACTACTCTGCCTGATGGAAAGCATAAGCAGAACCCAAGAGTGGTGGTCACCAATAGTCACCATACTCATTGCTCGTGCAGACAATGCAATGATGGACCTCCAGTCTCGCACTCACCAACGAAACACGACAGCACGTCTTCTGTGCGAGGGTAGTACCGCTCCCGTCGAGCCGGTTCGTGCTGAAATAAGCGTGGCTCTGCTACTAACACTTCCTTTCTAAAGCTTAAGGCCCACCTTTTTCTCTTTTAATGGGACTAATCCCGCCCACACGCCCACCACTGTAACTCCTGTACACCAGGATCAACAGCGGTGACCCACGAACATACCGAGTTATGACACTCGGGAAGTCCCAGGAGAAATTAAACTGTCTTGGAACCCGCAACGAAATTAATCAGAAGAAAACTGGAGGAGTTGGAAATATAATAAGTCCACAAGTCAAAATAGGCAGACGCCTTTTTCAAACCGGTAAGCACCACGGATAAAATATTATGGGTCCTAAGTGAGCTATATTTGATTTCTATAGTATGTATGGCAGAATCGCTTAAACGCACGGAAATTCACCGCAGTTGACACAAGATCCCCATAATATACTACCCCAGACGTCATTTGTAAGCTATTTAGCATCATATTACGTTCATTGTACCAAAGACTACATTCCCAGAGGATATGATGAGCCGACTGTTCACAGCTAGAATCAGGTGTTGAGCATTGATACAATGGTGAATCGACTAAATTAAATGAGTATAGTTTGCTCTTAAAGTTACCGTGGCCTGTAAGAAATTGAGCGACACAGTGATCCACCTCGAGCCATGTCCTTGACAACCGTTCGCGAACAGATGGAAAGAACTGGTAGAGATGGCGCCCCTTAGATGATTCGTCCCATCGTTGCTGCCATTCATTCAAGAGGTCGTTATAGACATTGGATTGCTGTTGAAACAATCTTATGATTTTTCCGCGGTCTCGTATTATGCCCACCTATGATCTATTAAAAAGCTGTTGATAAGACTAGATTCCAGGATTTGTCCATGTTTGGATGTCATTTATCTCTATCTAGCGACCCAGCCCGGCTTCGCACGGTCTCTTTACGGAAAATATAATATAGTCTACTAGTGGTTGCCCGCAGCTCCGCCCGCGTATATTTCGGTTATCGCGGTAAATAGTAGCCTATGTGTTATTCTGATGTATAAGCTATATTACTGTAAAGTTTCATCCCAATCCGTTCAGTAGTTCTTGCGTGAAAGAGTAACAAACATCCATCCATTCATACTTACAAACTTTCGCGTTTATAATATTAGTATAGATGTTACCCCGAGAAGATTTGCGGATTATTTTTTTTCCGACGTCTTCGACAAATATCGTTATATTTTAGCCCAAAAAAATTACAAATTATATACAAAAATCTTCCTCAAGAATCACTCTATCTATTCGTAGAAACCGCATCAAAATCTATGCAATAGCTTTTGAGTTTATCGCGAACAGATAGACAGACAGACGCGGCGGAGGACTTTGTTTTATAATTATATGTAGTGACATATATGTATTTAGTAATATATAAGTATGTATATCAGCAGTCCGGTTATCATAGTGAAGGCTCTGTGTACTCGTAGTTAGGGTACAGACGACCGTGTAATGTGTGAAGATATATTATTATCTAATGAAGTTTCTGTTTATTTTCAGATAGTAATGTAAATATGGAATACACCGTGTTGTTTAAACCACTGCTGCTGCTTGGGTTGTCTTGTTTCACCGTGATTCAAGGACAGTATTATGGTAAGTCATTTATTTCCTCATCCACACTAACATTGTAAATTCGAAAGTAGGTCTGTTTGTTTGGTTTCATGGCTAAACTATTGTACATTTTTTTATGGTATAGGTGGCAAACGAGCAGACGTATCACCTAATGGTAAGCGATTACCGCTGCCCATGGACACCCGCAACACCAGAGGTGTCACAAGTGCGTTGTCTACAATTGGGGGATGAGGAAAGGGATGTGGAGAGGGGTTGGGGTATAGGCCTCCGGTATCCTCACTCACTCGATGAAACACAGCGCAAGCACTATTTCACACCGGTTTTCTGTGAGGCCGTGGTATCACTCCAGTCGAGCCGGCCCATTCATGCCGAAGCGTGGCTCTGCAACGGTTACATATGTCATGAAATCCGACTTGGAGATACTTTGATTCTTGAGGCTATGCCCTTCATAGGCTACTGTTTCTCGGGGTAACCAACGTACAAGCAGGCAAAAGCTAGAAATATAATGAACTAGCTGACCCACGCAACCTCGTTTGCGTCTCCTTTTGCCCGTAGCGTGATAATTTTCACCCGTTTTTTAAACACTTTTCATTGGTGCTCCGCTCTTGTTGGTCTTAGCGAGATGATATATGTCCTATAGCCTTCCTCAATAAATGGGCTATCCAACATTGAAAGAATTTTTCAAACAAACAAACTCTTCAACTTTATAATATTAGATTTTGAACTCTGTCTATCTGTTACGCTTTCACGTCTGAACCGCTGAACCTATTTCAATTTAATTCGGCTATTGAATACTTTAATTCTTGAGTTCGGACACAGGTTACTTTTTGGCGTGTTAATCGACGTCACGCGTATGGAACCGCGGGCAAAAGGCTATAGTTAGAATATAATGGAATATAATAATCGTTTATTTGGCCCAACGCTGCAACGCCGAGACATAAAAAACTATTACAAAAATAAACAAGAAACTTAACACTAGAGACAGAAAAGTAACATAAATAAATTATACAGACAATAAAAACGTTTTAATACATGTTAAAATTATACTTATTATGTGTCTCGAAGCTGCGGCCAAAAGGGTGACCAGTTCAGGTAAATGCTGAATGTAGTTAAAGGTTATACCAGATAAAATAATTCACTGAGTATGACTTTTCGCAAAAGAAATCTCGCTCCTGAGTGCGCGAGCAGCGTAATCTCCCGTAGTAGAGGAAACACGAAAATTGTTTATTGATATGCCATATACGATGCACTATCTCTTGCCCGCGACTCCACGCTCTTTTATCGCGGTAAAAAGTAGGCTATGCCCTTCCTTAAGAGTCAAAGTATCTCCATGCCAAATTTCATTAAAATCGGTGTAGCTAAGTTTAACTGTAAAAACGTGACCAACAGACAGACAGAGTTACTTTCGAATTTATAATATTAGTATGGATTATGTATTAGTGAATATATTCATTAACCAACCAACGTTTATTTCCAGATGCTTATCAAGGACTCCAGCAATTCTACCAGCCGTACCAACGACCAGTTGACTTATACGCACCATACAATGACATAAACAGATACACAGGGACACACAGACAGCCAAACAGACAAAACAATAGAAGAAGAGAAGATGACGATATATATACAAGAAAACCACCGCTAGATGATTATGATAATGATTTCCCAATAACAACACCTAAACCTAGTAGAAAAACTACTAAATCTTATTCTAGTCATTCCAATAAGAATTCTAATATTAGGAATTATAATACTGATAGTATTTATACACCAGATTATGAAGCAACAACTAAAAGAAATAGAATTAATTCTAACAAAAGAACGAAAACAACAACAGCGCCCAACAACAATTTTTACGATAACAGAAGAGTAACAACAGAAAATGCTTTTGAGAGTATAATTTTTAACGATAGAGGGTCTGATAATTTTAATAGACCAGTCACAGAAAATGTCTTCGAAAACCAAAGGCCAAGAGAATTATATAATCAAAATAACTTCGATTCACGTGGTAATCCACAAAACAACAGAAGAACGGACAGTACTGTAGGTTACGATAACAATTTTAGTAGGGTACCAGCCAAGAACAGGAACCCTAACACTCAAAATATAAATAATAATAACAATCCAAACAACAGATTTATTAATAATGAATATAATAACAACAATAATAGGGGTCACAGTAATAACTTTGAACAACCAACTAACCATAGGAATCCTGATGTTTATGCTATAAGTATGCAAAACAGACCAACACAGAACAATAAAAACAACAATTTTGGATCACCTAGTTCAGGTTTTATCAACACAGATCACAATAACAACCGGGGAAATGATAATATTAATAGGGGTACTTCAAACAATAAGGGTACTGTAAACAACAGGGGTTCGGGTTCATCCAACAACAGGGGTACTACAAACAACAGGGGTTCATCCAACAACAGAGGTGTTTTAAACACAGAATACGATGGTCCTTCACAAGATAATAATTATAATAATAACCCGTTACCTAATCGTCCAGGTTTCATCAACACAGATGACAATAACAACCGGGGAAATGATAATATTAATAGAGGTACTTCAAACAACAAGGGTACTCTAAACAATAGGGGTTCATCCAACAACAGGGGTACTACAAACAACAGGGGTTCATCGAACAACAGAGGTGTTTTAAACACAGATTACGATGGTCTTTCACAAGATAATAATTATAATAATAACCCATTACCTAATCGTCCAGTGGTTAAGCCCATACCCGTAGATGTTAATCAACCCCCTATAACAAACAAACCTGTGACTAATAACCCCTATGATTCAGAGTTTGGAGGTTTGAGTGAAAGATCTGATGATTCTCCTGATATTTTGATAGGACCTAATGAAGAAGATATGTCGGAAGGGCAGAAGAGACAGTTTATCAGTATGGCTGAGAAAAGTAAGTTGAAAGTTTTTTATATGTTTTTAATAGAGATGTTTTTGTGTCTACCCAAGGTAGATTATACAGCACGGAACAGACAGGTTTGGTTCATTTACTCTATTTAATTAAACTTGGCAAGTTTTCAGACAAGTATAGACAATTAAAATTACCAAAGTGTTTTCTGTGGAAATGCAATGGTTCGGCCCGCATGTACACTTTTCTGAAATCAGTTAAGCGTATTTTTCGTTTATATTGAGTGAATTTTGTCAATACAGGACCAACTTCCGTAACTCCATGAGGGCGGAAATCTCTCTGCTCTGCTCTGCTCTTTTGTCTACCATTCCATAAAATTCACTCTCATTTTTCAGTGTGTGATGGCTACAAGAGCATGCATCTGAAGAAGATTGTGGCTCTTCCACTTCTTCCCTCGCCAGATCCCGTACAAGTTAATGTGTCTTCGTGCGTCCCGATAACAGCTCCTCTTGTGATTGGGGGAAAGGTGGCCAGCATCAATGAGTTTCCACACATGGCACTGGTGGGCTGGAAGAAAATTAGTGTAAGTTGATAAAGATTATGAATGTGGTGACAGATAAGAATACTCGTACGGAGTGGTCAACACCCTTATTCATCCCGTGGGTGTCGTAAGAGCCGACTAAGGGAGCAAACTGCCAGGACAACAGCACTGCGAAGAGAAGGAACACTTGAAACTAACTCTCTACCATATTTCTGGCTAGCGTGGTATGGTATATCAAAACATCCTTTCTAAAGACAGTTCTATGTTGAACTGTGGATTCTTAAATGCTGATGAGATACATATTACTTTAATCTGTGGCGACTTCCACATACAGTGGCAACGAAAAAAACACATGACAGCGCCATCTACCGAAGATACACTGAACTATGAAGTAGCAACACGGAGTAACTACCAATCCTGAATCGCGCAATAGAAGATCTCCCGCCGATCATCATATAAACAACATCCATACATCAATCGTTGGGCAGTGGCCCGCCAGGCATGATCACCTCGCCTGGTCGGAGGATCCTCTCTTTGTGTTGGAGAGACATGACACCCGTTCCTTCACAAATTCATTACTTTAATTAGTGGAATAAGTTTAACATGTGTATCTGTGTCATTATAGTTCTCAAAATATGTATCGATTTAGATTTAATTTTGTTATTAAATTGTAAAGTTATCAAGCCATTGAAAACCGATATTTTTTAACTGTCCAAGATTTTTTAAGTTAGGCGGTACTATTAATTATTCTGTGGTTAGGCTTCACTAGAAAGCTTTTAATGTAAGTGCTTCGTTGGCGCAGTGGTAGTGTATGCGATTGCCGTGCTTCAAATGTTTCTATGATCCTTAAATATTTGTTTCGGAGTTTGGGTGTTTTCTATGTATAATATGTATGTATTTACAAAAAATATTTAGATGTATTTATATCAGTTGTCTAGTACCCGTAATACAAGCTCTGCTTAGTTTGGGACTAGATGGCGTTTTATGTTAGATGTCCGAGAGTATGATATTTATAATAATAATTTCTGAATAATGTTTTCAGGGTTCCGGCTACTCTTGGAAGTGTGGAGGTTCTTTGATCAGCAATCAGTATGTCCTGACAGCTGGGCACTGCACGTATCAAGACAAGGATTACGAAGTAGACAGGTAGCTTTTTTCAGTGTCATTTGTAAGGCAGATAGACCACATAAATAGAATTACTAGCTGACCCGGCAAACGTTTTTGTTCCTTATGATTTTTCCTGTATTGGTGACGAGCAGATTTCCCTAGTGGCCGTTTGCGGAACTAACGTAAGACAGATACTTCTACCTGACAGTTCTATATACAGAGCGAGTGCATTGTTATTTTAAATTCTTTCCACAATGATTTCATTGATAGACGTCTACGGAGTAGTAAAAAATACTATAAGACCACTTCGTGAGGGTGATCAGTATTTTAAAAGTGGAATGTTAACGTGTATACGTATTTTTATCTGTCATACGTTAGTTCTGCGACTTGCCGCTAGGGAATCTGCTCGTCACCAATAGTTTTTCAATAAATGGAATCATTTTAACACGCTTTTATTAGCATGACCTGTATGTATGTACATCCAACGAAAACTCTCTCCCAAAAATCACTTAAAAGCGTAAAATAAACGGGTTCTTCATAAATTGCGTATACCTAATTCTTTATTCATTTAAATAGTAGTATTATAATGTGTGCTAGGTACCTAGAATCTGTTTGAAGTCGGTGCCAAGTGCCGGTGACTATCGCTTAGACTTTTGTAATTGTTCGTTCGTATTCTTTTTGGCTTAGCACCGACTTCAAACAGATTTTAGGTACCTAGCACACATTATAATACTACCTACTATTTAAATGAATAAAGAATTAGGTATACGCAATTTATGAAGAACCCGTTTATTTTACGCTTTTAAGTGATTTTTGGGAGAGAGTTTTCGTTGGATGTTTTTTTGGAAGTCGGTTTTTTTTTATAAAAAGTTTTTATTTTTCAGTTTTTAGTGCAATCAATCGTAGGTCAGTTGTAAGTTGAACTATTTCATCAAATTTCATCATCAAGAATACAAATTAAGGTCTATACGTACGTGTAATATTAAAATCATCCTCTAATCCCTAACTGTTGAAGAGTTTAACCTTCTATCATCAGCTCACCTAAACAACTTGAAAGTATACCACTGAAGGTACCATATATACATATGATATTTAAAGATTTATCCTCCAACTCCTAACCGTTAAGGAGTTGTACCTTACATCATCAGCTCATCATCATAAAATGATGACTACCAGACGCAAATACCGGTGTACCTTCAGAAAATATACGAAAAACATAGTATGTGCCTATAAAAAATGAGGGTTTCCCTCGATTTCCCTGGGATCCCATCATCAGATCCTGATATGCTGGCAATGGGACCACCTCGGAAGCATACCCTTTCGAATACAAAAAAAAATTTCAAAATCGGTCCACAACTGACGGAGTAATCGGTGAACATACATAAAAAAAAAATAAAAAAAAACATACAGTGGAACATAGAACCTCCTCCTTTTTGGAAGTCGGTTAAAAATAATTTTAATGTAAAAAGCGTGGGGTGCTTTCTGAAAATATTTACATTAAAATTATTGTCGACTTTTTAGTTCGACTGCTATTAAAGCGTGTTTTTTTAGTTTTTTATAACTATTTTTTTTTTATAAAAATAATATGTAATAACTAAACATATAAAATTAGTTGGTGAGCCTAAGCGGTTACAATTACTACTTCACATTATGGCAGCTGATGTTTTTTTTATGTTTCAAGGACTGAGAAAGGATTTGTGTATATTTCACAATGAAGGGGTAACATAAGAAATTCAATATGTCACGAAAGTTTGTCAATTCCAAGTTATAGTATGCCCAATATAAGAAGGTAATTTTAACAAGTGCAACTGACGTTCTGTAACTGGAGAACGCAAGTTAGCACTATTGAAATGCATCATGAAACTATTATGAGTTTAATTCAAGTAAGACATTTTTTTATATACAAAATTATTTATTACGGCTGAATTGAATTAATGTTTAATTCCAGTGGTCCACCGCATGCTGTGCAACTCGGCTCTTCTTACCTGAACGACCCTGGGGCTCTGGTGGTGCATATATCAGCCGTCATTCGCCACCCCAAGTACAAACAGAGACGATCCTATTACGACATCGCTGTTATCAAACTGGCGAAGATTGTTAGGTGAGTAGACCTTTTATCGTCAACAAAATTTAATAGCCCTCTGTACGATAGGAGTTTTTGACGTGATAACGTCTTATGAATCGATGTACGCCGGCTCCATCGACGAAAAAGCATGACTCATTGTCACGTTCCGCCTTAGCGTCGCGTGCGAGCGAGAGCGCAGAACTAGCCATAGAGAAGCACCTGAGGCCTAAGCGGCTTGTGACGCATATTTTTCATCACTATTTTCCTATGATGTTATCACGTAAAATTATCGCCCGTAAACCGACTTTACAGACAACCAATTTTCTTTGGAAAGGATGATTCTAGGCTAGGAGCTAGACTCAAGAGGATGATCAGCATTTGAATTGAGGTATCAATGGTACTGTTCCCGTTTCATTGAAAATGATTTAACACAATTTTATATCTCTGAAGGTGTATATTAATTTTGCTTACATACGTATCCATCATCCATCCATACATATATATGTATGTATACCCTGTGTCACGGGGTATATAACAACAGTTTTTTTTATGGGATAAATCGAGTAGATGGTAAGCGATTACCGCCGCTCATGCAACACCAGAGGTATCACAAGTGCGTTGCCGGCCTTTTAAGAAGGAGTACGCTCTTTTATTTAATGTTTGAAGGTCACTTAGCAATTTACAGTTTTGTTGTGCAAGGTAGAAAATTTTAGAGAGAAAGAGAGAGAATACATAAAACAAGCACAAAGAACACCCAGACTCAAGTGCAGTAGTGTGAACTTAATAAAAAACCAAATAGTTAGTGTATTTCTATAATGTGTGTTAGACTGCACCTTTGGCCTAGTGGTTTAACGGTCACCACACCGTTTCCTACTTCGCCAAGTGTCGTGGGTTCAAATCCCACGCAGGACAACACTTTGTGTGATCCACAAATTGTTGTTCTGAGTCTGGGTGTTCTTTGTGTCCATTTCATGTATGTTTGTAAAGTCCCCCGCGACACAGGATTTATTCCTAGTGCGGGAGTTGTCTTTAAAAATAATTAAATGTATTTAACTTTCAGGTTTTCAGATACGGTTCGCCCTGCATGTTTGGGAGTACCACCACCAGTTGGCAAGAAGGTGATAGCAACTGGATGGGGCAGAACAGAGTTTGGTAAGGTCTTTTGTTAGTGGTTATACTATATTTTACTTTATTTAAATATTAACTAATTCAGCGAATTGCCGCTTGCGCCGCATCTATCTCTCATCATTTCATCAATGTTTCTTTATGTCGTTGTCACGTTAACTATTGTCCGTAAACAGACTTTACAGACGACCATTTTTTTTATTATTTATGAAAATATAAAATGAATCATATTTTAATACTTATTATCCTACTAGCTTTTGCCCGCGGCTCCACCCGCGTTTATGTCGATATTAAAATTTTAAAAATATCTATAAATTTTAACTTATTATATTATTCCGATGTCTAAGCTATATTAGGTACTACAAAGTTTTATGAAAATCCGTTCAGTAGTTTTTGCGTGAAAAAGCAACAAACACACATCTTTACAAAGTTTCGCATTTGTAATATTAGTAGGAAGGATTACGGACGTAAAAAATCTCAAAAATCAACAAATTCAGGTTCAACCATTCTTGAGTCATAAATAATGTAATTAACACGACTTTGTTTTTATGTAACATGTATATGAATATTTATAGTAATCATATATTGTATAACAAGAAAAACTTTAAAAAGTCAGCCAAGTGCGAGTCGGATTCGCGCAGGAAGGGTTCCGTACCATAATCTATACATGTCAAGAGTCTATCTGTTGCCGTCGTTTGTATTCTTTTTGGCTTGGCACCGACTTCAAACAGATTTTAGGTACCTAGCACACATTATAATACTTCTATTTAAATGAATAAAGAATTAGGTATAGGCAATTTATGAAGAACCAGTTTATTTTACGCTTTTAAGTGTTTTTTTTGGCAGAGAGTTTTCGTTGGATGTTTTTTGGAAGTCGGTTTTTTTTTTAATAAAAAGTTTTTATTTTTCAGTTTTTAGTGCAAACAATCGTAGGTAAGTAGTAAGTTGAACTATTTCATCAAATTTCATCATCAAGAATACAAATTAAGGTCTATACGTACGCATAATATTAAAATCATCCTCCTAACGGTTGAAGAGTTAAACCTTCTATCATCAGTTCACCTAAATAACTTGAAAGTATACGACTGAAGGTCTTTAGATACGTATGAAATTGAAAGAATTATCCTCCAACTGCTAACCGTTGAGGAGTTGTACCTTCCACCTTCCATCATCAGCTTACCTAAATAATTTGAAAGAATACGACTGAAGGTAACATATGTACATATGAAATTTAAAGATTTATCCTCCAACTCCTAACTGATAAGGAGTGGTACCTTACATCATCAGCTCATCATCATAAAATGATGACTACCAGACGCAAATACCGGTGTAACATCAGAAAATATACGAAAAACATAGTATGTGCCTATAAAAAATGCATGCATGCAATGCATGATCCTGATATGCTGGCAATGGGACCACCTCGGAAGCATACCCTTTCGAATACAAAAAAAATATTCAAAATCGGTCCACAACTGACGGAGTAATCGGTGAAAATACATAAAAAAAATACATACAGTGGAACATAAATAAAAAATAAATAAATAAATATTTCGGACATCTAACACACAACGCCATCTAGTCCCAAGCTAAGCGGAGCTTGTGTTATGGGTACTAGACAACTGATACAAAATACATATATACTTTTTTTTTGTAAATACATACATATTATACATATAAAACACCCAAACTCCGAAGCAAATATTTGTAGATCATACAAACATTTGGTCCGACCCGGGAATCGAACCCGAGACCTCATGATCAGCAGTCGCACACGCTAACCGCGAGACCAACGAGGCAGTTAACATAGAACCTCCTCCTTTTTGGAAGTCGGTTAAAAATAGGCAAGAAAGGTTAAAATAAGAAGATATCAAATTATAAAATCTAAATTCCAGGAGGAGATCATTCAGTAGAACTTCGCAGCGTTTCCCTCCCAGTGTGGAACATTGCAGAGTGCCGGGAGATCTGGGGTACCTCTCTGAAGCTGCCTAACGGACCATCACCAGACAGTCACATGTGTGCTGGCGAAAAAGCAGGCGGAAAAGATACCTGTCAGGTAGGAAATGGATCATTATAAATGTATGGACATAAAAAAATAGTTTAAATAAAACCGACTGCGTCATCTGTCATCGATCTGTCATCTTCATTCATTTCATTGAAAACTGAAAAGATATACTAACTTTTAAACTTTCGCGTTCCATTATATACTAACTGTGGCGACTTCCACATACAGCGCAACATAAATATACTACAGCGCCATAAACCGAAGTCACACTGAACTACGGAGTAACGAAGGAAACTAAGAAAGTACCAATCCTGAATCGCGCAGTGAAAGTTCGCGCGCCAATTACAATACATACAACATCTCAACATCAACCGTTGGGCAGTTGTCCCGCCAGGCACGATCACCTCGCCTGGTCGGAGGATCCTCCCTTTGTGTTGGAGGGACATGACACCCGTTCCTCCACACTAACTATTATGTTTACGGGAATTAACACGATTTAAAAGTATTACATACTCGTACCTCTAATTTGCCTGACGTTACGACTAGGTGAGCCAGTCAGCCTGTGACCACTGCCAGTGCAACCTGGTCGAATGGTCAGGCAAATCAGAGGTACGAGTATGTAATACCTTTAAATAAGTTTTTTTATTTTTTATTTTTAGTTTGGTTTTGAATAATCTTAGTAAATAGTGTACACAAAGGCAGTCGGAGGCATCTGCTCACTCCGAGATTTGTTGCTCTACTTATATCACCAACCAAATTATGATGAGTGAGCGTGTTATAGGTATATCTATAGAAAGCAGATCACTCTCTAGACTAAGACGAGTCTATTGACACCACTCACATAAAAATACGACAAGCCGTTTAGGCTCTCATCATCAGCCTATTGCAGTCCACTGCTGGACATAGGCCTCTCCAATTGCACGCCACTTAGTTCGATCCTCGGCTTCTCGCATCCAGCTCTTGCCAGCCGTCTTGCGCAAATCATCACTCCACCTGGCCTGTGGACGTCCTACACTACGTTTGCCGAGACGCGGTCTCCACTCAAGAACCCGTTTACCCCAATGGTTATCGGTTCTACGGCAAATATGGCCAGCCCACTGCCACTTCAGCTTGCTAATCCTGTGGGCTATGTCGATGACTCTGGTTCTCTGCCGGATCACCTCGTTTCTGATACGGTCCCTTAGAGAAAAGGCGAGCTTAGCCCTCTCCATAGCACGCTGAGCGACTTTGAACTTGTGGACCAGCCGTACCGTAAGTGTCCACGTTTCGGCTCCGTATGTCATTACGGGTAGGACGAACTCATTGAAGACTTTCGTCTTTAGGCATTGTGGGATCGACGATGAGAAGACCCGACGAAGCTTCCCAAACGCTGCCCAACCCAGCTGAATTCTCCTGTTCACCTCGTCCTCAAAGTTGTTTCTCCCTAACTGCAAAGTCTGCCCGAGGTACACGTATTTTGAACAACTTCGAGAACGGCACCGTGCACCGCAACCGGTTCCGGTAGTACGTGTTCATTGAACATGACCTTGGTCTTGTCCAAGTTCATCCGTAGGCCGATGCGCACAGAAGAGTCAGTCAGGTCGTTCAGCGTCTGTTGTAGGTCCTGCAGCGTCTCTACCATGATGACGATGTCGTCTGCAAATCGCAAGTGAGAGATGTATTCGCCATTGATGTTGATGCCACGTCCTTTCCAGTGCAGCGTCTTGAAGAAGTCCTCCATTGCATTAGTGAACAATTTCGGGGATATAACGTCACCTTGTCTCACTCCTCGATGCAATGGTATAGGTCTTGTATGCTGATTCTGTACTTGGACGGACATAGTGGCGGCTTCGTAGAGACATCTCAACACTTGGATGTATCGCCAATCCACTTGGCAACGCTGCAGGGACTCCAGAACAGTCCAGATCTCGATCGAGTCGAAGGCCTTCTCATAGTCCACGAATGCTCGACACAGGGGCTGATTATACTCTTCGGTATTCTGTATAATCTGCCGCACTGTGTGGATGTGGTCTATGGTGCCATATCCGCTCCGAAACCCAGCTTGCTCTGGTGGTTGGAATTCGTCGAGTCTTCGCGCAAGACGGTTCGTGATGACTCTTGAAAACAGCTTGTAGACGTGGCTTAGAAGAGAAATGGGCCGATAGTTCTTCAACATGGTCTTGTCACCCTTTTTGAAGAACAGGACTACCACACTCCTGCTCCACGCCTCTGGAGTTCGCCCTTCGAACAGAACAGCGTTATAAAGCTTTTGGAGCTCCCTCAGTACGGGCATAGCTTTCAACAGCTCTGTTGTAACGCCGTCCTCTCCAGGGGCTTTTCCATTTTTCAGCTGTTTAAGAGCCATCATGATTTCATCAGTGCTGACTTCTGGCAGATCTTCGGCGTAGTGGCGTGTTAATGTGGTTCTAGGGTCCTCATTTTCGGGATCAGGTCGAGATGCATGCGAAGCGTATAAACTGCAGTAGAAGCCTTCGACTTCCGAAAGGACGGCCGGTTTGGAAGCAACGACTTCTCCACTTGATGTGGTCAACTCAAACTCGTCAAGTGGCTTCTTCCAAGAGATTGTACGAACACTTTTGACCCCCGATTTCGCTCGATCGCTCTTTCGATCGAAAGAGTATTGGAGCATCGGAGGTCGTGTCGTACAAGCCTGCTGATCTCTCGGTTTAGAGTCCGCTTTGCCGACGAAGTGACAGGGGGGTTCTCACGTCGTTCCCTCATTAACCCTAGTGTCCTCTCTGAAAGCTTCGACTTCCTGCTTTTACGCTGCATTTCACAAAATCTCGTACCTTCGTCCTTGAGAATCCGAACCACATTTTCAAGGTTCTGGTTTACGTCTGTTGTGGTTTCCATGGCAGCAAATCGGCTTTCCAGATTTGACTGGAATTTTTCAGATCCCATCGCGACTTGGAGCAGAGTTGGTCGGAGCCTGGATTTCATCAAACGGACACGTTCAACCTTTAAGTCGATATTCAGAGAGCCTCGGACAAGTCGGTGATCACTACCGGTATTGAACCTATTGATCACTGAGACATCTCTGAATATATGCTTTCTGTCCGTCAAGATCAATCTAATTTTTTGTCATAGCGTCGGGGCTTTGCCACGTCCACTTCCTTTGGGGCCGTTTTTTGAAGAAGGAGTTCATCAAGAACAGCCCCTCCCGCTCGAGAAAGTTGACGAGCCCCCTATTATTCCTGCTTCCAAATCCATGGGATCCTATGACCGATTCGCTGCAAGTTTGTACTCCCACTTTGGCGTTGAAGTCACCCATTACAACGTTGTAGTGGGTTTTAGTAGTGAAGTGGAGGGCCCTCGATATGTCATCGAACATATCCTCCACTTCATCGTCCGAGTGGGCCGAGGTCGGTGCGTACACTTGTACTACCTTGAGGCTATACCTCTCGGTAAGTTTAATAATGAGGTACGCTACCCTGTTCGACACACTGGAGATTTCCACCACGTTGTCAGAAAGGGACTTGTTTACCAGAAACCCCACGCCACCTTGGGATTGTTGGTCTCCCTCGCGGAAGTACATCAGGTGGCCTGAGTCGAGGGTTATGGTATCCTCTCCCTCTCTTCGGGTCTTCACATAACCCTAGGATATGCCACCTAATCTTCCCAAGTTCCACCTCAAGTTGTGCCCGATGCGAGTCTAGCCGTAACGTGCGGCCGTTAAAAGTTGCGAAAGTCAGTTGCTTATGGTGGCCTTCCGTAACCCGGTGATTCTTAGCACCCCCTGTCCCGCCGTTACCGTGGTCGTGCCAAAGACGTTTAGGCTCTAGGGCGTGCCAAAGAAATCTACATACATACATACACTCGAAAAACATAATCCTTCTTCTTTCGCAGTCGGGTAAAAACAGCTTAGGTATCAGCAGATCATTGCTGAATATACATCTCTAATATACCACACTGGCCAAATTGGAAAAAAAAGCGGCCAAGTGCGAGTCGGGCTCGCGCATGAAGGGTTCCGTAACAGCAAGTAACATAATATAAAAGTTCTTGTAGTTCGTTGTAACTTTGATCGATAAATTGAGGTTTACGATTTATGACGTATTAAAAAAAAACTACTTACTAGATCTCGTTAAAAACCAATTTTCGGTGGAAGTTTGCATGGTAATGTACATCATATATTTTTTTTAGTTTTATCATTCTCCTATTTTAGAAGTTACGGGGCTGACCCACATTTTACCACTTTGGAAGTGTCTCTTGCGCAAACTATTAAGTTTAGAAAAAAATGAATTTTGAAACCTCAATATCATTTTTGAAGACCCATCCATAGATACCCCACACGTATGGGTTTGATGGAAAAAAAATTTTGAGCTTCAGTTCCAAGTATGGGGGGGGACCCCCAAAATTAATTGCTTTTTATTTTTGTGTGAAAAGCTAAATGCGGTTCACAAAATACATCTACTTACCAAGTTTCAACAGTATAGTTTCGGAAAAAAAGTGGCTGTGACATACGGACGGACAGACAGACAGACATGACGAATCTATAAGGGTTCCGTTTTTTGCTTTGGCACGGAACCCTAAAAAAGGAATAATTATAGACCCAGGATATCGGGATTGTGTGGATCAACTAGTTAGTAAAGATTTCGCTTACAGGGTGATTCTGGAGGCCCCGCCCAAATCCAAGATGGCTGCGTTTGGCGCGTTGTAGCCGTCACATCCTACGGCAGATCTTGTGGTGCACCTAATACCCCAGCTTTATACGCCATCACACAGCGAGTCTTCGTATCAGCAGTCATTTTTGGGTATGATGATGACCAGGCACTCAATCAGCGACCTTCATTTGAAGACCCGAAGGAATTAAGTTATAATAACAGACAAACGGGGTTCAGTAACTCCAGGCCGGCTTCTTATCCTGTAAATGATTATAGAATACAATAAATTATTGGTTAAGAACGTTCTGTTTTTTTATTTTTTAGGTTCCATAGAGTAAAAAATAGTGCGTGGAGTCCTCCGCGCGGAAAAAGTGAATATTCGTAATGTGGAAATCGGTTCAGCCGTTCCAGACATTAGCCGGAACAAACAGACAGACAGACAAAAATTGTAAAAATATATTTTTCATCCCACCAGCTCGTAAAGAGTATGTTTGCCCTTCGATATCTGAGTGTAAAAGCCGTTTTTATCCTCTAGAGAATAAAGTAAATTGAATTTAGAACATCGATCGAGTGCACTAAGTTTTTGAATTCAAAACATCATTAAACCTATTTACTTCTACCTCCATGGTAGCGAATTAATCATACAATATGTTTTAATTTGTTAAAAACTCAGACTCGGCACCTTCTTGGTGTAGTTTTTTTTTATTTGCTCTTGCCGCACCATTTTCTTCTTAAGTAACTATAGCAACGTAACTTTAAAATTTTCTTAATTTTATCTATACATCCAAACAAATAAATAAAATTGAAATGTCTGTTTGTAATATTAAAATAATCGCTTTTTACTAAATGCATATGTATGTATACACGGTACATATACTATTACTAGCTGTAGCCCGCGGCTTTGCTCGCGTAGAAGTTGATTATATGTATTTAATTAAAACTGTGTAAGTATCTATGAATAATTTATTCGCGTTTTTAAACGTATTTATTTATTTATAATCAATAGTCCACTAAAGTCGACTTTCATACACACTTTCGCCCCTCTTTTAACCCCTTTAGGAATAGAATTCCCATATGTGCTGATATAAGTATTCATTTATTTGTAATCAAAAGCCTGAAGATAAAGATTCAGGCTACTAAATTAAAAAATGACGGACTTCCAGTCTAACCTAGGGATAGAATATCCAGAAACGCTTAAATACGTATCTCATCATCATCATCGCAGTCCACTGCTGGACATAGGCATCTCGAATTGCACGCCACTTGGTTCGATCCTCAGCTTCTCTCATCCAGCTCCTGCCAGCCGTCTTGGGCAGATCATTATTCCACCTGGCCTGTGGACGTTCTACACTACGTTTGTCGAGACGCGGTCTCCACTCAAGAACCCGTTTACCCCAACGGTTATTAGTTCTACGGCTAATATGTCTTCAGCCGACTGTCACTTCAGCTTGCTTATCCTTTGGGCTATGTCAATGACCTTGGTTCTCTGCCGGATCACCTCATTCCTGATGCGATCCCTTAGATAAAGAAACGTTGAGCATAGCACTCTCCATAGCGCGCTGAGCGACTTAAAACTTGTGAACCAGCCGTGTCGTAAGTGTCCATGTTTCGGCACCGTATGTCATGACAGGTAGGACGTACTGATTGAAGACTTTCGTATTTAGGTACTGTGGGATTGATGATGAAAAGACCCGACTAAGTTTCCCAAACCCAACCCGGCTGAATTCTCCTGTTCACCTCGTCCTCGAAGTAGTTTCTACTTAACTGCAAAGTCTGTCCGAGGTACCACATATATTTTTGAACAACTTCGAGAACGGCACCGTGTACCACAACCGGTTCCGGTAGAACATGTTCGTATATACGTATCTACTCATTTTAATCAGTAGCCTAAAAGTAAAGTTGCATGTTTCTAACTTTAAGAATGACGGACTTCCAGGCTAACCTATATACGAAATTTCAACCCCTATGTCACCCCCTCAGGGGTGGAATATCCAGAAACGCTTAAATACGTATCTACTCATTTTTTATCAGCCAAAACAGAAATGATCATGTTTTTCACTTAAAAGATGACGGATTTCCTTACAAACTTTCAACCCCTATATTACTCCTTGGGGGTAGAATATCCAGAAACGCTTAAATACGTATCTACTCATTTTTAATTAGTAGCCCAAAACTAAATATTCATATTTCTCACCTAAAAGTTGACATACTTCTTTACAAACTTTCAACCCCTATTTCACCCCCTTATGGGTAGAATATCCAGAAACGATTTAATACGTATCTATTTTTTTTTTATAAATAGCCCAAAAATAAAGTTTAATGACTCTAACTTTAAAAATGACGAACTTCCATACAAACTTTCAACCCCTATTTCACCCCCTTAGGGGTGGAATTTCAAAAAATCCTTTCTTAGTGCTCACTTGCGTTATATAAAGAATCTATATGCAAAATTTCAGGATTCTAGCTTCAGCGCTTTGGGCTGTGCGTTGATCTCTAGGTATGTCAGTCAGTCAGTCACCTTACTCTTTTATATATATAGATTTTTTTACAATTTCTGTTACATTGTCAGTCGGTCTGTCTGTCTGTTTGTTCCGGGTAATCTCTGGAACGGCTGGACTGATTTTGACGGGACTTTCACTGGCAGATAGCTGATAATCTAAGGAGTAACTTAGGCCTTCTTTCTTTAGACTAGCTTTGTCCCGCGGTGTAACTCGCGGTACGACAAAAATCGCGGATAACACCGCGGGGTTGATACTTACACTTATAATAAAAATGTAACAGGTCAAATTCTGTACATTGAAGATATTTTGAAATTTTTTTTTGGTGGGCACTCTGTTATCGATTCTGAAACCAAAACTTTTTTTTTTTCATTTTTGTCTGTCTGTCTGTCTGCATCTTGGCCGCGCATCACGCCGAAACTACTGAATGGATTCAAATGAAACTTGGCATGATTTGAGTTCATACTACGAGGTAGGACATAGGATACTTTTTATTCCGAAATTCCGGACGGTTTCCTTGTAACGGGGGATGAAAGTCAAAATGTGTAATTAATTGTAATTCATTAGTCCGATTGCAATAATTATTTTTTTGTTAGAAAGGAGATACTCTGAAGATTGTAGCACTAAGTATTTAATTTATCACAATCTCTCTATCTATTGGGAATATTTTTATAAAGAATTTATCATTACGTAAAACAACACGTAGCGACATCTATTGAGAGCCATACGTAATAACACTTTGATTGTGCAGACATAACGTAAAAGTACAAAATAATCGTGGAAACGTTTTACGCACAAGTATTACGTATAATTCGGTGTAGCATTAAGCATTTGATTTATCGCAATCTCTCTATCCATAGCAAAAAAAAATTTTTTAAGAATTTATCATTGACAGCCATACGTAATAATACAAATCAATAACGTTAAGTAATCATTATTTGTTTTTTAAGATATAATACTTGAATAATGCTTTATAAGTTTTAATATAAACATATTCCATAATATTTACCTATAGGTAGGTTCATAGGTAAATATCTATAGTGCAATATTCATCGATAATTTAATAGTTACTAATACATAACAATACGTAACTGGGAGCCTGCGAACATTATATCGTCTCAAAAACTTTTGCCCCCTAAAACTAAAATCACTCTCATGCAGTCCTTAATCATTCCTATAATCAGCAGTGTTCCGCAAGGGTGTGCCGCGGCACACTGTTGTGCCGTGGTCATCTGTTGGTGTGCCTCGGAAAAATACGGTTATCCCACAAATCTAAATAGACGGCCTAAAGAAAAATATTTAGGTACACAGATGTTAATTACGCGAAAGCACTTTGATGAGGCGTTTTGTTTCGTTCATCTCTACTAAGTGTGGGTTGGTCAAGAGAGTTAGCGTTATTCTAGGTGTAGTCTACTGCCCTCCTGCTATTAACTACTTCTCCGAAGAACCGAGTTTAAAAACACTATTAGTTAGAATGATATCAATTGTCATTTCTCATCCACAACTACGCCGGATCTTTAAACTAAGTCTCCCGCTATTGACTCATTTGAATTTTCTTTATTGTCTTTTGAGGACATCAAAAATACTATCCTATCTATACGCTCTAATGCTGTGGAGTATGATAGCAGTAGCGTAAGGCCTTCGTCACCCCTCTTACCAAAAAGAGCAGTCCCTCACTTCCTGAACATTTTCGCCCTATTTCTGTTCTTCCCTACCTGAACATTTTCGCCTTATTTCTATTCTACCCTTCCTGAATATTTTCGCTCCATTTCTATTCTTCTCTTCCTGAACATTTTCACCCTATTCCTATTCTTCTCTTCCTAAACATTTTCACCGTATTTCTATTCTTCCCTTCCTGAACATTTTAGCCCTAATTCTATTCTACCCTTTCCTGAATATTTTCGCTTTATTTCTATTCTTTCCTTCCTGAACATTTTCGCCCTATTCTTATTCTTCCGTTTCTGACAATGTTCGCCCTATTTCTATTCTTCCCTTCCTATTCAAAGTGCTGCAGCTTTCAGAATTTACTTACAGACAAGTCTGTTCTGACTTCTGAGGACTTTTTATTTTTTATTCTGTAATTTCTGAGATCTTTTTATTTTGTCTGCGACTGCCTAACCAACCATACAACTAGATAAGAAAAATTTAAAGTAACGGAAGAATATTTCGACGAACATAATTTGGAATGGAGCAATGACCTTGTCGCCACAAGGTCATTGCTCCATTCCACCACCACACAGAGCGCCTGCGCTGGCGCCGTCCGGTCGCGCTGAGATTCCGGTAGGATTTTTAACTCTTACCACAATAAAAAACAAAAAAGGGAACGCCTCAAGACGATCGACGAAGAGATGAGACCGCCTATGCTCAATTAAAGTGTAAAATAAAAATATAGTTTTGTATCTGTGGCGGCCTCCACATACAGCGCAACAACAACATAACTAACTACAGCGCCATCTACCGAAGATACGTCGAACTACGGAGTAACGAAGGAAAAACTAAGAAACTACCAATCCTGAATCGCGCAGTGAAAGTTCGCGCGCCAATTAAGATACATACAACATCCCAACATTAACCGTTGGGCAGTTGGCCCGCCAGGCATGATCACCTCGCCTGGTCGGAGGATCCTCCCTTTGTGTTGGAGGGACATCTCACCCGTTCCTCCACAGTGGTGACCCCGACGTGATTGGAAGCAGCCTTCGATGCAGCATCAGCACGCCACCATCCTGTTCACTCCCACAGCAAGTCTCACAGCCAGCCAGCAACTTCGGCCTCAACAGGGATACACCACACGCAGGAAGCGACCGCTCCAGCCTGGTTACCCCTACGGCCTCATCAGCGTCTAGGCACAGCACACTGCACCTACGGTCCATGTAAGCAGAGCATATCTCTCCCGTCTACGCAGCAGCCAGCCATTACGCTACAACCGCCCCGACTCACTGGGGACCTCACCGCAGCACCGCGCACCGCACTCAATCCCGACTCACTGGGATCAGCGGACTTCAGCCCCGACTCACTGGGACTAGCGGCATTCAGTTCCGACTCACTGGAACTTGCGGCACTCAGTTCCGACTCATTGGAACTACTCACTCCTGGCACTGGCAAGCTCCGCAACAGAGCACAGACAGTTGACTCATCATATATCGACCTCCGGTCTTGGAGGGGAGTGATGTGGCGGCCTCCACATACAGCGCAACAACAACATAACTTACTACAGCGCCATCTACCGAAGATACGTCGAACTACGGAGTAACGAAGGAAAAACTAAGAAACTACCAATCCTGAATCGCGCAGTGAAAGTTCGCGCGCCAATTAAGATACATACAACATCCCAACATTAACCGTTGGGCAGTTGGCCCGCCAGGCATGATCACCTCGCCTGGTCGGAGGATCCTCCCTTTGTGTTGGAGGGACATCTCACCCGTTCCTCCACAGTGACTAATAAGATATATTGTTTTTTATTACTTAAAACATATTTTTTAATTATGGTGTTCCTCCAAAAAAATTTATGTTCCTAGATGTACCTTGAACCCAAAAATTTTGCGGAACACTGAATGGACTATGGTGATGTGTGTTACTTCAACCTGAATGCAGACCTCCTTAACAAGCTTGACCGTTTTCTTAATAACTGCATTCGATTTATTTTCAATCTTCGAAAGTATGACCATGTGTCTGCTTTGCGTTCCCAGTTAAAATGGTTACGTATTCGTCCACGGCGCAATCAGCGAGCACTTACCTTCCTATTTTCATTTCTCAACTCGCCATCCTTACCTACCTACCTTGCTCCGTATTTCCGATACCTGTACTCTAATCACGATAGAAATCTTCGCTCACTCAGTTAATAATCTGCTTCTCTCATGTCCGTCTCATAACTCCGACTTCGTGAACTGTTCGTTCTTTGTTCAAGCAGTACTACTCTGGAATGCGCTCCCGCTCGAAATCAGGATGTTCACTAACCGATATACATTCAAAAATAAAGTACATGAGCTCTTTCTCAATGAACTGGCAGAATTATCCTATGTCCGAAAAAAAAAATGTATACGTAAATCTGTATATGTATATCTACTTATATATGTATGTTTGTATGTATAACGTTGAATATTATGTGATTATTGTACATTTTAACGGACTTCTTATGTATATAACAGAGGTTATATACATAAACTCTGTTATGTTTGTTGTTGTGCAGAGGCACACCTGCCTTATAAGATTTCTCCACCACCCGAAGGTCGACTGTAAGAGAATGCCCTGGGCATTAAGTCCGCCGATGTACATTCTTAGTGCGTCAAGTTAATAAATAAATAATCTACATTATATTTATATTTCCAAAAAAGTGTGTGTGGGTGTTATGGGACAGCAAACTGAGCCCCTTTCTACCATTTTTAACCGACTTCCAAAAAGGAGGAGGTTCTATGTTCCACTGTATGTTTTTTTTTATGTATGTTCACCGATTACTCCGTCAATTGTGGACCGATTTTGTTTTTTTTTTTTTTTGTATTCCCAGTGAGACAGAAGTGGTCCCATTGCCACCATATCAGGATCTGATGATGGGATCCCAGGGAAATCAAGAGAAACCCTCATTTTTTATAGGCACGCACTATGTTTTTCGTATTTTTGCTGAAGTTACACCGGTATTTGCGTCTGGTAGTCATCAATTTATGATGATGAGTTGATGATGTAAGGTACAACTCCTTAACGGTTAGGAGTTGGAGGATAAATCTTTAAATATCATTTGTATATATGTTATCTTTAGTCGTATTCTTTAAAATTATTTAGGTAAGCTGATGATGGAAGGTGGAGGGTACAACTCCTCAACGGTTGGGATTTGGAGGATAATTCTTTCAATTTCATACGTATCTAAAGACCTTCAGTCGTATACTTTCAAGTTATTTAGGTGAGCTGATGATAGAAGGTTAAACTCTTCAACAGTTAGGAATTAGAGGATGATTTTAATATTACACGTACATATAGACCTTAATTTGTATTCTTGATGATGAAATTTGATGAAATAGTTCAACTTACTACTTACCTACGATTGTTTGCCCTAAAAACTGAAAAATAAAAACTTTTGTTTGTGTCTGTGTATCTGTTTGGTTGTGCTCGCAACCTCGAAAACTTTTCTGCAAAATATTCTATTCAATTCAATTATTTATTTCGGACTTATTGATACATCCATATTTTGTTAGTTACAGAATGACTTAACCTAGTGTTAGTATTATAAATATTATTTAGTGTGGATGCTTATCAAATTATTCTATGTAGTTTACTCTATCCTTATCCAGTTCCAGAAAAAAAAAAGCATATATTTGTTACTTAAGACCAAAAAATGTCGATACACTACGTTATTGGGCCAACGCAACAGAGGTAGTAGAGCCACGCTGATTTCAGCACGAACGGGCCGGCTCGACCGGGGCGGTACTACCCTCGCACAGAAAATCAACGTAAAATGACAGCGTTCGTGCTGTCGTGTTTCGTTGGTGAGTGCGAGACCGGGGGCCCAATTAGTCTAGTCAACAAGTTTCATACTTGTTGACTGGACTAAAAGATGCAGTAGCATCACTAGGCCGCCATAGTGTGGGTCGCCATACTGCACTGTCTGCATTCGCAATGATTATGGTGACCACCACTCTTGGATTCTGCTTATGTTTTCCATCAGGCAAAGCAGAGTCATTTTGGCGGGCCAAACATAAAAAAAAAAAAAAAAAAAAAAAAAAATAACGAATACAATAGCTTTTTTATGACATTTGTAAAAAAACAACTTATGTAAATGTATATGTCGCCGCAACAACAACTGGAATATTAATATTATTATAAGCTTATTAATATTGATTTAAATTATTTAAAAGAATTATTAACAGCTAACTGATTCAATAACAAACAGTTCTAATTTTGATTATTGTAATTACAGTTTAACTATGACATTGCAGATAACTATTTTGATATCCAATTACGTGGGTATTTATTATAAAACCAGTTCCTAAAATTATCATCTCAATGTAACTAACACAACACATACCACATCTGGTAGTCAGTGCCGTCTTTACCATAAGGGCACACGGGGCCAGTGCCCAGGGCCCCTATCATCAGGGGGGCCCCGAGGAACCGACAATTTTGTCTCAGACATATATTCTCGTTATAATTTGCGTACACATTACACCATTTTCACAAAAAAAGTGTTGCCCGCGGCTTTCCTGGCGTGGAAGTTGATTATATGTATTTAATCAAAATCTGTAAGTATGTATGAATAATTTATTCATGTTTTTAAACGTTTGATTTATTAACTAGCGACCCGCCCAGCTTCGCACGTGTGGATTTTAGATGCACCAACTGATGACACGAATCGTGCAGTTAAATTGGTTCAGGTAGCGGATATAAAGAATTTTTAGAAGCGCTCGAGTCGAGAACGCCATCTGAAACACGTTTTCCGCTCCCAGATATGCGATAGAGCCCAATGCCCAGGAGAAGGTCGGCAGCAATGTACGTTGGAAATTGAGAACCTCGTACGGAAAGCGTAGATGATAAAAGCAAACAACATGCAAATTTTCATAAACAGCATCAAGGGCTTGTAAGTAAGAGCTGCAGCCTGCGGTGGTGGCCAAGCCACTACGCTTCAATAAGTGAAGCACTGGCACATACCCTGGAGGTCGAAGTGGTTCGACAGGATATACGGCCGACCCACAAGCGAAGTCTCAGAGGAAATAAAAGAGATCAAGTATTATTTTAAGAAGGGTTCTGGGATGATGTGCTAAAGCTTGACTTTTGGGACCCTGTAAAGATGAAACAATGAAGTTAGCACAGGGGGATGACATTGACTTAAAGAAAATTATCACAAGCATCTAAGATTCCGGAAGTTCTCCGTGAAGTTCACGATGGAGCTTCAGGAGGCCATCCTAGTGTCAAGAAACGTCGGCAAGATGTACCGGGTTGGTGTCGTAGTGGTGCCGTAAATGTACTACTTGTACACTGTTGTAAGCAACTTTATAATGGACTGGAAACTAATTGCAGTTGACATCGCGAACGGGAACGAGAAAACTCGATACGACTGGCGCTCAAACGGTTTTGATATAGGTGCACTGGTTTGGCTGAATAACTCGACACGTATGCATAGAAAAGCCCCAAAACTACAGACCAAGTGGGAGGGTCCGTATAAAATTAACCGGATTAACGACATGACCCACAGGATTCAGCGACAATTGAGTTCAAAGTAGTGCATATACACCACCTGGCTGAATATAGAAGTGGGTAAATATAGCAGCAATATGGCGTGGTAGCAATAGCGATGCAATGTTAGCCGAGAAAGTTCTAGTCGGATTCTCGAGGCACAGAATAATAAAACTTATGGGAATATAGACTGATTGCCGCGCGGTTGGCTTGTTTATATTCGACAGCGTTTTTACGGAACCGGGCATTTCGAGAGGCTGTTGAACTTTCCCAAATAATCTAGTAATGGCGGCATTTATCTATTTAAAAAAAAAAGGTTAGTTTGAGCTACAGTGCGACAAATATCTGAGTGATGTAAGTGATTAACAGAGCGACCTAGGCGGTCATTAAGGACTATTATTCTAAGTTGTTCTGTGGTTTTAAGAGCGTTTATAATAAAGTCTCTTTTATACGTCAAAAGGCTTAATTCTCAAATTCGTCGAATCCGAACACGTGATAATAAATACAAGGTTTTGCTTAAATATAATAAATATCATAATAAATGTTCATAGTAGGAAAATGTTAGCATACACTTTATTTACTTTCCAAAAGGGCCCCAAATTCTTATGTGCCCAGGGGCCCCCGCTTAGGTTAAGACGGCCCTGCTGGTAGTTCTTAAACAATTTCTAAAAGATACTTTACAATAGACCTACGTTATATGATTACTTTTTTATCGTATATTAAAAATGTAAAAGATCAATTTTAAGTTTAAAATACTTGAATTAGGAGTTAAAATTTTTAATTTAAACAAACATGTAACATAATAGTTATGATAATTTACCAGAAACAAAACACAAAATGTGTGTGAGTGTGTGTGTTTGTTACTCTTTCACGCAAGAACTACTGAACGGATTTGGATGAAACTTTACAGTAATATAGCTTATACAGGTTACTATTTGCTGCGATAATCGAAATTCACGCGGGCGGAGCCGCGGGCAACAGCTAGTTTAGAAATAAATCTGTAATACTTACCTATCATAATGTAGTACCTAATCAATATTAATACCTAAACTGAAATAAAATTATCTTGTGATTGTTAATGCTTTTTTTGCATTTAGTTGTTTCCTGAAAAGTTACGTGTTGCACTCGAGTGCAAAGATTTTTCACCTCGTGCTCTTTTGATTCCCTCGCTGACGCTCAGGATTCTAATTTTTCTATTATCATAGATAATAATCAGAGCCAAGGTTCTGTATCTACACACCCTAACTCCATAAACTCTACATCTCAGTAAAAATGTATGGCTTGGCTGTTTCATTTATCTACTATTACATTTTGGCTTGGCATCGACTTCAAACCAATGAATATGTAGCACATACAAATTAAGCTATTTTATACTTTTTAGTTTTTGAAGTCGGTTTTTTAAACGAAGTTTTTTTTTTTTCGCTTTTTAGTCTTTCTCAAGTCTCTCATCATCATTTCATTTAAAATTTAATGATGTCTACAGAATATGAAGGCATGCAGACAATTTCTCGTAACTTCATTGCAGGCGCTCACGTAAATTTGAGGGTTTCCTTCGATTTCCTTAGGATCCCATCATCAGATCCTGAGATGGTGGCGATGGGACCACACGGGGAGCATACCCTTTCGAATACAAAAAGAATTTTCAAAATCGGTCCACAATTGACGGAGTAATCGATGTACATACATAAAAAAAAAAAAAAAAAAATACCGATGAAATTGAGAACCTCCTCCTTTTGGAAGTCGGAAGTCCTGAAGGTAGTAGAGCCACGCTGATTTCAGCACGAACGGGCCGGCTCGACCGGGGCGGTACTACCCTCGCACAGAAAATCAACGTAAAATGACAGCGTGCTGTCGTGTTTCGTTGGTGAGTGCGAGACCGGAGGCCCAATTAGTCTAGTCAATAAGTTCCATACTTGTTGACTAGACTAAAAGATGCAGCAGCATCACTAGGCCGCCATGGTGTGGGTCGCCATGCTGCATTGTCTGCATTTGCAGTGAGCATGGTGACCACCACTCTTGGATTCTACTTATGCTTTCCATCAGGCAGAGTAGAGTCATTTTGGCGGGCCAAACATAAAAAAAAAAAAAAAAAAAAAAAAAAAAAAAAATGACACAGGAAGATATAGAATTTGAAAATTTTATGATGGCTGGTATATCGAAGAATTAATTAGGACATGCCATACTTTCGTAGTTTAGTTTAGTTCGATTTTTTTATGGACATAGTATAATGCCTTGATAAATATTACTATTCATTGTTCTGGATTATTTTATACATTTACTTTTCAGATATGAATACAATTGTGTGATTTAAAGATAATTTGCTTTCAGTATAAGTAGTTTTTCAATATAATATTTATTTCAGCAAATGATTGATGTTAATTAGTGACGGTGTATTCAATCAGTACCTCTGTACCGTCTGAACACATTTATGTTTCCAAATGTTAGCGTAAAGCTGGCAGCTGATGTTAAAACAACTTAGCAAAACCTTTTACCAAGTCCTACATTGCTTTGCCTCTATATGAAAGTGAAAGAGGGCAGGAAAGTCATGATAATGAATATACTGGTAGTTAATCTAAAGGTTGTCTGTAAGAGATCGCAGGCCTTCCACTGTACCACTATATTATTAGCTGTCGGCCGTAGCGGGGTTAGCTAGTAAGCTGACCCTGCGAACTTCGTACCGCCACATTTACATATCTGTCTCAGCTTAGGCAGTGTACAGTCACGGACAATAAAAACGAAATTTCCCGTTATCTTTTTTAGGGATCCGTGCCAAAGGCAAAAGACGGAACCCTTATGGATTAGTCATGTCAGTCTGTCTGTCTATCTGTCCGTCTGTCCTTCCGTATGTCACAGCCACTTTTTTTCCGAAACTATAAGACCTATAATGTTGAAACTTGGTAAGTAGATGTATTCTGTGAACCGCATTAAGATTTTCACACAAAAAGAAGAAAAAAGCAATAAATTTTGGGGGTCCCCATACATAGAACTGAAACTCAAAAATTTTTTTTCTTCAAACCCATGCGTGTGGGTATCTATGGATAGGTCTTTAAAAATGATATTGAGGTTTCTAACATCATTTTTTTCTAAACTGGATAGATTGCGCGAGAGACACTTCCAAAGTGGTAAAATGTATCCCCCCCCCCCCTGTAACTTCTAAAATAAGAGCATGATAAATCTAAAAAAAATATATGATGTACATTACCATGCAAACTTCCACCGAAAATTGGTTTGAACGATATCTAGTAAGTAGTTTTTTATAATACGTCATAAATCGTAAATTGCAATTTACTTTTCATTCGTTCAAAAGAAATATATTAAAAAAAAGGTTACTTGCTGCTGCGGAACCCTTCATGGGCGAGTCCGACTCGCATTTGGCCGCTTTTTTTTTTCTTTCTAGCAAAAAAAGAGTGAAAGAAATCGTACTATGTGGTATTGAATTACAACTAAATACATATTTTGACTTTCATCCCCTCTCTCCAAGAAACCGTGCTGAATTTTGGGATAAAAAGTATCCCATCCGTCGTAGTATGTTGGCATCAAATCATGCCAAGTTTCATTTGAATCCATTCAGTAGTTTCAGCGTGATGCGTGGCCAAGATACAGACAGACAGACAGACGGACAAGCAGACAGACAGACAAAAATGAAAAAAAAAACAGTTTTAGCTTCAGTATCGATTATAGAGAGCCCTCCAAAAATAATTTTCAAAATATCTTTAATCTGTACATTAAAGATATCGGACCTGTTACATTTTTATTATAAGTATAGATATTTTACATTGTATGTTTTGTAAACATGGTGTGCAATATAGATCTGTCAACCTATTTACAATTTTCAATAGTATGCTATATTCTTTCAGTAAGGCCTTCGATAAAATCTCTCACAATAAAATAGTGAGTAAATTGCGTGCATATATGGTGTTACTGGTTCTCTTTTGGATTGGCTGCGGTCGTACCTAATAGAAAGAAACTTTTTTGTAGTTGTAAATGGTTTTCAGTCAAAGTCATATAGCAATTCATCGGGTGTGTCCCATTTAGGTCCTGTTTTGTTCAACTATTTTATTAATGACATACCCCAGTGTTTTTTTGTATCCGGACATTTTCATGTATGCGGATGATCTAAAATTTGTTAGAATAATAGAGACTGACGAAGATGCCTATCATTTGCAGAGTGACTTGAATAGAATAGAAAACTGGTGCAAATTGAATGAGATGTATTTGAATCCTGATAAATGTTACCATATAAACTTTTCAAGAAAGCAGCATCATTGAGATGCAGAAGCATCTCAATGATCCGCCATAGTGTGGGTCTCTGTGCTGCATTGTCTGCATTCGCAATGAGTAATGATTCTGTCCATGCTTTCCATCAGGTAGAGAAGGCACTTTGTCTGGCTCATACTTAAAAAACCGGCCAAGTTCGAGTCAGACTCGCGCACCGAGGGTTCCGTACAAATCTGTAGGTATATCATATGATGTAACAAAAAATTTATACTTTTAGCAATTTTTCCTTTATCTGTGCTATAAGACGTTGCTTCGTACTAAATTTTAAGATTCTGAGTTCACGGGAAACACTGTCTGTCTTTTGATTGCGTTGGCTTAGAAGTTTGATTTTTTCACAGCTCCAAGGACAGAAGACCTAGTAGTATTTGATGTGAATTTTACCTTGATACCTCCACGCGTTCTTGATAAAAAGGGTCTTGACAGACAGACGGACAAGAAAGTGATTCTTTTATGGGTTCCGTTTTTTCCTTTTGAGGTACGGAACCCTAAAAAAGTATATTTTAACCAACTTCAAGAAGGAGATGAAAGAGATGAAGACGATTTGGGCTGGCCTTCAAAAGGCCAGCCCAAATCGTATACTGTAGTCCCACTGATTTTTATTTTTATTTAATCAATGTTTACGGACTTAAAAAAATAGACACCTCTGTGGTTTTTTACGGCATTTTTTCCTAGAGTGAGTCTTAAGAAATGCCGGCCTCTTCTAGCTGTAAAGTACGACGTGTAAAAACATCTTTAAACGATTTACTTATAAGATAAATATCATTTACATTAGGCAGAGTGGAGTCACTTTGTAACATCGTTTTTTTTAGTATTCAATGTTTAACAAATTTTGTTTCAGCGCCCTCTCGTTCATTGTAAGTAGAACTACAATTGGATGATGTGCACGATCGAAGTATCGGGCTGTTGGTACACCTAGGTGGCACTAGGGGGCGTATTTTATGAAGGATATTTAGTTGACATTATGACGCTTAGAAATAATGAGACATTATCATATGTGTATCATACGATTCTCATTACTTCTTAAATTTGATCTCAAATAAGCAAGGAGTATGGAAGTTGTACGTCCTGTTCTCACATCCCGAAATGTAGTAGGGGAATCATCTAGATTGTTCGATCAAATGTCTATATAGCAGGCTGCATTGCATATTTCTTTTTATTTCTTAAACCTTCTCTCGTTAACTCTGAGGAAGCTTTGCTTACAGTGTACATTAATATTCTTGTTGGTAGTGTTTGTGAGTGTTCAAGTCCCACTGTCTGTGGTAAGTTAACCTCAAAAAGGTTTTCCCTTATTATCTTAATGTATGTAGAATATGTTCTCAGGCTATTTAATTTTGTTTATAGGGTCGTTAGATTACCGCAGAAAGAATCCTACATCTTGCCTGTCTTGTGGTTCAAGATTTGTGCTGTGTACGGTTGACGATTGGCAGCTCACGGCTCACTCCTCAAGACCTATCTGCCCTACCTTGAGGGAAGTTCATATTATATATATGGAAATTAATTATTACGTTTTTACCTAGCACCCACAAGTTGGATCACTGGTGGACGTCTCTGTAAGCTACCTTGAGCTGGAGAGAGTCTACGGCTGACTACTGTGAGTCAGAGAGGTGACCAGAGGGTGGCTATCCTGTGCAGACCAGTCTACAGGCTTAAAGAGTGAAAGAAAAGACTGTATAATTTTATTTTTATTTTTAAGACTACCTCTTAAGTTTTTTTTGTCAATATATTAAATTAATTAAATTACTTTAAATTCATATGTAAAGATAGCAGGAATTGGAATAAAAGTTTATTTAAATTGTAAGTTGTCTTTTTGAAGTCTTCCTTGGACCCTCCGCACCCTCACCTTAAAATTTTATCTAAATTCTTACGGCGCCCTGAGGTATCATCTTCTACCCTGAGTCGAAGCCGGTGAGTTTCCACCTGACAAGTTCAGGGGTTACAAATTGGCGACCAACGTTCGGCTAACCTTTCGAACCTTGAGGGTGTGCTGAGTGTAGTTCCCGGGAGGACTTTGGATGAGACGCTTACTATCCGTCCGAGACTACCCAGGACGTTAATTGGTTTTGTGAAGTGCAGTTCACATGTAATAATTATCTCATTGCATTTTTCAGCACTTTATTACCATCTCTGCGGTGTGGAAAAGCATTGAGCAAAATTCAAAATTAAATCAAAATTTTAACTGCACAAATTTTGGTAAGTCTTTTTGAATTTATTTTGGCAAGAACATTTTTTTCTTTTTTTTCTTTTCCTGTTGTTTCACAGTTCATGTGTGTGTTCCCTAAGGGATCAGCACATACATATAACTTGTATTTTGTTCAGGTTTTCCTTGAATAACTTTATTTTTACTTTTTATATTCCTACCTACTTACAACTTAAGTAAATAAATGTGAGATTAACTTTATTTTATTTCTGTAAGTGGGTTTGCATAATATAATTAAAGGGATATTGTGCTTCCCTTTAACTTGTTTGTAATTTTAACATAATAATTTAACCTTTTAGTGTATTTAAATTGTGTATTTAATAGTGTAATTTAAATTTCAACCATAGGACACTTTGCATAAATAAAAGTAGGGTATACTTTTATCTATAGTAAAGAAAACTTGAATTTTTTTGTTCAATAAATGTGGATTGTTAGTAACTACTTTATAGTTGTGGAAACATGAAGCAAACATAATTAATGTATTAGAATTAAATTTATAATTAACTTAGAGTTTGAAAGGGGATTAAAAAAAAAAAAAAAGTTTTCTTTTGTTACCCCACAAATTAGGAAAAACTGCTTGGAATAATTGTAAACTTGAAATTAAAGGTAACATTTGAGAATAATTTTTTGTTATTGTGTTAATATAATAACACATTATTTTTATACAATTCAGCTAGATCTTATTGTAAGACTGAATCTTTTATTTTTTTCACTAAGAAGAACTTAGTGCTTTGTTTTAACTTTGTTAACTTGACATTAATTTTAATTTTGAATTTTAAAAACATTGTGTTAAGAAAGTAACACATTATTTTTATAACATTCAGCCTAATCGTTTTGTAGGACTGAATCTTTTACTTTCTCACTAAGAAGAACTTAGTGCTTTATATATAAATTTTTTTAATTGTCAACAAATTTATTTTTGAATTTTAACATCATGGCCCAGCTGATTAAATGTATTAATTATCTAAAGAAGGATGAACTTATTAACGAGTTGTCTGCCATGGGTGTTTCAGCGAATCCCGATGACACGGTGGTCAGTTTGAGGAGTGAGCTGCGCACTGCGTTGCGCCTTATACGGCGTGGCAGCATTAAAGCCAGCACTGTCGTCCCTGCTTCTGCTGCTTCTGAGCTGTCTTTCTGCGAGCCGAAGGTCATGGAACTGGAAGGAGTCCTTTCTTCAGGTGATTTCGTTTCTAATAAGACTAGTCGCCTAGGAGTTTCCTTGAGGGCTAATTATCTTCTCGCTAGGTTAGCAAGATGTGGTAATGACTAAACTATAATATCATGTTTTACAAATGTATTTCAGATATAATTTATTAACTTTTTTTTGTAAATGGTTTTATGTGCTGAAGTCTATTATGTGTGTTATAGTGAACCACATCATAATGTAGTAATCTTTTATCTATGCAAGTATATTCCATTCCACTCCTTGCATAAGACCTAAATCAACATCAGGATGTAGTTGGGGAGGCAGTACATATGTTATCGCCTCGTTTCTACAAGTACTAACAGAGGACTTATTATGTCAGCTGTTACGAACGAGAACAGGTGCACTGGACGGTGTCTATAACGTATTGTTCCTTCATTTAGGTATAAGGTGTTGACTAGGTATAGGATATAGGCAGTGCATAAGATGTCGCCTCGTTTTGCAAGTACTAACTGAGGACTATTTATGTCCACTGTTACGAACGCATTCAGGTGCTCCGGATGGAGTTTGCAATGTACTGTCTATATTTATAAAAAGGTTGTATGTGTTTGATGAAGTAATAAGTGGTTCCATTTTAACATTCAATAGCTTTAGCAATACATCAAAGAGTAGTTTCATTAGGAGTTAAGTTTTTCTTTCTTATACTACCTATATTTTAGTTTCAATTTTCTTCTTATAAACTCTGTGTGTCCTAACATTTAAGGGCATCACAGCTTTTTCTTAGTGTGTTGCTGTTTTGGTTATTCCCTTCGTCCTCTACTCAGGGAACACTGTGGGGAGGGGGTGGTGTAACATCGTTTTTTTTAGTATTCAATGTTTAACAAATTTTGTTTCAGCGCCCTCTCGTTCATTGTAAGTAGAACTACAATTGGATGATGTGCACGATCGAAGTATCGGGCTGTTGGTACACCTAGGTGGCACTAGGGGGCGTATTTTATGAAGGATATTTAGTTGACATTATGACGCTTAGAAATAATGAGACATTATCATATGTGTATCATACGATTCTCATTTCTTCTTAAATTTGATCTCAAATAAGCAAGGAGTATGGAAGTTGTACGTCCTGTTCTCACATCCCGAAATGTAGTAGGGGAATCATCTAGATTGTTCGATCAAATGTCTATATAGCAGGCTGCATTGCATATTTCTTTTTATTTCTTAAACCTTCTCTCGTTAACTCTGAGGAAGCTTTGCTTACAGTGTACATTAATATTCTTGTTGGTAGTGTTTGTGAGTGTTCAAGTCCCACTGTCTGTGGTAAGTTAACCTCAAAAAGGTTTTTCCTTATTATCTTAATGTATGTAGAATATGTTCTCAGGCTATTTAATTTTGTTTATAGGGTCGTTAGATTACCGCAGAAAGAATCCTACATCTTGCCTGTCTTGTGGTTCAAGATTTGTGCTGAGTACGGTTGACGATTGGCAGCTCACGGCTCACTCCTCAAGACCTATCTGCCCTACCTTGAGGGAAGTTCATATTATATATATGGAAATTAATTATTACGTTTTTACCTAGCACCCACAAGTTGGATCACTGGTGGACGTCTCTGTAAGCTACCTTGAGCTGGAGAGAGTCTACGGCTGACTACTGTGAGTCAGAGAGGTGACCAGAGGGTGGCTATCCTGTGCAGACCAGTCTACAGGCTTAAAGAGTGAAAGAAAAGACTGTATAATTTTATTTTTATTTTTAAGACTACCTCTTAAGTTTTTTTTGTCAATATATTAAATTAATTAAATTACTTTAAATTCATATGTAAAGATAGCAGGAATTGGAATAAAAGTTTATTTAAATTGTAAGTTGTCTTTTTGAAGTCTTCCTTGGACCCTCCGCACCCTCACCTTAAAATTTTATCTAAATTCTTACGGCGCCCTGAGGTATCATCTTCTACCCTGAGTCGAAGCCGGTGAGTTTCCACCTGACAAGTTCAGGGGTTACAACTTTGGCAGACTGATAAAAAGTATTTTTTTAACTAACTTCGAAAAGCAGGACATCAAATTTTTACACAATATACAACACGCTTCATAACTTGATTTTTTTGGACGGAAATTTTAGGCATATATTACAGGAAAATGAAACGAGTTGATACGTTATCTAAACGGGAATTTCCTGGGTAACCATGATTTGTAACCTAATTAATTGGTGTGCTAAATTAGAGAGAGGAAAGTCCGTAAATCAATGAGATTAATGGTGTCCTTGATTGGTGCAATAATTATGTATGATCCTGCCACAGTGACTCCACTCTACCTGATGGAAAACATAAGCAGAATCCAAGAGTGGTGGTCATCATTCTCATTACGAATGCAGACAATGGAACAATGCAGCATGGTGACTTACACTTTGGTAGTCAGTTGAAATGCTTCTGCTGTTTCACGACTACACGACATGCAGTAACCATAAAAAAATTGCTGTCATTTTTAAGAGTTCATTGTATTTCTCTAAAGAACTTCATTAGAACATCACCAAAATGGAATTGTACCGCCTCAAAATACTATGATGTCCACTAAAAGTATGTAACAGGACACGGCTTAAATTAACGACTTTGCAGAGGAACCCTATCGAAGTGTAAATATAGATCCGATTTGGTTTGGAGAAGGTGAAGTGTTAGAAGGCACTGTTTTTTTTCAAATATCAGCTCTGAAAAACGCGTTCAGGTTTTAGACCATTCGCATTGAACAAAGGTTTTATCTTGTGTTTATTTTTCTTAATTGGAACGAAGTTCCTTATGGCGCGTTGCGAAAGGGGGCTAGACGGATTAAGTTGTAACGACAATTTTCGTTGTAATGACACTTTTCGTTGTAATGACACTTTTCGATGTAACGACACTTTTCGTTGTAACGACACTTTTCGTTGTTACGACACTTTTAACATTGACTTGACGTCGATAGCTTCTTATCTACGATTTTATTTGTAAAATATTTGTAAACACGTAAACGATCGTCGTTGTAACCGGATTGGTAAACCTATTGGGATGATAATATTTGGTAATCAGGTTCTAGTAGCAGGGAAAAGTTACATGGGTACGATTTTGGAGGGGGTCATGTCCCCTGTGACCCCTGTGTCCCTGGAACCGCGCCTGGTCATAATAAAAGAATGTCCTTTCATATAAGCTCATTCTAAAACATAGCACAGAAGAGTTAACCAGGAAAATTCTTACAAACACACTGGTTGATTCTGAAGTATCATGCAAGGCCATTGCCATAGATGCTTGGCAGATAGCTTGTCCCAGTACTGCATTACCTGTTAATCCATTTTCTCAGCGACAATGGGACTCACCGTTATATATTTTAAAGCAAAAGATACTTTTAGATACATCAACTAGTCTTGCTGAGCGAGCTCGTTTGTTAGCTGTGGGAGAGTGGGAATCAGGTTTATGGATTCAGGCACTTCCATCACCCAACATAGGTACCTTGTTGGACAATACTACTTTTCGCTTTGCCACTTGCCTTCGTTTAGGAGCGCCTTGTATTTCTCCGCATTTTTGTCACTGTGGAGAAGCTGTTGACAGTTTCGGACATCACGGCCTTGTAGCAGAAGCGCTGGCCGAATATCTCGGCATGCCAATATTAACGACATTATCCGTCGTGCTCTTGTTACCGCCGGCGTTCCAGTTGTACGCGAACCAAATGGTCTGGTACGGAACGATGGCAAGAGACCAGATGGTATGTCGTTACTGCCATGGAAGATGGGTAAGCCTTTGGTGTGGGACGCAACTTGCGTTGACACCCTCGCGCCATCTCATCTTCCAAGTACAGCTGGTTATGCCGGCGCTGCTGCTGCTTCTGCGGAAAGCCTCAAACGGCGTAAGTACCAAAATATAATAGGTAATTACATTTTTGAACCGTTTCGGAGGTCATCGTGATTCGGAGGTCACGTTAAGCAGTCGGTCCCGGTTGTTATCGTAGGATAACAGCCGTGAAGCTTAGTTGGCGGTCTTTGGGCAGCTTAAAAACATCCAACGGCAAGATTACGTAGCCACAACGTTGTCTTGCCAGTCCTCAACCCGCACTTGGCTTGACCAACGTGGGGACGTATGGCCTTAACCCTCTCCTGAGAGGAAGGGGAGACCCAAGCCCAGCAGTAGGACGCTATGGGTTGTTGATGATGATGAAATTTATTATTACATGTACTTTTTTTTAGGATATTTAATTTATAAAACATGAGTAGGTTCCTACCATTCTTATCCAAATATAAACCGAAGAATTATTTCTGAGATGTTGTTCGAGGCACATAAAATATGATCTCAAATATTATCTCTTATGTTTTTTCAAAGGAGAATCCCTGGGTTGTACCATGATCTGTAACCTAATTAATTGGTGTGCTAATTTAGAGAGAGGAAAGTCCGCAAGTGAATGAGATTAATGGTGACCTTGATTGGTTCAATAATTTTTATCCAACTGCGAAAGAAGAAGTTATGTTTTTCGACTGTATGTAATTATCTATACTTATATACTTACTAATATTATAAACGCGAAAGTTTGTAAGTATGGATAGATGGATGGATGGATGGATGTTTGTTACTCTTTCACGCAAAAACTACTGTACGGATTTGTATGAAACTTTACAGTAATATAGCTTATAAGGGAGCCGCGGGTAACTACTAGTGTATGTAAACAGCTTGTCGTATTTTTATGTGATCGATATGGTGTCGATAGATTCGTCTGAGTCGTGAGAGTGACACTAGGTATATCAAAATAAATAAACACTCAATTAAGGATTTTTGGCGCCAAAAAGTAGCGTGGTAACAAAAAAAAAAATACGATTATTACGGATATATATATAACTTACTGGTGGTTGCCCGCGGCTCCGCCAGCGTATATGTCGGTTATCGGGGTAAATAACATCCATGTGAGTTTCTGATGTATAAGCTTTATTACTGTAAAGTTTCATCCAAATCCGTTCAGTAGTTTTTGCGTGAAAGAGTAACAAACATCCATCCATCTATCCATACATCCATACTTACAAACTTTCGCGTTTATAATATAAGTATAGATGCTGCCAAAGTGACTCCACTGTGCTTGATGGAAAACATAAGCAGAATCCAAGAGTGGTGGTCACCATACTCATTGCAAATGCAGACAATGCAACGATGCAGCATGGTGACTTATACTTTGGTGTTCAGTTGAAATGCTTCTGCTGCTTCACGACTACACGACATGCAGTAACCACAAAAAAATGCTGTAATTTTTTAAAAGTTCCATTGTATGTCTCTAAAAAAACCAACTTCAAAAATTGAAAAGTATAAAATAACTTAATTTGTATGTGCTACCTATTCATAGGTTTGAATTCGGCGCCAAGCCAAATGAAATAGTAGGTAGCACATACAAATTAAGTTATTTTATACTTTCAGTTTTTGAAGTCGGTTTTTTTAAACGAAGTTTTTTTTTATTTTTCACTTTTTAGTCTTTCTCAAGTCTCTCACCATCATTTCACCTAAATAACTTGAAAGAATACGACTAAAGGTAACATACAACATACTGTATAGAATAATAAATAATAATTAATAAATATTTCGGACATAATGTCTACAGAATATGAAGACATGCAGACAATTGCCTAAACTTTATTGCAGGCGCTCACGTAAATTTGAGGGTTTCCTTCGATTTCCTTGGGATCCCATCATCAGATCCTGATATGGTGGCCATGGGACCACATGGGGAGCATACCCTTTTGAATACAAAAATAATTTTCAAAATCGGTCCACAACTGACGGAGTAATCAATGTACATACATAAAAAAAAATAAAAAAAAATACCGATGAAATTGAGAACCTCCTCCTTTTGGAAGTCGGTTAAAAAACTTCATTAGAACATCATCAAAATAGAATAAAATTGTACCGCCTCAAAATACTATGATGTCTACTAAAAGTATATAACAGGACACGGCTTAAATTAACGAATTTGCAGAGGAATCTTATCTAAGTGTAAATATTGACTAGATTTAGTTTTGGAGAAGAAGCGACATACAATAGACCACTGAGATTAGGTGTTATGAATGCAATGAAACGGAACACAACTTTAAAAAAAAGTAATATGTCATTCGAGTTTCGCAGTCCGCCTTTTTCCCTTCTCGCTAATGGATGTTTATTTCTAAGTTTTAATAAATAGTTAATTACAGTAGTTTTTGACAATATTATTCCAATATTCCCTTCCTGGAAACCCTCAAACTCTTGGTGGATGATAGTATCTAACTCTTTTAGGAAAGTCATGTCATAATCAGTAATATTAGGCAATTCCTAAGTTGAAATATATATAAAAAAAAACTTAATATTTTTAGTCCGAGATTCAGCACGGTTTCATTTATGCTGCTATTAATTAATTTACATTCGCTATCTTTTCAATTAATGATTTCACGTCTGCGATAAAATAGCAAACGCAGTATATAAACCAAGTAATGTGCAGTGTCCACCTCATTCGGTAACAGTAGGAAGTCAAAATGATTCTCGTTACTATTTTTGCACTCTTAGTCAAGATGGCGGCATCCATGAATATGGAAGTTCAAGAGAAGTACTTGACCATGGATTCCAAGGAGTTTATAGAATACTTCAATAGTCAGAATTTCTCATGGAAAATCACTGATTATAATCAAACATTTTACGTCGGCAGCCTTGAAAGTCCCATCAATGACGAAGAAATACTCGACGAATATAATGTTAGCTTACATTACTTGCCGATGAATTTTGACGCTAGAGAAAAATGGCCCCAATGTGAAACTATTAAAGAAATCAATAATCAAGGAAGTTGTGGATCTTGTTGGGCTTTTGGATCAGTTAATACAGCATCGGATAGAACTTGTATACATAAAAACATACACGTACACTTAGCTGAACAAGACTTAGAATGTCTTAAAAGAGATGTTTGTAGTGGAGGGTTTCCTATAAATGCTTTTTCTTTCTGGCGCACAAATGGTTTGGTGTCTAATAAATGCAAACCATATGACATAAACCAATTAAAGACGAACACATGTACGCAAAGATGTGTTGATTGGAAAATGTCTTACATACAAGATAAGCATTATGCTAGCATGGTTTACAGAATTCATAATAATGTACATTATATAAAATCTGAATTAGTTCAAAATGGCCCCATAGAAGCCAAATTTATAGTATACAAAGATTTCTTTAAATATAGTGGTGGTGTTTATGAACATACATTTGGAGAGCAAGCAGGTATTCACAGTGTTCGCGTCATAGGGTATGGAGTAGAATATGGCAAGCATTACTGGCTTGTTGCTAATTCTTGGGGTGAAGTATTTGGTGAAAAAGGATTTTTTAAAATTAGAATGAATCAGGCTGGATTAGGATTTGAAAATAGTATGTTGACAGGATTACCATATAATTAATTGCGGCATGCCATGCTTTCTTAATTACCCTGTATTTGTATATCAGTTTTATTTTTTTTATTTCTTTTGGTAAATTAGATTGCCAGGAAACTTCCGTTTTAGTTCGATATTGTTTTATGCACCTAGTGTTATGCTTTGTTAAACACCACTATTCACTGTTTTGGATTATCTAACTATGTACTTTTCTGATATTTTTGTATGATTAAAGGATAATTTGCTTACGGTTTAAGTAATTTTTCAATGTAATATACATATATTTCTATACAATCATAACCTATTCCCCGTCTGAAAACATTTATATTTCCAAGTGTTAGCGTAAGGTGGTAACCGGTGGTAAAAGAACTGAGTAAAACATTTTATTTAAATTTACATTGCGCCGACCCTATAATTTATTATTAGCGTGTGCGACTGGTGATCATGAGGTCTCGGGTTCGATTCCCGGGTCGGACCAAATGTTTGTATGATCTACAAATATTTGTTTCGGAGTTTGGGTGTTTTCTATGTATAATAAGTAGGTATGTATTTACAAAAATGAAAGTATATATGTATTTGTATCAGTTGTTTAGTACACATAACACAAGCTCTGCTTAGCTTGGGACTAGACGGCGTTGTGTGTTATATGTCCGAAAATATTTATTTATTTTCCTAGCCTTTACTATGCCCAATATTGTTTGGGGTCGGCTCCTAGTTCAAACGGTGTTCCCTGAATAGGTATATTTTTATCCACGGAGTGACCACTGAGCGTGAACTGAATTCAAAGGTGGAATTAATTGTCAGCATATTTGCGGGTACTGACTTTGCTATAGATGTATATGACAACCGACGACTTAACGTGCACTCCTACTTTGTCAAGTGTTGTGGGTTCAAATCCCACATGGAACAACACTTTGTGTGATTTACAAACTGTTGTTCTGAGTCTGGGTATTCGTTGTGCCGGCTTCTTAAATGTTTTTAAAGTCCCCCGCGACACAGGAGACATACTTAGTGCGGGAGTTTTCTTATATTACAAAATAATACGGGAAATTGGAGAGGCCTATGTCCACCAGTGGACTGCGATAGGCTGATAATGACATGATGATGACAAAATAATACAAAATTTTAACAAAAAAAAAACGACTTTAAGAACTGGACCTCTTTGAAATGGGGCCACACGGGAAGCACCAGCTTTCATATAAAAAAGAATCGTGAAAATCGAATCAGCCAGTTGATAGTTATGAGGTAACAAACATAGTAAAAAATACAGTCGAATTGATAACCTCCTCCTTTTTTTGAAGTCGGTTAAAATAAATAATTACTGTTTATTTAAGTTGTTGATCTTATGTGTTGACCTCGTTATTAAAGAACCGCACTGAAATTGCTGGTTTCTCTGTTGAACGGACAATAGAAATAGCATGTGTGGAGTTTGGATAAACTTGTTTTATACAAACCTAATAATCATATATTAATTTTGAAAAAATACTGAATGAAGTCTTGCAAAAAGTATGTAAAACCAGTAAAAATTTAATTATGTGTGGTGACTTTAATGTGAATATATCAGAAGATACATCTTTGGGTTTAAGATTTAAGAATCTATTTGGATCATTCAATCTTGATATCATCTGTTTGGAGCGTACTACCATCACTGCCACCACTGCCAGGTGTCTGGATAATATATTCACCGACATAGTGCCACACAAAAAGAAATCTATACATATAAAAGCGAAATACCACTCACTTATTAATCACGAAATCTCAGAAACTATAACACCTACAAACATGAAATTTGGCAGGTAGATTCCTTATAGCGTGTAGACATCAGCTACGAACGAATTTTACTAAACTCCACTCCTAATGGGGTAAATCAGGGGATGAAAGTCTGCACGAGGGAGGCTTGCAAAAGCTAGTAATAAATAAATTACATTCTGATCACTGTGGACAGATGTGTGCTTTTACTATGAAAAACAAAACGGTGGTAACACGAGATATCACTGTAGTGTGCAAAACTGTGACGCGTATGGAATAATTTAAAAAAAACTTCTCTATAAACTACCCCACTTAGATAAATACCGATTATAGTGACGATCCTAATCACTTTTAATACCTAATACTTTTTTAACGTGTTTTGCTCACAATTTCAATCAAGTTTTACTCCTAAACAGTTCTCAGTTAAGAGTGCTACAACCTTCAGTGAATGTATGTAATATAAAAACTTTTTATAAAAAAAAACCGACTTCCAAAAACCATCCAACGAAAACTCCCTGCCAAAAACACTAAAAAGCGTCCAATAAACTGGCTCTTCATAAATTGCTATGTGCCAATTCTTGTCTATACCTAATTCTTTATTCATTTAAATAGTAGTATTATTATATGTACTAGGTACCTAAAATCTGTTTGAAGTCGGCGCCAAGCCAAATGTAATAGTAGTTACCACACTCGCTATATTTCGAGACGACTATCAACGACGTCGCGTCAGCCCGCGCGTGTCTGCCCGCTTGGGTTGTTTTCTGCTACACGAGAAGCAGCCATCCAGCAGCGGCGAGTGCGGTACCTCCTATTACATTTTGGCTTGGCGCCGACTTCAAACAGATTTTAGGTACCTAGTACATATAATAATACTACTATTTAAATGAATAAACAATTAGGTATAGACAAGAATTGGCACATAGCAATTTATGATGAGCCAGTTTATTTTACGCTTTTTAGTGTTTTTGGCAGGGAGTTTTCGTTGAATGGTTTTTGGAAGTCGGTTTTTTTTTATAAAAAGTTTTTATTTTCCCATTTTTAGTGCAAACAATCGCAGGTTGTCAGTAAGTTGAACTATTTCATATAATTTCTGCTGATGCGAATAACTTTAGTGGTTTGAACACGTATTAAAACTGAGTATGCTCAAATTATGTTGAGATGCAAGATTTCTGTTACCGAGAACGTGGTCTACGGGGCAACAGGAATCGTGTTCAAGCTTATATGTCGTGATGAAATAGAAGCGGACAAGTTACTTAAAGCAAAATACATTTAGGGGTTAGTCATCATAGCGCCTGTGACATCAGCTCACCTAAATATCTTAAAAGTATACAACTAAAGGTCTATAGATACGTATGAAATTGAAAGAATTATCCTCCAACTCCTAACCGTTGAGGAGTCGTACCTTCCATCATCAGCTCACCTAAATAACTTGAAAGAATACGACTAAAGGTAACATACATACATATGACATTTAAAGATTTATCCTCCAACTCCTAACCGTTAAGGAGTTGTACCCTTCATCATCAGCTCATCATCATTAAATGATGACTAGCAGACGCAAATACTGGAGTAGCTTCAGAAAATATACGAAAAACATAGTACCTGCCTGAAAAAAATGAGGGTTCCCCTCGATTTCTCTAGGATGCCGTCATCAGATCCTAGTTTCCTTGTCATGGTACCACCGTCGGGACATCTACTTTCCATCAAAAAAAGAATCATCAAAACGGTTCATAAACGACGAAGTTATCCGCGAACACACATAAAAAAATATATATATACGGTCGAATTGAGAAACCTCCTCCTTTTTTTGAAGTCGGTTAAAAAGTAGACCCAGGCTTCACGAGCTTTATGAAGAAATAAATTAGAACACTAGTGTGGAATTTCGAGAATACGTTATTATACGGTATTAGGTATTATTTATTTATTGTTCGACGGCCTCTTTGGTCTCGCGGTTGGCGTGTGCGACTGCTGATCATGAGGTCTCAAGTTCGATTCCCGGGTCGGACCAAATGTTTGTATGATTTACAAATATTTGTTTCAGAGTTTGGGTGTTTTCTATGTATAATACGTATGTATTTACAAAAAAAAAGGTATATATGTATTTGTATCAGTTGTCTAGTACCCATAACACAAGCTCTGCTTAGCTTGGGACTAGACGGCGTTGTGTGTTAATAAATGTGGAAATATTTATTTTTATTATTATTCTCTTTATTACATTTATATATACATATTATTTACATTTTTAAATATACATATAAAAACAAATACATTTAAAAATATAAAAAATAGTAGACCACCGACTTCGGGTACAGGGACCAAGAAACCGGTGGTTAGGGCTCCAGAGACAGGAACCTCCTCACAATACGAGCCGTGTCAAGAAGGACTGCCTTCTGCATCAGACCCTTGATCCAGCCCTCCAACGTGAGCCTCTTAAGATGTTGGTCAAGGCTCTTGGCTATCAATCCGTGAGCAGATACGACTATCGGAACAATGATCACCGAATCCACATTCCACATATCGACAATCTCGTGAGATAAATCCAAATATTTTATTTGTTTTTCTTTTTCAACTTTCACGAGATTCTCGTCATGAGGAACGGCGATATCGACAATCATTGCGCGGCGTTCTAATCGATCTATCACCACAATATCAGGCTTATTGGCAACAATAGTCCTGTCCGTGATAATAGATCGATCCCAATATAACGTAGCACGACCATTCTCGAGAACTGGGTCGGGCACATACCTGTAATATGGCACCTCTGAACTCACAAGTTTGTATTTCAGGGCAAGTTGTTGATGTACGATCCTGGCAACTTGGTTGTGCCTATGCAAATACTCGCCGTTAGCAAGACGAGAACAACCAGAAATAATATGCCTGATAGATTCTCCAGGACGGTGACATGCCCGACAGATGTCGACCGTACCATCCTTCAGGATATACCTCCGATAGTTATTCGTCATGATAACTTCATCCATAATCGCACAGACAAAACCTTCGGTTTCTCCGAACAGATCACCATACTGTAGCCAGGACGTAGATGCTTTAAAATCTATATCAGGCCCATTTAAGGCCCGATAAAATCGACCATGAAGTTCTTTGCCCTTCCATACCTCCCTGCGATCATCAGTACCAAGTACTACAGGTTTGCGCCAATTCTCTTTAGCCAAAGCGAGCGGAGTGAGTCCGGTATCCACTGCAACTACACTGCGATGCATTCCCACATCAGTATGAAGAAAATATTCTCTAAGATTGTATACCTCGCGATTGTGTAGGGTCTTGATATTTAATAGACCACGACCCCCGTACTTTCGCGGGATATACAACCTCATAACCGATGAACGTGGGTGATGCATTCGGAATGCAGTCAGCAATGTACGGACTCTCCTGTCTAGGGCATCTAATTCGGTCTGAGTCCATCTAAGTATACCAAAGGAATACATCAGAACCGGCATGACCCAACCATTGCAGGTTCGCACCTTGTTACCGCCTGATAAAAGACTTTTAAGTACTTTTTTCAGGCGGCCAAAGAAGCGTTCCCGCAACGACTGTTTCATGTCAGATTCTGGTATTCCTAAGCACTGTGAAAAACCTAGATACTTGTAGGTTTCGGCTGCAGACAGAGATCTGAGTCTTGTGGAATCTGAAAGCTCTATACCTTCAGATTCCGCAATCACACCTTTCTTTACATACATGACTGCACACTTATCCACACCAAACTCCATTTTGATAGAATTACTGAAGTTTTCCGTAACCCTTAGTAACGCTGTCAATTGTAATTTAGTGGGGGCAAATAGTTTCAAATCATCCATATAAAAAAGGTGAGATATAACTCGATCATCTTTCTGCAACCTATAGCCTAACCCTGAACCCTCCAATAGAGTACTTAGAGGATTCAAAGCCAGGCAAAACCACAAGGGACTCAGACTGTCACCTTGAAAGATGCCCCGCTCAATATTTATAAGTACGTCGTTTACCGCAGTCTGCCGACATCCAGGATAGCGAAGTACTGTTCTCCACTGCCCCATACACGACTTTAAGAAAGTGCACAGAGTTGTATCAATTTTATACAACTCCAGCACCTTCAAAAGCCATGTATGTGGAACCGAGTCATAGGCCTTCTTGTAATCTATCCAACATGTCGCCAGACTCTTACGATTACGACGTACTTGTTGGCTAATGGTCATGTCTATGATAAGGAGCTCTTTAGTGCCACGGGATCCACTTCTACATCCATTCTGAGAAACGGAAATTATCAAATTATTATTAATATGTGTAGAAATTTTTACTCTCAGAATAGATGTCAGAAGTTTATACATGGTTGGTAAACATGTAATGGGTCTAAAATTTTTGGGATCCATGGCACTACCAGATTTATAGAGTAAGTGGGTTATACCAGTGGTTAAAAATTGTGGTAATGACCCCGAGTCCAATGCTGCCTGGAATTGAGATGCCAGACACGCATGCGAGCTTCGGAACCATTTAAGCCAAAAGTTGTGCAGACCGTCTGGACCAGGTGATTTCCAATTCGGCAATGAACGGACTGCACAACTTACATCATCTTCATCAATGACAACTGGTTCCATAGATGTTATAGACTCACATGAGCGTCTGACATCCCGCATCCAATCACCATCTGTGTGAGTGACAGGCACCGACCAAATGTTACGCCAAAATGTATTTGTGGCATTTTTATCTGGCAAGTGCCCATCACGCTCACATGGACTCGGTGCCTCCCATTTTCGATACACCCACTTCTCATTTCTTTGGAAAATACGATTCTGATTGAAACGGTCTCCTCGTTTTTTGTACCGTCTTATCCTATTTGCCCATGCATAAACTTTCTGCTTCAAGAAGTCAATGCGCTCCGTGACACTCGACATGTACTGTTGAGGACTGATGGTAGTCCCCAAGAATGCCTGTTTCACAAAGCGCATTACTCTTGGCCGCGTATTACCTAATTTAAATGCAATTAATTTACCGATGAGTGTCCTGGTCTCAGCAATACGACGTTCTATTCTGTACTGCCAAGCTGGCACAGCATTTTTGGGTCGAGTAGTGCTTTGTTCAACAAATTTAACACCAGCTACTCGACAAACTGCCATAGCCGCACAGTACAAAATAGAATGTGTATCACTAAGATCCTCGCTATTACCAAAATAATCCGGTAATAACGAATTCAGGGCACCCACCAATGCTAAATTGCGTCTATGTATGGGCAAACGGGGCAACCGGGGTCTGTTATTAAAGTTAACATACCGGTACTCCTGAATCGCATCCTCCAAAGCACTCCTTATCCTATCATTACATTGGGTACTTACGGATATAAATTCACTCTCCACTTGTTCATCAACATCTTCATTGTATGGTAATTGTTGCGTATTAGCTACCACATGTACAGCATGTGACGAAGAAGGGACAGTCAAAGTATTCCGTACGTCCGAGCGTATCCTCTCAAGTACGGCATCATCCAGCAGGTGACAGCGCTGTATAGCTCGTACTTGATCCGACAATCGTTGTGCGGATACGTTAACGGCTGGCTCAAGCTCCTGAAACAGAGAGACTAGTCGATTATTATTATTATTATTATTATTATTATTGGTATTCTTGGACATTTTAATGTTAAATCTTGTCTACTCGTGCATTGAAGCACATTATCTTATAAATTGGTAAATACAAGATATTTGGAGATTTATTAATTTAAAAAAAAAAACCGACTTCCCCCTCGAACTCCCTGCCAAAAAACACTAAAAAGCGTAAAATAAACTGGCTCTTCATAAATTGCTATTTGCCAATTCTTGTCTATACCTAATTCTTTATTCATTTAAATAGTAGTATTATTGTGTATGCTATGCTAGGTCCCTAAAATCTGTTTGAAGTCGGCGCCAAGCCAAATGTAATAGTAGTTACCACACTGACGTATCGCCTGATGGTAAGCGATTACCGCCGCCCATGGACACCTGCAGCACCAGAGGCGTCACTAGTGCGTTGCCGACCTTTAGGGTGGGAGGATTTCAATACCATCAGGCGATACGTCTGCTGGTATGCCCGCCTATTCCATAAAAAAAAATTGTCAACAATTATTTAGATTGTCTCTATTTCAATTACAAATATTAATTATCAATTTCTAGAAATAGCTTTTTACTTTGACCCTTACGGACTTCTGTTATAAAGTTTTCAAACTAGATTACGGTTTTTTTACCTGGTCAATTGAACCATCTTTACGAGCGCGTAAGTATTCGCAAAGTCAAGGATTTCGGTGACTTAGACTATGCTAAGCATTTGCTCAGCTTGAGCTAAGCATAATGACTATAAATTTAGACGAGAATTTACAGTTAACTCGTGAGGTAAGTCTAAGCAAAGCCTAAGCACGCTTTATAAATTTCAGCCTTAGACATGTTTCATAAAAATCGGTGGAGTCGTTTAAAAGTTATGGGGGTGAAAGTGGGGAAGAATAACCGAAAGTCTGCAAAAATATCACTGGCGTATGATTACTCGATTAAGTGCTTGAGTAGGGGGTTTTTTAAATTTCGATTTTATAGTTATTCAATTAATTGCTAAGATACTAAAAACACTAACAACACCTTGAAATCTGCTTGTATTTATATTAGGATCTACTATACATTAAAAACAACATCGAAAACGTACACAAAGTACCTACTTGAGTGTAAATAATAATACTTTAAGTTCCTTGTTTCAGTCGTTTAGTTGAGTTATACTTAGCTAGAAGAAAAGTGTGTTACTGTGATATTTTTAACCGATTTCAAAAAAAGGAGGAGGTTTCTCAATTCGACCGTATATATATTTTTTTTATGTGTGTTCGGGGATAACTTCGTCGTTTATGAACCGATTTTGATGATTCTTTTTTTAATGGAAAGTAGATGTCCCGACGGTGGTACCATGATAAGGAAACTAGGATCTGATGATGGCATCAGGCGATACGTCTGCTGGTATGCCCGCCTATTCCATAAAAAAAAATTGTCAACAATTATTTAGATTGTCTCTATTTCAATTACAAATATTAATTATCAATTTCTAGAAATAGCTTTTTACTTTGACCCTTACGGACTTCTGTTATAAAGTTTTCAAACTAGATTACGGTTTTTTTACCTGGTCAATTGAACCATCTTTACGAGCGCGTAAGTATTCGCTAAGTCAAGGATTTCGGTGACTTAGACTATGCTAAGCATTTTCTCAGCTTGAGCTAAGCATAATGACTATAAATTTCAATGCACACTTAACTCGTGAGGTAAGTCTAAGCAAAGCCTAAGCACGCTTTATGAATTTCAGCCTTAGTATCTTTCTGGTGGTTTTGAGTGTTGTCCCGGCGGCCCGTCCTACCCAAATGTACTGCTGGCGGTAGTGTTGCGCTTCGGGTCGTTAATCTTGACTTAAACCGGTTATGTTACACGCTGGCTGGGTCTCATCTGCCGTTTGTATGGACAGGCCGACTCAATACTTTGGTCCTTTCTTCAAAAGACCAACCCAAATCCTATACTGTACTCGCATAGATTATTATTTAATCAATGTCAATAAAAAGACACATTTGTGGTTTGTTTCGGCATTTCTTCCCAGAGTGAACCTTAGGAAATGCCGGCCTCCTCTAGCTGTAAATACCGACGTGTAAAAATATCTGAAAAGATTTACTTACATAAATTTAAAATTGAAAAAACCCTATGCAGCATCAGGTCGAAGTTATCAATTACATGATTGTCAATTAACGCTTATACTGGCACGTTTTGCAGACATTCGGTTATTCTTCCCCATTTTCACCCCCATAACTTTTAAACGACTCAACCGATTTTTAACCGACTTCCAAAAAGGAGGAGGTTTTATGTTCCACTGTATGTCTTTTTTTTTAATATATGTTCACCGATTCCTCCGTCAATTGTGGACCGATTTTGATATTTTTTTTGTATTCGAAAGGGTATGCTCCCGAGGTGATCCCATTGCCACTATATCAGGATCTGATGATGGGATCCCAGGGAAACCGAGAGAAACCCTCATTTTTTATAGGCACATACTATGCTTTTCGTATATTTTCTGAAGTTACACCGGTATTTGCGTCTGGTAGTCATCATTTTATGATGATGAGCTGATGATGTAAGATACAACTCCTTAACGGTTAGGGGTTGGAGGATAAATCTTTAAATATCATATGTATAAATGTTACCTTTGGTCGTATTCTTTCAATTTATTTAGGCAAACTGATGATGGAAGGTACAACTCCTCAACGGTTAGGAGTTGGAGGATAATTCTTTCAATTTCATATGTATCTAAAGACCTTCAGTCGTATACTTTCAAGTTATTTAGGTGAGCTGATGATAGACGGTTATACTCTTCAACAGTTAGGGATTATAGAGATTTTAATATTACACGTACGTATAGACCTTAATTTGTATTCCTGATGATGAAATAGTTCAACTTACTACTTACCTACGATTGTTTGCACTAAAATCTAAAAAATAAAAACTTTTTATAAAAAAAAACCGACTTCCAAGTATAGGTACCTAGAATCTGTTTGAAGTCGGTGCCCAGTGACTATCGCTTAGACTTTTGTAATTGTTCGTTTGTTTTCTTTTTGGCTTAGCACCGACTTCAAACAGATTCTAGGTACCTAGCACACATTATAATACTACTATTTAAATGAATAAAGAATTAGGTATGGGCAATTTATGAAGAACCAGTTTATTTTACGCTTTTAAGTGTTTTTTTTGCAGAGAGTTTTCGTTGGATGTTTTTTGGAAGTCGGTTTTTTTTCTTTTAAGGTTTCATGAAACATGTCTAAGAACATTCGCACGTAACTCACCTTTCATACAAAATAAAACTAAATTGAAATCGCTTCATCTGTTCGCGAGCTACGGTGCCACAGACAGACAGACAGACAAACAGACTGACCGACAGACAGACACGTCAAACTTATAACACCCCTCTTTTTGCGTCGGGGGTTAAAAATAAATATTACGGACATCTGACACAACGCCATCTAGCTTCAAAGCTAGATTGACTGACAAAATACTTATTTATTACTCTTTTTATAAATACATACATGTTACATAGAAGTTCTGCAAAATGTTTGGCTTAGAGTTTAGGTGTTCTATGATAGAACACCTAAACTCTAAGCCCAACATTTTGCAGATCATACACATCTTTGGCGCAACTTGAGAAACGCTCGCTACCACTGTACAGGCAAAAAGTAAATCAATGCGATGGTACTCCACGAATACCTATCACATGTTTGACCAGTAGCAACAACTCGTGTAAGAAAATAAAGCTACTGTTTTTTTAAATAATGGTTTCTTACCGTTTACACTGTCATTGGCTTTTTGCGCTTACTGTTACGCTTTCAGAGCTAACTGCATCGATTTCAATGAAGTTTTATATGTAGATCAAAGTATATCCTTCTCTACCTGAGAAAGGACATAGGCTTACTGTGAGAACCAACAAACACGCGGGGAAGCCGCGACAAAAAGGATTTTTTTTTTGTGGAACCAATAAATTTACTAAAAACCAGTTCAAACGCACAGTATTATAAAATTCCAATAAAAAGTATTAGTAAAATGCCAATAAATAAAACAAAAAGTAAGTATGGTGAGTGAGGATACCGGAGGCCCATACCCCTTCCCCACATCACTCTCCCCATCCCCCTCCCCATCCCCCAAAGGCCGGCAATGCGCTTGTGACACCTCTGATGTTGCGGGTGTCCTTGGGCGGCGGTAAGTGCCTACCATCAGGTGATACGTATGCTCGTTTGGCCCCTTTTCCATAAAAAAGAAACAAGGACACCATTAATCTCAGTGATTGGTGGACTTTCCTATCTCTAAATTAGCACACCAATTAATTACGTTTCAGATCGTGGTATAACCCAGGGTTTTCCATTTGAGATAACGTATCAACTCATTTCATTTTCCTTTAATATATTTCGCCTGGCACGGGAATAAACGAAAATATGAACCACAAATATAGTTAATTTTGATTAAAGCTAATCATTAATTACTGTAAATGAAAACTAAACGGATCTGAATTCATTTAAACACAAATTGATTTAATAATAATTGGTTACACAAAAATCGATATAGGCACATGAAATAAATATAAACACATAAATACAATAAATCATATACTAAATAATAGAAAACTGTGTGACTCAGGAGTGACCCATGTCACAATTAAGACCTGTAAAGGTAGTAAGGCCACGCTGATTTCAGCACGAACAGGCCGGTTCGACCGGGACGGTACTACCCTTTTTTTTTTTTTTTCCTCCGTGCGGAATTCCCCTCGGATACCACCTCCTGGTGGTATGTCGGACTCGAACCGACTAAAACCGCACGCCGTCTCGGGTACTAGATGCTGGGGAACCAGGTGCGCCCTAGAAAGGAATCCTAAGGCTCCTGTGTGGGAATCCCAATGTTCCCGTTACTGTCCCCCAGGGCGCGCACGCTCCGCAGCGCCAGCGCCGCCACCCGAGCCTGCTTCTGCTAGGGTGACAGATGGCCTCATCTGTAACCCTCAAGCTTGCGCTTATGGAGGACGGAGATCGTTCTCTGATCTCCGGCGCCTGAGTCGCCTGCGGTACCTGGCCCGTTCCCGGGCCTGGCGGGCCGGGAGAGTTCTAAACCTCTCCCGGTCCCGTTCCGCCCTCTCTTTGGCAAGCATTACTTGCTCGCAGAAAGAGACGGCGGAGTTCCCCGCGCTCTGGTACATGCTGCATTGTCTGCATTTGCAATCGTGACCACCACTCTTGGATTCTGCTTTTGTTTTACATCAGGCAGAGTAGAGTCATTTTGGCAGGCCCATACATAAAAAAAATAAGAGATGTGGACGTCTGTTGACGATGTTTCCAATCGCGCCGCTTTATATAGGTACCATCCCCACCTCGCCTGACTCATGGAACATTTGCAATGTCTCTTTTGAAGGACCTGGAGGCAAAGTTGTACTCCTTCTATAGAGCACTGGTGTTTTTATCCCGTACCGCCACTGCATCAGCCCAGGCTTGGTAAGTTTCCTGCTTCCCGCGAGAAGCTTTTTTGGAAGATGACCCAAGCCAGGGCCGACACTTGCCACCAATGGGGACCATAGAGGATGGACTAAAAAGCTCCATATCCTGTAGCACAACATCAGCAACAGAATCAGCAGCAGTGTTGGGATTATCCGGCTAGAAGAACAACCGTCTCCAAGGGTAGGACGCAAAGAATGACCGCATCCCATCCCAATCTGCTGACTTTTAGCGCCACACACGACGGCTGCGTGCATCTTGCGATCGCGGCAAGCATGTGAGAGGCACTGTACTCCGGACAAGGCAATGGTCTGAGGAGCCAAGTGGGGCGGAAGGGATCTGCTGCTGCACGAGGTCTGTAGCCATCTGGATGTGCTCCATGAGTAGGTCAGTTTCTGTAGCATCGCTTTGGGACCTGTAGAGGCACGCATAGATGGTCGTCTCTTTCTGCACGGAGCCATAAGATGGAGAGGTCCCTATCTTCAAGGTTGCTGAGGCGACGAGAGCTGATATCGTCTCTGACGTACACGCACACTCCGGCTTTAGACATAAAGGAATGTTCTAGTCCTTACTTAGGCTAGCTGAGGTAGGATGTGTCCGCTGGAGACGATATCTGCGTCTCGGTCAAAAAGAGCAATGCTGGCTTTGCTATCTCGAGATAGTAATGGCCAGCATTAAGATTACTATGTAATCCCCTGACGTTGCAGAAGTCCACGACCAGCATCGTAGGCGGTGCCGTGACGTTACTGCTCTTATCCCGAGCTTGATTGAGCACAATTTTGCCCTCCTCAGAATACGAGAGGCAGCCTGGGCATCCACGTTCATGCACGATGTGTACTGAGCGCGGACGCCCAGAGAGAGATTCTCCAACGCTAGCGCAATTGGTACCATCTGGGATAACAATCTGTCTTTCAACTGCACCATCTTAGGGGGGGATGGGGTTGGGGGAACACAGCGAAAGCGCTTTTTCACACCGGTTTTCTGTGAGGCCGTGGTATTACTCCAGTCGAGCAAGCCAATTCATGCCGAAGCGTGGTTCTCGGTCGGAAAATATAAGAAAGAATTTTGCATCAATGTGTTAAGCCACATAACACCTTAATGCTAAATGTAATAAACCCTTCAGCAATTTAAGCATTAACCATTTTTATGCTCTTTCTATTTAATAATGAATTTATTATAAAATATGCACTAATTTAATTATTCTATGCATTTCAACAAAAAAAATGATACCGCATAACAATATGTTTCTGCTTAACTTAAGCGGAAAAAGAAGATTGTTCTCAAAAAAACTTTAAAGGCTGATTACTCAAAACTAGCTCGGTGTGGGTTAACACACGAATGCTTAACAGTGTCCAAATATGCATTAGTCCAAAATGGTCCCATAGAAACATCTTTTGTAGTGTTTGAAGATTTCCATCACTATAAGGGGGTATATATGAACATACATACGGGGGCCTTACTGGATGGCATAGCGTGAGAGTCATAGGGTACCTACGGTGTAGAAGGTGACAAGCAATATTGGCTTGTAGCTAATTCTTGGTCTGATACATGGGATGAAAATGGACATTTTAGAATCAAAATGAAGGAAGCTGAGATTTAATTACATATGAGAACTGGTATACCGATGAATTAGTTTTCACAGAACTACTACGACATGCAGACGCTGTTTATTTTTTCAGTCTCACACTTTTCAATCTTAAGTTGTATATTTTATGTTTAATATATGATATATAATCTATACCCTTCCTCGATAAATGGGCTATCTAACACTGAAAGAATTTTTCAAATTGGACAAGTAGTTCCTGAGATTAGCGCGTTCAAACAAACTCTACAACTTTATATATTAGTATAGTATAGTAGTATTTATTATACTCTTCTAAGATCTAATACTCTTAATCAACAACACATTTATTTGGATAAAGATTAGTATTATGTTGATAAAAACCCTTTGGCAAATAACTCATTATTAGGTACCAACTCTTAGCGTCTTATACTCGTGATAACTTCTATTTAAACGAAATGTCCGAATGGGATGAAACAAAAAGTATTTTACTTCTACGTAAATACCCTTGATAACATAATGCTTAATTTGGATAAGAATTAATATTACGATACAAATTTAACGTAATTTCTTTCTTCAGACGATTTAATATTTTTTTTGAACACAAAAGCGGTTATTGTGACTAAACCATGATAGTTAGATATATGCTCTCGCGGACTTTTTTGTAGATCTTAATGGGACCTATAAACCCGGAATACATTATTATATGCGTTACCTATATGTGTGTATTGTATTTGTTCTATTGTCAATAGTTTTTGCAGCGCACGCAAAAATAGGTTTTCGATTTCACAACTTGGGTTACAAAATAGCAATTTTCTTACGGATCCCAATTTTTTTTGAAAATAAAATATAGCCTATAGCCTTCCTCGATAAATGGACTATCCAACACTGAAAGAATTTTTCAAATCGAACCAAGTTTCAAGTAGTTCCTGAGATTAGCGCGTTCAAACAAACAATCAAACTCTGCAGCTTAATAATATTAGTATAGATTGGATTTTTTAATTTTTTATTTATAATTAGCTGCCAAAATGACTCTGCCCTGCCTGATGGTAAGCATGAACAGAATCCAGGAGTGGCGGTCACCATTCTCATTGCGAATAAGGACAATGCAGCATGGTGACCGACACTATGGCGGCCTGGTGAGATGCTTGAACTTGAACTTGCTTAAAAGACCCGGGATCATAGTAGGAAGGAAACGCGTATGCTGGTAGTGAGTTATAGGGTTTCACCGCTCGGCACAGGAAGGAAGAACCGAAGCGATGAGTACGAGAACTACTACTCTGAAGCGGTGACTTCCAAGGCCGGCACGTGTTGTCCTGTAGAGGAAGGGAGAGAGAGAGATCAGTTGGAAGAGCTCTTCAGAACACTCTCCATGATAAAAGCGATAGAGGACTGCCATGGAGGCGATATCTCTACGCAACTGCAGAGGCTCAAGGGACTCGGTGGCTTCGGGACTGTTGACAATGCGGATTGCTCGCCGCTGCAACCAGTCGAGATCGTCAAACAGGTACTGTGCGGCACCATCGTAAAAATGAGAACAGTACTCCACGCACGAGCGAACCTGGGTCTTGTAAAGAAGACACAGATGCCCGGGCGAGAAGAACCTTCTCACCTTGTTTAAAACACCTAGCTTACGCGAGGCCGCTTTTGTGACACTCTCAACGTATTCACGTGGGTTGAGATCTCGGCAGATATCCATGCCCAGGATATCGAGCCTACCTTGTAATGCAATTTGAGTGTTCTGAAAAGTGGGAAGGGGAAGGAATGGAGACTTTTTGGCAGAGAACGCGCACACCTGTGTTTTTTTTGGCGTTGAACTCGACCAGATTCTCACAGCCCCATTGAGAAATGCGGCCCACAACATGGTCGAGTTGAACGACAAGCTCGTGTTGTTTTTCCTCAATATCTGCTAGCTTGGCTGTAGGGTGTCCAAAATATCGCCCATGAACTGTGCTATCGTCTGCATAGCAATGAATGTTGCCAAGGGCTAACATGTCATTGATATGCAGAAGAAACAGTTTGGGCGACAGGACGGAGCCCTGCGGTACTCCGGCGTTAATCGATTGAAAATCGGAGGCCGCACCGTCGCTAAGGACTCTGATGCGGCGCTGGTGCAGGAATGCGGCAGCCCAGTTGCAGAGTTTGGGGGGCAAGCCGAAAGACGGTAGCTTGGAGAGAAGCGAGCGGTGCCAAACCCTATCGAAGGCCTTGGACATGTCAAGGCTGATAGCCAAGGATAGATTCGGCTCATAGAGCCAATATCCACGTGTAGCCAAACAGTGGAGAAGGTTGGGTCCTCAAGGCAGCGTAATCGGTGACAACAAACATCCGCCCTGACAAAAAGACATACCCCAGCCTTCGCGAGGAAGCACTCCTCAAGCACGTAGCCGGGGTAGTGAAGATATGTCGTGTCGGCAGGGTGGCGTATTTGTGTCTCCGTTAGGAAAAGCATGGCCGGCCGAGCCGTATCAAGATGCTGGTGGACGGCGTTGAGGTTTGCATGGAGTCCACGGATGTTAGTGAACTCCACCTCAAAAAGCGGGTTGGTGGGAGGATGGCGTGCCGCTGTTGAACGCTTATACCTTTTTTTTACTGCCATGATTTAAAAGAGAGGGCGGGAAGTGGGGGCGTAATAGGCGTGACAGTCATCGTGGCAGTGTAATACTGGGGCTCGGAATACTGTGTCGCCACACAATAGTGAGGCATGACGGTGACCGAACCACCGGACGGAAGGGCTCCCATACCCTCCTGGAAGTGGTCGCCTGGTCCCACCGTCCGGTCACCGGCACGACGAGCCACTCCGTGGATTATGCGCAACCTGACGGGGCAGCCTCCCAGGGTGGTTAGCCGTGGTTGGGCCCCTCTCTATGCCGCGGGCGGCATGAGGCACCACTGTTTCTACGGGTCTCCCTGGCCGACGGTTCGATCCACGTCATCCTCAACATGACTCTACGAGCATTCCACTGATCACACACTTACCACGATAACTGTCACCCCTGCATCATTGGGCCTCCGGTCTCGCACTCACCAACGAAATACGACAGCACCAAAACTGTCATTTTAGGTTGGTCTTCTGTGCGAGGGAAGTACCGCCCCGGTCGAGCCGGCCCAGTTGTGCTGAAATCAGCGTGGCTCTACTACCTGTAAAATATAATATAGATATTTCGAAATTGTATTAATATTGTTCATTATTTTGTTGGTTTCAATTTTATTTTAAAAATAATAGTAGGTTACATCTTATAACATCAACTTAAGCCACGCTTATGCATGGGCCGGCTTGACCGGAGTGATACCACGGCCTCACAGAAAACCGGTGTGAAACAGCGCTTGCGCTGTGATTTACCGAGTGAGTGAGAATACCGGATGCCCTTATCCCAACCCCTCCCCCCATTCCCCAAAGGCCGGTAACGTACTTGTGACGCGTCTAGTGTTGCGGGTGTCCATGGGCGGCGGTAATCGCTTATCATCAGGCGTTACGTCTGCTCGTTTGCCCCCTATTCTATAAAAATAATATAAGTTCAGTTAAAATATTTCCAGTCATTTCGAGGATTAGCCGGAACAAACGGAAAGACAGAATTAATTTTTGATGCAAGTAAATTCTGTCATATGCATTAAATGAAAATTTGTTGATTTGAAATTACAAAGACAGATTCCACGAATTTATTCTTTTTGTCCACTTTTTGCATTTGTGATAAGCTGTTAATTCTGAAATTACAGATACTTCAATTTTATTTATTTGTACAGATTCTTGCGTAGTTGCTATTCATTACTGACTATTCATTGTCGGTTATTCGCAGTGGTGGATTTACCACTAGGCTGAGTAGGCTGGAGCCTAGGGCGGCGAATTTTAGGGGGCGGCAAATTTAGACGATTTTTATTATAATTAAAAAAATGAAAAAACTATTTTAAAGAGAGAGAAAAGAAGTCTTGACAATTTAACAAAAAGAAACAACAATGTAATATGCAGTGTAACAAATACTCTCAACTTTAATATTATTTAAAAAAGTACTAAACGATTGGTAAAATATATCTTTGTGAATATTGGTTTTTAAAACATCTCATTAACAGTTTAATATTACAATCCAAAATAGTAATATTTATAATTAACATCTTTCTTAGTCACCACTGAGGGCGGCATGATGTTCTAGAATACGCCGAGCCGCCCGTTACACCGGACGGTGGCGAATCAATTTTGAGTAGAAATTTTCAACCCTTGGTCCTTTCCGCTGCCTCTTTCTGCTCAATGTCATCTTCGCAGAAGGAGGTAAAACATCTGCCGCTACCAACCAAATCGACGCAGTTGGCAGCGAAAGATGCTCTCCGATAACTGCAAGAGTATCCAACGCTGCCATGCCAAAGCACTGGCACAGCGAATCAGCTCAGTAAACCGTATAGGCGGGATTCAACTGACTGCTAGTAACCTCGTGCAGATAATTCCCAAAGCTTCCGTGCCCGGATATAACCTGCGGTACCCGGAACAAATCCCACATGAATATTCCGGCTGACGCGGACGCCGCATCCGTAGACAGGATGTGAAACCAACAATGCTCTCTAAGGGTGCCAGAGGTGCACCCTACTCTGATCGGTTAGAGCTACCGTACTCACCGGGGGCGGGGTACCGTGTAGTGTAATGGACCGGAGAATTCCACGCACAGCCTTGTCGCGACAAGTCAGTTCACGCAAATTGGGCAAAAGTCGCCGAAGAGCAGACCAGCCACTAGCTTTTGTGCAAGATGTCGAAAGAGTCCGTGAAAAAGCTACCTACCGTTAGGGAACAGGTCTAGATACATTGTTTGGGATTGATTCGGTACGAGAACCGAATAGAACACGATTGAGGCATCATAAGGTGGATCACGACCGGACTCATGAAATGAAGAGACTGAGGGCGTGTTTATATGACATGGAAATATTTCACGCCCACACAACATAACCGCAGCGTGCTTGCACGATCCACCAGGACTGCGGACATCTTACTGGACAGCGTAGGCGTGCAGCGGATCAGTTGCTTGTGTTCTTTCAAAACAAAAAAAAACTCAAGCAAGATTGACGTGTCAACGGCGGTTTACTGTAAGCGGTTTAGCGGTCACTGCTAAGAATTTGTATGTTGAGGACTAGTCAATAAAGTTAAAATTGGAATAAAATGAAACAAGTACGTGGCCAATACACGGCTATCGCGCGGCGGTCGCAGGAAAATTATCGCGTCGTGTAACTGGGCCCTTACGTTTTTGTTCAGGACCACCATTAAATCCACCGCCCGATCACTAGAGAAACATCGCTGGTGACCACCTCTTTAAAGGTTGCCCCTCGGGGTGAAACCAAACTTTCAATGGCATAACAGATTACGCCCAGGCCTGGTGGCAATTCTCCTGTGAGGCACTAGTACCCTATGTTCTACAGGAGGATGCCGAAAATATCCCCCTGTGGAACACTGCACGACATAGGTCGACTCTTCAGATATTCATCTTGAACCTCGTACGTGACGGTTCGTTACTCTAAATAGTCTGCCACTAGTCGCGTCGCGTCGTTAGTAGAGGCTAATAAATGCGTTGGCGGTGTTAAACAACAATGGCAAGCACGGGTGGGCGGAGCGTACAATGCACACGATCGGAGCTTTCCGAGGGCCATCCGTAAACCGTAGATGGCTCGAGATCTGTCAGGGTACCAGAAGCTTTTTTTCTAGGCTTCTTCCTCGGCTACAAGTACCCAAACCAGAGTGTGATATAACTACATCACGTTCATCCGGTAGGAGATATCTGAATTCATTCCGTGTTGAATGGAAATGTATTTCAACTTTGTTGACATTGCACGTGGGTGCTCAAACTAACACACGGGCCGTTTAGTATGGGGGCAGTGGTCTTGCAACGGATCAGTATTACAGCTGCACCTACCGCCGTATCCGTGACGGGTGGAACATTATCCACGTTCTTCTCATCGATTCCGACCAAGGAGGCCATAAACGGGGACGCGTGTGCCACCTGTGTAGTACTGAAACGCCTTCAACAACTTTCTGCCTCTACGAAGCGGGTCGAAGGCGAACTCGCAAGTAGAGTTCGTAAATAAGGGCCTGATGGCGCGCATGACGATTATTGTAAATTCGTGCAATTAAGGCGATAACGGAGACTGAGCCACAGTTAAGACACAATACTCCCCCCCTGCCTCCCTAAACACCGTATAGCCTTACTCGGTTCGATTTCAACACACTACACGCAAACCCCTGCAGAATGTAAAAGAAGGGTATTGAATTGCAGGGGTTAGAAGGGGCCGCAAAAATTAAAAAGCCTACTGGCGGCAAATGTGTAAATCCGCCACTGGTTATTCGGTACAGTAAAAAGTAGCCTATGCCCTTTCTCAGGAATCAAAGTATCTCCATGACAAATTTCATTGAAATCAGTTCAGCGGTTTGGTCGTGAAAGCGTGACAGACAGACAGAGTTACTTTCGCATCTATACTAAATCTATACCTATATTATAAAGCTGAAGAGTTTGTTTGTTTCTTTGTTTGAACGCGCTAATCTCAGAAACCGCTGGTCCGATTTGAAAAATTATTTCAGTGTTGGATAGTACATTTATCGAGGCAGGCTATATATGATTACGCTAAGACCAATAGGAGCGGCGCATCAATGAAGAATGTTACAAAAACGGGGAAATTTTTGACTCTACGGGCAATAGGAGACGCAAACGACGTTGCGTGGGTCAGCTAGTTTAAACGAGTAATATGTGTATGGAAGAAACAATGAAACAAAAGAAATATTTCCGTTACAATCACCTGTGTTAACCAAATTCGTTCAAAGTTTAAACAGTTGTTTTGGAGTTTGAGTAATATCGTATTTAATGTGATTGAGCTTTAATTAGGAAAATAATTTAGTTTGTGGCTAGATTTTAAACTCAAAACATGAGGAAATTATTAGTTTTATTTGCTTTGGTAAGTTTTTAAAAACTTAAAAAATTAATACCGACTTCAATAGTAGGTACCGACCACCAAAGTGTATACGAGTATTAATAATTCAAAAAAAAATACATCGCGTTGGGGGACCAACATCGCGTTATTTTATACTTATATACTTTAATATTTGTAATTAAATTGTTAGGTTTGGAGCGGTCCCCCAACGCGATGTATTTTTTTTTTAATTATTAATACTCGTACATACTTAGGTACTTTAGATTGAGTTTCTTTCATTATTTTTTACTTTTTAAAGGGAACTCAGGATATTGCGTCCGGGTGTTTATTTTTAATTTTTAATTTAGTTTTTATTTTATACTTTTTATATGTAGGTACACACCGAAGCTAAAAACACTCTTGATTAAGTCATTAATATTCTCTTTCAGTGCTCTTTCATTTGAGACAACATTAGGATAAATTCACATGCATTCTGTTTGCCATCCCCACTTTTAGCCCAATTAACTTCAAACGGCTCAACCGATTTTTTAAATACTTTTCATTTATTTTTATTATTAATTTTGTAAAGTTCTTGTAATGCTATTTCATTTGCGACCCTACTTGGGTAAATTTGCTGACATTCGGATTTTCATCTTCATTTTCTCCCCACCACATATATTTGCAGATATTGGGTATTTTCCCCACTTTTACCCCCAGAGTTTTTTCAGGGCTCAACAGATTTTTATTGAACATATTATTTTGTAATGTGCACGTGATGCACTTTCATTTGAGACCCCACTCGATTATATTTGCAGATATTCGGTTATTCTTCCCCACTTTCACCCTCCACAACTTTTAAACGACTAAACCGATTTTCATCAAACATGTCTAAAAACACTCGTCCGTAACTCACCTTTCATAGAAAAAAAATTAAATTGAAATCGCTTCATCCATTCGCGAGCTACGGAGCCACAGACAGACCTACCCAGATACCTGCTAGCTGTAAAATGGCCCTGCCTTCAGCTTAGCGAGTATCCATTCCTTTCTGAGTAAGTATATTATGTTGGACTACCGATCCAACATTTTTTATCTTGCCTTAAAATGACGTAAGTCTGGGCTGACCGGGATCTCAGTCTATAAGTATAAACTACTATAAAGTGCCTAAAATTTTAAAGGTATACTATTTTAAAGAATCAATTAGGTATAATGTACGTTGATTTAAGTTGATATATTTGATATTTATGTGACGTAAACAATATGACCAAATTTTTTGTTTAAACAGCCGCAATTCAAAAAAGACTAGGTAACTTTATTGTTTAAAATTTATAAACCATATGCGTAATTAACCAAATAAACCATATTTATAAGCCATTTTGGTAATAAATAACAAATTCCACAGCTAAATAAATATGGCTGGCTGGCGTGGTATACTTGACCAAAATTCCTTTCTAAGAAGTGAAGATAGGATCCAATAGTTGCCTATTAGATGATGAAATGATGAACCACATTCCGAATCGTATTGTGACATGAAAGTTATCGGAGTCGCAAAGTCCAATTATTCTATTTTTCTCATTTTATTTATTTACTAATATTCTCAGACAGCACTAACAGTGTGCATATAGCCTATCCACGAAAATCTCCAAGGGTTTATCTAGATATTGCAAAACCATTAATCTACCTCATGTGTAAAATACTTTTTAAATTTATCCTTGCAACTTTTCGAAATTGCTTAGTATATAACATTTGCATATTTTCAGATAGTTTGTTTAAGCAGTACGGGATCAAATAATCTGCAACTCTTGTTCCGTATAGGTTGTAGGTTTTGGGCAGTACAAATTTATTTTTAACAGAGACAAGTCTCTGGTTAGGGTTCCGTGCTAAAGGCAAAAAACGAAACCCTTATTAGATTCGTCATGTCTGTCTGTCTGTCCGTCCGTATGTCACAGCCACTTTTTTCCGAAACTATAAGAACTACAATGTTAAAACTTAGTAAGTAGATGTATTTTGTGAACCGCATTAAGATTTTCACACAAAAATAGAAAAAAAACAATAAATTTTGTGGGTCCCCATATACTAGTACTGAAACTTAAAAAAATTTTTTCATCAAAACCATACGTGTGGATATCTATGGATGGGCATCAAAAATGATATTGAGGTTTTTAATATTTTTTTTTTTTTCCTAAACTGAATATTTTGCGCGAGAGACACTTCCAAAGTGGTAAAATGTGTCGCCCCCTCCACTGTAACTTCTAAAATAAGAGAATGATAAAACTAAAAAAAAACTATGATGTACATTACCATGCAAACTTCCACCGATAGCTGGTTTGAACGAAATTTAGTAAGTAGTTTTTTTTTAATACGTCATAAATCGTAAACTGCAATTTACCTTTTATTCAATCAACACAAATATAAAAATAAAATAAAAGTTATATTATGTTACTTGCTGCTGCGGAACCCTTCATGGGCGAAGCCGACTCGCACTTGGCCCCTTTTTAGGGTTCCGTGCCAAAGGCAAAAAACGGAACCCTTATAGATTCGTCATGTCTATGAGGTTTCTAATATCATTTTTTTCTAAACTGAATAGTTTGCGCGAGAGACACCTCCAAAGTGATAAAATGTATGTCCCCCCCCCCCCACCCCGTAACTTCTAAAATAAGAGCATGATAAATCTAAAAAAATATGTTGTACAATACCATGCAATCTTCCACCGAAAATTGGTTAGAACGAAATCTAGTAAGTAGTCTTTTTTTAATACGTTATAAATCGTAAACTGCAATTTACCTTTCATTCAATCAATACAAATATAAAAAAAAAATGTTACTTGCTGCTGTGGAACCCTTCATGGGCGAGTCCGACTCGCACTTGGCCGCTTTTTTTTGTTTAGTTTTTTAGTTATCGCCTCAGGCCTATTAATTTCTGTTGAAGTTAGATATTCTGCTTTATTGTACACTTCCATAACACTAATGCATGTGCATTTATTATTTCTTTCAGTTGGCTGTTGGGGACGCCAAATTCGGCAGCGTTGGTAAGTTTAAAAATGTCTATGTTTTTATAAAGAAAGAAGAACTATATTTTGTCTTTGGAATTCAGACAGCACTTGCTTGTGATTGTGTCTATTATACATTTGTATCTCAAGAGGAGATTACGTTCCTTTGGGACCTAGGGATTCCCTTTTTAAGTTTCATCAGCACCTTTTAATTTATGAATGGCATAAGGAATAAGCAGAGTCCAAGAGTGGTGGTCACCATACTCATTGCAAATGCAGACAATACAACAATGCAACATGGCCCACACCATGGCGGCCTAGTGATGCTTCTGCATCATTGGGCCTCTGGTCTCGCACTCACCAACGAAACACGACAATACTGTCATTTAACGTTGATTTTCTGTGCGAGGGTAGTACCACCTTGTCAAGCCGGCCCGTTCATGCTGAAATCAGCGTGGCTCTACTACCTTGAAAAGATGCAACTGTTTCGCGTTGAATCTCTTTCTAGGATCCTCTTTTCTCTTATTTAATTGGCTAATTAGCGACGTCATTTCCATACATTGTTGGTTTTCTATTATCGTTTGCGTAAGTAGAATGTCAACTTGACTAGGCGAGCTGCTTTCGCGCTGCGGTTTTTGGTCGGTTCAAGTCCGACAAAACCACCGCACATGTTAACCGGTGGGTGGTATCTGAGGGGAATTCAGCTGAGAAAAAGACGGATATTATGTTTCATTCTAGTTCTCCATAGTGTGTGTGTATGAGTGTGGGAAATCCATGCTTTGCACATTTGGACCCTCTTGACCAGAACGTCACAGCCTAACAGGAAATCGGGCATTATTATTTTTATTCTCTCCTCCCCTAGGTAAGTTAGGGGAGATGAGACGCTTGCAAAAGGTGGCATTGCACCAACGATTTAAGTTATAAGTGGCCATAGGTGGCGGTAATCGCTAACCATCAAATAAAAAATGAACAGTAAAATTCATTTTTTTTTTACAGTTTTTGACATTTTCGGTAACATCTATAAAGTGACATTACCACAGCCAGGCTCTACTCCGGTCACCCTACCAGCATCAGCTGGACCAAAAGCAACTCAAGCTGCATTTAAACCATTAGATTTTCTGAATGTCTTGAATCCTACTGCTTCAAAAACTACTCCAACACCGATAATACCAAATCCTTTAAGTTTCCTGGATATTTTCAAGCATGAAGTACCAACACCTGGAGTTTCTTCTACACCTGGTGCAATTCTAACTATATCTGCTTATACAACAGCAAATTTACCTGGTGCTTTATCTATATCAACGAAATCTTCTGATTTACCTTCAGTCGCACCTACTGCTTCTTCAACTGCGCCAACGGCGCCCGTTGAGCGGACTACTATTTCTGCAGGTAAATTCGAGAAACGTGTTAATAAACACAATGAACAATTTACTGTATGTATTTTTTTTTCTACTTCTAGTTACTATTCTCGCCAAAGGCCTTTCCCATTGCACGCTAATATGTTCGATTTTGGGCTTCCTGCAACCAGCTACTGCCAGCACAAATCGTCACACACCTCACTTGTCACATCCTATACAACGATAGCCACGACGCGGTTTCCACTTTAAAAATCGCTTACCCTAACGGTTACTAGTTTTGCAGCAAATATGGCCAGCATGCGGGAGAGGGCTTTGTGCATTAATGGACTGCAGTAGGCTAATGATGATATTCTTATTCTGATCAGAAAACTCGACGTTAATTAAAAATTTAGCTTTTGTAGAAAATTTATGAGTGACAGTGGTCACTTTTTATCAGGTAACTGAGCTTGTATACCCTACAACATAAATAAAACTATATCAATAGTGTCAAAACTTCCAGGTTTGGTTCCAACCACTTACAGTGAAAGTACTACGCCAAAAGTACCAGACACATCAACTCCATCATGCAATACTTCTGATGTACCATCCGTATCACCTCCTGCGAGTCCAGGCCTTCCAACTATACTACCTGAATTAGGTGATCGCACCACGAACTTGCCAGGTAGTATGCTTAGTAATATAAATTATATAACGATAAAATCAGGTCACTTAAATATATCTGTAAGTATTGTGAGGTGAAAATTCTACCATAATTAATTGAATATTTAATTATTTAATCAAATGTTTTTAGTTTATGTTAACTTTGCGACTAAACAATAGCCCTAATGAAAATAAGTCCAAATATTCCTATTGTTTTAGCTACAGCTTCAACTACTTTACCCAGTACACCAGATATACCTGGGACAATAACTTCATCAATTGGTTCATCTGATGTACCTTCTGTTTCATCTACTGTGAGTCCAGGCATCACTGAAGTTGGCGATCAGAGCACAAAGTTGCCAGGTAAATTGTTGTAACGTATTTTGTAGTTCAACCATCGATCAAAATCAATAAATTTCTTAATTCACATAAAATGAAATGAAATCATTTATTCTGCAATTAGGTCACATGAACACTTATCATCGTCTCTTTTAAAGTCCAGACAATATTCTCAAATGCAAAAGACATTATTTCAATAAAAAAAGCGATAATTACAATTTTAGTCACAATTACAATAATCAATAAAGATAATAATTTAAAAAATAAAAAAAATAAACATCAATAATTTAAGATGAGTTTGTTTCAAACTACAAGTTATCGTCACATCAAAATAAATTTAAACATTCAAAATAAACAGCATGTTGCAGAATGGGCAGCTCAATCCCAGGCGGTTTTATCATCAAGATATTCTGCTATGGTATAATACCCCTTTGCGGATAACTTAGATTTAATGATATTCTTAAATTTCCTTAATGGCAAATTCCTAATATCAATAGGGAGTTTATTTTAAAACGTATACATTGTCCGTAAACGAGTTGCTTACTCTGTGGAGACGAGTGACGTGAACACTAAGATTATGTTTGTTTCTAGTATTAACCGAATGAACATCACAAATTTTAGGAAACTTTGATATATTTCTTTGAACATAGATTAAATTTTCGTATATATATTGAGAAGATACAGTCAGAATATTTATCTCTTTAAATTTGGAACGGAGAGAAACTAGAGGGCCTAATTTATAAATGGCTCGCACGGCGCGTTTTTGTAAAACAAATATGGCATTAATATCTGCACAGTTACCCCAGAGTAGGATACCGTAACTCATTATGCTATGAAAGTAACTGAAGTAAACTATTCTAGCTGTATCAACATCAGTTAAATGTCGAATCTTTTTTACAGCAAAAGCCGCTGAGCTTAGCCTACCGGATAGTTTTTCTATTTGGGGACCCCATTGTAACTTAACGTCAATAGTAATACCTAAAAATACAGTAGATTCCACAGGATCCAACTCCAGTCCATTCAATCGAACATTGGTTGTAGCATGCCTAACGTTTGGTGTAGAGAATTTAATGAATTTAGTTTTCTTCTCATTAAGGAGAAGGTTATTTGTACTAAATCAGTGTACCACTTTCGAGAGTGCACTGTTGATGTCATTAAAATTGTCAAGTTGGCGCCGAACTTTAAAAATTAAGGATGTGTCATCCGCGAACAATAATATCTCATGATTGTCACTTACATAATAAGCTAGATCATTTATATATATGAGAAACAGAAATGGACCTAGAATAGAACCCTGTGGGACGCCCATTGTTACCGGGGATCCCGAAAATGTTTTGCCATTAATATCTACTTTTTGAACTCTTTTATTTAAATACGACTTTAGGATATTCAGAGCATTATTCCTTATTCCGTAGTGTTGTAATTTCCTGATGAGAGTAGGATGATGGACACAATCGAATGCCTTAGACAAGTCACAGAAAGTACCAAACGCATCCTGTGAATTCTCCCAGGCGCCATATATGTGTTTAAGCAATTCCACGGCTGCGTACGTAGTTGAACGACCTTTAGTAAAACCAAATTGCTTTTGATGAAGCAAGTTGTGCTTAATCAAATGTTGTAACATTTGGTCTAAAAGTAATTTTTCAAAAATTTTACTCAATGTTGGAAGTATTGGGATAGGTCGGAAATTAGAAGGATCTGAACTGCTACCCGATTTGAACAATGGAATCACTTTACTTTGTTTCATCAGATCAGGAAACACACCAGATGCGATACAAGAATTGAAAACAATTGCTAAATATGGGGATATCATATCAATTATTGCAGATATAGTATGTACTGAATGTCCCCATAAATCAGTTGTTTTCTTTACATTTATACTTTTAAAAGCATTGATAACATCATTTACACTAACAACTGAAAATTCAAAACCCCTATCACACCGGTTTACACTATTTTCTAATAAAAAACAAGCAGAGGCAGAGGATGACGAGAGAGTCTTGGTTGTTCGAATCGGACTGTTGGTAAAAAAATTTCAAACTGAATTGCAACCTCCACATCCGCTTTTATGTCTACATTATTAATTTTTTAATGGAAGTCACGATTTCGTACAATGGACCTTCCGGTTTCAGCGTTTATAATATCCCATGTGGTTTTTATTTTATTTCCTGATGATTTTAAATTATTTTTTAAATATAGAGATTTGGCAACATAACAGGCGCGTTTGAACGTCTTTGAATAATTTTTGACATATTCTATAAAATCTACGTTATGATTATAAGTTTTTTCATAATACAACTCATATAACCGTTGTCGACTTTTATAGATACCTACCGTGGCCCAGTCACTGAATACTACACGATCACTAATCGTTAGTGTTTTTGATGTAAAAATTAATTTTAATTCACTATTAAGCATATTAAATAACAACGCGAAAGCTTGATTAGGGTCACTATCATAAGGCAATCTTAACAACTTATCCGCCATATTATTCCTGAACAGGCTCATGCGGCTCTCCATAATCGGAACGTAACTAATAGGCTTCCGTTGAACCTCTGGTTTTGTTCGCGTAAAGGTAACGAACTGCCCGCAATGATCTGAATCTAGCTCACTTACAAGACATCTATTAATTGGTTTCACATTTGTAAAAATATTATCGATACAAGTGGCACTACTGGCTGTAATACGTGTGAGTTCAAAGAAAACGTTACATAGATTATATGACTTCAATAAAGTTAAAAACTTTACAGTTATATTCGACTTTTCGAGAATATTTATATTAAAGTCACCACAGACAACAACAGTCTTAATACACACAACAAAAGTGTCTAGGGATCAAGCATTTTTATGCGCATTTCTTGAGATTGAGATGTGACTCTGGCCCTGGCCTGCTCAGTCGCCAGACTTGAACCCGATTGAGCATGCATGGGATATGCTACAGAGAAGAGCTCTTCCGAATATGGAGGGTATCCAGTCGCAAGAAGACCTTTTTTTGTTGTTGCAACGAACATGGGCGGCCATTCCACAGCGTGATTTGGATGAACTCATTTTGAGTATGCCAAACCGATTCTTGTGTTGTTAGTGTTCGCGGTAGAAACACGGATTATTAATTGTTTAAGTTATCTAATAAAATTTTAAAGAAAACTGTTATTTCTGTCTTTTTTTCGAACTTTAATGTTAGTGGTTCAAATGTCAAAAATCCTTTTATTAGGAAAATGGCAAATTTCTTTATTAATGCAAAGGTGACTTGGTTTATCGTTACTGTGACAAACGAAAACACTTGAATGAATACTTGACAAATGAATCCTTAAAGAAAATTTTAATTAATATCAATCAGGAGAAAAGTTATTGCAAAAATATATGTTGATCCCTAGACACATATGTTGATCCCTAGACACTTTTGATGTGTGTACATTGTGTAGCCCTAAATAATGCATCTTCAAGGATTTTATCAAATATGTCATACAAACTACACGGGGGCCTGTATACACTCATTACAATGAACCGCTCAAATTCTACACAAGCTATTTCTATAGTTCGCTCAACAGACAGACTGACAATATCTGATCTTTCCTTTGCTTTAATACTCTTTTTTGTGATTATTAATGAGCCACCACGTATCATGTTAGTTCTGTTGTACGAACTTTAGTGACCTGGTGATTACTAAAATTAAACAAGAATTGATGACTACTAAGCCAATGTTATTATATTAACATAAAATATCAATATTATTACAGTTTAGATATAGCTCTAATTCTAATTCTTTACTCATCAATCCTTGTATGTTCTGATGTACCAGGTTCAAACAATTTTTTTTAGTGTTCATACAGTTATTATAAAAAGTTTTTGAGGATACAGTGTTGCTAGAGGTACACTCTATTTGTCATAATCTTTGGTTGAAATGACTAGAAATAGATTGAGGGTTATGTACACTATAACTACTATCTTTCTGCTCAATAGAAACAGATGTCGAAGTCAAGACTATATTACTACTACTACTAGTATTATTCTGCTCAATAGAAGCAGGTGTCAAAGGCAAAACTACAGTATTCTTACATTCTAAGGGGTGCTCTATAGGAGCGGTCAGGTTAGCCAAGTTCTTGGCTGTTATTTTAAAATAATATGATAGCGAACCAGCTATTTGTCTTTTATAATAATCTGACAGATAATAACTATCTGTTGTCGAAAAAACATTATCATAGACAATCCTATTGATGTCAATTAAATGGAATTTATCATATAAACTACCATTAATTTGGCTTGTCAAATTAAACATTGTCATGTTTAAACTATTCCTAATATTTATTTCATGTTTAGACAACCCTTTGCTAATTGGCAGTGTAAATAATACTATTTTATTAACATTGAGTTCCGATAATTGATCAAAGTATTTATACACTGTTTCACATTGTTACAGAATTTTTAAAAATACGAAATTTAAAGTCCTAGATCAGAATAAACCTAAACTTCCACTTTCATACCTTCTTCTTCTCAAATAGAAAGAAAAACGGACAGTTTCGAAAAGAAAGAGAAAAACGAAACGACCTCACATTACCTTACTTTTTTTTAAATCTAATTTTGTACCTATTTGATTTAAAGCATTTCAAAATTAATTAAATACAAAGTAACTTATCAAATTAATATAAAATATATGATGAAATACATAACTTATTCATTACAAGCATTTTATTAACTTGCAATGCATGTGTGGCGACTTCCACATACAGCGCAACAGTAATATACTACAGCGCCATCTACCGAAGTTACACTGAACTACGGAGTAACGAAGGCAACTAAGAAACTACCAATCCTGAATCGCGCAGTGAAAGTTCGCGCGCCAATTAAGATACATACAACATCCCAACATCAACCGTTGGGCAGTTGGCCCGCCAGGCATGATCAACTAGCCTGGTCGGAGGATCCTCCCTTTGTGTTGGAGGGACATAGAACCCGTCCCCTCCACAGTGGTGACCCCGACGTGATTGGAAGCAGCCTTCGAAGCAGCATCATCAGCACGCCACCATCATGTTCACTCATACAGCAAGTCTCACAGCCAGCCAGCAACCTCGGCCTCAACAGGGATATACCACACGCAGGAAGCGACTGCTCCAGCCTGGTTACCCCTACGGCCTCATCAGCGTCTAGGCACAGCACACTGCACCTACGGTTCATGTAAGCAGAGCATATCTCTCCCGTCTACGCAGCAGCCAGCCACTACGCAGCAACCGCCCCGACTCACTGGGGACCTCACCGCAGCACCGCGCACCGCACTCAATCCCGACTCACTGGGATCAGCGGACTTCAGCCCCGACTCACTGGGACTAGCGGCATTCAGTTCCGATTCACTGGAACTTGCGGCACTCAGTTCCGACTCACTGGAACTACTCCTCCTGGCACTGGCAAGCTCCACAACAGAGCACAGACAGCTGACTCAACATATATCAACCTCCGGTCTTGGAGGGGAGTGATATGGCGACTTCCACATACAGCGCAACAGTAATATACTACAGCGCCATCTACCGAAGTTACACTGAACTACGGAGTAACGAAGGCAACTAAGAAACTACCAATCCTGAATCGCGCAGTGAAAGTTCGCGCGCCAATTAAGATACATACAACATCCCAACATCAACCGTTGGGCAGTTGGCCCGCCAGGCATGATCACCTCGCCTGGTCGGAGGATCCTCCCTTTGTGTTGGACGGACATGATACACTTGTCCCCCACATATGTATGTATACTTGTATGTTCGGGTGGAATCTTGCAACTCAATTTTGAAGCAGATATCTTCCGCCGCCGATTTTGCTCAAATTTTGCAAGCATATGTATACAGCGTGACAATATAATATTTTAATGTCATGAAGTTGATCTGATGCTGGAGCTGGAGGGTGGCGATAGGAACTCTGTTAAGAAACGTCGCAACATCATCAAGTTTGGACTCGTTTGATTCGTCTCGATGCATTCCAGTAAAAGCTTGTTTTAAAAAGCTTTTTAATTTAATTTATTTGTTACTATAAATAAATTACACCCATATCACACAGATCACAGAAAACTGTTATGTAAAAGTGTAGCTTCTTTTCGACCCAATGTTTACTTTAATAAGTAAAATTGCAATAAATTATCGATCTTTCTATTTTTCAAACAAATTGTTTAACGTAAATTAACCAAGACATTGTTTTTTCAATTACAGCGCCAACTGCCTTACCTACAACACCAGGCTTAACTGGAACATCGACTCCATTGATCAGCCCATCTGATGTACCTTCTGTTTCATCTCCGGCATCCACGAGCACGCCAAAGGTCCCTGGTATTGCTGATCTTACCTCCAAGTCGCCAGGTTAGATGAAGTTTACAATAGTATGTAAATTTTCAAACTAACCTTATGTTAGTGACTTTATTGACAATCAAATTCTATTGCTTCAGTTTCAATCACAAATACCGAATCTACTAATCCACATTTATCTGGAACTTCAACTCCATCAATTGATTCATCTAATGTACCTTCCGTTTCCACATCTGAGTCTTCAGGCACTCCAAAGTCCCCTGGAATTAATGATCTGACCTCCAAGCCACCAGGTAATAATAATAATAAATCTTTTCATTGGATCCTTTGCATCCATTTTGTTAGATAACAGATTTCCGAGGTAGTAGAGCCACGATTCAGCACGAACGGACCGGCTTGACCGGGGCGGTACTACCCTCGCATAGAAGATCAACGTAAAATGACAGCGTTCGTGCTGTCGTGTTTTTTTTTATATAGAACTAGCGACCCGCCCCGGCTTTGCACGGGTGGATTTCAGATCACACGATTCGTGCATTTTAAATCTGTAATATCTTCGAATATATTCAGTTAAATTAGATACTGTAAAGGGCTATTTTGATCTATATTAAATGCACAAGGTATTCAATTTACTTAATTGTATAAGGATTCATTTTGTATTGCTTAAAATCACTTCGTAAATAAGCCATTATTTCTCGTAAAAAGAAAGGAATAAAAAATGGTTGTTGTGGGTTATCCCTAAGAGATAGACATATACCGTCGCGGACTTTTTTGTAGTACTTTTTAAGGTGTACAATACTGTAGTACATTATTTTGATCTATCTCGTAGGGTGCAACCAGCGTTTGCAATGTAAGCGCAAAAAATGTGTTTATTTGCTACATCACATTAGAAACCTCAAAAATTAACAGCGTATCCATACTATATTATGCATTTATTATACATAAAAACCTTCCTTTTGAATCACTCTATCTATTAAAGAAACCCGCATCAAAATCCGGTGTGTGGTTTTAAAGATTTAAGCACACAAAGGGACATAGGGACAGAAAAAGCGACTTTATTTTATACTATGTAGTGATAGGGTGCAAACAAGCAGACGTTTCGCCTGATGGTAATCGATTACCGCCGCCCATGGACACCCGCAACACCGAAGGCGTCACAAGTGCGTTGCCGGCCTTTGGGGGATGGGGAAGGGGATGGGGGGAGGGGTATGGGCCTCCGGTATCCTCACTCACTCGGTGAAACAGCGCAAGCGCTGTTTCTCACCGGTTTTCTGGGAGGCCGTGGTATCACTCCGGTCGTGCCGAATACTGTAATACGTGCCTATACATGCCGAAGCGTGTTTCGTTGGTGAGTGCGAAAGCGGAAGCCCAATGATGCAGAACCATCATTAGGCCGCCATGGTGTGGGTCACCATGCTGCATTGCTACATTTTCTACATTCGTAATGAGTATGGTGACCACCACTCTTGTATTCTGCTTATGCTTTTTATCAGGCAGAGTAGAGTCATTTTGGCAGGCTCATACAATATTTAAAAAAAAAACAATAAAACATAATCCATTGTTAGTAAAAATATATATAATATTTATAAATAGACCAAATTAACAAAATAATAGAAATGAAAAGAAACAATATACTGTACAATAATACTACCTCGTTGGTGCAGTGGTAGCGTATGCAACTGCTGTGCTTGAGGTCTCGGGTTCGATTCTCGGGTCGACACAAATTTTTGTATGATCTTGTTTCGGAGTTTGGGTGTTTTTTATGTATAATATGTATGTATTTACAAAAAAAAAGTATTTATGTATTTATATCAGTTGACCCATAACACAAGCTCTGCTTAGCTTGGGACTAGACGGCGTTGTGTGTTAGATGTCCGAAATATTTATTTATTTATTAATAAAACATTTAAATAGTAAAATCAAATAATAACAATTAAAACAATAACAAACTAAAATGATAAAATTCTTTAAAAAAAATAAAAAAACAGAGAATTAATCAAATTTGATCAATTACTGACACGCAATCCCAGTCCGCGGAGCAGTCATTGACATTTTAACAGTCCAATAATATGTTGTTTACAAAATAATATAAATTTTCAAACCAACCTCATATTAATGAATATGCTGTTCCAGGTTCAATACCAAATACTGAACCTACTACGCCAGACATACCTGGAACTTCAACTTCATCAATCGGTTCAGCTGATGTACCTTCTGTTTCAACACCAGCATCTCCAGACACCCCAAAGATCCCTGGAATTGGTGACCTGACTTCTAAGCCGCCAGGTAATGTGTAGTTTACAATATAATGCCCATTTTCTAACTAACCTTATGTTAATGACTTAAATTACAACCAAATTCTATCGCTCCAGGTTCAATCACAAATACTGAACCTACTACACCAGATTTATCTGGAACTTCAACTCCATCAATTGGTTCTTCTGATATACCTTCAGTTTCAACACCTGCATGTTCAGAGACCCCAAAGGTCTCTGGAATTAGTGATCTGACTTCCAAGCCGCCAGGTAATATGTGCACACATCAAAAGTGTCTAGGGATCAACATATGTGTCTAGGGATCAACATATATTTTTGCAATAACTTTTCTCCTGATTGATATTAATTAAAATTTTCTTTAAGGATTCATCAAATAAAGTGTTTTCGTTTGTCACAGTAACGATAAACCAAGTCACCTTTGCATTAATAAAGAAATTTCCCATTTTCCTAATAAAGGGATTTTTGACATTTGAACCACTAACATTAAAGTTCGAAAAAAAGACTGAAATAACAGTTTTCTTTAAAATTTTATTAGGTAACTTAAACAATTAATAATCCGTGTTTCTACCGCGAACACTAACAACACAAGAATCGGTTTGGCATACTCAAAATGAGTTCATCCAAATCACGCTGTGGAATGGCCGCCCATGTTCGTTGCAACAACAAAAAAAGGTCTTCTTGCGACTGGATACCCTCCATATTCGGCAGAGCTCTTCTCTGTAGCATATCCCATGCATGCTCAATCGGGTTCAAGTCTGGCGACTGAGCAGGCCAGGGCCAAAGCCACATCTCAATCTCAAGAAATCCGCATAAAAATGCTTGATCCCTAGACACTTTTGATGTGTGTAGTTTACAATATAATACAAATTTTCTAGCTAACCTTATGTTAATGACTTAATTGACAACCAAATTCTATCGCTGCAGGTTCAATCACAAATACTGAACCTACTACTCCAAATTTACCTGGAACATTAAATCAATCAATAGGTTCATCTGATGCAACGTCGTCTTCTCCAGGTGCTCCGAAAACCCCTGGATTAAGTGATCCGAGTTCGAAATTACCAGGTAATAAATATGTACTACATAGTATGTGTTTTTAGAAATCTAGATTATTGCAATTGTTACGAGGATAAAAATATCATAATTCCAAAAATAAGTCTTAAACAGACACAAACAACATGGACTTCTGGAGCCTAAAAACTTTATCTCTTTATACTATTAGTATAGAAAGAGAATCAACTGGCAAAATTTCAAGTTTGTTCCATCGGCTTAGGCTCTACGTTGGTCAATCAGTCAGTCAGGGCAAGAATAAATATTGTCTACATTTTATTAACAGATGCGGCAGCTTCTAAACCGACAAGCTTGGGTGGTTTACCAAACAGTGATTCACTGAATCCAGCAAAAGGTACGAATGTAACAATACTTTTAACATTCAAACTATGGAAAAAAATCAATTCGATTAGAGGACTCGGACTAAAAGTAGATGAACATTGAGGGGACGCGAAGATTACAGTCCAGCTAAGAATTATTTCTATTTGAAGATCTCTTTCTACAATTGCTAACACCTCCATTCTCCTGGCTAATATTTTATTTTGACCACGTGATGAGTAATTTCCATACTTTTGTTAGTTTTATACACGTCAACTTGGCTAGGGGGATGATTAGTCAGGAGGCGGGGCTTAATCAATGCATCACTATTTTTCTTAACGCGAATATACTATGGTAAGGGAGTAATGAGTATTATGACGAAGTATGGTATGTTGATCCCAAATAAATTCGGGCAAAGAGTACAAAGATGATGTTAACTGTAATTTTTTTTTTCTAGGTAATGGAGACCTGATAAGTGATGCTATTGATCTGTTCAGTAACGCAGCCAAGAATCCTTTTGGCCGAAAATAAATGTATTCAATCTACTATTAGCTTTATTTGTCTACCTATATCATTACGAGTATGGCACTGACATCACACTGTATCACATCTCACTCTCTCTTCGTAGAATTTCACCGAGTGAGGTTACCGACGTATTGCACCTGTAAGGCCACCACAGGTATAAAGGCCAAAGGTTACCCAACCTACCTCATGGTAGGTGATAAGTGATAACCGTCACCCACCTGTTACTGCATTCACAAGTCGGCAGTACATTACCGCCTTTTGTACTTCCTCCCCCCTTCACCCCTTGAATTGAATAGACTTCTATTATCTCTCTTTTGGATAGGCCTATGTCCTGCAGTGGGCTGTAGGCTGATGATAATGATTACCTCACTCACTCGATGAAAATATTCGTAATAATTGCTGAAGGGTTGTCTTTTGCTTACAATTTCTATCAGATAACTCGTCCGCATTACTTTCTATCCCAAAAAAAGTTGAAAGGATAATGATTGGAATTAAAGAGTCAGAGCCTGGAGGGGCAGCCGAACGGGCGGAAAGCGTGATCAGAGTAGAGAGAGAGAGACTGAGTTTGGGTAGTCTCTCTCTGTCACGCAAGCTTCTGATTGGTGGACGCACATACCAATTTGCATGACTGATTTAGCGAGAAATACACCAACCAATCAGAAGCCCACTCAGAAGCTTGCGTGAGAGACAGACACTACCCAAACTCAGTGTCTCTCTCTCTACTTCGATCACGCTTTCCGCCCGTTCGGCTGCCCCTTCAGGTATATATATGCTCTTAGCTTGTTAATGCAGTTGTTACAACTATAAGAGCAGATTTAAAATTCTTTTAGCACAGTTCTAGAAATATGATAAATACATGAATATTAATAGGTGATTTACATATCAAACGGTGTGAATCTCATAACCATTAACGAATAATAGTGATGAGATTCACCGATATACTTCTTTAAAAAAACAACGTAATTTTACAAGTTATATTTTATTTACATCTTATTTATAACAATTATGCCCATTATTACAATAAATGAACTATTATTGCTATATCTAGATACATAACTCATTAATAATAATTATTAATAGATAAACAATATAATAAACTTGTATCAAATTTTGTGACAGCACAGTGAATTAAGTGACACTGACAGCGAAATGTCAAATGTGTCAAAACTGTCAAATGAACATCCAAAAAAAACACTCCCCAATCTATTCCTCGTGATACCCCATTCGTACCATTGCTTACCCATCTTATCAACTATTCCTTTCATACTACTTCAGTCTAGTACCGTCTACTGTCGAACGTAGGCATTCAAAGAGCTCCAACCATCCCAGTCTTGTTCACTCGCATTCATCTGCTGCCAGCCATTTCCCTCAAGTCTCAGAACAAATAAAAAAGGTAGATAACGCACGGCTTTGTTCTTGTTGAAGCAAAAAAACTCAGCTACTTCCAAGTAAACACACGCGTTAACGCACACACATGAAAGAAGTACGAATGTAACTTGTACGATACTTTTCGTCAGTATCGTACAAGTTAAGATATAAGAGAATACTGACGAAAAGTAGCGTAGTTTCTTAGCATGGGTGTGCGTTAACGCGTGTGTTTACTTGGAAGTAGCTCAATTTTTTTTCTTCAACAAGAAAGAAGCCGTGCGTTATCTACCTTTTTTAACCGACTTCCAAAAAGGAGGAGGTTCTATGTTCCACTGTATGTATTTTTTTTTTATTTCATCTGAATCTCAAGTCGTATCTATCGTAGCCTACACGACGTTGACATAATCGTGGTCTCCACTCGTGGATCAGTCCACCTGGAAACATGAACCACTTCCACTTCAGCGTACTGATTCCTTAGATATTATAATCCCAATTTCCTCTTCTAAAAAAAAGTACCCAGTTGAAGACAATAGGATTGAAAGTACTTGGGTCAAAATGATGGTTGGAAAAATGTGGGTGTTTAAATACGTCTCTGTGTACCACTTTTTGGATGTAATAATAACCTATAACCTCACATATCACACACAGGGAAGTCTGATCTCAAACACAGCCCGTACTATGGTAACTAGACTGCTGATATACATACTTATATTACTAAGTACATACGTATTATAGATAAATTAATCTAGGATTAATGTATTATATATGTACAGTACAAATAAATGTCAAAACTCTTACAAAAATTGTCCATAACTAAGTACAAATTATTACATTTATCAATCAATTAATAATTTATCATAATCAATGTCAAATACGCATTCATGTAAAAATGATACTATTCGCAATGCAAAACCGTGAATAGTATAAAGGTCAAACTTAAGATTAAGTTTAATCATATCAATTTGGATATATTCAGCTTCTATTGCACGCCACTTCGATCGATTTTCGTCTATTCACATCCAGTTCTTTAACGATCTGTGCAAGACCTGTATGCGGGTAGACGAAAAAAATAATTTACTCTAAAATTTATTGGTTTTAATACTTAGTAGTGGAAATTAAAAAAAAACGCAAGAACCCAACACATACATTTGACATATGACCTGTCAAAATGACAGGCGAAATAAAACGCGGGTATTCCCCGAAACTTATATCGTAAATACTGTGGACATGAGTACTAAGGAAAAGAGTGCGAGTAACGTGACGTTATTTAATGCAAGGCGCAAAATTAAAACGTACATACTTTTCTACTAGACAATATTACATAGAATAAATGAAGCGTACAGCTTAGATCTTCTAAACTAAGCAACGGATTTTAATGCGGTTTTAACCAATAGAAAGAGTGACTCAAGAAGAAGGCTTATATGTATAACTAGCGATCCGCCCCGGCTTCGCACAAAAATCATTGAAATTCTTGGCTTTTCTCTAATGAATATAGACTCTCTCTAGGTCTACTTTAGCGTATATATCTGTAGATAAATGACATGTTCGCTTATAATAGAAACATAACATAATTAATGGCTCACGTCTTAATATCTATAATTATCGATAAATTCTATCGACACATATGCAACACTAGGGATTGTACTAAAAGCAACAAACAGTACGTAATAGTATTACATTTAGTAATTCATTCATTCCATTCAGTAATTCATTCATTGTATCAATCTACCTGCTAGTGGGGTATATATATTTTAGATTTACAACAAGTTTTGCTTAATATTAATTTTTTCATTTTTATACAAAATGGATTAAACTTAGTTACAATTTTTTTTTTCAAGTATAATAATAATATATGGTGTAGGTACTTTATTCTTATAAGATTTACAAAATATGCAAGAAATATTTTCGGAGAAAACCGACACTATAAATACATCCTGTGTCGCGAGGACTTTACAAACATATGTGTAATGGACACAAAGAACGCGCAGACTCAGAACATCATTTTTTGGTTTATAATAAGTGTTGTCTTGTGTTGTGACTTTGTTCTTTGAGGCCTTTCATTACTCACGTGATTAATTTGGTTGGTTAATTTGGTTTAAGGGGTTGGTAAAAATCACTAAATAACACAAGTGGGGGAGGGGGGGTTAGTAAGAAATCACGTGTATTGATTTTTAATATTCCTTCCGAGATTCTCTGCGTAGTGTACTCTGTACTAGTACAATATTTGTTTCTAGCATGATTACCGCTATGGGGGGAGGGGGGTTAATCTTAAGCCTCACCATGTATCACCAGGGGATGCAAAGGGGGGTCAAAATGCAAAAAAAAAACACGTGATTAATGGACGGCCCCCTTGTGTCCGTTTTATTTATGTTAGTAAAGTCCCCTGCGACACAGGAAATATTCCTAGCGCGGGAAGTGATATATTTATTTACTTTTTTATTTATACTTTCGTTTCACTAACAGGAGTATAATTAAGATAAGGGTTATTTCATGAAAATGATACATTTTTTAATCATGATTACGACTTATCAATATTGTCCTGGGCTTCTTTTCTCTATGAGAAATATATATTGTAAAAACCGTTAGATTATAATCTACCTAGCGAGATTGTAAACTTTCGATAGATTGTCAACTGCAGTATGCTTACTTGCGTCAACTTGTGAACTATCTCTAATAGAGTTAGGTTAGGTTAGAACTTGTTTGATTAATCACAAATTCATTTTATATAACTTATTCTAAAGCTGTGAGGTATTTTCAACATGAAATCAATTTACAATCACAAAAATACTTTACATTAGGCAACAAACGAATTAACAAACAAATATGGCGGTGCGACTTGCGATTCGTCGAATCCATTTCACAGTCTCGACTGTTTGCAATTTCGCGAGATAGATTACAATCTAACGGTGTTTACAATCTTACAGTGACAGATACAAGAATCGCTCGTTTAAAGGTTTAGTAAAGAATTAAAAAGTCTCATTATTATAAAACTACCAGAGCAAAAGCTGTCGAAACTACCAATCCGAAGACGAAAAACCAAAAAAACAATAAGTGACGGCTCCTAGGCCAAATTGGGTGATTGGGGTGACCCTAAATCATGGTAGGGTAGGTGAGATTACCTTTAGGGTGAGCCCCGTTTGTGTTAGCTAGCTTAACAATAATGCTTCTTCAACGATGATCTTCCCGGTTTCTTCGTTCGGCTCACCTGTACAACAAATATTGTTCGTTATGATTTTATACCTAAACCAGGAAGGTAGTAGAGCCATTTTGATTTCGGTACGAACGGATTGGTACTACCCTCTTACAGAAGATCAACCAAAAGTGACAGCATTCGTGCTGTCGTGTTTCGTTGGTGAGTGCGAGACCCGAGGTACAATGATGCAGAAGCATCTCAATAGTAGCCATAGTGTGGGTCACCATGCTGCATTATCAGCATTCACAATGAGTATAGTGGTCACTTCTCTTGGATTCTGCTCATACTTTCCATCCGGCAGAGTAGAATCACTTAAAATATTGCTCGACGATTATGATAACATTTTGCATAATACCTACTATTTGAGAGATGAATTTTTAATCAACATCATCAAAATAATGATTAATAACGACTACGGTACGGTACGGACTTCCACATACAACGCAAACAAAGTGATACAGCGCCATCTACCGAAGACACACCGAACTACGGAAAAACGAATCCTATATCGCAATATAGAAATTAGTCGTTTAGAATAATATAAATACAACATCCCAACATCAACCGTTTTACCGTGGGAGAGCCACGCTTCGGCATGCATGGGCCAGCTCGACCGGAGTGATACCTCGGCCTGACAGAAAACCGGTGTGAAACAGCGCTTGCGTCGTGTTTCACCGAGTGAGTGAGGATACAGGAGGCCCATACCCGAACCCCCCTCCCCCAAAGGCCGGCAACGCACTTGTGACGCCTCTGGTGTTGCAGGTGTCCATGGGCGCAGTAATCGTTTACCATCAGGCGATACGTCTTCTCGTTTGCCCGCCTATTCCATAAAAAAAACATTAAAACGGTAACTTACCAGGAATTTGAACCACTTCATACACCTCCTCATCAGGAGATGCTTCATCTATAAACTCCATCTTTCCCTGAGCTGGATCCAGGACATACCTATATTGCTTCGAGGAATCCGAAACATTAACATCATTTAAATGGACAATTTGCTCATAAAACTGCTTCGAAGACCCATACTTCTTCGGTAAAGTATCATTAAGAAGAACTACATTCTGATTTGACGGTTTCTTCTTAAGTTTTGGGATTTTAATGGGTGGTTCGTCTTCGTCGACCAACTGAATAGTAATATTACTTGTGTCAATAGTGATGTTACTTGTGTCAATAGTGATGTTACTTGTGTCAGTAGTGATATTGCTTGTGTCAATAGTGATGTTACTTGTGTCAATAGTGATTTCTTCAGCCCTCATCCTTTGTTCTAGACTATTAGCGTTTAAAATGATTTGGTCGTTATATATGTCGTTGTCAGAATCGATTATTAATCGGTTCGGATCATCTAAATCGATTTTTTCTTTTAAATTGTTTTCAGTGTGTGTTTGGATATCGTAATCGTGTGTATTCATATGACTGTTTTTTTGTATGTGTGTGTCTTTTTGAAGTAAACTATTCATTTCTTGTGGATCGTTTATATCTTTTAGTAATTGCGAATCACTTTTATGATCTGTTTGGTTAGGAATATCTTGGATCAAGTTCTGTTTGCTACCATCCATGGGATCTATTGACATTTGTGGTGATATGTATTCAAGTGATTGAGTACTTATAACTTGATTAGGTAAAGTGATAGGATCAGGTGTATTTTCATTTTCTCTTATTTGAACATAAAAAGCTGTTTCTTTATCTTCATTGTGTGGAATTATAGTTTGATATAGACTGTTTGAAGTTTCCTGAATATTTGATTCTGGATGCGTTGTGATGATAATCATATCTGTACCTGGAAAGAAATATGTAAAAATTTATGATGATGTTCTCTTAAACAGTTTCGGTCATTGCGGCCAGTCTTAACGGAGTCGAGACCAACCAACTACTCAGGATATGTTATAAGGCACAAGTGTGTGCGTAAACACAGGTGCACCCTCTGTTGTACTGGCGGTCAGAGCGATACGTGGTTACCGCACGGTGTCGACCGAGGCAGCGTGCGCGTTGGCCGGGACACTCCCGTGGGATTTGGAGGCGGAAGTGCTCGCCGAAGTTTATCGACGGGTGGCTGAATATCGGGCGGAGAGAGGCATTCGCCCTCCGCCCGAAGAGGTACGCGAGTGGCGTGAAGCCGCCCGTCGAGCCACGATGGCTCGCTGGTCTTTCCGACTGGAGACTCCACGCGCTGGCTTTGCCGCCGTGGATGCTCTCCAGCCGGTCATCCTCGAGTGGGCAGGGCGGCAGCACGGGACCCTTTCCTTCCGACTGACGCAGGTACTTTCCGGGCACGGTTGCTTCGGAAAGTACCTGCACTCGGTCGCTAGGAGGGAACTGAGTCCCGCCTGCTACCACTGCGACTGCAGTGAAGACTCGGCCCAGCACACGCTGGCGATTTGCCCCGCTTGGGCGTCGCAGCGCCGGGCCCTCACTGCAGTCATCGGAGGAGATCTCTCGCTACCGGCCGTCATACGCTCCATGGCCGGTAGCGACAGCAGTTTTACCGCGGTCGCAACCTTCTGCGAAGATGTAATCTCGCAGAAGGAGGCGGCGGAGAAGGCCCGGGAGGACGACCTCCACTCGGACCCAATCCGTCGCCGGCGAACCGGGCAGCGGAGGCGCGCTCACCTGCGCCTCATGCCGCCCTGAGTGTGGCCGCGGATGGTCGGGACGGGCTTTCCCTTCCATCCGCTCTAGTGGCCGCCCGCGAGGAGGCGACGTTACGCGTGTGCCGTACGTCGCCTAAAAGGAGAGGTCTTGGAGAGGGTGCCCGCTTCTGTGCGGGCAAGCGCTGGGAGGGGTCTGGACGGCGTAATAACAGCAGTTCCCGGACTCCTCCCTCCTCAGGCGCAGAGTGGCACACCGTGTGGTTTTAGTCGGTTCGAGTCCGACACACCGCCCCTTTTTTTTTTTTTTTTTTTTTAACGTGTGGAAATCCCCTCGGACCGTCACCCCACCGGGGCTTGCGGCGGGGTGGTGTGTCGGACTCGAACCGACTAAAACCACACGGTGTGCCACTCTGCGCCTGTGAAGGGAGGAATCCGGGAACCGCAGTTATTAACACGTCCGGACCCCTCCCAGCGCTTGCACGCACAGAAGCTAGCACCGTCAGCTGTTAAAATCTCAATTTAGGCGACGTACGGCACACGCGTAACGTCGCCTCCTCGCGGGCGGCCACTAGAGCGGATGGAAGGGAAAGCCCGTCCCGACCATCCGCGGCCACACTCAGGGCGGCATGAGGCGCTGATAGGCGCGCCTCCGCCGCCCGGTTCGCCGGCGGCGGATTGGGTCCGAGTGGACATCATCCTCCCGGGCCTTCTCCGCCACCTCCTTCTGCGAGATTACGTCTTCGCAGAAGGTTGCGACCGCGGTAAAACTGCTGTCGCTACCGGCCATGGAGCGTATGACGGCCGGTAGCGAGAGATCTCCTCCGATGACTGCAGTGAGGGCCCGGCGCTGCGACGCCCAAGCGGGGCAAATCGCCAGCGTATGCTGGGCCGAGTCCTCACTGCAGTCGCAGTGGTGGCAGGCGGGACTCAATTCCCTCCTAGCGACCGAGTGCAGGTACTTCCCGAAGCAACCATGCCCGGAAAGGACCTGCGTCAGTCGGAAGGAAAGGGTCCCGTGCTGCCGCCCTGCCCACTCGAGGATGACCGGCTGGAGAGCCTCCACGGTGGCAAAGCCAGCGCGTGGAGTCTCCAGCCGGAACGACCATCTAGCCATCGTGGCTCGACGGGCGGCTTCACGCCAGTCGCGTACCTCTTCGGGCGGAGGGCGATAGCCATACTCCGCCTGATATTCAGCCACCCGTCGATAAACTTCGGCGAGCACTTCCGCCTCCAAATCCCACGGGGGTGTTCCGGCCAGGGCGCACGCCGCCTCGGTCGACACCGTGCGGTATCCGCGTATGGCTCTGACTGCCAGTACCCTCTGAGGCCGCCAGAGGCGAGCCTTATTTAGGGCAGTCAGAGCCGCCACCCACACCGGTGCACCGTACAGCGCCATCGACCGGACCACCCCCGTGTAGAGGTGTCGCGTTGCGACGCTGGCTCCACCCAGATTGGGCAAAAGTCGCCCAAGGGCGGAGGCAGCATCGACCAGCTTGGGACCAAGCTGTCGGAAGTGCTCGTCGAAGAGCCACCTACCGTCGAGGACCAGGCCCAGATACCTCATCTGGGCCCGAACCGGTACGAGGACCGAGTTGACTTCTATTGAGGCGCCGGCGGGTGGACCACGACGGGGCCCATGGAACAATAGGGCCTCCGTCTTGTCCAGGGCCACCCGTAATCCCAGCGCCTCGATGCGCCCAACCACCAGAGAAACACCCCTGGTGGCCAGGCACGCCGCCTCTTGGAAGTTCGCTCCCCGGGCTGTGACCAATGTGTCATCGGCGTAACAAATTACGCCCAGCCCGGGGGGGAGACGACCTCGCAGGACCCAGTCGTACCCCACGTTCCACAGGAGTGGTCCAAGGACAGACCCCTGCGGAACGCCGCACGACATGGGTCGCCGTCTCAAGACGCCCTCTCGGTCCTCGTACACGACGGTACGCTCCTCTAGATAGTCTGCCACCCGACACACCGCCCCGCCGCAAGCCCCGGCGCGGGTGACGGTCCGAGGGGATTTCCACACGTTAAAAAAAAAAAAAAAAGGTGCACCCTCTGTTCCCGGATCGGTAAGAGATTAGGCGAGCACCGACAGTTTTACGTTCTTTCCGAGGCTCAGGGATTTATACCGCTAATCAGAAATTTCAAGTTGATGTGAACATCGATCGTTCAAAGAGTTCGTCAACAGTCTTTTTACAGAACTTCGATATCAGCTATTACTTGGGTTGTGGCTGATGTCAGTCGCTAGATGTAAAAAAAAGTGGGTCATACATATCTTAGTAATTAAAGACGGCGAAGAGAGAGATCAGAGAAAGAACTTACCATCCGAAACTCGATGATGTCCTTTCATCCTAAAAATATGATGTTTTAGCAGCACTCCGTTGAAGAACTCTTCACCGCAAGCACACAAATGTCTCTTTATAGTAACCGTATTCACCGGTGAATGATCCCCATATATGTGATGCAGCATCTGTTCCTCGGTCTCACACAACTTTCTGCACAACACACATATATGTATCTCCGGAGCCAAAGTTATACCTTTGAGTATATTCACCACTTTCCTGTTCAACGCAGAAACTTTTTTTTGTGGTACAAAATATTTTGACACTTTATTAACATCTTTTCCTTCCAAATTTACCATCTTATTATGTTTTTCAATATGATTTAGGAAGAGACCTTCTTTATTCGTTTCATAGGTACAGAGAGTGCAATAGTAATGCCCGGGGTGAGTCTCGGTGTGTTTCAAAGCGTCTTGATAATCATCAAACGGGATCAAACAGATGGGACACGTCCCTGTAGTTAAGATACCGTGGCAAAGAAAATGGAACCAAATGGATCTTACTTTGATTGTTTTAAAACAAAACGGACACGTTGTGGTTTCAGTTTTATTTTGAAAGTGTGGAAACGAATGGAAGATTTTTATGTGTGCTATTAGTAATAGTTTATTAAAAAATATATTGTTGCAGTAGTCGCAAATAAATAGTTCACGTTTTACTCTTTGGGCGTCCGGTGAACTGAGAAGGTGGTCCGTTTTTATGTGTGAAATTAAAGAGGCTCTATCTGATTGTTTCCGCAGGCATACCTGGAAAAATAATAATAGTATTTTTAAGAGCGTTAGCGACTGCAGATCAAGAGGTCTTGGGTTTGATTCCCGAGTCAGACTGCTGTTGGGGTTTTCTTACAAAAAATAACAGCCCATATGATTGAGCCATATGACCAATAGAGTATGGCGGTGTTTCCCGCCCGTGCCTCGGAGAGCACGTTTATTTATTTAATTAATCTTCTGGCTGCCATTTAATTCCTCTGATCATCTCTACTTGTCTGCAATGGTGCATTTCAGTGACACAGTAGTCGACATCGTCACTAAACTGTTGGTCCCAGTTGTCATGAACATCTATGGCAATTGTTATTGGGATGTCAGTGTCCTCAAATATACTAACAATTAGTTCAATTTTCGAGTCTACCCTCAGGGTTGAGGAGGTCCGATGCCAGTCGATCAATGGAAAAACTGATATTCAGGTTATATAAAATACTTGAGGAGTCACTTTAAATTAACCTAACATAAACTGCAGAAAGTAGATAGTCTATTCAAAAGACTATTATTTTTATCTCAAACTAGCTACGTATCACTAAATCAGCTAATGTTCACTATTTCACTGGCTTTAATTTAATTTTTGCATAACCCTATCTTCTTCTAAAATAAAAGTAGCCTAAGTTGCTCCTTTTAACATCGGCATTACGTCAAAATCGGTCCAGCCATTTCAGAGATTGGCCACACACAGACTAAATTTTTTTAAACTTTTATAATGTATGATGTAAATACTGTACTTTGATGTGTTAAGTGAAAGCTGATAATGAAAATGAACAAAGCCTGGATCAAAATAACCTCATTACAATCTCTAGCTCGGAACCTACATATTGGCCTACAGACAGTAACAGAAAACCTGACCTGCTGGATTTTTTGTAACTAAAGGATTATCCAGGAACTATTTCAAGGCGGATTCCTGTCTGGACGGCTCGTCTGATCACACCCCAGTAATACTGACAGTCAGCAGAACTTTGATACAGTATGAGAAGCCTGTTATTCTTTGTAACACACGTACGGACTGGAACGGTTTCCGAGAGTATATAGAAAGTACAATACGGCTGAATGCTAAGTTAAAAACCTCTGAAGACATTGATGGTGTACTGGAGAAGTTTACTAATGCGATTCAATCTGCCTGCTGTAATAATACTCCTGATGTACAAAAAAAATATTCCATCAATAACTGTACACTGGACATAAAAGAAAAAATCCTAGAAAAGCGTAGGCTGCGTAGAAAATGGCACGTAAGTCGTCATCCTAGCGATAAAACAGCGTTAAATAAAGCAATTGTAGAGTCAAATAATTAGATCAGGGATGCTAATGAAGTAACACTCCAAACAAAATTGGAGTCACTTACAGCAACTACCTCAACCAACTTAGAATAATAACGCATAGAAAGCGAGTCCGCGCGTCCGATTTGAAGCACCTCAAATGGAGCCATATATGGCTCCAAATGCCGGGCCACTTCGTAGTGTTCAAGGTCAAAGTACGCCGAACGTTATCGAAAAAAAAACAATTATGACGGTTTGTTCAATTAAATTGTGTCACAAAGCATCTGAAAAACAAAAGAAGTGTGATAACATCACTTTTCACAGGTAAGTTTTTAATATTTCAAAGTATTTTGTAAGTAATTAGCTTAGATTATTAATCTAAGGTAATTAGGTCAAAATAGAAATGTTTTGTTTCAATATTCCGTTTGCATGTGTGCGTATTGCCGCACGTACCTACGTAATCGTCACACCTATGTGAATCGGTTCAGTCCTTCATTTTTGACAGGGCGCTTGTATGAAGACTATCTTTCTATGCGTTATTATTCTATGTCAACCAATTACTCGCTGTGGAGTATGGCCAAAGCATATGATAGACCTCAGGAATCTAAACCACCTTTAAAAAATGGGAACACATGGGCTAGAACTAATAAACAAAAAGCTGACTTATTTGCTGAGCATCTAGCTGAAGTATTTACGCCAAACAATATGGTTGGTAACAACGCCGAATCGCTTAAACAATCCGTACCAGAGGCAAATCTTGAATGTAATGCACCTATAAAACTTGTAACCCCGCAAGAAGTGTGGAGACTGATTCAAACCCTTGACAATAAAAAAGCGCCAGGATTTGATCTCATCACAAAGGTAGTTCTCCGAGAGCTACCAAGAAAAGCCATTATACTTTTGACTACGCTGTTTGAAATGAAATGAAATTATATTTATTTGTAAGTAAATCTTTTCAGATATTTTTACACGTCGGACTTTACAGCTACAAGAGACCGGCATTTCCTACGACTCACTCTGGGAAGAAATGCCGAAACAAACTACAGAGATGTGTTTTTTTTTTAGTCCGAGAACATTGATTACAAAACAAAAAATAATCTGTGCGAGTACAGTATAGGATGATCTGGGTTGGCCTTTTGAAGAAAGGACCATGATTTTGAGTCGGCCTGTCTATACAGACGGCATACGAGCCCCAGCCATCGTGTTACGACCCGAAGCGCGACACTACCGTCAGCAGGACATTTGGGTAGGCCGGGGAAACACTCAAAGCCACCAGAAAGATACTAAATATGAACTTATATTACAAGCCTAGACATACACAAAAGGAATTCACTTGGTATAAAAACACCATGCAATAAAAATATAAATGTCTATCACTTTCACACAAGATACCTAACTTTACCAGTAGGTAAATACTGAAGTGAGCATCGTCAGTCCCAAGCAAATTTGTCATCTAAATAATCCAAAACTGTGTAATAAGCCTTTTCACATAGTTTCTGTTTTATTAAGGACTTAAATTTGGTAATACTTAATTCTTAATATTTGCTTGGAATTTTATTGTAAAATCGCACACCCTGACATCGGAAAGACTTGCTTACTCTTTGTAATCTAGTGGTTGGCAACACGAGTTTATCTTTATTTCTAGTATTGATATCATGAACGTCGCTAAACTTTGTGTATAGATGAATATTTTTCTTAATGTAAACTAGATTTTCATAAATGAATTGAGATACAACTGTCATGATACCAATTTCTTTAAATTTATTCCTCAGTGACTGCCTATAACTAAGGTTATAAATTGCATGAATAGCCCTCTTCTGCAACACAAAGATACTTTGAATATCGGTAGCATTCCCCCACAACAAAATACCATATGACACACACTACACTACACTATGATACACTATGAAAATAACTAAAATATACTAATCTAGCTGTTTCTACATCGGTTAGTTGACGAATTTTATAAACTGCGTATGCATATGTACCATGGTTTGTTACCAATGCGGAACTGCATCAACAGCTCTCAGTGAAAACAGTGAGGGGGAAATACAACATGCCTCCGAGAACTATATGGAAAGGTTAAAACATCACCCAAATGAGTTGGCACGCCAGTTGGACCATAAAAAAACTACACAAACCGGCTGAAAAGATTTGATATCTTAGAAGTATTTGGATTTAGGATTTGATATCTTGAGTAGTTACTCTCACTGGAGAGCACACTCTACACGTCACTATGCTCGAACAACACATCTGCTCATAGTCCTAGGACTGATTGTCGATACAATAACAACAAAAAAAAGAAAAATAGAAGTGAGAATTAAATAAAAGTGTCAGATTGGAGGTAGCCCAACCTCAGCTCTTATTCTCATAATTAAAACACTAAACAGTTCACAACGATATAAAATTAAACAACAAGATATGGGTACAGAAACACGTCCTCACCGACCACTGCCCGAACAACAAGTGTGCAAGAATAGCCAAGTACCATCTTTTTATAGGTTCGCACTGCATAATTTATCGGTAAAGTAGGGGTAAATCTAAAAATAGCTTATGTTACTCTGAGAGGATGTGCAGCTCAATTTTTCCAATGTCTTCAACAAATATAGTTATATTTTAGCCAATATATTTAAAAAATTACAAATTAGATACAAAAACCTTCTAGCTTTAATTCCGCGAGACAAATATCCAGGTCTGAAAGCAGGGCACAAATCCCACCGCCATGCATATGTACACATACAAAACAAGTGAGAAATAATTAGCATGCCATGCAACCAAACCTATACTCGACACGTGTTTCGCCCCTCCACGGGGCATCCTCAGGAGATGTTGACTCGTCGAGCGTTTGAGCTCGAATGCGCGCTAGCGCACCGCTGTCGGCCCTTTATATACCGTTTCGATGACGCTATAATCACGATCGATACAATGTCACAACGACATCTGTGCCGAACTACCCGCAATCATACTTAGAAGTGGTGATGGAATTAAGTTTGTTTGGTCATTCAACAGTGTATATGCATTATTATTGTTATATTTTGATATTTCTAACTGTTCCAACACACTCATCCGGAAACCCTTATCGCAAACATGCAGAATGTTATAGGTATTGTTGCCGCTCAAGGAGTGGCCGGTGTCGATTAAATGTTTTGCGAAACGTGATTTATCTGGATGGCCATTCCTGTGAGCAGCAACATGTTCCCTGTACCTAATTTCGAAACTACGGCCTGTCTGACCCACATAGACCCCGGTGCAATCATTGCATACTAATTTGTAAACTCCGGATTTTTTTGAATTCTCTAATTTATCTTTACCGTTACATAGTTTACGCAAGTTATGATCCGATCGAAAAGCTACGTAAACATTGTGTTTTCTTAGAATATTCGCGATTCTATCTGAAATTGGGCCTATGTAAGTGAGACTCCCGACATTCTTGTTAATTCTTTCGGGGGTACATGCATAAAGTGCTGAGCGAGCCCGGTCATTCTGCTTTTTCTTAATTATATTATCAATAACTTGTTTGGTGTAACCGTTTGAAGTCGCGATTTGATACAATATTTTGAGTTCTTTTGCGTAATTATCCGTGGACAGTGGGAGTGACATTAAACGGTGGACATAGCTGCGGAAGGCTGCTAGTTTATGCTGTAGTGGGTGACAGGATGAAGCGGGAATCGTTGTGTCAGTGTGTGTGGGCTTTCGATAAATTTGGAAATCGAGTTTGTTATTGACTCTTGTGATTGTTAGATCCAAAAAATTAAGGGACTGATTTGATTCTAATTCTAATTTGAATTTAATTTTGGGGTGGTGAGTGTTGAGCCTATTTACGAAAATATCCAATTGACGATTAGTACCTGTCCAACAGATAATTACGTCATCCACATATCTATAATAAAACAGAATGTTGGGCTCGCCCACCACATATTTACATTCGAAGTAGTCCATAAATATTTCCGCCATTAATGGACTTAAAGGTGATCCCATTGCTAGACCCTCTTTTTGGCGGTAGTATTCGTTATTGAATCGAAAGTAATTTTGTTCCATGCAAATACGTGTGAGGTTAAGTAGGTCATTTATTTCTCCTGGATGTAAACGTTGCCTCTCCAAAAGGTACCCCAAAATACGTAGGCACTCTTCAAATGGAATATTTGTAAATAAACTATCTACATCTAGTGATAATAATTTCGAATTGTGGGGGGTGTTAATATTTTGTATTTTTTTAGTTAAATCTAAAATATTTTTTAAACTGTACTGTGGTTTAAAAGATGCCTTTGCCTTTAGTAAATTGTTTAGATATTTGGCTAAATCGTATGTCGGGGCACCAATGTAAGAGACAACGGGGCGAATTGGGATGTTGTCTTTATGAGTTTTTGGTAAACCATACAAAAAAGGAGATCGTGGGTTCATTGGAATTTTATATTTTAACTGGCCTGGAGAAATGTACGACGTGTTATTAATTGCATTCTTTATTTCTAGAGTGAATTTTTTAGTAGGGTCGGTAGTAAGACGTTCAAAATCTTCCCCCTGGATAACGTCGTTAACCCTCTGGTGGTATGCAGTTTTATCCAAAATGACTACTGTATTGCCTTTGTCGGCTTTAGTAATTATTAAATCATTTTGAGTAATTGTGTTTTGTAATGACCTATGTACTTGTATTTCGGAATAATTTTGGGTAATGGTGGTAGCGGACACTGTCTTTATCTGAAATGCCACCTGATGAATAACGGCGCTATCCATTTTACTTCTAACACAAGCCATTTCTGAATCTACCATTAAAGTTTCGAGCGATTTCTGGGATAACCGTGGCCTGATGTTATATTTGAGGCCTTTCTCTAGTAAAGAAATCTCTGAATTGGAAAATTGGGTATTTGTATAATTTTTAACGCGTGGGTAGAAAGAATGAACCGCATCTGAATGATTATTTTCTAAGTTGGTGATATTATTATTATTATTTTGGCTATCCCTGCAGTGTATGCATATACACTGTTGAATGACCAAACAAACTTAATTCCATCACCACTTCTAAGTATGATTGCGGGTAGTTCGGCACAGATGTCGTTGTGACATTGTATCGATCGTGATTATAGAGTCATCGAAACGGTATATAAAGGGCCGACAGCGGTGCGCTAGCGCGCATTCGAGCTCAAACGCTCGACGAGTCAACATCTCCTGAGGATGCCCCGTGGAGGGGCGAAACACGTGTCGAGTATAGGTTTGGTTGCATGGCATGCTAATTATTTCTCACTTGTTTTGTATGTGTACATATTCATGACGGTGGGATTTGTGCCCTGCTTTCAGACCTGGATATTTGTCTCGCGGAATTAAAGCTAAATATATTTCATAGCATTTAATGTCATGGATTTCCGCAAAGTAACGCCTGATTCCATAACTTAACAAAAACCTTCCTCAAGAATCACTCTATCTTTTGATAAAAACCGCATAAAAGTACCTTTTGAGTTTATTTCGAACGGACAGACACGGAGGAGGACTTTGTTTTATATATGTAGTGATATGTGAGGCACATTGTTTAAATTTAATATAGAATAATCTTAAAACAACCATTTCATTTTTACAATCTTTTAAGCAATATCTTTATGTATTCTATGTGGGTAATTATATTGTGGCGATATGCCATCAATATAGTCTGTTGTAATCTTAGTAGGTATGTTTTACAAGGCTGGAAAAACGGCATCATACTGGTCACACGCAAAACCATGATCTTATTATGAAAAAAATTTAAAAGTAATAATTGGAGTAACTTTTCTTGAAACTAAATCAAGCATAGAACCTATTTAAGTTAGAATAGTATATACTTACACTACACATATAGTTTTTAGGCTCCTTCATCAACTGTATCAATTCTACTTTATGTACTCCCCTTCTGTGTATTTCTACGTCTGATTCCGACTCCCAATATTTGTCCTGGTTATCTTCATCGCAGAGGTCGCAATAGTATTTTTTAGTTGATTCTTTGCTAGTTTTTACCGGTGTTCTAACCGTGTCCCTGTATGAACGAAACATTTTGAATGGTTTAATTCAGATTATATTGAGTTCAAAGAATCACAGAAATCATTAGAATGGATAATATGGATATAAATTTATCAAACGTTAAAGCACGATAAAGTTATAAACAACAACCGCATAGATAAAAAATACTCTTGACATTTATTGAACTTGAAACAAAATGGTGACTTTCGACTTTCAGTTGATAGCATGAATGAAAGACAGCAACATTCGTAAATAACGTGACAGAAAGAGAAAGAAAAATATATGTGATGTGGAACCTAAGAGTGTGGAACACGACCTGTAAATTCCGTTACGCCAAAAACTTTAAAGAACAATTTAACAAACAAACGAATCTATGAAGAAATATTTAAAATTTTATTGGTTTTACTATATAAATTAAGAAGCAGAATTTTATTGATATTGACAGTCATTCACTTAAAATTATATATTAAGTTTAAGAGTTTTAATTTTCTAGTTAAAATTTCTCATAGAAAAAAAAAGCAACTGTACTGAATGAAATGTAGAGATGACAAAATGGCCGAAAGAAAGGAATGAAGCTTCCTCTATTTTTAAGAATTTTTGTGATTTTGTTTGAGTAAATAGTACATTAAAAATGAAGGAAATAAACATTAATATTGAAGGATATAATGTAAACGGAATATGTGTCGGTTGCCTGAACTATAACCGCCGTATGTACTATGATAATGATATAAAGGAATGTTTTAAAATACTTGGCGAAATTGATGTAAGACGCTTAAAATTACTTTATTTCATATAAAATCTCCTTGAAAACCAATTGAATATTTTAAATATTTAGAATACAGTGTATTTTCATCTATTTTTCACAAAAATATTACAGATAAACATAGAACAAAAATCTTTGGATACGCCATTGTTTTGTTCGATTTTTTAATCACATCTATACAAATAAATAAAATTTAAGTGTCTGTTTGTAATTTCAAATTAACAGGTTTTTACTAAATGCATATGAAAATATATACTTACGGTACTTACATTAAAAAAACAATTTACACAACAAATAAAAATACTCTCTGGAACGGCTGGACTGATTTTAACGGGGCTGTCACTGATAGATAGGTAGCTGATGATTTAAGGAGTAACTTAGGCTACATTTTTGGACTGGCTACGCCCTGCGGTGTTACTCGCGGGTGACACCGCAGGGTTCAGCTACTAAGAAATGTATACTCATTTTTTTTCATTCTCGTTTTTAGATATCAGACGGGTTGGAAGTTCAATTATGTTGGGAATGCCTGGCGTACGTAAAAAATGTTTTGAAGTTCAGACAACAAATTTTAAAATCATTTGATTTTCTAATGGAATATTCTAAAGAGGTAAGTTATTAATAATCCCTGTGAATACTCTGTAAGTAAATATAATTATAGAAAAAAACTTGCAACAAACCCATCTGGCTAGGGTGGTATAGTAAGACAAAACCTCCCTTCTAAGCAGAGGCCTACGTCCAACCCGGTCCAAAACCGGTGTAAAACAGCGCCTGCGGGTGAGTGACGATATCGGAGGCCCATACCCCCCAACCTCTCCCTATTTGCCAAAGGCCGTCAACACATTTGTGACGCCTCTGGTGTTGCTTTCGTTTGCCCCTTATTCCATAAAAAAAAAACTTAAACCACACGGTGTGCCACTCTGCGCCTGAGAAGGGATGGTTCCGGGAACTGCTGTTATTAACACATTTGGACCCGACTTGAAATAAACCATATACCAACCCGTCTGGCCAGTGTGGTATCATAGAATAATACCTATTTTTTAGGAGAGACCTATGTGCACTACTATCAAAAGTTGTTGATAATTATGATGAGACACCCATAAGCCATGGTGTTTGATATCCCCTGGAATAGGTAGTTTAGAAGAGAGTCACCATAAATAATACAACTTAAAGATCGACATGAGCTCAATCATATCTTTCATCCATCCTTATTAAAAATTAGTGTCCGACCGAAACTCGTTATTCAGCCGAAACCGAACCTTTTTTGTCCTTGAAAAATACGTGACCCAAACCCATCTTTTTAACCGACTTCCAAAAAGAATGAAGGTTCTATGTTTCACTGTATGTATTTTTGTGTTATGTTTTTTTTTTATGTATGTTCACCAATTACTCCGTCAGTTGTGGACCGATTTTGAATTTTTTTTTGTATCCGAAAGGGTATGCTTCCTAGGTGGTCCCATTGCCAGCATATCAGGATCTGATGATGGGATCCCAGGGAAATCGAGGGAAACCCTCATTTTTTATAGGCACATACTATGTTTTTCGTATATTTTCTGAAGTTACACCGGTATTTGCGTATGGTAGTCATCATTTCATGATGACGAGCTGATGATGTAAGGTACAACTCCTTAACGGTTAGGAGTTGGAGGATAAATCTTTAAATATTGTATGTATATATGTTACCTTTAGTCGTATTCTTAAAAATTATTTAGGTAAGCTGATGATGGAAGGTGGAAGGTACAACTCCTCAACGGTTAGGAGTTGGAGGATAATTCTTTCAATTTCATACGTATCTAAAGACCTTCAGTCGTATACTTTCAAGTTATTTAGGTGAGCTGATGATAGAAGGTTAAACTCTTCAACAGTTAGGGATTAGAGGATGATTTTTAATATTACATGTACGTATAGACCTTAATTTGTATCCTTGATAATGAAACTTGATGAAATAGTTCAACTTCCTACTTACCTACGATTGATTGCACTAAAAACTGAAAAATAAAAACTTTTTATAAAAAAAAAAACCGACTACCAAAAAAACATCCAACGAAAACTCTCTGCCAAAAAAACACTTAAAAGCGTAAAATAAACTGGTTCTTCATAAATTGCCTATACCTAATTCTTTATTAATTTAAATAGTAGTATTATAATGTGTGCTAGGTACCTAAAATCTGTTTGAAGTCGGTGCTAAGCCAAAAAGAATACAAACGAACAATTCCAATAGTCTAAGCGATAGTTACTTGGCACCGACTTCACACAGATTCTAGGTACCTAGCACACATTATAATACTACTATTTAAATGAATAAAGAATTAGGTATAGGCAATTTATGAAGAACCAGTTTATTTTACGCTTTTAAGTGTTTTTTTGGCAGAGTTTTCGTTGGATGTATTTTGGAAGTCGGTTTTTTTTGGAAATTGTTTTTGTATTCGGAAGGGCATGCATCCGAGGTAGTCCTATTGGCACCATATCAGGATCTGATGATGGGATCTCAAGGCAAACGAGTGATACCCACAATTTTTTTAGGTACGTTCCACGTTTATCATATTTTATCTAAAGCTATTCCGGTATTTGTGTCCGGTGGTCATCATTTTATGATGATGAGCTGATAATGGAAGGTACAACTCCTTAACAGTTAGAATTTGGAGAGTAAATCTTCAAATGTATGTTACCTTTAGTCGTTTTCTTTCAGCGCTGAGCTGATAATAGAAAGTAAAACGATTAGGGGTTAGAGAAAGATTCTTTACATACCATATACACGAATAGGGCCTTAGTTGTATTCTTTCAAGTTGTTTAGGTGATCTGACAGGTGAGATTAAAAGATAGAGGATAGAGAAACTAGTCTTCTGTAAGAAAAAAAGACATGCAAAGCTGAAGTTCGGATTGGGAACCTACACTATATCTATACGCCTAGTTTATTTTAGTGGGTTCATTTCAATATTTACAATTACTTTTAACTGTTGTTCTTTGCTTAACGCTTCTTCGCTTTCCATCATGCTGCTAGTTAGAAATTTCGTTGGGCTTAAGTCGTAAAGAGCAACACCATCTTGTGCGGTTACGCGACTCAACGCAATTTTTTGTTTTATACTCCTATTTTAATTTTGGTAAAGGTCGCTTAGATTTTTGTAATTGTTCGTATTATTTTGGGCTTAGCACCGACTTCAAACAGGTTTTGGGTACATAGCACACACTATATTACTAAGTAGTATTATAGTGTGTGCTAAATAATTGAACAAAATAAGATTGTTTGGTTTTTGAGGTGGTAAATAATATAAAATTATCTATGCAGAAGTGCTAAAATAGTGACCACTATTTGCTTAAGTTTTTTTTTTTCTTGTAAATTTAAACGTTTCCACATATATTTATTAATTTTAAACTACTTGTTGTCTTACTAATAGTGGAAATCGAAAGTGCAGAAGTGAGCTAGAAAGTTACATAATATTTGTTTATTCTATGATAAAAGTACGTAGTAAATATATTGTTTATGTTTTTTGTCATGAATATGTCTGAACTAAACAAATACAGTTCCTATGTAATATGTTAATCATACTTATGTTAAACATAAAATCAACTCAATTCGATTAACGATGAAATTACGGGGAGCGAACTGAGCCGGCCATGTGAGCGTGTGAGCACGAGTGAGTAACAAAGTTCGCCGAATGACGCACGATTATTCACACTCACTCGAGTATCGGCGCGGCCGAAGGTTCGGCCATTTTTTGGCCGAAACCGAAACTACGGCCGAAAATAGATTTTTTGGCCGAAACTGGCCGAAACCGAAACCGAACCTTCGGTCGGTCACTATTAAAAATCATTTCAATGATTAGAAAGAAGTAAATGGCATTTGTACTGCTAAAATTACGTTACGATAGTGTTTCATTACAACTCATCTTATTTTACAATGTTAATTTATATTACAATACAATGCTACACATTTTTAAACCCCGACACAAAAAGAGGATCTATTTCTTAGCGTTCCATGGATTCACCGTGCGGGTGCCGGGTCCATCGCGTGATAGATGGGGGCAACACATGCGACTTCGACAGTGCCTGGGAATTGCGACCCAGGTTTAGGTTTAAGGAGCACTCCTTACGACGCGTCAACGCTCACCTCCACTGTCCGCCGTGTTACCCCCTCTACCTAACCATATTTGAAGTGAGCCTAGCAATGCCGCTTTGGATATTCGTTCAAGAAAAGAGCTTACTGAAGCTCTTGGCAATCCAAGGTCTTTAAGCAGGTTATAGAGGGATTTAGCTGGTATACCCCTTGCACCCACTTCCACGGCATACATCGCAACGACATAACCATTTTTAGTTATTTCGTTGGTTAAGTCGAAGTACTTGTTTCTTTTTAAAGCGTGGTCTTTAGGGATGTTCGTTTCCCACGGCACCGTGAGTTCTACTAGTACTACACGCTTAATTGACATTGCATAAAGAAATATGTCCGGTCTGGACGCCGAGGCACAGATATCCTCCGGTATTCTGTAGTGATTTTCATACGTGTCCACTAATAATGTCCAGTCACTGGCGGTATTTATAATTGAGTACGGCTTTTGTGTGAGTGAAGTCTTTTTAGTTGAGCCTTCCTTTACAAACGCGATGTTAGTTTTTATGTTTGTTGTTATTCCTTTTTTCGCTCTCGCCAGTAATAAACTCATAGCTTCGCGTATGATGAGTAATACCCTATCATGGCGACGTGAATAATGACCCCGGCGCCTTAAACCTGTCAGTAAGTGCCTGGCTGTACCTATAGCCGCATTGCACATCGTACAAGCCTTTTCTGTAGCTTTTCCCCACCTTACTAGGTTGCTTTGATCGGGGAGAGTTAATTGAAAGGCGTTGAGGTAGAATTTTAACAGGGCGGGTGTTATAAGTTTGACGTGTCTGTCTGCCTGTTTGTCTGTCTGTGGCACCGTAGCTCGCGAACGGATGAAGCGATTTCAATTTAGTTTTTTTTTGTGTGAAAGGTGAGTTACGTGCGAGTGTTCTTAGACATGTTTCATGAAAATCGGTTGAGTCGTTTAAAAGTTATGGGGGTGAAAGTGGGGAAGAATAAGAGAATGTCTGCAAAAATATCATTGGCGTATGATTACTCGATTGAGTGCTTGAGTAGGAGGTTTTTAAATTTTTAATTTAATATTATGATATTATATATAATATATGGCCCTGCCAGAGTCACTACTCTGCCTGATGGAAAGCCCACACTATGGCGGCCTATTGAGATGCTTCTCCATCATTGAGCATTATGTTACACTAGTTGTTGCCCGCGGCTCCGCCCGCGTATATGTCGATTATCTATATCTGCAAATAGTGGCCTACGTGTTATTCTGATGTATAAGCTATATTACTGTAAAGTTTTATCCAAATCCGTTCAGTAGTTTTTGCGTGAAAGAGTAACAAACATCCATCCATCCATCCATACTTACAAACTTTCGCGTTTATAATATTAGTATAGATTACAATATTACATTAAGTTACAATATTACATTGTGTTAAAATATTACATTGTGTTACAATATTACATTGTGTTACAATATTACATTGTGTTACAATGTTACATTGTATTTTTTTTTTTTTTTATGGAATAGACCAGCAAACGAGCAGACGTATCGCCTGATGGTAAGCGATTACCGCCGCCCATGGACACCCGCAACACCAGAGGCATCACAAGTGCGTTACCGGCCTTTGGGGGATGGGGGGGAAGATAGGGGGAGGGGTTGGGGTATGGGCCTCCGGTATCCTCACTCACTCGGTGAAACACAGCGCAAGCACTATTTCTTTTCAGAAAACATTCCTAGATTCACCGGATGATTTCAAACACCTCGCCACCACTAGATTGTCAGTTTTGTCCTACCAAGATGTGGAATACCTACCGAGTGATCAAGAGGAGAAAGAGTTTGACATTAAAGATGAGACCGAGGGAGTAGAGAGTTATGTATTTGGTAAGTTTTGAAGTGATAACTTGTTATGGGAGGGTAAGCCGCTACGTTACGTAACGCGTTACGGCGCCAGTCATCCCTTTCTCTCACGCATACGGCAGCGGTAGGCTGGCTCCTCCTAACACAGAGCGCTAGCCGTAAATAGTTCAACTTAGATTAGTTTAAGTTGTCACTTCTGTCGGGCGTCCTGAGACGCACCCGTTTTTTTAACCGACTTCAAAAAAGGAGGAGGTTATCAATTCGACTGTTTTTCTTTTTTATATTTGTTACCTCAGAACCTTAGACCGGGTGAACCGATTTTGATGATTCTTTCTTTATTTGAAAGCTGGTGCTTCCGGCTTCCCCTGTGGTCAGATTTAAATTTGATCCAGTTCTTGAAGTCGGTTCTTTTTTTGTTAAAATTTGTGATTATTACTTTATTGACTTCCTGCGGCTCCGCCCGCGTAAAGGTCGGTTATCGCGGTGATCCTTCAAACTGAAATAACTTTTTTATTTATCAACCGATTAAAATGATACAAACCGTTTTACTGTGGGAGAGTCACGCTTCGGCCGGCTCGACCGGAGTGATACCACGGCCTCACAGAAAACCGGTGTGAAATAGTGAAAAGGCCGGCAACGCACTTGTGACGTGGTGCAGGTGTTCTGGTGTTACAGGTGTCCATCGGCGGCGGTAATCGCTTACCATCAGGCGATACGTCTGCTCGTTTGCCCGCCTATTCCATAAAAAACAACACTATTAGATGGTATATGAAACACCAGGTGACCTGTATATTTCTAAAAAGGTCGGACCGACTTCACAAAAGGTTTCAATTCGACTGTATTTTTTTATATTTGTTACCTCAGAACTTTCGACTGGGTGAACCGATTTTGATGATTCTTTTTTAATTTGAAAGCTGGTGCTTTCCGTGTGGTCCCATTTCAATTGGGTACAGTTCTTGAAGTCGTTTTTTCTTAATTATTATTGCAGACGTACCTATAAAAGAAGAATCAGAAGATATTATCGACGAGACAGCGTTCGAGGATCTTCCTTCAATCCACGACGCTACTTCAGAAGATGATATTCAACTCTCTTTGTTAAAAGAGAGAACAGCTAAAGTTGGAAAGAAAAGGAAGAAGATAGATTTGGAGGTAATTTTTGCAGTATCTTTTTTTAGGGTTCCGTGCCAAAGGCAAAAAACGGAACCCTTATCGATTCGTCATGTCCGTCTGTCTGTCCGTCCGTATGTTACAGCTACTTTTTTCCGAAACTATAAGAACTATACTGTTGAAACTAGGTAAGTAGATGTATTCTGTGAACCGCATTAAGATTTTCACACAAAAATAAAAAAAAAAACAATAAATTTTGGGGGTCCCCATACTTAGAACTGAAACTCAACATTTCTTTTTTCATCAAACCCATACGTGTATGTATCCATGTACCTATCTATGGATAGGTCTTCGAAAATGATATTGAGGTTTCTAATAAATTTTTTTCTAACCTGAATAGTTTGCGCGAGAGACACTTCCAAAGTGGTAAAATGTGTGTCCCCGCCCCCCTGTAACTTCTAAAATAAGATAATGATAAAACTAAAAAAAAAAAAAATATTTTTTATTTATTGATCAAAACATATCTACAGACGTATGTCTGAATCTGAAAAACAGAATCTCCCGCTTAAACCACGGGGGTTTTTAGGCGAGAGTGGCGAGAGAGAAATATGATGTACATTACCACGCAAACTTCCACCGAAAATTGATTTGAACGAGATCTAGTAAGTAGTTTTTTTTAATGCGTCATAAATCGTGAACCGCAAAAAAAACACAATTATTAAAACATCGATCAAAGTTACAACGAACTACAAGAACTTTTATATTATGTTCTTCAGGGCGAGTCCGACTCGCACTTAGCCGCTTTTTTAGAGATTTCATAGACCACCGGGTTTTGTAGAATCTTCATTTTTTTAAACAGCTCCCGCATTAGGTATATATACATCCTGTGTCGCGGGGGACTTTACAAACATACATGAAACGGACACAAAGTACACCCAGACTTAGAATAACAATTTGTGGATCACACAAAGTGTTATCCCATGTGGTATTTGAACCCACAACACTTGGCGCAGTAGCTAGTGACCGCTTAAACCACTTGGCCAACCGTGCAGACACAAGCAAAATTTTAACAAAAACCGACTTCAAGGTTCGACTTGATTTCTCTTGGATACCATCATTAGATCTTAGTGTTCTTATCATGATACCACCGTTGGGATATCTCCTTTCCATTAAAAAAAGAATCGTCAAAATCGGTTCATAAACGACGTAGTTATCCGCGAACACACATAAAAAAAAATTTCGTGTGTAATTTAAATTAGAGTTTTATAATCACTTTTTAAGGAAATTAGTTCCGATGTATTACCTGTTAATTGTTGCCGACACGTGAAAACTAACTGTATTTATTAGTTGGGCTTATAAATATACTACGTTCATCTTCCTAGCCTTCCCAAGATTATTTGGGGTCGGCTACTAGTTCAACCGGTTTTACCTGAATATAAGTTTCCGACCTTGTAAGGAAATCATCCCAGGAACACTTTTGTCCTGACCCGGAACCTCCTGACGCTAACTGCTAAACTAATGAGGCATTGTAAATATCCTCCTCATCAACAACCCATAATGTCCCACTGCTGGGCTCTGGTCTTCTCTCAGGAGAGGGTTAAGGCCATACGTCCCCACGCTGGCCGAGTGCGGGCTGGGGACTGGGAAGACAACGTTTTGGCTACGTAATCTTTTTGTTGGATGTTTTAAAGCCGCCCAAGGGCCTCCAACTAAGCTTCACGATTGTTATCCTACGATAACAACCGAGACCGACTGCTTAACGTGACCTCCGAATCACGGAGACGCTCATGATATTATGCCACTAGCGGTCACCCATCCAGGTAATATCCTCCTCTTTGTGTCGTTATCCTCAATTCTGAATGTCGTGACCTCTATTTGCCATTCTGCGAGTGATAACTCGCTACCTGTTTCTATCTTGAACAGTGTGTAGGGCAGCATGGATCGTAGTGCCGAGAGTAGTGCAAACTTGGTCTGTCCAGCGTAACAGGCTACGGCCCCTGGGTCTTTTCCCCTCTATCTTACCCGTCACCATCAGTCTTTGAAGGTTATCGCCTTCTCACCTCGTAATATAAATTATGCTCAAAGATCGAAAAATATCTACATGCGAAATTTTTGGTAATCATAGAAACATCAAATTGCGAATGTTATGTGTTTACTATAGGTAAAGGTATAGGTAGTGTTTACTATAGGTACTATAAGACCACAAAGCATTGCTTCAATCTAGAAAAGCCATTATGCGTAAAACCCTATTTCTAATCGGTCAGTGGTCGACGCTTATAAGTGCATTTTCCAAGATGTTATGCCCATATTCCAGAACCCAAATACTACAATGTTTCTAAAATAAATCTAACTTAACAAAGCTTTGTTCACAAGGAACACTTGAAGTGCATGAATATCTTAACTTAAATTCCTCGGTGGCGCAGGCGCAGTAGTAGCGTATTTGACTGCTGTGTGTGCTCTTCCAGGACACACCAGTTCCTTACTCGTGAGGCAACAGCAAGGGTAGCGAACGAAAGGTCCACTATCGACCCCCTGCTGTCGCACGCACTTGTTGGTGGAGTTTCTGTTCAGCAAACAGAGGCCCACCGAAGCCGCCCACTCCTCTACGGCCTCGGGGCCTGCGGAGACAGCCAAGCGTGAATAATGGCCGCCTCCTCTAGTAGCTCCCTATCGAGCCTGGCAACAGCCCAGCGCGGAATGCGTGAAGAATGCCGCGCCGCGTAACCTTTACTGGGGCCCTGGGACCGGGAGAGCTCAAATCGGATAGGTCTCGGGTTCGATTCCCGGGTTGGACCTAATGTATGTATGATTTGCAAATATTTGTTTCAGAGTTCGCGTATTTTCTATGTAGGTATACGAGTAATATTTATGTATTTACAAAAAAAAGTTTATATGTATTTATATCAGTTGCCTAGTACTATAGTTCTAGCTCTGCTCAGTTTGAGACTAGGTGGCGTTGTATTAAATGTCGAAAAATATTTATGATTATTTTATTACCGACAGTTAAGAAGGTTCTAGAAAAGTCCTACAAGAATTTTAAAGTAATAGTCAGACAGCATAATAAATAATTAGACTGCAGCCATGGCGTAGTAGTTTTAAGGCGCGTCTCCACCGAAATTTGAGAACACAAAAAAAGGTTGACAACACAAAAGATGCCAACTTTTGTTCTGTGGAGACTCGGCTTAAGAGGTCACCTAGCTGTCTCATGTGCTGATTGTATGTGTGCTATCCTCAAACGGGAACAAACTTTCTTGCCTACGGGCAAAGAAAGATCTACCAAAACTACGTTGTCAGCGCATGTGACACCATAAAGTATTTATACTCTTTGCGCTGTAGCATACGCTGTGCGGGTGACAGTTTCAGTAAAATTTCGTTTCACTCTTGAAAGTTGCCGCGATTTACAAATTATGACTTAGTATTTCAGCTGTACCACATTCGCAATATATTTAATCATTAATAACTGTAGTAAATTAAATTAAACCAACCAGAATGTTCTAGTCTACAAATAAAACACCACCGCACCCGCACCATGCTACAGCGCAAAGAGTATAGTTAGCTTGCAAAACAATGCATTAATCAGTCGAATTTACCCTCTTACGCAAGTTGTCCCGCCATAAGGCCAAACAGCGCCCCACATTACGGCTCCAGCGGCTATCGGTTCTGCGATATACGTTTACAAGATAGTAAAGCTACGCTGATTTCAGCACGGTTGGTCCGCCTCGACCGGGGCGGTACTACGCTCTCACAGAAGATCAACTTAAAAAGACTGTAATGGCTGTCGTGTTTCGTTGGTGAGTGCGACCAATGACTCGGACAAGAGGCCCAATGATGCAGAAGCATGTCAATAGGCCGCCATAGTGTGGGTCACTATGCTGCATTGTCTGCATTTGCAAAGAGTATGGTGACTCTTGGATTCTGCGTATGTTTTCCATCAGAATAGAGTAACTTTGGCAAGCTCATTGTTAAAAAAAGCGTGTGGTGTCATGGGACACCAGATAGGAACAAAGTTCCTTATCATAAAAGTAAACGATCACGAAATAATTTAAATTAAATTAAAAATGGTGAAGAAAAAGTTAATTATTATTATTTTTCTCTAAAAAGTCCGAAAAAACAAATATTTATAGATCATACAAACATTTGATCCGACCCGGGATTTGAACCCGAGACCTCAAACACAGCATTCACATACGCTACCATTGCGACACCGATGCAGTCACTCTTACTAACGTAAGATTTAACGTTACGGACACTTTTTACCGGCTAAGGTACGCCTCCGCAACGCCCCATAAGGAACTTCGTTTCAAAGACAGAAAAACTAATAAATTATTTTTACGGTCCTAACAAATCACTACATAGTATAAAAACTAAAACCCAACTACGACAAAAAACGACGCTGAAAAAGTATAAAAGTTGTTAAAGTGTTATGGTGCGTTTCTCTGTAACGTGTGACTACGGCTTTTCAAACTTGTTTTATACTTTTTCAGCGTCGTTTTTTGTCGTAGTTGGGTTTTAGTTTTTACTTTTTTTATTTAAAATGTTTTGGTGCCGTTATTAATATATCTATATATATATAAGCGATGTACCACTCACTTATTAATCACGAAATCACAGAAACTATAACACCTACAAACTTGAAATTTGGCAGGTAGGTTCTTAATGGGGTGTAGACATCCGCTAAGAACGGATTTTACAAAAATCTACCCCTAAGGGGGTAAACCAGGGGATGAAAGCCTGCGTGAGTGAAGCTGCGTGCAAAAGCTAGTCTTATATATAAAATGATCGTGTCACAATGTTAGTTACCATACTCCTCTAAAACGGCTAGAGCGATTTTTATGAAATTTGGTGTGCATATCGGGTAGGTCTGAGAATCGACCAACATCTATTTTTTATACCCCTATTTTTTGTTTTATTTGGCGAAACAACGTTTGCCGTATCAGCTAGTAATATATAATAGGTCTTTACCTATGAAATGGATGAATTCATGCCGAAGCGTGGTTCTCCCATGGGGTGAACTCGGTGCGCGAGTCGGACTCCTTTTAAATGCTGTGAGTGTTTGGGCACGTCACGTAATGAATATCGGCAAGGCGTTTCATAATCTGAAAGCCTGTACAGAATTGTCAACATTTCATATCGCCTGTCTCTGCCTAAATTAGGTCTCATAAAGGGGAACGGATGACTTTTAACTGTCTTCTAGAAGAAGCTTCCTTAGTCGGGTAGCCAAGAATAGTGTCGCTATTATTAGATGTTTACCTATGAAATTGCCGTTTTGTACGCAATAAGTGAAAGTACTTATTTTTTCAAACTTTTTTATTTCTGTTATTCGAAGTAATCACCCAAGCAATCGACGCATCTTTGCCAACGCATTGGCAGTTTATTGATGCCCTTCTTGTAAAAAGCAGCTGGACGGGAGGCAACAAACTCTTCAAAGGCATTTTGTACTGCCTCTCGGGAATTGAAATTTTACCCACTAAAAAGTTGTCTAAATTTTGGTAAAAGTAATAGTCGGTAGGTGCAAGGTCTGGTGAGTATGGCAGATGAGGGAGAGCTTCCAAACCCAGCTCTTGCAGCTTGGAGACTGTCTGTTGCGCAGTATGGGGTCGCGCGTTGTCGTGAAGCAGCTGCAAGAGCTGGGGTTGGAAGCTCTCCCTCATCCGCGATACTCACCAGACCTTGCACCTACCGACTATTACTGTTTCCAAAATTTAGACAACTCTTTAGTGGGTAAAAATTTCAATTCCCGAGAGACAGTACAAAATGCCTTTGAAGAGTTTGTTGCCTCCCGTCCAGCTGATTTTTTATGTGTTATGGAGGGGTATGGGCCTCCGGTATCCTCACTCACTCAGTGAAACACAGCGCAAGCGCTGTTTCACACCGGTTTTTTGTGAGGCCGTGGTATCACTCCGGTCAAGCTGGCCCATTCATGCCGAAGCGTGGCTCTACCACGTAGACGTGATTCTCTTTGCAGTGCTGTTGTCCTGGTAGTTTGCTCCCTTAGTCGTCTCTTACGACACCCACGGGGTGAATACTCTGTACCCTTAATTTGCCACTACGCAAATAACCCTTATATAAAATTACTAGCTGAACCACGCAACCTCGTTTACGTCTCCATTTTTGTAATATTCTTCATTGGTGCTCCGCTCCTATTGGTCATGGCGTAATGATATATAGCCTATAATTTTTCAAATCGAACCAATAGTTCCTGAGATTAGCGCGTTCAAACAAACAAATTATTCAGCTTTATATATTAGTATAGATTCGGTTCCTAATTTAGCTCTTAGGTAACACCTAAAACAAAAAAAGAAAGTAACTAGATCATTGTATCTCATTTATTATAGTATCATAATAAGTACAATTAACGATAAGTAGAATAAAAAAATATTTCGGACAGTTCACACACAACGCCATCTAGCTTCAAACTAAGCAAAACTTGTACTATGAAAGCTAGATTGACTGATAGAATACTTATATACTTTTTTTGTAAATACATAGGTACATACAATGTATTCTTGTTTGCTTAATTGTTTTTATTGATGCTTACTAGTTGTTGTTCATCGTATCTTGATTTATCTCCATAACTCGATCGATCTGCATAAGTCGATAGATCTCCATAACTTGATTTCGATTGTTCACCGTATCTCGATTGATCTCTATAACTTGATTTCGGTTGTTCACCGTACCTCGATTGATCTTCATACCTGGATTGTTCACCGAACCTCGCTTGATCTCCATAATTCGATTGTTCACCATACCTCGATTGAACTCCATACTTCGGTTTGGGCTCCATACACGGATCATAATGCAAGACCTTCATATGACGTGGTACGCACATTATATTTAAGTAAGTTAAATTATTGCTGCCACATACGGGTGAATAGGTATGGTGAGGACAACCTTGAGGTGCAACCACAATAAAACCTTGCGATTGTCTCGATTGAACAGAACTTACCAGGAATACAATTTTCAGAAGGAAAAATGTTAAAAATATCATTGTTTCAAAACTTCTGGTAATTGCGGTGAATTTAATGTAACCCTGACGATTCTAAGATGTGATAATATTTGAATGTAATTTATAGTAAAATTATTGAACGGTTCGTGTTAAAAAGGTAATTATAATTACTATTAACAGCTAAAATCGGATGTAAATTTAATTAAATTATTAAATTACTTTTTGGAGTAATTAGTTCCGGTCGGTAAACGTATTGCACACTAGCTCTTGTAATTTTTACGTTGGGAATACTTTTCGCACAATACCCTGAGTGGGAGAAACGAAGAGCGTATGTGGAACTCCCAGAGAATAGTTCCAAATACTAAACCAAGCGGCGGCCTACCTCGTCAGTCAGAATAAGCTCCAGGAACGCATCAGCGGCTTCTAGAGACCTCCCTTCCGTACTCCACGACTAAATCCCGGGAAAACCGGAGACAACCCCTGGCGCACCAGAATGTCACCTGAATCGGGTCGTTTGCGTACAACACCCCAAGATGTGGCCACAACGACCCTTAGGCGACGATTAAGGAGCTAGCGACCTCTTCCGCGTCCCCTTCGCTACCACAGCTCTTTCCTGATTCCCGCTCTGCGAACTCCTGAAGAAGACCGCGGCTTCCCATCCCTAACCAACACTAGCTCTTATTTGCGACTTATTACTTACGTCGTTATACATCAACTTCCTTTATTATTCCCAAGATTATTTGGGGTCGGCTACTAGTTCAACCGGTTTTACCTGAATATCAGTTTATCCACGGAGCGACTGGCATCGGACCTGCTTAACCCTGAGGGTGAACTGAACTAGTTGTCAGTATATTTGAGGACACTGACTTCCCAATAACGATTGCCATTGATGTTCATGACTACCGGGACCGACGTGCTCGCCGAGGCACGGCCGGGAATCACCGCCTTCTACCATACTCCGGGTTGCTTTGCTATTGAGAATTCCTTGTAAGAAAATCCCAATAGCAGTCCGACCCTGGAATCGAACCCTAGATCTCTTAATCGGCAGTCGCTTACGCTAACCACTGGACCAACGAGGCAGTACTTACGTAGTTATTGGCGGTGTAAAAATAACCCAGGTTCGCTCCTGCGTGGAGTACTGTTCTCACCTTTGCGATGGATCCACGCAGTATTTAATTGGATGAGTATAGTAACCTAATACCCCCCTAATTTGGCAATAATAGTAAATAATTGTGTTTTCAATTACGACTTAGCAAGTTTTTTTAAGGTTATAAGGCTCGGGTTGTACGATTTTTAACCGACTTCCAAAAAGGAGGAGGTTCTATGTTCCACTGTATGTATTTTTTTTTTTTATTTTTTTTTTTAATGTATGTTACCTGATTACTCCGTCAGTTGTGGACCGATTTTGAAATTTTTTTTTGTATTCGACAGGGTATGCTTCCGTGGTGGTCCCATTGCCAGCATATCAGGATCTGATGATGGGATCCCAGGGAAATCGAGGGAAACCCTCATTTTATATAGGCACATACTATGTTTTTCGTATATTTTCTGAAGTTACACCGGTATTTGCGTCTGGTAGTCATCATTTTATGATGATGAGCTGATGATGTAAGGTACCACTCCTTAACGGTTAGGAGTTGGAGGATAAATCTTTAAATATCATATGTATATAAGTTACCTTTAGTCGTATTCTTACAAATTATTTAGGTAAGCTGATGATGGAAGGTGGAAGGTACAACTCCTCAACGGTTAGGAGTTGGAGAATAATTCTTTCAATTTCATACGTATCTAAAGACCTTCAGTCGTATACTTTCAAGCTATTTAGGTGAGCTGATGATAGAAGATTAAACTCTTCAACAGTTAGGGATTAGATGATGATTTTAATATTACACGTACCTTAATTTGTATTCTTGATGATGAAATTTGATGAAATAATTCAACTTACTACTTACCTACGATTGTTTGCACTAAAAACTGTAAAATTAAAACTTTTTATATAAAAAAAAAAAACGACTTCCAAAAACATCCAACGAAAACTCTCTGTCAAAAAACACTTAAAAGCGTAAAATAAACTGGTTCTTCATAAAATCTGTTTGAAGTCGGTGCTAAGCCAAAAAGAATACAAACGAACAATTACAAAAGTCTAAGCGATAGTCACTTGGCACCGACTTCAAACAGATTTTAGGTACCTAGCACCCATTATAATACTACTTTTTAAATGAATAAAGAATTAGGTATAGGCAATTTATGAAGAACCAGTTTATTTTACGCTTTTAAGTGTTTTTTGACAGACAGTTTTCGTTGGATGTTTTTGGAAGTCGGTTTTTTTTTTTAGAAAATATATTTAAAATACTTATTTATGACGCTATTACATAAGTAGATAACCTAATTAAACAAAATATTTCCAATCATCGATCGTTTTCACTAATTATTTGAAATCACTTTTAATTTTTTGTGAAATCTGTCATTCGTATCAAGCTATAATTTAAGACTGTAGTCCCTGAGCGTGGGAATTTGTGATTGAACACCCACATTCATATTTTACATGCACACAAACGCATCGGGCACTGTTGCATACTAACCCTGGCAACTAATAAATTTACTTTCGGTTTTTTCTTCTAGTTACATATTCATTAACTGTTCGCCTTTGAAGAATGTTTAAAATGCCCTACAAAGCACGCAATGTATCTTTGTCATATCGGAAAGCCCGCGGACTATAAGTAACTCGTCAACGGCCGAGAATGGGGTTCAAGTGTACCTATTCATTTTTAATTCATTTCATGGACAAATAATATATTTTTACACAGTATAAAATTAAGTCGCTCGCGCTATCTGTCAGCTTAGATCTTTTACAGTAATCAACGGATTTTAATGCTATGTTATGAAATAAAATTTGTATGATATATGTTATATTAATGGAACATAATGTTTTTTAAAAATATAATTTTTGATCGCTTTTATTGCTCATATTGACTAAATTTTACTACATAGATTACTTACGTACTTTTTTCACTTTTTGTCAAAAAACGACGCTGAAAAAGTATGAAACAAGTTTTGAAAAGCCGTAGTCACGTGTTTTTAAGAGTTATGGTACGTTTCTATTTTAATTTAAGTTTTTACTTTTTTTTTATTTAAAATGTTTTGGTGTAGTGATAATAATAATTTATATGCAAAGTATATTTTAAATACCTAACATAGAAATATAAAAAAAAATTGAATAGATACGAACAAAGTCACCAGCAAATGCTAATAATACCTATATCTATTTGAAATGTACAAGTAACACCCTTTCCGATGATACCAAACACGGCATGTTTATGTCAAATTCATTTTTCAATACAGTACTTTATGTCGGCTAGAGGGCGCCACATTAAATTGAGTGACGCGTCATATAGCCTATAAGCAGCGGATGATCAAGACACTTCTAACAATACCTCATTTATCCAGTTCTAATTAGTAGTTAAGGAGCTATGAGGGAACAGATGAACATACATACATAGCCTGTCAAAATCATAACCCTCTTTTGGCTTTGCCGTGGTCGGGTAAAAAAATAAAAAAATACAGTTAATTTATAAACTCCTTCTTTTTTTAAGACAGTTAAAAAACAAACTATTTGTCTTAAAATTAATATTAACACAGAACACTTTTTGTTTTGTGAATATTAAGAGTGTAAAACTTTGAAATGGAAACTTCCTTAAATATATAATACTAGCTTTTACACGGGGCTTCGCCCACACAAATTTTCATCCCCTGATTTACCCCCTTTGGGGTAGAATTTCAAAAATTCCTTTCTTAGTGCTCACTTATGTTATATAAAGAACCTAGATGCAAAATTTCAGGATTCTAACTTCAGCGGTTTGGGCTGTGCGTTGATCTCTGGGTATGTCAGTCAGTCAGTCAGTCACCTTCCTCTTTTATTTATATAGATTACAGATATCAGATAATGTAAGGGATAGGGCATCTATTGTTTTACAATTCACCAATTGATTAAATTCGAACTTAAGGGATGAATAATAATGGAAATGACGTAAAGTATAGATGGGACCCTTTTTTACAATTTTTGTCTGTCTGTCTGTTTGTTTATGCCGGCTAATCTCTGGAACGGATGGAGCAATTTTGACGGGATTTTTACTGATAGTATCGCGGGTAAGACCGTGGGGCTCAGCTAGTTTTTTTTTTCAAAAAAGACAACTTCCGTATATATCCAATAAATCCTGTGTCGCGGGGGACTTTAAAAACATACATGAAACGGACACAATGGACACCCAGACTCAGAACAACAATTCGTGGATCACACAGTGTTGTCCCATGTGGGATTTGAACCCACAACACCTGATACAGTAGGAAGCGGCGAGGCAACCGCTTAAACCACTAGACCAACCATGCAGTCAAAAATAAAACTGTAATTATAAGGTCTTTCATTATTTCAGTAGTAGTTATTCAATTCTAACAGAAATCATTAAAAAAAAATTTTTTACTTTTTTAAAAACAATTTCTCAAAGTGTCTCGGTCTGTCAAAGTGTATTCAAAGTACTCGTCAAGACAAATCAAACGACTCCAAACTCGATAGGTTCCGTCGTTACAAAGTTCCTATGACCACCTTCCAGCTTCAACATCAGATCAGCTCCATGTCATCATAATATAGCATTGTCACGCTATATACATATGCCTACAAAAATTCAACACAATCGGTTGAAGATATCTGCAAAATTGAGTTGCAAGATTCCGTCTTAACAAATATAGTTAGATATATACATACATAGCAAGTTAAAAAAAAAACATAAAAATAAGTTCTGTGTTAATAAAAAATACTAATATTTTTCTTTGAAATTATTCTTTAAAAAATTAAATTAAATTCAAGAATACAAATTAACAGTTACAATTCGACACTCACTGGCAACCCACCCTAAAACTTGTCATTTACGTATTAGGGAGCTCAGTGCGAACTACAAACGGACGTGATGTCACCTTGAATATTCGTCGGGCACTAAATTTTTTGAGCGCGATAAAACTTATTTATTGCAATTTACGGGAGACGATATCTACGTACTAAAATGTATGGAACTTTTGTCGCTAAAAATGAATGATGTTTAGCCTTAGATTATGGCTTTTTGGTGAGAATTAATAAAAAACTAAAACGGTAAATCTTTTCTCCATACTTTTTTCTCGCGAAATAAGAAAAAAATATTTAAAATAGAGCACGAAATAGGACAGAGTGTGCTAATTAAAAAGGTCGATTTCGATGATTTTGATCTTTGTTAAGGCTTTTTTTCACAAAAATAAAGAATTATTTTATAAATGTCACTCGGTAGATTGGTAGACTGATTTATTAAACTACTGAGATTTTTTTTTTAGTGTCAAATATGAATTGAGTTGTTTGTGTTTTGCAAAACTGCAAGTGCCTTTTCGCGCGTTTTTAGGGACGCGGCTCTTAAGGGGTATTATAATAGGTCTTTACCTATGAAGTTGCCGTTTTGTATGTATTATTATATATATCGACACGACAACGCGCGACCCCATACTGCGCAACAGACAGTCTCCAAGCTGCAAGAGCTGGGGTTGGAAGCTCTCCCTCATCCGCCATACTCACCAGTCCTTGCACCTACCGACTATTACTTTTTCCAAAATTTAGACAACTTTTTAGTGGGTAAAAATTTCAATTCCCGAGAGGCAGTACAAAATGCCTTTGAAGAGTTTGTTGCCTCCCGTCCAGCTGATTTTTACAAGAAGGGCATCAATAAACTGCCAATGCGTTGGCAAAGATGCGTCGATTGCATGGGTGATTACTTCGAATAACAGAAATAAAATAGGTTTGAAAAAATAAGTACTTTCACTTATTGCATACAAAACGGCAATTTCATAGGTAAAGACCTATTATATATAAACCGCTCTAGCACCCGCTGCCTAGCCCGCTAGTTTCGAAAACGGGTTAGCATTCCCGCTCCGCTCCCGCTCCGCTCCCGCTCCGCTCCCCGCTGACTTCGAAAACGCGGCCTGATAGTCGACCAACTGATCCAATGATAAAGTCCGCCGAAACCGTTAATGTAACATGAACTACGGAACCCTACATCGGCCGTGGCTCGACAGGCACTTGACAATTTTCTTTTAATTACTTTCGATGATTATTAATGTAACTTTTTGATCTTACTAAATTGATAAATAAGTTATAAATTACGAATTCAATTTGGAACCAATTGTTCCAGAGAAAAACATGGAACATAATTACAAACATAATTTTAATTTAGAAACGAATAATTGAAGAAAATTTATTTATAATTAACGTTATGTAAGTATGAATGTATGACATTTTTAATTATCCACATAATTAATAGGTAGTAGAGCTACGCTAATTTCAGCACGAAGCTTAACCGGGGCGGTGCTACCCTCGCACAGAAAATCAACGTAAAATGACAGCGTTCATGCTGTCATGTTTCGTGAGTGGGTGCTAGACCGGAGGCCCAACGATGCAGAAGCATCACTAGGCCGCCATTGTTGTGGCTCACCATACTGCATTGTTGCATTGTCTGCATTCAAATTGAGTATGGTGACCACTAATCTTGGATTCTGTTAATGCTTTCCATCAGGCAGAGTAAAGTAATTTCATACTCACCAGACCTTGCACCTACCGACTATTACTTTTTCCAAAATTTAGACAACTTTTTAGTGGGTAACAATTTCAATTCCCGAGAGGCAGTACAAAATGCCTTTGAAGAGTTTCTTGCCTCCCGTCCAGCTGATTTTTACAAGAAGGGCATCAATAAACTGCCAATGCGTTGGCAAAGATACGTCGATTGCATGGGTGATTACTTCGAATAACAGAAATAAAAAAGTTTGAAACAATAAGTACTTTCACTTATTGCATACAAAACGGCAATTTCATAGGTAAACATCTAATAATAGCGACACTATTCTTGGCTACCCGACTAAGGAAGCTTCTTCTAGAAGACAGTTAAAAGTCATCCGTTCCCCTTTATGATACCTAATTTAGGCAGAGACAGGCGATATGAAATGTTGACAATTCTGTACAGGCTTTCAGATTATGAAACGCCTTGCCGATATTCATTACGTGACGTGCCCAAACACTCACAGCATTTAAAAGGAGTCCGACTCGCGCACCGAGTTCACCCCATGGGAGAACCACGCTTCGGCATGAATGGGCCGGCTCGAACGGAGTGATACCACGGCCTCACAGAAAACCGGTGTGAAATAGTGCTAGCTTGCGCTGTGTTTCACCGAGTGAGTAAGGATACCGGAGGCCCATACCCAAACCGTTAAGGCAGGCAGCAACGCACTTGTGACGCCTCTGGTGTTGCAGCTGTCCATGGGCGGCGGTAATCGCTTATCATCAGGCAATACGTCTGCTCGTTTGCCCGCCTATTAAATAATTAAAAAAACCGAGGGTTCCGTAAAAACCCGTATTTATATTATATGATGTCACAAAAAAATGTATGCTTTTCGCAAGTTTTCCTTTATCTGTGCTATAAGACGTTGCTTCGTACCAAATTTCCAGATTCTGAGTTCACGGAAAGTACCCTGTAGGTTTTGATTCCCTTGCCAGTGTCAAAAATTTACAGCATAAACGGCTGTATCTTTTGATTACGTTGGCTTTAAGAAGTTTGAGTTTTTCACAGTTCCGAGGAACAGTAGACCTGAGTCATGAGACCCAAAGTCATTATTCCACGCGGATGAAGTTACGGGCACAGCTTATGTACATATATATTTTTTAAGTTATATAAGGTTCCAATTTTTTTACAGGACAACAATGACGTCACAGACGATAGCTATAAAAACAAGACTGATAGAGTTAAGAAACGGAAGATGAAGAAAAAAGAGATTGAGGTAAGTTAATCCATTTATCTGCGTCGGTAGACCCCAAGAGTTACGACTTTAGAGAAACTGCTCCAAAGAAAAATAACCAAAAATGAAGTTTAAAAATTACGACATTATTGAAATATTTTCAGAAAGCCCTCCACGCTTTTTACATTAAAATGATTTCTTACTTTTTAGTTCGATTGATATTTAAGCGTGTTTTTTTTAGTTTTTTTTTTTAACTATAATTTATTTTCTACTTTTTAGTTTGATATATTTATAAAAGCGTGTTTGTTTAGTTTTTGATAAACGATTTTTTTTTTCAAATTATTGTTTTGTAATCGGCCCTTGCCCCTGTGCAAAATTTCAAGTTAATCAGACTCCTAGAAGTAGGTGACAATGAAGTTAAAAGATTCCGTTACATACATAGGTACATAGGGTAAGGTTGCTCAAGTCGTGCCGCGGCCATAGTTGTACCCCACCAATATCTCGTCTGATACCGTTGAATTGGGCCATCTAGTGTCATTAACGTGAACTATTTAGTCGTGCGAGCAAACGTAAACAAGTGGTAAGCGGCCGGCTTCGTGAAGCGAAAATAATTTTAAAAGTAAGTTTTTTATCACTTTTCATGTAAAATGAATGACTCATTTTTCAAGCAAGACATCAAAGCTTTTTATGGCAGGAATGTGATCCTCACCTTTTTTCTTTGTTTGCATCGATTTATAATACTGATCTGTCTTAGGCATACTCAAACAGTAGAGCATTTTTATGTTATGTCAGTAATTTTATTTTTCAACTTGGAAGACCCCGCTGCATAAGTCGTACCTGTTTAAAATTCTTTACTCGTACCTGTACGACTTAGGTATTAAGAAAATTGTGCATCATAATTTGCAAAACTCTTTATCAGGTAATAAATATGGAGAAGAGAAAGTACAACACTTGGAAGCAAGAAGATACGGATGAAGCTTTACAGAAACATCGGAGTGCAGAAATTGGATTTAATGAAGCCTGCAGAAGATTTAATATACCGAAACCTACACTGAGACGACATTTAAAAAAATTGAATACAAGAACAAAGTTTGGAAGACCTAACGATATGCCACCAGACATGGAAGAGATACTGGCACAGCATTTGATGAATTTAGAGTCTTGTTTCTTCGGATTACCACTACTACACGGACTACCACTGAATTTAGGAAACTTGCATTCGAGCTTGCTGAAAAATTTCAACTACTTCATCGTTTTAATAAAGAGAAGAAAATAGCGGGCAAAAAGTGGTATTATAGGTTTATAAAAGAGCATCCTAATTTGTCCTTGCGTGTTCCAGAACCAACATCGATGGCCCGAAGTAAGGGGTTCAATAAAGAACGTGTTAATGAATTTTTTGATAAGTACGAAGAAATACTGGATAAATACAAGTTTGCTGAACACCAATTATACAATATGGACGAAACTGGATTATCGACTGTTCACAAAACTTCCAAAGTTATTGCTCAAAAGGGAAAACACCAAGTGGGTGCAATCACAAGTGGAGAAAGAGGTCTGACCACAACTTCCATATGTGCGATGAATGCAGCAGGCGAATTTATCCCACCTATGTTAATATTTAAGCGCAGTAGGCTGAATGATGCCTTAAAAAAAGGAGCTCCACCAAACACAGCATTTGGATGCTCAAATGGATGGATAACATCAGTACTTTTTGTTCAATGGCTACAACATTTAATTAAGTGCACGAGATTAGGAAAAAGTGACCAAAGCTTGCTTTTATTAGATGGTCATAGCACACATACCAAAAATTTAGAAGCAATCGAGATAGCTCGGGATTACGGCATAGTAATGTTATCTTTTCCTGCTCACACAACACATCGTCTACAACCGTTGGACAGATAGTTTTTCAAATCATTGAAAAGCTGTTACAACGAAGTCGCATCTTCGTGGCTACGTTTAAATCCTGGTAGTGTCATAAAACAAGCTAACGTTGCAGAACTGCTTGGCACAGCATACCCTCGATCGGTTCGTATGGATATAGCAAAAAACAGTTTCAAAGCTACAGGGTTGTGGCCGTGTGACAGAAATGTAATTAAAGCAGAGGATTTCGTAGCTTCTGTATACATCTCTGATCCATCAAATCAAGAACCTGATGGTCCATCTGAACCAACTACGGAATCACTCGCTAGAGCTACATCGCCATCAATATTAACGCAACCAATAGTTGCGTCGCCATCAATATTGGTCGTATCTCCACCAATAGCCTCATTATCATCACCACCAAAATTATAACACCTACCTTAATACCGAGATATTCCACATTGCCCAACGTTAAACCTGAACCGTCCACAATTGATAAAATTTCCAATAATAAACAAATAAGGTCTCACTTGAATGTTTTATCTCCAGTGCCTTGCATAAAAACAGTGATTAAAAAAATGAAGAAAGGTACAAGTCCAACAATGGAATTAACTTCAAGTCCTGACAAAAATGAAATGGAAGCCAAGGAAACCAAAAATAAATAGAAGAAGCCTAGACTAGATATGAAAAAAGTAAAAACAGAAAAATGAATAAACAAAAATTTAAAAAAAAATAAGATGTTCAGATGAGACATGCAAGAAGAACAAAAAAATGAAAGCTAAAGAATCGTGGTGGTGCCAACTATGTAAGGAAGATCGCGAAGAAAACATGATCCAGTGTTCTAAATGTAAAGGTTGGATACATGACCGCATGACATGCTGGCATTGAAAGTAAAATATATGTACTTGTGATGTCTTGTGTGTTCAATCTCAATAATTTTCTAAGCATTACTTTTAGATTTTTAAGTTGTTATAAATCTATTTTTCTACGTGTTACTTTTAATTAGGTCAAAGATTTTGTTACTGACCAAAATAATTACCAAAAAAAAAATGTTTAAGTTGATCTCAAACTGAGTTGTTTGTAATTTTAACTTCGTTGAATTGAGATATAGATTACTAGCTGACCCGGCGAACTTCGTACCGCCATATTTACATATCTGTCTCAGCTTCCCACAGGCAGTGTACAGTCGCGGACAAAAAAAAAACAATTTTCCTGTTATCTTTTATTTTTTTCTTTCTAGCAAAAATCAGACTGTGTTATTGAATTACAACTAAGTACATATTTTGACTTTCATCCCCTCTCTCCAGGAAACCGTGATGAATATCGGGATAAAAAGTATCCTATGTCCTACCTCGTAGTATGAACTCAAATCATGCCAAGTTTCATTTGAGTCCGTTCAGTAGTTTCGGCGTGATGCGCAGCCAAGATACAGACAGACAGACAAGAATGAAAAAAAAATTACAGTTTTGGCTTCAGTATCGATACAGCCCTCCAAAAAAACATTTCAAAATATCTTTAATGTACAGAATTGGACCTGTTACATTTTTATTATAAGTATAGATTATATCTTGACTAAAGTATGTATCTTCACTAAGTACGACTAAGGATATATGTGGTACGAATTAGACAACTAGGCGCCTTAATCGCACCGAAAGTATGTTTTGAAAAAACGTTCAAATACATATTTTAACAATAATATTTTAAGTTTCTGTGACTTTTGATTAATAAGTAAATGTAGAATATTTTGTATTATTTCAATTGCCGTGAATATTATAGCATAATTTCCTTAGGGGGTACGACTTGAGTAACCTTACCCTACAGGTCAAGCTAATACAAGCGTGTTAAAAATACTGATCATCCAAGTGCTGATATTAAATAGTACATCTATACTAATATTATAAACGCGAAAGTTTGTAAGTATGGATGGATGGATAGATGGATGGATGGATGTTTGTTTTTCACGCAAAAATTACTGAACGGATTTGGATGAAACTTTACAGTAATATAGCTTATGCATCAGTATAACACATAGGCTACTATTTTCCGCGATAACCGACATATACGCGGGCGGAGCCGCGGGCAACCATTAGTAAAAATATATATACAAAAGTTAAACAGTCCTTCTCACTTGCTTCAAAAATACACCTGTAACACACAGCTCTGTACCACCCAGAGGTCAACTGGAAGATAAGTTGGCAATAAGTTCATCATATGCAATGTATTAGCAGAAAGCTTAAATAAATAAATATCAGTATTGATTACGCCCAGACGTAAATGATACTGCACATGACATTTCTCCTGATCGGGAACCGAACCCAATAATCAGGTCCTTAAACCACCAGACGAACTTACAATTATTTCTGTCTTAGGTAACACCAGAACCAGAAACCGAACGAATAGAGAAGACAAGTAGAAAGTTAAAGAATCTTCCAGAAGATATGGTGGAACTGTACACCATGACAGAGAAGGAGATGTGGGCAATAAGAGAAGAAGATAAAGGGAGTAAAGAGTTTCTGAAGTTGAAGTTCAAATGTGACGATTGCATCAAAGGGTTTAATACGGAAAAATTGAAAAACTTTCATTTTAATGGAAAACATCAAGAGGCAAGTACTATTATATTATTACTAGCTGAACCTAACAACAGTCTAGATCATCAGCTATCTGCCAGTGAAAGTCCCATCAAAATCGGTCCAGCCGTTGCAGGATTACCCGGAGCAAACACAGACAGACAAAAAAATTAAAAATATTGTATTTTTTTACCTGTACCGTGCATACAGGTATACATATCTACATACCTATGCATATATTAAAAAGCGGTTATTTTAATATTACAAACAGACACTCCAATTTTATTTATTTGTACAGATTATCTGACCCAACGCAACTTTATCTACATCTTTGTACATCGAAAATACAACGCCATCTACTTTTGAACTACGCCGAGTGTGTACTATGAAAGCTAGATTGACATAATTGATAGTGTGGGTACGCGAGTGGCGCGAGAACTTCTATTGTGCGATTCAGGATTAGTTGTGTTGTGCACTCCGTGAAGTAACGTCAGTCCGTAGTTCGGTGTATCTTCGGTAGATGGCGCTGTAGTTTTTTTTATGAATAGCCTGCCAAAGTCACTCTGCTCAGCATGATGAAAAGCTCAAGCGGTATCTATGCTATGTATTAAGAAAAAAATATGTAATAAATTACTATTGTGGGGACTTCCACTTAAAGCCCAACAGCAATATACTAAAAATACGCTCTCGAACCAAACGCTTTGGTTCTTCCTTCCTGTGCCGAGCAGTTAAAAACTGGAACTCACTACCAGCGCACGTGATTCCCTCCCAATATGATCCCGGGTCTTTTAAGCGGGCGGGAATCCGTGGGAGAGCCACGCTTCGGCATGAATGGGCGACTCGACTGGAGTGATACGACGGAGGCCTCACAGAAAACTGGTATAAAGTAGCGCTTGCGCTGTGTTTCACCGAGTGAGTAAGGATACCGGAGGCCCATACCGCAACCCCTCCCCGCATCCCCATCCCCCAAAGGTCGGCAACGTACTTGTGACGCCTCTGGTGTTGCGGGTGTCCATGGGCGGCGGTAATCGCTTACAATCAGGCGATATGTTTGCTCGTTTGCCCCATATTCCATATAAAATAAAAAGAGCATCTCTAGGCTGCCATAATGTGGGTCACCATAATGCATTGTCTGCCTCCGCAGTGAATATGGTGGCCCTCACTACTTGGATTCTACTCATACTTTCTATCAGGTAAAATAAAGTCAATTGGTAGGCTTTAAATAAAAGATCAAGTTTTATTTCAAGAACTTTACCACTAAATATTATTCTTCCATCTTTAGAAAGGTGAAAACTGCCATCAATGTCAAGTTTGTCAAGCTTACTTCCTGACGAAAGACAACGTGGCCTCCCACAGAGCCTTGCACCTCTCAGCATATAAATGCATTCTATGCAACCTCAAAACTACTCTCAAGATCCGCATGATGAAACATATAACGGAACACAGGGACATCCAACAGCATATGTGTGATACTTGCGGCGGAAAATTCAGGTATTCTTCTCCAATAGGTTCTGATAGCTCACTTCTGGACATAGGCTTCTTATTGTTACGAGTCGGGTAAAAATTAAATAAAAATAGTCGGTTGATTACCAAAAAAAATAACACAATATTTATTGACAGCACTTTTACAATAATAATTCACTAAATCACTCGTTAGTCCCAGTAGAAAATCGCTTATATGTTACAATACAGTCTGTACGGCTAACACGCTCCGCTTTTAAATGGCTATGTAAATATCTAGAAAGATCCCTAGTATTCGATAAAACATTCTAGACGAAATAGAAACTACTAGAACAAGTAATCCATTACTTGCAGCACCATCTAGCGCCGAGAATATCGGAATAATCAATCATAATCTCTATGACTGCCTCGGTGGCGCAGTGGTAGCGTATGCTAATACTAGATGGCGCTGTCCTCGGCTCTCGAATCTTCTCGATTATACGAGACCAACTTTCAACTTAAAAGTAGTTTAAGTTATAAATCGAACATGAGATAGCCTCCGATGCCAAACTAGGTAGAAACCTGTATTTCGGCTAACGGTGCCATTCCTCACAGGAATTTCAACGAAATGAGGTTTTGGTTGTCCTTCTATACCACGGGGTGACGAGTGGTATAGGGTTCATTTCAAGTGTTCCTTCTCTTTGCAGTGTTGTTGCCCTGGTAGTTTGCTTTAAGAAGTTACATTTAGAACTTCTTCTTTAAGAAGAACCAAAACGAAATGACACCCAGCGTGTGATGTCACTTGCCGTTTAAGAATGAAAAGCCTTAGTGTCAGATCGACTTCTAGTTATTTTGGGTGCGTCCATGCATACAATTTCTGCTTCCAACCAAGCTAACGGGGTTTATTCCGTCTGGCTCACAGCCGCATAGGAAACTGTTTAGTTCTACACGGAAACCTCTGTGCACCACCTACCTTACAAGATTTCTACACCACCCTAAGGTTGACTGGAAGAGAATGCCTCGGGCATTAAGTCCGCCAGTGTACAAAAGTGCATAAAGTTTTAAATAAATGAATAAATAAAACTGGATTCACACAGGAGAATCAAGTGCCGACAATCGAGAATATAAATTATACCAATATTTGTCTTTAATTGTTTTTTTTTTTAATTTTCAGTACAAAATCCAAACTTTCCTACCATCGGTCTATTTGCCGGCAAGAGAGGCCTCAGTGCGACTGCTGCGGGAAAGTGTTCGCTAATAAGATGACATTAAAGTATCATTTGAAGTGAGTATTAGTTCACTGAATAGTTTGTGAGTGTAGGGGTCACCACTGTGGAGGGTAATGTCCCTCTAATACAAAGAGAAGATCCTCAGACCAGACGAGATGATCATAGCATGGTAATATATACTCATGGCGTGAGAATTTCTAAATCGCGATTCAGTAACTTCGTAGTTCAGTGTATTTTCGGTAGATGGCGCTATATTAAGTTTTTGCTGTCGTATTTGAAAACCGCCACAGTGAGTGTGTGTTTTTACACTTCTTACTTGTTCCCGCTTAAAGGGCTGGACAAATTTTGGTAACATTGGGAATTGGGGTAGCTGGCTGAAGCGGGCATAATTACTAAAAATAAGTTTTTACCCGACTACGGCAAAGCCAAAGGAGGGTTATGATTTTGACAGGCTATGTATGTATGTATGTATGTTCATTTGTTCCCTCATAGCTCCTTAACTACTTATTAGAACTGGACAAATGAGGTATCGTTAGAAGCGTCTTGATCGTCTGCTGGTTATAGGCTATATGACGTGTCGCTGAATCAAATGTGGCGCCCTCTAACCGACATAAAGCAATGAATTAAAAAAAAAATTGAAATAAATATGCCGTGTTTGGTATCATTGGAAAGGGCGTTACTTGTACATTTCAAATATATATATATATAGATTATATATTAATAACGGCACCAAAACATTTTAAATAAAAAAAAAGTAAAAACTAAAACCCAACTACGACAAAAAACGACGCTGAAAAAGTATGAAACAAGTTTGAAAAGCCGTAGTCACACGTTACATAGAAACGCACCATAACACTTTCACAACGTGTGACTACGGCTTTTCAAACTTGTTTCATACTTTTTCAGCGTCGTTTTTTGTCGTAGTTGGGTTTTACTTTTTTTTTCAGAAATTTTGAAAATGTTCACGAAGAAATATGGCGGTACGAAATCCGTCAGGTCAACTTCCCACAGCGCTGCAGTGTATAGGTCGAACTAAGCGGACTAAGAGAATATAACACCTCTTTTTTTTTTAATTTTCGTCTAAACAAACTTTGTCCTAACAATAACAAATACATCAAATAAAGAATTATTGAATTTGGTGCAGTCGATCTAAAGTTATTATGTATAAATTTTTATGTCCACAGGATTCTACCCCACAATAAGGAAGAGAAACCAAAGGAGACGCTATATATACCGTGTAAGGGATGCGACAAGATTTTCCATTCCAAGAAGAGTTACAGAGCACATGTGTAAGTACTGAACCATCATTTTTAACCGACTTAAAAAAAGGAGGAGGTATTCAATTCGGCTGTTTTTTTTTACGTTTGTTACCTAAGAACTTTCGACTGGGTGAACCGATTTTGATGATTCATTTTTATTTGAAAGCTAGTGCTTCCCGTGTGGTCCCATTTCAATTTGGTCCAGTTCTTGTAGTCGTTTTTTTTTCTTTTTGTTACAATTTGTGATTATTTATATATGAGCTGGCCACAGTCACTCTACTCTGCCTGATGGAAAGCATGAGCAGAATCCAAGAGTGGTGGTCACCATACTCATTGCGAATACAGACTGTGGGGGAACGGTTGAAGTTAGGTTGTTGTATATAGGACTAGCTGACCCACGCAACGTCGTTTACGTCTCCTATTGCCCGTAGCGTAATAATTTTCCCATGTTTTTGTAACATTCTTCATTGATGCGCCGCTCCTATTGGTTTTAGCGTGATGATATATAGCCTATAGCCTATCTCGATAAATGGGCTATCTAACACTGAAATAATTTTTCAAATCGTACCTGAGTAGTTCCTGAGATTAGCGCGTTCAAACAAAGAAACAAACGCTTCAGCTTTATATATTAGTTAGTATAAATAATCGGCACAAGAACTTCTATTGCGCGATTCAGGATTGGTAGTTACTCCGTGTAGTGCGTTACTTCGTAGTTCAGTGTATCTTTGGTAGATGGCGCTGTCATATGTTTTTTGTTGCCGCTGTATGTGGTGGTCGCCACAAGACAAAGCAACAATGCAGCATAGTGACACACACTATTTAGAACTTTAGAGAACAATTCTCTCATACATATATTATTCGTATAGATTTTAATTTTGTGCCTCATTTGACTGCCTCGTTGGTCTAGTGGTTGGCGTGTGCGACTGCTGATCATGAGGTCTCGGGTTCGATTCCCGGGTCGGACCAAATGGTGTATGATCTACAAATATTTGTTTCGGAGTTTGGGTGTTTTCTATGTATAATATGTATGTATTTACAAAAAAAAAAGTATATAATATGTATTTATATCAGTTGTCTAGTACCCATAACACAAGCTCTGCTTAGCTTGGGACTAGATGGCGTTGTGTGTTAGATGTCCGAAATATATAAAAAATATTAAAAAAAAAAAAATTCCAGGGTAATTCACGACGGTCTAACATACCCTTGCCCGATATGTGGCAAATTATTCCAATGGAAGCGTAACCTAGCCCGACACACTCGCAACCATCGCGAGCGGGAGGCGGGCGCTCTCCATGAGTGCAGAGCTTGTAGGAAGAGCTTCGCTAGCAGAGACTGTTATAATAACCATATGAGGATGAGCAAACGACACGTGCCCGAGGATTCTTATCAGTGAGTATGGGTTGTGTAACTCATGTGTGTCTTGGTTTTGGAACTCATGTGTATCCTGGGCTTTGGGACTCATGTGTGTTTCGGATTTGGAACTTTATGGCGTTTTCTGGAGTTCTGGGACTTATGTGTGATCTAGGGTTTTGGCACTCATGAGTGTACTGGGGTCCTGGGACTCATGTGTGTATCAGAATTTGTGCTCTCATGTTTTTTTTTTTGGAATAGCGGACAAACGAGCAGACGTACGCGAGATGGTAAGCTATTACCGCCGCCCATGAACACCCGCAATACCAGAGGCGTCACAAGTGCGTTGCCGGCCTTTGAGGGACGGGGGGAGGGTTTGGGGTATGGGCCTCCGGTATCCTCACTCACTCACCGGTTGAGCCGGCCCATTCATGCCGAAGCGTGGCTCTCCCACGGTATGTCGTGCGTCAGGATTCTGGAACTCATGTGTATCCGACTTCGTATATGTCCTGAATCAGGGCCTCATGTGTGTCCCGGTCCCAACTTTTATATCTATCCCCACATTTAAATACCTAATTAGATTTTTTGGATTGTGGTTTTTTTTTTTTTTTACACATTTGTATGTTTCTGAGTACACTATGTGGTAAGGCTGTTGTTCTGAATTATGATATATTTCTTTGCAGACACGAATGTTCTTACTGCAACAAGAAGTTCCCAACAAAATGGTGTCTCACAGACCACATCGACTGGGATCATCTCAAGAGAATCAAATATCAATGCAGTGTTTGTTTTAAGGTGAGTCTTCTATCATCATTATCATCACAAGTTTACTAGAAACTGTGATGATGATGACTATGTCCTAACTATAGGGGTTCCGAGAGTCGAGAGACGTGAACTACGGAACCCTAAAGACTAACGACCCGGCTCGTCTTCATACAGAAGTCTTTGAGAAATTCTCGTATATTATCTTCTAATATAATATGCATGTATTACACATATAAAACTTCCTCTTGAATCATTCTATCTATTGCTGTGGTAGCATACGCGATTGCTGTGATTGCGGTCTCGAGTTCGATGCCCGGGTCGGACCTAATATTTGTATGATCTGCAAATATTTGTTTCGGAGTTTGGGTATTTTCAATGAATGTATTTATATCAGTTGTCTAGTACCCATAACACAAGCTTTGCTTAGCTTGGGACTGGATGGCGATGTGTGTCAGATGTCCAAGATATTAATTGCTGAAAACTGCATTAAAATTGATTAGTTTAAAAGATCTAAGCGAACAGACAGCTGAAACGAATAAGGTAAGATTTAGAAACAAAAGTGCTATGTTTTCTTCCAGCCGTTCAAAACAGCTAAAATAATGGTGGCCCATGTTAACAATATTCACGAGGGGAAGAAGAAAGAGGCAGAAGGGGAACATCTGTGTGAAATATGTGGGAAATCTTATAAGGTTAGTTATGTTTTACTAGCCAAGCCCTTTAGTGTTAACCGCGGGGCAAGGTATTCTAAAAATATTCTAAAATTTTAACAAAAAAAACCTACTTAATAAACTGCACCAAATTGAAATGAGACCACACGGAAAGCACCAGGCGCATCAGCTTACAAATAAAAAAAGGAATCATCAAAATCGGTTCACACAGTCGAAAGTTCTGAGGTAACAAACAAAATAAAAAGTCGATATGAGAACCTCCTTCTCTTTGAAATTGGTTGAAAGATAATCTAAGTTACTTCTTATATCAGCTACCTGCCAGTCCCGTTGAAATCCGTCCAGCCATTCCGGAGGTAAGCCTAAACAAACAGACAGACAAAAATATTAAAAATACATAGTTTTTTTATTTAAGTACTGTATATACTTTCATATGCATTTAGTGATATCTGTTAATTTGAAATTACAAACAGACACTTCAATTTTATTTATAATTTTAAATAATATTGTATAGATTTATCACGGAAACGGCTCGAAGGACCAACTGACTTGGATGCATTTAGATTGTGTAATTCGAAGGACCAATAGTGGATGTGATAAGAAGCAACTTAGGCTACTTTTATTTTAGACTACCTGAGTCCCGCGGTGTTCTTCAAAGTTGTAAAGACACAAAAACAACCGCAGGAACAGCTAATGTTATAGATGTGTATGATATAATATTTAAATATGTATTAGTTGTATTACTAAGTAAAGTCAATTCGCTTAGATACGGTCACATTGATCGCGTCGCACGTGCGTCAAGCCGCCACAAAATCAAAGGGTTCGCTGGCGGCGTACACCCACACGCGAGTATGATTTGTCAGTTTACGCCGATGCGTTGTATGAATTAATTTATTCGTATTCCATAACAATAAACACAATTGCGTGCGGGTGCACCGACACTATCTAAACGAATGGACTATATATCAGCAGTCTGGTTACCATAGTACAGTAGTAGTTGGCTATATATGTGGGCGTTTATTAACCTCTGCCTACCCTCTTTTCAGAAAAACGATGTATCCATTGTCTGACTTTTAAATATTTTTTTTAAGACCGTGAAACGTCTGAAAGGCCACGTCTGGGCTATGCACACGAAGAGGTCCAACGCGAAGAGTTACAAATGCAAGTTGTGCCCGGCCACCTTCACGTGGCAAACAAGCATCTACAAACACATGAAGATGATGCACGACACTAATAAGAAGAATAAGGTATGTGTTCTGTCTCTTTCTAACAAATGTGGTTATTCGGACCTCTCGCTCTAACTTAAGCACGACACTAACATGAAAAGCAAGGTATGTCTTCTGTCTCTTTCTAACGACTGTTATTATTGGACCTCTCGCTCTAGCTGTAAACCGTATAGAGGCTTTTACATAGAATCTTCTTTAAACAATAATATGAACATGAAGCACGACAACAACAAGTTGTTCTGTCTCTTTCTAAAAACTGTTTTTATCGGACCTCTCTCTCTAACCAACGTCCAACACTAACATGAATAGCAAGATACTGTGTTCTGTCTCTTTCTAACAGTTATTGTTATTCGGAAGTCTCACTCTAACTTACACGACACTAACATAAAGAACAATGTATGTGTTCTATCTCTTACAAACAAAAATGGTGTTATCGGACCTCTCTTTCTAACTTATGCGCGACACCAACAAGGCATATGCTTTGTCTCTTTGTAACAACTCCTCGTTCTAACGTCTTATTGATGACTGCAATTTCACATTTCAGCCCACACGCCCTGTCCCACCAGTGAAGAAAGAAGAGCCCTACTCGGGAATCGACCTGGTGAACCACATGCAATACCTCAACATCGTACATATTCAACCTTTGGGAGTCAATCAAAATTTAGTCTAAGTTTTGTTACGTAATAAATATTTAATAGGCAATGGTGTGCGCTTACCATCAACCCGGCTTAGTACTGGTTCTACCATAATGAAAATATTATTATTATTTGTCCGACTACTTGTCATAAAATTAAATATCTTGTTAATTTAAACAATTATTCTGTACGTTTGTTTGTTACATTACTCCTCCTAAACGGCTGGGCCGATTAGGATGAAGTTTTGCATGGGTTCCTGTATGATTTGAAAACACAATTGGACCGGGTAGGTGGCACTGGTTTCTGTCACCATAAATTAAATACAACATTTATTGATTCTAAAGCGGTAAGAAGACGCTTAATTCCTATTCCTATTCAGTCGCTTCACTCAGTGACTATTCATTCATTCATTCACTCATTGTACTATCTGTGAATGAATGAGAAGGAAGCATTATGTCATCTCTAGTGTACATGCGGTCGTGACACAGTTCAGTCAACTGTCAGCTCGTTCCCACTCGTCGCGTGTCGGATCCGTATATTAATCGGCGGTTCCAGTGGCAGAGCATTTTATATGAAGCTATTCTAGACTGCCTCGTTGGTCTCGAGGTTGGCGTGTGCGACTGCTTATCATGAGGTCTTGGGTTCGATTCCCGGGTCGGACCAAATGTTTGTATGATCTACGAATATTTGTTTCGGAGTTTGCGTGTTTTCTATGTATAATACGTATGTATTTACAAAAAAAAAAAGTACATATGTATTTGTATCAGTTGTCTAGTACCCATAACACAAGCTCTGCTTAGCTTGGGACTTGATGGCGTTGTGTGTTAGATGTCCGAAATATTTATTATTTATTTTATTTATTATTCACACTTATCGGAAACCGATTTTGTGTCGAAGTAAGAATGGCGCTGGTCACATTTGTGTCGGGGGGACCGACAAGTGGGAACGAGCTCTGTGAGTCTAAGAGCCAATACAAACAATATATATGGATATACTACACATGTGTCCAGCAGTGAACTGCTATAGGCTGATGATGATAAAAATCCCCGGGTCTACAAGTAATTATATACAACTACAGCAGACCCGGCAAACTTCGTACCGCCATTTTGCTTTTTCGTGATTGTTTTCTAAATTACCGAAAAACCTTTTATACTTGCCTTCCATGGGTAGTATACAGTCACGAACTAAGAAAAAAATATCGTTTTTCATATATATTTTTACATACAAACCTTGTTTTGAAAACAGGGTAGATGACTTTATCGTATATAAATATCGATGTTTCCTTCATTAAAACAAATATTACAAAACATCTCAGAAAATATAATTATTACAGCTTTTCATTTCTATTACAAATTGTTATCAAATAAACATTGAAATATATTGCTCAATTGAGTAGTCTAAAACTGTGACGTCACAAGTGTGTATTTAGTAAATTTTTCATACAAAATTATCGTTTCGACCGATGATAAAAGTAGCTAATTTGACTAAGGTGCCATCTACCCTATTACAAACACATAAAAAAAATAAGTGGGCCGGCTCGACCGGAGTGATACCACGGCCTCGCAGAAAACCGGTGTGGAACAGCGCTCGCGCTGTGTTTCACCGAGTGAGTGAGGATTCCGGAGGCCCATACCACAACCCTTCCCCTCATCCCTGTCCCCATCCCCCAAAGGCCGGCAAGGCACTTGTGACGCTTCTGATGTTGCGGGTGCCCATGGGTGGCGATAATCGCTTACCATCAGGCGAAACGTCAGCTCGTTTGTCCCTATTCCACAAAAAAAAGGATTCTCCAATTTGGTGCGGGTGATCAGATACATTTTCATGATTCATTTATATTTATATAGATATTGCATCAAATGTGGGTAGTCTGATTTTTTTTGTACTTATGGATTTGAGTGATGAGTTGCCATATTGTAAATATGAAGAAACAAAATAGAATTAAGGTTTTATACAAAATAATAAAAACAAACATTTATTATTAAGTCGTTTTATTAACCGACTTCAAAAAAGGAGGAGGTTCTCAATTCGACCGTTTTTTTTATGTGTGTTCGCGGATAACTTCGTCGGTTATGAACCGTTTTTGATGATTCTTTTTTTAAGGAAAGGAGATATCCCAACGGTGGTACCATGATAAGGACACTAAGATCTGATGATGGCATCCAAGAGGAATCGATCGATCCATACTCATTTTAACATGGTTGTGCGTAGACCAACACGGGCCACCGAATGGAGCGGATTAGCCATAGCGTCTTTTCACGATACAAAACAGTATGTCACATTTTTTTTTATGGAATGGAAGACATACTACCTGATGGTAAGCGATTACCGTCGCCCATGGACTCACTAACACCATGGGCCTCCGGTATCCTCACTCACTCGGTGGATCACAGCACTATTTCACAACGGTTTTCTATGAGGCCGTGGTATCACTCCGGTCGAGCCGGCCCACTCATGCCGAAGCGTGGCTCTCCCACGGTAAGAAAACATGTATGCCGATACCATGGTAGAAGTACCACAGACAGAAGTATATTATAATAATATACTTCGCCAGGTATGGCATTCCGATGAACGACATGACGTCATCAGCGTCCTTTCATGTTATGTTGCTTTTCGCCGGTTCTGGTTTATTCATTTCGTGTTATGTTGCTTTCAAATGGTAACTGGATAGTGACGTCACATCGGGAAGGTCTCGGAATGCCAAACCTTGTTTTCTTAGACCATGGCTGATACAAAACAGTCAGTCATCTGTTGCGGGGAAATCTTCACACATGCAGATTTTAGACTCACATACAAAAACAATCGCCTGTCACTACGAACTCACACATAACAATTAAAACAAAACATTTACAATTTCACACACACACATGAATACATTGTGTCCTAACAGTGTAACGCATAGGCCCATTTGTGCTTATACTTTGCCTGCGTATGGTTACTCCCTACCGTGTTGCTTAATGGGGTTGGTCAGGCTCGACCGGGGGTGGTACCCTCTCACAGAAGGCCAATCTACAGTGACAGCAGGCAGACAGACAATTTTTTTGTCTGTCTGCTCCGGTTAATCTCAGGAACGGCTGGACTGATTTTAATAGGGAATTCCAATGACAGAAAGTTGATGATATAAGGAGTAACTTAGGCCTTAGGCTAGTTTTTTTTTTTAAACTAGCTTTACCTTGCTTTAAACTACCTTAAACAAACACGCTTTTGTAAATATATGACACTAAAAAGTAGAAAATAAATAATAGTTTAAAAAACACGCCTTAGGTAATAGCTTTAGGCTTCGCTCACGAAGACTTTCATCCCCTGATTTACTCCTTAGGGGTGGAATTTCAAAAATTCCTTTCTTAGTGCTGACTTAGGATAAATAAAGAACCTACATGCAAAATTTCGATCTTCTAGGTTCAGCGGTTTGGGCTGTGCGTTCTGCGTTCGAACTGATCTCTGGGTTTGTCAGTTACCTTCCTCTTTTATTTATATATCTGTTGCCCGCGTGTATCTCGGTTATCGCGGCAAATAGTAGCCTATGTGTTATTCTGACGTATAAGCTATATTACTGTAAAGTTTCATCCAAATCCGTTCAGTAGTTTTTGCGTAAAGAAGTAACAAACATACACACTCACAAACTTTCGCCTTTATACAGGTGTCCCAAAATTCAACGATAAGCGGGCGCCTAAAGGTAGACCTGCTAATGAGTACATAAGGAAAAATAATAAAAAAATATACCTAGTTTTTTTTTTTTTAGTTACAAGAAAAATTTAGAATTTCTTTGAAAATTTATACCTTTGAAAATTTATACCTTTCATGATATTTTGAACGACCACGATGACAATTTCTCAAATATGCTTAAGATTTTTTTTTTATCTTGTACCTAAATAGTGCTACTATTCACAACTCTTAAAAACACCAAATTGCCCGCAGTTTTTACACAAAAAACTTTACACAAAAATTGTCATCGTGGTTGTTCAAAATATCATGAAGGGTGTAAATTTTCAAAGAAATTCGAAATTTTTCTTGTAACTAAAAAAAAAACTAGGTATATTTTTTTTATTATTTTTCCTTATGTACTCATGAGCAGGTCTACCTTTTGGCGCCCGCTTATCGTTGAATTTTGGGACACATGGTATATTAGTGTGATGTGATTTATATAGAAAACAAAGTCCTCTGCCGCGTCTGTCTGTTCGCGATAAACTCACAGCTACTGCACGGATTTTTAAACAGTTTTTACTTATAGATAGAGTGATTCTTGAGGAAGGTATTAGTATATAATTTGTTAAATTTTTGAGTATATTGGCTAAAATATAACGATATTTGTTGAAGACCTCGGAAGAAATGAAGCCTCACATAACGTAACATAGGCTATATTATATTTTCCGAAAAGAACCCGTGCGAAGCCAAGGCGGGTTGCTAGTTATAAATAAAACTGTATCTACAAATTTAATTATATTTAATTACACGTACTTATATTAATTTATTACCTTAAAAAAAAACTTAAACTCATTTATTTCTTTTTGTTCTGATTCGGATTTCTCCCTTGATTACCACCCCCACGTGGTGCGAGAGGCGCTGGACGTCCACGGTTACCAAAAGCACCCCTATTCCCTCCCCTACCGGTCCTCATGTTCTGACCACCACCGCGACCTTTCTGGATTTCGCTGCGGCCTCTAGATTTTACCTGAAAGCAGAAAACAATTTGAGATATAGCTGGCAGGCTATACTGCAAGTATTTTTAGGAATAAGACTACTGTACATCTGTCTGTTCATCTGCCACCAGGCTGTATCTCATAAACCGTGATAGTTAGACAGTTGAGCAACAAATACTAAAAAAACAAAATAAAATATACATATAAGGGGGCTCACGTACGCCAAATGTGATCTTGTTGCCGTTTTTATAGATAATAGCTGAGTCCTGCAGTGTTACCCGTGGTTATTGTCGTACCGCGGGGCGAAGCTAGTTTTAAAAAAGTAGACTAAGTTACTCCTTATATCATCAGCTGCCTATCAGTGAAATCCAGTCAAAATCGTTATTTTGGTATATGTATCGTGTATACTTACATACATATGCATTTAGTAAAAAGTTTTTTTTTATTATGTGTCAGTTGCAAAAATGATTCTGCCCTGCCTGATGGAAAGCATGACCAGAATCCAAGATAATGGTCACCATACTCATTGCGAATAAGGATAGTGCAGCATGGTGACCCACACTATGGTGGCCTGGTGAAATGCATTTTCACACCCCGTTTAAAAGACCCGGGATCATAGTGGGACGGAAACACGTACTTTGATAGTGAGATCCAGGTTATTTTAATCTGTTTGTTACAGACACTTCAATTTTATTTATTTGTATAGATTTCCAACCACAATACGGGGGAATGAGTATTTTTTTTATTTATAAATAAGCAATTGTGAAAATAAACTATGGGAGAGCTGTGTTTCGAGGAATATGGGTCAGTTCGAGTAATAGCATTACAGTAAAATTAACAAGACTCAATTTTCCATTCTTTTCAGGTGTTCCACTTGTGTCCCTGTAGTTATAGATGTCTTTAGGTGACAGTAGATACTTAATATCATATCTATCTGCTCGTTTGACCTCTATACTAAAAGATTAGGCTGAAAAAGTAAAATAACAAACCTGAGTCTCTTCTTTCACCATGTCAATAACTTCGTCGGGAATACGTAAGTATTTGATTGTACTGCCTCTTATATAGCACTCTGGCATCCTCCAGAACTTATCACCGTCTCTGGACGTGCAAATAACTTCTCTGAGATTTATATTCATCCAATTATCGCAGCTAACAAGATGTCCATTGTATGTTTCGCCATTCTTCAATTCAACCAGCATCGGATGGTTCTGAGCTGTTCGAAGTAATGATAAAGGTAACATTTTGTTTTTTGTTACTATTTCTTTTAAATAATTTTCGTGGTAAAAACAGTTTCTGCAATTTGTTTACTGTGTCACTTTGAGGTTAAGAGTCTGAATCTGACTACTGTCTAGGTTTTTGATTTGACACTTTATGATGGCGGTAATTTTAAATTTATAGATACCATGATATATCAGATACCACACGACTTCACACGAGTGTTTGTGAAAAGAAATATTTTTAAGTGCTAAAATAAAAGAAAATAACGGTAGATTTCATCGAAAATTACGTAAGAGTTGGAGTAAAATTAATATACTTAGATAAGATATTATAATTATTTTTACATGTATCATTGCTACAATATACTTTGACGATCTTAGAGCATTAGTTTTAGAACAGAACTGAAATTGTTAAGTTCCGCGTTCCATTCCATTCTTCATCCAGTGTTCACATTAATAGTAACTAGCAACAAATAATATTTTATTAAATATAATTTATTACATCTTCATGTAACATTTTTCAAAATTTTCATATTTAAACAACAATTATACAATACTTATTAAACTTTGTAAGAAAGTGACAGGATATTCTATGAATATGATCCATGCCTGTCATTCTCTTGTATCACCCATGCATGTGTCTAGTGTTGGTTTAATGCTCTAAGGTCTAGTCTTTCTTTTTCAGACTACAGTTTGGTACTGGAACGTCACGTCAAAACATAAATTTTTTGACATTCCTTGATTTCTTCTGCTGATTGCTGTTTCTACTTGAATCATCTGGAAAATTGTAAAAATCTAAGCTTGTGAGTCATTCCTAAATATTCCTATTAGAATCTCTCAAGTTAGGTTTATTTTCAATGTTATATAAATTACACTTTCATGCTAAAATACCATTTCTGTTCACCGCGTGTTTTACGCAATGACATTATACGTAAAAATAACGTGTGTATTTGGTGTGTATTTAACGATTCCTACTTTAAAAATATAGTTTTAAGTCTTGAAACAACTTTATTTTGGTATATTATACTCACACATTGTATAACAACATTATTGATAAAAATTTTAGTGCTATTACATGCCGGCAAGTGACCGGTTTCTGCGACTGTTACCCATATTGTTTTTTTTTTAAGTAAATGCCATTGACCTGACCGCACCGTGAGAGTTACCCGTGCCTGTGCCTAGTAGCACGTTTTCTTGGTTAATTTTAATTCTTTTATGAAGCCTTACATATTTGAAGCAATAAAATTTTTGTTAAACCAATATTTTGTAAGTCGCACGATAAATGAATGTCAATTGGTAGAATAGATGTCGTCCTAATTTTGCTAAAAAACAATAGTAAGAGTGGATGGTTTAGTTAGGTATTTAGAAGACATAATATTTTTAACTGTATTCTGAGTTATCGTTAAAAAATTACTGTGAAAATATTTAAAATATATTACAATAAGATTTTATTGATTTATCACCCTCTAAACCCCTGCATTCTAAATTTCATGAAAATAGTTGGAGCCGTATCCTAAATATATTTATATAAGAATTGCTCATTGTGAGGTATGATTTTATATTAATATTTTGTTTTACAGATATAAGCCAAAATGCCTCAGGCCAGGCGCAAGACCCCGTTTAGTGGGAAAGCTAAAAAGCAACAACTTCAGTCGAAAAAACAAAACAAGACACTTTTAATGTCAAGTAAGTTAAATGTTGTAATTAATATTATAAACTGGTTGACCCGGCAACCGGCAACTTAGTACCGCCATTTTTTAAACTTAAGTAGTACCGCCATTTTTTATTTTCGTAAAAGTCTTTGAATTTTTCATAAATAACGTTTCATGCATCTTAAAATTTGCTGACCATTCCTTTATGCAAACAATAAAATAATCAAGACCAAGAACTGGACTAAAACACACGGGAAGCACCAGCTTTCAAATAAAAAAAGAATAAACAAAATCGGATCACCAAGTCAAAAGTCATGAGGTAACAAACATAAAAAATATATTTAAAAAAATACAGTTGAATTGATGACCTCCTCCTTTTTTGAAGTTTGTTAAAAATAATAAAGGTTTAGGGTCTTTGAATGAATTTTAACATTAATGAATTTTATCAACCCTTGATACTCAACTTATTTTTTTCACAGAGGATTTGAATAAGTTTTCATTTATGCAACACAGTTTAAAGTGTTTAAAAACAACAAAATTACAGGTCTCTCCCCTACAAAAACCAGTTGAATTGAGAATGTCCTCCTTTTTTTGAAGTCGGTTAAAAAAAAAGATTATCCAATTTGGTGCAGTCAATCAGAAGTAATGAGAATACACTCTGCCGTAGTAGTGTACGCGACTGCTGTGCATGAGGTCTCAGGTTTGATTCCCTGCTAGACCAAATGTTTGTATGATCTGCAAATATTTGTTTCGGAGTTTGGATGGTTTCTATGTATATAAATATTGTAGATTCTTCTCTATGGGAATGATAATTTGGAACTGCACAACTAAAGTTTTTGGATTTTTTGCCTTCCAGCGTCTTCTGGTACAACTAACGCATACGATGTGGTATCAGTCAACTACCAACCATCTCGACCCAGGGGTGGCAGAGACGCTAACAGATATGCTCTCAAATTCTATAGAGAGAGTGACGAAGAAGTAGCCCTAAAGAAGGAGCTTGCATTGTAAGAAACTGTTGAATTTTGTTTTTATCTATCTCGCACATACTCGCACTTGATAGTGTAACGCGTAGGTCAACATGGTAGGTCTAGCGGTTGACGTATGCGACTGCCGATCAAGAAGTCTCGGGTTCGAATATCAGGTTGGGCCAAAAGTGTTATTGAGTTTTTCTGATTCTAAAAATCCTACTAATATTATAAACGCGAAAGTTTGTAAGTATGGATGGATGGATGTTTGTTTTCACGCAAAAACTACTGAACGGTTTTGGGTGAAACTTTACAGTAATATAGCTACATCAGAATAACACATAGGCTACTATTTGCAGCGATAACCGACATACACGCGGGCGGAGCCGCGGGCAACAGCTAGTACTTAATAACGGCTCGGAGTTGGAAAGTTGGGGTCTGAACCCCCGTGTCTCAGAGAGCACGTAAAGCTGTCGGTCCTGCCCCTGATCTCTCCCGATCCGAGAGAGGGAACGGAGAGTGCACCTGTGTTAGTACACACTTGTGCATTATAATATCTCCGGCTAGGAGAACATTAGGGAGTAGCCTTACGCAGGTGTTCAAAGTAAAAGCACAAATGGGCCTACGCATTACACTGTTATGACTGTTCATGTTTGTGTGTAAAATTGTGAATGTATTAATAGTTATGTGTGAGTACGTAATGACAGGCGATTGTTTATGTATGTCAGTCTGAAATGTGTATGTGAAAAGTTTCCAGGCCAAAAAAATATAGACTTTTATTAAAAAAAAAAACGCTATGGCTACTAAGCTCCAATCAGTAAAGATTTCAGTGCGAGCCAACGTTGAACGCGTCACTATGATATGACGATCGAGTTCATATTAAACAAACTCACACTGGGCCCTCTGATCTCAAATTAGACAGATTCTGTACTATGGTAACGAGGCTGATGATATACATACTTATATATTACTAAATACATAGATGGTACAGATAAAAAAATTGGTTATCTGCAAAGTCGGTTTACGGACGATAGTTTAACGTGGCAACGTCATAACGAAACAATGATATAACCCTCTTTTGGCTTGGCCGTAGTCGGGTGAAAATGATGAGAGATCAAGCGCCGCATCTATCTCAAACATGCAGAGAGAACAACAAATGATTCTCCTTATTGTCATAAAGAGAATCATTTCTGTGTGTCATCAAACTGTGTCCAGTTATTTGACCTGAATCCAGGAAGCTTCTGTACTTCTAGAAGGATCTAAACTTCAAATTCAAAATCACTTATTCAATTAAGACACTTAGTGATATTTATGAACATTAAATTGAAGCTACAGTTAAAAATCAAAGATCGACACAAACAGACGCCACAGCATGTACTGGATTGTCAAGGTAAATTAGATAAAACTCCTGAATCTACTGCCTGCCTGTGTCGATCCATAACTTCCAGTTTACAAAATGAGTTAGAGCCTTATGAGAAGAATACTGGCAAAGAAACTCATGGTCACTCTTTTTAAAACTCAGATCTTTGTCTGTCTGTGACTGTCTTAGCTAGTCAAGATATCATAAGCATCTCAATAGACCGCAATAGTGTGGGTCAAAAAGCTTCATTATTGCATTTGCAATGAATATGGTGATCACCACTCTTGGTTTCTGCTCACACTTTCTATCAGCCAGAGTAGAAACACTAGCAAAAATAAATAATCAATTTTACTTTTTCCAGAAAAGAGTTACAACCGGTTGAAGAAGTGGAGTTAGAGATAAACCCACCAGATTACTTCCCAGCTGGAGTTTCCTTCCCTAAAAGACCACCATGGGATTTTAACATGACTCCAGCCCAACTAGATGCGCAAGAGCACAGATATTTTAAGGTAATCTTTTACTAATACAGTTTCTGTGTGGTGTTGGATTAAAAATACGAAGTATCACTACCCCTATTTCAGAAGAATTTCTTTAGAACTTCTCCAAAAGTACAGCTACCACATCCATTCTCTACATCGCCCAGTCGGTTGAGTGGTAGAGACTGTCTTAAGCATTAAGCTTTTTAGACAACTCCCTCATTAAAAAAACTAAGAAACACGCTTGCTTGGTGCAAAGAAACTACTAGTTTTAGGGAAACAAAAAAATGGCTAATCCTGATTATCCTAGTAAGGATAACGGGTCTGTTTAAAATTTGGAATTGTCATCGGTCCTTGATAAGTATGACAAAAATCGAGTTAATTCAATGTTTTGAAGGGTGTCAAAATCATGTTCAAAGTGTCCGTTACATACTACGAATGAAGCTAATAAAAGCGTTAAAAAAATAGTCTTAAAAACTAAAACCAAATAAATAAATAAACCAAACTAAAAGTATGTCGGAAGGCTCGAGAAATAAACGAGAACATGAATCACAGATATAGCCAATCTGGACTAAAGCCAAACACTAATCACTATTAAACGGATACGAATTAACTTAAACACTATCAGCAACCCCCTCGAGGGGGTTGGGGCAACGCTCACTCCTCCGCGGTGCCCTGTGGAATTCGCCACCAGACTTGCAATTCCCCCACAGGTAAATATCGCCTTACGCGTATTAAAGGGAGAGATTAAGAACCAATCACGGTACTCGCACACACGATATAAAACACAGAGATACAATAAATCACTAATCAAATCATAGAAAACTACTACGACTCAGGAGTGACCCATGTCACAATCAAGAGATATGGTCGTCGCGAGTTTGAAGAGAGAACTGTGTCCGGTTTCCGATCGCGCCGCTTTATATAGACTCCATCCCTACCTCGCCCGACTCACGGAACCGTTCTATAGTGGCAAATGTTTGTAACACTTTTATTATTCGGATACCCTCATTCCGACAAGTAGAAAATAATTTTAATGTAAAAGAGCATGGGGCGACATTATTGAAATACTAGCTGTTGCCCGCGGCTTCGCCCGCGTGTATGTCGGTTATCGCTGCAAATAGTAGCTTATGTGTTATTCTGATGTATAAGCTATATTACTGTAAAGTTTTATCCAAATCCGTTCAGTAGTTTTTGCGTGAAAAAGTAACAAACATCCATCCATCCATACTAACAAACTTTCGCGTTATTAATATAGGTAGGATTTTTATCGATATAAAATCATAATACAAAATGTATTGGTACCTGAATAGTTTTATTTTCTTTACCTCGCATAGAACTTTTAAATATTTTTATAAATCAGTTTAAATAAAATAAAGGGGTTAAGACAATTTTGTGAAAACTAAAAATTTAGTATAGCGCCATCTGTAACGATTTATTTATTTCGTGAACGAAAAATTTAGTATAGCGCCATCTGTATTTTTGATATGGAACTCATTCCTATCTGATGTCCCACGACGCCACCCGATTTTTTTTACAAATAATACACACACCTTTTACTATTAAAACTTATTTAAGAATTTATATATGTACATAAAATATAAAGTGTTTATATGAGCTTATTCCGACATTTGACATGGCCAAGGCCTTCGACCGGGTCTGGCACCGCTCGCTTCTCTCCAAGCTCTCGGCATTCGGTCCGCCTCCTAGACTCTGTCACTGGATTGACGCTTTTCTTCATCAGCGCCGCATTGTGGGCCTTTGCGACGGCATGGCCTCTGATGTTCTGGATGTAAACGCTGGCGTACCTCAGGGTTCAGTCCTGTCGCCCACACTATTTCTTCTGCATATCAATGACATGTTAGCTCTTGGCAACATACATTGCTATGCAGACGATAGCACAGTTCATGGGCGATATTTTTGACACCGTTCAGCCAAGCTGGCAGACGTTGAGGAAAATCTACAGAAGCTTGTCGCTGAGCTCGACCGGGTTTTGAACCGCATTTAACAATGGGGTGATAAGAATCTGGTCGAGTTCAACGCTACGAAAACACAGTTGTGCGCGTTCTCTACCAAAAAGTCTCCATTTCTTTCCCTCCCCACTTTTCAGAGCACTCAACTGCCACTACGGGGTAAGCTCGGTGTCCTGGGCATGGATATTTGCCGGGACCTCGAGTACTATTCTCATCTTTGTGATGGATCCGCGCAGTATTTGCTTGATGCTTTCGATCAGTTGCAGTGGCGAACAGTCCGCTTTACCAACAGTCCCGAAGCCACCAAGTTCCTTGAACCTCTGCAGCTGCGTAGAGATATCGCCTCTATAGCAGTCCACTACCATCTGTATCACTGGAAGTATTCTGAGGAGCTCTTCCAACTGGTCCCCCTTCTCCCTTCCTCTGCAGAATAACATGTTCACTCTCAAACCAAACGGTTTGGTTCATCCTTCCTGTGCCGAGCAGCTAAAAACTGGAACTCACTACCAGCGCACGTATTTCTCTCCCACTATGATCCCGGGGCCTTTAAGTGGGGCGTGAAAAAGAATCTCACTAAGCCGTCATAGTGTGGGACGCAATACTGCATTGTCTGCTTTCCCAGTGAGTATGGTTGCCCCCACTGTTGGATTCGGCTTGAGTTTTTCATCAGGCTGACCATAGTCACTTTGGCAGCTTCAAATAAAAAAAGTACAATTTTAATAACTACGTTTTTTCTTTTGCCATATTTTGCCAAAATATGGAGATTTTGTGGATTTGATATACGTGAGTATGCTGCCCATGAGCTGAAAATACTGTATCTTTAAGCATCTGTCCTTGGGTTTTGATAATATTGTTATTGGAAATGCTGTTTTCAGCGAAAGCTGCATTCTTTTAAATTAAAATGTCAAATAAGTTGGAATTATTGGAATACGGGGAATTAAAACATTATCTTCTTTTCATCTACCCTCTACATCTACCCTGTCATCTACCCTCGGGTCTTCATTGGAAGCAAACGTGTTATTGTTTAATCCGTAAAATATATTTCAAAGAAGTATTAATAAAAGTATTTTTCAACATAAAAGTTATACCAGTGTGTGGAAAACTATAATAGAAACAGAATAGTGTTTGGTTTGTGAGTGTGAAGAATCTAATTACAAAGTTAACATCAAAAAACTGTTTTAAAAATCCGTTTTGCCGGTTTTTATACTGGTCAGTGTCATTGAAGAACAATAGTCAAGGTTAACGGTCTTAGAGGAATTTATATGCCTAACACTGAACGCTATAAGCAGTTGGTTAATAACACGATACTTCCAGATCGCAGTGGCGGTGCGTGTACAGCGTTGCATTGGAAAATATTTGCACCCGAGTTCGCATCTTGCTTGTATAAATTACTTTTTGTGTATATTTTTTAAATTGTAAAACAATATTTTTTCATCATGATGAAGTGCAACGGATGCTTAAAAAAAAGCAAGGATACAAATAACTTACCTTGTTCTGCTGTTACATGTGGAAAGACTTTTTGTACCTTGTGCATTAACCCGTCGACATTGACAGCGGAAAAGAAAAAAACATGGAAATGTCCCGACTGTTGTGCTCTTCTCAAAAAAGGAGGCGATAATAGCTCAACTCCCTTACGCCCTAGTGACGACAACGTCACTACTAGAAAGAGAACCGATACAAATGTTGATGCAAACACAAATTCGGAAGTCAAAGAGTTGACACACGAAGTCCGCCTTCTCACGCAAGAAATACACTCGCTTAAAAGGCAACTTGAAAACGCCACAACATCTCTGACACATTGCCAGAGTAAACTGGAAGAGTTAGGGTCAACTATAACTGTTCATGGTAATCGAATAAAAAATCTAGAAGACAAGGATAAAGAAACACAGCTTTACCAGTCAAGGGTGACGGAGCTGCAAATGGAACTTAACGTGCAAGCCCAGTATCACCTACGCAATGAGTTAGAACTTGTAGGCATTCCCGAACATCAAAACGAGAATCTCCACCATATTGCTATGTTGGCAGCGCAAAAGGCGGGTGTCGGGTTGACCAAGGGCGATATTGACTGGGTGACTAGAGCGGGTCCCCGGATTATATCCGCACTATCAGCGGAAAAAGTGTCGAAGTTCTCTAGACCGGTCGTCATTCGCTTGTTGCGTCGCAGCAAGAGAGACGAGGTTATCAGGGCGTCTAAATCGCGAAGAAATATTACGTGATAACGATATAACGTGATAGTATTAACTGAGTGCTGGCTTAATGATTTAACTATAATACCCCAGATAAAATCGTACACGAGCTATCATACAACAAAAAATATTAACCAAAATAGTGGAGTAGTTTTCTATGTCAAAGATAACCTGTGTGTACATGTCACCGAACCAAACATTATTGATGCAAACTGCCTTCAAATTGACCTTTCCAACGAAATTACAATTCTAGGTTTATATCGGCCACCATCATTCAAAAATTTAAATAACTTTTTATGTTCACTTGACGGTGTGTTGAATGCGTTATCAACTAAATCTAAGACATTTATCTTGACGGGAGACATAAACATTAATTTGCTGGGATGCAGTAGTGGCTCGGATATGGAATACTTGTGTCTCCTTTCAGAGCACGGCCTTTTCCCTGCAATCACTAAACCTACACGAGATGTCGCATGTCTGGATCACGTTTTCATAAACACAGTAAAAAATGCTATAGGAGTGGTTTGTCATTCGGATATAACAGATCATGAACTTGTCATACTCGGTTTAGCTACTAACCAGAAAGTGAAGAATAGCCCAGATCGAACCACTGTTAGACGGAACGTAGACGCTATACGGGACGAACTAGTGAAAGAAAACTGGTCACGAGTACTTGACAATTCTGATATCAATGCAATGGTTCAAGGATTTGAAGAGCGACTGGGTGAGATTATTGGTAGGCACACGCAACAAGTCCGAGTGAGTCACTCCAAGTACAATATTAAGCCCTGGATAACTCCGGGACTCGTACGTTGCATGCAACACAGAGACCGACTACATACGAGGACACGGAGGTTCCCAAATGACTACCTCTTGCGAACTACTTATACTCGCTACAGAAACTTCTGCAATGCCTTACTCAGAAGGTTGAAAATTGAACATGAGAGTAAGGAGCTTTCCAACAACATAAAAGACCCAAAAAAATTATGGAAAACGATTAAGACAGTGTGCCATCTGTCCGAATCCAAGAGGGAGACTACAGAACTTTTGATGATTCCTGGGAGTACATCTTCAGAAGATTCACTTGATAAGTGCAACACGTATTTTTCAACAGTTGGTCAAGTGTTGGCAAATGATGCGCTAAGAGACCTACAGCAGACGCAAGAGACATTGGCAGACAAAGTCTCTAATAACTTGCTAACACATTCTTTCTTTATGCAGCCCACCAACGACATGATAAAGCCCCTGGTGTTGATGGCCTAACCAACGTTCTTCTGAAAAAAATTAAGGATGGTATTATACCCCCTCTGACACATATATTCAATCTAAGCATTGAATCGGGTATATTTCCAGAAGCATGGAAAACCGGTTGTATCATTCCAGTTTATAAAAGTGGTGCAAAAGACGCTGCAGATAGCTACCGACCAATTACGCTACTTACAGCATTCTCAAAACTACTAGAGAAAATAGTTAACAATAGGCTTGTTAAATATATTGAATGCAATAACCTTATTTCCACTAGACAGTTCGGGTTTAGGAGAGGGAAATCGACAGAGGAAGCTGTGGCACTACTGACCTCCACAATATCAGCGCAACTTGATAGAAACAGGTGCAGCATTGGTATTTTCCTCGACTTGGCGAAAGCCTTTGATACTGTCTCGTTTCCTATAATGCTGCGTAAGCTAGAACTACATTTTGGCATAAGAGGCAAAGTTCTCGAATGGTTCACAAGCTATCTGACTGACAGAAAACAGTGTGTGAGAGTTGGTGGATATAAAAGTGGACTTAAAGCCGTCAACTTTGGTATCCCACAGGGCAGTATCCTTGGGCCGACATTATTTATCATGTACATGAATGATATACATGCATCAGTTCACGCAGACATCATATGTTACGCAGATGACACAGCCATAATCTATGAAGGCTCTACTTGGGCAGAGACCTTGGCACAAGCCTAGTTGGGAATGAGTAGAGTGTCTGCGTGGCTGCGGCATAACTTATTAACATTGAATGCCAAAAAAACTAAATATGTAGGCTTCTTTAAAACATCAGCATCGGCTCCGGACTCATTTTTGGGTATTAAGATCCACAGTTGTAGGGACCCATCACATTGTCACTGCGAAACAATTAACAATGTCAATTTAATAAAGTACCTCGGGGTAATAATTGATCAAAATATGAACTTTAAGGCACATATCGCTGCATTATCAAATAGAGTACGAAAAACGGCAAACATCCTAAGGTTACTTCGCTCCTCAGCACCACCAAACATCTTGAGGACAGTATACATTGCACTGAGCCAGTCTTTGACTGCGTATTGTATAAGCTGCTGGGGAAGTGCCGCCAAAACATATTTAATAGAGGTTGAACGAGCACAGCGTTCGGTGCTTAAAACAATGCTTAAAAAGCCCTTTAGGTACCCGACCATAGACCTCTACAAGGACTCGAAAGTACTTAATGTGCGTCAGCTTTTTATTCTCAAATCCTTTTTAAAGACACACCGGCGAATAATAAACAGCGAAGAATACTCACAACTCCTGAAACGTCGAGTTTATAGATTACCGGTACCCAAAGTTAAAACGTCCTTTGCTAGACGCTTCAGTCCATTTGTAGATATTTTTATATACAATAGGGTAGCTAATTCATGCGACGCCGACGTTAAGCAGTGTTCCGTACATGCGGCAAAGATGAAGGTCACAGATTGGCTCCTTACACTATCGTATGACATGACGGAAAATCTCATGGTGCACGTAACATGATGATTCCTGGTTGATTCGGAATGACGATACCCTGATTGCGATAGTGATAGAACATTTCAAAACAACAAATTGTAAAATTAACCCCCAAGCTAGTTAAGAAACCTTTTTTTTTGTTATTATTTTTATCTTAATGTTATTTATTTATATATTTTAATCATAAGTTTTTTGATGTCGACCGAGCATTTATGTAACCATAATGGTAATCGTTACAGGCACCCACAGGACAGGCTTGCCTAGTGTGGGGCCACTGGGTACAACATTTACTGTATGTCTAATTTGGCAATAAATAATTTTTTTTTTTTTTTTTTTTTTTGCCATTCCATGCGTCATGATTGTAGCTTTTACAATGTTGTACACCAGTTGTGTAATATTTAGCCATGTACTATTACATTGCTTTGGCGCTCAAGATACCTCATTTAGTACTGGAACATTAACTTGCAGCCTCAACTTATGGGTAGGCACTCCTGATATTTCTAAAGACTTTAAGTATTCGACAACATCTCCCTCTACGCCTGACATGATCCGTTCGTTTAATTGATAACTATCTCATTAGTCGGCTGATCAGGATCGATATTATTTACATTTTTATTCATATCTAACCAACAGCTAGCTTATAATGACGATACTTCTGTAGATAATTTTGAAGTTAAGAAACGCTGTTTATTAATTATATGAATTTGGCTTATTTATTTCTATTAATATAATGAAATGATGAATGAATGAAATGAAATATTTTTTATCATTGTGACAGCCTTGTTTATTCGTTGTCAAGACGCCCGACGTATGTAGGCGTGTAGCGAGTGAACTCCCAGAACAACCTTTCATCCCCCTTTTAAACCCCTTACAACCCCTTTTTCGCAGCTTTTTCTTAGTAGCTTATGTCCTTTCTCAGGCTCTAGACTATCTGTGTACCAAATTTCATTCAAATCGGTGCAGCGGTTTGGCCGTGAAAGCAAGACAGACAGACAGACAGAGCTACTTTCGCATTTATAATAATCAAATTTTTCAAATTGGACCAGTAGTTCCTGAGATTAGCGCGTTCAAACAAAAAACAAACAAACTCTTCAGCTTTATATATTAGTATAGCTGACCCACGCAACGTCGTTTGCGTCTCCTATTGCCCGTAGCGTGATAACTTTCCCCCGTTTTTGAAACATTCTTCATTGGTGCTCCGCTCCTATTGGTCTTAGCGTGATGATATATAACCTATAGCCTTCCTCGGTAATTGGGCTATCTAACACTGAAAGAATTTTTCAAATTGGACCAGTAGTTCCTGATATTAGCGCGATTAGCTGACCCACGCAACGTCGTTTGCGTCTCCTATTGTCCGTAGCGTAATAATTTCCCCCCGTTTTTGAAACATTCTTCATTGGTACTCCGCTCCTATTGGTCATAGCGTGATGAAATATATATATATCATCATGCCTATAGCCTTCCTCGATAAACGGGCTATCTAACACTGAAAGAACTTTTTCAAATTGGACCAGTAGTTCCTGAGATTAGCGCGTTCAAACAAACAAAAACTCTTCAGCTTTATATATTAGTATAGATGTATTTATTATACTCTTCTAAGATCTAATACTCATAATCAACAACACATTTATTTGGATAAAGACTAATATTAGGTATTATGTTGATAAAAACTCTTTGACAAATAACTCAATAATAGGTACCAACTCTTAGCGTCTTATACTCGTGATAACTTCTAAACGAAATGTCCGAATGGGGTGAAACAATAAGTATTTTACTTCTACATAAATACCCTTGATAACATAATGCTTTATTTGGATAAGGATTAATATTACGATACACATTTAACGTAGTTTCTTTCTTCAGACGATTTGATAATTTTTTTGAGCACAAAAGCGGTTATTGTGACTAAACCATGATAGTTAGATATATTAAAATAGAAATCTACGGGATTGCTACCATGTACCTTTTTGTTTGTGAGTATCCGATATTTCGGCGCTGTTGCAAGCGCCATGATCACGGAGTAACTTGTTACTCCGTGATCATGGCGCTTGCAACAAAACAAAACGGTACATGGTAGCAATCCCGTAGATTTCTATTTTAATGTTTCTGACCATGAAAGTTAGATATATGCTCTCGCGGACTTTTTTGTAGATCCTAATGGGACCTACAAACCCGTAATACATGACTTTGTTCTATTGTCAATACTTTTTGCAGCGCACGCAAAAATAGGTTTTCGAGTTCACACCTTGGGTTACAAAATAGCAATTTTCTTACGGATCTCAATTTTTTTTTGAAAATAAAGTATAGCCTTATAGCCTTCCTCGATAAATGGAATATCCAACACTGAAAGAATTTTTCAAATCGGACCTGTAGATCCTGAGATTAGCGCGTTCAAACAAACAAACAAACAAACTCTGCAGCTTTATAATATTAGTATAGATTTTCAGAAAGCACAGAGCAAATATTTAGTTTATTAAAACTATTTTTTTTTAATTATTGTATTGTCATCGGCCCTTGACCCCTGTGCAAATTTTCAATTTAATCAGACTCCTAGAAGTTGGTGAAAATGAAGTTATAAGATTCCGTTACATACATACATACAGGTCAAGCTAATAAAAGCGTGTTAATAAAAGAACTCTATTGTCAACAGAATTATGTAGACCAGCTGCAGGCTACCCCTGACTGGAAGAACATGTCCTACTTCGAGCTGAACCTGGAGACCTGGAGGCAGCTGTGGAGGGTCCTGGAGATGTGTGACGTACTCTTACTAATTGTGGATGTCAGATATGCTGTAAGTTGTCATAATGTAACGAGTAACATTATCTGTGCTTTGCAAAAGGAAAATATTTCCCGGTTTTGTAAAAAACAAATTGTATAAATAAATATTGTTTGGTCATCTAACACACAACGCCATCTAGTCCCAAGCTAAGCAGAGTTTATACTATGGTTACTAGACAACTGATATAAATACATAATTACTTTTTTGTAAATACACACATATTTTACATAGAAAACATCCAAATTCCGAAACAAATATTTGCAGATCATACAAAGATTTGGTCCTACCCGAGAATCGAACCTGTGAAAATTTCAACTGTCTAGCTACCATGGTCCTGAGATACAGCTTGGTGACAGACAAACCGACGGACCGACAATGGGGTCTTAGTAATAGGCTCCCGTTTTTAGCCTTTGGGTACGGAATAGAGATGTGCCGATTAGTCGACGACTAGTCGGTAAAGCCGACTATCCGGCAGCAATCGTAGTCGACGATTAGTCGGCGAATAGTCGGCAAAAAGTGCCGACTATTCGGCTTATTACTTTGTATGTATTTCTCAATAATATATTAGGTCTTTACCTATGAAATTGCCGTTTTGTATGCAATAAGTGAAAGTACTTATTTTTTCAAACTTTTTTATTTCTGTTATTCGAAGTAATCACCCATGCAATCGACGCATCTTTGCCAACGCATTGGCAGTTTATTGATGCCCTTCTTGTAGAAATCAGCTGGACGGGAGGCAACAAACTCTTCAAAGGCATTTTGTACTGCCTCTCGGAAATTGAATTTTTTACCCACTAAAAAGTTGTCTAAATTTTGGAAAAAGTAATAGTCGGTAGGTGCAAGGTCTGGTGAGTATGGCGGATGAGGGAGAGCTTCCAACCCCAGCTCTTGCAGCTTGGAGACTGTCTGTTGCGAAGTATGGGGTCGCGCGTTGTCGTGAAGCAGCTGCAAGAGCTGGGGTTGGAAGCTCTCCCTCATCCGCCATACTCACCAGACCTTGCACCTACCGACTATTACTTTTTCCAAAATTTAGACAACTTTTTAGTGGGTAAAAAATTCAATTTCCGAGAGGCAGTACAAAATGCCTTTGAAGAGTTTGTTGCCTCCCGTCCAGCTGATTTCTACAAGAAGGGCATCAATAAACTGCCAATGCGTTGGCAAAGATGCGTCGATTGCATGGGTGATTACTTCGAATAACAGAAATAAAAAAGTTTGAAAAAATAAGTACTTTCACTTATTGCATACAAAACGGCAATTTCATAGGTAAAGACCTATTATTTGTCAATTTTTATTTTATAATCAGTTTTAGACATTTTGAAATGTAAAAGAAAGCAGTCTTTCTTTTGGTAACCAGTTTCTAAAATTAATTGCTGATAACAAACATATCTGACATTTATTAAACAAAATGTTTGCTTGTAGTGTTTGCACTTTTTTCCTTTCCACCACGAGAAATAATCATTGACATTGATTACACTATGCATTAGGGTCCAATGCGACGGCGTGGCCTCTGATTTTCTAGAGGTAAATGCTGGCGTACCTCAGGGCTCCGTCCTGTCGCCCACACTGTTTCTTCTTTAGCTCACAATGTTAGCCCATAGCAACATGATAATTGTTAGGCAGACAACAGCACAGTCCATGGGCGATATTTTGGACAACTTGCAGTCAAGCTGGCAGACGTTGAGGAAAAACGTTGGAAAGACGTTGAGAGATGTGGCCGATCGAGATCGAGTCCCACACACGTCCTTCTTGTCCCCCCCCCCCCCCCACGGAGGTAATGGTGCACAATGCATTCCCGCGTAGAAAAAAAAGAAGGTTCGCTCGTGTGTGGAGTACTGTTCTCATCTTTGCGATGGTGTCGCACAGTATCTGTTTGACGCTCTCGACAGCGGCGAGCAATCCGCATTGGCGACAGTCCCTAAGCCTCCGAGTCCCTTGACCTGAGCCTCTGCAGTTGCGAAGAGATATAGCCGCCATGGCAGTCCTCTATTGCCTTTATCATGGTGAGTGTTCTGAAGAGCTCTTCCAACTGGTCCTCTCCTCTCCCTTTCTCTATAGGACAACACGTGCCGACCTCGGAAGTCACCGCTTCAGAGAGACACACGTTCTCGCACTCATCCCTTCGGTTCTTCCTTCCTGTGCTGAGCGGTCAAAACTTGGAACTCACTACCAGCGCACGTGTTTCCTTCCCACTACGATCTCGGGTCCATTCAGCGGGTCGTGAAAAAGCATCTCACCAGGTCACGCTGTCCTGTGTGTCCACACACTTCTGCATTGTCCTTATTACCTACCTACTACCTACTAGACTAGAGTCATTTTGGCAGCAAACACATAAAAAAAATCGAGAGCATCACTAAGGCGGCCTCGCGGCAACTTCGCGTACTGAATAGGGTAAGACAGTTCTTTGTCCGAGCATCTGTCTTCTTTATAAGACCCAGGTTCGCTCGTTCGTGGAGGACTGTTCTCATCTTTTTGATGGATCCACACAGAATTTGCTTGAAGCTCTTGATCGGTTGCAGCAGCCAGCAGTCCGCATTATCAACAGTCCCGATGCCACCGAGTCCCTTGAGCCTTTGCACTTGCGGAGAGATATCGCCTCTGTGACAGTCCTTTAGCGTGTTTACCATGGACAGTATTCTGAAGATCTCTTCCAACTAATCCCACGTTCTCCCATCTTCTACAGGACAACACGTACTGGCATTAGAAGCCACCGCTTCAGAGTCGTAGAAATACGCTTTGGAACTAAACGGTTCCGTTCTGCCTTCCTGTGCCGAGCAGTTTTTAACTGTTTGGTACTACCAACGCACGTGTTTCCCTTCCACTATGATCCCGGGTCCCGTAGGCGTGAGAAAATGCATCTCACTAGGCCGCCATAGTATAGGACGCTATACTGCATTGTCTGCGTTCGCAGTGAGTATGGTGTTGGAGTGTTGGATTCTACTCAAGCTTTCATCAAGCTCAGCAGAATCACTTTGGCAGGCTTTCAAATAAAAAAAAACAAAAAGCATCATCCACTTGTTTAAAAAACATCGGCACAAGTGATTTTCTTTTTCATTTAACTCTTCACTCCAATCAACAATAATAATAATATCTTTACACAAAAATATTTTTTAACACTAAAACACACCTCCGACTACGACCCTTACAGAAGCAAAAATGAAGAAACAAGGTTCGCAGGCGGCGTTTGCGACTGGGGCGCGAATCAGCTGTAAACGAAGAGTTACGGAAATGTCCTTTTGTCGGCCTTTTTGGGGCCGACTAATCGGCTAGTCGGCAAAAGTAATGATCGGCCCATCTCTAGTACGGAACCATAAAAATGGGATATACATAATTAAAAAAATTATGTAGTGGTTCCAATTTTTCGAACTAGATACCGTTATATTCTATTACCTATATCATCCTGTATTGCTAAACTAAAAAAATAATTAACAATTTTTTTTTCAGGGAATGATGTTTCCCCCATCTCTCTACAAATACATAGTTGAAGATGAAAAGAAGGACATGATTCTAGTGCTGAACAAGATAGATTTAGTGCCAGCTAGTGCCGTGTGCGCTTGGAAAGAATTTCTCGCTAAAACCTACCCGGAACTAAAAGTTGTGTACTTTACCTCTTGCCCCGGGTACAATCTCCGTGGAGCTACCAGCGATAAGGCAGGCAAGTGATTATTTAGTATATTAATATACTGGACAGAACGCCATCTAGTCCCATCCTAAGCAAAGCTTGTGTTATGGGTACTAGACAACTCATTCACCATTAGGTGACCTGTTTCCTCGTTTGTCTGCCAACGCAAAAACCCCTTACTAAGTGGGGGTTGTGTTCTAAACCTTAATAATAACCATCAAACATCAACAGCATCTTTAACGGCCACGGCGGCCAGTCTCAGAGGAGACCAGCCAACTACGCAGGTGATATTATAGTGCACAAGTGTGTGCTAACACAGGTGCACTCTCTGTTCCCTCTCTCTCATTATCATCATTATCTCTCCGAGGCACGGGGGTGAGACCCCAAATTCCAAACTCCGAGCTGTTATTAAGTATTTCTATAATCAGATAAACTCAATAACACTTTTGGTCCGACCCAGGATTTGAACCCATCTCAGGTTCAAATCAAATCTCTTGATTGGCAGTAGCATACGTCAACCGCTAGACCAATGAGGACTGCACGTTTGGCCTAGTGGTTTAACGGTCACCACGCCGTTTCCTACTTCGCCAAGTGTCGAGGGTTCAAATCCCACGTAGGACAACACTTTGTGTGATCCACAAATTGTTGTTCTGAGTCTGGGTGTCCGTTTCATGTATGTTTGTAAAGTCCCCCGCGACACAGGATTTATTCCTAGTGCGGGAGTTGTCTTTTAAAAAAACAAAAAAAAAAAAAAAACAAACCAAACTAACCATAACCCAATGCTGGCTAGGCCTTAGAAAGGTAGTTTTGACCATCGTATAACAATACAGGTATGACATTCCGAAAGCTACCCAGGGTGACGTCACTATCCAGTTACCACTTTATAGCAACAGAACATTGAAATGATGGAAACATTTTCAGTCACCATTCTATTTAAAAAAATATTAAAATGCATTGCTGTTTTGTGTACATAATCAAACAAAATATTTGAATTTAAATATATGATAACGTAAAACTTTATTGTTCTATTGAATTCACAAAGGGAATAATGATGGTTGGGGAGTTATTATTTCACACAACTGGTAACACTGAACCAGCGATAGTGATGATGACGTCATCTCGTCCTCTATGTATCTAGGAATGCCATACCTGTATTTTTATAACATGGAATGGTATAGGGTTTGTGTCAAGTGTTCCTTCTCTATGCAGTACTGAGGGATGTTTGTTACGCTTTCACGCGAAAACTATTTTATCGATCATCATGAAACTTTGTACACAATATTCTTGTAGGTATTAGAAGTAACATACGATACTTTTTATTAAATGTGAGTGAAGCCGCGGACGAAAGCTATGATAACAAATTTAATATAATTCTTGTAGGTTTGCAAGTCCGTCGTCGGAAAGGCAAACAGCGAATGTGTGCAGAGGGCGCCACTAAGATACTGGAGGCGTGCAAAGAGATCGTGAAGGGAGATGTCGATCTCTCCTCGTGGGAGAAGAAGATTAAAGAGGAGACTGACGTGGAATTTGATTATGACGAGAGTGCGGAAATTGGTGAGTTTTAGTATATTATTATTTATTTATTATGTATATTCATTCACACTGACAAATCATACTTACTTGTGGGTGTACGCCGCAGGTGGCTCCTTTGATTTTCCTTTGACAAAAAGCCGCACGTGCGATTGCGGCGCGATCAAAGCGACCGTATCAAAGCGAATGGACTATAATTTGGTGTTAACTTCTTTAGCATATGTCGCTAATATAGTAATGTTGTAGTTGTAAATAAAAGGTTCTTTATGTAAACCGAATATATTTCGCGTTCATTTGTACATTAATTAGTTGAGCGGAGTGGATACATTAATTACTTGAGCTGAGTGACTGAGATTGCCTGACACTAACGTGTGTTAGCTATCGGAGGTGCGGACTGACTAAAGACTCCAGCGGAGCCCTGTCGAGCCCGAGGTGCGATGTGCTACATTAGCTGATCATGCATTTTATTATTACAATGTATTGCATCATCGCGACCCCACAACTTCATTGGTTTGCCAATTTTGCTAGTTTTTTTAAACTATTATATATTGTAATTGTTACGTTTTTTTTTTTCAAATTATCGTATTGTCATCGGTCCTCGAAAAGTCTACTAAGTTTAAATGAAATCTGACCGTCTGAAGTTTGTCAAAAACAAGTCCAAAGGAGTCGGTTAGAAACATACATGTGAAGCTAATAAAAAGCGTGTAAACATCTAAGAAGCTTGTTTTTTGAAAGTGTTTTATTTTTCTCCAGGCGAAACGATTATGGAGAAAGCGGACACCACATACTACACCCACGAGAGATATAAATCCGGTATCCTCACAGTTGGATGTGTGGGACAGCCCAACGTGGGCAAGTCGTCCCTGCTCAACGCCCTAATGGGCCGGTCCGTGGTCTCCGTGTCCAAGACTCCTGGACATACGAAGCACTTCCAGACCATATTCTTGACTCCACAGGTAAGAAACACCTTCAATTCCTCTGGATCAAACTACATCTCGTTTCGCCTCCGCTGTAATGACTTTCCAAATATGGCGAAGCAGAATCATACTAAAGCGCCATCTACCGAAGGTACACCGAACGACAGAGTTATTACTAATCCTGAATCGCGATATAGAAGTTCTTTTTATGTAATAGAGGACAAACGAGCATACGTATCACCTGATGGTAAGCGATTACTGCTGCTTATGGACACCCGCAACACCAGAGGCGTCACAAGTGCGTTGCCGACCTTAGGGGGATGGAGGGAACAGAAAACCTGTGTGAAATAGCGCTTGCGCTGTGTTTCACCGAGTGAGTGAGGATACCGGAGGCCCATACGCCAAACCCTCCCCCCGTCCCCCGTCTCTATCTCCCCCTTCCTCATCCACTAAAGGCCGGTAATGTCTCTGATGTTGCGGCTGTTCATGGGCGGCGGTAATCGCTTACCATCAGGCGAAACGTCTGCTCGTTTGCCCTATATCATAAAAAAAAACAATTATGTAGCTAACAATGTTCTAAACTCCTCAGGTACGGTTATGCGATTGTCCAGGGCTGGTGTTCCCGTCCACGGTCCCAAGACCCATACAGATCCTCATGGGCTCGTACCCCATAGCACAGCTCAGAGAACCATACACTGCTATCAGGTAATTCTATAAATATTTATATTGATAACCGCGGGGAACGACACCGGGCAAAACTACTCTAAGTTACTCCTTATATCATCAGTTATCTGCCAGTGAAAGTACCGTTAAAATCGGTACAGCCGTTCCTGAGATAAATAAATAAATATTTCGAACATCTAACACACAACGCCATCTAGTCCCAAGCTAAGCAGAGCTTGTGTTATGGGTACTAGACAACTGATATAAATACATATAAATATAGTTTGAAGTCGGTGCCAAGTGACTATCGCTTAGACTTTTGTAATTGTTCGTTTGTATTATTTTTGGCTTAGCACCGACTTCAAACAGATTTTAGGTACCTAGCACACATTATAATACTACTATTTAAATGAATAAAGAATTAGGTATAGGCAATTTATGAAGAACCAGTTTATTTTACGCTTTTAAGTGTTTTTTTGGCAGAGAGTTTTCGTTGGATGTTTTTTGGAAGTCGGTTTTTTTTTTATAAAAAGTTTTTATTTTACAGTTTTTAGTGCAAACAATCGTAGGTCAGTAGTAAGTTGAACTATTTCATCAAATTTCATCATCAAGAATACAAATTAAGGTCTATACGTACGTGTAATATTAAAATCATCCTCTAATTCCTAACTGTTGAAGAGTTTAACCTTCTATCATCAGCTTACCTAAATAACTTGAAAGTATACGACTGAAGGTCTTTAGATACGTATGAAATTGAAAGAATTATCCTCCAACTCCTAACCGTTATGGAGTTGTACCTTACATCATCAGCTCATCATCATAAAATGATGACTACCAGACGCAAATACCGGTGTAACTTCAGAAAATATACGAAAAACATAGTATGTGCCTATAAAAAATGAGGGTTTCCCTCGATTTCCCTGGGATCCCATCATCAGATCCTGATATGCTGGCAATGGGACCACCTCGGAAGCATACCCTTTCGAATACAAAATAAATTCAAAATCGGTCCAGAACTGACGGAGTAATCGGTGAACATACATAAAAAAAAAAATACAGTGGAACATAGAACCTCCTCCTTTTTGGAAGTCGGTTAAAAAATAATCATCAAAATCGGTTCTGGGGTAACAAATAAAAAAAAGTCGAATTGAGAACCTCCTCATTTTTTAAGTCGTTTAAAAAGCACCCCAAATTACTCCTTTTAAAATCAACTATTTACCTGTGAAAGTCCTGTCCAAAACGGTCCAGCCGTTCCTGAGATTAGTCGGAACATAAACAGACAAGACAGGTACAGCAACGTGGATAACACCGCGGAGTTCTTAAATAACGATATTTCTTCAATCCTATGAATGTTTCAGGTACATAGCAGAGCGGCTTGACCTTCCGAAGCTACTCCGCATGCAGCATCCCGAAGGAGACAGCACGTGGTCTCCGAGAGACATCTGCGATGGGTGGGCGAAGAAGAGAGGATATCTCACTGCTAAAGCTGCCAGGTATATAATAAATCTCCCAACCTGCCAGATACCACGGCCTCACAAAAAAAATCCGTGTGAAATAGTGCTTGCGCTGTGTTTCACCGAGTGAGTGAGGATACCATAGGCCTATACCCCAACCCCTCCCCATATCTCCCCCTCCCCCATCCCCCAAAGGTCGGCAACGCACTTGTGACGCCTCTGCTCTTTGGTCTTTGTCTGCTCGTTTGCCCCGCTGATTCCAAAAAAAAAAAAATCTGCCGTTTCGCCTGATGGTAAGCGACTACCACCGTCCATAGACACCCGCAACACCAGAGGCGTCACAAGTGCGTTGCCGGCCTTTTAAGAAGGAGTACGCTCTTATATTGAAGGTTAAACATAAAAAAGTAACATTTAATAATAAATAATGATTGTTTCAGACTCGACACATACAGGGCAGCTAACAATTTACTTCGAATGGCGCTGGACGGGAAGATATGTCTGTGGCTTCGACCTCCAGGATATGCCAAACAAAAAGGTTACTAAACAAATAAAATACGTGACTGCACAGACAGCGAAATGTGCATGAGGTTTCGGGTTCGATTCCCGGATCGGACCAAATGTTTGTATGATCTGCAAATATTTGTTTCAGAGTTTGGGTGTTTTCCATGTATAATATGTATGTATTCACAAACAAAAATTATATCAGTTGTCTAGTACCCATAACACAAGCTCTGCTTAGTTTATGACTAGATAGCGTTGTGTGTTAGATGTCAGAAATATTATTATTATTAGAGTCAGTTTCAGTAATAGAGAAAGAATAACTAAATAAATACGCATTGGAAAATAAAATACATCCAGTAATAAATTTTAATCACTGGATTAACTAGTAATTATTTATTATATCACTGAAATAAATATAATTATTTAATAAATCCAGTGAGGTAGATAAAATAGGTGCTTCCATCTTAACAGCGCTATGAATAATAAAAAAAATATACTAAATAAATACATAATTATATTATTTCCTTATCCACAGATCAATTTGAAACAGCCGAGGAAATAAAATACATCAAATGGGTCCAAGCTCTTACTGGTGAGAGCGTGATAGAGGAAGTGACGTCATCAGACGAGGGTCAAGAGTCCGATGGCGATTCAGACGCTGATGAGAGCAGCGGTGATGATGATGAAGAGGAACAAACCATCATGGCCAACAAATTCGCAGCTTTGGCGAGTCAAGACTGAGGACCCTGATGTTGAAGCAGTTTTTTGTGATAGGTGACCTTTTTTGTTTATTATAGGTGATAGGATACAGCTGATTTTATCTCCAGTTTTAGGACTCCTGTCTTTTCTCAAGAATAAAAGTTATTTGGCAAATTTTATTGACACGTGCAACGTAAATGTGTAACAGACAGACACAGTATATCATTATGGATTTGGACAAACACTTACTGTTATATCTTATACTAGCTGTGCCCGCGACTTCGTCCATGTAGAATAGTGACGGGTAGCATTTATATAACCTTTTATGCCCCCCCTTCTCCCACTTTCAACCTCTTACCACCCTTTTTTCGCTTTAAAAAGTAACCTAGGTCCTTTCTCAGGTATAATACTATCTGTGTACCCAATTTGATTTAAATCAATTCAGTAGTCTTGGCGCGAAAGCGCGACAGACAGACAGATGGAGTTACTTTCGCATTTATAAAATTTGTAAGGATATGTAAGAAACAGTTAATTCACTAAAAACAATTGTTAACGCACAAAAGATCGAGCTAAAATTAGCAATAGTTATTTCAAAATTTAATATCATATAATAAAATTGAGTTTGTCTGATATCCGACGCGCGGATATTCGGTACATCACTAATCGCTGTATCTTCTTACCTAAATAACTCTGTAATACTATGTACCTACATATAGTCACGCCTATTTCCCAGAGGGGTAGGCAGAGAATGGATCTCTACCTCCTACGGTCCTGACACATCTCTTGCTTCAACCACGTACATCAATCTCTCTAATACTGACACAATTAATTTTAAGTCCGATTCCACAACTGTCTACTAAACTTGGTTTCTAGACTAAACTACGTGATTGTATATGTATACAGCGTGACAATACAACATTGTAATGACATGTATCTGATCTGATGCTGGAGCTGAAAGGTGGCCATAGGAACTCTGTAAAGAAACGTCGCAACATCATCGAGTTTGGACTCGTTTGATTCGTCTCGAGGCATTCCAGTAAAAGCTTGTTTTTAAAAAGCTTTAATTTAATTTATTTCTACATAGTCTCACAGCTATAGTCAATGCACAATGTAAAGATGCAGAAACATCTCAATAGGCCGCCATAGCGTGGGTCACCATGCTGCATTGTTGCAATTTCTGCGCGAGCAATGAGTATGGTGACCACCACTCTTGGATTCAGCTCATGCTTTCCATCAGGCAGAGTAGAGCCACTTTAGCAGGCTCAGTCTTTACGAGTGCCTCTGTCTTCACGTTAAGGTTGGAAACTTCTCAAACCACCCTAGTTGTTAGTAAATAATGCTTAATATACTATCACCTACGTGCATTTAATATTGTTCGTCCAAATAGTTTATGTAACATGGCTGCTATACGTACTAAACGAACCAGTGATTAATTTAAATCACTGGATAAACTAGTAATTATTTATTATATCACTGGAACGATTTAATAATTATTAAATAAATCCAGTGAAGTTATTTAAATACATGCTTAGGTATATCAAAACTGCGATATGAATAAATATTTATTTATCTACTAGAATAATTCATTGTATGTGTAAGAATTAAAATAGATTAACTAAATATTAAGAAGTCACTGGTTGAAACATTTTACAGTTACGTAATTTTACTAAATAGTTAATAATAATTGTTAATAGAATACGTTCACACTTATTAAATTTAATAAAACAGTTTATTAATAACAAGTTTACTGTCGTTAAATGTTATAAACTTAAAAAATAGGATAGCTTTTGCCCGCGGTTCCGCCCGCGTGTATGTCGGTTATTAAGGTAAATAATAACCTGTGTCCTTCCTCAATTATCAAAGTATCTGTTTCGGCGTGAAATATTTAATGATTGTGACCGTGGTGAAGGAGTAAAAAAATAAAACGTCCAACGTAGTGTCACCAGCGAACTGCGAGAATATCACAAATTATAAAGAAAAACCGACCAAATTTAAATGGGACCATTCGGGCCAGCACCAGCTTTCAAATAAAAAAAGAATCAGCAAAATCGGTTCATCCAGTCGAAAGTTATGAAACATTTAAAAAGAAACAGTCGAATTGAGAACCTCCTCCTTTTTTTGAAGTCGGTTAAAAAGGAAAAGGGTAGATTATTTATTGTTCATGCCTTTTATAGGAACTAATACTAGCGTTGCCACTTAAAACTAATGCTAGTGTTACCACATAAAAAGTAATATTAGTGTTAAAATAGAATTCTGCGGGATTGCTACCATGTACCTTTTCTTTAGTGAGTATCCGATATTTCAAGTTGCAAGAGCAAGTGCCATGATCACGGAGTAATTACTCCGTGATCATGGCGCTTGCAACAGCGCCGAAATATCGGATACTCATTAACAAAAAGGTACATGGTAACAATCCCGCAGAATTCTATTTTATTGTTACTGACCATGAAAGTTTAAAACAAAATACTGGTGTTGCCACTTCAAAATAAAAATAACTACTTTAGTCGGTGCCAGGCACAACAGTATCTCTATGCTGAATTTCATTGAAACTGGTGCAGTGGTTTAACCGCGAAAGCGTAACATATAAAGTTACTTTCGAATTTATAATTTTAGTCAATACTATCTCAATAGATATGGATAGATACTCCGACATTATCCGGTGTCCGAACATTTAGCCGGATATCCATCTAAGCAGCTATTTGTAACAAACCAACTTATAAGATCACTGGAATAACCAATGATTGTAATCTCACTGGAATAACCAATGATTGTAATCTCACTGGAATAACCAATGATCTTGTAATCTCACTGGAGTAACCAGTGACTTAAGGCTATTATATGACGCTTTTTAATTTTAATTGTCTAAGTTTTTTTAAGCTTATTATTGTTTAGTTATAATGTTGTTCCTAAAAAATAATAAGTATGTATATGTTCTTGTATGAAATAACTGATTATATTGAAATTACATCAAACCACACTCTTGCAGAATATATGTTGATCTTTCATGGTACCAATGTCCATACAATTGACAGGTCAAGTTATCCCTCCCCCCATATAGGGGGACTATTTGGGAGGGGTGAGATTACATATGTACCTCTGCTAGTTTGTCTCATTTTATATATAAAAAGCTATGTTTATAACAGTATTATACATATCTTTTGTGTCATAAAACAAAAAATAAAGTTCTCCCAACATTTATCTTCGAGAAATGCCGCTACAAAGAAAATATAAAATAAAATGTATGTTAAACTAGCTTTTCTGTGCTATCTATGTATGTGCCAAATTTTATTGAAATCTATTGATGTTAATGCGACTTCCATAAACATTAACAGAAAAACATATTTTAGTGCCATCTAGCGAAAATACACCGAACTACGGAGTAACTCCAAATCCTAAATCGCGATATGAAAAGTTTTCATTGTCACTTGTACAATATTATCAACATCCTTTAACAGTCCACTGCCTTGGACTATATTTAGAAAGGAGGTTTCAGTCTACTACACCACGCTGACCAGACGGGTTGGTATAGGGTTTGTGTCAAGTGTTCCTTCTCTTCGCAGTGCTGTTGTCCTGGTAGTTCGCTTCCTCAGTCGGCTCTTACGACACCCACGGGGGAATGGGGGTGGTCACACTATATTCTTAATTGTTACTACACGTAAATATTTTGTACAGTATCAATAAATGAATGTGTGCGTAGATAAATATTGGGAGATTTTTATAAATATATAATTAATGCTAAACAATTGGTTTTAAATTTATTTCATAATTATTTAATCATCACAATGTATATTTTTGTATTTATTTCTAATAAATTATTATTTTATATATAGTTTTTTGTGTTTTATTTAGTAAAATCTGACATGATTAATTTTTCTTGATCAAGAGAATAGAAGAAACAAGGTAGGGAGTAGCCATATCCATAGCCAATCCCCTCTGTCACAGTATAAGCACAAATGTGCCTACGAATTACACTCACTGTTACGACCATAGAGCTATTATAGATAGAGTAGGGAAGACATACGGCTGCCTGTAAGCGGAAACGCCCAACGGTTAAAAAGAAAGAGAAGATCGCTGTAGCCCATCTGTTTTTCTCTACTGACGCATGCGCAGTAAATGACTAATAATGGTAATCCAATCACAACAAACGTAGTGTGGGACGCCCTCTGGCCAGATGGCGGGACGACTTACGTAAGAGGGCTGGCAGCGACTGGATGCAGAAAGCAACAGACCGGGCTCTGTGGTGTTCCTTGGGAGAGGCCTATGTCCAGCAGTGGACTGCAACGGGCTGATGATGATGATGATGATGATGAATCACAACAATTAACCGTCGAATCGTTCTTCGATGCTGCCGAACTAACTGCGCATACGCGAGTAGAGAAACAGATAGGTACCGCGATCGTCTCTCTCTTTCTAACCGAGGGACGGCTAGAGCCCTGGCTCCCCTGCTCTATCTATAATACCTCTATGGTTACGACACAGAATGTGTTTGTGTGTGTGACATTGTGAATGTTTTGTTTTGATTGATATCTGTGAGTTCGTTGTGACAGGGTATTGTTTTTGTATGTGATCATAAAATGTGTATGTGTGAATATGTCCCCTCAACAAATGACAGTGTTTTGTATCGGGAATAGACGCTATGGCTACTCACCTCTACTACCCTATATTCTATGATCTTACATATCAACGTATTAGGGTCCGTTAACACAGACCGGCTCGGAGAGGAGAGCCGATTTTTATCACGTTGGACACAGAGTTTTGAGTAATTGTAGTAAGGTTTATTTTTGCATGTGCACTTCTTGTGTCATTCAGAATGCTTGATCGCGCTTCGTGTGAAATAATAAGAGGATCCGACCGGCTCCGATTGCGTGCTCTATCTCGCTCGCGCAGATCTCTTCCAGCCGGTCTATGTAAAATAGTTGGCGGCTCCGCTCCGGGCAATTCCAAGTGTGAAAGAGAAAAGCGGGCCGATGCTCTCCGAGCCGGTGTGTGCGTGTGAACTGAGGGACCATAGTGATATTTTTGTTTGAAATTTTTATCATATTTAGTAGTAGGCTCAAAACAATTGTAGAACAAATATGAGAATTTGTAAAAAGATATGTTAAAAACTACAGCCCTTTAAGTGTGGTCCCTCAATCCTCACATACCATCAGCCAGATCTCGGCAAGTATGTAAAAAAATAAGGTATTGTGACTGCAGACATTTAGAAGAGAATTTGTAAAGATATATACTAAATAACTGAGCACAAATCATCAACGATTAAAAAAATACAACGACTACACTGTGGTCCCTCAGTCCACACACGAAAGATTTTGTTATACTGAATATTATCACATCAACGGAATAAAATCTTTATTTTCTTACATAATGTTTTAGAACAAGTCTTATAGCAATTTGTAAAAAATAAATTAAAAAAAAATACCGACGCACTTTGAAGATATTTATAATTAAAGCTGGTCCCTCAATCCTCACGTTCTCAAACATACTTGCATGTCTAGCTGCTAGACGACTAAACTATCACAAAGTGTAGTGTATTAAACTTTTTGTAAAAAGTTTCTACAAAATAATAGGTATGTTTAATTGTGTGTATCTTACCTCTAAAATGAGATTATAGCATTTCAGTGATCTTATGAACAGATATACGAGTAGTGTGACCACACAATGAAAAAAAATGTAGACTACCAATATAATTTTTTTGTAATAGTCGAAACCTAAGGTTGTACGGTAGATTTAGTGTTATGTTACATTACGTATCTTTACAAAGCATGAAATAAAGTAGCTTTTAGACGCTTATCACCATTTAGGCTATGTTTAAAGGAATCTTTATGTACTTATTATATCCCAGTATTTTACAAACCATTATGGTAATGTAGTGGTATTATTTATACAGCTCAGTTTTATACGTTTTATTAACACATAAAATTGAACATTTAAAAACACAGGATTTTGTCAAATATTTACAAAAAGTACCACTATGTTACCATGAAACACACAATGTGGTCTCTTCTGGGATTTGAACTCGCAACACTCAGCACAGAAACCATTGTGCCATCCGTGTGACTGCGATTAAAATATTTATTATACTGTAAGAAAATGCATTTACTAGATTGATATTTCAGGGTCAATCGTCTTTAGGAGTTCCATTTTCTGGTTCACATCTTGCTTTTTGGCAACAGCTTGTACGCTTCCCTATGACCTGTATCTACGGCTCCGTGGACAGTAGAGAAGTGTGTGCTGTTGGTAGCTTCTCCAGCGAACAGTACTCGTGGGGCTCCGCTGCTGTCCACGAGCGGTTCTGCTAGGATTTCTCGAGCATTCGGATGAAGAGGTGCTAGGAGATTGTCGTGAGAGTAACTTCCTCGGGTGTATGGGTTGGAGAACCAGTTAGTTCTGAAAATTTTGTATTATTTTTAACCGACTTCAAGTTTGACAACCTCCTCCTTTTTTGAAGTAGGTTAAAAAAGAAGGAGGTTATCAATTCGTATTTTTTTTATGTTTGTTTAGAACTTTCGGCTGGGTGAACCGATTTTGATGATTCTTTTTTATTTGAAAGCTGGTTCTTCCCGTGTGGACTCAGTTCAATCAGACGGCGAGATGTGATAAGTAACTGCTGTGCTTGAGTTCTCGGGTTCGATTCCCGAGTTGAAACAAATGTTAATATGATCTGCAAATATTTGTTTCGGAGTTTGGATGTTTTCTATGTATAATATGTATGCGTTTACAAAATAAGTATATATGTATTCATATCAACTGTCAGTACACAAGCGCTGCTTAGCTTGGGACTAGATGGCGTTGTGTGTTAGATGTCCGAAATATATTTAAATATGTCTCACCTCAACATATCTATGGGTTCTGGTATCGTCTTGTTCAAACCCATAAATCTTCTGATAATTTCCATTGACTTCCTTCTGATAATATCTTCTGGTAATGTTTCGACCTGTGATATAAATACAAGTTAAATTTACCAAATTCATTTTATTGTTGCAATGTGTACATTCGCAATAAAAATGGTCACCACCACTCTTGAATCCTGCATATACTTTCCATCAAGTTTATTTTTTTGGAATAGGGGGCAAACGGGTAGACGTATCGGTAGCGACGGGTAGCGATTACCGCCGCCCATGGACACCTGCAACACCGGCGTCACAAGTGCATGGCCGACCTTTGGGGGATGGGGGTAGAGGTTGGGATATGGGCCTCTGGTATTCTCACTCACTTGGTGAACAAAGCGCAAGCGCTGTTTCACACCGGTTTTCTGTGAGGCCGTGGTATCACTCCGGTCGAGCCGGCCAATTCATGCCGAAGCGTGGCTCTCCCACGGTAGAGTCAGATAGAATAGACTCACTTGGGCAGTTTCATATATAAAAAAAAACGTACCATCTTAGCGTAAATACCGCTGGTCCACATCGTCAGCGCATTTCCACACCCAGCTGGTAAACTGACTCCAAATATTGTCGTGACCCACACATCCTCTGGAAGGACCCTCGATCTCTCTTCATCTCTCCATATGAAAGCGAAGAAGGTGCAGTTTCCAGGCCACCAGGGCTCAGAGAAGAGAAGAACTATTTTGTTAACCACTCCTATTGATATTGTATTGATAGCTGCTGCTTTTTCTTCGGGAAGTGGAGGGGAGAACATCGTTGTATTTCTGAAAGATACAAGTAATAAATAGCATGACATTATATAGGTATTTTGAAAGACGGTCCTCGTTTCATCTCATCGACATTTTTGGAACGAAGTTTCTTATGGGGCGTTGCGAAGGGGTACCCTAGCCGGCAAAAAACGTCCGCAACGTAAGATTAACGCCTCGGTGTCAAAATGGTAGCGTATGAGAATGATGTGATTGAGGTCTCAGGTTCGAATCCGGGTAGGATCAAATATTGTTTTTGATCTGCAAATATTTGTTTTTTAGGAGTTTGGATTTTTTTGTATGTAAAATATGTATGTATTTAAAAAAATGAAAGTTAAATATATATTTATTTATTTAGTGAACAAAAAATTTAGTATAGCGTAGTAATCTGTATGTTGTATGTAACAAGTATGGAGTAACTCTAGACAGAACTTGTTTCAGTAGAGATTACTAGGTGGCAGCACAAGTAAAAAGTAAGTTTTATTTTTTATCGATAAAAAATCATAATAAAAATGTATACCTGAATAGTTATTTTCTTTATACGTCGCAAAGAACTTTTTACAAATCATTTTAAATAAAACAAAGGTGTTAAGACAATTTTGTGGTTTTTAAAGAGCGTGAACGAAAAATTCAGTATAGCGCCATCTGTATTTTTGAAAATGAACTTCGTTCCTATCTAGTGTCCCACGACACTACAGAACTTTTTTATATTGTTTATTATTAATTTCATAACGACGAGGACTTGAAGACCTTAGAATTGAAGATTTTAAATACTTGACATTGGCATAAATTGCTGACCCGTCTGGTTGCCATCTCATCAAAAGAAGAAGTAATTATGTATATCTGATGATGATTTCTGGTATTTTAGGTTATGTTATATTTTACGTCGAAGCTGTGTAAGTGTAATATTCAACGGACTATAGTCCGCCGAATATTAAGCGGTCGCGACGCCGCTATCTACTGAGCCAAGTGTTGTGGTTTCAAATCCCACATAGGAAAAAACTTTGTGTGATTCACAAATTGTTATTCTGAGTCTGGGTATTCGTTTCATGTGTGTTTGTGAAGTCCACCACCACACAGGATGTATATTTATAATGCGGGAGTGGACACCCGCAACACCAGAGGCGTCACAAGTGCGTTGCCGGCCTCTAGCGGATGGGCCCACAGATGTGGGGAGGGGTTGGGGTTGGGGTAAGGCCATCCGATATCCTCACTCACTCGGTGGAACACAGCGCAAGCGCTATTTCACATCGGTTTTCTGTGAGGCCGTGGTATCACTCCGGTCGAGCCGGCTCATTCATGCCGAAGCGTGGCTCTCCCACGGTTGTTATTTGGGCGTATTGTAGTTTTCACCTGAAGCTTCCCGCGACCTAATCAGCTAAAACAAAATTTAAATGAAATGCATACCTTTCCTTCAGCACGCCTAGTGACACGGTTACAATAACATTTCTTGCCATATAAGTGGAGCCGTCCTTACAGATCACTTTCACATTTTGAGCTGGATCCTGGTAATACGTAATACTGGTCACCACTTTTCCTAATTGAAGATTTAAGGTCGGGTACCCTGGACTGTTTTGGTATACGTTCTGCAATGAAGGATAAATGTTTATGATAATATGACATCATACTCATCGTTCCAGTCTTAAATATGCTCTAGTCATCTAGTGGGTATTTGCTTCTCCTTAGAAAAGAGATTTTGTTCTACTATAGGTACAACTGTAGTAAAATGGGTATGATTGTTTAAATAAACACTGGAGTATTTTGATTAATATATATTTTAATATTATAGAAAATACACTATCGACATTACAGAGAGAGCGGCTAGGTGCCAGAGACAAAATAGACGTCGTAGATCGATCAAGGAATAGATTATTTTGTTTCATTCCACAGATAATATTAACTCAACAACAACGTTAACCAGATGGATTGGTATAGGTATATTTTTCTTTCTCTCACTTTGCAGTATTAGGTAGTCTGCTCCCCTAGGCAGCTTTTACCACATTTTATTTATTTATAAAATAAACTCAACAGATTGCACGGTTGGCCTAGTGGTTTAGGCGGTCGCCACGCCGCTTGCCAATTCGCCAAGTGTTGTGGGTTTAAATCCTACACGGGACAACACTTTGTGTGATTCACAAATTGTGGTTCTCTCAGACTCACACTACTCAGAACCACAATTTGTCCGTTTCATGTATGTTTGTAAGGTCCCCCGCGCCACGCCCCGCTTCCCATGCCTGTGGTGTTTCGGGTGTCCATGGGCGGCGGTAATCGCTTACCATCAGGTGAAACGTCTGCTCGTTTGCCCACTATTCCATAAAAAAAAAGATGTATATTCCTAATTCAATAGTTATATTTGACAAAAAGGAAAAGTTTAAAATAAATTACAACGAATAGGTGTGATGACACTCCGTGACACACTCTGACACTCTGTTCTTAATTCGTCATCACGTACCTACATTAGTACGATAGTACATTATACGATAAACTACAATAACTACCTCAGTGGCGCAGTGGTAGCGTATGCGACTGCTGTGCTTGAGGTCTCGGGTTCGATTCCTTTGTCGGACCAAATGTTTGTATGATCTGCAAATATTTGTTTTGGAGTTTGGGTGTTTTCTATGTGTAACTAGCTGACCTGGCGAACTTCGTACTGCCATATTTACATATCTGTCTCAGCTTCCCACAGACAGTGTACAGCCGCGTACAAAAAATTACTTTTGCGTTATCTTACAATTTTTTTTTGTACACAAACCTTGTCCCAACAATAACAATAAAAAAAAAGCGGCCAAGTGCGAGTCGGACTCGCCCATGAAGGGTTCCGCAGCAGCAAGTAACATAATATAATTTTTATTTTATTTTTATATTTGTGTTGATTGAATGAAAGGTAAATTGCAGTTTACGATTTATGACGTATTAAAAAAAACTACTTACTAAATTTCGTTCAAACCAATTTTCGTTGGAAGTTTCCATGGTAATGTACATCATATATTTTTTTTAGATTTATAATTCTCTTATTTTAGAAGTTACGCAAACGCGCAGTCGCAGCGCAAACTATTCAGTTTAGAAAAAAATGATATTAGAAACCTCAATATCATTTTTGAAGACCTATCCATAGATACCCCACACGCATGGGTTTGATGAAAAGTTTGAGTTTCAGTTCTAAATTTATTGTTTTTTTTCTATTTTTGTGTGAAAATCTTAATGCGGTTCACAGAATATATCTACTTACCAAGTTTCAACATTATAGGTCTTATAGTTTCGGAAAAAAGTGGCTGCGACATACGGACGGACAGACAGACAGACGGACAGACAGACAGACAGACATGACGAATCTATAAGGGTTCCGTTTTTTGCCTTTGGCACGGAACCCTAAAAACGACGAAGCACTTCGAGAAAAGGTAGGTAGTGCCCTTACGCTTCGCTTGGCTCGTCTTGGCGGGGGCACGACCGTGCCCCCAGAACACATAAAAAAAGAATTATTTAATTTGGTGCAGCCGATCGGAAGTTATGCGCGTACATACATTTCGGCGATTCATTTGATACTTAGATATGTATTTATAAGTATAAATTTACAAAAAAGTATATATGTATAATATTTTATATATATATATATATATATATAGTACCTATAACACAAGGTCTGCTTAGCTTGGGACTAGATGGCGTTGTGTGTTAGATTTATATATGTCGGAGGGAGGTTATACATGTGCTCAGGATCAGGAATGTTTTCTTCGCTCATGGTGACCGAAAGGTTAAAATAAATGCATCAGCAGATAAAGAACACTTCTTATAATCGTAATCACAAAAACTCTTAAAGAAATAATCACAATATATCGAGATTAAAACAGATATAGTATCACTTTAATAATTCGTGTATTCTTGAAGGCCGCTCGAGCAAAAGTGAGTCCGTGTCCAGACTGATGTTTTCTTTTTATACCGTCAAACGTAAATGACAGCTACGAATGAACGACGAATGATAGCGCCGGTGTTGCCACGCCGACATATATATTATGTATATTTGATATGGTATTTGATCTGTCTATTTTAATACAATTATTTGTCAAAAAGCACCTACTTTCCGTTTTCTCTGCATCGCCCAATGGTTGACTGGTAGAGAATGCCTGAGGCATTAAGTTCGCCAATGCACCACAAGTGCTTAATGTATTAAATAAATAAATATCCGAAATATTTATTATTTAGTTACCAACAGGATGTCCAGTAGAGTCTTATAACCATATTGGTGCCAACTCATATGTAGATCCCCATCCAGATTTTCGTAGTTGTTAAACGTTGTGACGTCATTCCAGCTTTCAGAAGCTTCATAGTTATTAACCAGAAGTTCCATAAAGTACAGAAACTGGTTTATGAAATCGCCGTCAGATAATAACGCTGGATGTTTCGATTTGATATGTGTCATCAATCTGGAAATGAATACCAAGAAATTTTAGTTAAGGAGTAAAACATACACAGTACATAATATACATAGAAAACACCCAAACTACGAAACAAATATTTGCAGATCATAACATTTGGTCCGACCCATGAATCGAACCTGAGACCTCAAACACAGCAGTCGCATTCACTACCACTACGCCACCGAGGCACTTAAAAATTACACAGTTACGTATTTAGTATTTGAAGATTTGACTTTATTTGTGTATACCTACTTAAATGTAAGTATATTACGTATACACAATACGTTATTATAAACTACTAGTGGTTGCCCGCGGCTCCGCCCGCGTATATGTCGGTTATCGCGGCAAATAGTAGCCTATGTGCTATATTACTCTAAAGTTTCATCCAAATCCGTTCACTAGTTTTTGCGTGAAAGAGTAACAAAATAAAAATATAAAAACTAAAACCCAACTACGACAAAAAATGACTCTGAAAAAGTATGAAACAAGTTTGAAAAGCCGTAGTCACACGTTGTTAAAGTGTTATGGTGCGTTTCTATGTAACGTGTGACTACGGCTTTTCAAACTTGTTTCATACTTTTCCAGCGTCGTTTTTTGTCGTAGTTGAGTTTAAGTTTTTACTTTTTTTTTATTTAAAATGTTTTGGTGCCGTTATTAATATATGATATATATATTTGAAATGTACAAGTAACGCCCTTTCCAATGATACAAAAACACGGCATATTTATCTCAAATTTATTTTTTAATTCATTACTTTATGTCGGCTAGAGGGCGCCAGCGACACGTCACATAGCCTATAACCAGCAGACGATCAAGACGCTTCAAACGATACCTCATTTGTCCAGTTCTAATAAGTAGTTAAGGAGCTATGAGGGAACAAATGAACATACATACATAGCCTGTCAAAATCATAACCCTCCTTTGGCTTTGCCGTAGTCGGGTAAAAACATCCATCCATACTTACAAACTTTCGCGTTTATAATATTAGTATAGATATATAGCCTGACAAGGGGGGATCTAGGGGTTAGCCTAAGCGACTGCCGTTCAAGAGGTCTCGGGTTCGATTCCCGGGTCGGACTGCTGTTGGGGTTTTCTTAAAAGAAAATTTTAATAGCAGCCCGGAGTATGGAAGATGGCGGTGTTTCCCGCCCGTGCCGTGTCGGTCCAGGTTGTCATGAACATCTATGACAAACGTAATTGGGAAGTCAGTGCCCTCATATATACTGAAAACTAGTTCAATCTTCGTATTCAGTTCACCGTCAAGGTTGCGGAGGTCCGATGCCGGTCGCTCCGTGGAAGAACTTATATTCAGGTAACACCAGTTGAACTAGAAGCCGTTCCCAAATAATCTTGGGAATAATTAACACTGGGAAGATGATTTACGATTGTTTCACAAGAGAATATTTAAAATTTACCTTTTTGTTATAAATTGTCCTAATGGTTCAGGCTCCTCAGGTGGGTTGTCAACTACCCCCATAGCAAACGTCACGAGTTCGCGGACGATGTTTTTATCAAAAATTGAGCCGTCAGACCTGTATGGTAAAAACATACATTGTATATTCATTCATGTCATACTTTAAAGTCCAATACTGTCAATACTGGCTGTCGTATGTATGTGTAACGGAAACTTTGAACATGATTTTGACCCCTTCAGAACATCGGATTAACTCGAAATTTGGCATACTTATCAAGGAACGATGACAATTCAATATTTAAAACAGTTAGACCCGTTACTCTAACTAAAATAATCGGGATCAGCGAAAAACTCGTAGTGTCTTTGCTGTGTGAAGTTTTTTTAAACTTATTTTATTTTTAGAAATGAGGTTCGTTCGTGTGCTTCGTGTTCGTGTGATCTATCACATAATAATTTTCTTAAGTTAGAATCAAACATATGACTGAGCACTAAATCAACAGAAGTCACTTTCAAACCGAGGATTTTAACTGTGGGAGAGTTTTGTTTCGACTCAAATGGAGTCAACTCGACTGAATTGATACCAGGGCCAAAATAAACTCTGATAAGCAAAACTTCCGTTGTTCAAGTAGCCAGTCAGCATACTATAAACCTTCCTACCTCCTCTACTAAGCGGGATGACATCACCTAAAAACCGGCAACGCATTCAAGTATCTTGAATTTCATATCCCTATAAGCGGCGATGATCACTTACTGCCAGGTGCTCGGCCCGTCTGCTCGTTTGTCCACTTTCATCATCAGCTTACCGCAGTACGCTGCTGAACATAGGCCTCTCCAATTGTTCGATCCACGACTTCAAAGAAAACCTGGAGCCAATGCCGAAGAAACTCAAAAGACACGACAGGGGGCCAAGGCACCAGCCAAGACGGCTGCACCCAAGACGGCGGCAAAGGCCGGAGCGGAATTCCGTTCGCTTCCGATTCCAACACCTCTGCTTGGGCCCTTTAGATCCACCCCCTCCAATGATGATGAAGACCATGAAAAAATGGAAAATCTGATCTCCAGATATCTCCAGAAATTACAGCTTTTTTACCTGAATACTTGAAAAGAACCATCCCGAGGCACGATGCATATATTATGAGGAACATCAAATGCAGTACTAACATAATCGCTTTGGTCTCTGAAAAAAAATAGTCAGGAATAAATACTTATAAATTTGCTAGACTGAAATAATATTAAGACTAAAAAATTAGGCTTTAGAATTATAGGATTTCAGGGGCAGTAGTTTGCCTTCTTTCGATCTAGGTCACATTTTTCGTCGCCCACAGTACTTCCTGATGCGTCTATTTATTATGGGAAAAATATCCGGCAAACACTACGTTAGAAGGCGAAGAAAATCGTTGCTCATAAATATAAAAGAGTGGATAGGGATAGACAGCGTAGAGGAACTGTTTCGTCTGGCAAAGAGCAGAAAGGAGTATGCAGAGCTAACGACCAACCTTCATTAGTAGAGAGCCACAGTAAGAAGGAGAAGAACTTTGTCCTCTATAGCAAAGTAAATCAAATAAAAAGCTTTTTAAAAACCAGCTTTTACTGGAATGCCTCGAGACAATTCAAACGAGTCCAAACTCGTATAGCTACGTTTCTTTACAGAATTCCTATGGCCACCTTCCAGCTCCAGTATCAGATATAAATTTGTTGAAGATATTTCCTTCAAAATTGAGTTGTAAGATACTACCCGAAAATACATATATACATTGCAAGTTACTAAAAAGCTTGTGATAAGGGGCCATCAACATCATCATTATCAACTTCTAATAGTCTACTGTGGAAGTTAGAAAGGAATATTTCTCTTTAAAGTGCTGTTACTCTGCTCCTTTGTTCTTAGACGGCTGTGATAAAACTGAATGGGTAAATAGGGGCAACACAACATAAGGCTCAAATGTATTATTTTTTTACCTGAACACTTTTAATGGAATTTCTTGAGGAAGAATTTGGACATTGTTTTGCATTGCCAGCTCATAAACACGACTGTTGCGTTCTCCGTGGATCCTGGAAACAAAAAATTGGACACAATGTGTTGTACCAAATTATTTATCCTATCATATAGCCTTTAATAGATTACTGCTGGACCTCTCCTTAGAAATACAGTTTTAATTACCACACTGGATAATTGGTTCAGTATAAGGTTGTTGTTATGTTTAAATTCTCTTTGCAGTGCTGTTGTCCTGTTAGTTTTTTTTTCTTTTTTTTTATAAAGGGACAACTCCCCCACTAGTAATAAATCCTGTGTCGCGGGGGACTTTACAAACACACATGAAACGGACACAAAGAACACCTAGACTCGGAACAACAATTTGTGGATCACCCAAAGTGTTGTCCTACCTGGGATTTGAACGACATTTGGCGAAGTAGGTAACGGCGTGGTGACCGTTAAACCACTAGGCCAAATATGCACCCTTAGTCGTCGGGGTGCATAGGGGTGGTGATTCTCTGTATTATTAATCCGTCATACACAGGAATCCTTTAGTCCCTACCTTTTTCTTATTACATATAGTACCAGGATGACCACTTTCACTTTTCAAGATAGTAGAGCCACTTTGATTTCAACACTATTTGGCCCGACCCGGGATTCGAACCCGAGACCTCTTGATCAGCAATCGCATACGTCAACCGATAGACCAACGGGACAGTTAGTACTATGGAGTGTAGAGATAAGAAGTACAATCTAGAAGTTAAAAAATTGTCCGCCAAAATGCACTAATTAGGTGACGCCACTGTGCAAAGAGTGTAAATTTAACGAATTAGAAAAGATAATCAAATGAACTATTATTTGTTTAAGTTTGTCGGACAGGATACTACGCAAAGTTTTTAATACACACATCAAAAGTGTCTAGGGATCAACATATGTGTCTAGGGATCAACATGTATTTTTGCAATAACTTTTCTCCTGATTGATATTAATTAAAATTTTCTTTAAGGATTCATCAAATAAAGTGTTTTCGTTTGTCACAGTAACGATAAACCAAGTCACCTTTGCATTAATAAAGAAATTTGCCATTTTCCTAATAAAAGGATTTTTGACATTTGAACCACTAACATTAAAGTTCGAAAAAAAGACTGAAATAACAGTTTTCTTTAAAATTTTATTAGGTAACTTAAACAATTAATAATCCGTGTTTCTACCGCGAACACTAACACAAGAACATCGATTTGGCATACTCAAAATGAGTTCATCCAAATCACGCTGTGGAATGGCCGCCCATGTTCGTTGCAACAACAAAAAAAGGTCTTCTTGCGACTGGATACCCTCCATATTCGGCAGAGCTCTTCTCTGTAGCATATCCCATGCATGCTCAATCGTGTTCAAGTCTGGCGACTGAGCAGGCCAGGGCCAAAGCCACATCTCAATCTCAAGAAATCCGCATAAAAATGCTTGATCCCTAGACACTTTTGATGTGTGTATTTAAACCACAATTTAATTAAAATAATTAAAACGATATCATACTCTCTTCTCACTCCAGCGCCCACGCGGTCGGTTCTCGAACTACTCGAACTATTATTTAGTCATGTTTGACGCATAATTTTCCCCATAAGAGGCCATCAAAGATTGCACTCCTTACCTCTATACTCCATGGTTACTACCACGTTACTACTAACAGTCGCCGGTACTAACCCCGCACTAAAGATAACCGTAAACTGACAGCGTTCGTGCTGTCGTACTTCGTTGGTGAGTGCAAGTGCAAGACCGGAGGCCCAATGATGCAGAAGCATCACTAGGCCGCCATGGTTTGGGTCGCCATGCTGCATTGTCGCATTGTCTGCATTCGCAATGAGTAATGTGAATTTCATGAAAATCTTTGAAGCCTTTTCCGAGATTCAGAATATAGTACAAGAATTGCTCATTTTATCAACAACCCATAATGTCCCACTGCTGGGCTCGTGTCTCCTCTCAGGAGAGGGTTAAGGCCATGCATCCCCACGGAGGCCAAGTGCGGGTTGGGGACTGGCAAGACAACGTTGTGGCTACGTAATCTTATGTTTTTAAGCCGCCCAAAGGCCTCCAACTAAGCCTTACAACTGTTATCCTATGATAACAACCGGGAACGATTGCTTAATATAACCTCCGAATCACGGAGACGCTCGTGGTAACATGCCGCTAACGGTCACCCATCCAGGTACTGACCGCGCCGTGGTTACTTACCCTCGGTGATTGTTTCTAATCACCGAGTGCAACTGGGCTATGAGCGCTTCATTTAAATGTAAAAATTGCTCATTTAAAGGTATTAGCTTCCAAGGCGCTTGGTACTCCAGAGTAGGCAACACATCAGTACTTGTATTGCATCTTAGGTGACTTTTACCGCACAATATAAATGAATACATAGTTAAAAGGTGAATTCTTCATTTGAATTTGTTTTATTTAGCTCTAGCTGACCAACGTAATCTCGTTTACGTCTTCTATTGCCCATAGCATGATAATTTTCTGTTGTTTTAAAAACATTCTTCGTTGGTGCTATGCTCCTATTGGTCTTAGTGTGATGATAAATAGCCTTCCTTGATAAATGGGCTATGTAAAACAGCAAGATTTTTAGGGTTCCGTGCCAAAGGCAAAAAACGGAACCCTTATAGATTCGTCATGTCTGTCTGTCCGTCCGTCTGTCTGTCTGTCTGTCTGTCCGTCCGTATGTCACAGCCACTTTATTCTGAAACTATAAGAACTATACTGTTGAAACTTGGTAAGTAGATGTATTCTGTGAACCGCATTAAGATTTTCACACAAAAATTAAAAAAAACAATAAATTTTGGGAGTCCCCATACTTAGAACTGAAACTCAAAAAAAATGTTTTCATCAAACCCATACGTGTACCTACTATCTATGGATAGGTTTTCAAAAATGATATTGAGGTTTCTAACATCATTTTTTTCTAAACTGAATAGATTGCGCGAGAGACACTTCCAAAGTGGTAAAATGTGTGTGTCCCCCCCTCCTGTAACTTCTACAATAAGAGAATCATAAAACCAAAAAAAAAATGATTACCATGCAAACTTCCACAGAAAATTGGTTTGAACGAGATCTAGTAAGTAGTTTTTTTTAATACGTCATAAATGGTAAACCGCAAAAAAAAACACTATTGTTAAAACATCGATCAAAGTTACAACGAACTACAAGAACTTTTATATATTATTATGTTACTTGCTGCTTCGGAACCCTTCATGGGCGAGTCCGACTCGCACTTGGCCGCTTTCTTAAAATCGGACCGGTAGTTCTTGAGATTAGCGCGTTCAAGCAAACAAACAAATTCTCCAGCTTTATATATTAATATAGATAGTTCTACATAAATTTACATAACAAGTCCTACATACATTTACATGACATAATTAATGTATCTCTAGGACATTAATTATGTATTACTAGGTCATGATAAAAATTTAAATGAGAAATTGTATTTGGTTAATGCCAAGGAGGCTTAAAAAAAAATTGTACTTAATAAATGACTGATAATATCTAAAATAAAAAAATTAAAAAACCCCATACGCAAGCACTTAATCGAGTAATCATTCCCCAAAAAATGCCGTACATCATTTTGGTAAAGAGCTGATACTTTAACACTGCTGAACCGATATTTACCAAATATAACTAAGAACCCACCGCAAGGAAGTTGGCTTTCAAATGAAAAAACTGCATCGAAATCGGTCCAGCCGTTTGAGAGCTACGATGCCACAGACACACACAGACAGACAGACATCGACCTCAAATTTATAACACCCCTCTTTTTGCGTCGGGGGTTAAAAAGGGAATGTAATAACACAAACCATTACATTAAGACAAAAAAAAATGTCACTATCAAAAACAGATTCTAGCCTGATTCTAGCCTTACTTTCTCCATAAATATTTTTGATAATATTTATGTAAGAATTATGAATCTACAGGAGATATATTTCCAATCGAAAGGGGAGTCAGGCAAGGTGACCCATTGTCACCAAAGCTTTTTACAGCAGTTCTTGAACAAATCTTCAGAAAATTGGAATGGGAACATATGGGGCTAAATATAAACGGAGCACGACTGAATCACCTCAGATTTGCGGATGATCTAGTCATATTGGAAGAGAGCCCATTGGTATTGGAATCTATGATACAAACCCTAGTAGACAAAAGTAGAGAAATAGGGCTTGAAATAAACACAAGCAAAACTAAAGTGATAACCAACTCAGTACCTATAGACATAACCATAAACGGACAGAAACTCGAATATGTAGAGGAGTATGTGTATCTTGGTCAGATAATCTCACCAAATGACCAAATGTCCAAAGAAGTCAACAAAAGAATTGCGACTGGGTGGAAAAGGTACTGGGCATTGAAGGAAATCATGAAAAGCAAGGAACTGAGCATGACGATAAAGAAGAAGACATTTGATACCTGTATCCTACCCTGCATTACATACGGCTGTGAAACCTGGGCTCTGACGAAACACCATAGGGAAAAATTAGCAAGATGTCAGAGAAGCATGGAAAGAAGCATGTTAGGACTGAAATTAATAGATAAAATTACAAGTAAAGACATCAGGCGCAAAACCAAATTAACAGACATATTGTCACGTATTGACCAACTTAAATGGCGGTGGGCAGGTCATATGCTCCGCTGCAAGAAGCAAAAGTGGAGTAAACTGGTGACCGAATGGTACCCAAGGAATAGCACCAGGAGCCGAGGGCGTAAAGCAAGAAGATGGGAGGATGACCTAAAAATGACATTAGGACCACTATGGATGAGAGTAGCGGCAGACAGAAAACAATGGAGAGAGATGGAGGAGGCCTTTGCCAAAAGTCACACCGAATTAAGAGATATTTTATAATATAAGTGTAATTTTAGTCTTTTTAAATCATTTTCATACAGTTTTTTTCTTATATTTTATATTCATTAAAGACTTAGTCTATTATAAAATTGTAAATTTTCGGAAATAAAGGCTTTATTATTATTATTATTATTTATCAAAAACAGAACGATTTATTGTAATACTCGTACTATCCCGGCAAGGCAACTCGCCCCGGCTTCACACACGAGATAACTATAAATTCTCAAAATTTAAAAAAAACCCCGATATAATAACCTGAGTTCCCTTTAAAAAGTAAAAAACACGGTATGCGCTTTCATTTGAGACCCCACTCGATGATATTTTTGCAGACATTCGGTTACTCTTCCCCATTTTCACCCCCATAACTTTTAAACGGCTCAACCGATTTTCATGAAACATGTCTAATAACACTCGCACGTAACTCACCTTTTATACAAAAAAAACTGAATTGAAATCGCTTCATCCGTTCGGGAGCTACGGTGCCACAGACAGACACGTGAAACTTATAACACCCCTCTTTTTGGTCGGGGGTTAAAAATGGGCGGCTTGATTTTTACCGAATTCTTTAACAACTGCTAAAAGTTATACTCAAAAAATATTATTTAAATACGAAAACCTGCCTCAAGAATCACTCTGTATATTGGTAAAAACCGCATCGAAATCCGCGCAGTAACTTTTAAGTTTATCGCGAACAGACAGACAGACGCGGTGAAGGACTTTTATATAATTATTGTAATATAGCCGAATTATAGAAAACCATATTCATTTTTTTTTCCAGAAACATAACCCAAGGAGGGTTCTAAAATAGGCAAAAGAGCAGTACTTATTGATTAATTTTCGAAACTCTTGGCAGTGTCGCGACTTCCACATACAAAATCAAAAACATACTATAGCGCCATCTAGCGAAGATACAGCGTACTAACGGAGCAATTACTAATCCTGCATCGCGATAAACAAGTTCTCGCTCCGATTAGCATAAATATAACATCCCAAGATCTACCGTTGGGCCGCAGTGCGTCAGGCATGATCACCTCGCCTGGTCGGATGATCATCCGTTTGTGTTGGAGGGACATGACACCTGTTCCCTCTACAGTAGCGTTAATCAGGAAAAGTGGAGGAGAATGATCATATACTCGTATTATGTCGTCTGGGTGAAATCAGACGCCAGAGTGTGAAATGTATCACGTCATTATCTTTTTTTTCAGGAAACTCAGTTCTCAGGAACATATATACTTACCATTCCGCTCCAAGTTCCACAACTCCACTGCCAAAAGGCACGGTGTTGACTCTCCCTCCGACTCTGTTCTGCGCTTCGAGAGCCAGCACTCTCTTGCCAGCCTTGCAGAGCACTGTCGCAGCGGTACAGCCTGCCGCTCCCATACCAACTATTATCGTGTCATAGACAGGCATTGTCCTGAAAGAGAGAATCAAATAAATATTTCTGACATTTCACACACAACGCCATTTAACTTAAAACTGCTTCGAACTAAGCAGAGTTTGTATCAAGAAAGTTAGATTGACTGATAGACTACTTACATACTTTTTTGAATTGATAAAAACACCCTAACTCCGAAACAATTATTTGCAGATCATGCAGACATTTGGTCCGACCCGAGAATCGAACCCGAGACCATCACCACCTAGGAAGTCAAATATTATATCCATAGAAATAATATAAATGTGTCTGTCTGTCTATTGCGCTTTCACAGCTACCGTTGCACCGATTTCAATTAAATTTGCCATGGAGATACTTTAATTCTTGAAGATGAACATTGGTTACTCTTTACTGCGACAATCGACATACACGCGAGCGGAGTGAGGTGTCAATATTTTGGAAACATAGGAGAAATATGCTTAACCAGAAGCGGCCGGCTCTGTCCATTTGGAGATTCCATTGAAGATAGATGTGGACAAAAAATCCAGTAAAGGTAGTAGAGCCACGCTGATTTCAGCACGAACGAGCCGGCTCGACCGGGGCGGTACTACCCTCGCACAGAAAATCAACGTAAAATGACAGCGTTCGTGCTGTCGTGTTTCGTTGGTGAGTGCGAGACCGGAGGCCCAAATAGTCTAGTCAACAAGTTCCATACTTGTTGACAAGACTTAAAGATGCAGCAGCATCACTAGGCCGCCATGGTGTGGGTCGCCATACTGCATTGTCTGCATTCGCAGTGAGTATGGTGACCGCCACTTTTGGATTCTGCTTATGCTTTCCATCAGGCAGAGTAGAGTCATTTTGGCGGGCCATACATAAAAAAAAAACCACCATACACCATACATTAATAATTTCTTGTTATAAAAATCCAACAATACATTTGGTTAGGAATAATTAAAAAATTTAACAAAAAAAAACAACTTCAAGAACTGGACCAAAATGACTGGGACCACACGATAAGCACCAGCTTTTAAATAAAAAAAAGAATCATTAAAATTGGTTCACTCAGTCGAAAGTTATGAGGTAACAAACATAAAAAAAACAGTCGAATTGATAACCTCCTCCTTTTTTGAAGTCGATTAAAAATATACCTAGACTGACAAAACTATTACACATCCTTTTGGTTTCTCCATAGTCGGGTATAAATCTTCACATCCGTGACACATATGTCACATCCTGCCATTGGTCCCTGTGACGTTTGGAGGAGGAAACCAGTGTCAGAAGCCATCAAGTTGGCGCTTAAGAAATCATCATCAAAAGCAGCCTACCGCAGTCCACTGCAGGACATAGGCTTCTCTAATTGCACGTAACTTGGTTCGATCGCCTCGGCTTCTCGTATCCAGCTCCTGCCAGCCGTCTTGCGCAAATCATCACTCCACCTGGCCTTTGGACATACTACACTAAATTTGCCGATACTTGATCTCCACTCAAGAACGCGTTTACCCCAACGGTTATCGGGTTTACGTGTACGGAAGGTGTAAAGCTTGAAGCCTGAACGGATGATAAAAGCACCTTGGTCCGAGTTCGACGTATCGACGGGCTAATCTTTAGTTTTAACATCACACACTCTGTCTCCTGTGTCCTTGATTAATCGGATATTCGAAGGTATTTTTCATCATCAACGAAACAAATATTTAAGATTATATGATATATTGACTTACCTGTATATTTTTTGAGAAGTTTTTAATGAGTTCTCGTCACCAGTACCTACGTGAAGTACGATGTTTCTTATATTAAAGAAAATACTCGTGCCCTACTTATTTATTTTCAATGTATTAGATTACGACAGGTATTAGATAAAATGTATAATGTGTTGTCTTAATCAACTTTTCAATTGGGGAACCTTGAATGCTTCTAAAAATGGAGGATGTTCTTAGTTAGACAATTTTAGTTCATCATCTTTCTACCCTTTTCCCAACTTTATTTGGGTTGGTGCAATGAGTTTTATTCCTACATTCTCCTCTATCACTCGTTAGTTCACTGCTTACTCCCTTCCTGACCATATCCTCTTTTTAACCGACTTCCAAAAAGGAGGAGGTTCTATGTTCCACTGTATGAATCTTTTTTTTTTTTTTTTTTTTTTTTTATGTATGTTACCTGATTACTCCGTCAGTTGTGGACCGATTTTGAAATTTTTTTTGTATTCGACAGGGTATGCTTCCGTGGTGGTCCCATTGCCAGCATATCAGGGTCTGATGATGGGATCCCAGGGAAATCGAGGGAAACCCTCATTTTTTATAGGCACATACTATGTTTTTCGTATATTTTCTGAAGTTACACCGGTATTTGCGTTTGGTAGTCATCATTTTATGATGATGAGCTGATGATGTAAGGTACCACTCCTTAACGGTTAGGAGTTGGAGGATAAATCTTTAAATATCATATGTATATAAGTTACCTTTAGTCGTATTCTTACAAATTATTTAGGTAAGCTGATGATGGAAGGTACAACTCCTCAACGGTTAGGAGTTGGAGAATAATTCTTTCAATTTCATACGTATCTAAAGACCTTCAGTCGTATACTTTCAAGTTATTTAGGTGAGCTGATGATAGAAGGTTAAACTCGTCGACAGTTAGTGATTAGAGGATAATTTTAATATTACACGTACGTATAGACCTTAATTTGTATTCTTGATGATGAAATTTGATGAAATAGTTCATCTTACTACTTACCTACGATTGTTTGCACTAAAAACTGTAAAATAAAACTTTTTATAAAAAAAAAAAAACCGACTTCCAAAAACATCCAACGAAAACTCTCTGTCAAAAAACACTTAAAAGCGTAAAATAAACTGGTTCTTCATAAATTGCCTATACCTAATTCTTTATTCATTTAAATAGTAGTATTATAATGGGTGCTAGGTACCTAAAATCTGTTTGAAGTCGGTGCTAAGCCAAAAAGAATACAAACGAACAATTACAAAAGTCTAAGCGATAGTCACTTGGCACCGACTTCAAACAGATTTTAGGTACCTAGCACCCATTATAATACTACTATTTAAATGAATAAAGAATTAGGTATAGGCAATTTATGAAGAACCAGTTTATTTTACGCTTTTAAGTGTTTTTTGACAGAGAGTTTTCGTTGGATGTTTTTGGAAGTCGGTTTTTACGCAGACCATTCAATTTTCTTTGGTCGTCCTCTACTCTTATATCCGTCGACCTTCATACTTAAAACTTTCTTAACTACATTTTTCTCATCTCTAAGCATCACATGTCCATACCAGGTTAACCTGTTGCTTCTGAACTTTTCATTCACTGGTGCTACTTATGATGTAGTCATTCTTCACCTTATTCTATTCTAGTCACGCTACACATGCATTTCAACATTCGCATTTCAGCTACATGCAGGCGTCTCTCATCCGATTTCTTTATTGGCCAACACTTAGATCCATGCATGACGTGGGAGAGCCACGCTTCGGCATGAATGGGCCGGCTCGACCGGAGTGATACCACGGCCTCACAGAAAACCGGTGTGAAATAGTGCTTGCGCTGTGTTTCACCGAGTGAGTGAGGATACCGGAGGCCCATACCCCAACCCCTCCCCCTATCTCCCCCCCCATCCCCCAAAGGCCGGTAACGCACTTGTGACGCCTCTGGTGTTGCGGGTGTCCATGGGCAGCGATAATCGCTTACCATCAGGCGATACGTCTGCCGGTCTATTCCATAAAAAAAAAAGAAATGACGGCAACTCTGATGATCGTGTTATTTAACGTTAAAGGGAAATTAGGATCGCCAATAGTTCACGTTACCTGCCACCACTTCATCCATTCTGCATTGATTCGATTTTGTACAGATCTATCTATTTCGTTATTATACCAGTATAACAGTGAACCGAGGTACATGAAATCGGTGCATACCAGAATCGCTGTTCCATTCAGTGACACGGCAGCAAGAGAGGAGAGACCGCCAAAATCGCTGAACATGTATTGGCTTTTAGTTATGATTATCAAGCCAACATTCTCTAGACTTCCTGCCGTGTCTATAGTTATTCTCAAAAAAAATGTTGGTCTTTATCAAAAAAAAAAAAACAAAACAACTTAATATCACATTATTGTTACTTACACACAAGCAGTCTCCCTGACTATATTACGACGAAACACTTGTACACCTGCATATTTACTTACCATTACGATCACACTTAATATTTAGGTATTATTAAAATTGAATTCCAATGTTTTAAAAACAATTTGATGACATTATTATTACTAAGTGTGTCCTAGTGGTGATATTGGCTGTTCAGTTCTATTGTTTTCGTTCTATTATTTTAACAGAACGAAAGAATAATTTGTACCTACTTAACGTAGTTATATTCGAATTATTTGTATTGCATTTTTTTGTGTTTTGGTGTTTCTAATACTTCACTTTTTTAGGGTTCCGTAGCCAAATGGAAAAAGAAACGCTATACTTATGAATTCGTTATGTCTGTCTGTCTGTCCGTCCGTATGTCACAGCCACTTTTTTCCGAAACTATAAGAACTATACTGTTGAAACTTGGTAAGTAGATGTATTCTATGAACCGCATTTAAGATTTTCACACAAAAATAGAAAACAAAACAGTAAATTTTGGGGGTTGTTGATACTTAGAACTGAAACTCAAAAAAGTTTTTTTTTTTCATAAAACCCATACGTGGGGGCTATCTATGGATAGGTCTTCAAAAATGATATTGAGATTTCTATTATAATATTTTTCTAAACTGAATAGTTTGCGCAAGAGTCACTTCCAAAGTGGTAAAATGTGTGTCCCACCCAACCCCCTGTAACTTCTAAAATAAGAGAATGATAAAACTAAAAAATATATATGATACAGTACATTACCATGCAAACTCCCACCGAAAATTGGTTTGAACGAGATTTAGTAAGTGTTTTTTTTTTATTACGTCATAAATCGTAAACCGCAATTTAAATACACTATTATTAAAACATCGATCAAAGTTACAACGAACTACAAGAACTTATTTAATATGTTACTTGCTGCTACGGAACCCTTCATGGTCGAGTGCGACTCGCACTTGGCCGCTTTTTATGTTGTACCTGTGTAGGTATTTATGTTTTGTAATATAATAATTAGCATACGCCTGCTTCGTCACAAGATGACACTAAATGTTACTATAAGACATTGTTATCTCATTAAATTATCTCAGTTAACTTAAATTGTTCTTATGAGAAATAGCTGAGAGCCCCATGGCATTGCCCGCGGTACAACAGTAACCCCGGTTAACGCCACGGAGCAAAACTAGTCTAAAGAAAGTAGCCTAAGTTACTCCTTATATCATCAGCTATTTGCCAATGAAAGTCACGTTCAGTCGTTATAGAGGTTAGCCAGAACAAACAGACAGACGGACAATCAGACAGACAAAAATTGTGAAAAATGTTACATATTATGCATTTAGTCAAAAGCGGTTATTTTAATATTACAAGCAGGCACTCCAATTTTTAACCGACTTCCAAAAAGGAGGAGGTTCTATGTTCCACTGTAGTTTTTTTTTTTTTATGTATGTACACCGATTACTCCGTCAGTTGTGGACCGATTTTGTTTTTTTTTTTGTATTCTTATATGGGTGTACCCATATAAGTACCCATATGGGTGTAAGACAGGGTGTACCCTTAATACAAAAAAACAATTCTAAATCGGACCATAACTGACGGAGTAATCGGTGAACATACATAAAAAAAAAAAAAACATACAGTGGAACATAGAACCTCCTCCTTTTTGGAAGTCGGTTAAAAATGGATACAGTCAGCATCATATTGATTTGTACTTTCAAAGTGCTTATAATAATCTGGAAAACATCGATACAATTTTATATTGGCAGACATGGCACTCAAATTGTTGTACGCATTCAAAGTACCTACTTGTCAATATTGTGTTAGCTGACAGAGTGTTCATATAAAAGCGAAGGACACGGCGGAGCGGGACCGGGAGAGGTTTAGAACTGTCACGGTCCGTCAGGCCCGGGAACGGGCCCGGTACCGCAGGCGACTCAGGCGCCGGAGGTCGCAGAATGATCTCCATCCTTCATAAGCGCAATTCTGGGGGTGGCAGAAGCAGGCAAGGGTGGAGGCGAGAGAACATCGGAGTTCCTGCACAGGAGTGAGCCATCTACAAACCATAGGTGGCCCGAGCCGAGGTACGTCGGGGTTCCAGGAATTTGCTTTCGAGGATGCACCTGGTTCCCCGACTTCTAGTACCCGAGACGGCGTGTGGTTTTAGTCGGTTCGAGTGTGACTTTGCCACCAGTCGGTGGTACCCCGGGGATTTCCGCACAAAAAAAAGGGTAGAACTACCCCGGTCGAGCCGGCCCGTTCGTGCTGACATCAGCGTGGCTCTACTACCTCATTATTTCTTCTATAAAAACCACATTTAAAGGGTTTAAAGAAGTTCCTTTTAGACAAAATGCAAGTACATGATTGGCTATAATCTACAGCGATAACTGACGGGCGGGCGGAGCCGCAGACAAAAGCTAGTACGTGCATATTTCTATTTTGTACAATGCTTTTTTTGTGCAATAAAGAATAATTATCTGTGTAGGTATATGAGTGGGAAATTAAGTAATGAAAAATGTAATTTATTAGAAATGCCTCACGAACTCAAAAAAAACAGTCAAGGTCAGGGACAGTCTTTGGGGACTGCCGATAGGAGTGAAAACTAACTAAGTAACTTTGAATTGTCTCATCGAGGAAGCGTGCGGTGACGATGACGCGAGTTTCATGATTTTTGTTCACCCAAAAAGTGCTAATGCACCATAGGACATGAAGTTTTCACTTCAAAAATTAGTTTCATCATAAATAGGTATAATGAGTAGAACCATAAATAAGTGTTTGCATTTTATTTAATTTTCAGAGCCTTAAATAAGTATAATTATATATTTAAAATTTGACGCTGAATCTTTTATGGATTTGAATGTCCTCTTGAATGACTTTGTCCACTAGGATTCCCTGCTGAAATCCCCTGGGGGATTCATTTGAAAGTTTTATAAACTTAACGTCCATTTGGATCCCCTGCTTAAACCGATTAGGGATTTATTTGGATTTTCTGTCTACACCGATCTCCAAAGGAGTTTTATAAATTTTTATTGATTTTAATTCTCAGTTTGGAATTTCCTCTTAATTAGGAAGCTTTTCTAAAGAAAATATTCATATTTTTATTTCCATTTCAAATAAATTGCTTAACAGGGTTTTTCATGAGCTACGAGTGGTGTAGGTAGGTTAGGTACTGAAAACTAAAATAAACTCCTAGGAGATCAGTGTGGACGAAAATTCCAAATGAATCCCTCAGGAGATCTAAGCAGGGGATCCTAGTGGACGGAACCCTCTTTTCGTTTCGTTTCTTGACTTAACGATCTTCTGATAACAATCTTTGTCCTTCTCTAAAGCCTGACTCCAGGGCTCCGTGAACTTCAGGGAAGTGTCGACTGTTTGTAGCTTCACCAGCAAATAGGATTCGTGGAGCCCCGCTGCTGTCAGTCAAGGGCTCTGCTAATGTGTCCCGGATAGTCGGGTTCAGAGGTGAACGAAGGTTATTGAAGGAAGAGGTGCCCCGGGTATAAGGGTTTGCGGACCATCTTGTTCTGTAAAATAATAAACATAACATAACTAGCTATTCTACCAAACGTTGTTAATTGAAATAAAATTCCTAGCTTTGCTTGGTATGTTTTAATATGGTAAATTTTCTAAAAATGAGTCCTAGCTAAATCGATATATTGCCCCCGAATCCCCAGCATACTAAATTTCATTAAAATTATTGGAGCCGATTTGGATTCAAGTTTGTGAGAGAGATTTCATCCATGTAATTGACCCTAACGAACGATGCAATAAAAGTACAGAGTGTAATTTTTACAGATTTTTGTCGGTTCGATTCCCGGGTGTGGCAAGTGGATTTACGGAAATCTTTTAATGCAGTTTTCTTTCTTTACAAAAATAAAGGAACTTTACAGTAATATAGCTTATACATCAGAATAACACATAGGCTACCATTTGCCGCGATAACCGACATACACGCGGGCGGAGCAAAAACTAGTACTTGATAATCTTAAAAAAAAATCTATTTTAATTTACATTTCTTATGTCTTAACTGCCATAGTGGCCATATTTGCTGTGATCTCAACCTACTCACGCAGGTTGAGATCACAGCAAATATGCATACCCAGTATACCAAGATTATCCTGCAGAGGAAGTTGAGTGTTTTGGAAAGTCAAGAGGGGAAGTAAGGTAGACTTTTTGTTGAGTGTGTGCATTTCTTGCAATACTTAATGCAAATTGAAGACTTATATGGTTTTCTCATGGATGGCATGTCAGAACTGGACCACTAGCACTAGCTTTCAAATAAAAAAGAATCATCAAAATCGGTTCACCCAGTCGAAAGTTATGAGGTACATTTAAAAAAAACAGTCGAATTGATAACCACCTCCTTTTTTAAAATCGGTTAAAAAGAAAGAAAAGTAAATAATCACAAATTTTAACAAAAAAAAACCAACTTCAATCTGGACCAAATTTAAATGGGACCATACGGGAATATTGAGTTATTCGTTAATTTGTCGCGCACATACTTAATGCAAATTGAAGACTTATATGGTTTTCTCATGGATGACATGTCAGAACTGGACCAAATTGAAATGGGACCACATGGGAAACACCAGCTTTCAAATAAAAAAAGAATCATCAAAATCGGTTCACCCAGTCGAAAGTTATGAGGTAACAAACGTTAAAAAAAAACAGTCGAATTGAGAACCTCCTCCTTTTTTTTAAGTCGGTTGAAAATAAATGGAAATGACGTCATTTGAACGCTAAGTCACATGATCAACACAAAATATTAGCCAATAACAGAAGAGAAGTAGATTCACGGAGCACCTGTCTTGAGTAGTAGAGCCACATTCATTCCAGCACGAACGGTCCGGCTCGACCGGGGCGGTACAACCTCTCACAGAAGACCAACCAAAAGTGCTAAATTCGTGCTGTCGTGTTTCATTAGTGAGTGCGAGACCGGAGGCCTAATTATGAAGTACTAGTTTTTGCTCGCGGCTCCGCCCGCGTGTATGTCGGTTATCGCTGCAAATAGGAGCCTATGTGTTATTTTGTTGTATACGCTATAGTACTGTCAAATTTCATCCAAATCCGTTCAGTAGTATTTGAGTGAAAGAGTAACAAACATCCATCCATCCATCCATCGATACTTACTTACAAACTTTCGCGTTTATAATATTAGTATAGATTAATAGGATCAACATGCTGCATTGTTGCATTGTCTGCATTTGCGATGAGTATGGTGATCACCACTCTTGGATTTTGCTAAGCCTTTCCATCAGGCAGTGGAGGCACTCTGGCACACCCATACATGAAAAGAACATAGGCATTAACGATTGCAAAAAGCAATTCGACGTGAAACACTTGCAACTAGGATAAGGGAGCAGGTGTTGAGACTACTGACACAATCCTTCTTGCCAGGTCTACCAGGGTTTCAAATACTTACCAGTAATATATATCAAACAGTGTGTGGAAGCCGTGTTCATGCCAGCTTAAAAGAGGGGGTCCGTCCATAGGTTCGTATGTTCTGAAGGTTGAGACATCGTTCCAGATGTCGCTGCCCTCAATAAGGCTTACCACCAGGTCCAGATAATGGAACAGATAGTCCATGAAGTAATTGTCATCAAGCAAAGATGGATGGTGTTCCCTTACGTATGCTGTAACACTGCTGGTAATAATTTAAAACTTAGTAAATCTAAATGTGTTATGTACGTATGTACGACTTCAAAAAAGGAGGTGGTTATTATCAATTCGACGGCTTTTTTTAAAATACTTTTTAACTCATAACTTTCGACTGGGTGAACCGATTTTGATAATTCTTTTTTTATTTGAAAGCTGGTCCTTCCCGTGTGGTCCCATTTCAATTTGGTCCAATTCTTGAAGTCGGTTTTTTTTGTTAAAATTTGTGATTATATATTTTAAAACCGATTGAAATTAAACAAACTGTAGTGAAGTTTACCACAATACATAAAAGCGAAGCACATCCAAACCAGTTAAGCCATTTCTTAGATTAGCGAGCAAAAACACAACAAGACAAAAATTCTAAATATGTATTATTGGTTTCAGTTCTGTTTTTGCAACAATATGTGTGTATAGTTTTTTTTTTAATATATAGCCTGCCACTCTACTCTGCCTGATGGAAAGCATAAGCAGAATCCAAGAGAGGTGGTCACCATACTCATTGCGAATGCAGACAATGCAACACTGCAGCATGGTGACCCACACTATGGCGGCCTATTGAGATGCTTCTGCATCATATGGCCTCTGGTCTCCTGATTATTATAAATCCACATTTCAGATAGAAACATTGGACGAAGATGATGCCAGGAGAGGAGCCATGGATCTCTGCGACTGCCTCGGTGGCGCACTGGTAGCGTATGCGATTGCTGTGCCTGAGGACTCGGGTTCGATTTGTTTCGGAGTTTGGGTGTTTTCTATGTATAATATGTATGTATTGACGAAAAAACGTATATATAACGGTATTTATATCAGTTGTCTAGTACCCATTACACACAACACAAGCCAAGCTAGGGACTAGATGGCGTTGTGTGTTATGTCCGAAATATTTATTTTATTTATTTATCTGCTCAGACGATTATTGGGTAGAAATAAAACTAGACCTGATGTTATCGAAATAATGAGGTAAGATTTGTAATCGTTAATTTGATATACTCCTTCATGTTAAATGTACTGTAAAGTTTATAACATTCCGTTCCGTTTTATTCCATTATATTGACTCTAGCGTACAGTGATAGCGTACGTGACTGCTGTGATTGAAGTCTCAGGTTCAACTCCCGGGTCGGACTAAATATTTGAATGATCTACTAATATTTGTTTCGGAGTTTGGGTGTTTTCTATGTAAAATATATATGTATTTTACAAATAGCTTCTTGCATTTAAAAAAACCCCTACTCAAGTATACATATAATCGAGTAATCATACGCCAATGATATTTTTGCAGACATTCTGTTATTCTTCCCACTTTCGCCCCCATAACTTTTAAACGACTCAACCGATTTTCATGGAACATGTCTAGGAACACTCGCACGTAACTCACCTTTCATACAAAAAAAACTAAATTGAAATCGCTGCATCCGTTCGTGAGCTACGGTGCCACAGACAGACAGACACGTCAAACTTATAACACCCCTCTTTTTACGTCGGGGGTTATAAAAAGTATACACCTAAGTATTTATATCACTTGTCTAGTTCCCATAATACAAGCTTTGCTAAGTTTGGGACTAGATGGCGTTGTGTTAGATGTCCGAAATATTTATATTTAATTTCAAATTACAAATCAAGTTGGCACTCAAATCCTTTTACTAGTGGCACGTTTTCTTTCGGCATCCTACGCACTCCGCTTTATCCAAATATCAAAGTCAACCTGTCAGAGCCCCTGCTCGACAGCAGCGGAACCCCAAAGGTTCTGTTCGCTGGTGAAGCTACAAGTATAAGGCACTTTGCCACCGTCCATGGAGCCATGGAGACGGCGTACAGAGAAACTCCCAGATTATTAGCAGCAGAAAATTGAGCCAAAGAGCAAGGTTGGAATTGAATGAGCATCAAATCCAAAATTGAAATATAAAAAATAATTAATAATTAATTTATTACGCGCTTTTCGTGTGTTATTCGGTTGACGTTACATTATTTTATTAAATATCTTTTGCTTGATTGGACCTGTGACCGCGTCATTAGTGGTAAAACAACAGAAAATACAATGCTCCGTGCCAATAAAAAACTTGAGAGGTGTCAAGAGACACCCGGCTGGAACGAAGTTTATATATATATATTTTAATATGCTACTACTAAATAAAATGCGCATAAAATACTCAAATTATTTTAGAAATAATCAAACTTTACAAAATATATTGTAAAACAATATATTTTCTGTAAATAATTGCAAAAAGCCAACATCACGTGGTATTCCCAGGCGCGGTCACCCATCCAAGTACTAACCACGCCCGATGTTGCTTAATTTCGGTGATCGGACGAGAACCGGTGTATTCAACATGGCATGGACGTTAGCAACCAGTTCGTTATACACACATCAAAAGTGTCTAGGGATCAACATATGTGTCTAGGGATCAACATATATTTTTGCAATAACTTTTCTCCTGATTGATATTAATTAAAATTTTCTTTAAGGATTCATCAAATAAAGTGTTTTCGTTTGTCACAGTAACGATAAACCAAGTCACCTTTGCATTAATAAAGAAATTTGCCATTTTCCTAATAAAAGGATTTTTGACATTTGAACCACTAACATTAAAGTTCGAAAAAAAGACTGAAATAACAGTTTTCTTTAAAATTTTATTAGGTAACTTAAACAATTAATAATCCGTGTTTCTACCGCGAACACTAACACAAGAACATCGGTTTGGCATACTCAAAATGAGTTCATCCAAATCACGCTGTGGAATGGCCGCCCATGTTCGTTGCAACAACAAAAAAAGGTCTTCTTGTGACTGGATACCCTCCATATTCGGCAGAGCTCTTCTCTGTAGCATATCCCATGCATGCTCAATCGGGTTCAAGTCTGGCGACTGAGCAGGCCAGGGCCAAAGCCACATCTCAATCTCAAGAAATCCGCATAAAAATGCTTGATCCCTAGACACTTTTGATGTGTGTATTTAACGTTGAGTATGCAGCACTATGACGTCAACTCAATGTTAAAAGTATGGTTAGGTACAACTTTTGGCGCGAAAAGTGTCGTTCATTTTTTCCCGTCTAGCCCCCTACGCGGGATAAGGAACTTCGTTTCAATATAGATAATTAAAAAAATTTACATAAAAGTTGTACTTTTATTACGGAAAAATGATATGATAAGAAATTTGTTGCAGCGCCATCTTTCAGGCAGCTTATGAAGTACATATTTTTCAGTTGCTTTTTTTTTAAACTAATACATAATAGGTAATATATCTATAACAAAATTTATCGAACCTAACAATCAAAACATATTTTTACTTTTCTTCAGGACAAAATCGTTAAATTTCATAAAGATGACAATTTTTTGTTTTTTAAAGCTTTGATAGATGGCGCTGTGCACATGAATTGCTTAGATATGCATACAATTTATAAATTCTGATTGAACAGAAAGAATATATACATTGTACTCTGTGACAGAAAGGGACAGTGAGATAGTAGGACGAACACGTGTTGTGTGTGTCAGTGTCTCAACTTTACCTTCTTATCTATCACATTATATAATTCGATAATTGTTCTTATCTGTGGGTATATTAATAAGGTAAATGTCATTTCCTTTAGTCTCCAGGTTTTGTTTTTCACGAAGTTGTGCAATGTTTAAAAGGTTCTAGTTCTGACTAAAATAGCTTGTTTACGGAAAATTTTCCTACAAAGTGTGACCATTTAGAAATGGGCGGATATAAATTATCAGAGAATTTTAATCTGTTTTCCATTTTCTTTTTAGTAATAATTTTATTATGTTTTAGGTTGTTGTGATAATTATCTGTTTAAAATATTTTTTATAAAATACTTCCGAATGAAAATGGGTGGGAATGGGTAGTTATATTTTGTGAATCTGTGGGCGATCGTTGTTTTGTTTGGAATTGGAATACAACTAAGATGTAAACAAATAATAAAATTACCGATTTTGCTTCTAATTCTAAATTTCAAATGTTTTTTCTTTTAGTATATATCCTTTTTAGATGTAATTTAACCTTGTAATTTATTATTATTTACCAAAATTTTTTTTTTTTTTATCATTGACAACCAATAACGTCCCACTGCTGGACTCGGGTCTCCTCTCAGGCGAGGGAAATAAAATAAATTAATAAATAGGTCCATACTTCATATTTTTGTAATAATCTTAATTATGCAGGTTTTCCTAATAATTGTACTGTACGTTGGTCCGTAATTTCCTAATATTTTAAGAATTCCTTAAAATTCCTCATTTTCTGTATAGTTAGTGTTAGTGTTAGGAGTATATGTGTTCTGTGGTGTTAGTAATGTGTTTTTTATTGAAATCCTGGATAGTATAACGTTACAGTGAAACCCGGTAGATGGGGCTGTCACCAATTTTACATTTAAAAGAGATTTCATAATTTTGTGTGTTTCTTAGTGTGTCCGTCGATAGTTTATTCTTTTCCGGAAGATTCTGGAAATTTACTTTTGTATCCGTTAAGTAATGGGTTCTATATTTTTTTCTATTTTGAGGCAATTTTTTATATTTGAGTTTGTCTAGATGGTTCATGCTGGTTCCCGATAGATGGCATTACAACCTAAATCTGGAAATATTAGTCTAATATTATAAATGCGAATGTGAGTTTGTTTGTTACGTCTAAACCACTAAATCAATTGGATATTTATGCAGAGCAGCGGGCAAAAGATGGTCAGACATATTTTCATCCCTTGCTCATCCCAGGGAACAAAAAGCGCCCTAAGTTAGATATAATCCATATTGTCAACTACCACCTCACAAAATACGACATTTTTCCAGCCTTTTGAACGTGAATCTATACAAATAAACAAAATTGAAGTGTCCGTTTGTAACTTTTCAGTAAATGCATATAAAAGCATTATACGGTACTTAAATACGTCAAAACATCAATTTTGAAATTATTGTCTGCCTGTCTGTCGGTTTGTTTGCTTGTGCCGGCATATCTTTGTAACGGCTGTACCCACTTTGACGAAACTCACAGGTAGATAGCTGATTAAATAAGTAGCTAGTTAGGCTACTTTTTACCGTGTTCTAATTTAATCCTTCGTCTTTTAATTAAATCGATTTGGTTTTTATAGCACAATGGCTACATACGACACCATAATAGTGGGGATGGGAGCGGCAGGGTGTACCGCTGCATCAGTGCTGTGTAAGGCTGGCAAGAGAGTGCTGGCTCTTGAAGCGCAGAACAGAGTCGGTGGAAGAGTCAACACTGTACCTTTTGGCAGTGGAGTTGTGGAACTTGGAGCAGAATGGTGAGTTCTTTTAACTCTTTTAAATATCATTAGGTGTTAATAATCCACTGGGGGATTTAGACATCTTCTTAGAAAGAAGGTTTTGTTCCTAACCACGCCACGCTGTCCAGACGGGTTGGTATGGGGCCGTCCATTAATCACGTGATGTTTTTTTAAGCATTATTTGACCCCCATTCCCCCTTGGTGATACGTGGTGAGGTTTAAGATTAACTTTTAAGATTAAGTAAAAATCACGTGTATTTTATTTTAAATTTTTAGAATATTATCTTTAAGTACAGGTTTAAAGAATAATTTTATTCTGAAATTAAGAATCGTGATAAAAATGTCTAGACAGAAAGGTTGCACGTTGTTTTTGACGGGCATTAAAATGATATTAAATAAAAGAATGGTGTAATCATGCGAGAATCAAATATTGTACTAAGAGACGTTGGAACATCGACCTTCACCGATCTGATAACCAGATGAGACGTATTTTTTATCAAATAAAATGTATGAACAAATATACCTATGAACACTTGCCTATCTAAAAGTGCTCATGGCTATTTTTAATTGAATTAACTTTAATCAATTTTCTTTCATCACTTTCACTGTCTTGATAACCAAATGAATTTTATTTCAACTGATAGTTTTTAACACACAGAATATGCCTAGGTTGGCTTGCCTACTCATTTCTGTGTATGGTTACCTGGCAAGCAGGTGGGAACAGGTAAGTCAATATAGGTAACTCCACCGATCTGATAACCAATCGAAATTTATATCAAAGGTTACATAATTTTATTACAAAATCAATTACATTTACTTGCCTGCAAAAAATTGTACTTAAAGTATTGTTGCCGAGCTAAAAACTTTACAGTTTTAGCCACTTGATAGGTGCGAGAGTCATTTTTTTGATTATTTATACTAATATTTTAAAAGTAACACTTATTCTTACCCGCTTTACGGCATTTATTTAATTTAAAATAATAAATTAATTATTCTTTATTTAATTTAAAAAAAAAGAATATAGATTTTGTGATATTTAGTGATTTTTACCAAACCCCTTCCCCCCCTCCCTTTTAAGCCTCACATGATTAATGGACGGCCCCTATAGGGCTTGTGTCAAATGTTCCTTCTCTTCGCCGTGATGTTGTCCTGGTAGTCCGTTCACACAGACCGGCTGGGAGAGGAGAGCACATTTTTATCACGTCGGAAACCGAGTTTTGAGTAATTGTAGTAAGGTTTATTTTTGCATGTGCACTTCTTTGGCATTAAGAATGCTTGAACTCGCTTCGTGTGAAATAATTAGAGGAGCCGACCGGCTCTGTGTGCTCTTTCTCGTTCGCACTTGCGCAGTTCTCTTCTAGCCGGTCTATGTGTAATAGTTGGCGGCTCCGCTCCGATCCGGTCTGTGTGAAAAGAAAAAAGCGGGCCGATGCTCTCCGAGCCTAGCCGGTCTGTGTGAACAGACCCTTAGTCAACTCTTACGACACCCACGGGGTGAATAGGGGTGGTGATACCCGTCATTCATTACACGGACCGTGTTCATATACAAGTTCTGTTTAATTTGAAACTAGATGGCGTTGTGTCCATTGTTTGTGATAAGATATTATTATACCATAGGAGAGCCACGCTTCGGCACAGGGTTGCCACCCGTCTCGATTTTGCCGGGACAGTCCCGATTTCGACGATATTGTCCCGGGTCCCGACGGCCTAGTAATTTTGTCCCGATTTTTGATAACATATGTCAATCGCTCAATTTGAATTGTCGTTTGTGTATTATATCCTACTTTTGGACCGACACGAGAACGCGGTGTGTGACCGCGCCTCACGCACTCACTCACCGCGTTCTCCTTCACCCCTTCCCGCGCAGTGTACTTATTCGTGCGACGAGCTGGGCTCATACCAACCACCTAACTATACAACATTTTAGCAGACGTCGCAAAAAGTAGCTATCTTGTTTCGAAAATTGATAGCCACAGACAAAATCAATCAAATAAATAATATTTAAAAAAACTACACATAGGTGGCTAGTGGTTTTCATACAACATATTATGTTTAAAGATTATCTGTCACTCTTCTTTTGTTTGTAACAATGGACGTCGTCGACGAAGCTTTTCGTGCTATGAGTTTCTATGATTATAAACGAGGGTTAAAATTCAAGAAATCTTAAGAAAATTTACAAGCTGCTTTTCGGGAGTCTGCTCCTGCTTTAGCAACAATTACTTATTGGTTTCGTGAATTTAAACGTGGTCGAGTGAACTTAAACGATGACCCCAGACCCGGCCTACCACCAACTGCAGTAACTCAGGAAATCGTCATCAGGGTAGGGTGGCTATTGCCGCTATTGCGTGAGAATGGACATATTACACATCGAGAGATACAGGCTGAACTAAATATTGGATCACAGGCAGTTTCCACCATCCTGTATGAACATCTTAAAGTTAGGAAGCTTGCTTCGCGATGGATACCTCATTCTCTCTTCGATGAGCAAAAATGCCGTCGTGTTGATTGGTGCAAATTTAAGTTAGAAAAGTTCGAAGGAGGAACTTTTCAAAACGTATCCTACATTCTTACAACTGACGAATCATAGATATATAGCTACGATCCTCTCACGAATCAGCAATCCATACAACGGGTGTTTGAAGAGGACGATTTGCCCACAAAGTTGTTCACGGATGGAGCGTTAATAAAAAAATGATAGCGGTGTTTTTTCAACGCAGTGGACCAGTAGCAGAAATTCCCCTAGAAGATCGTATAACAGTTACTAGTGAATGATATAGCGAAGTTTGTCTGCCTCAACAAGAGCGACGTCCGTGGCATTCTTTTTCACCAAAAGAACGCGCCCGCTGACACAGCTGCTAGAACTATGGACTATTTGACAACTTCCGGGGTATAAATATTACCCCATCCTATTCCTACGTACAGCCCAGATTTAGCTCCATGCGATTTTTTTTATTTCCCACAGTAAAAAAATGCTTCGTTGGTAAATATGAGGCACTGCAGACGAGGCCGTCTAAGAATTTCGGCGATTATTTTACGACCTCCTGCAAGACACGTTTTTAAATGTTTTAAAATCTAGTTCACTCGAATGTATTAGTGCATTGGGATTGGAGAGGGATATTTTGAAAAGCTGTAAATAAACTTATTTTATATTTAACTATTTTTTATTTCACAAACTATTTTTGGAACAGCCCACGTATACAGACAAAAAATATCGAAAAAAATTTGGATCTCAATTGCATATTGCTCAAAATCGTGCAGATAACAGTTTACCAATATCTGGTTTCAGAGAATTTTACAGAAATGCAATTAATCAAATCCATTGAAAAAATTGGAATCATTATCACTGAACGGCGATTTCAATTTTGCAGAACATTGTAATGCTGCTTCTGCTATGGGCTTTGATTCGGAAGAAGGCTTTCAACTGATAAATTATTTAAAGACACACCTCGATCAAAATCAAAGTGTTGGTAAAAAATGGGTTAAAGTATTTGAAACTGGAAAAGAGCAGAAGTTAAGCCCATTATTTGGTCTCGCATACACGAATAGTATACATTTCAGGACGGATTTATAGATTTGCAGTTTATTTTCCAAGCTAAGTGATGACTGTCTGCTTATCAGCCAGTAAATGTCTTTCAGTTTCCTGTTTGCCTGGTCTCTTTTGGTTCTATATGTTCTCGCCAAGTAAGTTCTGTCGAAGTGCATTCCTGGGTACTTTACACTTTTTTATGGCAGAATATCATCGCCAAGTTTCACAGGTGGACAGTCTCCCCTTTTGAGACTGAAAGTAATGTGGAACGACTTTGCAAAGCTAGCTTTAACTCTCCATTTTTCAGCCATGTTCCAATCTCATCTAGGTGATTTTGGAGTTTTGCTGATGCCGAAGTTCGATCCACGTCACAAGATAGAACCGTGGTGTCATCAGCGCACGTTACACTAACAATTAAGTTTGAGCACTGTGTACAGAATAGGTGCCAGTACAGAAACTTGAGGCACTCCCGCCTCTATGGAATAGAACAATGATAGGCAGTATCCAGACCTAACTTGGAACACCCGATCTTTTAAATAAGATCTGAGAAGCATGTACGCAGAGTGTGTTAAGCACATTTTAAGTTTACTCAGGAGACCCTTGTGCCTTACTCAGCAAACGAGCAGACGTATCGCCCGATGGTAAGCGATTACCGCTGCCCATGGACACCCGCAAAACCAGAGGCGTCACAAGTGCGTGCGTTGTTGTGGGATGGGGAGAGATTGGGGTATGGGCCTGTATCATCACTCACTCGGTGAAACACAGCGCAGGCGCTCTTTCACACCGCTTTTCTGTGAGGCCTTAGTGTCACTCCGGTCGAACCGGCCCATTCATGCCGAAGCGAGGCTCTTCCACGTTTATCGTGTGTGTTCCTGCTTGTGTGCCACTGTTGTCTTAACGTCCGTTTTACAGTTATCATTTCCGGATTTTCCAATGTGGAGTCCCGGTTTGAGTTCCATACTTTATATTGAAAGTAGACATCCAAGCAGCTTTTTGAATAAGATTTGTTGTGTAAAAAGCTGCCTTTTCTATGTCTTCTTCTGTTTTAAGTGGGATGTGTAGATTAGCAATATCCTCTTTAAAGTGCCGAAAGGTTTCCCAATCAGTTTTACGATTGTATAGCGTTTCGGGAGGTTCTTTTAGCATGGTTGTCGTGCTTAGTGTGCAGATCACCGGTATATGATCCGTCCAAGCAGGATTCTATGTGTGTATACAATCCTGACATATCTTTTGTTATAAAAATCTATCAAATCGGTCGTTTTATTGGGATCAGCTGGCTAGTAAGTTGGCTCACATATTGTTAATATGTTGAGCAAAAAAAATGCATATGTAACAATGTTTACGTAAGCATGGGGGGAGGGGGTGAGAGCTTTGCTTACTTTTGCTGACAAGGGGGATGGGGGGGTAAATAATTGTAATAAATCTGCTTACGTAATACTTGAACGGCCCCATATATTTTTTATTTTATTTTTAAATTTGTGTTGATTGAATGAAAGGTAAATTGCAGTTCACGATTTATGACTATTAAAAAAACTACTTTCGTTCAAACCAATTTTCGGTGGAAGTTTACATGGTAATGTACTTCATATATTTTTTTTAGTTTAATCATTCTCTTATTTTAGAAGTTACAGGTGGGGGGGGGGGTCAAACATTTTACCACTTGCAAGTATCTCTCGCGCACACTATTTAGTTTAGAAAAAAATGACATTAGAAACCTCAATATCATTTTTGAAGATCTATACATAGATACCCCACACGTATGGGTTTGATGAAAAATATTTTTTGAGTTTCAGTTCTATGTATGGGGACCCCCAAAATTTATTGTTTTTTTTCTATTTTTGTGTGAAAAAGGTCTACCTTGAGCATACCTCCTTGAAATACTTATGTTGAGTGTATTTTCACTAATGACAATAAAATGGTAGATTTTATAAAAGCAGAATTGCAAATTTCGCTAAATAATAAACATCATAGACATGTCTTGTTCTAAATTCTTATATAAATGTAAAAATGACTCTGAATTAATGAACGCGACCCGTAAAAAGTTTTTTTTAATGATCCTGCTGTGTCCCACTACTGCAAAAAGATCTCCCCTGCAACAAGCCACTTCTCCCTATCCAAGGCCAGTTCCGGTCAGTCTATGCGATAGGCGTCAAGATCTTCGCGCCACCTTTTACGGGGTCTACTTCGTCGTCGGCGTTTACCCTGAGGCCCCCAGTGTTCGACGACCTTGGCCCACCGGTCCGGATTCATACGACATACGTGTCCGGTCCAATCCCATTTTAATCTGGCAGTCTTCTTGCCCACATCCTCGACTTTAGTTTTGGAACGCAGCTCTGTATTTCTTATACGATCCTGTCGGATGACACCCAACATTCTGCGTTCCACTGCTCTTTGGCAAACCTTAAGCATGGACTTCTGACAAAGACCAAGTTTGAGCACCATAAGTAAGGATGGGCGGATACGTCAAGGAAAGGGGAAGATCTTTTCATGTACTGTTTCATGGACCAGTAGCTGTTTCAGGCGTTATCGATTCGGCGATCGATTTTCCTTTCTTACCTGTTCTCGAAGGATGATTACTGGTCCAGGTACAAGTATATTAACATATCGTATCTCTTGTCCCTATCTCCACCTTACATTTTCTGCCGTTGGTCATATTCTTGGATCAATTCATCAGAAGTCCAACCTCAAAGCTCGCTGCGCTTAGTTTTTGAAGCATTTTTTGCAGTTCTCGGGCCGTGGGTGCGAAAAGTAAAATGTCGTGGGCAAAACGAAGATTTGTCAATCTTTATTCACCAATAGCAACGCCCCGCGTTGTCCATAAAGCAGACATTTTTTTGAAGACTTCCTCCAGGGTGCTTGTAAATAGTCTCGAGGATAGAGACACCCTTCTCTATTAAAAAGAAATATGCATGGAAAATATTTTGAAAATACGCATAAATACAAAAAAAGGATTTTCATTTTTCTCAGTCTTTTTGATGACCTGAATTGAACTGAAATCCGACCGACCGCCTCTGATAACCATTCGATTGTCCCGATTTTTTTTTCCAAAAGGTGGCAACCCTGCTTCGGCATGAATGGGCCGGCTCGACCGGAGTGATACCACGGCCTCACAGAAAAACCGGTGTGAAATATTGCTTGCGCTGTGTTTCACTGAGTGAGTGAGGATACCGGAGGCCCATACCCGATCCCCCTACCCTATCCCCCCAAGGCCCCAAAATGCCGGCAACGCACTTGTGACGCTTCTAGTGTTGCAGGTGTGCATGGGCGGCGGTAATCGCTTAAGATCAGGCGAAACGTCTGCTCGTTTGCCCGCCTATTCCATAAAAATAAAATAAAAAAATATGACTTATGTTATTATTTAAATCAGTAATAGTGCCTGGATGACGGAACTTTGCTGTCTTTTGGTAAATTTTCTAAAAATGAACCCTAAATAGATCGATTTATCGCCCCCGAAACCCCTGCATACTAAATTTCATGAAAATCGTTGAAGCCGTTTCCGAGATTCAGATTAAATATGTACAAGAATAATTCGATTAAAGATATTAGATTTTGAAGTGATAACTTGTTATGGGAGGGTAAACCGCTTCGTTACGCAACGCGTTACGGCACCAGTCTGTCTGGCTTACTTTTCTCTCACGCATACGGCAGCGGTAGGCAGGCACCTCCTCCCTCACTCTAACACACAGCGCTAGCCGTAAATAGTTCAACTTAGATTAGTTTAAGTTGTCACTTCTGTCGGGCGTCCCAACACGCACACTTTTTTAGGATTCCGTTGGAAATGGCAAAAAACGGAACCCTTATGGATTCGTCTTGTCTGTCTGTCTGTCCGTCCGTATGTCACAGTCACTTTTTTCCGAAACTATAAGAACTATACTGTTGAAACTTGGTAAGTATATGTATTCTGTGAACCGCATTATGATTTTCACACAAAAATAAAAATAAAACAACCCATACTTAGAACTGAAACTCATGAAACCCATGAGTGTGCGGTGCATCAAACCCATGCTATCTATGGATAGGTCTTCAAAAATGATCTTGAGGTTTCTAAAATCATTTTTTTCTAAACTGAATAGTTGCGCGAGAGACACTTCCAAAGTGGTAAAATGTGTCCCCCCCCCCCACCCCTATAACTTCTAAAATAAGAGAATGATAAAACAAAAAAAAACTATGTACATTGCCATGCAAACTTCCACCGAAAATTGGTTTGAACGAGATCTAGTAAGTAGTTTTTTTTAATACGTCATGAATTGTAACCCGCAATTTATCGATCAAAGTTACAACGAACTACCTACAAGAACTTTTATATTACGTTACTTGCTGCTTCGGAACCCTTTCATGCGCGAGTCCGACTCGCACTTGGCCGCTTTTTTTCTAACTTATTTATTTATCTGTTCCAGGGTCCATGGAGAAGTCGGCAACAGCGTGTACAAGCTGGCAGTAGACCATAACGTTCCCCTTATACCCCATGACATTACCCTCAAATACTTTAGGTAGGTTATCGTTAGCGTGGGGTGCTTTCTGAAAATATTTCAATCATGTTGCCCCACGCTTTTTACATTAAAAGTATTTTCTACTTTTTGGTTCGATTGCTATTAAAGCGTGTTTGTTTTCGTTTTCTAAAACTATAAAGTACCTACTAACTTTCGCCCGCGGATTCACATCAGACCTCGAGCACAGCGTCGCATACACTACCACTGCGCCGCCGAGGCGGTTATTCATAAAGTCATACAAGCAACGCCATCGAACAACAGTGTAACAATCCTGTATCGCGTTATAAGAGTTCTTGCGCCCATGGGCGTAGCCAGCCATGGGCTCAGGGTGGGGCAACAGTCTAAAATAATATGTAACTAGCAAACTACTTAGTTTTGCCATAAATATTGTTATGTTGTTGTGCCACGCCCAAGCACTCCAGTACCACGGGGTGCCAGAGTACCTGAGGTTGCTAGTGGCAGACAATTTAGTACGCACCGTCATGTACGAGGACCGAGATGGCGTCTTGAGATGTCTACCCATGTCGTGCGGTATTCCACAGAGGTCTGTCCTTGGACCGCTCCTGTGGAACGTGGGATACGACTGGGTCCTTCGAAGTTGTCTCCCACCGGGCTGGGCGTAATTTGTTACGCCGATGACACTTTGGTCACGACCCGGGGGGCTAACTTCCAAGAGGCGGCGCGCCTGGCCACCGGAGGTGTTTCCATAGTGGTTAGGCGCATTAAGGCGCTGGATTTACGGGTGGCCCTGGAAAGGAAAGAGGCCCTATTGTTCCATGCCCCCCCCCCCCCCCCCCCCGCGGTGCCTCCATCGTGAACAACTCGGTCCTCGTACCGCTTCTTTTGCCCAATTTGGTTGGAGCCAGTATCGCGACAAGACGGCTCTACACGGGGTTGTCCGGACGATGGCGCTGTATGGTGCACCGCCACCCTGAAAAGGGCGGGCCTCTAGCGTCCCCAGAAGATATTGGCGGACAGAGCCATACGTGGTTACCGTACTCTATCGACCGTATGCGCCTTTGCCCGGAACTTACTCGTGGGATTTAGAGGCGGAAGTGCTTGCAGAAGTTGATCAGCGGACGACTGATTTCCGGAGGGAGAACGGTTTTCGCCCTCCACCTAAAGAGATACGCGAGTGGCGTGAAACTGCTCGTCAAACCACCATGGCTCGCTGGTCGTCCCGGCTGGAGACTCCACGCCCTGACTTTGCCGTCGTGGAGGCTATCCAGCCGGTCATCCTCGAGTGGGCAGAGCGGCAGTACGGGACCCTTTCTTTCCGACTGACACAGGTTCTTTCCGGGCTCGGTTTGCTTTGTGAAGTACCTGCACTCAGTCGCTAGGAGGGACCTGAGTCCCGCCTATCATCACTGCGATTGCAGTGAGGACTTGGCCCAGCACACCCTGGCGGTTTGCCCCGCCTGGGCCTCACTGCAGTCATCGGAGGAGATCTCTCGCTATCTCGGCCGTCATACGCTCCATGATCGGTGGCGATAGCTGTTTTATCGCGGTCGTAACCTTCTGCGAAGACGTAATCTCGTAGAAGGAGACAGCGGAGAGGGCCTGGGAGGACGACCTCCATTCCGACCCAATTCGCCGCCGGTGAACCGGGAAGCGGAGGCGCGCGTGCCAGCGCCTCATGCCGCCATGAGTGTGTCCGCGGATAGACGGGACGGGTTTTCCCCTCCATCCGTTTAAGAGATCAGCCGCGAAGGGGCGACGTATGCGTGTGCCGTACGTCGCCTAATTAGAGAGTCCACCAGCAGGCGGTGCCCGCTTCAGTGCGGGCAAGCGCTTGGAGAGGTTCGGATGTGTTAATAACAGCAGTTCCCAGATCCCTCGCTTCTCAGATATAGTGGCAAACCGTGTGGTTTTAGTTGGTCTGATTTCGACACACCACCCCGCCGCAAACCCCGGTGGAATGACGGCCATTCAGCTTGTAGGATACCCACGGGTATCCTGTAAGCTGAATAGGTCTGGTGACAAGTATAGCTAGAACAAATTAAAACATTTTTTTATCGCCTACAGATCAGACGGGTCCAGTTCCGGCAAAGACGACATCTTGAATGACCTTGTAGATTTTGCCTTTAGCACTGATGATGAGCATCCCAAGGAACCGGAACCGCTTGGACAGTATTTGACCGGAAGGTGAGTCCTGGAAATACATGTATTCATGTACTATTGGTTGCCCGCGGCTCCGCCCGCGTATATGTCGGTTATCGCGGCAAATAGTAGCCTATGTGTTATTCTGATGTATAAGCTATATTACTGTAAAGTTTCATCCAAATCCGTTCGATAGTTTTTGCGTGAAAGGTTGTCGCCCGGTGGTCGAAAAAGGGGTACAAAGTTTTTGTTTTTTTTCACATATTAATTTACAAACATACAATTTTCAAAAGAAACCCACAAGAAATGTACTTAACGAAAGATTCCTAGCGACCTTTTGTATGATTGTGTACGGTTACTCATGCCATTGTATGTATGAGTGTACCTATATGTTGTGGACCAATCCCCTCCCCCCCCATTCCTCCCATACACACAAGGGGTGATAACGTACTTATCTCTTATGTTGCAGATCTCATTAGGTGGCGGTAGTGCCTAAAATACAGTTTTTTTTAACCGACTTCAAAAAAAGGAGGAGGTTCTCAATTTGAATGTATTTTTTTTTTGTTTGTTACCTCATAACTTTCGACTGGGTGAACCGATTTTGATGATTCTTTTTTTATTTGAAAGTTGGTGCTTCCCATGTGGTCTCATTTCAATTTGGTCCAGTTCTGACATGTCATCCATGAGAAAACCATATAAGTCTTCAATTTGCATTAAGTATGTGCGCGACAAATTAACGAATAACTCAATGTTCCCGTATGGTCCCATTTAAATTTGGTCCAGATTGAAGTTGGTTTTTTTTGTTAAAATTTGTGATTATTTACTTTTCTTTCTTTTTAACCGATTTTAAAAAAGGAGGTGGTTATCAATTCGACTGTTTTTTTTAAATGTACCTCATAACTTTCGACTGGGTGAACCGATTTTGATGATTCTTTTTTATTTGAAAGCTAGTGCTTCCCGTGTGGTCCTATTTCAATTTAGTCTAGTTCTTGAAATCGGTATTTTTTTTAATTTGTGATTGTTATACACGATAATCTATATAAATAAAAGAGGAAGGTGACTGACTGACTGACATACCCAGAGATCAACGCACATCCCAAACCGCTGAAGCTAGAATCCTGAAATTTTGCTAGTAGGTTCTTTATATAACGTAAGTGAGCACTAAGAAAGGAATTTTTGAAATTCCACCCTTAAGGGGGTAAATCAGGGGATGAAAGTCTGCGTGGGCGAAGCCGCGTGTAAAAGCTAGTATACCATAAAACCAAAATTCCGGTCTTTTTAGATTAAACGAATACATCAAAACGAAGTATCCGGAACTACTAAACGACAAGGATTTGATAGACAATCTTCTACAATTCATAGACTTATTTATGGATAATTATAACGCCAGCAACAGTTGGAACGACCTGACTACCCATGGTCATTACAAAACCTTGGAAGGTGAACAGCATTTGAGTTTCCACAAAAACGGATATAAGACTATATTTGAAATATTACTGGTAAGTTATTAAAGATTAGCCGACCGCTTTTCTTTGACTGGATTTACAAATACTATTATTTTTAACTGATTTTTTGTTCAGTCATTATAAAATATGGCTTATGTCACTCCTGAAAAGTGTCGTTTTCTGTTAGTGGGGGGAAAGGTTGTGGTATGGGCCTCCGGTATCCTCACTCACTCGGTGAAACACAGCGCAAGCGCTGTTTCACACCAGGTTTTACCCGACTACGGCAAAGCCAAAGGAGGGTTATGATTTTGACAGGCTATGTATGTATGTTCATTTGTTCCCTCATAGCTCCTCAACTACTTATTAGAACTGGACAAATGAGGTATCGTTAGAAGCGTCTTGATCGTCCGCTGGTTATAGGCTATATAACTTGTCGCTGCATCTAATGTGGCGCCCTCTAGCCAACATAAAATAATGAATTAAAAAAATAATTTGAGATATATATACCGTGTTTGGTATCATTGGAAAGGGCGTTACATGTACATTTCAAATATATATATATTATATATTAATAATGGCACCAAAACATTTTAAATAAAAAAAAGTAAAAACTAAAACCCAACTACGACAAAAAACGACGCTGAAAAAGTATGAAACACTACTTTTTTTTTGTTCAGTTTTCACTAAGAACAACAATTTGTGGATCACACAAAGTGTTGTTCCTTAAGGGGTGTGAACCCACAACGCTCTGCGCAGTAGAAAGCGTGGCGACCGCTTAAACCACTAGGCAAACAATTCAGTCAAAGTATCAGCAGTTTGGATACCATACTACATACTCATTTTAGTTTGGGAACAGACGGCTGCTAGAAAGATTTGTGAGGCCATTATAATTACAAACTAGCTGACCCGGCGAACCTCGTACCGTTATGAACATATTTACATATCTGTCTTTTTATTTTAAAAAGACAACTCCTGCACTAGGAATAAATCCTGTGTCGCGGGGGACTTTACAAACATACATGAAACGGACACAAAGGACACCCAGACTCAGAACAACAATTTGTGGATCACACAAAGTGTTGTCCTACGTGTGATTTGAACCCACGACACTTGTCGAAGTAGGAAACGGCGTGGTGACCGTTAAACCACTAGGCCAAACGTGTCTCAGCTTCCCACAGGCAGTGTACTGTCGCGGACAAAAAAAAAGACTTTTCCTGTTATCTTTTAATTTTTCTTGTATACAAACCTTGTCCTAACAATAAGAAATATTTAATTTGTTGCAGCCGATCGGAAGATAAGCGCGTACATACATTTCGGCGATTCATTTATATATAGATAGATATGTATTATTGTTGTTTAATCGTTCTCAACTCGACTCTCTTGTTGGCGTAATGGTTAGCGTATGTTACGGCCAATCAAGAGGTCTCGGGTTCGATGCCCGGGTCTGGCCAAAACTGTTAATGGATTTTTCTTACAATTAATTCTGCATATGGAATATTCGGCATACTATGGGAGTTTGACGGTGGTCCACGCATGTGCCTCGGAGAGCACGTTAAGTTGTCATGAACATCTATGGCAATCGTTTTGGGAAGTCAATGCCCTCAAATACACTGACAACTAGTTCAACCTTCGAATTCAGTTCACCCTCAGGGTTGCGGAGGTCTGATGCCAGTGTCGCTCCGTGGAAAAACTGATATTCAGGTAAAACCGGTAGAACTTGTAGCCGACCCCAAATAATATTAAGAATAATAAAGGCTCATCTTCTAATCTGAATTATCTTCAGCTGGAAGCTCCTCCTTAAATATGTCTCTGCTATTGAAGTCAGACTAAGATACAATAATTCCTGAATCCATTACAGAATACCTTCCAAGGTGGTCCTGGGTATCCGAACTTAAATATCCGCTTTGAGAAGGAGGTCACGAAGATCACGTACCCCCAGGACCCAGCCCAAGATGTGGAGGTTACCTGCAAGGACGGCTCCACCTATAAGGGCAGGAATATCATTGTGACAGTGTCTCTTGGGGTGCTGAAAGAGAGGTATGACGGTCAGAAAAGATTTTTTGGTCTTCTGATTTGGTATTAATTTAATGGATAGTAACTGCTATTTAGTCAACTAACCTGCAACTTGGTAACAAGTGTTAGATTACCTTGTCTAATGCTAAGTACTCACATACAGTTTTACTCGATCGAGAAAACATGTCGAGTAAAAAGTACGGCACAGGCTTATCGTCCACACATTCAGCATTGATCGATCGAGTAACGCATCTTTTGGCTCGCCGTTTAGTATTCAGAGAACCGTTCGAGCCAAATGATGTCTGTTCAACAAAGGAGACGGTGGCTACATTTAGTAAGTCTAACAATTCGTAATTATATAAGAATGAAAGAAAATGAAAAGGAGAAACGTAAATGGAGATCGAGCCAGCTCCATGCGAGCCTTCGAGCTCTGACTTTTGCGGACCACACGTTAATTTTTTCTCGCTATGGAGTAAAACTATCGAGTAATACCGTATGTGAGTACGGACCATGATATTCGATTGCATTGTATTGGAGTCTGATAAAAGTGAAGTGGAATACACAGTAGTTAATAGAAAATTATCACTGTTTCGAGTTTTTGCATTGTTATCGACGTATATTTTCAAAGGTAGTAGAGCCACACTGATTTCATCATGGACGGGCTCGACCGGGGCGGTACTAGGGTAGTACTGCACAGAAGATCAACGTAAAATGACAGCATTCGTGCTGTCGTGTTTCGTTGGTGAGTGCGAGACCGGATGCCAAATGATGCCGAAGCATTGTCTGCATTCGCAATGAGTATGGTGACCACCACTCTTGGATTCTGCTTATGCTTTCCATCAGGCAGTGAAGAATCACTTATGCAGGCCCATGCCTACATAAAAACAATATTTAACTTTCCCTCCCTCGTAAACAAAATTCACATCTGTTAAAATCTACACCTGATTGAGAATCGGAATTGTAGAATTATTATATTTTTTAATTGTAACATAGATCATTATATTTTTTAGACACTCGTCGATGTTCTACCCCCCACTGCCCGACTCCAAAGCGACAGTTATCGACAAAATATCAATAGGAGTTATGGACAAAATAGTGTTACTTTTCCCAGAAGCATGGTTTCCAAAAGACCGTTCGTTCTACGCCTTCATATGGAAAGACGATGAGAAGTCCCAAATACCAGTAGAGGATTTCTGGATTACAAGAATATTAGGATGCAGTAACCCTAAGGGTTGTGATAGAGCTCTGACTTTATGGACCAGCGGGAACGTAGGCAAAGTGGTAAGTCGTGTCGGTGACACCGGAGGCCCAATGATGCAGAAGCATCCCAATAGTAGCCATAGTGAGGGTCACCATGCTGCATTGTTGCATTGTCTGTATTCGCAATGAGCATGTTGACTAATGTTGACCACCACTCTTGGATTCTGCTCATGCTTTCCATCAGGCAGGGTACAATCATTTTGGCCTTTGTATACTTTTTTTTCCTTTTTGTGAATAGTGTAACTAGTTTTGCCCGCGGCTCCGCCCGCATGTATGTTGGTTGTCGAGTTAAAAAGTAGCCTATGTCCTTCCTGAAGAATCAAAGTATCTCCATGTTAAATTACATTAAAATCAGTGCAGCAGGCTGTGAAAGCGTAACAGACAGCTTGTAGCACGTGGCATAGCCGTCTCGGCGCCAACGTACCTCCCCGCGTCCTTTAGTCCTTCTACTGCACCCCCCCCTCCCCCCCCGCATCAGCGAGGAGCAGCCCACGCGTGGGCCTCCCCTGCGCGCCTCGAGCTTCGCCCCGGGAGGCTATAAAAGGACACCCTGAGAGACACTCGACCCTTTTTCCCTGGTCGACAGCACACCAGTTAAGTACTCTACACTTGGTGGTGCTGCTGTCGACCAGGGCAAAAGTGTCGAGACCGACGCGTGGGCTGGTCCTCGCTGATGCGGCAGGGGGTGAGTGGGGGGGGGGGTGCAGTATGAGGACTGAAGGACGCGGGGAGGTACGTTGGCGTTGTAGCTACTTTGGAATGTATAATATTAGTATGGATGGTATCGTGACCTGCCAACGTATGAACCTTTACAGATTTCTGTAAACGTTTTTATGCTATGTTTAACTTTACATCACGTTTTGTTTAAAAATGGCAAATGTTAATTTTGAGGGATTTTTTGGTCGAATTCATAGGTAAACAAGTTACTGTTTACATAGTCTAGTCATTTATCTGTCAGTGAAATCAAATCAGATTTTGCCCAGCCGTTTTGAGGATTTTTGGATATATCTTGCAACTAATTGTATACGCTTCAGGAACTATTATTTAGACATAACAAATAGACAATCCCGTTTGATTTTATAATATTTTAGGTAGAAACATTACCGGAGGACCTGGTCAGAAGAAAATGTATGGAACTGCTCAGGCGCTTCATGGGCAAAGGGATTAATATACCTGAACCGACAGATATAATCAGGTAAGTTATTATATTATAACACTAGCTTTTACCCGCGGCTCGGCATGTCAGTTGTTGCGATAAAAAGTAGCCTAGGTCCTTCCTCATGAATCAAAAAACTATTTACGGCTAGCGCTGTGTGTTAGAGTGAGAGAGGAGGAGCCAGCCTACCGCTGCCGTATGCGTGAGAGACAGGGAAGCCAGACAGACTGGTGCCGTAACGCCTTACGTAACGAAGCGGTTTACCCGCCCATAACAAGTTATCACTTCAAAAAATAGCCAACGCAGAAACAATAAAACCTACTTTAACGCCATCTAGCGAAAACCGTCAGAACTACGTAGTAACCAAAAAATCCTGCACTGCGCAATGATAATTTACATTAAAATTGTTTTCATCATCACCAACAGTCGTAATAGTTTAATGCTGGAAGTGCAGAAGATCCATTAAGCCTGATCCATGATGAATCTAATGAAGTTTGGAGAATCTTTTAAATAAAATATCTCAGTATATGCACATCTGACTGCCTCTGTGGCGATGCGACTACTATGCGACTGCTGTGCTTGAGGTCTCGGTTTCGAATCCCGGGTCGAACCAAATGTTTGTATCATCGGTAAATATTTGTTTCGAAGTTTGGGTGTTTTCTATGTATACTATGTATGTATTTAAAAAAAAAAAGTACGTATCTATTTACATCAGTTGTCAAGTACCCATAACACAAGCTCTGCTTAGCTTGAGCCTAGATGGGGTTGTGTGTTAGATGTTCGAAATATTTATCTATATATATAAAAGCGAAATACCACTTACTTATTAATCACGAAATCTCAGAAACTATAACACCTACAAACTTGAAATTTAGCAGGTAGGTTCCTTATAGGGTGTAGACATCCGCTAAGAACGGATTTTACGAAACACCACCCCTAAAGGGGTAAAACGGGGGTTGGAAGTTTGTATGAAAGTCCTATGTTTTTGAAGTAAGAGACTTGAAATTTTAAATGTATGCTCTATAGATGGTGTGGAGGTGTACTAATAATGTATCTTTAGAAATCAACCCCTTTTGGGTTTAAAACGGGGGATGGTAGTTTGGACGCAAACGAGGTTGCGTGAGTCAGCTAGTTTATTCTATATAAATCTCCACAAAATTGTTTTCTTTTTCAGATCGACTTGGTACACGAACCCCTGTACCAGAGGTAGTTTTACCCACGACAACCTCGAAACACCTCAGTACAGTAACGCCCGGGCGATCTTAGCGGAGCCCCTTCTGGATAGTAGTGGAGCCCCACGAGTTCTGTTTGCTGGCGAAGCTACCGAAGGATTTCTCTTTTCTACTGTCCATGGGGCTATGGACTCTGGACGCAGGGAGGCGAATAGACTTTTATCAAAGAGTAAATTGTAAACCATAGATTTCTTTAAATAAATATAAAAAATTATATCTCCTGTGTTTTTTTTTTAAAATAAAACTTCTTTATGCACGCTTGACTTGGGGAGTAAGCTGGTGCATGAGCGTTACGAAAAGTGTGATCGGCCGAGGCGAACGGAAGTTGAGAGGGAGATATAAGTTAGTAAAGATACTACCGTGGGAGAGCCACGTTTCGGCATAAATGGCCCGGCGTGACCGGAGTGATACCACGGCCTCACAGAAAATCGGTGTGAAACAGGTGAAGTTTCACCAAGTGAGTGAGGATACCGGAGGCCCACACCTCAACCCCTCCCCCAAAGGCCGGCAACTCACATGTGACGCCTCTGGTGTAGCGGGTGTTCATGGGCGGCGGTAATCGCTAACCATCAGGCGGTACGTCTACTCGTTTGCCCCCTATTCCATAAAAACAAAGATGGAAAGAGTGAGTAATTTATATTATATATTATATATTACTGTAGGGGCAAGAGAGAGCGAGCATACATTTTCTTTCTCTCTTCCTCTCACAGCCAGTTACGTTTGGTATATCTAAGACACAGTGCAGGCCTTGTACCCCTTGAAATTTTACTTCAGTCGTGTGTCGTCAGAAAAACCGAGTGTTCTTTCGTGGCACAATCGTTTTTTTAACCGACTTCTAAAAAGGAGGAGGTTCTCAAATCGACAATTTTTTTTTGGTTTATGTTTGTTACCTCATAACTTTCGACTGGGTGAACCGATTTTGATGATTCTTTTTTTATTTGAAAGCTGGTGCTTCCCATGTGGTCCCATTTCAATTTGGTCCAGTTCTGACATGTTATCCATGAGAAAACCATATAAGTCTTCAATTTGCATTAAGTATGTGCGCGCCAATTAACGAATAACTCAATTTTCCCGTATGGTCCCATTTAAATTAGGTCCAGATTGAAGTCGGTTTTTTTTTTGTTAAAATTTGTGATTATTTTAATCTTGATACTTGTTAATTTACCTGATTATGACGAAACCAAAAGGAACTGTAATTTAGTCATTCTATGTAGGTTTATATGTCCCACCCCGCCTAAACTGGACAGTTTTTAATAAATGCGGTGTCAATAGATTCGTAATGAATGATGATTTCTGTCACGGCGCCGCGGCCAGTCTTAATGGAGACCAATAACTACACATGAGATATTATAGTGCACAAGTGTGTACAAACACAGGTGCACTCTCTGTTCCCTCACTCTCATAATCCGATGGGACGGTTAACCGACACGACCGGGGAGAGATCAGGCTCATGGTTACGTACTCTCCGAGGAACGAGTACTAAGACCCCAATTTCCAAACTATTAATGAGTTTTTCTGATTATTGGCCCGACCCGGCTTTCGAATCCGGGAATTTATGATCAGCAGTCGCCTACGCCAACTGCTGGACCAACGAGGCAGTGAATTCGTAACAATGGCCCAGATCACATGGCTATATAGGTGATGACACTCCTGTTTCTACCGAAGAATGGTTCTCTCATGATTTATTTTCGCGTAACCCTATTTTTTCTGAAATAAAGGAAGCCTAACTTATACTAACTTTTAAACTTTCGCGTTCCATGATGTAATAATTATTATTTTTACGGGAATTAACCTGGTCGAAACGTCAAGCAAAACAGAGGTATGTAATACCGTGAAATAAGTGATCGCGTTAATTCCGTAAAAATAATAAGCCTAACTTACTCATCATAATATCAACTCAGCCAGTGAAAGTTCCGTCAAAATCGGTCCATCCATTTCAAAGATTAGCTGGAAGAAACAGTCAAAATTTAAAAATATATTATAATGGGATCACCTACCATAATAATATACCTACTTAATATGCATTTTTAATAATAATGAAAATTTGAACTTACAGACACAATTTTATTTATTTGTAGATTTATAGATTACTATACTCTGTCAATTACTTTATTTTCTTTTTGACAGCTCACGCCTATAAATTACCATATTTTTTTCGGATTTATGTACTACAGTAATGTCGTACTTTATTGACGGTGACGGTACTTTAGTGAAGTGGTCTGTGCATAACAAACAACCAGAGACTATAAAACAGTACTTGAAATACGACAAATCGATCATATGATAAAAATAATTTGACTTCATGTAAGTATTTTTTCTGTAAATTTAATAAAAAAAGGAAATAAAAATTGTATCTATGACTCCAAGATTGAATTTTTGCAAGGAATTAAGTCGAAATCTTGGAATTTAGGATCAAACCAAGAGTAAAGAACAATAACTCTGTTCATTGATCTAATTTACTGATTTATTATTTATATTTTTGTTTATTTCTTACATAATATAAAAAACTAATGAAGGCATAATTAATATTTCAACAAAAAATATTGAAAGTTCTTCATAAATAAAATCGCTATTCGTTTCAAATCGAATCGGTAATGAGTGAGGGCGTCACTAATTTCAAAATTTCTTGAACTGTCAAAAAGAAAATAAAGTAATGGACAGAGTATAGTTGACCCGACAAACTTCGTACCGCCATATTTACATATCTGTCTCAGATTCCCACAGGCAGTGTACTGACGCGAACAAAAATAATGACTCTTCTAGTTATCCTTTAATTTTTCTTGTATACAAACCTTACCCTAACAATAAGAAACACATAAAAAAAAGAAATATTTAATTTGGTGCAGCCGATCGGAAGTTATGCGCGTACATACATTTCGGCGACTCATTTTTAACCGACTTCAAAAAAGGAGGAGGTTATCAATTCGACTGTTTTTTTTTTGTTTGTTACCTCATAACTTTCGACTGGGTGAACCGATTTTGATGATTCTTTTGTTATTTGAAAGCTGGTGCTTCCCGTGTGGTCCCATTTTAATTTGGTCCTGGTTGAAGTCGGTTTTTTTTGTTAAAATTTGTGAATATTACTTATTATACTAGGTGATCCAGCAAACATTGTTTTGCCTTAAAAAAAAATAGGGGTATAAAAATAGATGTTGGTCGATTCTCAGACCTACCCGATATGCACACCAAATTTCATAACAAGTGTAACGGTCGATTAGCACCAGGTAGAACGTTCGGGATATGAATGCGTGAAATTACTCGAACGAAGGTATTTTTATAGTATTTGACAGGCTTGACCCATTTCAATACTAAATTCACATATTTAGTAGATAATATCAAATATTGTTTACCATAAATATTCTAATGATTATTAGCATACAATTATTATTTGATAATACAGGATTGTGTAACATTAAAGATTTGATAAGAAATATAAGTCGCGCCGGAAGCTGACAAGCGGAAGGCGCCAAGATATTAATATGAATCAACTATTTACTTGTTTATAAAATCACCAATTGAATTATAAGTTTATAATATATTTTATTGTATGCCTAGTAATTATTAAGATTTAAACAAATGAGGCATTTATACGAGGTTGGAATTGTTACTTATAACACAAGCTAAAATTCAAAATTTTAAAAACCCCCTACTCGAGCACTTAATCGAGAAATCTTACGCCAATGATATTTTTGCAGACATTCTGTTATTCTTCCCCACTTTCACCCTCATAACTTTTAATCGACTCATGAAACATGTCTAAGAACACTCGCACGTAACTCACCTTTCATACAAAAAAACTAAATTGAAATCGCTTAATCCGTTTGCGAGCTACGGTGCCACAGACAGACAGACACGTCAAACTTATAACATTCCTCTTTTTGCGTCGGGGGTTAAAAATCGGTCCAGCCGTTTCAGAGGAGTATGGTAACTAACATTGTGACACGAGAATTTTATATATAAGATATACAGATTAAAATGGCGACGACATTTTTAATGGGCCTAAATATATGATAATCAGGCTCATTATAAAACTAGTTTAATGTTTTTGACAGTTGTTTTAAGTCATATTAATAATGAATATAACATTGACCTCGACCTTGAATTTACCTACATGTTAATTAGCCCTATTCTTGTTTTATTTCATGGTATTAATCGTGGGGGAAAACCATAAAACATGTCACGTGTTGCCAAATGACTGTTCTTCTTTTTTTTAAGATTCCGTATTCAAAGAATAAAATATGAATCTATTACTAAGACTCCGCTGTCCATCCGTCTTTCTGTCCGTCTGTCACCACGCTGTATCTCGTGAACCGTGAGAGTTAGTCAGTTGAAATTTTCTTTTTAACCGACTTCCAAAAGGAGGAGGTTCTCAATTTCATCGGTTTTAAAAAAAAAAATATGTATGTACCTTGATTACTCCGTCCGATTTTGAATTTTTTTTTGTATTCGAAAGAGTATGCTCCCCATTTGGTCCCATGTCCACCATATCAGGATCTGATGATGGGATCCTAAGGAAATCGAAGGAAACCCTCAAATTTACGTGAGCGCCTGCAATTAAGTTAAGGCAATTGTCTGCATGCCTTCATATTCTGTAGACATGGGCGTAGCCAGCCATGGGCTCAGGGTGGGGCAGCAGTCTAAAATAATATGTAACTAGCAAACTATACCCGCGGTCTTACCCCTACCGATTCGGAGGCGGCCTATAGGTTTATCGTATTGCTGGACGAGGCGGGCAAATTGTTTAAAAGGATACTGCCCGTGACGTCCGGCATCTTTGCGAGGTGGGGCTCGATCTGTAGGGCGCTTAATTCGCATCTCGAGAGCGGCGCCGACGGTCGGTACCATTTGCGCTTGAGGGCCGTGACCGAAGAGACAGTGGGTTGAGGCGGCGTGCTGTTGATGGTGTCGTTCGACATCGCCAATGGAACGTGAGGTAAACTAGGTCGTTCGAAGTCGTCTTCGCCTCCGGGCTAGGCGTAATTTGTTACGCCGATGACACTTTGATCACGGTTCAGGGGGAAAACTTCCAAGAGGCGGCGCGCCCGGCTACCAGGGGTGGCCCTAGATAAGACCGAGGCCCTGATGTTCCATGGGCCCCGTCGTGGTCCCGGTCCCAGGGTGACGCAACTTTGGGCCCTACTGCAGTTATCGGAGGAGGTCTCTCGTTACCGGCCGTAATACGCTCCATGGCCGGTCATCGTTACTGCCGTCGCAACCTTCTGCGAGGACGTAATCTCGCAGAGTAAGGTGGCGGAGAGGGCTCGAGAGGTCGACCTCCAGTCGGACCCAATTCGCCACCGGTGAACCGGGCAGCGTAGGCCGCCGGCCGCCGATGGACGGGACGGATTTCCCCCATCATACGCTTAAGTGGCCAGCCGCGAGGGGGCGTGGTACGCGGGTACCGTATGTTGCCTAATTAGAGAGTCCATCAGCAGACGGTGCCCGCTTCAGTATAGGCAGTCGCTGGAAGGGGTCCGGATTTATTTCCCGGATCCCTCTCTTCTCAGGCGCAGAGTGGCACACCGTGTGGTTTCAGTCGGTCCGACTCCGATACACCACCCCGCCGCAAACCCCGTTGGAGTGGCGGTCCGTGGGGGTACGTAAAAAAAAAGACAACTTACAGGTCAGAGCTGGCTCTGACCTGTAAGTTGTCTTGCCCCACCCTGCCCCACCGTGGCTACGCCCATGTCTGTAGACATCATTTAATTTCATAATATATTATTATAATCCATTTGAGATTTTATTACAAAAAAATACCTGAAATCCTTTTGATTCTATACAGTATGTATGTGACCTTTAGTCGTATTCTTTCAAGTTATTTAGGTGAAATGATGATGAGAGACTAGAGGAAGACTAAAAAGCGAAAAATAAAAAAAAACTTCGTTTAAAAAACCGACTTCAAAAATTAAAAAGTATAAAATAACTTAATTTGTATGTGCTACCTATTCATAGGTTTGAAGTCGGTGCCAAGCCAAAATGTTATAGTAGATACCGCACTCGCCGCGCGTGACCTTGAGCGGGATAGCTGCTCTTCGCGTAGAACAAAACAACCGAAGCGTCAGTGACGTCGTTGACGTTCGTCTCAAAATATAGCGAGTGCTGTACCTACTATTACATTTGGCTTGGCACCGATTTCAAACCTATGAATAGGTAGCACATACAAATTAAGTTTCTTAAATCGAAGTCTTTTAAATAACTTGAAAGAATACGACTAAAGGTAACATACATACACGTGACATTTAAAGATTTATCTTCCAACTCCTAACCGTTAAGGAGTTTCATCTTCCATCATGAACTGATGACTACCAAATGTAAATACTGTAATAGCTTTAGAAAAAAATATATAAAAACAGTGCGTGCCTAACAAATTTGAGGGTTTCCTTCGATTTCCTTGGGATCCCAACATCAGATCCTGATATGTTGGCAATGGGACCACATGGGGAGCATACCCTTTCGAATAAAAAAAGAATTTTCAAAATCGATCCTCAATTGACGGAGTAATCAGTGTACATACATAAAAAAAAATACCGATGAAATTGAGAACCTCCTCCTTTTGGAAGTCGGTTAAAAATTACCGCTTTTTACTAAATGCATATGTATACACGGTACATTTGACAAAATATTTTTTTTTAAATTTTTGTCTGTCTTTCTGTCTGTTTGTTCCGGTTAATCTCTGGAACGGCTGGACCGATTTTGACGGGACTTTCATTGGCCGATAGCTGATTGTATGTGGAGTAACTTAGGCTACTTTTTAACACGCTTTTATTAGCTTGACTTGTATGTATGTATGTACAAAATCTTTTGACTTCATTTTCACCTACTTCTAGGAGTCTGATTAACTTGAAAATTTGCACAGGGGCCAAGGGCCGATGACAATAGTAATAGTTTTTAACCGACTTCCAAAAAGGAGGAGGTTCTATGTTCCACTGTATGTATTTTTTTTTTTTTTTTATGTATGTTCACCGATTACTCCGTCAGTTGTGGACCGATTTTAAATTTTTTTTTTGTATTCAAAAGGGTATACTCCCGAGGTGGTCCCATTGCCAGCATATCAGGATCTGATGATGAGATCTAAGGGAAATCGATTGAAACCCTCATTTTTTATAGGCACATACTATGTTTTTCGTATATTTTCTGAAGTTACACCGGTATTTGCGTCTGGTAGTCATCATTTTATGATGATGAGCTGATGATGTAAGGTACAACTCCTTAACGGTTAGGAGTTGGAGGATAAATCTTTAAATATCATATGTATATATGTTACCTTTAGTCGTATTCTTTCAAATTATTTAGGTAAGCTGATGATGGAAGGTGGAAGGTACAACTCCTCAACGGTTAGGAGCTGGAGGATAATTCTTTCAATTTCATACGTATCTAAAGACCTTCAGTCGTATACTTTCAAGTTATTTAGGTGAGCTGATGATAGAAGGTTAAACTCTTCAACAGTTAGGGATTAGGGGATGATTTTAATATTACACGTACGTATAGACCTTAATTTGTATTCTTGATGATGAAATAGTTCAACTTACTACTGACCTACGATTGTTTGCACTATTATAAAAAAAAAAACCGACTTCCAAAAACATCCAACGAAAACTCTCTGTCAAAAAACACTTAAAAGCGTAAAATAAACTGGTTCTTCATAAATTGCCTATACCTAATTCTTTATTCATTTAAATAGTAGTATTATAATGGGTGCTAGGTACCTAAAATCTTTTTTTTTTTTTTTTTTTTTATGTTTGGCCCGCCAAAATGACTCTACTCTGCCTGATGGAAAGCATAAGCAGAATCCAAGAGTGGTGGTCACCATGCTCACTGCGAATGCAGACAATGCAGCATGGCGACCCACACCATGGCGGCCTAGTGATGCTGCTGCATCTTTCAGTCTAGTCAACAAGTTTGGAACTTGTTGACTAGACTAATTGGGCCTCCGGTCTCGCACTCACCAACGAAACACGACAGCACGCTGTCATTTTACGTTGATTTTCTGTGCGAGGGTAGTACCGCCCCGGTCGAGCCGGCCCGTTCGTGCTGAAATCAGCGTGGCTCTACTACCTTCTATAATATATATACCTAAAATCTGTTTGAAGTCGGTGCCAAGTGACTATCGCTTGGACTTTTGTAATTGTTCGTTTGTATTCTTTTTGGCTTAACACCGACTTCAAACAGATTTTAGGTACCTAGCACCCATTATAATACTACTATTTAAATGAATAAAGAATTAGGTATAGGCAATTTATGAAGAACCAGTTTATTTTACGCTTTTAAGTGTTTTTTGACAGAGAGTTTTCGTTGGATGTTTTTGGAAGTCGTTTTTTTTTTTATAAAATGTTTTTATTTTACAGTTTTTAGTGCAAACAATCGTAGGTAAGTAGTACGTTGAATTATTTCATCAAATTTCATCAACAAGAATACAAATTAAGGTACGTGTAATATTAAAATCATCCTCTAATCCCTAACTGTTGAAGAGTTTAATCTTCTATCATCAGCTCACCTAAATACCTTGAAAGTATACGACTGAAGGTCTTTAGATACGTATGAAATTGAAAGAATTATTCTCCAACTCCTAACCGTTGAGGAGTTGTACCTTCCACCTTCCATCATCAGCTTACCTAAATAATTTGTAAGAATACGACTAAAGGTAACTTATATACATATGATATTTAAAGATTTATCCTCCAACTCCTAACCGTTAAGGAGTGGTACCTTACATCATCAGCTCATCATCATAACATGATGACTACCAGACGCAAATACCGGTGTAACTTCAGAAAATATACGAAAAACATAGTATGTGCCTATAAAAAAAGAGGGTTTCCCTCGATTACCCTGGGATTCCATCATCAGATCCTGATATGCTGGCAATGGGACCACCACGGAAGCATACCCTGTCGAATACAAAAAAAAAATTCAAAATCGGTCCACAACTGACGGAGTATTCAGGTAACATACATAAAAAAAAAAAAAAAAAAAACATACAGTGGAACATAGAACCTCCTCCTTTTTGGAAGTCGGTTAAAAAACTGAAAAATAAAAACTTTTTATAACAAAAAAAACCGACTTCCAAAAAAACATCCAACGAAAACTCTCTGCCAAAAAAACACTTAAAAGCGTAAAATAAACTGGTTGTTCATAAATTGCCTATACCTAATTCTTTATTCATTTAAATAGTAGTATTATATTGTGTGCTAGTCGGTGCTAAGCCAACAAGAATACAAACGAACAATTACAAAAGTCTAAGCGATAGTCACTTGGCACCGACTTCAAACAGATTCTAGGTACCTAGCACACATTATAATACTACTATTTAAATGAATAAAGAATTAGGTATAGGCAATTTATGAACAACCAGTTTATTTTACGCTTTTAAGTGTTTTTTTGGCAGAGAGTTTTCGTTGGATGTTTTTTTGGAAGTCGGTTTTTTTTTTTATAAAAAGTTTTATTTCATTAATGTCGCCCCACGCTTTTTACATTAAAATTATTTTCTACTATTTAGTTCGATTGCTATTAAACCGTGTTTTTTAGTTTTTAAACTAAAATTTTTAGACTAGCTTTGCCCCGCGGCTTTGCCAGTGGTTGCGGTATAACACCAAACGCGGGTAACACAGCGGGACTCATCAAGTTGATATCTATTATTTATTCATGCCCTAAAGAACTTTTATTTGTTAACAGAACCCTAAAAACAGATTTACTGCCGCAAAACTATTAATATTATTGCATCTTAACTTATTGGGGACACCAAGGGACACTTTTTCTACACATTCCTAAGCGTAATAAGTACTTTATCAACCGGTATTATGATAAAAAATGATAAATAAATCTGTCTTCGATAAACCAGTTATACTCCTCGCTCTTCAAAGCAGCCAGGGCACCAAAAGCTGTGTATTCTAATCTGATCATAGTAGTTAGTAGGTACGAATACAGAATTTGCCTGGAGTAATTAAATTACTTCAAATGAAAAGCGACTTTGAAATAATCAAGATAAAGTGTAATTCATATTGTAAAGCGCTATTCACGTGAAATGGTTTCATCTCTTATCTCTTTCAATGACGTTAGGGTTGTCGCTTTTTACTTTTCGATGTACCCTTGAAATATTAAAAACTTGATAGTTTGGATAATGTAATCAATAATGTTAATGAAATTATATTGCTATTGCTTTAAACGGTCGCCACGCCGCTCTCTACTGCTGATCAAAAGGTCCCGGGTTTGATTTTTAGTTCGAACCAGTGTTCTTGAGTTTTTCGTAAATGAAATTCTTAATAACAGCCCGGAGTATACAAATTTGGCGTTCACGCACGTTTAACCGTTGGTCGTAGTTGTCTTGAACATCTATGTCAATCGTTATTGGAAAGGCAGTACCTTCAAATATACTGGCAACTAGTTCAACCTTAGAATTCAGTTCACCCTCAGGCTTGCGGAGGTCCGATGCCAGTCGTCCCCTGTAAAAACTGATATACAGGTAAAACCGGTTGAACTAGTAGCTAACCCCAAATAATCTTAGAAATAATCAAGCGTATTAAGAAGAATACCTGAATGCATTTTCAGACATTCATATTATGCCTGCACAACTTAGCTCTTGAAATATTGATTTACTGCTTATTTACGCTTCATTCTTCTGTGGCAACCCTAATATCTCTGCGAGTTCAAGCCATTATTTACTAGAACAAAATAGATTATCTGTTTAAGATGATTCAGAGATACATATAAATATGGTTGATTATTAATCTATAATCTTAGTTGTGTGAGAGCAATGTTGGTTAGAACAGTTATATTATTGGCGATTGCTGCCTTTGGGAGCCCGACAGAGTAAGTAAACGTTATCTTATCACTACATATCAATAATCATCATCATCAATACATATAATAAAATCCTAACTGGTTGCTGTCTGTACATGGCAGATATATCAGAAAAACAATTATAGGAAGGCTTTATGAACGCAATAGAACTCAAAACAATGATTTTAGAATGTTTGTCTGTTTGTCTGTATGTATGTGCGTTTGTGCGCGCTAATCTCAGGATCTGAATGCAGTTTTCACCAATCAGTGGTAGTTTGCTACACTTAACAGTTAGGGTTTGTTTCATCTAAATCGGTTCTTAAATAAAAAAGTTATGCCAGTTTGAAGAATCACCTCGATATCCGACCTTTACGCGGGCGGAGTCGCAGGCAAAAGATAGTTATAGTTAGTTAAGGACCTCCGCCGCGTCTGTCTGTCTGTTTGTTCTCAAACTCAAAAGCACTGCACGGATTTTTATGCGATTTTTATCAATACATAGAGATATTCTTGAGGACGAAAACCTTTTCGTTTATATAATTTAATTAGTTAAATTTTTGAGTATAATTGATCGAAGAATTATTAGCTAAAATAAAACTATACATATTTCTTGAAGGCGTAGAAAAAATTAAGCCGCACATCTTCTCAGAGTATCTAACATTGGCTATATCACTACATATCACTACAACATAGTATAAAACAAAGTCGCTTTCTCTGTCCCTATGTCCCTTTGTTTGCTTAAATCTTTAAAACTACGCAACGGATTTTGATACGGATTTCTTTAATAGATAGAGTGATTCAAGAGGAAGGTTTTTAGGTATAATAAATGCATAATATAGTATGGGAACACTATTAATTTTCGAGGTTTCTAATGTGATGTAGCAAATAAACACATACCATACCAGCGCTTACATTGCAAGCGCTGGTTGCACCCTACGAGATAGATCAAAATAATGTTCTACAGTATTGAACACCTTAATAAGTACTACAAAAAAGTCCGCGACGGTATATGTCTATCTCTTAGGGATAACCCACAACAACCATTTTTTATTCCTTTCTTTTTACGAGAAATAATGGCTTATTTAGGAAGCGATTTTAAGCAATACAGAATGAATCCTTATAAAATTAAGTCAATTAAATACATTGTGCATTTAATATAGATCAAAATGGCTCTTTGCAGTATCTAATTTAAATGAATATATTCGAAGATATTACAGATTTAAAATGCACGAATCGTGCCGTCAGTGGGGGCATCTGAAATCCACCCGTGCGAAGCCGGGGCGGGTCGCTAGTTATATTATATTATTCCTAGCTGATCCGGCAAACATTGTTTTGCCATAAAAAAAAAACTTTGGGTATAAAAAATTGATTTTGGTCATTCTCAGACCTACCTACCCGATATGCACACCAAATTTCATAAAAATCGGTTCAGCCGTTTCAGAGGAGTATGGTAACTAACATTGTGACACGAGAATTTTATATCTATACTATTATATAAAGCTGAAGAGTTTGTTTGTTTGTTTGAACGCGCTAATCTCAGGAACCGCTGGTCCGATTTAAAAAAATCTTTCAGTGTTGGATAGTACATTTATCGAGGAAGGCTATATATCATCACGCTACGGCCAATAGGAGCGGAGCACCAATGAAGAATGTTTCAAAAACGGGGGAAAATTGTCACGCTACGGGTAATAGGAGACGCAAACGACGTTGCGTGGGTCAGCTAGTAGAAAATAAATTGGCTATGATGGAGCGACATGGTAAAATTGTGGCTAAGCTCCTTAAATAAAGATTTTAAAAAATAGTATATACGGTACTTACTACAGAAGTTACCGTGGGAGAGCCACGCTTCGGCATGAATGGGCCGGCTCGACCGTAGTGATACCACGGCCTCACAGAAAACCGGTGTGAAATAGTGCTTCTTGCGCTGTGTTTCACCGAGTGAGTGAGGATACAGCAGGCCCAACCCCTTCATTTGGTGGACGGACGGATCGCAGGTCTTGAGGCGAGGTTGCCTCCAGCCCCTGTTGTTCGGCCGCCGCTTGCGGCGCCAAAGCAGAAGGCTGCGTCGACACCGACCCCGCTCCCAGTAGTGGGGGGTCGCGTGTCGTACGCGGCGGCGACGACGTCGGCACAAACTCCTGTGGCTGCCCGAAAGACGCAGCAGGGGGCAAAGGCTCCAGCCAAGACGGCTGCGACAAAGCCCAAAACGGTGGCAAGGGCTGAAGCGGAACGTCCTCCGCACCCCACTCCAACACCTCTGCCTGGCCCCTCCACATCTGCCCCCTCCAATGAGGGTTGGCAGGTAGTAGGGGGGGCTAAGTCAAAGAAGTCCCGACAGCGGGCCAAGAAGGCTGCCCAAAAGGCGGCCTCTGGCCCGCAATCGTCGTCGGTAGCCCGGGCCACTCCGAAGAAGCCGCGGAAGCTGCAGCCGCCTAAGACCGCGGCTGTAGTGGTCACGGTGTCACCGGAGGGGGCTAGTGGGGGACTGTCCTACGCGGCCGTCTTTAAGACGGCCCGGGACTGTCTCGCCCCAGATTTTGGAGCGGCAGGGGTCCGCTTGCGCCTCGCCCAGACGGGAGCTCGGATACTCGAGTTCCCTGGGGCCGATGGCGCAAAGACGGCAGACACCTTCGCCGAGAAGCTGAGGGGAGTCTTCGCAGCCACGGATGGTGTAAAGATCTCCAGGCCCACGAAGTGCGCGGAGCTGCGCATTTCGGGCCTGGACGACTCCGTGACTGTAGATGATGTCCGCGTTGCTATCAAAGAGAGGACGAAATGCAACGCGGACAATATCAAGGTCGGCACCATCCGCCCCGGTCCAGGAGGGCTTGGCGCTGTGTGGGTCAGTTGTCCCGTGGCGTAGGCCAAAGTTTTGGGCGACGCCGGCAGGCTGCTCGTCGGCTTCGTTAGCGCCAGGATCACAGTCCTGGTGGCGAGGCCGATGAGATGCTATAAATGCCTAGCATCGGGACACACACGCGTCAAGTGTGACAGTTGTTTTGACTGCAGCGGACTTTGTTTCCGCTGCGGTCGACCGGGGCACATTGCTGCAGAGTGTTCTGCCGCCCCTCACTGCCCTGTGTGTGCGGAGGGCAATAGGCCCGCCAATCACCAGATGGGGCAAGGGGGCTGCAGGCCTCCCCGTGCTTCTCGGCAGACGTCGGGGGCTAGCCTAGCGACCCAGGCTGCCTCTGACGTTGCCCGTTCGTCAACGTTGACGCCCATGGAGGGGGTTGTAGAAACGATTCAGTAATGGATCAAATCTGCAACCTCCTTGTCCAGACGAACCTAAACCACTGTGCCGCGGCACAGGATCTCTTCCTGCAAACCATGGCGCAGTGGTCGATCGGTGTTGCCGTAGTCGCGGAGCCCTACTTCGTTCCTCCCCGTCCAAACTGGATGGGTGACTGGGACGGCTCCGTGGCAGTCGTCGGTTCCGCGGCGGCTCATTCCCCGCCCTTGTCGCTCAGAGACAAGGGCTCTGGATATGTTGCCGCCGAGTGGGGGGGGATCACCGTTTACGGTGTTTACTTCTCCCCCAACCGGAGTTTGAGCGACTTCGAGGTCTTCCTTAACAGCTTGGAGGCCTCGATGCGGCGACTAGCGTCTGGGCACGTCCTCGTGCTGGGGGACTTCAACGCAAAATCCATTGCGTGGGGGTCCCCCAGGACGGACGCCAAGGGCGAAGCCGTAGAGGAGTGGGCGGCTTCGGTGGGCCTCTGTTTGCTGAACAGAGGCTCCACCAACACGTGCGTGCGACAGCAAGGGGGGTCGATAGTGGACCTTTCGTTCGCTACCCCTGCTATTGCCGCACGAGTAAGGAACTGGTGTGTCCTGGAAGAGGTCGAGACGCTCTCGGATCATCTCTATATCCGATTGGAGCTCTCCCGGTCCCAGGGCCCCAGTAGGGGTCACACGGGGCGGCATAGATCCCGCTTTCCGCGGTGGGCTGTCGCCAAGCTTGATAGGGACCTACTAGAGGAGGCGGCCATTGTTCAATCTTGGCTGTCTCCGCAGGCCCCGACCGAGGAGGTCGGCGTGGACGTGGGGGCTGGCCGTTTTCGCGATGCGATTACGCAAATTTGCGATACGGCCATGCCCCGCATCCAAGGTCGTCGGCCTCCACGGAAGGAGGTCTACTGGTGGTCCCAGGAGTTGGCGGACCTCCGTGCGGCCTGTACTCGTGCCCGGAGGTCCTACACCCGCAGCCGGCGACGCCACCGTGGAGATGGTGGCGGGGACCAGCTTCATGAGGAGTACCGCGAGGCGCGGAGGACTCTGAAGCTGGCCATTTGCCGCGCCAAGGAGGAGAAGAGAAAGGAGATGCTGGAGGGTCTCGACCGTGACCCCTGGGGTCGCCCATACCGTGCGGTGCGACAGAAGCTCCGCACGTCGGGCCCCCCTCTTACCGAGACTCTCCAGCCCAGCTTCCTGCGGGAAGTGGTCGAGGGCCTTTTCCCGCAGCGGGCGGAGCACACACCCCCGTCGATGGCCTACGCGGTCGGAGACGACGGGGGTAGAGAGGACGATGTGCCGCCCGTTAGGGAATCGGAGGTTGGGGCGGCTGTTCTTCGGATCCGTTCTAAGAACACCGCCCCCGGGCCGGACGGGATACCAGCCCGAGTGATGGCCCGAGCCCTCGACCATATGTCGGACCGCCTCAGGGAAGTGTTGGACGCTAGCTTGGCGTCCGGACGCTTCCCCGAGTGCTGGAAATGCGGGAAGCTGGTCCTGCTAAGGAAGCCGGGACGGCCTGCTAATTCGGTCGCGGCCTATAGGCCCATAGTGTTGCTGGACGAGGCGGGTAAACTTTTTGAGAGGATACTCTCTGCCCGCATCGTCCGGCACCTCTGCGAGGTGGGGCCCGACCTGTCGGACGCCCAATTCGGATTCCGAGAGGGGCGTTCGACGGTCGATGCCGTGATGCGCCTTAGGGCCGTGACCGAAGAGGCAGTGAGCTGTGGCGGCGTGGTGTTGGCGGTGTCCTTGGACATCGCCAACGCCTTCAATAGTCTGCCATTTAGCTGCATCAGGGAAGCACTCCACTACCACGGGGTGCCAGAGTACCTGAGGCGGCTAGTGGCAGACTATCTAGAGGAGCGTACCGTCGTGTACGAGGACCGAGAGGGCGTCTTGAGACGGCGACCCATGTCGTGCGGCGTTCCGCAGGGGTCTGTCCTTGGACCACTCCTGTGGAACGTGGGGTACGACTGGGTCCTTCGAAGTCGTCTGCCCCCCGGGCTGGGCGTAATTTGTTACGCCGATGACACATTGGTCACGGCCCGGGGAGCGAACTTCCAAGAGGCGGCGTGCCTGGCCACCAGGGGAGTTTCTCTGGTGGTCGGGCGCATCGAGGCGCTGGGCTTACGGGTGGCCCTGGACAAGACGGAGGCCCTATTGTTCCATGGGCCCCGTCGTGGTCCACCCGCCGGCGCCTCCATAGAGGTCAACTCGGTCCTCGTACCGGTTCGGGCCCAGATGAGGTATCTGGGCCTGATACTCGACGGTAGGTGGCTCTTCGACGAGCACTTCCGACAGCTTGGTCCGAAGCTGGTCGACGCTGCCTCCGCCCTTGGGCGACTTTTGCCCAATTTGGGTGGAGCCAGCGTCGCAACGCGACTCCTATACACGGGGGTTGTCCGGTCGATGGCGCTGTATGGTGCACCGGTGTGGGTGGCGGCTCTGACTGCCCTAAATAAGGCCCGCCTCTGGCGGCCTCAGAGGGTATTGGCAGTCAGAGCCATACGCGGATACCGCACGGTGTCGACCGAGGCGGCGTGCGCCCTGGCCGGAACACCCCCGTGGGATTTGGAGGCGGAAGTGCTCGCCGAAGTTTATCGACGGGTGGCTGAATATCGGGCGGAGTATGGCTATCGCCCTCCGCCCGAAGAGGTACGCGAGTGGCGTGAAGCCGCCCGTCGAGCCACGATGGCTCGCTGGTCGTTCCGGCTGGAGACTCCACGCGCTGGCTTTGCCGCCGTGGAGGCTCTCCAGCCGGTCATCCTCGAGTGGGCAGGGCGGCAGCACGGGACCCTTTCCTTCCGACTGACGCAGGTCCTTTCCGGGCATGGTTGCTTCGGGAAGTACCTGCACTCGGTCGCTAGGAGGGAATTGAGTCCCGCCTGCCACCACTGCGACTGCAGTGAGGACTCGGCCCAGCATACGCTGGCGATCTGCCCTGCATGGGCGTCGCAGCGCCGGGCCCTGACTGCAGTCATCGGAGGAGATCTCTCGCTACCGGCCGTCATACGCTCCATGGCCGGTAGCGATAGCAGTTTTACCGCGGGCGCAACCTTCTGCGAAGATGTAATCTCGCAGAAGGAGGTGGCGGAGAAGGCCCGGGAGGACGATGTCCACTCGGACCCAATCCGCCGCCGGCGAACCGGGCGGCGGAGGCGCGCCTATCAGCGCCTCATGCCGCCCTGAGTGTGGCCGCGGATGGTCGGGACGGGCTTTCCCCTCCATCCGCTCTAGTGGCCTCCCGCGAGGGGGCGACGTACGCGTGTGCCGTACGTCGCCTAATTGAGAGGATACCAGCAGACGGTGCCCGCTTCTGTGCGGGCAGGCGCTGGGAGGGGTCCGGATGTGTTAATAACTGCAGTTCCCGGACTCCTCCCTTCACAGGCGCAGAGTGGCACACCGTGTGGTTTTAGTCGGTTCGAGTCCGACACACCGCCCCGCCGCAAGCCCCGGTGGGGTGACGGTCCGAGGGGATTTCCACACGTTAAAAAAAAAAAAAAAAAAAAAAAAAAAAGGCCCAACCCCTTCCTCATATCTCCCCCCCCCCCCCCATCTCCCCAAAGGTCGGCAACGCACTTGTGACGCCTCTGGTGTTGTAGGTGTCCATGGGTGGCTCGTTTGCCCGCCCATTCCATTAAAAAAAATACCTACTGATATAAGTACCGTATGTACCTACCTAACTTACAAACATACACTTCAATTTCGATATTGATGGTTGAAAGGCAGGGTTGATAAAAATCATGATTTATTTTAAAAAAAAACATAATAATCGGATTAATTCGATTTAAATCGGATTTTTTTTATTTAAATCGTTTTTTTTTACTTTCTTGTCTTTTTTATTACTTTAATGGTCAGTTATTTATTAAATGAAAACAACGTAATTTTTTAATTTAATTATTAATGCAATTAAAAGTTAATTTAACAAGTTCTACTAAAATCATCAATTAAAAAAACAGTAGTGTTAACTAGTGTTGAAAAAATAACAAGAAAAGTAAAACTTAGCAACTTATTAAAGTAGGTACATATTCAAATTCTTTCCAGATGAGTACACATCTGAAACAGGATACTTGTCGCTTTGCATTGAATTTGAATAGCATGCGCGAAATGATTTCTGAAATATTTGATAACTTTTAGAACATGTCCTGTAGAACATTTGGATTCCCGGAACTGGTCGGTAACCGCTCGCTTGATGTCGGGGGAAGTCCCTAGACATTTTTGGCCGATTTGGTTGCAGTAAAAATTTAATGATTTAAATCATTGATTTTCATAAAAAAAACGGTTGATTTAAATCACTGATTTAAATCATATCAACCCTGTTGAAAGGTAAAAGCTACAACTGTATGGACAAAAATTCAAATAAATCCCCCATCGGTTAAAGCAGGGGATCCAAATGGACGTTGTGTTTATAAAAACTTCCAAATGAACCTGGGGAGCAAAGTGGAAATGAAATCCGAAAAGATCTAGGACCTAGGGGATCAATGTGAGCGAAAATTCCACATGCATCTCCCACACTGTGGGGAGCCACGCTTCGGCATGAATGTGCCGGCTCGGACCGGAGTGATGCCTCGGCCTCACAGGAAACCGGTGTGAAACATCGCTTGCGCTGTCCAATAAAACTGGAGGTGGAGGAGGTGCCACCGAAGCAGCTACTTGCTAACAGAAAGTATAATAGACGCGTAAATAGTAAAACACATTAACTGTAGGACTAGTTTTCTATCAACCCACACGTGCTTGTCGGACAACCCCGCTGAACTCCTTGCTTATAATTTGTACTTGCCCTCTAAAAAGTTTGCGATAACATAATATGTTGTGTTGTCTATGCACGATAATGAGGATGTAAACATGCTCAAACTTTCACCGAAAATTGGTTTGAAGGAGATCTAGTAAGTAGTTTTTTTTAATACGTCATGAATCGTAAACCGCAATTTATCGATCAAAGTTACAACGAACTACAAGAACTTTTATATTATGTTACTTGCTGCTACTGAACCCTTCATGCGCGAGTCCGACTCGCACTTGGCCGCTTTTCAACCGACTTCAAAAAGGAGGAGGTTCTCAATTCGACTGTATTTTTTTAATTTTTTTTATGTTTGTTACCTCATAACTTTGGACTGGGTGAACCGATTTTGATGATTCTTTTTTTATTTGAAAGCTAGTGCTTCCCGAATGGTCCCATTTAAATTTGGTCCAGATTGAAGTCGGTTTTTTTTTGTTAAAATTTGTAATTATTTATGTATAAACCTGCCAAAATGACTCTACACTGCCTGATGGAAAGCATAAGCAGAATTCAAGAGTGGTGGTCACCATACTCACTGCGAATGCAGACAATACAACAATACAGCATGGTGACCCACACTATGGCGGCCTAGTCATGAATCTGCATCATTGGGCCTCCGGTCTCGCACTCACCAACGAAACACGACAGCACGAACGCTGTTACTTTACGTTAATCTTCAGTGCGAGCGAGGCCGCGAGGCTGTTGGGTTTTACAAGAAAAACCCAACAGCACGGAAAAACCCAGTCCGGCGCGGGAATCGAACTCAAGATCATGATGATTGGCAGTCGGTTACGCTAACCGCTAGATCAACGAGGCAGTGTGATGTAATAACCATGACGCCCATGACCGTTACATAATATAAAAAAAAAAAACAACTCCCGCATTAGGAATTAACATCCTGTGTCGCGGGGGACTTTACACGAAACATATATATACATGAAACGGACACATTTAACACCCAAACTCAGAACAACCATTTGTGGATCACACAAAGTGTTGTCCCGTGTAGGATTTGAACCCACAACACTTGGCAAATTGGCAAGCGGCGCTAGGCCAACCGTGCAATATTCTGCGCGTCAGTACCATTAAGTAACTAAATCTGACGATGAACTCAGGAGTTCAAAGGGTAATTGAATCACAATTAGTCCAACAGTTTGGTACAATTGGACAAATTGAAAAATTGCACCCACAAAACATCCAACTTTTATAGATGACTAAATTAATGATGGTCGACATTACCAAAAATAAAATTAAAACATTTAAAACCACATATATCCTTTTTCGCGGGGGACTTTACAAACAATAGGAATTTCAGGTGGCAACAGCTTGCATACTGTTTACCTCACATGTAATACTAACACTATTGTACCTGAAAATCTGACTTTGAAAAAGAGTAGCCGGGTATTTCTCAGGTAACTCATTATTCAGTTGACTTCGGTGGCTAATTTTTTTATCTAAATTTCAATGTATTAGTAAGAAATTCAAATACTATATTTTATTTGGAAAATATCTGTACTGGAGGCACTTTTATTGGATGAACGGTTACGAAGAAATTCAATTTTTTTTAAATGGCGTCCACCGAAATCAACTTTATTTTCACCGAAATCAAAAATGTTAAATATGTTTTTCAAATTATTTACATGGTAGTTCTATATTTAAAAAAAAATATTTTATTATAATTTCAGGTACCTAAGCAAATCTAATACCGTTATGGGACTTCTGATATATAATACAATAAAACAATTATTTGATTAATTACACGTTGTTTATTACGTTACATAAACTTACTACAATCAACTTTGGCATGAAGCTTAAAAAAGTTAAGTGTAAAGTAAATAGTTTCTACTTCTTCATTTCTTAAATCAAAAAGGTGGGGCCTTTACATTTCTCTGTAATTCATACAAGATTATGAATAACTTAAATATTCATGCGGTATTTAAGTCTAAGTATAACAACTTTGCTATCTGGCTTTTTATTAGTCTCTAGAGCCGGTCTAGCAGTCCAATGTCTATAACGACCTCGTGGATGAAAGGCAATAACGATGGGACGAATCATCTAAGGGGCGCTACCTTTACCAGTTCTTTCCATCTATTCGCGAACGATTGTCGAGGAAATGGCTCGAGGGTGGATCACTGTTTCGCTCAATTTCTCACAGGCCAATGTAACTTTAAGAGCAAACTACACTCTTTTAAATTAGTCGATTCACCTTTGTCACACATTGTGGCAACGCTCAACACCTGATTCTAGCAGTTAACATTCAGCTCATCATGTCCTCTGGGAATGTAATTTTTGGTACAATGAACGTAACATAATGCTATTCAAGCTTACAATTAACATCTGGGGCGGTATACTACGTGTATGTCGATCTTGTGTTAACTTAGATGAAGTTCCGTGCGTTTAGGCTATTCTACCATACATACATTAGTAATCGAATAAAGCTCACTTAGGACCCATAATTGTCTTATCCGTGGTACTTCCCGGTTTGAAAAAGGTGTCTGCCTATTTTGACTTCATTTTGTCTACCTCTTTACTAAATATGGAACTGGACTTTTTTTATTTCCAACTCCTCCGGTTTTCTTCTGATTAGTTTTATTGCGGGTTCCAAGACAGTTTATTTTCCCTGGGACTTGCCGAGTGTCATAATTCGGTGTGTTCGTGGGTCACTGCTGTTGATCCTGGTGTACAGGAGTTACAGTGGTGGGTGTGAGGGCGGGATTGGTCCCATTAGCCTTTAGATTCAAAGGCAACTCCCTATCAGCCATTAGAGCTGGCAACTCCAGCCTATGAGTTTGAAGCAAAACTGGCATCACTAGATGGACAAAATGGTACTGACAATTTCTCGATAAGTCCTAATACGTTGTGTTAAAGAAGATGAAATGATTGACTGACTCTATAGTAATAAATCACTGAAGGAACTTGATTGGGAGCTAAGCCGAGTCCTTACTAAGGTGGCATTAATTGGCGTTGTGATAAAAGTTTCAGTTGCGATTGTGAAGTTATCAAAGGATCATCATTTGTATCGACTACTTCTGGTATGACTAGATCTCTCTAGATCTGGTATGATCTTCTTCAAGGCATTTCAACTCTCTGAGCCTTTTTTCCGATTATGTTTGTCCAATGATATTGTACTCCTCTCTCTATGTATGCGTTGTTAACGACGAATTAATTCACTAACAGGCTTTCCTATATTCTTCCTTTCATAATAACGCTTCCTGTCTTTTTCCTTGTGTATTGCGTAAAGTTCTGGATGACTCTTGATTCGGGCTTTCCGACGTCTTAGCCAATCCTGTCTTAGCCAAGTGACCTTGCTTAGAATCTGACATAATGACAATACTAGAACAAGATAAATGTTTTATGATTTACGGTCTTAAAAGTTAGTAGAAGGTCGACACATTGCCACGGAAAACACCGAATTCAATACCAGAAAACAGCTACTTACCTCTATAAAAAGGTGACCATAAGACGTACAGCCATGGTTTCTTCGTTGCTGTCGCGACACGACTGATACTTCAGCTAACGCCAATAACTATCCTCACAGACAGTTTAGTCTGAGAAATATGAGAAGATCGGTGCGCGCCACTGATATCAACTCAAAACGTCGGACGTGTATACAATCTGTTGTATTTTCTCTATTGTGGCATATCATTATTGAATAATAATATAAAATGAACAAATAACTAGAGATGGGCCGATCAGTACTTTGGCCGACTAGCCGACTAACCGATTAGTCGGTCCTAAAAAGGCCGACTAGTCGGCCGACTAATCGGCCAAACCGATCGTGGTCTCTGACATTTCCGTAATTCTTCGTTTACAGCTGATTCGCGCCCCAGTCGCAACCGCCGCCTGCGAACCTTGTTTCTTCATTTATGCTTCTGTAATGGTCGGAGTCAGAGCGGTGTTTTAGTGTAAAAAATATTTTTGTGTCAAGATATTATTATTATTGTTGATTGAAATGAAGAGTTAAATGAAACACGCCGCCTAAAGGACCCGGGATTATAGTGGAAGGGAAACACGTGCGCTGGCAGAACGGAACCGTTTAGTTCCAGAGCGTATTTCTACGACTCTGAAGCAGTGACTTCCAATGCCAGTACGTGCTGTCCTGTAGAAGATGGGAGAAAGTGGGATTCGTTGGAAGAGCTCTTCAGAACACTGTCCATGGTAAACACGCTATAGGACTGTCACAGAGGCAATATCTCCCCGCAAGTGCAAAGACTCAAGGGACTCGGTGGCATCGGGACTGTTGATAATGCGGACTGCTGGCCACTGCAACCGATCAAGAGCATCAAGCAAATTCTGCGAAGATCCATTACAAAGATGAGAACAGTCCTCTACGAACGAGCGAACCTGGGTCTTATAAAGAAGACACAGATGCTCGGGCGCAAAGAACCGTCTCACCCTATTCAGTACGCTAAGTTTCCGCGAGGCCGCTTAGTGATGCTCTCAATTTCTTTTATGTATTTGCTGCCAAAATGACTCCCCTGCTCTGCCCTGCCTGATGGAAATCATGAGCAGAATCCAAGAGTGGTGGTCACCATCCTCAATGTAGGTAGTAGGTAGGTAATAAGGATAATGCAGCATGGTGACCCACACTACGGCGGTCTGGTGAGATGCTCTTTCACGAACCACTGAAAGGACCCGGTATCATAGTGGGAAGGAAACACGTGCGCTGGTACTGAGTTCCAGGTTTTGACCGCTCGGCACAGGAAGGAAGAACGGAAGCGATGAGTGCGAGAACGTATGTCTACCACTCTGAAGCGGTGACTTCCGAGGCCGGCCCGTGTTGTCCTGTAGAGGAGAGGACCAGTTGGAAGAGCTCTTCAGAACACTCTCCATGATAATGGCGATAGAGGACTGCCATGGGTGCTATATCCCCTAGATGTGGCCACAACGACCCTTTAGCGTCGATTGGGGAGGTAGCGGCCTCTACCGCAGTACCTTCGTCGCCTCCTGCGAGCAGGAACGGCCCTTTCCCGATCCCGCTCTGCGGACTACTTCTGAAGCATTACGTCTGCACAGAAGGAGACCACGCCTCCTATCGCTCACTACTCGCCAGCATTGCCGCGATCAATGCTGGTGGTGACAGGTTTCGTCCGATCTGTCCGACCAGGAGTCGAGACTCGGACTCTCACGCAGGGCAGTCCTCCAGCGTGTGCTGGGCGGAGTTCTGGTCGGACCCGCAGTGATGGCATTGTGCCGTAGCCTCACGTCCGATTCTGTTCAGATACTCTCCGAAGCAATCGTGCCCGGTGAGTATCTGAGTGAATCTGTAGGTGACACAGTCGGTCCTCCCTATCTAAGCTTCGAAGCTCGGCAGAACGGCTCCGACACACACGGGTGAACCTGGGTCTTGTATAGAAGACACGGATGCTCGGGCGAGAAGAACTGTGTCACTTTGCTTAAAACACCTAGCTTCCGCGAGGCTGCTTTGGTGACACTCTCAACGTATTCGTGCGGGTTAAGATCTCTGCAGAAATCCATTCCAAAGATATCGAGCTTACCTTGTAATTGCATTTGAGTGTTCTGAAAAGTGGAAGTAGAAGGAATGGAGACTTTTTGGCAGATAACGCGAACACTTGTTAATCTTGGCATTGAACTCGACCAGATTCTGATAGCCCCATTGAAAAATGCCGCCCAGAACATGGTTGAGCTCAGAGACAAGCTCCTGTCGTTTTTCTTCAACTTCTGCCAGCTTGACTGCAAGTTGTCCAAAATATCGCCCATAGACTGTGCTGTTGTTTGCTTAACTAAACGGCTAAAGAAGAAACAGTGTGGGCGACAGGACGGAGCCCTGAGGTACGCCAGCGTTTACCTCTAGAAAATCAGAGGCTACGCCGTCGCATTGGACCCTAATGCTGTTATGTGTAATCAATGTCAATGATTATTTCTCGTGGTGGAAAGGAAAAAGGTGCAAACACTACAAGCAAACATTTTTTTATAAATGTCAGATATGTTTTTTATCAGCAAGTAATTTTATACTCTGGTTACCAAGAGAAAGATTGCTTTGTTTTACATTTAGAAATGTCTAAAACTGATTATAAAATAAAAATTGACAAATATATTATTGAGAAATACATACAAAGTAATAAACCGAATAGTCGGCGCTTTTTGCCGACTATTCGCCGACTAATCGTCGACTACGATTGTTGCCGGATAGTCGGCTTTACCGACTAGTCGTCGACTAGTCGGCACATCTCTACAAATAACTATTTGGTCATTTGTGAACACATGCAAAATAGCGTAATTTGTTAGAGGAAAAAAATAAAATAATAATTTCCGCTGCAACGTAGGGTTCGGACGCGCCACCGAGGTCAATATTTTAGTAAGTTTTTTTTTTATTTACTTACTTCTACTTAATTTATCTAAAAAAGGACATAGGGCCCCCCTATAATTTTTTAATTTTCTATTACATGTAAAAAAATTGAAATAGTAAGTAATCAATTCAAAGAGATTTCGATCTGGATACGTTTTTTCAAGCGTTCGGAGAATGACCCAGCCATGAGTTTCTTTGCCACTTTTGCCAATATTCTTCTCATGAGGCTCTACGCATTTTGGCAACTGGAAGTTATGGATCGACCCAGGCAGGCAGTAGATTTTGATGTTTTCGCCTAATTTACCTCGACAATACAGCACATGCTGTGGCGTTTGTGTCGATCTATGATTTTTAACTATAGCTTCAATTTGACGTTCATAGATGTCATCATGTTCATGTTCATGTTCATAGTGAATAAATGATTTTGAATTTGAATTTGAACATACATGAAACTTACACAAAGAACACCCAGACTCAGAACTCAGAAACAAATTGTGGATCACACAAAGTATTGTCTCATGTGGGATTTGAACCCACAACACTTGGCGCAGTAGAGAGCTGTATGGCGACCGTTTAAACCACTAGGCGAACCGTGCAGTCACATTAACAACAAGTAATAGTTTAAAAAATTAACACTAAAAAACTTTTGATAAAATTATATATAGCCTAGTAGTGGTTGCCCGCGGCTCCGCCCGCGTATAATTATGTTGGTTATCGCGGTAAATAGTAGCCTATGTGTTATTCTGATGTATAAGCTATAATACTGTAAAGTTTCATTCAAATCCGTTCAGTAGTGTAATGGTGGATTAGCGCCAAGTAGAACGTTCGGGATATGAATGCGTGAAATTACTCGAACGAAGGTATTTTTATAGTATTTGACAGGCTTGACCCAATTCAATACTAAATTCACAAATTTTGCAGATAATATCAAATATTGTTTACCATAAATATTCTAATGATTATTAGCATACAATTATTATTTTATAATACAGGATTGTGTAATATTAAAGATTTGATATGAAATATAAGTCGCGCCGGAAGCTAACAAGCGGAAGGCGCCAAGATATTAATATGAATCAACTATTTACTTGTTTATAAAATCACCAATTGAATTATAAGTTTATAATATATTTTAGTGTATGCCTAGTAATTATTAAGATTTAAACAAATGAGGCATTTATACGAGGTTGGAATCGTTACTTATAACAGTAGTTATTGCGTGAAAGAGTAACAAACATCCATCCATCCATCCATCCATACTTACAAACTTTCGCGTTTATAATATTAGTATAGATGATACCCGGGTCATTATTACGAATTTAATAGACGCCACGATGGAACATAAACACTTAAATAGACTGCAGTGTATTGCCCTTCGTTTTGGCTTCACTTCACCGTCGGGTATAAAGTGAAATCTATTGACGTGACAACGTCTAATAAATTGATGAACGCCGGCTGCATGCACGAAAAAGCATGACTTATTGTCCTGTTACGCCCATTATTTCGTTACGCTCATTGTATGTTGTATTCATTTCATCAGTTTATTATATGATCATCTTTCTCTCATCATTTCATGAATGTTTTGTTATGACGTCACGTTAAACTATCGTCCGTAAACCGACTTTACAGACAACCAATTTTTTTAAAATGTAGGTAGGTTACAAATAAATAAAATTGGAGTGTCTGTTTGTATTATTAAAATATCCGCTTTTTACTAAATGCATATGTATGTTACATGTTACGGGCAATGTGATAAGTCCGGGCATTATAATTGGTATAGGATTAGATTTGCCCCGCGGCGTCACCCGCGGTTGTTGTTGTACCGCGGGTAATGCCGCGAGGCTCAGAGAGTCGATAATACCTAAGTGTAATGACCTGCATGAAAATTCGTATTATAACGAAATGCATTGTGTTCATAATGTTGTAATATAAAATTTTTCACAGATTTTTTTATTGCCGTAAAGATAAAGTCTTTACGCGTAAGGCTAATACAGTAATGCCTAATCTTGTGATAAACTAGCTGACCCGGCGAACTTCGTACCGCCCTATTTACATATCTGTCTCAGCTTCCCACAGGCAGTGTACAGTCCTGGACAAAAAAATAATACTTTTCCCGTTATTTTTTTATTTTTTCATGTATGCAAACCTTGTCCTAACAATAACGAACACATAAAAAGATTTTTTTTATTTGGTGCAACCGATCGGTAGTTATGCGCGTACATAGGTACATTTCGGCGATTCATTTTTATATACATAATTATATAAGAAGACTAGCTGACCCGGCGAACTTCGTACCGCCATATTTACATATCTGTCTCAGCTTTCCACAGGCAGTGTACAGTCGCGGACAAAAAAAAAGACTTTTCCCGTTATCTTTTTTTTCTACAAAAAAGAATGAAAGAAATCGGACTATGTGTTATTGAATTACAACTAAGTACATATTTTGACTTTCAATCTCTCTCTCTCTCTCTTTCTAATACAACGCCATCTAGTCCCAAGCTAAGCAGAGCTTGTGTTATGGGTACTAGACAACTGATATAAATACATACATATTATACATAGAAAACACCCAAACTTCGAAACAAATATTTGTAGATCATACAAACATTTGGTCCGACCCGGGAATCGAACCCGAGATATATAATAAGTTAGTTTAATTTAGTAGTGGTACACGCGCTGGGTCTCGAAGGGTCAACAGGCTTGTTGATTCATCTAATCTAAATTGCGATTAGGTTCAATTAATAGGATTAACTCAATTAAAGATAAGATTTTCTGCTTAATTATTAAAGTTACGTTACAGTTAACGTAAATATTTGTTACATTGTAAGTAATGAAGAAAAATTATTTGATTTAGAAATGATTTATCTGACCGTAACCTTATCAGTCAAACGCTAAAGATTACAATTGCGACTTTGACATGGAACGCAATGATTGTCATTTGATTTGACGATTAGTTTGTTGCCAAGTAATAAAGCTTACCTAAAAATGGCTAAATAAATTGGACTTGTGGAAGTTGAATGGATTTGTTTGTATTAATTAATGTAAATGTTAATAGTATTATTATTATTTTTCTTAAAATACTAGATATAATAACAATTTGTGGACATTGATTGAAGTGATAAAACAGGGGTCAAAGCTGTAAAATCAACGAATTGTCTCATTTCGATATCAAACGATAACCATGTTGGCAGATAAGCTTTTATCTTACACCACATCATTATCACGATTGGTTTTTTGAAAAAAACTATACAGTTTATATTTTGCTTTTCAAAGGCAGTTTATGAATGAACCTTTTTCGAATGACATTCTTGTGGAACTGCGTACATGTATGTAGAATTTCAAGATATCGAACCCATTACACTACCGTCATTTTCTACCTCCTACAACTGGAAAACGTAGCGTAACAGAATGACAATTAATTTAGGCTGTCTAAATTCTTAGAGCAGGTATCACTCCGCTTATCAGTTAAAAATAGAAAAAAAAAACTTCGGTCGTGTTCCTAATGTCAAAATCGCTTAAAACTGAATTGGCAATTTTTTAAATACATTTTATCTTCGTAATTAAGAAGCAGTATTAAAAGCTAATAATAAATTAGATAATACTTTTTATCAATCGCACCAATATAAGGTTAAATGTCGATACCGACATTTAATCTTGAAGTGGTTCCTTCTGTGATGTTTAATAAAAATTTTAAAGTAAATTTATGAAAAGAACGCCTAAATCTTTGTTACAAGTATTTGTGCGACACGTTCATATCGCTACGGAGTTATTTTTGTAAAAGATCGCCGGTAGCTGATGTAAGTAAAGACCATTTATGTTTTTTAAATGTTCATTTCATTGCATAGATCCTATACAGTGGAGTTAGTTTATGCGTCGTTTAAAAAAAAGACGTTTATTTGGAAATATATTTTAAACTAAAAAATGTACTAAATAAGTAATAATTTTAGATTTTATTTAATATTTTTATCTGTTTAAGTATTAGTTATTTTTTAAAATATTAATAAAGTATTTTAAACATATATTTGGCTATAAAAATTAATGACGCCTAGTTTAAAAATAACAAAGCAAAAAAAAACTTGTAAGTAGTATTTTTTTTGATCTTAGAAAACTGTGACCTCCATAAAACTACAATTAATATATTATTATTTTTAAGTATTTCTATTAAACAGATCTCACACATTAGCTACTTATAAATTGTGCTACATTTAGTCTTTTTACCTGACTATGGCAAAGCTATGCCTATGTGCCATTGTATGTTTTACCATAGCTTTAAACTACTGAACCAATTTCAATTAATGAGATCTCAATAGATACAGATCTATTTAATAATAAAACTTTTGATCATATTGATATAGTGTAGGTCACCAGGGCTATCATTCTTAATGATAGCCTAAGTGACCTGCACGATATCAATATGATCAAAAGTTTTACGTAGTCGGGTCATCGTTTCTTTAATTAATTTTTTATCTCCATATATAAATAATAACCGGTTGTTTGTTTGTCACACTGCAACTGGTCTACATTAACCTATTGAAGGAATACCCTGAAAAGCTCAAAAAGAATAATTTTATGCAACAAACCATTTATATGCTTAGATAATTATTTGTACAAGAAATATAGGACTCCATATTACTTTTATCCCTGGAATAGCTAAACTGAAATTACTCCTTGTACCATCAGGTATCTGCCAGTGAAAGTCCCATCAAAATTGGTCCAGTCATACCAGAGATTAACCAGAACAGACAGACAAATATTTTAGAAATTGTTTGATTTAAGTACTATATTATACCTATACTTTAGTGATAAGCTGTTAATTTGAAATTACAAACGGATACTTCAATTTTTACCCGACTACGGCAAAGGCAAAGGAGGGTTATGATTTTGACAGGCTATGTATGTATGTATGTATGTTGATCTGTTCCCTCATAGCTCCTTAACTACTTATTAGAACTGGACAAATGAGGTATCGTTAGAAGCGTCTTGATCGTCCGCTGGTTATAGGCTATATGATGTGTCACTTAATCTAATGTCCCCTCTAGGCGCCCTCTAGCCGACATAAAGTACGATATTAAAAAAATAATTTGAGATAAATATGCCGTGTTTGGTATCATTGGAAAGGGCATTACTTGTACATTTCAAATATATAAATATATTATTAGCATTTTCTCGTGACTTTGTCCGTATTTATTCGATAAGTGTGAGATTTCTATGGTATTGTCTGTTCCCTCATTCTTTCTAAACTACTAGACAGAATAAGACAAACGAGGTATCGTTAGAAGCGTCTTCATCGTCCGCCGGTTATAGGCTATATGACGTGTCACTGAATCTGATGTGGCGCCCTCTAGCCGACATTGAGTACTGTATTAAAAAAATAATTTGAGATAAATATGCCGTGTTTGGTATCATTCGAAGGGCGTTACTTGTACATTTCAAAAATATATATATTATTAGCATTTTCTCGTGACTTTGTCCGTATTTATTCGATAATTGTGATATTTAAATGGTACCTATTTAAAATATGGGTACTTTGCAAAGAAATTAATATTATAGAGGCACCAAACATTTTAAATAAAAAAAAAGTAAAAACTAAAACCCAACTACGACAAAAAACGACCCTGAAAAAGTATGAAACAAGTTTCAAAAGCCGTAGTCACGCGTTGATAAAGTGTTATGGACTATGGTACATTAAGGCGTATAGTAGCCTCAATAACCTTGAGCGTCTGGGCGGAGCTAAACACATACTATCATATCTGCACCGCACACATCAATATCTCCGTACCGCACGCGGTACCTCGAAACGATGATCAAAGATTAGGAAGCGGTGCAGACATGCCCGCTTGACCGGCGTTTTTGCCTAAAACTTCAAAACAGAATGGTTATAATGTGAACATAAAAACCAGATATTTTTGAAAGCTTTAGTAAGATTTAAAACTAAAATTTTACTTGACACATTTAATGATAGGTATGTAGATACTTAGTGCAAAAAAGTATGTTAAATTAGACTAAAAACCATATAGAAGTTTTTGTCAGTAAATTTTAAATCAAATAATTCGACATACCGATCCAAATACCTACATTTGATAAGAGAGGTAAGAAATCCGGTAAAATGTATTAATTAATTTTACTGTTTGTAGAAAAAAAGTAAAAATGATCTTCTAGCATCTTTAAATAAATGAAAAAGTAGGTAAATAGGTACGTGTCAGGTCACCCATAGAATAGGGTTCCGTAGTCACCAATGTCTACAAATTGAAATAAAATAGTGTCCAACAAAGAATTATCATGAATTTATTTTTAATATTTTACATTTAAGTAACATTGGCGCAGTGGTAGCGTACGCAAATGTTATACATGAGGTCTCAGGTTCGATTCCCGGGTCAAACTAAATCTTTGTATGATATGTAAATATTTGTATTTACCAAAAAAAAGCATATAAGTATTCTATCAGTCAATCTAGCTTTCATAGTACAAGCTCTGCTTAGATTGAAAATAATTGGCGTTGTGTCAGATGTCCGAAATATTTATTTATTATTCTTTTCAAAGTTTTCCAAATGAGTGTATTTTACAAGGTAGACCTCCATAACTCCTGAACTAACAAAGTTATCTAATCCGTTATAGTTAGTGTGGTCCGTTTTTTTATGGAATAGGGGGCAAATGAGCAGACGTATCACCTGATGATAAGCGATTACCGTCGCCCATGGAGACCCGCAACACCAGTGGCTTCAGAAGTGCGTAGCCATCTCCCAAAGGAGATGGAGAGGAGGATAGGAGGAGGGGTTAGGATATGGGCCTCCGGTGTCCTCACTCACTCGGTGAAACACAGCGCAAGCGCTATTTCACACCAGTTTTCTGAGAGGCCATGGTATCACTCCGGTCAAGCCGGCCCATTCATGCCGAAGCGTGGATCTTCCACGGTAGTTTCTCCTCTGTTTGGTTGTAAATAGCGGTTCATTGCCATTTTTTTAGCTTTATAAGCCTTAGAAAAACTGAACAGACTCAACACTGAACACTGTTTCCTCTTTGACCCTACACCAAATTGTTGCAGTTGCATTTTTTAAATATATCAAGAAACTAGCGACCCGCCCCGACTTCGCACGGGTGGATTTCAGATGCCCCCGCCGACGACACGATTCGTGCATTTTAAATCTGTAATATCTTTGAATATATTCATTTAAATTAGTTACTGTAAAGGACCATTTTCATCTATATTAAATGCACAATGTATTTAATTTACTTAATTGTATAAGGATTCATTCTGTATTGCTTAAAATCACTTCGTAAATAAGCCATTATTTCTCGTAAAAAGAAAGGAATAAAAAATGGTTGTTGTGGGTTATCCCTAAGAGATAGACATATACCGTCGCGGACTTTTTTGTAGTACTTTTTAAGGTGTACAATACTGTAGTACATTATTTTGATCTATCTCGTAGGGTGCAACCAGCGTTTGCAATGTAAGCGCAAAAAAATGTGTTTATTTGCTACATCACATTAGAAACCTCGAAAATTAACAGTGTTTCCATACTATATTATGCATTTATTATACATAAAAACCTTGCTCTTGAATCACTCTATCTATTAAAGAAACCCGCATCAAAATCCGTTGCGTAGTTTTAAAGATTTAAGTAAACAAAGGGATTTAGGGACAGAGAAAGCGACTTTGTTTTATACTATGTAGTGATAGTGATAGGTTTGAATTTAAAAAAAATATATTTCATTCTAATAAAATTAATTTAAAAAAACTTTTTGTAAACAAGCTTTTATTTAAAATAATAAAATAAATTTTAAATTACGAATTGAACGATGCCAAACTCGATGGTGTTGCGTCGTTTTATTACAGTATGACCACCTTCCGACTCCATCATCAGACCCTAGATACTATCAAAACATAAAGCACTCGTCAAGAAGAATCAAATGATTTCAAACTCGATGGTGTTGCGTCATAAATTGCAAATTTAATAATAATAGCTTGAAAAAATCAGAAAATTTTCATCCGAGACAAGAATTGTAAAAGTTCTAAAATGAGTGCAATGTACAAATTTACAAAAAAATAGTCTACAAATAAATTAAATAAATAAATATTTCGGACACACACCGACACAACGCCATCTAGTCCCAAACTAAGCCAAACTTGTATTATTGGTACTAGATAACTGATGTAAATACATACATTACTATTTTTGTAAATACATACATTTTTACATAGAAAACACCCAAACTAATTATTTCAGACCATACAAACATTTGATCCGACCCGGGAATCGAACCCGAAACCTCAAGCACAGCAGTCGCATACGCTACCACTGCGCCACCGAGGCAGTCAAAATATCACAAAGCGTCCAAGCGTACGATCACTTTGAGTCCTTTGCAGCGAGTTAGTCTGTAATGCACACTAACTCAGAAAGTACGTAAATACTTGCACATACACAAACGTATACGCATAGTTAGTCGATAGCGCGAGCAGAGCAGCGAGCGACACAGCCTTCCCGTCTGAATGCCAACGCACGAATGCCGCCTGCGCCCGCATAGAGATCCGCTGTACTTTTCACGTTGCGAGTCTCAATATTGAATATTTTCTTTACAAAATATTGATTGATTTAAATGAGCAATGACTAATTTGTTGCAAATTAAAAAAACATTTTTTTTATGTAAAAATATTTTTCAGCTTCAAAGCCGTTTAAAAGTAGTAGGCAAATAAGCGAACAATATAGCGTGTTGTTAAATATTTTTTAATGGCAATACTATTTATCGTACGTAAAAATCAAATGCTCACATTATTGCACATGAATCTACAGTAAACATATATTTTTTTCAAATCTTTTGATGCAGCCGTTATTGAGGAGTAGTCTTTAGAATGCAACCTTTTTTACGCATCTTAAGGGAGGTAGGCCCTTAAACTACATGGACTACAGCTTTTGAAACTTAGTAATGTATCGTAGTCCGTAACACTTTAACAACGCGTGGTTTTAGTTTTATTTATTAGTATAGATTGTCAACTAGAAGTTTGGCCTAGTGGTTTAACGGTCACCACGCCGTTTCCTACTTCGCCAAGTGTCGTGGGTTCAAATCCCACGTAGGACAACACTTTGTGTGATCCACAAATTGTTGTTCCGAGTCTGGGTGTTCTTTGTGTCCGTTTCATGTATGTTTGTAAAGTTCCCCGCGACACAGGATTTATTCCTAGTGCGGGAGTTGCCTTTTTAAGAAAAAAAAAAATTACCCATCCCAAAAAAGTGCACAATGCCGCTAAAGAAGTTTTCCAATCAAGTCTCCACGATCGAGCGATTGTTCCTTCAGCGCATCGTCGGAATCGTAACGAAATCGCCAAGTGTATCTATGTCATCTTGATGATCCTCTCAATCTCATTCCCAGGCGGTAAAACTGCCTCCGTCCCAGGCAGACCTGCCCATTCTGCACATGCTGTTTATTTTCAACATTTAAAACTTCTTATTTTGATGTGACGATAATATATAATTTGATACAAATTCACCTTTTATTATAACTGTTGTTGACATTTTTTAGGGTTCCGTACCACAAAAGGAAAAAACGGAACCCTTATAGGATCACTTTGTTGTCCATTTGTCTATCTGTCAAGACCCTTTTTCTCAGGAACGCGTGATGGTATCTAGCTGAAATTCATATCAAATATTCAGGTCTACTGTCCCTTGGAGCTGCGAAAATATCTAACTTCTAATCCAACGCAATCAAAAGATACAGCCGTTTATGCTGCAAATTTTCGACACTCGCAAGGGAATCAAAACCTACAGGGTACATCCGGTGAACTCAGAATCTTGAAATTTTGTACGAAGCAACGTCTTATAGCACAGGTAAAGGAAAAATAGCGAAAAGCATAAAATTTTAGTTACATCATATAATATACCTACAGGATTGTGCGAAACCCTCGGTGCGCGAGTCCGACTCGCACTTGCCCGGTTTTTAGGGTTCTGTGCCTTAGGCAAAAAACGGAATCCTTATAGATTCGTCATGTCTGTCTGTCTGTCCGTCTGTCTGTCCGTCCGTATGTCACAGCCACTTTTTTCCGAAACTATAAGAACTATACTGTTGAAACTTGGTAAGTAGATGTATTCTGTGAACTGCATTAAGATTTTGACACAATAAAAAAAAAAAAAAAATTTGGGGTTTCCCATACTTAGAACTGAAATGGTTTTTTTTTATTTACTGATAGAATGTCCTTGGCATTTTAAGGAGATTGTCTGGACTTTATTATAAAAAAAACCGACTTCCAAAAAACATGCAACGAAAACTCTCTGCCAAAAAAACACTTAAAAGCGTAAAATAAACTGGTTCTTCATAAATTGCCTATACCTAATTCTTTATTCATTTAAATAGTAGTATTATAATGTGTGCTAGGTACCTAGAATCTGTTTGAAGTCGGTGCTAAGCCAAAAAGAATACAAACGAGCAATTACAAAAGTCTAAGCGATAGTCACTTGGCACCGCATCCGTAACTCTTGAAGAGTTTAACCTTCTATCATCAGTTCACCTAAATAACTTGAAAGTATACGACTGAAGGTCTTTAGATACGTATGAAATTGGAAGAATTATCCTCCAACTCCTAACCGTTGAGGAGTTGTACCTTCCATCATCAGCTTACCTAAATAATTTGAAAGAATACGACTAAAGGTAACATACATACATATGATATATTTAAAGATTTATCCTCCAACTCCTAACCGTTAAGGAGTTGTACCTTACATCATCAGCTCATCATGATAAATTGATGACTACCAGACGCAAATACCGGTGTAACTTCAGAAAATATACTAAAAACATAGTGTGTGCCTATAAAACATGAGGGTTCTCTCGATTTCCCTAGGATCCCGTTATCAGATCCTGATATGGTGGCAATGGGACCACCTCGGGAGCATACCCTTTCGAATACAAAAAAATTTCAAAATCGGTCCACAATTGACGGAATAATCGGTGGACATACATAAAAAAAAAATAAAAAAAATACATACAGTGGAACATAGAACCTCCTCCTTTTTGGAAGTCGGTTAATAAACAAGTAAAATTTTAACAAAAACAAAAACCGACTTCAAGGTTCGACTCGATTTCTCTTGGATGCCATCATCAGATCTTAATGTCCTTATCATGGTACTACCTTTGATCTGATGCTAGAGCTGGAAGGTGGCCATAGGAACTCTGTAAAGAAACGTTGCCACATCAGCGAGTTTGGACTCGTTTGCTTCGTCTCGAGGCATTCCTGTAATAGCTTTTTAATTAAATTTATTTTAATATTACAAACAGACACCTCAATTTTATTAACCGACTTCTAAAAAGGAGGAGATTCTCAATTCGACCGTATATACATATATATTTTTTTATGTGTGTTCGCGGATAACTTCGTCGTTTATGAACCGATTTTGATGATTCTTTTTTTAATGGAAGGGAGATATCCCAACGGTGGTACCATGATAAGGACACTAAGATCTGATGATGGGATCCAAGAAAAATCTAGTCGAACCTTGAAGTCTGTTTTTGTTAAAGTTTTACTTGTTGTCTGTCTGTCTGTCGGCTAATCTCTGGAATGGCTGAACCGATTTTGACAGGACTTTCACAAGCAGATAGCTGATGATATAAAGAGCAACTTAGGCTTCTTTTTCGTCCCGCGGCAGTATCCGCGAGTAGTGCCTCGGGGCTTCGTTTTGTGGGTGTAAGGGCTCAACTAGTTTACCATGAAACAAGTTATGGTCAGCCAACTTTAAGATAGACATAATTATGCTGTCGAGGACTTTTTTGTGGAACTTTCAAAGGGATATAATTCTTTCATATATTGTTTTTGCAAAACTTTAACTGTTTACGCAGCGCACGCAATGGAAACTGTTAAAAGAAATAATTTTCTCCCGTTTTTGCAACATATTTCATTGATACTCAGCTCTTTTTGATCTTAGCTTAATAATATATATAGCCTACCTATAGGCTTCCTCGATAACTGGGCCATCTAATAGGTACTGAAAGAGTTTTTCAAATCACAGCACCATGACAGCATTCGTGTTGTCGTGTTTCGTTGGTGAGTGTGAGACCGGAGGCCCAATGATGCAGAAGCATCTGAATAGGACACCATGCTGCATTGTTTAGTAGTTCAACAGTTAGGAGCAACAATGGAGTCTCTTGCCAGATTCTTCTCCATGAAGGGTAGGCTGCACTTGGAACTGGCGACTAGAATCACTCGATTTTTTTATATTAAATCACTACATAGTATAAAACAAAGTCGCTTTCTCTGTCCCTATGTCCCTTTGTTTGCTTAAATCTTTAAAACTACGCAACGGATTTTGATGCGGATTTCTTTAATAGATAGAGTGATTCAAGAGGAAGGTTTTTAGGTATAATAAATGCATAATATAGTATGGAAACACTATTCATTTTCGAGGTTTCTAATGTGATGTAGCAAATAAACACATTTTTTTGCGCTTACATTGCAAACGCTGGTTGCACCCTACGAGATAGATCAAAATAATGTACTACAGTATTGTACACCTTAAAAAGTACTACAAAAAAGTCCGCGATGGTATATGTCTATCTCTTAGGGATAACCCACAACAACCATTTTTTATTCCTTTCTTTTTACGAGAAATAATGGCTTATTTACGAAGTGATTTTAAGCAATACAGAATGAATCCTTATACAATTAAGTAAATTAAATACATTGTGCGTTTAATTTAGATCAATATGGCCCTTTACAGTATCTAATTTAAATGAATATATTCGAAGATATTACAGATTTAAAATGCAAGAATCGTATCGTTGGCGGGGGCATCTGAAATCCACCCGTGCGAAGCCGGAGCGGGTCGCTAGTATTGACTATTCATAAGTGCCTGTAAAATAAGTGCCTATGTGAATAAAATATTTTTGAGTTGTGTTTTGAGTTGAGTTCCTGAGATAAGCGCGTTCAAACAAAGAAACAAACTCTTCAGCTTTATAATATTAGATAATAGATAACTTTTCTTGTATTCTTTTTGTTCCATTCGATTAACAATTTCTTGTATGATTGCTTTAAGATCTATACTAAATAAGGTAATACTGGTCTGATCTAACGACCTTCCAAAGGAATGGAGAGGTCAGATGCGCATGCGCAGGTGCAAGGTAGCATTAGTTGTTAGAATATTTTATTAGCTACCTACATACCTATAAATAGATCGCGTGTACTCTATATAGACCAGAGGTGCATTAAACACGTAGTCCGTAGTAAATGTGAAAATATGGATGTGATTAATATTTTGTGTTTAAAATTTTTGAAGTGAAAACTTCGTTAGGTGTGTTGAGTACTTTTGGGTGAACAAGAAGTGTGAAACTATTAGGGTATGTATGTATACTCGGTTTATATGTTTTTGTATGTATGTTAAGACTAGCTGACCCAAGCAACCTCGTTTGCGTCCAAACTACCATCCCCCGTTTTAACCCCAAAAGGGGGTTAATTTATAAAGATACATTATTAGTACACTTCCACACCGTCTATAGAGTATATATTTTAAATTTCAAGTCTCTTACTTCAAAAACATAGGACTTTCATACAAACGTCCAACCTCCGTTTTACCCTCTTAGGGGTAGAGTTTTGTAAAATCCGTTCTTAGCGGATGTCTACACCCTATAAGGAACCTACCTGCTAAATTTCAAGTTTGTAGGCGTTATAGTTTCTGAGATTTCGTGATTAATAAGTGAGTGGTATTTCGCTTTTTAGGGTTCCGTGCCAAAGGCAAAAAACGGAACCCTTATAGATTCGTCATGTCTGTCTGTCTGTCTGTCTGTCCGTCCGTATGTCACAGCCACTTTTTTCCGAAACTATTAGACCTATAATGTTGAAACTTGGTAAGTAGATGTATTCTGTGAACCGCTTTAAGATTTTTACACAAAAATAAAAAAAAACAATAAATTTTGGGGGTCCCCATACTTAGAACTGAAACTCAAAAAATTTTTTTTCATCAAACCAATACGTGTGGGGTATCTATGGATAGGTCTTCGAAAATGATATTGAGGTTTCTAATATCATTTTTTTCTGAACTGAAAAGGTTGCGCGAGAGACTCTTCCAAAGTGGTAAAATGAGTGTCCCCCCCCCTTTAACTTCTAAAATAAGAGAATGATAAATCTAAAAAAAATATATGATGTACATCACCATGCAAACTTCCAACGAAAATTGGTTTGAACGAAATCTAGTAAGTAGTTTTTTTTTAATACGTCATAAATCGTAAACTGCAATTTACCTTTCATTCAATCAACACAAATATAAAAATAAAATTATATTATGTTACTTGCTGCCGCGGAACCCTTCATGGGCGAGTCCGACTCGCACTTGGCCGCTTTTTTATATATATAGATGAAGCCGAAGGATTATACTTTAAATTGGTCATTAACAAACCAAAAATAATTTAAAAATAAATTAAAGTTTAAAAAAACTAATAAAACACGCTTTAATAGCAATCGAACTAAAAAGTTGAAAATAATTTTAATGTAAAAAGCGTGGGGCGACATTATTGAAATATTTTCAGAAAGCACCCCACGCTTTTTACATTAAAATTATTTTCTGAGTGTGAGTGAGTGAGGATACCGGAACCCCATACCCCAAACCCCTCCCCCATCCCCCAAAGGCCGGCAACGCACTTGTGACACCTCTGGTGTTGCAGGTGTCCATGGGCGGCGGTAATCGCTTACCATCAGGCGATACGTCTGCTCGTTATTCCATAAAAAAACCACGGAAAAAAGGTTTCTGTTTATCCCGTAATACTTGCTGTTCGGGAATGGAATTCACGTCCTTTGAGTCATCACACGGATGACCTGCCAAGAATAAATTAAATTAAAAAGCTTTTGAAAAACAAGCTTTTCTGGAATGCCTCGAGACCACAGCTCGAGACGAATCAAACGAGCCCATACTCGATGATGTTGCGACATTTCTTTACAGAGTTCCTATGACCACCTTCCAGCTCCAGCATCAGATCAGCTTCATGTCATTATAATATTGTATTGTCACGCTGTATACATATGCTTGCAAAATTTCAGCAAAATCGGTTGAAGATATCTGCTTCAAAATTAAATTGCAAGATTCCACCTAAACACACATGCATACATATGTACATTGCTAGTTAATAAAAAGCTTGTAAATAAAACTGCACGTTTCCCTATTTCTACCCGATTACGGCGAAGCTAAAAGGAAGGGTAATCATTTTGGCAGTCTATGTACGTTCGCAGTGCCGGATTAGCCACGTAGCAAGAGTAGCAAATGCTACGGGCCCCGCGAATTGGAGGGCCCCGCGTTCCAACGCCTGCCCGACCGTAAAAAAAATAAGTTTAGATAAAAGTAAAATATCTTACATGCCTTAAACGCTTAGGCTATGCTTCAGTCCCACCTAAAAATCTGAAACTCGATTTCGTCACGTTAAATCGTAGGTATAGGTTGTATAATACCTACCTCGAGGAACGTTGGTATCAAAATCTACAACAAAATTTTTAAGTTGTACCATATTTCTAAAATTGACCACTGGCCGCACAAGTTATGTGTTTGTACTACTTACACTGAATTACACGCAAGTTGGTAGCACTGCAAAACTAACAGGGGCATTCCTGGATCGAGCTAGTCGTAAAACCCGAACAAATAAAATAGGATTCTACTGATAAACTATTAGAAATTGATGTACATTTATATTTGTAAAAAAAAAAGAACGAGGCTGTTCTGTCAAAAACACATAAGCTGTTCGAGTTTTTTAATGTTCAGAGTGATGTTGCTGAATCTACAGAAAGTAAATATAGAGGTTGTTTCTCATTGTACATATAATAGTGGTACTACTTCTGATGAAGCTACACTTTCTCTAAGTGATGCTGTAGTTGAAGAGACAGTTATTTCTCCTAATTCAGCTATATCATGTTCTAACCAAAAAGAAGTTAAAAGTATACCTCTCGATCTAGAGTCGTCGTATTCTGACCAAAAAGTAGTCGATGGTAGGTATATTATTACATGATTCTAATGTCACTACAGTTTCCAGTCAAACACTTAACGAAAGTAAAATATTATACATACTCCAAGGAAATTGGTGAATGGCCGAGCAACTTTAATAGAGGTTATTGAATTGGAAAAGGAAGCAACCCAGTGCAACATATGAAGAGTGATTTTTTGTCTTTAATAAAGAAAATTCACAAAAACCAAAATAAGCCACGGTTCTGCCAAAAGTCATTTTTCACCTATAAACATAAACTTATTAGAGACTGCTTGTGTGATTCGGAAACCAAAGGACTACTTTTCTGTTTTGTTTGCAAAGTTAAGAATTAAGATCGTCACCACGGTTTACTAAGGACAGATTAGATGACTGGAACAATAACAATGCGCACAATTTGTTGACAGGACACGAGGAAAGCAGTCCGCATAGACAACCTCAAGAACAAGAATACACACGTTGATTCTCAACTGGTCAGCCAAATTGAGACTGAGCAAAAGTATTGGAGGCTACTCTTAATACGAATCATTGCAGTAATAAAGTTTTTGGCAGAACGAGGTCTTGCGTTTCGTGGCAGTGACGTGAAATTGTTGGTTCACCTCACAATGGGAATTAGTTAGGCTTGTCAGAATTACAGCCAAATTTGAAACTTTTATGACTCAAGATATTGATTAAGATATACGGTCATCGGTACCTAAAGGTCATCATCTGCTTAGGGACTAGCAGTACGGCTTCCGTAAGGGTCGATCAGCAGGTGATCTTCTGGTATACTTCACACATTGCTGGGCACAGGCTATTGAGACTAAGGGGGAAGCCTTAGCAGTTAGTTTAGACATTCCGAAGGCCTTCGATCGGGTCTGGCACAAAGCGTTCTTTCGAAACTCCCTTCCTATGGGCTTCCCGAGAAACTATGCAAATGGGTCACCAGCTTTTTAACAGATAGAAGCATGAGGGCCTTGTCGACGGTGACTGCTCTGACTCCCTATCTCTGAATGCTAGAGTCCCGCAAGGTTGTGTGCTATTGCCTACTCTGTTCCTCCGCCATATCAATGACATGTTGCAATTTAGTGGCATTCATTGCTATGCGGATGACAGTACGGGCAATGTTGTCTACACCGGCTGTGCTAATATTTCTCGGCAAAACGTTATTGAGAGTCGAAACAAACTTGTGTCTGAAGTTAAGACCTCCTTGGAAAAGGTCTCAGATTGGAGTAGACTTAATTTAGTCCAATTCAACCCCACAAAGGCACCAATTTGCGCGTTCACTGCTAAAAAACTCCTCGTTTTAAATACACTTCCCTATCTGCCTCAGCCAGTATTGGAATACTCGGTATCGACATATCGAGTGGAGTCTAGTTCCGCGGCCATTTGGAAGATAAGTCCATTTTTTTTTGTAACAGATTTACTGTGTAATTTATTAACCGACTTCAACAAATAAAGAAAGAAAGTTTTATTTGATGTAAAATCATGAAAATATAAATATTTGGAGTGTTGGATAAACAAGTTGATCATTGATTCGTCCGGATTTCGATATTTGAGATCATCATTGTTTATGACATCACCTACATATTCTTTCTTTAAACAACAGTGTTGCCTGATACAAATAATAAATTTATCTTCGGATTCCTGCCGCCTCTTCCCGCCATCGTTCTACGCGACAGCAGTTCCATCCCCATCACTTAGATGGCTGGCAGTCCACAATTGTGCGGTTTTCTAGGAACTTTCTGCCTTGCACAACAAAACTGTGGAATTAACTGTCGCCTGCGTTATTCCCGGACCAATACGACATTCAAATCTTCAAGAAAAGAGCGTACTCTTTCTTAAAAGACCGGCAACGCACTTGTGACGCCTCTGGTGTTGCGTGTGTCCATGGGCGGCGGTAATCGCTTCCCATCAGGCGACACGTCTGCTCGTTTGCCCCCGGTACTCAATAAAAAAAGCCATACTAATACTCGTAAAGGAAAGGAACATACTAGTCCGAAATTTTACAAATTATTACTATCAAGCGAATTTTTCGTGAGTGGCTTCATTTTGATGAGGGGCCACAAGGAAATTACACACATCAAAAGTGTCTAGGGATCAACATATGTGTCTAGGGATCAACATATATTTTTGCAATAACTTTTCTCCTGATTGATATTAATTAAAATTTTCTTTAAGGATTCATCAAATAAAGTGTTTTCGTTTGTCACAGTAACGATAAACCAAGTCACCTTTGCATTAATAAAGAAATTTGCCATTTTCCTAATAAAAGGATTTTTGACATTTGAACCACTAACATTAAAGTTCGAAAAAAAGACTGAAATAGCAGTTTTCTTTAAAATTTTATTAGGTAACTTAAACAATTAATAATCCGTGTTTCTACCGCGAACACTAACAACACAAGAATCGGTTTGGCATACTCAAAATGAGTTCATCCAAATCACGCTGTGGAATGGCCGCCCATGTTCGTTGCAACAACAAAAAAAGGTCTTCTTGCGACTGGATACCCTCCATATTCGGCAGAGCTCTTCTCTGTAGCATATCCCATGCATGCTCAATCGGGTTCAAGTCTGGCGACTGAGCAGGCCAGGGCCAAAGCCACATCTCAATCTCAAGAAATCCGCATAAAAATGCTTGATCCCTAGACACTTTTGATGTGTGTATTAATCTAATTGCATCAAGATCACATTATAATTAGCGAAATTAAGAGATGCAAGTACTACTCAGCTTCATTGGATTCTACTCCAGATATATCGCATGTGAACCAACCAATTTGATTTGTAAAAAAAGAATTGAGATTTTATTAATTAAATATTTAATACCATAAACTTAAGAACCTAAAGCAAACTAAGGGCCCCTTGGCCAAATTTGCTACAGGCCCCGCGCTGGTTTAATCCGGCACTGTACGTTCGTATGTCCCACCGTAGCGGCTAAACTACTGAATCGGTTTCAATGAAGAAGGTGTCAAAAGATTAGTAATAATAGCCCGGGTGTCATCTATACAAATAAATAAAATTGGAGTGTCTGTTTGTTATATTGAAATAACCGCTTTTTACTAAATGTATATGTATGTATACACGGTACATATACCAAAATAACATTCTGGACCGAGCTTGACGGAACTTTTACTGATAGGTAGCTGATAATATAAGGAGTAACTTAGGCTACCTTTTTAGACTAGCTTCGCCCCGCGGCGTTACCCGTTGTACGACGTTGTAACCAATATAAGTTTTATCAAAAGTTTTTAAGTATTCGGGTTATAGTGTTTTAATTTCGAGTTACATTTTCTAAAACTATAATAAACTGTAAATAATGATAGGTTATCAGTTATAAATGCATATAATTAACTAATTTTCATGCATATTAACATGCATATAACGGTTGTTATATTGCTTATATAATAAGATCGTTTGTAGAAAAAATTACACTTCATAGAAGAAAAAAGACGAAGATACTTTTTTAATATTATTTTTGGTATGTATTTCTTAACTATCTAATAAATAAATATCTCCTGTCACGGTGTTTGTATCTGCATTCCTCCGAAACGGCTCGACTGATTTAAATGATTTTTAACCGTCTTTAAAAATAGGAGGAGATTCTCAATTCGACTGTTTTTTTCAACCGACTTCAAAAAGGAGGAGGTTCTCAATTCGACTGTATTTTTTTTATTTTTTTTATGTTTGTTACCTCATAACTTTGGACTGGGTGAACCAATTTTGATGATTCTTTTTTTATTTGAAAGCTGGTGCTTCCCGAATGGTCTAATTTAAATTTGGTCTAGTTCTGACATGTCATCCATGAGAAAGCCATATAAGTCTTCAATTTGCATTATGTATGTACGCGACAAATTAACGAATAACTCAATATTCCCGTATGGTCCCATTTAAATTTGGTCCAGATTGAAGTCGGTTTTTCTTTTTGTTAATTTTTTTTAATGTTTGTTACCTCATAACTTTCGACTGGGTAAACCGATTTTGATGATTCTTTTTTTATTTAAAAACTGGTGCTTCCCGTGTGGTCCCATTTAAATTTGGTACAGATTAAAGTCGGTTTTTTTTTTAAATTTGTGATGTGATTATGTAGTGAAAACTTCTATATTTTCTGAGAGCTGATTTTATAAGAAATAAATTTATAGTTAAAAACACGCTCTAAAAAGCGTAATAAGCTTTCTGAAAACATTTCAATAATATCGCCCCACGCTTTTTACATTAAAATTATTTTCTACTTTTTAGTTCGATTGCTATTAAAGCGTGTTTTTTTATGTTTTTTTAAACTATGATTTATTTTCTACTTTTTAGTTTGGTATATTTATAAAAGCGTGTTTGTTTAGTTTTTTAAAACTATTTTTATCTTAATTTTTTTTTAAACCATTTGTTTTAGTTTTTTTTTTCAAATTATTGTATTGTCATCGGCACTTGACCCCTGTGCAAATTTTCAAGTTAATCAGACTCCTAGAAGTAGGTGAAAATGAAGTTAAAAGAAGTTACGTACATACATACAGGTCAAACTAATAAAATCGTGTTAAAAATGCGGGGCAGTCTTAGAAGTGAAAACTAAGAAACTTGTGAATTGTATCGTCGAGGAAGCGTGCGGTGACGATGACGCGAGTTTCACTTTTTTTTTCACCTAAAGAGTACACTTAAGTAGGTATTCCACATTATGCATATAGCTAATGGAAAGCTTTCGGTGACGATGGCGCGAGTTCCATGATTTTTTTTCACCCAACAAGTAACAATTATTAAAAAAATAAAAAAAAAAACGACTTCCAAAAAACATCCAACGAAAACTCTCTGCCAAAAAAACACTTAAAAGCGTAAAATAAACTGATCAGACTCCTAGAAGTAGGTGAAAATGAAGTTAAAAGAAGTTACGTACATACATACAGGTCAAACTAATAAAATCGTGTTAAAAATGCGGGGCAGTCATAAAAGTGAAAACTAAGAAACTTGTGAATTGTATCGTCGAGGAAGCGTGCGGTGACGATGACGCGAGTTTCTTCACCTAAAGAGTACACTCAAGTAGGTATTCCACAATATGCATATAGCTAATGGAAAGCTTTCGGTGACGATGGCGCGAGTTCCATGATTTTTTTTCACCCAACAAGTAACAATTATTAAAAAAATTAAAAATACATACAGTGGAACATAGAACTTCCTCCTTTTTTGAAGTCGGTTAAAAACCGACTGCATCAATATCTGCCGTGTAATAAATTCAGGTCATTTTAATTTTTTTTTGTCTTTTTTTATTTTGATGGACCCAGTGTCACTCTCACGACTAAGACAAATCCATTGACACCACTCGCATAAAAATACGACAAGCCGTTTAGGCTTGTCGTATTAACAATTGAATTTTTATAATGCAGGACTTCAGAGATATAACGATCCTAAGTTTTTTCTAATTTTCTATGGAAATAGGGTTGTCAAAAAAAATATGTGTATGGATGCTTTAGATACCATATATCTATTAAGTTAGTTAAATAGGATACTTGTATGACTGTGTTTGTGTTATTTGTGTATGTTATCACAGTTCCTTAGAGTAAAGCATAGTGAAAAAATTTCGCTAGCAGATAAATTACTATACCTAGTTAAATCTTTGTGAATTCGTTTTACACTTTTGAAGTGGATTTGTTTCACAAAATAGAAAGTCCTATTGCTGTTTTATTTTCCGATAACATTTCATACAAGCCGAGTTGGTCAGGCTTTAATAAAACATACAAGATTATGATGAATTTAAATTATTTTCTATATAATCTCTATCTATGCAAAATATTACTTTAGGACAAAGATTTTTTTTGGATAATTATCACATATTAAACTTAAAAACTGGGATGACTGTCACTGTAATAAAACCCCGGAATCGAGTTGCAATCCTAATTCAAATTTTTAAAATTAAATATCTTTGTAGTAGTAGCTATCATGATGAGATGCCTCAGAAAAAAAAAAATTACCCAACGATAGAAAAATATAAATCGCCAAAATAGATGAGGCTTTTAAAAATTTTGTAATTAAATTATTATGTAAACCTTTAGAAAACTGGGATGATTGTCACTAAAATAAAACCACGGACTTGAGTGGTAATCTGAAACCAAAATTTTAAAAATAAATATGTCGGAAGTCCTCTGTATGAATCGTCTGTTTTTTTTTGTGGTAATAATAGTAACTGCAACTTATAATCTAGGATTTAAAAAAAAGCGACCGTGATGATATGCCTCCGAAAAAAAAAGCAAAATATAGGAGAACATTTTTTTGCCCGAATTAGATTAAGTTTATATATTATTTTAGTAGATATAATATGTTTATTCTTAGATTATTATCATAAAAATATATAAAGCTTAAAAACTTGGTATGACTGCCACTGAAATAATACCACGGACATGAGAGCCAATCCTAATGCAAAATTTTAAGATTCAATATCTTTGAAGTCCTGTGTTTGAAGCGTCTGGTTTTTTTATGTGGTAATAGTAGTCACTACTACTTACAATCTGGTATTTAGAAAAAAAGCGACCGTGATGAGATGCATCAGAAAAAAAAAAAAAACAAAAATATATAGGAAAACATTTTTTTGTCCGAAATAGATTAAGTTTATTCTATATGTGTACACACATATATATATGTGTGTACACATAGCCTATATACATAGCATATAACACACAACGCCATCTAGTCCCAAGCTAAGCAAAGCTTGGGTTATGGGTACTAAACAACTGATACCAATACATATATACTTTTTTTTGTAAATACATACAATACATACATAATACACATACATAAATACATACATATTATACATAGAAAACACCCAAACTCCGAAACAAATATTTGTAGATCATGGGATCACCGGGAATCGAACCCGTGACCTCATGATCAGCAGTCGCACACGCCAACCGCGAGACCAACGAGGCAGTATATACACACATCAAAAGTGTCTAGGGATCAAGCATTTTTATGCGGATTTCTTGAGATTGAGATGTGGCTTTGGCCCTGGCCTGCTCAGTCGCCAGACTTGAACCCGATTGAGCATGCATGGGATATGCTACAGAGAAGAGCTCTGCCGAATATGGAGGGTATCCAGTCGCAAGAAGACCTTTTTTTGTTGTTGCAACGAACATGGGCGGCCATTCCACAGCGTGATTTGGATGAACTCATTTTGAGTATGCCAAACCGATTCTTGTGTTGTTAGTGTTCGCGGTAGAAACACGGATTATTAATTGTTTAAGTTACCTAATAAAATTTTAAAGAAAACTGCTATTTCAGTCTTTTTTTCGAACTTTAATGTTAGTGGTTCAAATGTCAAAAATCCCTTTATTAGGAAAATGGCAAATTTCTTTATTAATGCAAAGGTGACTTGGTTTATCGTTACTGTGACAAACGAAAACACTTTATTTGATGAATCCTTAAAGAAAATTTTAATTAATATCAATCAGGAGAAAAGTTATTGCAAAAATATATGTTGATCCCTAGACACATATGTTGATCCCTAGACACTTTTGATGTGTGTATATACTAAGGATTATACATTATTTTTTTTTTATAATTCTATACCAATTTTTTTATTACAATTCAGATGTATTTTAGGTACTTATTTATTTAAAAAAGTTTAATATCTAATCTTAATATAAACTTAGTCTTTTTCGGCCAAAATTTTTTATTTCTATATTTTGTTTTTTTTCTGAGACATCTCATCACGGTCGCTTTTTCTTTGAATACCAGATTAAAAGTTTCAGTCACCATAACGACTACCAAAAAAACCAAATGCTTCCAACACAGGACTTCAGAGATATTTAATTTTAAAATCTTGGATTGGGATTGCCACCCAAGTCCATGGTTTTATTTCAGTGGCAATCTTCTAAGTTTTCTAAAGACTTATGTGTCATAATAATTTATTTACATATGTATTTGTATATAATACATCGGAATTGTTATAATAAAACATCCAATGGAAAAAATGCTTAGTTATAGATATAAAGTGGTTTTATAATTTCTATAGGTATTTATATTTCTATATTTCTCGTTTCTAAATTTCTTTGACTATGCGAAATATTATTTTAGGAGGTGTAATAATTTTTTCCTTGGATTGTCAAATCACATTCAAACTTAAAATCTGGGATGACTACCACTGAAAATAAAAACAGACATGAGTGCCAACCCTAATTCAAAATTTTAAAACTGAATATCTCTGAAGTCCTGCATTTGAAGCATCTGGTTTTTTTTGTGGTAGTTATAGTAACTGCAACTTATAATTTAGCACTCAAAAAAAATGCGACCGTGACTAGATGCCTCAGAAAAAAAATAAAAACCAAATCATAGAAAATATTTTTTTCTCCCGAAATAGATGACATTTTTTAATCTTTTTTAATTAAATTAATGCCTGAAATACATCTGAATCTTAATAAAGAATCCTCCTCTTGAAAAAATGTTTTATTATGGAGATAAAGCGTTTTTCTGATTTCTATGGACATTTCTCGATTTTCTAAATTTCTCTAAAACTAAAAATAGAAAAATTTTGGGGATTTTAGTAGAAGTGTTGTTTACCTATCACCTATCTAAAACGCAAATAAAATAAGATGTCCGCAATTGAAGGGAAATAATATACTGTGCATCGGAAGGGGGGTTCTTTCGCTCGCTTACATGATTGCGGCCATGTGGCGGAGCGAGACCGCGTGGAATTCTGCCGTCTCTTTCTGTGACCAAGTTATGCTTGTGAAGAACATGGCGGAGCGGGACCGGGAGAGGTTTAGAATCCTTCCTTTCCGCCAGGCCTGGGAACGGGCCAGGTACCGCCGCAGACGACTCGGGCGCCGGAGCTCGCAAAACAATCTCCGTCCTCAATAAGCGCAAGCCTGGAGTGACAAGTGACGCCACCAGTCACCCTAGCAGAAACAGGCCGGGGTAGTGGCGCGAGTTCTACATTCTACCTAGCTCGCGGCCTTTTCTAAATAAAAAAGGAGCATTAAGGTCCTACACAGGAAGGGGCCGTCTACAAACCGTAGATGGCCCGATATACGTCGGAGTTCCAGGGATTTCCTACCGAGAGTGCACCTGGTTTCCCGGCTTTTAGTACCCGAGACGGTGTGCGGTTTTTAGTTAGTGCGAGTCCGACATAGCCACCAGTTTGTTTGTGGTATCCGAGGGGATTTCCGCACAAAAAAAGGTCAACTAATTTTTGCACATTTTGTACTTTCGTAGTTGTATGACATTTATTAAAACTTGCTATAGTTTTTGGTATAACTTGTTTTTGTCTATTTGAAACGACATCTTTATATGAAACAATTCAACTTTGGTGAAAGAGGATCAACGTATTGTAGGCAAAGCAAATTAATGTTTGTGTTACAGGCAAACAATAATTTGCTGTGCTTACATTTTGCGTGCGTCAATTTGTCAGTCTTAACGAAACAATAGATTAACGGAAAAAAATGAGTTATATAATAGCGCGCGGTAATTCCCCTATTCGGTTCTAAGCGAGTATGCATCATTTGTGGGAATCCCCAAAAATGTGTTTCGTTTTAAATATTGACAATGTGCAGGTTGCCATATGTGTAAAAAAGTAAATTAATACTGCTGACGTAATCACCATCTAGACCCCCCCGCCCCCCATGTCATCATGTAAAAAATAAGCAAAGCCAAGACCCCCCGCCCCCCTATAGTGTTTACGTAATACTTGAACGGCCCCTATGTTTGAATATGTTGTGAATTTTGTAAATTTAAACTGACTTCCTATGTATTTAACCTCTGCACATTCTACACCACCCGAAATTTGTCTGAAATAGAATGTCCCCCTGTCCCTGGATCGATGGAGCCCTGTCCACCGATGAACAAACTTAGTGCATAAAGTTAATAAATTAATATTTGTCCAGACTCCATAGCTTAGGAATAAAACTCGAAACTTCTGGCCTGGAATTCAAGATCGCACACTCCTACATACTTAACACGAAAAGCTTCTTAAGTTGATTATTTTCTTTCCACAGGGAAATGCCTGTCTACGATACTATAATTGTAGGCATGGGGGCAGCAGGCTGTACCGCAGCATCAGTGCTGTGCAAGGCTGGTAAGAGAGTGCTGGCCCTGGAAGCGCAGAACAGAGTCGGGGGAAGAGTCAACACCGTACCTTTTGGCAGTGGGGTTGTGGAACTTGGAGCGGAATGGTAAGAGAACACTGTCATCATAGTACAGGTATTATTTGTCTCTTAAAAGACTTAGAACTGATGTCATTATAGTTCTGACATGCGTTGTTGTTTCGGAATAGATAAGTATGAAGATGCAAAGATTCGTAATAGACATGTTTGGGTCGTAACAGGAAAAAGTAGTAGCGTAATACATTCCTCTGGTCCTGAACATCAACCAGGAGTGTATCAAAATGCGATTATCCGTTGAACTAGATTTGGGTCTCTTCACTATTTTTCTTGGTTCCTAACGCTTTAACATACCTCAACTTGGCTTCGTACTAAAGCATCCGACTCTGGTTCATTCTTGGAAACATTTGGAAACTGGTAGTTATAGATCGACACAAGCGGGCAGTAGATTTTGATGTTTTCACCTAATTTACCTTGACAACACAGTACATGCTGTGGCGTTTGTTTGTGTTGATCTATGATAGTTAACTGTAGCTTCAATTTAACATTCTTAAATGTCCCTTAGTGTCTTAATTGAATAAAGCCACGCTGATTTCAGCACGAACAGGCCGGCTCGACCGGGGCGGTACTACCCTCGCACAGAAAATCAACGTAAAATGACAGCGTGCTGTCGTGTTTCGTTGGTGAGTGCGAGACCGGAGGCCCAATTAGTCTAGTCAACAATTTCCAAACTTGTTGACTAGACTAAAAGATGCAGCAGCATCACTAGGCCGCCATGGTGTGGGTCGCCATGCTGCATTGTCTGCATTCGCAGTGAGCATGGTGGTCCACCACTCTTGGATTCTGCTTATGCTTTCCATCAGGCAGAGTAGAGTCATTTCGGCGGGCCAAACATAAAAAAAAAAAAAAAAAAAAAAAATTTGAATTTAAATTGAATTTGAACAGCACAAACTCCCTCCTCTCACCATATATTAGTTGTTGTAATAATTGTCGTGCAGCACAACAATTATTAGTGAGAGCATTACTTCTAGCTAATAATTTCTGAGTTGCAAGTTCACTTAATATCAGTGACTCGCCTGTTCGTTTGTCTTCCTATACCATAGAACAAGTTGACATTCAAACATCCTAATTAAAATTAAACAGATATAATATGGACACTATGTGGACATATCCCACTGTTTCCTATCCTAAGTCCAGCCTCGTTAGAAGAATTTTTTTTTAAGACAACTCCCGCACTAGGAATAAATCGTGTCCCGGGGGACTTTACAAACATACATGAAACGGACACAAAGAACACCCAGACTCAGAACAACAATTTGTGGATCACACAAAGTGTTGTCCTACGTGGGATTTGAACCCACGACACTTGGCGAAGTAGGAAACGGCGTGGTGACCGTTAAACCACTAGGCGAGACGTGCAGTCGTCTGGTTTTGGTTAAACTATGGTTAAATTGGTTAAACTAACTCAAAATGATAAAATTCGGAGAGTACCATCTTGTGACGTCATCATTATTGGCAAAACTCTGCAGCCCTTGATCGCGTGGTAAGGTCCAAAGGCTCTAATGTTTCTTCTTTCCAGGATCCACGGCAACCAAAATAGTCGAGTGTATGACCTGGCTATACAAAACAACGTAACTATTCTATCTCAAGATGTCTCTTTCCAAGTGTTCAGGTAATAATCGATTTATGATATTTCTTATTGTAGAAAAGTCGGCTCGAAAGACCAAGGTGTTCACACTTTTTTTTTTGGAATTGGTGGCAAACGAGCAGACGTATCACCCGATGGTAAGCGACTACCGCCGCCCATGGACACCCGCAACACCAGAGACGTTACAAATGCGTTGCCGGCCTTTGGAGGATGGGGAGAGGGATGGGGAGGGGGATGAGAGGAGGGGTTAGGGTATGGGCCTTCGGTATCCTCACTCACTCGGTGAAACACAGCGCAAGCGCTATTTCACACCGGTTTTCTGTGAGGCCGTGGTATCACTCCGGTCGAGCCGATCCATTCATGCCGAAGCGTGGTACTCCCACTTTGGTCTTTCGAGCCATCTCATCAGGTTTTGGCCTACTATACAAAGCTTGTGTCAAGTTTTCCTTTTCTATAGAGTGCTTTTGTCCTGCGCCGTCTGTTATGTCATTTAGTCTGTAACACCATAACCTGTCAGGCAGTTTACAAGTCGCAACCCTAGACCTACCAAGGAGGCGGATTCGAACCTTGCAGATCACAAGTCCCAACCCTAGACCTACCAAGGAGGCGGATTCGAACCTTGCAGTCCCCTAGACCTGAACAGGGGGTGCTACTCACCAGCCGACCCAGTCAGTAGATAGATGCATTAGTACCCAGGGCGCCTTTACAAAAATAATACTTAATTTCACACAAAAAAAGAATAACTAAATAATAAAATCAAAGAGATAGATGTGTGTGTGGGTGGGTGTCCCTAGGATCACTTCAAAGAAAAACTTTCAGCTCAAACACGGTATATATTTCATAATAAACATCATTATAATACAAGAAATTTACAGTTTCTTATTCTTAAACACAATTCTTATCTAAAAAAATCATAGTGGGTAGTGACACTATTCAATACAAAAAAAACAAAGATGGTCACCATCTATTTAGCTTCCTGGTCTTCAGGTCCTCCACTCAAGCCCAAGATAGCTCGAGGGTCCAACCTCTGGATGACATGATTAAAATAATTAAAAAAAGATTACATGACCCTCCGCAGGCACGGAAGTTGGCTTGATATGCGGTCAGGCCATCTTCCGCATGCCAGCAGACAGATCATAGGCTCCCTGATACGGGGAGCCATGCCTTGCAAGACAGGAACATCGAAAATACATCTTCGCCATACACACGAGCTAATACGTTGTGTGGCATCTTAAGGTGATCTCATTCACCCGTATCCTAGAGGTGATCACACTCACCCGTATCTTAGCGCCCTACAAACAAATGGACCTTCTAAGCATGTTTTGAACAACAGAAAGGACATGAAAAGAAATCTCAAAGAAATTTTCTCAACTTACCAAATGGGCTCTTGCTACACTACATGATTCACACAACTAAAAGACAGACAGTCACACTAATCTTGTTGAGTTCTAAGCAGAATAAGAACTCGAGACTACAAACATCCGCTTAAATACATTGTCTCATAGACTGTTCTAGAATTCCCCACTATAATTTATATATGACAGATTCTTTGACGCTGCACATACGTTCACAAACATCTACATCAAATTAAAGTATTTTTAAACATAACATACAGTACACTAATTTAATTCTTAAAATTACGCCCTCTCTCGCACAATCAGCGAAAAAACAATTAAATCAATATACTGGTTGAACATAACTTAAAGCATTATTGCATAACGAGTCTAACAGAGGGCGCTATTTTCAAATCTGTATTATTATTTTTTGTTATCCAAAAAAAAAGTGTTACAAGCCGGCTTTTACAACACGTATGGAATGAATAGGGGTGATGACATTTCGTATTCTTAAGGACCGAATATTCGTTTTATCTCTAATACAATCTCTAATTTCCTCTCAAGTCTCAATCGTTAAACATACATGTACAGTCTGCTAACTGTACAGCTTTGGGAATGATTGATAAATTGATAAATTATAGACTTTGATATATTTCACTGATATTTTATTGTTAACTGATTAATTAGGTCAGTGACATGTATGTCGCATGCACGCGAGTTGAGCACTGATTTACAATAAAAGTGGTTGTAATGTAATGATACAAATATGATGAGAGCGCAGTAATTGTAGAGTACGGTTGCACCGTACAATACATTTAAAATTGAACTAAGGATTTGACCTTTTTTCACCAATAATACCCATTCTTTTTCCTCCTTTCCTCAGATCAGATGGTACAATGCCAGACAAAGAAATGATCAACGACCTGGTGAATTATGCCTTGGAGTCTGTGGACGACCCACCCGAGGAACCTGAGCCCCTAGGACAGTATCTCACTAAAAGGTAAGTGGAAACCTGGTGATGGAATAGCCTGTCTGAAAAGGGAATGAAGTATTTAAGAATGGTTCGGTAAAGGAGGAGGTGTTTACTGTGTTTGACAATACTCTCGTTGCATTTTATAGAAAGACCGAGGAGAACGACCTCCAGCACCTTTTCAAGGTAGTGCAGCCATGTAGACCTACCTAAAATGACAGTATTCGTAGGCTCGTGTTTAGTTGATGAGTGTGAGACCAGAGGCCCAATGATGCAGAAGCATCTCAATAGGCCACCATAGTGTGGGTCACCATTCTGCATTGTTGCATTGTTATTCGCAATGAGTATGGTAACCAGTACTCTTGGATTCTGTTCATGCTTTCCATCAGGCAGAGTAGAGTCACTTTTGCAGGATCATACATATTCCTTTATTTTTATGGAATAGGCAGGCAAACGAGCAGACGTATCGCCTGATGGTTAGCGATTAATGCCGCCCATTGACACCTGCAACACCAGAAGGGTCACAAGTGCGTTACCGGCCTTTGGGGGATGGGGGGGGGGGATAGGCGGAGGTGTTTTGGCGTATGGGCCTCCGGTATCCTCACTCACTCGGTGAAACGCAGCGCAAGCACTATTTCACACCGGTTTTCTGTGAGGCCGTGGTGTCACTCCGGTCGAGCCGGCTCATTCATGCCGAAGCGTGGCACTCCTATGGTATGTCTTGCTTCTAAAAGTAGATCTTAAACCCCTTTTCTGGTGAAGGTGCAGGCAAAAATAGCATATAAATATTCTATCGGTCAATCTAGCTGCCATATTATAAGCCCTGCTTAGTTTAAAACTAGATGGCGCTGTGAGTCAGATGACCGAGAAAAAAAAACAAGATATTTTGCTACAGATTAAAAGAATACATGGCTTCAAAGTACCCCCACCTTCTAGAAGACCAGGACTTTGTAGACCAGTTCCTCCATTTCATGGACCTGGTAGTGGGCAACTATGAGGCTTCTAACAGCTGGAATGACGTCACGACCCACTCGAAGTACATGGATCTGGAGGGAGACCTGCATATGAGCTGGCACAAGAATGGGTATAAGACTCTCTTCGAAATATTATTAGTGAGTGCCTTCAAACTTCTTCCTCGGGTATTTTTTTCTAGTGTCCGGTCGAAACTGATTTTTTAGCCGAAACCGAACTTTCGGCCTTTAACTCGGTTTCGGCCTGATTTTTATTGCGGTGTTACTCGCGGTGCAACAACAACTACGAGTAACGCTTTGGGGCTAGTCTAAAAAAGTCGACTAAGTTTCTCTTTATATCATCAGTTATCTGTAATGAAAGTCCCGTCGAAATCGGTTCAGCCACTCCAGAGATTAGTCGCAACAAACACGTACAGACAGACAGACAACATTTTTAGAAATCGTTTTTTGATGTATTTACCGTATATAATTCCATATTATGCATTTAGTGAAAATTTGTGAATTAGAAATTACAGACACTTCAATCTGTGTGGATATTTGTATAGAAAACTTCTGGCATTTTTCACCACAGAACACATATCGAGAAGGACCAGGGTACCCGAATTTAGACCTTCAACTGGGGAAGGAGGTCACCAAGATCACGTACCCCCAGGACCCAGCCCAAGATGTGGAGGTTACCTGCAAGGACGGCTCCACCTATAAGGGCAGGAATGTCATTGTGACTGTGTCTCTCGGGGTACTGAAAGAAAGGTATAACCAGAGCTAATAAAAAAAAGCTAACATTATTAACATTTATCAGGTCTGAAGCTAAATCTTTCATACAGTCGACCAAATTGAATCATGACCCCCCTTAAAGTCATTTTCCTACAATTATTCTATACCATTAGGTTGAAATTAGCTTGAACATACATTTCATAAGTAACGAACCGTTAACATTCTACTAGACACTGACAAAGCCATGACATAGACATAGACGTATACTATGGACTATGATAAGTAATTCACGAAAAAAATTGTAAGCCAGTGAAGGTCCTTATCTATAGGTATATTAGGAAAGATTGTCTGTTTGTTTGAGACATAGGATTGACTTTATTTCGAATAAAGGTAGGAAGGTAGAGGTACCGTAAAGGTAGCGTAGGGTAGGTGTAGAATAAAAATAGAAAAGCATTTATTTTGTTTATTTTATATTATTAAATTTTAAAAAATGGCATTCACTTCGTGAAGCGAATAAAAAAGAAAACTTCTCAATAGTTAATTTGTGGGTTATAATGGATCTAATCAAATGGTTTGGGTCTGTAGGATTACTGGTTAAACCTAAAACCGAGTGTAAGCGCCATGGCTTTCAATAACGTCTAATAATCGATTACGCATAGACCCGATTAGACGACTGCAAATGTCACTTCCCCTCATGAAATCCCAGATTTCGTTACAATGCAGCTCGATTGCTTCTTTAGTCCTCTCGTTCCTGTTATCCCACATTTGAACCATCAAACCCCATACATTTTCTATTGGGTTAAGATCTGGTGACCTAGACGGCCAAGGAATGAGAGTAAATTCATCTTCATGCTCCGTAAACCAATTTGAGACAATTATGGCAGTATGCACTCGACAGGATATCATGAACATAGGAGAATACTGGCACATCTTCACGGGGGTAAACTGTTCGCAAAGTCGGTAACATTGATTCTTCCAATAAATCGACATAGTTGATAGCGCTATGACGAGGAGAAATAGGAACAAGTTCGCCTATGTTTCCAGCATCCATCCATGCCCACACGTTAGCTGAAATACGGCCAGATGATTGGTTGGGCACTACGTGGTCCTCTGTGTATCGCGTGTTATCGTAACGCCACAAAATTAAGCGACCATGTTGAGAAGAGCGAAATGATTTTTCGTCTGTAAAGATGGTGTTTGTCCAGTCGAAATCTTAATAATTACGTGCAAAATTCAATCTCGCAGTTTTGTGTGCATCCGTTAAATGAACTTTCTTAGCATGATGTCTGTATTGCAGCCCAGTGCGGTGCAAATTATTTCTAATTGTTTCTAGACAAACGTCGTAACGTGCTGCTAAATAGCGGGTACGAGTAAAAGGATGTTCTTCGTAATGGTGTTGCATTTCCGTTCTCTGTTGGTTTGTGATTCGACGAACCCCATGATTATGTCTTCGTCGGTCTTCAAGGACACCCTCTACAGCGTGCCGTCTGATCCAGGTTCTGACCGTGTTACGACTTATATTTAACTCACTTGATATTTCTCTAACACCGCAACCTTGCTCACTGAGCACTACAATCCGAGCTTTTTTCAACGAGTTTTACCAAATTGGCCATTATACGATTCGTTTATAGACATAAATATATTCTTAGATTTTCATTTTAATATTTTCAGATTGACTACTACCTGACATCTCACACAATGTCATTTCATTTTAAAAATTATAATACTTTTTCTCCGCAATGAAAAGAGTTTGGATTATAAACGATTAGGTATTGTTAGCGCCAACTGGCGTGGCCAAGAATTTGTCAACGCCAACATATAAGGCGGGGTGCGCAGTATACCTTCAGCGACTAGGCACTGCCTGAAAACTGATTTGGGCCGAGTACGATGTGGCTGCCAGACAGGTGGGTAGGAGAAGATAGGAAGCACGCTTACCTTTGGTGATCTTGAGCTGCTGTCCAGACCAGGCGGCCTGATCAGGCTCCTGGCTCCTCTCACCGCGGTGTGGCTTGCGGATGAAGATGGCGGCACGTATTCTTATGGAAAAACGTCCCTAGCTTGCCGGTAAGGCACGATTGCACTCAGCGAACTAATGCGGATCCCACGATCAATCATTTGAACGCGGCGTATGTAATTTTACTATTTACAGCGGTTTTAAAGTATATATGATATGCGGTGGCGGAGTCCACAACTGGTGTAAACTCGACAAGCGGGCGGCGAGCTTCGCGTCTGGAGGGTTCTCTAAAAACGTGCGGCGAGATCCGCGTCCAGGGCGTAACTGTTTTATCTCTTCTTTCTTGTAGCGGCGCGTGCGACGGGAAGGGAATATCGGTTAAGGTGTGGGTAATATATGTGCCGACAGCCTCACCTAGCGGAACTTTATACAAACTAACAGAGTTCCTGTCTCTATAGACAGGTGGCGTTACCAGGTATATTATTTGAAATTCAAATAAGACTGCTGTATCAAAAATATGTCTTGTTCAGTGATGACAAAGGTTTAAATTGCATTGACATCTAACCCGTAATGACGCATTTTTGTTTATATCTAAAACGTACTATGTGCAAATAACGAAGAAAACCTAACTACATTTATGATTACAAAGGAATAATTGGCAAGGTGGGTCATGATTCAATTTGGTCGACTGTACACACTTTTTTTTTAAATTGCATGTTATATTTTAGCGCATGATCAAAGCGTCTACAGTACAAAAAATACAGGAGCAAAAAAGCGCCGTTCCAAGATATTTGCAGATTTTTGTCTTTTTTTAATTTTTATTTATTTATTTAGAAAAGAGATAGACACACTTTTGGCGCGCTTGTCATAGAACTGTCATATAAGGAAATGTCACTTTAGTGTTGCCACAGTGCTATGTTTCTGGGATAAATAATGTTTGTTTAGACTTTTTGTAAGATATTTTCATGTTTAGGAACTAAAATTAAGTAAATTCATTATATTTTGACATTAATTAAGTTAAGAGGTTGTAAATGCATGACATACAGTAACCACGACTTATTTCCTTATCTTCAGCAGATTTTATGACGTGTCTAATAATAAAATGAGACTTTAACTCATCTGTCAAATCATATTTTCCCGCCAAAGCTTGTTTTTTTTTCTTTATTTTTTGATGTAATGTTTGTTCACCTTTATTCAGCCTAGTTTTTATTTAATGATTATAATAAACATAAACTATTTTAGATTCAATTTTCGATATAGATATCTTGGAACAGGCCTTTTTCTTAAGTTATTTCATTTTTAATTTTTTTATTTAACGGGCAATATCAGGTTTTCATCTATATAAATCTAAAATATTTTTGTCATTTGATTCAATAATCTACTTTCATTTTCTTAACAAGGTAACAATATATATAATTTAACTAGTACATAAATCTTAACTATTCTACCATATATGTATACATATTTTTCAGACATGCAACCCTATTTTCTCCAAGTTTGCCACAATCAAAAATAACTGCCTTAGACTATGTATCTATTGGTGTGGTAGGAAAAATTATACTATTATTTCCGTATCGGTGGTTGGAGGAGAGCCAAAGCGATGGTCGCGATTTACTTTGGAGGGGGAAGGATCAAACAGGTGTAGAAGGGGATTGGATTTTGGATATTGGTGGGTGTACAATACCAATGGCAAATAAAAACGCTTTGACGCTCTGGAGTTGTGGAGAAAGTGCCAAATTGGTCAGTATTAAATACTTTTTGGGCTCTGATAAAAGGCATGTAGGGTATTCGAAGGTTAAAAAAATCAATTCCATAAATAATATAACAGATCCATTAACTTTGGGTTCTTATTGTTTTAGTCTAATAACCCTGGTTCTCACATCTGTCAGTTTTGAAATTGAAGTGATATGTCTTTTCCATTTGTGTCAAAAGGTTGTAACTGTCTCTTAGGTTGTAACTCGACAGGCATGCTCATTTATTGTGTTGTTGATATTTATGATAAACACTTCTAGGTTTTCATATTTATTTAAGGCTCAATATTAATAATAAGAATTATTAATAAACTACATATTTTTTATTGATGCAGCGTATTTTCATATATTTTTATATATTATATAGAAATATAAATTGCATACAATCCACTGAGCAGACTAAAGACATCTTTACACGGGCGAAATTAAAACCTGGCTGGTTTTAGTTTCGGGGGGATTCAATATAATAAAGTGATGCTATGTCTATTTAATCGTAATATTACTATTAAAAAATGAGAAGTGTAAAAAATATCGATAGTGTAGAAATATTTCGGATGCGAGGGGGGTTGAACCCCACATATTTGGTGGGTTTGACGTTCTTACATGACGTTGGAGAAAATTCTCCAATTCTTGCAGCAATTTTTGGCTCCCTTAGCGTGAACTGGATAGCGTTACATTGTCTCACGCAGCGTCGCAGCTCGACTCAAAAATGCTGGCTCTCTTAGCGTAAGCTCATTGTCTCAAAGATGCTCTAACGAGTTGAAAGCCAGTCCGTGTACTACCCCATACAGTTAATTTTCACCTTTTAAGACACCTATCAAAATTCCCTTTCATCCACATTCGTAACTGAATTTTCGTAACCAGAATACGGCTACGAAAACAGAATTCATTGCTCTTAAGAACAGTTACTAGATCGAGCTTAGTACTTCAAGTACTTGTACTAAATTTAGTTTTGAATTGAACTCTGGTACAAATCCCGGCACCGGTAACAATTTCTCATTTGTTTTAGCTACGAAACCCTATTTTCGCCACAACTACCCTCACCCAAAGTCGAATCAATAGATCACATTACGATAGGCGTTGTGGGAAAAATTATTCTAGACTTCGAGAAAATCTGGTGGGACACGAGCTCAGGTCTCCACGGTTTTCTGTGGAGTGGTGACGCCGCAAACGAAATCTCTTACGAAGATAGATGGGTGCGCAGAATTGAAGGTGTTGAACTTAAAATGGGTTCGAATACGTCGTTATGTTTGTGGACGGCGGGAGAAGCGACAGTATTGGTTAGTATGCTGCATATTTGTTCTGCATGGGACGGGAATTGCTGGCATTCTAACAATTTTGACATTTTTCAAAGGTGTTGGGTCCTTTTTCTCAGGATATTTTACCTGCACGATGAGGCTAGTTTCTGGAGAGTTCAGGATTGGTGATCAGTTTTTCGATGATTTTTATTCTTCTTAGTAGATCGATAAAACTTTTATTTCGGCGAAATGCCTGTTTTTGTTAACGGGGTGGAAGTTTCCTTCGAATTTTCTGGTCCTTTGAGACCTATTAGTCTGAAATAGGTAGTGATTCTACCAAAACCCACCTGGACTGCCTCTGATGACCTAATCCGAGAGGATTGTAAGTGACAATGTAGTTTCAGATCCTCTTTCCAGAGCATTACAGCTTCACAGAAGATCACTTCGGTAATGTGCCTAAGGTACGGCATTATCCATCCTCTCTTATTCCATTTCTGCTTCTTTATGCTTCTGGTCACTTCACCCATGGGTTGAGCTGAGAATCTGATCAGTCTTCTAAGACTTAAACCTTTGCAGTCCAGTTTTCCAGTTGGAAAACTTCTTTGTATACATTTACAAAAAATTTGGCTCACGTTGTAAATAATTTATGTGAGATTCTTGAACTGAAGTCAAGTATAAATTATATCGCGTCATACATAAGTTTATACAGTGACAGCTCAAGTTAAGCTGGTCAATGAATTAAAAGAAGACAACACGCTTTAAACATCTCATCTCTTTCGGAGTTTCAACCAGATTCCATTGACCGGTTTCCACTATTCAAAGGTAGGTATATAATCCTTATTAACTACAATAACTCTTGAAATAATTGATATTATTCCAAGTCTGGTGATAGCAAGCTTTTCAAAACTCCTTGTGGAATATTATATTTATTAGATCAGTAAGGTGAAAGGGCTCAAAATCAAATAGCTTTTAATTCAAGTAGATCTTTAAGACACTTTTGAAACGTTACATTAATGACTCTAGTTCGGTTCTAAAATGTCATTCCTATGGAGAAGAACCGGTGAGAAACTCCATAAGTTTGCTAACAGATAAATTTATCAGAAACAAAGAATATTAATAACTAAATCTGAAGACTGTCCTTGAATTAATTAATTTAGAGTCGATTTGTTCATCTCACGGTTGTCTGCAAGAAATTGCTTTTAAGCACTAAGGCCGCTGTTTGTAGATGATAACTGTATTTGATGTAGTTTCGTAAGAAATTGAAAATTGGTGTTCAATAAAGTTCTTTTATAATTCGTGAAACGTGTAAAGGACAATTGTTATAATATATATCACCTTTGTTGAATTTAAGTATATACTTGAAAATAATATGTTGTGGTTTAGTAAGTCAAAAGCTCGTTTTTAAGGCAGGTTCATATCCAGCAGTAGGTTAAAAGCTGATGAAAAATAATTTAATATACTTTGTCAAGAAAAAAATCGAAAAATATTTTTCTCTCATATTTGTTTAAAAATTATTTTGACGTGATAACATCTTAAAAACCGATGAACGCAGGCTGCACGCATGAAAAAGCATGACTCATTGTCACGTTCCGCCTGAGCCATATGCAAATATATATGCAAGCGAGAACGCGGAACAAGCTATAAAGAGACGCGATCGGCCTAAGCGTTCGGCTTGTGACGCATATTTTTCAGCATTTTTTCTTTTTAACCGACTTCCAAAAAGGAGGAGGTTCTATGTTCCACTGTATGTATTTTTTTTTTATTTTTTTTTTATGTATGTTACCTGATTACTCCGTCAGTTGTGGACCGATTTTGAATTTTTTTTTGTATTCGACAGGGTATGCTTCCGTGGTGGTCCCATTGCCAGCATATCAGGATCTGATGATGGGATCCCAGGGAAATCGAGGGAAACCCTCATTTTTTATAGGCACATACTATGTTTTTCGTATATTTTCTGAAGTTACATCGGTATTTGCGTCTGGTAGTCATCATTTTATGATGATGAGCTGATGATGTAAGGTACCACTCCTTAACGGTTAGGAGTTGGAGGATAAATCTTTAAATATCATATGTATATAAGTTACCTTTAGTCGTATTCTTACAAATTATTTAGGTAAGCTGATGATGGAAGGTGGAAGGTACAACTCCTCAACGGTTAGGAGTTGGAGAATAATTCTTTCAATTTCATACGTATCTAGAGACCTTCAGTCGTATACTTTCAAGCTATTTAGGTGAGCTGATGATAGAAGATTAAACTCTTCAACAGTTAGGGATTAGATGATGATTTTAATATTACACGTACCTTAATTTGTATTCTTGATGATGAAATTTGATGAAATAATTCAACTTACTACTTACCTACGATTGTTTGCACTAAAAACTGTAAAATAAAAACTTTTTATAAAAAAAAAAACCGACTTCCAAAAACATCCAACGAAAACTCTCTGTCAAAAAACACTTAAAAGCGTAAAATAAACTGGTTCTTCATAAATTGCCTATACCTAATTCTTTATTCATTTAAATAGTAGTATTATAATGGGTGCTAGGTACCTAAAATCTGTTTGAAGTCGGTGCTAAGCCAAAAAGAATACAAACGAACAATTACAAAAGTCTAAGCGATAGTCACTTGGCACCGACTTCAAACAGATTTTAGGTACCTAGCACCCATTATAATACTACTATTTAATTGAATAAAGAATTAGGTATAGGCAATTTATGAAGAACCAGTTTATTTTACGCTTTAAGTGTTTTTTGACAGAGAGTTTTCGTTGGATGTTTTTGGAAGTCGGTTTTTTTTTTGACGTTAACATTATCACATAAAATTATCGCCCGTAAACCGGCTTAGATACAACATTTTTTTTTCTTAGAAATAGTGTCAAAATATGTTGGTGGAGGTGTCGCATCTAGACCGATGCACGGTAGATAAATGTAGTATATATATTATAGTATACTAGCTGTTGCCCACGGCTTTGCTCGCGTGGAAGTTGATTATATGTATTCAATTAAAACTGTGTAAGTAGGTATCTATGAATACTGTGTTCATGTTTTTAAACGTATTTATTTATAATCAATAGTCTATTAAAATTGACTTTCATACACACTTTCGACCCCTATTTTAACCCCTTTAGGAATAGAATTCCCATAAATAATGATGTGAGTATTCATTTATTTGTAATCAAAAGCCTGAAGACAAAGTTTCAGGCTACTAAATTAAAAAATGACGGACTTCCAGTCTAGCCTAGGGATAGAATATCCAGAAACGCTTAAATACGTATCTCATCATCATCATCGCAGTCCACTGCTGGACATAGGCATCTCCGATTGCACGCCACTTGGTTCGATCCTCAGCTTCTCTCATCCAGCTCCTGCCAGCCGTCTTGGGAAGATCATTATTCCACCTGGCCTGTGGACGTTCTACGCTACGTTTGCCGAGACGCGGTCATTACTCACGAACCCGTTTATCCCAACGATTATCAGTTCTGCGGCTAATATGGCCAGCCCACTGTCACTTCAGCTTGCTTATCCTGTGGGCTATGTCAATGACCTTGGTTCTCTACCGGATCACCTCATTCTTGATGCGATCCCTTAGAGAAACGTTGAGCTTTTGTGATGAGAAAAATAAATCATTACTATTATTATATATTATATTAATCAGTAATTCTGATTAACTAATTAAGAAACAGTAGCCCAAAACTAAATTTTCATGTTTCTCACTTAAACAATGACGGACTTCCTTACAAATTTTCAACCCCTATTTCACCCCTTTAGGGGCATAATATTCAAAAACTCCTAAATACATATCTAATCATTTTTATTTAGTAGCCCAAAAATAAAGTTTCATATTTCTTATTTAAAAAATTACGGACTTCCATACAAACTTTCAACACCTATTTCACCCCCTTAGGGGTAGAATATCCAGAAACGCTTAAATACGTATCTACTCCTTTTTAATCAGTAGCCCAAAAGTAAAGTTTCATGTTTCCTACTTAAAAAATTATGAACTACCATACAAACTTTCAACCCCTATTTCACCCCCTTAGGGGTAGAATGTCTAGAAACGCTTATATACGTATCTACTCCTTTTTAATCAGTAGCCCAAAAGTAAAGTTTCATGTTTCTAACTTAAAAAATGACGAACTTTCATACAAACTTTCAACCCCTATTTCACCCCCTTAGGGGTGGAATTTCAAAAAATCGTTTCTTAGTGCTCACTTACGTTATGTAAAGAACCTACATGCAAAATTTCAGGATTCTAGCTTCAGCGGTTTGGGCTGTGCGTTGATCTCTGGGTATGTCAATCAGTCAGTCAGTCAGTCAGTCACCTTACTCTTTTATATATATAGATTACTAAAAAAAGAAGCGAAATCGTAAATAAGATTGTGGCAGACGTGGTAATCTAGCAAGGGGATTAATAAATGTCTTAATGGTCCGTACTCAAATGCGGTATTACTCGATAGTTTTACTCCAAAACGAGTAAAAATTAACGTGCAGACCGCAAAACTCACAACTCGAAGGCTCGTATCGAGCCGGCCAGATGGAATTAAATAAAAGTAATTTCCTTTGAACCTCCTAGAAGCGAGCCGTCGAGCTTGACGCAAGCGTGTGTACGCGACCGCGAGTCAAGCTTCAGTCCGCCGTTGTCGGTTAACTTAAAAACTGTTGTAGAACCTATTTTATAGTATACTAGCTTTTACACGCGGCTTCGTTCATGCAGACCTTTTTTCCTTGATTTACCCCCTTACAATTACTTTCTTAGTGCTCACTTACGTTATATAAAGAACCTACATGCAAAATTTCAGGATTCTAGCTTCAGCGGTTTGGGCTGTGCGTTGATCTCTGGGTATGTCAGTCAGTCAGTCACATTGCTCTTTTATATAAATAGATTCAGGCATCTTTAAATAATTATTATAATCTTCGGGACAAAGCCCTAATCAAGTTCACGTGGCTGTAATAAGAGCGGCGATCTAACCAATACTTAACCCAGTACCTCCTTTTACGTTTCTCCTTTTCATTTTCTTTGATTCTTTTTTAATTAAGAATTGCTAGACTTGCTAAATATAGCCACTGTCTCCTTTGTTGTACAGATATCTTTTGGCTCGAACGGTTCGGTGAATACTGAACGCTGAGCCAAAAGATGCGTCACTCGATAGATGAATGCTGAATGCGTGGACGAAAGCCCATGCCGTGGTTTTTATTCGACACTAGCTGACCCGGCGAACTTCGTACCGCCATATTTACATATCTGTCTCAGCTTCCCACTGGCAGTGTACAGTCGGGGACAAAAAAAAAGGACATTTCCCGTTATCTTTTTTTTCTTTCTAGCAAAAAAAGAGTGAAAGAAATCGGACTATGTGTTATTGAATTACAACTAAGTACATATTTTAACTTTCATCCCCTCTCCAAGAAACCGTGCTGAATTTCGGGATAAAATGTATCCCATGTCCTACCTCGTATTTTGAATCCATTCAGTAGTTTCAGCGTGATGCGCGGCCAAGATACAGACAGACAATAATGAAAAAAATTACAGTTTTGAGTCAGTATCGATTATAGAGAGCCCTCCAAAAAAAATTTCAAAATATCTTTAATGTACAGAATTGGACCTGTTACATTTTTATTATAAATATAGATGTTATCTCGATCGAGTAAAACCGTATGTGAGTACTTAGCATTAAGAGATTAGTCTGTATAAGAACACTTAAAATAAAAAAATGTCTGTGCAGTAACATTTTCAAATATTATTGAATCGAATGACAATCGCCTAAAAATAAACTTACGTGAAACATTTGAAATGTTTCACGTAAGTTTATTTTTAGAAAAAGCATCGTAAAAAATGAAAATTTCCAGATACACAACACTATTTTACCCTCCACTACCCGACGCTAAAGCGGCGATTATCGATACAGTATCGATAGGAGTAGTCGATAAAATAGTGCTGCTCTTCGACAAGGTGTGGTGGTCTAAAAATCCAGGTTTTAATGGGTTTTTATGGAATAAAGGCGACAAGTCTAATTTGCCTGGTGAAGATTCGTGGCTTACTACGATATTTGCCTCCAGTAGCCCTATGGGTTGCGAGAAGGCGTTTACGCTGTGGACAAGTGGTCGAATGGGGAAAATGGTAAATATCTACAAATGTAAACATTGAATGTATTTTTTTCGGTTTTGAACTACAGTCTACACTGCCTCGATTGTCAATCAAAACGTCTCGGGTTCGATTCCTGGATCAGGGTAAAACTATTGTTGGGTCCTTCCTAGAAGAAATTCTAAAAAACGGCCCGGCGTATGGAAGCCTAGCGATGTTTCAGACTCGTATCTCGGAGAGCACGTTAAGCCGTCGGTCCCGATTGTGCGGAACATCTATGGCAATCGTTATTGGGAAGTCAGTTCCCTCAAATATACTGACAACTACAATCTTCAAATTCATTCCCCTATTGGTTGGGAGGTCCGATGCCAGATCAGTTTAGTTTCACCTGAATGTCAGTTTTTATGATAAACGCCGTGGATAAACTTATATTCAGGTGAAACCGGTTGAACTAGTAGCCAACCCCAAATAATGTTGGGAACAATAAAGACTTGGAAGAGAATGCGTAAGTGGACATCTGCATTACAAAAACACAAGTGCAATGATGCAGAAGTATCTCAATAGGCCGCCATAGTGTGGGTCACCATGCTGCATTGTTGCATTGACTGCATTCGCAATGAGTATGGTGACCACCACTCTTGGATTCTGCTCATGCTTTCCATCAGGCAGAGTTTAAAAACCTGAATACTTCTCCTCCTATACACTTACTTACACCTGTATTCCTAATGAACAATAACATGCTGTATTATTCTAATATACATCCTATATAATTATTCTAATACTAGCTGACCCGGCGAACTTCGTACCGCCATATTTACATATCTGTCTCAGCTTCCCGTTGCGGACAAAAAAAAGACTTTCCCGCTATCTTTTAATTTTTCTTACACACAAACCTTGTCCTGACAATAACGAACACATAAAAAATGAATTATTTAATTTGGTGCAGCCGATCGGAAGTTATGCGCGTACATACATTTCGGCGATTCCTTTTTATATATATACTAGCTGACCCACGTAACATCGTTTACGTTTTTGTGAATCTAAACCATTCCCAGATCCCCTTGAACACACACAAAAAATTTCATCAAAATCGGTCCAGTCGTTTTTGTGAATCTAAACCATTCCCAGATCCCCTTGAACACACACAAAAAATTTCATCAAAATCGGTCCAGTCGTTTGAGAGAAGTTCAGTGACATACACACTCACACAAGAATTTTATATATATAAAGATAGATATGTTGATACTGAATTTTAAAAATATTATCTAATATCATTACCATTTACTTGATTAACCATTTTGATACTAAAATAATATCCATCTACTCCCTGCAATAAGATTAATGGATATTGTAACGCGTCATAAGACCAATGCGTTTCAGACACACGTTTCAATTCATTGTTCTGAGGATGAATCACGATATCTCTAGAATGCAAATTTTCTCCAACAACGACAATAGCCACTTCGTCGATTTTTGGTGAATTAAACCTCCTTTCATGCTCACCAGCAGGTGTTTTGTCAGCTCTGATTACAATATTATGGCTGTCCGATGGCATACGATCTAATGCCATTTTGAAGATTTTGACTAAATTATTGTTCTGATGAAGAAACGTTTGCAGTTTTTGGACAATGGTGCGTTTTACTGTTGGATTATGAGCACAACTTTCACCTTCCTTTCAACTTCCGCATCTTGATTGCCCAGTAAATAAATTTGTAAAAATAGATGCTCCACATCTGGCAGTGGCAACAGTGCTCCCAGTCGGTGATAAATTTGTCCTTGTATCCGCAATTATCTTGTTAAATTATTATTTGTGATACAAATGTATTTTAACGCTTTACTTTTGACTTTTTTAATATTGACAAATAATTGTCATTTCCCAATTGTCACGGATTTGTATTTTACTTCCGGATTGTAGTGGAATGCTACTCGTTCCAGGTTTACAGAAGCACTGTTTCTGCGGTATCGCTCGATTTCATTGCGTCGTGCTCGCTATTGTTTTGTTTGGTGTGCCCGAACTCGTTCCATTCTAAGCAGCTCCATCTACTTAGATCACCTGGGGGATCCATGTGGAAATTTCGTCCACACTGATCCCCTAGGGGGTCTATTTGGATTTCGATTCCATTTTGATCCCCTAGGGGATTCAATTGGAAGATATTCGTCCACTTCGATCCCCTACTTATCCGATATGAGATTTTTTTGAATTTTTTGTCCACTCAACATGGCTATTTATGGCCTATATAGTATATAGGTTTAATACCATACCTATTAATACATTTCACCAACAAAGATTACCTTCATAACTTAAAACTCATTATAAATCCTAGTATTAAATCCATTTATTAAAAAAATATTTTAAATCGAAATAAAAGTATGAATATTTATGGAACTTTTGGTAAGAAAAACTTCTAAATTAATAATCAAAATGTACAGAAAATTCTAAAAGATTCCATTGGAGATCGATGCGGATAAAAAATACAGATAAATCCCTTATCGGTTTAAGCAGGGGATCGAAGTCGACGAAAATCGTCCAAATGAATCCCCTGGGGGATCAAAATGAAATCGAAATCCAAATAGATCCCCTAGGGGATCAGTGTCGATGAAATTTCCACATGGATCCCCCAGGGGATCTAAGCAGGGGATCTAAGTGGACGGAGCCTTCTAAGCCTGTCTATGTCATTATTATTTACTGTAGAAAGCAATCCTGCCATAGCAATACGAATGTTATCATTATCCGTCTCTCGCTGGTCATCAGTGCGGATTGCACTTGAGGAGGTAGCTCGTCGCACATTTGATTGACTTCGACGATCTATGTCAGTTCGTCTTTGCCTTGGCATTTTCAAACAATAATAGTAAATGCCTTAAATATAAAAATAGCCTGTGTTTATAACATTTCGTATACCGTTCGACAGACGATTGACATCAATAATTTTTTTCGCATTCCAAAAAAACATCGTTTTGATTTAATTTACAGTGTTGTCTTATTTTGTTTGTGATATGACCTCTATGGATATGACGCAATAAAGACTTTTATTTGCATTGACAACCATCAAAATATGTCAATACAATGACAAAAATTTCATTTCTGAATCAGTAACAACCATCAAAATAATAATATTAAATTACGCGATAATAATATATAAATAATATGTGGTGTCTATTTAAAACCCTTAATTTGATTCGTGTAAAAATATATGGTGTCTATTTAGAATCCTTAATAATAATGAGTGCTTCAATTTGACAGTCAAAAGTTTGACAGGAAAGTTGGGCAGAACAGTTTAGATAGCCAAAAGGAAATTGTTGTTTTTATTATCTTCCTCGCAATTTTTCCAAACGACAAAAATTTCAAAACCTAAATCAGCTAAATCGGCCGGGCGGTTCTCGAGTTTTAGCCAGACAAACGAAAAGCAATTCATTTTTATATATAAGAGAAGATATTCTATATAATTATTCTAATATACACCCGTATAATCCTCCTAATTTATGTACATTTATTGCATGGTTAATTGTTATAACTTATAACATAACGCATGAATAGGATTTCGACCATTTAAACGTTGTACGGTCTTAAACAGTGTGCGTGTGAACTGAGGGACCATAGTGATATTTTTGTTTGAAATTTTTATAAGATTTAGTAGTAGGCTCAAAACAATTGTAGAACAACTATGAGAATTTGTAAAAAGATATGTTAAAAACTACAGCCCTTTAAGTGTGGTCCCTCAATCCTCACATACCATCAGCCGGATCTCGACAAGTATGTAAAAAAATAAGGTATTGTGACTGCAGACATTTAGTAGAGAATTTGTAAAGATATATACTAAATAACTGAGCACAAATCATCAACGGTTAAAAAAATACAACGACTATACTGTGGTCCCTCAGTCCACACACGAAAGATTTTGTTATACTGAATATTATCACATCAACGGAATAAAATCTTTATTTTCTTTCATAATGTTTTAGAACAAGTCTTATAGCAATTTGTAAAAAATAAATTTAAAAAAAATATCGACGCACTTTGAAGATATTTATATTTAAAGCTGGTCCCTCAATCCTCACGTTCTCAAACATACTTGCATGTCTAGCTGCTAGACGACTAAAGTATCACAAAGTGTAGAGTATTAAACTTTTTGTAAAAAGTTTCTACAAAATAATAGGTATCTTTAATTGTGTGTATCTTACCTCTAAAATGAGATTATAGAATTTCAGTGATCTTATGAACAGATACCACATATACAGATACAGACTACCAATATAATTTTTATTGTGACAGTCGAAACCCAAGGTTGTACGGTTGATTTAGTGTTATGTTACATTACGTATCTTTACAAAGCATGAAATAAAGTAGCTTTTAGACGCTTATCACCATTTAGGCTATGTTTCAAGGAAGCTTTATGTTCTTATAATACCCCAGTATTTTACAAACCATTATGGTAACATAGTGGTATTATTTATACAGCTCAGTTTTATACGTTTTATTAACACATAAAATTGAACATTTAAAAACACAGGGTTTTGTAAAATATTTACAAAAAGTCCGCGATAGTACCTATCGCGATCTATATTAATATTATAAATTTGAAAGGCGCTTAGTCTGTTTCTCTATTACGCTTTCACGGCTAAACCAATAACAGTGCCTGCACTTGGTAAGGCATATAACTTATTGTAATACTTTTGTTTAAGTACCATGCATAAGTGCAGCCGCATGACACCTTTAGGATTATTATATTATATAATACTAGTTCTAATCTATTAATTATATTATTAATGTGCATAATCTTTTTATAAATGAGAATTTACTAAAAAGATTCGGTAGGTTAGGTTTTAATACGAGTAACTGTTTGAATTTTTTAAAAAGTGTTTTTCAGTTTGAAAAAAGGCATTTTTTAACGTTTTTACTAACATTGTAGGTAGAAACATTACCCGAGGATGTTGTTAAAAGGAAATCTATGGAACTCATAAGACGTTTTATGGGTAAGAATAAAACCATACCGGAGCCTATAGATATGTTAAGGTAAGTTTTTAATTTCATTTATATTTCACTAGTTTTTGCCCGAGGCTCCACTCGAATACTACACTCACTTAACTGCCGGTGGCGCAGTGATAGCGTATGCGAATGCTATGCTTGAGGTCTCGGGTTCGATTCCTGGGTCGGACCAAATGTTTGTATGATCTGCAAATATTTGTTTCGGAGTTTGTATGTTCTCTATGCATAATATGCAGTGCCGTCTTTACCATAAGGGCACACGGGGCCAGTGCCCAGGGCCCCCATCAGGGGAGCCCCGAGGAACCAATAATTTTGTGTCAGACATATATTCTCGTTATGATTTGCGTACATATTACACTTTTTTCACAAAAATATATGGTACACTAACTGTTGCCCGCGGCTTTCCTGGCGTGGAAGTTTTAAAACGTTTTATTTATTAACTAGCGACCCGCCCCAAGTGGGCTTCGCACGTGTGGATTTTAGATGCACCAACTGATGACTTTAAATTACATACTGTAAAGGGTCACATTGGTCTATATTAAATGCACAATATGGATCCGTTTACACAGACCGGCTCGGAGAGCATCGGCTCGCATTTTTCTTTCGATCCACAGATCGGATCGTATACGCTTGGAATTGGCCGGAGCGGAGCTGCCAACTATTTCACATAGACCGGCTGTGGAAGAGAATCAGAATCGACAATCAGGCTGCGCGAGCGACAAAGAGCACGCAATCGGAGCCGGTCGGCTCCTCTTATTATTTCACACTAAGTGCGTTCAGGCATTCTTGATATCAAAAGAAGTGCACATGCAAATATAAACCTTACTACAATTACTCAAACCTCTGTTTCCAATGTGATAAAAATCTGCTCTCCTCTCCGAGCCGGTCTGTGTGAACGGACCCTATATTTAAGGTACTTAATTGATTGAGGATAAATGCTGTATTGCTTAGAATCGCTTTGTAACCAAGCCATGTTTTCTTGTAAAAAGAAAATAATAAAATAGCAGCCAAGTGCGAGTCGGACTCACCCATGAAAGGTTCTGCGGCAGCAAGTAACATTTTTTTTTTAAATTTGTTTTGATTGAATGAAAGGTAAATTGCAGTTTACGATTTATGACGTATTAAAAAAAAAACTACTTACTAGATTTCGGTCAAACCAATTTTCGGTGGAAGTTTGCATATATTTTTTTAGATTTATCATGCCCTTATTTTAGAAGTTACAGGGGGGGGGACACACATTTACCACTTTGGAAGTGTCTCTCACGCAATCTATTCAGTTTAGAAAAAAATAATATTAGAAACCTCAATATCATTTTTGAAGACCTATCCATAGATACCCCACAAGCATGGGTTTGATGAAAATAAAATTTTTGTTTCAGTTCTATGTACCCTCAAAATTTATTGTTTTTAACCGACTTCCAAAAAGGAGGAGGTTCTATTTTCCACTGTATGTTTTTTTTTTTTTTTATGTATGTTCAGCGATTACTCCGTCAGTTGTGGACCGATTTAGAAATTTTTTTTTGTATTCGAAAGGGTATACTTCCGAGGTGGTCCCATTGCCAGCATATCAGGATCTGATGATGGGATCCCAGGGAAATCGAGGGAAACCGTCATTTTTTATAGGCACATACTATGTTTTTCGTAAATTTTCTGAACTTACACCGGTATTTGCGTCTGGTAGTCATCATTTTATGATGATGAGCTGATGATGTAAGGTACAACCCCTTAACGGTTAGGAGTTGGAGGATAAATCTTTATATATCAAATGTATATATGTTACCTTTAGTCGTATTCTTTCAAATTCTTTAGGTAAGCTGATGATGGAAGGTGGAAGGTACAACTCCTCAACGGTTAGGAGTTGGAGGATAATTCTTTCAATTTCATACGTATCTAAAGACCTTCAGTCGTATATTTTCAAGTTATTTAGGTGAGCTGATGATAGAAGGTTAAACTCTTCAACAGTTAGGGATTAGAGGATGATTTTAATATTACACGTACGTATAGACCTTAATTTGTATTCTTGATGATGAAATTTGATGAAATAGTTCAACTTACTACTTACCTACGATTGATTGCACTAAAAACTGAAAAATAAAAACTTTTTATAAAAAAAAAACCGACTTCCAAAAAAACATCCAACGAAAACTCTCTGCCAAAAAGACACTTAAAAGCGTAAAATAAACTGGTTCTTCATAAATTGCCTATACCTAATTCTTTATTCATTTCAATAGTAGTATTATAATGTGTGCTAGGTACCTAAAATCTGTTTGAAGTCGGTGCCAAGTGACTATCGCTTAGACTTTTGTAATTGTTCGTTTGTATTCTTTTTGGCTTAGCACCGACTATTTATAAGCATAAGCAGTATAAGCAATTTATGAAGAACCAGTTTATTTTACGCTTTTAAGTGTCTTTTTGGCAGAGAGTTTTCGTTGATGTTTTTTTGGAAGTCGGTTTTTTTTATAAAAAGTTTTTATTTTCTTATTTTTATGTATTATAGGTCTTATAAATAAAAATGGTTATCCCTGAGAGATAGACAAATCCCATCGCGGACTTTATTGTAGCCATCTATAAGTTGTCCAATACTGGAGTACAGTATTTTCATTTATCTCGCAGGTTTGTCAGCGTTTGCAATATAAGCGCAAAAAATGTGTTTACAACATCACATTGGAAGTCTTTAAAATTATTAGTGTTTCTCTACTATATTATACCTACATATAAACCTTACTCTTGAATCACTCTATCTATTACTGAAAACCGCTTCAAAATCCGTAGCGTATTTTTAAAGATCTAAGCATTTATAGAGATGGACAGACGGGGAAGCGACTTTGTTTTATACTATGTAGTGATATTTATTCAAGAGCCCATTAATAAGGATTTTCATACAAATTTTCGAAGGCCGATGGGGTCATAAATTTCTTAAGAGATGACCGTAAACATGTTATTGCAGCGTTGGTAGGTACAGGGTAGTCCGAAGACCTGATGAAGATCACGGGACGTCGTGAGATGTCGGCCACATTGAAAAAATGCGGGTGGAGTAATAAACAGTGCCTGACTGTCGTAATTGTTTCTCTTAGGGGGTAAGCGTTGTCACTCTTAGAAGCACTACCTGGTTCAGGTAGCGGATATAAAGAATTGTTAGAAGCGCTCGAGTCGAGAACGCCATCTAAAACACGTTTTCCGCTCCCAGATATGTGATAGAGCCCAAGCTCAGGAGAAGGCCTGCAGCAATGTACGTTGGAAATTGAGAACTTTGTACGGAAAGCGTAGATGATGAAAGCAAACAACATGCAGATTTCCATAAACAGCATCAAGGACTTGGAAGTAAGAGCTGCAGCCTGCGGTGGTGGCCAAGCCACCACGTTTCAATAAGTGAAGCACTGGCACGAGCCCTGGAGGTCGAAGTGGTTCGACAGGATATCCGGCCGACCCATACGCGAAGTCTCAGAGCAAATAAAAGAGAACAAGTATTATTTTAAGAAGGGTTCTGGGATCATGGATGCCAAGGTTGAAAAAAATATAGGACTGCCTGGAGGAGCTGTTGAAGAAACGATGCAAAAAAAAGCTTTTTGATCTAAGACGCACGTTCCAAGGCACCAATCTGGGAAAACCTGATAAACAACATTTAAAAGATGACTTCATGAGACAATCCAAAATATGTCTCGATGAGAAAATGTACTACGATTCGAAACTCGAAATCTTGCTTCAAACTCAAAGCTTGACTTTTGGAACCCTGTGAAGATGAAACAATGAAGTTAGCACAGGGGGATTACATAGACCTAAAGAAACTTATCACATGGTAAGCATCTAAGGTTCCGGACGTTCTCCGCGAAGTTCACGATGGAGCTTCAGGAGGCCATCCTAGTGTCTAGAAATGTCAGCAAGATGTACAGGGTTGGTGTCGTAGTGGTGCCGTAAATGTACTACTTGTATGCTGTTGTAAAAAGGCCCACACATGCGAAACCAAGATACCAGCAACTTTATAATGGACTGGAAATAATTGCAGTGGACATCGCGAGCGGGAACGAGAGAACTCGGTGCATAGATTTGGCTGAATAACTCGACATGTATGCAAAGAAAAGCCCCAAAACTACTGATCAAGTGGGAGGGTCCGTATAAAGTTAACTGGATTAACGACATGACCCACAGGATTCAGCGACAATCGTGTTTAAAATAGTGCATATAAGCCACCTGGCTGAATATAGAAGTGGCTAAATATAGCAGCAATATGGCGTGGTAGCAATAGCGATGCAAACTTAGCCGATAAAGTTCTAGTCGGATTCTTGAGGCACAGAATATTAAAACAAGGAAATATAGACTGATTGTCACGCGGTTGGCTGGTTTATATTCGACAGCGTTTTTTCGGAACCGGGCTTTTCGAGAGGCTGTTGAACTTTCCCAAATAATCTAGTAATAGCGGCATCTAGTATAAAAAGGCAGTTTACTTTGAGCTACAGTGCGACAAATATCTGAGTGATAAAAGTGATTAACAAAGCGACCTAGGCTCTCATTAAGGACTATTATTCTAAGTTGTTCTGTGGTTTTAAGACACGTCAATTCTCAAATTCGTCAAATCCGAACACGTGAGAATAAATAGAAGGTTTTGCTTAACACAAACCCTGAAAGAAACCATTAAGGTGATTGTAACCAAAAAACTAACAGCATACACGATTACTCATAATAAATGTTCATAGTAGAAAAATGTTAGCATAATACACTTTATTTACTTTCCAAAAGGGCCCCTAATTCTTATGTGCCCAGGGGCCCCCGCTTAGGTTAAGACGGCCCTGATAATATGTATATTTACAAAAAAAGTATTTATATGTACATAATATTTATATCAGTTGTCTAGTACCCATAATACAAGCTCTGCTAAGTTTGGGACTAGACGGCGTTGTGTGTAAATAATAATAATAAAAAAAAATCTCAAATTTCCAGGTCAACTTGGTATTCAAACCCATTCACCCGAGGAAGTTATACCTATGATAACCTCCAAACTCCTTTACATCCAAATGCTCGCGCGATCCTAGCTGAACCGCTCGTAGACAACAGCGGAGCCCCAAGAGTGCTGTTCGCCGGAGAAGCTACAGACAGCTACCATTTTTCCACCGTCCATGGTGCCACAGATACGGGCCATAGAGAAGCGACTAGATTATTACCCAAGGGTAAACTGTAAATAGATAAATTAAAAGCCAAAAACATAAAGTTAGGGTTTTAAATGATGCTGTCTTAAAACTTGGGGATTCCCCTCCCATTGTTATACAACTGTCGTCTATGCTCTATTAAATTATTAAAAGAAATAGGTACCTACATGAATGCAGTCCTTTAACAAATTGACGGATTAATATAAAATTTCGATATTGTATAAAAATATACAAATTATTTTATATTATGTACAGACTTGTTTACAATCAAAATAGCAATATATTTGTATGTTTTTATTTAAATTTAATAAAAACGTTATAAATGTAACTGTTTCGTGTGTTTATTTTCGTATAATGACGATTTCTAGTAAAACAGTTACTTCTAATAATTCCGAAGAAATACAACCAATTTAGGTAGTTTGTCACACCTCTAAAGCGTGTAAGTTTGTATATCATTACATTGCTTTATATTGCTCCATTGGTCACCAAAAAATTACTGTAGTAATTGGATATTTAGCTTTTACTTTAGTTTATGAGGTGGTGTGCCACAAGAGACTATGCCAGGTCCTAAGCAAGTAAAAATACAATTGTTGTTTTTTTTTTCTTCCGTCATTAGGCAGTGGTCCGACCGCCGGCGAGAAAACGACTAACTATCGGCGATTTTCTCGCTCAAGAAACGTACAATAAATATAAATTCCGTGTAAACGATAGAGATGCATATCGTCTGTTCAAAGGTAAAACTCACTAAGTGACATTTTGACCTAAAATGAGTTTATAATACTTTTGCTTTGACAAATAGAAAATCTACGATTAGAAAAAATCCCTAAGTGCGTATTGTGCTCCATAACATAATTATAAAATGAAAAAAGTCCTTATCTCCAAATCCTCTATAATCCCTTTGCAGGTAAAACTCATTTAGCACTTAATTAATTTTGCCTGAAATCTTCGTTGTAGGTCAGTCTAGTTATGTTTGGCATGTAAAACTCACTAAGCCGCAAATGAACCGATTTTTATTGATGATTCTTTTTTTATTTTAAAGCTGGTGCTTCCCGTGTGGTCCTATTTCAATTTGGTCCAGTTCTTGACGTCGGTTTTACTTTTGTTAAAATTTTGTATTATCTATTTTTACATGAAAATCGGTTTTAATTGTTATCATGACTGATTACCGAAACAAGGGGGGAAAAGAACTAGTTGCTCTCGCATTGACAGACTCCATTTCACAGCGAGAACTTGTAAGTTTTATAGATGTTGGTTTAACTTGGTTATCTTTGTAATGTAATTAATCTATGGCTTATATTGAATAAAACATTACAGAACTACCGCTCTATACAAGAAGCGCAGCGTGACTTATTTGAAAGTAATACCGAGCGTGTTGGATTCGACGGTTAAAGACATGCTGAATAAGTTAAAGTAATAAGTTAAAAACATACTTAAATGTAATAATTATAATTTTTACGGGAATTAACGCGATTACTTATTGACTCAACAGACTCACAGTCAGCCTGTGACCACGGCCAGTGCAACCGAAAGCAAACGAAACGTCAGGCAAAACAGAGGTATGTAATACCTTGAAATAAGTGATCGCGTTAATTCCCGTAAAAATAATAATTATTACATCACCGAACGCGAAAGTTTAAAAGTTAGTATACTTAAATGTAGTAGTGTGACCCAATTGACCAAAAATAAATAGCTGATAAAAAGACTTTGATGTCTCCTAGGTAATGTTCCTTTACCAGTCTCTTAAATGCCGTTTGTGTTTATGCACGTCTAATTGCGTCTGGCAGGACATTCCATAACTGAACTGCTTGGAGACAGAAGGAGTGGTCGAGAAAATTAGTGGAATGGCCAAGCATTTTCAGTTTCAGACAACCTGACAACCTCAGTGGCTTGGAATGTGAGTCATATAAGAAAGTGAATCGTGATTTGAGGTAGCGTGAGGTAAGAGGATTAAAGAGAATGTTATACAGAAGAGAACGGACGTGTGCATTCCGGCGAAGGCGAATGGGTAACCACTTAAGCTGTTTACTATAATTAGGGACATGATTATATTGCCATAATCCGAATATGAATCTTATACAGGGGTTTTGGAGTGTGCGTGTGAACTGAGGGACCATAGTGATATTTTTGTTTGAAATTTTTATAAGATTTAGTAGTAGGCTCAAAACAATTGTAGAACAAATATGAGAATTTGTAAAAAGATATGTTAAAAACTACAGCCCTTTAAGTGTGGTCCCTCAATCCTCACATACCATCAGCCAGATCTCGGCAAGTATGTAAAAAAATAAGGTATTGTGACTGCAGACATTTAGTAGAGAATTTGTAAAGATATATACTAAATAACTGAGCACAAATCATCAACGATTAAAAAAATACAACGACTATACTGTGGTCCCTCAGTCCACACACGAAAGATTTTGTTATACTGAATATTATCACATCAACGGAATAAAATCTTTTTTTTCTTACATAATGTTTTAGAACAAGTCTTATAACAATTTGTAAAAAATATTTTTTTTAAAAATATCGACGCACTTTGAAGATATTTATAATTAAAGCTGGTCCCTCAATCCTCACGTTCTCAAACATACTTGTATGTCTAGCTGCTAGACAACTAAAGTATCACAAAGTGTAGTGTATTAAACTTTTTGTAAAAAGTTTCTACAAAATAATAGGTATCTTTAATTGTGTGTATCTTACCTCCAAAATGAGATTATAGCATTTCAGTGATCTTATGAACAGATATACGAGTAGTGTGACCACACAATGAAAAAAAATGTAGACTACCAATATAATTTTTATTGTAATAGTCGAAACCCAAGGTTGTACGGTTGATTTAGTGTTATGTTACATTACGTATCTTTACAAAGCATGAAATAAAGTAGCTTTTAGACGCTTATCACCATTTAGGCTATGTTTCAAGGAAGCTTTATGTACTTATAATATCCCAGTATTTTACAAACCATTATGGTAACATAGTGGTATTATTTATACAGCTCAGTTTTATACGTTTTATTAACACATAAAATTGAACATTTAAAAACACAGGATTTTGTAAAATATTTACAAAAAGTCCGCGATAGTACCTATCGCGATCTATATTAATATTATAAATTTGAAAGTGGCTTAGTCTGTTTCTCTATTACGCTTTCACGGCTAAACCAATAACAGTGCCTGCACTTGGTAAGGCATATAACTTATTGTAATATTTTTGTTTAAGTATGTGAAAAAAAAGCTAGATAGAACTGAGGGACCACAGTATAGTCGTTGTATTTTTTTAATCGTTGATGATTTGTGCTCAGTTATTTAGTATATATCTTTACAAATTCTCTACTAAATGTCTGCAGTCACAATACCTTATTTTTTTACATACTTGCCGAGATCTGGCTGATGGTATGTGAGGATTGAGGGACCACACTTAAAGGGCTGTAGTTTTTAACATATCTTTTTACAAATTCTCATATTTGTTCTACAATTGTTTTGAGCCTACTACTAAATCTTATAAAAATTTCAAACAAAAATATCACTATGGTCCCTCAGTTCACACGCACACGTTTTGGAGTCTCTCAAGCTTATTGAATTGGTCTTCAGTAAGATCTAAATAACTGCCTAAATAAAAAGAAGGGACTGTTTAAGAGCAATCTTGGTAGATGTACCTAGGTAGAAAGGTGCGTAGTCTGCGCAAGGGCCCTGAAACGGAAAACATTTTGCGACTCAGCTCCTGCAGCAGAGAACCCCAGCATAAGGTATTGTTGATATAGATTCCCAGGTTCTTTACCTTGTTACTATACGAAATGGGTGTGCCGTCACAAGAGACTTGAGGCAGTGATGTCCTATCAATTTTGTATATCATTCTAGAACTTCCAACGACAATCTTGGATGGGTTAATCTTCAGATCGTGGGAAATACTCCACTTACAGATTTTTTCTAGGTCAGTATTTGTGGTGTTAACAGCAGAAGCCAGATAAGGCAGTGGTACCGTAGTATAGATCTGGAGATCATCCACGTAAAGTGGTAGGACGAAATCAGTTTATTAGTGATGGTGTTGATTAAAACGGAGAAAAGTTAAGGAGATACTCGTAGTACGTCGCCCTGAGGTACGCCAATGTTAGTGCTACAACAAGAAGAGACGTGTGTCGTCAATGCTAATGCGTTGCCGGCGACCAAACAGTTGTGAAACCAGGCAATCGCAGTTGGAGGTATGTTGAGAGAGCGTAATATACATAGCAGTACGTCGAAGTCAACGGTGTTGAAGGCATTACTGAAGTCTACAAGTTTAAGGACTGTAAGCTCGCAATTCTCTATAGCGCATCTGATGTCAAGTTTTTTTTATTAGGTAAATACACTGTTTTACCAAAAAAGACAGAGGGAAAAGTCATTATCTACTTTTTTTTATTTACAAACACAATATTTTAGACAACCATATAATATAAATACTACTATAAAATACATACTTTCAAATAATCACAGAAAGTTACAGTCCCAATTATCAATATATTTGATTTTTCAGACTAAAAAAACGCAATATCTTAATTATCTCCAGTAGTCAATTATGCCACTAATTGATTTTTACCTTTGAACAGACGATATAATAAAAAAATAAGATTCTATTCAAATAAGTACCTATTATCATTCCATTGATTTTTCAGACTAAAAAAACGCAATATCTTAATTATCTCCATTAGTCAATTTTGTCACTAAATGAGTTTTACCTTTGAACCGACGATATAGTAAAAGTTGCTCTCCGACTGTTCACACTGCCGGTGCTTTACTAGTTTGGTCGCAGTGCGACAGGAGCTTTCAAAGATAAACTCGCCCAGCCATACTCGCTCAGCGATGCTCGCTCGCTTGATCATTTCTACACAGTGCGGCTTTGAAAGTACACGTATGGATGTCAACAAATTATTGCAACTCTCATTGTTGTCTAGTTCAGACGACGACGATGATGTATTTTACGATAGTATTTATACGATATAGATTTATATTTATAGATATTGTCGGACACATTCAATAAAAAACTCATCCATAATGCCGTGTAATGTTGAGTTGGCGCGAGTAATCGCTCATCGCACTTGAACACTCGCCTATAGCCCAGCGACAAAACTATCGAAACTACACACTCGCTGTCCGCTGATCGCCAACTCGTTCATAGTTTCTAGTTCTACTCGTTTCTCGTTCATCGTCGGCGGTGGGACCACTGCCTACATGCAGGAAGAGCGATTTGTATGTGTCCGTACCGGTGGCGATACTTGGAAAAGTTCTAATTATTAATACACTATTATTTAAGTTATTAACTCATTCCCTGCTCACGTATGATCCTTTCGACAAAGCTTTCCTATATAAACGCAACTTTATGCAAGTAAATAACAATTTTTGACGTGATAACATCTTATAAATCGATGAATGCCGGCTGCACGCACGGAAAAACATGATTCATTGTTACTTTCCGCCAGAGCCGAGCGTTTAAGCGAGAGCGTGTAACAAGCAATAGAGAGGTACGATCGGCCTAAGGGTTCGGCTTGTGACGCTTATTTTTCATCAATGTTTTCTTATGACGCTATCACGTAAAATAATTGTCCGTAAACCGACTTTTCAGACAACGAAAGTAAATAATATAGTCATTTTAATTATGCGTTTTTATTATATTTGTCGAGGATCGAAGCAAGTGGCGCGCAATTGGAGAGGCCTATGTCCAGCAGTGGACTGCGATAGGCTGATGATGATGATTATATTTATACACAATCCTTTTTGTTTTTGTTCTTAAAACATTATTTTATAATACATTGTTGGTGTTGCGTAAAATAGAAAATCACTACAATAAGTATTTCTACCGCTTCACTACATAGTATAAAACAAAGTCGCTTTCTCTGTCCTTATTTCCCTTTGTTTGCTTAAATCTTTAAAACTACACAACGGATTTTGATGCAGGTTTCTTTAATAGATAGGGTGATTCAAGAGGAAGGTTTTTATGTATAATAAATGCGTAATATAGTATGAAAACACTGTTAGTTTTCGAGGTTTCTAATGTGATGTAGCAAATAAACACATTTTTTTGCGCTTACATTGCAAACGCTGATTGCACCCTACGAGATAGATCAAAATAATGTACTACAGTATTGTACACCTTAAAAAGTACTACAAAAAAAGTCCGCGACGGTATATGTCTTTCTCTTAGAGATAACCCACAACAACAATTTTTTATTCCTTTTTTCTTTTACGAGAAATAATGGCTTATTTACGAAGTGATTTTAAGCAATACAGAATGAATCCTTATACAATTAAGTAAATTAAATACATTGTGCATTTAATATAGATCAAAATGGCCCTTAACAGTATCTAATTTAAATGAATATATTCGAAGATATTACAGATTTAAAATGCACGAATCGTGTCGTCGGCGGGGGCATCTGAAATCCACCCGTGCGAAGCCGGGGCGGGTCGCTAGTGTCGATATAAACGTGTAACCCGCCCCGAACCAGCCCCCACGCAAAAGCGTCTCTAAGGTCCTTTCCAGTATACAAATTTAAACTTAAGGATATGACCCTACGCTGTTTTAAAGTTAACGAACCAATCTAGACGTTTCAATTTAAATCTGTGTAGAAAGTTTGCATACTTGGTTAAAATATTTATTTCAAAGTCGTTTTTTACTTTGTTGCAGTTTATGAGTCCGTCAGTGTACTTTCAATGCAAGATTAATATAGTCGTTACTTGATAAAATATTTGTATCTATACTTATAATAAAAATCTAACAGGTCCAATTCTGTACATTAAAGATATTTAGAATATTTTTTTTGGAGGACTCTCTATAATCGATACTGAAGCAGAAACTGTAATTTTTTTCATTTTTGTCTGTCTGTATCTTGGCCGCGCATCACGCCGAAACTACTGAATGGATTCAAATGAAACTTGGCATGATTTGAGTTCACACTATGAGGTAGGACATAGGATACTTTTTATCCCGAAATTCAGCACGGTTTTCTGGAGAGAGGGGATGAAAGTCAAAATATGTACTTAGTTGTAATTCAATAACACATAGTCCGATTTCATTCTTTCTTTTTTTGCTAGAATGAAAAAAAATAAAAGATAACGGGAAAAGTTATTTTTTTGTCCGCGACTGTACACTGCCTGTGGGAAGCTGAGACAGATATGTAAATATGGCGGTACAAAGTTCGCCGGGTCAGCTAGTTCTAAATACGACCTTGTCTTTTTATTCTAGTATAAATTACGATAGATGTCAGTCTGTTCACAAAATAATTATGAAAAATACAAAAAAAAAATTTTGATGAATAAAAAACACAAAATAGAATGCAGAACACATTTCCGTATCTTCTTATGGTATATTTTATCAATATTTAGCTCTACATACCTTTGTATTTTTATTTCCAGTAACACTAAGTTTTGCCATCTAGTGGCGAGTAAATTTAATAACATTTCAATAAAACACTAAGAGATTTTTCTAGAACTTTTTTGAGAAATTAGCTATAAAATTACTTATAAAAGAAATATGATGCCATTCATGGCATCAGAACGTTTATCCGAGTAGTTTCTTCATGATAAAATGCAACACTTTAACTTAAACTTTTTTATACTGAGAAAATATAAAGATTTGCGATTGTTCGATACAGTTCTAGAAGATTAACGTTGACAGTCTTCAATTATGAGCCGCGTCAAGCTTTATGACGTCGGGGCCTGTATTTTGTATCGAGGCCTATCCCCTTATGCCCACTCCTCTTTGTATTTGCTCCGTGGCCTGCACCTTTCATTTTCCGTTCCGTCCACGAATCAATTCACGGTAGGGAGTAGCCATTCGTAAGCATTCCCCTATGTCAAAGTATGTGCACAAATGCGCCTACGCGTTACATTGTTGTGACATAAAATGTGATACCTACTCTAACAGACTCAGTATCAATGACAATGGCGTTGACCATAATTTTTATATCACAATGGTGAATCAATGGTGCAAAAGAATGATGAATAAATGATGCAAAAGTTATAAGCGTTTCAAATGATTGTTGCCTGTAGTGACGAAATTTTATTTTGATCAAAATTAAAGGGCGTGACGTTGTTTTATCTAAATTAAAATGCACGACGGTAGCCAGCCATTGTCAGTGGCACAGTCCTGGGTGGTAATCAAATTTACGACCTCCATCTGAGCACTTACGGTCACTAACCACTGATCCCTAAATGTAGACATCTTAACAGTGTGACAACCAAGAAAAAACTGTTTGTGTCAATAACACTAGCTTGGCCAGCACCGTGGTTTAAAAGAAAAACGAAACTTGTCGCCAAATATCAGAATTAGTACGGGTTCAAACGTTATAAGCGTTTCTAGGTGTTCGATACCTTTGAATTTTTGTAAAGCTCTTAGATTATACCTAGTCTAAGTCTACCTATTTTTTTATTGCGAGCTTTTTTGCGATTTTTTATATATATATGACCCTGCCAAAGTGACTCTACTGTCTGATTGAAAGCATGAGCAGAATTCAAGAGTATTGATCACCATACTCATTGCGTATGCAGACAATGCAGCATGATGACCCACCCACACTATGGCGAACAATTAAGATGCTTCTGCGTCATTGGGCCTCCTGTCTATATCATTTATAAAATCCATAATGGTAGCCAAGACAGTGATTTCTGGATTAGTAGTTAATTAAAGCCAATAGTGTAGACATTTTAACAGTGAGACAATCAAGAAAAAATCTGGTTAATCATAACCATAATACTTGTGTGACCAAGTCCGTTATAGAAATATCAACACATTTTTTTTTTAAATAGTCGAGGCATAGATAATATTATACAAGAAAATATTGTCAATTACATTTGCTCATTCGTCACGTTTCGTTAATAGAGCAGCATCACGGTGGGAAGTAGTCATACGAAGGCCTTCCCCTCTATCACAGTATAGGCACAAATGGGCCTACGCGTTATACTGTTACGACACAGAGTGTATTTAAGTGTGCGTGAAATTGTAAATGTTTTATTTTAATTGTTATGTGTGAGTTCGTAGTGACAGGCGATTGTTTTTGTACGTGAGTCTAAAATGTGTATGTGTGAAGATTTCTCCGCAACAAATTACAGGATGTTTTGTATCGGGTAAAGACGCTATGGGTACTTCCCTCCGTTAACATGTAAATATAACAAATAAATATAATCACAGCCTGTATATAACATTGTGTCAACTTGTAAGTCATTTACCCTATATACAACCCCAACCTCCTCCGCATCATATATCTTACTAATTCTCAATAATATAACTTTTGTATATAACTTGAAGATGACTTGATTTTATACTTTAAAGATATCACAAAATATAAAATATATAAAATGAAAAATATCACAGCCTGTATATCACGTATAAACCTTATATAAATAAACTTATATACTAAATAACATTCTTCTTTCTTCAGGTACATTGTGAAATAAAACAGCTGAAAATATATTAGTAATAATAATTTTTTTTAGACGAAAATCTTCACCCTTTCTTACTAAATTTACATTTTCAATGATACTGTCCATAAAATATAGCTTGATGACAGTGACAGCTGTCACTAGTGTCATTTTAAAACCTACGAGGTACATTTATAGATTTTAGGTGCGAATTTTTATATTTATCATGTATTACACTTCATTTGTGATAAAACTGGCACGTAAACAATGAAAATATAGGTGATATTTAAAAAAATCGCTTGTTCCAAGTTACTTCGTCGAAGACCCATCTGACACAGAGATCAAGGTATATTTTAAGAATTGTAAAGTAAAACATCCAAAATACAAAATAGGTATTAAATTTATACAGTAACCTCTCCGATGTCCCAAACCAAAAACTGGTTGCTGTCAATAATGGCCTGGGTGTCAATGACCGTTTTCCGGTCATACGATTATATGTCAGTATGTCATACGATTTCGTTTTTGTTTACTTTTTGTTTTCGGTAATTTTAATCGATTAATATTGCATATTGCATCGTTTCGCTTCACTTTCGTGGAACGAATGAAACGGAGATGCAATGAGACGTTACTATTTGTCCCCGCGTCATCTAGTTCACTCATAGCAGGCGAACACGGCAAGTGGGTTTTGCAACCTTGACGTGAAGTACGTGTATGTTGTGTGTTGTATACTTGTGATGTTTTTAACAATGTTTTTGTATGAGAATCTATTATTTTCGTTGTTTGTTTTGTGTTTTTACGTGAAGAAATATATTCAAGTTCATAAATATAAAGTGATGTGAACAATAAATTGTATAGAAGTTGATATTTTAGGTAATGTTCAAGGTTACCTTATAACCTCAGGTAAGTTCAGTTATTGTTTATTAATCTTGTCCTAACGTTAAATATTCTTCTTGTAACGTAAACTTAATGTTTTGTTTAGATTTGCAACTAAAAATAACATATACTTATGTATGGGCCAAGCCACTCGAACAAAAGTTGAGCCGACATTTGAAGTGTAAACAAACACATTTTTTGCCGCGATTTCGAAGCGGGAATATTGGGAACAATGGGCTATTGTTGATAAATTATTGTGTAAAAAATTTGTATGGAGAAGTGTCCTTTTTTTCAGAGTAAATTATTACTTAAACATTGTAGTTTTAAATAAAAATAACGATTACTTGAAATAAATAAATGAAATGCTTTATTTACAATCATATAACCTTTTATGTACTGTACATAGAGAAAAAAAAAGCACTTTTCCTACTTTAATCATCGATTTACTAATTTAATTCTATGTACAATTCTAATCAATTATACATTATCTGATACGCTTTTTAGTAACCCTTTTAATGATACCAAAATAGTTAATAGCCTAAAGAAAGTTTTTTTTGCTAATCGGCATTTTAATGAGACCCGGAAGTGCATCTGAAGTGCACTTCGAGTGCATACCTATAGCCACTTGACACCATAGCAATTATGACGTAATCTTGTTCGACATTTGAGAGGCTATTACAGCATATGAAAGACGTCATTAATGTCACTTTTGACATAAGGTTGACAGATGGAAAAAATATAAAAATAGGTTGACAGATTCGGAATATAGTGTCGAGGGTGTCGTAAAAGACGACTAAGGAAGCAAACTACCAGGACAACAGCACTGTACAGAGAGAAGGAAATAATGACACAAACCTTATACCAACCCATCATCAGCGTAGTATAGGACGCAAAAATTTTCTTTCCCATTAAAAACTTTTGATGTGAAATACCCATTACTCAAAAGGATTGTGTATTATTTCGAAGATAGCGAGACAAACAAAACTTTTACAGATTTTGTTTTATGTATGGCCCTGCCAAAATGACTACACTGCCCGATGGAAAGCATAAGCAGAATCCAAGAGTGATGGTCACCATACTCATTGCTAATGCAGACAATGCAACAATGCAGCATGGTGACCCACACCATGGCGGCCTAGTGAGATGCTTCTGATGATGATCATGGGCATCATTGGTAACCCAACATTCAATTTAGAAAAATATGTCTCAAATATAAAACTCCCTTGCTAAGAAGCCTATATTCAGTTAACTGTTATAGGCTTTTGATGATGACGATATAGAGTGAAGTTATTCCCATCTGTCAACACAATTACATTAATTCATTCACTCTTTCATTCATTCCATTCACTAGTTAACCAACAGTGGAATTAAATACAGTAGATAATTGTCTAAAGTGCCTCGGAGAGCACGTTAAGCCGTCGGTCCCAGTTGTCAGCAACATCTATGGCAATCGTTATTGGGATGTCAGTGCCCTCAAATATACTGACAACTAGTTCAATTTCAACCCCCGTTGCGAAGGTCCGATGCAAGTCGCTCCGTGGAAAAACTGATAATCAGAGCTTGTACTACGGGTACTAGACAACTGATATAAATACATTTAAATCATACAATATTGGAGTCGAACACGAGTCCTGAAGCACAGAAGTCGCATACATATCTTGATAGAACATTCTAGAATTAGTTAATATTGTTATGATCTAGAAACTAGATCATACCAATATTAACTAATTCTAAAATATTAACTAATAGAAAAAAATGATCTAATTGTATTACTGTACTTATTTCCATTGTGGCAACACTCTTATTTTATAATAGGGGCATTGTTTATGGTTACACTAAAGTAAGGTAAAGTAAGGAGGCTGGCAATTTCTTTTTAAAAATATACCTAAGTATGTATTTGACTTTTAAACAAAACTGAATAAAAATCTTTCTACAGCACTTTGATATTGATAAAAACTTTTGATAAAATTCCTATAGCCTATGTCACCCGGGCATTATTACGAATCTTTCTTTTAAGTATGGCCCTGCCAAAATGACTACTCTGCCTGATGGAAAGCATAAGCAGAATCCAAGAGTGGTGGTCACCATACTCATTTCGAATGCAGACAATGTAATAATGCAGCATGGTGACTCTGGTGATGCTTCTGGATTATTGGGCCTCCGGTCTCGCACTCACCAACGAAACACCACAGCACGAACACTGTCATTTTACTTTGCGAGGGTAGTATCGCCCCAGTTGACCCGGCCATACTCTGCTGAAATCAGTGTGGCTCTGCTACCTCGAACTTACATAGACTACCCTTACTTTTGGCTTCATCGGGTAAAAAGGCTTAGAAGAAGATTGACACAGAACATTAGAAGTAGGATTCTTTGTCTACCCTCAAATAAAAATAAAATATTTTGGTGTACAGCGAGACTTATTCGCAATAATATTATTTAAATGGTTACCAATACCTTCTATAAGTTGTTCTACGTTCGAAACGTCGGGAAATGAATGTATCGTAAACTTTTAAATAATTTGAGCCAAACACTGTGGGCGAAATTAGTCTAAATAAAGTAGCCTAAGTTACTTCTTATATCCTCAGCTATCTGTTAGTGAAAGTCCCATCAAAATCCGGTAAGCCGATGCAGAGATTAGCCAGAACAAACAGGTCAAAAATTTAAAAATTAAGTTTTCGCGGTAAGTACTACTGTACTTATACTTACTTACGTACTTACTAAAAAGATAACTGAAATTATATTATTATATACATATAACAATATAATTTCAGTTATCTTTTTAGTGAAAAGCTATTACATAATTTGAAATTACAGACATTTCAATTTAATTATTTGTATAGATAAGCCCCGCTATATAACATAAAATATGTGTATATCAAAAAAAAAAACGGTGTTACCATAAAAGAAAGATACCTAAACTTTTTTTATTAAAAAGAAATTGCCAACCTCTTTGGTAGTCACCAGCGCCCCCTACTGGTTCCAACCTCACATGTACACGAAATTAAAACGACACAAACTCTGGCTTAGAGAGGAGATGATCGGTCCGTAGCCTTGAGCATTGTCATACAATTCAAATAACGGTGCTGCAACCAATTTATAATTCTTCGGTACAGCAAAAAGAGCCCTGTCTTGTAGCTGGACTAGAAACAATCTTTTGTGTTCTTTAGGTTTGGTTATGTGAGGTGGTATGTATGGATACTGAGGCGGTTCGAAGTTAGGTCTCCACCAGTTCCCTGCAAGAAAAATATATGTACAATTAAAAACACAGTTTTGTAAAGCCGAGTCTCCACTGAACAAAAGTTGCCAACTTTGGTGTTGTCAACACGTGTTGGTGACAAAAGTTTGTGATTTCCTTGTATTGGCAACAAAAATTTTCAACAAATGTTGGGAACAATGTTTTCGTTTTTGGCGGTAAACATCAAAAGAATACGCTTGTTGCAAATATTTATTGGATCTGTGGAGACGCTTATACTCTTCGCGCTGTAGCATGGTGCGGCATTTATATGTAGACTAGAACATTGTTTGGTTTAATTTACAGTTATCAATGATTTAATATATTGCGAATGTGGTAGGTACAGCTGAAATACTAAGTCATAACCTAATTTGTAAATCGCGGCAACTTTCAAGAGTGAAACGAAATGTTACTGAAACTGTTAGCACCATGCTACAGCGCAAAGAGTATATTATATGTATAGTTGGAATGTTTTTCAAATCATTGGCGACTCGGTGTAGACACAATGTGTAAACACACAGTGTTGCAAACAGTTGGGAACACTGAAATTGCAAACAATTTTGGTGGAGACGCGCCTTAAGACTCTACTCTGCTTGATGGAAAGCAAGAGCAGAATCAAAGAGTAGTGGTCATTATATTCACTAGCTGACCCGGCGAACTTCGTACCGCCATATTTACATATCTGTCTCAGTTTCCCACAGGCAGTGTACAGTCGCGACAAAAAAAAGACGTTTCGCGTTATCTTTTATTTTTTTTCTTTCTAGCAAAAAATAATTGATGAAATCGAACTATTTATTATTGAATTACAACTAAGTACATATTTTGACTTTCATCCCCTCTCCAAGAAACCGTGCTGAATTTCGGGATAAAAAGTATCCCATGTCCTACCTCGTAGTATGAACTCAAATCATGACAAGTTCATATGATAATCGGCGCGAGAACTTTCATTGCGCGATTCAGGATTGGTAGTTTCTTCGTTACTCCGTAGTTCGAAGTACCTTCGGTAGATAGCGATGTATGTGGAAGTCGCCACAGTAGCCTACCGAGATGCGTTTTTATTGTATAGTCCATTCGTTTAGATAGTGTCTCTGCACCCGCACGCAATTGTTGTTATTGTTGTGAAATACGAATATATTAATTCATACAATGGCGAAAACTGACAAATCATGCTTTTGAATGTACGCCGCAGGCGTGCCCTGTGATTTTGCGACGGCGCGGCGATCAAGGTGACCGTATCTAAGCGAATGGATTATAAAGAACACCCGCAATGAGAATAAATAAAGATTGAATAAAGAAAAAACTACTAACCAATAGTGTCTTCGATGAGCCACTCTTGTTTTACACCATCTTGTCTCCCAAGAGTTTCTGTGAGTAGTCTCTTTAGACCCTCAATCTCATCCTGGAAAAGCAATACATGACAAGTTTTATACTTTAAACTAGCGACTTGGCCAAGCTTGAAATAGCGTTTGCGCTGTGTTTCACTGAGTGAGTGAGGATACCAGAGGCCCATACCCCAACCCCTGCCCCAAAGGCCAGCAACGCACTTGTGACGCCTCTGGTGTTGCAGGTGTTCATGGGCGACGGTAATCGCTAACCATCAGGCAATACGTCTACTCGTTTGGCCCCTATAGCACACTAAAAAAAATCTGATTTCCTCTATTATAATATGCATGTAATACACAAGTATGAAAGATCTAAGTGAATATACAGTGCTTTATTTAATATAATTTTAGTAGCCGAGTTCCGCTACCGTATTACCGGTTATTGTCGTACCGCGGGTGACGCCGCGGGGCGAAGCTAGTCTAAAAAATGGCCTAAGTTACTCCTTATATCATCAGCTACCTATCAGTGAAAGTCCCATCAAAATCGGTCCAGCCGTTCCAGAGATTAGCCGGAACAAACAGACAGGGATCATCTTATTCATTTTATAGTGACGACCTGCGCAAGATAGCTGGCAGGAGCTGGATCCGGATGCAAAGAAGCAGAGGATCGAACCAAGTGGCATGTTATTGAAGAGGCCTAGGTCCAGCAGTGGACTGTTATAGGCTAATGAGAATGATGATCTGTATTTGGATTTCTAGTTGTCTAGAAGTGTTGCTTCAGTAAAATTGGTATTTATTAATTTATACAGTTTCATCCAATCACTATACTTTGTCCATTTGTTTATTTTCTTTTTGACAGCTTACGCCTAAAAATTACCGTTTTTTTTTCGGAATAATGTAGTACAGTAATGTCGTACTTTATTGACGTTGACGGTACTTTAGTGAAGGGGCCTGTGCATAACAAACAACCATAGACTATAAAACAGTACTTGAAATACCATAAATCGATCATATGATAAAAAATATTTGACTTCATGTAAGTATTTTTTCTGTAAATTTAATAAAAAATGAAATAAAAATAGTATCTATGACTGCAAGACTGATTATTTGCATAGAATTAAGTCGAAATCTAGGAAATTTGGATCAAAACAAGAGTAAAGAACAATAACTCTGTTCATTAATCTAATTTACTGATTTATTATTTTTATTTTTGTTTATTTCTTACATAATATAAAAAACTAATAAAGGAATAATTAATATTTAAACTAAAAAAAACACCTAAAAGACTTCAAACAGATTCTAGGTACCTAGCACACATTATAATACTACTATTTAAATGAATAAAGAATTAGGTATAGGCAATTTATGAAGAACCAGTTTATTTTACGCTTTTAAGTGTTTTTTTGGCAGAGAGGTTTTGTTGGATGTATTTTGGCAGTCGGTTTCTTTTTTTTTATAAAAAGTTCTTATTTTTCAGTTTTTAGTGCAAACAATCATAGGTAAGTAGTAAGTTGAACTATTTCATCATCAAGAATACAAATTAAGGTCTATACGTACGTGTAATATTAAAATCATCCTCTAATCCCTAACTGTTGAAGAGTTTAACCGTCTATCATCAGCTCACCTAAATAACTTGAAAGTATACGACTGAAAGTCTTTAGATACATATGTAATTGAATGAATTATCGTCCAACTCCTTACCGTTGAGGAGTTGTACCTTCCACCTTCCATCATCAGCTTACCTAAATAATTTGAAAGAATACAACTGAGGGTAACATATATACACATGATATTTAAAGATTTATCCTCCAACTCCTAACCGTTAAGGAGTTGTACCTTACATCATCAGCTCATTATCATAAAATGTTGACTACCAGACGCAAATACCGGTGTAACTTCGGAAAATATACGAAAAACATAGTATTTGCCTATAAAAAATGAGGGTTTCTCTCGGTTTCCCTGGGATCCCATCATCTGATCCTGATATGGTGGCAATGGGACCACCTCGGGAGCATACCCTTTCGAATACAAAAAAAAAAACCAAAATCGGTCCACAATGGACGGAGTAACATACATAAAAAAAAATAAAAAAAATACAGTGGAACATAGAACCTCCTCCTTTCCAAAAGAAAGTCGGTTAAAAATATTAAATTAAATCAATTTAAGGTTCTTCATAAATAAAATCGCTTTTCATTTCAAATCGAATCGGTAATGTGTGAGGGCGTCACTAATTTCGAAATTTCTTGAACTGTCAAAAAGAAAATAAAACGAATGAGTTTAGTCCATGATAATTTAATTCCTTACCTCACCAGGATTGAGTTCACCTCCGGGCAGCTTAAAGAATGCTGTACCGAGCTGCAGCAGTAACACATGAGGTAGACCATGCTCGTGGACCAGTAGGACTCCTTCTACAGACCTGTGAACAATAAGTTTCAACCGTAAAAACCACAGGATCTGTGCATATAAAATTACTAGCTGAGCCTAATAATAGGTCTTTACAAATGAAATTGCCGTTTTGTATGCAATAAGTGAGAGTGAAACTTTTTTATTTCTGTTATTCGAAGTAATCACCCATGCAATCGACGCATCTTTGCCAACGCATTGGCAGTTTATTGATTATTATTCTTGTAAAAATCAGCTGGACGGGAGGCAACAAACTCTTCAAAGGCATTTTGTACTGCCTATGGGGAATTGAAATTTTTACCCACTAAAAAGTTGTATAAATTTTGGAAAAAGTAATAGTCGGTAGGTGCAAGGTCTGGTGAGTATGGCGGATGAGGGAGAGCTTCCAACCCCTACTGTGAAGAACTGGAGAGAATGATGGAGAAGCTTGCACATCTGCAACCAGCTTTGGTCAATCGGTCGTGGGAACGTAAGAAACACTTGACACAAACCCCACACCAACCCATTTGGTCAAACCCTCCTTTCTAAGGAAATCCATATGTTTAGCAGTAGACTATTAAAGAATGATGATTTTTGACTGCACGGTTGGCCTAGTGGTTTAAGCGGTCACCACTCCGCTTTCTACTGCGCCAAGTGTTTTGGGTTTAAATTCCACATGGGACAATACTTTGTGCGATACACAAAATGTTGTTGAGACATATCTGGATATTTTTGTGTCCGTTTTATGTATGCTTGTAAAGTGGATTAATCCGGGTTCCCCAGAACAAATTTTACAAGTTATCACTATCAAGCAAATTTTTCGTAAGTGGCTTCATTTTGATGAGGGCCTACCATTAACCTTAAAAAAAAGCTAGCAGGCAAAGAAAACTTTTGAGCGAAGGGCCATGATAACGTACCACTCAAGTTGTAGGACAATGTGGCTGTTAAATTATATAAATTTCTAATCTTTGTTAAACAAGTAAAATTTTTACAAAAACAAAAACCGACTTCAAGATCGATGCGATTTCTCTTGGATGCCATCATCAGATCTTAGTGTTCTTATCACGGTACCACCATTGGGATATCTCCTTTATTTACTATGCATTACAGTGAGGTGCAAAGTGCAAACTTACCTCGGTTTAGTATATTCCTAATGCGGAAGAAAAAAAAAAAGATGTGTTGATGTGTAATATGAAAAATAGGCATACCCTCTGGAAAGCAGTTGACTGTTAAAGGCTTTGTTAAAGTTTATTTATTTAAGTTACTTAAGTTTTTTATTTCCCATAATTGAATGGTGTTTATATCTTTCGTAGGGCTTATCCAAACAGTACTACAAATAAAGCAAAAAACACATGGTATTTTTTTTTCAGAAACAAATTATTTTTTAAGCCGGTAACGCTGCCGTGTTTAGCTCGTGTATTGGCCTTAGACGATAATTTAATAGGAAAAACCATTAAAATTAAGAAAACTAACCTCCTCATGCCGATTTTTGTAAATTCCTCTCTCATTCTCTGAAACCTGGCTGGCACCGACGCATCTTTCTCAAACAACGGCTCCTTTGTTCCAAACGTGTAATTAGTCAGCGGATACAGGTTAATTGTTCTATTTAGTGTTAAATTAGGCTGATTTTGACTATTCTGGTGTTGAATGCCCGGTCTTGCCGGCCAATTCTTATTTCCAGGTGCTCCTTGTACTGCAGCCATTATTGAAGATAAACTATCACTTATTTAAATATATTTGTGAACAATTCGGTTGTGAGATACCTCCCACACTTACACTACTAATCACTAATGTAGTCTACGCACAGCGCGTTACCAAACAGAAGACGACAAACGACAACGCCAAACAAGCGGCCATTACTGTTCTAGTGTTGCCAAAATTAGACATATCAAAATATTTAAAGCTGGCTATATTGGCAAAAGATTTTAATCAGTTTGCTCAATAAATGATTAAAATTTGTCTCGGAGTAAAATTAAAATTGGTTTTATGGAAAATATTAAAAATTTGAAATCAAATTTAATTATAATTCTTCAACGTTTTTTATTATTACCATAAAATCGACTATTATACTAAGTGTATTCTCTGGAGAGACTTTTTACTTGCTTGTCAATACTTTTACTGTTTTTATTTATTTAAATGAAATTAAATGAAATTCATCAGTTCAACTTCAAATTGACTGCATCAATTAATCGACTAAATAAATCCAGACCTCAAGAAACTGAGCTACAAAAAAAGGTCACAGATGTAAGTGTCAACTGTCACCAAAGGTACTTTGACAACATTCAATTGACGTTGACATTGTTTTGATTTTGTGTTCAATCAAACCATGTCTCAACAACTAGAATTACTTACAGAAAGCCCATCACAATGGACGGCAGTATCATTATTAACGCCAGAAATACAAAGAAAGGAGATAAAACCGTTTGTTATTCGTAAGTAGTTTCAAATAATCCATGGGGTTTTTGTCCATCATCATTATCTCAACCGAAAGACGTCCACTACTAGACATAGGGCTCTCTGAAGGCTTTCCACAAAAAATGGTTTTTCCCGCGACGTCATACCACCTTGTACCGTCTCACTTGTCCTACCCACTATCCGTGTTTATTTATACAGTTTAAGAATCTCTAGCAAAGGTTATTAGGTATATATAGGTAGTAGAGCCACGCTGATTTCAGCACGGTAGGGCCGGCCGCACCGGAGTGGCACTACCCTCGCACAGAAGATCAACGTAAAATGACAGCATTCGTGCTGTCGTGTTTCGTTGGTGAGTGCGAGACCGTAGGCACAATGATGCAAAAGCTTCACTAGGCCGCCATAGTGTGGATCACCATGCTGCATTGTTGCTTTGTCTGCACGAGCAATGAGTATGGTGACCATCACTCATGGATTCTGCTTATGCTTTACATCACGCAAAGTGGTCATTTAGGCAGGGCCTAACAAAAAAAAAAAGGTTATACACAACTATAAATTAAAATTAGCAGCAATCTCTGTGACTTCAAACAGATTTTAGGTACCTAGCACACATTATAATACTACTATTTAAATGAATAAAGAATTAGGTATAGGCAATTTATAAAGAACCAGTTTATTTTACGCTTTTAAGTGTTTTTTTGGCAGAGAGTTTTCGTTGGATGTTTTTTGGAAGTCGTTTTTTTTTTTTATAAAAAGTTTTTATTTTTCAGTTTTTAGTGCAAACAATCGTAGGTAAGTAGTAAGTTGAACTATTTCATCAAATTTCATCATCAAGAATACAAATGAAGGTCTAAACGTATGTGTAATATTGAAATCATCCTCTAATTCCTAACCGTTGAAGAGTTTAACCTTCTATCATCAGTTCACCTAAATAACTTGAAAGTATACGACTGAAGGTCTTTAGATACGTATGAAATTGAAAGAATTATCCCCCAACTCTTAACCGTTGAGGAGTTGTACCTTCCACCTTCCATTATCAGCTTACCTAAATAATTTGAAAGAATACGACTAAAGGTAACATATATACATCTGATATTTAAAGATTTATCCTCCAACTCCTAACCGTTAAGGAGTTGTACCTTACATCATGACGAACGGGCCGGCTCGACCGGGGCGGTACTACCCTGGCACAGAAAATCAACGTAAAATGACAGCATTCGTGCTGTCGTGTTTCGTTGGTGAGTGCGAGACCGGAGGCCCAATTAGTTTAGTCAACAAGTTCGATACTTGTTGACTAGACTAAAAGATGCACAAGCATCACTAGGCCGCCATAGTGTGGGTCACCATGCTGCATTGTTGCATTCGCAATGAGTATGGTGGCCACCACTCGTGGATTCTGCTTATGCTTTCCATCAGGCAGAGTGGAGTCATTTTGGCGGGCCAAACATAAAAAAAAAAAACATCATAAAATGATGACTACCAGACGCAAATACGGGTGTAACTTCAGAAAATATACGAAAAACACAGTATGTGCCTATAAAAAATGAGAGTTTCCATCGATTTCCCTGGGATCCCATCATCAGATCCTGATATGCTGGCAATGGGACCCTTTCGAATACAAAAAAAAAATTTTAAATCGGTCCACAACTAACGGAGTAATCGGGTAACATACATAAAAAAAAAAAAAATACATACAGTGGAACATAGAACCTCCTCCTTTTTGGAAGTCCGTTAAAAAGAGGAGGAGGTTCTCAATTCGTCTATATGTTTTTGTTTATGTGTGTTCGCTGATAACTTTGTCGTTTATGAACCGATTTTGATGATTCTTTTTTTAATCTAAATAAGATATTCCCATGGTACTATGATAAGGACACCAAGATTTGATGATGGGATCCAAGAGAAATCGAGTCCAACCTTGAAGTCAGTTTTTGTTAAAATTTTACTTGTCTTTATATGTTAACGAGAGACCCCTTCCCCCAAAAGGCTGGCAACGCACTTGTGACGCCTCTGGTGTTACGGGTGTCCATGGGCGGCGGTAATCGCTTACCATAAGGCGATACGTCTGCTCGCCCCTATTACATAAAAAAAAGCTTGTACTGTGGGTATAGACAATGGATATAAATACATATATCAAGAAATTAGCAATTTATTAAGAAACCATATATGACCCATGGAGTTATTGAACTCTTAATTATTATTTCTTTTATTAATTGACTAGCTTTTGCCTGCGTGTATGTGCTTGTTCACGTAGGAACGCGCGGGCGCGGCGGCGGCTGCGGGCGCGGTATACGTTGCGTGCTCGTGTTCACATTAGCCGCCAGGCGTTTGCGCGAGTGTGACGTGTTGTCAAAGGTTGTATACTTTGCTAAATCGGAGTTCTTGCCTGAACAGCACTAATAAACTCTTATGTATTGAAAGACATGATAAATAGATGCTATAATTTCGAGCGATAAGTTCAAACGGGTTGAACTTACCTGACGTCGCGAGTGAATCGCGCGCTCCGCCGCTAGTTCGAAGTGAACACACACGAACGTCTCTCGCGTTTGATATTTATTACCGCGAGCGGTCCGCGCGCGCCAATCGCTACTATGCTCGATACTTAGACCGCACGTGCGTTTCGTACGTGAACACTTGGATATCTCGTCATATGTTTGATATTTCGTGACTGCGCACACGACCGCGCCCGCGAGTCAACGTGAACAAGCACTATGCCATGTCCAAAAGCTGGTAATAGTATACAATGTAAACATTTCATTTATTTAATTTCCAGTGGCTCTAAAAGAACTAGAAGGAAAACCGGACAGTAGAACATCTAGTCTAATGAACGCAGATAAATTCTCAGCGGTCAGAGAAGTTGTCAGACACTTTGCCAGATTACGGTCTGCTATCAAAGAGCCCTGGCTGCCAGAAGATGTGAAATTGTTTCTGGAAGGATTGAGGTAATTGAGAAAAATTGTAATATGCAGATATTATTAGCTCTGCAATCAACTTAAATCATAATAAAGAAATAAATATAATCCTACTAATATTATAAACGCGTAAGTTTGTAAGTATGGATGGATGTTTGTTACTCTTTCACGCAAAAACTAGTAAACGGATTTGGATAAAACTTTACAGTAATATAGCTTATACATCAGAATAACACATAGGCTAATATTTACCGCGATAACCGCTATACACGCGGGCGGAGCCGCGAGCAAGAACTAGTAAAAAAAAATCGTACATCTAACACAACGCCATCTAGTCCCAAGCTAAGCAGAGCTTGTGTTATGGGTACTACACAACTGATACAAATACATATACTTAGAAAACACCCACCCAAACTTCGAAATATACATTTGCAGATCATACAAATATTTGGTCCGACCCGTGAATCGAACCCGAGACCTCAAGCACAGCAGTCGCTTACGCTACCACTTGCGCCACCGAGCCTGTCGATACTGTGTCGCGGTGGATGTTACAAACATACATGTTAAGGCGCGTCTCCACCAAAATTGTTGGCAATTTCAGTGTTTCCAACTGTTTGCAACATTTCAAAAAATCGCCAACTTTTGTTTCCATCGAGTTTCCATTTCCATGTCTACACCGAGTCGCCAACAATTTGTAAAACATTCGAACTAAGCGTCTCCACAGACCCAATAAAAAACTGCAACAAGCGTATTCTTTTTATGTTTACCGCCAAAAACAGAAACACGGTTCCCAACATTTTGTTGACAATTTTTGTTGCCAACACAAGGAAATAACAGAAACTGTCATCAACACGTGTTGACAACTTTTATTCGGTGGAGACCCTTTTTTTTTTTTTTTTTTTTTTTTTTAACGTGTGGAAATCCCCTCGGACCGTCACCCCACCGGGGCTTGCGGCGGGGCGGTGTGTCGGACTCGAACCGACTAAAACCACACGGTGTGCCACTCTGCGCCTGTGAAGGGAGGAGTCCGGGAACTGCAGTTATTAACACATCCGGACCCCTCCCAGCGCCTGCCCGCACAGAAGCGGGCACCGTCTGCTGGTATCCTCTCAATTAGGCGACGTACGGCACACGCGTACGTCGCCCCCTCGCGGGAGGCCACTAAAGCGGATGGAGGGGAAAGCCCGTCCCGACCATCCGCGGCCACACTCAGGGCGGCATGAGGCGCTGATAGGCGCGCCTCCGCCGCCCGGTTCGCCGGCGGCGGATTGGGTCCGAGTGGACATCGTCCTCCCGGGCCTTCTCCGCCACCTCCTTCTGCGAGATTACATCTTCGCAGAAGGTTGCGACCGCGGTAAAACTGCTATCGCTACCGGCCATGGAGCGTATGACGGCCGGTAGCGAGAGATCTCCTCCGATGACTGCAGTGAGGGCCCGGCGCTGCGACGCCCATGCAGGGCAGATCGCCAGCGTATGCTGAGCCGAGTCCTCACTGCAGTCGCAGTGGTGGCAGGCGGGACTCAATTCCCTCCTAGCGACCGAGTGCAGGTACTTCCCGAAGCAACCATGCCCGGAAAGGACCTGCGTCAGTCGGAAGGAAAGGGTCCCGTGCTGCCGCCCTGCCCACTCGAGGATGACCGGCTGGAGAGCCTCCACGGCGGCAAAGCCAGCGCGTGGAGTCTCCAGCCGGAACGACCAGCGAGCCATCGTGGCTCGACGGGCGGCTTCACGCCACTCGCGTACCTCTTCGGGCGGAGGGCGATAGCCATACTCCGCCCGATATTCAGCCACCATTCGGTGGAGACCCAGCTTTACGATTACGAAGCTTACATCCCTGTTTCAAACTAAGCAGAGCTTGTGTGTAGAGAAGTTTATTACACTTTTTCCTTTGTAAATACATAAAAAACCACCCTAACTCCTACTCATGTAGGTAGTAGAGTCACGCTGATTTCAGCACGAACGGGCCGGCTCGACCGGGGCGGTACTACCCTCGCACAGAAAATCAACGTAAAATGACAGCGTTCGTGCTGTCGTGTTTCGTTGGTGAGTCCGAGACCGGAGGCCCAAATAGTCTAGTCAACAAGTTCCATACTTGTTGACTAGACTAAAAGATGCGGAAGCATCACTAGGCCGCCATGGTGTGGGTCGCCATACTGCATTGTCTGCATTCGCAATGAGTATGGTGACCACCACTCTTGGATTCTGCTTATGCTTTCCATCAGGCAGAGTTGAGTCATTTTGGCGGGCCATACATAGAAAAAAAAAAATTGCAGATTACACAAACATTTGTTCCAACCTGGGAATCGAACCCGAGACCTCAGCACAATGGTGTTGATTTTTGGACATGAAACACACAACGCCATCTAGTCCCAAACTAAGCTGAGCTTGAATTATTGGTACTAGACAACTGATATATTATAAATACATAAATACTTTTTTTGTAAATACATACAATAAATACATAATTTTGTAAATATTATACATAGAACACCACTCGAACTCAGTTACAAATATTTGCGAATTGCACATATATTTGCTCCAACCCGGGAATCGAACCCGAGACTTTAGCACAATGGTGTGATTTTCGTTAAATAAATGTGAGTTTGTATATCAACATTAATTTTTATTTTCAGATTTTCACCAGAATGTGTTATGGAGTTTGTAACATTACTATGTACAGATAAAATTTATGAAAGTGTGCCGGCACATTTAAGAGTGAAGCCGGGTCTTCTTAGCATGAGTTGGAAGATCGATATATCTTTAAGGTAACTTTTTTTTATGGAATACGTCACACGAGCAGACGTATCGCCTGATGGTAAGAGATTACTGCTGCCCATGGACGCCTGCAACACCAGAGGCGTCACAAATGCGGGGGATGGGGATGGGGGGAAGAGTGGGGTATGGGACTTCGGTATCCTTACTCACTCACAGCGCAAGCGCTATTTCACATCGGTTTTCTGTGGGGCCGTGGTATCACTCCGGTCGAGCTGGCCCATGCATGCCGAAGCGTGGCTCTCCCACGGTGAAAATTTGTATGATTCTGTACGTTGGCTCTTGTGTAATATTTTTAATTGATAAATATAACACATTTATATTTATCAAATATAAATGTGTTATTTTATATTTGTCATTTGTAAATTATTAGTCAGAAAAGCTATCTAAGGCCATGTTCACATGAACGCGCTTATCTGACTAATAATTTTTCCTATCTTCCACATAGTATCAAAACATCTGTCAAATAAGCTATTCGGAACTCAATTATAACCGGTTGTGGCGACTTCCACATATAGCGCAACATTAAACACATTACAGCGCCATCTACCGAAGATACATCGAACTACTATCGAACCACATAGTAACTACTAATCCTGAATCGCGATATAGAAGTTCTCGCGCCGGTTACATCAACCGTTGGGCCGCGGCTTTTCATGATTACTTCACCTGGTTGGAGGATCCTCTCCGTGTGGGAGGGACATGACACTCGTTCCTCCACATGGTGAATCAAGGCCTTACTCTTTTTATTACAAACAAAGTGACTAACGAAAATTAAAATCTAATAATAATACTTTTTTCTTTCAGCCAATCAGCTTATTCTAACTCAAGTTCATCGCAACAAAGCAAAGAAATTCACAGCCAACATGTCTTCGTTATACTAACGTTCCAGCTGACAGACAGACAAACACACACATACCGTTTATCTATCAACAAGTTTCATGAACTCCGGTATACAGTAGCGAGTGCTTTAAAAGCAATGATTGTTCTAGAGAAAAGAAACTGTATGAGGAAAAACTGACGAATATTTTCTTGGGGTTGAAGAGTTAAGGAGAAGTGTCTTAGGCAGAAGAGAGAAGAAGAGAAGAGAAGATGAATGAATAAACACGCTTAGAAATAAAGCGGTGATAAATAGCAATAATAGGTTAGTTAGTATCATGGTATAACAATACAGGTATGACATTCCGAAAGCTACCCTGGGTGACGTCACTATTCAGTTACCAGTTTATAGCAACATAACATGAAATGATGGAAACATTTTCAGTCACCATTCTATTTAAAAAATGTAAAATGCATTTAAATTGTTGTTTTGTGTACATAATCAAACAAAATATTTGAATTTAAATATATGTGTCGGAAGGCGCGAGGATAAAAAACGAGCACATGATTCACAGATACAGCCAATCTGGACTAAAGCCAAACACTAGTCACTACTAAACGGATACGAATTAACTTAAACACCATCAGCAACCCCCACGAAGGAGTTAGGGCAACGCTCACTCCTCCGCGGTGCCCTGTGGAATTCGTCACCTAGGCTAGTAATTCCCCCACTGGTCCATACCGCCTCGCACACACGATATAAAACACAGAGATACAATAAATCACAAATCAAATAAAAGAAAACTACTAAGACTCAGGAGTGACCCATGTCACAATCAAGAGATATGGTCGTTGCGAGATCTGAAGAGAAACTGTGTCCTGTTTCCGATCGCGCCGTTTTATATACCACCTCACCCGACTCACGGAACCGTTCAATAGTGGCAAATGTTTGTAACACTTTTATTATTCGGATACCCTCATTCTGACATATGATAACGTAAAACTTTATTGTTCTATCGAATTCACAAAGTGAATAATGGTGGTTGGGAGTTATTATTTCACATTACTGGTAACACTGAACCAGCGATAGTGATGATGACGTCATCTCGTCCTCTATGTATCTCGGAATGCCATACCTGTATTTTTATATTACGGTTAGTATGATGAAAATAAATTTATTTATGATGTCCAGTGAGCGCAGTGTCCATTTTATAGAATATCTGATATTCAGCCAGCAAATAAGAGAATCGAACTCCTTGCGATTTAATAGTTCAACCAATTGTTCTAGCTATACGTATTATTACTTTTTCAACCTTCGAATTCAGTTCGCCCCCAGAGTTACGGAGGTCCGATGCCAGCCGGTCCGTTGAAAAACTGATTCAAATAAAAGTGGTTCAACTTGTAGCCGACACCAAAATAATCTTGGGAATAATAAAGGCTAGGAAGATGATATGTATTATTACTTCGAGCCGAATCTCATTAACAAAGGTTAACAAAAACCTCTCGTAATCAAGGACCTCTGTTATTACGAATTGGTCCAATCGCGAATTGGCCAAATTTTCAATTGGACTAATTGCGAATAAGACTAATTTCAAATTGGATTAATTGCGAATTGAACGGAATGCGCCCAACCGGACAGTAATTATGTAAGTTTAAGAATTATAAATAATGTTAAATTATTTCTAAGTGTAATATAAATCGGTGCTGCTCACGATATTTGGCAAAGGTGCTAGAACTATAAAAGAAGATTAGCAGTTTAAAAAAAACTATCTTGTGAAATACTGATTGTAATCATCTTCGCTAGTGAGTCTCCCCGGAAAAAGGCAAGAGTCTCTCCTGATGGCAAGTGATTACCACCACCAATAGACACCTGCAACTACAAAGTGTGTTGCTGTCCGTTGATTCCTCCTCCGAGACTCAAGGGAAGGGGGGGGGGGGGGTTGGACTTCAGTAATCTCACCGGCTGTGTGAAATACCCATCCGAAAACTAATCTAATTAGAATATCATTATTTCAATAATCGCACTCCAAACATTCCCTTAAAATAAAATATCTACGTTTCTATTATCTATATTTAGTTTACAAATAATAACATTCAGAGGCGGCCTTAGCCATTGCGAGTTTTCGAACGGTTACATCTTTGCGAGTTTCCGAGTCCCCGGGCGGGTCGATCATTGCGAATCGCCTCTGAATATATTTTATATTGTAATAATAATTATGAAGAGTCATGTTAATTAAAGATGATCCGGCCAAATAAACCGAACCTAATAAGGGTTTATTAACTTAGCATCTTTAATTGATATAGAATGATATAAATATATAATATTCACTGAAACAAATTGTTTAAATATTCTAATAGTTTATTTTATTAATAAAACAATAAATTATATTGATGTTTTTTATTTACAAATTTCACAAAAATCATACAAACTTCAAAAACCTATGAATTTGTCTATTTACAACAGATATATTAGATCAAAATTGGCTTGTAAGAGATTACTTTTTAGCAATAAGACCGCTATTATAATTAATGTACTCTTATAAAAAAAATGTGTGCGTCTCTGGACGCCCGACAGAAGTGATAGCTTGAACTAATCTTAGTTGACCTACACACATCAAAAGTGTCTAGGGATCAAGCATTTTTATGCGGATTTCTTGAGATTGAGATGTGGCTTTGGCCCTGGCCTGCTCAGTCGCCAGACTTGAACCCGATTGAGCATGCATGGGATATGCTACAGAGAAGAGCTCTGCCAAATATGGAGGGTATCCAGTCGCAAGAAGACCTTTTTTTGTTGTTGCAACGAACATGGGCGGCCATTCCACAGCGTGATTTGGATGAACTCATTTTGAGTATGCCAAACCGATGTTCTTGTGTTAGTGTTCGCGGTAGAAACACGGATTATTAATTGTTTAAGTTACCTAATAAAATTTTAAAGAAAACTGTTATTTCAGTCTTTTTTTCGAACTTTAATGTTAGTGGTTCAAATGTCAAAAATCCTTTTATTAGGAAAATTTCAAATTTCTTTATTAATGCAAAGGTGACTTGGTTTATCGTTACTGTGACAAACGAAAACACTTTATTTGATGAATCCTTAAAGAAAATTTTAATTAATATCAATCAGGAGAAAAGTTATTGCAAAAATATATGTTGATCCCTAGACACATATGTTGATCCCTAGACACTTTTGATGTGTGTATTTAAGGCTAGCGCTCTGTGTTAGAGTGAGAGAGGAGGAGCTTGCCGTTTCTTGAATGAATTATAGTTGAATTTGCACTGAGCTACCACTAGTAATAATAATACTTTAAAATGAGATCAAAAAGTTAGGAAATACAATTATGACGTCATCAGAAGAGAAAATTCGCTGACAGAAATAAAACACTATCTTGGTGAAAAAAAAAAACTATAAGTTACATAGCCATGTAATCTACATTGCACCTTATTCGGTCAGTAATAAAGTCGATATTTAAATAAATGATATTTTAATTACAACTTGTATACTATATACAATGGGTAGTTTGATTTTAAGCCGACTTAAAAAGGTGAAGGAATCATCAAAATCGGTTCACCCAGTCAAAAGTTCTGAGGTAACAAACATAAAAAATACAGTCGAATTGAGAACCTCCTCCTTTTTGAAGTCGGTTAAAAAGACGCTGACGAAGCTGCGTGGGCCACCTAGTTTCTACTTCAACTTTCTTGAGGCAAATTCTGGACATCAATCCCTGGTAGATGATCTTTCTGTAATCAAAACAAATGATTTGTTTAATAAGTTTCTTTAAAACAAGCTTTTATTACTTGGTAATAAAAAAATAACTTAAGCACTTTCATTTGATACCCATATTGGGTGGGTTGTTCAGAAATATGTACGCCGCCATTTTGTTGCGGCGACCATTTTGGATTAACAATAATACCGATCATATAATAATTGCATTGTCATCAGAAGTAAATATATAGCTCAATTAGGAAGTTGATCAAATTTAATTTGCAAGATTTGATTACAGACAAAAATCGGGACTGAAGTAAAACTTCAAGGGTTACAAGACCTGCACTGGCCCGCCAGGCATGATCACCTCGCCTGGTCGGAGGATCCTCCCTTTGTGTTGGAGGGACATGACACCCATTCCTCCACAAAATCTATTTTTTACTTTTTAATTCGATTGCTATTAAAGTGTGTTTTATGACGTGACAACGTCTTATAATTCCATGGAGCCGGCTGCACACACGAAAAAACATGACTCATGCGGCGTTACCTCGAGTCTGAGTCGTTCCATTTAAGGCTTGAAGTGCAAGCGAGAGATCTCTCGCTTCCATTTAAGGCTTAAATAGAACGCCTCAAAGCGAGGTAACGCCGCATAAATGATGAGCATATATCTCTCGCTTGCACTTCAAGCCTTAAATGGAAGCGAGAGATAGATGCCCATCTATCTCTCATTATTTCATCAATGAGAGATAGATGCCCATCTATCTCTCATTATTTCATCAATGTTTCGTTATGTCGTTGTTACGTTAAACTATCGTCCGTAAACAGACTTTACAGGCAACCATTTTTTTTAGTTCTTTTTAAACTATAATTTATTTTCTACTTTTTAGTTTGGTATATTTATAATAGCGTGTTTGCTTAGTTTTTGTAAACTATTTTTTTTAGTTTTTTTTTTCAAATTATTGTATTGTCATCGGCCCTTGACCCCAGTGCCAATTTTCAAGTTATCAGACTCCTAGAAGTAGGTGAAAATGAAGTGCAAAGATTCCGTTACATACATACAGGTCAAGCTAATAAAAGCGTGTTAATAACAGACAAACATAAAAAATTGTTAATGTAAAACCGTATATACTTTCAAATGCATTTAGTACAAAAACTGTTGATTTGAAATTACATACAGACACTTAAATTTTATTTTTATGTAAAACGACAATTCCCGTAAAACATACATAACAAAGAACACCCAGACTCAGAACAACAATTTGTGGATCACACAAAGTGTTGTGCCGTGTGGGACGACCGCTCAAACCACTAGGCCAACCGTGCAGTCGGCAATTTTTATTTATTTGTATAGATTGTATATAGTCCACTGGTTTAGATAGTGTCGGTACACCTGCACGCAATTGTGGTTATTGTTGTGAAATACCAATTTATTAATCCATATAACGGCGTAAACTGACAAATCATACTTGCTTGTGGGTGTACCCTTTGATTTCGTGGCGGCTTTGCTTCGACAAAAAGCCGCACGCAGTCGGCGGCGCGATTAAAATGACCGTATGGGAGAGCCACGCGTCGGAATGCATGGGCCGGCTCGACCGGAGTGATACCACGGCCTCACAGAATAACGGTGTGAAATTATGCTTGCGCTGTGTTTCACCGAGTTAGGATACCGGAGGCCCATACCCCAAACCTTTCCCCCTAACTCCCCCCCCCCCATCCCTCAAAGGCCGGCAACGCACTTGTGACGCCTCTGGTGTTGCGGGTGTCCATGAGCGGCAGTAATCGCTTACCATCAGGTGATACGTCGGTTCGTTTGCCCCCTATTCCATATAAATAAAAATCTAAGCGAAAGGACTATAGTCTAAAACGGTGTCGTCACAAGCTATTCTATTTGCTTACCTGAGTATGTCTGGCTGCGTGAACCTTCAAGCTGGCCTTCTGAGTGAAGGCAGCCCCACAACTGCATATGTATGGTCTTTCACCTGTGTGACTTCTAACGTGGACCTTCAAGATACTTTTACGCTGAAACCAATATGTTAGAAATTGAACGTCATTATAATGGCAACATTTTTGATTGTCATTTTTCTTGTTTGACGTTTTGAAGTGACAAGATAGAACTGAAGAGAAGCCTTTGGAAAACGGTCGAACAAGGTTCGTCGGGATTACCGTTTAAGTAAAATTTAGCTGATTGTCCATCCAATTCGGTGTTTCGTTGGTTACCGTTATGATTGGTCGGGTTTGGACTCGCGAGTTTTAGTAGTCACGTCAATTAGGCGCGATCCGCGACAGTTAAAACGGGTGCATTATAATAATACGTGGGAGCCTGTACAGCAACTTAGGAGTATGAATGTGTGAACGCGGAGAGGGTACCAGCAGAGGGGCGCCCCTCAGACCGCCGATATCAAGGACTTCACGCATCTCCAGTAAGTGCTTGATATTACATTAGCTTAGAATAAGAACACGGTGAAACGCCGTGAAGTTTAATGCTCTCGCCAGTGAACAAGCTTAGCGATTGAATGCCTATATCATGGGCCCTATAGACATTGCAAACTTCCCAAGGTGAACACCGCATTGGCGAGAGGACTGAACACAATATATTATTTATCTTCTAGATATCACGGTCATCGTTTTTCGGGTTAACGTTACCAGAATATTCGGGAAAACAAATTCTAAATAAGGTCTAATAATAACACACAATAATTAACCTTATCAAAATAAACTTAAGGTTCACAAGGTAACAAATTTTAATCAAGTAAACATTGAAATATATTGCTCAATTGAGTAGTCCAAAACAGTGACGTCACGAGTTTGTATTATTACATTTTCACACAAAGTTTTCGTTTTGACAGATGATAAAAAGTAACTAATTCGGCTAAGATGTCAACAACCATATACTTTGATTGGGGGTTTAGCGGTTGGAATCTTCCAGAACAGACGGCGTCTTATATAAAAAGGCATCTCGTCGATCGCAGTTCAGATCAGTTTGAGCTACAGTGCGATAAATATCTGAGTGATATCAGTGATTGTAGTTAACCCAGAGACCTGGACGATTATTCTGTGGTGATAAGAGTGTTTAAAAATAAAGTCTCTCTTAGTCACAATAAGGCTTATTTTCCTAATTGCTCAAACCGTAACACGTAACAATATATAGCCTTCGACAGTCACAAATAATATGGCTTTCTATTGATAAAATACACACATCAAAATTGTCTAGGGATCAAGCATTTTTATGCGGATTTCTTGAGATTGAGATGTGGCTTTGGCCCTGGCCTGCTCAGTCGCCAGACTTGAACCCGATTGAGCATGCATGGGATATGCTACAGAGAAGAGCTCTGCCGAATATGGAGGGTATCCAGTCGCAAGAAGACCTTTTTTTGTTGTTGCAACGAACATGGGCGGCCATTCCACAGCGTGATTTGGATGAACTCATTTTGAGTATGCCAAACCGATGTTCTTGTGTTAGTGTTCGCGGTAGAAACACGGATTATTAATTGTTTAAGTTACCTAATAAAATTTTAAAGAAAACTGTTATTTCAGTCTTTTTTTCGAACTTTAATGTTAGTGGTTCAAATGTCAAAAATCCTTTTATTAGGAAAATGGCAAATTTCTTTATTAATGCAAAGGTGACTTGGTTTATCGTTACTGTGACAAACGAAAACACTTTATTTGATGAATCCTTAAAGAAAATTTTAATTAATATCAATCAGGAGAAAAGTTATTGCAAAAATATATGTTGATCCCTAGACACATATGTTGATCCCTAGACACTTTTGATGTGTGTAATTTACAAAATCGGTTTAGTAGATCTAGAGATTACCCCTTTACAATCTTACGACAAATAAAAGAACAAAGCCATCATTATTATTACTTTTATGGTTACTTCCACAATCTAAAAACATACAGCGCCATCTAACGGAGACACACTGAACTACTAAGTAACTACTAATCCTGCATCGCGCAAGAAAAAATCAATTCATACCGTAAAACTCTTCTCGCAAAGGTGACAACTGGCCGGTGGCTCCCTCTTTTGGTTATGGACCCTCCATATATGACCTCTTAGGGACTCCTGCGAAAAAAGAATAAATAAATCAAAACGCATTTGTTATTACTAGGGACCGGATTTTATACATTTGCATATTTAAGCCAACCTCAGCGGTAACAGCATATTTTAACAAAATCTAGTTATGTTTTTTTTATGGAATAGGAGGGCAAACGAGCAGACGTATCGCCTGATGGTAAGCGATTACCACCGCCCATGGACACCCGCAACACCAGAAGCGTCACAAGTGCTTGCAGGCTTTTGGGGGATTGGAAGGAGGATGGGGGGAGGGGTTGGGGTGTAGGCTTCCGGTATCCTCACTCAGTCAGTGCAACACAGCGCAAGCGCTGTTTCACGCCGGTTTTCTGTGAGGCCGTGGTATCACTCCGGTCGAGCCGGCATTCATGCCGAAGCGTGGCTCTCCCACGGTAACCTTGACTTTACAATCATATATGTAATGGAAACAAAGAACACCCAGACTCAGAACAACAATTTGTGGATCACACAAAGATTTGTCCCATAAAGGGGCCCTGGGGGGGTCACCTGTGCCATCCTTTGAACCAAAAACAAGGGTTTATAGTTACCTTACTGCTGTAGTGGTTGTTGCATATATCGCAGGCGTGTTGTTTGGCTTCTCCATGGCTGGTACTCAGGTGAACAGCCAGGGTTGAAGTGGAGACGAACCGTTCACTGCAATGGGGACACTCGTATCTGGGAAAGAAGAACAAGACACAATTTAAAACAGACAGCGCATAGACTGGAGCCCTTAGGTGTACAAAATTTTGGGGAGTACAGAAGAATAATTGTAAGTATATAGAAAATTATTGAAATGTTTTTTTTTTTCATGTTTAATCTATATACTTATAATAAAAATGTAACAGGTCCAATTATGTACATGAAAGATATTTTGAAAAGTTTTTTGGAGGGCTGTCTATAATCGATACTGAAGCAAAAACTGTAATTTTTTCATTTTTGTCTGTCTGTCTGTAACTTGGCCGCGCATCACGCTGTAACTACTGAATGGATTCAAATGAAACTCGGCATGATTTGAGTTCATACTGTTATGTATCTACCTACATTGAGTATACTTATGTGTGTATCGCGTCCCGGCGGGTGGACGAATAATAAACCGGTATGCATCCAACCGCTGTCTTATTGCTACGCACCTATCTAACACTGGCGACGAGCTGTTAATTATCCCGTGTGCATTTGTAGAAATAACATTATAACAATGCCGATCGGACACATAGAACCATACAATTTTGGAAGTAGCAATTGGGACGTGTATGTTCGAAGAGTGAAACAGTTTATAGCATTAAATAGCATTAGTGATTCGCTTCAAGTTGCTACGTTAGTAACGGTTGTAGGCGCGGAGTGCTATGAGTTAATGTGTGACTTGTGCTCGCCAAGTACCCCGGAATCAAAAACATTTACGGAACTAGTTAAACTGGTGAAAGATCACTTGGAACCTGAACGATCAGAAATTGCTGAACGGCACATATTCAGGCAGCGAACTCAACGTCAAGGTGAAAGTGTTCGCGACTACCTACAATCTTTAAAACATCTGGCAAAAAGTTGTAATTTTGGGGATAAGTTGGAGGAGAACTTACGCGACCAATATGTATCTGGTTTGTACAATGAAGACATGAGATCGAGGATCTTTGCGGAAAAGAATGTGGACTACAAGCGTGCCGTGGAGCTGTCTCAGGCACTGGAGGCTGCAGAGCGGGCGGGCACGACGACGGCTTGCACCGGACAGGCGCGGGCGCTGCCGGGGGCTCCAGCGCGCTTGCCCCCGATGTGGTAAAATAGGGCATACGGATGGCAAGTGTCGGTTTAAGTATTACAACTGTGATGTGTGTGGTCAACGGGGCCATTTAAAAGCAGTGTGTGTAAAAAATAAAAATGAGAATAAAAGTTCTAAATATTCAACCAAAAACCAGTTTTTTCTGAACGGATCGGACTCGGAGGATGAAGGTTGTAATTTTTATAATTTTGTAGTTAGTAATAACGGTGATGGTCCATATTACGCTCAAATAAAAGTTGAGTACATTTTATGTAAATTTGAGATTGATACGGGAAGTAAGTTATCCGTTATTTCTAAAGAATATTATTGTAGAAATTTCCCGAATATTCCTATAGAACACAAGCAAATAAATCTGAAGTCATATACCGGGGACGTAATCGAGACTCTTGGTTTTATTGTGGTCAATGTTAGTTATGGTGAAAAACAATCAAAATTAAATTTATTTATCATTGAAAACGGAGGGCCGCCACTGATGGGCCGTACGTGGATTAAACATTTGAAGCTAGGTGGAATGCTACAATATAATCGAAGTAGACTCGATGGCGACTTCCTTGCGAAAGGAATTTCCTGAGGTATTTGCAGAAGGTTTAGGTACGTTTAAGTCAAAGTTTAAATTATACCTTAAAGATGAGTCACCTAGGTTTATAAAAGCGCGACCAATACCATTAGCGCTTCGGCAAACAGTTGAAAGGGAACGAACTCGAGCGGCTGCAGCGGGATGACGTCATATACAAAGTCGAAAGATCAGATTATGGCACGCCTATTGTCCCAGTAATTAAAACAAATGGTAATATCAGATTATGCGGCGATTACAAAGTTACAATCAATCCTCTGTTAAAAGACTATCATTACCCGCTGCCGCGTATCGAAGACCTGTTTGCGATTTTGGGAGGGGGTGAGCAATACACAAAATTGGATTTGTCTAATGCATTTCAACAATGTCTTTTACACGAAGACTCGCAGGCGATGACAGCCATTACCACTCACGTAGGTACATTTGTTTATAAGCGCGTTCCATTCGGTATTAAATGCATACCCGAAAATTTTCAAAAAATTATGGAAGAAACGCTACATGGCTTGGCTTCGACAGCGGTCTTCGCTGATGATATTTGCGTGACAGGAAAAGACAAACCCAATCACCTAGCAAATTTAAAGGCGGTGCTACAAAGGCTTAAAGAGAACGGATTGAGGATAAACTTTAGTAAGTGTCAGTTTTTCAAGGACAGTGTTACTTATTTAGGATACAAAAACTTTTTATAAAAAAAAAAACCGACTTCCAAAAACATCCAACGAAAACTCTCTGTCAAAAAACAGTTAAAAGCGTAAAATAAACTGGTTCTTCATAAATTGCCTATACCTAATTCTTTATTCATTTAAATAGTAGTATTATAATGGGTGCTAGGTACCTTAAATCTGTTTGAAGTCGGTGCCAAGTGACTATCGCTTAGACTTTTGTAATTGTTCGTTTGTATTCTTTTTGGCTTAGCACCGACTTCAAACAGATTTTAGGTACCTAGCACCCATTATAATACTACTATTTAAATGAATAAAGAATTAGGTATAGGCAATTTATGAAGAACCAGTTTATTTTACGCTTTTAAGTGTTTTTTGACAGAGAGTTTTCGTTGGATGTTTTTGGAAGTCGGTTTTTTTTTTTATAAAAAGTTTTTATTTTACAGTTTTTAGTGCAAACAATCGTAGGTAAGTAGTAAGTTGAATTATTTCATCAAATTTCATCATCAAGAATACAAATTAAGGTACGTGTAATATTAAAATCATCATCTAATCCCTAACTGTTGAAGAGTTTAATCTTCTATCATCAGCTCACCTAAATAGCTTGAAAGTATACGACTGAAGGTCTTTAGATACGTATGAAATTGAAAGAATTATTCTCCAACTCCTAACCGTTGAGGAGTTGTACCTTCCACCTTCCATCATCAGCTTACCTAAATAATTTGTAAGAATACGACTAAAGGTAACTTATATACATATGATTTTTAAAGATTTATCCTCCAACTCCTAACCGTTAAGGAGTGGTACCTTACATCATCAGCTCATCATCATAAAATGATGACTACCAGACGCAAATACCGGTGTAACTTCAGAAAATATACGAAAAACATAGTATGTGCCTATAAAAAATGAGGGTTTCCCTCGATTTCCCTGGGATCCCATCATCAGATCCTGATATGCTGGCAATGGGACCACCACGGAAGCATACCCTGTCGAATACAAAAAAAAAATTCAAAATCGGTCCACAACTGACGGAGTAATCAGGTAACATACATAAAAAAAAAAAATACATACAGTGGAACATAGAACCTCCTCCTTTTTGGAAGTCGGTTAAAAATTAATAAGTACGGGTTGCACACTGATTCTAAAAAAATTGAAGCCATTGTAGCAGCGCCCCCACCTACCAATGTTACTCAACTGAAAAGTTTTATAGGATTAGTAAACTTTTATTCAAAATTTTGTGTGAATATGAGTGACATATTGAAACCGATGTATGATTTATTGAAAAAAAATGTGAAAGGGAGTTGGACAGTTGATTGTAATACGGCTTTTAATAAAATAAAAAATGTATTAAGCAGTTCCCCTGTGCTCGCGCATTACGATCCCAGCTTGGAGCTGATTTTGTCAGTGGACGGCAGCGCATACGGGCTCGGCGCGGTACTTACGCAGCGGCACGCAGACGGCGCCGAGCGGCCCGTCAGCTGCGCGTCGCGAACACTCAACAGCGCGGAGGCTAACTCCCAGATAGACAAAGAGGCGCTCGCCATCGTATTCGGGGTCACTAAGCACCATCAATATCTTTACGGGAGACATTTTGTATTACGGAGCGACCACCGCCCTTTGAGTTACATTTTTAACCGACTTCCAAAAAGGAGGAGGTTCTATGTTCCACTGTATGTATTTTTTTTTTTTTTTTTTATGTATGTTACCTGATTACTCCGTCAGTTGTGGACCTATTTTGAATTTTTTTTTTGTATTCGACAGGGTATGCTTCCGTGGTGGTCCCATTGCCAGCATATCAGGATCTGATGATGGGATCCCAGGGAAATCGAGGGAAACCCTCATTTTTTATAGGCACATACTATGTTTTTCGTATATTTTCTGAAGTTACACCGGTATTTGCGTCTGGTAGTCATCATTTTATGATGATGAGCTGATGCTGTAAGGTACCACTCCTTAACGGTTAGGAGTTGGAGGATAAATCTTTAAATATCATATGTATATAAGTTACCTTTAGTCGTATTCTTACAAATTATTTAGGTAAGCTGATGATGGAAGGTGGAAGAACAACTCCTCAACGGTTAGGAGTTGGAGAATAATTCTTTCAATTTCATACGTATCTAAAGACCTTCAGTCGTATACTTTCAAGCTATTTAGGTGAGGTTATGATAGAAGATTAAACTCTTCAACAGTTAGGGATTAGAGGATGATTTTAATATTACACGTACCTTAATTTGTATTCTTGATGATGAAATTTGATGAAATAATTCAACTTACTACTTACCTACGATTGTTTGCACTAAAAACTGTAAAATAAAAACTTTTTATAAAAAAAAAAAAACCGACTTCCAAAAACATCCAACGAAAACTCTCTGTCAAAAAACACTTAAAAGCGTAAAATAAACTGGTTCTTCATAAATTGCCTATACCTAATTCTTTATTCATTTAAATAGTAGTATTATAATGGGTGCTAGGTACCTAAAATCTGTTTGAAGTCGGTGCTAAGCCAAAAAGAATACAAACGAACAATTACAAAAGTCTAAGCGATAGTCACTTGGCACCGACTTCAAACAGATTTTAGGTACCTAGCACCCATTATAATACTACTATTTAAATGAATAAAGAATTAGGTATAGGCAATTTATGAAGAACCAGTTTATTTTACGCTTTTAAGTGTTTTTTGACAGAGAGTTTTCGTTGGATGTTTTTGGAAGTCGGTTTTTTTTTTTTATAATTAGTAAAAACAAAGGGTTACCGGTAACAGCTGCAAGTAGACTCCAACGTTATGCCGTTAAGTTGGCTGCATATGATTTTTCCATTCAGTTTGTAAGATCAATACAAAATTGTTTTGCTGATACGCTTTCACGACTCCCTCTAGAATTGTCAAAAAAACAATTAAGAGGTGAAGACGAAGCATTACGCGCAAGAAAACTTTCCAATCAGTTTCAATGAAATTAAAACTGAAACAGGAAAGGATTCGGTACTAAGCAAGATCTACGGATTTATTATGTTTGGGTGGCCAACTAATTATGAGTATATTAATATTGAAAAAAAATATTGTAACAAAAGGGACAATTTACACATAAACCAGGGGTGTATAATCTGGGGTTATCGAATTGTAGTCCCGAATACCTTACGAAACTGCATCTTAAAAGAGATCCATGAAGGTCATCCGGGCATAGTCAAGATGAAACAAATCGCACGAAATTACGTTTGGTGGGAAAATATCGATCGAGACATAGAAGAGGTTGCGCGCGAGTGTGTAGCGTGCAGGGAGAAGCGCCCAGCGCCCCCCCACTGCACTCGTGGCCTTGGCCGGCGGAACCGTGGTCTCGCGTTCATGTAGATTTTCTCGGTCCATTTAATAATCAATATTACTTTATAATCATTGATGCGCATTCGAAATGGATCGAAGCAGAAAAAATCAAATCGACCTCAGCTAGTGCAGTTTGTGACAGCTTGCGGGGTCATTTTTCTCGTTTCGGTTTGCCAAAACGCATCGTTAGCGACAATGGACCGCCATTCACATCGGCGGCATTTTCTCAATATTTAGAGAACAACGGTATTAAACACACCCTGGTTGGTACCAGGGTGTGTTTAATACCGTTAAACAAGTGTTAAGGGTGTTAAGGGTGATACGGTGGTCCGTATCACCCTTCCAGTAATGGCGCAGCGGAGAATGCCGTGCGCATTATTAAAAGGGTGCTTAAAAAAGCAGAATTAGAGAGGGAGGACATAAATAAAGCCTTGAACCGATTTTTATTCATGTACCGAAATACCGAACAGGGCACAACGGGATGCGAACCTGCAGTCGCTCTGTTAGGCAGACGGCTGCGCGGTCGACTAGACCTACTGCGTCCCGATGCCGCTGAGCGTGTACGCGCGCGTCAGCTTACCGAGGAGCAGCGGGCTCGTAACATACCGTTGCGAGTGGTTGAGCAAGACGAACCGATACTGATGCGTAACTATTCCAAATCTGGCAATAAGTGGATTGAGGCCGCGGTAAAGGAACGAACAGGTCCTGTATCGTATAACGTGACAACAAAAGACGGTCATATGTATAAGAGACACATTGACCAAATACTCGCTAGAAAACCACGTCATTCACTTAGCCAAGTGGTGGATAGTTCGCCTGTCAAGTCAACGGCTGGTTTGACGACTAAGTCAGATGAGGAGGAGTATAAGGAGTCATTTGATAGTGCGGAGGAAGGAGCAGGCACAAGCGAGACTTCGCCGTCGCCGCTGGTGTCTTCTAACGCTAATACTGATAAACCACAGCGCAGGGAAGCTGCTATACAATGTCGTGAAAGACTAAAAATGTGTAAATAAGATTGTAATCTGTAGGTACCTACTTATAAAATTACATACTTATAAGTTTCTATTCCATTCACTTGTTATTAACATCATAAAATATTAAAACTTACTTTTAAGATAGATTGTAATCGAAAAGTTAGTTTATTATTTCTTTGGGTTTAAGGTCTTGTTTATGTCATAAGATAGTTTTATCTATAGTCTAGTTTTATCTTAAGAGGGAAAAGTGTTATGTATCTACCTACATTGAGTATACTTATGTGTGTATCGCGTCCCGGCGGGTGGACGAATAATAAACCGGTATGCATCCAACCGCTGTCTTATTGCTACGCACCTATCTAACACATACTACGAGGATACTTTTTATCCCGAAATTCAGCACGGTTTCTTGGAGACAGGGGATGAAAGTCTAAATATGTACTTAGTTGTAATTGAATAACACATAGTCCGATTTCATTCATTCTTTTTTTGCTAAAAAGAAAAAAATAAAAGATAACGGGAAAAGTCTTTTTTTTTTGTCCGCAACTGTACACTGCCTGTGGGAAGCTGAGACAGATATGTAAATATGGCGGTACGAAGTTCGCCGGGTCAGCTATTTGATAATAAAAGTTGATTCACTTTCTCAATATTGTTGGTTTTATTAGAAAGATAAGGTTTTTTATACTTTACTAAATTGCTGTAAAATCTCCCACTATATCCTCACACATTAACTACAGACAACGCAACAATACAGCACTGTGACCCACACTATGGCGGCCTGTTGAGATAAATAAATAAATATTTTCGGACATCTAACACACAACGCCATCTAGTCCCAAGCTAAGCAGAGCTTGTGTTATGGGTACCAGGCAACTGATACAAATACATATATACTTTTTTTTTTAAAAGCGTATATAGAAAACACCCAAACTCCGAAACAATTATTTGTAGATCATACAAACATTTGGTCCGACTCGGGAATCGAACCCCGAGACCTCATGATCAGCAGTCGCACACGCCAACCGCGAGACCAACGAGGCAGTACTTACTTGTAAGATGAATCGTCTCGATGTCTTTTTGCCTTCTTGAAATGCAGCCTCATACTTTCCTGAAACAAGTAGAGACCACGTAAAGCTGTTGTTGATGATCTTAAGCGATTACCGCCGCCCATGGACACCCGCTACACCAGAGGCGTCCCATGTGCGATGCCGGCCTTTGGGGGGGGGGGGGGGGGTATAGGCCTCCGGTATCCTCACTCACTCGGTGAAACACAGCGCAGGCGCTGTTTCACACCGGTTTTCTGTGAGGCCGTGTTATCACTCCAGTCGAGCCGGCCCATGCATGCCGAAGCGTGGCTGTCGGTCACGGTATATTTCAGATATATGAATCAACGCCATCTAGTTTCAAACTAAGCAGAGCTTGTACTGTGACAGCTAGATTGACTGATAAAATAAGTAATTATATTCTTTTTCAAACACCCACAGTCCGAAACAAATATTTTCAGATTATTAAAATATTTAGTCCGACCCGGGTATCGAACCCGAGACCTCAAGCACAGCAGTCGCATACGCTACCACTGCGCCACCGAAGCAGACTAATATAACAATACCCTCCTTTTTTTAAGTCGGTATAAGGTATAATACTCACCGGCGATTTAAATTTAATATCACACTCCACACAATAGTACTCTCTCTTTTCGTGAACAGCTTGTACGTGTTTGTGTAAAAGAGACGGGTATATAAAATATTTGTCGCATCGATCGCAGTGGAGACGTTTTGATTTGTCGTGACGCCTGGATCAAGAAAAAAACCTCGTTAAAAATGTGATAGGAATCTGTTTAGCTGGATATCCGTCAAAATCGTGTTACCAGATATCCAATAAAATCATGTACCTATCTGTCAAAATCATGTAGCCAAGAATCAGTCAAAATCATGTAGCCAAGAATCAGTCAAAATCATGTAGCCAAGAATCAGTCAAAATCATGTAGTCGGATAACCGGTTATTGGATATCCTTGAAGTGTTTTATTTAGAAGTCTACTCGATTAAGGCAAGTTAACGTTGTATGACTCTTCGTTTTCATATATTTTATTTTTATTTTTTTGTCTGTTGTTAATTTGTGTGTCTGTTATCTCTACAACTACTTGACCGATTTTAACTAGTATATATCTGATGATATAAAAAGTAATTAAGACTACTCTTATTGTGGAAAGAAATGGGGATAAGCAATAAAAAAAACAGTAAATAATCATCAGATGTGAAATATCGAAATTGTTTGATTAAGTTTTATAAAAAAAAAACCTTTTTTTTATTTTTAATGAAATAAATAAATACAAAATAAAAAAATCTAAATTTTTAAATTTCTTTAAAAATCGTGACAGTTCAATTATTTTCATCAGTGACTTCGGTAAGGCGAAACGGCAAGCGTCGCCACGGTAAATCTCGCCACGCCAAAAATCAGGTTTACCCTCGCTTATAGATGTTTCACATCAAACACCGCATTAGGAATAAACATCCTGTGTCGCGGGGGACTTTACAGACATACATGAAACGGACACAAAGAACACCCAAACTCAGAACAACAATTTGTGGATCACACAAAGTGTTGTCCCGTGTAGGATTTGAACCCACAACACTTGGCGAATTGGCAAGCGGCGTGGCGACCGCCTAAACCACTTGGCCAACCGTGCAGTCATGGTTTACATTGGCATTACTTACATGGTATGGACTCTCAAACTCTCAATAGTGTTGAAGAGTTTCCCGCAAGTGTGACACGAGTGCCTCTCAGCAGCGCCGTGCTGCGAGCGAACGTGGCGCTGGATCACTGTCCTCTTGCTGCAGACAAACCGAGACCTCCATCATCATCATCACCATCGTCTTAGGCAAAAGACGTTGCAGGTGGTGATGGATAAAGAATACAAAGTTATGTAGTCATGTATTTTTTATGTATTATGTATAAATAGATAGGTGGATGGATAAATGAAATGATATTTATTTGTAAGTAAATCTTTTCAGATATTTTTACACGTCGGACTTTACAGCTAGAAGATGCCGGCATTTCCTAAGACTCACTCTAGGTGTATCTTTAAATGGATGGATGGGTGTGTGGATGGATCTATGGTCAGATGGATAAGTGAATGGATGTATGTATTAAGGATGTATGGCAGATGGATGGATGGACGTGTAAATGTATGAACAGACGTATGCCAGTATGGACAGACGGATGGAAGTTTGAATGGATGAATGTGTTATGGATGTATGGTCCGAATGGATGGATGGATTCCAGATAAACATGCATGAACATTAGTTACTTTTGTACATGTACCGACTAAACAAATTTATATTAAATCATGGTACACAAATATGACAATCCGTGTACTCTACAGGGACAATATGTACTTATTTGAGTTTGTACTATATCATAGCACAGGTTATCGGAGGTACACATATAAGTTATATACATAGTTGAAACAAATATTAACTCTATTTACTTGGTGGTAAAGTCGCATTTGTCGCAGGTGTAGGTGATGGGAGCCGATGTGTGGCTGATGGTGTAATGTTCTAACAAGTGCTGGCGGGAGAGACGCACTTGACCACATAACTTGCACTTATACCTGGAATACAAAAAATAATGCTAGTCCCATGATATTATGTGTAATAATACCTAATTAGGCAGGGCCTGTATCATAGCACGGGTATAGTATTGTTGCGAAACATCTAGAAAATTCCAGAAAGCCGCGACAGTTCTGCTGTACAAATTCTAGATAAGTTCTAATAATAATGCATTGTAGTACAGAACAATGAACCTTACTAGAAAAAACGTAAGGTCGAATATGGATTGATTTTCGCGCGTTTAGCTTGTTGACATTTCTCGGTAACGGTCATGTACGAATGTTCTGGGGCAGTTAGAATCTTCGAGAATGAACCAATGCTCGTGGCGTCTAATAAATAACAAAAGTTTTAACCAGCTTTCAAATAAAAGCAAGAAGAAGGTAACAAAAAAAAAAACAGTCGAATTGAGAACCTTTGGCGAGGTGGTGATGGTAGTAATATATTGACTTCACTAACCTCAACCAATTTGTCCGTGTTATTGCAGGTACATAGGTATGTCTTCAATAAGGTAGTCCAACGATAGTTTCATAAGTATATGCATTTATTACAACACACACGGAACACAGAAGGAACAAGGAAGCACAACATATAAGCAATTAAGCATAGCGTAGATACAGTTATTATATATGATAATATCAACCACGGCAAGCTATATAAATGTTTCGCGGGACAATAATTAATATAGCGAATAGCACATAAATTTATATCACAGCGACACAAGCTTCGCGCAAGTATGTAGGAACTCGACTGGCTGGTCAGTGGGGGAGTACATGCGCCCGCGCGTGATCGGCCGGCGAGACATTGCACCAATAACAAAATGTGCGTTTCCATATTACTACAACCGGCAGGTATTGTGTTTAATGTATTGTAAATAATATGTAAATAGTTTTAGTTATTAGTTACATAAGTTTGTAAATAAAGTTTATAGGAAAATAAACGAGATGTAAGTTTCTTTATAAATAATGATAGATTTGTTTTGTGTAAGTAAATAAATGTGTAAGTTTGTATGTGTACGTGAGTTACCCACAAACCTCCTACTTTTTTGAAGTCGGTTAAAAAAGCGTCTCGTCGATAGCAGTTCAATTTGAGCTACAGTGCGATAAATATCTGAGTGATTTAAGTGATTAACCCAACTATTTCTATATCGCGATGCCACTAGTAGTTTCTCCATAGTTCGGTGTATCTTCGATAGATGGCGCTGTAGTATAGTTATAAACACAGTGTAGGTAATAGCTTACCTTGTCGTATGTGATTTCAAATGGCCCCTCAATGAAACAGCACTTGGACAGTACTGCGTACAAATATTGCATTGAAATGAGCCGTGATCCTGCAAAAAAAGTGAAAATCTATACTATTATATAAAGCTAAAGAGTTTGTTTGTTTGTTTGAACGCGCTAATCTCAGGAACAACTGGTCCGATTTGAAAAATTCTTTCAGTGTTAGATAGCCCATTTATCGAGGAAGGCTATAGGCTATATCATATATCATCACGCTACGACCAATAGGAGCGGAGCACCAATGAAAAATGTTTCAAAAACGGGGGAAAATTATCACGAGACGGGCAAAAGAAGACGCAAACGAGGTTGCGTGGGTCGGCTAGTCTTTTAAATAAGAGAAATGGAGAAACTCCCAATACGTGAGAATGCCATGTTTCGACACATTCTTTTTTATGGAATATGGGGCAAACGAGAAGACGTATCGCCTGATGGTAAGCGATTACCGCCGCTCATGGACACCCGCAACACCAGAGGCGTCACAAGTGCGTTGCCGGCCTTTGGGGGATGCGGAGGGGATATCCTCCACCACTTTGACTAAACATGTGGTCTAGCGGTTTAAGCAGTCGCCACGCCGTTTGCTACTGCGCCAAGTGTTGTGGGTTCAAATCGTACATAGGACAACACTTTGTGTGATCCACAAACTGTTGTTCTGAGTCTGGGTGTTCTTTGTGTCCGTCTCACGCATGTTTGTAGGGCCCCCGCGACACAGGATTAATTCCCAGTGTCTCTAAAAAACACAAAAACAAGTAAAATTTTAACAAAGTAAATAAACGCTTCAAGAACGACCAAATTGATCGATTTCTCTTGGATGCCATCATCAGATCTTAGTGTCCTTATCACGGTACCACCGTTGGGACATCTCCTTTCCATTAAAAAAAGAATCATCAAAATCGGTTCGTAAACGACGAAGTTATTCGCGAACACACATAAAAAAAAACAAATATATATACGGTCGAATTGAGAACCTCCTTCTCTTTTTAACCGACTTCAAAAAAGCAGGAGGTTATCAATTCGACTGTTTTTTTTTTAAATCTTTGTTACCTCATAACTCGAGTGGGTGAACCGATTTTAATGATTCTTTTTTTATTTGAAAGCTGGTGCTTCCCGTATGGTCCCATTTATATTTGGTCCAGATTGAAGTCGGTTTTTTTTTGTTAAAATTTGTGATTATTTTGAAGTCAGTTAAAAAACAAACAAAACCACCATGGACAGTTTAATAGTTGACTGCTGGACACATGCCTCTCCTGAATGTCACCACCCCTATTCATCCCATGGGTGTCGTAAGAGTCGACTGAGGGAGCAAACTACCAGGACAACAGCACTGCGAAGAGAAGGAACACTTGACACAAACTCTATACCAACCCGACTGGACAGCGTGCTGTAGTAGAACAGATCCTCCTTTTTTTTTTTTGGACATCTAACACAACGCCATCTAGTCCCAAGCTAAGCAGAGCTTGTGTTATGGGTACTATACAACTGATATAAATACATAATATACTTTTTTTTTGTAAATACATACATACATATTATACATAGAAAACACCCAAACTCCGAAACAAATATTTGTAGATCACACAAACATTTGGTCCGACCCAGGATTTGAACTCAAGACCTCAAGCACAGCAGTCGCATACACTACCACTGCGCCGCCGAGGCAGTGATAACTTTCTAAGGAGAAGCCTATGTACAGCATTGGACTGTTAAAGGCTGTTGATGTTATCACTCCTTAACGTCAGACTTTTCATGTCAAAGCATGGCTGTCCGACAAAGAAGATACATCTAATCTATAATAGATCCAATAGACAAAGTGAAGATACCCCCCCCCCCCCCAAATTCCTACAAAAATCTTTATCATTATCTACTTAATCAGTACTTACACTACCATACCTGTAACCTGACACATAAACTGTCGAACTGTCAAACTTTTGAATTCAACTTTTAAAATCAAAACAAACAGACAATAGAGAGTAGCCAGGAATCCCACCTGGAGAGTGTGAAAGATTGAATGATAGAAAGAAAAGGAATGAAGAATAAAAGTACGAGCGGCAGCACTAGCGAGAACTTGTATGGATGATAACAGTAGAAATAGGCTCCAAAGAATATTGTAAGTGTCAGCATTTAAAAAAAAACTTTTGAACTGTCGGCCTGACGAAATGTCGGACTGTCAAACTACTCACCAATCTATGTTTCTCCATGTGGGTAAGCAGAACATCTTCGAAGTTGAACCCTTTGACGCAGTTGTCACATTTAAATGGAGCTCGCAGGTACGATTCTGTTTTAGCTTTCTCCATTAGCTCTTGTCGCACCTGCAATAAGGTTCATTTTGCAAGAATTAACTAACAACATAAAAATTATAGTACCTGGATGACTGAGCTTTGATCGGTACTTTTTTGTGGTCAACAAGAATAAAGGTAATATATAGATATAGACATCCGAATTGAAAAAGGTCGTTTACCAGTTAAGAAGAATAGATGTGGCGGTCTCCACATACAGCGCAACAACAATATAACATACTACAGCGCTATCTACCAAAGATATGTCGAACTACGGAGTTACGAAGGAAACTAAGAAACTACCAATCCTGAATCGCGCAATGGAAGTTCTCGCGCCGATTATCATATACACAACATCCCAACATCAACCGTTGGGCAGTGCACAGCTCGGTCATCCAGGTATTTGGGTTTATACTAGCTGAACAATAACTGCGTGTAACGCCGCAGCGCGATACCCGTCTAAAAAAAGGAGCCTAAGTTACGCTTTATATCATCAGCTGTCTGCCTGTGAAAGTTCCATGAAAATCAGTCCAACCGTTCTAGAAATTAGCCGGAACAAACAGACATAAAAAATTGCTATAGCTGTAGCATAAGCTTTTTTTATTATACAAACAGACACAAAATTACAAACAGACACTTCAATTTAATTTATTTGCATAAATAGAATCCAAGAGTGGTGGACACCAGACTCATTCTGAATGCAAACAATGCAACAATGCAGCATGGTGACCCACACTATGGCGGCCTATAGAGATGCTTCTGCATCATTGGGTAAAATATTCTTATTAAAACTTACCTGATCAGCAGTCAACTTAATAACTACATATTCATCAGTCTCCTGTCTCATTCTAGATGTAAATCCTTCTCTTATCTCCTTCTTCTTTCTCCCTCTCTTGTTACAAGAGTTATCTTCTTGACTCTCGTATTCAATTTTTATCTCTGCTTCTTGTTTTATATCAGTTTCTTCTATGATTAACTGTAAAAATATGCAATTTATGGAATAGCTAGCTTTTGAACGCGATTCCGACCACGTATATGTCGGTATCGTGGTAAATAGTAACCTATGTCCTTCCTCAAGATTCAAAGTATTGTTGCGCCATAAGGAGATGGGTCTCGTATGGACGGGAACATTCGAGAACTAATGAAGGCGCCATCTAGTGTCAGGTAGCGCGCAACTGTAGAGATTATGATTATTACGATTTTCTCAACGCTAAATGGCGCTGCCAGTAACTCTAGAACAATCTATTTGGTACAGAATGTTCTACCGAATATTAAGGATTATTCAAGAGATTTTGACAGCCATATAAAAGCGGAGCTTGTTAGCCGTGTTGTTTCACGATACAGCGGATAAACATCGAAGCGATCTTCTAGTGCGACTAACGAGTGATTTAGTGAATTATTGTTGAAAAAGTGTTGTCAATAAATATTGTGTTATATTTTTGGTACTCAATCGACTACTTTTATTTTCTTAATACCCGGCTCGTAACAGTATCTTCATACCAAAATTCACTTAAATCGATGCAGCAATTTAGCCGTAAAAACAAATTTCTAATATTATAATGGATAATATTCTTCTTACCTGTTCGCTATTCTTTCTCTTCTTACTTTTGAAGTCTTGTAACATCACTAACGGTATTTCATCATCATCTTCTAGATTATCATCGCCTATAAACTCTTCTACTTCATTTGGTATATCCACTTCTGAACTTATGTCCATTTCTGGACCTATGTCCACTATAGCAGGCTCTGTAGTTCTTATATCGTATTTATTTAATTGAATTTCTAGAAATGACTTTAGGTCCTGCAAAAATAATGATATCGCGATGTAGGGTCATAGTTACGAAGTAGTTCAGTGGGTATACGATAGATGGCGTTAATAAATTAAAGATTATTACCATCAATAGCCTTTAACTATTAAACATAGGCCTCTCCTTAGAAAGCAGGTTGTGTCCTACTATGCCACACTGTACAGGCGGGTTGGTATAAGGTTTGTGTCGATCGTTTTTGACGTGACAACGTCTAGTAAATTAATAATAATAATAATATGTTTATTTCTCTCAAAAGGTACATTTACATTTTATATTTACAGATAGGTACAGCATAGACAGAACCTTACAGAGAGCTGGAGTCTGAACTAGGTTCGAAACCTGTGTGACAGATCTCCAGTCCTAGACTCTGATGACTACAAAATCATTTTAGTAGCTATACTATCAACAGAGTTTTAAAAAAACAATGAGAGTAGTTGCGTGTTTGTTAGTGTGTGTGTGTGTGTGTGTGTGTGGGTGTGGGTGTGTGTGTGTGGGTGTGGGTGTGTGTGTGTGGGTATGTGTGTGTGGGTGTGTGTTTCAGTGCCGTCATAGTCCAAGTCACAAAGCCAACAAACAACTGTTTTCTTAGACTCATTCTTAGTCATTGGGTACAAGTTTAGAATTTTATTTATTTTATTGTACACGTAATTTCCCAGAAAGTAATAACATCTTTGGGATAGACCAGTGCGGACCGATTGATGAACGCCGGCTGCATGCACGAAAAAGGATGCCTCGTTGGCCCCGTTACGTTCATTGTACGTCGTTGTATGATCTATCTTCATCAATGTTTTGTGATGACGTTGTTACGTTAAACTATCGTCCGTAAACCGACTTTACAGACAACCATTTTTTTTGTTTTTTTCGAAAGATGAGATGAAATGGTGTCCCCATTTTTTAACATTAATTTCATCACGACGAAGACTTGAAGACTGGAGATTTGAAGACTTTAAATGCTTGTGATTGGTAGAAACAGCTGTTTAGCCGGTTGCCAGCTGGAGCAGACGAATGGCCTGATGGTAAGCGACTACCGCCGCCCATGGACACCCGCAACACCAGAGGCGTCACAAGTGCGTTGACGGCCTTTGGGGGATGGGGGGAGGGGTTGGGACATGGGCCTCCGGTATCCTCACACACGCAGTGAAACACAGCGCAAGCGCCGTTTCATCAAAAGAAGAAGGTTTGTGTCAATTTTTCCATCTCTTTGCAGTCCTGGTAGTTTGCTCCCTCAGTCGACTTTTACGACACCCATGGGGTGAATAGGGGTGGTGACACTTTGTATGCTTAATCCATCACGACACGCATTTCATTATACCTTACCTTTTCTGAAACTTCATTCAACATCTGACTTGCCCTCTGCACTTGGGTGATAAACTTCATGCATTTCTTTAGCATCCATTTGCAAATTAAACAGAGCATCATGTTGAATTCATTCGTAGTCGACTGTAATATTAAAAAAAAACACACGGGCTTTTAAATAAAGAAAGAAGCGTCAAAGTCTCTTTACCCAGTCGAAAGATATGAGGTAAAGCATAAAAAGAAAATATTATTAAAATTCAGAGGAATTGAGAACCTCCTCCTTTTTTGAAGTTGGTTAATAAAATGCTAGATTTTCAACGTAATCGCAGTGACAATACCTATTTATGACTTGTCTTCCTAGCTTTTATGATTCTCAAGATTATTTGGAGTCGGCTACTAGTTCAACCCATTTTACTTAATATGTATGTTTATCCACTGAGCATATAGCATCACAACTCCGCAACCCTGTTGTTGCTTGCTGAGCTAAAAACTTGAATGCCCTATTACTAAGACGCTATCCATTCATATGTCTGTCAGTCTGTCACCAGGCTGTATCTCATGAACAGAGATAGTTAGTCAGTAGAATTTTCGTGGATGATGTTGCCGCTACAACAATTAATAATAAAAAAGAGAATAAAAAAAATTGCTCCCGTACAACAAACATGTTGTTGAGATTTTATAGACAACGGAACCCTTCATGCGCAAGTGCGACTCGCACTTGGCTGGTTTTTTTAACCACCAATTTCCTCTTGTTACCCTAGATACCGTTGGGAGCAAAAGGTATTTTCACTTTAATCTTTAAAAAAAGGTTGAGGTCTTAAATTTCTTTTTTTTCTGATTTTTTATGTGATGTCTGCGCTAGTTGATATCTCATTATTCCTTGCCTTTAAGATTTGGGGTCGGCCACCACTTCAATCGATTTTACCTGAATATCAGTTTTTCCACTGAGAGACTGGCATTGGACCTCCGCAACCCTTAGGGTGAACTGAATTCGAAGATTGAACTAGTTTGAAGGCACTGATTTCCCAATAACGATTGTCATAGGTGTTAATGATAACCGGGACCGACGGCTTAACGTGCTTTCCCAGGCACGGGCGGGAAACATCGCCATCTTCTATACTCCGGGCTGCTATTAAGAATTTCTTGTAAGAAAAACCAAACAGCAGTCCGACCTGGGAATCGAACCTGAGACCTCTTGATCCGCAGTTGCTTACACTAACCACTAGACTAATGGGGCTGTGTATCATGTCATTTCTTAATTATTCCTCTTAAAGTATATTCGCTTGGTAAGTCATTATAAAGAAAACATTTAAGGCTGTAAACGGAAAATGAATGTATTAAAAAACAGCCAACTTCAATTTACCGTTGTAAATAAAATTAGCCAGATTATCGTAAAACCGTCTTCACTACTCCTAACTCATGATTTAAGCGTATTGCTGTCGGCATATTATTTTTAAAATACAAATCATTATTAGATAAACAATAACAAAATCTCAAACCTTGTCGGCGAAATTTCGATAAACAATTATTTCCTCAGTTGACATTGGAAACACGTCTTCTGTAACTTTGAGGCAAGCCCGGCACATACTTTTGCTAAAATAACTATTAATAATACTGCATTCAGTCATTTTTAAGAATTATTCAACGAAATTAATAAATCAAATTAATCAAAACAATAATCTTGTTTTTAACACAGCTAAATTAGAGATACGCTCGCTGTGTGCTTGTAATAAATGACAAGATTCGATTTTTATTTAAATCGATTTTATGTTTAGTCGATTTTAAGTTTCGAGAGATAAGTCTATCTCTCAATATTCTCATGAAATCACAGACGTATAAAGAGAAGTATATACGTATATCTCTTTATACGTCTGTGCATGAAATAAACGAATAAAACGAATAGTGGACTTGTCGTGGAAGTAATTTAACTAAATAAATTTATTTTTGATCTTTGAATACATTTGGTAATTTGTTATAAACTATAATTGCAGTTATATAAGGCTGAAATTTATAAAGCGTGCTTAGACTTTGCTCAGACTTTGCTTACGCTATACTTACTTAAGTTCCTGCTCAGTGTAATCTTAGCGTTCGAATTTATAGTTCTTTGGGCTAAGTATTTACTGAGTGTATGCTAAGCAAGAGCTCAGGAAAAAATGTTTAATGTTTCAATTTGCATAGCATATTTATTTTAATTATATAGGTATTTCAAACACATATTATTTTTAAAATAGCTGTATTAAACTTAAATATTATTAATTTTATCATCTTTATCGTATAATTGTAGATCAATCAATTTAAACCGTTATTTTTTATTGATTTTAAGTGAAAAAGGGCCAAAATAACACATGTACAAGTAAAATAGAATGTATCTTTGAGTTGTCATAAAAAAAAAAACCGGATTGACACCGTGGGAGAGCAACGCTTCGGCATAAATGGGCCGGCTCGACCGGAGTGATACCACGGCCTCACAGAAAACCGGCGTGAAATAGTGCTTGCGCTGTGTTTCACCGAGTGAGTGAGGATACCGGAGGCCCATCCGCCAACCCCCTCCCCTCCCACCCTAAAGGTCGGCAACGCACTTGTGACGCCTCTGGTGTTGCAAGTGTCCATGGGCGGCGGTAATCGCTTACCATCAGGCGATACGTCTGCTCGTATGCCCGCCTATTCCATAAAAAAAATTGTCAACAATCATTTAGATTGTCTCGATTTCAATTACATATAATTAATTATCAATTTCTAGAAATTACTTTTTACTTTGACCCTGGCATGCCCTTACGGACTTCTGTTATAAAGTTTTCAAACTAGATTACGGTTTTTTTACCTGCTCAATCGAACCATCTTTACGAGCGCGTAAGTATCCGCTAAGTCATGGATTTCGGTGACTTAGACTATGCTAAGCATTTGCTCAGCTTGAGCTAAGCATAATGACTATAAATTTCAATGCACACTTAACTCGTGAGGTAAGTCTAAGCAAAGCATAAGCACGCTTTATAAATTTCAGCCTAAGAGTTTCTTTTATGTATTTCTAGATTGCTTCTTGGTTGAAAGATTTTGTGGACATTTCTGGGTATGATGTCTCTTTTTGTTACATTTGATTGAAGATCAAAGTATTGAGGATGTTGTTTTACAAAAACACAGAGTTCCCTAATGTACTTGCATGCTAGCGGTAAAATATTGAACTGTTTGAAAATTGGTCTGCAGCTATCCATAAACCATGCCCCGCATATTGGTCTTACACACTTCTTTTGTACACGAAATACCTTTTCAATTTCAACGGAATTTCCCCACAATAGTAGGCCGTATGCAAGTACCGAGGATACATAGCCATGGTAAGCACTAAGGCTGAAATTTAGAAAGCGTGCTTAGGCTTTGCTTAGACTTACCTCACGAGTTAAGTGTGCATTGAAATTTATAGTCATTATGCTTAGCTCAAGCTGAGCAAATGCTTAGCATAGTCTAAGGCTGAAATTTAGAAAGCGTGCTTAGGCTTTGCTTAGACTTACCTCACGAGTTAAGTGTGCATTGAAATTTATAGTCATTATGCTTAGCTCAAGCTGAGCAAATGCTTAGCATAGTCTAAGTCACCGAAATCCTTGACTTAGCGAATACTTACGCGCTCGTAAAGATGGTTCGATTGAGCAGGTAAAAAAACCGTAATCTAGTTTGAAAACTTTATAACAGAAGTCCGTAAGGGCATGCCAGGGTCAAAGTAAAAAGTTCTTTCTAGAAATTGATAACTAATTATATGTAATTGAGATCGAGACAATCTAAATAATTGTTGACAATTTTTTTTTATGGAATAGGCGGGCATACGAGCAGACGTATCGCCTGATGGTAAGCGATTACCGCCGCCCATGGACACCTGCAACACCAGAGGCGTCACAAGTGCGTTGCCGACCTTTAGGGTGGGAGGGGAGGTGCCTCCGGTATCCTCACTCACTCGATGAAACACAGCGCAAGCACTATTTCACGCCGGTTTTCTGTGAGGCCGTGGTATCACTCCGGTCGAGCCGGCCCATTTATGCCGAAGCGTTGCTCTCCCACGGTGTCAATCCGGTTTTTTTTTTATGACAAGTCAAAGATACATTCTATTTTTAGTTGTACATGTGTTATTTTGGCCCTTTTTCACTTAAAATTAATAAAAAATAACGGTTTAAATTGATTGATCTACAATTATACGATAAAGATTATAAAATTACTAATATTTAAGTTTAATACAGCTATTTCAAAAATAATATGTGTTTGAAATACCTATTTAATTTAAATAAATATGCTATGCAAATTGAAACGTTAAACATTTTTTCCTGAGCTCTTGCTTAGCATACACTCAGTAAATACTTAGCCCAAAGGACTATAAATTCGAACGCTAAGATTACACTGAGCAGGAACTTAAGTAAGTATAGCGTAAGCAAAGTCTGAGCAAAGTCTAAGCACGCTTTATAAATTTCAGCCTAAGTGCTGCATCTGTTGAAACAGTTTCTCGGATTCTTTTTATGGCATACACAAATCTATTCAAGATAGAGAAAGTCTAATGCTTGCTCACATATAGCTCCGACTCTGAGTAAATTATAAGAGCTAATAAAGTTAGAATGTCCGTTTTTAGCATATTCTGGGAATCGGAACAGTTAGGTTGGCATGACTGCAGCACCGTGTCTGACTCTGGAGGACTTCTTTCGTTAGACACACATGACATACTAAACTCTAACATTCTTTTAAAAACCAGCTCTAAATACTAAGGCTATTTCATTTGAAAAAATCAACACAAAATACCTTTAAAAAAATCATAAGTGTACAATGCAGCCAAACTAAGTTGGCACCTCGCGTCGATTACGTCACACTTACGCTTAGGTATGGTGGAAAAAAGCAATACGACGGAAGGAAGGAGACGAATGTTTGTTACAAAATGTCGGCTAAGTCAATTTTCTGTAATAATTTTAATGATGTACTCTACAATAATAGCTATTTAAATATTGTTCCTCGATGCGAGGTGCAAACTTAGCTTTACTGCGTTGTAAATTTCTGATGCACAGAAATTCAATGTTGCCATCATAATAGTTCAGAAAGATATGAAATAAAACAGTTCATTGAAAAAGAAAAGCATTTAATTTAACAGCAAACTACTCTTATTGACAAAATTTACAAAATTCAATATTAAAAATATAAATAAGCCATCAAATACATAATAAGACAATTATTATAATAGAAAATATAATAATTGAAATTAAAAAAAAGTTTCTTGTCGCAAAATTTTATCATCAAGTCAAATTTACAAATGAAAATTATTATATATTATACTTATAGGAACTAATAGTCATCAATATTAAGGACCAGTTTCATTACTTCCTGATAAAGTCCCAGATACACTTATGCTAACTTATCTGCCACACATATAGCAACACAGGCGCGTCGGCGCGTTTCCCGATACAAAATAGTGTGTCATTTGTTGCATGGACATCTTCACACATACAAAAACTATTGCCTGTTACTATAAACTCACACAACAATAGGGTATTTGCATATTTTTCAAAAAGTGTTTCAATTTAATTAATGATCATTTTAAGCTACAAAAAAATATTTGCGTAAAAAAAACGGCTAGCAATAGTAAAACTTAAAAACATAATTCAAATTAAATATTTTTCCGGCCAAAACACAATCGCCGTCAAGTGGTGGTATGACGTCATTTTTCTCAGACATTAGTGTAGGTTAAAGAATTTCTGTCGTCTTTCTTTAATTTCAATCTGAGTTTAAAATTATATTACCAGTATTGCGTAGTGCCTTTTTGTGAAAATACCACAAAAAGAACACCTACGAAATTGTTGGGGATTATTGGCGAAATATAATCGTAACAAAAATATATATATCGTATACAAAAAATTAAAGTATTAGCTTTAGTGAAACTTTTCTGCATTGTTAGACCTTCGCCTTTCATAATATTTATGCCGAAATATTATAGTTAATAACTTATTACAGCTTAAATTTTTTTTAGGTTATTGACATGTCGATACGTTGGAGAAAACTGACGTCACACTTTATGATTGGCATTTGCGGTCACGTGACATATAGATTAAAAATCATGATTTTATTTTATGAAAATATTGAAAAGATGTAATTATTTTTAGAAATAAAAATATTATTAAAATTTCCTGGCATCTAAACTAGCTATATGAAAAACATCGTATTTTTTAGTACTACAGGCAAGTACCCTATTAAAACATTCACAATTTCACACACACATAAATACATACTGTGTCGTAACTGTGTAATGCGTACGCCCATTTGGGTTTCTACTTTGACAGAGGAAAAGGCCTGCGCATGGATACTCCCTGCCGTGTTGCTTTATGCTGCAACCTTATGTATTACAATTCATAAATGTAAGGTTTTAGTATATACTCAACAAAACACACAACATACGTGCAACACACACAACCATTCCCAATTTCTTTTTGTAATTCATGTAGATTTCTTATTTTTATTTATTTATCCGCGGGAGTCATTCTTCAACACCTATTGTGTCTACACACACACAAACACAAGCTCCTAGGGATGTGTTTACACCGCGAACGCTCTCTTCTCTTCCTCTTTAGCAAGTAAAGTCTTGCTTACAGCCATGTGGCATATATACAACAGCCACTTTGAGTTATACAGGAAACAACAGCTAAGCGATAGGTCAACGTACCTGTTTTCTACATAACTCGATCCAATTACGAGCCTTAAACATATAGTGAGAGTCAATATTTGAACTTGGTAAAAATTATCTATGGTAGGTACAACATTAATATAACATTATATGATTTATCTCTAGATCTTATATATGTCTTTATATGAGTCTTAGGGTCAGCGCTGACGGACAGAGTGGCAGCAAATAGACTTATTTAGTAACAATTTAAATTGAACTTTAAGTGCTTTAGAATACAACTGTATTTGGTGCCATGATTCAGTCGCGCGGAGGCGTTCGGAGAAACGCGACGACTCTCATAAATCGGCGCGGCGCGTCACATACATACGCCGCTAAGTGATTTTAGGGCTCCATCCACTTGGATCCCCTGCTTAGATACCCTGGGGTATCAATGTGGATTTTTCGTCCACACTGATCCCCTAGGAGATCTTCATGATTGCAATTCCATTCCGATCCCCCAGAGGATTGATTTAGAAGATTTTCGTCCACTTGGATCCCCTGCTTAAAGCGATGGGGGATTTATTTGGATTTTGTATCCAAATAAATCCCCCACCGGTTTAAGCAGGTAACTGCTCTTCACTGCCACCCCCTTCAGCTGGCGCTGACTCTTAATTAAGTATTGAAAACATTTAACATTGCTCCTTTTAAGAATACATATTAATGTAAATAGATATTAAATCAACTCATTTCTACTGTTCCACTACTAGTTACCATGTTAACATGTTGCAAAGTTAAGCAACCTTAGCCAGGTATGGAAGGGTTGCCCTTCGTAACGCATAGACAGTATAAATATATAGAATAAATAAATTCTAATTGTGATTGTATATTTGAGACTATAAATGCTTGAGACCAAATAATTTGAAGTATCAGTAACCCTCAGAAGGTCATGATTACCATAGTACAGGCTGCGTAGTTTGAGGTCAGATGGCTCTGTATGAAATATGACAGGTAAATACTCTCGAACTAAACGGTTCGGCTCTTCCTGTACCGAGCAGTCAAAACCTGGATCAGCGCACATTTAACCCTCCCACTATGATCCCGGGTCCTTCAAGCGGGGCATGAAAAAGCATCTCACTAGGCCGCCATAGTGTGGGTCATACTGCATTGTCCGCATTCACAATTAAAATGGTGACCACCACTCTTGGATTCTGCTCATGCTTTCCATCAGGCTGAATATAGTCATTTTGGCAAGATGAGACAACTCGAATTACTACCCTACTGGTGGTTATATCGGACTTGGACCGACCAAAAACCACACGTCGTCTCGGGTACTAGTGTACCCTAAAAGGAATACCCTGGCTTGAAGATGACCCTCTCTTGTGTGAGATCCCCGATATTTCATTAAAGTCAACATCATCATCAGCCCGTTGCAATCCACTGCACATAGGCCTTTCCCACATTACAGAGCCCAGTCTGTGGCTTTTTACACCCAGTCGCACACCTCGTCCCACCATCTGGTAAGAAGGCGCCCTAAACTACATCTCCGCTCCAGAACGCACTTACTCCCTTAAAGTGCCTTAAATAAATTACACCTCTACTGAAAATAATGTAATCATACTCATCATATTTGTCTCCAGTCAGTTCCGCGACCTTTGATTCATCACACACCCGACACTAACCCAACAGACCAAAAAAATAAATAAAATAAAACTAACTTTACAAATAATATCACCGACTTAAATATTAATAATAACTTAATACCTCTCACACCAGCTACTCATCAAGACGAATCTAATAAGCCTTAACTCGAGGTGGTTACGTCGTTTTATTACTGAGATCTTATGACAACCTTCCAGCTTCATCATCAAACTCTGGTTTCGAAATGAGTCAAAATTCAAAGGGTATTTTTTATTTTGTCTAGGGAGCAAACGAGCAAACGTATCACCTGATGGTAAGTGATTACCGCCACCCATGAACACCCGAAGCACCAGAGGCGTCACAAGTGCTTTGTCGGCCTTTGAGGGATGGGGATGAGGGGAGGGGTTGGGAGTATGGGCCTTCGGTATCCTCACTCACTCGGTAAAAGATAGCGCAAGCGGTATTTTACACCGGTTTTCTGTGAGGCCGTGGTATCATTCCGGTCGAGCCATTCATGTCGATGCGAGGCTCTCCCACGGTAAAATTGGACTTGTGACGGATTGTGTCGTTTTACTACGGCCATGCCACCTTTATCTGACACGTCTTACACTGCTGTTTGATCTCAAACTATGTAGACCCTGTACTATGGTAACTAGACTCCACATAAACATGCATATATATTTCTAAATACATACCTACATATTATAGACACCTTATAAAATTATTATTCCATAGACTTTCCAAAGTCCCTTTTATTTTCCCTTACTACCACATATATAGGCACTAAATACATATACAGATAAATTACATACAGTCACAGAACAGCATCTTTAGCCAAGTTGCAAGTGTTTCTCGTTGATTCTCTTCTGCAATATTGATTATACCTCTATTCTCTGATTCTACTCTAGTGACTTAGCGTAGACATGACGGCATTCCATAACATTTGTTAGATTTCCAATAACGTTTACGTTTGTGGAATGCAACTTGGCTAAGAGGCAGATGCCTGACCACCACAGTCTGCCTTTTCATTAACGTTATTTAACTTTGAGAAGCAATTCTCTGTTATTTTTACTTAAAAGGCAGCGTCAACAGACAACTCAGTAGCAATTTAAATCCAACTTATAGTTCTTTTAAAAAACAATCACTCACGTCGCTCGCTGACATTTAATTTCGTTACATCAAATACAGTTGTATTCTAAAGAACTCAAGGTTGCATTTAAATTGTCACTACGTCCATCGGCGCTGAACCTAATGCTGTAAATTTATAGTTGATAATCAGAAATATTAACAAAAAAAAACCGACTTCAAGATCTGGACCAAATTGAAATGGGACCACACAGAAAGCACCAGCTTCCAAATAAAAAAAGAATCATCAAAATCGGTTCATCCAGTCGAGAGTTATGAGGAAACAAACATTTTAAAAAAATTGTCGAATTGATAACCTCCCTTTTTTGAAGTCAGTTAAAAATAACACAGAACTGTTGTTTAGAGTTAAATATCGTTAACAAATTGGGCTTCTAAATTTATTTTAGTTACTATTACAAGTTGTGGGCAGAAGCATCTTTAGTCTGTGAAGCGCCCCTGTGCAATTATTACTCTAGCGCCCTTTAGGGTTCGTTTACACAGACCGTTCGCTCGGAGAGCATCGGCCCTTTTTTTTATTTTCACACAGACCGGATCGTATACACTTGTAATGGGCCTTAGCGGAGCCGCCAACTACTCGTATTTCACATAGACCGGTTGGAAGAGATCTGCGCGAGCGATATAGAGCACGCATTCTGAATGACACAAGAAGTGCACATGCAAAAATAAACCTTACTACAATTACTCAAAACTCTGTTTCTAACGTGATAAAAATCTGCTCTCCTCTCCGAGCCGATCTGAGTAAACCGATCCTTAGTAAGGGTAGCGCCCTTCAAGTAAATTACCTGCACTATAGGTAAAGACGCACCTCATTGTGGGTTAAACAACAAACAAAGAATTATTTATGAACCAACACTTTGTCTTTATACTTTAAATGGACATCATTTACATGCTTATTAATATAACCTTTATCATACCATTTCTCACAATACTCGCACTGCACCACATTTGACCGTTCAGTTGGATACAAGTCATGTAAATCTATAACTTCTGTATCATGGTCACTGACCTTCATAGCTGTATTATCATCTAGTTTACGCATCAATAATGTATTTTCGGCAACTTTTTTAATTTCAACAATATTTTTTGAGTTTGACACCTTCTCAAACCATACTTGGTTTACTTTTTTGAAGTGACAATAAGGCATTTGGTAAAAGAGATTGAAATGGTATTGTCTAATGTGATGTTTCAAGTCCTTTAAGAAGAAAAAGTTGATTTGACACGCTTGACATATATGGCGGAATTTGTTCTCTATGATCTTCGGTGTTGGACTGGAAAGTGAAAAGGTTAATTCATTAATAATAATACACAACAATATCTAACAAACAACGCCATCTAGTCCCAAACTCAGCAGAGCTTGTATTAAGGGCACTAAACAACTGATATAAATCCATAAATACTTTTTTTTTTGTATATACATACATGATTTACATAGAAAACACCCAAACAGAAACAAATTGCTTTTTTTTATATATAGAATAGGGGGCAAACGAGCAGACGTATCACCTGATGGTAAGCGATTACCGCCGCCCATGGACACCCGCAACACCACAGGCGTCACAAGTGCATTGGCGGCCTTTGGGGGATGGGGATGGGTTGGGGTACGGGCCTCCGGTGTCCTCACTCACTCGGTGAAACACAGCGCAAACGCTGTTTCACACCGGTTTTCAGTGAGGTCGTGGTATCACTCCGGTCGAGCCAGCCCATTCATACGGAAGCGTGGCTCTCCCATGGTAATTCCTATTATTAATTTGTTCTAAGTTGTTGAAAGTTATGCTCTAATATTTTATTTACGCTTCCAGTGCCTACTCTTGAGTGGTAATTATAAAAAAAAGTATGGGTAACCTAAACTGGTAATTTAGCTTTTTGATTAAAAGTAAATGCCTACCTTTTTGTTGGATGTACCTTTACAATATGACACATCAGTAGGCCCTTATTCTTGAATACAAGATTACACTTTTCACAAGTAAGCCCTTCGGCCCTAGGCAGATTCTTTTGGGAAGTATGCAATGATATATGTTTTAATAGACTGTATTTGTTTGTAAAACTTCTGCCACAATAATCACAAACTACTCTTTTTGGAGGTTTTATAGGTATTTTAGACATTACTGTTGAATTTGCGCGAATATTTAATTACAAACAGGGCTTAGTAGTAAAATGTTCCAACTTCCAAGTACTATCAAGTGTCAACTGTCAAATTTAATTGTAAACATTTCAACGTCAAATTTCACGAAGTTTTTTTTTTTTTTTTCCCTCCCATGTGGCAGGGAACTTGGCTCGCACTTCTGTGCATTTGCCAGCGTCAAAACGAAGTTTTTACCATGGCTGCTACACTCTAGATTTGTCAATGCCATGTCATCTCAATCAATGTGTTCTTGGTTTCTTGGGACAGATTGTAGCGTTCTTGGTTCTGTGATCTGTGATGTCATGTCATCTGTGCAATCTGTGCATGTCATTGTCATGTTTAAAAAAATAAAAGGTTGTTTTATTGTATTTGTTGTCCCTTGTAATACTAATTACAATAAAATAAAAGTTGAATTCTTGTGACCGTGTTTATCATAATAGTTTCTTTCAATTGAGTTGTTAATGTATTTGTTAACATGATACTAAGCTAGTATAAAAATTATAAACAATGGGTAAAAACAAAATGATAGCGAAGAGTTGTCCCAAGTGTGAAATGCAGGCAAGTTTCCATACTCCATAATAATATTATAAATTGGAAAGTAACTGTGGGTCTGTTACATTTTCATGGCTAAACTAAACCGCTTCACTAATTTTGGCATGGAGATACCACGTTAACCGTCATATACCTATAATCCTACTAGCTTTTGCTGGCCCCCTCAAAATGTTTCATACAAACTTTCATCCCATAATTTACCCCCTTAGGGGTGGCATTTTGAAAAATACTAAAATACCTATTTCATTACTTAAACCCCACTATATTTTTACAAAGTTTTAAGCAAATCCATCACAGGAATAAAATGTTTCATACAAATTTTCATTCCCTATTTTACCCCCTTAGGGGTGGAATTTCCAAAATTCCTTTCTGAGTGCTTACGTTACGTTATAATAAAGACCCTACATGAAAATTAAATGCTATGAAATATATTTTGCTTTAATTCCACGAGACAAATATCTAGGTCTGAAAGCAGGACACAAATCCCACCATCATGCATACTCACATGCACATATGGGTATCATGCATATGCACACATACAAAACAAATGAGAAATAATTAGCATGCCATGCAACCAAACCTATACTCGACACGTGTTTCGGCCCTCCACGGGGCATCCTCAGGAGATGTTGACTTGTCGAGCGTTTGTCAAACATCAAGTCAACATCATCAACATCAACATCTCCTGAGGATGCCCCGTGGAGGGGTGAAACATGTGTCCATATGTGCGTGTGAGTATGCATGATGGTAGGATTTGTGTCCTGCTTTCAGACCTGGATATTTGTCTCGCGGAATTAAAGCTAAATATATTTCATAGCATTTAATGTCATGGATTTCTGCAAAGTAACGCCTGATTCCATTACTTACCTACATGAAAAATTTCAGGATTCTAAGTTCAGCAGTTTGGGCTGTGCGTTGATCTCTCTCTATGTCAGTCACCTTCCTCTTTTATAATTATATATCCTACTAATATTATAAACGCCAAAGTTTATAAGGATGATGTTGTACTCTTTGATGCAAAAACTACTGAACGGATTTGGATGAAACTTTACAGGAATATAGCTTATACATCAGAATAACACATAGGCTACTATTTGCAGTGATAACCGACTTAAACGCGGGCGGAGCCGCTGGCAACAACTATATAAATATATGATAGATTTTGTTTCCGTTTCAGGTAGCAGTAGCGTCAAAGTCATGTAAGTGCGGACACACTTTCTTTGCGTCACGGAGAGGTGCTGATTCCTTGCCAGCTGTGGAAGACATCAGACGGAGAACCGGTCGAGTGAGAAGGTCCCAACCACAGTTCTATGATGCCCAACACTATCAAAAACAGATCAAAAGACGGGTAAGCTGAGATAAAAACATTAATACTAATATTATAAACTAGCTTCTGCATGCGGCTTCGCTCACGCAGACTTTCATCCCCTGATTTACCCCTTAAGGGGTGAAATTTCAAAAATTACTTTCTTAGTGCTCACTTACGTTATATAAAGAACCTACATGCAAAATTTCAGGATTCTAGGTTCAGTGGTTTGGGCTGTGCGTTGATCTCTGGGTATGTCAGTATACATATTTATTTTTTATTTTTTTTAAAAAGACAACTTCCGCACTAGGAACAAATCCTGTGTCGCGGGGGACTTTACAAACATACATGAAACGGACACAAAGAACACCCAGACTCAGAACAATAATTTGTGGATCACACAAAGTATTGTCCTACGTGGGATTTGAACCCACGACACTTGGCGAAGTAGGAAACGGCGTGGTGACCGTTAAACCACTAGGCCAAACGTGCAGTCAAGTATATCTATCTATCTATATATATATATAGATAGATAGATATATAAATACAGGGTTACTGGTAACATGTAGCAATCCCTTTAAGGGGTGATAGTAGAGATCATTAGCTATCAAATTGTCCTCGGGTAAATGAGTCAAAAATGTACCATATTGGAAAAAAAAAAACTATTTTTTTTAAGAAAAGTGGATAGATAGTGGAAGTGGCTGCGTAGAAAATGGCACGTAAGTCGTCATCCTAGCGATAAAACAGCGTTAAATAAAGCAATTGTAGAGTTAAAGAATATGATCAGGGATGCTAATGAAGTAACACTCCAAACAAAATTGGAGTCACTTACAGCAACTACCTCAACCAATTACTCGCTGTGGAGGATGGCCAAAGCATATGATAGACCTCAGGAATCTAAACCACCTTTAAAACACGGGAACACATGGGCTAGAACTAATAAACAAAAAGCTGACTTATTTGCTGAGCATCTAGCTGAAGTATTTACGCCAAACAATATGGTTGGTAACAACCCCGAGTTGCTTAAACAATCCGTACCAGAGGCAAATCTTGAATCTAATGCACCTATAAAACTTGTAACCCCGCAAGAAGTGTGGAGATTGATTAAAACCCTTGACAACAAAAAAGCGCCAGGATTTGATCTCATCACAAAGGAAGTTCTCCGAGAGCTACCAAGAAAAGCCATTATACTTTTGACTACGCTGTTTAATGCTATGCTGAGGCTGCAGTACTTCCCAACCATCTGGAAAGTATCCCAGATCATAATGATTTACAAATATGGCAAGCCTCCACACGATCGAGCATCCTACAGACCAATAAGCTTGTTACCCGTAATGTCCAAGATTTTTGAAAAAGTCCTACTAAGCAGAATAACACCAACCCTCCAAGAACGAAAAATTATTCCAGACCACCAGTTTGGCTTCAGGGCACAACACGCTACAATAGAGCAAGCCCATAGAGTGTGCACCACTATAAGGAAAACCTTAGAGAATAAAGAATATTGCTCATCAGCATTTCTAGACATTCAGCAGGCTTTTGATAAGGTATGGCACGAAGGCTTGCTATATAAAATTAAGCAGATCCTTCCACACAACTTTTACTTGATTCTAAAATCATACCTAACGGACAGGATATTCTGCGTGAAAGAAACAGGCGAGACTTCCGGCTTCTACAATGTTAATGCGGGAGTCCCTCAAGGATCAGTACTCGGACCAACTCTCTACACGATATACACAGCAGACTTACCAACTCCACCTGGTGTCATTATAGCAACATTCGCAGACGACACAGCGGTTCTTGCGAGCGACAAAGATCCAAAACGAGCCTCAGACCTGCTTCAAGACGCACTTAACGAAGTCCACAATTGGCTACAGGACTGGAGGATAAAAGCAAGTGCCTCTAAATCAGCCCAAATAACATTCACTCTTCGTCAGGGTAACTGTCCGCAAGTAAAACTCGGCGAAAATATCTTGCCGCAACGAGAGTGTGTGAAGTACCTGGGCTTACATATAGACCGCCGCTTGACCTGGAAAAACCATATCAAAGCAAAACGCGATGAGATTTCTATTCGACACAAAAACCTCTACTGGATGCTAGGACGAAACTCCAAACTATCACTGGACAACAAGCTTCTGATATATCAGACGATAATTAAACCAACCTGGATGTACGGCATTCAATTGTGGGGCTCCGCAAAAGACTCCAATATTAATGTCATACAGAGAGCTCAGAACAAAATCCTAAGGTCGATAGCAAATGTACCGTGGTTTGTTACCAACGCGGAACTGCATCAACAGCTCTCAGTGAAAACAGTGAGGGAGGAAATACGACATGCCTCCGAGAACTATATGGAAAGGTTAAAACATCACCCAAATGAGTTGGCACGCCAGCTGACCATAAAAAACTACACAAACCGGCTGAAAAGATTTGATATCTTAGGACTACAGACCCGTCAGTAGCTTAAGCTACCATGCATGAGTAGTTGCTCTCGCTGGAGAGCACACTCTACACGTCACTACGCTCGAGCAACACATCTGCTCATAGTCCTAGGACTGATTGCCGATACAATAACAAAAAAAAAAAAAGAAAAAAAAAAAAAGAAAAGTGGATAACGCTACTTCAAAGTGCTCTTAAAACAAATACTTACGTACACTTTTCTTTAAAAAATAGTTTTTTTTTTTTTTTCATAACCGTAAATTTTTGACTCATTTACCCGAGGACAATTTGATAGCTAATGATCTCTACTATCACCCCTTAAAGGGATTGCTACATGTTACCAGTAACCCTGTATATATATAGATTCGAAGTACCTAGTATGTCAGTCTATCATACATTTACATCTAGCAGCTGAGGGTCGAAGTAAGTGGCATGCAATTTGAGAGGCCTATGTCCAGCAGTGGACTGTCATGGGCTAATGATGTAGTAGGTACCTATATAGAAAACGCTATCTATAAAATAAATAAAGTGTCGGTTTGTAATTTAAAAGTAACAGTTTTCCACTAAATGCCTATGAAAGTATGATGGCACATTCATCACAAAATCAATTTTTATAAGGGTTTATCTGTCAATTTGTTCTGGCTAATCTCTGGAAATGCTGGACCGATTTTGACGACTGATTTTGAGATAGCTGATGATATAAGGAGTAACTTAGGCAACTTTGTTCAGACCAGCTTTGACCCACGGTTGCTGTTGTATTGCGGGGCTCAGCTAGTATGTTTGTTACTCTTTCACGAAGAAACTACTGAACGGATTTGAATGAAACTTTATAGTAATATAGCTTATACATCAGAATATCACATAGGCTACTATTTAGTTATTTACCTGGATAACCGACAACTAGTATATAATATTATAAAGCTGAAAAGTTTGTTTGTAAGGTTGAACACGCTAATCTCAAAAAGTACTGGTGTGATTTGAATAATTATATCACAGTCAGATATCTCAATTATAAAGGAAATCTAAATATCATCATGCTATGACTAAAATCACGTTCACACAAGAGTCACTTTGACAGAATCATATAAATATACAAAAATGTCTATCAGAAGTTTAAAAATTATTAAATTATGTTGTTTCAGTCACCAAAGAAGAGATCTCTATCAAGATCATTGGATGAAGATATTAAGCCCAAAGACAAAACTGATAGCGGTAAGCATTCACATATTTTTTGTGGTACCCATCCCCTCCACACGCCCACTTACTGTAATTCCTTTTTTTTTCCTTGTGCGGAAATCCCCTCGGATACCACCGTGGGTTATGTCGGACCCGAACCGACTAAAAACCGCACACCGTCTCGGGTACTGAACGAAATCCCTGGAACCCCGGCGTACCTCGGGCCACCGACTAATTATAAATAATAAATAAATATTTCGGACTCTAATACACAACGCCATCTAGTCCCGAGCTAAGCAGAGCTTGTGTTATTATGGGTACTAGGCAGGGGCGGATTTAGTTACAAGAGCGCCCTAGGCAACCATCCCTTCGGCGCCCTTTCCCCCCCCCCCCCTCATGATTCTAGCATCCATATAATGTCTCTATCTTGGCAATTGGCATATCTTCACTATTTTTTTTTTACGTGTGCTACCCTCTTGAGCCATTGGGGTTTGCGGTGTATCGGAATCGAGCCGACTAAAACCACGTATTGCGTAAACTTTGTCGGATATAGAAGATAGCAGCTTTATTAAAACGTCCAGACTGTTCTGTTTTGGTGCCAGTATAGTTGGCGCCCAGCCGTTGGCTTCGTGCAGATCAGACACAGCTGACTCCGAAGCATCCTTTTTCGATGAACACCTGCATCAGCCGGTATGAGAGAGTTCTGTGTTTCCTCCCGATCAAATCTTCCATAACGGATCTTACCGCCGTCTGCTTGGCGCTAGGTTACCTAAATATTTCCTTTTGCTCCTCAACCAGGTCCCAGTGAGGTTGAAATTTCGGGTCCTCGAGTTCTCAAGTCGCAGGATTCCGAGCTAATTCTAGCTTCAGCGCGAAGCTCGCATAGGGTCGACCCGGCTAGTACTGGGAGACCGAGAGATAGAGCGTGCGATTTGCGGAACTACCGCATTCGGCTCTACGTATGGACTTGAGGTTCCAGAGTCTGGAGGACTAAAGCCTGGTAGACCAGCTCAACGTGCAGTCGCTCCGTATTTTCACCGACGGAAGCAAGCTTCAGGGCAAGGTCGGCTCCGCGCTCTCAATATGGGACAGTCGGGCGGAGCTGCTGAGCCGGAAACTGAGCTTGCCAGCGTACTGCACAGAGTACCAGGCCGAGCTCTTAGCCATATGCAGTGCTTCAAACGAAATCCTCAACAGCAGTGCGGGGAGCTACAGCAGCTACAGTGACTCGAGGGCAGCGCTGGAGATGGTGACGAGCCCCGGGACCGTGGATCCTCTCGCGACCAAGGCGCGCCGAAACCTCAGCGAGGCCTTGACCCGTGGTAAAGATGTAGCCTTGTACTGGATCAAGGCCCACCGGTAGCGATGGCATTCGCCGCGCGGTAGAAACAGAGGGGATATTACTTCCTCTCCTACGCCACGCCTCCGTCTTACAAATATTCAATCAGGTCAGGTGTCCTGACGCGAGTTTCTGACGCGAGTTTAACATTTTTTTACCCATCCTAGAAAAGTGCACAACTCCGATAAAGAAGTTTTCACTTCAAAAATAGACAAACGAAAAACAAGAGCTCTTGTCATGCAAGAGGACGACAGTTTATCTATAAAAAAATACAAGCTGCAGGTGGCTCCCTTCAAGGTCGATGTAAGAGCAACGTAACATATTTCTGTAAAGCCATCCCACGACCTTGACACTGGATCCGCCCTAGAACATTTGAAATCATGGCCGTGGCCCTCAGAGTTGTCTCACAGCACCTTTCTCCACGCCGTCATGAGCATATCTTCCAGGTAGCTCGAGACGGCGTCTTAGTTGATGATCTACAGGAACGGCCCTAAAGGCCTATAACGGATTACTAATAAAAAGGTTTTAGCATAATAATGGCCGTCGGCACAAATTTTATTGGTCGGTGGCTACTTTGCACGGCAAACAGTTCAATTAGATGCCAGTTTTGCCGCCCGGCTTGTTGACGACATACCTACCCGACGGTCAGGCAACCCGCATAGTGTGTAGGAGTCTTAACACCGACCCTTGCGGAACTACTTGTGTAGATAACAGCTCCAGCCAGATTTCTCCTAGCGCCTACTTTTCAAAAGCATGGGCACCACCTGTTTTTTAAAAAACTCTAATTGAAGTGACGTCCGGCACACGAATGTCACTTTCTCGCGGTAGACCTTTCACACCTTTGTAGCGGGTGGACAATGAAACCCGTCCTGTGACCACGCTCAGAGTGGCATGAAGTGATGGAAAGCACGCAAATTGTTACAGGCGCAATGTTCCTCCTGTAATTTGTCCTATACTGCCGCCCTGTCCACGCCTTATTGTTTGCGGTCGTCGCCGCCGCCAACTCGAGTGCACCATATGCCTTTCAATGAACAAATCTGGTCTTACTAAAACTTATAAAACAATCTCAACTACAGCTGCAGTTGTAGCTAGTACATTTTTATATGGAAACAGCACTAGTCGAACTAGAAGTATTGGTAATTTTTCTTTAATATGCGAGGCATATATTTTTACTATTAAAAATTTGGCGCCCCTAAGCAACCTCGCGCCCCTAGGCACATGCCTACTTTGCCTTAGGGTAAATCCGCCACTGGTACTAGGCAACTGATACATATACATAATATACTTTTTTCCCGTCACCGACTTGCTGACGTTACAAAACTTCTTTGGCCGCGTTGAGCACCGAAATGATGATTTAATTTAAACATTATGAAATTTCTAATTTAACACATTAATTTAACAAAAAGGACTGCCGATAGAAGTGAAAACTTATAACTTTTAGATTCTAATTTATTTCAATACTAATTTTCTTTTCTCAGCCCGGGCTCGCCGTCGTCGGGCCTTAAGACGTGCTCAACGGCCCGCCCCTACCAACTCCGGGGAACGAACCCGCGACCCCACGCCGCAGCTCCGACCCCCACAGCTGGCTAGATGTCGACTAATCCTTCAAGAGATCAATAGGAAAATATCGGCTGTCACTTGGCAACCACCGAGTGGTTCATAGGGAGAAGTTTATTATAAGAATTTAATTAAAACTGTTTTTTTAGGAATTAATAATGTGAATATAGGAATTAAAACAAAAAGTCTAAACTCAAATTGGGGTAGCGTAGTCCATTCGCTTAGATGCGGTCACATTAATCGCGCCGTAACAAAATCAAGGGCCCGCCTGCGGCGTACACCCACAAGCAAGTATGATTTGTCAGTTCATTCATATATTTGTATTTAACAACAGTAACCACAATATATGCGTACACTGACACCATCTAAACGAATGGACAATAAGTTAAATAATCGTTTTTAAATGTATCTCATGTCTGAAAACTTGTATGAAAAGTATTGATTGTGAAAGTGATTGTAAATCTCACTCGAGAAAACTCGACAACGAAATAAAATAAGATTTTTTTATCAAAAACAATAATACAATATTTTTAGGGTTCCGTACCCAAAAGGGTAAAAACTGCACTTTAATACTAAGACTTCACCGTTGGTCTGTCTGTCTGTCAACAGGCTGTATCTCATGAACTGTGATAGTTAGACGGTTAAAATTTTTACGTCGATACACGGACAAAAGTTATATTAACCAATAAAATAATTAACAAATTCAAAATGGACGATATTCGGCCGCCAAAATCATTAGCTTTTTTTTATATTTGACAGTTTTTTTTTAAAGTGAAAACTACTTTAGCTGCAATGAGCACTTTTTGGTAGGAGAAAATCTTATGAGTTCGCGTCACCGACATGGTGACGTCATCTACATGCTGACATGATGGCATATATACTTAGAGTAGAGAGAGAGAGACTGAGTTTGGGCAGGGTCTGTCTGTCTCACGCAAGCTTCTGATTGGTGGACGCACATACCAATTTGCATGACTGATTTGGCGGGAAACACAACAACCACTCAGAAGCCCAATCAGAAGCTTGCGTGAAAGAGACAGACACTACTCAAACTCAGTTTCTCTCTCTACTCCGATCACGCTTTCCGCCCGTTTGGCTGCCTTTCCAGATATATATATGATCTAAGTTTCGAAGTGACAACTTCTTTGGCCGCGTTGAGAACTTTTTGGTAGGTGAAAATTTTATGGGTTCGCTTAATTTTAATTTAAACATTATGAAATTTCTAATTGTACACATTAATTTTACAAATAACATCTAAGTTATAAGTTTTCACTTCTATCGGAAGTCCTTACTGCAATTTTTTTATTTAGATAAATGATTCCTATGCATGTATATAATTTGAATTTATTAAGTCAATTGTGATGTTCTCATTAATTAATAAATTGTTTTTAAAAATAACTATTTTTTATTTTATTTATAACTCATTATTAAGTAAAACTTATATTTTCTGCGGATTCGGTCGCGTTTTTATTTCTTATTTTGTGCTTCTCACGAACAATCGAGGGTATAAATTGCATAAAACCATTCGTTGGCGCAGTGGTTGCGTGGACGTTCCAAATGTTTGTATGATGTGCAAATATTGTTTCGGAGTTAAGGTGTTTTCAATGTATAATACGTATGTATTTACAAAAAAGTATATATGTATTTATATCAGTTGTCTAGCTAGTACCCATAGTACGAGCCGTAACCGTATCGCAGCAAAGAGTAGTCTTCTATGTCCTTCCTCGATAATCAAAGTATCTCCATGCCAAATTTCATTGAAATCGGTGCAGCGATTTGGCCGTGAAAGCAAGACAGTCAAACAGACAGAGTTACTTTCGCATTTATAATATACTAGTTGTTGCCCGCGTGTATGTCGGTTATCGCGGCAAATAGTAGCCTATGTGTTATTCTGATGTATATTACTGTAAAGTTTCATCCAAATCTGTTCAGTAGTTTTTGCGTGAAAGAGTAATAAACATCCATCCATACTTACAAACTTTCGCGTTTATAATATTAGTAGGAAGTATGGATATTTCAATATATTTTATTGGTACATAAATGTTTATTCTATAAAACTTTATTGAACCAATTTAATGATAAGAAATTCATGTTTGAATTGGCGCTGAAATAAAAATAAAACAGTATTAAATAAAAAACAAGATGAATTTCTTTATGGTTTCATTTTCATTTTATTTTTATATTAATAGCGGGAATTGTCTGTGGAAAAGAGGAATCGTTCATTATGCCATTAATAGTAAAGATTATGGTAAGTTTTTTTTTTCTCTAGGGTAGTAATTATTCGGGTCACGTTAGGATATTTGAAAATCTTGGACACAAAGAATGCTAGCTTATTACTAAAATATGTTTAATAGATCACTGACTGACTGCAGTTCAAAAGGTCTCGGTTTCGATGCCCGGGTCGGTTTTTTTTTACTTTTTCTGATCATCGAAATGCTTATTAACAGCCCGAAGATTGGAAGATGGGGTCTTAGAACTTTGCCTCGAAGAGAACGTAAAGCCGTCAGTCCTGCGCCTGATCTCTCCCCGCTCGTATCGGATAGCTGTCCCATTGTGAGAGTGAGAGACCACAAAGCGCAACTTTTTTATAGGTGTGGAAACCCCCACGGGTCGTCACCCCACCGGGGTTTGCGGTGGTTGGTGTGTTGGAATCGGACCGACTAAAACCACACTGTGTGCCACTGCGCCAGAGGTCTGGGAACTCCTGTTATTAACACATCCGGACCCCTCCCAGCGCCTGCACGTTCTGACACGTGCACCGTCTACTGGTAACGAGAAAGTAGGTACACCTGTGTTTGCCCACACAATTGTACACTATAATATCTCCTGCGTAGTTGACTGGTCTCCTTTGACTGGCTTTGGACTGGCTGAAATCGGCTAGGAAAATATCATCATCATTTTTAACACGCTTTTATTAGTTTCATTCGTATGTATATATGTCATTCGGAAACTTTGAACATGATTCACCCCCTTCAAAACGTCGGATTAACTCGAAATTTGCCATAACAAGGACCACTGACAATTCAATATTTTAAACAGTTAGACCCGTTATACCTACTTACTAGGATAATTGGGATTAGCTATTTTTGTTTTCCTAAAACTGGTAGTGTCTTTGCGCCAAGAAAGCGTGTTTTTTTTTGGTTTTTTTTTATACGTGGGCGAGCCACGCTTCGGCATGCATGGGCTGGCTCGACCGGAGCGATACCATGACCTCACAGAAAACCGGTGTGAAACAGCACCTGCGCTGTATTTCACCGAGTGAGTGAGAATACCGGAGGCCCATCCCCCCCGCTATCCCCCAAAGACCGGCAACGCACTTGTGACGCCTCTGGTGTTGCGGGTGTCCATGGGCGGCGGTAATCGCTAACCATCAGGGGATACGTCTGCTCGTTTGCCCCCTATTTCATAAAAAAAACAAATTTATTTTAAATATTACCTATATTATTTTCTTAGACTACCATTCTCAAGACATAATAGCGTCGACGTTCGAAAAAATACAACGCGAGGTCTGTGTAAAGTTTTTCAAAACTCCAATGAACTATAGCGCCAATGAAGACGATACAATTTTGTACATTAGCAACCCTGACAAGAGGAAGGACTGCCCTGCTGAAGAGTACAACTTCGATGCAACTGTGGTGGTACACTCCTGATATATTTATTTTATAACTTTCTACCCGACTGCAGCGAAGGAAGGGTTATAGTTTTGGCAGTCTATGTATAATAAATAATTCGGACAATTGACACAAAACACCATCTAGCTTCAGACTAAGCAGTGCTACGACAGCTGGATTGACTCTTAGAATACTTATATATTTTTATATATAATAGAAAAATCCCCAAACTCCGAATCAAATATTAGCAGATCATACAATGATTTGGTCCGACCCGGGCATTAATAGATCCCGAGACCTCAAGTACAGCATTCGTATACGCTACCACTGCGCCACTGGGGCAGTCTTTATTTTTTACCGTAGCGTCTAAATTATTGAACTGATTTTAATGAATGAGCTGTGAATAGATTTATAATAATAGCCCGGGTGACATAGTTAACCGACTTCAAAAAAGGAGGAGATTTTCAATTCGAATGTAATACCTCATAACTTTCGACTGGGTGAACTGATTTTGATGATTCCTTTTTTATTTGAAATCTGGTGCTTCCTATGTGGTCCCATTTTATTTTGGTCGGTTGTTTTTTTCTTAAAATTTGTGATTATTTTCAAGTTTTTCTTGTTATGGGGGAGATATATATGTACCTAAAGTACATATTCTCAAATAAATGTACATGGATGACCGATCTGTGCTCGGTATTATTGTTATGTAAATTTTCTAAAAATGAATCTGAGCTGGACCGATTTATCGCCACCGAAACTAAACTTCATGCAAATCGTTGCTGTGGTTTCTGAAATTCAGATTATAAATAGGTATACAAGAAAAAGAAAACTACCTATTTCTTATTGGTTCACAGGACATGAAGATCGGTTACAAATGCATAAATGAGCAAGCTATAACAAAAATGGCTGTGGAGATGTTGCGAGCAAGTGTCAGAACACAAGGTATTCAAATCCTTTATCAACAGTGTCCAACAGTCCACTGCTAGACATATTCCTCTTCTTTTAAAGGAGGTTTTGGTCAACTTAACCACGCTGGCGACACGTGTTGGTGTAGGGTTTGTGTGTGTCAGTGTGTTATCTTCGCATTTTTTTTTAAAACAACTCCCTCAGACGAATCAAACGAGTCCAAACTCGATGATGTTGCGACGTTTCTTTACAGAGTTCCTATGGCCACCTTTTAGCTCCAGCATCAGATCAGCTCCATGTCATTATAATTATCTTAATTAATTATCTTTTAAAAAGACAACTCCCGCATTAGGAATAAACATCCTGTTTCGCGGGGGACTTTACAAACATACAAGAAACGGACACAAAGAACACCCAGACTCGGGACAACAATTTGTGAATCACACAAAGTTTTGTACCGCGTGGGATTTGAACCCACGACACTTGGCGCAGTAGCAAGAGGCGTGGCGACCGCTGAAACTAGGCCAACCGTGCAGTCATGCAATGATGTTGTCCTGGTAGTTTACTGCCATAGTCGGCTCATAATCTACGTGTTCTTAATCCGTCCCACGTTTGAAAACACCATAGATATTTGAAAACCTATACTTTCATTTTTGACAGTAAACTCTCTATTTCTGTGTGGTTCTTTTAAATTCAAAATTAGTAAAAATAATGTTTATTTATAGGAAGCACCAACAACTTGGATTCAGTTAAGGTAAGTAAGAAGGGTAATGTCCAAACCAAGGTAGTTACAGGTAAATAAACGCAGGCAAGTCATTAATTCGACTGCCTCGTTGGTCTCGCGGTTGGCGTGTGAGACTGCTGATCATGAGGTCTCGGGTTCGATTCCCGGGTCGGACCAAATGTTTGTATGATCTACAAATATTTGTTTCGGAGTTTGGGTGTTATCCGGTTATCCCTGTATTTAATATGTATGTATTTACAAAAAAAAACAGTTGTCTAGTACCCATAACACAAGCTCTGCTTAACTTGGGACTAGATGGCGTTGTGTGTTAGATGGCCGAAATATTTTAATTATTATTATTCCTCTAAACCAGGAAGGGAATGGTCCTTCAGGATTATTGACATGGAAAGATCGCAACTTCATAAACTACCATTACAACAATGAATGTGGACAGTTGGTGGTCAAGGCGGTTCCTGTCGCCAGGAAGTCTAACGCCAACTACGTACTCACTGAAGACAATGATGGATATTATAACGAAAAACTTTGGCCCCTTGGTATTGTTATATATTCCATGGATGAAGACGCTAGTAAGTATTCTCTTTGTTTTGGGTTCAAAATAGGTGAATGGTGACCCATACAGCAACTCGGTAGGGAGTAACCATCATAGAGGTATTATAGATAGAGCAGGGGAGACGATTGCGGTTCCTATCTGTCTCTCTCTACTCGCGGATGCGCAGTTAGCGAGGAAAAGTAGCATAGCAGAACGATTCGAAGGTTAATTGTTGTGATTGGATTACCATTTTTTTTATGTTTGGCCCTGCCAAAATGACTCTACTCGGTTTGATGGAAAGCATAAGCAGAATCCAAGAGTGGTGTTCACCATACTCACTGCAAATGCAGACAATGCAGCATGATGACCAACACCACGGCGGGCTAGTGATGCTTTTGCATCATTGGGCCTCCGGTGTCGCATTCACCAGCGAAACACGAATATGGGGAATAGGGGTCAAACGAGAAGACGTATCGCCTGATGGTAAGCGATTACCGCCCATGGACACCCGCAACACCAGAGATGTCACAAGTGCGTTGCCGTCCTTTGGGGGATGGAGTGAGTTGGATTATGGAGATCCGGTATCCTCACTCACTCGGTGAAACACAGCTCAAACGCTATTTCACACCGGTTTTCTGTGAGGCCGTGATATCACTCCAGTCGAGCCGGCCCATTCATGGCGAAGCGTGGCCTGTCTTACTCTAAGCGGGGTGACTTGATGGTATATTACTACCACCGTCAATGGATATTCCTGCGGCAACTTCCACATACAGCGCAACAAAAACATACTACAGCGCCATTTACCGAAGACACGTCGAACTACGAAATAACTGCTAATCCTGTATCGCGATATAGAAATTCTCACTTAAATTAGCAAATATAGAACATCCCACTCGACTATGGAGTAGCCAGGTATGATGACCTCACTTGGGCGGAGGATCCTCCCTTTGTGTTGGAGGGACGTGACAGCCGTTCCTCAACACTGGTGATTCAAGATACACAAGAGTTTGCCTACTTTTGAATGTCTTCATTCTTGGGGCAAGGATTTGATTTACATGCCAGTTTTATCACAAACAATGTTGGATTTCGAACGTCATTGTACTGGCAACATTTTGATTGTCTCTGGTTCGTGTTGACGTTTGACGTTTGAGGTTAATAGGTAGAAAAAAAGAATGTGATCGAACGCGTGTTGAACCGGCCGACGATTTGTTTGTTATTGTGAAAATCAATTGATAGTAAGCTAATTGTATTGTCCATCGACCCGCGGTCTCTTTAGTGATAAACCGTATTGTGTTAGGTCGTGGATTCGCGAGTTTTTGTAGGCGTGTTCCGCGTAAGCTGAAACGAGTGTATTGTAGCTCGAATACCATAGGAACTTGTACAGCATTTTAGGAGCGTGTGTTTGTGTGAAGACGCAAGAGCAGAAGATTCTACCCAAGAGATATCTCTTGGAACGCCGAGAAGAACATTGAAGCCACACACTCCAGTAAGTGCTTAATTATTTTAGTTTAGATTAAGAACACGGTGACACTGCCGTGGTTCAGCCTTCTTGCCAGAGGGCATAGTTCAGTGATTGTAGACCTATCCATGGGCCCGTAGGTATTATAAACATCATCAAAAGGTGATCGCTGCCTTGGCAAGAGGACTGATCAAACAAGCTGACCCGGCGAACTTCGTACCGCCATATTGACATATCTGTCTCAGCTTCCCACAGGCAGTGTACGCCGTGGACAAAAAAATTGACTTTTCCGTTACCTTCTAATTTTTCTGGTACACAAACCTTGTCCTAACAATAACGAACACATAAAAAAATGTACAACCGATCAAGTTATGCGCGTACATCTATTTCGGCGTTTCATTGTTATATATACTCGTATATATATATAGAAGACTAGCTGATCCGGCAATCGTTGTTTTGCCATCAATAAGAATTAAAATAATGGGGTATAAAAATAGATTTTGGTCGATTCTCATACCTACCCGATATGCACACCAAATTTCATAAAAATCGGTCCAGCCGTTTCAGAGGAGTATGGTAACTAACATTGTGAGACGAGAATTTTATATATAAGATTAGAGCAATACATTCACACACCGAAGGCCCGATGATGCAGAAGCATCGCAATTTGACACAATATTAACTTCCTCGGTGGCGCAGTGGTAGCGTATGCGACTGCTGTGCTTGAGGTCTCGGGTTCGATTCCCGGGTCGGACCAAATGTTTTTTCGGGACAGCTGTTGTGCTTGCTGACCCGTGGGGTTTGCCTATAACTTGGTCCTACACGCTATGCCAGCTGGCTGAGAGTATAGGTACTGGGATAGGTATGTTGGCCGGCCTGGCTGTTTAGCCTCCGATCCGTAGCCTAAATACGAGGGAGAGGTGGTGGTTAACTATCCTAACCGGCCCAGCTGTTAACCTTCGTACCGTAGATAGGATAGTAGTGAAAATCGGAGAGGTTACGACTTATCTTATTTATTTGCTAAAATGCACTTTACTATATATACAAAATTGTCATTTAACTCGCCACTATACAAGCCATACAAGGGAGCTTGAATTTACGCGTGAGTGAGAGAGCGATACGAGTGAGTGAGAACGGACTTCTACGGACGGACGGACTACGTAAATACGTGTGCGCGCTAAGATTCTGTTCACAATTTGTTTGCTAGCGCAGCGAGTGGACGTACGCATGGCGTTACAGGACGGCGCCAGCGCAGTCGCTCTGTCGCCACATTACTCCCCCTCAAGCGAAGCGTACGTTGGGTTTAACTGGCCTCCCGGCTCGGGTGACGTAGGTGTTGCGTTTCGTGGCTGGCTCATCTGTGTTGCTCGACTTCGCGGCGGCTGCACTCGTAGTACTGGTATTCGAAGTTGGCGGTGTTGTTTGGATTGTCGTATTGGTATATGTTTGAGGATGTGTTGTAAATTGTTCGTCGCTATATGTATAGGCTGGTTTCAGTCGATCTATTGATATTACTGTCGTACGTAATGGTAGTTGAATGGTGAATTGTTTGCCAGTTGCGCTGCGTTGTAATACTTTGTAAGGACCATCGTATGGCGGTGTAAGTGGACGGCGGCAGCGCAGGCGCTCTGTCGCCACAGTTTGTATGATCTGCAAATATTTGTTTCGGAGTTTGGGTGTTTTCTATATATAATATGTATGTATTTACAAAAAAAGTATATATTTAGTTGTATCAGTTGTCTAGTATCCATAACACAAGCTCTGCTTAGCTTGGGACTTGATGGCGTTGTGTGTTAGATGTGCGAAATCATCATCAACAACCCATAACGTCCCACTGCTGGGCTCGGGTCTCCTCTCAGGAGAGGGTTAAGGCCATTCATCCCCACGCTGGCCGAGTGCGGGTTGGGGACTGGCAACAAACGTTGTGGCTAGTCAGCTAGTGGCTACGTAATCTTGCCGTTGGATGTTTTTAAGCCGCATAAAAGACCTCCACTAGGCTAAGCTTCACGAATGTTATCATATGATAACAACCGATACCGACTGCTTAACGTGATCTGCGAATCACGGAGACGCTCATGGTAACATGCCACTAGCGATCACCCATCCAGGTACTGACCGCGCCGTCGTTGCTTACCCTCGGTGATTGTTTCATTTGTTTCTAATTTATTGGCGCTTTACATTGGTCTGAGTGTATGGGTTATAGAAATACATGTATTTACTGTCCACTTGGGCATAGTACTGATATTATGCCCAAACACTATTACTCGGGTATTATAAATCCCACCAAAAACATTTTCATGTAAAATGTTGCCAAGACTACTGCATTATGGCTTACCCTGTGAAAAGATATCAGATCTCATGTGGAGCCAAGGTTCTGAATCTACACGCCTTATAATGATTAAAGTAGGTATTTTTTTTAATCCAGAGAGCTCAAGTGCAATGGATGAACTTCGAAAGGCTATGACTACCATAGAAGTTGCCTCTTGCATCGTATTCCACAACCTTAACGATATGCTTTTAATCCCGAAGAATATCCTATGGTTCTCCAGCACTGGTGGAGAGGAGATGCCAAGACTGGGACTCATGGAAGGGAACCAGGTATGTGTTTTGACCTGTTCTATCCAATTTAGGCTTTAGCATAAATGCTGAACTGATAATCGCTAAAGGTGATGGACATGTCAAATCAAATCAAAATCATTTATTCATCTAAGACACCAAGTGACACCTATGAACGTCAAATTGAAGCTATAGTTTAAAATCATAGATCGACACAAACAGAGGCCACAGCATGTGCTGTATTGTCGAGGTAAGTTAGGCGAAAACACCAAAATCTACTGCCTGCCTGTGTCGATCCATAACTTCCAGTTTCCAAAATGCGTAGAGCTCATGAGAAGAATACTGGCAAAGAAACTCATGGCTACTCTTTTTCAAAATCTGATTTTCAGGTACAATAGTGTTAGTATTACATGTAAGGTAAACAGTATGCAAGCTGTTGCCACCTCAAATTCCTTTTATTAAAAAGCTCCAAAATCTAACGCGCAAACAAAAAAAAAAAACTCAGTGATAACGTTGAAGGTTTGAGTCTATTAAACATAGAACAAAATAGAAACAAGGTGCACATCCACTTACATTCAGTTGCAAAATCTACTGTTGAAAATAATTCGTGACTGGATTAAGAGGCTAGGGTTGCAGTTGAACGAACCAGAATAATAGTATTGTCTAAAGAATCGCTGACTAGGCCGACCAGTCACCCCAAGCAGCACCCGTTCACGAGTATGACGCATGGACCAGCCATCATCTCCTTCGCCATATCAGAGGGAAGGAAACGACCCGCCCCACGACGACACCGCAAGCAATGACATTTTAGTGAGCATGACAAACCATAGTCTAGATACTGATAAAAATCACTACTAATTAAATTACCATAATAATCGCCACGCATTACTTTCAACGAACAATGGTTTGTTAATATTTAGCTTTATTAGAAGACAAAGAAGTTTGTGTGTATCTATTTATATTCTAATGACACCTTAAGCCCATGACTGTTTGTCGTTTAGATAATCGTTGATCGTATAGTAGGCTTTCCTAATAAGGTGATTTTTTACAGTTAGCTTGAATTTATTTACAGGAAGGTCGATTACATGTATAGGAATTTTATTATAAAAACGTACACCAAGACCTTCGAACGAGTTGTGTACCTTATGTAATCGATGATAGGTACCAATGAGTTTAGATTTGTTTCTAGTATTAATATTGTGTACATCACTGTTTTTCTTATAGTCATTAATGTTGTGTCTAACAAACATAATATTAGCAAATATATACTGTGATGCAACAGTTAAAATACCTATATCTTTAAACAGCTCTCGAAGAGAGACTCTAGCACCTAAATTGTACATTGAGCGGATGGCTCGTTTTTGTAGAATAAAAATCGTTTCAATATCAGCCGCCTTGCCCCAAAGTAGTATACCATAGGACAGGACGCTATGAAAGTAGCTAAAATAAACTAACATAGCTGTGTCCGTATCAGTGAGCTGACGTACCTTCCATACTGCATAAGCTGCCGAACTAAGTCTACCCGCAAGGCGATCTATCTGGGCTCCCCATTGAAGTTTACTATCTAATGTAATTCCTAAGAATACTGTTGAGTCTACAATACTTATGATTTCATTATTTATAGTTAGATTAGTGCCTAGTTGTTTTACATTTGGCATAGTAAATCTCACACACTTTGTTTTATTTGAATTCAGTAGGAGATTATTCGTTGTAAACCAATTCGATACATCATTTAGTGCCTGTTTTCTTAGAGTTAAGAGACTTAAACGTTTTTATAATATCTGTGGGGTTTATGTATTCAAATTGAAATAGATTCTTACATTCATTTAAATTGGCCCTTAACAACAGTTCAGACCCGGACGCACAAGAATTCAAGGTACTCGTTGTACTAACTGGTACACTTGTGAAAAAGGTATTAAAAGATTCAGCTATGTCTAAATTGTTTGTTATAAACCTATTATTGATATTTAATTTTAAATCATTATCTCGAGGTTTACAACGTCCCGTTTCATTATTAATAATGTTCCATGTAGCTGTTATTTTATTATTTGAAGACTTAATTTTATCACTTGTAATTTTATCACTATGTAACAAACAGTCTCACTTCTGACACCATATTATGTTCCGAGGCTTCAATGAAACGCGTCTTCAGGATTGACTAGTATATTATATTACTTTACTCTTTGATATTACAGTTACAGTACACACAATTATTATATCTACCCCCGGCCAGCGTGGTATAGTATGACAAAACCTACTTTCTAAGGACAGGCCTATGTCTAGCAGTGAACTGTTAGACGCTGTTGATGAAGGAGGTGAATACCTTGTATGTTGATACTTGTTCGAAACATCTTCACAGCTAGTTTTTTTATATTATTATCTTGTTGGTTTAGTCATTTGTAACCGATTTTCATCTTAGAGCATATATGGAGGGTCTTATAAACGGGCGGAAAGCGTGATCAGAGTAGAGATGCATGACTGATTTGGCGGGAAATACACCAACCAATCAGAAGCGTGCGTAAGAGAGACAGACTAACTAAACTCAGTCTCTCTCTACTCCGATCATGCTTTCCGACCGTTCAGCTGCCCCTCTATGTATATCAATGAGTAAAGAAGTATAATATATATAAACACACATCAAAAGTGTCTAGGGATCAAGCATTTTTATGCGGATTTCTTGAGATTGAGATGTGGCTTTGTAATAAATTTATGATTTTATACATTTATATGGATCCCTTTTTGGTGCATTTCATAATTTGAATCAGGAACTGTCAATCAAATTCGAGTAAAAGATGAAAATCAGCTGTCAATATTTTCCTTATCGTAAGTTCTATACAAAACTTAAAATGTATGAAACGAGTGCTAAATTTTATGGCGAACCACAGATAATATATTATACTATACCAGGCCGAAATATCCTGCTCGCTCTAATATTATCTACTTCTCTGTCGCTCTAACGTGACGCCATCTTGTCTATGATAGCTCTATGTCATTCGCTAATTCCCCGCGAAAGTTGATTTTCTGCACGAATTCGTGCAGGTTAATTTTCCAATAAGTTATTAAGAATATTGTTATTTTATTATTTTTTTGTGTTTAATAGTATGTTTTGTGTTTATTCGTAGTTTTTTGTGTAAATATTTAAATATGCATTACAAAATGTGCTAAATATGCGGTATAAGAGCTGGTCGTATAATGGATCAAAAACGTCCATAAATGGCAAAATTTCCCTTGGATGAAGTAAGGTAAATTTAAATACTCTTTTATTGTTACATAATATGTTCCAGTTGCCTAACATTAGCCGGTAATTACATGAAATTGTTTAATTTTTCATTACGTGTTAAAAATAGTGTTGTACCGCTGCTATCGATATTGTTAAACACATTTAACACAATATGTAATCATCTTTGTTGAGATGTCAGATAATATTATTATATCAAACCTTTTATTTTGTTTTCTTTGGTCGACTTCGTTCTCATTCAAGTCTCTTAGTGAAAAAAATATTGTAAACCGTATTATTATTTTTTAAAAGGAGCAACAATGGAGTTTCTTGCCAGATTCTTCTCCATGAAGGGTAGGCTGCACTTGGAACTGGCGACTAGAATCACTCGATTTTTTAATATTAAATATTGACTATTCATAAGTGCCTGTAAAATAAGTGCCTATATGAATAAAATATTTTTGAGTTTGAGTTTGAGTTTATCATTTTTAAACAAAAATAAATTAAAAAAGGAACAAATTTTTATAAGAAATTAGATATCATTTGTTATAATTAATATGACTAATCTTACATTATTTTCGTTACAGAAAGGCCACATTGTCTGCTCCTTTGAAATGAATAATTTGCAAGCTGATAATATACTGTGAAGCCTTAGTAAATTGCACTTTTATTGCCTACGTATCAATCGTAACATAATAATTGTGACCAAAATGAACCACATGATTTATTTATTTTTTTTATTTTCAGATCCCAAATTACTCATGTATGTAAAATACTTGTTTAAAAATTATGAAAATATAATTAATAATATTTGTTCATGTTTCATTTAAACCCGTGATTTCAACAAACACAAAATAAATAAATAATCGGGTGTAGTAATTAGTGCATTAGTATCGATATCGACAATAATCGGTATTATTCACGTCCCTATTGAGTTGCTCATGTTGGTAGTTCTGCGTTTGTCAAACGTCAAGCAATGTTGGCAGCTAATAATAGCATTTATTTGAATTTGACATTTCATTCATAGTATGGAAGTTCGGACTCTTGTAACGTAGTGATTTATATACTCTTTGATAAAAACATACAACGCATTGAAGACATTATTAGTGCTACTGTTTCCCTACTACTGATTAAAACCAACGTTATTATGGAGCGGCGACGTCATTTAAGCAGGGAAGAAATGCTCAGAGCAGTGGGAATGATAGAAGCTGGTTCCCGGCAACGTACTGTGGCTTTAGCTCTGAATACAAGTCAGAGTGTTATCAGTCGACTTTGGACACGTTACCGAAGCACTGGTACCGTGGCTGAGCGCCATGGAGGACGGTATCGCTGCACCACACGGAGACAAGACCGATACATTCAAATCTTAACTCGAAGAGCTCCAACAATAACCGCCATGATGTTAGCCGTGAGGCTTCATCACTCTTCAGGGAACTTAATTAGCGACCAAACAGTCAGAAACCGCTTGCATGAAGTGAACCTTCATTCCCGAAGACCGCTACGGGCACCACCTATAGCAATGCACAATCGTAGGATTCGATATCAATGGGCTCTTGAACACAGAAATTAGTGGTTCAAATGTTAAAAATCCCTTTATTAGGAAAATGGCAAATTTCTTTATTAATGCAAAGGTGACTTGGTTTATCGTTACTGTGACAAACGAAAACACTTTATTTGATGAATCCTTAAAGAAAATTTTAATTAATATCAATCAGGAGAAAAGTTATTGCAAAAATATATGTTGATCCCTAGACACTTTTGATGTGTGAATATATGTTCTAAGGTCTGTCTGTCTGTTTGTTCCGGCAGGTTCTCTGGAACGGCTGGACCGATTTTTCCGATACGGTCCGATAGGAGCTGATGATATAAGGAGTAGCTTAGGCTACTTTTTGGGTGACTTAGCGTGGGTAACACCACGGAGTTTAGCTAGTTGTGAATATTTTTGTTTTAATTGTGAGTTCATAGTGACAGACGATTTTGATTGACCATCAGTTTCTAAAACAGCCTTTATATTTCAGAGCTTACACCTTCCATCCATGATCGATGGCGACCCAGGCTACACTGCTCACACCCTCAACCTCCTGCTTCGTATCCTGGGTGTACCCATGATGTCCAATAGATATGATAGGGAAAATTATATTAATGTTCACTGGAAGAATATCAAAACAGGTGAGTGAATATGGCGTTTTATGTCTGTAACTTGTTTTATCTATACTATTTTATATTATAAAGCTGAATAGTTTTGTGGAGGAACGGTGTGATGTCCTTCCAACACAAAGGGAGGATCTTCAGACCATGCGAGGTGATCATGCCTGGTGGGCCACGGCCCAACGGTTGATGTTGGGAAGTTGTAAATATGCTTATTGGCGTGCGAGAACCTCTATTGCGCGATTAAGGATTGGTAGTTTCTTTTGTTACTCCGTAGTTCGACGTATCCTAGGTAGATGGCGCTGTAGTGTACACTTCAATTTTATTTATTTGTGTATAATGTTTGTAAACCCTGGTGTACAAACAAAGTATTATTTATGTATTTATACCATACTTATAAAAACAGGTATGGAACATTACTTGGAACGTTTGCCTGAGGAAGCAATGATAAAGAACTCGGACGGAGAGATTATGCCGTATGACTTCACTAGCGTCACTCACGCGCCCTCTAACTATCTTTGTGCTGACTGTACGCTTGGCCAGCAAACTGTGTCTCCGGTGCAGGTAAGAAGTGTCATACAAAAGGGTAGATGACTGTATCGTAAATAAATACCGATGTTTCCTCCATAAACGAATATTACAAAACATCTGGGAAAATATAATTATTACAGCTTTTCATTTCTATTACAAATTTTAATAAAACAAATAAAAATAAATTGCTCAATTGAGTAGTCTAAAACAGTGACGTCACAAGTTTAGTACATTTTTCACACAAAGTCATCGTTTTGACAGAGGATAAAAAGTAACTATTTGATGTTACTTGTAATTTTATGAAGTAAATATTTTATAGACAGGTTAGGCACAAATTATAGTGGTTTAAGGTTGCCACACCGCTTTCTACTGTTCTGAGCGTTATGGGTTCAAGCCTCGTATACGAAAACACTTTCACGTCCACAATGTTCTGAGTCTGAGTGGTTTTTGTTTCATAAAGAAAAAAAAACGCGGGAAAATCTGACAGCTCTAAAGTGTCATTCGTATTTATAGGTCCTTCAAAATTATATTTTTCAATGATTAAAAAAGGCTATGAAATTGAGCATATTAAAAAGTTACCTACATAATCTCTCTAAAAATTTAGTAGTACAAACTTTGCTTAGTTTGAAGCTAGATATCGTTATGAGTCACATAACGCCATCTAGCTTCAAACTACACATAATGTGACTGCCAGATTGTTTTTTTTTTCAGGATCACTTATGGCAAAGGACCCTTTCAATGGGGCGTAGAACGGACCTCAATGTGAAGGACATTGAAATACTAAATTTGTTGTACGCAAAAGAATGTCAACACAGATTTAGTGGTTAAGATAAATAAAATGGTTAACGAAATATTTTATGTATTTTTCTCCATCCTTTAACCGTGGGAGAGCTACGCTTCGGCATGCATGTGCCGGCTCGACCGGAGTGATACCACGGCCTCACAGAAAACCGGTGTGAAACAGCGCCTGCGCTGTGTTTCACCGAGTGAATGAGGATACCGGAGGCCCATACCCCAACCCCTCCCCCCTTCCCGGCAACGCACTTGTGACGCCTATGGTATTGCGGGTGTCCATGGGCGGCTGTAATCGCTTATCATCAGGCGATACGTCTGCTCGTTTGCACCTATTCCATAAAAGAAAAGAAAAACACATCCCCACCTCTATTCATCTCGTGGGTGTCGTAAGAGTCGACTAAGGGAGCAAACTACCAGGACAACAGCACTGCGAAGAGAAGGAACTCTATACCAACCCGGTCTGGACAGCCTGGTGTAGTACACCAAAGCCTCCTTCCTAAGATGCTAATATCGCGACTGACTGCGGCAGGCAAGGCCGGCCATTGCATCACTGCTTTGTTTTGGTTCGTATTCTTTCTGCTGTACTGTGAGGTCTCGGGTTCGATTCCCGGGTCTAACCAAATGTTTGTATGATCCGCAAATATTTGCTTATACATATTTGTCTTTACAAAAAAAGGTATATACAGTATTTACATCAGTTATCTAGTACCCATAATACAAGCTCTGCTTAGTTATGGACTAGATGGCGTTGTGTGTTAGATGTCCTAATCCTAAATATTATTGTTATTATTAAAAACATCAAGGTTGTATTAAAAAAATTTTTTTATGGGTAAATGTATATTTAATACAGGCAACACTCAGTTTACATGTGTTTATTAACAATATTACATAAACAGGTGGCTCCTATATTATACAGATAACAATTACATAATGTACATATCAGCCTTATTCATTATTTTAACTTTTGAATACAGAAATAAATTATACTTTGTGAATTTAATAACTAATAAAGCATAGCGTCGGTGTTACCAAGTTAAAGGTATTTTCCCGAGTTTCGGGGAAAATTATCATCGAAAGTTTTTCAGGATCGTAAATTGCAACAATCTTCAGATTGAGATATTATGCAAATAAGAGATTTACAGTAAATAACATTAGTAAGCTAAAACATTAATTTTATTTGATAAATAAACAGGAAACAATTGATGAAGTTGGCAACCTTCTGTTGAAGGGAGATGACATCTTATAAATACTAGTCAACATTTACAATCCTATATATAGTTAGTGTAAAACAAAAGTGTACATTTAGATTGTTCAACTGATATTCCATAAGAAAAAAAAACTTAAAAATTCCATATAAATTGATACCATACTTTCAAAAACATTGTCCACAAAAAAAGAGTAAGAAAAAACTAAATTCATTTTTATAACTTAAAATCAACTATTTCTCGGCATACCACACTAAAATCTACTAAATCTTTCTGGCTTTCTGTAACACCTGTACTACAAAGCATGGTTAACAATATACTGCGCCATGTATTATAGCATTCCGAGACACAGTGATCACGTGTGCGTGTGCACATGAGCCTTGTGCCATTACCGCTATCGCTGGTTATGGTTGGTTCATTTCGTGATAAGTTGCTATAAAATGGTAACTGGATGTGACGTCACACTGTGTCGCTCTCGGAATGCGAGAACTTGTTTTCTTAGAGCATGACTACAAAGGTAGTTAAAACAAGTAGTAACAACATGGTACAAATGTACTTTAATATGCAGTCAGATATGAAGATTAAAAAAACGAAAAAAAAAAAAATTGAAAACCCTTTTCTATTCTAGGGCCACTGCAACACAGTCCGGAGGATCGGAGGGGTGTAGCCAGCGTAGTCTTTCCCAATACAAAACAGTCTGTCATTTTTTGCGTGAAAAAATTTCACACATACAAAAACAATCGCCTGTCACTACGAACTCACACATAACAATTAAAACAAAACATTCACAATTCCACACACACATGAATACATTCTGTGTCAAAACATTCAAACAGTGTAATGCGGAGGCTCATTTGGGCTTATACTTAGACGGACAACGCCTGCCTATGGCTACACCCTACCGTGCTGCTTTAAGCCGAGTCTCCACCGAACAAAAGTTTGCAACTTTTGTGTTGTCAACACGTGTTGGTGACAAGCATCTGTAATTTAGTGTTGGCAACAAAAATTGTGAACAAATGTTGGGAACCGTGTTTTTCAAATTGTTGGCGACTCGGTGTAGACACAATGGAAACAAAAGTTGGTGATTTTCTGAAGAGTTGCAAACACTGAAATTGCCAACAATTTCGGTGAAGACCGCGCCTTTATACCGCTACGATTATTACAAATACGCACAACCATCTATCTACAACCATATTTCATGAAAACAGGCTAATGTAGTTCTAACTGTGCGAGGAATTTTAGACTTTATCACCATAAAGTTAAAGTGTCTATTAGAGTGAGAATTTTGTACATAAAATTATATTTTGATGGTGGTTTAACCGCCTGCAATGATTGTTACTCTTACTATTATTTTATCTAGACCCTTGGGCTCATAATTATGATAGATAAAGTGAGTGACATATTTATTAATGCAGAGCAGAGACTAAGCCGTCGGTGCTTGTCTTTTGGCAGCTAATGTTGTGACCAAAGAATATCGTTTCTTAACTTCCTGTTACTTATTTCAGTCTCTTTTTACGAAATCACTCCCACAGATTACAAAAAATTGTGAGAAAAAACATTCACATGAAATTTATAAATATTTTATTTTCTAATGATGATGCAAGCATTTTAAATTTCATTGCTTATACATAAATTTGAATTTGATTTAAATTGCCTAATTGAGGTAGATTTCGTTACATTATTAGTATTATCAAGACCGATTTCTATCATAGACAGAATTAATTTTTATTGCAGGTAGTTAAATCTCCTTCCTATCTTGATATTAACACTAACTTTCATTTTTAAACTAAGTTTGATTTGTAATGAGATTGTTTTGCCATGTTATTCTATCCACATCTTTACACTTAGAAACATGATTTTTATAAAGTTCTTTAGTATCAGCCAGAAAGTTACATAAACTACATGCAAAAATTGGCGCTTTTTCACATCTGTCACGAAAACTTTTTCTCTCCATTTTCGGTTTTCACGACACAATAGTCACATGGTTTTAGTCGATTTTCTTCATTCGTCTGGACGTCACTATTTTCTTTTTCTATTTTCAAAATTTTGATGTCTGTCTCAGGAAGGGGGGTAAATGTCACGTCACTTTTTTTTAAACGTTTACCGCTTTTACGTTTCTTAAAAAAATTGTTTAATTTCCCTCTGACATTATCGACCTTATTGTTTGAATTCTCAGGACTTTTATTTGATGTTTCGCTATTTATTTCATTCTTTTCATTATCATTTGATACTATTTTATAAACTGTTATATATTCGGATAAATCATTTATCACTTTCTTTTGTACAATTTCATTACTTTTATCCCGATTATCGGGACTCGAAACATCTCTTTTTATCGCATAGTCTTTTAAATCGACGGTATCTACATCTATAACTGAACTACTTTCGCCTAAACTAGAACTTATATTAATAATTTTCATTCTTTTACTATTTATTTTAGAATTTGATTCAACAAGACTCAAATCAGCATCGGAGATAAATCGAAAATTTGAATGAGAGACTACATCTAAATTATATTCTAAATTTTCAGAATTATCTTGTTTTATTTTAATATTATTTATATTTATATCTGGTTTTCTTTTTAACGGCGGTAGTATATCAGGAACTTTATTTTTGTCTCTATTTAATGAGTTTATGGCTTGTATGTTTTTTAATATTTGCAAATCTGTTTCTTTTTTACATTGTATGAAGTGTTGTTCTTGTTCTATAGGTATATCCATATTCTCCAAATTCTTCAACACTTCTTCTTCATTGAAACTTAAGTCTGAAAGATCATCTTCTTCTGTTGCACTAGACACTTTTTTACTTTCGCCCTTTCCAATTTTAGCTATTTCTTTATTTTTATCAATTTGTTTTTTTGGATTGTACTTTTTATTAATCGTTTTAACACTTTTAATATTGCCTAATACATTTTCTAGTTTTTGTTTCTTTTTATTGAATTTCTCAGCAGGAGAAATTTTGAATTCTTCAATGACATTCTCGAAGTCTACCAAAGAAGGATTTGTTAATGGTGTGTTTGTTTTGTTTGTTGTTTGTTCTTCTGTTTTGGTGTCATCACCAGGGCTTTTAACAACTGGTGATGGTGATGATGGGCTAGATGATCTTGTAAATATGGCGTCTGGAACAATGTACATTTTTTTTTTATGTGGCTAGATTTGAATATGACCATATAGATCCTTGTATGGTGATTATTATAGCTTATAGACATCTGCTACACCAGTGACACATGTGTGTTGTGCACCCGTCTTCCCCCAATTAAGGTAAGGAGTTACGGTACCATCACCTTAGTGAAAAGCAAAGAACGATTTTTTAAGACTGATATGGTTCAGTATGGTATCACTCCAATCGATTGTCGGTTAGGTACGGATTAGGAAAAGGAAGTGTCACCACCCTTATTCATCCCGTGGGTGTCGTAAGAGCCGACTAAGAGATCAACAGCACTGCAAACAAAGGATAACTTGAAACAAACTTTATCCCAAACTGTCTTGCCAGCGTGGTATAGTCCATTCGTAATTGTTGTGAAATACGAATATATTAATTCATACAACGGCGTAAACTGACAAATCATACTTGCTTGTGGGTGTACGCCGCAGGCGGGCCCTTTGATGTAGTGGCGGCTTGCCGCACGTGCGACGTCGGCGCGATCAATGTGACCGTATCTAAGAGAATGGACTATGTGGAACGCCTAAGTCTCCTTTCAAGGGAGAGGTTTATTTCCAGCATGGAATATTAAAAGCTATTGGTAGGCCCGAGCCCGATATCCCTGCAAAGTTTCGTATGATCTCAAAATAATGTCACACAAATAGACAAATACCTTCCATATATCTTTCGTCAGGTGGATCTTCCCACCAGACCGGGCTGGGGCAGGTCAGTATCTCCATAAAATCATCATCACTGAGGGTGTGATTCTCTTCAATCAGTTTCACCATTTCTACTATGGATACCTCTGAACTGCTGGTTCTCTTAGTAGACTTGATGGTACTTCTGCTATATGTCTTCAAGTGTAAGGTGGTTTTTACTCCTGTAATAAAGAAGAATATATTAGCTGGAGTGCAAGCTCACTCTGGAGTGGAGACCGCGTCTTGGCAAACGTAATGAGGGACGTCATCTGGCCAGATGGTGGGACGAGGCCTGCGGCGACTGGATGCAAAAAGCTGCTCACCAGGCTCTGTGGTTTACTTTGGAAGCGGTCTTTGTCAAGTGGTGGACTGCAAAGGGCTGATGATGCTGTATTAACTGAAGGGTTAAGTAACTAGAGTCCATTCGCGATAAGAAAATAATGACGTATCTATGCAGCCCCGCAAACTGTTCATTAACGACAAGCAGTCAATTGGTTTGCACTTTTTGCTGAGAGGGAAAGGATTTTAGCTCTGTATCATTACAGAAGGGGGGAAATTAGTTAATGGATCATCTGATGTGACTTTCGATGCTTACGAACATTTAAAAATCAAGTCACGACCACACTTACTAGACTTCTACCATGAAAATTTATGAAAGGGTTAAATAAGTAGGGACTAATTAAATTATAATCTTACCTCCTCTCTGCGGCACACTCAACTTCCTCTTATTAGCGACAGCAACAACTTTAAAATTAGGCTTCGGTTTTAAAAAAACTTTTTTCGCGCACATTGCTCTTTTCAACTTATCGGGATAATACTCTACTTGTTCCACCAACTGCACTAAATGTTTCACCTTAGTTTTAAGTGGAGTATCTTTCACACATGTCGCATTACATTTTTTAGTCGATTTTGTCTCTGGTTTAGGAGTCTCTTTGTCAACCGGTTTTACTACTTTCTTATTTTTGGCGCGAACTTGGCGGTTTTGTTTGACAGCCTTTTTTCTGCTGACAACTGTGTTCGTTGATTTTGTTGCAGGAACGTTCTTTTTTGCGTTTCTCGACGACATTTTTAGTCTGGAAAGTAATTTTGGAAATATTATTTTTTTATATCATAGGTATGCTAAGTGTTAGCCAGGAGGGTTAAAACTTTGTAAAGTAAAGCAACCCTAGCTATGTCAGCCTATGGATAGGTGACCAATCTTGACACATTGAAACTTCTCCGTGCCTCAGAAGTACGTTAAGGCGACAGTGCCGGTTGTCATAATACGTGGTTACCATACTCATTGCGAATGCAGCATGGTGACCCACACTATGGCGGCCTAGTGATGCTTCTGCATCATTGGTGTGTGTGCGCTTTTCCATAAACTTTTTAACTGGCACAACAAAACTGTGGAATGAACTGTCGCCTGCGCTATTCTCGGACCAATACGACCTTCAAACTTTTAAGAAAAGAGTGTACTCCTTCCTACAAGGCCAGCAACGCACTTGTGACGCCTCTGGTGTTGCGGGTGTCCATGGGCGGCGGTAATCGCTTATCATCAGCCGATATCGTCCGCTCGCCCCTTTTTCCATAAAAAAAATACAATTTGTGTACCAAAGTATTGTCCCCTGTGGGATTTGAACCCATAACACTTTGCTTTGTAGAAGGCATCGTGGCGACCGCGTATATTACTAGGCCAACTGTGCAGACAGCTGATATTATACATTCATACCGTAGGAGAGCCACGAGCATGAATAGGCCAGCTTGACCGAAATGATACCACGGCCTCACAGAAAACCGGTGTGAAATAGTGCTTGCGCTGTGTTTCATAGAGTGAGTGAGGATACCGGAGGCCCATACACCAACCCCTCTCCACATCCCCCAATGGTGCGCAACGCACTTGTGACACCTCTGGTGTTGCGGGTGTCCATGGGCGGCGGTAATCGCTTACCATCAGGTGATACGTCTGCTCGTTTGCCCGCATATTCCATTAAAAAAAATACATACATCTTATAGACAAATGTCATATTACACACAAATATTCATGTTAATCAAAAAATATTTGTTCAAAGTGGAACGCGAACCCACTACCCTTTGGTATGAAGGTCAAGATCAAAAACTTTTGGATGAAAAGGCTAACCTACAGCATCTATGAAACACACCCCAATCTTGTACATTAAGTATGGCATACATTTTATATTTTACTAGCTGAACCCCGCGGTTATTGTCGTTACTCCTTACAACATCAGCTACTTATCAGTGAAAGTCTCGTCAAAATCGGTCCAGCCGTTCCAGAGATTTGTCGGAACCAACAGACAGACAATGTAAAATAATATATGTTGTTTTGGTATATGTACCGTGTATACATATTTATACATATTTCTGTTTGTAATTAATATATTTTAGACTAACTGACCCGGCGAACTTCGTACCGCCATATTTACATATCTGTCTCAGCTTCCCACAGGCAGTGTACAGCCGCGGACAAAAAACAAGATCACCCACACCCACAAGCAAGCAAGAATGATTTGTCAGTTTACGCCGTTGTCTGAATAAATATATTCGTATTTCACAACAATAACCACAATTGCGTGCGGGTGCAGCGACAATATCTATACGAATGGACTATAAACAGATTGCTTTAAATTCTTTTGATCAACACATTTAACAATCCCAATAAAATGTAGTCCATCCGTTTAGGACTTATTATCAAACAGAAGATCACACAAATAAATTAATGAAACTGTCTCAAAACTAACTCTTCACCTGAAAACAGTATGGTGGTGATAATAATGGCCATCTTCTGCAAATACCTTTCTTTTTTTTGTTATAATTATATGAGCCTGTCAAAGTACTACTCATTGCGAATGCAGACAATATAATACAAAATATTAATAAAAAAAAACACGCAATGTGCGAGTCGGACTCGCGCACGAAGTGTTCCGTACCATCTATAAAAACGGTAAAAAATCACGTTTATTGTATGGGAACCCCCTTAAATAATTATTTTATTCTATTTTTCAGTATCTGTTTTTTTAGCGGTAACAGAAATACATCATCTGTGAAAATTTCAACTGTCAGACAGACGAACAGACAGACAATGAAGGCTTAGTAATAGGGTCCGTTTTACCCTTTGAGTACGGAACCCTAAAAACGACTTTAAGAAAGTCCAAATGAAATGGGACCACACGGGAGGCACCAGCTTTCAAATAAAAAAAAAGAATCATCATAATCGGTTCACCCAGTCGAAAGTTCTGAGGTAACAAACATAAAAAAATATTTACGTACAGTCGAATTGAGAACCTCCTCCATTTTTGAAGTTGGTTAAAAATAAATAAATAAATATTTTTGGACATTTAACACAACGCCATCTAGTCCTAAACTAAGCAGAGCTAGTACTATAGCTGGTACTATGCTACTGATATAAATACTATTTAGTTATTTTTTGTAAATACATAGAAAACACCAAAACTCCGAAACAAATATTTGGAGATAACAACCAATGGTTGCGTACAACCATTTGATTCGAGCACAGCAGTCGCATACGCTACCACTGCGCCATCGAGGCAGTCAACGAGGAATTTGATCCAGTTCTTGAAGTCAGTTTTTTTGGTTAAAAATTTCCACTTTTAATAATACAATTATTATTATTATTACTACTGGACATAGGCCTCTCATTCGAAAGCAGGTTTTGTCCTACTACAGCACGCTGTCCAGGCAGGTGTTGGTATAGGGGTTGTGTCAAGTGTTCCTTCTCTTCGCAGTGCTGTTGTCCTGGTAGTTCGCTCCCTTAGTCAGCTCTTACGACACCCATGGGGTGAATAGGGATGGTGACACTCCGTATTCTTTATCTGTCACCACAAGGACCCAAAGGTGAGGGTTTAGTCCTAGGTAATCTCACTCATTCAATAACTCCACATGTTTCCACACGTAAGAATAAAGTAAATTAAAAAGCTTTTTAAAAACAAGCTTTTACTGGAATGCCTCGAGACGAATCAATGATGTTGCAATGTTTCTTTACAGAGTTCCTATGGCCAGCTTCTAGCTCCAGCATCAGATCAGCTCTGTGGCATTATAATATTGTATTGTCATGCTGTATACATATATGTACTTGCAAAATTTCAGCAAAATTGGTTGAAGATATCTGCTTCAAAATTGAGTTGCAAGATTCAACCCGAACATACATACATTGCAAGTTAATAAAAAGCTTGAAAAAAAGAGTTTGTGTCAAGTGTTCCTTCTCTCTGCAGTGCTGTTGTCCTGGTAGTTTGCTCCCTCAGTCAGCTCTTACGACACCCAAGGGGGTGAATAGGGGTGGTGATACTCCATATACTTTATCTATCACCACAAGGATCCAAAGGGGAGGGTGTGGTCCTTGTGTCAAGTTTTCCTTCCCTTACAAGAATTAAAATATTCAAGACTTTATTATACACTAGCTGAACCCCACGGTGTTACCCACGGTTATTGTCGTACCGCGGGTAACGCCGCTAGGCGAAGCTAGTCTAAAAAAGTAGCCTAAGTTACTCCTTTTATCATCAGTTACCTATCAGTGAAAGTCCCGTCAAAATCCAGAGATTAGTCAGAACAAACAGACAGACAAAAATTTGTAAAATAATATATGTTATTTTGGTATATGTACCATGTATACATGCATATGCATTTATTTAATATAAAGCGGTAAATTTTAATATTACAAACAGACATTCAAATTTTATTTATTTGTGTAGATAGCTTTGGATTGGAATTCAACCAGTTTTAAGTTTACTTGAATTATACTTATTTTTCTTTTTGTCAATAACTAGCTTTTACACACAGCTTCGCTCACGCAGACTTTCATCTCTTGATTTACCCCCTTAGGGGTAGAATTGCAAAAAAATCCTTTCTTAGTGCTCACTTACGTTATATAAAGAACCTACAGGCAAAATTTCTCTGAGTCAGTCAGTCACTTGAAATTGACCACTTTAAAGATAAGTTTAAGATATCAAGATTATTATTATTATGTTTTACTTATTTCATTAATTATACTTTTTTTACCTTTTGAGTTGAGAAAATAAACATAAAATACCCTACTTAGTAGTTTAATAGCTATTAAGCAACTAATTTTATAGCTATTAAACAACTATAGCTATTAAGACTGCCTCAGTGGTGCAGTGGTTGCGTATGCGACTGGTTTGCTTGAGGTCTCGGGTTTGATTCCCGGGTCTGGCCAAATGTTTGCATAATCTGCAAATATTTGTTTCGGAGTTTGGGTGTTTTCTATGTAAAATATGTATGTATTTACAAAAAAAAGTATAAGTATATGTATTTATATCAGTTATCTAGTACCCATAACACAAGCTCTGCTTAGCTTGGGACTAGATGGCGTTGCGTGTAAGATTTCTGAAATATTTATTTATTATTATTTGTAACTTGTGCCAGAATACTATAAAAATCATAGGATAGTGCTTTAGTGCACTTCTTGCATTAATTATTTAAAGTGCTTTATTATACAATTTAATAATGAAATATACCTATGTTTAAATAAATTAGTAGGTATATATTTTTTAAGCTACAGGAAGTTCTGTAACTAGAAACCGAAAACTGAGAATATTAAGTAATTTTCTTAGAACTAAATTATTACTCGAGTCTGTCCCTAGATGGCGTTACACGTCACTACATGCAAAGGTCCATGTGTTAATTATTTTGCTGCTATTATTTTGAATAAAATCCCCCAGTTTTATTACGATTAGAATTATTCCAATTTATTCGAGAAACGTCCCGTGGGGTTTTCTAATGTATTAGTTTAAAATGTTATCTATCCTCCATCCTTGTCTTATATTGATGTTAGAAAGAGTTCGAAGTAAATGATCATATGAAAATATATCACCCCTAGCCTCATGGTTACTACACATAATATATAGTAAAATAACGTTTAAGAGGTAATATAGCATCAAACATTCCGATTATCATACAAGAACAGCCTTAAAACTAAACTTCCAACATTACGTATTGAAAAAGAAATTATATTTACCTGTTCTATAGATCTCAGGTGCAAACTCGTACGTCAATAGTAATTTTCAATATTCATAACAATTTCATTACAAGCATTTCATCAAAATTAATTCATTTGTTTACTATTATCTAATTTACGATTTTCACAATTTCCTCAGAACCCGTACGCACGACTACGACAACCTCGGGGATTTGGAATGACTAGTGATGTGCAACTATAAAACTTGACATATTAATAAAAAACAAATAAATACAATCGACTAAATGCTTGTGGACTTCGGGTCATCGTTTTGTAGTAATTTTAGTTTGTTACTTCATCTAAATTTATATTTTATAATGAATACATGTTCACACTACACAATTTTACTCCACATCAGATTTGCAAGTAAAAACTGCATGATAGAAAATTGAAAGAACTGTTGAACTAAAGCTAATAGTTTTTTATAAAAACCGTTACTTACACATAACTGTACTGTACTAAAATATTCCACCCACACACATCTGGTCTACTTTGTGATAGAAATAGATCAGATTAATTTAAACATCTGACGTTATTGAAATATTATTCAAACGTACAAAATGAAAATAAATTAAGTCATTTAATAGATACCATTCACGTTGTATGTTATTTGAAAAAAATACTTATTTATATTATGAACTAATTTATCAAGTTCAAGTAAAAGTCTGCATGTAACACACAAAAAAATCTAATTGAAATATATATATATAGATCCCGTAGATTTGTGAAAGAACGTAGGTAATTATCGTCAATATTCTACATCGATCGTTTCAGGCGATTTTAATCGCAAAACGCAATAATCGACTAAATTGTTCCACATTGTGTTTCACGTGACTACTCAATAAACGAAAAATCATATAAAATTGCATGATAAGTTGCAAACTTTGAATGCTACTGTCCACTTGCTATACGATAAAAATGATGACCTTAAATGTCAGTACTGAAATACAGATCCATTGCAAAACTTAAACTTCTTGTTGCTTCGGCCATCCACCCACCACGTAAGAAGGTAGAAACCTCCCAGCCAGCATCTGACCTGTCACGCGTAGTCACAACTACTGGAAGAAATAGAAGGCTACTAAGCCTTATTGCGTTGTAATTTTATTAACATTCATTCCTACAACTAATCAGCGTTTCGGAGAACTATTTATTGTATTTACCTAATTTAGGTCAATCGCACTACTACTAAGTAGTATGTATACCTACACTTTGAAGTACACCTACTTCGAAGGTTCGAAGTCCTCCATCTTGAATTTGTTACGACAATGATAGACATGAAATCGTTGAAACGAAATATTCAAACAAATCTTGTTTTATTTACCGAAAAAACTACGATTTTATGCAAATGTAAAGCACTTGCTTTCGTCTTAAAAATATATAACCTCAAGTAGGTTAATAACATGTAAAATCGCCTTCATGATTGATGATTGAAGACGCAATACGGAAAATTTTGTTTTTTTCTATTTACAAAGATTTTACCTCAATCAATACCTCAATGCGCTAAGAAAGGTAGACCAGGTACATAAAACAAATAGGTACCTACCTACCTATTGACAATTAAGTACCTACTAAAAGTTATGGCTATTCAGAAGCATTTGTTGCTGTTTTTTTACTATAGGTACTTTGAACAGTTGAAGCAATTAAATTGTGGATCATTAGCATAACATGCAATTTAAGAATTTTCACCATGTGTCCATGTAAGAATAGAAGTGAACCATTGTACTCTGTGGAAGTGAAGCACAAAATGGCGGTGCCGCGTTAGCGTAAAGTACATAACGTTCGCTTAAATATTTAATGGCATTGCATTTAGGTATATTATTAAGAAACAATTATTTTGTCATTTAAAGAACAAGGAACATACGTAAGTCCTAACAATACCGTCTAAAATGGGAATTTGTATGTGTCAATCAATAAGGTTTCGCGCGACATTATTTTTTTGTTAAAATGTTTGTTTTGAGTCTGTTTAGTCCGAATACCTAGTATATTTTTATCCCTTATTATTCATAAAATGAATATTTTTATACAAACACAAATGTACCTATTGAGTGTTATAGACATTGAGATAAACTTGTTATATTATAATCAATGGTATTTTTTTTACTAAAATCTCTATAATCTCATGAATGTAGGTAACATAGACACCACGTTCTATATAAATCGCGTCACATTCTGGTTCATCTCGATACGCAAACGTGCATTTTTATCATGTTATCGTAAATCGTAATTATTATACAGAACATACCTACATTGAATGTTTCTAGGAAAAAACATTACAAGGCTTTAGTTCAGATGGTTTAGAACAAAAACTGAAATGTATAGTCCATTCGCTTAGATACGGTCACCTTGATCGCGCTGCCGTCTCGCACATTCGGTAAGCTGCCACAAAATCAAAGGGCCTCCCTGCGGCGTACACCCACAAGCAAGTATGATTTGTCAGTTTACGCCGTGTTGTATGAATTATTATATTCGTATTTTACAACAATAACCACAATTACGTGTGGGTGCACCGACACTATCTAAACGAATGGACTATATAGGGGAGCGTATTGTAGTAGTGGTACGCCTTTGTGGCGCACTTGAGATGCTGAAAAGCACAGATGTGGGTGTTTTAATGAAAAATATTGTCAACTAAAAATTAATAATAAATAAATATTTCGGACATCTTACACACAACGCCATCTAGTGCCAAGAGAAGCAAAGCTTGTGTTTTTTTTAATATTTTAGCTGCGCTAAAATGACTCTGCCCTGCCTGATGGAAAGCATTAGCAGATTCCAAGAGTAGTGATCACCATCCTCAATGCGAATAAGGACATTGCAGCATGGTGACCTACACTATGGCCGCCTAGGGAGATGCTTTTTTACGCCCCGCTTAAAGGACCCGGGATCATAGTGGGAGGGAAACACGTGCGCTGGAAGTGAGTTCCAGGTTTTGACCGCTTGGCACAGAAAGGAGGAACCGAAGCGATGAGTACGAGATCGTATGTCTACCACTCTGAAGTGGTGACTTCCAAAGCCGGAACGTGTTGTCCTGTAGAGGAAGAGGGAAGGGGGACCAGTTGGAAGAGCTCTACAGAACACTCTCCGTGATACAAGCGATAGAGTATTGCCATAGAGGCGACATCTCTACGCAGGGGCTCAAGGGACTCGGTGGCTTCGGGACTGTTGACAATGCGGATTGCTCACCGCTGCAACCGGTAGAGAGCGTCGAACAGGTACTGTGCGGCACCATCGCAAAGATAAGAACAGTAGGTACTCCACGCACGAGCGAACCTGTGTACTGCGCTGATAGTTGGGTGTCGATTAGAGTAAGCTTGAGAGTTAATCTCTGCCATTTCTATCGAAATAGCAGTTTATACGCAGTGTCTAATGTCAACGTCAAACTTTCCAACAGTCTCGATCGGATCTTGGATGATGTCAAGCCAGCTATGAAAGCTCCTCGTATTGTATCATTTTTATTGGTTTCGGCATACGTCAGTAAAACTACAGTCCCTTGCCAGCTGTTTCAGAGACTGTATGTAAGCGTCCACCGTCTCGTCTGCTTGTTGTCTAGTAGTAAGCATGTGACGGGCGTGGATGATATTAGACTCTTCGATAAAGATTTTGTCGAGAGCCCTTATAGAATCTACGTAGGTCTTGTAATCACTTACGTAGGCATACACTCGTGGTGAAATGTGATTAATTAGCAACTGCAGTTTGATTTTGTCGTCGATGTATAGGGGTGGTGCATCCTTGGATTTAGTTGCAGCGGGAGCAGTTTGTTGAGCTGACATAAAGTTTTGGAAAGTTTGTTTCCAATGGCTGCACTCCTTTGCCGTAGACTTTACCGTGGGATCCCCGTCGAACCTCTCGGGTCTTAGATACTTCTCCATTATGTTGAATAAATTGAAATAAGAGAGCAAAACCTAGGGAAGTTAGGTTTTATTCAACATAAAATTAAACGTATAGGTATAGACAGACATTGAATTAAAGCAATGTCAAGTTTTGACACAATGATATAAATCACGTTATAAACTGCCTGCGATGCATGCAGCACTGAAGGAGGTTGAATATCATATCAGAAAGGTACTAGTTTATCTTTATAAATAGGTACGGGGCGGAACTACCCTCTCATATAAGACCAAACTAAAGTGACAGCATTCGTCCGTCAGGCGATACGTCTGCTCGTTTGTCCACTATTAAAAAAATAAATAAATAGGCCGCCATAGTGTGGGCCACCATGATACATTGTTGTATAGTCTGCGGCCGCAATGAGTATTTTGACCACTACTCTTGGATTCTTTTCATTTTTTCCATCAGGCAAAGTAGAGACACTTTGGCAGGCCCATTTGAAAAAAAAACAAAAAAATTATTAAAGAACTACATAATCTCGAAAAATGAAAATACGTATCAATCATTTTTAAGAGTCAATAAAAAGTGTTAGAATTGTATAAATAAACATTTATTTGGTATGTTTCGATTTTTATTACGGCACGTGTCATGTGTTATTTTCGAACTTTATGTAAGTAAAATTTTATTTTTTAGTTAACTTCACTTTATTTCTGAAGGCTGGAGTCAGGGTAGGGAGCCTTACATAGGCGTTCCCCTCTGTCAAAGTGTAAGCCCAAATGGGCCTACGCGTTACACTGTTATGACACAGAATGTATTTGTGTGCTTGAAATTCTAAATGTTATGTTTTTTATTGTTATGAATGAGTTCGTATGACCTACTCCCCTCCTTGTTCCTTGTTCTATGTGTGTGCGCACATCCATCGATTGTTCTGGTATCGATCGACGAATATCTACCGTATTCAGGAATTACTAAACAGTAGCTTACACGTCTTATACTTCATCTGGTTCTTTTAAAAGCGATGGATTTTGCATGTTTCTTGAAACCTTTTCGATTCGCGCATTGTTTAACTTTAACTTTCTGTAGGTATGGATTTGGCAACATTCGGTTCAAACTGCCCAAAATGCGCCGTAATAGGCTATTTGACTGATTTTTGGAAATCATTTTAAATTATTCTTTATTACGTAATAAGCACACTGCGTTAATATTTTGCGGAATTTCTACTGTAATAAGAATTAAAATTTAAGATAAAGTTCAAGTTTGACAACCGCGTCAAAAAACAACATTTTTATATTGGGGCTGGTCACATAACACGTGTGACGTCACACGCTAGTAAACAAATTCACAAAACGCGAACAATACTCAGTCGAGGAATCTTTCGTTTACTAGCGTGTGACGTCACCAGAGTTGTAACAAATCACAAGGCGTTCACGTCGCAGAAAATATTTCAAAAAATTGTTACAATTTATTTCGTGCAATCTGCGAAAATATCACATTATTTTGTTTAATTCGTAGTGAAATATGTCTTTTAGGCTATTATTTGATTGGATGACCACAATCCATAGTTTATTTTCAATATTGTCAAATAGCCTATTATTCCCACGCCTTCTTGAACATTTTCAAATAAGAAACTAAAATTATCTTCAAATGTTTTTTGCAGACTTTATATGAGCCGTCGGTTTATTAACTTATGGAGTAAGTAAAGCTTTGGAAATAAATATAAAGTTAGACAACATTAGTTAGAATCATTTTTTAAATCCCAAAGAGTCGAATTACAACAACAGTAATTCTCACCGACCTGACAGTGATGACTTTAAAAAGCGTAACTTAAAAAAAAAAGATGAGCCTATGAGCGCATTAAGCCGTACGAGTGACAGGTCATTCTCCCTTGAGAAGGAAGATGTGTCCGAAAGAGACGATACTATTAAAAAAATATGAAAAGTTCTGCAAGGTAATTGCATTCTTTTTACTATTAGTTACAGAATGATAAATAATTTAATAATGATATATTTTCGGACATGAAAGACAAGGCTATCTAGTCCCAAACTAAGCAGAGCTTGTATTATGGGTGCAAGACAATAATTGATACATAGAAAACTTTTTTGTAAATCCATACATATTAAAAATAGAAAACACTCAAACTCCGAAACAAATATTTATAGATCATGCAAACATTTGGTCGAACCCGAGACCTCATGCACAGCAGTCGCATACGCTACCACTGCGCCACCGAGGCAGGATATTTAAGACGTGTGTCAAAATAATACACAATTCAAAGATAGTATAAATTACTAGCTGACCCACGCAACGTCGTTTGCGTCTCCTATTACCCGTAGCGTAATAATTTCCCCCCGTTTTTGAAACATTCTTCATTGGTACTCCGCTTCTATTGGTTATAGCGTGATGATATATAGCCTATAGCCTTCCTCGATAAACGGGCTATCTAACACTGAAAGAACTTTTTCAAATTGGACCAGTAGTTCCGGAGATTAGCGCGTTCAAACAAATAAAAACTCTTCAGACTTATATATTAGTATAGATATATTTATTATACTCTTCTAAGATCTAATACTCATAATCAACAACACATTTATTTGGATAAAGACTAATATTATGTATTATGTTGATAAAAACTCTGACAAATAACTCATTATTAGGGACCAACTCTTAGCGTCTTATACTCGTGATAACTTCTAAACGAAATGTCCGAATGTAGCATAACTGTAGCATAACATACATTCGTTTAGATAATGTCGGTACACCCGCATGAAATTGTTGTTATTATTGTGAAATAAGAGTATATTAATTCATACAACGACAAATCATACTTACTTGTGGCTGTACGCCGCAAGCGGGCCCTTTTATTTCTTGGTGGCTTTCCTTTAACAGAAAGCCGCACGTGTGACGGCGGCATGATCAAGCATATCTAAGCGAATGGACTTAGGATTTGAAAAAAGGCAATTGAAAATCATCATCTTCCTGGCCTTTATTATTCCCAAGATAATTCGAGGTCGCCTACTAGTTCAACCGGTTTTATCTGAATATCAGATTTTCCACCTAGCGACTAGCATAGGACCTCCGCAACCTTGAAGGCGAACTGAATTCGAAAGTTGAACTAGTTGTCTGAACTAGCTGACCCATGCAACCTCGTTTACGTCTCCTCTTGCCCTTAACGTAATATTTTCCCCCGTTTTTGAGACATCCTTCATCAGTGCTCCGCGCCTATTGGTCTTTACGTGATGATATATAGCCTTTGGCCTTCTTCGATAAATGGGCTATCTAAAACTAAGTATTTTTTTAAATCGCTCTGTATTTCCTGAGATTAGAGCGTTCAGGCTAACAAACAAACTCTTCAGCTTTATAGTACCTATAGACTAGTAATTTGACTTGCAGGACTACTCAAAGAAACCAGAAAAGAAGATACACAGCACCAGAATCATATACAACACGCAATACGAAATTTGAAATACCCACAACTTTAAAAAAAATAAAGATAGAAAGGAACGATGAAAGACACGATCATAAACAAAAGACTATATTGGACATCATCGCAGTAATAAATTAAATTCAATGGAACAGATAACATTCAGAACTATTTATGATTTAAATAAAAATCCAAATGTAAATGACCGCCAATCTTTTCCGACATTTAGAGATATTATAATGCATGTTTTAAGAACTATACGTTTAGATTGCAATGACGTAAAGAATAACCCAAGTTTGAGGTTTCAAGATGTAAAACGGAACGCTGTTAAGAGAATAATATGAATTCATTTGAACAAAAATTCCGACAACGAAACTCGTACAAAAGACAGAAAGAAGTCGATGAAAAAATTGATGGCTTTAATTACGATTTTGCCAATGCAACATTTAGAATCATTAAACCTTGGATGGCTACAGATTCAAACGTCAATGGAGTTCATTCGATTAAAAACAAATTAAAACAATTCTTAAATTCCTTTGAAAATTCGTATCAAAGAAGCTCAGATAACGGGTTTAACGGATAAGTCAGAGCATTATCGACTATCTACGAAGATAAATTCAACGAACTAGTCGAAAATACAGATTTCAATAAACTTAGAAATATGAATAGAGATGAGAAAAAAGTACTAAACACTATTTATATAGGCGATCGATTTATTTCTAGGCTTTTTAATTACTTATTAGATGACGAAAACAATGAGGATAGATACAAAAGATTAGGAACAGAATCAACCGAAGAAACAAACATGGCTGGCACTAGAGCTTGTATGAAACTAGGCGTTTGTAGAACACGCAATAGTTTTACCACATTCGTTATGGATTTTTTCACGATTTTAAGGAGTCTGGACACTAATAAATTCGAAGAAACTTTCGACTCTTTGGCCAATGTTATAAGATACGACAATTTCGTTCCGATTTTCGGTCAAGATATAGATTATGGATTAAAAGAATTTATAGCTAAACAACAGAATGAAAATCTAGTTCACAAAAGATCGATTGTAGCAACGGTGAAAAGTGTTCTCGAATAGACACACACCATTAATCCTATTTGGTGACGATAAAATTGGAGAAGTTAACAAAACTGTTGCGTTTATTGAACTTATCAATATATTAGATGAAAAAGTGTCAAATAATGCGGAAAATATTCAAACTTGGAATAGAGTAACGAGAAACTTTCTCGATTATGAAGAAAATCGAGATAAGAATATTCAAAGGACCGTATCAGATTTTGTGGCGAATATGAAACATGTGGTTCACGAGTTAGATGAAACAACAAAGTATCAAGTTTTAAACCACATAAAAGTATTACTTACATCATTATGACTTTTTTTATTTATATAGTCTGTTCTGTGAATTGTGAGGCCTAACCACGCAGAAGCATCACAAGGCCGCCATGGTGTGGATCACCATGCTGCATTGTCTGCATTCGCAATGAGTATAGTGACCACCACTCTTGGATTTCTGCTTATGCTTTCCATCAGGTAGAGTAGTCGTTTTGGCAGGCCCATACATAAAAAATATATGATAATACTAGTATATTCGCCTGTGTATATGTCGGTAATCGCGGCAAATAGTAGCCTATGTGTTATTCTGATATATAAGCTATATTACTGTAAAGTTTCATCCAAATCCGTTCAGTAGTTTTTGCGTGAAAGAGTAACAAAAAAATCCATCCATCCATACTTACAAACTTTCGCGTTTATAATATTAGTATAGAAGTATAGATATAGATAGAGTAGCCTATTCATTCTGTGGGTGTATCCACAGTCAACAAAGGGGCAGTAGCACTGCACAGACTTCAAATAACATTTTTTTAACGTATGGAAACCCCCTCAGGCCTCTTGTCTTTTCAGCGGGGTAGTGTCGAAATCGCACCGACTAATATCATACGTTGTGCCTCTTTGCGCCCGAGACACGAGGGATCTGTGAACAGCTGTTATTACTACTATTACCACATCCAGACCCTTCTTAGCGCCTGCTCCCTAGAGAGGGAGATATTCCTTCCGAGCCTTCTTTGCTGCCTCCTTCTCCCGAAATGATGTCTTCGCAGAAGGTTGTGACTGCGGTAAAACAGCCGTCGCTAGTCGCTACCGATCATGGAGCGTATGACGGCCGGTAGTGAGTGATCTCTTCCGATGACTGCTATGAGAGCTCGACTCCGCCCACGCAGAGCAGACCGCAAGCGTGTGCAGAGCTGAGTCCTCACTGTAGTCACAGTGGTCATAGGCGGAAGTCAATTCTCTCCTAGCGGCCGAATCCGAGGCGCTTATAGCCTAGTGAGGCGCTCATAGCCCAGTGAGGCGCTCATAGCCCAGTGAGGCGCTCATAGCCCAGTGAGGCGCTCATAGCCCAGTGAGGCGCTTATAGCCCAGTGAGGCGCTCATAGCCCAGTGAGGCGCTCATAGCCCAGTTGCACTCGGTGATTAGAAATAATCACCAAGGGTAAGCAACGACAGCATTGTCAGTACCTGGAGGGGTGACCGCTAGTGGCATGATACCATGAGCGTCTCCGTAATTCGGAGGTCACGTTAAGCAGTCGGTCTCGGTTGTTATTATAGGATAACAGTCGTGAAGCTTAGGGTTAGGCCTTTGCAATCCAACGGCAAGATTACGTAGCCACAACGTAGTCTTGCAAGTCCCCAATCGCACTCGGCTAGCGTGGGAACGTATAGTCTTTACCCTCTCCTAAGAGGAGACTCGAGCCCAGCAGTAGGACATTATGGGTTATTGATTATTAGAGTTTATGATTAAAATATATACTACAGCACAGTGGGCTTGAATTACTTATAATTGGCAGTGAATACAGTACAACAGTTTACAATTATTTTAGACAAACCGGATTACACAAGACCAGAGACAAGAAGAAAGAGGATATAGAGTAGGGCATAAAGTACAAAATAATATCGATTGCCATATGCATTTACTAACATTGATGACGTAATCCAGGTACTTGCCATTGCCAAAGCAGCCCGACCAGAAACCGCACGCAGTGTCAGGTACTAGTAGCCGTGGAACCAGAACCAGGTGTACCCTACAAAGATTCCCATGCTGAACCCCCCTGGCATTTATTTACGCTTTTGTCTCTTAGATTGTGCTCAGTGAGTAGAATCATTTTGGTAGTAGAACACGTGCGGTGATAGCGAGTTCCATGTTTTGATCGCTCGGCACAAGGAGGAAGAACCGAACGATGTGTTCGAGAGCGTATGTCTACCACTCTAAAGAGGTGAGTTCGAAGACCAGCACGTGTTGTCTGTAGAGGAAGGAGAAGGGGGGACCAGTTGGAAGAGATCTTCAGAACACTTCCCATGATACAGGCGATAGAGGAATGCCGTAGAGGCGATATCTCTTCGCAGGTGCAGGGGTTCATCTATGTACTAATACTAGCTGATTCGACTGGATCCGACAAACTTTGTTTTGGAAACAAAAATAGGGTAAAAAATTGAAATCGATCGATCCTCAGACCTACCCGATATGCACACCACATAAAAATCGGTACAGCCGTTTCAGAGAAGTATGGTAACTAACATTGTGTTTTATATACGAGTATACGATTATCTATACTAATATTATAAAACTGAAGAGTTTGTTTATTTGAACGCGCTAATCTCAGGAACCATTGGTCCAATTTAAAAAAATATTTCAGTGTTAGATAGCCCATTTATTGAGGAAGGCTATATATCATCACGCTCAGACTAATAGGAGCGGAGCACCAATGAAGAATGATTCAAAAACGGGGGAAAATTATCACGCTACGGGTAATAGGAGACGCAAACGCGGTTGCGTGGGTCACCGGTCAGCTAGTATATATAAAGCTGAAGAGTTTGGTTGTTTGAACGCGCTAATATCAGGAACTACTGGTCCGATTTCACGGTGGAAAATTATTACGCTATGGGCAATAGTAGACGTAAACGAGGTTGCGTGGATCAGCTGGTTTTAAATAAAAGGCAGATAAAGCAAACATCTATATATTATTTTTACAACTAGATAAAGGTGGGTATTCATCTGAGCGTGAAATGCGTTCCTTATAAGATTCTGATCTCATTAAGGCTTTGCTTAACTCTTTGACGTGAGCTTCGGCGAGTGTGTGTTTTTGTAAGAATTGTGAAAATACTACCACATTGCATATGGTACAGTAATAGGTACTTGCTGTAATCTGAAAATAAATAAAATATATATGTAATCTATATGTATAGTTATAATAAAAATGTAACAGGTCCAACTCTGTACATAAAAGATATTTTGAATTTTTTTTTGGAGGGCTCTCTATAATCGATACTGAAGCCAAAACTGTATTTTTTTACATTTTTGTCTGTCTGTCTGTCTGTATCTTGGCCGCGCATCACGCTGAAACTACTGAATGGACTCAAATGAAACTTTTCATGATTTGAGTTCATACTACGAGGTAGGACATGGGATACTTTTTATCCCGAAATTCAGCACGAGTTTCTTGGAGAGAGGGGATGAAAGTCAAAATATGTACTTAGTTGTAATTCAATACCACATAGTCCGATTTCTTTCATTCTTTTTTTGGTAGAAAGAAAAAGATAACGGAAAAAGCTTTTTTTTGTCCGCGACTGTACACTGCCTGTGGGAAGCTGAGACATATGTAAATATGGCAGTGCGAAGTTCACCGGGTCAGCTAGTATTATATATTTAAGGACTGCCTCGGTGGCAGTGTGGTAGCGTACTTAACTGTGTGCTTGAGGTCTCGAGTTCGATTTCCGAGTCGGATCCAAATGTTTGTTTGATGTGCAAATATTTATTTCGAAGTTTGGTTGTTTTCTATGTATATATTTACAAAAAAAAAGTATATATTCATGTATATGAGTTGTCTAGTACCCATAACACAAGCCCTGCTTAGCCTGGGACTAGATGGCGTTGTCGTTAAATTTCCAAAAAAAAATGTCTATATACATATATTTACTAAACTAATATTACAAACATGAAGGTAGACTACAATATAATACAAAATTTTAACAAAAAAAACGACTTCCAGAACTGGACCAGAATTTAAATGGGTTCACACGGGAAGTATCAACTTTCAAATAAAAAAAATAATCATCGAAATCGGTTGGCGTGATATTGAGCTATTCGTCAATTTGTCGCGCACATACTTAATGCAAATTGAAGACTTATATGGTTTTCTCATGAATGACATTGTCAGAACTGGACCAAATTGAAAAAGGGCCACACGGGAAGCATCAGCTTTCAAATAAAAAAGAATCATGAAAATCGGTTCACCCAGTCGAAAGTTATTAGGTAACAAACATATAAAAAAAACACTTGAATTGATAATCTCCTCTATTTTTTGAAGTCGGTTAAAATAAATGAATAAATAATCCGGACATCTAACAGACAAATAATAACCTTTTAATAATAATAGTAAACTTTTTACTTCTCTCACAAGGTAGGAAAAATTTTAGTTACAGGATATCTAGGTGAAAAAATAAACAAGTAAAATTTTGCCAAAAAAAAACAACTTCAAGAACTGGACCAAATTAAAATGGGACCACACGGGAAGCACCAGCTTCCAAATAAAAAAAGAATCATCAATTTCGGTTCACCCAGTCAAAAGTTCTGAGGGTACAAACATAAAAAAATAAAGACCAATGAGAACCTCCTCCTTCTTTGGTTGGTTAACAAAACAAAATATTGTTACGAATAATAATCTTCAAACCTTATCTGCGCACACAAATACACACACACTTCTTATCGATCTCCTGAGGCAAGGAATAATGGACCTTATGTCTATATGCTATAGTGTCGGATATCGATTGGTTGTTGCCTAATTATTATTAACTTCGATTATTTTTATTAGCGTCTTTACGAGACGACTCTCGTGTTTTATCGTAGGTTCTAGAAATGTAGGAATAATAATTATATGAGTATAAATAGAGCGTCTCGCGGACTGCACAGTACAGTTTAGTATGAGCTATAGTGAGATAAACATCGAAGTGATATCAGCGATCAACCTAGCGACCTCGGCGACCTTTAAGGATTGTAATTCAGAGTTATATTGTGATGTTAATAGTGGTTTTAATAAAGTCTCTTTAACACATCAAAAGGCTTCTTTCTCAAATAATTCGAACCCTAACACGTAACAATATCATGCAACTGCACCTCCAAAGAACAGAAAATCTATATACTTATAATAAAAATGTAATAGGTCCAATTCTGTACATTAAAGATAATTTGAATTTCTTTTGGAGGGCTCTCTGTAATCTATACTGAAGCCAAAACTGTATTTTTTTTCATTTTTGTCTGTCTGTCTGTTTCTGAATGGAATCAAATGAAACTTGGCATGATTTGAGTTCATACTACAAGGTAGGACATGGGATACTTTTTATACCGAAATTCAGCACGGTTTCTTGGAAAGAGGGGATGAATGTGAAATATGTACCTAAGTACTTAGTTGTTTATGGATTGTCACGGAAGCTGAAACAACTTAAGAGGCCGCCGCTTCGCCTTCTGATCGGAGAAATGACTGCTCATGCACTATTAAACAAACATCTTTTCATTCTAGGTGTAACGGACAGCCCTCTGTGCAGAGCATGCATGGAGGAAGATGAAACAGCCGCCCATGTCATCTTTGAATGTCCTGGGGTGGCAGAATACCGGGCGAAACACCTCGGATCGCCGAGGTCACTTCAGGAAGTCGTCGGCAACGCAAGGGGTCTGCTAGGCTTCCTGGAGGAACTGGGCACCACTAGTGCCAACCCACTACGCAAAATAGGCGCATCAAAGTCGTCGAGTTGCGGAAACCCAGCCCGCGAGTTCAAGTTTAAGATGTACTTAGTTGTAATTCAATAACACATAGTCCGATTTCTTTCATTCTTTTTTTGCTAGAAAGAAAAATAAAAAGATAATGGGAAAAGTCTTCTTTTGGGCCGCAACTGTGCACTGACTGTAGGAAGCTGAGACATATGTAAATATGGTGCTACGAAGTTTACCAGGTCAGCTAGTAGACTAAAGTAGTCCTTAATTCTACCTAAATAATAACAAAACCAAATAATCTTTATTTATAAATAAAAATGAATATTCTAAGCGCATAACTCGAGAATGGCTGGACAAATTCGGGTATATTTTTTTTGTATAATCCTTTTATTTTAAACAAAATTTGTTCAAGCCGTTATAACGTCACACTATAGGCAATAAGAAACGCTGATGAAATTATGTATGAGCTAGTATCAATATACATAATTACAAAAAAAACCGATGAAATTGAGAACCTCCTGTTGGAAGTCGGTTAAAAATACTATTTTATGAACTACTGAACACCATAATAAAAAACTTTCATACTTTACTAGTTTAGTGTGAGGTATAAACAAGAATATCTAATTATGTAACTTTGACTAATCATTGAGTATTTAAAAAGTAAATGTAATGGATTTGGTACAACTTAAAAACTACATGCACTAACTCCATTGGTATTTAAAAAAAATGTAATACCAGAGACTATGTACTACAAAGAAAAATTCCAATTAAGAATTTTGGGTGGGGTCAAGCAGTGATGTGTTATTATCTTAAGCCGAGTCCCCACAGAACAAAAGTTGTCAATTTTGTGTTGTGAACCTTTTTTTGTGTTGTCAAATTTCGGTGGAGACGCGCCTCATCTTATATATATATATAAAAGAAAGTCGTGTTAGTTACATTATTTATAACTCAAGAACGGCTGAACCGATTTGGCTGGAATTGGTGGGGAGGTAGCTTGGAACCAGGAGACGGACATTTTTTTCTCTTTATTTATTTTCAAGGGTCTTTTACCCTATTAGGGTATGCCAGTCCCATAAGGCTTATATGCTAGACTGTACAATTTAATAGCTTGTTTGATGTCAGTATAGCCGTATAGATACTTTTTACATAGTTTTTTTTTTTACTTGCTCCTGTGGCCTTAACCGCGGTTGTTATTGTACCACGGGTAACACTGCGGGGCTCAGCTAGTTATTGATAAACAAAAAAAACTTATTAAATTTTAAATTAAGGATTTTAGCTGGGGTCTGATATATCCCAGAGTTCAGACATTTATGTTTGGCCAATAAAGTTATTCAAGAAAAAAATTAAATTTAAAAGCTTTTTAAAAACAAGTTTTTACTGGAATCCCTCGAGACGAATCAAACGAGTCCATACTCGATGATGATGCGACGTTTCTTTGCAAGTTAATAAAAAGCTTGATAAAAACTTTCTTGACAAAATATTTGAACAATTACCTTTCTAATAAGATTCTCTTTGTATTCTTCAACATGAGGGTAATTCTCTAAAATCTTTCTATGATTTTGTGAATTCTTGTGTCTTTCCTTACATAGTAAATCCAAAATCATCTCTGTTTCACAGAATACGCATCTGTAAAACCCACCAGAAGTCAGTATTCCATGGTAAGCATCAGACGACACCACAAGTTTCTTTCCACCTTTCAAAGTTACGATCAAGAAGTCTTGATTGTAAGGAATGAATCTGAGTGGTGGTTTTTCATGTCTTCCTTCTGTTAACTTAGGCTGTCGCAATGCTGGCATGGACATTATATCTAAAATATAAAAATAAATATTTTTATATATGAATATTTTTGTAGCAAGTGAATTGAGAAAATATTGATAGGTGAACGATTATTCGAACTGAGGCGCCATACTGTTACTTACGAAGTTTCCTTAGCAAACGAACGATTATTATGGACTGGAGGGACAATGGTCCTTTGATTGGTCACACTCACTAGTCACTGTCAAATATTTTTGAACGAAATATTTTTTTACACCTTCACAAAAATATTTTTAATCAAAGCATTTAGATTTAAAATATTTCTTCCAATGAATCATCACTACATAGTATAAAACAAAGTCGCTTTCTCTGTCCCTATGTCCCTTTGTTTGTTTAAATCTTTAAAACTACCCAACGGATTTTGATGCGGATTTCTTTATTAGATAGTGATTCAAGAGGAAGGTTTTTAGGTATAATAAATGCATAATATATTATGGAAACACTATTAATTTTCGAGGTTTCTAATGTGATGTAGCAAATAAACACATTTTTTTTGCGCTGACATTGCAAGCGCTGGTTGCACCCTACGAGATAGATCAAAATAATGTACTACAGTATTGTACACCTTAAAAAGTACTACAAATAAGTCCGCGACGGTATAGGTCGTATCTCTTATGGATAACCCACAACAACCATTTTTATTCCTTTCTTTTTACGAGAAATAATGGCTTATTTACGAAGTGATTATAAGCAATACAGAATGAATCCTTATACAGTTAAGTAAATTAAATACATTGTGCGTTTAATTTAGATCAAAATGGCCCTTTACAGTATCTAATTTAAATGAATATATTCGAAGATATTACAGATTTAAAATGCACGAATCGTGTCGTCGGCGGGGTCATCTGAAATCCACCCGTGCGAAGCCGGGGCGGGTCGCTAGTGAGAAGATAAGACGTTTCTTATATAATGCTTACTTATAATCGATGAACATCATATTTCACTAGTTATTAAATATATCAAGTTAGTAGCGCCCCAAAAAGAAATTAATACTTTTGTTCTCGAAAATGACAAAAATTGGCCAAGCCGTTCCTGAGTTCAAAATGGTTCTAAGCTGATATGTTCTAATGCATTCAAATAGATGTATTTTCTTTCTTTGCAAGATACAACATTAAGAGAGCTATTTTTTTTTTATTTGAGGAAAATTAGTAATTGCTTTTATTGAATGTAATACTTTTATTAGCAATGTATATCCTTAATGTCCTACTAATAATATAAACGTGAAAGTTTGTAAGTATGGATGGTCTGGATGGATGGATGCTTGTTACTCTTTCATGCAAAAACGACTGATCGGATTTGAATGAAACTTTACAGTAATATAGCTTATACATTAGAATAAAACAGCTACTATTTGCCTCGATAACCGACATACACGCGAGCGGAGCCGCGGGCAACAACTAGTTTTACAATAATTTAATACCATAGATAGAATATCTTTCAATCTAAGATTAGCTTCGACAAGGTGACAACTAAGGGTGACAACGACTTTAAGCTGGCAACGTGGCAACTATGGATTATTATAATTATAGGCTGAGGCCGCACTACGGTTTTTTCCAGCCAGCGGTTAAACCGCCAAACCGCAAAACCGCCCGAAGCGCACACACTACGCGGTAAAACCGCGAACAGTGTTGCCAACAGATAAACTAGCTCTCCTTTAGATTGAAGTTTTAAAACCACCAGAAAACCAAATCGAAATGAAATGACAGATCTGAGATAATTACTGAGCTTATATGAAAGCAACTTCAACAGCATGATCTTTTAACTAAATGTGTTGCATTTTCTGGAGATAATTGTAATACGAACTTCGGTGGAATAGAGCGCCATGGAACCAACAATGTTTTATAATTCCATAAGTTAAAACAAAATCTGAATTCGAAAATAGTTGGTGTGGGATGCTCTGCGCACATTATCAATAACGCACTGCACCACGCATGTGATTGTTTGCCAGTTTATGTTGATTCAACAACATCAAAAAAAAAAGTTTTTGCCACTTAAACAAGCCGACCCCAAATAAAATTGGGAATAATAAAGGCTGCAGTCTAAAAAGTTCTTAAAGAACTCTCCGACACAGTCGAGGTTGAGTATAAACAGCTTCTCTATCATTCAAAGACGCGTTGGCGAAATCTGTTTCCAGCTATCGAGTGAGTCCTGAATGTGGATTATTTCAAAAGCTTAAAAAAGCCCCCTGATCTGATTTTTTTTAAATCGGAGGCATACCTGTTTCTCATGCATTCAATTATGCACATCATTTACTCAAAAATAAAAGCATTACAAAAAAAATATAATTCAGTATTTAAAACCAGAAGGATACCTACTTGCAACCATTTCAAAAAGCTTGGATGATCGAAATAGAGAAAGTTTCTTGACATTGTTCAGAGTACATATTCTAAATAAAGAAGATGAAAACACAAAAAAAACTTAATAAGACTGCTGATGAAAACTTTAAGCAGATATTTTTTTATTTGTTACTAGCTGTGCCCGCTAATTCGTACACGTGAGATTTGGATTTTCAAGTTATTTTAAATTTTTTACAGTTTAAACCTTTCCTGGACTACGACAAACATTTCAAAACCAAAAACAGCTAAATCAGCCCAGCCGTTCTCGAGTTTTAGCGAGACAAACGAACATCAATTGATTTTTATACAATAAGAAGAAGAAGATAAGACTAAAAAACTTAGAGCTTGAATACTGGAATGATATCTTATGAGTTTCAACTTAAAGATATTTTTGGCAAATTAGTCTGGTTTAAAAAAAAAGGTTGTGAAAAATATACTACTGTTTGAAAAGCATTTTCACAACTGTGAGATTTTACTTTTCTATCACTGATTTCGATGAAAAATAACTGACTTTAATTAAACTGAATACCTATGAAAATATTCGACTAATTGAACTATGTATTCTTTTTATTTCGACTAAATAAAATAAAAAAATATAAAAGTGTTCGGATTATGACCGCAAATATCCGGGGATTTTACGCTTGTTGTCCTGGTTTCTAAATTTTTGAGATGGCCCTATCTCTAGGTCAACGCTTATTATATAAGAATTTATTTAAGAATTTCTTAAAAGTTTTATGAAAATCCTAAAACTTTAGAATACGACATTACAGATTTATGGCGGCATAATACGAGTATAGGTCCCTCAGTTCAGTAACGTCTCTACGGAGGAATCTGAAAGAATGCAATTATCTGAACTGGACTTCGCTCGATATGTCGACACCAAGTATTCCAATTTTGGCAGAGGCAGATAGGGGAGTGTATTAAAATGAAATCTTATTTGTGTAACGTTAAAAGTAACCAAGAGATGAAAAATCACCTGAAACGTTACAAAAGTAACCTGGCAACACTGTATAGAACCGCCCGCGGTTGTCGCGGTTTTAAAATCAGTCGCGGTAAAAAACCGCCAGTGTGGCCGCTTCCATACATTTCCCTATGTCACAAAATCAGGCTGTTAAAAACCGCGGCGGTTTAGCCGTAGTGCGGCCTCGGCCATGCTGGTAGCACTGATGTGTATTTGACGTTTGACAGAATAATACAATTGAAAAGGCGCGTGTCTATCATTACTTCGAAACATTTTTTGGTAAATATTTTTTCTTTTACTTAGCTTTAGATTTATTTTACCGTAGTTTATTTGTAGTTTAAGATTGTGTCTAGTATAATTACTAGCTATGTCTTTGTACTTATTTATATTAACACAAATAGTAGTTGTTTAAAAATCTGTTTTCAAATTTCAAAAGCAAACGAATTTTATCAATCGTAGAATCGTACCGTCTAAGTAATGAATTCGTTGAAAGTTACATAAAACTGGAAGATTAAGTAATTTGCTTAATTTAGTTTTAGCTTGTTAATATTTTAGTGTTTCTAGCGATTAGTACCTATACTACATATTCGCCGTAAGTATTTAATTATGTGATACGTAGAGCTTTGGGTACATAAATGTTGTTTTTTTATTTTTTTAATCTTACCTTCACTAGCAACTTGCATAAAAAAAGTTAGTTAAATTGTAATGAAAAATAATAATTGCGTTATTTGTTAGCTGTCCTATTGTTGATGGTTAATTTTGCTTAGTAGGATACTGATTAGAATATTGAGAAGTAGCGGTTCCGTTTGCGTATATGTCAGTAATCGCGTTATAGAGTACTTTCTTTAAGAATTAAAGTACAATGCGTTTCAAATAGCAGAAGATTAGAACTGGATTTGTGATTAACTACACTGGAAATGTAGCGTTGGTTAAACCAAATAATATTAAAATAAAAAAAAATAGTTTATATTTTTTTTCTCAAAAGCGCGGCAACGACTTAGTTAGAATTTATATTTTTTAATGTTTGACGCCATTAACGACAATATCAGTGGCATTGAAAACCTGAAATAAAGTTTTTTAATTTTAAATTCTCGTTATTTTTTTGCACGCTATACAAATATGTCTGAAGTTGTTGACAAATGCAGGGCAAGATGGCAGCTTTCCAATCCTATTCTTATTAGAAACACATTGTACCTCCATGCCAAATTTCATTGATATCCATTCAATAGTTCAGCTCTGTGAAAGTGCATCTGATGCAAACTGACAAAAAATCCAAATAAATCCCCCATCTGTTCAAGCAGAGGATCCAAGTGGGCAAAAATCTTGCAAATGAATCCTCTGGGGGAGCAAAATGTAATTGAAATCCATAAAAATCCCCTAGGGCACCAGTGTGGACGAAAATTCCACATGCATCCCCCAAGATCCAAGGGAAGGGAGCCTAAAGATTGACTGAAATTAGATATGTCACACTGAAAATGGACATCACCTAAAGACTTACATACAAGAAAAGCTGTTTGTAAATTGTTTTACTAAAATTATAGAGAATCATTGAAGTGAAAACTTCTTTAGCCGCATTGAGCACTTTTTGGTAGGGTAAAATCTTTGGGTTCGTGTCACTGACATGCTAATATTTGAAGTTGATAATTTTGATTTAAATATTATGCAAATTTTAATTTTACAAATAACATTCTAAGTTAAAAGTTTTCACTTCGATATGCAGTCCTCATGACTGCCAATTTTTTATTTAAGTTTAGTAATGTAACAACTCAGATCAAATAAAATAAATTTAATTAAAAAAGCTTTTTAACAACAAGCTTTTACTGAAATGCCTCGAGACGAATCAAACGAGTCAAAACTAGATGATGTTGTGACAATTCTTTACAGAGTTCCTATGGCCACCTTCCAGCTTCAGCATCAGATCAGCTCCATGTCATTATAATATTGTATTGTCACGCTGTATACATATGCTTGCAAAATTTCAGCAAAATCGGTTGAAGATATCTGCTTCAAAATAGAGTTGTAAAATTCCACCCGAGCATACAAGCATACATACATTGCAAGTTAATAAAAAGCTTGTAAAAAGGTCGATAACGCATCGCCTTGTTCTTGTTGAAGCACGAAAAAGGCGCGTAGTTCCAAGTAAACACACGCGATACGCACTAACTATGCTACAAACTACGCCACTTTTCGTCAGTATCGTATAAGTTGTCGATACTTAATAACCAGCTTTTGCACGCAGCTTCGCTCACGCAGACTTTCATCCCCTGATTTACACCCTTAGGGGTGGGTTTTGTAAAAGCCTTTCTTAGCGGATGTCTACACCCTATAAGGAACCTACCTGCCAAATTTCAAGTTTGTAGGTGTTATAGTTTCTGAGATTTCGTGATTAATAAGTAAGCGGTATTTCGCATTTATATATATAGATTGCGTATCGCAACAATCACGTGTCTCAAATCAAAGACACTTCCTTTCATAGAATCTTCTTTTTACTGTTGACACATGTATAATCACCTATAATAATATTATAAAGCTGAAGAGTTTGTTTGTTTGAACGCGCTAATCTCAGGAACGCTGGTCCGATTTGAAATTCAGTGTTAGATAGCCCATTTATCGAGAAAGGCTATATATCATCACGCTAAGACCAATAGGAGCGGAGCATCAATAAAGAATGTTTCAAAAACGGGGTGAAATTATCACGCTACGGGCAATAGGAGACGCAAACGGGGTTGCGTGGGTCTGCTAGTCTATACATACAAATAAAATTGGAGTGTCTGTAATATTAGAATAACCGCTTTTTACTAAATGCATAATAATATGTATGTATACACGGTACATATACCAAAATAACTCTTTCACATCTCGGAACGAACCGATTTCGACGGGACTTTCACGGGATAGCTGATGATATAAGGAGTAACTTAGGCTACTTTTTTTAGACTGGCTTCGCCCAGTGGCGTTGCCCGGCTATGATTACTTTTAAGCTTTTTCAAGTTTCCATCAGGCAGAGAAAAAAAAACTGGCATTCATAAAGACTGCCGATAGAAGTGAAAACTAATAACTTTGAATGTTTTTGTAAAATTAGAAATTTCATAATGTTGAAATTAAATCTAGCTAATATATCAACCAATCGCCGTCCACTGGTGAACGAACCCCCTACCCTTAAGGAGCGGCAACTGTCCCGGTCTTGGTAGTCCACAACCATACGCTGCCATCCACTTTCTTGTCTAATACGGCCAGCATATTAGCTGATTAGCTGCAGAACTGATAACCGTTGGTGTAAACGGGTTCTTGAGTGGAGACTGTGTCTCGACAAACGTAGTGTAGGGCGTCCACAGGCCAGGTGGAGTGATAAAATAATAGGTCTTTACCTATGAAATTGCCGTTTTGTATGCAATAAGTGAAAGTACTTATTTTTTCAAACTTTTTTATTTCTGTTATCCGAAGTCATCACCCATGCAATCGACGCATCTTTGCCAACGCATTGGCAGTTTATTGATGCCCTTCTTGTAAAAATCAGCTGGACGGGAGGCAACAAACTCTTCAAAGGCATTTTGTACTGCCTCTCGGGAATTGATTTTTTTACCCACTAAAAAGTTGTCTAAATTTTGGAAAAAGTAATAGTCGGTAGGTGCAAGGTCTGGTGAGTATGGCGGATGAGGGAGAGCTTCCAACCCCAGCTCTTGCAGCTTGGAGACTGTCTGTTGCGCAGTATGGGGTCGCGCGTTGTCGTGAAGGAGCAGTGGGGACGACCGATTGACCAAAGCTGGTTGCAGATGTGCAAGCTTCTCCATCATTCTCTCCAGTTCTTCACAGTACACATCTGCATTAATGCTCGTGCCGTTTTGTAAAAAGCTGTGGTGAATCACACCCGCACTAGACCACCAAACAGTGACCATCACCTTTTTAGGGGTCATTTTTGGTTTAGGGCATTGCTTTGGTGCTGAACCAGGGTCTAACCAACTTGCTGAGCGCTTTTGATTGTCGAACAGAATCCATTTATCGTCGCACGTAACAATTCGTTTCAAAATTCCTTCATTTCTTTGCCTGTTGAGCAGCGCAAGGCAGGTCTCGACGCGTACGTTGCGCTGGCGATCGTTAAGGTCGTGGGGCACCCATCTATCAAGCTTTTTTACCTTGCCAATTTGTCGCAAATGGATCAATATTGTTTTGATACTTACATTAAAAGCTGCTGCTAGCTCACCTGTAGATTGAGTTTCGTCAGCTTCCACAATCGCCTTTAATTCATTATTGTTAACCAAAGTCTCCGGACGACGAAAGAAACCGGGAAAACCAATAACGGGTTGTGCGTTCGTTTGTACAGTTCTCTCCGTAAACGTTTTTGATGTTACGTGCCGTTTGTGTCGCGTTGGTGCCACGACGGAACTCATATTCCATAATTACACGAATTTTTAAAGTATCCATTATGACGAAAAATGTTCAAATGTAATGAAAATACAACGCTAATCAAAAAACAAAAGACTGAGTTTGTAAATAGAATGTCATGGTTTTAAAACAAAATTAATTTGAATTTAGAATACAGAGCCATTACAAACTTTTTTTTATTTGAAATGACCAGTACTGAAGAAAGGCAATTTCATAGGTAAAGACATAATATATAGTCAATGTTAAATTCATATTTGTCTTGTTAAACAGGTAAATAACAATGGCTGCTAAATCTTCTCAAGAATCAAGAACAGCTAACCAACGCATAAAAGTCTGGTTATCTGAAAATGAAGAGACTGATGACGAATCTGATCATATTCGTACCTTTCTAAACCAGGTTGTAGGTCTTCGTAAACGTCGTCCGAACAAAAAAGATACCAAAAAAAAAACAGAAGCAATACCCCCTTGGAAAAAGTCTGAAAGCGTTGTCGACCTTCTAGAACTTAAATCGTCAGTTAAGGAAGAACTTAATGAAAGATGGGAAAGCGAATCAGAAACAGAAGAAGTCTTTGAAACTTGTTCCTGGACTCATAATTTCAAAACTTTTACTAGTAAACCTTTGCCTTTCACCGGCACTTCTGGATCCACTATTACATCCAATGATCCATTCACAATATTCACCAGCATTTGGGATAGAAAAATTATGAGTTTAATCGTCGAAGAAACTAATAGGTATGCCAGACAAACAGCCAAGTTGCAGGAAAATCTGAAAATGCCTGAATATCATGCGTGCATTGAATGGGAAGACACAACCATTGAAGAACTGTATATCATGTTTGCTTTAATAATCTTTGCTTCTTATAGAGCTACAGAAACATATTTATTTGGAAGTAAAAAGTTTACATTGCCGGTTTTTGCTGAAATTATGAGCTTTGAACGTTTTGCGGCGTTAAACCGCTTTTTACACTTTGTCGACAATGAAAAACTTGGAGAAACGGACAAGATGTTGGCTAAAATGAAGCCTGTCTTTGATCATTGCAACGAAAGATTCTCGGCACTGTATCGGCCTAGGCAATTTTTGGATGTGGACGATTCATTTCTTCTGTCAAAAAAGGGTACGGAACTCAGTCTTCGGTTACAGGCAAACAATTTAGGTGTTAGGACATACGAACTGGCCGAGGTGTTCACCGGATACATACTGAAAGTACTCCAATATTCTGGTTCAGATGAAAATCTTACTTCTAAGGATAAAGCGCAGATAGTACTGGACTTAGTGGACGATTATGCCAACAAAGGGCACAGAGTTGTAACTAATAGCAATTTCTCTAGTGTATATCTCGCTCGCACATTAAGATCTAAAGGTTTTGACACAATCGGTGAAGTGCGAAAGAGTCGGAAAGATTTGCCAGAAATTTTCCAGAAACTAGAAGAAGACGATGATCCAGAACTGTACCATTTGAATGGGAATAAGGTTAGATTGGTGACCAGACATTGTGGGGACGTATCTGTAATGGCGTGGAGTGAATGGGACATAACAGCCCTATCGACGTACCATACATCGGAGATGAGAGCCAACAAAAAGGGAATTAGGCGTCCGGGTGTGACTTTGGACTTCTACAAAGTGAAAGAAAAGATTTCAAAAAAGGATGAGGACTTATCCGAGTATGTAATGATACGCCAGCCGTCTGAACGCTGGTACATACGACAATTTAAAAGTTTGTTCAACATTAGCTTAAGAAATATGTTCATTTTACACAAGTTCAACTCTTCTAACGACCAAAGCCTGGATCAGGTAAGTTTTAGACACAAGTTAGCCAACCAGTTGCTAGATTATTTTGGTGTAAGAGAGTTAGTGGAGAAAGCGAGAGCTATGAGCATCGCAGATGACTCTGATGATGCCGAGTCCTTGTTTTCCGATTTGGATAGTGATGATTCTCCTGATTGTTCTATTATGTAAGTAGAAACACAGGATGGTAAAGTTAAATCTTGTTTTAATCAGTATTAATGCTGGGATTGATGTTTGAATAGTATTGTCAAGTTATAGATGGGTGACCAACTTGAATGTATTATGGGGTTTGTTTTATAGTGATTTTAGTTCAAATTAATAGTTAAGGAAAGTTTTGACTGGCATTTTAAGCTTTAATTATTTTCGATTATCAATATTTTTACTTAGGTACTATAAAATCAGTCAAAATTCACTTTAAACTTGTTACAATGTTAATATGACTTCCATGGACGATGATAGTCGCTTTCCACCACACCTGTCTCCCTCTTAAACCATAAAATAAATTTACTCTATCAATCAATACCAATGGCTCTATAACTACAGCGCCATCTTCTAGATGTAAACAAAAGAATATTCAAAATAGGTTCAATAAGGGTATAAAAGACTGTTAAAGATTTTAAACTACCCTCCATTGTAAAAAAAAACATGACTTTTCAGTTTCGAGTTCCGGATAGCTTATCTGTCAGATGTTTGACACAATTGAAATGGAAGATACATCAAATTATCTGTCAGATGAGCTATATGAAACTTATCTGTAGCTAGTGAAACATAAGTGTTGGTTTTTAACTGTTGGTTACCTATTCTTAATTGCCGCCATTTTTGTTCAATTAAACTTCAAAAGTACATAATTGATATTTAAATTGAGAATATTGCTAAATCGTCTGTTGATTTCTAGTTTTATAGGATACTTAATATATATATTTTTTAATACAAGTAGTTTAAGCGCTTAAAACGGCTGTGAGTTAAGTCGAATACTGTTAATTGTTTTTAGTTAAAGGTTGGAGTTTTGATTTGTTTTTAAGTTTTTCTTTTTATTATGGCTCTCTTGAAGTACAAAATTTGGTACTAAAAGTATATGTAGGTATGTATAAGTTATAGGAACATGTGAGTCTGAACCCTTTGTGTGATCCACAAGTTGTTGTTCTGAGTCAGGGTGTTATTTGTGTCCTTTGTCATGTCTGTTTGTAAAGGATATATTCTAAGTGCGGGAGACGTATAAAAAAATAATACTTTTCTATTATAATGATAGAAATATTTTTGTTGTATTTTTGTATGTTTGTTATCTAAGAACTTGGTTATTTATGTTCATGTATGTGTATGGTTCTAGATTATGGGTTGAATCATTTCGGTGCAAAAATGATTTTAAACTACATATTTTCTGGAAGTGACTGGCCGTATTACATAGACTGCATAATTTCAATCAATTGTAAATTTTCCCACCTTTTTATTTTTCTTACTACCTACATAAATTAAATACCATTATTTATCTACTAAATCCTTCATTGTGCCAATATCAATATAATATCTGTAAATGATGTGCTTAATGGTTTTTTGTGCAAATTAATTAGAAAATAGTTGTTTTTAATTTAACATATGCCGATTATAATTGTATGAAATTTTTCGTTGGTATTGCTTTTATTACTGGATTTGAGTTGCAGTTGTCCATGCCTTTGCTAATTACGCCATAAAAAAAAGTAGTAAGTACATTAAAATAGGACCACTTAATATTCACCATTTTATTACCACCTTTTTAAAATTAAGTAATTTTGTAAGAATAGTTCATTAAAAAATACTGCTTTTATTTTATTGTTGAATAAAATTATTTAACATCTGAGTAACGCCATCTAGTTTGTCATTCACTTTGACATTTGCCAAGGTGTTTGTGGGAATTTGTAAGATTGGCATAATTTGTTTTTTTCACTTTAATTTATTTTTACTTGTACATTGTGAAATAAATGTTTTATTAAACATATGAGTATTTTTATTGTCAGTTTTAAGTGAAAGCCTTTCTATAGGCTATAATGATGTGCTAGGATTTCTATCTAAGAGGTTTTAAAAGGACCTATCACCGTCCATTACTGAATAAAGGTTCTCTCTGTATAAATGCTAGAGATCATTTGTCAGCCGATTTGACTAATAGACATAAAACTAGCCTGAAATAGAAACAATTCCGGGGAGCGATTTTTTTTAAACACCCCCCCCTGTTTCGAAGTATAAATCTCGAATTTCGAACTAATCCCGGTAGAGGGTTCGCCGCCATCTTGTTTTGAAGTTTTTTTTTGTTTTTCTGAAATAACTCTTTAATTTTCAACTTTAGAGCAAAAATGGCAGTATCCAAAGTTGTTGGAAATTTAATTTCTAACAAGTTTGGTCATTATCATTTTTACGCTAGGATCAATATTTATACTATCAACATAAAAACAATTTTTTTTACAAATAAACTAGATAATAAACAAAATATATGAAAAATAAAAACAATTTCACCTCCAATTTGAGTATAAATCCGAAAGTATTGATCGTGGAGTAAAAAAAGGTGCGAGAACCAAAGTTGAAGAAAATAAAATTCCACCCATTACGATTTTATTGATAAACTTCATAGTTTATAACTCCGCAAATATTGATCCTAGCGTAAAAATGATAATGACCAAACTTGTGAGAAATTAAATATCCAACAACTTTGGATACTGTAATTTTTTCTATAAAGTTGAAAATGAACGAGCTGTTTCAGAAAAACGAAAAAATTTAACTTTAAACCAAGATGGCGGCGAACCCTCTACCGGGATTAGTTCGAAAATCGAGATTTATACTTGCAACCACTCCCCCCGACGTTTAAAAAAATAAAATCGCTGCCCGGATTTTTTTCTATTTAAATGTCTATCTCGACTGGACTATAAGCAAACCGATTAGACTAAGCTATAGCCATAAGTTCCTTTTTATGAAGAAACCTATGTACGACATTAGATTAGAGACTAGTTAGCACATTTTTTTCAGACAATCAGCAATCAGTCAGGGAAGTTTATTAAAAATCGGCCAAGTGCGAGTCGGACTCGTGTAGGAAGGGTTCCGTACCATTACCTATACATTTCAAGCGTCTACCTGTTGCCGTTATCAATATAGAGCAAAAAAATTGCGTTTATTGTATGGGAGCCCCCTTAAATATTTATTCTGTTTATAGTAGGCATTTGTTGTTATAGCGGCCACAGAAATACAACATCTATGAACATTTTAACTATCTAACTATCACGTTTAATCAGATCTATCCAGGCTGTGTGTAGCCTGGTGACAGATGGACAGCTAAGTCGAAAATCACTTAGTAATAGGACCCCGTTTTACCCTTTGGGTACGGAATCCTAAAAACCAGTTTTTTCTGTCAAAAGTAACTGTATGTCTTTCCTCAGAATCAAAGTATCTCTAGGCCAAGTTTCATTGAAATCGCTACAGTACTTAAGCCGTGAAATCGTAACAGAAAGACAAGAGTTAATTTCGATTGTATGGAAGTAGGTATGAATTACGCTTAGGTACTTAGTGATTGAATTATTGTTGGTATGCTGTTTTATAACTTAGCCTTTCTAGAATTTTATGTGCACTGGTTTATATTTAAAAAATAAGAAATTTATCGTATATTTGTAATAAAAACGATATGAGCTATTTGATTTACCATTATTTTGTTCGGGTTAAAATTAAAGTTTTTTTTTATTTCATCTTCTAAATGTCTAAATTTCTATGGATAAATTTAATACTTTTAGAAATAGTTTGCATATTTAGTCAGAAAATAACTGGTCATTTGACAAAAAAAACAAATAACAATAATTATGATATTGAAGATTTTATTAGTCAGTTGCTATCGTCACAAAAGTTCGATGAACTCGCTGACAAAGTTGCTGAAAAAGCAGTCAAAAAAATCCAAAGTATGACTCCGTTCGAAAAGTTTTCAGACCAAAAAACAAAACAAAGCGAAGTCGGAGAAATCGAAAAAGAAAAAAATAATGAAAGCATCGAAGAAGAAGAAGGTGAAAAGAAAAGAGTAATAATCAATAAAAGCGCTGAAACATCGCAGCTTAGACAAAATAAATATCCGCACCGGGACGAAAGGTTTCATAAAGCGGCTGCACCAGTGAAAATTAATACACACGCTCTTTTCAAGAAGGATGAAGATTCAGAACAAGGTGAATTATCTCTAAAATATGAGTATTTAAAAAAACATGTTCATGACGAGAAAGCTCACAACCAACAAGAAACAGGCTCAAACGAACCTAATCCCTGGCTGCATCTAGAACATTCTAAAACACAAGAAAACCACCGCCCTTCGGAAGTAGAAAACCAAGACCATCATTCAATTAATTCCGAAAAAAATACAAATTATGGCATGAGAAATAAAAAGACAAATTATTACAGCCACAATGTACATGGGAGAAATAATAATAAAAAAGAATATAAAGAAGGTAGACCAAAAAAAGATTATAATTCTAATTCGAGACCACAGTTTAAATCTGAAAAAGTACCGCGTCTACCTGTCATAGATATTGATGAAAACGGCGAGAGAAAAATAGAAGTCATTACTGAGGAACCTTTAGTTGAAAAGTCTGTTAGTATTGAAGAAGTTTTACAAGGCGGAAAGAAAGAAATTAGAAAGAGTCGTCGAGGTTCTGTCCATAGAAGTTCCTATACAGAAGTCCAGAGGAGTAATTCCGAGGAATTAGATCAGAATACGCAAGATTCAGGATCAAATCCTAGATATGAACTTGGGGAACTTACGACCACCAAGAGAGTCATTCGTAAAGAGGGAAATAGGTATTACACCTACCTCTCCGGACCGGAGTACGCGGAATTCCACCAGCAATTAGCAAATGAACAGAAAAAAGATGGAGAATTTAATTAATTATGTTAAATGATAAATAAACAAATCATCTACAAAACATTGAATTTCTATTTTATGTAATTCTTGTAGTCACCTTGTTGCTCACGATAACTTCGAAACTTTCTAACCGATTTGCTCATTAATTTTTTTATGTGTGTGTTTTACTGGCATGCTTAAGATAGGATAACATGAGACAATCGCAAGCTGTTTGACGACACAATTTATTTTTAAATAGAAGTCTCATTTATTTTTAAAAACTATTTAACTACAATCATTGCTATTGGTGACGAGCAGATTCCCTAGCGGCAAGTCGCAGAACTAACGTATGACAGATAAAAATACGTATACACGTTAACATTCCACTTTTAAAATACTGTTTACCCTCACGAAGTGGTCCTAAAGTTTTTTTTGTTACTACTCCTAGACGTCTTTCAATGAAATCATTGTAGAAATAATTTTAATGGTGACAAGCAGATTCCCTAGTGGCAAGTCGCAGAACTAACGTATGACAGATAAAAATACGTATACACGTTAACATTCCACTTTTAAAATACTGTTCACCCTCACGAAGTGGTTATAGTATTTTTACTACTCCGTAGACGTCTATCAATGAAATAATAACAATGCACTCGCTCTTTATGGCCCGGGAGCCAGGTACAAATTCGGTCAATTATTTGCTCTCGAGCAAAACTTCGTAAAAGGCATTAGGAATGTATATTATGAATACTCGTGACCGTCAGCTGCGACTCCGTCGGTGGGGCAGGCAGTGGCATCCCAGCAAACAGGCAGAAAAAAAAATTTTTTTTAGTCACTTCCTCCCCTTTCAAAACTTGTAGGATTATAGTTTACCTAATATATTGAAGGAAAAATAAAGTCAGCTGATCATAACATGGTGGATTATACGTCAGCTGGGCACTTGAACATGACAAAAAAATATATATAAGAGGATTGTTAACATGCTCTAGTAAATATTGAAAAAAATCAGCTAGCTGTAAGTCAAGGGAAAACTCGTCAGCTGATAAGATTCAGTAGATGATAGATGCTGTTGCGTTACACTTTTCAAGGTGCCAGCTGACAAACTTTCCACTGGGATAGAGCAAGCTGACATGAATTTTTATTCGTTGTAGCATATAAACTATCACCAGAAAAAATTGTAGATAAGAGGAAATCATTGAAAAAAAATTTTTTTTTTGTCATGTTCAAGTACCTAGCTGACGTATAATCCACCATGTTATGATCAGCTGACTTTATTTTTCCTTCCAAGATATTAGGTAAACTATAATCCCACAAATTTTGAAACGGGAGGAAGTGACTAAAAAATTTTTTTTTTCTGCGTGTTTGCTGGGATGCCACTGCCTGCCCCACCGACGGAGTCGCAGCTGACGGTCACGAGTATTCATAATATACATTCCTAATGCCTTTTACGAAGTTTCGATTGGGAGGGACTTGGTCATGAAAATCTGTCACTGGCTCCTGGTCCATTAAATAAAACTGGCAGGTAGAAGTATCTGTCATACGTTAGTTCCGCAAACGGCCACTAGGGAAATCTTCTCGTTACCAATTGCAGAGGGCCACCTGACTTAAATAAATTACCAGTTTATTTTGGCGTGCAGCATTTTTACCGCCATCTTGAAAACGATTATTTTATTTGTTACTAGCTGATCCGGCAAACGTTGTTTTGCCATATTAAAAAAAAAACAGATGTTGGTCGATTCTCAGACCTACCCGATATGCTCACCAAATTTCATAAAAATCGGTCCAGCTGTTTCAGAGGAGTATGGTAACTAACATTGTGACACGAGAATTTTATATATAAGATATTCAAATGTTATCAAAGACATAATTTGTAAAAAAACAAGTCTCGCCACTCAGTTCTTCTACCGTAAAAAGTTGTGAGATCCATGTACCTAATACCCTGTAATAACCCCATAAGCCTGATGGAAAGCATGCATGGGCAGAATCCAAGAGTTACCGTACTCACTGCAAACGCAAACTATGAGCATGGTGACCCACACTATGGCGGCCAAGTGATGCTTCTACATCATTGGACCTCCGGTCTCGCACTCACAAACGAAACACGACAGCACAAATGTTGTCACTTTACGATGATCTTCTGTGAGAGGGTAGTACCGCCCTGGTCAAGCCGGACCAACTAGCATAAAATCAGCGTGGCGTTGTGTATGGGGTTTAATATACTAGGTGGTCTGTAGGTGTCCAAGCGCTATGACTAGTGGATTTAGTTGTGCATCTTTGCATTTGTATTGAGAATCGCTGGGAGAACTGTGTAGAGTACAACGAGACTATGTAAAAAAGGAAAAAAAAACCGACTTCAAGAACTGGACCAAATTGAAATGGGTCGACACGGGAAACACCAGCTTCAAATAAAATAAGAATCATCAAAATCGGTTTACCCAATCGAAAGTTCTGAGGTAACAAACATAAAAAAATCAATAGGTTAATAAACAGGATATTTTCAGACCAACCAGTTCAGTAGTTAATTATTAGGTTAAAAATAAAAAAATAAATTGTAAAAAAGTAATCTTTTAATATTAGTATCATAATTCATTTCCAGTTCATTTATTACACTTATTTCATTTATTTACAAATAGGTAATTCAGTACATTCCATAACAAAACAATTTATAACATTTTATTAACATGCAAATAAATACATGACGGTAGTCAGAAACAAATTACTACATCACCAATTTTATTTAACATAGCAACACTGACTTGATTATATTTTGTTCTGGCAACTCAATTTTAGTCGTACATTTACATAAAAACAATAATACAGCTCGTTTCTTAAACATTACAAAAGCAATGATAATAATTGGTTACGAATCTTAATTTACTTCGCAATTAATATATCTTATAAAAAAGTGTTTCAATGAGATAACATTATCCCCTGCTGAGCCTTTTCCTTTTAACTAGATTGAGGTCGATTTTCAGGTCCGTTTATAAAATTGTCTCAAATATAGATTGAACTCTGATTATCTAAAATTAATTTCAAGTTCAGATCAAAAAGTGAGCTTTAACCTTATAAAAGATTTTGCTCAGTTGAATCAAATGATCCGCGAATCGAAACCGAGACCTCAAGCACACCAGTCGCATACGCTACCACTGCGCCACCGTGGCAGTCAAATATAAACTAAAGGGCTCCCACACATAACTACGATGCGATGCGACGCCGCATCGTAGAAACTTGCGATGCGAATTGCTACGATACGAATTCGTGCGGCAAAGCGTTGGTTCATGTGACCATACTTTCGACCACATAGAGATGTCCTAATGAGATTATTTGTATGAAATGGATGACAAATAGAATATAAATGATATATGGATACAAATAAATAAGAAAATAGTTTTGTAAATGTTTTAAAAGAATTTTTTTTTTTTTTTAATATTCTTCAATATTTGAATCAAAATAAAATAACATTTTAGATACTGCAAATTATGCGTAGCGTATAGTTACCTAGTTAGGTAACTTTACACTACGTATACATAATACTACATATTTAGGCCATCTAACACACAGCGCTATCTAGTAAAGGTAAAGTAAATAAACAATAAAAGAAAAAAAGAAAGTAGTGCCGTTTAGTAAAGTCTCAGAGTGGACCAAAAATGTTGTCAACAAGTGTTACGTAAAGGCGCGTCTCCACCAAAATTGTTGGCAATTTCAGTGTTTCCAACTGCTTGCAACACTTCAAAAAAAATCGCCAACTTTTGTTTCCATTGTGTCTACACCGAGTCGACAACAATTTGAAAAACATTCGAACTAAGCGTCTCCACAGAGCCAATAAAAACTGCAACAAGCGTATTCTTTTGACGTTTACCGCCAAAAACACGGTTGGCAACATTTGTGGACAATTTTTGTTGCCAGCACAAGGAAGTTACAGAAACTTTTGTCACCAACACGTGTTGACAACACGAATGTTGCCAACTTTTATTTGGTGGAGACCCGACTTAACATTGCACGAATGCACGATGCACATTACATCGGACGTTCTTGCGGTGCGAACTCGCAGATATTTACGATGCGTTGCGAATTCGCAGTTTTGTGTGGGCCCCATACTTAAGTTAACTTAAGAATATATAATAGTTAATAATAACTTAATATGTATTTTAAAATCGGTTGTCCATGTAGATTGAGAATTCGGAGTATCACCACCCCTATCCACCCCGTGGGTGTCGTAAGAGACGACTAAGGGAGTTAACTACCAGGACAACAGCACTGCGAAGAGAAGAAACACTTGACACAAACCCATGGTATAACAATACAGGTATGAAATTCCGTCACTATCCAGTTACCACTTTATAGCAACATAACATGAAATGATGGAAACATTTTCAGTCACCATTCTATTTAAAAAAAAAATGTAAAATGCATTTAAATTGTTGTTTAGTGTACATAATCAAACAAAATATTTGAATTTAAATATATGATAACGTAAAACTTTATTGTTCTATCGAATTCACAAAGGGAATAATGGTGGTTGGGGGAGTTATTTCACACTACTGGCAACACTGAACCAGCGATAGTGATGATGACGTCATCTCGTCCTCTATGTATCTCGGTATGCCATACCTGTATTTTTATATCATGTACCAACCCGTCTGGACAGCGTGGTATCGAAGACCAAAACCTCATTTCAAAGGAAACTGCTGTCTGATGGTCTGTTAAATATATAATCGTGTATATTCTTCCTTTTTATGAACACCTCGCGTTAGAATTTTCTTCGGTTTTTTTTGTATCTGAAAGCTCTGAAAGTATATAACAGATTATTAACAAGAACAAGTTTATTTATTTATTAAACTTTATTGCACACCACTACAGTGAACATTTTTACAGAGATACATATACGGAGATCAACATCAGATATTACAATAGGCGGTCTTATCGCTCACGGCGATCTTTTCCAGACAACCTTTGTACGGATATTATAAAATGATATTTTGGGTAGTCGGCGGTGTACTTCAATAGATCTAAGTGATTAATAACATATAAGTTTAGTAATTATTTACGCAACTCTTGTATATTATGGGGTATTAAAACACAAATGTGGGTGGAATAACATCACATGAGTGTTTTAATAACTAATTATGTACAGTTGCATACAAGACTATCATATACCCATATGGGGCCTGCTTGTCGTGGTAAGTCCAGCTTCTTACGTCTACTAGCCAAACTTGACCGTGTTAGAGCCACGCTTCGGCATGAATGGGCCGGCTCGACCGGAGTGATACCACGGCCTCACAGAATACCGGTGTGAAATAGCGCTTGCGCTGTGTTTCCCCGAGTGAGTGAGGATACCGGAGGCCCATATCCCAACCCTCCTCCCTCCCATCCCCCCAAAGGTCGGTAACGCACTTGTGACGATGGGTATGGGCCTCCGGTATCCTCACTCACTGGCTGAAACACAGCGCAAACGCTATTTCACACCGGTTTTCAGTGAGGCCGTGGTATCACTCCGGTCAAGCCGAAGCGTGGCTCTCCCACTGTAATTAGTTAATAGACAGTTAATATAAGTAAGGATGGCTTATTTAAGATTATAACTCACCTTAGCATTCGTTATATGCATCGAATGATCGTCTCTCATATGGACCTTCAAATCGCTGAACTTTCTGTACGATTTGAAACATTTTGGACAATCAATCTGCTTACTCCGTTCTTTATGGACGTACCATAAATGATCCCACTTATCTTTTAACTTCCTGAACCGTTGTTTACATATTTTGCAGGCATACGTCTGCCCGTCTTTCGAATGAACCGCTTTGATATGTTTCTTATAAGTAGACACTATGAAAAATGTCTTGTTGCATGGCACACATATTATTGGTTTCTGATCGTTGTGAAGCTGAAAAGAATGATAAATATTTCGGACATCTAACACACAACGCCATCCAGTCCCAAGCTAAGCAGAGCTTGTGTTATGGGTACTAGACAACTGATATAAATACATACATATTATACATAGAAAACACCCAAACTCCGAAACAAACATTTGCAGATCATATAAATATTTGGTCCGACCCGGGAATCGAACCCGAGACTTCTAAAAGCGTGGGGCGACATTATTGAAATATTTTCAGAAGCACTCCACGCTTTTTACATCAAAATTATCTTTTATTTTTTAGTTCGGTTGCTATTAAAGCGTGTTTTTTAAACTATAATTTATTTTGCTACTTTTTAGTTTGGTATATTTACAGAAGCGTGTTTGTTTAGTTTTTTGAAACTAAAAAAATATTGTATTGCCATCGGCCCTTGACCCCTGTGCAAATTTTCAAGTTAATCAGGCTCCTAGAAGTAAGTGACAATGAAGTTAAAAGATTCTGTTACATACATACAGGTCAAGCTAATAAGTGTGTTGAAAAACGTGACGTAACTAGGTTGCGTGGGTCATCTAGTACTGTCAGGATTGATAAAAAAACATGTTTTTTTTAATCATAATAATCGGATTAATTTGATTTAAATCGACGACTGCCTCGTTGGTCTCGCGGTTGGCGTGTGCGACTGCTGATCATGAGGTCTCGGGTTCGATTCCCGGGTCGGACCAAATGTTTGTGTGATCTACAAATATTTGTTACGGAGTTTGGGTGTTTTCTATGTATAATATGTATGTATTTACAAAAAAAAAAGTATATATGTATTTGTATCAGTTGTCAGTACCCATAACACAAGCTCTGCTTAGCTTGGGAATAGATGGCGTTTAAAAAATAAAAAAAAAAAAACGGATTTTTGTGATTTAAATCAGATTTTTTTACTTTCTTGTCTTTCTTATTACTGTAAGGTAATTTATTTATTAAATGAAAACAACGTATTTACAATTAAAAAATAACTTAACAAGTTCTACTAAAATCAACAATTTAAAAAACAGTAGTGTTGAAATAACTATAAATTCTCAAAATTTAAAAAACCCCCGATATAATAACCTGAGTTCCCTTTAAAAAGTAAAAAACACGTTATGCGCTTTCATTTGAGACCCCACTCGATGATATTTTTGCAGATATTCGGTTACTCTTCCCCTCTTTCACCCCCATAACTTTTAAACGGCTCAATCGATTTTCATGAAACATGTCTAAGAACAATCGCACGTAACTCACCTTTCATACAAAAAAAACTAAATTGAAATCGCTTCATCCGTTCGGGAGCTACGGTGCCATAGACAGACACGTGAAACTTATAACACCCCCAAAACTTAGCAACTCATTAAAGTAGGTACATACATATTCTAATTCTTTCCAGATGAAAACACTATTTAAAATCGAATACTTGTCGCTTTGCATTGAATTTGAATAGAATGCGCGAAATGATTTCTGTAATATTTGATAACTTTTAGAACATGTCCTGTAGCATTTGGAATCCCGGAACTGTGTCGGTAATTGCTCTATATCTATATATCTATGTCGGGGGAAGTCCCTAGACAATTTTTGGCCAATTTGGTTGCAGTAAACATTTAACAATTTAAATAATTGATTTTTATAAAAGATCATTTAATTAAAATCACTGATTTAAATGAAGTGATTTAAATCATATTAACCCTGAGTACAGTAATAAAGCATTGGTTCAAACACTTACTAAAATATGCTTTTCCAGCGAAAATTTCGCTTGGAATTTCTTTTTACATATGTCACACGTATACGCATTCTTATTATGCACTTTTATGTGTTTCGTATAATTACTTGAATCGCTGAAAAACTTATCGCAAATTTCACATTTGATATCGCGCAAATCTCCATGATCGCGCATATGTTTTTTATAATCATCTGATCTGTAGAAACTTTCTTCACATATTTGACACTTAAGGCTTTTATATAAATAATGCTGTGAATAAGCATGGCTTAGAAGATGTTCCACTAAATGTCTTTTGTAATCCCGTTTTCGTTCAAAATGTCTGACACAGATGGGACAGCCTCTTCTCAAATTCAATACTGGGAGCGGAGATTGCAAGCGCTCTGAAAATTATTAATAAACAAGTTATTAATTTTAAAACTTTGTAATAATCACAATTTTAACAATAAAAAACCGACTTCAAGAACTGGATCAAATTGAAATGGGATCAAAAACATTCAAATTGATAACCTCCTCCTTTTTTAAGTCGGTTAAAAACAAGCTTTTATTACTTGTTAATACAAAAATGGCAGTCATAAGGACTGCTGATAGAAGTGAAAACTTAAAAGTCAAACAATAGCATGTTGGTGACGCGAACCCATATTATTTCCCCCTACCAAAAAGTGTTCAATGCGGCCTAAGAAGTTTTGTGACGTCAGCATGTCGGTGACGCGAACTCATTAGATTTTCTCCTACCAAATAGTGAAATAGTGCTCAAAGCGGCTAAATAAGTTTTCACTTCAAAAACTTTAAGCCCTTTCATTTGATACCCATATTGGGTGGGTCGTTCAGAAATATGTACGCCGCCATTTTATTACGGCGGCCATTTTGGATTAATATTAATGTCGATTATACAGTGTGGAATTTTGTAATGACACTTTAAGTGAAAGTACTCTTAATACTGTTAATAAAAAATTTTACTCAAAGAAAACATTCCTTTATTTTTCAAAAGAAAGAAAACTGCATTCAAAGATTTCTGAAAATCCGCTCGCCACACCCGAAAATCGCATTTTTATTGTATCGATCGTTAGGGTCAATTATAAGGATGAAGTCTCTCTAACAAACTTGATAAATATCTTTATATAGACATAGGTTATCGCGGTACGGAGTAGCCTAAACAGTATACACGGTAAGACAACAGACATAAGTGGACAAATACATAACAAGCTAAAATTAAAAATTTAAAAAACCCCCTACTCAAGCACTTAATCGAGTAATCATACGCCAATTATATTTTTGCAGACATTCGGTTATCCTTCCCCACTTTCACCCCCATAACTTTTAAACGACTCCACCGATTTTCATGAAACATATCTAAGAACACTCGCACGTAACTCACCTTTCATACAAAAAAAAACTAAATTGAAACCGCTTCATCCGTTCGCGAGCTACGGTGCCACAGACAGACAAACAGACAGAGAGACACGTCAAACTTATAACACCCCTCTTTTTGCGACGGGGGTTAAAAGCAATCAGCTCAAAATAAAACATTAAAATGACCATCTACACAAATGACTATATCAAGAATCGAACCCATCACCTTCGGGTTCCAGTCCGTTACACACACAACTTCGCCATCAAACCAGTACTTAGTCAAATATCACCATAAAAACTTACTTAACAATTCACTTAGCATTTCCTGATTAATTCGTTTACTGTCTAACGCATCAGATTTTTCTGTAACATCTTCTGCTTTCTCAATGAACGTCAAATGCCCAACCCAATGCTGAAAGAAATCCACCTTCTCAATGTTCACCTCGCAAAGCTTACATTTGTAATATAATTTTACATTCTTCTTACACCCTGAGGCAGTTCGAACTCCCACATAGGTCATTCGTATATGTTTTTCAATATGCATTTCTATGGCTTTATACGATTCCAAGGGTTTAAAACATTCGGGACATGTTAACGGACTGAGATTATGCTCAGTAAAATGATCTACAAACTTATTAAATTGGTCAAAATTGATCGAGCATTTCGTACATGTATAAACTTTCGTTTCAAAAACTTTTTCAGTGCAATGCGAATTCATATGAGCTCTGAATTCTCTGTGAGTAGAGTTAAACCCACATTGACGGCACTCATACATTTTAGGTCCTTTCTTTCGTTTGTAATTCTCGTTTTCTTCAAAACTATCATCTTCATCATCTTGATATTCTTCATCGTCTTGCGTATCTTCGTCTTCTTGCATTTCGTCAGTAGCTTCTTGCGTTCCCTCTGTATTCTCTTCTACTTTTATTATACAATCTTGTGTTGAATATTCAACGGATTCTTGCATTGTATTTAAGAAATTGAAGTCTAGTTTTATTATATCGTCTTCGTATTCTGATTCTTCATCTACTTGCGTGTCTTGCTTCATATCGTTTGCTTCGATTTTAATGCCGAATATTCTGGAAATATCAGATGCTGTTTCTGCTTTTTGCTCTAGCTCTTGTTTCAAGTACGCCGATTCGAAGTCTTCTTGAATATCTATTTCTTCTTTGATTTGTACTTTAGTTTCATCACCAGCGTCAGATTCAAAATCATCACTATCTTGTTCCATTTTCAATTCGGGAGCTATGAGGACATCATTCGGTTCCTCTGTAACAAAAATCATCAAGTTTAGTTACTTATCACACTAATAAATAAAGGGATAATTATAAATTTAAAAACCCCCTACGCAGCATCAGGTCGAAGTTATCAATTACACAATTCTCATTTAACGATTGTACTGGCACGTTTTGTAGACATTCGGTTATTCTTCCCCATTTTCACCCCCATAACTTTTAAACGACTCAACTGACTAAATTGAAATCGCTTTATCCGTTCGCAAGCTACGGTGCCACTGACAGACAGTCACGTCAAATTTATAACACCCCTCTTTTTGCGTCGGAGGTTAAAAGTTTGTGAGTGTGTATGTTTGTTACTTCTTCGCGCAAAAACTACTGAACGGATTTGTTATACTTTTTTTTATGTAATAAGCGGGCAAACGAGCAGACGTATCGCCTGATGGTAAGCGATTACCGCCGCCCATGGACACCTGCACACAAGTGCGTTGCCGGCCTTTGGGGGATGGGGGAGATAAGGGAAGGGGATGGCGGAGATAAGGGAAGGGGTTGGGGGTATGGGCCTTCGGTATCCTCACTCACTCGGTGAAACACAGCGCAAGCACTATTTAACACCGGTTTTCTGTGCGGCCGTGGTATCACTCCGGTCGAGTCGGCCCATTCATGCCAAAGCGTGGCTCTCCCACGGTAAGGCATCACATAATATTAATCACAATTTTAACAAAAACAAACAACTTCAAGAACTGGACCAAATTGAAATGGGACCACACGGGGAGCATCACCTTTCAAATAAAAAAGAATCATCAAAATCGATTGACCCAGTCGAAAGATATGAGGTCACAGATATTTAAAGAAATACTGTCGAATTGGTAACCTCCTCCTTTTTTGAAGTCGGATAAAACAAGGGTTGGCTACTTTTTACTGCGATAACTGACAAACACACGGTCAGACCCGCGGAAAAGCTAAGTATAGATATAACAAACCTTTGATTTCCATGTTTGTATCCAAACGCTTTAGTAGACACGATTTTGGGATCAAAATCTGAAAATAAAAAATTCAATAAATTAGTATTTTAGATACCTCACACAACGCCATCTAGCTTCCAACTAAGCAGAGCTTGTACTATAAGAGCTTGATTGGCTGATATGATATTTAAATACGTTATTTGTAAATCTATACTAATATTGTAAAGCTGCAGAGTTTGTTTGTTTGTTTGAACGCGCTAATCTCAGGAACTACTGGTCCGATTTGAAAAAAAATTTCAGTGTTGGATAGTTCATTTATCGAGAAGGGTTTTGGCTATAGTGTAATTTAAAAAAAAAAGGATATTTAAGAAAATTGCTATTTCGTAACCCAAGGTGTGAAATCGAAAACCTATTTTTCGTGCGCTTCAAATACTATTGACAATAGAACAAAATAATGTATTACGGGTTTGTAGGTCCCATTAAGATCTACAAAAAAGTCCGCGAGAGCATATATCTAACTGTCATGGTTTAGTCACAATAACCGCTTTTGTGTTCAAAAAAAATATTAAATCGTCTGAAGAAAGAAACTACGTTAAATGTGTACCGTAATATTAATCCCTATCTAAATTAAGCATTATGTTATCAAGGGTATTTATGTAGAAGTAAAATACTTTTTGTTTCATCCCAATCGAACTACTGGTCCAATTTGAAAAATTATTTCAGTGTTAGATAGCCCATTTATTGAGGAAGGCTATATATCATCACGCTAAGACCAATAGGAGCGGAGCACCAATGAAGAATGTTTCAAAAACGGGGGAAAATTATCACGCTACGGGCAATAGGAGACGCAAACGACGTTGCGTGTGTCAGCTAGTACATGATACATGAAAAAACCATAGAGCTATTATAAATAGAGTAGGGAAGACATACGGCTGCCTGTAAGCGGAAACGTCCAACGGTTAGAAAGAGATCGCGGTGCCCCATCTGTCTTTCTCAACTGACGCATGCGCAGTAAAGGACTAATAATGGTAATCCGATCACAATAATTAACCGTCTAATCGTTCTGCTATGCTACTTTTCCGCGCTACGCGAGTGGAGAGAGACAGATAGGTACCGCGATCGTCTCTCTCTTTCTAACCGAGGGACGGCTGAACACCTGGCTTCCCTGCTCTTTCTATAATACCTCTATGAAGAAAACACCCAAACTCGAAACAAATATTTGCAGATGATACGAACATTTGATCCGACCTGGGAATCAGACTGGGGATACCTCAGTTCAGCTGTCGAATACGCTACCACTGCACCATCGATGCAGTTAAATTATATATCTATACTAATAAATAAAGCTGAAGAATTTGTTTGTTTGCTTGAACGCGCTAATCTCAGGAACTACTGGTCCGATTTGAATTCTTTCAATGTTAGCCCATTTATTGCGGAAGCCTATAGGCTATATATCATCACGCTAAGACCAATAGGAGCGGAGCACCAATAAAGAATGTTTCAAAAACGGAGGGAAATTATCACGCTACGGGCAATAGCAGACGCAAACGATTTTGCGTGGGTCAGAATGGTATGGGTATGAAGTAACTAAAGCCGAGTCTCCACCGGACAAAAGTTGGCAACTCTTGTGTTGTCAACACGTATTGGTGACAAAGGTCGTTGTAATTTCCTTGTGTTAGCAACAAAAATTGTCAACAGATGTTGGGAACCGTGTTTCTGTTTTTGGTGGTAAACATCTCAAAAGAATACGCTTGTTGCAGAAATTTATTGGCTCTGTGGAGACGCTTAGTTGGAATGTTTTTAAAATAGTTGGCGACTCCGTGTAGACACAATGGAAACAAAAGTTGGCGATTTTATGAAGAGTTGCAAGCAGTTGGAAACACTGAAATTGCCAAAAATTTCGCGCCTTATGAAATAATCGATCCCGGTACTGCCAGTTCCAACATGGTTCCGACACGTACATGCTTACATAAATTCGACTTGTATTGTAGCACATAATATGTTAAGCATTTTGTAACTTGGCTCAATGTGGATAATCGCGAATCTGTATAACGGAGGGCCGGATAATCTAGTTTCTACTCTCCAATCAAAAAATTAATTTTGCATTTTTAACCTTCCCCTACAAAAAAACCTTATTTTTAGTTCGTTTTTGTTAGTTAGATAATAGTACAGAACCCGAGGCCGACTCGCACTTGGCTAGTTTTTTTTATAAGTTAAATTATAATGACAGTATACTCACTTTACTGATATACTTGAAGTTGCTCCCTTCATACCGCATTTTCAAATGCACAGACACATGGTCAAAAGCAGTCTGATAATCTAAAAACACAGTAAAATCCTTACATATCAAGCATTTCTTCACAAACACAAATTTATCTGTATGTTTCATCAGGTGTTCCGTTTCCAGACACCTTCTTGACAACACTTCATCACAAATCCGGCACTTGCACAGTCCATTTTGGCCAGCCATATGGGCCTTATACTGAGGATACCTTTGAAAACTTCTGTAGCACGATGTACACCGTACCTTAATCTTCTTCTCCGCACATACATGGTACACACCTAATAAAAATTTTTCATTACACAAAAGACACTTCTTCAAATACAAAGGAACAACCAAATCTGAACGAACCGTGTGCATCAAATTCATATGAGATTGATACGACTGTTGTGAATTAAAGATGAAACTGCATGCTTCGCAAAACAATTCTTTTCCATCTTCTACTGAATCATCGCTTAAATTTGAGGCAATGTGGGACATGTATTCATGTGTTTTCAAACCGAAACACGTGTAAAATATTCGATTGCAACTGTCTGCTTTACAAATGTATGTGTAATCTAATCTTGTAGACGATTTGTGAGCGTTAAAATCGTAACCGCATTTCGGACAATCACCTTCAGTATCAAAATCCGCTTCCTTAATTTTATCACCTCTAAAATAAGCGACGATATTCGCTTCATGCACCGTGTATTCTTCTAAATCGAGTTCAAAACTATCATGCCCTTTCAAGTGTTCTCGAAAATCGTAAAAATACCACCAAGATTTCCTACAAATATAACATTTGTAGAATAAAGGCGAACTTCTGAACTTTGCTCTGATTGAGATCTGCCATCTAAACCATTTATGGAAGACACGTTGAATTTTAGCTTCGAATTTATCCACAAAACTTGTCCGATATTGTCCAATACAGTTTCTGACTTCAATACCGAGTATTTTATCAGCTATATTCTCTGGATTTTCCAGTATTTCGCTTGTAGCATTAAGTATTGCACATCTATCTAAAACCACTTCACCCTGTAGCATTTCAGGAGATTCAATGTCATTCTCAGACTGTTTGCTTTTGAGGTCTTTTTCTCTAATCGTGTCATCTACTTCGGAATCTGAAGAAATTACTTCGATGGGTGCCTGTTCATTAGTTTCTACGATAATTAGATCTGAGCTATCCTCATCATACTCTTCAACTGCTACGGTGACGGAGAATTTTAATTCTGGCGACTTAACTTCTTTTGGTTTCTTCTGTGAGTCAATAAATATACGAGTTTTCTTACGAGTTTCAAAGTTGGCGTATGTTTGTGGTGGTTTTGGCATTGCACTTGGAACACTTGTTGATGATTTCTGAAAAGTGATAAAAATGCAAATTAAAATTTATTTCAAAAACTATCCAACAGCAAGCCGTGGGACGAAGCTAGTCTAAAAATAATGTCTGGAAAGCTGAAAATATTTCAATAACACTTTTTACATTTAAATTATTTTCTACTTTTTAGTTTGATTGCTATTAATGGAGTCTGCCCACTACACCGTTCCATACCATGACCGTGCTAGGACCGTATCAGACACAAAAGCAACACAATACGCTCTACTATGCCCACTGAAACGGATCGAACGCGTTCTGTGCCCGTATACATCGCATATGATGCCCGTATGCAACCCGTATGATGCCCTCCTTAAAGCGAGTTGTTTTTAGTTTTTTAAACTATAATTTATTTTTTACTTTTTAGTTTGGTGTATTTATAATTGAACACAAACTTATGTATTGGTGTATGTTTGTTTAGTTTTTTAAAATCTATTTTTAAATAGTAGATCTTAGTTTTTTTTCAAATTATTGTATTGTTATAGGCCCTTGACCCCTCTTTTTTGTGCGGAAATCCCCTCGGATACCACCGGCTGGTGGTTATGTCGGACTCGAACCGACTAAAAACCGCACACCGTCTCAGGTACTAGAAGCCGGGGAACCAGGTGCACCCTCGAAAGGAAAATCTCTGGAACCCCGACGTACCTCGGACCACCCCCTAACACTTCTATTCAGAATAAGGCGCGAGCACGTTATAGAGCTCGCGCCGCCGCCCCAGCCTGCTTCTGCTAGGGCCTCACCTGTCACCCTCAGGCTTGCGCTTATGGAGGACGGAGATCGTTTAGCGATCTCCGACGCCCGAGTCGACTGCGGTACCTGGCCGGTTCCCGGGCCTGGCGGACAGGGAGAGTTCTAAACCTCTCCCGGTCCCGCTCCGCCATCTCCTTCGCAAGCATAACTTGCTCGCAGAAAGAGACGGCAGGGTTCCACGCGCTCTCGCTCCGTAACATGGCCGCAATCATGTTACCGAGCGAGAGAACCCCCACTCCGATGGCCGCCACGAGATCACGCCTCGGCTCGCCCCACGCCGGACATTCTGCCAGCGTGTGGAATGCCGTGTCCACAGTCTGGCCATCACAATGGTGGCACTCAGGCGTTGGCTCCTTGCGGATAAGACACAGGCGCTCTCCGAAGCATCCTTTTCCAGTGAGCACCTGCGTCAGCCGGTATGAGAGGCTCCCGTGATGCCTCTCGAGCCAATCTTCCATAACGGGTCTTACAACCGCAATAACGGCGTGCCCAGCGCTCGGTTGCCCAAGTCGTTTCTTCCATTCCTCCACGAGGACCTGGCGGAGTTGGGATTTCTGGTCTTCGATTTCTCGAATCTCAGGACTCCTACCCAATTCCCGCGCTCCTTGCGCCACTGATAAAGAGCCGCAAGGGCTCTCGCCTCCAGGTCCTATGGTGGAGTTCCGGCCAGGAGACTTACCGCCTCGAAGGAGATCGTGCGGTACCCGCTAATGATCCCGATGGCCAGCACCCGTTGCGGTCGTCGCAATAGCGCGATACTGCTAGGCCCTTGACCCCTGTGCAAATTTTCAAGTCAATCAGACTCCTAGTGACAGAAACAGCCAAGCCATAATTTTTTAGTGAGATGTAGAGTTTATGAAGTTAGGGTTGGTAGAGTTAGGTTGTGTAGCTTCAGAACCTTGGCTCTATATGAGATCTGATATATTTTTCACAGGGTAAGCCATATGCAGTCGTCTTGGCAACATTTTACATGAAAATTTTTTTGGTGGGATTTCATTTCTTTTTGTAAGTTGTTTAAGGCAGTATTTTTTTATTTTTTTGCGGTTTATTTCTTGTACATCTTCTTTCTTCTTTCTAAAAAGTCCGTATACCAAAAATAAAATCTCTAGCACAAAAATTTGTGGCAGTTTCATACAAACTTTCACCCCCCCAATTTGGGGGTTGGGGGGGCAAAATTAATCTATACTAATATTATAAAGCTGCAGAGTTTGTTTGTTTGTTTGAACGCGCTAATCTCAGGAACTACTGGTCCGATTTGAAAAATTATTTCAGTGTTGGATAGTCCATTTATCGAGGAAGGCTATAGGCTATATTTTATTTTCAAAAAAATTCGAGATCCGTAAGAAAATTTATATTTCGTAACCCAAGGTGTGAAATCAAAAACCTATTTTTGCGTGCGCTGCAAAAAGTATTGACAATAGAACAAAATAATGTATTACGGGTTTGTAGGTCCCATTAAGATCTACAAAAAAGTCCGCGAGAGCATATATCTAACTATCATGGTTTAGTCACAATAACCGCTTTTGTGTTCAAAAAAACTATTAAATCGTCTGAAGAAAGAAACTACGTTAAATGTGTATCGTAATATTAATCCTTATCCAAATAAAGCATTATGTTAGCAAGGGTATTTATGTAGAAGTAAAATACTTTTTGTTTCATCCCATTCGGTCATTTCGTTTAAGTTATCACGAGTATAAGACGCTAAGAGTTGGTACCTAATAATGAGTTATTTGTCAAAGAGTTTTTATCAACATAATACCTAATATTAATCTTTATTCAAATAAATGTGTTGTTGATTATGAGTATTAGATCTTAGAAGAGTATAATAAATACATCTATACTATTATATAAAGCTAAAGTGTTTTTGTTTGGTTGAAGCGCTAATCTCAGGAACTACTGGTCCAATTTGAAAAAGTTCTTTCAGTGTTAGATAGCCCGTTTATCGAGGAAGGCTATAGGCTATACATGGTCACGCTATGACCAATAGGAGCGGTGTGCCAATGAAGAATGTTTCAAAAAAGGGGGGTAATTATTACGCTACGGGCAATAGGAGACGCAAACGACGTTGCGTGGGTCAGCTATTAATATTATAAAGCAGAAGTGTTTGTTTGTTTGTTTGAACGCGCTAATCTCAGGAACCGCTGGTAAGATTTGAAAAAATATTTCAAATCAAATCAAAATCATTTATTCATCTAAGACAAGTGACACTCACGAACGTCAAATTGAAGCTATAGTTAAAAATCATAGATCGACACAAACAGACGCCACAGCATGTGCTGTATTGTCCAGGTAAATTAGGCGAAAACACCAAAAATCTACTGCCTGCCTGTGTCGATCCATAACTTCCAGTTTCCAAAATGCGTAGAGCTCATGAGAAGAATTCTGGCAAAGAAACTCATGGCTACTCTTTTTCAAAATCTGATTTTCTGGTACACAATAGTGTTAGTATTACATGTAAGGTAAACAGTATGCAAGCTGTTGCCACCTGAAATTCCTTTTATAATAATAATAAACACTTCAAGAAAAGGTAGGTAGTGCCCTTGCGCTTCGCTTGGCTCGTCTTGGCGGTGGCGGGGGCACGAGCGTGCCCCCAGATTATGTTGTTAGCTGTAATTCCTCCTGTCCTCCGTAACATAAATAAATCAGCTTACTGCCAGTGAAAGTCCCGTCAAAATAAGACTGCCTATGTGGCGCAGGCGCAGTGGTAGCGTACCTATGGAACTGCTGTGTTTGAGGTCTCGGGTTCGATTCCCGGGTCGAACCAAATCAATTTGTATAATCTGCAAATATTTGTTTCAGAGTTTGTGTGTTTTCTATATATAATAAGTATGTATTTGCAAAAAAAAGTATATAATGTATTTATATCAGTTGTCTAGTACCCATTTTTTTATTTAATTTTTTTAACGTGTGGAAATCCCAACCGGACTCCAACCGACTAAAACCACACGGTGTGCCATTCTGCGCCTGTGAAGGGAGGAATCCGGGAACTGCAGTTATTAACACGTCCGGACCCCTCCCAGCGCTTGCCCGCACGAAAGCGGGCACCGTCAGCTGTTAAAATCTCAATTTAGGCGACGTACGGCACACGCGTAACGTCGCCTCCTCGCGGGCGGCCACTAGAGCGGATGGAAGGGAAAGCACGTCCCGACCATCCGCGGCCACACTCAGGGCGGCATGAGGCGCTGATAGGCGCGCCTCCGCCGCCCGGTTCGCCGGGGGCGGATTGGGTCCGAGTGGGTATCATCCTCCCGAGCCTTCTCCGCCGCCTCCTTCTGCGAGATGACATCTTCGCAGAAGGTTGCGACCGCGGTAAATCTGCTATCGCTACCGGCCATGGAGCGTATGACGGCCGGTAGCGAGAGATCTCCTCCGATGACTGCAGTGAGGGCCCGACGCTGCGACGCCCATGCGGGGCAGATCGCCAGCGTATGCTGGGCCGAGTCCTCACTGCAGTCGCAGTGGTGGCAGGCGGGTCTCAATTCCCTTCTAGCAACCGAGTGCAGGTACTTCCTGAAGCAACCGTGCCCGGAAAGGACCTGCGTCAGTCGGAAGGAAAGGGTCCCGTGCTGCCGCCCTGCGCACTAGAGGATGACTGGCTGGAGAGCCTTCACGGCGGCAAAGCCAGCGCGTAGAGTCTCCAGCCGGAACGACCATCTGTCCATAGTGGCTCGACGAGCGGCTTCACGCCATTCGCGTACCTCTTCGGGCGGAGGGCGAAAGCCACTTTCAGCCCATATCCAGCCACCCGTCGATAAACTTCGGCGAGCACTTCCGCCTCTAAATCCCACGGGGGTGTTCCGGCCAAGGCGCACGCCACCTCGGTTGACACCGTGCGGTATCCGCGTATGGCTCTGACTGCCAATACCCTCTGAGGCCGCCAGAGGCGGGCCTTATTTATGGCAGTCAGAGCCGCCACCCACACCGGTGCACCATACAGCGCCATCGACCGGACAACCCCCGTGTATAGGAGTCGCGTTGCGACGCTGCTTCCACCCAAGTTGGGCACAAGTCGCCCAAGGGCGGAGACAGCGTCGACCAGCTTCGGACCAAGCTGTCGGAAGTGCTCGTCGAAGAGCCACCTACCGTCGAGTATCAGGCCCAGATACCTCATCTGGGCCCGAACCGGTACGAGGACCGACGACCGACCGACCAGCGCCTCGATGCGCCGGCCACCAGAGAAACTCCCCTGGTGGCCAGGCACGCCGCCTCTTGGAAGTTCGCTCCCCGGGCCGTGACCAATGTGTCATCGGCGTAACAAATTACGCCCAGCCCGGGGGGCAGACGACTTCGAAGGACCCAGTCGTACCCCACGTTCCACAGAAGTGGTCCGAGGACAGACCCCTGCGGAACGCCGCACGACATGGGTCGTCGTCTCAAGACGCACTCGGTCCTCGTACACGACGGTACGCTCCTCTAGATAGTCAGCCACTAGCCGCCTCAGGTACTCTGGCACCCCGTGATAGTGGAGTGCTTTCCTGATGCAGCTAAATGGCAGACTATTGAAGGCGTTGGCGATGTCCAAGGACACCGCCAACACCACGCCGCCACAGCTCACTGCTTCTTCGGTCACGGCCCCAAGGCGCATCACGGCATCGACCGTCGAACGCCCCTCTCGGAATCCGAATTGGGCGTCCGACAGGTCGGGCCCCACCTCGCAGAGGTGCCGAACGATGCGGGCAGAGAGTATCCTCTCAAAAAGTTTACCCGCCTCGTCCAGCAACACGATGGGCCTATAGGCCGCGACCGAATCGGCAGGCCGTCCCGGCTTCCTCAACAGGACCAGCTTCCCGCATTTCCAGCACTCAGGGAAGCGTCCGGACGCCAGGCTAGCGTCCAACACCTCCCTAAGGCGGTCCGACATATGGTCGACGGCTCGGGCCATCACTCGGGCTGGTATCCCGTCCGGCCCGGAGGCGGTGGTCTTGGAACGGATCCGAAGAATAGCCGCCCCAACCTCCGATTTCCTAACGGGCGGCACATCGTCATCTCTACCCCCGTCGACTCTGACCGCGTAGGCCATCGACGGGGGTGTGTGCTCCGCCCGCTGCGGGAAAAGGCCCTCGACCACGACTTCAAACAGATTCTAGGTACCTAGCACACATTATAATACTACTATTTAAATGAATAAAGAATTAGGTATAGGCAATTTATGAAGAACCAGGGGCCCTAGCCAAGTTGCAAGCATTTCCAATCGCTTATCTTTCTGCAATCGCTGACGCTTTGTCTTGAGTAATTTTAGAAAGCGATAAGTTGGTAGCCATGTTGACACAAATGATTCAATCGCTCGTTCTACAATCTAGGTGGAAAAAACCTAAAATATAGTCTATGGTCTATCCATCGAAACGCTATAGTAGCCATGGTAACGTTGACATTGTTAATCAACAATTTTTATTGTTAATTTTAGTTGGCTGAATTTTAAAAAGTAATTAAAATAAGGCATAAGTTCTATTTGTAAATGGTTTTTTATAATATCACAGTGTGAAATGTTGTTTTAACATTTTTGTGACTTGGAAACATAAAGATCCTGCCTGAGGATAAACTTACAATAAATGACGTGATACCTCTTACAGAATGGAATCTAGAGCCAGACAGAACAAACCCAGGGCAATTCCTCGTTTTATTGGAATTCATGGAAAGGTATGTAAATTATTAGTTATTCTTTGTTGTATGAAAGTATCACACTCTATCGCTTGATTATCACATTTAGTTTTCTACAACACAAAGCATATATTATACAACAGCTTACTTCGTGGACAAAAACAAGCACTATAAAAATTAATCAATAAGTCATCTATAACTTTTGTTGTACCCATGTAATATATATAATGGTGATAAAATTCATTTAAAAATTGACATGATGAGTCATATATTTTCATTGACTCATCTTCCACAGCTTTTAATAGTCCACTGTTGGACATAAGCCTCTCCTGTAATGGGAGACATTATTCTAGCAATGAATGTTTAATACATAGATATGTTTTAATATGTGTGGTCAGACTAAAACCAAAAAGAGAGGCCTAGCAAAAAGGGGTGAAGCTTTCAGGACTGGTGGTGGTCCTAGCAGCAAGCAAACACTTACTGCTTTAGAAGAGAGGCTGTTGGGTTTGATTGCTGAAGTAGTACTGTACAACAACATTGTCCATTCTCTGCCCCAGATTATGGTATCTTATAGTCTGTTTGTTGTGACTAATCTACAGAATGAGTGGACTGATTTTCACATAACCGTTAATAGCAGGAAGGTACTTCTAATTTAATTAATTAATAATGTATTTTCAGCAACATCGGGGGCTGCTTGTTAACTGCCCCCTCCCTCTGGAGAAGTTTGATGGCAGATCAGTCAGCAGCAGTCAGCAACACGTAGCCTAGTGTGTCCATGGCTCAAAGGGCTCCACAGCGCCAATGACATAGAGTGAGTTCGTGGCCATAGAAAATAACCGGCTACAACCAAAGGCAGACCGGCAAAAAACTTGGATATGAGGAAACTGGAAAGGAGGCAATTAGCATCCCGAAGAATTGAAGTGAAAGATAGATCCAATTTTAATTGCACTGTATAACAGAATTTTAAATAAACAGAATATAATTTTTAATTGTTTTGCTGATATTTCAGAAAAAATAATAGAAACTTTACCACAGTTGAGACCATCATCATTATCATGATAATGGTAGTGGTCTTAATTGTGGGTTACTAATCTATTCCTTCAGCTACATTAAAAATTATTGATAATAGAAATACTTTATGTCAATAACTACATAATATTTTGTAATGTTTCTACTGGGTAAATAAACATACACTGTAATAATAAAGCCATTTAATAATTGTTTTAACATCTGAGTAACAAATAGACATAGAAAATATAAAAAGTATAATTTATAATCAGGAAATTTGAAATAAAATACTTAAAATCTATTTTTGTGTCTTCTTTCTATCCATCTCTAAAGTAATATTCCTATGTTACTGGAGAATTTCCACCCTGACAAGGACAGAAATAGCAAAGTTTCAAATAACCTTAATATATACTATTCAATAAAGAATTCAGCATAGCTCTTCGATTACTTCACTTTGGTTACCCACAATCATAGCGGGTGTGGGACCTTACAAATTTATATCACCTTCATTGTAATGCTAAATTGTGTAATATACAACATGCCGCTATATTATTGCCAGCTTCATGGAGATGATAGTGAAGAACCCTGTCTCTGAGGAAACATCACTGTACTTTGAGAAATCCAAAACAGCGCTCAATGTAGTTACGGGATCGCACATGCTTTTGAGTATAAAGTTCTTCCTTAGAACCTTGATCTGCATTGACAGTAGGTGTTATTAGCCAAGGACGTTGTGGATATCCAGAGTCACCTGAAAAAATAGTTTAAAAATATGTTACTCACAGGAAAACTATAGAACTTTTACTAAAGGTAATAGAGCCACACTGATTTCATTATGAATGGGATGGTTCAAAAATGATGCTTCCATGGTGTGAGTCACCATGCTGCAATGTCAGCATTCGCAATGAGTATAATGACCACCGCTCTTTGATTATGCTTATGCTTTCCAATAGGCAGAGTAGAGTCACTTTATAAGGCTCGTTCATAAAAGTAATTATAAATATTTTTATTATTACAAATGCCAACCTAACAGCCACACTTGGTCATTATGTTGATTAAGTTCACGCATATATGATTCAGCTCTACTAGAAGACCAAATATGTGAAACATGTGTAGCTCCACCAAACTTTGCATTCACATTAAAAATTCACATACTACTATTACAAATCTGAAAATCAAATCAATATAATGAAGTGACTTATCAGTCTTTTACATGCTATACCCTATAAATAAAAATAATCTACCATTTGAACGTTCAGTGAATGATACTCTTTTCTGTTGAAATATACATGCTCTTCAGTAATGGGTTTTACCAAAGCTACATGTGTAGTACAATCTATGCATCCAATTATACCAGGAAAACCAAATCTTCTTTGGAACCTAGTGAAATAAAATTACCTATATGTTTTTACATGGTACACATTCATTTAAATATAGTTAGCTTGTTAAGTAGGTACTCACTCTTGTTTTATAGCTGATCTCTCTTGTTGTGTTATTGGAAACCTAATCCATTTTGCCATGATAGCAGGGTGGTTCAAAGCATCAACAACTTGTCTGATGCACCGACTAGCTGTCCGTTGAGCATGATGCTGAGTGACACCAACAATTTACTGATGATCCTGGATCCTGTGGCTAGGAAACTAAGAGCGCGTAATACCTATAAAAACACAAACATTAAGAAAAAGAATGATAAAAATGCACCTGACAAAAGTAGTCAATACTGCAAAACAATCAGATTATTAACTTACCTCCCTTAACTTTTAGAGGAATCTCGTTGGTTCCCTTTAGTGATTACTTGTTTTGGCGTTCTTGACAAAGGGCTTCGAAAGCTTGACTTGTCTATAATAGCCGGAATTGCTCCACAAATAAAGTGTCCGGCATTTCGCGGAATGTATCGTTGCACTGACGATTAATGTCTTTTTCTACGTCTAAGCCATACTTCCTCATCACGAGCGCACCACAACATATTTACAGTATGCATTTTAAAAGTTCTAATTATCATAAGCAAAGAAAATACTTCTCGGTGGTCATATTAAACTGTTTAGCTGTCAAATAGACGCCATTTAAATAGCGATAACTATAGATATTTGAAATCGCTTAGTGATCGTTCAAACGCATGGATATCGTTTCGTTTGCGTTTGTCAAAAGTGGAACTTGGCTAGCGTTTATAGGGGATTTGGCGTCGAATTTGTAGGAACAGGAACGAATGGAAACGATCACATTCCATTCCATCACTACGAACAAACGTCAACTTGGCTACGGCTTTTTTAGTGGAACTAAGTCACGTGATCAAAACAAAATATTAGCCAATGACACACGAGAATCTTATGCGTTAACGATTGCAGAAAAACGAACGCTTGCAACTTGGCTAGGGGGGCAGTTTATTTTACGCTTTTAAGTGTTTTTTTGGCAGAGAGTTTTCCTTGGATGTTTTTTGGAAGTCGGTTTTTTTTTTTTTTATAAAAAGTTTTTATTTTATTATTACAAGCAAACACTCGTAATTTTATTTGTTTGTATAGATTTTATGTATTCTCTTGTAAATCTGTAATACTGTGTAAATAAATGCAATCTATCTAATTAAGTTTTATTTTTTTTCAAAAACCTTTATTTCTAATCAAATAATATACCAGATTATTTTCTTCATTTGAATCTGTTAGTAAAACCACAAATCTTTAAATTTATGAAAAAATAATAGAAAAAAACATAATTTAACTAATCTAATACATTTAAATGAGCAATATCTTGGTTGGCAGTCCACAACAGTGCGCTTTTCCCAAAACTTTTTGCGTCGTACAACAAAACTGTGAATGAACTGTCACCTGCGGTATTCCTGGACCAGTATGAGCTTCAAGAAAAGAGCGTACTCCTTCTTAAAAGGCCGGCAACGCACTTATGACGTTGATTCTGGCTGCTACTTCGTACACGTGACATTTGTATTGTTTGAAGTTATTTTTAATTTTTCACCGTTTAAACCTTCCCTGGACTATGAAGAACATTTCACAACCAAAATCAGCTAAATCAGCCCAGTCGTTCTCGAGGTTTAGCAAGACAAACGAACAGCTATTGATATAAATAAATATATTTTAATTTTGGACATCTAACACACAACGCCATCTAGTCTCCAGCTAAGCAGAGCTTGTGTTATGGGTACTAGACAAATAATATTAATACATACTTATATAGTTTTTTTTTGTAAATACATACACTTTATACATAGAAAACACCCTAACTCCGAAACGAAGATTTGCAGATCATACAAACATTTGATCCGACCCGGGAATCGAACCCGAGACCTCAAGCACAGCAGTCGCATTCACCTACCAGTGCGCCACCGAGGCAGTCAATAGATATAAGAAAATTACTAAAAAGAAAATATTGAGCAAAGCTCCAGCATCCAGGTCCTAACTTTAATCAAAGAAGACTAACAGCTAAATAAAATCATACTGTAACTATCAGGAGATGAGCAGAGATAACAAACGCAAGTGGAACCATTTACAACAGGTAATCTTTTATATAATTTATACTCTCGATTGTCGGCACTTGATGGAACTTATTGCAATACATTCTAGAATCAAACTCATTTGTACTTATTCCACTATTTTAATTTATCTTTACACCTGACCGGTTTCGCCTTATGGCATTCTCAAAGGTTATCTTTTAATACTAGTTTTTGCTCGCGGCTCTGCCCGCGTATATGTCGGTTATCGCGGTAAATAGGGGCCTATGTGTTATTCTGATGTATAAGCTATATTACTGTAAAGTTTCATCCAAATCCGTTCAGTAGTTTTTACGTGAAAGAGTAACAAACATCCATCCATCCATACTTACAAACTTTCACGTTTATAATATTAGTATGATACTATTTCGCCAGGTTAAAGGCAAAACCGATTATCTCTATCACACTAATATAATAAAAGTGAAAGTTTGTGAGTGCGTATGTTTGTTACTTCTTCATGCAAAAACTACTGAATGGATTTGGATAAAACTTTAATGTTTAATGTAATATAGCTTATACGTCAGAATAACACATAGGCACAAAAAAGATAGGTACAGAAGTCAATCTCCATACAAAGTGCGCTCGAGCAACGCACACATAGACACTGCTTATGGACACGATATCTGGGACCATTCCGGACCAGTACGAGCGCAGTATTACATTTTAAAATATAATAATCGTGCATTTCGCCAATGTCGAAATCGTCGTACGATATTTTATGTGACAAATTTGATAAATTATGCTGTGGGACAAAGCTAGTCTAAAAAAAGTAGCCTAAGTTACTCCTTAGATCATCAACTATCTGCCAGTCAAAGTCCCGTCAAAATCGGTCCAGCCGTTCCAGAGATTACCCAGAACAAACAGACAGACAAAATTTGTAAAAAAAATATTTTGGTACATGCACCGTGTATATACATTATACACATATGCATTTATCACAAAGCGGTTATATTAATATTACAAACAGACACTCCAATTTCATTTATTTCTTTAGATTAATTTATATTTCCATTCTTCTCACGAGTGCCACTACCAACTACCACAATAGGTTTTTGTGCATAAGCCATAGTTGACAACCCTAGAGTGACCGCAGAGCGTAGGTATGAAAAGTGAAGTACGTACATGTGATTGACTTCTGTACCTTTCTATTTTGTGACATAGGCTACTATTTGCCGCGAAAACCGACATACAAGCGGGCAACAGCTAGTTTTTAAATAAAAGACAAGAGGTAAAATTTCAATTTAAATTTTTTTGAACAATAGAAGGTAGTGTTTGTGTTTAGCATGTAACTATTTGAAACTTTGATAGTCATAGAATACGCTCCTACATTGCCATTGCTTCAATACTAAAGACTTCATTTTTCATCAAAAGTTTTCCAAGCCGCTTATTCAAATACTAGCTGTTGCCTGCAAATCTGCCCGCATGTATAGCGGTTTTCACGCGGCCTATGTGTTATATAAAATAGTCTATGTGTTAAACCAGGGTGTCTGCATACGAAATTTTATCAAAATTGGTCCAGTCGTTGGCGCGTGAAGAAGTAACAAACATACACACTCACAAACTTTCACTTTTATAATATAAGTGTGATTTAAATGATTTTTTTTAATCAAATAGTTGGTTATGCCTTTAATCCAATGATTTATTGAAATTCAATGTTAGGTATTAGAAGAAAATGATATTGCAGAGTACCTACAAAAGTGTTAGATAAATATCTTATGTCAATATATTTGAAGTTATGAACTAGATCCGCAGGTTGTGGTTCTATGTCAGTTACAAAGTACAGAAATGTAGAAATCAGAATAGATTTAGTCCATAATCAGCATATATTTCAGCAGAATTTGTACAATATTAATGATTCAGCGATATTGAGTGATTTGACAGTAAACTACCATAACATTGCAAGGTAAGAGATTTTTTTCTTTTCAACTTCTTATTTGTTTTTAGAGGTAATAATTAATTGTAAAATGAACTTCAGTTACTCTAAATTACAAATTCAATATGTAGTGTAACTGCAATTAACTTTTGTGTGTTTTTATAACATTTTAACAAGAGTTGTATTTCGCCTTTGATTACAGCTACCTACCCACACGACATCTTTTAGTTAGAAATAAAATATTACATAAAATAATGTGGAAAACATAATTACAAGTATTCATAATCCGGTTTTATACAATTGTTAATATGATTGTTAGTGTATAGTTGAACAAAATAAGTCATGAAAGTTTTAAAAAGTCAGTAAAAAAACTTCAACAACATGGAGGTACCTGGAAGTCTGCCATATTTTCCTCATTCTCATATTCGCGACACGTCAACTTTGATTTTCTTGACCTTTTGCTTGAAACTTTCGACATTATCACTAATCATCTCACAATAGACTTGTAAAATAACTTAAATATACCATGATTACCATGAGAAATTCAACCGACCACCAAATGTTTTGTATTATACTGTCGAATTACAATGTATATTGTTTAGAAAGGAATACATCCTGTCTCTCTTTCACTTACCATAGATTTCAGAAATGATAATGCTAAAAACTTATAGCTGTCAAAAAAACTTAACTCTTTTTAATTTACCAGGTTTATATCACAAAATGATATGGTTGTCGATGAAGGTAGTTGGCAATTGATGCGTTCTAAAAAAAGTTTTCTCTTGTCGGATTTCCTTCAACATTAGAGAGTGCATTCCTAAGCCTTAGATAATCATGAAAAATAATTAACCAAAAAAAAAGAAAAGTACTGAAGTGGGTAGTATTAAAAGAAGTGACAACTGATCACGTATACACGATAATTTAACGAACTACCTATAAAAATCAGGCGGTTTAAATATCAAGAGCACCCTAGGCAAGCCAAGCATGATTCTAACATCCATTTAATTTAACTATCTTGGTAGTTGGCATATCTGTACTTTACTTTTTTTTTACTTGTGAGACCCTCTTGAGCCGTTATTACCCCCGGTAAATCATAATCGAACCGACTAAAACCACATAGTGCGTAAACTTTGCCAGCAGTATAGTTGGCACCAGGTGGTATACCATGCATGCAGATCAGAAACAGCGGACTCCGAAGCATCCCTTCTCGATGAACACCTGCGTCAGCCGGTATGAGAGAGTTCTGTGTTTCCTCCCTATCAAATCTTCCATAATGGATATTACCGCCGCCGTGCCGACCTCTTGGCACTTGGTTGCCTAAATCTTTCCTTTTGATCCTCAACCAAGACCCAGAGAAGTTAAAATTTCGGGTCCTCGATTTCTTCAGTTGCAAAATTCTAGCTTCAGGTGGCTTCCTTCGTGGTCCATGCAAGAACAAGTTTAGAGATTTCTGCACAGCCACCCTACGACCTTGACACTGGATCCGCCCTAGAACATTTGGTTGTGGCCCTCAGAATTATCTCACAGTGCACCTTTCCCCACGTCATCACGAGCATGTCTTCCGCGTAGCTCGAGACGGCAACACCATCCAAGAAGATGCCAGTTTTACCGCCGGGCCTAATGAAGACATACCCGACTGTCAGGCAACCGGCATAGTGTGTAGGAGTTGTAATAGTATAAAAACTAATATGTAAATACTAGGTCCTGATTGTCCAGATTACTTTTATATATTTGCGCGTTAAAGGATAAAATAAAAGATAATTATTACACAGAACGGTAAGTATATTACCTTGCGTGAGTGCTACGGCTCGGTGTTACAACAAGCGACCCTACACCCAGAAAGACTTCTCCTAGCGCATACAATCGATTTCAGTTGATATATCTTCCAAACAAATTCAACAGTCTTCTGTAGGCAACGCTCGAGTCAAGGTGCTGAGTACAATACCGTTTATTTAACCCTTTGCTTTATATACGTTACGTAAAAGAGATAGGAAAAGGAGTCCTATATTCAGTGACAGATCAATTTGTGGAATATTTCATACATTGCATTCTAAGTAATAGAGCACCCAGATAAGTTTTTTAAATATCAAAGAATGGGCTGTAATGGTTCCCGCCATTGTCGCCGCGCCGCTTCAAATGCTAATGCGAGACTGAACAATCTCGGATCGATTGTTTAGTCGATGTTATGCGCACTTCAATACATTGGAATACAAAATGAGCGCGTGATCGATAGTTGTCCAACTTTTTAATCAAGAGCAGATTGATACAGCTTTTTATTTATTTTTATCGATCAACTATAGAGTTGACAGTATGCTCACGTTCATATATTGCAAGAACACAACAAAATTGTTGTTCAAATAAAAGTTGTACATGCGCCTTAGAGCATACCTACATGGAGGGAGCGCCAAATCAGTCATCATCACATTTGGGTGATGTTCAGTTCAGTTCAGTTGCATGACTGATTTGGTGGGAAATACACCAATCAGAAGCGTGCGTGAGAGAGACAAACTCTAACTAAACTTAGTCTCTCTCTCCTTAGTGCATATATGCTCTAAGCTATCTCTTTACTCCGATCACGCTTTCCGCCCGTTTAGCTGCCTTTCTAGATTTAAATGCTCTAAGGCTAACCCTAAGAGTTCGTTTCCGGGCGCTTCTCATGAAGTTCTCATGCCAAACAAACGTCAGCGATGTCAATGTCGTCAAGTGAAAATGAGTGTTTGATACTTTTTTTTGATACATTTCGTCAATCAATTTAATTCTTAGATATTGTGAATTTGGATGTACAATATAATATGTGAATTCATTTAAAAACCCTCAAAGAGAAGATATTCAATAATTAACATTTAATAAAGTTTAAGTATTCCAAATAGAATAAAAAGTTCTTTGATTATTAAAATCTAAGGGTAAGTTGTTTATAAATCATTGGAACATGAATTTTAATAGTTTATTAGCCTTAAGTAATAAACAATAGCATTTTTTTAAATATTGGAATGAAGTTCCTTATGGGGCGTTGCGGAGGGGTACCCTAGCCGGCAAAAAACGTCCGGAACGTAAGATTGACTACTCGGTGTCAAAATGGTAGCGTATGAGAATGATGTGATTGAGGTCTCGGGTTCGAATCCCTAGTAGGATCAAATATTTTTTTTGATCTGCAAATGTTTGTTTTTTAGGAGTTTGGATTTTTTCTGTGTTTTATATGTATGTATTTACAAAAAATGAAAGAAATATTTATTTATTGAACGAAAAATTTAGTATAGCGTAGTAATCTGTAAGTTTTATGTAACAAGTATGGAGTAATTCTAGACAGAAGTGACAGAACTTGTTTCAGTAGAGATTACTAGGTGGCAGCACAAATGAAAAAATTTGTTTTTTTTTTATTTTTATCGAGAAAAAATCATAATAAAAATGTATACCTGAATAGTTATTTTCTTTATACCTCGCTCTATAACTTTTATATATTTTTATGTATCATTTCAAAACAAAATAAAGGTGTTAAGACAATTTTGACCACACAACTTTTTTTTAAATATTAAGTCGTCTTTATATACTTTTGAAGAAATAGTCTATAAATTTTGGCTACTATGGAATCTATGGATGTAGTATTGCGAGTGAAACACTCAGTCACACGCAGCATGTAATAGAGTACTTATTATAGTCACTTTTCATTGAACTAACAATACAAAAGAAAGCGAATCTAATAAGATTCCATCTTTTAGAAATTAATGTTCTAAGTTTAAACCAAACATAAACCTTTCCTTGAAAGGAGGCTTTAATCTACTGTCTATACTATACTGGTTGGTATTAAATTCAAGTGTTCTTTCTCTTTTGCTCCCGTAGTCGCATTTTATGACATCATGGGATGCATATCTATCTATATATAAAAGAGTAAGACTGACTGACATACCCAGAGATCAACTAAGGGGGTAAATCAGGGGATGAAAGTCTGCGTGAGCGAAGCCTGGTGTAAAAGCTAGTAAAATATATAGCTTAGTTGGAGACCTGAGATCTGAAAATATCCAATGGCAAGATTATGTAGCAACAACATTGTGATGTCAGTCCCCAACCCACACTAGGCCAGTGTGGGGATGTATGTCCTTAACCCTCTCTTGAGAAGAGACTCAAGCACAGCAGTGGGAGTTCATTCTCAGTAGATCCATAATGGATCTGAGAATATTTTTTTGTAAAAAAATAATTGCTGTAAAAATTAATATCAGTAGGTAAAATAATAATAACATGATTATTTTGAAATACTGACACTTGTTTTGATGAAAAAGAAAACCATTTTTGCAAAAAAAGAAAGCAATAAACAAGGAGGTTGCAGATGGAAGTCAAAATAAAAAAATATTTATTCAAATGTAAAAATAGTTTTTTTTTATGGAATAGGCGGGCAAACGAGCAGACGTATTGCCTGATGGTAAGCGATTACCGCCGCCCATGGACACCCGCAACACCAGAGGCGTCACAAGTAAGTTGTCGGCGTTTGGGGGATGGCAGAGGGGGGAGATAGGGTAAGGGGTTGGGGTGATAGGGTAAGGGTTTGGGGTATGGGCCAACAATATGCTCACTCACATCGGTCGAACACAGCGCGAGCACTATTTCACACCGGTGTTCTGTGAGGCCATGGTATCACTCCGGTTGAGCCGGCCCATTCATGCTGAAGCTTGGGTCGGACTAAATGTTTGTATGATCTGCAAATATTTGTACCAGTTTGGGTGTTTTCTAAAAAAGTATTCTATCAGTTAATCTAGCTGTCATAATACAAGGTCTGCTTAGTTTAAAAAACTAGACGGCGTTGTGTGTTACATGTCTGAAATATTAATTAACTAGCTGTTCCCCGCCGCTCCGCACGCGTGTATTTCGGTTATTGCGGCAAATGGTAGCCTGTGTGTAATTCTGATATATCTATATCGATACTAATATTATAAACGCGAAAGTTTGTAAGTATGGATGCATGGATGGATGTTTGTTACTCTTTCACGCAAAAACTACTAAACGGATTTGGATGAAACTTTACAGTAATATAGCTTATACATCAGAATAACACATAGGCTACTATTTGCAGCGATAACCGATATACACGCGCGCAGAACTGCATGCAACCACTAGTAAGCTATATTACTGTGAAGTTTCATCTAAATCCGTTCAGTAGTTTTTGCGTGAAGAAGTAACAAACATACACACATAATTTCGCCTTTATATATTAGTGTGATTTATTTATTGTATGTTCTCGTAGATTATTCAAGGTTGAGATACAACAACACGACACTCTGTCAAAAAACACTAAAAAGCGTAAAATAAACTGGCTCTTCATAAATTGCTACCAATGTGCCAATTCTTGTCTACCACACAAGCGACTATCGCTTAGATTTTTGTAATTATTCGTTCGTATTCTTTTTGGCTTGGCACCGACTTCAAAAAGATTTTAGGTACCTAGCACACATTATAATACTACCTATTATTTAAATTTTAGTGTTTTTTGACAGAGAGTTTTCGTTATTTTATTTAACATTTCTGAACATTGTGCATCTACCATTCTTGGCTCTGCATCACCCTAAGGTCGACTGGTAGAAAATGTCTACGCCATTAAGTCCGCCTGTGCAACAATTATGCATGAAGACTTAAATAAATAAAATAAATAAAAAGCCAACATCACGTGGTATTCCCAGACGTTCACCCATCCGAGTACTAACCACGCCCGATGTTGCTTAACTTCGGTGATCGGACGAGAACCAGTGTATTCAAAATGCTATGGACGTTGGCAATCAGTTTGTTATATTTAACGTTGAATATCCAGCACTATGACGTCAACTGAATGTTAAAAGTGTCGTTACAACTTTTGGTGCGAAAAGTGTCCAAAGTGTCGTTACAACTTTTAGTCTTAATCCGTCAGCCCCCTTTCGTAACGCGCCATAGGGAACTGCGTTCCAAAAAACCGGGAATTCAACTAGAGGCCTCAAGACAATTAATCAGAGACAATCAATTTATTTTTACAGTGTTTCAGCCCAAAATGACAGATTTAAATCTTCAATCGGACCCAGTCTTCATCGATGTAGCTACCGGTACCGAAGTGTATACAGTCAACATAGATATCCCTAAAAATCTTGATGAACCCCCGGAGAATGTCCAAATTGTACATGCAAAAGTGGAATATAAAACTAAGACTGAGTAAGTATTTAATAATGTCACGGCACGCGTCGCCACGCTGTGTGCCTGTATTCACTTTGCTTAGTGCGAGTGCAAGTGCTTAGTGCGGGTGATCGATGATTGGTGGAATGTGCAGAATATTAAGGTATATGCTGACCTATACATATCTATATTATTCTACATTAATCTGTCTATATACCTATGTATAAAGGTGACATTTAATTTGCTGATCATAATTTGAAGAATTACCTATAGTATTCATGAATATGAACAACTTTTCCCAAGAAACTTATGGTCGCAAATGGATTTTTTTATAACTAAATTAATTTGGAACTATTTTTACTCAAAATATGACCAGCTAATTAAATGTCACCCTGTATTATTAATGAAATAAAAATACTTTTAAATAATTATGTTCTTTATTTTATTTCTATTTCTTCCCACAATCTCTTCACTACATGTTTAAATTTATGCTGTGGGTGGCTAGACTTCCAAATAGCTGGTCTAGCTAGTATTTCAGCAATAAAAGTCTCGGTGTTCATTTTTCGCGGCGAAAACAACTAACAGCCTGGCCACGGGACATTCGCCGATGCGAATATTTGCGCGGTGCGAACGGCGAAGCGTCTAGCTACTAAAATAAACGCATAGCAATGTACTTATCAAGCCACGCGCAACGGCGACCGGCGAGGAAAACAAAGGCATGAATCTGCACGGCGCGAGCCACGGAGTCGTGCGGTAGTCGTGGCGAATAGTGCAGTGATTAAATGAATTTAGTTGTTTTCGCCGAGACTTTTATTGCTGAAATACCTAGCTAGACCAGCTATTTGGAAGTCTAGCCACCCACAGAATAAATTTAAACATGTAGTGAAGAGATTGTGGGAAGAAATAGAAATAAAATAAAGAACATAATTATTTTAAAGTATTTTTATTTGATGAATTATACAGGGTGGTTATCGTGGGAGAGCCACGCTCTGGCATGAATGGGCCGGCTCGACCGGAGTGATACCACGGCCTCACAGAAAACCGGTGTGAAATAGTGCTTGCGCTGTGTTTCACCGAGTGAGTGAGGATACCGGAGGCCTATACCCCAATCCCCTACCCTCTCCCCCCATCCCCTACCCTCACCCCATCCCCAAAAGGCCGGCAACGCACTTGTGACGCTTCTGGTGTTGCAGGTGTCCATGGGCGGCGGTAATCGGTTACCATCTGGCGATACGTCTGCTCGTTTGCCCGCCTATTCCATAAAAAAAACAAAAAAGGGTGACATTTAATTAGCTTTATACATAGTCACCTTTATACATAGGTATATAGACATATTAATGCACAATAATATTGAACGTATAGGTCAGCACATACCTTAATATCAAAAACAATTTTTCAGCGGCACTTAAAATTCTATTTGCATTGACTTTTTTTTCCAATTCTGGTTGAATATTCATAAGAATATAATCGAAGGTTTCAATACTCATTCTGGTATACTCGCTGTTGGACTTCCTTACTAGTCGCGGCAGCGAACGTGACTACCCGTGGCCTGCAAACGGTGCTGCGCGAATGGTCGCCTCATCCCCCGCTTCGTCGTTCGCACCGCCGATCCCCGTGGCCAGGCCGCATTGAAAGAATTGTTTAAATCGAACCAGCGTTTCCTGAGATTAGCGCGTTCAAACAAACAAACAAACTCTTCAGCTTTATATATAGCCGGCATTTGGGGGATGGGGAGAGGGAAGGGGGTTGGGGTATGGGCCTCCGGTATCCTCACTCACTCGGTGAAACACAGCGTTTTCTTGATATATCTGCAATTTACAGACAGCGACCAGTTACGATTTTATTATATTGGTTGATGATTGTAACGCCTCGAACGACACAGGAATACTCCAGCGCATATTTCTCACTCCATTCTCTCTTTCCAGGGATTCAATGTCTACTCTAGCTCTGTTGGAGATCCAGTCCCGTCGTATAAGATGTTCTGAATGTTCCACCTACTCTGCTGAGAATGAGGAGAAGATGCTGCGCCACGTGAGGAAGGTCCACAGAGGCGAGAACCCCTTCCAGTGTTATATGTGCGACTATTCTACGTATAACAAGTCCTTGTTTGAGGAGCATGTCAGAATACATCAAGGTATGTGTTATTCTGATGTATAAGCTATATTACTGTAAAGTTTCATCCAAATCCGTTCAGTAGTTTTTGCGTGAAAGAGTAACAAACATCTGTGGCGACTTCCACATACAGCTCAACAGAAATCTTCGATCAAATATATTATAGATGCACAGTTCCATACAAAAGTAAACAAAATACTGTCCACGCTTCTATACGTACTTAGGTATATGTATACCACTTGAGATATAGCGAAAAAAGTCCTGAACTGGTATACACCTTAACCTAATTTTAACTTTAAGCAATTGACGTACGGACGGAAATAAATCCATATTAAATTCACTACATATTACCTTTTAGTTTGATGACACGATAGGACAATAAAATTTTATGATTCTCACAAAAATCAGAAATAAAACAGCACATGCTCAAAAACAAGTGTATTGAAAAATTAAACTTAACGTATTACAATAAAGCACATAATAGTACAAAGAATAGCGAGAGTTACATTCCACTGACATTAAATAGTGTGTTCGCGTCTTATCGCTTCTATTTGGAACATGGACAAAATGGAGTTGCTTTTTGATTTAAAAAACATACGGTAGTTGGATGGATCAACAAATAATTAACTCTTCACACATTTTTTATTTCTTCTTTTGATCCTGATAGCTAAAAGTTTGAATAGAATTTTATTATAAATTATAATAAGTATTAATTTAATATTGAATATTCCACTTCGATATTAGACCTTCTATACCTACGTGCCTGTATTTATACATATTATATTGCACTATTCCATAAGTTGGACTATACCTAAACTATAATCATCAAATATATTTTATATTCCAACTTAAATGTTTTTCAGATATTTACGGACGGACGGATAATTTTAAATTTTGGTAATCACGTTTAGAATCTGGTATAGACCAACATTTATAAACAGTTTGCAATTTCGTCAAAAATACATACATGTAGATCGAATTAATAACCTCCTTTTTTAAAGTCGGTTAAATATTCTTAGTAGAATATAATACCTACCTGTGAAGTTGGTAAGGCTGTCTTTTTTATTCTCCTGAATATGTAAATTTCAAAAAACAAAAACAAAAACAAATCTTCAATTAACCTAAAAACATTGTAACGGCGACTCCATCATTATCCTACTGACTTTGTTCGCTAGCACTAGGCTTGTCTTTTTGTCTCTTATGAACATCGCGCGTGAGTGTGAAAGGGATGGATGCGTACATTAGAAGCCGTTCTAAATCACAAATTTTATGAAAATATTAATAAAATTAGCTTTAAAGCATAACGAAAATACACCAATATGTTAGATTAAAGATAGACTTACTGAAAATATGATATTCCATCCTTCTTTTGCATTTTTAGAGTGTAATTTTTACATTTTTTTGTGTGTAAACACGAGCACGGCCACCAAGCGAATGAGAGCGAAACAAGGCATATTGTTGTTTTATGCCTTGTTTTGCCGGTGCCACTTTTTAAGCGGCAACAGTGCATCTATGATATATTTGATCGAAGACAGAAATATACTACAGCGCCATGTACTACACGAAGAAATTACCAATCCTAAAACGCGCAATAGAAGTTCTCGCGCCGATTATCATATATACAACATCCCAACATCAACTGTGACTGATCAGAAGGTTGCAGTGTTCAGATCACGTCGGGGTCACCACCACTGTGGAGGAACGGGTGTCGTGTCCCTCCAACACAAAGGGAGGATCCTCCGACCAGGCGAGGTGATCATGGCTGGCGGGCCACTGCCCAACGGTTGATGTTGGGATGTTGTATATATGATAATCAGCGCGAGAACTTCTATTGCGCGATTCAGGATTGGTAGTTTCTTCGTGTAGTACATTAATCCGTAATTCAGTGTATCTACGGTAGATGGCGTTGTAGTATATTTCTGTTGAGCTGTATGTGGAAGTCGTCACACATCCATCCATACTTACAAACTTTCGCGCTTATAATATTAGTAGGATTATAATCTAATACATATAAAAATGAATCGCCGAAATGTATGTACGCGCATAGCTGCCGATTGGCTGCACCAAATTAAATAATTCTTTTTTAATGTGTTTGTTATTGTTAGGACAAGGTTTGTGTACAAGAAAAATAAAAAAAAAAACGGGAAAGGTCTTTTTTTGTCCGCGACGGGAAGCTGGGACAGATTTGTAAATATGACGGTACGAAGTTCGCTGGGACAGCTAGTTATATATATATACATTTCCATTGTTTCAGGTATAAAACCATTCAAATGTTCCCACTGCCCTTACCGGAGTGCGTCTAAAAAGAATACAAAAAAACATGAGTTAATTCACCGACCCGACAACCCACACAAATGTCCACACTGTGGCTTCATCGCCCGCCATCTTAAATCCCTCCAATGTCACATAAACACAAAACACATAGAAATGGCTGGAGATTTCGTCCAAAAAGGTGATCTCACACCATGCCCTCATTGTCAACGAAAATACGAAAATCTAGAACTCCATATAAAAAAACGGAATCAATGTCCCATATGCCCGGCTTTATTGTGTAGCCGACGAATATTAAATCAACATATGTTAACAGTACATTCTGATAAAAAAAAGTTGGCTAAAAATGATTTCGTTTGCGCCATTTGTAAATGGTCTTCGAATGTGAGACCTAAGATTCTGTTGCATTTGATACATCATCCAAACCAGCCGGTTGATGAAAAGGTCGTTGATGTAAATATCTTGAAGCAATGTGGAATTGTTGGCGACGGTTGGTGACTATCATTAACCGACTTGAAATAATCACAAATTTTAACAAAAAAAACCGACTGCAAGAACTGAGCGAAATTGAAATGGGACCACACAGGAAACACCAGCTTTTAAATAAGATATATTTATATATTATTATTATAATAATTATATATTTTAGATAAGAATAACAAGTAAAATTTTAACAAAATAAAAAACCGACTTCAAGAACGACCAAATCGATCGATTTCTCTTGGATGCCGTCATCAGATCTTAGTGTTCTTATCATGGTACCACCGTTGGGATATCTCCTTTCCATTAAAAAACCATTTTGAAGTCGGTTAAAAAGAATCATCAAAATCGGTTCACCCAGTCGAAAGTTCTGAGGTAACAAACATAAAAAAACAGTCTAATTGATTACCTCCTCCTTTTTTGAAGTCTGTTAAAAAGAAGGAGGTTCTCAATTCGACTATTTTTTTTTGTTTCTGACCTCAGAACTTTCTGCGGAACTGACTGCGGAAAACGATTTTGATCATTCTTTTTTTATTTGAACGCTAGTTGCTTCCCGTGTGGTCCCGTTTCAATTTGGTCAAGCTCTTGAAGTCGGTTTTTTTATTTGCCAAAATTTTTAATAGGCATGATGAATAATTTTGATAGGCTGTTGTATAATCGGGAGTATCTACTATTGTCAAAAACAATCATATTTCTACAAGAAATAAAGTTTAAGTAGAAGAAATGCCATTTATATTTTAAGTTTAAAATTCACGCCAAAACGCTCGGTGGTGTCAGGCGTCTGTTCGTGACGTCACGTCTGTGTTTGTCAACAATTTTCAATAGTAAACATTGAGTGTTATAGTAATATTTTAAATATTTTGTTTGTTAAATGATTTCTAAAGTCTATAAGTGTGCGGTCGTACAATATGACAATACTTTCTTACACGACTCACATCCCAAACTACTGAGGTCGTCAGAGAACCTGAAATTAAAAATGCCTGGTCATTCTATATGCAATTTTTTTAGGGTTCCGTGCAAAAGGCAAAAAACGGAACCCTTATAGATTCGTCATGTCTGTCTGTCTGTCCGTCCGTATGTCACAGCCACTTTTTTCCGAAACTATGAGACCTATACTGTTGAAACTTGGTAAGTAGATGTATTCTGTAAACCGCATTAAGATTTTCACACAAAAATAAAAAAAAACAATAAATTTTGGGGGTATACATAGAACTGAAACTCATTAATTTTTTTTTTCATCAAACCCATACGTGTGGGGTATCTATGGATAGATCTTCGAAAATGATATTGAGGTTTCCAGTATCATTTCTTTCTAAACTGAATAGTTTGCGCGAGGGACACTTCCAAAGTGGTAAAATGTGTGTCCCCCCCCCCCTGTAACTTCTAAAATAAGAGAATGATAAATCTAAAAAAAATATATGATGTACATTACCATGCAAACTTCCACCAAAAATTGGTTTGAACGAAATCTAGTTAGTAGTTTTTTTTAATACGTCATAAATCGTAAACTGCAATTTACCTTTCATTTAATAAACACACATATAAAAATTAAGTATTATTTTCCTTGCTGCTGCGGAACCCTTCATGGGCGAGTCCGACTCGCACTTGGCCGCTTTTTTATTTTTTATTTAGTCAATTGGGTCACACTATTACATTTAAGTATTTAATTAACTGTATATATTTATCTTATTCCTTGTTTGTTTGTATAACATTCCACACTATGTATTACTGTAAAGGTTTATAACAATTTTTTTTTTTTTAATTATTTTTTTTTTATGTTTGGCCCGCCAAAATGACTCTACTCTGCCTGATGGAAAGCATAAGCAGAATCCACGAGTGGTGGCCACCATACTCATTGCGAATGCAACAATGCAGCATGGTGACCCACACTATGGCGGCCTAGTGATGCTGCTGCATCTTTTAGTCTAGTCATTTACTTTATTTATTTTATTGTCTGACTTTATTTTATTGTCTTTTACACCAGACACTACCCTACACTATCTCATAATCACGTTTTTCTCTCCATCCAATGGTTGCCTGTAGGAGATTGCCTCCGGGCGATAAGGCCGCTAATTGTACTTCTCTAATTTTAAGCTTACCTTGGAATGACTCTAGTGTACAATAAAAAGATATATGATTATTATTAATACATACAAAAATACTCCTAAGTTATTTATGTACGTTCCACAAGTTAGTTGTCAAATTAGAGCTGTTTGTTCTTGACCTTCGAATAAGAAGATATTTTGAATATTCGTTTCTTTATAGAAATTCTTGAAATAAAGCCTGATTTATTTTATTCTCTCGTTTTATTTAAATTTAATAATAATTTTCTACTATATACACATAGCGCCATCTAGTCCTGTAGTGTATGCGTTTATTTAGTCAGTTCACTCAGTAAAGCATTCATTCATTCACTCACTCATTGTACTATCTGTGAATGAACGAGAAGGAAGCAATATTTCATCTCTCGTGGTCTTGACACAGTTCAGTCAACTGTGAGCCGCGGAGGTGCAGGTGAGGACACCCTGTATATGGATATACTACAAGTCCCAAACTAAGTACAACTTGTGCTATGGTTACTAAACAACAGATTGATTTACTTACATAATTCTTTTATCTAACTACGGCGAAATCCACAAGGAAGGGTAATATTTTCGACAGTCTATGCATTTTTTTAAGGATTAGGGGGCGTTTTACCATGTTTCACCTGATGGTAAGCTATTACCGCCGCCCATGGACACCCGCAATACCAGAGGCGTCACAAGTACGTTACCGGCCTTTGGGGGATGGGGGAAGGGGTTGGGGTATGGACCTCCGTTATCCTCTCTCACTCGGTGAAACACAGCGCAAGCGCACCGGTTTTCTGTGAGGCCGTGGTATCACTCCGGTCGAGCCAGCCCATTCATTCCGAAGCGTGCCTTTTATGTTCGTATGTTACACCGTAGCGTCTAAACTGACGAACGAATTTTAATGAATTAGGTGTCAATAGATTCGTAAAAATAATAATCTTTATTTATTCATACATATATATTCCATAGTGTTAGTTTACAATTTCTCTTAACCTATTAGTACTTTACAATCATTATCACTAGGTACATATTATAAAACAAAGTCCCCGCCGCGTCTGTCTGTCTGTTCTCGAACTCAAAAGCTACTGCACGGATTTTCATTCGGTTTTTACCAATATATAGAGTGATTCTTGAGGAAAGTTTTCGTGTATAATTTGTCAAATTTTAGAGTATACTGTAAAGTTTCATCCAAATCCGTTCAGTAGTTTTTGCGTGAAAGAGTAACAAACATCCATGCATCCATACTTACATACTTTCGCGTTTATAATATTAGTATAGATTTGTTGAAGACGTCGGAAATTAATGTCGTATTGTCATATCCACCTTGTATAGTCTATCACACTCACAAATAATGTGGTTTTCTATTCGTAACACAATTTTTAAAATCGGTTCGGAAGATCCATATAGGTATTACCAACTACAATCTCACAAACTTAACCTCTAACATTGGTATAGGTAGATTATTTTTGGACATCTGACACACAACGCCATCTAGTTTCAAACCAAGCATAACTTGAACTATGAAAGCTAGATTTACTGATAGAATACAATACTTTTTATACGCTTGTTATACATAGAAAACACCGAAACTTTGGAACAAATATCACCAGATCATTCAAACATTTGGCCCGACCTTTACATCGACCCCGAGACTCCCCAGCAGTCGTATAAGCTTGCACTGCACCACTACTTATTTAAAGGATTTAACTTTAGCCCATTTTTCATTGCGCTGCATTATATGGGAGTATTTTTCGTTTCCCAGTAGCCAGCCATAGTGGTTGAAGGACGATGCTACTTCTGCGAATCGGGCCAAGTTGATATACCTGCAGGAAGAGAACTCAGATTATAATTCATACCTCAGGAGGCTAGGAATGTGTTGTTGGGGTTTTCATACAAGAAATTCTTAATAACAGCCTGGAGTATGGAAGTTTGGCGGTTTGACACCCATGCCTTGGAGAGCACGTTGGCCGTCAGCGCCGGTTGGCATGAATATCTATGGCAATCGTTATTGGAAAGTCAATGCTCTCATTGAGTGTTTAAACGCGCTAATTTTAGGAACTACTGGTCCGGTTTGAAAAAATATTTCAGTGTAAGATAGCCCGTTTATCGAGGAAGGCTATAGGCTATATATCATCACGCTAAGACCAATGGGAGGGTAGCACTAATGAAGAATGTTACAAAAACGGGGGGAAATTACTGACTGTAAAATGCGATATACCATCGTTTGAATTGATGTATTATGTATAGAGTCAACGTGCAAGACAATGACGTCGCTGCAGCAAGCCACTCTGGAATATGCCAAATGTTAAAGAAAGCGTTTTTGCACCCGATCCAGACGCAACGAGTGCATACTACTGCATAATGTGGCTGACAGACTACGCTTCTATATTAAAAGTGACTTCGAATCAGATTGTTATACAGAATAATTTTCGTCTTACTATAGAAATCTACAGTTCCTTCCTCTAGACAAGCAGCGCACCCGATTCGGGTTTATATAAAACTTTCATGAAACGGCAGAAAACCCGAATAGGGTTTCTCGCCAGACTGACTGAATGCCAATAATTTAGAAGAAATTTTGATTTCCTATTAATATTTGGGGTGAATGTTAATTTTGGATCTAGCCTGGCCTAGGAACTAAACGATTCTATTAGGTCGAAATTCGCCACGCCATCAGGAAATATAGACACAGAGTGGCACCACCCGTTTTAACCCCCGGCGCAAAAAGAGGGGTGTTATAAGTTTGACGATGTCTGTCTGTCTGTCTGTGGCATCATAGTTCTCAAACGGATGGGCAGATTTCGATGCGTTTTCTTTTATTTGAAAGCCAGTTTCCTTGCAGAATAGGGAGAAAACGAGCAGACGTATCACCTGATCGTAAGTGATTACCGCCGCCCATGAACACCTGCAACACCTGAGGCGTCATAAGTGCGTTGCCGGCCTTTGGGGGATGGGGACAGGGATGTGGGTAGGGGTTGGGGTATGGGTCTCCGGTATCCTCACTCACTCGGTGAAACACAGCGCAAGCGCTATTTCACACCGGCTTTCTGTGAGGTCGTGGTATCACTGCAGTCGAGCCGGCCCATTCATGCTGAAGCGTGGCTCTCCCGGTAATCGCTTACCATCAGGCGATACGTCGGCTCGTTTGCCCGCCTATTCCATAAAAAAAGAGATGCTTATGTCCAACACTGGACTGTTGAAGGCTGTTTCGTGATGATGATTCAAGTTAGTAGAGCCACGCTAATTTCAGCACGGTTGGGCCAGCTCGACCGGGGCGGTACTACCCTCGCACAGAAGATCAACGTAAAATGACGGCGTTTGTGCTGTCGTGTTTCGTTGGTGAGTGCGAGACCGGAGGCCCAATGATGCAGAAGTGCTTTGTTGCATTGTCTGCATTCGCAATGAGTATGGTGAACACCACTCTTGGATTCTGCTTATACTTTCCATCAGGCAGAGTAGAGTCATTTTGGCAGGGCCATTCGTTAAAAAAAATGATGATTATGATTAGTAAATATTAAAACTTCATACTTATACGCTGCACAGAATGAATAATCCAGGCTAGACGTTATAATATAGGCGCCAGGATAGTCTTCGACCTCTTCGCCCGGGGGTTGCTTGAACTCTGCAGTTTATTAAATAATGAAAAAGTGTGTCTCAGCTCCCACTAGGGTTGCCACTCGTACTCTAAAATAGAGTACTAGACTCTATAATAATAATAAATCTTTCGGACATCTAACACACAACGCCATCTAGTCCCAAACTAAGCAGACCTTGTATTATGGGTACTAGACAAGTGATATAAATACGTAATAAATACAAGTTGTCGATACTTGTACGATACTGAAGTAGCGTAGTTTATAGCATAGTACGTAACGCGTGTGTTTACTTGGAACTACGCTACTTTTTTCTGCTAAAACAAGAAAAAGGCGGTGCGTTATCTACCTTTTTTTATTTGATCTGAGTATCTGAGATATAGATTAAAAACTAAAATTGAAAATTTCAAACCAAATGTAGACGTGAGCTAAATACATGACGACTAGCTTAAAGCTAAAATATTTAAGTATAAATTCTTAAAATTTGGCGAATATTCTTATTATATAAGATTGTGATTAAGTGATATTGGCTCTTATCAGTTCTGTGGAAAGGTAGTGTATGATATTATGCGTGTAGTTTTTATTTATTACCCGACTGCGAAAGAAGGAGGGTTATGTTTTTCGAGTGTATGTAAGTATGTATGTATGTATATTTCTTGGTCACGCCCTAGAGCCTAAACGGCTTGTCGTATTTTATGTGAGTGGTGTCAATAGATTCGTCTTAGTCGTGAGAGTGACACTGGGTACTTCAAAATAAAAAAAAATGAAAAAAAAACCTGAATTTAATAAAGATGGCAAAATATTCGAAAAAACACCCTGAATTTAATAAAAAAAAACTGAATTTAATATTGACGCAGTCGGGTTTTTTTTCCTTCAAATAATTTTACTTGTTTTCTAATTCAGTCTAATCTAGCAACTTACCTTCCGGGTGCTTGCAGTAGTATGAGACGCCCGTGCAATGATTTATAAAGTAAAACAGTTTGAAATACTTCCCGTAGCCTTTATTCACGCTGAAACACACCGGTGAGTAAATTTTTGGACACGAATGTGGACATGGGTGACCTTCGAATGTTATCGTTACTGGTGGAACTGTGGTTACTTGGCCACGAAGGATCCCAGCATCTGGAATTTTAAATGATCAAACGCTCTTTTAATTCGTGTTGATTGAAGTCTTTTAAATTCTCGGATTAGGTACTACAATATGCATGCATTACGCATAAAATCGGTGAACATCCATAAAAAAACATACAGTGGAACATAGAACTTCCTCCTTTTTACCCGACTACGGCAAAGCCAAAGGAGGGTTATGGTTTTGACAGGCTATGTATGTATGTATATATATGTATGTATGTTCATTTGTTCCCTCATAGCTCTTTAACTTCTTACTAGAACTGGACAAATAAAGTATCGTTAGAAGTGTCTTGATCGTCCGCTGTTTAAAGGATATATGAGGTGTCACTGAATCTAATGTGGCGCCCTCTAGCCGACATAAAGCGTGTTTGGTATTATTGGAAAGGGCGTTACTTGTACATTTCAAATTGATATATATTTAATATGCATAATTAACGGCACCAAAACATTTTAAATAACAAAAAAATAAAAACTAAAACCCAACTACGACAAAAAACGACGCTGAATAAAAAAAAAACGACTTCTGAAAAACGACTTCCAAAAAACACTAAAAAGCGTAAAATAAACTGGCTCTTCATAAATTGCTATGTGCCAATTCTTGTCTATACCTAATTCTTTATTTATTTAAATAGTAGTATTATAATGTGTGCTAGGTACCTAGAATCTGTTTGAAATCGGTGCCAAGCGACTATCGCTTAGATTTTTGTAATTGTTCGTTCGTATTCTTTTTGACTTGGCAAAACAGATTTTGCCGGCAGGTGGCAACCGGCCGGAGAACTACATAGCCAAAAACGAATTCTCCTTATAATGAAAGCAAACGGAAAAGAAAAGGGCACTAATACTAGGGCGTACCCTCGAAGCGACGCGAATGCGAAACATACTAGGGCGTTCCCCCAAGCGACGGCACTGACAAGAACAAACATTCGTATCAAACAGCACAGCAAAGAATAATAGGTTAGCGACGTGGAATCTGGGCTTCCTCACTGGACGCAGTCAAGAACTAGCAGAGACCCTTAGAAGATCTGACCGTATCATAGCCATTAAGCTAGCTATGGATAATCAACCAGTACTTAATATATTCTGTACCTGTGCACCTCAAGTAGGTTGCAGCGACCTGAGTAAGGAAACTTTTTGGGAAGATCTGGATGAGCCGATGGTGAATATACCCACAACGAAACCAAGCTTCTTATGGGAGATTTAAATGGACACGTGGGTGTAGCCAACAGCACGTACAGAGATTTTCATGGGGGCTACGGATACGGCACTTTGAACAGGGAAGGGGAACAAATACTAGAATTTGCTTCAAGACATAATTTATCAATAGTTAATACATTTTTCAAAAAGAAGGACTCGCATTTGATAACGTTTAACAGTGGAGGGAATCCTCGCAGATATATTACATACTGACAGATAGTAAAACGAAGAGAGGCTTTAGGGATTGCAAAGTAATACCGGGGAAGCCACTTACATCGCAGCACAGGCTTTTAGTGGCTGTGCTCGGATTGCCAAAACCAATCAAGACGGTTACGGACAGAACACCTAGAATAAAATAGAAAGAACTCTCTGGCCCGAAGGGCGAACCTCTCGTGGCTAGTATGCGCGAGTACCTGACGCAAGACCTGGAAACATGCTACCAAAGCGCAGATCTGATGTGGTCTAAATTTGAAGCACACTGTAGAAGCGAGGCTAGTGCCACATTGGGTGTTTCGAGAGGAGGTATCAGTACAGGCAAAGACCCTACGTGGTGGGACAAAGAAGTTAAAGAGGCCGTTAACAACAAAAAAGATCTTTTCAAAACTTGGCAAAGTTCCGGACTAGAACACGACCGGGAGCTGTACAAAGAAGCCAAGAGGAAAGGCAAAAGATGTGTAGCGCAAGCCACGGCTAAGTCATGGGAAAGCCTTTACACCAACTTCGATGACGCAGATACAGATGCCGACGTCTTCAGATTGGCCAAAAATAGACACAGATCAAGTTTAGACTTTAAGGCCAATAAGTTTATTAAAAGCAAAGACAACACGCTGCTCACTACACATGAAGACATTAATAAAAGATAGCTCGAATACTATAAGAAGCTGCTCAATGAGGAATTACCCAGTCTAGCATTCGATCCCTCGGCACCAGTACAGGGTCCAATTCGGCAGGTTACTATATGCGAAGTAGAGCAGGCCGTTCGGAAAATGAAGAAACACAAAGCACTGGGCCCCGACGAGATTCCAGCAGATCTTTGGAAAGCTCTGGGCCCCATCAAAGTAGTATGGCTCACAAAACTGTTCAATATAATAATGAAGAGCGTCACGATTCCAGATTCCTGGCGGCAAAGCTTCCTTGTACCCTTCTACAAAAACAAGAGTGATATTACTCTGTGCAGCAATTACAGGGGCATAAAACTAACCTCTCATACCTTGAAGCTGTGGGAACGTATACTAAATAGACGCTTCTTGCACATCTGCGAAATTACACCAAACCAATTTGGCTTCACCCCATCCAAATCAACCACGGATGCCATTCAGGCGGTGCGGATACTAATGAAAAAGCATCGTGTGAACAAGAAAGACCTACATTTCGCATTTATCGACCTCGAAAAGGCATTCGACCGAGTCCCAAGAAGACTCGTGTGGCAGGCAATGCGAGAGCAAGTAATCCCTGAAGACTACATACGACTGGTCCAAGATATGTATCGCAATATCCACACTAAAGTTAGAAGCCCAGCCGGTCTTAGTGAGGCATTCACTGTGGAAGTGGGAGTTCATCAGGGCTCAGCACTGAGTCCCTGGCTGTTTAATATAGTTATGGACTTTATTACAAAAAATATCCAACGTACCCTGGAATCTCTTGTATGCCGACGACGTTGCGATTGTAGCTGAATCTGCCGAAAAACTGCAAATCTTACTAAACGAGTGGATCACGGCTTTGGAAAACTCAGGACTTCGAGTAAGCAGATCAAAAACGGAACACCTCGAATGCAAATTCAGCAACACAGCAAACAGCGCCAACGTCTACTACCCGGACGGCACGCAAGTATGAAAAGTCGACCAATTCCGATACCTAGGCTCGATAGTAACGCGAGACGGAAGTGTCGAAGCTGATGTATCCCACAGAATTAATGTCGCTTGGCAAAAATGGCGTACACTCACTGGAGTTCTTTGCGACCAGCGCACGCCCATACGCACTAAAGGGAAAGTGTAAGTAAGTTATACGGGGCTGAGTGCTGGACAGTGAAGGAAACACATGCTCAGAAGCTGCACGTGGCCGAAATGAAGATGCTTAGATGGTCGGGCGGAGTCATGGGCGTAGCCAGCCATGGGCCCAGGGTGGGGCAGAAGTCTAAAATCAAATGTAACTAGCAAATTTCTTAGTCTTGCCATAAATATTGTTACAAAGAAAAACATTTTTTTTATTGTACGTAACACAGCCCAACAATACAGCCCTTTAAACGTTGAGGCCAGTTATCAATGCAATGCAGCACGCACTCTTTCTATGGAAAAATTCTTTACTGCCAATGGTATGGATTGTTTTAGGGGACTCCATTTTTTTTTGTGTTTTATTGAACATGGCTGATTATAAAGCTGCAGAGTTTGTTTGTTTGTTTGTTTGAACGCGCTAATCTCAGGAACTACTGGTCCGATTTGAAAAATTCTTTCAGTGTTGGATAGTCCATTTATCGAGGAAGGCTATAGGCTATATTTTATTTTAAAAAAAATTAGGGATCCGTAAGAAAATTGCTATTTTCTAACCCAAGGTGTGAAGTCGAAAACCTATTTTTGCGTGCGCTGCAAAGACTATTGACAATAGAACAAAATAATGTATTACGGGTTTGTAGGGCCCATTAAGATCTACAAAAAAGTCCGCGAGAGCATATATCTAACTATCATGGTTTAGACACAATAACCGCTTTTGTGTTCGAAAAAAATATTAAATCGTCTGAAGAAAGAAACTACGTTAAATGTGTATCGTAATATTAATCCTTATCCAAATTAAGTATTATGTTATCAAGGGTATTTATGTAAAAGTAAAATACTTTTTGTTTCATCCCAATCCGACATTTCGTTTAGAAGTTATCACGAGTAAAAGACGCTAAGAGTTGGTACCTAATAATGAGTTATTTGCCAAAGAGTTTTTATCAACATAATACATAATATTAATCTTTATCTAATTAATTGTGTTGTTTATTATGAGTATTAGATCTTAGAAGAGTATAATAAATACATCTATACTAATATATAAAGCTGAAGAGTTTGTTTATTTGTTTGGACGCGCTAATCTCAGGAACTACTGGTACAATTTGAAAACTTATTTCAGTGTTAGATAGCCCATTTATCGAGGAAGGCTATCCATACTTCCATACTTTATATTATAAATGCGAAAGTAACTCTGTCTGTCTGTCTGTCTTGCTTTCACGGCCAAACCGCTGCACCGATTGCAATGAAATTTGGTACACAGGTAGTCTAGAGCCTGAGAAAGGACATAGGCTACTTTTTATTGCGAAAAAAGGTAATAAGGGGTTGAAAGGGGGGATGAAAGATTGTATAGAAGAGTGGTGGTTTAATCGCCACACGCCTGCGCATTACCTTGGTGACACCGCCCGGTACACCGGACACTCTTGGCAACGAGGTAACAAGGATGTCAAATTCATTAAAAATATAATTTCTCCTTTTCAACGAAGACTTAAATTAATATGATAATAATAATATAAAAAATAACATACATTCATAAATATGATTTGTATGTTCATTATATTAATATAAATAAATAAGACAAATTACAAAACAGTGTATACAGTATCGTCATTTTAAGCTAAAATCTTAAACTTTATTTTTTAGGTTGTTGATTACATATAAATAAAAATGTCATTTAAATTTCGTAAAAATTTTAAGATCAAGGGGGTAAAATAGCAATAGGGGATGAAAGTTTGTATGGAAATATGCAAGGTTTGTGAAGGCAAGGCAAGGCCTATGTCCAGCAGTGGATTGCGATAGGCTGATGATGATGATGCAAGGTTTGCAAAAATGTTTCATGAGTTTGGGACAGGAGACAAAATATTAGAGCTATTCAGATGTAACATTTACTGAGTTATCACAATATGCCTAAGTGTGCTTACCCGAACGGGCAGACATGTGAGGGCAGACGACTGTGCCGCATGCGGATGTTGAATTTTGCTACTACAAATTCGTTATTATTCACTAGGATTCGATTTGTTTACATGATTTTTTGTTTATTCAAATAATTTTCTTCGTGAAAAAATCCGAAGGAAAAGTATCCGGCGGGATTTAAACACAAAAAAAAGCAAAAGGGGTACGCCGCAAGATGAAATAAATGCCTGTATGAAACATATGTATTATGGGTACATGTTAAAAAGTTTTGTCTTACTACAATTATGCGAGTACAACTTCACAATGATTTATGAGCAGTGTCAATATGCAAATGCTCTTCTAAAAATAGGAGATGATTGTATGCTAAATGACAATAACGACATGATTACACTGAGACGTGAGTTCTGGTATATGATAGCACACATGATCTAAAAATAATATATATTCTGATCCGCCGACTAATGAGACAGTTATTAAATAAACGAACGGATCATGTCAGACGTGGAGGAAGATGTTAACGAATACCTCTCAGGAAACAATGCAAGGGAAACTGAACCAGTCATATCATAGCTTATGCATAAAGTTTTTTAAATCTTTAGAATTATCAGGAGCGCCTTCCCATAAGTTAAAACTGAAAGTTAATGTTCCAGTCCTATTAATAAGAAATCTTGAGCGACAAAGATATGTAATGGTACACGGCTACAAAATACACATCTGGGGTACAACATTGTAAAAGAAAATTTTTCAATTCCCCGTATTCCAATAATTCAAACTTATTTGCAATTTCAATTTAAAAGAATGCAGTTTCCGCTGAAAACAACATTTGCACTACCAATTATCAAAGCCCAAAGACAAAGACAGTTAAAGTTGCAGTTCATTTAAAAAAAACATGTTTTTCAAATGGGCAGCACAATCGCGTGTATCAAATCAGCTAAATCACTATATTTTGACAAAGGATGGCAAATCAAAAACGTAGTATTTTAAAAATGTAAAAATTGAGAATTTGCTCAGACTGAGGGAAAACTCAAGCAGAATCCAACAGTGGAGGCAACCATACTCGCTGTGAAAGCAGACAATGCAGAACCAAACCGTTTGGTTCGAGAGCGTATTTCTAAGACTGAGGCGGTGACTTCCAAGACCAACACGTGTTGTTCTGTAGAGGAAGGGAGAAGGTGGGATCAGTTGGAAGAACGCTTCAGAACACTCTCCATGGTAAAGCGGTAGAGGACTGCCATAGAGGCGATATCTCTCCGCAACTGCAGAGGCTCAAAGGAATCGGTAGTATTGGGACTGTTGATAATGCGGACTGATTGCCGCTGCAAAAAATCGAGAAAATTAATGCCTAGATCCATCACAAAGATGAGAACAGTACGGACGAGCGTACCTGGGTCTTATAAAGGAGTCACAAATTCTCGGGCGCGATAAACCGCCTCACCCTGTTCAGGCTGCCTTAGTGGTGCCCTCGATGTACTCCCGTGGGTTGAGGTCTCGGCAAATATCCATGCCCAGGACACCGAGCTTATCCCGTAGTGGCAGTTGAGTGCTCTGAAAAGTGGGGAGGGGAAGAAACAGAGACTTTTTGGTAGAGAACGGGCACACCTGTGTTTTCTTAACGTTGAACTCGACCAGATTCTCATCACCACATTGTTAAATGCGGTTCAAAACCCGGTCAAGCTCAGCGACAATCTCCTATCCATTTTCCTCAACGTCTACTATCTTGGCTGCAGGGTATCCATAATATCGCCAATGCACTGTGCTATCGTCTGCATAGCAATGTATATTGCCAAGGGCTAATATGTCATTGACATGCAGAAGAAACATCTTGGGCGACAGGACCGAATTCTGAGGTACGCTAGCGTTTACCTCCAGAAAAACAGAGGCCGCGCCGTCCGTCGCAAAGAACCCGAATGCGAAGGCGCTGATGAAGAAAAGAGTAAATCTAGAGACGACTCTAAGAGGCAGACCGAATGCTTAGAGATCGGAGAGAAGCGAACGGTGCAAGAACAGGTTGAAAGCCTTGGCCATGTCGAATGTCGAAATAATTTCATACAAAATACTTTTTATTTTATGTACTTATATAAATACTTAAATATGTTTTTAACAGTGAAAAGTGTGTCTTATTTTTAAAATAATATTAGCCTTAATAATTAAAACTGCTACCCAAAGTCACTGTTCCACGCGGACGAAGTCGCGGGCGCAGCTAGTTATATATATAAACGACTTACCTAAAGCTATAGAACACCCATTGACATTGTTTGCGGATGATAGTACGGTAACCATAGCGTGCGATACTCAAGAATCTTATGAATCCGAAATAAATAACACTCTAACCTCTATGATACGTTGGCTAGACAATAACAATTTAAAAATCAATCTAGCCAAAACACAAGTAATGCACTTTAGTCAGAGGCAATCAACTAGTTTGCATAAAATTAATATTATATATCAGGACACTAAAATCAGTGATACTAATAAAGCGAAATTTCTTGGCTTAGTGGTTGATAATCAACTAAATTGGAAGGCTCACGTAGAAGCTTTATGCAAAAGAGTGAGTAGTTCCTCCTATGCTCTTTATAAGCTGGCTCATATAGTTAACACCGAAGCACTAATTACTGCTTATCATGGCACTGTCGCATCCGTGCTAAGATATGGTCTTATTTTTTGGGGTAACTCCACGCTTAAAGAAATCGCCTTCAAATGTCAAAAGAGATGTATAAGGGCTATGTTTGGGCTTCAGACAACCGATAGCTGTAGACCCTATTTTATAAAACATCAAATTCTAACACTTCCATCTCTATATATATTTGAGGTCGCATCATTTGTAAAGAGGCATCCTCATTTATTTCCTACCTTATCGAACACCGTTGTACGCAATAGGCGAAAAGATACCATAAGTATACGCAGAGCTAACACATCTCTCATGCAGAAGAGTGTTTTTTGTTTAGCCCCAAAAATATTTAATAAACTTCCTGAAGGATTTAAACAGTTGAATATAATTAGTTTTAAGAACAACCTTAAGAAACTACTCTCTGAGAAATGTTATTATGATATTAATGACTTTTTAGATGATAGCCTCTAAGTTTAGACACTAAGATTTTTATTTTTTGTTTTAAAATTTGTACGCCACATGTGGCCGAATATGCTGTGCTCCATAATGTATATTTTAAGAACTTGTACCTACCATATTCATGCAAATAAATGTATTGTATTGTATTGTATTTATCGTACGAACACTACGTGGACGGCTAGATCTTTTTCTGTCACAAACAGAGGTTTCAGTGTACCTATCAATAGCCCGGTACACAAACATTTGACTAACACCAAGCTTATGAAGGATTTAAAAAAATATATTTGGCTCCATACCCATTTTATATAATACAATCACAGCGATTCGGCTACCTTTACCCCTACTCCATTTTAATCACAAAATATTTTAAAATATATTGGCCCGAAAATAAGAAAACACCATGAACAATCGTATAAAAATGACAGATTCCAAATTCAAAAGTACTATTTTGTTCATTTTTAACCCCCGACCAAAAAGAGGGGTGTTATAAGTTTCACGTGTCTGTCTGTCTGTCTGTGGCACCGTTGCTCCCGAACGGATGAAGCGATTTCAATTTAGTTTTTTTTGTATGAAAGGTGAGTTACGTGCGAGTGTTCTTAGACATGTTTCATGAAAATCGGTTGAGCCGTTTAAAAGTTACGGGGGTGAAAGTGGGTAAGAGTAACCGAATGTCTGAAAAAATATCATCGAGTGGGGTCTCAAATGAAAGCGCATAACGTGTTTTTTACTTTTTAAAGGGAACTCAGGTTATTATATCGGTTTTTTTTTAATTTTGAGAATTTATAGTTATTAATTGTAACGGTATTTATGGCCAGACTATATATACCCACGGTCTTACCCCTGCCGATACGGTCGCGGCCTATAGGCCTATAGTTTGAGAGGAGACTATCTGCCCGTATCGTCCGGCACATCTACGAGGTGGGCCCCGATGTGTCGGACGCTCAATTCGGATTCTGAGAGGGGCGTCCGGCATCCTGTGGAACGTGGGATACGACTGGGTCCTTTAAACTTGTCTCCCCCTGGGCTAGGCGTAATTTGTTACGCCGATGATACTTTGGTCATGGCCCGGGGGGCAAACTTCGGGTATCGTTGAGAGTCGGGGAGAACGGCTTTCGCCCTCCACCCGAAGAGATACGCGAGTGACGTGAAGCCGCTCATCGAGCCACCATGGCTCACTGGTCATCCCGGCTGCAGATTCCACGCTCTGACTTTGCTGCCGTGGAGGCTCTCCAGCCGGTCATCCTCGAGTGGACAGGGTGGCAGCATTGACCCTTTCCTTCCGACTGACGCAGGTCCTTTCCAGGCACGGTTGCATCGAGAAGTACCTGCACTCGGTCGCTAGGAGGAAACTGAGTCCCGCCTGTCACCACTGCGATTGCAGTTAGGACTCGACCCAGCACACGCTGGTCGGTTGCCACGCCTGGGCCTCACTGCAGTCATCGGAGGAGATCTCTAGCTACCGGCCGTCATACGCTCCATGGCCGGTGGTGACAGCTGTTTTATTGCGGTCTCAACCTTCTGCGAAGACGTAATCTCTAATAAGGAGGCAGCGGGGAGGCCCGGGAGGACGACTTCCACTCGGACCCAATTCGCCGCCGGTGAACCGGGCGGAGAAGGCGCGCTAACCAGCGCTTCATGCCGCCCTGAGTGTGGCCGCGGATGAAGGGGAAAACCCTTCCCCTCCATCCGCGGCCACACTCAGAGCCGTCCTAATTAGAGAGTCCATCAGCAGACGGTGTCCGCTTCAGAGAGAGCAGGCGCTGGTAGGGGTTCGGATGTGTTCATAACAGCTGTTCTCGGATCCCTCCGTTCTCAGGTGCAGAGTGGCACACCGTTTGTGGTTTTAGTTGGTTCGATTCCGACACACCACCCGCTGCAAACCCCGGTGGGGTGACGGCCCGTAGGAGTTTCTAGAAGTAAAAAAAGGTACCTTACAGTTCAGAGCCAGAGCCCGGTGGGGCAGGGTGGGGCACTTGCCCCACCCTGCCCCACCATGCTACGCCCATGGGCGGAGTTACGAGGATAGACAAAATTCGAAACGAATATATCTGAGGTAGCTTCAAAGTGACTCCAATCCCGGAAAAGCTCACCGAAACTCGCCTAAGGTGGTACGGACACGTCATGCGCAGAGACAGTGAACATGTCGTTCAGAAGGCACTGGCACTTGCGGAAGGCAAGAAAGGAAGAGGACGGCCGCCCTTGACCTGGTGGACTAGTATGGCCAATCTACTAAAGAAGACCCAATTACCTGACCCAACAACCCAGGACAGACTATCCTGGCGCCGAAAGATAAGGAGAGCCGACCCCATCTAACGTTGGAAGGGTCAAAGGAAAAGAAGAAGGTAGCTTTTGTTGGCAGAAATTTTTATTTGATTTATTTGTCATTTCTATGGTAAGAATAAAAGATGATTAAAATATAATAATAATAATAAATGTCCTATTAACTTAATGATATTATGGTTCACTGTTGAAAAAAGGGTGGTTCAGTGTAAACCGTCCATAGTACACAGTGAGCCTAATTTAATTTTTTTCTAAAACCTCTATACCGGCTTAGTTAATTACTTCGTCTTACAGTGGTCTTTAACTAAGAAACCTAATAAAATAACCTAATCGATGACACCAAAATCATATTCTTATCTTTATTTTCTAACAAGTTATACGACTTAGAAAAACAGGTGGTTCACTGTTCGACGACGCACCCTACGTGTAATATTAAATTCATCCTCTAATTCTAATCCCTAACTATTAAAGAGTTTAACCTTCTATCATCAGCTCACCTAAATAACTTGAAAGTATACGACTAAAGGACTTTAGATACGTATGAAATTGAAAGAATTATCATCCAACTCCTAACCGTTGAGGAGTTGTACCTTCCACCTTCCATCATCAGCTTACCTAAATGATTTGAAAGAATACGACTAAAGGTAACATATATACATATGATAATTAAAGATGTATCCTCCAACTCCTAACCGTTAAGGAGTTGTACCTTACATCATCAGCTCATCATCATAAAATGATGACCACCAGACGCAAATATCGGTGTAACTTCAGAAAATATACGAAAACATAGTATGTGCCTATAAAAACTGAGGGTTTCCCTCGATTTCCCTGGGATCTCATCATCAGATCCTGATATCGTGGCAATGGGACTACCTCGGGAGCATACCCTTTCGAATACAAATAGAATTTTCAAAATCGGTTCACAATTGACGGAGTAATCGGTGAACATAAATAAAAAAAACATACAGTGCAACATAGAACCTCCTCCTTTTTGGAAGTCGGTTAAAACGTATAAAACAAGTTTGAAAAGCCGTAGTCACACGTTGTTAAAGTGTTATGGTGCGTAACGTGTTTTCAGCGTCGTTTTTTGTCGTATTTGGATTTTAGTTTTTTTTGGAAGTCGATTAAAACTTCCTTTTGTCCTTAATCTATTGCTGCAAACTACATTAAAATCCGGTGAGTAGTTTAAAATGTCTAAGCGAACAGACAGTGAAAGCGCATTCATTTTTTTCTATATAAATATTTTTTCATCCCACCAGCTTGTAAAGAGTATTTTTGCCCTTCGATATCTGAGTGCAAAAGCCGTTTTTATTTACTTCTACCTCCATGGTGGCGAATTTATCATACAATTTTTTTTTATTTATTAAAAACTCAGACTCGGAATCTTCTTGGTGTACTTTTTTTGATTTGCTTTGCCAGCGCCATTTTCTTTTCACGTCATTTAGCTTCATTTTCTCGCTGAGGTTGAATGAAAAGTTACGTGTTGCACTGTTGCACTGCACTCGAGTGCAATTTCTTTTCACCTAGTGCTCTTTTGATTCCTTCGCTGACGCTCAGGTTTCTAATTTTTGTATCCTTCGCTTGCTCGATCATCAAAATTAAGCACGCGGTTAAAAAGCGACTTTGCACTCTTGTTTAACAAATAACTATTATTCGAGTATTTCGAGGTATAGTTTTTTACCAGGAGTTATAATTTCTTACAAAATCTATGCAACAAATAGGTATACATTGTTCAAAAACTTAAAATGAGAAGGGAAGAAATAATATTAATCGTTAACAAATAGTTTTTTATAAACATAATGCGGCTACATTTTTTTACCGAATTTGGCCATATGCTTTCCATCAGCCAGAGTAGAGTCATTTTGGCAGGGACAGGCAGGACCTTAAAGAAAAGAGCAACACCGGCTACCGAACGGAGCGGAGTAGCACATACAACAAGCTAATAAAAATTCGAAAAACCCCCTACGCAAGCACGTAATCGAGTAATCATACGCCAAAAAGGCATTAGGTACATCATTTTGGAAAAGAGCTGATACTCTTACACTGCTGGACCGATATTAACCAAACATAGCTAAGAACCACCGCAAGGAAACTGGCTTTCAAATAAAAAAACCGCATCAAAATCGGTTTATCCGTTTGAGAGCTACGATGCCACATACAGACACATACACACTAACAGACAGACATCGACGTCAAACTTATAACACCCCTCTTTTTGCGTCGGGGGTTAAAAAAATCGTCTGTCACTACGAACTCACACATGACATCTATACTCTATAAAAATAAATAAAATTGGAGTGTCTGTTTGTAACATTAAAATAACCGCTTTTTACTAAATGCTAAAATAAATAAATAATAAATATTTTTCGGACATCTAACACACAATGCTATCTAGTCCCAAGCTAAGCAGAACTTGTGTTATGGGTACTAGACAACTGATACAAATACATATACTTATACTTTTTTTTGTAAATACATGCATATTATACACATAGAAAACACCCAAACTCCGAAACAAATATTTGCAGATCATACAAACATTTGGTCCGACCCGGGAATCGAACCCGATACCTCTTGATCACCAGTCGCACACGCCAACCGCGAGACCAAAGAGGCAGTCAGTAGTAAAAATTACAATGTCTGGGTGTTAAATTCTAAAACTCATTTTTAATGAAAAAGTTGGTTTACCAGCATGATTAGTTGTTTCAGTGCTATCGTTTTCATTTTCGACGTTATTTTCTTCTAGTTCTGTCCTTTCATCTTTCTCAGTAGTTGCTTCTGTATCAGTCTTTTCTTCTGGGTCTGTTGTTTCATCTTTCTGAGTAGTTACTTCTGGCTCAGTCTTTTCTTCTGGGTTTATCGTTTCATCTTTCTCATTCGTTTCTTCTATTGTTTCATCTTTCTGAGTAGTTTCTTCTCTTGTTTCATCTATAGTTTCATCTTCCTGAGTCGTTTCTTCTGAATCATCCTTTTTTTCTAGTTCTTTCGTTTCTTCTCCTTCTGCCGTGAATTCACTTTCATCGTCATTACGTCTCAACGCTAAGTAATTTTCGCACGAACCATCAGTCAAAGCGAAAAACTCTAAAAATAGAAAATGAATCCGATTATTATTTTTATTCGTCTTGCTCCTAATATGACCTTTAACGGCCACGTCTCGACCTAATTCATTATCTTCCTAGCCAGATCGCCTACTAGTTCAACCGATTTTACTTGAATATCAGTTTTTCCACAGAGCGACTGATATAATAATATAATAGGTCTTTACCTATGAAATTGCCGTTTTGTATGCAATAAGTTAAAGTACTAATTTTTCAAACTTTTTTATTTCTGTTATTCGAAATAATCACCCATGCAATCGACGCATCTTTGCCAACGCATTGGCAGTTTATTGATGCCCTTCTTGTAAAAATCAGCTGGACGGGAGGCAACAAACTCTTCAAAGGCATTTTGCACTGCCTCTTGGGAATTGAATTTTTTACCCGCTAAAAAGTTGTCTAAATTTTGGAAAAAGTAATAGTCGGTAGGTGCAAGGTCTGGTGAGTATGGCGGATGAGCTTCCAACCCCAGCTCTTGCAGCTGCTTCACGACAACGCGCGACCCCATACTGCGCAACAGACAGTCTCCAAGCTGGAGCTTCCACCATTGATCTGCTATCTCCAAAAGGTCATCTATGTAATTTGGAGTTCTGGCAATAGCGGCTCCTGCCTAAAGATACTTATTGATGACCTCATCATTGCAGCCTGTAGTGTATGTGTCTATTCTCAGTCACTTCACTAGTAACGCATTCATTCATTCACTCACTAATTGTACTATCTGTGAATGAATGTGAAGGAAGCATTATGTCATCTCTAGTGCATGTGCGGTCGTGACACAGTTTATAGTAGAATTATTTTGTCCGTGCAGTTTGGGTCATAATACATAGCTCGGCCTCGGCCCGGCTAGGGCGGTGAGCATGTTGCGCAGGTGCAACGCAATTATCGATAAAACAAATGAGTCATTGAAGCAGGCACACGGTGGCGGTGCGGAAGTAATAAAAATGAAGTTGCCACTGGGAAGATCGTGTGAAGCATGCAGAAAAACTCCAAAAGACGACTTTGAGAGACTTGAAGAAATCTCATCTGGCAGAAGAATTCGTAATTCATGTGGATGACGATGACTCTGATGATTTATAGCAATGTAGAATTTTAATGTAAATAGTTTTAGATTTAATTTTAGATGTAAGTTATTTGCATTATTTTCTTTCTTTTCTGTTTATTTTAAACTTAGTTATAAGTACATATATATATTTATTTTTAATATAACTTGTTACATTCTAAACTATTGTACTTATAACTTTTTTTATTACATACAAATAATTTATATTTATATTATACTTAATTATTATCTTTTTTGCTCTTAATTTTAAACTTAGATATAAGTATTTATATTTCTTTTTAATATATCTTGTTGCATTCTAAACTTTCTACTTATAGTTTTTTTAATACAGAGATACCTAATTAATAATTAATTAATTTTAAATCATTATTATTCTAATTTTAATGAATGTTGTTTTATCCATTTTTTTTCTTTCTTTTTTATCACTAACCCACATAATGCCAAACTAAATACACTATCGATAACGCTTATCGACAACAATAATGCGCATCACTATGCCCGCCCATAAGGCCCATGAGTGGGAGAGAGAGCGAAATACTCGCTTTACCGCTCCAACGTTTTATGACCCAAACTGCACGGACAAAATAATTCTAGTATAGTCAACTCACATGCGTCTCAGAGGCGACAATATAGTATATGGATATACTACACAGCCTATTGCAATCTACTGCTAAACATAGGCCTCTCACCTTGTACGCTACTCTGATCGACTTTTTGCTTTGGATTTGGTAGATCGATGACTTACATTGCCATAACTATGTGCTCACTGCACTGCCTAGTGACACTTATTTTTCAGTCTGTCTCGGTAATCTTTACTCACTTACCTATCTCCTCATTTCTAATTCGACTCCACAGAGGAACTCTCATCATAACACTAAGTAATTTAAAGTTTTTGATTTTAAATTTACCGATTAACTACCAACTGCTTCGATAGATGGCGTTGGAATCGAATTAGAGCGTGCTATAGATTCACTCAGCTCTATTTTATAAGTACGGCTAAACTTTTTTTTTATGGAATAGGCGGCAAACGAGCAGACTTATCGCCTGATGGTAAGCGATTACCACCGCCCACGGACACCCGAAACACCAGAGGTGTCACAAGTGCGTTGCTAGCCTTTGGGGGATGGTGGTAGGGGTTGGGGTACGGGCCTCCGGTATCCTCACTCACTGGGTGAAACACAGCGCAAGCGCTGTTTCACACCGGTTTTCTGTGAGGCCGCGGTATCACTCCGGTCGAGCCTGCCCATTCATGCCGAAGCGTGGCTCTCCCGCGGTAAACTTATTAATGTTACTTGCAGGTGAGGTGAAATATTCGGCCTTTTAACAAGCTTTCTATTAACTTGCAATGTATATTATGTATGCTTATATGTTCGGGTGGAATCTTGCAACTCAATTTTGAAGCAGATATCTTCAACCGATTTTGCTGAAATTTTGCAAGCATATGTATACAGCGTGACAATACAATATTATAATGACATGGAGCTGATCTGACGCTGGAGCTGGAAGGTGTCCATAGGAACTCTGTAAAGAAACGTCGCAACATCATCGAGTTTGGACTCGTTTGATTCGTCTCGAGGCATTCCAGTAAAAGCTTGTTTTTAAAAAGCTTTTTAATTTATTTACTACTAAATTTTGTCTGCCTAAATGAAGCGTACGCGTGTGCCCAGCCAGAATGATAAACACTCGCTATAAACCCGTCTTTGTTAGTATCTTATTGTTTAGCAAAAGTATCGTAGACTTAACAAGGCGTAACGTACCTTCTCCACGAATCCCACAAACGTTTTTAAAAAACAAATAGCAATGGTTTCTGAAATCCTTGTAAACACTGCTTCCATTAACACGTCGAATGCCACAAATAGCTGAATCATTTGAACGACATATTACGTCTCTATTGGCACAAAATGTTTGTGTTAGCGGATCTTTTAAGTGCAATTCATTATAATCGTTGGCAGCTTTAGAAATTTTTAAATTGTTAACACTTGAAAAATATATAACTGTCACAAAAAAATAGACTACATATTTGTCGGCCATAATATTTTGTAGTAATAATGTAGATATGGCTTGTTAAGAAGAATAATTGCAATTTCATGGTATTCAAATTTGGTTTGAGCATGTTAAATGCGTGCGTGATCAATAATAATTGGAGATAAGAGGAAATGTAATTTAAGACGTCTGAGTTTTTAATTAACTGATAATTTCATTGATTTGACATTCCACTTCTCGATAAAGCCCTCTCTTTAGCAAGGAGGTTTGGATATATCGCGCTGGCCATGATTTTTCTTTATACGAAATGGTTCTATCGGCTTATAATCTTGTTGGTTTGCTGTTTTTGCTGTTGCTGATTTTAATATACGAGTATGTCTTTCTTACTTTTTCTTCAGTCGGACTTCTAACAGTTACTTCCAGGCTTGTTAACTCTGCTATATCTTCAGCTTTATGTAAATTCTGGAGGCTGTTAATTCTAAATTTTGTCCAGAAATGGACAACCCCATAAAATTTAATCTATATACATTTAATTTATTATTATTCATTAGGTAACTCTTTTTGGGTAGACAAGATTGCATGCTCTCTTCTTCACCATTTTAAATTACATTTATATAATTAACTTCAACACATGTAAGTAGGTAATTGTTACCTATAATAATTAATTTGTTACCGACCGAAATTATAATGTAATCTTTATGGGAAATAAAGAGGCTTACTTACTTAATTATGTGAATTCACATAAAATATGTAATTTTCGTAAGACCTTTCACTTCTGTGTTCCAAAGAGTTTTTTAATTTCACTTTCAATTCAAATTCTTCTTCTTTGATGAAATGGCAACCAGCCGGATCTCTCGGATCAGCTATTTCTGCCAATGTCAAGTGTTTGTAGTCTTTATATCGTCTTCGTCGTGATGAAATTATGATAAAAAATAAAAAAAATGTGGATGAGATGAAATGGGGACCGTCTTCAGAAAAAACAAAACTTTTTATAGTATAGTCGGTGCCAAGCGACTATCGCTTAGATTTTTGTAATTGTTCGTTCGTATTCTTTTTGGCTCGGCACCGACTTCAAACAGATTTTAGGTACCTAGCACACATTATAATACTACTATTTAAATGAATAAAGAATTAGGTATAGACAAGAATTGGCATATAACAATGATAACAATTTATGAGGAGCCAGTTTATTTTACGCTATTTAGTGTTTTTCGGCAGAGAGTTTACGTTGGATGTTTTTTGGAAGTAGGTTTTTTTTTATAAAAAGTTTTTATTTTCCAGTTTTTTGCGCAAACAATCGTAGTAGTAGTAGTAGATAAAGTTAACTATTTCATAAAATTTCTGCTGATGCAAATAACTTTAGTGGTTTAAATGTCAACCCCTATTTCACCCCTTAGGTATAGAATATCCAGAAACGCTACGTAATACGTTAATACTTATTTTTATCAGTAGCCCAAAGATAAAGTTTCATGCTCCTAACTTAAAAAATGACGGACTTCCACACAAACTTTCAACCCCTATTTCACCCCTTTAGGGGTAGAATATCCAGAAACTCTTAAAAACGTATCTACTCATTTTTAATCAGTAGCCCAAAGAGTTTCATGTTTCTAACTTAAAAAAAATAAGTAAAAACTAAAACCCAACTACGACTTTTTACTTTTTTTTATTTAAAATGTTTTGGTGCCGTTATTATTATATAATATATATATATATGTCGGAGTGAGGGTATCCAAATAATAAAAGTGATACAAACATTTGCCACTATCGAACACTACGCAACAGTCTATATAAAGCGGCGCGATCGGAAACAGGACACAGTTCTCTTCAGATCTCGCGACGACCATATCTATTATTTGATTTGCGATTTATTGTATCTCTGTGTTTTATATTGTGTGTATGAGGCGATATTTATCAGTGGGGGAATTACTAGCCTAGGTGGCGAATTCCACAGGGCATCGCGGAGGGGTGAGCGTTGCCCCAATCCCCTCATGGGGGGTTGCTGAAGGTGTTTAGGTTGATTCGTATCCGTTTAGTAGTGATTAGTGTTTGGCTTTGGTCCAGATTGGCTGTATCTGTCATTCATGTTCTCGTTTATTCTTGTCTCCGACATCAGAAGTGGGATCTGAATCTCATTTGCCCACAACGTTTGAGAGTGTAACGGATCGTCAGTCGCGGCGAGCTGTCGAACTACCCTCCGCTCGAAAATCGTACGAGGTGTCATTTGTTAAATTTTTGTAAGCGAGAACGCTCAAATAGTGTCAAAGTGTCGGTATAGCCTTTTCGCGTACGAACGGTTTATGAGACGTGCGGCCTACAACAGCGGCAGCGTGCGGTAGTAAAAGCAACGCATCGGTAACTGGGAAGTAACCGGTATGTACGGACAACACCAACAATCCGGTGAGTCGTACTATTTTTATTTTGTGCTGAGTGCTCTTTAATAAGATAAGTTCTGTCAGATGAATTTCTAGGCAAACGACAATATTGTGCAGTAACATTATTGAGGGTAGGTAATGCCCGCACTTATTGTAGCATCGAAATTCTATGTACAGTTTTAATCCAGATTTATTCATTGCGGTTATTGTTTCATGTAGTACACGATTACTGTATTTCAAACGACATAATTATGGAAGAGATCTGCTTGCATTAGGGTTTTAAGCAGCAATTTTCGAAAAGAATCTTGTTCTTAAAAATAATAAGGTCGTTTCTATTGGTGGCATCGGTACAAAGGTAGTCGATTTAGGAAATTTAGAGTGTAGTATTATACCATAGCAGAAATGTCAGAAATGGAGCTGCCTGGGATTGAGCTGCCGATTTTGCACATGCTGTTTGTTTATTGTTTAAATTTATTTCTTATTTTTAACCCCCGACGCAAAAAGAGGGGTGTTATAAGTTTGACGTGTCTGTCTGTCTGTGGCACCGTAGCTCGCGAACGGATGAAGCTATTTCAATTTAGTTTTTTTGTATGAAAGGTGAGTTACGTGCGAGTGTTCTTAGACATGTTTCATGAAAATCGGTTGAGTCGTTTAAAAAGTTATGGGGGTAAAAGTGGGGAAGAATAACCGAATGTCTGCAAAACGTGCCAGTATAATCGTTAAATGACAATTGTGTAATTGATAACTTCGACCTGATGCTGCATAAGGGGTTTTTTTATTTATTCAATTTTAAATTTATGATTGTGATGTGATTTTTAGTTTGAGGCGGATTCATCTTTGATTGTAGCTATTAACATTTTTTTAATTATTATTTTGACCAATTTGAGATAGTTGTGACTCGAATTATAATTACCGTTTTTTTATTTTGTGATGAAATGTCGATATTTTCAGTAAAGATAAAAAAAACTGGTCGGACTTCTATTTGGTGTCAGCTATCTCACCAGCAGCGGGTGATTGTAGCTGGCATGTCTATGTAGTTGGCAGATACATTTCGATTGCTTTGAGAATTTGCAGCAGTAGTCAATTACTAAAGTTCTTATTTTATGTTGTTTTGATTTTAATAATGATGTTACTGTTTTCTTTTGCTGTTCAGTAGTGTACTGTTTTATTGAGACAGAATAGACAGTGAGGTCAGATATGGCAGATTGAGAGAGATACTGTGTGTACACGTATGTGACATTTGATAGGGAAAGTGTAAATTAGTAAAGTTTGATCTCAGTAACTTAGTTTTGATTCAAAGTTAAGAAAGAAATTAGACAAAGTTAAATCCTAAGTATAAAGGACCGTTTAAAATTGTAGAGTTGCTCGATGGCGATCGTTATACTTTGAAATCTTTAACTTGTAACAGAATCTACAAATGCGCTTGCGTTCGTATACGAGAGTTTCCTTTAAGTGATATACCCGAGGAGGTAGATTTGTCTGGCATTGATAATAGTGAGGAAAATCCCTGTAGATCAAGTCCCTATTGATGTTGATAATAATCAAGGGTTAATTAATGCTGATGCAATGGAATGAAATTGAGTTGTAATTGTGTGGCGAGTAGTCTCTATAATGAGATATGAGATATCCTATCAGCGTGGTGGTTGTTAAAGTTTAGTTAAGTTTTGCGAAAGGCGAGGTGGCCACTGAAAGGCGAGGTGGCCACTGAAAAGGCGAGGTGGCCACTGAAAGGCGAGGTGGCCACTGAAAGGCGAGGTGGCCACTGAAAGGCGAGGTGGCCATTGAAAAGTGAAATTGGTAGAATAAGAGGCCATGTAGATATTGTTAATAATAATTATCCAAAAATGTGTAACGCGATAAACGGTGAGGTGACTGTTCCGATACTACTTACTGGTGTTATTAATTTAGTATGTAGCGAGAAGTCTATTAGCATTCAGATTTGATAACGAAAAGCCTATTTTATGAGAATGTCCTAAATGAAGTTGTTCCACAGAAGATAAAATGTAATAATGTACCCAATGTCCTTGGTCAGGAGTGGCCGAACAACACAAAAATCTCTTTTTTTTCTGCGGATAATGATGATGATGCCTTCAACATCACACGAGGACGTGTAATACGTCAGGACGGCCGTGTCGGAGTGAGGGTATCCAAATAATAAAAGTGATACAAACATTTGCCACTATCGAACACTACGCAACAGTCTATATAAAGCGGCGCGATCGGAAACAGGACACAGTTCTCTTCAGATCTCGCGACGACCATATCTATTATTTGATTTGCGATTTATTGTATCTCTGTGTTTTATATTGTGTGTATGAGGCGATATTTATCAGTGGGGGAATTACTAGCCTAGGTGGCGAATTCCACAGGGCATCGCGGAGGGGTGAGCGTTGCCCCAATCCCCTCATGGGGGGTTGCTGAAGGTGTTTAGGTTGATTCGTATCCGTTTAGTAGTGATTAGTGTTTGGCTTTGGTCCAGATTGGCTGTATCTGTCATTCATGTTCTCGTTTATTCTTGTGTCTCCGACATATATTTGAAATGTACAAGTAACGCCCTTTCCAATGATACCAAACACGGCATATTTATCTCATTTTTTTTTAATACAGTACTTTATGCTAGAGGGCGCCACATTAGATTCAATAACACGTCATATAGCCTATAGGGCATGCAAAAACCGACCTGTTTCAAAAACCGTTCTTTTTTTGGGTTTCTCTATTTGAAAAACCGGTTAACCTGTTTTTTCGGGTTTTTCGGTTTTTTTGTTGTATTTGTGATAAAAACCTAAAATAAAATGGGTTTATGCGTAAAATGCATCGGTTTTAGTTGACAATTCGGGTCGTTTAAATGAAATCAGTCTATATCTATATACTTATAATAAAAATGTAACAGGTCCAATTCTGTACATTAAAGATATTTTCAAAAACTTTTTTGGAAGGCTCTCTATAATCGATACTGAAGCCAAAACTGTATTTTTTTCATTTTTGTCTGTCTGTCTGTCTGTATCTTGGCCGCGCATCACACCGAAACTACTGAATGGATTCAAATGAAATGGCAAATCAACTTGGCATGATTTGAGTTCATACTACGAGGTAGGACATAGGATACTTTTTATCCCGAAATTCAGCACGGTTTCCTGGAGAGAGGGGATGAAAGTCAAAATATATTGGTACTTAGTTGTAATTCAATAACACATAGTCCGATTTTATTCATACTTTTTTGCTAGAAAGAAAAAACTGCCTGTGGGAAGCTGAGACAGATATGTAAATATGGCGGTACGAAGTTCGCCGGGTCAGCTAGTTTGTAATATAAAGGAACATTTATACTTATTCATACATTTTTTATGAGATCAATCAGCAGATTAAAAATGAAGTAGGTATCTGTACATTATTAAATAAAATAACCCGTCTGTCTATATTTAAAATAAATATAGAAAAAACTCAACAAAGTTAAATTGTAAAGCAAAATAACACACTAATAAAACTAATTCACATTTGTCTTTTCACTTAAAAACATGAACGTTATAAAAACTTCTTAATATTTTTTATGACTAGAAAAAATCTGACTTTCGTTGACGTTTACCATGGGCGAGCCACGCTTCGGCATGAATGGCCGGCTCGACCGGAGTGATACCACGGCCTCACAGAAAGCCGGTGTGAAATAGCGCTTGCGCTGTTTCAACGAGTGAGTGAGGATACCGGAGGCCATTTCGACTCTGATATGAGTTTCCAAATCCAGTGACTTTTCCTTCTCTAAGCGATTGGATTCTACACGTTACTTTAAAGCGTTTTTAATTTCGATACAAAGCTGTTATGTTCTTTTATGGCATTCGATGGTAGACTCATCTCTGCTACTTCTTCAACATTTTCACTTTCTTGTTAACTCATAGCTTCAGTGTTGTATGAACAGCGTAGTATGAACTCAAATCATGCCAAGTTTCATTTGAATCCATTCAGTAGTTTCGGCGTGATGCGCGGCCAAGATACAGACAGACAGACAGACAAAAATGAAAAAAAATACAGTTTTGGCTTCAGTATCGATTATAGAGAGCCTTCCAAAAAATTTTTTGAAAATATCTTTAATGTACAGAATTGGACCTGTTACATTTTTATTATAAGTATATAGATATAGACTGATTTCATTTAAACGACCCGAATTGTCAACTAAAACCGATGCATTTTACGCATAAACCCATTTTATTTTAGGTTTTTATCACAAATACAACAAAAAAACCGAAAAACCCGAAAAAATAGGTTAACCGGTTTTTCAAATAGAGAAACCCAAAAAAAAACGGTTTTTGAAACAGGTCGGTTTTTGCATGCCCTATAGGCTATATGACGTGTTATTGAATCTAATGTGGCGCCCTCTGGCATAAAGTACTGTATTAAAAAAAATTGAGATAAATATGCCGTGTTTGGTATCATTGGAAAGGGCGTTACTTGTACATTTCAAATATATATATATTATATATTAATAACGGCACCAAAACATTTTAAGTAAAAAAAAGTAAAAAGTCGTAGTTGGGTTTTAGTTTTTACTTATTTTTTTTAAGTTAGAAACATGAAACTCTTTGGGCTACTGATTAAAAATGAGTAGATACGTTTTTAAGAGTTTCTGGATATTCTACCCCTAAAGGGGTGAAATAGGGGTTGAAAGTTTGTGTGGAAGTCCGTCATTTTTTAAGTTAGGAGCATGAAACTTTATCTTTGGGCTACTGATAAAAATAAGTATTAACGCATTACGTAGCGTTTCTGGATATTCTATACCTAAGGGGTGAAATAGGGGTTGACATTTAAACCACTAAAGTTATTTGCATCAGCAGAAATTTTATGAAATAGTTAATTTTATCTACTACTACTACTACGATTGTTTGCACAAAAAACTGGAAAATAAAAACTTTTTATAAAAAAAAACCTACTTCCAAAAAACATCCAACGAAAACTCTCTGCCGAAAAACACTAAATAGCGTAAAATAAACTGGCTCCTCATAAATTGTTATCATTGTTATATGCCAATTCTTGTCTATACCTAATTCTTTATTCATTTAAATAGTAGTATTATAATGTGTGCTAGGTACCTAAAATCTGTTTGAAGTCGGTGCCGAGCCAAAAAGAATACGAACGAACAATTACAAAAATCTAAGCGATAGTCGCTTGGCACCGACTATACTATAAAAAGTTTTGTTTTTTCTGAAGACGGTCCCCATTTCATCTCATCCACATTTTTTTTATTTTTTATCATAATTTCATCACGACGAAGACGATATAAAGACTACAAACACTTGACATTGGCAGAAATAGCTGATCCGAGAGATCCGGCTGGTTGCCATTTCATCAAAGAAGAAGAATTTGAATTGAAAGTGAAATTAAAAAACTCTTTGGAACACAGAAGTGAAATGTCTTACGAAAATTACATATTTTATGTGAATTCACATAATTAAGTAAGTAAGCCTCTTTATTTCCCATAAAGATTACATTATAATTTCGGTCGGTAACAAATTAATTATTATAGGTAACAATTACCTACTTACATGTGTTGAAGTTAATTATATAAATGTAATTTAAAATGGTGAAGAAGAGAGCATGCAATCTTGTCTACCCAAAAAGAGTTACCTAATGAATAATAATAAATTAAATGTATATAGATTAAATTTTATGGGGTTGTCCATTTCTGGAAAAAATTTAGAATTAACAGCCTCCAGAATTTACATAAAGCTGAAGATATAGCAGAGTTAACAAGCCTGGAAGTAACTGTTAGAAGTCCGACTGAAGAAAAAGTAAGAAAGACATACTCGTAAGACATACTCGTATATTAAAATCAGCAACAGCAAAAACAGCAAACCAACAAGATTATAAGCCGATAGAACCATTTCACAATACTTTTAAAGTACCCTTAATCACATTCAACTCTGAAACTGCTGTCAGTGTTTGTAACTCCGTATCACAAAACTGGATAAGTATTTAGACTCCGTATCAGAAAACTGAATATTGAAATGTGTTTCTGTTGCAAAATAAATCACAAATAGCAACATCAGTTATTTATTACTATAATATACACAAAAAGTACTTGTACTTTTTGTGTATATTATAAATCTTTCGAATCTTTTAACCACATTAATTTTGGAAGTCTGCGGGTCTAAGTAATTCTGGTCATGTCTTCTGCAAAAACTCGAATTCTGCTTTGATCGTAGCTTCAAATTACCACTAGTTGTTTTTAAGGTTAGTTTAGATTCCGATGATGAGATTAAATCAAAATTATCTTGGGAATTTGTTTCACTTTCAGATAATGCTTCTTTCAGGGTGCTTGTATTAACAAAATTTTCAAACACTCTGGAGAAATTACTACTGCCACTAATGTTGTATAGACTAACCATTTCGTTAATGTTACGGTCAGGTGTTAAATGCAATTTGTTGTCAGGCTGCAAGTCAGAAAGCTTTGTTACATTATTATTTTCTTGTGCAGGCTTGAGTATTATATTTGATGTTATTTTAATATTCTCTTGGTCATTGCTACGACGTTGAAGAAAAGCAGTGCGCAGTGGTTTACTCAGTAACATTTTCTTAGGTTTCACTCTGTGTATAAAAAAACCGTCTTCGCAATCACTATGACTGACTTGAAGTTCAGAGCACAAACCTGTAATATTATCTTTATTAATTTCAACCTGATTCTGCCCATCCTCCATGGCCCCTTTACAGGTTTCTCCATAACAAAGCTCTCCGGCATGTTTCACATGACTGCAATAACCGCTCAAACAAATAAAGCAGCTTACCTCTCTAAAAATCAAATTCGGGTAGTCTTTCTGCCACAAAACCTGATGTACCTTATTTGTGCCCTTTAATGGCTTCAATGTGTCTGAAGGAATCAGTAAATCTTTTTCACAAATTTGATAATCGTTAACAATTTCAAGTTTGACATTCTCCGCAGATTGTGCTACAATTGTGATAAAATCATCAATATTATCAATATCTTTGCCTTTAGCCACAGCTGCGTCTGCGACTCTCTTGACGGTACCACCTACACCATCTGCGGCTCCCTTTCCATGTCCTGCTTCACTATAGTTCCAAGTTACCAGTTTTAAATTGGGGTAGTACCAGTAAATTTTGGAAATTATATAGAACATAGTTTTATTTCTATACTGACTGCTTGGTGAATCGGATAGGAAATGTAGCTGATTTACGTTTTTTTGGTGGTCTGAATGTATTCCAGAAGAGGTACTATATGAGCCCATACGGCGGCAGCGTCGTGACGCATATTTTCGCTGACTGTGCATAATGATTTAGCCGCTATATGGTCATCCTCATTATTTACATATATAACTGCAGTATGAAGTGTCAATTCTTTCCTGCTACCTCCAAAATGAAATGACTGGACTTCAGTGTGATATTTATAGCCATAGTTCTCACTGAAGTCAATGTGGACTAAGGCTTCATTTTTTTTCAAGTTAAATTTCAGATCTTTCAGAGCAGTGTATTGCCATCTTCGTGTACCTTCGTGCTTCAAAAATTCTGGTATCAGACTCTCAAATATTACAACAGCTTCTTTTAGAGAAGCAGTTACTTTTACCTTTGCGATAACTCTTTTTTTCTTTTCTTCGCCCTTTGTGATGTACGTCTCTTTTTTATGTTCCCATTTACTGAAAGTTATGGCTTCATCTTTATTTAACAAGTATTCAAGCTTTTTATCTTTACAGGTACCGCATCTACTCAACAAGCACGATGTATTGGAACAACATAGACTATTGATAACTTCTGCAGAGTCCTTTTCTTTGATTATTTTACGAGAGTATAATACTGCCAACAATAGTTCTAAGTTCGCATGAGTTTTACACAAACATGTTTCTCTATCACTGACATCTGGTATGAGTACCCAAAATGCCCTTTGTTTACAAAAATACGAATAACTAACTTTGGTATTTTCTGCTTCAAAAAGTTTGTGAAGATTTTTCATAGAATCTAATAAATATCTTCGTTGTTTTTTAGTCTTTTCCCGGGAAATACATTCCTTTTTTCCAGCAGTCATTCTTGATGTTCATTGGGTGTTCATTGTGTCCGTTTCATGTATGTTTGTAGTTTTCTTTCGTTTCCTTGTTTCTTTCCCTAACAGTAAAATGTTTAGTTTCAGATAAGACCTTATGCTCCTTTAGTATAGATTTTTGTTGAAGTATGTGTCCGCTAAATTTTTTTTTTTCTTTTTTTGATTTCAGTGCCCCATAATTAGTCTCCAACGTTTTTTTCATAGCTTCACCAAACAAAACCTTTTTCTTGACTTCATTTATCTTTGTCTTGTCATTAATGAGTCTCAGAGCTTTAGAATTTGGACTTTCTAATCGTTGTTTCAGTCTCTGATAAAGTTTTCTGTAGTTGTTTAGTTTTCTCTGTAATTCTTGTATTTGTAGAGTATACTTCTTTTCTTGTTTCTGCATCATGTACTTTAATTTCCTTATCTTCTTATTTAAATTCTGAAAAATCGGATTGGTTTCGTCATTTCTTTGTTCTGGTTCTGGAATTGTATCGTGGTCCTGTATATCACGTTTTTCATGTTCCTCATCATTATCATTTCTTAAGGGGTCAGTTTCACTATCACTCGGAGTATTAACATCCATAAGTTCTTGTCCTCGTTTCAATAATAGTTTCTTATGGTAGTATTTATTAAAAATTTCTCTCCATTTTTTCCTTTGTAACTTTTTAGCTTTTGGTGTTAAATCTTTAATACTTAAAATTTTCTTACTTTCTTTTCTTTTCAAGTACCTCTGCCGTTCCTTCTCTTTTTCTCAAACGTATTTTTCCGGATCAGACTTAATTTTAGCATATCTTTCTCTCCGAGCTAATTTAGCCTTCTCTAGTATCTCTTCTTTTGTTCGCGGCATTGCGAAATTCCTGTTAAAAACAACTTAATTAGTTAAAAAATATCGCGACTAAAAACATTGAAATAAAATAATTTTATACGGATTTAAATTACGTTTTGTTATTACGATCTGTAATTACTTCAGATTTTTTTCAGAACTTTACAGATTACCTTAAGTACTAGTTAGAAATACAAATTTTCGATAGTTTACAACACAAAAATCACCATGAAAAAAATATTATAATTACCATTTCTAAAATTTACTCATTACCATTTACTTTAGAGTAACGGAAAATATGGTAATTATGCAAATGGTAATTAGGAATTCAAACATTTTGTTGCTGAAACAGTTCTTTATAAGAATTATGATTATTTTACCTACTTTACCTAAAAAAATTTCTTATAATAACTCAAATAAACGTATCAATTAGAAAAAATAATTACCTACTTACCATAAAAATAGAAAATGGTGATTAGACTATATTTCGACAAAAGCACTACGACGACGAGAGATATTTGAATATGGCGCCGAAAACTGGTCTTTGACACGTGTAACGTGCTCGGGCGCCGAGCGCAGACTGGCCGCAAATTGTTAAGGCAGTTAAAGGTATGAATTCTCAAATTTGTAGGTAGTAAATTAAGGCGAATATTTTTTGAATGGTAATTATGAAGTTACCCGAGGACATATTTTAAGAGCATTAATCCTTAATAATTTATGCTATTTATAAAAAACAACTTATGTATAGGGCTAAGGAAACAATCCCTTTTTTAGAATATTGAACTATATTTACATTCTTCAAAAGGGATTTAGCTATATTGAATAAAATCTTAATGAAAATGTAAAATGGGACATGAATGGTAATGAGAATCTGGATGCTTGAAAACAAATTACTATAAGTTCTATATACAAATATTGTTCCTAATAGTCTTGTTTAGATCTGTAAAACTTATATTTATAAGGTAGTATTATCAAAAGAAAAATATTTGCAATGTAGAAGATTCTTTGTCATCCGCCGCGTAATATGCACATTCTCAAAGAAATGCCCACAAAAAAATGATTTTTACTTTTTATTTTAGCATGAAAATACTTACATACCTTTTCTATTCTCTTGAAAAAAATACCGAAAAACACGGTTTTTTTTAGTAAAAAACCCGGTTTTTTCGGTTTTCAAATCGGCCGGTTATCCGGTTAATTCGGGTAACCGAAAAACCGGGTTGCATGCCCTAATAGCCTATAACCAACGGACGATCAAGACGCTTCTAACGATACCTCAATTGTCCAGTTCTAATAAGTAGTTAAGGAGCTATGAGGGATCAAATGAACACATACATATTAAACCCTACATTAAACCTCACGAAACTTTAAATGCAGTGGATAAAATTAATGAAGATCTTAGTCTTATTTATAAAATTCTCGTGTCACAATCTTAGTTACCATACTCCTCTGAAACGGCTGGACCGACTTTTATGAAATTTGGTGTGCATATCGGGTAGGTCTGAGAATCGACAAACATCTGTTTTTTTTTTAATATGGCAAAACAACGTTTGCCGGATCAGCTAGTAATAATAGGTCTTTACCTATGAAATAGCCGTTTTGTATGCAATAAGTGAAAGTACTTATTTCTTCAAACTTTTTCATTTCTGTTATTCGAAGTAATCACCCATGCAATCGACGCATCTTTGCCAACGCATTGGCAGTTTATTGATGCCCTTCTTGTAAAAATCAGCTGGACGGGAGGCAACAAACTCTTCAAAGGCATTTTGTACTGCCTCTCGGGAATTGAATTTTTTACCCACTAAAAAGTTGTCTAAATTTTGGAAAAAGTATTTCGAATAACGGAAATAAAAAAGTTTGAAAAAATAAGTACTTTCACTTATTGCATACAAAACGGCAATTTCATAGGTAAAGACCTAATATAATATTATACCTCCACATGCCCTTATTATGGATTCTAATCGGTTCCGCATAGATTTGATTAGGGTTATTAAAACATCTTGCGGAATATTGTCCCATTCTTCTCAAAGTGCTGTTCTTAGTTGTGCCACTGTCGTAGGCACAGGATTTGTCGCATATACAGCTCTTTTTAAACTGTCCCAAAGATGCTCAATGGGATTAAGATCCGGGCTGCGTGCTGGCGTATGTATCCCAACCTCTTCACAATATTGTCGAACTTGTGCAGCAGCGTGCGGCCGGGCAATAAACTGCATTAAAGTAAAATTTTACGCCTTTATATCCCATGTAAGGCACCACGTGATCTTCTAAGATCTCTGTTATGTAGCGATGTGCAGTCAAACCCCCTCTACTACCGTTTTGACGGACCATGTCCATGAACACAAGTTCTGTTCGCCCGTCTGTTAACAATACGGAGGCCCATTTCTCATCTGTCCAATTTAGGTGATCACGCGCAAATCTTAAGCGAGCTTGTCTGTGAGCTACAGACAACTTTAGACCATTTGCTGGTCTAAAAGGGGTGATATCCGCTTCCTTCAACCTTCTTCTTATTGTTCGTGCACTAACGTTTACTCCACGCACTTCATTAAGTTCTGTTTTGATGTTAACTGACGTGAGGAAACGATTTCGCAGGGAAGTTGTAACAATAAATCGGTCATCACGACCGGTGGTTGCTCGAGTTCTGCCTGTACCACGTCTCCTTTTGTAAGAACCTGTCTCCACAAACCTTCTGTATATTATAGAAACCGTAGACTGGTTTAAATTTAAATTTCTACCAATCGTTCGTTGATCCAAGCCCTCCCGCACCAATGCTACAATTCGAGCAGCTTGTTCGGACGATGAGTTAAAAAGCTAACCCAACAATTCTGCTGGCAACAATAATTCAATTGTCAAAAGAATAAAAAATTAATAGTAAGCAATAAGAATCAATTTTAAAAAACACGCAAATCTGATACTACGAGTCAATTTTCTTTTCCCGCTATATTTTTTTTTTCTCCCCATTTGGCAGGAGACCTTGGCTCGCACTTCTGTGCATTTGCCAGCGTCAAGTTTTATTTAGTTGGTATTTGAACTTTGAATGACACAAAGTAAAGTTCAAGGGCGGATCCAGGGGGGGGGGTCATGGGGGTCATGACCCCCCCCCTAGGCTGTGTCCATGACCTAAATTAAATTGGTAACATAAAGTTCTTTATATATATTTTTGTCACAATATAGAATTTAATCGTGGCTAAGGTTGAGGAACGTCTAACCGGACTAACACTTCTGTACATCGATAAAACCTATTGATGTGATTATTTAAATATAGATATTTTTAAGTATAATACTTCTAAACCCATGTACAATGGCCCAATCAAGAGGCAAAGTTTTTTTTTATGTGATAAACGAGCAGACGGATCGCCTGATGGTAAGCGATTACCGCCACCCATGGACACCGCAACACTAGAGGCGTCACAAGTGCGTCGCCGGCTTTTTAAAAAGGAGTACCTACGTTCGTTTCTTGAAAGTTTGAAGGTCGTATTGGTCCGGGAATACCGCAGGTGACAGTTTGTTCCACAATTTTGTTGTGCGAGGCAGAAAGTTTCTAGAAAAGCGCACAGTTGAAGAATGCCAACCGTCTAAACGATGGGGATTAAACTGTTGTCGCGTAGAACGATGGCGGAAAGAGGCGGCGGGGATCAATTCGAACAATTCCTCGGAGCACTAGCCATAGTGAATGCGATAGAAAATGCATAGCGAGTCAACATCTCTACGCAGCGCCAGAGAGTCCAGCTGATTTGAAACATCTTGGCAGTCGATGATTCGAGTCGCTCTCCATTGGATGCGGCCCAGAGGAAGAAGCTGGTACTAGGGTGCCCCTGCCCAAAGTTGAGAAGAGTATTCTATATGAGGCCGAACCTGCTCCTTATAAAGCAGAAGCCGGTGGGCCGGCGTGAAATACAGTCTTGATCTATTGAGCACGCCAAGCTTCTTCGAGGCCAATTTGGCCTTACCCTCCAAATGGCTACGAAACTGGACTGCACTCGATATGTAGAGTATTCTACTGACTATTCCAATATTGGCTGAGGCAGATAAAGGAGTGTCTTCAAAACGAGGACATACGACCAATGGCAGGTTTTCAGCGGTGAAATTGTACTAAATTAAAATTAAGTCTACCCCAATCTGAGACCTTTTCCAAAGAGTTTCAATTTCAGACACAAGTTTGTTTCGACTCTCAATGACGTTTTCCTGAGAAATATTAGTGCGGCCGGTATCAAGAGCATCGCCCGCGCTGTCATCCGTATAACAATGATACTCAATACTCAATACTCAATACTTTATTGCATCACATAGGTTTAACAAGGTCTTACAGTAATATTAAATTGTTCCACTATGAACCCTGTCGGGCACAGCAAAATTACAAATAAGAGATGACACAAACTTAAAACTAATACAATTCAAATCAATAATACAATTGTTTTATATATAAAAATCTACTGCCGCTCGCCCGTCTCGCTACAACTCGAGAACGGCTGGGCCGATTTAGCCGATCTTGGCCCTGAAATGCCTGACGCAGTCTAGGGAAAGGTCCAAACGGTGAAAAATCAAAACAACCCGAAAACCCAAAAAAGTTGCGGGCACAGCCAGCTTAATATATATGTATGCATTTAATATTAAATATATGTATGTTTGTGTGTGTGCGTGTATGTGTATTTGTATGAACATGAATCCATATATCACATTTAAAATTTTAAAATTTATTACTGCCAATGCCATACCATACGTATTCACTTTAATTGGTCATTTAAGTACTCATGAATACTATAGTAACACTTAGAAATTAGAAACTTCTTTAATTTTTTTGTAAAGTGATTAAATTTGTTTTCATTTTTTATTTCTGGCGGCAATCTATTGTATACTTTGATGGACATGACGTAGGTGCTGGAGGAGTGAATTTTTAGTTTTGAACTTGGTAGATTTAGTCTTGATTTATGTCGTAGTGTGTATCTTTGTTGTTTTTCTTCTCTGGTTGTGTATAAATATTGATGTTTTTTTACAAATTTGCATATTTGATTCATGCATGAATTCCGCTAATTTGCAACATTTCATTGATATGGAGGAGGAACAAAGTAGGCGTTAGCACACAACTTTGGGGGATACCAGCATTCACAGATATGAAGTCAGAGCACTCTCCGTCGACTACGACCTTTATGCGTCTATCTGCTAAAAAGCTAGTGACCCATTCGCGTAATTTCACAGGAAGCCCATAGGAAGGGTGCATCGAAAGAAGCGACTGATGATTCCAGACCCGATAGAAGGCGTTCGCAATGTCCAATGAGACTACGCAAGAAGAGTAGGAGAGCTGAAAAAGACGCGTTAAGACCGGTGCCAACTCTGGAGGGCACATCTTCAATACGATATCAGGGCCCTCGACTTATGTATTTTTTGTTTGTTTCGCTCTCGCACCACGGTATGGTAGGTAGATCCCGTTCCCCGGCATCCAAGGTCGAGATAATGCAAACAGTTTGGCCAGAAGATCGGCTTTCTCCTTTGCCATACGCCAACGAATTATTTCATATGTGTAGAGGTGGAAAAGATGGCTTACTGAAATTCTCTTCGATAGCCTTGGCAAGAGACTAGAACGCCCGAGTTCCCAGAGGAAAACGCTCAAGCCTCTCGCGAATGCTAGCAATGTGCTCCGACTTCGCCCTTGCAATGTCCTTTTTCAAGCTCTGCTTCCTGCGAGAAGCCTTATTGGAAGATGGACCAAACCAGGGCCGACATTTGCCACCAATGGGGACCACAGAGGATGAAATAAAAGCTCCACACCCTGCAGCACCACATCAGCAACAGAATCAGCAGCGGTGTTGGGATCATCCGGCGAGAAGCAGACCCGTCTCCAAGGGAAGGACTGTAGTGCAACACAATCTGCTGACTTCTAGTGCTACACACGTCAGCTGCGTGCAACTCGCGATCGCAAGGTACTCCGAACAAGGCAATGGTGAGAGAAAATCACCAAGTGAGACGATCTCTGCGGACGGGATTTGCTGCTGCACGAAGTCTGTAGCCATCTGGATGTGCTCAATGAGTCGGTCAGTTTCGGCATCACCGCTATGGGATCTATAGAGGCACGCATAGACGCGGAGGTGGTCGTCGCTGACAAGGTCGCCTACAAGAAGCAGTAACATTCAGAAGTCCCTACCTTCAAGATACTACTAATATCGACGACAACTAATATCGTCTCAAACGTACAAGCACACTCCGGCCTTAGACATGAAGGAGTATTCTAGTCCGTACCCAGGGTGAGTGTGGTAGGAGAGTCCGCTGGAGACGATATCTGCGTCTCGGTCAAGAAGAGCAAGGCTGGCTATGCTGTCTCGAGGTGGTGATGGACAGCATTAAGGTTACTATACCATCCCCTGATGTTGCAAAGGTCCACAATCGCGGGCGCAATTTTGATCTCCCCCTCCCCCCTCGGAAAGAGGGGCAGCCTGGGCATCCACGCTCAAGTGCAGACACAGCCCGAGAAAACCAAGTACAATACTTACATTATAACACTTACATACATTATTAAAATACCTAGTTTTTATCTGTATCGATTTATTATTAAAATTAAATTATGACTTCTTGTGACTTGACCACGATTTTATGACCCCCCCCTGGCGCCAAAGCTGGATCCGCCCTTGGTAAAGTTAAGGAAACATTATAACGCGAAAAGACAATATAACGGAATTGGGAAGAAAGGTAACAGGATCAGGAATGTGTATATATTTTAAATACTTACATAATTAAAATTAAATATTTTGAATAAATAGCAGCCACAGTCTGTTGTAAATATTAATATGTTTATAAATATTTATACAATTTAAAGGCGAATGTTATTAGTATGAATAAAATTCGAAAGAACACTATATATGGAGGGGTTAGAAGAGAAAAGAAGAGACTTTATGGAAGTGGGGAAAGGAACACGGAGTGATATCAAGTCATTATAAAAGGAAGTACGGTCATGAATCGGACAGGAAAGTAATATGTGGTTCAGATCCCCAAAGTCATATCCACATTCACATTGAGGACTATCTATAACATGAAATCGTGCCAGATGTGCTGGACACGTGGTGTGACCTAACCTCATTCATAATAGAATGGTTGTCGCAATCTTGCCAAGTTTGAGGACAGAGAACCAAGGTTTACGAGGAATTTTCGGTTGTATACTAAAGTAGTATTTCCCTTTTGAACGGACACTTTCTTCCCAAACTCTATCCCAGGAATCCCCAAGATTAAGTCTAGGGAAAGTAACCAAGTCCTGAGTATCATTTTTAAACGGAACAGTATCACCACACACCACAGCCTCATTGGCAAGTCTGTCAGCTCTTTCATTACCACTTATTCCACAATGGCTCGGAATCCAGATAAAAACTACAGAAAAGCCCTTCACAACACAGTCAAAAAGTTTACTCCTAATATGCGCTATAAGAGGGAATGGTGGTTTAGACTTAAAAGGATATCTCAAGAGCGCCTGAAGGGCACTCATGGAGTCAGTTAAAATTAAACTATTTTTAAGTTTTAAAAGTAAGACATATTCCAGAGCCTTCAGGATGCCAAGACATTCCCCAGTGAAAACTGTTGCTTCAAGTGGACACTTTACTTTCTGAACGATATTATACTGTGCATGATATATTCCTACACCCACAAAATTATCAGATTCATGCTTGGATGCATCAGTGAAAATACGGTGCCAGTGTGCCACTCAGGCCAATTTTGTTCAACAATGAAATTAAAATGGGGGTTAGCATTATTTTTATCAATATCTAAAATGTATTTAACAGATGGCTCATGGATCAAGGATTCGAATTTATTATTAAACAAATCAAGTTTTGAAGATCGATGTGTCGGGGCATTAAATGATTTAAATCGAATATAACTTTTAACTAAACAAGGAAGAGGTTTGTGATTCCAGTAATTTGATGACTCAATGAGATCAGCAAGTATCTGAAGTTTTTGAATTAAATGGCTATTAGAAAACTGTAAAACACGGAAAAACAATCGATCAGCTAAAAATTGACGTCTCAGTCTAAGAGGAGGTTCATTGCATTCGGTTTGTAATGCATTAATAGGACTAGATTTCATAGCACCTGTGATTATTCTCAAGGACCTTGATTGGATGGAATCCAATTTCCTAAGGGCACTCACGTTACAAGGCTCCAATAAGAAGATTCCATAGTCAAGAAAACTTCGAACTAGAGCATTGTAAAGAAGTTTTAAGGAAAACGGATGCGCACCCCACCAAACACCTGATAGGCACCTCATCAAATTGAGAAGTTTTTGACATTTATTTACCACATAATCACAGTGTGGAACACCTGTAAGTTTAGAGTCCAAAACAATACCCAAAAACTTGACCTGTTTTTTAACTGGTATTTCGTTATGATCGAAATCTATAGCTATTGGGATAGGAATACGTTGTCGAGTAAATAAGACTAATGAACTCTTACTCGCAGATACACTCAGGCCATTTTTGTCCATCCATATTTTTAAATAATCAAGAGAGTTAGATAGCTGAGAACACAGAGAACTTGCTGAATTTCCACTAGCGTATAAAACTAAGTCATCTGCATATTGTAGGATATTTGATGTATTTTGAAGTGAAGAATCTAAATCAGACGTATACAAATTAAATAATATAGGGCTTAGAACTGAGCCCTGCGGGAGACCTTTCCATACTAGTCTACTTTCATCCTGTGTTTGATCTAATTTTATAGTTCTACCTGAAAGGAGGTTAATTATAAAGCAAACCAAAATTTCGGGGATGCGAAGCATATCTAGTTTTTGTTTAAGGACATTTAGAATTACATTATCATATGCTGTTTCTATATCTAAAAAAACTGCAATTACAGATTTGTTATCTGAAAATGCAAATCTAATATCAGTTACCCAGGTAGCCACACTATCCAACGTACTCCTGCCTTTCCTAAATCCAAACTGAGATTCTGGTAAAATTCCACGGTGTTCAACAATCCATTCAAGGCGATTTTCAACTAGGTAACAAAGCTATTGGTCGATAGGATGAAGGTTCTGATGGTGTTTTCCCCGGTTTCAGAATGGGAATAACAGTTTGAGACTTCCATGTTGGAGGAATATTACCCGACATCATAATTTTGTTAATTAAGTTCAAATAGTATTCAAGTGAGGTTTGATTTAAATTAGCCAGGAATGAATACGGAATGCCGTCATCACCTGGAGCAGAGTCTTTAACCGATGATAAAACGCCCTGTAATTCTTGCATTGAAAAGGGAGAATTTAGTAGACTTTGGTTCTGAGAGATAGAAGAAGGAATGTTGTTATAAATAAGGTCATGTTCTGGAACAAATGGTGGAGCTAAACGATTAAGAAAAGAGTTCTTCAGATTTGGGGGAGTGCCAGAAATATTAGAATCAGTAATACCATTTCTAAACCTTCTTATATTTTGCCAGACAATAGAAGGATTTACATTGGGGGTAATGGAAAGGCAAATTTTTTTCCATCCTTCAAATTTCTTTTTTTTGAATAATTTACGAGCTTTCGCTATAGTATCAGTTACAATGTCAAAATTATATACGGACATATTATTTTTGTATTTTTTTTCAGCTTCCTTTCTAGCTTTTACCATTCGCGAGCATTCACTGTCCCACCATGGAGGGGAAGGAACTCTACCATTGGTTGAAGATTTTACAGGGAAGGTTTCATCTGCAGCTTGTAGAAGTACGTTTGTGAAAATATTATTACAATCGATAAGATCGTGTGATAAATTATTTTGTAAATTAGAAAGTTTAAACTCTACAAGAGTTTTAAACATATCCCATAAACCATCTTTATTAAGTTTGTACTTCATACGAGGTTGCATTGAAGGATTAGGAGAACTGCTAGGATGAGTAGGCGTTATAACAATTGGGAAGTGGTCACTTCCATAAGAAGATGGTAAAGTGCACCACGCAAGAGATGAAGCGAAATTAGGGGTACAAATGGAAAGGTCTATTGCACTAACATTTTCATTTGGCCCTGTACGACGAGTTGGGGACCCGGAGTTTAACACACAAAGGTTATGTTGGTCAAATATATCTAATAATATGTCACGACTATATGATGAAAGAGTACAACCCCAAGAAATATGGTGAGAGTTGAAATCGCCTAAAATTATGAAAGGACGAGGAAGAAGAGAAACGAGATTGTTGAACTGTTGAAGAGTTGAAGAAGAGGGGGAAGGAATGTATATTGAAACAATACAAGTATTATTTATTTGTGCAGCTACTACGGAAAAATTGTTAAATTTCGGAAGAGATAGGGGACAGTAAGAGACAGTGTTTCTAATGAGTAGAGCAGTCCCGCCATACCCATCAGACCTGTCGTCTCTTAGACAAGAAATACCACTGATTTTGAACATGGAACCTGGTTTTAACCAGGTTTCTGAGATTGCAAACAAAGAAGCTTTATATTTATTTATCAACTAATAATTTCGTTTTTTTAGAAACTGCACTTCTACAGTTCCATTGTTCTGAGTTTATAGTAACAATATTAACAGGTTGAGGGTTTTTGTACATATCGACTATAAGGGCAACGTTGGTCGGTATTTTTATATTAGATTGAGTTAGTGTTTGAATGAGAATTTGGATTATATCTGATGTTGACATCAATGTAGGATTTGCGGAATTGGTGTTAAAGGCACAGCCATTTTGTGACGTTGGTAACCTGTATTCGTTAACTAATTGTTGATGTTGTTCTCGATCGAAGCCTTTACCTAATTTGGGGGGAGGGCGACGATTGATATACACTGTTTTTTTATGTGAAGTGTGTGAAGGAGAATTTTGTGTATTGGTGACGAGCAGATTCCCTAGCGGCAAGTCGCAGAACTAACGTATGACAGATAAAAATACGTATACACGTTATCATTCCACTTTTAAAATACTGATCACCCTCACGAAGTGGTCTTATAGTATTTTTTACTACTCCGTAGACGTCTATCAATGAAATCATTGTAGAAAGAATTAAAAATAACAATGCACTTGCTCTGTATATTAAACTGTCAGGCAGAAGTATCTGTCTTACGTTTGTTCCGCAAACAGCCACTAGGGAAATCTGCTCGTCACCAATACACGTTAACATTCCACTTTAAAAATACTGATCACCCTCACGAAGTGGTCTTAATATATTTTTTACTACTCCGTAGACGTCAATCAATGAAATCATTGTAGAAAGAATTTAAAATAACAATGCACTTGCTCTGTATATTAAACTGTCAGGTAGAAGTATCTGTCTTACGTTAGTTCCGCAAACGGCCACTAGGGAAATCTGCTCGTCACCAATAAGAAGACTGTGAATTTCGGTAAGCGTAAGTAGTAACCGGAGTACTAGCTACATTGGCATAAGAATTATAAATAGGTGCAATCATTTTAGAAACTTCGCCATATGAAATACATTTTTCTGCCATAACACTCTTAATTTCTTTTTGCCGCAAAAATTCAGGACACCATTTCGAGGTCGCAAAGTGTTTACCAGAGCAGGTGCAGCAAGATATATTGTCCTCCGCAACATCACAAGTATCACCAGTATGTTCCTGACCACACTTGTAACATTTAGGTTTGGATCGACACTGAATTTTTGTATGTCCAAAGCGACAACAATTGTAACATTGGATAGTGGGGTACACATACAGCTCTACAGGTAGTGAATTGTAGCACATGAATATACGTGGAGGAAGAATTTGACCATCCAACGTAATCACTATACTCTGCGTTGGTTTCCAAACAGGGGACCCTTCTACGATAGTCTTATAGTTTATTCTCCTAACTTTAATAATTTTGCCACAGTTATCGGGTACTGAAGCATTTTCAATGATTTCTTCGGGTGACCATTCCGATGGAACACCACGAACAAGTCCCATTCGTGTTAATTGAAATGTTGGTATAAATGCTTTTAAATTATGTTTTGATAACTCACTATTTAAAATAAATGAGTTCGCATCATGAAAATTTAAGAACACTAAAATAATTCTATTTCTGCCAATTTTCTTAACGGAGCCTTCCACAATGTTGTGAATGGCATTGGTCTTGAGAAACCTGCCAAATGTGACCGGGTGTAACGTGATATTATCATTGGGCGACTTAACTTCTTTTTGGACGTGTATAACAAACGGGCCTATGTCATTGTCCTCATACTTGGTTCTAGCAACTCCAGATACTGAACTTTGGGGGGCCGAACCACTACTCGGTGTGACTTTATTATTAATATGTTCAACCGGGCTAACAGTAGGAGTAGAATCACTATTTTCACTATTGTCTGCACTAGCACAACAGCAACCCAAGGTAGTAGAGCCACGCTGATTTCAGCATGAACGGGCCGGCTCGACCGGGGCGGTACTACCCTCGCACAGAAAATCAACGTAAAATGAAAGCGTTCGTGCTGTCGTGTTTCGTTGGTGAGTGCGAGACCGGAGGCCCAAGTAGTCTAGTCAACAAGTTCCATACTTGTTGACTAGACTAAAAGATGCAGCAGCATCACTAGGCCGCCATGGTGTGGGTCGCCATACTGCATTGCCTGCATTCGCGGTGAGTATGGTGACCGCCACTCTTGGATTCTGCTTGTGCTTTCCATCAGGCAGAGTAGAATCATTTTGGCGGGCATACATAAAAAAAAAAAAAAAAAAAAACCCTTGCTTCCATCAACAGCCTCACTGTGCTTCCTTTTCTTTTTATTGCATACTTTGCATAATTTGTGTAGTCTGGTTCTTTTGTGACCACGTTGTGCACTGGGACCATCCGTTTCCATCCCAGATTCATTAGATACAACTGTTACAAAATTAGCAGCCGGGGGTACAAAGACCCCCGGGTCCGCCAAGTCAGGCGGCTCGTTCATAAAATAATATTAAAAAACTTACCGAATCTGGCAAACTATACACTAAAACTTATATATATACACTAAATATGAATATTATTTACAATATAATACAAAACTGATCCGTTATTATGGAAAACTTAAAATTAAAAATTTTATCCAGAAAAAATGCACCGGTACGCTTGAAGTTTCCCGCGCTTTTTTTGTACACTTTGTCTGATTTGGTGATTTTGACAGTGATTTTGACAGGTGACGTTTAGTGCTTGGGTATCTCTAAGCCATAGTGAAAATATTCGATAACGATTACAAATGAACGATCATCAATATAAAATATTATATGAAGCATCGTTAATCGTTTTAAAATAGGAATAATTTCTTCTCTTATATTTAAGAATTATGTTACATAAACAATATATACATGTTGTACTTGAACTTGAACTCGCGGGCCGGGTTTCCGCAACTCGACGACTTTGATGCGCCTATTTTGCGTAGTGGGTCGGCACTGGTGGTGCCTTCCCAGTTCCCCCAGGAAGCCTAGCAGACCCCTGGCGTTGCCGACGACCTCCTGAAGTGACCTCGGCGATCCAAGGTGTTTCGCCCGGTATTCTGCCACCCCAGGACATGCCAAGATGACATGGGCGGCTGTTTCCTCCTCCTCCATGCATGCTCTGCACAGAGGGCTGTCCGTTACACCTAGAGTAAAAAGATGTTTGTTTAATAGTGCATGACCAGTCATTGCTCCGATCAGAAGTCGAAGCGGCGGCCTCTTAAGTTGTTTCAGCTTCCGTGACAATCCGGGGTTGATCGTCGGGAGGGCCTCCTTGGTCTGCCTGCAGGTACAAAGGTTGGACCAATATAACTGGTGTTCTACCTTAGTGTTCTGTTGCAGTGTCCGTCGTAGGCAAGCAGCTGGCAAGGGCAATATTGGTTCTGGGCCGACTGCCCTTGTCTCCGATCCGCTCCTTGCTAGTGCATCAGGTGCGTCGTTTCCGCGTGAGTTGCTATATCCTTTGATACACTGGAGAGTTATACTATTTGTAGTACTTACCTCTGTCAGGGCTCTGTGGCATTCGTAGATCAGCCCTGAGGTAGTCGTGTGACTTTGTAGGGCTTGTAAGACTGATCGGCTGTCGGAAAGTATGCGGATGGGGTATTCCGTTACCTTTCTGGAGATGATCGCATGTGCTGCCATTATTATACCCGTGCACTCTGCCTGGAAGACTGTGTTGAGGGCTCCTAATGGTGTCGAGATGTGTATGTTCAGGTCCTCAGGGAATGCTCCTGAGCCAGTGCCTGACCTTGTTTTGGATCTGTCGGTGAAGATTCTTAACTCCCTTGGGTTAAGTCCTTCTTGGGGATCCTCGTGCAGTTGTATCTTGTACTTTTTGTCGAAGACGAATTGCGTGGATATTGTATCAGTTACCGCTTCCATGAGCGGTTCCTTACCTATGGTCTCATAGAGGATTTCGGTGTGTGGTACCCTAGGCGGTCTCCAGAGACTTTGTTTCTTTAGCCGCATTGCTGCAGCTAGAGCCTCCTGCCTTATAAAGAGGTGGAGTGGTGGAAGACCTTTAATGGCTTCCAGAGCCGCAGTCGGTGTAGTCCTCATACAGCCCGTGGCCGTCAGACAGGCCAATCTCTGGAGTCGTTGTAGTTTAGCTTCGGCCGTGTATAGCTTGGTCCGTGGCCACCAGACTATCGCGCCGTAACTTACCATTGGTCGGATAACTGCCTCGTAGAGCCACAGAGTGGTTTTTGCGCTTAGTCCCCAAGTTTTACCTACCATTCTGCGGCACTGCCAGAATACGACTGTTGCTTTTTCAATTTTGTTGTTGAGGTGAGCGCTCCAGTTTAGTCTGTGGTCGAATATTACCCCTAGATACTTTACCTCAGACGAAAGTTGGAGCTCTGTATTGAACAGCTTGGGAAGTCGGTGGTTTCCCAGGTTCCGTTTGTTGGTGAACATTACCATTTCAGTCTTCCTTGGGTTGACTGACAGTTCGTTGTCCACGCACCAGCGTTCCACTATTGCCAGTGCCGAGCGCGTGACATCGCATACTATACCTGCGTGCATGCCGCTTGTTAATATCACTATGTCATCCGCGTATCCGATGGTATAATGGTGATTGTTGTTCAGAGTGGTGATAAGGTCGTTAACTACTAGGTTCCATAGGATTGGTGAGAGGACGCCACCTTGGGGGCAGCCCTTCGCCACCAGTGTTTGTTTGGTAGCGTCTGCTTCGTGTCTGATGACTCTCTGGCTCAGCATCTTGTTTATCCACTCTATCATGATTGCATGCACTCCGTGCCTTACCAGTGCTGCTGTTATGCTGGTGAATTTCGTTTTGTCGAAGGCTCCCTCTATATCTATGAAGGTGCCTAAGCACAACATCTTGTTTTTGATCGCCACCTCAATTTTGGTTGTGACCGCATGAAGTGCCGACTCTGTTGATTTACCTGGACTGTAGGCATGTTGGTTCGGGTGTAGCGGTGCTTGTGTTAGCGCCGTTTCCCTCAGGTGCCTGTCGCATAACCTCTCCAGTGTTTTTAGGAGGAAAGAGGTTAGGCTTATTGGTCTGAAGGATTTGGGATCCGAGTAGTCGGTTTTACCTGGTTTTGGTATGAAGATTGCTCTAACATCTCTCCACTGTCTTGGCACATATCTGTGTGCCAGACAGGCTCCCAGGACGTAGGTCAACCGTTGAGTAAGTGTCTTCCCTCCCCATTTAAGCAGGGCTGGGAAGATCCCGTCCGGGCCTGGAGATTTAAATGAGTTAAAGCTGTCGATTGCCCATTGCGTTTTATATGGGTCGATTACCTTGTGGGCCAGCTGCCATTCCTCATCCGTTGGGATGGTTTCTTCATCTGGCCATCCACCTGGACTGATTATTTCGCAGTCCGGGAAGTGTGTTGTTACCAGAGTACGTTCTGCCTCTTCCGCCGAGGTGGTAAATATACATACATCATCAACATGTATATGTTGTATTCCAAAATGAACTTACTTTTCCACCATTGTATGTTCAAAATTGTGTTTAGTGTCGATACTAATTCTTACCCAAACGTCTTGTTCAATACATCAAATTAGTTTTTCACACACATTTGACCTCAAACTAACTTAAATAAAGTAACGAAAAAATAGGTATTTAATTTTAGAAATAATTCAATGACTTATAATGCTGAAACAGATACGAAAGAATGATACTTTTGGATAACATATTAATATTATTTAAATTGACCTTAAAATATAAAAATGAATGATATAAGTAATAATGTTTGTTCTCTTCAGTTTCATTATACGAAAAGCATAAAATGAAATTTTAAAAAATGAATGAATAAGTATCAACTACTTAATTATAACGAAATTTTAAAAAATACTGGTTAGCAAGTCGATTACATCCGATTTCTAAATCAAAACGATTAATCTTAACCTCCGCAACGATTAAAATTTCACATCACTAAATTTAAAAACTTTTTATAAAAAAAAAACCGACTTCCAAAAAAACATCCAACGAAAACTCTGCCAAAAAAACACTTAAAAGCGTAAAATAAACTGGTTCTTCATAAATTGCGTATACCTAATTCTTTATTCATTTAAATAGTAGTATTATAATGTATGCTAGGTACCTAGAATCTGTTTGAAGTCGGTGCCAAGTGACTATCGCTTAGACTTTTGTAATTGTTCGTTTGTATTCTTTTTGGCTTAGCACCGACTTCAAACAGATTTTAGGTACCTAGCCCAGATTATAATACTACTATTTAAATGAATAAAGAATTAGGTATACGCAATTTATGAAGAACCAGTTTATTTTACGCTTTTAAGTGTTTTTTTGGCAGAGAGATTTCGTTGGATGTTTTTTTGGAAGTCGGTTTTTTTTTTTATAAAAAGTTTTTATTTTTCAGTTTTTAGTGCAATCAATTGTAGGTCAGTAGTAAGTTGAACTATTTCATCTAATTTCATCATCAAGAATACAAATTAAGGTCTATACGTACGTGTAATATTAAAATCATCCTCTAATCCCTAACTGTTGAAGAGTTTAACCTTCTATCATCAGATCACCTACATAATTTGAAAGTATACGACTGAAGGTCTTTAGAGACGTATGAAATTGAAAGAATTATCCTCCAACTCCTAACCGTTGAGGAGTTGTACCTTCCATCTTCCATAATCAGCTTACCTAAATAATTTGAAAGAATACAACTAAAGGTAACATATATACATATGATATTTAAAGATTTATCCTCCAACTCCTAACCGTTAAGGAGTTGTACCTTGCATCATCACCTCATCATCATAAAATGATGACTATCAGACGTAAATACCGGTGTACCTTCAGAAAATATACGAAAAACATAGTATGTGCCTATAAAAAATGAGGGTTTCCCTCGATTTCCCTGGGATCCCATTATCAGATCCTGATATGCTGGCAATGGGACCACCTCGGAAGCATACCTTTTCGAATACAAAAAAAAAATTCAAAATCGGTCCACAACTGACGGAGTAATCGGTGAACATACATAAAAAAAAAAAAAATACATACAGTGGAACATATATATATAACAGACAGACAGACAGACAGACAGACAGACAGACAGACAGACAGACAGACAGACAGACAGACAGACAGACAGACAGACAGACAGACAGACAGACAGACAGACAGACAGACAGACAGACAGACAGACAGACAGACAGACAGACAGACAGACAGACAGACAGACAGACAGACAGACAGACAGACAGACAGACAGACAGACAGACAGACAGACAGACAGACAGACAGACAGACAGACAGACAGACAGACAGACAGACAGACAGACAGACAGACAGACAGACAGACAGACAGACAGACAGACAGACAGACAGACAGACAGACAGACAGACAGACAGACAGACAGACAGACAGACAGACAGACAGACAGACAGACAGACAGACAGACAGACAGACAGACAGACAGACAGACAGACAGACAGACAGACAGACAGACAGACAGACAGACAGACAGACAGACAGACAGACAGACAGACAGACAGACAGACAGACAGACAGACAGACAGACAGACAGACAGACAGACAGACAGACAGACAGACAGACAGACAGACAGACAGACAGACAGACAGACAGACAGACAGACAGACAGACAGACAGACAGACAGACAGACAGACAGACAGACAGACAGACAGACAGACAGACAGACAGACAGACAGACAGACAGACAGACAGACAGACAGACAGACAGACAGACAGACAGACAGACAGACAGACAGACAGACAGACAGACAGACAGACAGACAGACAGACAGACAGACAGACAGACAGACAGACAGACAGACAGACAGACAGACAGACAGACAGACAGACAGACAGACAGACAGACAGACAGACAGACAGACAGACAGACAGACAGACAGACAGACAGACAGACAGACAGACAGACAGACAGACAGACAGACAGACAGACAGACAGACAGACAGACAGACAGACAGACAGACAGACAGACAGACAGACAGACAGACAGACAGACAGACAGACAGACAGACAGACAGACAGACAGACAGACAGACAGACAGACAGACAGACAGACAGACAGACAGACAGACAGACAGACAGACAGACAGACAGACAGACAGACAGACAGACAGACAGACAGACAGACAGACAGACAGACAGACAGACAGACAGACAGACAGACAGACAGACAGACAGACAGACAGACAGACAGACAGACAGACAGACAGACAGACAGACAGACAGACAGACAGACAGACAGACAGACAGACAGACAGACAGACAGACAGACAGACAGACAGACAGACAGACAGACAGACAGACAGACAGACAGACAGACAGACAGACAGACAGACAGACAGACAGACAGACAGACAGACAGACAGACAGACAGACAGACAGACAGACAGACAGACAGACAGACAGACAGACAGACAGACAGACAGACAGACAGACAGACAGACAGACAGACAGACAGACAGACAGACAGACAGACAGACAGACAGACAGACAGACAGACAGACAGACAGACAGACAGACAGACAGACAGACAGACAGACAGACAGACAGACAGACAGACAGACAGACAGACAGACAGACAGACAGACAGACAGACAGACAGACAGACAGACAGACAGACAGACAGACAGACAGACAGACAGACAGACAGACAGACAGACAGACAGACAGACAGACAGACAGACAGACAGACAGACAGACAGACAGACAGACAGACAGACAGACAGACAGACAGACAGACAGACAGACAGACAGACAGACAGACAGACAGACAGACAGACAGACAGACAGACAGACAGACAGACAGACAGACAGACAGACAGACAGACAGACAGACAGACAGACAGACAGACAGACAGACAGACAGACAGACAGACAGACAGACAGACAGACAGACAGACAGACAGACAGACAGACAGACAGACAGACAGACAGACAGACAGACAGACAGACAGACAGACAGACAGACAGACAGACAGACAGACAGACAGACAGACAGACAGACAGACAGACAGACAGACAGACAGACAGACAGACAGACAGACAGACAGACAGACAGACAGACAGACAGACAGACAGACAGACAGACAGACAGACAGACAGACAGACAGACAGACAGACAGACAGACAGACAGACAGACAGACAGACAGACAGACAGACAGACAGACAGACAGACAGACAGACAGACAGACAGACAGACAGACAGACAGACAGACAGACAGACAGACAGACAGACAGACAGACAGACAGACAGACAGACAGACAGACAGACAGACAGACAGACAGACAGACAGACAGACAGACAGACAGACAGACAGACAGACAGACAGACAGACAGACAGACAGACAGACAGACAGACAGACAGACAGACAGACAGACAGACAGACAGACAGACAGACAGACAGACAGACAGACAGACAGACAGACAGACAGACAGACAGACAGACAGACAGACAGACAGACAGACAGACAGACAGACAGACAGACAGACAGACAGACAGACAGACAGACAGACAGACAGACAGACAGACAGACAGACAGACAGACAGACAGACAGACAGACAGACAGACAGACAGACAGACAGACAGACAGACAGACAGACAGACAGACAGACAGACAGACAGACAGACAGACAGACAGACAGACAGACAGACAGACAGACAGACAGACAGACAGACAGACAGACAGACAGACAGACAGACAGACAGACAGACAGACAGACAGACAGACAGACAGACAGACAGACAGACAGACAGACAGACAGACAGACAGACAGACAGACAGACAGACAGACAGACAGACAGACAGACAGACAGACAGACAGACAGACAGACAGACAGACAGACAGACAGACAGACAGACAGACAGACAGACAGACAGACAGACAGACAGACAGACAGACAGACAGACAGACAGACAGACAGACAGACAGACAGACAGACAGACAGACAGACAGACAGACAGACAGACAGACAGACAGACAGACAGACAGACAGACAGACAGACAGACAGACAGACAGACAGACAGACAGACAGACAGACAGACAGACAGACAGACAGACAGACAGACAGACAGACAGACAGACAGACAGACAGACAGACAGACAGACAGACAGACAGACAGACAGACAGACAGACAGACAGACAGACAGACAGACAGACAGACAGACAGACAGACAGACAGACAGACAGACAGACCTGTTACATTTTTATTATAAGTATAGATTACCCTATACGATAATGGATCAGACGTAAAAAAATGCTTCCCATTTCAACCATATTGCACCACCTATGTTGATCTCCCGCTGGCTTTTCTTAAACTCCTTTGAGTACAACCAAAAATATGTTTAAACTTGGTCATCAACTTATAATAGTCCACTGCTGGACATAAGCCTCTCCTTACTAAAGTTTTGGCCACTATACCACACCGAACGCCACACTTTGGCATGAATGGGCCGCCTCACAGAAAACCAGTGTCAGAGCTTGCACTATGTTTCACCGAGCGAGTGAGGATACCGGAGGCAAACCCCATCCCCTCCCACCAGTGGCCGGCAACGCACGTGTGACTCCTCTGTTCTTGTAGGTGTCCATTGGCGGCAATAATTACTTACCATCAGGCGTTAAGTACGTCTGCTCGGTTCCATAGAAAAAAAAAAGCTTATACAGGGTTTGTCTCTAGTTTCCCTTCTACTTGCAGGGCTGTTGTCCTGTGTAGTTAGTTGCCTCTTACGCCACCCACGGGATGACTGTCTTCTAAATTTCTCACCACACAATTATGTGCAAGTTTCACATTAAAATAACTTGTGAATTGATGAAAAATATACATAAAATGGACATAGAACACTCCCTTAAGACAACACTTCCTATTTCAATGAAGTTACACCATTTAATTACTTAACTCTTTCAAGTGCAACTAATGAATGTTAAATATCTCCCATAAATTACATATAATGAGACAAAAATTGGAGTGATTAAAGTGACTAACTCTCAATCTGTCACTAGAGATTTATATACTCTTTGTCTGTCACCAGAAAAAATAAGGTATTACACAATTCATGAAAAATAAAACACAATTTTAGCACTATACATTTATTACCTATCGTTTTCGCTTCTTCGACCTTTTCTTCGTGTTTTTCTTGCCAGTTTTAGTCATTTTCGCGATTTTTCTCTTGTGTAACCATACTGGATACTGGCCATTTTGGTCTTTTAAGGTTTTTGTCGAATATACGCGCTTTTTGCCGTCGTCAGCTTCTACGGTAACTTTTTCATCGTCCGAACTCATTTCAACGTCTTCTTCTTCCTCCACAACTGTTTTCTTTGCTTCTTTTTGTTTTTTGATTTCACCAGCGTCTAAGAAAATAACTTGATCTGAATCCATAACCTCTTCCGTCGTGGACTTTTCGCCTGACTCTTCGTTCTTCATGCCTAACATCTTCTTGAGTCGCGCCAGTTCTTTTACAGCATAACGTTCACGTTTTATCGCCCTGCATTTTCGCTTCCATCGGCTTCTAAGTGATTTCGCCATTGTATTTTCGTAACAACAATATTTATCACACGATTCACACGATGTGCGTTTTGACGTGAGGAAGACGAAAGAAAGAAAAGAACTGTCATAAACCGCAGTAGAGGTGCATCACTACCAATTCTTTGTAACAATCGATATCGATTAATTTTGGAATCGATGTTTCATTCTCATCCAAGCAAAAATCTTCCTGATATGACTTATAACAATTAGGTAGGATATTAATATAAATTCAACAAATATTAAGGTGTGTGTAAAAAAAAATACATTATTAATGAGATAGATGATATAAGGATATTTTGTTGGTTGGTACTTCAAGACAAGTATGGTTAAAGAAAATTATTATACAAATAGGTTAAAAGAAATGTATTGATTCAAACGCCGCGGGGCGAAGCTAGTTTAAAAAAAGCAGTCTAAGTTACTCCTTATTACATCCCATCTGCTATCTGCCAGTGAAAGTCCTGTTAAAATCGGTCCAGCCGTTTCCGCCGTTCCAAAGATTAGCCGGAACAAACAGAGAAATTAAAAAATGTAATTTTGTATGTACCGAGTCTACATACATTGCATTTAGTAAAAAGCGGATATTTTAATATTACAAACAGACTTTACAATTTTATTTATATAGAAATAGAAGATGTTTGTCTATATTTCAAACGAAGTTCATAGTCGATAGATTTTTACGAAGTGGTAAAATAAATCGACTAAAATTCACCGAGAACGCTGAACATTTTCGTTAGTATTATCCAGCTCTAGTGTTTTCACCTCCATGTTTTTGGTAGTGTCGGTATGTCTAAACGATTAAAATCATAAATTTCCAAATTATTTTGGAATCATTCCAAAAATAATTAAGTGTATCTGTTCCTGCGTCGCGGGTCGTTCCTTTGTTTATTTCTGCTTCCTTTGTTGTGCGAGTTTAACGCGAATTAACAATGGTGGCTCAGTGAAAAATAATAATTAATCGTTATTATTTTTCCGAAATATTTATTCTAAAATGGGATCTTTAGAGTCTGAAGGTGTTCCAGTTCCCGAATTAAACGATAGCGGCTGTGTACAGGATTGTAAGTTACACAAATTGTCATTACACTTTTCCATATTAATTACTTTTGATGATTAAATTAATTCTAATAACATTGACTTGTTTTAACGCTAGATGGTTTAATATTCAAAGCAGGATATTCGCTTAAAATTGATTAAAAAACGTTAAAAATAAATCTAGTTTTTTCAGTTATCAGTTTTAGCTTTCCTTAGAATGGTAGTATAGTACATGCATATTAATCTGTATCTTTACTATTAAATAAAGCTTAAGAGTTTGTTTGTTAGTTTGCTTGAATGCACAAATCTCAGGAACTACCGGTCCGATTTGAAAAATTATTTCAGTGATAGATAGCCCATTTATCGAGGAAGGCTATAGGCTATATATCATCACGCTAAGAGCAATAAGAGGGGAGCACCAATGTCTTCATTGTTGATCTGCTCCTATAGGTCTTAGTGTGATGATGAACTTAGCGTGAGATGTTACAAAATGTAAGAAAATTATTACGCTATGGGCAATAGGAGATATTAACGAGGTTGCGTGGGTCAGCTAGTATAAAACAAATACACTGTTGATTGGTTGTCTCATAGCATCATTATCAATCTCTCCTTACTCTTATATGCTATTAATTTGTTCCAGGTTCATACGGATACAAGGGGACAACAGAACTTCTGGATCTATCTGACGACGTACTGCTTTACATCTTGCAAAAATGTTCTCCGAGAGACTTAAAGGCGCTTGGACAGTAAGTAATATAGCTACCCCTGTGGCGATACCCACGATTGTTTCTTTACAAAACAACTACGAGTAGCACTGCGTGGGAGAGGTGGTCTAAGACAAGTAAAATTTTAACAAAATAAAAACCGACTTCAAGGTTCGACTCGATTTGTCTTGGATGCCATCATCAGATCTTAGTGTCCTTATCATGGTACCACAGTTGGGATAGCTCCTTTCCATTAATAACCCTCATTTGGCTTTGCCGTAGTCGGGTAAAAAAAGAATCATCAAAATCGGTTCATAAACGAAGAAGTTATCCACGAACACACTTAAAAGAAAAAAAAGAAATATATGGTCAAATTGAGAAACCTCCTCATTTTTTTGAATAACCTAAGTTACTCCTTATATCAGCTATCAGCCAATGAAAGTTAGTCTCAGTATTAAAATACAATTTAAAAAAATGTCTGTCTGTCTGACTGTTATAAAGATACGATAGCAATCACTGGTAACACCACAGGGCTCAGCTAGTAGGCTATATAAATTGTTGGTGTTCTACTTTTTTCAACATGTTTATTTCTTACAGCTCCTGCCAACGTCTCGCCATCCTCATAGGCGACCGGACCCTCTGGCAGAAGGTGGACGCTCGTTCTGCCCCAACTGGCCAAGAGCGTCTCCGCTGGTTCCTGACTCATGGTCTATCAACGGTCACACGGGAACTCAAACTGAGTGGATATGTCGATAAAGATTCAAAGTAAGAGTTATATCCTGTTCAATTATAAACTGACTAGCTGACCCACGCAACGTCGTTTACGTCTCCTATTGCCCGTAGCATATAAAAATTCCCCTGTTTTTGTAACAGTCTTCATTGGAGCTCTGCTCCTATTGGTCTTAGCGTGATGATATATAGCCTATAGCCTTCCTCGATAAATGTACTATCCAACACTGAAAGAAACACTGGGTGCCTCAGGGTGGACGAAGACGACGAGGCGTCCACCCCGTAAAAGATGGCGCAACGATCTTGACGACTCTCGCATAGACTGGCCGGAACTGGCCTTGGATAGAGAAAAGTGGCTTGTTGCAGGGGAGGCCTTTGCCCAGCAGTGGGGCTCAACAGGTTCATAAAACATCAATTAAATAAAATAAATTAAAAAGCTTTGTGGCGACTTCCACATACAGCGCAACAGAAATATACTACAGCGCCATCTACCGCAGATATACTGAACTACGAAGTAATGTACTACACAAAGAAACTGCCAATCCTGCTTCGCGCGATAGAAGTTCTCGCGTCGATAAACATACATACAACATCCCAACATCAACCATTGTTGTGAAAGTCTGGTCCAAAGTATCTCCATGTCAAATTTCATTTAACTCCATGCATCAACTTTGCCACGATAGAGTGACAGACAAACAGAGTTATATTCGAATTTATAATATTAGTATAGGATTTAAATGTTTTTGGTGTCCACAGCTGCATGGGAATTCAAGACCTGTCATGGCCATTGACTGGGGACCAAGGTAAGATTGTTTTTCTATTGCAAATCTGAATTTCCATATTTAACATGTATTTCAAAGCAGTAATAGATTGCATGTATGGCCTAGTAGTTTAAGCGGTCGCCACACCGCTTCGCTACTGCGCACAGTGTTGTGGGTTCAAATCCTTTGTGGGACAACAGTTGTGTGATGCACAAATTGTTGTTCTGAGTCTGGGTGTTCATCTGTCGTGTAAAGTCCCCCACGAAACATGATTTATTCCTAGTACGAGAGACGACTTTTTTTAAACCGCCTTCAAAAAGGAGGAGGTTCTCAATTCAACTGTATTCTTTTTATGTTTGTTACTCACAACTTTCGACTGGGTGAACCGATTTTGATGATTCTTTTTTATTTGAAAGCTGGTACTTCCCGTTTGATCCCATTTCAATTTGGTTCTTGAAGTAGTTTTTTTTTGTTATTTTTTTTTATTTACAGCTGGCCGTAGATCTGGGGCATCACCAGATATGGAGCATTTTCTGCTCCGCATGTGGTACTCTCATCTTCCACGGTAAGTTGATTTTGGAGTCTTGCTTGGGTGGGAGGCGCGTTATAAGCTCGTCTGGTGACGTCATACTGGTTTATGTTAGCTTCCATCATCATCTCAACCAAAAGACGTCCACTCCTTCAGAGGCCTCTCCCAAGGTTCTCCACAACCACCGCTCCTGTGTTTCCCCACATCCATTGGCTTTCTTTTACCTTCCCAAGGTCATCGAACCAAGCAGGCTCTGCAAAAGGGTATTTATGTGACTCTAAAGGTGCTCCCACACAACAGTTATCTTACGTTATAAAACACTAGCGACCCGCCCCGGCTTCGCACGGGTGCATTTCAGATGCCCCCGCCGACGACACGATTCGTGCATTTTAAATCTGTAATATCTTCGAATATATTCATTTAAATTAGATACTGTAAAGGGCCATTTTTATCTAATTAAAACGCACAATGTATTTAATTTACTTAATTGTATAAGGATTCATTCTGTATTGCTTAAAATCACTTCGTAAATAAGCCATTATTTCTCGTAAAAAGAAAGGAATAAAAAATGGTTGTTGTGGGTTATCCCTAAGAGACCCCTATACCGTCGCGGACTTTTTTGTAGTACTTTTTAAGGTGTACAATACTGTAGTACATTATTTTGATCTATCTCGTAGGGTGCAACCAGCGCTTGCAATGTAAGCGCAAAAAAATGAGTTTATTTGCTACATCACATTAGAAACCTCGAAAATTAATAGTGTTTCCATACTATATTATGCATTTATTATACCTAAAAACCTTCCTCTTGAACCACTCTATCTATTAAAGAAATCCGCATCAAAATCCGTTGCGTAGTTTTAAAGATTTAAGCAAACAAAGGGACATAGGGACAGAGAAAGCGACTTTGTTTTATACTATGTAGTGATTGTGTAACACCAATGACACAATATACTAAATAGACCGACCCTCCCCTGGCCCAAACTGTACACCGATAAAAGCTAGAAAAATTCACCTAAATCTAGATGGCGCGCAAAAATAAGGTACTAGAAATAGTTTAACAAACTCATCACTATTTTATTGATATGCTTCAATTATAGTCATTATTTTATTATTTTTCGAATATAAATCTTACTTTCTAATGCTTGTTTAAAAAAAATAATTTTCAATTGCGTAACTATAAGTTATCACCTATTTTTAGGAGATGTCGTTGCAATCGATTTAAATAAACTTGAATATAATGACCTATTTACTACGCTAGATGTCACATTTATAAGTTATTGATATGACATATAGAATATTATATGCTGGATGCGCGATGATAGCGCCACCAAGTGGCTACGATTACGTCGCTTTGATTTGTCAAATGGTTAGTTGTCTTACGAAGAGTAAGTAAACAAACAAATTATTTCAACGAAATATCGTAAAGGGGCGTTCATTAATTACGTGAGGCATTTTTGAGAATTTTTCGACCTCCCCTCCCGCCTTGGTGAGATATCGTAAGATTTTCCTCAACTCCCTCCTGCGTCCCTAAATCTCACGCGAGATTCTTCAAATTTATGTTTTGGCTGTAAACGTGTTGGATTATTGAACTTGTTCTATTACTTCTATTGAAGACTAGCAAAGCAAAATCGAATGCTACTTCGCTGCTCTGCGGAGTTCGGACGAATACGAGAAACACTATTGTGTCAGATTTGGCCATATTTTATTCGGAAATAATTTTTCACGCAATTTTACACAATAATTACGTGATATTTGCCAAGACCCCTAAGTGAGATTTGAAAAGATTTAGCTCAATCCCCTCCCCCCTAAAACACCTTACGTAATTAATGGAAGCCCCCTAATTTAAATATATTCTATTCAATCATGTAAATCTATGGTGTAGATAATAATTTTGAGCGATTTTATTTCCTGTCTGATATGGCATAATCAATAAATTTTAGGTCATTATATGTCATTTTAATTTACAATAAATGATTGAACTGCAAAGTACAATCTTTATTTTGGAACGAAGTTCCTTATCGCGCGTCGCGAAAGGGGGCTAGACGGAAAAAAATGTAACGACACTTTTCGTGCCAAAAGTTGTAATGATACTTTTAACATTGAATTGACGTCATAGTGGCTGGATACTCAACGTTAAATATAACAAACTGATTGCCAACGTCCATACCATGTTGAATACACCGGTTCTCGTCCGATCATCGACGTTAAGCAACATCGGGCGTGGTTAGTACTTGGATAGGTGACCGCCTGGGAACACCACGTGATGTTGGGTTTTTGCATTTATTTACATAAAATATATTGTTTTATAGTATATTTTGTAAAGCTTGAATATTACTAAAATAATTTGAGTATTTTATGCGCATTTTTATTAGTAGGAGCATATCAAATATAATATATATATAAACTTCATTCCATCCGGGTGTTCCTTGACACCTCTCAAGTTTATATTATACATATTTTAATTTGTACAACAAGTAATATTAAAATCGCATTAAATCAGTCAGGATATTAACAAATAAATATTATTTCATATACATACACTTTAAACAGTTTTCTAACAATTTTTTTATCGTATTATTTAAATTACGGCAAATACCAAAATCTGATGACAGCATTTTAAAATTTATAAGAGTTCAGAAGAGGTTTCTAGAGAATTGACATTGATGCAGCTACGAAAATAAAGGTTATGAATTGGACAGAAGACGAAAATAAATTCAGCTTGTCATTATTTTACAAATCTAAAGTGTATTTTTTTCTAAGGCGGCAAGGTGTAGTACTTGCCGCTCCAACCACAATCCGAAACTCCGAAAGAGGCTAGCAAAATCCGATTGTTTTGCCCTGATCTATTAAAAAAAAGACTAACAGAAATTCGAAATGCATTAATTAAAGATAAAGCTTGTGTGATCACTTTCGATGAAATCGCAATAATGTGTAACTTATAATATTCCATCAGCAGTAAAAGCAGAATTGTTACAACTCTTTTAAAAGCTACTATAAATAAACTATTTGATAATAAGTGGGCTTCTGCTAAAAGCTGTTTTTTGCGGTCGGGCTACGAAAAACCAAAATACATGCAAGAAATCAGGAATATCTAGTAACTTTCCCTTTTTCTTTTGCAACGTTTTGTAAAATTATTTGCGTTTTTTGATGTACCACATTTAATTAAAAGTATTCAAAATCATTTTTTAAACAATAACTATGTTAACGGCAATGAGCAAATTTCGTTTCAAGATGTTACCAAACCATACGAAATAGACAAAACTTAAAACTTGAATCGATCACTTACAAAATTGACAGACAGGCCCATTGAACAGTAATAAAAAAATATGAGATGCCATAGAAACACGCATTGTTTAAAAAAAGTAACACATGCATTAAATGCGATAAAGACGGGAAAAAATTATTTGAAAAATTACACAATTAACTAAAACAAAAACCAACTTCAATGTTCGACTTGATTTCTCTTGGATGCCATTGTCAGATCGTTATGTCCTTATCATGGTATCATCGTTGGGACATCTCCTTTCCATTAAAAAAAGAATCATCAAAATCGGTTCATAAACGACGAAGTTATCCGCGAACACACAAAAAAAACATATATACGGTTGAATGGAGAAACCTCCTCCTTTTTTTGAAGTCGGTTAAAAATTGAATCAGGATGTAATAGAAAATTTGTTTGCGCAATTTTGGCAAAAGCAACAAAAATCCAACAGCAAAGTTGCTAAGGACCATATTTAGGAGTAATTTAGTTAATTTCTTAAAGAGTCCCCATAACAAAAAACTGTGAGGATGAAGATGGTGATTTTATCCAGTTAGCCGTTGGAGAAAGCAAATAATTTTCTCCAAAACCATCATTATCACCAAAACACGCAGTAAACAACGAGAAACAATGCACTCATGAACGGCAACTTATTTATTTATTATTTACCGCTGCCCATGAATACCCGCAACACCAGAGGTGTCACAAGGCTTTTAAGGAGAAGTATGCTCTTTTCTTGAAGATTGATGAAGGTCGTATTGGTCCGGGAATACCGCAGTCGACAGTTCATTCCACAGTTTTGTTGTGTAGGGCAGAAATTTTCTCGAAAAGCGCACAGTTGACACCTAAATGATGAGGATGAAACTGCAGTCGCGTAGGATGATGGCAAAAAAAGGAGGCAGGGATCAATTCAATCAATTGCTCGGAGTACTCCCCATTGTAAATACGATAACAGATGCGTAACGGAGCCACGTCTCCACACAGCGCGTGCAGCTCCAGAGATTCCAGCCGAATTGAAACTTCTTGACAATTGACGATTCGATTCGATTGTATATTAGTATTTCAATCATAGTGAATTGAATTTTGCGTGAAATAAGAAGTAGGTACATTTTGTATACGCAGAACAATAAAATTACTTGAGGAACTTGATGAACTTGTAAGAGTTGGTTTGCAGATGTTTATATTTGTGCAAAAAAAAGCTGGCAGGTGGCTTAGAAACTTCAGTGAACACATGTAAACAATGAAGGCCTTGCAAATACTAAGTAAATTATTAAAATATTCAAGGAGCTTTTACAAATGCGTGTGAACTTTTCAACACCTACCCACGAAAAAAAAAAAAAAACTTAATAAAGATTAAGTTTTACTTAAATATTTAAAAAGTGAAGATTATGAGCTGTTACATTATTTTTCTTTCAGTAATCGACATAGATATCATTATTGTTACATAATAAAATATACGTGTCGTTCCAAGATGAATATCTGAGGCCACTTTAAGGCGCCTCAATCGTGTTCAATTCAGTTCTCGTACTGTATTAATCCCAAATAATGTATCTAGGCCTGTTCCTTAACAGTAGGTTGACGACAGTTTCACACACACACTTTCAATAGTTTGCTCGAAAGCTTTTGCCGAATTTAGGTAAACTGAGTGTTGCGACAAGATGGAACGCAGAATTCTCCGGTTAATAACACTTTACGGTACCCGGTGTAGACGGTAGCACTGACCGCCTAGAGTAGGGTGCGCCACAGGAGAGTAGAGAGTAGACAGTAGAGAGTGTTGTTGGTTTGAGCCACACGCGTTTATTTTTTATTTATTTTATTTAAAAACTTTATGCACAAATGTACAATGGCGGACTTAATGCCACAGGCATTCTCTACCAGTCTACCGTCGGGTGGTGTGGAAATGAATGAGAAGGTGCACTACACTTTGGTTAGGGATTCTAAAATAGACATAACAAACTTAAAATTAAGAAACAAATTTATCACATAATGTCTACGGAGGCAGAATGCGTGTTGTGAGGAATATCCATGTGAGATTGGTTCCGCGTAACGCAGGTTCTTTCCGGTCACAGTTGCTTCGGAAATACCTGCACGCGGTTACTAGAAGTGAGTTGAATCCAGCCTGTCCAGTGTATTGAGCCGATTCCCTGTGCCATTACTTGAGCATCGCAGCGTTGGATATAGAATGCAGTTATGGGAGAATATCTCTCGCTGCCAACCATGTTATGCTCCATAGTGGATAGCAACAGAGTTTTATCTTCTGCGAAGATGACATTGCACAGAAAGAGGTGGCGGAAAGGACCAAGGATGAAAATTTCTACTTGGACCTAATTTGCCGCCAGCCGCAGAAACGGACGCAGCAGTGCATTCTAGCAACTCATGCCACCTTCAGTGGTAATTAAGAAAGTGTTTAGTTAAAATTACTAATTTAAATTGTAAAATTTAACTGCTATTGAGATGTCTTATAAACAGATATTTACAAAGATGTATTTTGACAAGCATATAGAATTTCTCAAACAGTACTATTAATACATTATTTCTTCTTGTTAAACTGCCAAGACTTAATTTAATTAAAACTATTACAGTAATGTAGTTTTTTTAAATCATTTAATTTGCCGCCCCCTAAAAGAAGCCGCCCTAGGCTTCAGCCTACTGAGCTTTTATCACTGAATAATATAACATATATAATACTAGCTGACCCGGCGAACTTCGTACCGCCATATTTATATACAATAATTAGCAATAAATTAACATTGCGACTATAATTTGAGATTTAAACTATCCTATCTCTCAATTTGGATCGAACTGCACATGGTGTGCAAATTTTATTATAATCGGTTAAGTGGTTTAGGAGTCCATTGAGGACAAACATTGTGACACGAGATTTATATATATTAAGATAAGATATGGATTTTTTCAACAAATTTTGATTATTATAACACAATTAAGTAGCTAGACCTACATACAGAGTTTTATGTGAAAATTTAAAAAGTTTCATACAAAAATTAATAAAAAAATATATATTCATGTACCGTATTTACTGAGAAGCATTTATTAAGAAGCTGTTTATTTGAAATTATAAACAGACATTTCAATTTTATTTATTTGTGTGCTCTTGGACGATTTAATAAAATATCACATAAATTACTAATGTAATTATGTGGAAAACGACATCTAGTGGGACATTTGCACTAATACAAAAACAAATAAACTTGACAGTTTACTCTCGGATTCGTATCGGAGTAGAAGCTCAGAAAATATCTTTGAAATTTACAATTTGATACACTTAGTGGCATCTAGTGAACATTAAGCTTATTATACATCCGCGTACAACTCTAAGTTCATGCGATGTAAGTCTATAGTTATATTTCGTCAGTGGTAACACGATAACATTTTATAACAGTTGCTACAAAATGTGACATGATGTTGTATAACATCAGTAACAATTTATAAATTTTGTTACAATAGGGAATATGCATGTCTTTTTTTTATTTCTTAATCTGATCATATAAGTCTCCATAACATAGAAAACAATATAAATAGGCTTGAAACTAGTCAAACTAATTTTCAAAGTGAAATTTAAAACACCGACTAAATTTGAGCTATTCAAACGCCGTCATTTTTCGCGCGCTATTGACATAACAAATGACGTCATTGTCATTTCGTGTTTGTTTACTATTGAGTGTTTCAGTTATTTTATACCTATTTACAGTTTTGATTGCTATAAAATTCATGGAAGAAGTTATTTTTTCTCACAAACACTACTAACACAATAGAAATTTGGACGCCGATAATTTCGATAGTGTAACAATCGACTTCACATTTCGTTTCGACCAATAGGACGCGTTTTGTAGATTTGAATATCCCTCCCTTAATTTTCACTTTTTATTTAATATTTTCTGGGTTTAAATAATCACTAAATAAAAAAAAATCGTTTTATGTATATTGTAAAGACAAAGAATCTAGAAAAAAATGTTTAAGACAAATAAAACTTTTATGCATATTCCCTATTTGTTATCCAAAAAATATTATCCAACATTCTCTAACATTAAGGTGTTCCCACACAGCAGTTATATAACGTTATAAAACATTGTGTAACACGATAACATTTACATGTTACATGATGTTGTGACATCAGTAACAATTTATAACTTTGTTACAATTTGTTTTATTTATTTATTTTATTTTTATTGGTTTACCAACAATTGTTTACACAGCACAAAAACAAGTAAATAAGAAAATCACATAAAAAGGAAAATAGCAATAGTGTAACAATTACTTAAAGGTAAACTCCGCATGCATAAAAAGAGTTGTACCGTATGTTACTATGGACAATAAAAAAAGAAATTAAACATAACATAACACAATAAAGTGTCAAGTTCTATAAGTTGTCATACTATATAAATAATTTATACAATAATAACAAAAAAAAAGATTACAAAAATAGAGTGAGTATGTTTTTACACATTCCAATTTACATTCATGCCCCCGTCGCTATCGATATGGAAGATTTTTAAGTAAACAAGACTTTACTTTACATAAGGAGTCAACGTTTAGGTCAATCATATCACTACAACCATTAATGACCCTGCAAAAACGAGCATATGGTGAATTGGCACCAAGAACCGTTCTTCTCAGAGGCGCGCGTAATGGTGTTATGGCTTTGCGAGGGATCCTTGAAGGAACACGGAAATCAAAGCCCTCTAGCAATTGTGGACAGTCAATTTTATGAGTCATTACCTTACACACAAACAAAACGTCATTTATGTGTCGACGCTTATCAAGTGACGTCATTTAAAAAAAAAAAAAAGTTATCCAACAAATGTTATCCAACATTCTCTAACATTATATAACTGCTGTGTGGGAGCAGGATTAAGACACGGTTTGTCATCCCATGGGTGTCGTAAGAGTCGACTAAGGGAGCAAACTACCAGGACAACAGCACTGCAAAGAGAAGGAACACTTGACACAAACACTATACCAAGGAGGTCTGGTCAGCGTGGTACAGTAGAACAAAAGCTCCTTTCCAGTAGACCAGTAATTGCTGTTGATGAATTTAACCAGAATCTTATGACCCCTTATTTCTAGGTATGCTTTGTCTCCTCGCTGGCCTGACAAACGCGAAGCAGCTGGAAAGGCATATACCAGAACTCCTGAGGGACCCAAACAACCGTTGAGTCCACTCAGTCAGCTGGCATCTGAAATCGTCGCCGGCGCTTCAAGCGCTAGCTCTGTCTCGGACATGCCTAGTTCCGAACCCAACTCGAGTAATTCCGATCTAAACTCGAGTGATTCGAGTGAAAGCAAAAATCAAGGATACGTGTCGGGATGTCATGGACCTCAGTTCACTCTGAATCATAGTATACTAAAGACTTTGAAGAATAAATGTCATAATTTATCGTCATTAGCGTTGGAATACTGCAATCTGGATTATAGGAATGTGAGTATGGTTCTTTAGAATAATGCATATACTGCTTTTCTTTTCATAAGCATAACGTAGTGTAGTATAGTAGCGGGTCGTAGTAGTGAAAAGTAGCGTCGAAAAGATGTAGCGCTCGTACTAATGTAGCATTACTTCACATATTATAAAGACGTAGTAGTGAATATTAGAAGCGATTAGCGAAGTGTAGTGAAAATGTATTAATGAGCGTAGAAACGAAAAGTCGTAGCATGACGCGACGTAGCGTATTATAAAGTTTGTTAGCGGTAATTCTAAATACAGTTGTGATTGTGCAGTTGACTTCCGGAACATCTCATAGTTAGATGCAATGGAGTATTGAATACATATTATTGAACTTGTCAGAATGAGGGTATCCGAATAATAGAAGTGTGGTTCCGTGAGTCGGGCGAGGTAGTATATAAAGCGGCGCGATCGGAAACGGGACAGTCTCTCTTCAGATCTCGGGACGACCACATCTCTTGATTGTGACATGAGTCACTCCTGAGTCGTAAGTAGACTTCTATTATTTGATTTGTGGTTTATTGTATCTCTGTGTTTTATATCGTGTGTACGAGGCGATATTTACCTGTGGGGGAATTACAAGTCTGGTGACGAATTCCACAGGGCACCGCGGAGGAGTGAGCGTTGCCCCAACCCCCTCGTGGGGGTTGCTGATGGTATGTAAGTTACTTCGTATCCGTTTAGTAGTGATTAGTGTTTGGCTATAGTCCAGATTGGCTGCCAGGGAAGCAGGTAGTCTTGGTCGAGGAGTGAAACAGTAAATAAGTGTTTTATAACAAGAATACTAAGTGTTATTTTGTTAAAACCTAAGAATGTTTTAAGTTGTAGAAGATTAATATAGTAGTGAAGAATTGAAGATTAGTAGCGCAGTGTAGTGGTGTAATAGTAACAGGGCGTAGAAGCGAAAAGGTGTAGCGCTCGTATTAATGTAGCATGATGTGACGTAGTATGTATATTATAACGACGTTGTAGATTAGCGAAGTAGTGAAGATTAGTAGCGCAGTGTAGTGGAAACGTAGTAGTTGAGCGTAGAGTAGCGAAAAGATGTAGAACTCGTACTAATGTAGCATAATGTGGCGTAGTAGCATGGAAGGTTAGCGTAGTAGTGTAGATTAGTAGCGCTCTATAGTGCTGACGTTGTAGTAGAGCTAAAAGTAGTAGCGTGCGTCACTACGATACCACAATATGGCGTACCGTAGTACATTCGTGTTGTATCGGGGTGTAACAGCTAAGAGTTGTAGTATGGCGTAGCTGAGAAGGTTATTAGCGAAGCGTAGTGGTGATATGTAGTGATCAAGAATTAATCATTCTATTTTATGACTTGGCTGTTGGGCCTATACATTTTAACATTATTTACATCGAGACCCGACGGGGGCCCGGTGTATTTTTCATCATCTTATCATCATCATCTTTGCTATAATCGATTCGGTTTTAGCAGAAATGGAATCGTGATCACTACTGATAATTATCATCTGTTAGCAGGCCAACATTCGTTACTTCCCCCCCAACTTGAAGAAATTGTCCCTGAAGGGTTCCCGGTGCTACAATCTACCCCTCAACACTTCGTACCTGTGCAAGATCCAGGATAGACTTCCTGCGCTCGAGGTAAGGGTTTTATCTGTATTTTTTTATGGAATAATCGGTCCTGATGGTAAGCGGACACCGAAACGTATGGACACATACAACTGACGAGTTTGGAGCATGTAACTGACGGTTTAATGTTCGATGTTGATGGTTCAATGGTCACCCATCCATAACTTAACTTACCTTACTTAACTTACTAACCTTAACTTTGCGTTTTTTTTTTAGTATCTGGACATATCGGAGTGCGAATGGTTCGAGCCAGCATCTCTGATGCCGCTCAGCAAGATGAAGAACCTCCAAGCGCTGTATATGAAAGAGTGTAGGAGGTTGACAGAATGCGTGGCTTACGCTTCTCTGGCGACCAGATATGGCTTCCAGAAGCTTAAGGTTAGTACTTCTAAAAGTATTCTATCAGTCAATCTAGCTGTTTTTTTCTAAGTACGTAAACAAATCAACCGCCTGACAATCAATCTATATTCGACATTATGTATATTCTGGTAAGGTTTATTGTTTCGTGCCACAATACATTAATATTAGAACTTGTCTAGAATTTGTATAACCAAACTGACTGTCGCTGTTTTTTAGAAGTTTCGCGACATTTCGTATCATTATTATTTTCAAAGTTAGCAACATAAACGAACACAGTGATATGTCTGTCTTGTCTTCAGATCCTGGACGTCAGAGGGTCACCAGTTGCAGATTCAGAACTATCAGCGTTTGGTTGGCTGCGCAACCTTGAGGAGTTGTATGCCTCCCCTGCAGATAACTTCAAGATCTGTGATGAACACACCCACAAGTGGGATGATGTGCTGGCACCGTTCACCGAGCTGGATTCTTGGGAGACTGAGGTAGGAATGGAGTTTCACCACCCTTAATTCATCTAGTGGGTGTCGTAAGAGCCCGCTGAGGGAGCAAACTACTAGGACAACAGCACTGCAGAGAGAAGGAACACTTAAAGCTTGAACCAACCCGTCTGGAAAGTGTTCAAAACCATTCACTCACTGCCAACACAGACGCTAATTTATACCGTGGGAGAGCCACGCTTCGACATGAATGGGCCGGCTCGACCGAAGTTTTACCACGGCCTCACAGAAAACCGGTGTGAAACAGCCACAGTGTTTCACCGAGTGAGTGAGGATACCGGAGGCCCATACAACCCCTCCACCCATCCCCCCATCTCCCAAAGGCCGCAACGTACTTGTGACGCCTCTGGTGTTGCGAATGTCCATGGGCGGCGGTAATCGCTTACCATTGGCTCGTTTGCTATTCCATAAAAAAAAGTCAATGCAACAATGCAGCATGGTGACCCACACTATGGCTACTATTGAGATGCTTCTGCATCATTGGGCCTCCGGTCTCGCACTCACCAACGAAACACGACAGCACGAATGCTGTCACTTTAGGTCGGTCATCTGTGAGAGGGTAGTACAGCCCGTTCGTGCTGAAATCGGCGTAGGCCTTGATAGCTAAAAATATTTTGTTGTCTGCAGGAACCAGAATACTTCAAATGTAAAACACCCCCCATAGAGGAGGAGGATGAGGAACCAAAAGACGAGGGGGAGGGGTCCTCGGAAATGAGAGTGGGTGAGGTCATGCTGGGAAACTACATCACCTGTGCTTCATTAGAAAGGAGGTAAACTATTATTACATATATACAAATAAATAAAATTAAAGTATCGGTTTGTAATTTCAAATTAACAGCTTTTCGATACTAACTTTTAAACTTTCGCGTTCCATGATATAATTATTATTATTTTTACGGGAATTAACGCGATCATTATTTCAAGGTACTACATACCTCTGTTTTGCCTGACGTTTCGACCAGGTTGCACTGGCCGTGGTCACAGGCTGTGATCGCGTTAATTCCCGTAAAAATAATAATAGCTTTTCGATAAATGCATAAGAAAGTAAGTTTTTGTTTCTACCGGCTAATATCTGGAACGTCTGGTCTGATTTTGACGGGACTTTCACTGGCAGATAGCTAATGATATGAGTAGTAACTTGGGCTGCTTTTATTTTAGATTAACTTCGCAACGTAAAGGTACAACATTGGTCCTTCGAGCCAATTTGTGAAACATTGAAAGTATTTTTTTTAACGGCCGGCCGCTTGTTTTATGCCAATGAGGGGTTGGGGGCGGATTCGATTAGGCAGGTCACCTGTGACTACCGCCGTCCATGGTTACCAGCCCCTATAGCTAAGTTGACATACTTAAAACGTAAACATCAATATAAACTATCAAACAAAATGAAGAGAAAAGTCACGTGGTTTAAACAAATTATTATCCAATAATACAAGAGAATAGAGGCGTTAGCGACTGAGCGACTGTAGAAATAGATTTGACGCGAAATACTTGCATCTTGGCTAAGGGGCAGATCTAATAAATATGAGAATTATTCATAGCGTGATGCAGGATGCACCACACTAAGGAGTAAGTGATAGTTACTCCTTCGTTTGGTGTTTCTTCGGTAGATGGCGCTGTATTATATTTTTGTTTCATCCTTACTACCATACTAATATTATGAATTCTAAAGTGATTCTGTCATACTAAACCTCTGAACCTCTTTAATTGAATTTTGCATGGAGATACTTGAAATCTTAAGGACGGACATAGGCTACTCTTTGCTCCGATAACTGACATACACGCGGGAGCGGCCGCGGGCAAAAGCTAGTTGTATACATAATTCGCCACATTAGTCAGTTCATCACAACACATGATGTCCCACTGCTGGGCTCGGGTCTCCTCTCAGGAGAGGGTTAAGGCCACACCACATTGTTATCCCTACTTGGATTGTCACAATTCTTTTAATGATAGCCCCATTTTTGAGCAAGATTGTTCCCCAGCTAACACTGTGTGATCTTAGATGAGAAGCATAAACAAGGGCAGAACTGCATTATCATATATAAGTCCTTTTTTTTACAGAATCATAGTGATCCACCCGAATCGTCCGAATCAAAACGAAAACCAAGAGGATGTTCAACGTGTTGGGCCGGCACCGGACCCAGAACCTGTAGAGGAACCTGAACTCATTCCAGACCCCCCTCAAGACCCTGTTCCCCAGCCGGGGCCGAGCAGAAACCTCAAAAGACCCTACCCATGTAAAGTTCTAAACTTAGCCAAGAAGAAATTCCATGAAGATTCATTTAACTCAGAAGACGATCAAGAAGAATCTGACGAAAGACCAGATGGCTCCGAACCCATGAATACAAATTCAGAAGATGGTCAACAAAGCTCCGACCCTATGAAGATTAATACAGAAGATCCAGAAAGACTGGGTGTCTCGAAACCAAAAAAAGCTAATTTAGAAGAAAATTCAGAAACACCAGATGGCCCTGAACCCATGATTACCAATGCAGAAGATGATGAAGAAAGATCAACTGTCCAAGAACCAATAAACTGCACGCCGAATTCGGAATCAGATACTTCTATACCTAGCACTTCGGAATCAGTACCTACAACTAGCGCTTCGGAATCAGCATCTAATGATCCAAAACCATGTAACTCCAAAACTGACAGTGGACCTTCATCATCAACTCCTCCGAATGAAGACTTAAACCAGCAAAACAACAAGCGTTTAAGTCCAAGAATTTATCCAGACCCTAGAGAAGGCAGGGATAGCTTCCGTCATAACATCAGATATTACTGCAGGAAAGCTCAGGCCGCCAGTGCAGAAGCCAGGCCGCCAATAGCAGTCCACGCCAGGCCAATCAACGCCAGACATAACGATCGGCCGACTTATGGCGCTTTTATTTTTGACTGCCCTGACGTTCCACGTGTAGGACCCGTCCGTAGACATGGGGAACAAGCCCAAAGGTCCAGACGCGTCGAATTCAACATCCATCAAGAAAATCTGACGATCCCCAGGGAATTTAGACACTTGGGTTTTCATTTAGTGTCGGATTCTGCTGTGCTAAGATTCGGTCGGGCAGAAAATGATAATATCAACTATATACATATTGGTCACAGTTTTCATGCTAACGATACAGGGGTCAGGCCAGATCGGTCAAATTTGAGGGTCCTGTCTTTGACAGGTTATAGGAATATTACTGATAGGAGTTTGGAACATCTAGCTACTGCTGCCCCTCATCTTAGACATATAGATTTCTCTTACTCTACTGTTACCAGTCGAGGAGTGAGTTTATTTAAAGCTATTCAACCGAATTGTGAGGTTGTGTTCAGTAATTTTCATGATGGTCTTTCATAAACTGTGATTTAAGCTGTCTTGAATGAGATATAAAATTCAAGTGCTAATAAGGTAAGCATTTTAAACATACTAGTGATGAAATATAATCACAGTGAATAATCATGTGATTTTTTATTCACACGTTAAGGTTGCTATTTATTTTCGCGTATAGTATAAAATGAGGTCGCTTCCGATATGTTTGCTTATATTTTTCAAACTACTGAACAGATTTTAATGCTGTTTTTATTAATAGATAGAGTGGATTCAATTAGGAGGTTTATATCACTACATAGTATAAAACAAAGTCGCTTTCTCTGTCCCTATGTCCCTTTGTTTGCTTAAATCTTTAAAACTACGCAACGGATTTTCATGCGGGTTTCTTTAATAGATGAAGTGATTCAAGAGGAAGGTTTTTATGTATAATAAATGCATAATATAGTATGGGAACACCGTTAATTTTCGAGATTTCTAATGTGATGTAACAAATAAACACATTTTTTTGCGCTTACATTGCAAACGCTGGTTGCACCCTACGAGATAGATCAAAATAATGTACTACAGTATTGTACACCTTAAAAAGTACTACAAATAAGTCCGCGACGGTATATGTCTATCTCTTAGGGATAACCCACAACAACCATTTTTTCTTCCTTTCTTTTTACGAGAAATAATGGCTTATTTACGAAGTGATTTTAAGCAATACAGAATGAATCCTTATACAATTAAGTAAATTAAATACATTGTGCATTTAATATAGATCAAAATGGTCCTTTACAGTATCTAATTTAAATGAATATATTCGAAGATATTACAGATTTAAAATGCACTAATCGTGTCGTCGGCGGGGGCATCTGAAATCCACCCGTGCGAAGCCGGGGCGGGTCGCTAGTGTGTAATAAAAAAGAAATCTGAGAATTTCAAAGGCTTTCGTGCAAAGGCGGGTCGGGTCGCTGGTATATTATAAACAAAAGTATTTTTGAATAGTCCGCTACTCGTTATAGGCCTCGCCTTGGAAAGAAGATATCAGCTATACCATTTAAAGTTTTTTTTTTAATCTCAACAAGGAATACACACAACACTATAACAAAAACCTAACAAATCTACGAGTTTTGTGTTTTCTTAATTCATATCATGAAAAAGAAAATGGCCGTAGCGCAATAGACAGATACATACAAAAAAAGTTAACAGTTAAATAGCTGAAATTAAAACTCTTATGCATCGTCTTAAATAGCTTATTGGCAATAACCCGTGCGTAAATATCAACCCTAACCTATATACGAAATAATCACGTGATTAATCACCTATGTCTATGGTTTTTTTCTACATCACTATCAACTACAATTTGATTGTGTAGAAGGCAGTTTTGGTATTACGAGGGTATATTGATAAAAAAGGTAGTTGAGAGGGGAAGATAATGAAAAGCGATATTTTGAAAAATTGCGTTTCCAGGCAAGAATTTTGAAACTGTTTTGTGCAGAAATTATCTTACTCACAAGTTGGCTAAAATTAACGTAGATTCAAACGGCTATTTACCAATAAGGGATAGGCAGAAGCCTAATAAACGCACTCGATAGAAGGCAAGCTTATTACTCTTTATTTAGGAAAGGTCTGGGGAAATGATTAGTTTATCTTTCTGGTACCCTCAGGTCGTTAAAATCTAAATCACAGTCCAATACTGGACATAAGCCTCCAATCAAAGGCGTTCTTACTCAACTTAAATTTGAACGGTTAATTGTTTTTATTATTATGATCAGATTTTGGATTTGATCGTTCTTGTAATAAAATTCTTTAGAAATTTTAAGTTTGATATTGATCTCTCAAAAAGCTCGAAATTCGTTTATAAAGTATTAGGCAGAGTTAAAAATTTTGAATTATTACATTTTTTATATTGCACTGGGATCAAATCGCGATCCCCGACAGCAATCCTAAAGTGGTATATATACCACATACAATTTGTCACCATTTCTCCAAAATTCCACCATAATTTGGTGGTATATCTGATATCCCGGAATACAAACAGTCAAAATCAGGTCTTAAAACCGAGAAACAGCTGATTATTTAAAGGGTTTAGATCTCTTATTTAATATTATCTCTAGAATACGTTAATAAATATAGACTAATATTTAATGATAATGTAGAAATATATAACTCGTAGCCAAATCAAAGGAATACAAATGCAAATGAAATACAGATACAAATTATTTAGTAGTTGGTCATGTTATGAAATGATTGACTATAATATACGTCACGATTGTCACAGCTGGTCACATTTGTGTGGTCTCATGTTTTGCAGTTTATAGTTATTTAGAAATTAGTTTACTAATAACTTTTATTACTATTACTAATAATGTAGAAAACTCTGAATTATAACATTGTTAATTAATTCAAACTTCGCATTTTATTTCTTATACAGTAAATGTCATGTAACTTAGGACTTAAACCTCTCGTCACACTCTGTCTTTTCCCTCCCCTGCTTAAACTTGTTGCGTAGTATGGCCTCCCATGGCTTGGCCACGCCGTGCCGTGATGTGACCGACTATTTAATGAAATAGGCAAAAAAATTCAATTCTATGATTTAGGACGCGATATATACATTTATATCAATAAATAAAAGTTGTAATTCAACTTTGTATTAATACAAATTTTGTTAATCTTTTAATTAATATTTGTGTTCAACTTTGTCATTGATGCAAAGTTTGTGGATATTTTAATCACAATTTGTATTCAACTTTGTAGTGATGCAAGTTTAGTTAATATTTTAATTAGAATTTGTATTAAAATTTTGTATTCTTACAAATTTTAAATCTTTAATTCGTATTTAGTTGAAATATATGTGGTATCTGTAATTTAGGGATGCTGGCGTCATATCCACCCTTTATTCATCTCACAAATGAAACATGCATCTCTAAACTGTAAAAATTACTTAAAATAAGTTTTTTAGCTTAATAGTCTAAAAAATAAAACACATATGTTTAAGGTGTAAATGTTATTTAAATTTAAGTTTTTATTTAGTCGTTACGCTATTTATTTCAATATTGTATCTTTTCAAATAAAGGCCAATTGGAAATGCCATCTTCATTTTAAACTGACTGTATATAAACTGATTTTGTATCGGCAATTTCGAATACCGCATTTGTCGTAGGCTTTTAAAAAACCTTTTAAGCCAAAGTCACTTTGAACAAATCATGTTTATGTAGACATAATAATAAATTCAACAATATTTTTATCTGTTCACCTAAAGTGCCACTGCAATAGCTTTTGGTCAAGAAATTGGCTATAAGTGTTGAACCAAAATTGGAGTCCACAATAAAAATTGAATAAAAAGAATAGAAATTAAAATGTCCCAAAATGATGAAAAGAACTTCAAGTGGTGAGAATGACTCGAAAAGATGAATAATAAAAACTAAATATTAATTCACGAAGAATATATTTGTACTGCCGAAGGAGGGTTGTGTTTATTACGCGTATCTTGAATGTTCGTTCGTAAACTTCTCTATTACCTCATATCTTCTAAACGTTGGATGTATTTGGACAGTATGTGTATTGTTATATCTGTCTCAATTGTCGTAAGTATGCTTTTTAACCGACTTCCAAAAGGAGGAGGTTCTCAATTTCATCGGTTTTTTTTTTTTTCTTTATGTATGTACATTGATTACTCCGTCAATTGTGGACCGATTTTGAAAATTATTTTTGTATTCGAAAGGGTATGCTCCCCATGTGGTCCCATGGCCACCATATCAGGATCTGATGATGGGATCCCAAGGAAATTGAAGGAAACCCTCAAATTTACGTGAGCGCCTGCAATAAAGTTAAGGCAATTGTCTGCATGCTTTCATATTCTGTAAACATCATGTCCGAAATATTTATTTATTATTCTATACAGTTGTATGTTACCTTTAGTCGTATTCTTTCAAGTTATTTAGGTGAAATGATGATGAGAGACTTGAGTAAGACAAAAAAGCGAAAAATAAAAAAAAACTTCGTTTAAAAAAACCGACTTCAAAAACTGAAAAGTATAAAATAACTTAATTTGTATGTGCTACCTATTCATAGGTTTGAAGTCGGTGCCGAGCCAAAATGTAATAGTAGGACTCGCCGCGCGTGACCTTGAGCGGGATAGCTGCTCTTCGCGTAGGACAAAACAACCGAAGCGTCGGTGACGTCGTTGACGTTCGTCTCGAAATATAGCGAGTGTGGTACCTACTATTACATTTGGCTTGGCACCGAATTCAAACCTATGAATAGGTAGCACATACAAATAAAGTTATTTTATACTTTTCAGTTTTTGAAGTCGGTTTTTTTAAACGAAGTTTTATTTTTATTAAAAATAACAAAATGCCGGATTTCAAAGGCGCAATATGGTAGTTTATGGCATTACTTTTGAATTATTCTTATCTTTTTGAAGTCGAGTTTTTAATATTACATTGTTAAACAAATATATACGCCATGTATGCAAAACCGCAGGGAATAGCTACTGTTAGATAAATTGTAATAGCTAATTCATCTTTTATGGGTCATACTCACCATAATAATTATAATGTACTGTTTATTTAATAAGTTATGTTATTGTATACCTAAGTGTGAATGTGTTAAAAACACAACATATTTCTTATTGTATATGTTTTGTATTAATGATACAAAATTGTTTAATTATTTAATTAGAAATTGTATCACTTATTGAAATGTAAAATTAAATTCGTATTTAATTAATTAAATATTGTATCTCAGTATATTAAAAACGTGTTTTCTTATATCATCCCGAAAATCTTCTCGAAGACTCTTCAAAAACAGGAGATTGTATTTTTAATGTTTCACACATCTTGCTCATCCTACGGGAAGACTACATTACTTCGAACTAAACAGTAACCATTGTGCTTTTCCAGACTATAACTTTATATATTTATATCAAATCTCATCGAGATTCGTAGTTGTTTTTGAGTGCGGAAGTGACAAACATCCATACAAACTTGCCTTTGTAATATTAGTAAGATTTAAAGGATATTAACATGGACATGTGGTGTTGGATTAAGAATACGGTGTCATTCTATTCACCCCGTGGGTGTCGTAAGAGTCGACTGAGGGAGCTAACTACTAGGACAACAGCACTGCAGAGAGAAGGAACACTTGAAACAAACTATACCAACCCGTCTGGTCAGCGTGGTGTAGTAGGACCTTCTTTCAAAGGAGAGGCATATGTCCAGCAGTGGCTATGGATGATGTTGGGGATTTAGAGGGGTGAAAGCTGGTTCTTAGTGTGACCTCAAGAGTAAATGGTTTAGTGATTTAAGCGTGTGTACGCACATAATCGTTGGTATAAGATGAAATCAATCTTTTAATAATTAAATCCCGCGTTTTGTGTTGTGTAAAACTAATTGAACACTGTGTTTGATCGATTTCATTTGTGGTACAGTTGGACATGTATATAAACTAAATAAAATAATTATATTTTTGAACAAAAACCGTACTTAAGTTACAAAAGGTGTAAAACCTTTTGTAACTTAAGAACGGTTAGTCATTTTGTGATGTTTTCTTTTTGAATTTGTCTCCATTCCGAACAGCAGAATTAAGTAAGATATTCTAAACAAGTAAAATTATTTAAAAAGAAACCCGACTGCGTTAATATCTGCCATCTTTATTTAATTCAGGTTTTGTTTTAATATCTTGTTAATATTGTTTTTTTTTTAATTTTGATGTAGGTACCCAGTCACTCTCAAGACTAAGACGAATCTATTTACACCACTCACAAAAATACAACAAGCCGTTTAGGCTCTAGGGCGTCAAAGAAATATACATACATACATACACTCAAAAAACATAACCCTCCTTCTTTCGCAGTCGGGTAAAAATTGGAAATAAGATTTTAGGAATTCTTTTTCTCATGTATTGTGTATGAAATCAGATGAAAAGCACAGTTGTGACTAAAATCGTAAGTAGGTACTGCTTGGAAATACTAGTAAATTATAAAATACAATTCCCTCATTACAAATATAGTCTGTGTCGCTGGGGACACTTTATAAACACATATGAAACCGGATGCAAGGAATACTGGATGTGATGTCTCATGTGGAAATCAAACCCACATTAATTAGTACCGTAGGAAGCAGTCTCAGTCAAATTTGTCAAACAATATAGTATGGGACCTAAATTGTAGCATACTTACTTATTATTTATCTAATGTTTAAAGTTTAATTACGTCATCCAGTCTACTTGTGAACATAAGCCTCTCCCATTGTTTGGAAGAAATAAAATGTCGACTAGGACAAGCTAAAACCGCTTCCTTCAAAATGTCCGAAGTATTATATGTATATATATACATATTATAATTCTTTGTTAAAACTTTGCCAATGGCGAATTCGGATGAGCAGTATAAAAAGCTTAAAAATATTTTTTTTTCTTGAAAACCCAGCCAGTTATCTGCGTTTCACTGTACTTAGATTATCTTATACCTAAAAGATTAGTAATGGTTCAACTGTTTGAATATTTCGCTTAGCACAGAAACATTAAGAAAGTATCAACGATTTAATGTAGTGCTCACAGTTTCAAAATGTTAACATTTCTAATATTTTGTAAGTTTTTAAACATTTTATGAGTTTCTGACTGCTTCAGTGGCGCAGTGGTAGCGTATGCGACTGATATGCTTGAGGTCTCCGGTTTGATTCCGGGGTCGGACCAAATGTTTGTATGATCCGCATAATATTTGTTTCGGAGTTTGGGTGTTTTTAACCGACTTCTAAAAAAGGAGGCTCTCATTCAACTGTATTTTTTTTATGTTTGATACCTCATAACTTTCGACTAGGTGAACCGATTTTGATGATTCTTTTTTTATTTGAAAGCTGGTGCTTCCTATTTCTTGTTGTTAGTGATCCGTATTGTTAGTAGTGTGGCGACTTCCACATACAGCGCAACAAGAAAACATATGACAGCGCCATCTACCGAAGATACATCGAACTACGGAGTAACGAAGGAAACTAAGAAACTACCAATCCTGAATCGCGCAGTGGAAGTTCTCGCGCCAATTAAGATACATACAACATCCCAACATCAACCGTTGGGCTGTTGGCCCGCCAGGCATGATCACCTCGCCTGGTCGGAGGATCCTCCCTTTGTCTTGGGGGGACATGACATCCATTCCTCCACAGTAGGTTTGATTTGTCGTGGTTAAAATTTTATGATGAATTCTCGCATTCTTCTTCTTCTCGCATCTAGCTCCTGCAAGCCGTCTTGCGCAGATCATCACTCCACCTGGCCCGTGGACGTCCTACACTCCGTTTACCGAGACGCGGTCTCCACTCAAGAACCCGTTTATCAAAATGGTTATTGGTTCTACGGCAAAATGGCCAGCCTACTGCCACTTCAGCTAGCTAATCCTGTGGACAATGTCGATGACCCTGGTTCTTAGCCGGATCACCTCCTTTCTGATACGATCTCTTAGTGACCGATCTGAGTGTGATTTATCTTCTATATAAAAATGAATCGCCGAAATGTATGTACGCGCATAACTTCAGATCGGCTGCACCAAACTAAATAATTCTTTTTAGGGTTCCGTGCCAAAGGCAAAAAACGGAACCCTTATAGATTCGTCATGACTGTCTGTCTGTCTGTCCGTCCGTATGTCACAGCCACTTTTATACCTATTAGACCTATAATGTTGAAACTTGGTAAGTAGATGTATTCTGTGAACCGCTTTAAGATTTTTACACAAAAATTAAAAAAAAACAATAAATTTTGGGGGTCCCCATACTTAGAACTGAAACTCAAAAAATTTTTTTTCATCAAACCAATACGTGTGGGGTATCTATGGATAGGTCTTCGAAAATGATATTGAGGTTTCTAATATCATTTTTTTCTAAACTGAATAGGTTGCGCGAGAGACACTTCCAAAGTGGTAAAATGAGTGTCCCCCCCCCCCTTTAACTTCTAAAATAAGAGAATGATAAATCTAAAAAAAAATATGATGTACATTACCATGTAAACTTCTAACGAAAATTGGTTTGAACGAAATCTAGTAAGTAGTTTTTTTTAATACGTCATAAATCGTAAACTGCAATTTACCTTTCATTCAATCAACACAAATATAAAAATAAAATAAAAATTATATTATGTTACTTGCTGCCGCGGAACCCTTCATGGGCGTGTCCGACTCGCACTTGGCCGCTGTTTTTATGTGTTCGTTGTTGTTAGGACAAGGTTTGTGTACAAGAAAAATTAAAAGATAACGGGAAAAGTCTTTTTTTTTGTCCGCGACGGAAAGCTGAGACAGATAAGTAAATATGGCGGTACGAATTTCGCCGGATCAGCTAGTTTAAAACATTTATGTATTTAAATACATTTCAAATTAACAGCTTTTCACTCATCAAAGAAGCAATTTTTACATTTATGGGTTGTCTATCTGTCTGTTTGTTCCGGCTAATCTCTGGAACGGCTGCAGTAATTTTGTCATTTCTTTAAAGCAGATAATTGATGCTATAAGGTATAACATAGGCTTCTTTTTATAGAGTAGTTGTTATTGTTAAGGCATAGAAACAACCGCTGGTTTCTCCTCAAGCGCAGAATTAAGAAAGAGAATTGGACCCCCGTTGTATTCATTCGCTCCGATGATGCCGGCCAAGGATGGCCTGTTAAATGTTGAAAGAAAAATGTTACCTTTCCTCTAATCACGACAGAAACCCTCGCCCTACGAATAATCTGCTTCTCTTGTGTCCTTCGAATAATTCTGATTTCGTAAAAGCCTCATTCTTTGTGTAATGCGCTCCTACTCGAAATCAGGATGGCCATTAACCGTTACACATTTAAAAAGAGCGTGCACAGTCACCTTCTCCACACCGCGGATTAATTTATTGAACAGTACGCCCACTCATAGTTTACTATCCACAGTGTACCTACGATTATTAAGTATATTATTATATATGTTATCTTATTTGTGTATGTGTATATATTTATATGCATTTTTTAAATAACATCTATACCTGTTGATGATTACAACTCTAACCTCGATGCACCTACCTTACCAAAGCTCTGCACCCCCCAAAGGTTGGCTGGTAGAGAATGCCCTAGGCATTAAGTCCGCCGATGTACATAAGTGCATGAAGTTGTAAATAAATAAAACAACTTTTATTTGCACGTTTTTGTAATTATTGACCCTGCTTTCAGGTATATTATTCCAATCAGTTCTACTTGGCACCATCCACCATAATCTTGACCGAAATTTACAAAATGGCCTCTCAAAAAACCGCTTTGGAGGTGTTAAAAGTATAGATACATCTCTAAACATCGAAGAAGAACCGCAGTTTAACGATGACGTAAACGAAATAACTGCTATTAATCACGTTAAACGCCCATCAGATGCTATGGCGAAGTTTAAACAGTTTCAATCTAAAAATTTAGCTCACAATCATAATAAAAGATTGAAAAATAAAAATACAGAAGGAACCCAAGAGAGTGATCACTTACCGACACCATTTAAAGCGCTAAATAAAAAACTGACTCTAATTAGCCGTAATGAATATCAAACTTATAACATGCGCTTCGAAATAGAACCGAATTCACGAAGAAAACGTAGCGTTAATAACAGTTCTGACAACGATAAAATAACGACTGATAACGTTATAATATCGTTAAATAACAGCGTTACATCAAAAAGTAACATTCGTTATAACGATAGTAGTAACGAGTTAACGATTTATCAACAACTAAAATTGTCAGACGCTAATTCGAGTTTAAATAAAGATTCAGAACCAAACAGAAGGCGAATTTACTTTTCATCTTTACTATTATTAAACGAAAAAGAAGAATTAAGAACTAAAATAGAGAATTTAGTCAGAGGAATTAAAAAGAGAGTGTTGCCGCTAACTAACGTGAAAAAAGCTTTAGGACATGATTATAGTTATCGAATTGGTTATATTATCGCTAATATCGATACGTTATACAATCAGATAGCTAAACTAAGAGCTGAAATGAATTATCAAGATGAAAATAGCATGAAAGAGCTATTGGAAAAGATGAAAACAGCAGATAGCGTTATTTCAAATTTGTTACAAATTATAACTTCTTATTCGACTTTTGTTAACATTTAATCTTTTTAAAGAGTTTAATAAAGAGTACAGAAGTAGAAAATAGTATTTTATTCACCTCAGTCATAGTCACCTTATTTAATTCTTTACTAGCTTTTGCCCACAACTTCGCCCGTTTGCGTGTAAGTACCTATGTCGTTTTTTGGGCATTGTCCCCTAAACAAGCATCTATTCACTGTAGGCGCAACAGACAGCCCTCTGTGCAGGGGATGCATGGAGGCAGAAGAAATGCCGCATCACGTTCTCACAGAATGTAGAAGTGCAGCAGATCAATGGACGCACATCCTCCAATCAACATCACTCCCGGAAACATGTAGCGACCTGAAAAGGCTGCTGAGCTTCTGGGATGATCTAGGATGGTTGGAGTGGGAAGATGACAAACCTACGTACAACGGCCCAATCAAGAGGCTAAGTGCGGAAATAGCCCGGTAAAACAAAACAATAAAACACAGTATGTCGTTTATCGCAGGCAGAGGCGGCTGTAGCACATGTAGCGCCCGGGTGCAAACATTACCAAGCGCCCCCTAGTAAGTGCGCGGTCAAAATGTAATAGGTACAAAAGTTAACGTATTCATATAAACGTTACGGTAATTGTAAAAGACTCGTTTTTCATACTGATTCAATCCATTTTGTTTAGTCTTTACAATTTCTATTTATAGCCATAACTTAATATTAACATAAGAACGTTTCGGCTTGTTAGGGTGTTTACAGTTACAGTGATGTTGGGAAATAATAGATTACACTGGGCCTCGTATTAGCTTCTCACACCTGTCAAATTTATCGCAGGAAAGAGTACATAACACTTTTTGGCGCAACTCGAGAATCGAACCCGAGACATCTTAATCGACATTCGCATACACTATCAATAATACCAACATGGTAGTCTAGTCTAGAATATAAGTATAATACTATAAAATAAAAGAAACATTTTAATTTAATAATATTCTTTATTTCAATATCAGTCTCTAAATGGACAACAAGAAGCCTCTCTAAAATAACAATTAAAAAAACTAATGTTTTAAATGTTTTTTTTCTTAAACTAACGTACAAATTGTACTTAACCTTTAATTATCTATGCTTATAAAAAACGTACTATTATATGATAATTAAAAAAATTAAAAACTTGGTTGGTGTAAATTTGAATTTGTAATGATCCATAGATTTTAACTACATTTTTCCAAATGAAATTTTCTATGTTTCATAGATTTTAAGTACATTTTTAAATGCGTTTTACAATATTTTTAAACGTGCAAAGAATTTAATTGGATAATTAATCATTTAAATAAGTTACTTATCTGTTTTCAAAGAGTTGTCTGTCAGATTGTATGTGAAATGTGAACAAATTGAAACTGTCAAAAAAGTTTTAACTCCACATTTCTCTCTCTGGAAATGCGCGCGCTTGGTGAAATCAAATAGCGTGCATTTTCTTGACTTCCTGTTGTGTAACAGTAACTTCCGTCTCTTTTCATTGATTGGGAATATGTTACACATAAAAAATAGATGATTTATATTATTATTATTTTTCAGTATTTTAGCTTCTTTTAGTTAAAAGTGCAGTATATATATATGTATCATATTAAGTATAAATGCCAAAAATAATTGGTTTAAGAAAACCTATCTTAAAAAAAATGTGTGATTTTTCAAACCGCATTTGAGCTTTTTTCTATTTAGTTTTAACTGAAACTGATACCAGTTTTTTTTATGTGTTCGCGGATAACTTCGTCGTTTATGAACCGATTTTAATGATTATTTTTTTAATGGAAAGGAGATATCTCAACGGTGGTACCATGATAAGGACACTAAGATTTGATGATGGCATCCAAGAGAAATCGAGTTGAACCTTGAAGTTAGTTTTATTTTCTTAATTTTTTTTAAAGACAATACTGAAAATAGTGTACTCGCATTAGGAATATATATCCTGTGTCGTGGGGTACTTTACAAACATACATGAAACGGACACAAACGACACCCAGACCCGGAACAACAATTTGTGGATCACACAAAGTGTTGTCCCAAATGGGATTTGGATCTAAGCACTCTGCGCTACCTATCTGAGCTTAAATGCGGTTTAAAATCAATATAATTAAAGAAGTATCACTTTAAATAGAAAATTCTTTAAATATACCTATCATCAAACTTAAATTATGTATATAAAAATATTTAAACTTAACAATTTTACTTACATTTACCACTTAAGTATAAAGACACTACAAAATATAAAAATATATTTTTATAATTTAGATCCTGTTTCAAAGGTTACAGATAAGTTCCGGGTAGCTTCTCTGGCAGATAGTTTGACATACTTTTTTTAAGGACATCTCCCGCCTTAGGAATATACATCATGTGTCGCAGGAGACTTTACAAACATACATGAAACCATAGGCATAGAATGAAACGGACGCAAAGAACACCCAGACTCAGAACAACAATTTGTGGTTCACACAAAGTGTTGTCCCATGTGGGATTTGAACCCACAATACTTGGCGCAGTAGAGAGCGGCGTGGCGACCGCTTAAACCACTAGACCGGTTGGTCTAGTGACCAGTCATTGACTGCACGGTGCAGTCAATGATTTATTTTTCTTTCTTTTGTTCTTCTGATGTCTAAGCTATATTACTGTAAAGTTTCATCCAAATCCGTTCAGTAGTTTTTGCGTGAAAGAGTAACAAACATCCATCCATCCATACTCATACATCATAAAAATATAAAAAACCGTAATTTATCATACATGACTCAAAATCATCGTCCCCTGTTAGTTGGAGACGGTTTTCTGTGTCCTTGTAGAAGGGAATCCATTACAACTGAAGCCGCATTGACTTTGCTGCACCTGAAATTGTTGGGTTGTTATAAGTTACATGTCTATGTATGCAGGGCCGGACCGTGAGTTTAGGGGGCCCTGGGCTAATACTACTTAGGGGCCCACCAATTTTTTTTAAAGACAACTCCCGCATTGGGAATAATCAATCCTGTGTCGTGGGGACTCTATAAACATACATGTAACGAACACAAAGAACACTCAGACTTTTAACAATAATTTGTGGATCACACAAAGTGTGGTCCCATGTGGGATTTGAACCCACAACACTTGGCGCAGTGAAAAGCGGCGTGGCGACCGCCTAAACCACTAGGTCTGGCGATTGCCAGTCTGGCGGTTGATGATTATCAATCAAACAATTACTCAAATATTTAGGATAAAAATTAAACGATAAAATATTTAATTTGTATTTAAATATATTATGCCATAAGGCTTAGTGTTTAATACAATCATTAATACAATTTAGTACAATCGTAATTAAATTGACAAATGATAAAGCAATCTTTCTGCACTTTCCTTTGGCAAATTTAATTTAATTTGCTTCTCACATTCTAAATTCTTAGTTAAATCAACATTTATGGACAAAACGGATAAAAGCCTATATATGCCATCACTCGTCTTCACAACTTGTGATTAGTATGGTTAAATATATTTTTAAGATTGTATAGCAATTCAGTAATACGTCAAGAAGCTACTTTTCATAAATAATCGCAAAAAAATCTACGCAAGATGAAATAAGTTTTTAATTAGATGCATTCGTTGACTAAATATTCATCCACATTATCGAGATAATAGTCGATAACCTTACGTGTGCTTTCTAAATCAATGTGTTACACGATATTTTCTTGCAAATCCATTAAAAAAAAATTTTTCTACATGTCCTGTAAACTTGACTTTTTTTGATTTAAATCCATATTCAGTTTATCCAGTGCAACGTTTAGCGTATCTATTTTAAACTTTTCTGCGCCGTTTACTGCGACTGTCTCTGTACAATTATCAGAATACTTTGATGTAATGTGTCTCCTAGTTATAGAAATGTCTCTATAGTTTATACTTAGTATTTGGCTTTTTCTTTGTAATCCTTTAGCTTATGATCTCTTTTAATGACACAATTAACTTATATCCTACACAACCAGGACTCTGTATTTTTTAGTAACTGAATTAAATCTTTCAATAATTTCTTCCCAATAAAAAATAAACAAAATTGCCAGTTTATGAAATAAATTTCTTGCTTCTTTTTACAAAATCAGCTTTTTTCCTCTTCATTTTCGCTGAAACTTATCAAAATTTTCATAATATCATCATATTTATTTTTAAAGATTTAACACTGTCTCCTGCACGAGCATAATGAGAATCGCACAAAGAGACTGCAGATTTCCACGCACTCTTGCTCCGTAACATGGCCGCAGTCATGTTACTGAGTGAGAGAATCTCCACACCGATGGCCGCCACGAGATCGCGCCTTGGCTCCCCCCACGCCGGACATTCTGCCAGCGTGTGGAGCGCCGTGTCCACGGTCTGGCCGTCGCAGTGGTGGCACTTAGGCGTTGGCTCCTTACGGATCAGACACAGGTAATCGCCGAAGCATCCCTTTCCAGTGATCACCTGCGTCAGCCGGTATGAGAGGCTCCCGTGATGCCTCTCAAGCCAATCCTCCATAACGGGTCTTAACACCGCAATAACAGCGTGCCCAGCGCTCAGTTGCTCAAGTCGTTTTTCCATTCCTTTACGATGACCTGGCGGAGTTGGGATTTCTAATCTTCGATTTCTCGAATCTCAGGACACCTTCCCAACTTCCGCGCCTCCTTGAGCCACTAATAAAGAGCCGCAAGGGCTCTTGCCTCCAGGTCCAATGGTGGAGTTCCGGCCATGAGACTTGCCGCCTCAAAAGAGATCGTGCGGTATACCTTTATGATCCTGATGGCCAGCACTCGTTTCTGTCGTCGCAATAGCGCGATAGTGCTGGCCATGGAACGCACGACCGTTTGACTGTCCCCTACAGTTATCCAGTGGTAATTCATTTTTGCCAAAAAGTCTTGTAAAACATTAAATAAATATAAGCTAGTATGACTACCAATTTTAATTAACGATATACATCTTTCGTACACTTTTCCCCGAAACCAGTATCGAAGTACGATAGTTAACTGATCATTATAAGATAGCTCTGGGACTGAGAACAGAACCGCAAAAAAGAACAAAAGTAGGCTAGGTGATAAGTGGCGAGAATTCCCCCGTATTATAGACTCACCCATAGACTCACTACCTTATGGACTGGTAGCAAGATTTATGAGCCAAATATACTTACTATCGAACGAGAAAATACTTGATGTGGGTATAATTAGTGGAACATAGTTATTATCACATGGTATTTAGAAATATTTTAAGTATTAACGTTAATCGCGTAAGAGGAATAAAAAGTATGTTATATTAGCAAATTATGTGAGCAAAATCGTTATTAAAATATTAAATCGTAACGTGTAAAATTGTTGAAGCAGTATCTACAACTCTAGAAAATTATGAAAACATACTGTCGTCCGTAAATAATCGACACGCATTTTTTACTTTAACTTGACTTAGCTGGGGGCCCCTGGAATCCACGGGCCCTGGGCTTAAGCCAAAAAAGCCATATGGTAGATCCGGCCCTGTATGTATGTGTGTAAAGTGCATCTGTGACATCGTAACTCTCGAACGGATGAACCGATTTAAATATTCTTTTTACTAGTGTTATTAGTATTATTTATGTCACCGGCAGGCAGTGTCAACGGAGACCAGCCAACTACGCAGGAGATATTATAATGCACAAGTGTATAGGCAAGCACAGGTGCGCTCTCTGTTCCCTCATTCTCACAATATGGTGGGACGGTTAACCGACACGACCGGGGAGAAATCACATTTAGAATTTAATAGAAATATCTATGTGCGAATTCTTAAATAATAACACACATGAAGAATATTGTTACCCAGTTGATGATCAATTACAAAAAAAAGTATTCCATTTGCAATTTTAGTTTCTATTAATGCCTAGCCCTTTTTGTGTGCTTTATAGACAGCTAAATAGGTGGAAAATATAGTAATAATCACAAATTTTAACAAAAAAAAAACCGACTGCAATCTGGACCAAATTTAAATGGGACCATACGGGAATATTGAGTTATTCGTTAATTTGTCGCGTACATACATAATGCAAATTGAAGACTTACATGGTTTTCTCATGAATGTCATGTCAGAACTGGACCAAATTTAAATGGGAAGCACCAGCTTTCAAATAAAAAAAGAATCATCAAAATCGGTTCACCCAGTCCAAAGTTATGAGGTAACAAACATATTAAAAAAAAAATACAGTCGAATTGAGAACCTTCTCCTTTTTTGAAGTCGGTTGAAAATATAAACTCGGCAGGCATTTACAACAAACTAGCTTTTGCTCGCGGCTCCTCCCGGTTGTACACACTCACAAATAATATAGCTTTCTATTTGTAAGAGAATTTTCAATATCGGTTCAGTCCATTCAGAGATTGCAACCTGCAAATTTTCGAGCTTTACCTCTTTATAATATTAGTATACAATTTTAATATGAATCATGTAATTTTCGTAGAAATTAAGCGTGTGATGTTGGCAACACATACAAAAAATAACTTACCTAGGGAACATATCGTTACATTTCAACTCTGTCCACCCCGTTAGCACTTCGTATATCATGGTGTCTAAAGCTCTATTTGACGCTAACTCTCCTGTCAACATTCTCAGGGCGACGCTGAAAGATAAGATACGATAAGATCAGATGAATATAGAAAGTATTTGGGATGAATACAGAATCGGTTTTGGATGAGTAAAGAAAGTACATAAATAAAAGCAATCACTTCAATAACATAATTTTTGGATAGGTAGGTATTATATGATACAGTTTTTTTCCTCTCAAATTTTATAAATTCTAACTGACTCACCCATTAATCCTCGCCATAGTCCCATACGGAGCATTTAATTTAGTCGTTGCTACCAAATTGCGACAATAAAGCAGCCACACACAGTCCAATTCCGTATAAAAACTACCATTGCTACTATTATCGGTGTTGGCAACACTGGTGCTGTCAAATGACGTTTGTAGGTGGTTCAAAGCGTGGGTATTGGCGTCGATGTTGCGCGATAGCGGTGATTGGACGGAGAGGTCTTTGTTTTGTAGTTGAGATATGATATTTCTGTAAAAATAATTACAAATTTTAACAAAAAAAAAACCGACTTCAATCTGGACCAAATTTAAATGGGACCATTCGGGAAGCACCAGCTTTCAAATAAAAAATAATCATCAAAATCGGTTCACCCAGTCCAAAGTTATGAGGTAACAAACATAAAAAAAAAACAGCCGAATTGAGAACCTCCTCCTTTTTGAAGTCGGTTGATAACAATGATTTTATGTGAAAACTAGCTGAGCCTATCAGATGTCTGGCAGTGGTAGTCCCGTCAAAATTAGCCGTCCTAGAGATTAGTCCTTACAAACAGATAGATAATAATTGTAAGTACCGTAAATACTTTCATAAGCATTTAATAAAAAACTATTAACTTGAAATTACAAACAGACACTTCAATTTTTACCCGACTACGGCAAAGCCAAAGGATTATGTTTTTTTTTTTTTTTTTTAAAAGACAACTCCCGCACTAGGAAATAATCCTGTGTCGCGGGGGACTTTACAAACATACATGAAACGGACACAAAGAACACCCAGACTCAGAACAACAATTTGTGGATCACACAAAGTGTTGTCCTACGTGGGATTTGAACCCACGACACTTGGCGAAGTAGGAAACGGCGTGGTGACCGTTAAACCACTAAGCCAAACATGCAGTCTATGACAGGCTATGTATGTATGTAAGTTCATTTGTTCCCTCATAGCTCCTTAACTAATTATTAGAACTGGACAAATGAGGTATCGTTAGAAGCGTCTTGATCGTCTGCTGGTTATAGGCTATATGACGTGTCGCTGAATCTAATGTGGCGCCCTCTAGCCGACATAAAGTAACGAATTAAAAAAATAATTTGAGATAAATATACCGTGTTTGGTATCATTGGAAAGGGCGTTACTTGTACATTTCAAATATATATATATATTATATATTAATAACGGCACCAAAACATTTTAAATAAAAAAAAGTAATAACTATAACCCGACTACGACAAAAAACGACGCTGAAAAAGTATGAAACAAGTTTGAAAAGCCGTAGTCACACGTTACATAGAAACGCACCATAACGCTTTAACAACGTGTCTTTTTCAGCGTCGTTTTTTGTCGTAGTCGGGTTTTAGTTTTTACTTTTTTTTTATTTATTTGTATAGATGAGCTTCCATACAACTTTTTATTCATCAATTTGGTGAGTGCGAGACCGAAGGCCCAATGATGCAGAATCATCTCAATAGTAGCCATAGTGTGGGTCATCATGCTCTACTGTTGCATTTGCAATGAGTATGGTGACCACCACTCTTGGATTCTGCTTATGCTTTCCATCAGGCAGAGTAGAATCAATTTGGCAGGCTCGTATAAAACCACTTACTTTGTGTTCTTGTAAGCTCTGCCTAAATGAATAGCAGCTCGGGCTGTGCTCATACCAACTTCTAGAATATTCTCGAGGAAGTTCTTCCCGATATCGAGGTCATCCATGGGGTCTTGGCGCGGCATCAGACGTTTTCTGGAAAAGATGAAGAGAAATGTACAAGGTTCATGTGAGCTCTGGATGGTGTCCACCACTCATATGTCTTTACCGTTGGAGAGCCAAGCTTCAGCATGAATGGGCCAGCTCGACCGGAGTGATACCACAACCTCACAGAAAACTGGTGAGAAATAGTGCTTGCGCTGTGTTTCACCGAGTGAGTGAGGATACCGGAGGCCCATACCCCAACCCCCCCCCCCTATCCCCCTCCCCATCACCCAAGGCCGGGAACGCACTTGTGACGCCTCTAGTGCTATGCGTGTCCATGGGCAGCGGTAATCGCTTATCATCAGGGGTTACGTCTGCTCGTTTGCCCCCCCCCCCCTATTCCATAAAAAAAATCTATTGGTCGACCTGACAGTTAAGCTCCTCCAAACGAGCTGTATGCTTGCTTTTCAAACAGCCCTTCTTCAGAACATCACCAATTTGGTCAGTAAATGTTCGCCATGGACGACCTCTTCCGACACTTCGACACTCCGACAATTCGCTCTATAAATTCCTATCGTGAGTCTTCTATCATCAATCCTTTCAAATTGACCAAACCATAGAAGCACTCCCTTTTCGATTCTTGTCACTACATCTTCTTTCAATCTTCAATCGCTAAATTTGGAATTTCAATATCTTTTTAAATATTAAACTTACAAAAACAATGATCCATCGTTTATTTCGTTCTGTTTGGCTTCCATCTTACTCGGGTCTAGAAACATAGCGTTGAACGCGAAAACATCAGGGTCTTGCAACATTTTGATCCTGGCTGTTTCCTGGAAATTACAAATAGATAGGTTATACATATAATAGGTCTTTACCTATGAAATGAAGAATGAAGAGTTTGTTGCCTCCCGTCCAACTGATTTTTACAAGAAGGGCATCAATAAACTGCCAATGCGTTGGCAAAGATACGTCGATTGCATGGGTGATTACTTCGAATAACAGAAATAAAAAAGTTTGAAAAAATAAGTACTTTCACTTATTGCATACAAAACGGCAATTTCATAGGTAAAGACCTGTTATATATATTAGCAACTTGGCCCGGCTTCGCACAGGCTCTTTACGGAAAATAAAACTATGTTACCCCGAGAAGATGTGTGGCTTAATTTTTTCCGAGGTCTTCAACAATTATCGTTATATTTTAGACAATATACTAAAAAAAAAATACAAATTATATACGAAAACTTTCCTCAAGAATCACTCTATCTATTGGTAAAAACTGCATCAAAATCCGTGCAGTAGCTTCTGAGTTTATCGCAAACAGACAGACTCGGCGGAGGACTTTGTTTTATAATATGTAGTGATTGTTGTTCCGAGTCTGGGTGTTCTTTGTGTCCGTTTCATGTATGTTTATAGTCCCCCGCGACACAGAAAATATTACTAGAGCGAGAATTGTCTTTTTACACGCTTCTTATTAGCTTCACTTGTATGTTTGTCAATAAACGACTCCTTTGGACTTGATTTTGACCCAGTTCAAACTGTCAGATTTCATTTAAACTTAGTAGACTTATCGAGGACCGACGAAAATGCAATAATTTGTTTTTTTTTTTAATAAACTAATATTTATTAAAACAACACATACTATTCAAATTAAGAATTTATTTTGTGCAATTTAGAAACTATTTCTACCCAGTTGTTCGACTAGTTTTCACTAGATGGCGCTGAAATAAATTTGTCACTTTCTACATTTCTACTACGAAATTGCCATATACAAAAAAAAACTATCCATACCTGATTCTCCCAAGCCATCAGCTGTATATTATGTAGCAACATCACATCCAAGGTCAAAATACCGAACGAGAGAAGGTCCGTGCTGTTGGTGACTATGACCTTCCTGGAGTTGTTGACGTTGGTGTAATTCTCGCCAAAGTACATGTCCTTGAGTTTAGACATCACTATGGTGAGGTTCCCATCAACCATGGTGTCGTTTAAAGCTTTCAGGAGGGAACTGAAATCTTTAAGAAAATAAAATTTTGTCAACAGCCTTGAGTGAATGCCTCGGTGGCTCAGTGGTAGGGTATAGGACTACTTGAGGTCTCGGGTTCGATTCCCGGGTCGGACCTAATGTTTGTATGATCTGCAAATATTTATTTCGGATTTTGGGTGTTTTCTATGTATATAATGTATGTATTACACAAAGAAAAAAGTTACTCTAGGTTTCATAGTACAAGCTTCTGCTTAGTTTGAGACTAGATGGCGTTGTGTGTCAGATGTCCGCAATATTTATTAGTCTACTGCTGTACATATGCCTCTCCTTAGAAAGGAAGTTTAGTCCCACTACACCACGCTGACCAGACGGGTTGGTATAGTTTGTGTCAAGTGTTCCTTCTCTTCGCAGTGCTGTTGTCCTGGTAGTTAGCTACCTTAGTCGGCTCTTACGACACCCACGGGGGGTGAATAGGGGTGGTGACACTCTGTATTCCTAATACGGCATCACGTGAATGGAGACCGTGTCTTTGTAAACATAGTGGTACTTACACAGGCCAGGTGGAATCATGATCGAAATTTGTATTTAGATCTGGATGTGAGAAGCCGAGGATCAAACCAATTGCAAAGGAATCTATATAAAGCAGTGGACTGCAGTAGGCTGATGATGGTGATGTGGAGAAACGGGAGTCATGTCCCTCCATCACAAACCCATCATGCCTGGCAGGCCACGACCCAACGGTTGATGTTGGGAAGTTGTATTTCTGCTAATCGGTGCGAGAACTTCTATATCGCGATTTAGGATTAGAGTTACTCCATGTTGTTCGTTACTCCGTAGTACGATGTATCTTCGGTAGATGGCGCTGTAGTATGATTCGTGGAAGTCGACACAGTGATGAAATTTAGGGGTAAAAAAATTACGATATTGGCAACCCAAAAGAAAAAACCACAGTAATGATGACGATGATATTGATGATTCATGGTTTAACTTACCTGTGCCGCTTGTAGTATGGTTGCTGTTGAGATCAGAATCGGTTGAGACCCAGTCATGCAACTCCTGAACCTTCTCTATCAGATAACTGGTCATGGTATTCGACTGCATATAATCATCATAGAAATTTTCGTCATTGTAGAAATAATCTTCTTTCGCTGAAATAAATAAATTTTGTTATTGTCTTTTTTGTTTTCCTAATATTTTAATTCAATTTTAATAAGTCTTATGACATGTTTATGTTTAGGACTAGTTATACTCGTACACATTCCTACATAAATATTTGGCTGAAACAGAAATTTACGTTTTTACGGTATACCCTGGCGATTTTACCCGAGGGTTTGTGCTTTTTGGTATAATTCTAGAGGTATTATCGCAGTTTCTTTTTTTGCGGAAATATATTTCTTTATAAAATAAAAAAATCCTTATAACATCCGCTATCTGCGACTAAAAGTCCCGTCAAAATCGGTCCAGCCTCTCCAGACATTAGCCGGAACAAACAGTCACATATATTTGAAAAGTATTTTGATGCAAGTCTTATAAATATTTCCGTTTGCATTTAGTGAAAAGCTGTTAACTTGGAATAACAAACAGACACTTCAATTTAACTCATTTGTATATATTATTGTCACGGTAAACGAGGGGGAATCAAACCGACGACGAAATAAGACCAGCCCGTTTTCTCTTTACCTCTATGTGACCTGGATTATTGCTCTCGGGTGTAGTAACTAGAATTAAAGTCAACTTACTGTCAAATCCCAAAGATAAATCCATATCAATATTGCGACCCAAATTGGGTAAAATCGGTTTGAATTTTGGCAAATCCGAAACTTCGTTCCGGACATCATACTCTTGTAGTAAATCTCTATCCATAATTGGTTGTCTATCTTTTACGAATTCCATTTTATCTTTTACTTCTACTTTTTCTTTATTAACTTCTCCGTTTTCTAGTACTGCTTTATCTTTCTTCTTTATATTTCTTTCTTCGTGTAGAATGTCATCATGAATTGGATGGATTTGTGGTTTTGATATTAGATTTTTGTGTTCCCTGTTTGCGACCATATTTTTGAATATAGATAGTTTTTCTATAACAGGTAGGTTTTCTATCTCTTCGTCTGATGAAGTATCGAAACCCATGGGTTCTGGGAGGGCGTTTGAATGGATTGGAGCCTGGAAAAAATATGCATTTATTTGTATCTTTTATGTTAGTGTTTTGATTTTGATAATTTTTGGTGGGTATTTGAGGTAGAAGGCGCTACTACCCGATTTTAGAATTCTTATTTTTTTAGTTTACTTATTTTTGAATTTATCTGTTGATATGACTCAACAAAGGAAAAGTCTACGTTCTGATTAGATGACTGTAGGGACTGCTAGTATACTACTACCAGCCCTTTTTTCTTCTCCCTTCTCGGAATTATAGAGAGGGGTCGTTTGGTGCACCCCAGTGAGTAAGGTTATTGTCCATCCTCCTGAAAACCCCTAGGGTGTTTAATTCTCCAAAATCTCAATCATTCGCATGGAAAACAAAGAAAGAATTGTTTAACGAAGCCACCGAAGCAGCTCTCCTATTTATAATTGCTAAATTGGATCCTAACACCCAAATCATAAAGTCTATCTTAAAAGGTAATAGAGCCACGCTGATTTCAGAACGAACAGGCCGGCTCGACCGGGGCGGTACTACCCTCGCACAGAAAATGAACGTAAAATGACGGCATTCGTGTTGTAGTGCTTCGTGGGTGAGTGCGAGACCGGAGGCCCAATGATGCAGAAGCATGACTAGACCGCCATGGTGTGGGTCACCATGCTGCATTGTTGCATTCGCAATGAGTATGGTGACCACCACTCTTGGATTCTGCTTATGCTTTCCATAAGGTAGAGTAGTCATTTTGGCAGGCCCATACATAAAAAAAAAGTTCAAAATAATCACCGGTGCTTTAATCACTTCTCTGGTGCTATACGATTCACTAGATCCCCATTTGGTGATGAAAACCGTGGCGAGGACCAGAGCGGCGCAAACGGCAAAGCAGGATGCACTGGCGATGATCCACACTTTTAAGGGTACCTGGAATAGTAAGAAATATTCCAGAAATGGCTGAACTATAAAAAGTTCAAGGTGAACTAGAGTTTGACAGAATTCAATAATCGTTTTAGAAATTAATTTAAAATTAATATTTTGAGATCAAATATCAAAGAAACAAAAACATAAATATTATGTCTTTACCTATGAAATTGCCGTTCTTCAGTACTGGTCATTTCAAATAAAAAAAAGTTTGTAATGGCTCTGTATTCTAAATTCAAATTAATTTTGTTTTAAAACCATGACATTCTATTTACAAACTCAGTCTCTTGTTTTTTGATTAGCGTTGTATTTTTATTACATTTGAACATTTTTCGTCATAATGGATACTTTAAAAATTTGTGTAATTATGGAATATGAGTTCCGTCGTGGCACCAACGCGACACAAACGGCACGTAACATCAAAAACGTTTACGGAGAGAACTGTACAAACGAACGCACAACCCGTTATTGGTTTTCCCGGTTCCGTTCTGGAAATTTTGACTTGAAAAATGAAGCTCCTGGTCGTCCGGAGACTTTGGTTAACAATAATTAATTAAAGGCGATTGTGGAAGCTGACGAAACTCAATCTACAGCTGAGCTAGCAGCAGCTTTTAATGTAAGCATCAAAACAATATTGATCCATTTGCGACAAATTGGCAAGGTAAAAAAGCTTGATAAATGGGTGCCCCACGACCTTAACGATCGCCAGCGCAACGTACGCGTCGAGACCTGCCTTGCGCTGCTCAACAGGCAAAGAAATGAAGGAATTTTGAAACGAATTGTTACGTGCGACGAAAAATGGATTCTGTTAGACGATCGAAAGCGCTCAGCAAGTTGGTTAGACCCTGGTTCAGCACCAAAGCAATGCCCTAAACCAAAAATGACCCCTAAAAAGGTGATGGCCACTGTTTGGTGGTCTAGTGCGGGTGTGATTCACCACAGCTTTTTATAAAACGGCATGAGCATTAATGCAGATGTGTACTGTGAAGAACTGGAGAGAATGATGGAGAAGCTTGCACATCTGCAACCAGCTTTGGTCAATCGGTCGTCCCCACTGCTCCTTCACGACAACGCGCGACCCCATACTGCGCAACAGACAGTCTCCAAGCTGCAAGAGCTGGGGTTGGAAGCTCTCCCTCATCCACCATACTCAACAGACCTTGCACCTACCGACTATTACTTTTTCCAAAATTTAGACAACTTTTTAGTGGGTAAAAAATTCAATTCCCGAGAGGCAGTACAAAATGCCTTTGAAGAGTTTGTTGCCTCCCGTCCAGCTGATTTTTACAAGAAGGGCATCAATAAACTGCCAATGCGTTGGCAAAGATGCGTCGATTGCATGGGTGATTACTTCGAATAACAGAAATAAAAAAGTTTGAAAAAATAAGTACTTTCACTTATTGCATACAAAACGGCAATTTCATAGGTAAAGACATATTATTAATCGATTGTTACCTACAATAAATCATTCATTTGATTGGTATAATTAGTACATCGGTTGATATACTTACTCATATCAATTGATGGACTACCTACATCAATCGATTGACTCGTTGTATCTACCGATTGACTAGTTACATCAACCGATGTACTAATTATCTATGTATATAAAAGAGGAAGGTGGCTGACTGACTGACATACCCAGAGATCAACCCACAGCCCAAACCGCTGAAGCTAGAATCCTGAAATTTTGCATGTAGGTTCTTTATATAACGTAAGTGAGCACTAAGAAAGGAATTTTTGAAATTCCACCCTTAAGGGGGTAAATCAGGGGATGAAAGTCTGCGTGAGCGAAGCTGCGTGTAAAAGCTAGTACTATATGAACCGGTTGCCTAATAGCAAATGTTTTGCAAAATAAACATTTGTCATTTTTAATACAAAGAACTTACAGTAGTTTTCTCAGGAATTCTGTGACAGACGCTCGGCCTGGGTGGGAGCGGTCTACGTGCATTCGGTCCGGGTTCGTGCACGTTCGGGTATCGTCGGCTCCAGTCGGTCGTCATCGTGGCACGGCTGTCACACGAATTTGCAGATGGCGGACGCTTTTCGTAGTCGTATTGAAACATTTTCTGAAACAAATTGTTTTTAATGTTACATATTTAGTGAGGAGAGTCAGACTGACTGTCGACGTAGCGTCGCTACTTTATGTGACGTGTATGTAACACGTAATCTGGTGTGGTGACGCGTCGCCATGCGTAATTGATTCGGTGAATCGCTCACGGTGATTACCAAAGTGATTTATATAAAATTGGCTGCATCCTGTAACGATTCAATTTGGCACATAGAACAACTCGATATAGAGTGATTATATGTAAGCGTTCCCTTCTGTCAAAGTGTAAGCTCAAAAGGGCCTACGCTGTTATGACACAGAATTTGTTTATGTGTGTGAGATTGTGTGTGATGAATGATTTGTTTTTTTTTATGGCATACGAGCAGACGTATCGACTACCGCCGATACCGGCGATTACCGCCGCCTATGGAGACCCGCAACACCAGAGGCGTCACAAGTGCGTTGCCGGCCTTTAGGGGTTGGGGTATGGGCCTCCGGTATCCTCACTCACTCGGTAAAACACAGTGCAAGCGCTGTTTCACACCGGTTATCTGTGAAGCTGTGGTATCACTTCGGTCGAGCCGGCCCATTCATGCCGAAGCGTGGCTCTCCCACGGTAGAATTGTTATTTTTATTCGTAGTGACAGGCGATTGTTTTTGTGTGTAGGTCGAAAATGTATATATGAAGAATTTCCCCCGCAAAAAATGACAGCCTGTTTTGTATCAGAAAAAGCTGCTATGGCTACTCCCCTCCGTTCCGTGGGCCTGTGTCGCTCTATGGTATAACAAATAATTGTTGTATCGATGAGAAATTAGGCACAAAACTGATGCAGAAAGTATTGATGCAAATACAAACAATTCATACAGCTACTACATATATTGTTTCAAAATTTTAGCCTAAGACTCAGAAATTCATAAAACATACTTCTGCTACTCTGACTAGACATATATCTACCGATTGATTAATTACATTAATCGATATACTAATTATATCAACCATTTTACCACACATTTTTTTTTTTTTTTTTTTTTTTTTTTTTATGTTTGGCCCGCCAAAATGACTCTACTCTGCCTGATGGAAAGCATAAGCAGAATCCAAGAGTGGTGGTCACCATACTCACTGCGAATGCAGACAATGCACAATTGTAGTATTGATGAGAAATGAGGCACAAAACTGATGCAGAAGGTAAATATAAAAAATTGTAACAGCTTGTATATGTCGTTTCAAAACTTTAGCTTAAAGACTCAGAAATTATTAAGAAAATATTTCCGCTACTCTCACAAGACAATTTAAAACAATTTGCCTTATCTAAATAAAATCAGCGTCTCTTTAGAGGCAGTTGTATCGTCACGACTAACCTTTCTTAGGTAATAAGGTTTATATTCGCGTGTCGGAGATGGCATAACTGAATCTTACTTAGATTAGATTTACTGGTGAGTTGAACTCAATAATTAACTTTATCCTGGTTCTTATCTATAGGATATTATGCTTTAAATGCGGTTTCTTTTAAAATTATTGTTTACTAGTTGTTGCCCGCGGCTTTGCCCGCGTATATGTCGGTTATCGCGGCAAATAGTAACCTATGTGTTATTCTGATGTATAAGCTATAATACTGTAAAGTTTCATCCAAATCCGTTCAGTAGTTTTTGCGTGAAAGAGTAACAAACATCCATCCATCCACCCTTGTAGTTTGCTCCCTTAGTCGGCTCACGACACCCAGGGGATGATTAGGGGTGCAACACTCCGTATTTTTAACCGACTTCAAAACAGGAGGAGGACGGGACTTACTACATTCCACTGTTTTTTTTTTGTTTTTTTTATGTTACCTCATAACTTTCGACTGGGTGAACCGATTTTGATGATTCTTTTTTTATTTGAAAGCTGGTGCTTCCCGTGTAGTCCCATTTCAATTTGGTCCAGTTCTTGATGTCGGTTCTTTTTTTGTTAAAATTTGTGATTATTTAATGTTACCACATTACAAGCATTATATAAGTATATCTAATAAAAAAAATCCAGTAAAGTATGTCACATTAATTTCTTCTTATCATCCGACGCGTAACGCGTAACCAAGTTCAACGGACTCACCGGATATGACATCTCGTTCTTGACAATCAGAGCATAAGACGAACAAGATTGGCCGTGAGACCATGTTACATGACCATTACCCGTGACGAATGGAAATAACTGCTGATATTATTAACCAGTTGTATCATGCACTTCGCTTTCTCGACTTCACTGGCTTGTCCACATCGAAAGAATGGGTGAGGATAGAGCCGTCAAAAGAGCATACCTTCTCAGATACCGCTGGAAAGATGCGGTTGCCAGAGATATAGAAGAGATGAAAGTGTCTGATTGGTCTGAGTTGGCACTATTTAAATCCTTTTACCCCGGGCTTTGTTACTTGGAGTAAGTAATCCTTGTACCTGCCTGTAAGGGCCCATCAATTCAACTAATCCCGCCCACACGCCCACCACTGCAACTCCTGTACACCAGGATCAACAGCGGTGACCAACGATCACACACGATCAGGCCTATATATATCAGTGGACTGTTAAAAGCCATTGATAATGACGACAAAGATTATGTAGTATTAATAAACCACACTACTCCACAACACTTCTGTTCCTAGGACAGAGGAAACAATGGAGTACTTATATGTTTGTTCATTATTATTTATAAATTTCTTGTGGGTAGGTTACACGGATATTTTAAATTGTATTGTGTATAAATGTGTAACCGCCGGGTTCGAACCGCTACTAGGCCACAAGGTTTTGATATAATTCTGTTATTCCGGTTTTAAAGCTTCCGTTGCAGTGCTGGATGTTACATGGTTACGACAGCGCTTTTTCCGCTGATATTTTTAGACTAAATACCTACTAAATACTAAATTTCAGCTTGTGTTTCGCGAAATACCAGCAGGGGCTCATAGAAAGTTGAGCAATACTACAAGTAATAGTTTGATGGCACGGTTCGCCTAGTGGTTTAAGCGGTCGCTTTGCCGCTTTATACTGCGCCAAGTGTTGTGGGTTCAAATCCTACATGAGACAACACTTTGTGTGATCCACAAATTGTTGTTCTGAGTCTGGGTGTTCTTTAATATGATTCATGTACGTTTGTAAAATCCCCGCGACACAGGATGTATATTCCTAATGAGTAAGTTGTCTTTAAAAAAAACTACTAAGGCAAGTCTGTAAAGGGTGACTATTTCTAACATATTTAGACGCCTATAATATACTAGCTGACCCACGCAACGTCGTTTACGTGTCCGATTGCCCGTAGCATAATAATTTTCCCCCGTTTTTGTAACATTCTTCATTGATGCGCCGCTCCTATTGGTCTTAGTGTGATGATAATATATAGCTTATAGCCTTTATCGATAAATGGGCTATCTAACACTGAAAGAATTTTTCAAATCGGACCAGTAGTTCCTGAGATTAGCGCGTTCAAACAAACAAACAAACTCTTCAGTTTTATCTATATACTTACTAGCTGAGCCCCGCGGTGTTACCCGCGGTACAACAACAATCGCGGTTAACGCCACGGGACAAAGTAAAAAAAAACTATGTAAAAAGTATCTATAGGTACCTATACGGCTATACCGACATCAAAAAAAGCTATTATTGTATAATATTCCTGACCTGACTCTGTCGCATCACCCTGCCACAAACCCCGGTGGACAACAGAGTTAGGTTTTGCCAGAGTTAAGTTAGGTCAGAGTTCAGTTAGGTCAGAGTTAGGTTTAGTCAGAGTTAGGTTCAATTTGAACGCACAAAGTTACGAGAACTTGGAAAATGGATTCTGTTCGACAATCGAAAGCGCTCAGCAAGTTGGTTAGACCCTGGTTCAGCACCAAAGCAATGCCCTAAACCAAAAATGACCCCTAAAAAGGTGATGGTCACTGTTTGGTGGTCTAGTGCGGGTGTGATTCACCACAGCTTTTTACAAAACCGCATGAGCATTAATGCAGATGTGTACTGTGAAGAACTGGAGAAATGATGGAGAAGCTTGCACATCTGCAACCAGCTTTGGTCAATCGGTCGTCCCCACTGCTCCTTCACGACAACGCGCGACCCCATACTGCGCAACAGACAGTCTACAAGCTGCAAGAGCTGGGGTTGAAAGTTCTCGATCATCCGCCATACTCACCAGACCTTGCACCTACCGACTATTACTTTTTCCAAAATTTAGACAACTTTTTAGTGGGTAAAAAATTCAATTCCCGAGAGGCAGTACAAAATGCCTTTGAAGAGTTTGTTGCCTCCCGTCCAGCTGATTTTTACAAAAAGGGCATCAATAAACTGCCAATGCGTTGGCAAAGATGCGTCGATTGCATGGGTGATTACTTCAAATAACAGAAATAAAAAAGTTTGAAAAAATAAGTACTTTCACTTATTGCATACAAAACGGCAATTTCATAGGTAAAGACCTATTATATTGTTTATGTAACATAATTCTTAAATATAAGAGAAGAAATTATTCCTATTTTAAAACGATTAGCGATGCTTCATATAATATTTTATATTGATGATCGTTCATTTGTAATCGTTATCGAATATTTTCACTATGGCATAAAGATACCCAAGCACTAAACGTCAACTGTCAAAATCCCCTTCTTAGATCAGACAAACTATAGTCTGCGAGTTACAGTGATGGGCGTGTGGGCGGAAAAGTCTCATCGAATAATCTATACTAATACACTAATCTATACTTTTTATAATCTATCTATCTATATATATAAAGCTGAAGAGTTTTTTTGTTTGAACGCGCTTATCTCAGGAACCGCTGGTCCGATTTGAAATATTCTTTCAGTGTTGGATAGTACCTGTTCGAGGAAGGCTATATATCATCACGAATAGGAGCGGAGCAATAATGAACATTGTTCCAAAAACGGGGGAAAATAATCACGCTACGGGCAATAGGAGACGCAAACGAGGTTGCGTGGGTCCGCTAGTAATAAATATTTCGGACATCTTACACACAACGCCATCTAGTCCCAATCTAAGCAGATCTTGTGTTATATGTAGGTACTAGACAACTGATATACACACATCAAAAGTGTCTAGGGATCAACATATGTGTCTAGGGATCAACATATATTTTTGCAATAACTTTTCTCCTGATTGATATTAATTAAAATTTTCTTTAAGGATTCATCAAATAAAGTGTTTTCGTTTGTCACAGTAACGATAAACCAAGTCACCTTTGCATTAATAAAGAAATTTGCCATTTTCCTAATAAAAGGATTTTTGACATTTGAACCACTAACATTAAAGTTCGAAAAAAAGACTGAAATAACAGTTTTCTTTAAAATTTTATTAGGTAACTTAAACAATTAATAATCCGTGTTTCTACCGCGAACACTAACACAAGAACATCGGTTTGGCATACTCAAAATGAGTTCATCCAAATCACGCTGTGGAATGGCCGCCCATGTTCGTTGCAACAACAAAAAAAGGTCTTCTTGCGACTGGATACCCTCCATATTCGGCAGAGCTCTTCTCTGTAGCATATCCCATGCATGCTCAATCGGGTTCAAGTCTGGCGACTGAGCAGGCCAGGGCCAAAGCCACATCTCAATCTCAAGAAATCCGCATAAAAATGCTTGATCCCTAGACACTTTTGATGTGTGTATGAATACATATACTTTTTTTGTAAAAACATACATATTACACATAGATATATACATATAATACCCGAACTCCGAAACAAATATTTGCAGATCATACAAACATTTGGTCCGACCCGAGAATCGAACCCTAGACCTCAAGCACAGCAGTCGCATACGCTACCACTGCGCCACAGAGGCAGTCATTGAGACGCCACCATGCCTCGGAGTTCGTTTAGCCGTTGTTCCTGACTACTCTACGAACATCTATGGCTATCGTCGTTACGGGTCCGCCAATAGTATATCTGCAGAACTTCGATATCAACCAGTATAGTCCATTCGCTTAGATACGGTCACATTCATCCATTACATGCATCGAGATATAATGTATAGAGAAGGCGCCACTCATTAGTGTGGTGTTCCATGCAATTGCGGCGATTGCGCCGCACTTCATTCAGTCGCTTGCTAGCTACACTCTGCTGAAGCGGTGGCTTAAGCGTGTGATTGTTTAAATTTAACGTTCTAAAACTCGTGAAATATGCCATTTTGTGTCTTGAGATATTGCACTAATAATACAAGGAATACGGAGAAAAACAAAGGAATAACTTTTCACCAGTAATGAACTAGATATAATTGTTTTAAAATTAAATACGAACAAAATATTTTAAGACGCCATTGTTGCCTCATTCGACATAGAGTACTTAGAGTATTATAAAAAAAAAAAAAAACTGACTTCCAAAAACATCCAACGAAAACTCTCTGTCAGAAAACATTTAAAAGCGTAAAATAAACTGGTTCTTCATAAATTGCCTATACTTACCTAATTCTTTATTCATTTAAATAGTAGTATTATAATGGGTGCTAGGTACCTAAAATCTGTTTGAAGTCGGTGCCAAGTGACTATCGCTTAGACTTTTGTAATTGTTCGTTTGTATTCTTTTTGGCTTAGCACCGACTTCAAACAGATTTTAGGTACCTAGCAGCCATTATAATACTACTATTTAAACGAATAAAGAATTAGGTATAGGCAATTTATGAAGAACCAGTTTATTTTACGCTTTTAAGTGTTTTCTGACAGAGAGTTTTAGTTGGATGTTTTTGGAAGTCGGTTTTTTTTTTTTTATAAAAAGTTTTTATTTTACAGTTTTTAGTGCAAACAATCGTAGGTAAGTAGTAAGTTGAACTATTTAATGAAATTTCATCATCAAGAATACAAATTAAGGTACGTGTAGTATTAAAATCATCCTCTAATCCCTAACTGTTGAAGAGTTTAATCTTCTATCATCAGCTCACCTAAATAGCTTGAAAGTATACGACTGAAGGTCTTTAGATACGTATGAAATTGAAAGAATTATTCTCCAACTCCTAACCGTTGAGGAGTTGTACCTTCCACCTTCCATCATCAGCTTACCTAAATAATTTGTAAGAATACGACTAAAGGTAACTTATATACATATGATATTTAAAGATTTATCCTCCAACTTCTAACCGTTAAGGAGTGGTACCTTACATCATCAGCTCATCATCCTAAAATGATGACTACCAGACGCAAATACCGGTGTAACTTCAGAAAATATACGAAAAACATAGTATGTGCCTATAAAAAATGAGGGTTTCCCTCGATTTCCCTGGGATCCCATCATCAGATCCTGATATGCTGGCAATGGGACCACCACGGAAGCATACCCTGTCGAATACAAAAAAAAAATTCAAAATCGGTCCACAACTGACGGAGTAATCGGGTAACATACATATAAAAAAAAAAAAAAAATACATACAGTGGAACATAGAACCTCCTCCTTTTTGGAAGTCGGTTAAAAAGATACAGAAGTGATATTTAGGTAGAATTTGCTGACGTTAAATGCACAACGTATTTAACGTATTTAATTGGATAAGGAAAAATAATATGTTGTTAAAAATAGCTTCGTAAATAACCCATAACATTTTTTTTTTAATAATTATACTTAAAATTATCATTAAAGTATAATTAATACCTGAATATTCGGCTTTTATATTTTATACCTCGATGAATTCTACAAAAAAAATTGAAACTGGTAAAGCTATTGAAGTACAATTTACTCAAAGTGAATTTCCTAATAAAGCTTCGTAGGTATAAACTTATAAAGCTATTTATCCGTTCTGCTTTGTTGCTTGGCGCTTACTCTATAAAAGCGAATCTTTGCAACAGTTCGTTGGCCAAAACGCGTAAGCGGCATGAAAGTCACGGCGCTTATGACATTTCGCTCGCGAGGAAACTACAGCTCAAATGCGACAGAGCGCTGCTTGTTAATACTGTTGGATTAGACTACTAATTATTGTCTGGCTGCGCTGTAGCGCTTTTTAGTTTTAATTCAAATATAAACGGAACATATAATTGGTTTTGAGTGGCTCCTCTAGTACGTAGTACGTAATATCTCAATGATTACATGACATTCGCTTAGATACGGTATCTTCATTAACACCTCTCATTTCATAAACTTGATCATTTTTTTCTAATTATTTTACGCCGTAAAAATGTCTATTATTCCAAAGAGTCATTTAAAATATTGGTATTCTTGACTTTGCAGGTCAAGTTAAATATACACATATTTGTAATTACAATGAGTTGACTTATATTAAGTACGTACTGAACAATCATATATTTACAATACTTATAAATATAAACTTCGTGTGGTGACGGTTAAGAATACATAATGTCACCATCCCTATTCACCCTGTGTGGATGTCGTAAGAGCAGACTAAGGAAGTCCTCGGTGAACATACATAAAAAAATACATACAGTGGAACATAGAACCTCCTCTTTTTTTGAAGTCGGTTAAAAAGACCGCTTTAGGAATATACATTCTGTGTCGCGGGGGACTTTAAGTACACACAGACTCAGGACAACAATATGTGCAACACACAGAGTGTTATCCGATGGGATTTGAACCTACAACACTTATCAGAAGAACGTGACCTGTTCCATTGTCACCTGAGTTTTAATTAATCACAACATGAGTCATGGCATTTAAAGTTGATAAATAAAGTATTCGTTGAATACTTGATTAAAATATAGGTAAATGTAATGTGTCGATGGCTAAAAAATAAAAACACAGCATGACACAATAGGAATAATTCATTATCTTTTTTATGACAAGCTTTTTATTTTAATTATTAACTTGCAATGTATTTTGTATGTTCGGGTGGGTCAAAATCACCTTCTTAAATTAATCATAGTACACTATGTCTGTCTATGAGACTGACAGTTCAAATTACGCTGGTCATTACTATGTCAAAATAATTTAAAACTTTATGGTCAAAACACCAGACGATTTCCAGTTCAGATAATTTTGTTGTCTATGCCCATTGTAAACTTTTCCCATAACCTACTTAAATGAAGACCATTACAATGAATCGTTCGTAATGACATAATGGCACTTTTTATTTCCAATTTTCTTTATGATATACCTTAACTCGCGACTCCGCTCGCGTGTATGTCAGTTATTGCGGTAAAAGCTGGCATATGCCTTTCCTCAAGAATCAAAGTATCTCTTTGGCGAATTTAATTGAAATCGGTGCAGCGGGTTAACCGTGAAAGACGGTCAGACAGAGTTACTTTCGAATTTATGATATTTAGTATGTAAGTGGCAAAATAAACAGGTGGATTACTTGGGAGTAAGTGATTGAATACCGTCCATTAGTAACCACCCCGCTGTTTTTTTTTGGGCCTGCCAAAATTACTCTACTCTGCCTGATGGAAAGCATAAGCAAAATCCAAGAGTGGTGGTCACCATACTCATTCGCAGATAATGCAACAATGCAGCATGGTGACCCACACTATGGCGGCCTATTGATGCTTCTGCATCATTGGGCCTCCGATGATTCTGAATGTGGTGACGGATTAAGTGCGTCACCACCCCTATTCACCCCGTGGGTGTCGTAAGAGCCGACTAAGGGAGCAAACTACCAGGACCTGTTGTCCTGGTAGTTTACTGCGAAGAGAAGGAACAAGTCTGGTCAGCGTGGTATGATAGGATACAACCTCCTTTCTACTGAGAGCACTGTTAAAGGCTGTATATGTGATGGTGTGTTATCTATACTAATATTATAAACTAGCTGACCCGGCGAACTTCGTACCGCCATATTTACATATCTGTCTCAGCTTCCCACAGTCAGTGTACAGTCGCGTACAAAAAAAATCACTTTTCCCGTTATCTTTAATTTTTTTTCTTTCTATCAAAAAAGAATGAAAGAAATCGGACTATGTGTTATTAAATTACAACTAAGTAAGTACATATTTTGACTTTCATCCCCTCTCCAAGAAACCGTGCTGAATTTCGGGATAAAAAGTATCCCATGTCCTACTTCGTATTATGAACTCAAATCCTGCCAAGTTTCATTCGAAACAGTTTTGGCTTCAGTATCGATTATAGAGCCTTCCAAAAAAAAAAAAAAAAATCTTTAATGTACAGAATTGGACCTGTTACATTTTTATTATAAGTATAGATTCAAAAGTAAGTCTGTCTGTCTGTCTGTTAAGGCGCGTCTCCACCGAAATTGTTGGCAATTTCAGTGTTTCCAACTGTTTGCAACTAAAAACAGAGCCAATAAATATCTGCAACAAGCGTATTCTTTTCATGTTTATCGCCAAAAACAGAAACACGGTTCGCAACATTTGTTGACAATTTTTGTTGCTAACACAAAGAAATTAAGTACAGAAACTTTTGTCACCAACACGAAAGTTGCCAAGTTTGTCTGTCTGTGTGAGTCTACACACTTAAAGTAAAGTCCCCGCGACACAGAATGTATATTCCTAAAGCGGGAGTTGTCTTTTTAACCGACTTTATAAAAGGAGGAGGTTCTATGTTCCACTGTATGTATTTTTTTTAATGTAGGTATGTTCACCGATTACATTCCGTCAACTGTGGACCGACATATTTTAGGTGCCTAGCACACATTATAATACTAATATTTAAATGAATAAAGAATTAGGTGTAGAGAAGAATTGTCAGTATTGTCACATAGCAATTTATGAAGAGTTTATTTTACGCTTTTTAGTGTTTCTAGACAGGAAGTTTTCGTTGAATGTTTTTTTTTAAGCCGGTTTGTTTTTTTTTAAAGAAATAAATAAATACAGTTCAAAACTGACTGCGCAGATGACGTAGGTAGTGTTTTAATCACCATAATATTTGGCCTTTAACAGTCCACTGCTGAACATAAGCCTCTCGTTAGAAAGGAGGTTTTGTCCTACTACAGCACGCTGTCCAGACGGGTTGGTATAGTGTTTGTGTCAAGTGTTCCTTCTCTCTGCAGTGCTGTTGTCCTGGTAGTTTGCACCCTTAGTCGGCTCTTACGACACCCACGGGGTGAATAGGGATGCTGACATTATGTATTCTTAACCGGCAATTTGTCATGGAGATACTTTGATTCTTGAGAATTTGACTACTCTTTAAAGCGATAACCGACATACAAGCGAGTGGAGTCGTGCTCTACAGCTAGTATATCCAGAAAATTGGAACTATTAAGTGACATTATGTTACTACGAATGATTCTTTGTAATGGTATTAATTTAATTAGATTATGGGAAAAGTATACAATGGGCATAGACAACAAAATTATCTGGACTAGAAATAGTCAGGTGTTTTGACCAGTTTAAATTATGTTGTCCTCGTAATGACCAGCGTAATTTGAACTGTCAGACATATTGCCCTTTCCTATTATGACGGGTCTCTTTATAAGTAACTGGGCAACCGAGTTTATTCAATAGTAGCTGACCTATGTGTTTATCTATGTCTCCTACAAGCTAAAATTTAAAAAAAAAAGATCCCCTACGCAAGCACTTAATCGATTACTCATACGCCAAAAATGCCTTACATCATTTTGGAAAAGAGCTGATACTCTTATACTGCTGGACCGATATTAACCAAACATAAACTGGCTTTCAAATGAAAAACACCACATTGAAATTGGATCATCCGTTTGAGAGCTACGATGCCACAGACAGACAGACAGACATCGACGTCAAACTTATAACACCCCTCTTTTTGCGTCGGGTTTAAAAATGACATATTCATCATCATCACTATGGCTTTCCTCGATAAATAGGCAATATATCAATAACTGTTTTTGTCATTCGATAAAGTAGTTGCTGACTTCAGTGCGTTAAACCGAACCAACTTTTCAAATTTAGAATATTACCAAGCTCTTTCAATCACAAATCCATCCAAAACTCACTCGATACTCAAGTACACAAAATCAATATTCGTTAAAATTATATTTATAATTCGTCAAAATTAATTGCACCGTCAACTGCTACTGTCGCTCGGATACATTTTGATCCATCCTAAGGTTGCCTGGAAGAGATTGCTATTGGCAATAAGGCCGCCCTTTGTACATTATGTATTTGTAATATTTTGTACTATCTTGAAAATATGTAAAACGGTGTACAAATAAAGAGTTTCTATCTATCTATCTACACAAGTTGTTTTTCGAGTTAAACGCTTGACATTTACCGTATAGTTTGTAAGAAAATATCGGGGTCACAGTCCGTACGTGAGCGCTAAACAGTGAAAGGTTATTAGCGCATCAGTGGGCCACTTCCCTAAGCTAATATTCTTGTCGACAGCGTAGATCGTCGCCACATGGTCTCGCAACAGAAGTTCGTTCACAGGTCTGAATGGTCTGATCGACTTTCGATTTCATAAAAGGTTGCTAAGGACCTGTTTCACTGGTTCCAGATAAGTTCATCCAAAGATTGACCTGACTAGGCTTGTTTAACTTGACAACCTGTTAACCTATTCGGTTATGAGCATTAAGTGTCATACTTCACAATGAAAGATCAACTTATATTGGTCTTTTTTTATGGAATCGGGGGCAAACGAGCAGACCTATCACCTGATGGTAAGCGATTAGCGCTGCCCATGGAGGCGTCACAAGTGCGTTGCCGGCCTTTTAAGCAGGGGAACGCTCTTTGCTTGAAGGTGTAAAGATCGTATTGGTCCGGGAATACCGAAGGTGACAGTTCATTCCACAGTTTTGTTGTGCGAGGCAGAAAGTTTCAGGAAAAGCGCACAGTTGTGGACTGCCAGCCATCTAAATGATGGGGATGAAACTGCTGTCGCGTAGGACGATGGCGGATCATAACTCAAAACAGTCAGAATTCGAGCACCAAGCAATCAGTATATACTTTTATTATTCGTGTTAGCCAACAATATTTTTAAATTGAAATATTCACGGAAATAATAAAAATAAAAAACAATGTAGTTATTTCTGTAATGTGCCATTTTATTGCGTTTCATTTTACGTACGCAATAAATGAAATAGTTATTATGTAGGTAGGTAATTGAATTGGAGTTTAAAATGGTTTTAAATATTAACGGCCTCGGTGCTTGAGGTGTCGGGAATCGGGATCGATTTCCGGGTCGGTCCAAATGTTTGTATGATACAAATATTTGATTCGGAGTTTTGGTGTTTTATGTGTAGGTAATAATATTTACAAAAAAATATGTGTATAAGTATTTAATCAGTCAATCTAGCAGTCGTAGCACAAGCTCTGCTTAATTTGAAGCTAGATGGCATTGTGTGTAAGATGTTCGAAATAATAATTTATTTATTTATATTGATATACTGATATAATAGCTATGATGATGATGATAATGTTCTCCTAGCAGATTACGGCCACGGCGGCCAGTCTCAACGGAGACCAGCCAACTACGCAGGAGATATTATAGTGGACAAGGGTGTGCGCAAACACAGGTGCACTCTCTGTTCCCTCTCTCATAATCCGATGCGACGGTTAACCGACACGATCGGGGAGAGAACAGGCGCAGGACCGACGCGACTGTATTACGTGCTATAGATAGTGTGCTTAAGGATTACCGTGGGAGAGCCACGTTTCGGTATACATAGGCCGGCTCGACCGGAGTGGTACCACGGCTTCACAGAAAACCGATGTGAAACAGCGCCTGCGCTGTGTTTCACCGAGTGAGTGAGGATACCGGGGGCCCCTACACTTATCCATCTCCTCATCCCCCAAAGGCCGGCAACGTACTTGTGACGCCTCGACTCCAATCCAAAATGTTCCACTGCTGGGGTCGGGTCTCCTGTCAGGAGAGGGTTAAGGTCATACGTCCCCACGCAGGCCGAGTGCGGGTTGGGGGTCCCGTTTAGTGAGACCTCCGAATCACGGAGACGCTCATGGTATTATGCCACCAGCGGTCACCTATCCAGGTACTGACCGCGCGCGCCGTTGCTTACCCTCATCATTCATCATCATTCGCGTCATTTTATTTAGTTTAAATTGTTACCGAATTAGTCTCTTCGCCGTCACTCCGTCCATCTGTGCTGACTTAAGGAACACCCAGATTATGAGATTTCGGGTATGGAACCTTAAACTTCGCACAGTCAGGCGCTGCAATAACGACATTGCACCCTAATCGCTTCTTGACGTGATCAAATGGCCACCTTATTCCATACCGGAGCCGCTAAGTTGCCAGTAGAAAAAGAGAAGAGTCTCTAGGATTGCGCAGACGTTCCCAGAAACAACTTAATAACTTTTAAATTTAGCGCCTAATTAATGTAAACAGGAAATAATGCAATAGTTTTTTATTAACTTAAAGTAAGTTAACATAGATAGAAAACTAGATACATTCTATTTCATAATTATAAACAATGTTTGAAACGAAAAAAAACAAATTAAAAAAAATCCCGACCGTCAGAATTACTTGATTAAATTGTAAGTAAGTACCTACGCCGTTTCTGTACGGATAATTTAATAAAAACTTCGTGAAAAATAAAAAAAATACTGAATAAAAATAAACTTTTAAAATCGAAAAAGAGAAAGCAACACTTATTCAGTCATAATATATCAAGTAACTACAAAAAAATCACATTAAACGTGACCCTGTATCGAATTTGCATACAAATTGACCTATTTTGCATGTAATTGTAACAAAATCTTAATAATTCACGGCAACTTAAGAGAACCAAGCATTCTTTGGGCTTACATTTTTACACTCACACACACAACGAGATAAAACAAAACGCTACTCATTAATAACTGTACTAACCTCGATAACAACACTTAAACTTTCAAATAACACTTTATTTTACTCATTAATTAACATAACAGAATAAACACTGAATATTTTAAAAGAAAATAATTACGAAAACAACAAACTCGCGTACGGAACCGGCGTGCATTCCCGTCTACGGTCAAGGAGTTACTGATTTGACAGTTTGTTTTGCCTGTACTGTTATTCCGTATTTGCAAGATGCCTGGCGAAAGTATTTCGAATCTTGAGGTTTGCGCATGCGTGAATATAGTTTTAAACTTGTTCTTCTTGCGTCTTTAAATGCGTAGGTAGTATTATTAAGGTTTCATACCTACAGACTCAGAGTACCAACAGAATCCTATTACTTTTGATGTCCTTCAGGCCAACAGCGAGGTAAATCACAAAGACCGTAATAGATTTTTTTAAACATATATTATGAGCCTGCCAAAGTCAGCCATAGTGAATCTACTATGTCTGATGGAAAGCAAGAGCAGAATCAAAAAGTAGTGGTCACCATACCGCAAATGCAGTCAATGCAATAATACAGCATATTGACCCGCACTATGGCTACTATTGAGATGCTTCTGCATCATTGGGCCTCCGGTCTCGCACTCACCAACGAAACACGACAGCACGAACGCTGTCACTTTGGGTTGTTGGGGTTGTTCTTCTGTGAGTGAGTAGTACCGCCCCGGTTGAGCCGACCCGTTCGTGCTGAAATCAGTGTGGCTCTAAGTACTACCTTGACAGTAGAGATGGTAGAGTTAAACAGTTGAAATATTTTACAAAGAGGTTTCCCAATATAAAAACGTAACTATTTGTGTATCCATCCATTTGTCAGTCAGTTCCGCAATATATAAAAACGGTGTCGAAATTTTTACCGAGTCTGTACTTTTACTAGCTTCGCCTCGCGGTGTTACCTGTGGTTTTTGTTGTACCTTTACAACAAGTAGCTAGTCCATAAAAGTAGCCTAAACTACTCCTTAAAGGTCCCGTCAAAACAGGTCCAGCCGTTTCAGAGATTTGCCGGTACAAAGACCGGCAAGGTTATTAAAAAAATGTTTTTTGATGAAAGTTTCGTATTTAAATAAATAAAATAAATAAATAATTTTTTTCGGACATCTAACACACAACGGCATCTAGTCCCAAGCTAAGCAGAGCTTGGGTTATGAGCACTAGACAGCTTGTTCCATGGGCCCCGTCGTGGTCCACCCGCCGGCGCCTCCATAGAGGTCAACTCGGTCCTCGTAGCGGTTCGGGCCCAGATGAGGTATCTGGGCCTGATACTCGACGGTAGGTGGCTCTTCGACGAGCACTTCCGACAGCTTGGTCCGAAGCTGGTCGACGCTGCCTCCGCCCTTGGGCGACTTTTGCCCAATTTGGGTGGAGCCAGCTCGCAACGCGACTCCTGTACACGGGGGTTGTCCGGTCGATGGCGCTGTATGGTGCACCGGTGTGGGTGACCTGTGCCGGTCGACGGGTGGCTGAATATCGGGCGGAGTATGGCTATCGCCCTCCGCCCGAAGAGGTACGCGAGTGGCGTGAAGCCGCCCGTCGAGCCACGATGGCTCGCTGGTCGTTCCGGCTGGAAACTCCACGCGCTGGCTTTGCCGCCGTGGAGGCTCTCCAGCCGGTCATCCTCGAGTGGGCAGGGCGGCAGCACGGGACCCTTTCCTTTCGACTGACGCAGGTCCTTTCCGGGCATGGTTGCTTCGGGAAGTACCTGCACTCGGTCGCTAGGAGGGAATTGAGTCCCGCCTGCCACCACTGCGACTGCAGTGAGGACTCGGCCCAGCATACGCTGGCGATCTGCCCTGCATGGGCGTCGCAGCGCCGGGCCCTCACTGCAGTCATCGGAGGAGATCTCTCGCTACCGGCCGTCATACGCTTCATGGCCGGTAGCGATAGCAGTTTTACCGCGGTCGCAACCTTCTGCGAAGATGTAATCTCGCAGAAGGAGGTGGCGGAGAAGGCCCGGGAGGACGATGTCCACTCGGACCCAATCCGCCGCCGGCGAACCGGGCGGCGGAGGCGCGCCTATCAGCACCTCATGCCGCCCTGAGTGTGGCCGCTGATGGTCGGGACGGGCTTTCCCCTCCATCCGCTCTAGTGGCCTCCCGCGAGGGGGCGACGTACGCGTGTGCCGTACGTCGCCTAATTGAGAGGAAACCAGCAGACGGTGCCCGCTTCTGGGCGGGCAGGCGCTGGGAGGGGTCCGGATGTGTTAATAACTGCAGTTCCCGGACTCCTCCCTTCACAGGCGCAGAGTGGCACACCGTGTGGTTTTAGTCGGTTCGAGTCCGACACACCGCCCCGCCGCAAGCCCCGGTGGGGTGACGGTCCGAGGGGATTTCCACACGTTAAAAAAAAAAATTAAAAAAAAATGGGCACTAGACAACTGATACAAATACATATATACTTTTTTTTGTAAATACATGCATATTATACATAGAAAACACCCAAACTCCGAAACAAATATTTGTAGATTATATAAACATTTGGTCCGACCCGGGAATCGAACCCGAGATCTCATGATCACCAGTCGCACACCGGCACACGCCAACCGCGAGACCGTCGTTTCCTATATTTACTTTTATTGATAATTTTGAAATTATAAAGAGACACTTCAATTTTATTTATTTGTACAGACTACTTATCAACCGACTTCAAAAAGGAGGAGGTTCTCAATTCGACTGTTTTTTTTTTTTTTCTAAGTTTGTTACCTCATAACTTTGGACTGGGTGAACCGATTTTTAAGATTCTTTTTTTATTTGAAAGCTGGTGCTTCCCGAATGGTCCCATTTAAATTTGGTCCAGATTGAAGTCGGTTTTTTTTGTTAAAACTTGTAATTATTTTTGTTGTCATATTAACTTTCGCGTTTATAATATTAGTATAGAATGTATAGATTTACATACCTTTGTATAATATCTATACCTAGCAACCCGCCCCGGCTTCGCAAGGGTTCATTACGGAAAATATAATATAGCATATGTTTCTCTGAGGATGCGACTTAATTTTTTCCGACGTGATCAACAAATATCGTTATATTTTAGCCAACATACTCGAAAATTTAACAAATTATATACAAAAAGCTTCCTCAAGAATCACTCTATCTATTGGTAAAAACCGCATAAAAATCCGTGTAGTAGCTTTCGAGTTTATCGCGAACAGACAGACAGACAGACAGACGCAGTGGAGGACTTTGTATTATAATAATACTAGCAACCTGCCCCGGCTTCGCACGGGCTTTTTATGGAAAATATAATATAGCCTATGTTCCCCGAGAAGATGTGCGTGATTTTTCCGAGGTCTTTCACAAATATCGTTATATTTTAGCCAACATACTCAAAAATTTAACAAATTATATACGAAAAGCTTCCTCAAGAATCACTCTATCTATTGGTAAAAACCGCATAAAAATCCGTGTAGTAGCTTTCGAGTTTATCGCGAATAGATAGACAGACAGACACGGTGGAGGACTTTGTTTTATAATTTGTAGTGATGATTATAGCGTTCATAAATGATGCTTAACTAATACATATACTAAATATAAATACAATAGCTTTTCCCCGTGGCTTGCGTCATTGCGCTAAAACATAGCCCATGGCTTTTCCAACAACACAATGTAAAACATCCTATTGTTTGTTTTTTTATAACAACTCCCTCACTAGGAATAAATCCTATGTCGCGAGGGTCTTTACAAACAAAAGTACACGTAACGGACACAAAGAACACCCAGACTCAGAACAAAAAAACCGTCCGGTGTCGTGGGACACCAGATAGGAACTAAGTTCCTTAATAATCACAAATTTTAACAAAAAAAACAACTTCAATCTGGACCATTTAAATGGGACCATACGGGAAGCACCAGCTTTCAAATAAAAAAGAATCATCAAAATCGGTTCACGCAGCCGAAAGTAATGTAACAAAAATAAAAAAAATACAGTCGAATTGAGAACTGCCTCCTTTTTTGAAGTCGGTTAAAAAATAAATGAAATAAGGTCGAGTCGAATTTCGACCACTGAGCGGCCAGTAGTAAAAAATAAACCACCATTTTGTACACATTGTAAGTACTTTACAATTTCAATCATTTATCTTCTTTTTTACTTAAATTGTTTATTTTTATTGTTCTAATTGTGAAATTTAAAAAAAAATATTCACAAAACCAAAAGTAAGATACCGGCTATAGCATTCTTGCTAATACAATTACTTTAAAAGCGTTTTCTACTAAATTGTTTTTTAATGTTTTAAAACCACACACAAAATGGCGTATGTTGTCCGAACACGCATGCGTATAAAGCACATTAAAAGTTTTCACTTTAATAGTTTTCTTTACAAGTTTAGGCGGTAAATTATGTAATAATAGTGGTTAATGGAAAAAATTTACTCTTTTCAAAAGCTTGATCAAAAGTCGTTATTATTTCGTTTTCAAAATTTGGCTTTCAAAGGAGCGCGCGCTTTACTGAAACCAAAATTTGAACTTCAATCATTAAATAATTTCGGTCATCTAACACACAACGCAATCTAGTCCCAAACTAAAACTAACTATCTAGTGGTACTAGACAACTGATATTAATACTTATAAATTTACTTTTTTTTTGTAAATATATACATATTATACGTAGAAAATACCGAACACACTCCGAAACAAATATTTGCAGATCATACAAACATTTGTTCCGACCCGGGAATCGAACCCGAGACCTCAAACACAGCAGTTGCATACGCTACCACTACGCAACCGCGGCAGAACAATATAAAATTTTGTAGGCATAAAGTGCACGTTGAGTTACTAATGTTACTAAATGTGTTTTTACTGTTTTTATATATAGTCCGGTCAAATTAGACCAAAAAATAAGAGTAAAGTTACCTAAATTCCCACCAAGCTGAAAATCGGTAAGATTGTTTTATCATAAAAGTAGTTTGGACAAAATTGTAGATCATAAAATTATCTAAAAAATGTAAAAATATTTTTTTTCTTACGAGCCACCGTTTCTGAGATATAACCATTCAAAAAGTTATAAAAGTTATTTCGACTGCACATTTGGCCTAGTGGTTTAACGGTCACCACGCCGTTTCCTACTTCGCCAAGTGTCGTGGGTTCAAATCTCACGTAGGACAACGCTTTGTGTGATCCACAAATTGATGTTCTGAGTCTGGGTGTTCTTTGTGTCCGTTTCATGTCGTAAAGTCCCCCGCGACACAGGATTTATTCCTAGTGCGGGAGTTGTCTTTGTAAAACAAAAAAAAACCTTTTTGAATCGTTATATCTCAGAAACGGAGGCTCGTAGATAAATAAGTTTCCGCCGATATCAAGGACTTCACGCATCTCCAGTAAGTGCTTGATATTACATAAGCTTAGAATAAGAACACGGTGAAACGCCGTTAAGTTTAATGCTCTCGCCAGTGAACAAGCTTAGCGATTGAATGCCTATATCATGGGCCCTATAGACATTGCAAACTTCCCGAGGTGAACGCTGCATTGTCGAAAGAATTGAACAGATATTTTAAACAATCTTACCGATTTTCAGCTTGGTGGGAATTTAGGTAACTTCGAATGTCTAAATTGACCGGACTAATAGTTTAAGTAAATAACTAATATTAATAAATAGATCGAAGTAGAACGAAAACCTACTTGTACAGAAGTATTTATTAACGATAATATACTAAACACATAATCTAATAAACACGTATCTTGCAAAGCGACACTTTCTAAATTAGAAGACACGGAACAGTCAAATTAGAACAGTGTTGCGAGAATAGCAGTATATTGAACTGCCTCGTTGGTCTAGAGGTTGGCGTATGCAACTGCTAATCATGAGGTTTCGGGTTCGAATCCCGAAGTGGCCAAAAAGTGTGTTTGAGTTTTTCTGATTTTAGAAATGCTTAATAACAGCTCGGAGTCTGGAAGTTGGGATCTTAGAAACCGTGCCTCGGAGAGCACGTAAACCCGTCGGTTCTGTGCCTGATCTCTCACCGTTCTTGTCGAATTATGAGAGTGAGGGAACAGAAAGTGCGCCAGTGTTTGCGCACACACTTGTGCACTATAGTATCTGTTAGATTTAGAACGTCATTATAATGGCAACATTTTCGATTGTCATTTTTCTTGTTTGACGTTTTGAAGTGACTAGATAGTACTTATGAGAGCTTTGAAAAAACGGTCGAACAGGGTTCGTCGGGATTGCCGTTTAAATGAAAATTTAGCTGGTTGTCCATCCAATTCGGTGTTTCGTTGGTTACCGTTATGATTGGTCTGGTTTGGACTCGCGAGTTTTAGTAGTCCCGTCAAATAGGCGCGATACGCGACAGTTAAAACGGGTGTATTGTAATCACGATACTTAGGGAACCTGTAAGCCACTTAGGAGTTTATGAATGTGTGACGACGCAGAGAGAATACCAAGAGAGAATACCAAGGGCCCTTGGAACGTCGATATCAAGGACTTCACGCATCTCCAGTAAGTGCTTGATATTACATTAGCTTAGATTAAGAACAGGGTGAAACGCCGTTAAGTTTAATATTCTCGCCAGTGAACAAGCTTAGCGATTGAATGCCTATCTCATGGGCCTATAGACATTGCAAATTTCCCAAGGTAAACGCTGCATTGGCGAGAGGATTGAACAGTATCTACTGCGTAGTTGGCAGTCTCCGTGGCCAAAATCGGCTAGGAGAACGTCATCATATTGGACAGAGGGCCTAGTGCGAGTTTCACAATCATCAACAGCAACAGCCTGTCAGCAACAAATCTTTAACAGTCCATTGTGTGCGCGTGTGTGCATGTGTGGGCGCGCGTGTGAGTGTTTGTTTGCATGTGTGTGCGACATCTATACAAATAAATAAAATTGAAGTGTCTGTTTGTAATATTAAAATGACCGCTTTTTAGGATTCCGTGCCAAAGGCAAAAAACGGAACCTGTTCATTCCTTTCGCCAATGCAGCGATCACCTTGTGAAATTTGCAATACCTATAGGCCCATGTTATAAGCATACAATCACTAAACTAGTTCATTGGCAAGAGCAATGAACGACGGCGATTCACCGTCTTCTTAATCTAAGCTAAAATCATCAAGCACTTACTGGAGTTGTGTGACTTCCTTGTCCTCGGCGCCGTTGATGGGGTACCCCAGCGCCTGGTCTGTCTTGGTACGTTCACACATACATGCTCCAAAGTGCTGTACACCTCCAAGGTATTCCTAAATGCTTGCAGGCTCCCGAAGTCTCGTAATTACAAGACACCCGATTCAGCTATCACGGATGGCGCCTATGACGTGACTACAAAAACTCGCGAGTCCAAATCAGACCAATCATAACGGTAAACCACTAAAGGGACCGAATCTGAAGACAGTTAGCTAAATTACAATCAATCGGCTCTTTTTTAACGAAGCTCCAGCTCGACCGATTAAAGCGTCTCAATAATATTATCTGTCAACGTCAAAACGTCAAACAACAAAAATGACAATCAAAAACGTTGCCATTACAATGACGTTAAATTTCTAACAGAACCCATAGATTCGTCATGTCTGTCTGTCTGTCTATCTGTCTGTCTGTCCGTCCCTCTGTCTGTCTGTCCGTCCGTATGTCACAGCCACTTTTTTCCGAAACTATAAGACCTGTTGAAACTTGGTAAGTAGATGTATTCTATGAACCGCATTAAGATTTTCTCACAAAAATAAAAAAAAAACAATAAATTTGGGTCCCCCCCCCCTGTAACTTCTAAAATAAGAGAATGATAAAACTAAAAAAAAAAATATGATGTGAAATATATAATGCAAACTTCCACCGAAAATTGGTTTGAATGAGATCTAGTAAGTAGTTTTTTTTAATACGTCATAAATCGTAAACCGCAAAAAAATACACTATTATTAAAACATCGATCTAAGTTACAACGAACTACAAGAACTTTTATGTTACTTGCTGCTTCGGAACCCTTCATGGACGAGTCCGACTCGCACTAGGCCGCTTTTTTATTAAATGCTTATGTATGTATACACGGTACATATACCATAATAACATTTTTTACAATTTTTGTCTGTCTGTCCGTCTGTCTGTCTGTTTGTTCCGGCTAATCTCTGGAACGGCTGGACCGGTATTTTGACGGGACTATCTCTAATAGGTAGCTGATGATATAAGGAGTAACTTAGGCTACGTTTTTTTGACTAGCTTCGCCCCGTGGTATTACCCGCGGTACACCACCAAAACCGCGGGGTTCAGCTAATTGATTAATAAATCATGGAACTCTACAAGTAAAATAAAGTAAAAAAAATGCGAGGCTGTCTTTGTCGACTGCCGATAGAAGAGAAAACTAAGTAACTTAAGACTAAGACGGTAACTTTAGACCGTGGGAGAGCCACGCTTCGGCATGAATGGGCCGGCTCGACCGGAGTGATACCACGGCCTCACAGAAAACCGGTGTGAAATAGTGCGTGCGCTGTGTTTCACCGAGTGAGTGAGGATACCGGAGGCCCATACCCCAACCCCTCCCCCTATCTCCCCCCCCCCCCATCCCCCAAAGGCCGGTAACGCACCTGTGACGCCTTTGGTGTTGCGGGTGTCCATGGGCGGCGGTAATCGCTTACCATCAGGCGATACGTCTGCTCGTTTGCCGGTCTATTCCATAAAAAAAAAAAAAAAAACTTGTGAATTGTATCGTCAAGCTATTTAGATTATTATTTTTGAATATTTTTAGTTTCTAAAGAAGTGTTTACGATCAACCTTGATCAACTGTTAAAGTTTAAATTGGCCATTCTTTAGAAACCAAAATTAATTCATAAATGGAAAGCGTTCGGTGACGATGATGCGAGTTCCATAATTTTTGTTCACCCAAAAAGTGCTCAACGCGCCTAAAGAAGTTTGCTGTTCATAAAAAGTAATCTAAACCAAAATAATTTAGTTACAATATTTTTATGTTTCAATAAAAATATCGAAGTTTAAAAGTCATTTATTTGATATACTTAATATCTATAAATATTTAATGTTTTGCCTCATTTTAATGTTTTGTATGTACTACTAGAATACGTCAGAATAGGGAATATGCATACATTTTTTTATTTCTTAATCTTTACGTCTCTATAACACAGATAAAATATAAATAGGCTTGAAAATGGTCAAACTAATTATCAAATTGACTAAATTTGAGCTATTCAAACGTCGCCATTTTGCGCGCGATATACACAAGTCCAATGACGTCATTGTCATTTCATGTTTGTTTACTATTCAGTGTTTCAGTTACTCTAAACTTATTTACATTTTTAATTGCTATAAAAATCATGAAAGAAGGTAATTTTTCTCACAAACACAACAAACAGTATGAATTTCGATGAAGTGACTATTGACGTCACATTTCGTTTCGACCAATAATTACTGTTTTTTAAGTTTGAATTTCCCTCCCTTATATTTCACTTTTTTATGTAATACTAGCTGACCCGGCGAACTTCGTACTGCCATATTTACATATCTGTCTCAGCTTCCCACAGGTAGTGTACAGTCGCGGACAAAAAAAAACACTTTTCCTGTTATCTTTTATTTTTTTTCTTTCTAGCAAAAAAAGAATGAATGAAATCGGACTATATGTTATTGAATTACAACCAAGAACATATTTTGACTTTCAGTAGTTTCAACGTAATGCGCGGCCAAGATACAGACAGACAGACAGACAGACGGACAGGCAGACAGACAGACAAAAATGAAAAAAATTACAGTTTTGGGTTCAGTATCGATTATAGAGCGCCCTCCAAAAAAAAATTTCTAAATATCTTTAATGTACAGAATTGGACCTGTTACATTTTTATTAGACTAGCCGACCCCACGCAACCTCGTTTGCGTCTCCTATTGCCCGTAGCGTGATAATTTTCCCCCGTTTTTGAAACATTTTTCATTGTTGCTACACTCCTATTGGTCGTAGTGTGATAATATATAGCCTATGGCCGTCCTCGATAAATGTACTATCCCACACTGAATGAATATTTCAAATCGGACCTGCGGTTCCTGAGATTAGCGCGTTCAAACAAACAAAAAAACAAACAAACAAACTCTTCAGCTTTATATAATAGTATAGATATAGATTTTCTGGGTTTAAATAATCACTTAATAAAAAACCTTTAAGTATAATGTAAAGACAATAAAGATTCTAGAAATATTTTTTTGAGTCAAATATTTTTTATGCATATTCCCTATTAGTAATACAGAGTGTCACCACCCCTATTCACCCCGTGGGTGTTGTAAGAGCCGACTGAGGTAGCAAACTACAAGGACAAGAGTACTGCGAAGAGAAGGAACACTTGACAGATACACCAAATCATACCACGACCTTTAAAAGTAAAGTAAAAAAAGTACTTACTCTACGTCTGTTAAATACGAGTATATTTCTCGTTTCATGTTATTGCTTACGACGAACTCTAAAACTATCTGACCGAGTTGCGCGTTTTCTTTTAAATATGTGTTATGCTGGCGTGCCTAACCCTTTCATAAATGATGTTCACAATTGAGGACACAAAAGTCTAATTTTTGAGTTTGAATATTTTAAATTAATACAGTGTAATTTAAAGCAGTTGCACTCAATAGGCATGGTGACAGTTACCGTGGGAGAGCCACGCTTCGGCATGCATGGACCGGCTCGATCGGAGTGATACCACGGCCTCACAGAAAACCGGTGTGAAACAGCGCTTGCGCTGTGTTTCACCGACAGAGTGAGGATACCGGAGGCCCATACCCCAAACCCATCCCCTTCCCCATTCCCTAAAGGCCGGCAACGCACTTGTGACATCTCTGGTGTTGCAGGTGTCCATGGCGGTAATCGCTTACCATCAGGCGATACGTCTGCTCGTTTGCCCCCTATTCTATACAAAAAGAACCACTAAAATTATGTATTTATCTGATGAAATTTGGTTCATAGAGTATAAAAATCGATATTTTCATATTGAGAGCGAGATTAATAGTTAATTAACAAAAATTAAACTACAAAATCTTACTTAAACTTTATTTATAGAGGCAGGTTAATATGGGTAATACATGCATGTTATTAATAGATAGTAGAGAAAATCCGAGAATTTGAAAGATTTCCGTGCGGGTCGGTTCGCTAGTAACATTTTAATTAAAATACCTTCATATTATTCTCATTTCCAGGCTCTATTATAAAAATAAAGTCCTCAAACGTCACTAAAAATGATATCCAATTTGAATCGAAAACAGAAGATACACAGGACATTGGATTAACCATTCTAGAAACTCCAACAAGTAAATCATTCTATGAAGGAAGAAAAGGCATTTTCCTAGAAAGTGATGACGTAGACAGTTCTGATTTTGAGTCAGAACCTTATAGGGAAGAGCCACAGAGATTGAATGACTCTTTATATATTCGTTAGTACATTAAAAGACAGTTAGTACATATTATAAAACAAGCTACTGCACGGATTTTGATGCAGTTTTTACTAATAGATAGAGTATTCTTGAGGAAGGTTTTCGTATATAATTTGTAAAAAATTTGAGTATATTAGCTAAACTTTAACGATTTTTTTTTTTTGGAATAGGCGGGCTAACGAGCAGACGTATCACCTGATGGTAAGAGATTACCGCCGCCCATAGACACCCGCAACACCAGAGGCGTCACAAGTGCCGGCCTTTGGAGGAGGTGGGAGATAGGTGGAGGGGCTTGGGTATGGGCCTCCGGTATCCTCACTCACTCGGTGAAACACAGCGCAAGCACTATTTCACACCGGTTTTCTGTGAGGTTCTTTGAGGCCGTGGTATCACTCCGGTCGAGCCGGCCCATTCATGCCGAAGCGTGCTCTCCCACGGTAGGTAACATATTTGTTAAAGACGTCGGAAAATATTAAGCCGCACATCTTCTTGGGGTAACATCCATATATAAAAGCGAAATACCACTCATTTATTAATCACGAAATCTCAGAAACTAAAGCACCTACAAACTTGAAATTTGGTCCCTTAGAGGGCGTAAACATCCGCTAAGAACGGATTTTACGAAACTACACCCCTAAGGGGTAAAGCGGGGGTTGGACGTTTGTATGAAAGTCCTATGTTTTTGAAGTGAGAGACTTGAAATTTAAAATGTATGCTCTATAGATGGTGTGGAGGTGTACTAATGATGTATCTTTAGAAATCAACCCCCTTTTGGGTTTAAAACGGGGGATGGTAGTTTGGACGCAAACGAGGTTGCGTGGGTCAGCTAGTAGGCTATATTTTATTTTACGTAGCGAAGCCGGGGCGGGTTGCTAGTTATTCATATATATTATGTGATTGAGAATACGGAGTGTCACCACCCCGGGTACTGTACGGGTGTCGTAAGAGTCGACCGAGGGAGCAAACTACCAGGCCAACAGCACTGCGAAGAGAAGGAACACTTGATACAAATCCTTTACCAACCCGTCTGGTCAGCGTGGTATACCTAGTAACCACGAGTCCGTGAGTAACGCCACGAGGTAATGTTTGATTTTGTGATTCGTGTGTATGTTAGTTGGGAACTAAAGTTTGTGGGAGATATCGGTCGATGCCGTATCTTAGCCGTTCGGAAGGCTTTTGTGAAGTTAATTGTCATTTCTCATGCGGTCAGCCGCAAACGGGACGCCGCTTGGTATTCCAATTACGATCATGAAATGACTATATTTTATTACAGAGAACCGGAGATAAACAGCACAAAACAATTGGAAGATCCAATTTATGTATAAATCAGAGTAAATACAAAAACTACCAAAACGCCTTTTAATTTTTTATACTGGCAACCTTACCACTGTGAAAGCGCACTAAAGTTTTACGACTACAACTCCGACTACATAAAAACTTTATACAGAATGTTTATTAACTATAAAGCCTACTTGTATGTCACCGGGCGATTGCTACCAATCTATTGACTACTCATTAATTAAATCGGTTCAGTAGTTTCAGCGCTACAGTGGAACATACATAGACTGCCAAAAATATTATCCTGCGCTGCGCCGTAGTCGGGTAAAAAGTCATTTATTATAAATTAAAGGTTATGACAAGTCATGATGCAGGGATCGTAGCTGATTAGTAGAGAGACTTTTGAGACGTACCAAATCTGGCCACCAGAGCCGAGTTTCTCTGGTGGTTGGACGAATTGAGTCATTGGGTTTGCGGGTGATCCTGGATAGGGCGAAGGCGCTCTTGTTGTCCACCTCCCGACGCGTCCGTCGTGGTCAATTCGGCAATCTAACTGGTTCAGGCCCAAATGAAGTACCTGGGCTGGGTCTGTTTTATGACGGGAGGTGGCTCTTCGACGAGCAGTGCAGTCAGACTGCTCCAATTGTCTTTTTTGGACATTTAGCACACAACGCCCTCTAGTCCCAAACTAAGCAGAGCTTGTGTTATGGTTACTAGACAACTGATATTAATAGATATATACTTTTTTTGTAAATACATATTAGACATAGAAAACACCCAAACTCCGAAACAAATATTTGCAGATCATACAAACATTTCGTCCGACCCGGGAATCAAACCCGAGACCTCATGCAAAGCAGTCACGTTACCGCACCGTGTGACGGATGTGGCGTGCTTCTTGGCCGAAACACCCCGTAGGATTTGGAGGCAGGTGCTCGCCGAAGTTTATCGGTAGCGGCAATCAGCCCCGCCCGAAGAGGTACCCGAGTGTCGTGAGACACAATGGCTCGTTACTCGTCCTGGCTCCAAATGCTGATTTAGCTACCGTGGAGCCTCTCCAGCCAGATATCGTCGAGTTGGCAGGGTGGCAGCACGGGACCCTTTCCTTCCGGCTGCTTCCGGAAGTACCTTTACTCGATCGCTAGCAGGAGGAATTGAGTTCCGCCAGATAAAACAGCACACGCTGGCTTTTTTCTTCGCCTGTCGGGTCCTCATTGCAGTCTTCGGATAAAATCTCATGAAACCGGCCGTCTTTCGCTTCAAGGTCGAAAGTGACGGCTGTTTTTTCGCAGTCGCAACCTTCTGCAAAGGCGTCATTTCGCAGGAGGCGACGGAGTAGGCCTGGGAGGACGACCTCACTCAAAACCAATTCGCTGCCGGCGAACCGGGCGGCGGAAGCGTGCTTTGCAGCGCCTCATACCGCCCTGAGTTTGGAACCGGTGGACGGGACTAGCTTTTCCCTCCATCCGTTTCAGTAGCTAGCCGCGAAGAGGCTACGTTCGCGTGTGCAGTTCGTTGCTTAAATAGTACACCGTGTGGTTTTACTGTGCGGAAAACCCTGGATGACGGCCCGAGGGGGTCCCACACAGGGGTTTGTTTTAAGTTTTCATTCTCTTTGCAGTGAATTGGTCCTGCGTAGTTTGATCTCTTAATCGTCTCTTACGACACCTGCTGACACTGCGTATTTTTGAACTAATACATATGGAGTTGAAGAGTTTGAACTACGAATTGGAAAATCGTTTAAGATAACTCAGCGCCATCTATGAGCGCCATCGAGAACAACTTGAATAAACGTGTCTTGCTTAACTCAATTTCCTCTTAAATTCCTTCATATAGCACAGAGGCCGCTTATCCAAATATTTCAGCGTTACAAAGTTTGGTAGTCCGTTTATTAAGGAAACCTTAAAAAGATTTATCATCGCGTTACACAGGTTACGAGTAGTTACGTCAAAATAGGAGTCAGGCCTCAATGGAAAAAATCTAAATCGCTGAGAAAATAATCCTTTTATAGACGCTGGCGAAGTTGCGCAGACCAGGTAAACTAGTGTCGTTATAAAATATGATCGAATTGTCGTATTAGCGAAATGGACAAAGTCGGCTACAAAACCTAGTGTCTAACAAGTAATATTTTTTTTGTCGAATTTTATGAGTGAATAATAATGAAATTTATTTTTTAAATTATTTATGATCGATCTGCGAAGGAATGCTTTACCTTTTATTCATATTTTGTAAGTACGTGTTTGTTTTTCTATAAATTATTCATATTTATTTTTTGAACTTACTCTTTATGAAATGATATTCCTATTTAGCCCGCGTCGCCCGCGCTGCGGTATGATTTATGGAGAGTAAAATCAAGCGTTAATTAAAAGTGAGAACTTGAACTCGCGGGCTGGGTTTCCGCAACTCGACGACTTAAATGCGCCTATTTTGGTGGGTCAACATTATTCATGCCAACCCAGTTCCTCCAGGAAGCCTAGGAGTCCCTTTACGTTGCCGACGACTTCTGAAAGTGACATCGGCGATCCGAGGTGTCTCGCCCGGTATTCTGCCACCCCAGGACATGCCATGATGACATGGGCGGCTGTTTCATCCTCCTCCATGCATGCTCTGCATAGAGGACTGTCTGTTAAACCTAGAGTGAAAAGATGTTTGTTTAGTAGTGCATGCTTTTGCTTTGCATGTTATTGCTCCAGTTAAGAGTCGAAGCAGCGGCCTCTTGAGTTGCGTCAGCTTCCGTGACAGTCCGGGGTTGGTCGTCGGGAGGGCCTCCTTGGTCTGCCTGCAGGTACAAAGGTTGGACCAATATATCTGGTGTTCTACCTCGGTGTTTTTTGGCAGTGTCCGTTGCAGCGAAGCAGTTGGAAAGGCCAGTATTGCTTCAGAGCCTCCATGCGAAGCCGGGTTGCATTGCTAGTTTATTAATAAAATATCTTGTTTCAGATTGGACTTCTTTAGCCAATTCTTTCTCCTACACCCTAAATGGGGTAATCCAACTTGGACCAGACTGGGAATACAAATTTAACATTGGATCTCCCGAAAATGGGGATCGACCTTCTGGTAGAACTGCCTTCCAAGGATCTAGCTCACCAGAAAGCGATGACAGTATCTCTACAGAAGAGGAAACAGAAATAAAGAAACGAGCAACAGAAGAATTTATCAGGTAAAGCGGTTTTTATGTGTGAGCCTGCCAAAGTAGATTTCTTCTGCTTGATGGAAAGCATATGTAGAATCCAAGAGTAGTTATCACCATACTCGTTGCGAATGCAACAATGTAGCATGGTGACCCACACACTATGGCGGCTTATTGAGATGCTTCTGCATCATTGGGCATCCGGTCTCCTGTTTTTTACGTTATGTAATATGTTAAGCAACAGTTGTCATGCCGACATCACAAAGGGAGGATCCTCCGACCACGTGAGGTGATCAAGCCTGGCAGGCCGTGGCTCGACGGTTGATGTTGGAAAGTCGTATATTTGCTAATTGGCGCGAAAACTTCTATAGTGCGATACAGTATTGATTAGCAGTGACTCCGTAGTTCCTTTGATAGATGACGTTGTAGTATGTTTTCGTGTGGTGTGTTTTTTATGTTGTGGTATTTTTTATTCTATCCTAAAAAACGGACACCATCATACGGTTCCTAATTAGATATTTTTTATTTACAGAACTACTTCGACCACAACAACAAAAACACCTTCTGAACGATACAAAATATCTAACAAACAAGATGAAAGAGAAGTAATCTATCAAAAAGCTTCTCCTTCTCATATCCCTAATGATGATTTTGATGATGAAGAACACCATCGCGAACTAAAGAAAAAATGTGATCGAGCCGATAGTGATGATAGCGATGCTATATTATCATCTAACGAAGAATATGCTAGTTTTCCAAAAGGTTTTACTCAAACCATAAGAGACAACGAAGAAAATAATGATGAGAAGACAAAAAGAAAAAAGCAAAGTCCACATACAACCAAAACGGCATTACAAGAACAGAAGAAGAATAAAAAGACACATGAAAATAAAGTAAGAGATGCTAATATAAAACCACAGAGCAATATTAATCATATAGGATATAAAAAGATAGTGAAATACGAAGATTCTCAAATCGAACACAATGAAAACCCGCTTGATGCTGGTCACGTGTACAAACAACCAGAAATATTATTTTATCCTTTTGAAAAGGGTAAATCTATAATAAATTATTGGAAAAATGCAATCCTAAACAAGTTTAAGAAGAATAATACCAAAATAATTTCAAACAACATTAACAAAACGAGAAATTTCATAGAATTAAGAATAGAGGTATCACCAAAGGAAAGCTACAGTATTAAAAATATACTTATAAATGAAAATTTTAATGATTTTTATAGTACACCAGCAATGTGGACACCAACCAATCCAAAAATGACACCTGAGATGGCAAAATTCTTAAGGAATTCACCATATGAAGAAAAGGACTTCAAAGTCGAGTTAGACAATCTTTTTCAAGCTCAAGAATCTCAAAGACTAAAAGATAACGACACGATTAATTCATTCACAAAACAAATACTTGAAAACACTTTAAAACTATTCGATGGAATGAAAGAGAAAACTACAGAATACAGATGGAAGAAGAAAATGAAAATTCTAGCAAGAAGGTACGAAGAAAAATTTAAGGAGTTTCTCAGAGCGACAAAACATCATAAAATCAGAACTAGATTGGGAATACGAAAAGTTATTTTAAATGCTATTCATGTATCAAAACAAATAGTAAATAGACTGGTTAATTTCATGGCAGACGATATGGAGAAAAGAAGATTAGTGTACAATAATTCTACTCTTGTTATGTTTAGATCTGAAATAGAGAAAGTAGAGACAAATGAACTAGAACGTGCTTGCAAGAAATTAGGCATTTGTAAGGTACAGAAAGGTTTTACAGAGTTTCTAACGAATATGCTTTTAAAAATGTTGATAGTACAAAATGATAAATTCAAGTTAGCATTCGATTCAATGATCGAATCTGCTAGAAAAATAGATTTTGCGCTTAGTGAAACTGTTGCTGAAGGTATTCGAAAGAAAATCGATTACTGTGGAAGACAAAATGTGAATGAACAAAAGGGGATGATCGTTATCGTAAAAAATATGATAGTCAATAGAAATACACCTCTAGTCATATACAACGATACTAATCCATCCGAAAGTAAACTCCAATCGACTTTAGCATTTCTAGAGATTATTAATACGTTGGACGAAAAAGTACCAAGTGGTGATAATAACGTTCATGAATGTGAAAGTATGAGTCGTGAAATGGACGGATGGGTTCAAGGCAGCAATGTAAACGTACAAAGTATTATGATTCGCTTTATATCGCATTTGAGTAATGTGATAAAAGAAATCGACTCAAATTCCTGGGATATTATTTTACGAAATGCTGAAATATTATTTTTGTGATTTTAATTATACAATTACTATATTGAATTGTACAGATGGCGTAGTAATTTAAATGATAGTAAAAATGGTTGGTTTTTTTTTAAGATTTGTGTCTGTTTCATCATCCTTCGTTCATCAGTGGACCGCGATAGAGCTCGTATATGTGTGTATAGTTTGAAACTGCCTCGTTGGTCTAACGGTTGACGTATGCGACTGCCGATCTCGACGAGAGGTCTGGGGTTCGAATCCCGGGGCCGGGCCTAAAAGTGTTATTGAGTTTTTCTGATTATAGAAATACTTAATAACAGCTCAGAGTTTGGAAGCTGAGGTCTGAAACCCCGTCCCTCGGAGAGCATGAAGCACCTGATCTCTCCCCGATCGTGTCGGTTAACCATCCCACCGGGTCATGAGAGAGAGGGTACACAGAGTGCACCTGTGTTAGCACACACTTGTGCACTATAATATCTCCTGCGTAGTTGGCTGGTCTCCGTTGAGACTGACCGCCTGGCCAAGTGCGGGTTGGAGATGGCAAGTCAACGGTCGCCCAAAGCCCTCCAACATTATAGTAACATGCCACCAGCGGTCACCCATCCAGGTACTGACCGCGCCGTCGTTGCTTACCCTCGGTAATTGTTGTTTTAGCCTTTTACATCATTAAATTTATCAAATTATTTCTAACTGTTAGTTTTATAGCCCCAATTATATTTGTGGCGCACAAATGAATCTGAAACCACTTAGTTCTAGGTTTTAAACGATTGCAGTATGGACAAAAAGCTTGTTATTTTAGTATTTAGTTATATTTTAATTGAAATTCAGTGCGGCTACCCTCCCGTAAGTAGCTTTACTTTCTTTGTGAATTTATTTTCAACCCCCGACGCAAAAAGAGGGGTGTTTTAAGTTTGACGTGTCTGTCTGTCTGTCTGTTTGTCCGTCTGTCTGTCTGTCTGTGGCACCGTAGCTCGCGAACGAATGAAGCGATTTCAATTTAGTTTTTTTTGTATGAGGTGGTGAGTTATGTGCGAGTGTTCTTAGACATGTTTCATGAAAATCGGTTGAGTCGTTTAAAAGTTATGGGGGTGAAAGTAGGGAAGAATTACCGAATGTCTGCAAAAATATCATCGAGTGGGGTCTTAAATGATAGCGCATAACGTGTTTTTTACTTTTATAGGAGAACCCAGGTTATTATGTCGAGGGTTTTTTTTTAAATTTATAGTTATTATGGAATGGGGCCTAAAGGGACGGCGCAGTAGTAGTGTATGCGACTTCTATGCTTGAGGTCTCGGGTTCGATTCCCGGCTCGGACCAAAATATTTGTATGATTTACAAATATTTCTTTCGGAGTTTGGGTGATTTTTTTGTAAAATATGTACGTATTTACAAAAAAAGGTCAGTTGTCCAGTTCCTAGATTACAAGCTCTGCTCAGGGACTAGATGGCGTTGTATGTTAGATTATGGAAAAAAATCTTATTATATTCATATAGTCCGCACCCCATGACAGGGCCTGGTTGAGTGTGCCGACGATTGGTCCTGATCTTCCCTAGAGGAAGACCCTGAGGCTGGACACCGCGATGGTTATTAGCGCGTATAGCAGATAATTCTGGCGTCTCCAAGAAACCAGAGATCCGAAAACATTTGCCACCACGTAGCCAAAACCAAATTCAAAATGGCGTTGTGGGGGACAGGTGTGACATGTCCCACCAACACAAAGGGAGGATCCTCCGACCAGGCGAGGTGATCATGCCTGGCGGGCCACTGCCCAACGATTGATGTTGGGCTGTTGTATATATGATAATCGGCGCGAGAACTTCTATTGCGCGATTCAGGATTGGTAGTTACTCCGTGTTGTGCGTTACTTCGTAGTTTAGTGTATATCCGGTAGATGGCGCTGTAGTGTGCTTTCTTGTTGCGCTGCATGGTAGGTCGTAGGTATAGGTCGCCACAGCGTATTTTAGCCTAAATTATCTATATCATCGTATTTAAGGCAGTAGAGCCTCGCTTATACCCGGGGCTGTATAACCCTCTCAGAAGACCAACCCAAAGTCACAGTATTCGTGTTGTCGTGTTTCGTTAGTGAGTGCGAGACCTGAGGCACAATGATATGATATGTCCGGCGTGGGAGAGCCACGCTTCGGCATGAATGGGCCGGCTCGACCGGAGTGATACCACGGCCTCACAGAAAACCGGTGTGAAAAATCGCTTGCGCTGTGTTTCACCGAATGAGTGAGGATACCGGAGGCCCATACCCCAACCCCTTCCCCTATCTCCCCTCCCTTTCCCCCAAAGGCCGTCAACGCACTTGTGACGTCTCTGGTGTTATAGGTGTCTATGGGGGCTGTAATCGCTTACCATCAGGCGATACGTATGTTCGTTTGCCCGCCTATTCAATAAAAAAAATATTCAGAAGCATCTCGATTGGCCGACATAGTGTGGATCACCATTCTTCACTGTTGCATTATCTGCATTCACCATGAGTATGGTGACCAATAGTCCTGGATTCTGCTCATGCTTTCCATCAGGCAGAGTAGAGTCACTTTGACAGGTCCATATATAAAAAACCTGTTTTATTTTCAAACTAGCTGACCCGGCGAATTTCGTACCGCCATATTTACATATCTGTCTCAGCTTCCCTCAGGCAGTGTACAGTCGCGGACAAAAAAAAAGACTTTTCCCGTTATCTTTTATTTTTTTCTTTCTTGCAAAAAAATTATGAATAAAAATCGGACTATGTGTTATTGAATTACAACTAAGTACATATTTTGACTTTCATCCCCTCTCTCCAGGAAACCATCCTGAATTTCGGGATAAAAGTATCCTATGTCCTACCTCGTAGTATGAACTCAAATCATGCCAAGTTTCATTTGAATCCATTCAGTAGTTTCGGCGTGATGCGCGTCCAAGATACAGACAGACAGACAAAAATGAAAAAAAATACAGTTTTGGCTTCAGTATCGATTATAGAGAGCACTCCAAAAAAAAATTACAAAATTTCTTTAATGTACAGAATTGGACCTTATACATTTTGATTATAAGTATAGATGTTCAACTTCAGATCGGCGATGAAGTGCAAGCTGGCAGTGTGCTGCTTCCAGCTTCGCGCCGAGGACGTTATCTTGCCAACATAGTGAGGCGTCAGGCTGTGGTAAGTATCGTCGAAGCATCATCGTCATCAGCGTATGAATATTATGCGAGAGCGTGCGTGCGTCTCTAGCTCGTGAAGCGCCCGTGTGCAATCATTACTCTTTAGTAAGCGTAGCGCCCTCCAATACGCGCGCAGGTTCATTAAAAGTGCCGCGGCCGGCGTCCCCAACACTGTTGCGCCCGTGTGCACTGCACACCCTGCACTATAGGTAAAGACGCCCCTGCATTGAGCCGTTCTTTCTTACTTATTACCTCCCTTATTACTTAGAAAGTTAGTAGTAGTAGTATTACTCCATAAAAAATATTTAAGTGATTTCATGGCCAAGGGACGAAAATATGTGACACGAAGGCGTGAAAACATGCGTTATTTTTTATAGGCTTCTAATTACTTTACCAGTTTGATCGTTTGTTTTATTGTTTGTTCGTAACCAACTTTTGTTTTTATTTTTTACTTAATTAGGGAGGACGGTACTATTTGCATACAATGTTTATTAGCGGCTAATAAACATTGTATGCAAATAGTGTAGGGCATGTATTTTATTTTTAATTTCTGTTGACACTTTACTTTTTTTAGGATGGCACAGGAATCAAATTCAACAAAGATGCAGACAGAGTAAGTCTATAAAAAATATACAAACTTTTTTCAGTTGTTTATTACGCATAGTACAAACTCTGCTTAGTTTGTGACTAGATGGCGTTGTGTGTCAGATGTCCGAAATATATTATTTAATAATCACTAAAATTACTGTACAGAATCTATGGTTTTTCTAAGGTTTACAAGTTTGCAAAGTGTTTCAACGTCTGATTTTATGTTAATACACTGAAATGTCTAGATTTAATAAACTGTCTAAGCTCTAAAGGCTCTTCTACACAGGCGCATTATTGTTCTAGCAGCAGTGTGTTCGTAGTTAACCTAATAAGTAATGTACTAAAAACACATTTCACAATCATCTATATTATCGACCGATATTAACGCACCTGTGTGATAAGCGTTAAATAAATAGTTACCAACAGTTGGCTACTCAATTATTTTTCACTATAAACTCTCATAATACACACACAACATAATTAAACGAATTATTTGATGTAAACAAAGATCTGATCTAAGTTTTGAAACTGCCTGCATAGTGTGGGTCACCATGCTTCATGATTGCATTGTCTGCATCCGCAATGAGTATGGTCCCCACCACTATTGGATTCTGCTCATACTTTCCATCAGGCAGAGTAGAATCACTTTGGCAGGCTAATACATAAATAAATTAAATTAAAAAACTTTTTAAAAACAAGCTTTTACTGGAATGCCTCGAGACGAATCAAACGAGTCCAAACTCGATGATGTTGCGACGTTTCTTTACAGAGTTTCTATGGCCACCTTCCAGCTCCAGCATCCGATCAGCTCCATGTCATTATAATATTACATTGTCACGCTGTATACATCTGCGTGCATATTTTCAGCAAAATCGGTTGAAGATATCTGCTTCGAAATTGAGTTGCAAGATTCCACCCGAACATACAAGCATACATATGTACATACATGCATTGTAAGTTAATAAAAAGCTTGTAAAATTACCCACTACAGATGAACGCGGAAGCTAAAAAGAAGGTAGACGTCTTATCAGAAGAACTTCTGCCTTACATCATAGCAGAACAGGAGAGGAGAACCACTCTGTACAAGAGAGTGATGACTGCTATCCAGAATGGCGAGAAGGGAGTCACTATTGCGGAAATTAGAAATAAACCGCCAGCTATTATTAGAAAAGGTATGTTCACATCATGTTAGTGAATGGGACTAAAATGTTTAACGGTTAGTCTCGGTGACAAATTAGTCCATATAAGTAGTCCTGCCCACTAAATTAGTACATTAAATTCTACTATTGGTCTATTCATGTATATAGTGTTTTAAACAGTCACCTTCTGTTTATAAATCCACTAGCTGACCCACGCAACCTCGTTTACGTCTCCTATTGCCTGTAGCCTAATAATTTTCCCCTCTTTTTGTAATATTCTTCATTGGTGCTCCGCTCCTATTAGTCTTAGCGTGATAATACATAACCTATAGCCTTCCTGGATATATGGGCTATCTAACACTGAAAGATTTTTTCAAATCTGACCAGTAGTTCCTGAGATTAGCGTGTTCAAGCAAACAAACAAACTCTTCAGCTTTATAAAGTATAGATAGATTAATATTCAGGTCCCTAATAGTTTACCTATAAACCTCCTTTTAAAGCGACACCTACATAACATGTCCATCAGTTGACTATTAAAACTGTTGATAATTATGATGTACTGGACGCACGGGTAAATGGCTTGGGTCTTCGAATTGAAGTCGAAGTTCCTATTAACTATTGCCATAGATGTTCATGACAACCGGGACCGACGGCTTAAAGTGATTTCCGAGGCTCGGGCGTGGAACACCGCCCAACTGCCATACTCCGGGCTGTTATTAAGAATATCTTGTAAGGAAAATCCCTGATTAGAACCCGAGACGAAAGTCATGACTATAGCCACTAAGTTACAATGAAAAATATTTTGAATCCAGGTATAATGTATCGTTGTCCAACCAATCGAGCACCTAAGGAGCCTGACGGTTCAGGAGTAATCATGTGCGAAGATGGAATAGAACCAACCATTATTATGTACGACTCGTGCCTATCTGCAGAGGATAAAGAACTCTATGTAGCAGAGAATAAGTACTTCTTTTGTAATCGTAAGTATTTTACTTGTGACGTTTTAAAGTTTTGTTTTTTTCCAGTAGGTCCAAGAAGCCAGTTCTACTTGGACCTTTAACAATCTACTAGTTAAATGAAACTATCACTCCAACTAGTTTCATGTATGGAGTCATATCATCAGCCTTTAACAGTCCAGCAGACCTCCCCCCCCCTCCCCAAGATGTGAAGACCATCCATGGGGATTCTCCAACCAGTTAACAAAAAAGTACCATCTTCAACTTATTTTATGGAACTAGTGGAAGTAATTCAAAAAAATCTTACACTATTACAGAATTTAGTTTTCTTAAGATTAATTATATTGTATTATTCAAAAATAAATTCTTATTCTCAGGACACAAGGTAGAAGGTCCAGATCTACCAAGGAATGGTACCACTGTGATTGGCTGCGCTCCATGTGAGAGGACTTCTCTGAATTATACCAGCTCAAAATGCGCTTTAGAAGACACCGATGATGTAGTGGTTCACTACCGATACTACCCTGACAGGGTACGTAGGCACCCTGGTAGGGTAGCATTTTTATCCCCCAACGCAAAAATATAGGTATTATATGCCGTTTCTGTTAGTAGTTACTTAACGAATGGAGCGACTGTGATGAAATGTATCTTAGGTAGAATTTTTTATGTCGTGACTAACCCCTCCCACACGCCCACCACTTAACTCTTGTACAACAGGATCAACAGCAGTGACCCACGAATACACCGAAAGTAGGAAGTCCCAGAAAAAGTAAACTGTCTTGGAACCCGCAACGAAATTCATCAGCTACAATAGCCGGCCTTTGGGGGATAGGGGGAGGGGTTGGAGTATGGGCCTCCTGTATCCTCACTCACTCGGTGATACACAGCGCAAGCGCTGTTTAACACCGGTTTTCTGTGATGCCGTGGTATCACTCTGGTCGAGCCGGCCCATGCTTGCCGAAGCATAGCTCCCCCCACAACGAACTTTGATAGAGCAATAACGTGTCACGGGAATTATATATAATAGATACAGAGATTGATTTGCGGTCTACCTATTGTTACTTCGATGGTATTTTCAAGTCTGACTATAATAACCATATACTGAGTATACTGACCACGTAATGATGTACCATCAGACAGTCTGCGGAATACAATTACTCAGAAATTTACAGCAGATGTAAAGAACAGTCTCAATAAGATAAAGATATTAGAAAGATAATCGTATATGTATGAAGGTTATGACTGCCTCGTTGGTCTCGCGGTTGGCGTGTGCGACTGCTGATCATGAGGTCTCGGGTTCGATTCCCGGGTCGGACCAAATGTTTGTATGATCTACAAATATTTGTTACGGAGTTTGGGTGTTTTCTATGTATAATATGTATGTATTTACAAAAAAAAATGTATATATGTATTTGTGTCAGTTGTCTAGTACCCATAACACAAGCTCTGCTTAGCTTGGGACTAGATGGCGTTGTGTGTTAGATGTCCGAAATATTTATTTATTTATTATTATTAAGGTTACCTAAAATTTAAATTTGATCCTGGCAATTTTTTTTCTTTATTTTCCCAGACCTATAAATTCGTGACAGAATTAGACCCAGACAGAGAAGTCTGCGAGCACTGGAACCCATGTCAGATTGGTTACATCTTCAGCCTACCTTCGCCAGATCAGGCGACACCAGCGAGCGAGCTTTGGCGTAAGTAACAATAATAATAATGTTCTCCTGGCCGATAACGGCCACGGCGCCCAGTCTTAACGGCTACCGGCCAACTACGCAGGAGCTGGAGATATTATCACAAGTGTGTGCGCAAACACAGGTGCACTCTCTTTTCCTTCTCTCTCATAATCCGATGGAACGATTAATCGACACGACCGGGGAGAGATCAGGCAGGAACGACAGTTTAACATCCTCTCCGAGGCCCGGGGTTTCAGATCCCAACTTCCAAACTCCGAGCTGGTATTAAATATTTCAATAATCAGAAAAACTCAATAACGCTTTTGGCCCGACCCGGGATTTTGAGATGAGACCTCTTGATCGGCAGTCGCATACGTCAACCGGAAGACCATCGAGGCAGGAAGTAACAATAATAATATCCTCACACAGCTCACACGCGATCGTCTGATCCGAAACTAGGCACAGCCTGTGCTATGGTAACCAGAGAAACATACTTATATATTACCAAATACATACATATGATATACGGGTAAACGAGTTCTTGAGTGTGGACCGCGTCTCAGCAAATGTGTAGGATGTCCACAGGCCAGGTGGAGTGCTGATTTACGCAAGAGGGCTGGCAGGAACTGGATACGAGTCATGCAATCCGAGAGGCTTGTGTCCAGTTGTGGACTTCGGTAGCATGACGATGACATATAGATAATCGCCGTGTGTGAGTCGAACATGCGACCTCTGGCCTAGCAGTAACAATTACTAACCATTAGATCAACAGAAAGACGTCCATAGCTGGACACTGGCTATCGATAACCAGTCCTGTGCTGCCCGCATTCAACCATTTCCCACGACTTTCATAAGCTCGTTGGACCATCTTGTGGGTACCCAAACGATTACGTTTGTAGAATGTCAACTTGGCTATGAGAGCTGAGTTGCAAGTGGTAATCACTTAGCATCAATGTTCGATTTCGTTTAAGTTTGTTTTTTAATAACTTTTTTTTTTATTTACAGATGATTACTGTGAGTATATATTTTCTTAATTCTTTATATATGTAATTTATAAATATAAAACCCATGCAGTTTCGTATGCGTCTCTTTTCAATCATACTCGGCGCCTATTGGTCTGAGCGTGATGTTAATTATCCTATCTTAGCTAGGCGCGCCTGTAAAAACACACATTTAAAGAAAAAGTAAACATCGGTAAGATAGTTTCGCAGTGCTTCGTGATCAACGACGTGATTTAATATAATAGATTTTATGCAATGTTATTCCGTGTAATGACGTGGGTGTCGTAAGAATCGACTAAAGGAGCAAACTACCAGGACCACAGCACTGCGAAGATAAGGAACACTTGACACAAACACTATACCAACCCGTCTGGACAGCGTGGTGTAGTAGGTAGCGCAAGACCTAAGAGCAAGTCTAAGAAGAGGTATATACATTACAAGGTAGTAGAGCCACGCTGATTTCAGCACGAACGGGCCGGCTCGACCAGGGTGGTACTACCCTCGCACAGAAAATCAACGTAAAATAACAGTGTTTGTGCTGTCGTGTTTCGTTGGTGAGTGCGAGACCGGAGGCCCAATGATGCAAAAGCGTCACTTGCCCGCCATGGTGTGGGTCGCCATCCTGCATTGTAGCATTGTCTGCATTCGCAGTATGGTGAATGGTGACCACCACTCTTGGATTCTGCTTATGCTTTCCATCAGGCAGAGTAGAGTCATTTTGGCAGGGCCAAACATAAATAAAAATATAATTCTAAAGACTAGCAATTGTCCAGGCAACAACAGTTGTACCCCGCTGAACTAAGACGATACCCTGATCTAAAATCCAATATTATTTTAAATATTATTTTATTTTAATTTTTATTTTAAATATTAAATAGATATTTCAACAATAAATAATATATACCTAATATTGTTTCAGCAGATAGTAAGTACGAAAATGTTTTAATCTGTATTTCCCTGTTGAAACGTGTAGCGCCATCTGTTATCAAGTAGCCTAACTAATTTTCTCATTAATACTTCAGATCTCTCAATTAAAATAAATAATTAATATCATCTTCCTAGCCTTTAATATTCCCAAAATTATTTAGAGCCGATTACTAGTTCAACCAGTTTGCTTGAATATCAGTTTTTCGTCGGATGTTTCGCAACCCTGAAGGCGAACTGAATTCGAAGGTTTAATTAGTTGTCTGTATATTTGAGGGCACTGACTTCCCAATAACGATTGGCATATATGTTCATGACAACCGGGACCGACGGCTTAGCGAGAAAATAAATAAATCAATGTACATTTAATTTTCAGTTGACGAAGGTAAGAAGTTTTACAATATATTTTCAACCGACTTCAAAAAAAAAGGAGGAGGTTCTCAATTCGACTGTATTTTTTTTTATGTTTGTTACCTCATAACTTTGGACTGGGTGAACCGATTTTGATGATTCTTTTTTTATTTGAAAGCTGGTGCTTCCTGAATGGTCCCATTTAAATTTGGTCCAGTTCTGACATGTCATCCATGAGAAAACCATATAAGTCTTCAATTTGCATTATGTATGTACGCAACAAATTAACGAATAACTCAATATTCCCGTATGGTCCTATTTAAATTTGGTCCAGATTGAAGTCGGTTCTTTTTTTTGTTAAAATTTGTGATTATTAAAACTAAATACTTATAAGAAATTAAGACAAAAAAAACTTAAATGAACTTTGCCAGGACAAAAAAAAACAAAACTATTTAAACAATTTTCTTGGCACTTAACGTTTCTTTATGTGTAAAAATAAAAATTTAAAACACTAGTAGCTGAAGCATTTGATAGTTAAAATAAATATTTGTATGCCTAATTGTAATGCCTGAGTGTCACCACGCCTATTCACAACGTGGGTGTCGTAAGAGCCGACTGAGGGAGCAAACTACCAGGACAACAGCACTGCAGTCCTTCTCTCTGCAGTGCTGTTGTCCTGGTAGTTTACAATATATATATAAGGTAAGAAGTTTTACAATATATTTTCAACCGACTTCAAAAAAAAAGGAGGAGGTTCTCAATTCGACTGTATTTTTTTTAATGTTTGTTACCTCATAACTTTGGACTGGGTGAACCGATTTTGATGATTCTTTTTTTATTTGAAAGCTGGTGCTTCCCAAATGGTCCCATTTAAATTTGGTCCAGTTCTGACATGTCATCCATGAGAAAACCATATAAGTCTTCAATTTGCATTATGTATGTACGCAACAAATTAACGAATAACTCAATATTCCCGTATGGTCCCATTTAAATTTGGTCCAGATTGAAATCGGTTCTTTTTTTTGTTAAAATTTGTGATTATTAAAACGAAATACTTATAAGAAATTAAGACAAAAAAAACTTAAATGAACTTTGCCAGGACAAAAAAAAACAAAACTATTTAAACAATTTTCTTGGCACTTAGCGTTTCTTTACGTGTAAAAATAAAAATTTAAAACACTAGTAGCTGAAGCATTTGATAGTTAAAATATTTGTATGTCTAATTGTAATGCCTGAGTGTCACCACGCCTATTCACAACGTGGGTGTAGAAGAGTCGACTAAGGGAGCAAGCTACCAGGACAACAGCACTGCAGAGAGAAGGAACACTTGACACAAACCCTATACCAACTCGTCTGTACAGCGTAGTGTAGAGGACAAAACCTAGTGTTATGACAAGCCCGATGTCTACCAGGAGACTATTAAGGACTGTTGATGTTGATGATAAATTACAGATGATAATAAGACGTATCGCCTGATGGTAAGTGATTACCGCCGCCCATGGACACCCACAACACCAGAGGCGTCACAATTACGATGCCAGCCTTTGGGAAATGGGGAGAGGGATGGAAGGGGGGTTGTGGTATGGGCCTCCGGTATCCTCACTCACTCGGTGAAACACAGCGCAGGCGCGGTTGCACACCGTTTTCTGTGAGGCCGTGGTATCACTCCGGTCGAGCCGGACCATACATGCCGAAGCGTGGCTCTCCCACGGTAAAAGTCTAATCTAAGTTTATGTATAGCTATTGATAAAAAAAACTAATAAATCTATGTTTCCTTTAGCTGATTTCGAAGGTAAGAATCCAAATCTAGAAGACTACTTTCTCATTTATCTATTCATTGTATTTTTTTAATTATTATCCTACTAATATTATAAACGCGAAAGTTTGTAAGTATGGATGGATGTTTGTTACTCTTTCACGCAAAAACCACTGAACGGATTTGGATGAAACTTTACAGTAATATAGCTTATACATCAGAATAACACAGGCTACTATTTGCCGCGATAACCGACAAACACGCGGGCAGAGCCGCGAGCAAAAACTAGTTATTATATAACTTTTAGTTGCACTTTTATCTAGATGACCGATCTTTGCTCAGTATTTTTTAGATAAATTTTCTAACAATTAATCCTATCCCTATATCTATTTATCGCCCTCGAAACCCCTGCATATTAAATTTCATGAAAATCGTTGGAGCCGTTTCCGAGATTCAGATTATATATACAGGGTTACAGGGTAAGTCGACCTATTCCCGTTAAGGGCGTGTAGTTGACATCGTTTCTGACTAATTTCACTAAAAACACCCTATCCTAAATCTAAACGTTTTTGAGATATTTGAATTTAATAGTTTTTACGAAAAATGCCCGATTTTCGACTGTCAGCTAAGATATTTTGAAATGTGTAGGTGTGTAGGTGTTATTATAACTAATCTTTAATTTTTACATGTAAAATAAGATGCTTTATAACCTTAATAACCAATATTATAAGTAATGTTAATAAATAAGTTGTTGTGGACGATTTAATCTAAAAAATAAAAATTTTGACAGTTTATTTTTCTTTAATTGATATCTAAAAAAATATAATGGCGCCTGTTTTGCAGATGTGCTTAAAATATCTATGTTTCATCAGCTATCCAACGAGGTATAACAATCTAGGGTTTTATAAAAAAAAAAAAAAAAACTTAGTTGCGAGCCGCCAGGTCGCAATTCCAAAAGTCCCAGCCAATTGTTCTTTAAGGTTAATGCGGTGCGTGCGATCGAGACACCTTTCTATTTGTGCAGGTGTGTGTAAGTTTTTAAACGACTTCAAAAAAGGAGGAGGTTCTCAATTCGACCGTATATGTTTTTTTATGTGTGTTCGCGGATAACTTCGTCGTTTATGAAGCGATTTTGATGATTCTTTTTTTTGTAGAAAAAAGATATCCCAACGGTGGTACCATGATAGGGACACTAAGACCTGATAATGACATCCACGAGAAATCTAGTCGAACCTAGAAGTCAGTTTTTGTTAAATTTTTTATTTATGTATTAACTTGTTTTTGTTAGTCTGCTTATGTGATTCGTCCGTGGTAGATGTGATATTATTTTGTCATCTGTTTCCTACTTGACTCGGCTGTTTTTTTGGTATTTTTCTTCTGATTTATGTTTGCTGTGCTTGTAAACTGGAGTCTGATTTGTGCTTGTGATACGGAACTGTTGAAGATGACAACCTACACGAATGAGGAATATGCTGACACGTTAATTTGCTAGGGATACTGCAATTGTGTGTCCGCACATGCTCGTAATAAGTACATAAGACGCTATCCCAGCCTTCAAGCTAACAGTATCCCAGTTGTGTAACACAACACAAACCCTAGAGGTTTATCGTGTTATGTATGTTAATTGAATCTTGTATTATTGTTTATATGATAAATAAAAGAAAAAAAAAGTGCCGGACGTGAGCTTGTTCGACGGAGTTTATCGAAGACTTCGCAAAACGCTTTAATTAAATTAATTAAGCTTGTAAAAATAATATCACATCTACCACGGACAAATTACATAAACAGACTAACAATAACAAGTTAATACAAAACGTACATAAAACACATTTGCACATTATTTTTCTCACTCACACCTGCACCAATCGTAAGGTGTCTCGATCGCACGCACCGCATTAACTTTAAAGAACAATTGATTGGGACTTCTAGAATTGCGACCTGGCGGCTCGCAACTGAGTTTTTTTTTTATATAAAACCCTAGATTGTTATACTTCGTTGGATAGCTGATGAAACGTAGATATTTTTAAGCGCATCTGCAAAACAGGCGCTATAATTTTTTTTTTAGTTATCAATTGAAGAAAAATAAACTATCAAATTTTTTATTTTATTTTTTAGATTAAATCATCCACAACAACTTATTTATTAACATTACGTATAATATTGGTTATTAAGGTTATAAAGCATCTTATTTTACATGTAAAAATTAAATATTAGTTATAATAACACCTACACATTTCAAAATATCTTAGCTGACAGTCGAAAATCGGGCATTTTTCGTAAAAACTATTAAATTCAAATATCTCAAAAACGTTTAGATTTAGGATAGGGTGTTTTTAGTGAAATTAGTCAGAACTATACGCCCTTAACGGGAATAGGTTGACTTACCCTGTAACCCTGTATACACAAGAATAACTCGTTTAAATAAATAAATAAATAAATATTTCGGACATCTAACACACAACGCCGTCTAGTCCCAAGCTAAGCAGAGCTTGTGTTATGGGTACTAGACAACTGATACAAATATATTTATACTTTTTTTTTTGTAAATACATACATATTATACATAGAAAACACCCAAACTCCGAAACAAATATTTGTAGATCATACAAACATTTGGTCCGACCCGGGAATCGAACCCGAGACCTCATGATCAGCAGTCGCACACGCCAACCGCGAGACCAAGGAGGCAGTCAAAATATAAAATATATTAAATATATATAATAAAATGTATTAGATATTAACACAATGATATTTCTTTTAGCCGAAGGTGAGTTGTTATTTATAAATTAAATTATATCTATACTCTTTGCGCTGTAGCATGGTGCGTGGCATGGTTCAGTAACATTTCGTTTCACTCTTGAAAGTTGCAGCGATTTACAAATTATGACTTAGTATTTCAGCTGTACCACATTCGCAATATATTAAATCATTAATAACTGTAGTAAATAAATTAAACCATATTATACTGTACTAACCACCGCGCACCATGCTACAGAGCAAAGAGTATACCTAGTTGATATTTTTGGTCTGGAGAAGGCCGCTCTTATTAGCTAAGTTTATAAAAAAATAGCTCACGACCTATTCTCATTTCTATATAAATATACAAAATATTTCATAAAAATCAGTCAAGAAGATCCTAGAATTTTTAATCGACTTCAAAAAAAGAAGGAGGTTCTCAATTCGACTGTATTTTATAGGGTTCCGTGCCAAAGGCAAAAAACGGAACCCTTATAGATTCGTCATGTCTGTCTGTCTGTCTGTCTGTCCGTCCGTCTGTCTGTCCATCCGTATGTCACAGCCACTTTATTCCGAAACTATAAGAACTGTACTGTTGAAACTTGGTAAGTAGATGTATTATGTGAACTGCATTAAGATTTTCACACAAAAATAGAAAAAAAACAATCAATTTTGGGGATCCCCATACATAGAACTGAAACTCAAAAAATTTTTTTTCATCAAACCCCTACGTGTCTATGGATAGGTCTTCAAAAATGATATTGAGGTTTCTAGTATCATTATTTCGAAACTGAATAGTTTGCGCAAGTGGTAAAATGTGTCCCCCCCCCCGTAACTTCTAAAATAAGAAAATGATAAAACTATAAAAGAATATGATGTACATTACCATGTAAACTTCCACCGAAAATTGGTTTGAACGAAATCTAGTAAGTAGTTTTTTTAATACGTCATAAATCGTAAATTGCAATATACCTTGTATTCAATCAACACAAATATAAAAATATAAATTATATTATGTTACTTACTGCTGCGGAACCCTTCATGGGCGAGTCCGACTCGCACTTGGCCGCTTTTTATTTTTATGATTGTTACCTCATAACTTTCGACTGGGTGAACCAATATTTTTTTATTTGAAAGCTGGTGCTTCCCGTGTCCCATTCAAATTTGGTCAAAATTGAAGTCGGTTTTTTTGGTTAAAATTTGTGATTATTATAGATACGTTAGATAAGTCGAATAGAGTATATCCACTTGAAGAGTTTGTTTGTTTGTTTGAATTCCCAGGAGTATTCAGGAAATAAAGTCTATGGGCTATATATCATTGCGCTACGACATAAAGGAGCGGAGTACCAATGAAATACGTCACGAAAACGGGGGGAAAATTATTCCTTTTGAGAGCTTCCATTGCGTGCGATGCGTAAACGGTTACAATATCAAAAACAATGTATGAAAGGATTGTTCTCCTTTAACAGTTCTACAAAAAGTTCACGACAGCATGTGTCTATCTTATATGGTTGCCTCACTATCACATTTTTATGGTAAACTTTGTTCGCGCTGTTATAAACATCACGCCACCGGCAACGATTTGTTAGATTTAAAATTTCAAAACCATATGGATGTATCTTTAACCATTTTTTTTAAATATTATTCCAGAATTTGTCTCACGTAAGTGTTTTTAAAACTTACTTTAATATTTTATTCCATAAATAAAAATCCAAATAAATTAATAACAATAACAATATCGTACAAGCGCAGCATCAAAAAACTCCTCCACATGTTCGCTTACTGGTAGCGTTCCCAAAAGACTGGCAGCATTGCCACGTTTAATGGCAATGCTGATTCTCTGTGCTTGTTTTTTTTTGGAACGAAGTTCCTTATGGGGCGTTGCGGAGGGGTACCCTAGCCGGCAAAAAACGTCCATAACGTAAGATTGATGCCTCGGTGTCAAAATGGTAACGTATGAGAATGATGTGAGGTCTCGGGTTCTATTTTTTTTTATCTGCAAATATTTGTTTGTTGGTAGTTTGGATGTTTTCTATGTATAATATGTATGTTTTTACAAAAAAAACGTCCGAAATATTTATTTATTTTGTGAACGAAAAATGTATATGTTCTGTAAGTTGCATGTAACAAGTACGGAGTAACTCTAGATAACTTGTTTCAGTAGAGATTACTAGGTGGCAGCACAAATTTAGTTCTACTTTATATTTATTATTTTTATCGTTAAAAAATCATAATAAAAAATGTATACCCGAATAGTTATTTTCTATATACCTCGCATAGAACTTTTACATATATTTATAAATCTATATTTATTATATACTATAAATCTAATATATTTGATCTACTCTGCGGACTCTGCCTGATGGAAAGCATCGGCCCGTTCTAGTGGCCGTTTGCGGAACTAACGTATGACAGATACTTCTACCTGATAGATTACGTTAGATACAGAGCGAGTGCATTGATAATTTAAATTCTTTCTTTATGACCACTTCGTGAGGGTGAACAGTATTTTAAAAGTGGAATGATAATGTGTATACGTATTTTTATCTGTCATACGTTAGTTCTGCAACTTGCCGCTAGGGAATCTGCTCGTCACCAATACTACCTTGTTGTTTCATTCTTTTCGAGTTGTAGAGGAGTTTTTTGACGCTTGTATGTAAATATTGTTATAATTTTTATTTTATTTATTGTTATGTAGGTATACAGCCTTCTTAAAAAATGGCTTATTCTTTTTACTAGATAGAATTAATAACAATGTTTTATTTTTTAGCTGTTCCTGGTAAGTTAAAACAATATGCATTTATCTATTTTGCATAGATTTTTATAATTAGTCCATAAGCTTAAAATAATCTTGTAATTCAAATATACGAAACCGACGAAGTAACTTTGAAAAATCGATTTTATTTTGTATCACCTACATTTTCATTGTTTACGTGCCAGTTTTATCACAAATGAAGTGCAATACATTAAAAAATAAAAATTCACACTTAAAAATTCTAAAATGACACTAGTGACAACTCTTACGGAGATACAGCTATATTTTAAGGACTATAGGTTTAAATTAAGCTTGATTAAGCTTGAATTAGGCTTTGATTAAGCTTGAATTAGGCTTTGACTAAGCTTGAATTAGGCTTTAATGACAGTTGAATTAGGCATGTATTAGCTTCGATAAAGCTGAATTAGACTTGAACTTAAAAATTTTAATTTTCAGAGGACACAATAAAACAATTCGTCAAACCACCACTAGTTGAAAACGACAAGGTGACAGTTAAGATTCCACCTGGAATGCAATACAGTGGGGTTGGGAAGTATTTGCCAATGCCTGGTGGCGGTCCTCGGCGCAAGGTTTGTTACTACTACACTACTAACTCTAGTTACTAGGTCATTCATCATTTTATATCTATATGCCTTTCTTTGGAAAGGAGGTTTTGTTCTACTGTACCACGCTGACCAGACGGGTTGGTATAGTGTTTGTGTCAAGTGTTCCTTCTCTTTGCAGTGCTGTTGTCCTGGTAGTTTGCTACCTTAGTCGTCCCTTACGACACCCACGGGATAAATAAGGGTGGTGGTATTTTTACTAAAATAATTAATAATTTAATGAATATTGTGATCTGTGTTTACAGGACAGGATAAGTACCAGGGAAGGCGTTGAACCTGTAAGTTTCTTTCGTTTATATTTCATAAAAAATACATTTGTCCCTTCTAAATTGAAAAAAAAGACGTAAAAATGCCGCCATTTTGAATTTATATAATTTTCATAAACACATTGTAACTTTCACAATATAAGGCAAATCTAATGAAACCTTTTAGACGCTGAAATCCTTCACGTTGTTTAGGCTACGAAGCGTGCTAAAGAAATAATCATATTTAATACAATGCATACAGTAAACACATGAAAAACAAATGTCCTTTCGCAATCGGATAAAACCATCAACAACATTTACAGAACTGTCAGTTGTCAAAAGTTGCCCATTACAAAAATATTTAGAAAACTAATAAAAAAATACAAATATTCATTTTCCAGAATCTCAGGGTAAGTGAATCCTCTTCTAATTTCCAGATTTAAATTATTATATTAACGAATTGTAACTTAGAAAAAATGATTTGTTTGTTTATGGCAAACTATAAAACTGTGGGGGAACGGGTGTCATGTCCCTCCAACACAAAGGAAAGATCCTCCGACCAGGCGAGGTGATCATGCCTGGTGTGCCACGGCCCAACGGTTGATGTTGAGATGTTGCAAATATGATAATCGGCGCGAGAAGTTTTTTTGCGCCATTCAGGATTGGTAGTTTCTTCGTGGCCATCGTTACTCCGTAGTTCGACGTATCTTCGGTAGATGGCGCTGTAGTATGTTGCTGTTGCACAAAACTACTAAAAGGAAGTATGTTGACGAAAAAAACTTGAGTCTCAGCTTTACGTGACTTCCAAATTATATTTAAATTAAATAAATTTTAAATGTATGGTAAGTGCAGTAGTTTAAAAGGCTACATCGTCGCTTTCTATTGCGCTGAATGTTGTGGGTTCAAGTCCCACATGGGACAACACTTTGTGTGATTCACAATTTGTTGTTCTGAGTCTGGCTGTTCTTTCCATTTCATATATGTTTGTAAAGTCCCCCGCGACACAGGATCTGTATGACATTGCTCAAGTCTTTCTTTTCTATCTCTATATACAACAGATACTTAAGTCTTTTTATTTATGTATGTTTCAGAATATCGAAGTAACGTATAAGGAGAATGCTGATACCGTTCAAATCGATCTAAAGTTCAATCCAATGGAGCCTGGCGATATTGGGTTATATTTCGCTCGATTTGACAACAACAGTGATCCGAAACAACCGCCCAAATTAATCGAATTAGTCGAATTCAGTAAGGCATATTTGTATCATAATTTTAATAGATTTATCCGTGTTTATGGAGTTGTCAATACTTGTAGTCATCTTGTGGGTGTCGTAAGATCCGACTGAGGAAGAAAACTACCAGGACAACAGCACTGCAAAGAGAAGGAACACTTGACCATTCGTTTAGGTGCTATGATGCCATAGACACACAAAGCTGGTAAACTTATTACACCCCGCCTTTTGCTTCAGGCATTAAATATAATCGTAAGACAATCACTAAAACAGCATTCGTGTTGTGGCGGTTCGTTGGTAAGTGCGAGACCGGAGGCCCAATGATGCAGAAGCATCTCAATAGCTGCCATAGTATGGGATACCATGCTACATTGTTGCATTGTCTGCATTCGCAATAAGTATAGTGACCACTATCCTTGGATTCTGCTCATGCTTTCCATCAGGCAGAGTAGAGCTACTTTGGCAGGCTCATGCATAAAAAAAGCAATAAAAAAGACTAATATTTTGTTTCATTATAGTCGAGGCGATCACTGACTTAACTCCAGTGGAAATATTTGCGCTGCCTGGCGAAAAACTGAACCAAACACAAATCAACATGACATGTGATCATTGTCACTGTAAAGTGTTCATGCTGAGAGCTGAAGACGGATCCATTAAGAACTTGGAGACTGCGAAATTTAGGATCCATAAAATATCAGACACGTAAGCAAACTGTAGTACGAATTACTGTCTTATTCTATACTAATACCAGCTGTGCCTCTCTGTAGAACTCTCCTGGCCCGCTAGGCCGGGGAACGGGCCAGGTACGCAGACGCCTCAGGCGCCGGAGATCGTTCTGCGATCTCCGGCGCCTCCATAAGGGCAAGCCTGAGGGTGATAAATGAGGCCTTCTGTCACTCTAGCAGAAGCAGGCCCGGGTGGGGGGGTGCGCGCGCTCCACAGCACTCGCGCTCTTTTTGGGGACAGCAACGTAAACATCGGTGCTTCCACACAAGAGGGGGCCATCTACAAACCGTAGATGGCCCGAGGTACGTAGGGGTTCCAGGGTTTTCCTTTCTATGGTGCACCTGGTTCCCCGTCTCCTAGTGCCCAAGACGGCGTGCGGTTTTAGTCAGTTCGAGACCGATATGTCACCAGAAGGTGGTATCCGAGGGGAAACACACACGGGGAAAAAAACAAAGGGGCTCCGGCCGCGGCACTTTTAGTGAATCTGCGCACTAACTGACGGGCGCTACGCTTACTAATAGGCGCTAAAGGAATGATTGTACACGGGCAGTTTACAGGCTAAAGACAAGCAATACTTAGTTTGATGTCAGACGACCGTGTTTCAGATGTATCAAATCATTTATTCTTTGTACAGCCACGCGAATCTTGACATCAGTATCGACCAAGTAACATTTCAAGATTACGGAGAATATTTCGCACATATCACCTTGGCTGATGGTTCTGAAGAAAGGATCAAAGCTCTTATTATAAAATGTAAGTTTTTATTCGTTTATTTCTTATTCCAGAACAAAACTGGGACAGATGTCCCCGTTTTGTTGTGTATGTGTGAAGATTCACACATACACATTTTAGACTCTCATACAAAAACAATCGCCTGTCACTACGAACTCACACATAACAATTAAAACAAAACATTCAGAATTTCACGCACACGTAGATACATTCTGTGTCATAACAGTGTAACGCGTAGGGGATTTTACTCTCAGGAGGGGGGCATCTACAAACCGTTGGTGGCCCGAGGTACGTCGGGGTTCCAGGGATTTCCTTTCTGGTTCACCGGCTTCTAGTATCCGAGACGGTGTGCGGTTTTTAGTCGGTTCGAGTCCGACAACATAACCACCAGTCGGTGGTATACAAGGGGATTTCACGCAAAAATAATAATAATAATAATGAGATTTTACTTTGACAAAGAGGCACGCGTGCGTATGTGTATAGAGCAGGGGAGCCAGACCTCCAGCTGTCCCTCTTTTAGAAAGAGAGAGACGATCGCTGTACCTATTTGTCTCTCTCTACTTGCGTATGCAGTTAGTTAGCGCGTTAGCGCGGAAATGTCATAATAACAAGCAGTCCTTTACTGCGCATGCGTCAGTAGAGAAAGACAGATAGGTACCGCGATCTTCTCTCTCTTTCTAACCGTTGGACGTTTCCGCTTACAGGCAGCCGTATATCTTCCTTACTCTATCTATAATATCTCTATGATGGCTACTCTCTACCTTGTTGAGTTGCTCTATGATTTGAGCTGATTACAGGACATGCCTGTACAGTTATGCAACACACACGCCCCTGGTTTACAAAGAAACCTGTCAGGTACTCAGGTATACTCTAACATATATGGCTTAAGACTGATGCTTAAGACAAATGTATTAAGTATAGATATCATTTCTTATTAAACACGACTTAAAGTATAAAAACAACAGTTAAAAAAAATATTAAAAAAACATTTAGTAATATTAGTCTGTGTGGTGTCGGTTTATGAATACTGAGTATCAGCACCCCTATTCACCCCGTGGGTGTCGTAAGAGCCCACTAAGGCAGCAAACTACCAGGACAACAGCACTGCTAAGAGATGGAACTCTTGACACAAACACTATACCTACCCGTCTGGTCAGCGTGGTGTAGTGGGACAACACCTCCTTCCTATGGAGAGACCTATGTTCATCAGTGGACTGTTAAAGGCGAAAGGCGAAGTTCAAAATAGTGTACCAGGAACTTTATCTGGAAGGGACGAAACTAACCCATAATCTGTTATTATCTATTACTTAAATACTTCTTTTTCTTTTCAGTACCGGGTAAGTTTTTGACAATAAACTATTACGTATTCTTCTGAACAAAGTGGCTCTTCTTGGAAGTGATGTTGTAATGTTGTAAATGATGTCCTTGAACTTGACCTTGTATGATGAAACTAATTTTTTTTAAATAATTTTTCAGAAATTGGTAATTATGGATTATTTCTTTATTAACAATATACCTACATAATGGTTCGGCGTTCTATTGATAAACTGAGTAGGGTTTGATTCTTTACTCTCCTTCTATCTGAAAATCTTATGTACCCCTACACCGAAACTATTCGTTTTACTAAAAAGTTGTAGAGATATAAACTGTAGAAGTTTTCCCTCTATTTGGTAACTTAATGTTTTTATCGAAGAACGAGTCGGAAAGGAGTTACCGCCAAAAAACTGCTATAAACCGCCATTTTTTCAATATGGCGGCGCAAGCTGCAAAGATCCGAGAAGAAAATAACCAATAATTGTCAAACTGCCAGAAAACTTTCTACGTAACCCCTTTTTTGCACCTACTGTACTTTCAATTGGTTGACAAATAAAAAAATGATCAGTTTAAAGAATCACCGTCATTACTGACATATACGAGGTCGGAGCCGCTGGGAAAAGCTACTTTTCATCTTTTAAAATCCTACTATGTAAGAACAAAAATGTAAAAGTTTCCGAGGACGTTTAGTACACACAGAGACGTTGTCTAAAGCTACTAATCAATAATTTAATAAATTTATTTTGTTTCAATACAGATCGCAGTAAGTAAACATCATATTATGCGTAATATAATATTATTATCATACTATTTTTATCCAACTGTTAAAAAGAAGGTTATGTTTTCCTGAGTTTAAGCATCTGTGTGGTGTCGGATTAAGAGTACCTACTGAGTTACCTCACCACACCTATTTTCCCCGTGGCTACACTACCAGGACAGCAGCTCTGCAAAGAGAAGGAACACTTGACATAACCCCTTTAACTATTAGACCTAAATCTCCTCTCTAAAGAGACCCAAGTCCAGGAGTAGACTATTAAAAAGTGTTGTATGATATGAAACCTTATTTACTCGACTATGTCAGAAGTAAGGTACCTAATATTTTCCCGATTGAATGCATCCAAAGAAAATCTCTGTGTTTAAGAATCCTTGGTTTATTTAACGGAGGGTTACTTCGGCTAGTATGGACCGCCTGAGCAATAACACTGCCACACAGAAAACCCATTGTGGCGACTTATACATACGGCAAAAGAAAACATATTACAACGCCATCTACCGAAGACACACCTAACTACGAAGTAACTACTAATCCTGCATCGCGATATAGAAATTCTCGCACCGATTAGTATATATATATATGTCGGAGACACAATAATAAACGAGAACATGAATGACAGATACAGCCAATCTGGACCAAAGCCAAACACTAATCACTACTAAACGGATACGAATTAACTTAAACACCATCAGCAACCCCCCATGAGGGGATTGAGGCAACGCTCACCCCTCCGCGATGCCCTGTGGAATTCGCCACCTAGGCTAGTAATTCCCCCACTGATAAATATCGCCTCATACACACAATATAAAACACAGAGATACAATAAATCGCAAATCAAATAATAGATATGGTCGTCGCGAGATCTGAAGAGAACTGTGTCCTGTTGCCGATCGCGCCGCTTTATATAGAGTGTTCCGTAGTGTTCGATAGTGGCAAATGTTTGTATCACTTTTATTATTTGGATACCCTCACTCCGACTTATACAACTTGTAAACATCAACCGTCGAGCTGATCAGCCAGGAATTATTACTTCGTCTGGTCGGAGGATCCTCTCTTTGTGTTGGAGGGACATCGCACCCATTTTTTTTATGGAATAGGTGGGCAAATGAGCAGATGTATCACCTGATGGTAAGCGATTACCATCGCCCATGGACACCAGAGGCGTCACAAGTGCGTTGCCGGCCTTTGGGGGATGGGGAAAGGGATGGGGGAGGGGTTGGGGTATGGGCCTCCGGTATCCTCACTCACACTCAGTGAAACACAACGCAAGCACTGTTTGACACCGGTTTTCTGTGAGTCCATAATATCACTCCGGTCGAGCCAGCGTCTATTCTGCCGTTACTCTATTCTGGTGCTTAGCAGTGCCTTCCTTGCTTTACCGAGTGATAATTAGAGCCCGATCCCTCCCCCTTCCTCTGATTCTATGGGAAAGTTTGAAACTATAAACGGCGGTGGTCTCTTGCCATCAGGTCGTTTGGCTTCTGTCTGCTGGTTGTCCTTTTACCATAAAAACCCCTTTTAATATATAAAAAATTAATCAATTGCTTTACTTATTTTACAGATAATGGTAAGTTTAAATTTAAATTGTTAATCTAAAGAAAAGAAAAATTTAAAGTACTGCAGTACACTTATGAACAATCAGATATCATGTACTGTAATAAACAATTATATATTTGTAAAATAGAAGTAATAAAACCATGTCACTTTGTGTTATATTCTTAACTGCATAGTGGCTTAAGCTGCCACCTCGGCTCATCATTCTGTGCCGATTGATCTAGGTTCAAAGCCCAAAGGACAACATTTGATGTGAACCACAAATTGTTGTTCTGAGTCTGGGTGTTCTTTGTGTCCGTTTCATTTAGGTTCGTAAAGTCCTCCGTGATACAGGATATATTCCTAAAATAAAATGACATTTAAAAAAAAATACACTCGTATAAAATTAGATACCTAACTTTTAATTTTCGTTTCAGTGTTGCAACTCACAAGGTTAAAGAAAGAAGCAACAGTTGGGCAACCTCTCCATGAAGAGGTGGAATGCAAGTGTACTGACTGCGAGGTTACCGCTTTCGTCTGCAATGGAGACAATATGCTGGACTCCTACTCCATCACTGTCATGAAGAGAACATCACTTATATTTAGTTTTAATTTCCAAAGGTTTGAGGTTTTCTTAATTAAATAGTAGAGCTGATTTCAGCACGAACGGGCCGGCTTGAGAGGGGCGGTACTACCCTCGCACAGAAGACCTACCTAAAATGTCAGCATTCGTGCTGTCGTGTTTTTTTTTTATGGAATAGGGGCATACAAGCAGACGTTTCGCTGATGGTAAGCGATTTCCGCTGCCTATGGACACCTGCAACACTAGAGGCGTCACAAGTGCGTTGCCGGCTTTTAGGGGATGGGGGAGGGGTTGAGGTATGGGCCTCCGGTATCCTCACTCACTCGGTGAAACACAGCGCAAGCGCTGTTTCACACCGGTTTTCTGTGAGGCCGTGGTATCACTAACGAGGCGGCCTATTCATGCCGAAGCGTGGCTCTCCCACGGTGTTTCGTTAATGAGTGCGAGACCGGAGGCCCAATGATGCAGAAGCATCTCAATAGCCATAGTGTGGGTCACCATGCTGCATTGTTACATTGTCTGCACGAACAATGACTATAGTGACCACCACTCTTGGATTCTGCTTATGCTTTCCATCAGCCAGAGTAGAATAACTTTGGCAGGCTCTATAAAAAGTACTAGCTCAATCGTGTGACTTTGACTGGGTCTCTCAAAATGAATCCATTTTCCGAGTTTTTGCAACATTTTTGTCACTTGACTGCACGCATGACCCAGTAGTTTGAGAAGCCACCTGCTAGTGTTATGGGTTCAAATATCACATGGAACAAACTTTGTGTGAACCACAAATTGTTGTTCAGAGTCTGGGTGTTCTTTGTGTCAGTTTCATCCATGTTAGTCAAGTCCTCCGCGACACAGGTACCTATTGCGGAAGTCGTCATTTTAGAAAAGAAAGGAAATTGTTCATTAATGCTCGGCTCCTTTTGGTCTTAGCGAGATATTATATAGCCTTTAGCCTTCCTCGATAAATATACTAACTAATACTCGGCCCGAGGGGGTTTCCACTCGTCATCACAAGAATAAACAAACTGACTCGTTGGTCTCGCGGTTGGCGTGTGCGACTGCTGATCATGAGGGCTCGGGTTCGATTCCCGGGTCGGACTAAATGTTTGTATGATCTACATATATGTGTTTCGGAGTTTGGGTGTTTTCTATGTATAATATGTATGTACTTACAAAAAAAGTAAACATGTATATGTATCGGTTGTCTAGTGTACCCATTTTTTTTTTTTTTTTTTTTTTTTACGTGTGGAAATCCCCTCGGACCGTCACCCCACCGGGGCTTGCGGCGGGGCGGTGTGTCGGACTCGAACCGACTAAAACCACACGGTGTGCCACTCTGCGCCTATGAAGGGAGGAGTCCGGGAACTGCAGTTATTAACACGTCCGGACCCCTCCCAGCGCTTGCCCGCACTGAAGCGGGCACCGTCTGCTGTTAAAAACTCTCAATTTAGGTGACGTACGGCACACGCGTACGTCACCCCCTCGCGGGTGGCCACTAGAGCGGATGGAGGGGAAAGCCCGTCCCCACCATCCGCGGCCACACTCAGGGCGGCATGAGGCGCTGATAGGCGCGCCTCCGCCGCCCGGTTCGCCGGCGGCGGATTGGGTCCGAGTGGACATCGTCCTCCCGGGCCTTCTCCGCCACCTCCTTCTGCGAGATTACATCTTCGCAGAAGGTTGCGACCGCGGTAAAACTGCTATCGCTACCGGCCATGGAGCGTATGACGGCCGGTAGCGAGAGATCTCCTCCGATGACTGCAGTGAGGGCCCGGCGCTGCGACGCCCATGCGGGGCAGATCGCCAGCGTATGTTGGGCCGAGTCCTCACTGCAGTCGCAGTGGTGGCAGGCGGGACTCAATTCCCTCCTGGCGACCGAGTGCAGGTACTTCCCGAAGCAACCGTGCCCGGAAAGGACCTGCGTCAGTCGGAAGGAAAGGGTCCCGTGCTGCCGCCCTGCCCACTCGAGGATGACCGGCTGGAGAGCCTCCACGGCGGCAAAGCCAGCGCGTGGAGTCTCCAGCCGGAACGACCAGCGAGCTATCGTGGCTCGACGGGCGGCTTCACGCCACTCGCGTACCTCTTCGGGCGGAGGGCGATAGCCATACTCCGCCCGATATTCAGCCACCCGTCGATACACTTCGGCGAGCACTTCCGCCTCCAAATCCCACGGGGGTGTACCGGCCAAGGCGCACGCCGCCTCGGTCGACACCGTGCGGTATCCGCGTATGGCTCTGACTGCCAATACCCTCTGAGGGCGCCAGAGGCGCGCCTTATTAAGGGCAGTCAGAGCCGCCACCCACACCGGTGCACCATACAGCGCCATCGACCGGACCACCCCCGTGTAGAGGAGTCGCGTTGCGACGCTGGCTCCACCCAAATTGGGCAAGAGTCGCCCAAGGGCAGAGGCAGCGCCGACCAGCTTTGGACCAAGCTGTCGGAAGTGCTCGTCGAAGAGCCACCTACCGTCGAGGATCAGGCCCAGATACCTCATCTGGGCCCGAACCGGTACGAGGACCGAGTTGACCTCTATGGAGGCGCCGGGGGGCGGACCACGACGGGGCCCATGAAATAATAGGGCCTCCGTCTTGTCCAGGGCCACCCGTAAGCCCAGCGCCTCGATGCGCCCGACCACCAGAGAAACACCCCAGGTGGCCAGGCGCGCCGCCTCTTGGAAGTTCGCCCCCCGAGCTGTGACCAACGTGTCATCGGCGTAACAAATTACGCCCAGCCCGGGGGGGAGACGACCTCGCAGGACCCAGTCGTACCCCACGTTCCACAGGAGTGGTCCAAGGACAGACCCCTGCGGAACGCCGCACGACATGGGTCGCCGTCTCAAGACGCCCTCTCGGTCCTCGTACACGACGGTACGCTCCTCTAGATAGTCTGCCACTAGCCGCCTCAGGTACTCTGGCACCCCGTGGTAGTGGAGTGCTTCCCTGATGCAGCTAAATGGCAGACTATTGAAGGCGTTGGCGATGTCCAAGGACACCGCCAACACCACGCCGCCACAGCTCACTGCCTCTTCGGTCACGGCCCTAAGGCGCATCACGGCATCGACCGTCGAACGCCCCTCTCGGAATCCGAATTGGGCGTCCGACAGGTCGGGCCCCACCTCGCAGAGGTGCCGGACGATGCGGGCAGAGAGAATCCTCTCAAAAAGTTTACCCGCCTCGTCCAGCAACACGATGGGCCTATAGGCCGCGACCGAATCGGCAGGCCGTCCCGGCTTCCTCAATAGGACCAGCTTCCCGCTTTTCCAGCACTCAGGAAAGCGTCCGGACGCCAGGCTAGCGTCCAACACTTCCCTGAGGCGGTCCGACATATGGTCGAGGGCTCGGGCCATCACTCGGGCTGGTACCCCGTCCGGCCCGGGGGCGGTGTTCTTGGAACGAATCCGCAGAACAGCCGCCCCAACCTCCGATTCCCTAACGGGCGGCACATCGTCCTCTCTACCCCCGTCGTCTCCGACCTCGTAGGCCATCGACGGGGGTGTGTGCTCCGCCCGCTGCGGGAAAAGGCCCTCGACCACTTCCTGCAGGAAGCTGGGCTGGAGAGTCTCGGTAAGGGGGGGGCCCGACGTGCGGAGCTTCTGACGCACCACACGGTATGGGCGACCCCAGGGGTCACGATCGAGACTCTCCAGCATCTCCTTTCTCTTTACCTCTTTGGCGCGGCAAATGGCCAGCTTCAGAGTTTTCCGCGCTTCGCGGTACTCCTCATGAAGCTGGTCCCCGCCACCGTCTCCACGGTGACGTCGCCGGCTGCGGGTGTAGGACCTCCGGGCACGAGTACAAGCCGCACGGAGGTCCGCCAACTCCTGGGACCACCAGTAGACCTCCTTCCGAGGAGGCCGACGACCTTGGACGCGGGGCATGGCCGAATCGCATATCTGCGTAATCGCATCGCGAAAACGGCCAGCCCCCTCGTCCACGCCGACCTCCTCGGTCGGGGCCTGCGGAGACAGCCAAGAATGAATAATGGCCGCCTCCTCTAGTAGGTCCCTGTCCAGCTTGGCAACAGCCCACCGCGGAAAGCGTGAAGGATGCCGCGCCGTGTGACCCCTACTGGAGCCCTGGGACCGGGAGAGCTCCAATCGGATATACAGGTGATCCGAGAGCGTCTCAACCTCTTCCAGGACACACCAGTTCCTTACTCGTGCGGCAACAGCAGGGGTAGCGAACGAAAGGTCCACTATCGACCCCCCTTGCTGTCGCACGCACGTGTTGGTGGAGCCTCTGTTCAGCAAACAGAGGCCCACCGAAGCCGCCCACTCCTCGACGGCTTCGCCCTTGGCGTCCGTCCCGGGGGACCCCCACGCAATGGATTTTGCGTTGAAGTCCCCCAGCACGAGGACGTGCCCAGACGCTAATCGCCGCATCGAGGTCTCCAAGCTGTTAAGGAAGACCTCGAAGTCGCTCAAACTCCGGTTGGGGGAGAAGTAAACACCGTAGACGGTGATCCCCCCCCACTCGGCGGCAACATATCCAGAGCCCTTGTCTCTAAGTGACAAGGGCGGGGAATGAGCCGCCGCGGAACCGACGACTGCCACGGAGCCGTCCCAGTCACCCATCCAGTTTGGACGGGGAGGAACGAAGTAGGGCTCCGCGACTACGGCAACACCGATCGACCACTGCGCCATGGTTTGCAGGAAGAGATCCTGCGCCGCGGCACAGTGGTTCAGGTTCGTCTGGACAAGGAGGTTGGAGACGTGGTCCATTAAGGGATCGTCTCTACAACCTCCTCCATGGGCGACGATGCAGTCGCACGAATGACATCAGAGGCAGCCTGAGTCGATTGGCTAGCCCCTGACGTCTGCTGAGAAGCGCGGGAAGGCTTGCAACCCCCCCGCCCCATCTGGTGATTGGCGGGCTTATTGCCCGCCGCACAGATAGGGCAGTGAGGGGCGGCAGAACACTCTGCCGCCTTGTGCCCCGGTCGACCGCAGCGGAAACATAATCCGCTGCAGTCAAAACAACCGTCGCATTTGGAGCGAGTGTGTCCCGCGGCAAGGCATTTGTAACACCTCATCGGTCTTGCCGCCAGAACTGTAACTCTGGCGTTTACAAAACCGACGAGGATCTTGCCGGCGTCGCCCAAAATTTTGGCCGACGCCACGGGACAACTCACCCACACGGCGCTAAGGCCTCCTGGGCCGGGGCGGATGGCGCCAACCCTGATGTTGTCCATGCCGCAACCCGTCTTTTCGCGGATCACAACACGGACATCATCAGCCGTCACTGAGTCGTCCAGGCCCGAGATGCGCAACTCAGCGCACTTCGTAGGCCTGGCGACCTTGACACCATCCGTGTCTGCAAAAGCTGCCCGCAGCTTCTCAGCGAAGGTGTCCGCCGTCTTTGCACCGTCGGCCCCAGGGAACTCGAGGACCCGAGCCCCCGTCTGGGCGAGGCGCAAGCGGACACCTGCCGCTCCAAAGTCACCGGCGAGACAGTCTCGGGCCGTCTTGAAGACGGCCGCGTAGGACAGCCCGCCGGTAGCCGCCTCCGGCGACACGGTGACCACAACAGCCGCGGTTTTAGGCGGCTGTAGCTTCCGCGGCTTCTTTGTGGCCACCGCCACCGACGACGACTGCGGGCCAGAGGCTGCCTTTCGGGCAGCCTTATTGGCCCGCTGTCGGGACTTCTTCGACTTTGCCCCCCCTACTACCTGCCAACCCTCATTGGAGGGGGCAGATGTGGAGGGGCCAGGCAGGGGTGTTGGAGTGGGGAGCGGAGCAATCTCCGCTCCAGTCGCTGCCACCGTATTGGGCCTCGGCTGCGGCGCAGCCGTCTTGGCCGGTGCCTTTGCCCGCTGCTGAGTCTTGCGCGCGGCTGCAGTGCCCGGCACCGACGTCGCCGCCGCGTACGTCACGCGACCCCCCACCACGGGAAGACGGGTCGGTGCCGACGCGACCTTCGACTTTGGCGCCGCAAGCGGTGGCCGAATAATAGGGGCCGGCGGCAGTCTTGCCTCCAGACCCGCAATCCGCCCGTCCACCAAATTCCCCATCGCATGGAGCATGTACTGCAGCATCTGCTGCAGGACTTCATCCGATACTCCGGGGACAGTAGGGGCAGACTGCGACGTAGACGGGGCTGGCTGGGATGTAGACGGGGCCTGCCGTGACGCAGACGGGGGCGGCCGCGACGCAGACGGGGCCAGCTGGGGCGTAGACGGGGCCGGCCGCGACGCAGACGGGGCCGGCTGGGGCGTAGACGGGGCCGGCCGCGACGTAGAAGGGGCCGGGGCGGGGTGCTCCGCCCGGAACTGGGCGAACTGAGCGCTCAGCTCCGCCACCTGCCCCGTCAGGTGATCGTTGGCTGACTGGAGGCGAGCCACGTCCCCTGCGAGGGATTCCACGACTTCCGCCAAGGCAGAGGAGGAGTCCTTAAGGGCCCTCACAAAAGGGCCCTTAAGGTTCACTGACTTGGTGGCCACCTTGTGGATGATGGCCACCGCCGCTTCCGCTTTCTCCTGCAAGGAGGATGGTGTTTGGGGCACAGAATCCCCCACCATCGGCTCCTTGATCTTCAGCAGGAGATCTGCTATATCCTCCTCCGCTTGCAATTCGCCGTCCGCTCGAGCCCGCCCTACTAAAGGCGGAACCTGACGGGGCCGGCACCGGGGTCAGCGATCGCTCCCTGTGACTGGTTGCCACCTTAGGAGGCAACATCGCCTGAGCGATGTCGCTCTCGCAGCCAGTAGGGCGTCCGCGCTTCCGGCCGTCTTCCTCCGTGTCCATTGCTTCCGGTGCGTCCGTCCTCGCACGGGAACCGCCGCCCGCGACACTCACGGCGGACCTAGAACGCATGCGTTCCATTGTTCTTCGGCTCCCAGCAGTCGGATCGACTTCTGGGAGCCCCACCGATGCAGGCGCTACCGCCGCAGCAATCTCCTCAGTGGAGGAGTGGGCGTCCGCCTTCCGGAACTGCCCTCGGCTGTTCCTCGACGGGCGCGACACTGCCCCACTTCTTTTATCAGCGTCCTTCGCTTGAGATTCGGTGCCGGATTTGACGCTCGGCGACGGGCGTGTGTGACATTGGGTGCCCCCCCCATAATACGATTGGGGGCTGCCGGAGCCGACTGGCTCCGGGAGGGACTCCCCAGACGCGTCGCGTCTAGGACCCTCCTGGGTAGGTAAATTCCTGTAGTTGTCCATGTCATTAATTTTTGAAGTTTAATGTCCTCCGACAGAGGACGCCCTTGGCACTGGACTCCCTCCAGCGATACAGCTCATTGCCAGGCGTCAGAGCGTGAGCTTGGGGTATTTTTTATAGAGGTTTACGTCCTCGTGGCTTCGAAGAGCCACCGGTCCTGTCCGTTCAGGATTACGGTTGGGCCGGACGGGGTCTGCACCAGACCGGATCCGTCCGCCCCCTGTCCCTCTCGGAACTACTGGCACTCTAATACGTCCTCTGCTAGAGCAGAGGGACGTTTAGAGTGCCCCACGCGGCAGTCTGTAAAGACTCCGTCTCGTATCCCATTTAGTCTGGAGCCTCCTTCTGGGCCTATCCGGCATGAGTGGCTCTACCGGCATAGCCCCAGAAATCATCGACTCACGCAAGCCCCACCACGACGACAACGTAGGGATACATTGGGGGGTGTCTAGTGTACCCATAACACAAGCTCTGCTTAGCTTGAGACTAGATGGCGTTGTGTGTTAGATGTCCGAAAAAAAAACAGTAATACACTCCAAGAAATTTGGAGGAGGGAGGGGAAGCAGAGCGATGGTAAATGCTGATGATGATAATTTTACTGGTTGTCATTTTATTTTCTTCAGTTTTGAAGATTCTAACGCATGCATCTACATGGTGACGTTCAAGAAAGGTGACACAAGCTACTACGACATCATAGCAGTTATTGAGAGTAAGTAATGTATTAATTACTAGCCGAGTCCCGCGGCATTACCCGCGGCTACAAAGTCTAAAAAAAGTAGCCTAAGTTACTCCTTATATCAGACAATTACAGATTATAGGTATAGATTTTACATCAGTTATCTGCCAGTGAAAGGCCCGTCAAAATCGGTCCAGCCGTTCCAGAGATTAGCGGAACAAACAGACTACTATTTAGTAAAAAGCGGCTATTACAAACAGACAAATTTTATTTATTGTTCGTTAAAAAGATTTGTGTTTATACATATGTAGATTGAATAATTAACATTTATTTTTTATTTCAGACGATTGTAAGTAATTTTCATACTATTAAACACTGCACTTTATGTTTTGATTTATCTATTTGTTTTTATAATACTAGAGAGTATATCGAAACACAATCATAACCCTCCTTTGGCTTTGCCGTGGTCGGGTAAAAAAAACAGATTGATTCGTGCACTTTACATCTTTACAAGAATAGTATGAGAACTCGTTGTTCTAGTGGTTAGCGTAAGTGACTGCAGATTAAGAGGTCTCGGGTTCTATTCTCGGGTCGGACTGCTGTTGAGTTTTTTCTTACAAGAAATTCTTAATAGCTACTCCGGGTATGGAAGATTTCCCGCCCGTGCGCACGTTAGCCGTCGGTCCCGGTTGTCATGAACATCTATGACAACATTGGGAAGTTAGTGCCTTCAAATAAACTGACAATTAGTTCAATCTTCGAATTCAGTTTACCCTCAGGGTTGCAGAGGCTCGATACCAGTCGGACCGTGTAAAAACTGATATTCAGGTAAAACTGGTTGAACTAGTAGCCGACCCCAAATCTTGGGAATAATTAAGGCTAGATGAAGATGAATTCTGTTATCAATGTGTTTACTACAAAATATTTATCTCTTTTTTTGTTATTTTACAGCTAAAAGTAAGTTTTTATTAGTATTTCCTTGTAGTGGGTGATGATGACAGGTCGGATGGCACATGGGACAACACTTTGTGTGATCCACAAATTGTTGTTCTGAGTCTGGGTGTTCTTTGTGTCCGTTTCATTTATGTTTGTAAAGTCACGACACAATTATATTCATAGTGAGGGAGTTGTCTTTAAAAAATATTTGCAAAAACCGACTTCAAGGTTCGGCTCGATTTCTCTTGGATGCCATCATCAGATCTAAGTGTCCTTATCATGTTATCACCGTTGGGATATCTCCTTTCCATTAAAAAAAGAATCATCAAAATCGGTTCATAAACGAAGAAGTTATCCGCGAACGCACATAAAAAATCTTATATATAAAATTCTCGTGTCACAATGTTAATTCATACTCCTCTGAAACGGCCTGTACCGAATTTTATGAAATTTGGTGTGCATATCAGATAGGTCTGAGAATCGACCAACATCTATTTTTCGCGACCCCAATTTTTTTTATGACAAAACAACTTTTGCTTGATCAGCTAGTATATATACATATATGTATACGGTCGAATTGAGAACCTCCTCCTTTTTTGAAGTCGGTTAAAAAAGAAGAGAAAATAGAAATAAATATACAATTTATGTATTTTCGCTAGTCTTTTTCAATTCTGTTAGCAATAGCAATCCATACATTTCCTCGGTGGCGCAGTGGTAGCGTATGCGACTACTATGTTTGAGGTCTCGGGTTCGATTTCCGGGTCGGACCAAATGTTTGTATGATCTGCAAATATTTGTTTCAGAGTTTGGGTGTTTTCTATGTATAATATGTATGTATTTACAAAAAAAAGTTTCTGCGTCAGGGCGTCTGTCTGCACTCTGGAGATCATCATGATAAGCCGCAGCAAAGACTTGCTAGGATGCATCCAGGTCCTCATCCTCCGGTAGTAGGGCTCCAACCCTTAGAATACAGGCAATATCCACCGCTGTGGGCTCATATGAAGTATCCTTCATAGTAAGTAGGCATGATGTTCTAGAGCTGCAGGGCGTAGCTCGTCTAAACAAAAGTACCCTAAGTTACGCCTTATATCATCAGCTATCTACCAGTGAAAGTCCCATCAAAATCGGTCAACCCGTTTTAGAGATTAGCCGAAATAAACAGACAGACATAAGCTTTTAAAGATTGCTTTTTTGATGTAAGTACCTACCGTTTAAAGTTTCATGTGCATTTAGTGAAGAACTGTTAATTTGAAATTACAGGCACTAGAATTTGATTTATTTGTACCTATAGTATAACATATATTGTAACGAAAAATATTGTATTGTGTCAACTAAAGAAGATAAATTAATTAATAATTATATTTTTAGTGGTGAATATTAAAGACGTGAAGAAAATCGCTCCGCCGACCGAGGGCGAACCGTTTGAAACAGAAATTGATTACGATTGTACCGGAGAATGTACTGTTGAAAAGGTATTTATTTTTCTAGCCTTTGTCCATAGCTGGGCTTTACTGACAGTACTATTGATTTTATAATAGTACTAGCAACCTGCCCCGGCTTGGTACAGGCTCTCTACGGAAAATATAATATAACCTACGTTACCCCGAGAAGATGTTCAATGTGAATTTTTCGCATACAGACGCGGCGGAGGACTTTGTTTTATGTGGTGATGACTGCTCGGTTGTATGCGAGTATGCGATTGCGTATATGTTTTCTATGTGTATCTAATTTGTATTTATTTGCAAAAAAATATGTAATGTAGGTACACTGTCACTTAGATCAAGCTACATTTTTATTAGAACCATAGATGATCTATCGTCTTAAACACCTTCCTTATCTTCTTACTAATATTATAAACGCGAAAGTTTGTAAGTATGGATGGATGGATGGATATTTGTTACTCTTTCACGCAAAAACTACTGAACGGATTTGGATGAAACTTTACAGTAATATAGCCTACACATCAGAATATCACATAGGCTACTATTTGCCGCGATAACCGACATATACGTGGGCGGAGCCGCGGGCAAACGCTAGTTCTATATATATATAGAAACCATTTTTTTTTCAGTCTAAGAGAAGCAAATTTTTTGTATATGTCTGCATTTAATTTTCAGGTGATGTTAAACGGTGTCCCCTTGTTATCAAATACGAGAAGGACAGATGTGGGTGCTATTCCCTTCTATGTTGTAAGTATTGAAATTGTCATTAACTCTACAAGAAAAATCCCAATGATGCAAAACCTCTCACTAGGCCGCCATAGTGTAGGTTATCATGCTGCATTGTTGCATTGTCTGCACGAGCAATGAGTATGGTGACCACCACTCTTGGATTCTGCTCATGCTTTCCATCAGGCAGAGTAGAGTCATTTTAGCAGGATCGTGTGTAAAAAACAAGAAAAATTACTTCCTTAGGCGCAGTGATAGTTTACGACTGCTGTGCCTGAGGTCTCGGGTGCGATTCCCGGGTCGGGCCCAATGTTTGTATAATCTGCAAACATTTGTTTCGGAGTTTGGGTGTTTTCTATGTATAATATGTACGTATTTACATAGAAAAAAGTATATACATGTGTAATTATATCAGTTGTTTAGTCTAGTACCCATAACACTAGCTCTACTTAGCTTGGGACTAGATGGCGCTGTGCGTTAGATGTCCGAAATATTTCTTTATTTTATGTTTCATTCCAGTTGGGTGACCATAAGATCATTTACCGCATCACGAAGTTCATGACCATGCTGATGGGAATAGAACAAGGAGTCTTCTTGGTAGACGGAGAACAGGTCACTAAAACACTTTTGGATATGACGTAAGTGTCTTGGACGTAACGGTGATGATGATGAAATCATTCACCAATCATCAAGAATCATCAGCATGAGGTCTCGGGTTATATTTCTGGGTCAGAATAAATGTTAATATGATCTGCAAATAAATTAAATTAAAAAGCTTTTTAAAAACAAGCTTTTACTGGAATGCCTCGAGACGAATCAAACCAGTCCAACCTCGATGATTTTGCGACGTTTCTTTACAGAGCTCCTATGACCACCTTCCAGCTCCAGCATCAGATCAGCTCCATGTCATTATAATATTATTATATAGTATTGTAACACTGTGTACATATGCTCACAAGATTTCAGCAAAATCGGTTGAAGATTTCTGCTTCAAAATTGAGTTGCAAGATTCCACCCGAACATACATGCATACATACATTGCAAGTTAATATTAGGTCTTTACCTATGACATTGCCGTTTTGTATGCAATAAGTGAAAGTACTTATTTTTTCAAACTTTTTTATTTCTGTTATTCGAAGTAATCACCCATGCAATCGACGCATCTTTGCCAACGCATTGGCAGTTTATTGATGCCTTTCTTGTAAAAATCAGCTGGACGGGAGGCAACAAACTCTCGGCAAATTTTGGAAAAAGTAATAGTCGGTAGGTGCAAGGTCTGGTGAGTATGGCGGATGAGGGAGAGCTTCCAACCCCAGCTCTTGCAGCTGCTTCACGACAACGCGCGACCCCATACTGCGCAACAGACAGTCTCCAAGCTGCAAGAGCTGGGGTTGGAAGCTCTCCCTCATCCGCCATACTCACCGGACCTTGCACCTACCGACTATTACTTTTTCCAAAATTTAGACAACTTTTTAGTGGGTAAAAAATTCAATTCCCGAGAGGCAGTACAAAATGCCTTTGAAGAGTTTGTTGCCTCCCGTCCAGCTGATTTTTACAAGAAGGGCATCAATAAACTGCCAATGCGTTGGCAAAGATGCGTCGATTGCATGGGTGATTACTTCGAATAACAGAAATAAAAAAGTTTGAGAAAATAAGTAGGTACTTTCACTTATTGCATACAAAACGGCAATTTCATAGGCAAAGACCTATTATAAAGCTTGTAATATATGAGTGTTTTATGAGTCGATTTAGCTTTATTAGTAGGTACAAGCTTTTCTTATTTTGAAGCTATATGGCGTTCTATGTCAGATGTCCGAAACATTTATTATTTATTTTATTATCATCAACAGTAGGTAAGCTATATGCTATATGTGCCGTCTGAGGGAGCAAAATACCAGGACAACAGCACTGCAAAGAGAAGGAACACTTGACACAAACCCTATACCAACCCGTCTGGACAGCGTGATGCAGTAGGACAAAAACCGTCTTTCTGTGGAGAGGTCTATGCCTTTGAGGACAGTGAACATATTCTTTTAAGCGACTTCAAAAAAAGGAGGAGGTTCTCAATTCGACTGTTTTTTTTTTATGTTTGTTACCTCATAACTTTCGACTGGGTGAACCGATTTTGATGATTCTTTTTTTATTTGAAAGCTGGTGCTTCCCATTTCAATTTGGTCCAGTTCTGACATGTCATCCATGAGAAAACCATATAAGTCTTCAATTTGCATTAAGTATGTGCGCGACAAATTTACGAATAACTCAATATCACGCTAACCGATTTCGATGATTCTTTGTTATTTGAAAGCTGGTGCTTCCCGTGTGGTCCCATTTCAATTCAATCGGCCAGATTGAAGTCGGTTTTTTTTGTTAAAATTTGTACTTGTTTATATTATCTACTAGCTGAACCCCGCAGTGTTACCCGCAGTTATTGTCGTACCGCGGGTAACGCTGCAGGGCGAAACTAGTCTGAAAAAATAGCCTAAGTTATTCCTTATTACATCAGCTATCTGCCAGTGAAAATCCCGTCAAAATCGGTCCAGCCGTTCCAAAGATTAGCTGGAACAAAAAGGCAGACAGACAAAAATTGTAAAAAAATGTTATTTTGGTATATGTACCATGTAGGTATACTTACATATGCATTTAATAAAACCGGTTATTTTAATATTACAAACAGACACTCCAATTTATTTATTTGTATTGATTTACACTTTTACATATGTTTTTCTTTTCTTTTTAGTCAAGGCGAGGATTTACAAGGTGGCGGCGGTGATGGTGAGCGTTTAGTTTTAAAATATACTTACTGACACATGTCTGGGTCCTTTTCAATCATACTCGGCTCCTATTGTCTAAGCGTTATAGGTAGTAGAGCCACGCTGATTTCAGCAAAAACAGACGGTACTATCCTCGCAAGGAAAATCAACGTAAAATGACAGTAGGTATTCGTGCTGTCGTGTTTCGTTGGTGAGTGCGAGACCTGAGGCACAATGATACAGAAGCATCTCAATAGTAGCCATGGTGTGGGTCACCATGCTGCATTGTTGCATTGTCTACATTCGCAATGAGTATGGTGACCACCACTCTTGGATTCTGCTTATGCTTTCCATCAGCCAGAGTAGATTCATTTAGGCAGAGCCATACCTACATATAAAAAGCGGCCAAGTGCGAGTCGGACTCGCACATGTAGGGTTCCGAAGCAACAAGTAATATAATCTAAAAGTTCTTGTAGTTAGTTGTAACTTTGGTCGATGTTTTAATAATAGTGTTTTTTTGCGGTTTACGATTTATGACGTATTAAAAAAAACTATTAACTAGATCTCGTGCAAACCAATTTTCGGTGGACGTTTGCATGGTAATGAACATCATATATTTTTTAGTTTTATCATTGTCTTATATTAGAAGTTACAGGGGGGGGGGACACACATTTTATCACTTTGGAAGTGTCTCTCGCGCAAACTATTCAGTTTAGAAAAAAATGATATTAGAAACCTCAATATCATTTTCAAAGACCTATCCACAGATAGATACCCCACACGTATAGGTTTGATGAAAAAAAATGTTTGAGTTTCAGTTCTAAGTATGGGGACCCCTAAAATTTAGTGTTTTTTTTTTATTTTTGTGTGAAAATCTTAATGCGGTTCACAGAATACATCTACATACCAAGTTTCAACAGTATAGTTCTTATAGTTTCGGAGAAAAATGGCTGTGACATACGAACGGACAGACAGACAGACAGACATGACGAATACATAAGGGTTCCGTTTTTGCCTTTGTCACGAAACCCTTAAAAGCGTGGTGTTAACTATCCTACCTTAAGGCGCGTCTCCACCGAAATTTGACAACACAAAATTTGCCAAGTTTTGTTCGGTGGAGACTCGGTTTTACATAAACTTTTGTCACCAACGCGTGTTGTCAATACAAAAATTGCCAACTTTTCTTCGGTGGAGACCCGGCTTTAGGTTAGATAGGTTCGGAGTTCATCGTGAGCTATAACGTAACGCGAGACTGACATACGGTATAAAGAGCTACACAACAAGCAACATTCCTGTTCTTTTTTCAGCTACTACAGAAGCAGAAGACAGCGGTACGACAGCAGGAGACAGCGGTACGACAGCAGAAGACAGCGGTACTACAGCAGAAGACAGCGGTACGACAGCAGGAGATGAAGCGACTACTGTTGAGGTACATCTAAATATCAGCATCATCAACAGAAGCAACTCAGTAGGCCGCCATAGTGTGGGTCACCATACTGTATTGTCTGCATTCGCTATCTCCACCACTTAGATTATGTCAGATATTGTCATACTGCGGGTGATGCCACGGGGCGAAGCTAGTCTAGAAAAAGGTATCTTTAGTTACTCCTTGTATCATCAGCCACCTATCAGTGAAAGTCCCGTCAAAATCGGTCCACCCGTTCTAGAGATTTGCCGGAACAAACAGACAGACAAAAATGTAAAAAAATATTATTTTTATATACACACATCAAAAGTGTCTAGGGATCAACATATGTGTCTAGGGATCAACATATGTGTCTAGGGATCAACATAATTTTTGCAATAACTTTTCTCCTGATTGATATTAATTAAAATTTTCTTTAAGGATTCATCAAATAAAGTGTTTTCGTTTGTCACAGTAACGATAAACCAAGTCACCTTTGCATTAATAAAGAAATTTGCCATTTTCCTAATAAAGGGATTTTTGACATTTGAACCACTAACATTAAAGTTCGAAAAAAAGACTGAAATAACAGTTTTCTTTAAAATTTTATTAGGTAACTTAAACAATTAATAATCCGTGTTTCTACCGCGAACACTAACAACACAAGAATCGGTTTGGCATACTCAAAATGAGTTCATCCAAATCACGCTGTGGAATGGCCGCCCATGTTCGTTGCAACATCAAAAAAAGGTCTTCTTGTGACTGGATACCCTCCATATTCGGCAGAGCTCTTCTCTGTAGCATATCCCATGCATGCTCAATCGGGTTCAAGTCTGGCGACTGAGCAGGCCAGGGCCAAAGCCACATCTCAATCTCAAGAAATCCGCATAAAAATGCTTGATCCCTAGACACTTTTGATGTGTGTATATACCGTGTATACATACATAATTATGCATTTAGTAAAAAGCAGTAATTTTAATATTACAAACAGACACACCAATTTTATTTATTTGTATAGATGTATAGATAAATATACCTACCAATCTCTAAAACAAAATTATGCTTGCCTAAAGCAGGAAGCGGGAAAAAAAGATGAAGAAGCAACAACGACAGCGGAATCAGCAGAAACAACAGAAAAAGCAGAAAGGTAAACGATAAGTACTCGACAAGACATTTGGTTTTAAACAACGGACTCAGAAATATTGATATTCTTTAATAAAATATTTGTAATTAATATATTATATTGAGCATGTGATTAGCTGTTTTATTGGAGTTTACACCTTAAGAAACGATTTTCATATTTAGCCCCTTTTTTTATGGAATAGGGTACAAACGAGCAGACGTATCGCCTGATGATAAGCGATTCACATCGTCAGAAGTGGGATGCCGGCCCTTGGGGGATGGGGAGGGGTTGGGGTATGGGCTTCAGGCATCCTCACTCATTCGTGGAAACAGCGCAAGCGCTGTTTCACATCGGTTTTCTGTGAGGCCGTGGTGTCACTCCGGTCGAGCCAGCCCATTCATGCCGAAGCGTGACACTCCCAAGGTATAAGTTTTACGTGGTATGAAAATTTTATGAACAGTAGAATCGAGCGTTAACTAATAGTGATGAATAGTGCGCTGGACGAAGAAAAAAATCGTGGCTACGAAATATCCGGGAGTGGACCGGTATCACCTCCGTTGAGCAACTGTTTCGCCTGGCCCACGACAAGGAAGAGTACAGGAAGCTGGCGGCCAACCTTCGAGATTGAAGAGGCACTTGAAGAAGAAGAACTAATAGTGAGGCGTTACTACAGCGCTTTATCATAAGTTATGTCGTCTAACAAGCTATTAAAACAAAAAGCGCTAGAACGCTTATTATTGGGGATAGTTTTCTCGCGACCAAAATGACGTAAGGGCGAAAATTTCTTTTTAAATGAACAGTTTATTTATTATATCACTAGCCGACCCACTTCATTGGGCGTTAACCGCACGTTTTTTTCGACTTGATTTACAAATATTTTTAACTGAATTTTTTGATCAATCATAATAAAATATAGCCTATGTCCCTCCTGAATAGTGTCGCTTTCTGTTAGTGAAAGAATTTTCAGGATCGGATCAGTACTTCCGAAGATTACCCCTACAACCATACAAAGTTAGAAAGTTTACCTCTTTATATATTAATATACAGTACATATAGATAAGAATGCGGAAACCCAAAAAAAAATCATAGGATCTAGAAAATATCTAGCGCCATCTAGTGAAAATAAGCCGCACTACGTTGTAACTACTTATCCTCAACTCACAATCAAAGTTACGTTCCGATTATTAAATGGATAAGTTCAACTATTGGACAGGGTTCATCACAAATATTCCATTAGTCCCATGACGGGACAATTGATAATTTTTCATCCCAACAATTGATAATTTTTCATCCCAACAATTGATAATTTTTCATCCCAGTAGTCCCATGGGAAAGTGACACTAGTATTTCAATTCCAGAAGTCCCTTTGAAGTCAACACCATGAAACGTGTGCCACGGGCATGCCATTTTTTTACGTATGGGTCTGCTAGTGACTCTACTCTGCCTGATGAAAAGCATAAGCAGAATCCAGGAGTGGTGGTCCTAGACGGCCGCCATCTAGGACCACACAGTGAGACAAACCCCCAATAGTTTTGTGAGAGTTGTAATAAAAGAAATTATTAATTCACAATCATTTTTATTCATTACATCACATTTCTTTTACAAATATCTAAACATGTTACATTTTATTTAATGTTTATGTCGATACACACATACATACATTTTTCAACAACATTTTTCAATCTTAGCAATATTTATAACAATTTTATTTCGATAAAACAAATTAACTACCAATTTTTCGAGTAACTTATACTCTCGATTGTCGACACGATTTATTACCTCAGATCAAATAAAAAAAGGTAGTAAACGCACGTAGGATAAGTGAAGCCATTTTTTAAATTATGTGTGAGTTAATGAAGTGTTGCCACTTTTAAAAAAATGTCCCTGGAAATTGCATTAAAATAGGAAATATACGAAATTAAATTTGTTTGTTTCTTATAAATTACAATTAAATTGAAAAACATACTTGACAAGATTGATAAATAAATTAATAATTATTTCTCACTCTCTACTTCATTATTTGACTATGAATTCACCTACAAATTACTTACCCACATTTCTTGGCTATTACGAATTCCTGGCAACACTCTCCCAGTACGTCTTTTGTGTGCACTTACGTGTGAAATATTATTCTTTTAGACTTGTTCTTCAATTTTGTGTAGTTTTTTAAATGTTTGGCCTTGCCAAAATGACTCTGCCTGATGGAAAGCATAAGCAGAATCCAAGAGTGGTGGTCACCATATTGCGAATGCAGACACCATTTTGCACCATTTCATTGCACAAAACGGAATTTTGTAGGTAAACTTACTGCACGACAACTTGTACGTGCGTGTATTAAAAGGAGAGTTTTTTGGCTTCAGTAAGAACAAAGGCCGTGCGTTATCTACCTTTCTCATTTGATCTGAGTTTGTTACGGACTGCCACCAGCCAATTTGCAAGTGTTCGCGTCGATACTCTCTCTACGAACGCACGAACCTCTTTTATTCGCTAATATTTTGTTTTGACCACGGGTCTTAGCGTTCAGAGACGTCATTTAAATAAATTTGTTAGTTTTCTATTAACGTTGCCGTTTTGTAAATTCTAAATGTTCATTTAAAGGGATAATTGCAAACCCCTACCATTTTATGAAAACCCTATGTTCTTGGACATAACTGGCTTCTTTTTATACTACCCTCCTTATTAGTTTGGGGGTTATTGGAATACAGAAAAATACTTCCATTTGACGTTTGAAAGGGGGGTTATTCACCTATTCAATTTTTTGCACCGATTATCCCATATTTGATGGTGTTATTGAAGCAAAAAACACTTTCATTTAGCGTTTGACAGTGGGTTATCAAAGTTCTGTACAGTAAATCTTACCTTTCTTGTGGGTTATTAAAATAAAATTACTACTACACTTAGCGTTTAGGGGGAAGGAGTGGGTTATTCAAAAATTTGTACATAACATCCCACCCCATTAACAAACACAAATACTAGTACACTAAGATTTAGAGAAAAAAAGTTGAGTTGAGAATTTAGTAGACAATTTCACTTAAAGATAAATAAAACTTAATAGGTACGAAAGCATACAATCGAGTTAAGCAACCCTAGCTACGCCAGTCTATGGGTGGGTGACCATTATTAATACATTATTCATACTAAGAATACGACCACCCACGACCAGAATGTCACCACCCTTGTTCACCCCGTGGGTGTCGTAAGAGCCGACTAAGGGAGCAAACTACCAGGACAACAGCACTGCGAAGAGAAGGAACACTTGACACAAACACTATACCAACCATAGAGCTATTATAGATAGAGTGACGAAGACATACGGCTGCCTGTAAGCGGAAACGTCCAACGGTTAGAAAGAGAGAGAGGATTGCGGTACCCCGTCTGTCTTTCTCTATTGAGGCATGCGCAGTAAAGGACTAATAATGGTAATCCAATCATAACAATTGTCAAATCGTTATGCTAGGCGCATGCACGTGTAGAGAGACAGATGGGTACCGCGATCGTCTCTCTCTTTCTAACCGAGGGACGGCTGGAGGCTTGGCTCCCCTACTCTATCTATAATAACTCTATGATACCAACCCGTCTGGACACCCTCAAACAAAGAGAGGCCTATGTCCAGCACAGGACTGTTAAAGGGAGTTGATGTGACGACAGCATTCGATATCTAGAGGGGGGAAGGATATTAAGGATGTAGTGTCATTATAATCCGGGCTATTTAATTCTCGCTTAATACATTCAAGTTTAATTCTTCTGACACAAATTTACTGTTATTATAACAGAAACAATTACATCATGGGACCCTGGGGGCTTTCTCACGAAACCGTCTGGGGTTTTCTCACGTAACCTTAGGGGGTTTTATCATGGAACCCTGGTTTGTTTTCTCACAGAACCTTAGGGGGTTTTCTCAGGGAACCCCGGGGGTTTTTCCCACAAAACCCCCGTTTGGGAAATCTAAATGATTTATATGTACGCTCAAAACTAAGCTTCAAATAACCTAATGTACACTCCTTATGATAGTCTTGCAAGAGGGAGATGCGAGTTAAGTACACCCGAGTATAGGAAATAACAGCAACACACGTAAATTATCATCACATAATATTTTGCCCTGGAATTGAACTCTTCTCCGCCTCTCTGCCCTGGAATTGAATTGAAATCTCCGGACTAGCAGTAAGAAAAACTGGTTTAGGATCAGACTAGCGTGTGTGAGGTGTGCATTACTTGTAGATAGCACATAACAGTTTTATAATGCGGCGATGTCATTGAGTTTATTTTAAATTTATTATTATTATCAATTCTATAAAACGATACATTTTTTATTTCAATTTTAATAAATTCAATTTGGCATTTATTTTTTCTAACGGCTAAATTCGATTCATATTTTATGCGTACGCCAGCGCTATCGGGGTCAAATGTTGAACTAATCCAATAATCGTAGGACATTTTATTTTTCAAATCATTTCCTATAAAAATGTCCTGCAATAATATACACAGAAAAAAGTTTGACCTACTATTCAATAGATGGCGTTGTTCATTTTTAAGCCTCGATAGATGATAATATGCCAATACTAGCGCTTTTGTGATCACATCTTGAACTATTAGTTTTACAATTTTTTAAATTTCATTCTTATAAAAAACCTCTCTTATTCACAATATTTATTAAGTTAAGAGGTTTATTTTATAATAAATAGGTACAAAGTTTACCCTACTACTCGATAGATGGCGTTGTACACTTTTCTAAACTCGATAGCGATATTTCTACCCTCCATAACTATGTCTTCTTGTTGGTACTTTACTAACTATAAATTATTTTGTTTCTTCTCACTCTTCTCTTCTCAATTAGCGCAGATTGTGGGTGGAGTGCTGGCTCTTTCTGCTAATAGCGTGCTTATCTGTAATAGAAGAAAATGAAAGTATATTAAACTTTGAAACATAAATTGGTGTGCGAGGGGCGTGGTGTCGGGCGGCAGGCGCAGTAGTGAGGGGTGTGCGCTAGGTGGAGGGCGGTACCTTGTGGTGTGCGAGGGGCGTGGTGTCGGGCGGCAGGCGCAGTAGTGAGGGGTGTGCGCTAGGTGGAGGGCGGTACCTTGTGGTGTGCGAGGGGCGTGGTGTCGGGCGGCAGGCGCAGTAGTGAGGGGTGTGCGCTAGATGGAGGGCGGTACCTTGTGGTGTGCGAGGGGCGTGGTGTCGGGCGGCAGGCGCAGTAGTGAGGGGTGTGCGCTAGGTGGAGGGCGGTACCTTGTGGTGTGCTAGGGGCGTGGTGTCGGGCGGCAGGCGCAGTAGTGAGGGGTGTGCGCTAGGTGGAGGGCGGTACCTTGTGGTGTGCGAGGGGCGCGGTGTCGGGCGGCAGGCGCAGTAGTGAGGGGTGTGCGCTAGGTGGAGGGCGGTACCTTGTGGTGTGCGAGGGGCGTGGTGTCGGGCGGCAGGCGCAGTAATGAGGGGTGTGCGCTAGGTGGAGGGCGGTACCTTGTGGTGTGCGAGGGGCGTGGTGTCGGGCGGCAGGCGCAGTAGTGAGGGGTGTGCGCTAGGTGGAGGGCGGTACCTTGTGGTGTGCGAGGGGCGTGGTGTCGGGCGGCAGGCGCAGTAGTGAGGGGTGTGCGCTAGGTGGAGGGCGGTACCTTGTGGTGTGCGAGGGGCGTGGTGTCGGGCGGCAGGCGCAGTAGTGAGGGGTGTGCGCTAGGTGGAGGGCGGTACCTTGTGGTGTGCGAGGGGCGTGGTGTCGGGCGGCAGGCGCAGTAGTGAGGGGTGTGCGCTAGGTGGAGGGCGGTACCTTGTGGTGTGCGAGGGGCGTGGTGTCGGGCGGCAGGCGCAGTAGTGAGGGGTGTGCGCTAGGTGGAGGGCGGTACCTTGTGGTGTGCGAGGGGCGTGGTGTCGGGCGGCAGGCGCAGTAGTGAGGGGTGTGCGCTAGGTGGAGGGCGGTACCTTGTGGTGTGCGAGGGGCGTGGTGTCGGGCGGCAGGCGCAGTAGTGAGGGGTGTGCGCTAGGTGGAGGGCGGTACCTTGTGGTGTGCGAGGGGCGTGGTGTCGGGCGGCAGGCGCAGTAGTGAGGGGTGTGCGCTAGGTGGAGGGCGGTACCTTGTGGTGTGCGAGGGGCGTGGTGTCGGGCGGCAGGCGCAGGGCTCGCAGGAGTGCGGCGGAGTGGGCGGGCGGCTCTCCGGCCGACAGCGACAGCTGCACCAGGCGGGCTCCCATCTCCGTTCGAGCCGCTGTACCTCGCGGACTCCTGGGGACGTAAAGATATTATAAACATGGGGTAGTTAGAATTTATAGACTGACTTTGTCCTGCGATATTACCCGTGATTGTTGTTGTTAAGGCAGTATACTTACTTGGGATGTAGTCCACTTAAGGCCCGACACGCGGCCGCGACCTTCGGTCGCAACGCTTCCAGTCGCGTGTGTACACTCGCCCTGTCCGGTTCCGCTTCAGCCTCCTTCACCAGATCTCGTATCTAAACAAAATATACAATTTAAACACCACATACATAACGACACAGCAAAAACATACAACAGCGCCATCTACCATAGACACACCGAACTACAGACTAACTACTTAACCTGCATCGCGATATGGGTACTAGACAACTGATATGAATACCTATTCGTATTCGGGTTCGATAGATTTGAGAAATAAACCTTCTGACGTGTAAAAGAGACTTAACACTCTTAAAATAATAATCCATGCTTATCGCCGAGGTCGCTAGGTTAATCACTGGTATCACTCCAATATTTATCGCACTACAGTGTTAAGCTACAGCTTAAATTGAACTGAACTGCGGCCCGCGAGAGTTCGTATTTATACCCATTCTTACTATTACTAACGCTTTCGAGAAACGTCTCGTACATAAGGGGTCATTCACCGTACCAAGAACGCGCCCGCAGTCGAAATCGGTGGAAGAACCCGCGTAACAATCAATCGATATTCGACGCTATGATTATCTATGTAAGGTTCATTATTTCTTGCCTCAGGAGATCTACGAGAACTTTCTCGATCGTTGTCCGCGAATAATCTTTCTTCTAAACAATTTATGCTTCTTGTAAATAAATACATATTATACATAGAAAACACTCAAAATCCGAAACAAATATTTGCAGATCATACAAACAATTAGTCTGACCCGGGAATCGAACCCGAGACCTCAAGCACAGCAGTCGCATACGCGACCACTGCACCAACGAGGCAATTATATAGTAGATGGCGCTTTTGTATGTTTTTGTTGTGCTTTATGTAGAATTACAAGAACCAAGCAGTAATTATAAAGGTAAGTGATACTGCAAAACAAAAATTTACACAAAAAAACCGACTTCAAGAACTGGACCAAATTGAAATGGGTCCACACGGGAAGCACCAGCTTTCAAATAAAAAAGAATCATCAAAATCGGTTCATCCAGTCGCAAGTTATGAGGTAACAAATATTTAAAAAAATACAGTCGAATTGATAACCTCCTCCTTTTTTGAAGTCGGTTATAAAACCGACTATAAGACTGGATCAAATTGAAATGGGACCACAGGGGAAGCATCAGCTTTCAAATAAAAAAAATCATCAAAATCGGTTCACCTATTCGAATTAAGAACCTCTTCCTTTTTTGAAGTCGGTTAAAAATCGGTTAGTGTACAGATATTTCTGCTTACCTCATCACAAACATGGAGGTAAAGGTACAGCGCCTGACCTCCGCTCTCCCATCCACTGATCTCATGCCGGGATGCTGCCCCATTCATGCGTTCTAGTAGCGACGATATACTTTGCAGGTCGTCTGAAAAAATAATTTTATTTAATACTAGCCGAGCTTCGCGGTGTTGTGTCAATCGCAAGTAACGTTGCGGGGCGAACCTAGTCTAAAAAAGTAGCCTAAGTAACTCCTTATATCATTACCTATCAGTGAAAGTCCGGTTAAAATCGGTCCAGTAGTTCCTGAGATTAGCCGGAACCAACAGACAAAAAAAGTGATTTTTTAAATGTAAGTACCTTATATACTTCATTTGTGTTAAGTGAAAAGCTCTTAATTTGACATTACAAACAGAGACTTCAATTTGATTTATTTGTATAGATGTATAGACAATGGTGATAATTCTGTTGTTATCACTAAACTAAAATGCACTAAAATTTGTTGTTGGATTATATACTTTAATCTCATCTGCTTACAGTTCATTTTTCAATATCTGAGTTTTCCCTATATTTAGTTCAATACCGACTAAAAGTTGATCATAGGTACACGCTTATTATTAAAAAAAAACAGAGTGCGTTTACTTCGAATTTAAAATCTATCCTAATTAAGAACTTATACTGAAGAAAGAAATATTGTTAAAACATGATGACGCGTCTCCACTACATTACATGTTACCCGCAGATATGAAGGTTGTTTACCACCACCAGTGCTGCGTTTCTTTGGAGTGGAAGGAAACCTTGTGAAGCTTATACGGCCCATAGATACAAGCTAAACACTCGCAGACCGATCACTGGTGAACGGAGGTCAACTAGAACAATTATAGTTCTATAACTGACCTTCTTTGTGGTGGGATCTACCCTCTTGTCTGCGGAGAGGGGGCGCCCCGTCACGATCAACACACAGATCATATCACACCACACCGTTTCACAATTCAAGACACTCGTACGAACGCCGAGGAAGATTCTCGAATATTTCCTCAACAACCCGATGAATCACTTGGTGAGGAACCGAACGATAATTACATTAAGTGTATACAATTGAAGATTATGGTGATATTACCTGACAATACTGCTTCGGGGAGTAACTCTTCTAACAGCACTTTGTGTGCTGCGTTCCATTGTAGGGCTCCGACTAAATATTCAGCCTCCAGTTGCGGCAAGTGCTGTAAACATGTTCAGTTTAATATACATTCTGATGGTAAGCGGTCACATCACTATTAACTAAGTGTGTGATTAGGAAAAGTGAAAAGGACTTCCCACTTCTATTTCCATCGGTGTTGACATTGGTTCGTCTGTGATATGAATAAGGTAGATGGACACCTTAGTAAAATCAGTTACTTTTTATCGTCATTTCAAAACGATAACATTGTATGAAAAATGTACTAAATACAAACTTGTGACGTCACTGTTTTAGACTACTCAATTGAGCAATATATTACAATGTTAATTTGATTAAAATTTGTAGTAGAAATGAAAAGCTGTAATAATTAAATATGCCAAGATGTTTTGTGATATTCATTGATACAGTAAAATATCCTATTTGTAAGATCTTAATAAGCATACAAACCTCGTATTTAGCTCGATGTGCTTGAGCCAACAGTATCCATTGACGTGGAACGTTCAGCGCTTGCAGCAGCTGCAGCGCTTTCTGAGCTCGAACACCTTCTACACGAGCTGGGGCATGGCGAGAGATTACACCACGGATTAACTGCCCACGACTGGAAAAAACATTATTAGTATAGGTTTATGATTTTTGCAATTTTTTTTTTCCTTATCGGTGCTGTAAGACGTTGCTTCGTACCAAATTTCAAGATTCTGAGTTCATGGAATACTTTTCGTGAACTCAGAATCTTGAAATTCATCTTGAAAATCATTAAAACCTACAGGGTACTCCCTGTAGGTTTTAATTCCCTTGCGAGTGTCGAAAATTAGCAGCATAAACAGATGTATGATTGCCAGAAGTTTTATTTTTTCACAGATCTAACGGACAAGTAGACCTGAGTATTTGATATGAATTTCAGAATGATATCTCTACGAATTACTGAGAAAAAGGGTCTTGACAGACAGACAGACGGACAACAAAGTGATCCTATAAGGGTTTCCTTTTTTTCTTTTGAGATACGGAACCCTAAAAAGAGATTTTGGTCAAGGTAGTAGAGCCACACTGATTTCATTATGGTGAGTCCGGCTCGACCGGGGCGGTGCTAGCCTCTCACAGAAGACCAACGTAAAGTGACAGCGTTCGTGTTGTCGTGTTTTGTTAGTGAGTGCGACACCGGAGGCCCAATGATGCAGAAGCATCTCAATAGTAGCCATAGTGTGGGTCACCATGCTGCATTGTTACATTGTCTGCATGAGCAATGCGTATGGTGACCACCACTCTTGGATTCTGCTTATGGTTTCCATCACGCAGAGTAGTCATTTTGGAAGGCTCCTATGTTATATACCACGCTGACCAGACGTGGTGGTATAGGGTTTGTGTCAAGTGTTCCTTCTCTTCGCAGTGCTGTTGTCCTGGTACTTTGATCCCTTAGTCGACTCATACGACACCCACGGGGTGAATAGGGGTGCATGAGCATGTACAGAATCCAAGAGTGGTGGTCACCATACTCATTGCTCGTGCAGACAATACAACAATACAGCATGATGACCCACACTATGGCGGCCTATTGAGATGTCTCACACCCCGCTTAAAGGACCTGGGATCATAGTGGGCGGGAAACACGTATATTGGTAGGTATACACTTATATCACTTTCCCCTCAGCTTGTTTACACCCTTATATCAGAACGGGTATCGAACCCTTTGTATATGCGAGTACAACCTGTGACATCCAAGAGAACACTCACGCTTTATCATTGGGGTGGTACTGCAGAGCTTGTACAGCGAGATGCCAGGCTCCGGCCGCTTCCAGCTGATCTGCTACTCCGACGATGCTCTCGACTGAAGGAGAACCGAACCATGCTCCTAGGAGGAATCTGAAAGTAAATGTACTTTTAGATGATGGTTACATAGGTAGATGAGTGGATATCAATAATAATAATATTTTGACATCTAACACAAAATGCCATTTAGTAGTACCAATCTATTTAAGCATTAAGCAAAGCTTGTGTTATAGGTACTAGACAATTGATATAAATACTTTTTTTTTGTAAATAGATACATATAATACATGGAAAACACCCAAACTCCGAAACAAATATTTGCGGATTATACAAACACTTGGTCCGACCCGGGAATCGAACCCGAGACCTCATGCACAGCAGTCGCATACGTTACTACTGCGCTACAACTTTGTCTGTAAGTTAAGCTTTCACGGCCAAACCGTTGCACCGATTTCAATTACAATGGACTTTTCAATGGAGAATTTCAATATCGCGATTCAGGATTAGTAGTTGCTCGGTAGATCGTTACTCCTTAGTTCGGTACATCTACAGTAAGAGGCGCTGTAGTATGTTTTGTGTTGTAACTGGAAGTCACCGCATGCGAAAAATGTATTATTAACCGACTTCAAAAAAGGAGGAGGTTATCAATTCAACTGTTTTTTTTAATGTTTGTTACCTCAGAACTTTCGACTGGTTGAACCGATTTTGAAGATTCTTTTTTTTTATTTGAAAGCTGGTGCTTCCCATGTGGTCCCATTTAAATTTCGTCCAGTTCTTAAAGTCGGTTCTTTGTTTGTTAAAATTTGTTATTATTATAATATATTCAAAGGATAATACTCACGCTAAACTATAGTCGAGAGGGTCGGGAGTGTACGAGGCGGGTCTCAGCTTGGGCCGGTCGTTGAAAGCCTTCGCTCGCAACAACTCGTAGCGGAGGTCTAACACGCGACGTTTTACACCATCCTGTTGTTTAAAAAAAAACATTATATTTTTAAATAGGGGGTGGTGACCTCTATAGTCAATTCACTTAGATACGGTCGGTTTGAAGGCGCCGCCGTCGCACGTCCGGTTTTTTGTCAAAGGAAAATCAAAGGAGCCGCCTGCGGCGTACACCCACAAGTAACTATGATTTGTCATTTTACGCCTAAGCGGTGTAGTGAAAGTGTAACGTGTAAATTGAAAATCCTACTAATATTATAAACGCGAAAGTTTGTAAGTATGGATGGATGGATGTTTGTTACTCTTTCACGCAAGCCACTGAACAGATTTGGATGAAACTTTACAGTAATATAGCTTATACATCAGAATAACACATAGGCTACTATTTGCTGCGATAACCGACATACATGCGGGCGGAGCCGCGAGCAAAAACTAGTGTTCTAATAAAGGCTAGGTAGATAGATATTGGCTCCACTCAAGAACCTTTCTTCCCAATTCCCAGCCATCGGTTCTCCGATTTATGTGCCCTGCCCACTGCCACTTCAGTTTGCTGACTCGCTCTGCTATGTCAGTAACTTTAGTTCGTCTACGTATCTCCTCACTTCTGTATTTTTTTTTATGGAATAGGCAGGCAAACGAGCACACGTATTGCCTGATGGTAAGCGATTACAGCCCCCAATGGACACCTGCAACACCAGAAGCGTCACAAGTGCGTTGCCGGCCTTTTGGGGATGGGGGTGGGAGGTAGGGGATTGGGGTATGGGCTTCCGGTATCCTCACTCACTCGGTGAAACATAGCGCACGCACTATTTCACACCGGTTTTCTGTGAGGCCGTGGTATCACTCCGGTCGAGCCGGCCCATTCTTGCCGAAGCGTGGCTCTCCCAAGGTAAAAAGATGACTGATTCGATCAGAAATATTGATCACTATTTATTTTTCAAGTGATTTGTCTTTACTACCTGGACAAGCACGTAACTTGTATGAATAGGTATGATGACAGTAACCAAGAACCACTAAAATGGTGTATTTATCTGTTGAAATGAGGTTTATAGGGTATAAAATTTTTATTTATTTTCATATTTAGAGCGAGATTAATATTTAATCTTTAAAATTAAAATAAATTAATTGTTTAACAAAAATAAAACTACAAAATATAGCAATCCGCCATTTGAACACTAATCAGAGCGAGTTACGTCTTATTCGTATTACGAAATATTGATCCTAGCGTAAAAATGATAATAACCAAACTTGTGAGAAATTAAATTTCGAACAACTTTGGATACTGCCATTTTTTCTCTAAAGTTGAAAATTAACGAGTTATTTCAGAAAAACGAAAAGAAATAACTTCAAAACAAGATGGCGGCTAACCCTCTACCGGGATTAGTTCGAAAATCGAGATTTATACTTCGAACCAATTCCCCCCCCCCCAAATTTTTCTATTTCAGGCTAGTTTTATGTCTATCCCGACTGGACCATTAGTGCTATAATTGAAACTGGTTGACAAATGGTGACGACTCGTCGCGGACGCGCGTTCTAAAATTTTATTTTTTGTAGAAATATGGAGATACTTCCAAACATCATAACAGTTTTTCAAAATTAGTCATCATTTCTATTATTATATGCGTATTTCAGAACAATAACCACAGTTGCGTGCGGGTGTACCGACACTATCTAAACGAATGGACTATATTCTTAATCTGTTAACTACATGGAATAGGTAGCAAATAGAAGAAAAGATAAGAAAGATAAGGAAAGATAATAAAAGATATACTTACATAATCAATTGAAACATCATATTCATTGTTGTAAGGTGGCAAAGGGAGTTTCATATCCATTTCATTATTTTTGACTACAGCTAAATCAATCTCATCATCTGGTTCATCACCGGTGGTGAAGAAGTTCTCGTATTTTCTCATCACCTGTTCTAGAGACGGTATGTGCGGGCAAAGGTATCTGAAATGAAAATTTCTATATTACTAACAGATTTACGCAACTTCGTGTGTTCTTGTCAATCATGTTCGACTACTATCGGACTTAGCGTGATGCTGACAGCACGGTTGGTCTAGTACTTTAAGCGAGTGGGTCCGGATCTGTTAATTTAGAATGGCTCGTTCAAAGGTATTAAACAATGAGTATGGTGACCACCACTCTTGGATTCTGCTTATGCTTTCCATCACGCAGAGTAGTGTATTTTGGTATACATAAAAAAAAAACAGCACGGAGTTTGAAATCTTAATCCCTGTACTACATCTGATCTCTCTCCAGTCGTATTAGATAACAGTGTAATCAGATTGTGAGAGTAAGGGAACAGAAAATGCACTTATACGCAAACACGGGTGCACTCTCTGTTCCCCAACTCTTACAATACACTAACTTGTGCTATATAATATGTAGACTGAGATGACAGTGAGATGAGACTGGTCACCGACAGAGTACAGGAGTATTGTGACCACTTCTGTTGGATTCTGCTCGTGCTTTCCATCAAGCAGAGTGGAGTCATTTTGGCAGGCCAAACATAAAATAAATATTTAAAAAAAGCGTGGGTCGACATTATTGAAATATTGTCAGAAAGCATCCCACGCTTTATACATTAAAATTATTTCCTACATTTTAGTTAGATTATTACTAAAGCGTGTTTTTTTTTAAACTATAATTTATTTTCTACTTTTTAGTTTAGTATATTTACAAAAGTCTGTTTTAGTTTTTTAATTTTTTTAGAAATAAAACTATAGGTACATTTTTTACTTTTTTCAAATTATTGTATTGTCATCGGCCCTTGACCCCTGTGCAAATTTTCAAGTTAATCAGACTCTTAGAAGTAGGTGAAAATGAAGTTAAGTGATTGCGTTACATACATTCATACAAGTCAATCTAATAAAAGCGTGTTAAACAATAGATTAACAGTCCCACCTCGCAGTGGCGTGTAATGCTCTCAGCCAGTCGATGTCCACTAGCTTGTCTCTGGGCGTGCTTTGCCCAGCGACGAGCTGGAGGGTTGCCCAGCGGTGGGACGATATGTGGGTCTCAGCACCACACTCCCTCCACAGGGACAGCTGGCGGGAGATCAGCGCTCGGAATGTGGGATCACCTGGGAAACGGAAACTTATTTAATAATAACCATCTGTACAAGCGCCTATATGATGTTATTGAGCACCGTCAGCCTACCGTCAAGTAGTGGCTACTAATTTTTATATTCTGTTGACAATTCACTAAGTGTCAGTAGATTTTTTTTTTCATTTGCCGTTATCATTCATTATCTGGTCTCGGCTGCACCGAACATTGTATTATTGAGTAATTAATAATCAACATATTCACCGAATTTCACTTAAGAAGCTCCAATCTTGTGCTAAAACACAAGCTTTTACACGCGTCTCCGTCCGAGTGTTTGTCGGTTATTGTGGTATAGAATAGCCTATCTCCTTCCTCAAGTATCTCAGTGACAATTTTTGTTGAAAACCGACCGGAGTGATACCACGGCCTCACAGAAAACCGGTGTGAAACAGCTACATAGCTGTTTCACACATATAGCTCCATAAAAAAAAACAGACAATGCTTTTTAGAATTTTTGTCTGTTTCTCTGTGCGTTTGTGCGCGCTTATCTCAGGATCGGCTTAGCCGAATTGAATGCGGTCTTTCACCAATCTATTTTGGTTTGCTTCACTTAACATTAAGTGTTTGTTTCATCTAAATCGGTTTATAAATAAAAAAGTTATGTCAGTTTGAAGAATCACCGCGATATCCGACATTTACGCGGGCGGAGCCGCAGGCAAAAGCTAGTAAATAATATCATTTATGTATGTGTTACCTGCAGCTTGCGCTAACAGTGTTGCCATATTAAGGTCTCCATGTTCCATCGCCAGTTTGCAAGCCTCCAGCATCCTTCCTCCGACCATCAGGGTCCATATCTGAGCGCTGTGGCCGTCTGAATCTGTATAAACAAACACAAATTATGTCAGCGTTACAAGAAAATCACAATACAGCGCCATCTACCGGATATACACCAAACGAAGGAGTAACGTACTACACATCGAAACTACCAATCCTGCATCGCGATATAGAAGTTCTCGCGTCGATTAGCATATGCCACGTGGGAGAGCCACGCTTCGGCATAAATGGGCCGGCTCGACCGGAGTGATACCACGGCCTCACAGAAAACCGGTGTGAAATAGTGCTTGCGCTGTGTTTCACCGTGTGAGTGAGGATACCGGAGGCCCATACCCCAACCCCTCCCCCCAAAGGCCGGCAACGCCTCTTATGACGCCCCTGGTGATGCGGATGTCCATGGGCGGCGGTAATCGCTTACCAACAGGCGATAAGTCTGCTCGTTTGCCCCCTATTACTTAAAAAAATCACTAGTGCCATCTACCGGATATACACCAAACGCGGAGTAACGGGCTACACGTCGAAACTACCAATTCTACATCGCGATATAGAAGTTCTAGCGTCCAACATTAACTGTTGGGCCTTGGCCCACCAGGCATGATCACCCCCACCTTTGTGCTGGAGGGACATAACACCTGTTCCTCCACAGTTACTAATACATTTTATCAACAGTGGGAGAGCATTGCTTTATAAACAAACTAGCTGTCACACACAACCTCATCTGCGTCTCCTATTGCCTGTAGCGTGATGAGCCTGTCAAAGTGACTCTACTCTGCCTGATGGAAAGCATGATCAATCAATCAGTCAACACGTGTTGGTGACAAAAGTTTCTGTAATTTCCTTGTGTTGGCAACAAATGTTGGGAACCGTCTTTCTGTTTTCAACCGACTTCAAAAAGGAGGAGGTTCTCAATTCGACTGTATTTTTTATTTTTGTTACCTCATAACTTTGGACTGGGTGAACCAATTTTGATGATTCTTTTTTTATTCGAAAGCTGGTGCTTCCCGAATGGTCCCATTTAAATTTGGTCGAGTTCTGACATGTCATCCATGAGAAATCCATATAAGTCTTCAATTTGCATTATGTATGTACGCGACAAATTAACGAATAACTCAATATTCCCGTATGGTCCCATTTAAATTTGGTCCAGATTGAAGTCGGTTTTTCTTTTTGTTAACATTTTTGACGGTAAACATCAAAATAATACGCTTGTTGCAGATACTTGTTGGCGCTTAGTTGGAATGTTTTTCAAATTGTTGGCACAATGGAAACAAAAGTTGGCGATTTTCTGAAGAGTTGCAAACAGTTGGAAACACTGAAATTGCCAACAATTTCGGTGGAGACGCGCCTTGAGATAGACGAATTCTTACCATCCATGTCTTCAACGGGTTGTGATTGAGACAGTTCCTGGTCTGTGACGCCGGCGACGGCCGTCTTCAGCCATTGCAGGAGTTTCTTGTGTCTGTTCACGACTGACAAGGGATCCGTGCCGGGTACACCTGCGGTAAAGACGAAGGGAACTTTGTATAGACAAATAAATATAAACTCTAATGGTTAATAAATAAAGTTCAGTTTCCATATCTTCCAATTTGCAAGTGTTTTGTCCTTTATATAATTAACTGAGAAGGAATAGAGTTGAATATCTTTTTCGTGATTGTTATTAATTATTATAAATTGCGCATACATTTGCTTTTATTAAAAAGCGGTTATTCTAATATAATAATACAAACAGACACTGCAATTTTATTTATATGTATGGATTTGTAATTTTCCGTGATGGTTTGTAATATTCATTTTAAAGAGACATCGGTATTTATTCCCGATAAAGTCATCTCTCGTATTCGAACCAGTAGTACCAGAAATCTGAGCATTCAACAAAACAAACAAACTTTTCAACTTTAGTAAATTAGTATAGATAGGCGCTTACCATCGTTTTCCAAGTCCTGTCCCCAGAGCGCATCACATAGACGCCATACCTCGTTACAATAATCCGCTGACACACCAAACTGGAAACAAACATGTTCAATTTAATACGAGAAATCATTCATTCATTCACTCATTCGTTCATGCATTCATTCACGCACTGCCAAAGTGAGTATACACTCACAGTGAGTATGATGACCACTACTCTTGGATTCTAATCATGTTTTCCATCAGACAAACACTTACCCTGTTGTTACAATTGGCCTTCTTCGAATGCTCCAAGAACTCGTGTAATATAGACAGGCGCTGTCGAGGGTCACGAGACACGACCAGCTGAGGGCAAACGTCCTCCCCCACATCCGTGAACGTGGAATGGTCCAGAAGGGTCTCCAGGTGGAGTTTCATCATTTCCTGGAGAAGACATAAATACTGTTTAGTAGAGAACATAAAGAGTTGAAACTTTTTTCTACATGTATTAACAGCGTAAATCTTAGTAAATGCACTGATTCCTTTTATTTATTCGTTTTTGTCGTCCTACATACATATTAATGTACACAAAAATTGCAAGTCTGTTATTTGTGACATGTTGGAACCAAGCAGCTAGAGTCATTAATGTAGTGTTTCGAAAGTGATTGAAAAGTCCTACTTGAAAGAAAAGTTATTTGATTTTGATATTGTTACGAAGAAAGATTATTCGCGAACAACGAACGAGAAAGAAGATTTTTGAGGCACATAATAACGAACCTTATTTCAATATGCGTATAATATATATAATATAATATAGCATCCTATAATAATATAGCGTCGAATATCGATTGATTGTGGCGCGACTGTTTACAACGAGTTCGCCGGCGGGCGTGTCCTTGGTACGGGGAACGCCCTCGTATGTTCGAGACGTTTCTCGAAAGCGTAAAAACCTATATAAACACGAACTCGCGAGCCGGAGGCAGTCCAGTTTGAGCTACAGTACGATAAACATCGAAGTGATATCAGTGATTAATTTAGCGACCTCGGCGACCATTAAGGATTGTTATTCGGAGTGACATTGTGATTGTAAGAGAGTTGTTAATGAAGTCTCTTTTACACGTCGGAAGATTTATTTCCCAAATCCATCGAACCCTTACACGTAGCAATATTACCCCATTTATCTAAATACTTACTTGCATGCCATCCTTTTTGTCTGCTTGACCTATCGCCATCCTAACGACCACGGGTTCCGACCAGTCCTTCGAGGACCGCCCTTCAACGTACTTCCCTAGTTCCGGTAGTTCAGCATCTGTAAGGTAAACACATGACGTAACTAGACACATCTTACACACGACTGTGTGATCCTAAGCAGAGTATCTACTATTTAACTGCTGATATACATTTTTATGGAAACAGGGGCAAACGAGCAGACGCATCGCCTGATGGTAAGCGATTACCGCCGCCCATGGACACCCGCAAAACCAGAGGCTTCACAAGTGCGTTGCCGGCCTTTTGGGGATGGGGTATGGGCCTCCGGTATCCTCATTCACTCGGTGAAACACGGCGCTGTGGCTGTTTCACACCGGTTTTCTGTGAGGCCGTGGTATCACTCCGGTCGAGCCGGCCTATTCATGCTGGAGCATGGCTCTCCAACGGTATATGTTTTGCTAATTACATATATCGCAGACTAACTTTTGTCTGCGTCTCTGCACGCCTAAATATGTTGGTTATAGCGATGATTCCATAAACTTATATAGATGATTTTAAGTTAAAAGTTATAGTTACATTATTAATATTTTAATATTTGCATAGAAGCAATACTTGTCTATCTATATAATGTGAATCTCGGAAACGGCTCCAAGGATTTTCATCATGTATGCGGGGAGTTTCGAGGGCAATAAATTGATCTAACTAGGATTTATTTTTAGAATATTTACCAAAAAAAAACACACCCAGGTACCAACAATTATTAATCTGTAAAATTTTAAGTACCTACCCATATATTTTCACTCAATTAGGTTTTTATTTTTTACAATAATCAGTTAGACTGTCTTGCTCGCATGTTTATTAGAATATAATATGAATAAAACAATTTACCAAATTTTAACCGACTTAAAAAAAGGAGGTTCTCAATTCAACTATTTTGATGATTCTTTTTTTTATTTGAAAGCTGGTGCTTCCCGTGTGGTCCAATTTCAATTTGGCCCAGTTCTTGAAGTCGGATTCTTGTTTGTTAAAAACTAGCTGACCCTGCGAATTTCGTATCGCCATATTTACATAATTGTCTCAGCTTCCCACAGGCAGTGTACAGTCGCGGGCAAAAAAAAACTTTTTCCGTTATCTTTTAATTTTTCTTGTACACAAACCTTGTCCTAACAATAACGAATACATAAAAAAAAATGATGCAGCCGATCGGGTGTTATGGGCGTACATACATTTTGGCGATAAATTTATATATATATACATTTGTGATTATTGTTTTAGTACTTGGCTTGTTTGAAGACAATGAAAAATACTCACTTATAGGCAGGTCGTTGACGCAATCGTAAGTAGTGGGGAAGACCAGGGCCGAGGCTGGGCCAAAGCCCACGCGGCTGTGGCGAGCGCGACACACCGACATGTCCCCTATGTATTGCGCGTCCAGACGACCTGCACCATGTAAACACACTTAACCAGTATTCCTTGACCTGTGGTTATATGGAGTTTCTATAACATAATGGGTCAAATTCTATAGAATATTTCCTGATTTAAAATTAAGCTACTACCTAAAGTATAATTCCTTTCTTTTTTAAAAGACAACTCCCGCACTAGGAATAAATCCTGTGTCGCGGGGGACTTTACAGACATACATGAAACGGACACAAAGAACACCCAGACTCAGAACAACAATTTGTGGATCACACAAAGAGTTTGTCCTACGTGGGATTTGAACCCATGACACTTGGCGAAGTAGGAAACGGCGAGGTGACCGCTTAACCACTAGGCCAATCGTGCAGTCAATTGCTTTATTAAGCAATTGTTTTATTAAAAACCATTAAAGCTTGATCTGTGGTTGTAAAAAGTTTAGGTAGCATGATTTTTGGCTATTTTTTATAATATAGAGGTAAAAAGCAGAAAGAGAAGAAGAGAGAAGGACCATCTGATGGTAAGTGACTACCGCTACCCATATACTCCCATAAACTCAAGTGTCTCAAGATATGTTGCCAGATTTCGAGGTCTTACAACTGATTGTGTGTAACCCAGTATGATCCCGGGTTCTTTAAGCGGGGCGTGAAAATGCATCTCACCAGGCCGCCATTGTGTGGGTCACCATGCTGCATTGTCCTTATTCGCACTGAGGATGGTAACCACTACTCTTAGATTCTGCTCTTGCTTTCCATCAGGCAGGACAGAGTCATTTTGGCAGCTAACACATTAAATTGAATATACTCTGCCTGATGGAAAGCATAAGCAGAATCCAAGAGTAGTGGTCACCCTACTCATTGGGAATGCAGACTGTGTCGACTTCACATACAGCGCAAAAACTTAAACACACTACAGCGCCATCTACCGAAGATACGTCGAACTATTGGGCCGTAGCCCGCCAGGCATGATCACCTCGCCGGGTCTGAGGATCCTCCCTTAGTATTGGTGGGACATGACACCCGTTCCCCCACACAGACAATGCAACAATGCAGCATGGTGACCCACACTATGGCTACTATTGAGATGCTTCTGCATCATTGGGCCTCCGGTCTCGCACTCACCAACGAAACACGATAAAACTCAGTCACTTTTTTTTTTTTTTTTAATATTTCGGACACCTAACACACATCGCCATCTAGTCCCATGCTAAGCAGAGCTTGTGTTATGGGTACTAGACAACTGATACAAATACATATATACTTTTTTTTAGTAAATACATACATATTATACATGGAAAACACCCAAACTCCGAAACAAATATTTGTAGATCATACAAACATTTGGTCCGACCCGGGAATCGAACCCAAGACCTCAAGATCAGCAGTCGCACACGTCAACCGCTAGACCAACGAGGCAGTCTTTAGGTTGATCTTCTGTGCGTATTCTTAGAATAATAGTGATGACAAAATCATAAAAATGATATTCAACTTACCGGCAATAGTTTGTTTGAAGGGCATCACTTTTCTATGGTATTTCAATACGATGGTGTGTGGTCTTACGATGAGCGGCTTCAGTGGTAACTCTATGGGGAAAAAATTTAATAAATAATATTAAGTAGAAAATCTCACACAAGCTAGACAGAGCCTGTACTATAATAACCAAACTGCTAATGAACATCATCACCTTCCTAGCCTTTATTATTCCCAAGATTATTTGTGGTCGGCTACTAGTTCAACCGTTTTTACCTGAATATCAGTTTTATCACGGAGCAACTGGCATCGGAACATTAAAACTCTGGGAGGAAGCTAAATTCGAAGGTGGAACTAGTTGTCAGTATATTTGAGGGCACTGACTTCCCAATAACGATTGCCATAGATGTTCATGACAACCGGGAAGAACACCGCCATCTTCCATACTCCGGGATGCTATTAAGAATTTTTTGTAAAAAAAAACCCAACAGTAGTCCGACCCGGGAATCGAACGAATCGAATCGCTTACGCTAACTACTAGACCAACGAGGCAGTTAATAAACATACTCGTATATTACTAAATACATACATCGATAGTAATATATTAAAAATTCGAAAGTAACTGTCTGTCTGTAAAATTCTTTGACAATTTTTATCTATCTGAATTCTTTTTTTTTACCTGCATTTCATGTAAACATTGATAGTATTTGATATATTAATTGACATATTTTGAGAATTTTAAGTCATGCTATTTCTGTTTATGTAATACTAGCTGTTGCCCGCGGCTCCACCCGCAATAAAGTAAGAAAAACATATAATCAGCCTATCACATTCCACTGATGGAGATAGGCCTCTCCAATAGCACGCCACTCGGTTCGATCCTCGGCTTCTTGCACCTAACTCCTGCCAGCCGCTTTGCGCAGATCATCACTCCACCTGGCCTGTGGATGTCCTACACTACCTTGCCGAGACGCGGTCTCCACTCAAGAGCCCTTTTACCCCAACGGTAACCAGTTCTAATATGGCCAGCCCACTGCCACTTCAGCTTGCTTATCCTGTGGACTTTGTCGATGTTCATTCCTCTCGCCAATGCAGCGATCACCTTGTGACGTTTGCAATACCTATAGGACCCATAAGTAAGGCATACAATCGCTAACTATGTCACTGGCAAGAGCAATGAACTAACGGCTGTTTCACCGTGTTCTTATTCTAAACTAATGCATCAAGCACTTACTGGAGTTGCGTGATGTCCTTGATCTCGTCGGCCGTTGATGGGGTACCCCACTGCCGCTTGTCTTGCCGCGTTCACACATACATGACTCCTAAGGTGCTGTACAACCTCCAAGGCATTTGAATTACAATAAACTCGTATTAACTATCGCGGATCACGCCCCTTTTAACGTGACTACTAAAACTCGCGAGTCCAAACCAGACCAATCATAACGGTGACTGACGAAACACGGAGTCGTTGGAAAATTAGCTAATTATCAATTCAATTAACTTAAACCGGCAGTCAATTGCGAAAATCGTGTTCGGCCGATCCAAGCGTCTCAAGTACTACTCTCAACGTCAAAACGTCAAACAAGAAAAATGACAATCAAAAATGTTGCCATTACAATGACGTTAAATTTCTAACAGTCGATGACCCTGGTTCTCTGCCGGATCATCTCATTCCTGATGCGATCCCTCAGAGAAACGCCGAGCGTAGCCCTCTCCAAGGAAAACATATGCAATCATTTATTATATCGGACCTCTGTTTAATAAAATCTCAACAGTGACGACATACCTGCGTGTTCTTGAGCTGGTACATCAGTTATCATGACCTCTTCCTGCAGAAGAGAGGGGGCTCGGGACGACAACGAGATCAATGGTGCCGACACTGGTACTAATTGATCTCCCGTAGCTACGGATGCTGCGTCTTCCATCTCTGTAAACAAAGATACATATATAATTATTTCAGACATTTGTCACACAATGCTAATAGCTTCAATCTAAGCAGAGCTTGTATTATGTTAATTTTCACAGACTATGTAATTATTTCTGTTTTAGGGGGTGGGTTTTAGGGGGGGTTTTAGGGGTCTCCTATACATTAAACGTGATTTATTTGCAGTTTTTTGCTCGATATTATTAAAGACAACAGGTAAACGCTTGACATGTATAGATAATATGGTAAAGAACTAGGAATTGCAATCCGAAATATCAGATCCGATAATCCGGCGGATCAATCTACCCTACTGACAACTTCTCAAAGACTGCTACACATTTATATTTTTTGACAAATTATTCGAACCTTAACACGTAACAATACATACCCGTATCGGCGTATAAAGAAGCCTTCATCAGCTGTACGTTGTGACTCTGACGGTGTTCCAGTCGCGCCAATTCGCTGGTGGGACTCTTCACACCGAAAGCTGCAACAATATCATAGTTTATTTATTTATTATATCTTTATTGTAGACCGTGTTACCGTCGGAGAGCCTCGCTGCGGCTTGAACGGAGTGATACCACGGCCTCACAGAAAACCGGTGTGAAACAGCCACAGCGCTGTGTTTCACCGAGTGAGTGAGGATACCGGAGGCCCATACTCCTACCCCTCCCCCAATCCGCTTCTCCATCCCCCAAAGGCAGGCAACGCACTTGTGACGCCTCTGGTGTTGCGGGTGTCCATGGGCGGCGGTAATCGCTTACCATCAGGCGATATGTCTGCTCGTTTGCCCCCTATTCTATATAAAAAAAAATGGAAGAACATTTGCTGGTTGATGTTGTTGACGCTTCGGGCTCTTCTGCGGATCTTAAGGGTGCAAGAACGAAAAGCGACTTGATTCTATACTATGTGAAGATAAAAATGATGTTAGATGTGATTAGTCCCCGCGACACTGTATGTAGTCCATTCGCTTAGATACGGTCGCACGTGCGGCTTTTTGTCAAAGCAAAATATGATTTGTCAGTTTACGCCGGAGCAGTGTAGTGAATGGTTGTGTTTGTTGACTCTTGTAACGTGTAAACTGAAAACTTTTTATAAAAAAAAAAAACCGACTTCCAAAAACATCCAACGAAAACTCTCTGTCAAAAAACACTTAAAAGCGTAAAATAAACTGGTTCTTCATAAATTGCCTATACCTAATTCTTTATTCATTTAAATAGTAGTATTATAATGGGTGCTAGGTACCTAAAATCTGTTTGAAGTCGGTGCCAAGTGACTATCGCTTAGACTTTTGTAATTGTTCGTTTGTATTCTTTTTGGCTTAAAAAAAAAAAAAAAAAAAAAATACATACAGTGGAACATAGAACCTCCTCCTTTTTGGAAGTCGGTTAAAAATGTTTTAATAAAGGCTAGGAAGATGAAATGTTTTTATTTTTCATATAATTTGTCTTTACTGTTTAGACAAGCACCTAACTTGTATGAATTAATTTATTCGTATTTCACAACAATAACCACAATAGCATGTTTTTTCATTCCTTAGGGTCCGTTCACACAGACCGGCTCAGAGAGGAGAGCAGACTTTTATCACATTCCAATGTGGTTGGAGTAATTGAAGTAAGGTTTATTTTTGCATGTACACTTCTTTTGTCATCAAGAATGCTTGAACGCGGTTAGTGTGAAATAATAAGAGGAGCCGACCGGCTCCGATTGCGTGCTCTTTCTCGATTCTCTTCCACAGCCGGTCTATGTGAAATAATTGGTGGCTCCGCTCCGGCCAATTCTAAGCGTATATGATTCGGTCTGTGTGAAAAGAAAAATGCGGGCCGAAACTCTCCGAGCCGGTCTGTGTGAATGGACCCTTAATCTGATAAATGCCTATTTATCAGATTAAGGGTCCAACTTGAAACAGTCCAACAAATTTTTAAAGTGAAATTTAAAAGGTTGACTAAATTTGAGCTATTGAAACGCCGTCATTTTGCGCGCGCTTTTGACACGGCCAATGACGTCATTGTCATTTTGTGTTTGTCTAATATTCAGTGTTTCAGTTACTTTATACTTATTTACAGTTTTAATTGTTATAACAGTCATGGAAGAAGTTAATTTTTTCACAAACACTACTAACACAGCATGAATTTCGAGGCCGATAATTTCGATGAAGTGACCAACGACGTCACATTTCGTTTCGACCAATAGTGACGCGTTTAGTAAGTTTGAATTTCCCTTCATTAATTTTCAGTTTTTATTACTTTTCTTTTTCTTTTCACTTTTCTGGGTTTCTTTATAAATAAAGAAAGTACCTTTTAAGTAAATTGTAAAGATAATAAAGAATCTAGAAAAAATATTTGAGACAAATAAAATTTGTATGCATATTCCCTATTGCGTGTGGGTGTACCGACACTATCTAAACGAATGGACTGTATATCCCCAAAGCGGGAGTTCTTTCATTACAAAAAAACTTGAATAAGGACGGAAGCGTGTAACAAAATCCTTGGAAAGGCGTTATTTCCTATGAGAAATTTCTTCATATTTTTACCCGACGTAAAACTTATACGAAGTTCTATAGTTTCTTATACGAATAGATTCACGAGAAATAATAAATAGGTCTCACTTACCCCTATTGTCCATATACAAGCTGTGCGCTTCATTATTGTTGTCCTCTGTCGTGTCCATCTCGAAAGCTAACAAACAAAACGAATATTATAGAATATAATCTATTAGTGAAGAATGAAGGTATCTACTTCACTGTTCCTTTTCAACCGACTTCAAAAAGGAGGAGGTTCTCAATTCGACTGCATTTTTTTTATTTTATTTTTATGTTTGTTACCTCATAACTTTGGATAGGGTCAACCGATTTTGATGATTCTTTTTTTATTTGAAATCTGGTGCTTCCCGAATGGTCCCATTTAAATTTGGTCCAGATTGAAGTCGGTTTTTTTTTTGTTAAAATTTGTAATTATTTATGTTATTGTATGGAATTATTGGCATTTGATCCAACGAAATATAATCATAAATAAAAAAAATAAAGAACCCCATACGCAGCATCAGATCGAAGTTATGAATCGTGTCATTTAACGATTATATTGGCACGCGCGAATCACTTAATCGAGTAATCATACGCCAAAATTTCTTTGGCAAAGAGCTGATACTCTTACACTGCTAGACCGATATTAACCAAACATAGCTAAGAACCACCGCAAGGAAAGTGGCTTTCAAATGACAAAAAACGCATCGAAATCGGTCTATCCGTTTGAGAGCTACGATGCCACAGACAGACAAACACACACAGAGACAAACAGACATCGATGTCAAACTTATAACACCCCTCTTTTGCGTCGGAGGTAAAAATGGCGGCGATTTTGACGTTTATTTTTTGTTGTTTCATCAAATACAGTTGTATTCCGAAGAACTTTGGGTTGAAATTAAATTGTCACTAAATCAGTCTCTTTGCCGCTACTCCGTCTTAGAATTGCAAGTATTAAGGTTATTTATCTAATTTTCACGTCACTTTTGTCTCTCATTTCTTACCAATGTAGCCACAAAGTGCCACAGTGTGGCAAAATACAGTTACTTCCTAAATATATTTCATAGCATTTAATTACAGTTACTTCCATTCAACAACTAAAGAATTCCTCTCACCCTTAGATCCATTGAGTAGGTTCAAGTTGACTGAAGTCGTTTGCATTGTGAACATGCTGTCTTCGGGTATGAGGCCCATTCCACCGAGTCCACCGACTCCTCCGAGCCCTCCGAGCCCTCCGAGTCCTCCGAGACCGCCGAGGCCAGGGGCAGTCGTTACTGGCGGTTTTCGCACTGTAATGATTTTTTTTCCTTGTGTAAGAAGTTTTTAACTTATTAGCTTCACCTTTATATCCACACTAATATTATAAACTAGCTGAGCCCTGCGGTGTTACCAGCGGTATAACAACAACCTGTCTAACCACTACAGTTGTCAAAATGTGGCCGTTTAATACTACCTTGTATACCTATTATAGTCAGCAAAGGTGGCCGTTTAATACTACCTTGACCACCCATTATAGTCAGCAAAGGTAGCCGTTTAATACTACCTTGTCTACCTATTATAGTCAGCAAAGGTGGCCGTTTAATACTACCTTGACCACCCATTATAGTCAGCAAAGGTGGCCGTTTAATACTACCTTGTCTACCTATTATAGTCAGCAAAGGTGGCCGTTTAATACTACCTTGACCACCCATTATAGTCAGCAAAGGTAGCCGTTTAATACTACCTTGTCTACCTATTATAGTCAGCAAAGGTGGCCGTTTAATACTACCTTGACCACCCATTATAGTCAGCAAAGGTGGCCGTTTAATACTACCTTGTCTACCTATTATAGTCAGCAAAGGTGGCCGTTTAATACTACCTTGACCACCCATTATAGTCAGCAAAGGTAGCCGTTTAATACTACCTTGTCTACCTATTATAGTCAGCAAAGGTGGCCGTTTAATACTACCTTGACCACCCATTATAGTCAGCAAAGGTGGCCGTTTAATACTACCTTGTCTACCTATTATAGTCAGCAAAGGTGGCCGTTTAATACTACCTTGACCACCCATTATAGTCAGCAAAGGTAGCCGTTTAATACTACCTTGTCTACCTATTATAGTCAGCAAAGGTGGCCGTTTAATACTACCTTGACCACCCATTATAGTCAGCAAAGGTGGCCGTTTAATACTACCTTGTCTACCTATTATAGTCAGCAAAGGTGGCCGTTTAATACTACCTTGACCACCCATTATAGTCAGCAAAGGTGGCCGTTTAATACTACCTTGTCTACCTATTATTTATTTAAACTTTATGCACACATGTACAATGGCGGGCTTAATGCCCAAGGCATTCTCTACCAGCCAACCTTTGGGTGATGTAGAAATTTTGTGAGGTAGGTGCATTGTGGTGGAAGTCAGAGGTTATAATTGCTACCAATATATGGAACTTACATAAACTAATATAATACGACTACACATATACTTTAAATATATATATATATACTCATATGAATACATACATACACCAATACATAAACTTTACATAGGTACACTGTGAGTAGGTACAAAATTGTATCTTAATTAAGGTTTTCCTGCCATTTTGTCATGAGGTGGTTAGGCCTATTATAGTCAGCAAAGGTGGCCGTTTAATACTACCTTGTCTACCCATTATAGTATGTAAGCAAAGTGTGGACGTTTAATAAAATCCTGCCTATACCAATATAATCGCCAAAATATGGTTGTTTAATACAGCCCTGTCTACCCACTATAGTTGGAATAATGTAGCCGGTTAATACAACCCTGTCTACTCATATTGGCCGACAAAATGTTGTTGTTTAATACTGCTCTTTCTTCCCACTATAATCGGCAAAATGAGGCCGCTTAATACAATTCTGACGACACATTTAGGTTGGAAAAATAATAAATATTTTTCTGACTTCTAACACACAACGCCATCTAGTCCCAAGCTAAGCAGAGCTTGTGTTATGGATACTAGACAACTGATACAAATACATATAATACTTTTTTTTTTGTAAATACATACATATTATACATAGAAAACACCCAAACTCCGAAACAAATATTTGTAGATCATACAAACATTTGGTCCGACCCGGGAATCGAACCCGAGACCTCGTGATCAGCAGTCGCGCACGCCAACCGCGAGACCAACGAGGCAGACAAATGTGGCCATTTAATGCACCACTGTATACCCCTTAAGGGAAAAAGCGTGATGGTATGCATGTTCTTAATGAAAGATACTATAGTCGACTATGGCAATATGTCAAATTAGATAATTTTAATGCTTCATAATATTACAAAACTTGCATTAGCATTTATCTGTAACTAACTTTTGCGCGCGGCTCCGCTCGCGTGTTTCTCGGTTATCGCAGCAAAGAGTACACTATGAAGGACATAGAATTCTCAAAGTATCTCCATGCAAAATTTCATTATAATCAGTGCAGCGGTTTATGCGTTAAAGCAGGACAGACAGAGTTACTTTCGCATTTTAATATAAGTATGGATAATATTGCATTGTATAAATGGATGGAAGGATGGTTGGTTGGTTAGTTGGATGGATATATCAAAAGGATTAATAGATGCATAATTTAATAAATGGGGTAGTGTAGATGGATGTATGGACGGATGGATGGATAGGTGGAAAGTTGGATATATGGATAAAGGAATTGATTCATGGTATGATGGATGAATAGAAAGTAGGATGGATAGATAGAAAGATGGACAGTTTTCTCTCAATTTAATCAATAAAAGCGTTCAGCAAAGTCGCGTACAAATGGTAGTAAAATATAAAATTATAGGAAAATAACAACAATTTAAAAGGTTTTACATAACTAAGTGTTGCCTGACATCTCAAACAGGACACAACCTGGTCACAAGATGTTATTTAGACACAGTTTATTATAGACACGCTAACAGCTTACATTTATATTTATTTATATATTTTTTTATTTGTAAAGATTGGTAAACAATTTAAATGTTATAATCTATACAATACAATTTATTACTCTGATTTCATGCGCCACTAATACAAAATTAATAGAATAATTAATCTAAATATGATAAAATATCTACAAAAATGACTTAAAATATGTACTATCGACAAATTTGAATCATGACCCACCATACCTTAGTTTCTTACAGACATTCAAACAATTATGTCGATGCATGTCCATAGTAACGACCTTGTTATATGTCATTTAATTACACCATTATCTATTGCAGTATCCATCTTTGTTAAAAGCTTATCTTATTCTGAGATATAGTTCATTCCAAAATGCATGGATTAAAAATATGATAATTACTGTTTTATCTAGGTATACTAATAATTTAAACGCAAAAGTTTGTAAGTATGGATGGATGGATGTTTGTTACTCTTTCACGCAAAAACCAATGAACGGATTTGGATGAAACCTTACAGTAATATAGCTTATACATCAGAATAACACATAGGCTACTATTTGCCGCGATAACCGACATACACGCGGGCGGAGCCGCGGGCAACAACTAGTCTAATATATTATCTACTGCAGCGATGATGATGTATATTGACGTACCTTACTTAATATTTAAATCAAGTGCGGCATGCACTGTGAAGGAGTGAATTCCTTGTTGTTTCGACGGCTTCAAACTATTTATCGGCGAAGTGGGTCATGATTCAAGTTTGTCAATTGTACAACTAATTTTATCAATTTATATTTCATAAAACTGTTTTATTGTTCTCACATTATTTAACAACAAAATATAACCTACATCTTTTACTTTTGCCGAGATAAAACAATGTGGTTTTGACAAAGCATCCGCTGGGACATAATTCAACAGATCTTACCAGCGGCCTGTCCTTGGAGTGCCTGGTTGGCGAGCTGCCTCTTCATCACTTCAGGAACATCGTCTTCATCATCGCTATCACTGAGCCCGTACTTGCTGAAGTGTTCCACTCGGAACACCCAGCTGCCGGTCGCTGGCCGGTACTCTATGAACTTGGTGTCGTGTTTGTCGCATACACGACGGAGTTTTCCTTCGTAATCCATTTTTAATAGCCTGTGGAAGAAAATCATAAATGACGGTTGTCAATTTCGGTGTTACTGACTACTTGCGTGTTCGTATCAGAGTGTGTGTGTGTGTGTGTGTGTGTCTGTGTGATATAAATTACAAAATGCGTGGAGTCCCTCCGCGCGGAAGAAGTGAAACTTCGTAATGTACAACAGTGCTTTCATACCCCGTCCATGGTAGCGTTAAACGTATAACGCAACCTTGTTGGAAGTCGCATTTGAAGTTTCACTTCAATTAATAAAAAAACGAATGTGCTTTGGACTACACGATTCCAGTAAAACCACATTGAATGAAATAAAATGTATGCTCGCACCTCTCTCTTGCCCCTACAGTAATATACGAAACGTAATTCTCTCTCTTTCTATCCTCACTAACTTATATCTCCCGCTCAAGTTACGTTCGCCTCGCCAGATCACACTTTTCGTAACGGATTCAACAGCTTACTCCTCAAGTCAATCGTGCGTGAAGAAGTTCTAGTCCAAAATATGACAATTGGACGTGACGAGATAGTTTATTAGCGACACAATAATAATATTAGGTCTTTACCTATGAAATTGCCGTTTTGTATGCAATAAGTGAAAGTACTTATTTTTTCAAACTTTTTTATTTCTGTTATTCGAAGTAATCACCCATGCAATCGACGCATCTTTGCCAACGCATTGGCAGTTTATTGATGCCCTTCTTGTAAAAATCAGCTGGACGGGAGGCAACAAACTCTTCAAAGGCATTTTGTACTGCCTCTCGGGAATTGAATTTTTTACCCACTAAAAAGTTGTCTAAATTTTGGAAAAAGTAATTGTCGGTAGGTGCAAGGTCTGGTGAGTATGGCGGATGAGGGAGAGCTTCCAACCCCAGCTCTTGCAGCTTGGAGACTGTCTGTTGCGCAGTATGAGTACGCGCGTTGTCGTGAATATATATTTCATAGGTAAAGACCTATTATTATAAAGAGGTAAAGTTTCTAACTTTATTTGTATGGTTGTAGGGGTAATCTTCTGAAGTACTGATCCGATCCTGAAAATTCTTTCACTAACAGAAAGCGACACTATTCAGGAGGGACATAGGCCATATTTTATTATGATTTAGAAACAAAATACAGTTAAAACTAATAGTATTTATAAATCAAGTCGAATAAAAGTGGGCGGTTAACGCCAAACGAAGTGGGCACGGGTCGGCTAGTTATACTTTGTCCATTCGGTTATTTTCTTTTTGACAGCTCACGCCTATAAATTACCATATTTTTTTTCGGAATTATGTACTACAGTAATGTCGTACTTTATTGACGGTGACGGTACTTTAGTGAAGTGGCCTGTGCATAACAAACAACCAGACTATAAAACAGTACTTGAAATACGATAAATCGATCATATGATAAAAATAATTTGACTTCATGTAAGTATTTTTTCTGTAAATTTAATAAAAAAAGGAAATAAAAATAGTATCTATGGCTCCAAGATTGAATTTTGCAAGGAATTAAGTCTAAATCTTGCAATTTAGGATCAAACCAAGAGTAAAGAACAATAACTCTGTTCATTCATCTAATTTACTGATTTATTATATATATTTTTGTGTATTTCTTACATAATATAAAAAACTAATGAAGGAATAATTAATATTTCAACAAAAAATATTTAATTAAATCGATTGAAAGTTCTTCATAAATAAAATCGCTATTCGTTTCAAATCGAATCGGTAATGGGTGAGGGCGTCACTAATTTCAAAATTTCTTGAACTGTCAAAAAGAAAATAAAGAAATGGACAGAGTATAATATTAATAATCGTGGGCACAGCCACGCGTAGTACACAATAAGTACCTCGTAGTGTCCCTATAAATGTATTTATTTCTTTCAGACATCTAACCAACGCCATCTAGTCTCAAACTAAGCAGAGCTTGTACTATGGGTACTAAACAACTGATATAAATACACATTTACATTTTTTTTGTAAATACACACATTTTTTCATGCATGGGCCTGTCAAAGTGAATCACTCTGCCTGATGGAAAGCATGATCAGAATCCAAGAGTGGTGGTCACCATACTCATTGCTCATGCAGACAATGCAACAATGCTGCATGGTGACCCACACTATGGCTGCCTAGTGATGCTTCTACATCATTGAGCCTCCATACATATTATATACAGAAAACATACCTCCGAAACTAATATTTGCAGATCATACAAACATTTGGTTCGACTCGGGAATCGAACCTGAGACCTCAATGAGCCTACGCTAGCACTTCACCATCATCTTCTTGCCTTTATCATTCCCAAGATTATTTGGGGTCGGCTACTAGTTCCACCGGTTTTACCTGAATATCAGTTTTTATATGGATTGACTGGCATCGGACCTCCGCAACCCTGAGGATGAACTGAATTCGAAGGTTGAACTACTTGTCAGTGTATTTGAGGGACGCTACCACTGCACCACTGAGGTATTAATGACAACATAAATCCTAATTTTAGACCTATATAGAAGCAAACAAGTAACTACCTCTCCGGTTCCGTGATGGGTCGTTTCTCGGTCTTATCGCGGGGCCAAACCCTGTCCAGGGTGACGATGGCCCGCCTGTTCAGACCACAGCCCAGCGCCGGCTTCTCAGACTCTTCAGGGTATACTATCACTTCTTTGTTTAAGAAGTGGACTGAAAAAAAAAGAATTCTTATTAAAATATGTAAAGTTCCAAGGTAGTATGTGATTTCAGCACGGTTCGTCCGGCTCTCGCGGTACCACGCTCGCACAGAACATCTACGAAGTGTCCAGCAGTGCTGGCGTGTGCAGTTGCTGAGTACGAGACCGGAGGTACAAACATGCAGAAGTATCTCTAGGCCGCCATGGTGTATTGTATGTACGAGCAATGACTATGGTAACCACCACTCTTGGATTCTGCTTTCCATCAGGCAGAGTAGAGTCATTTTGGAAGGTCCTTACATAAAAAAATTATGCTAAAAAATAGGCCAAATGCTAGTTGGTCTCAAGCATTCAGTGTTCTGTTTGAAATCAAAACAATGATTTTTAGAATTTTTGTCTGTTTGTACGTTTGTGCACGATAATCTCAGAAACGGTTTAACCGTTCCGATTGCAATTTTCCCTAATGCGTTGTGGTTTGCTCCTCTCTCATTTAGTTTTTGCTTAATTTCAGTCGAATCATAAGTAAAACAGTTACATCAGTTAGAAGAATCACAACGATAACCGACCTTTTACGCGGGCGGAGCCGTAAGCGAAATCTAGTTGTCTAAAATACAAAATAATGTAATGCAGGTCTACTCACCCAATTTATCCAGGTCCATCCCGGTGACATCAATCTCGCAGTCGTAGAACACGTTCCCGTAGTTCTTGCGTCCAATGGTGAGATGTGGCACCACGCATGTACCATCCGGACGAATGAAAGCTGTAATATATACAAACAGTTATACTAAATGTACCCTGGCATATTGTGGCCGGTTGTGGCATGCCGTGGCACATTATAGCCACATTGTAGCACATTATGGCCACATTGTGAAGTAGTGGTTGAAGCAATCCTACTGCAGCTGAGTGTAGTGGATCAAACTCCACATGGGAATACAAATTGTTGCTCTGAGTCATGGTGTCCTTTGACTTCCTGTCACCCTTTGGCATTTGGTCCTAGAATTGAACACGAGACCTCAAACACGGCAGTCGCATACGCTACCACTGCGCCACTAAGATAGAAGCCAAGGTGACTTTACATACATAATTATATACATAACATAGTAAGTGTAATATTTGTTCTCTGCCCATGAACCAATGCAAGGAGAGAGTTCGTAATTGGTTAGAATCCTTAAACTATGCTGCTACAGAAAATCTTCTTACAGTCTCCACTCTGTAACAAGATGCCTAATCATATATACGCCCACACTATTACACATACACACACAAACATACACATATACACACACAAACATACACATATATACACATACATTACATAAACTCACACATCTATAACATAGCTATAACTAACAATAGTTTTTAAGTTGTATCTTTTCTTCCTTATTGGCGATCCACTCAGTAACAAATTATTGAAAATAAAAAACACGACTGCGGTAATATTTAACAATAAAAACATATAAGTTTTATATATATTCGTAATTACCGTAAAAAAATATTTATTTGGATAGCACACTTGATGTATTTTGAAAACTTTTTTTTATATTACTTTTTGGCATCAAACATCCTTATTTTTTTTATTTTTTTATTTTGATGTACCCAGTGTCACTCTCACGACTAAGACGAATCTATTGACACCACTCACATAAAAATACGACAAGTCCTTTAGGCTCTAGGGCGTGCCAAAGAAATATACATACATACCTACTTACACTCGAAAAACATAACCCTTCTTTCGCAGTCGGGTAAAAATATAAGTATGTATAATCTGAGAGAGCACTGGTACCCGTAACACGAGTTAGATCTTATCATGGGTAACAGAGTTCCACTGCCATTAACACTATCACTGTTTTTCCTTTATGTACATTTTAATGCCTGTACAAAAGAGTGTTATTGTTCAACTGTATATGAAATAAATAAATTTGGAACGGACACAAAGGACGCCCAGACTCTGAACAACAATTTGTGGATCACAAAATGTGGTTTGAACCTACAATACTAGCACAGCAGAACGCGTCATGGCGACATCTTTAACCACTTGGCCTTCACACACACAGATCGTATTGCACTTACCAATCATTTCATCTAAACTCGGTATGGTGTAGTAACCAGGTCTAGTCAGCTTAACTCCAGTTGGATGAGGAGCGGCTTCTCGAGGAGCTACGTTCTCTTCTTCAGACACTGTAAAGAACACAATACCTTATATTAGTAAAGAAATACTATTTCCGACATCTAATAAACAACGCCATCTAGTCCAAAACTAAGCAGAGCTTGTGTTATGGGTACTAGACATATACCTACTTAAAACTTTTATTTGGTCAATATACCTAAACTCCGAAACAAATATTTGCAAATCATGTAAATATTACCGTGGGAGAGCCACGCTTCGGCATGAATGGGCCGGCTCGACCGGAGTGATACCACGGCCTCACAGAAAACCGGTGTGAAATAGTGCTTGCGCTGTGTTTCACCGGGTGAGTGAGGATACCGGAGGCCCATACCCCAACCCCTCCCCCTATCTCCCCCCCATCCTCCAAAGGCCGGTAACGCACTTGTGACGCCTCTGGTGTTACGCGTGTTATGGGCGGCGCTAATCGCTTACCATCAGGCGATTCGTCTGCTCGTTTGCCAGGCTATTCCATAAAAAAAAAAAAAAAATTGCTACGACCCGGGAATCGAACCCGAGTCCCTGTGAACAGCAGTCGCATACGCTACCACTGTGCCACCGAGGACAGTCAGATAGAATTGTTAACATCACACTTAGATCAATAGGAGTCGAACATGATACCGTTTACCGTGGGAGAGCCACGCTTCGGCATGAATGGGCCGGCTCGACCGGAGTGATAACACGGCCTCACCGGTGTGTTTCACCGAGTGAGTGAGGATACCGGAGGCCCATACCCCAACCCCTCCCCATCCCTCTCCCTATCCCCCAAAGGCTAGCAACGCACTTGTGACGTCTCTGGTGTTGCGGGTGTCCATGGGCGGCGGTAATCTCTTACCATCAGGTGATACGTGTGCTCGTTTGCCACCTATGCCATAAAAAGAAAACTAAGTTGCGTGGGTCAGTTAGTTTTCTATATATATAAAAAAGGAAGGTGACTGACTGTCTGACAGACTGACTGACATACCCAGAGATCAACGCACAACCCAAACCGCTGAAACTAAAATCCTGAAATTTTGCATATAGGTTGTTTATATAACGTAAGTGAGCACTAAGGAAGGACTTTTTGAAATTCCACCCCTAAGGGGGTAAATTAGGGGATGAAAGTCTGTGTGAGCGAAGCTGCGTATGTAAAAGCTAGTATTATAAAATTTAAACCATAAAGTCCACCAATTTGATGGGCAATCTTCTCGCAGCGGGAACAGTTCGCCTGCTCGCCCCAACGGTGACGACAGAACTGTAGGCGATCTAGGAGAGGATCAGGAAGGGGTATTAGGAAAAAGAATAATACAGGGTGTATCTAAAGCCGAGACTCCACCGAACGAAAGTTGGCAACTTCAGTGTTGTCAACACGTGTTGGTGACATAAGTTTCTGTAAAGCCGAGTCTCCACAGAACAAGTTGGCCACTTTTGTATTGTCAACCTTTTTTTTGTGTTGTCAAATTTCGGTGGAGACGCGCCTTAAAGAAGCATAGACAACGAAGAGGAGTACCCATAGAGTCTTTTCCCGATACAAAACAGTTTGTCATTTTTTTCAAAGACAACTCCCGCACTAGGAATAAATCCTGTGTCGCGGGGGACTTTACGACATGAAACGGACACAAAGAACACCCAGACTCAGAACAACAATTTGTGGATTACACAAAGTGTTGTCCTACGTGGGATTTGAATCCACGCCACTTGACGAAGTAGGAAACGGCGTGGTGACCGCCAACCACCATGCAGTCGCATTTGTTGCAGGGACATCCTCACACATACACATTTTAGACTCGCATACAAAAACAATCGCCTGACACTACGAACTCCCACAAATTATTTTTTTTTAACAAAAACCGACTTCAAGGTTCGACTCGATTTCTCTTGGTTACCATCATCAGATCTTAGTCTCCTTATCATGGTACCACCGTTGGGACATCTCCTTTCCATTAAAAAAAGAATCATCAAAATCGGTTCATAAATTTATACGCGAACACACATTTAAAAAAAGCATATATACGCTCGAATTGAGAACCTCCTCCTTTTTGGAAGTCGGTTAAAAAGAACGGAGAACGTTTTAGTTAAGACTTTTTAGGCAGCGTTAAAGGTAAGGCCACTCATTAGTTTTACATTTTTTATTTCTTGTCTGTTTTTAAAGTGATAACTTCTTATGGGAGGGTAAACCGTGGGAGAGCCATGCTTCGGCATGAATGGGCTCGACCGGAGGCTCGACCGGAGTGATACCACGGCCTCACAGAAAACCAGTATCAAATAGTGCTAGCGCTGTGTTTCACTGAGTGAATGAGGATACCAGAGGCCCATTGGAAGGCGGAAGTCCCCTCGGACCGTCACCCCACCGGGGCTTGCGGCGGGGCGGTGTGTCGGACTCGAACCGACTAAAACCACACGGTGTGCCACTCTGCGCCTGAGACGGGAGGGACCCGGGAACTGCTGTTATTAACACATCCGAATGGATACCAGAGGCCCATACTCCAACCTCTCCCCCCCATCCCACAAAAGCCGATAACGCACTTGGGACGCCTCTGGTATTTCGGGTGTCCATTGGCGGCGGTAATCGCTTACCATCAGGCGATAAGTCGCTCGTATGTCGGATTATTACATAAAAAAAGTGGCAACAGTCTGTCTGGCTTCCCTTTCGCTCACGCATACGGCAGCGGTAGGCAGGCTCCTCCTCTCTCACTCTAACACACAGCGCTAGCCGTAAATCGTTCAACTCAGATTAGTTTGTCACTTCTGTCGGGCGTCACGAGACGCATACGTTTTTTTTTTTGTTCTTTTTTTAAGCCAAATGTTGTTCTACCCTCCGTCTTCGATACACGACTTGTTACACGCTACTATATATGGAGTTTCATCTTCCGGTTCCGGTTCTTTTCCAGATGAATGTCATTTTGGAACCAAGCAACTATAGTCATGTATATAACGTTTCGAAGGTGTCTAATTTAAAAAAATAGCTATTTGAGTTTGGCACAGCATGGCGACGCACAACGTGGCGACGCGTCACCACGACAAATGTTGTTTTACCCTCCGATTCTCTTAGGTTTATTATGTTGGTATAATATATGACTTACCAGTGAGGATGTCTACATTCTCCTTATCATGAGAACGGTCTGCCCTTACTCCGAGTTCCCGCACAGAGTTCTCAGCGGAATCCAGATTGCTCACCAGCGGTTTCCGCAGCGGTTTTGTTGTCAACCTGATGAAAATTATAATTATGTGTAAGTATTTTTAAGTGTCTGTACCTAATATACATTTTTATAAATTTAGGGAGTAGAGGAGACGAAATGTGGTTACGACGATCAAATAATTGTACCTCGATAGATGGCGTACACGTCAACTTACATCGGGGTTTTGTTTGATTCAAAGCACTTGTATTTAGTTGTAAGAGAAATTTGTAAAAATGAGATCAATAAACCAGCTAGATCAGATTACAGATGGTGTTTTTGTTACTAAACAAACTCTCTAACTCTCTAGTAAATCTCATTAGGACAGCAGTTCAACATAAAGACAACTCCCGCACTAGGAATAAATCCTGTGTCGCGGGGGACTTTACAAACATACATAAAACGGACACAAAGAACACCCAGACTCAGATCAACAATTTGTGGATCACACAAAGTGTTGTCCTACGTGGGATTTGAACCTACGACACTTGGCGAAGTAGGAAACGGCGTGGTGACCGTTAAACCACTAGGCCAAACGTGCAGTCAAATAGTTATCTAACAAAATGATTGATGGTAACTACTACCATGGCCATTCACAAGAAATATTTAAAAAATATCATCAACAACACATAACGTCCCACTGTTGGGCTCAGGGCTCCTCTCCAATTCACGGAGACGCTCATGGTATCATGCCACCAGCGGTCACCCATCCAGATACTGACCGCGCCGTCGTTGCTTATCCTTGGTGATTGTTTCTAATCACCAAGTGCAACTGGGCTATGAGCGCAAAAAAAATATACCCCGCTTTAACCTTATTGATTAAATTTATAACGCCTATGTCACCCAAGCAATTAATACGAATCTATTGACAACTCATTCATTAAAATCAGTTCAGTAATTTAGCCGCTACGGTGTTACATATAAATATACATAGTTTGCCAAAAATGTATCCTTCCTTTTCGCTTTACTGTAGTCGGGTAAATTTCAATGTGCTGGCAATCCACCATCCCCAAAAGTAGGGGGTGGGGTTGCTTTAGGAGATAATCTTACTACTTACATCTTAGCTTATGATCTGTTTTCAATTTAGATCTGAAAATCGCTCTCGCTTTGTAACAAGTTCTAAAATGAACTTAAATACTTGGACTACTAAGATTAAAATTGCGTTCAGGGTTATTTTTTTATAAATAAGCCTGCCAAACTGACTCTACTCTGCCTGATGGAAAGCATGAGCAGAATTCAAGAGTAATGGTCACTGTGGAAGAATGGGTGTTATGTCTCTCCAACAAAACCGTCTACCGTGGGAGAGCCACGCTTCGGCATGCAAGGGCCGGCTCGACCGGAGTGATACCACGGCCTCACAGAAATCCGGTGCGAAATAGCGCTTGCGTTGTGTTTCACCGAGTGAGTGAGGATACCGGAGGCCCATACTCCAACCCCTCCCCCATCCCCGTCCCCATCCCCCAAAGGCCGGCAACGCACTTGTGACGCGTTGTGGGTGTCCATGGGCGGCGGTAATCGTTTACTATCTGGCGATACATCTGCTCGTTTGTCGTACCTATTACATAAAAAAAAGGAGGATCGTCTGACCAGGCGAGGTGATCATGCCTGGTGGTCCAACAGTTGCTGTTAGGATGTTGTATATATGCCAATAGGCGCGAAAACTTCTATTGCGTGATTCAGGATTAGTAGTGTTGTGTACTCCGTGTAGAACGTCACTCCATAGTTCGGTGTATCTTCGGAAGATAGCGCTGTAGTATGTTGATGTTGCACTGTATGTGGAAGTCGCCACAGTCACCATACTCATTGTTCGTGCAGACAATGCAGCATGGTGACCCACACTATGGCTACTATTGAGATGCTTCTGCGTCATTGGGCCTCCGGTCTCGCACTCACCAACGAAACACGACAACACGAACGCTGTCACTTTACGTTGGTCTTCTGTGAGAGGGTCGAAATAAAAAAGTTTAATGAACAAAAACATAACTTACCAACTGGCTCGTCTCTCGGATACTTGTGCCTGAAGGTCTTTGTCTAAATTAAAAAGAAAAAAAACGATATTAATCAATGTCACACCTTAATCCAATAAACTTATTATTACACAAATGATATTGAAAGAGAAGGGTAACTTGACACAAACTCGTAAATACCAAAGAGTCGCCTGGTATTTGAAAGGAACAATACAATTCGGCAGTTGACACCTTAGTCAAAATAGTTTTTTTATCATCTGTCAAAACGATAACTTTGTATGAAAAATATACTAAATACAAATTTGTGACGTGAACTGAATTCGAACATTTATCTAGTTGTCAATATATTTGAGGGCACTGACTTCCCATTATCGATTATCATAAATATTCATAACAACCGGGATCGACGGCTATTGTTAAGAATTTCTTGTAAGAAAAACCCAACAGCCTGACCTGGGAATAGAACCCGAGACCTCTTGATCGGCTGTCACTTACGCTAACCACTAGACCAACGAGGCAGTCACCCTCCATCGACATTTAACGAAAACTATTATGTATAATCATGTGTTCATCATTCATTCAATTGGAGAGGCCTATGTCCAGCAGTGGACTGCGATAGGCTGATGATGATGATGATGTGTTCATCACCAACCCGCCAGATTAGTAGGACAAAACCTCCTAAGGAGAGGCCTTTGACGATAATGACGCTTATGGGTACTTACCTATATTAGGATACAACTTCGGAGTTGGTTCTCCATCAATAGGCTTCTCCTTCTCACCCCAAGGCGACTTAGAAGAGCTTAACCTGTTGACAATAACAAGTAACTTAATAGAACTGTTTGGAAGTGGAGGGTGGATGTAAATTCAATGCTGCTGGGCCGGTTTTTTCTTTTATGAAATACGGGGCAAACGAGCAGACGTATCGCTTGATGGTAAGCGATCACTGTCGCCCATACCCGCAACACTAGAGGCGTCACAAGTGTGTTGCCGGCCTTTAGGGGATAGGGTTGGAGTATGGGCCTCAGGTATCATCACTCACTCGGTGAAACACAGCACAGGCGCTGTTTCACACCGGTTTTCTGCGAGTCCGCGGTATCACTCCGGTCGAGCCGGCCCATGCATGCCGAAGCGTGGCTGTCTCAGACATTATAATTATGTACTTACCAACTGCCATGTCTTGTAGAACTGTTGTCTGCTTCTGAAAATGAAATAAATACAAATAGTTGAATAATATTTACGGTGATCCGGCTCTTACGACACCCACGAGATGCATATGGGTGGTGATACTCCGTATTCTAAATCCATCCCCACATGGTAACAAATAAATGGTAGTTGTATGTAGTGTATGTCTGTTCTCAGTCCCTTCACTCAGTAACGCATTAATTCATTCACTCACTCATTGTACTATCTGTGAATGAATGAGAAGGAAGCATATGTCATCTGTCAACTGTCTGTCAACTGTGAGCGGCGGAGGTGAGTGGGCGCGTGCGGCTTAGAGCCGACAATATATGGATATACTACAGAACTCACTACCAGCGCACGTGTTTCCCTCCCACTATGATCCCGGGTCCTTTTAAGCGGGGCGTGAAAAAGCATCTAACTAGACCACTATAGTGTGGGTCACCATGCTGCTTTGTCCTCATCCGCAATGAGTATGGTGACCATCACTCTTGGATTCTGCTCATGCTTTCCATCAGGCAGAGGCAGAGAGTAAATACTCACGTTCACTCCCGAAGACAACTTGACGCCTTGCCCGGTCTACTTCATCGATATTGGGTATATTAGCTGGTGTGTCTGTCTCTTTCTCCCTATCGTTGTTAGAAAGAGACGGCCCGTTCGACTGTGGTTGCTCTTCTACATCTATAGATCTGTTGACAAAGATATTAAGGTAATAAATTAATACCCAAATATTTCAAACATCTCACACACAACGCCATCTAGGGACAACTAGAGTGATTGATACAATACTTATATACTTTTTTTTTTGTAAAAACATACACAGTATAGATAGAAAACACCCAAATTCCAAAACAAATTATGCTAAATCTTGCAAACATTTTGTTCAACCCGAGAATCGTACCCGAGACCTCAAGCACAGCAGTCGCATACTCTACCACTTGCGCCAACGAAAAGTAGGTATTGCAAAAAAGGGGAAAATTATTAATTTTGTTCTGAATCGATCACCACACTGATAGTTATTATTACATTCTACCTGAGGGGCAAACTTCATAATTGCAATTTGCAATAAACTGCAATTTTCAAACAAACTAAATATCTTATACTTTGTCCATTTGTTTATTTTCTTTTTGACAGCTCACGCCTATAAATGACCGTTTTTTTTTTCGGAATAATGTACTACAGTAATGTCGTACTTTATTGACGGTGACGGTACTTTAGTGAAGTGGCCTGTGCATATCAAACAATCACAGACTATAAAACAGTACTTGAAATACGATAAATCGATCATATGATTAAAATAATTTGACTTCATGTAAGTTTTTTTTTGTAAATTTAATAAAAAAAGGAAATAAAAATAGTATCTATGACTCCAAGATTGATTATTTGCAACTTTTGCAAGGAATTAAGTCGAAATCTCGGAATTTAGAATCAAACCAAGAGTAAAGAACAATACCTCTGTTCATTCATCTAATTTACTGATTTATTATTTGTATTTTTGTTTATTTCTTACATAATATACAAAACTAATAAAGGAATAATTAATATTTAAACTAAAAATATTTAATTAAATCGATTTAAAGTTCTTCATAAATAAAATCGCTTATCGAATCGGTAATGAGTGAGGGCGTCACTAATTTCGAAATTTCTTGAACTGTCAAAAAGAAAATAAAGAAATTAAAATCAATAAGGACACCATTTGTAATTTAAGTTCACTAACCTGAGTGGCCGCGGCGCGGTCCTGGCCGTAAAATAGGTACCTAGAGCACCGAACGACGCGCGACGTAAGTTTATAAAGTAGATACCTACCTACTTTATCAACGTAAGCGAAATAGCACAAGTAATAGTATGTATTCACGTATTTTTAAATTACAGTCACCATAATAATCACAAAAAAACGAAAACCGCAAGGTTTTAAATTTGGTCATCTCGTATCTCCTGGATAGTTTGTACAATAATCCGACTATTAGTAGGTAGTAGGATAAACGAACATTATCCGTAAATTAATGTTTTATATGTAGTAAATTATTTACTAGACGTAGAAGTGTATTGCCGAGTCGAGGCATTGTTTCATTTAAATTCTCACAAAATAACATAACGTTACGTAACAACTTAACTAATGTGCCCTGTCACTAACTATGAAATCAGTACAAAATACCTATTAATGAATAACCAAGACAACACACACAACGCGACACAGGGCTCCCGGCGGTTGGTTCAAAGGTAACATCGGTCATTGACCCAACCACATCGTGTAGTAAATTTCATAAACGGAAAAAAAGGTCCTATGGCTAAACTACTTAACCAATTTTTTTTGAAATTTTTTAGGTGGAATTGTAACATGTGCAGGTACGTCTAGTTCAAATTAATGTCGTATTGTCATATCCACCCTGTATATAAAAATCAATTGCTGTTCGTTTGTCTCGCCAAAACTCGAAAACGGCTGGGCCGATTTAGCTGATTTTGATATGATTGTCGTAGTCCAGGGAAGTTTTAAACGGTGAAAAATTTAAAATAACTTGAAAATCCAAATGTCACATGTACGAAGTAGCGGGCACAGTTAGTATTATATAAATTTCCGACAATCTAATAATCACTCTAATCTTTTAGTACTTATAGCCACCTCAGCTTCCGACAGGTAGCCTCATCGTGGACTAAGCAAATATAACACTGCCGGTCTTCTTGTAATTTTCTTGAATAAAAACCTTGTCCTGACAATATCAAACACATAAAAAGGAATCATCCAATTTGGTGCAGCCGATCGGAAGTTATTCGTACACATACATTACAGTGACGTGACAGCACGTTTGGGCTAGTTGTTTAAGCGGGCGCCACGCCGCTCTCTACTGCGCCAAGTGTTGTGGGTTCAAATTCCACATGGGTGATCCACAAATTGTTGTTCTGAGTCAAGGTATTCTTTGTGTCCGTTTCATGTATGTTTGTAAAGTCCCCCGCGACACAGGATGTATATTCCTAAATCGGGATCTATGTAAAACACTAATAATAAAAAGAAATGTAAAGATTTACCTCTCAGTGTCGTTGGTGTGGTCGACAGAGTCGTGATGGTCGTTCCTCTGCTTAGGACGTAGAACCAATCTCTTTCGACTCGGCTTCAAGCATAATTTGTCTTCTAGACTAGCGTCTGATTCTTCTAGACCGTCGAAGAGGGATTTCTGTAAAGAAAAAAATAAAAATAAATATTTCAGACATGTGACACACAACGCCATCTAGTTTCAAACTAAGCAGAGCTTCTATGAAATCTAGTTCAACGGATAAAATACTAAAATACTTTTTTTGTAAATAATACATATTTTTTTTAAGAAAACGCCCAAACTCCGAAACAAATATTTGCAGATCATACTAAAATTTGGTTCGAGTCGGGTATCGAACCCGAGACCTCAAGCACAGCAGTCGCATACACTACCACTTGTGCCACCGAGGCAGTCAATTCACGTTCACATCCGCGTTTATACACTGTAGTGTAACAAGCTGACCCCACGAACTTCGTACCGCCATCATTTTCTTATATTAATTATATTAATATTATAAATTAAACTAAAAAGCTTCTTAAAAACAAGCTTTTACTGGAATGCCTCGAGACGAATCAAACGAGTCCAAACTCGATGATGTTGCGACGTTTCTTTACAGAGTTCCTATGGCCACCTTCCAGCTCCAGCATCGGATCAGTCATTATATTGTATTGTCACACTGTATAATTTCAGCAAGATCGGTTGAAGATATCTGCTTCAAAATTGCGTTGCGAGATTCCACCCGAACATACAAGCATACATACATTGCAAGTTCATAAAAAGCTTGTAATAACACGGAATGAACCAACTAGAACCAGCGATAGCGGTGATGACGTCAGCTTGTGCTGTGATGTGTCTCGGAATACCAAACCTGGCGAAGTGTATTCCAATACCATGGTATTACCTTAACATTACCTCACCCGACTAGAATCGAAAGATAAGGTTTATCTTGCCATGTTCGAGTCGCTACGGGACGCTAGGTACATTGAGTGGACTTACCTTATCGTGTGCGAGCACGGGTCGGGGCTGGGGGCGGAGTGCTAGGGCTCCGCCCCGGGGCGAGGTGACGCGGTAGGCGCCGAGGCTGCTGCTGTCCAGCACGGCCTGGACTGCCACTGGGTTCGTGGGCTTCAGAACGTCGTCCGCTGACAGCGCTGGAACATTACAAACAGATTAATACTTTTAACTCTTGGGAATCACTCATATCACACATGCTCTTAACACACACACGTACTCATTCATGATACACACAATCACGCCTAACAAACACACATTCCCTTACAACACACGATAACACATATTTCCACTCGCCTTATCAGGAGGTAAGGGTTTTTTTGTACTTTTTTTATAATTCCACCCTCATAATGACGACCCTTATATGGACTACAGTCATTAAAACTTCAGACTTATAGTCAACACAGGGAAGATACGAATTGTAAAACATTTTTATAAACCAATAAACAACGATTAATATTTACTTTCACATAGCATCTAACTATGGTATCCTTTAAGTAAGTCGATATTATACCTGAGTTAGGTCCAAATATTTTTGAAGTGAAACTTCTAATGCGACTTTCAACATGGTTAGTTGGGTAATCGTTTAATGGTTGCGTTAAATATTTAATGGTTGCGTTAAACGTTTAACACTACCATGGAGCGGGTATGAAAGCACTCTTGTACATTACGAAGTTTCACTTCTTCTGCGCCGAGGGACTCCACGCAATTTTTTTAAAACGACTCCCACATTAGTATTAAATCTTTGTCGCCGGGGACTTTACAAACATCCATGAAACGGACACAAAGAACACACCCACGGGACACAGGATTTATATTCCTAATGCGGGACGTAGACTTTAAAAAAAAAAGAAAAACTTACATGAATCGGGCAATAAGTCTTTGAACAGCGGTGAATCCCCGTAAGGTCTGGCCGCCAGACTGAGGATCTGCTCGTGAACGTTGCCAGCTGCCGAGGCGCCTGACAAACTATTGCTGGAAGACAACAAAAAAAAAATTTTATACAATTCAGGAGAAGTATTTTCTTCCTTTCTTGGCAAAAGACGGAAATATTAAAGTTTAAACAGTTAGATATACCATACCACATACACACAACATAGGGTTAACAAGACATTACACACACACACGCACGCACACACACACGCACGCACACACACACGCACGCACACACACACGCACACACGACCGCACGCACGCACACGCACATGAACACACGCGCGCGCACTTTCATTACTAGCTCTTTTCGTGAATCTAAACACTTAACATTATTTTCGGAAGATTATATAATATTCTAAAACATTCATACAACGCCATCTAGTCTCAAATTAATCAGAGTGTATTATTGATTTTAGCAGCCAACTAACATAAATACAAATAGAAAGATAAAAAACGCTCAGTGTAACATAACCTCATCGTTTTTGAAGTTGGTTAAAGGTATTAGCCACGACACACTAAAGACAAACATTATTCATATGCATTTTTACAGTGGTATAGCAAGACACGGCCGGAGGAATTGGTCGAAACACTGAGCAGTTTAAAATCGATCCAGCCGTTCCAGAGATTTCACAGAACAAACAGACAGATAGACAAAAATTTTGAAAAATGAATACCTATATGTGCATTTAGTGAAAAGCTGTTAATTTGAAATTACAAACATACACTTCAATTATATTTATTTGTATTGATGTACTTACTTTGCCATCAGATTATTGTTGGTATTAAGACCGCCCAATCCTAGGGCGGAGCCCCCCAGGCCTGTTGAGTTATTGAACAACCCACTGCCGAGTCCACTGTCCAAGCCTGAAACAACAATGAATTGATTAGAATCTCGCTTTTTAAATCTTATTTTACTTCTTAATTGAGTTCTTGAAAAAACAGTAAGATAAACAGGTTGTAATGTGTTAGGGTTCGAGTATTTTGAGAAATAAGCATTATATATATAAGACTTTATAATAAACTAAATATAAATATTTTCGGACTTTCTAATACACAACGCCATCTAGTCCCAAACTAAGCAGAGCTTGTATGCTAGGTAACTGACATATATACTTATTTTTTGTGAATACATACATAAATATAATACATAGAAAACACTCAAACTCCGAAACAAATATTTGCAGGTCATACAAACATTAGGTCCGACCCGGGAATCGAACCCGAGACCTCATCCACACAGTCGCGTACGCTACCACTGCGTCGACGAGACGGTCAATAAACACTCTTAAAACTTTTAAATAACACACAATAATGATATTAAATGCTATGAAATATATTTAGCTTTAATTCCGCGAGACAAATTTCCATTCTCGACGAGTCAACATCTCCTGAGGATGCCCCGTGGAGGGGCGAAACACGTGTCGAGTATAGGTTTGGTTGCATGGCATGCTAATTATTTCTCACTTGTTTTGTATGTGTGCATATGCATGATACCCATATGTGCATGTGAGTATGCATGACGGTGGGATTTGTGTCCTGCTCTCAGACCTGGATATTTGTCTCGCGGAATTAAAGCTAAATATATTTCATAGCATTTAATGTCATGGATTTCCGCAAAGTAACGCCTGATTCCATAACTTATCACAATAATGATCTTTGATCGCCGAGTTCGCTAGGTTGATCACTGAAAGAGCCGCCGATATCCTCACTCACTCAGTGAAACACAGCGCAAGCGCTGTTTCACATTGGTTTTCTGTGAGGCCTTGGTATCGCGCCGGCCGCCGGTATTCATGCCGAAGCGTGGCTCTCCCACGGTAAGTGTGATTGCTATCGAGAAGACTAAAGCCACTCACCAGTCTTGAAATTAGTCGAGGGAGCTGCCTGAGGTTGTCCAAACATGTTGGTAGTGCCGAGAGCACCAAAAGCTGGTGCTGCCGGCTTCGCTTGGAACGTGTTCGCTCCCAAACCACCACCTAGACCCGTACCTATGAAATAATTTAATTTTACAAAAAAAAACGTGTGGCACTCGGGGACTGCCGCGGTAAAGCTATTGCCTAGCATTTTTTATCAACTTATGCAATATTAATTATTTATTTATTTTTTCAACCGACTTCAAAAAGGAGGAGGTTCTCAATTCGACTGTATTTTTTTTTTATGTTTGTTACCTCATAACTTTGGACTGGGTGAACCGATTTTGATGATTCTTTTTTATTTGAAAGCTGGTGCTTCCCGAATGGTCCAGATTGAAGTCGGTTTTTTTTTGTTAAAATTTGTATTTATGCAGTATTTTTTTTTTCTTTGAACTTGTATACTTACGAGGCGCACATGCAGTGAGTGTGGCATTATAAAGATATGATAGATACCTATATACTGTCTCACAAACAGCTGCTTACGTATTCATCCGATTTCGGAGCAGCTCGTCTCGATCCGTGCGAGCTTCGGGTATTGGGTTTTATTTTCGTTACGGAATTTCTTGATTCGGTCACCGCGCTCAGAGCCCGCGATACAAGCTATGCAATAGCTTAAAAACACTCCACTCCCAAAAAGGTGTGGGGGATTCTCCAGAGGATGAAAACGCGCCGGGTCAGCTAGTCTATACCAATATTACAAAGCTAAAGACTTTCTTTGTTTGAAAGCGCTTATCTCAGAAACCAGTTGTTCGATTTGTAAAATTCTTCTAGCGTTTCATACCCCATTTATCGAGGAATGCTAGACTATATAACATCAGGTAACGACCAATAAGAGCCGAGGTTCTACAAAAAAATTTATAAAAATGGGTAAAATGTATTCCTTTACTTAATACCTCCAAGAATATGTGTACAAAGTCTCATGATGATAAGTAAAGTAGTTTTCGCGTGAAAGCGTAACAAACAAACTTACTTTCACCTTTATAATGTAAGTGTGATTAGGATATCCAGGCGAAGTCGGGCGAGTGAGCTAGTAGTGTATATATAGATGCTTACCAAGAGTAGGTTGTGCGTTGAACCCGAAATTAGGCTGAGTGGTGGCTGGTTTCCCGAAGGTGGTGTTACCGCCGAATAAACCACCAGATGTTGAGGTGTTGGTGCCGAAACCCCCACTGCCGAGGGTACCGAATGCTGGAAAAGTAACCAATAAGATGTTTGAACACGTTTCTAAAGGAGCTGATGATTAATTATAATAAATATTTCGGACATCTAACACACAACGCCATCTAGTCCCAAACTAAGCAGAGCTTGTATTATGAGTACTAGACAACTTATATAAATATGTTTTTTTTTTGTAAATACATACATATTATTTAATTAAAACACCCACACTCCGAACCAAAATAAGTATCTATACTAATATTATAAACGCGAAAGTTTGTAAGTATGGATGGATGGATGTTTGTTATTCTTTCACGCAAAAACTTCTGAAAGGATTTGGATGAAACTTTACAGTAATGTAGCTTATACATCAGAATAACACATAGGCTACTATTTGCCGCGATAATCGACATACACGCGGGCGGAGCCGCGGGCAACAACTAGTCTAAAATAAGAAGAACAAAATGATAAGTGTGAAGTGAACCTCTCTATGTCTGTATGTGGGTGTATGTGTACGTGGGAGTGTGTGCACGTGTGTATTTTAGAGGATGTGTATCTGCAAGAGGTGATAGGTAGGTGTTGATGTGATAGGTTATTGCAAACGGCCGTTAGCAGTCAACTGCCGTATCTTTGGTGATCTATTTCAATAAAATAAGATGGGTTACCTGGAGTAGTGGTACCGAAGCTTGGTGCTGAAGTCTTAGCGCCGAAGAGTCCGCCCCCGCCAGTACCGAAAGCACCGAACCCGGAACTCGCCGGAGTCGTACCGAACCCTGTAGTAGCTGGCTTCGCACCAAAGAGACCACCAGTTTGCTGTACAGACGATAAACACGGTAATGTGGTGATGGATTAAAAATACGGAGTGTTACCACCCCTATTATCTATACATCTATATAAATAAATCTGTCTGTCTGTGTGTTTGTTCCGGCTAATCTTTGGAACGGCTGGACTAATTTTGATGGGACTTTCACTGGTAGGTAGCTGATGATATAAGGAGTAACTTAAGCTACTTTTTTGACTAGCTTCGCCTCGCGGCGTCACCCGCGGTACGATAATAACCGCGGGGTTCAGCTAGTTATTATTATGATGATGTTCCTAGCCGATTACGGCCACGGCGGTCAGTCTCAACGGAGACCAGTCAACTACGCAGGAGATATTATAGTGCACAAGTGTGTGCTAACACAGGTGCACTCTCTGTTCCCCCTCTCTCATAATCCGATGGGACTGTTAACCGACACGACCTTGGAGAGATCAGGCGCAGGACCGACAGCTTTACGTGCTCTCCGAGGCGCGGGGGTTCAGACCCCAACTTCCAAACTCCGAGCTGTTATTAAGTATTTCTAATAATCAGAAAAACTCAAACACATTTATCCTGACCCGGGATTCGAAACCTCTTGATCAGCAGTCGCATGCGGCAACCGCTAGACCAACGAGGCAGTCGTTATTATTATACGGAGGCGCTCATAGCTTAGTTGCACTCGATGATTAGAAACAGTCACCGAGGGTAAGCAACCACCTGTACAGTACCTGGATGGATGACAGCTGGTGGCATGATACCATGAGCGTCTCCGTGATTCGGAGGTCATGTTAAGCAGTCGGTCCCAGTTGTTATCATAGGATAACAGTCGTGAAACTTAGTTGGAGGCCTTTAAGCGGCTTAAAACAACCAACGGCAAGATTAAGTAGCCGCAACGTTGTGTTGCCAGTCCCCAACCCGAACTCTGCCAGAGTGGGGATGTATGGCCTTAACCCTCTCCTGAGACGAGACCCGAGCCGAGCAGTGGGACATTATGGGTTGTTGATGACCACACCTATTGATCGGGTCTGTCTCGCAAGTCCTATTATGTAGACAGTAATGACACTTCTGGGATTGACATACTGGTGTCAATTGTTCCATGGGACTGTGGCGACAAAACATATGACAACGCCATCTATCGAAGACACACTGAACAACGGAGTAACGTACTACACAACACTACTAATCCTGAATCGCGCAATAGAAGTTCTCGCGTCGATTAGCATATAATATACAACATCCCAAACATCAACCGTAGGCCCGCCAGGCATGATCACCTCGCCTGGTCGGAGGATCCTACTTTTGTGTTGGAGGGACATGACACCCGTTCCCCCACAGGACTACTAGGATGAAAAAGTGCCAATCAGTGTCCTATCATGGGACTAGTACAACAGACCCTCTTCACCTCATGGGTTTCTTAAGAGCTGACTAAGGAAGCAAATTACCAGGACAACAGCACTGCATGGGGAGAAGGAACACTTGACACAAACACTATACCAACCCGTCTGGTCAGCGTGGTATACTCGTAGTAGGACAAAACCTTGTTTCTGAGGATATAGCTCATTTATCCAGGAAGGTTATAGGCTATATAACTACGCTACACTACGCTATGATCAATATAGAAAATAATATGCACTTACTTGGTTTTGCGTATTAGAACCGAACCCAAATGCTGGGGTGGCACTACCAAATGAGGTGTTCGCTTGCGTGGTGGCTGCACCAAATAAACCAGTACCTGTAAAATACAATTTATTAATATTTCTTCTTAACTTTATATACACACATTTCTATATTTTTTTGAAGTTAGGGGCAAACGAGCAGGCGTATCACCTGATGGTAAGCGATTACCGCCCCCCATGGACAAAGAGGCGTCACAAGTTGGCGCTGCCGGCCTTTGAAGGGAGGGTTTAGGCATGTGCCACCGGTATCCTCACTCACTTGATGAAACAAAGCGCAAGCGCTGTTTCACACCGGTTTCCTGTGAATGCGTGACGAGAGCGTTACGAAAAGTGTGATCGGGCGACGCGAACGGAACTTGAGAGGGAGATATATAAGTTAGTGAGGATAGAAAGACAGAGAGTTACGTTTCGTATATTACTGTAGGGGCAAGACAGAGGGGTATTTCTCTTTTTCTATCAAAGAAGTTTTACTTCAGTCGTGTGGTCTAATGCACACTTGTTTTTAACCAACTTCATAAAAGGAGGTGGTTATCAATTCGACTGTTTTTTTTTTGTTTGTTACCTCACAACTTTTAACTAGGTGAACCGTTTTGGATGATTCTTTTTTTATTTGAAAATGGTGCTTCCCGTGTGGTCTCATTTCAATTTGGTTCAGATTGAAGTCGGGTTTTTTTTGTTAAAATTTGTGATTATTTCACTATTAACTTTTAAGTATTCGAGGGTAGGAGGTTTTCTCAGGTTTATGTCTACATACATACATATATTATAACTGTAAGAGATCCATATCTGTACATTAAGATCCATATGTCTGTTACGTTTTCACAGTTAAACCGCTTCACCGATTTCAACGAAATTTAGCATAGAGATTCTTGAGGACGGTCAATACGTAATACCGACATACGCGCGGGCTAAGCCACATGCAAAAGCTAGTATAATAAAATAAAAAAAAATCGGACATCTAACACACAACGCATCTAGTCCCCAGCTAAGCAGAGCTTGTGTTATGGGTACTAGACAACTGATATAAATACATATATACTATTATCTTTTTGTAAATACGTACATATTATAGATAGAAAACAGCCAAACTCCGAAACAAATTGCAGATATTACAAACATTTGGTCCGACCCGGGAATCGAACCCGAGACCTCAAGCACAGCAGTCGCATAGGCTACCACTACGCCACCGAGGCAGTCGGTGTAATATTTAGTACCTAGAAGAGGATCGAAGCTTTCCTGGGCATTTTTTTTTTGATAAATAAAAAAATGAATACTAGCTAGATAGAATTATCGCTCCGAAACCTCCTGTATACTAAATCTCATGAAAATCGTTCGAGCCGTTTCCGAGATTCAGATTAAATATATATGTATGTCACCGCAAGATTGTAAACACCGTTACATTTTAATCTACCTAACCAGATTGTAAACTTTCGATAGATTGTCAACTGTGATTTACATCTTACGCGCGTAAAATTTTCAACTGTCCCTGATTGGTCGGTTTTACTGTTGAGTAAATGGCCATAGAGTTAGGTTAAAACTTCTTTATTTATTTATACAATCAGCTGCTCACTGCACTTACAGTTTGCACAACACGTACAGTGAGCCAGTACAATAATAATTATAATAGGTCTTTACCTATGAAATTGCCGTTTTGTATGCAATAAGTGAAAGAACTTATTTTTTCAAACTTTTTTATTTCTGTTATTCGAAGTAATCACCCATGCAATCGACGCATCTTTGCCAACGCATTGGCAGTTTATTGATGCCCTTCTTGTAAAAATCAGCTGGACGGGAGGCAACAAACTCTTCAAAGGCATTTTGTACTGCCTCTCGAAAATTGAAATTTTTACCCACTAAAAAGTTGCCTAAATTTTGGAAAAAGTAATAGTCGGTAGGTGCAAGGTCTGGTGAGTATGGCGGATGAGGGAGAGCTTCCAACCCCAGCTCTTGCAGCTTGGAGACTGTCTGTTGCGCAGTATGGGGTCGCGCGTTGTCGTGAAGCAGCAAAAAATAAGTACTTTCACTTATTGCATACAAAATGGCAATTTCATAGGTAAAGACCTATTATATGTACCTAAACAATAGCATAGTTCATGCTTCAATACTAATATTAAAGCTTACTACTAGCCTAATACTTTGATTAATCACAAATTCATTTTATATGACTAACAACAATTTTATATTACTGTTACGAGCCGGGTATTAAATAATGAAAAATAGTCGGTTAATTACCAAAAAATAACACACTGTTTATTTACAACCCTTTTACTATAATAATTCGCTATGTCACTTGTTAATCGCACTAGAAGATCGCTTCGATGTTAACTCCGCTGTATCGTGAAACAATACTGACTCGTACGGGTAACCCAATCTGCTTATATATGGCTTTGAAACCCCTAGAAAGATCTATAATATTCGATAGAACATTCTACACTAAACAGAAATTACCAGAGTGAGTAATCTAGCGTCGAATATCAGAGTTACTCCACAGTTGCGCACTACTTGACACTAGATGGCGCCTTCAATTCAATTCTCGCGACTGGTAGATTATTCTAGACTATTTTTCTCGAAGGCGCAACACTGCCCCCTCCTAAGACATGCTCGTCCCGAGCATAATCAGTTCCATAGTATCGCGCCAATCGATCTACGTGAACTATCTTTGGGGCGCCTCTTGGACACTTCTGTATCCGGTAGGTAACGTCATTGATTTTTGTCACCACCCGGTATGGCCCTTCCCACTTGGCTTGTAGCTTTGGAGATCTCCCTTTACTGCGAACTGGATTATGGAGCCATACTAGAGAACACTCTTCGAAGCCCTTATTGTTCACTTTCCGGTCATATCGGGTTTTCATCTTCTCAGACATTTGCTGGCCCGATTGTCTGACATGCTCATAAATGTCATTCATCTTGTTCCGCAAGTCATTAGCGTACTCCGTTATACTTCGCGGGGTGTCAGGGGGTATTCCAGTGATCAAGTCTGCAGGCAATCGTAGTTCTCTTCCGAAGTTTGCAAAAGCTGATGTTACTGAAGTGCTTTCGTGGACTGCACTTCGGTATGACAGAAGAAACGGTTGGATGTGTTTGTCCCAATCTTTTTGCCTACACTCAACAACTTTTGCGAGATACCTCTCTAGTGTTTGGTTAAATCGTTCCACCATTCCGTCAGATTGTGGGTGATAAGAGGTGGTTCTGGTTTTGTGAGCACCCATTACTCGACACATCTCTTGAAATATTTGAGACTCAAAATTACTTCCTTGGTCACTGTGAATTTCTAAAGGCACTCCAAAACGACAGAAGACTTCGTGCACTAATTTGTCTGCAACTGTTGATGCCTCTTGGTTGGGAATGGCGAAAACTTCTGGCCACTTAGTGAAGTAATCCATTACAACCATGAAGTACTTGTTTCCAGTTTCACTTTCAGGAAATGGTCCCGCTACGTCTATTGCAATTCTTTCCCAGGGTGCCCCAACATTGTACAATTTCAATGGACCTCTGCTACGTGTGTGAGGTCCCTTCACTGCCGCACAATTAGTACACTTGCGACACCAGTCCTCAACATCATCACGACAATGAATCCAGTAGAATCTCTCCCTTATCTTTAACAATGTCTTCTTAACTCCCATATGACCTCCTGAACATCCGTTATGGTAGAGCTGCAGAACCACTGGTATCTTAGCTTTAGGGACAACCATTTGCAGATGACAGCTGTCTCCTCGAGCGTTTTCCCATTTACGGCACAAGACTCCATCCTGGATGACTAGGCTATCCCATTGAGCCCAATAACTCTTTGTGGTTGAACTCAGCGATGCAACATCGCTCCAGTGAGGCTTAGGAGTCTCAGCTTTAATCCACTCGAGAATTGGTTTGATATCTGCATCCTCTTGCTGTGCTTGCTGTAGGCTTTCCTTCCATTCGATGCTAAGGTCCGTCTTTATTGTCCTTATAGGAACAGCTTCCTTTACTTCTTGCTTGGCACAGTGTTTGCAGTCTTCAGGGCAAGGTCTTCTTGATAATGCGTCTGCGTTACCGTGTGATTTTCCACTGCGATGTTCAATCATGAAGTCATATTCCTGTAGTAGCTCAATCCATCTCGCGACTTGTCCTTCAGGGTTTTTAAATTGTAAGAGCCACTTTAGTGCAGCGTGGTCAGTTCGGAGGTGGAATTTACGCCCGAGCAGATATTTATTAAAATGTTGCAGTGTCTTCACTACTGCCAGTAGCTCCCTTCTTGTGACACAGTAATTTCTTTCCGGTTTTGACAAAGATTTACTGAAATATGCAATAACGACCTCTTGATCACCTTTCCGCTGGGATAACACACCGCCAAGCCCAGTATCACTCGCGTCTGTGTCAACTATGAATTTATTTTCGGTATCTGGATACCCTAAGATAGGTGTGTTGCATAGACGTCTTTTTAGCTCTTGAAATGCAATGTCACAACTTTCATCCCAGCAGAATTGTCTTTTCTCTTCAGTAAGTTTATGAAGGGGTTTGGCAATATCCGCAAAGTTTTTCACGAATCGCCGATAGTAAGAGCACAAGCCCAAAAATGCTCTTACTTGGGTCTTATCCCTTGGAACTGGCCAATCCTTGACAGCAGCGATCTTTTGCGGATCTGTTTGGACACCCTCTTCCGAAACCACATATCCTAAAAAGCTAACCTGCCGTTTGAAAAATGAACACTTCTTAGGACTTAACTTTAGGTTGGCACTTCGGATTTTCGATAATACGCGCTCCAGGTTTCGAATATGTTCTTCAAACGTACGGCCTACAATGACAATGTCATCCAAGTAGACCAGGCAAGCGTCTCCAGTTAATCCGGTCAGTACTGACTCCATCAGTCTTTCAAAAGTTGCTGGCGCGTTACATAATCCAAAGGGCATAACTTTAAACTGCCACAGTCCTCTCCCTGTAGAGAATGCAGTCTTCTCTTTGTCCTTGGGATCAATTTCTACCTGCCAGTATCCACTTTTCAAATCTAAGGTGCTAAACCATTTTACCCCTGTTAGCATGTCCAGTGTGTCATCTATTCTAGGAAGTGGATAGCTGTCCTTCTTCGTAATGTCGTTTAAACGGCGGTAGTCAACACAAAAACGCATGCTGCCATCCTTTTTCTTTACAAGCACAACAGGTGAACACCATGGGCTGGATGAAGGCTCTATAACACCGTCCCTGACCATTCCATCAATCATGGTTTGCACTTCCTTTTCTCGTGCTACTGGCAGTCTTCTTGGTCGCTGACGAATAGGCAACTCATTCCCAGTGTTTATTTTGTGTTGAACTAAACCAGTCTTTCCAATATCAGCTTCATTAGTAGAGAAAATATCAGCGTACTTAACTAACATTCTCTTAGCCTTGCCAATCTCTTCCCTAGACAAAACATCTTGACAGTCTTCCAAAAGTGTTGACACGTTGACTCGTGCATCCTTGCTAACATTTGAAGTAGTCAAGTCTTGGCATCGATGCATCCAATCCACATCTTCGCAAGTGCCAATCAGTGTGCCCTTATGAATCACATGTTGCTTGTCACTTAGATTTAGCACACGTACTGCAGGGATGTTAGTGGTACTTACTAGAGTCCGTGCGATCTTCCATGGAAGGTCATTATCTATCCTTTCAATAAGTACACACCGTTGCATTCGTCCGGAGTTATAAGGAAGACTAACTGGCATGATTGTTTCTGATCTGGGAGGAAGAACAACTTTCTTTAAGCTGTACACTTTTCCTGGTGACGCTCCTTCCATGAACAGTTCTTCTTGACTACATCTCAATACACCTTGATTGATGTCGATCTCACAACAATTGTTCTTCATGAAGTCTAGGCCAAGGATGCAGTCGTCAACTATATCAGCCACGATGACGTTATGCAGGTAAACTTGGTTGCCCAACTTCAACTCCACCTTCTGTTCGCCTCGGACGGGTATGCGCTGACCAGTGGCTGTTACTAGGTTTATTTGCTCACGGTTACAGGTGATGTCCCTCAGAAACCGATTTGCAAGTTGGGAACTGACAACTGTGCGAGAAGCTCCCGTATCAATCGTCAGCTTACATGTTGTTCCGTTGATTTCGCCTCTGATGACCAGGCTGTTCCCATCATGACTTTGCGAGATCGAAATCCTTGGGGCTCTTTGAACACCAGCCAGCACCCGCCCCGCAGTCCTGGCGTTTACTCGTTTCCCTGCTGTTGTTGGGCAGTACTATCTGTCGCCCTAATCTCCTGAGGCCGCTCGTATTCATTTCCTATGCTTCGCTTAGGGCAGCTGGACCGAAGGTGACCTTTTTCACCACAGGCGTAACACCTAGGGCTGTACCCCTTAAACCGGTCCCGCACAGGTGACGCCACAACCTCCCGGACCCGATGAGACCGATGATCTTGTCTCACAGCTTCCACCTCCAAAGCATGGGCCAGAGCATCCTTGAGAGTTTCATGGTGCCCAAGTCGCACAGCAGCTCTAACTTCGAGGTCACGAATGCCATCGATGAAAGCTTGCACCAGATTCCCGTCCACGAGCGCAGGTGCAGACTGGTATGCCTTACGGACCAGTTTCTCAACTTCCAGAGCCCATTGTTGCAAGTTCTCACCGATGCGTTGGGCACGATCCTTCAGCTGTGCACGAAAAACGTGCTCCAGGTGAGCGTCACCATATCTTGCCTCCAATGCCTCCAGCAGTTGCTCATAGGTTACCTTCTTACCGAGGGCTTCGAGGACGGTTAGAGCCTGGTCTCGAAGACCCAAGGTGAGCGCGGTCATAGCCTGTTCCTTAGTCCAGCCATTTGCCGTCATAACAGCCTCAAACTGGATCTTGTAGGCTGACCACGAAGATGTCCCATCAAACGGCGGTACTTTGAACCCCCGCACCGAAGGAACAGCAGTTACTGAAGTCGCCGCTCCGTCTCCAACTTTGAGGTTCCCTAATGCCTTCTTCACGTCGGCAATCTGAGTTTCGGCCTCAGTGATACGGTTCTCGTGTTGAAGAACCTGATCCTTCACTACCTTGAGTTCTTTGCCGAAGGTCTCGTGAATACCTTTTAACAAGAGCATTTGTTCCTCCTGGCGACGAGCCTGGTCTTCCTTGTCCCGCTGCAGCTGTTCCTCCAAGCGGCGGGCCTGCTCCTCCTGGCGGCGGGCCTGCTCCTCCTGACGGCGGGCCTGCTCCTGGAGCATCACCATTAGGGCCGTGATATCTGGAGCTGCTGACGATGTGGACGGCGTGGCTTCCATCACTGGCTGCTGACCTTCCGGTGTGGGCAGTTGTGCACCTCCAAATCGCCTCAGGTCGGCCTCTTGCTGACGCTGACTCCTAGTTCGGATACCTTCCGTGTCTTCCTTTGGTAAAACTTTAATCCCACTGCTGACACCAAATTGTTACGAGCCGGGTATTAAATAATGAAAAATAGTCGGTTAATTACCAAAAAATAACACACTGTTTATTTACAACCCTTTTACTATAATAATTCGCTATGTCACTTGTTAATCGCACTAGAAGATCGCTTCGATGTTAACTCCGCTGTATCGTGAAACAATACTGACTCGTACGGGTAACCCAATCTGCTTATATATGGCTTTGAAACCCCTAGAAAGATCTATAATATTCGATAGAACATTCTACACTAAACAGAAATTACCAGAGTGAGTAATCTAGCGTCGAATATCAGAGTTACTCCACAGTTGCGCACTACTTGACACTAGATGGCGCCTTCAATTCAATTCTCGCGACTGGTAGATTATTCTAGACTATTTTTCTCGAAGGCGCAACATTACTAATTCTTAAGCTGTGAGGTATTTTCAACATGAAATCAATTTACAATCACAAAAATACTCTACATTAGACAACAAACAAATTAACAAACAAATATGGTGGCACGGGACATAATATATGTTGTTCATCCAATCAGCACGCGACTTGCGATTCATTGCTTAATATTTCACAATCTTTCGACTGTTTGTCTCGTGAGATAGATTACAATCTAACGGTGTTTACAATCTTATATAGGTAAATAGGCAGACGGATGTCCTAGTGGTAAGCAACTACTGCTACCCATGGTCATCTAAATTCAAGAGACCCTAAGAGCAACTCAAAACGAACAAGCGCCTTTGGGTTAGTCTCCCCTTCCAATCAAGTTGATCATTTGACTGCCTCGATGGCGCAGTGGTAGCGTAAGAAGCTGCTGTCTCGGGTTCGAGTTCCGGGTCGGACCAAAGATTTGTATGATCTGCAAATATTTGTTTTGGTGTTTTATATGTATATATACTTTAATTTTCCTTTTATGTATGGTTCTGCTAAAGTGACAACTCTGCCTGATGGAAAGCAGAATCCAAAAGTGGTGGTCACCATACTCAATGCGAATGCAGACAATGCAGCATGGTGACTCACACCATGGCGCCCTTGTGATGCTTCTGCATCATTGGGCCTCCGGACTCGCACTCCCCAATAACACGACAGCACGAATGCTGTCATTTTAAGTTGATCTTCTGTGCGAGGGTAGTACCGCCCCGGTCGAGCCGGCCCGTTCGTGCTGAAATCAGCGTGGCTCTACTACGTTTAATTGCTTAAATTAAATATACGTTTAATTGCTCAATGTGATAATAGCCAAGAATTATCTAGACTTTCCTATAACAAATTAATCATCATCATCAACAGTCTTCAACAGTCCACTGATAGACATAGACAACATCTCCTTAGAAAGCAGGTGTTGTTCCACTACACCACGCTGACCAGACGGGTTGGTATAGTGTTTGTGTCAAGTGTTCCTTCTCACTGCAGTGCTGTTGTCCTGGTAGTTTGCTCCCTCAGTTGACTCTTACGACACCCACGGGATGCATACTCCTTATAAGTCACCACATATCATAATTACTACTAAACTATTTTAAAATCATAAGAAAATTAACATCTAAAGAATGATTGTATCTAAAACCCAACATGAATGTGCAAAGATTGACAGCACGGTTGGCCTAGTGGTTTAAGCGTTCGCCAAGCCCCTTTCTACTGACTGCCTCGTTGGTCTCGCGGTTGGCGTGTGCGACTGCTGATCATGAGGTCTCGGGTTCGATTCCCGGGTCGGACCAAATGTTTGTATGATCAACAAATATTTGTTTCGGAGTTTGGTTGTTTTCTATGTATAATATGTATGTATTTACAAAAAAAAAGTACATATGTATCAGTTGTCTAGTACCCATAACACAAGCTCTGCTTAGCTTGGGACTGGATGGCGTTGTGTGTTAAATATTTATTTATTACTGCGTTACGTGTTTAAATCCCACATGGGACAACACTGTGTAATCCACAAATTGTTGTTCTGAATCTGGGTGTTCTTTGTGTCCGTTTCATGTATGTTTGTATAGTCCTAGTGCAGGTCCTCTTTCAAAGAAAAAGATACGACTAAAAACGCAGAAAAAACTGTGGGTAACTATTAGTTCAAAATAATAAAACCAAATTGATATAAATTATAAAATATTTATTCTTATACTTATTAGTTACAATTTAAACTATTAATATAAACATTTGTTTTATTTAAATTAACAATTACATAATAGATTTACATACATTTTTAACCGACTTCAAATAGGAGGAGGTTCTCAAATCGACTGTATATTTTTATGTGTTTTACCTCAAAACTTTCGACTAGGTGAACCGATTTTGATGATTCTTTTTTTAAAAGCTAGCGCTTCCCGTGTGGTCACATTTCAGTTGGGCCCAGTTCTTGATGTGGGTTTTTTTGAATATTTTTTTTTGTTTATCATACTAAAAATAAATCGCTTATAGCGTAACTCCCTACCGCCCCCCACCCCTTGCCGAACACCGTTTTCGACCTATAAATGGCATAAGCGGTTTATCTTCAGTAATGTCATTGACTTATTACTAAGACATAATTTTTGTCAAAGCTTAATACTAATTGTAAATGCTTACTTAGCTTACAATAATATTGAATTTCTTAATAAATTAAAACACAGACACACATACAAGGTGTTTGTAAAATGCACTAGAAACGGAAAGTGGACGATGATGGGTCATTATTTCACGGCTCAACATGTTGGGCTAACTAAATGTACATTTTTTTTTAACAAAAACCGACTGCCAGGTTCGACTCGGATTTCTCTTGGTTACCATCATCAGATCTTAGTGTCCTAATCATGGTACCACCGTTGGGATATCTCCTTTGCATTAAAAAAAGAATCATCAAAATCTGTTCATAAACGACGAAGTAATCTGAGAACACACATAAAAAAACCATATACGGTCGAATTGAGAACCTCCTCCTTTTTTTGAAGTCGGTTAAAAATTTGCCGCGGATCGGACTCGCGCACGAAGGGTTCCGTACCATCATCTATTCATTTCAAGCTTCTAAGTATTCACATCGGGAAGATGTAAAACGGCGAAAAAAAATCACGTTTGTTATATGGGACGCCTAAATATGTATTGTTTTTAGTAGTGGTGTCTCAGTAACGCTTTCTTAGTTTTACCCTTTGGGTACGGAACCCAAAAAAGGAGGAGGTTCTCAATACGACCGTATATATGTTTTTTTTATGTGTGTACTGTTACTACCCTATTTACTCTGTCACAGCACTATTTGATATAATAAAATGCTGACTTGCAATTATTGCTGATTTACTTAAATACAATATTAAAAATCAGCAATAATTATGCTATAAATACGCAAGATTTTCCTAAATTCGTTCAGTTGGTTGTTCTTTAGCTAAACTGCTGCCCAGCTACGGACCTGGTTCTTGCCTGCCGTCTGGCTATCAGTGAAAGCTAGGAATACACTCCGGGTCTACTCTGCCCTTCACTAGGGCATCGCGCGGATATAATCCAAGTCGCGTATAAGTTGTAATTATAAGTAGAAATTCTGTTTCCTAAAGTGTGTGAGTGAAAAAATCAGTAATAAATAGTTGTCAAGTTTCAGTACCGTGTTTTTTTTATGAGTGCTGAATAGTCTTACAGTACGCAGATTACTTCGGTTGTTTATGAATCGATTTTGATGATTCTTTTTTTAATGGAAAAGAGATATCCCAACGGTGGTACCATGATAAGGTCACTAAGATCTGATGATGGCATCCAAGAGAAATCCGAGTCGAACCTGGCAGTCGGTTTTTGTTTTTGTTAAAATTTTATATACATACATTATATTTAAACAATGATTTCAATATATTATAATTGTTTTAAAAACATTTTTAATTATGAAATATATACAATTTTAGCCACGCATGTTTTAATATACACCCCCGAATAACATCGGATCCATTAGGAACCTTTTTTCAAGGTGTAGAGCGACTTACCATGATGGTATTAGCATATTACAATGGATGGACATTTCTAAAACATACATGGGTAAAATTATATATATTTAATATATGTGTATATTTAAGGCACCTACAAAACCTATTTTCATAATAAATATAAAGGATTCACAGTCAAAAATATTAATAATATTATTTAAAAAATATATGATTATTTTTTGTCATGTCACAATAAAAATATAATAAATAATACAGGTACAGAAAACTCACTAGCAAAATCATTTAAGCAAATAACGACTTTATTTGACACACAATAGAGTACAATTTATATAGATCAACGCGGCTATGCCAAAGTGTAAGCCCAAATGGACCTACGCGTTACACTGTTAAGACACAGAATGTATTTATGTGTGCGTGAAATTGTGAATGTTTTGTTTAAATTGTTACTAGCTGAAGCCCGTGGTGTTACCCGCGGTTATTGTCGTACCGCTCGCGCTGGTGTTTTGTCAAAGTTAGAGATGTTGCTTTTATATAATAATTCATCTAAATATTAAAAATTAAGTAATATGCGTTTTATTCTAGTTTGTGAACTAATCTAGTACCTATAAACGAAGAATTCTTGTATATATATATAATCTGAATCTCGGAAACGGCTCCAGCGATTTTCATGAAATTAAATATTTAGGGGATCTTACGAGCGATAAATCAATCTAGCTAGGATTAATTTTAGAAAGATTTTCTAAAAAAATACCGAGCTATACTCCGCCAATACTTTACAATAAAAACCAAAAAAATGGCATTTGCGAGTTAATACTTTTTTAATACTAGCATTACATAAACACAATAACACACATACAGTAGAACAGCAAGTTTACTTAAAATAATAATAATAAAATAACAAAAAATTAAATGATTTTTACTTACAGAAATAAGTACCATTTTGATAAGTACCAAGTTACAACTAGCAATTCTATATTTAAAATACAAAATGGCGCCTGAGGCGCATATAATGTGTAAAATCTGACCTGTCATCTGACGGCCAACGCTAGCGCCGCGCGCTCATTGGTCAAATCAAAAAGCGCGCGCTTTTTCGGCTTTCTGTTACTGACTTCCGTCCCTTTTTAACAAGCTTTTATTAGTTTCATTTGTATGTTTATTTTAACCGATTTTGGTACGCGTGTTTTTGTAACTAACTACATTTTTATCATAAATACAATTTTCATAGATTCTCTTTTTGAACAAAACCGCACTAGAATATATACTGTGTCGTGAGGGACTTTACAAACTTACATGAAACGGACACAAAGAACACCCAGACTCAGAACAACAATTTGTGGATCACACTAAGTGTTTTCCCATTTGGGGATCGGACTCTCAATATTATAGAGCTGTAGTAAGCGGTGTGGCGACCGCTTAAAGCAAGCGGTCAGATTCCAGGAAAGGGAAACATAAATACGATTTAAAAAGAGAATTCCCTTAGTATTTCTATAATGTCTTGCATGCATTCTAATTTCTTCTTATTAGTCATTGACGAAAGGGTATTTGTGACAATAGTACCGAACGCTGAATTAGTACTCGCTTCCGTCGCATTCCAAAACGGGGTTCCAAAGTACGACTGTCCAAAAGGTCTAGAAACAAAACTATTTTGGTTATTACCGAAACCAGTTTGGGATAAGCCAAAATTTAAACCTGGCCTGTTTTGGTCCCATCGGTGGGTTGAATACGTAATATTACCTGAAATGGAAAATTCGCTTAGTACCTCGAAAATTTCATGCATGCATTCCATTTTTCTTTTATTTGCCATTGTTAACAATGCGTTAGTGACGATAGTGCCAAATGCAGAATTAGTACTCGACTCGGTTATGCTCCAATGCGGGGAGCCAAAAGAATACCCTAAGTCGTTAGGAAAAGAACGGAAAGGTCTATAACCAAAAGTACTTTGGGTATTACCGAAACCCGTATGGGCTGAACCAAATGTATTTCCGGCAGTACCAAAACCCGTATTGGCCGTGCCAAAAGTACTTTGGGAATTACCGAAACCCGTATGGGCTGAACCAAAAGCATTTCCGGCATTACCAAAACCAGTATTGGTGGTACCAAAAGCATTTCCCGTATTACCAAAACCAATATTTGGCGGACCTAAATTATTTAAAGTATTACCGAATCCCTGTTGGGCAAAACCAAAAGTATTTGGGGTATATCCAATATACGAAGGGGCCCGACCAAAAGTATTTGTGACATTTCCAAAACCCGGAGGGGTAGAACCGAAAGTAGTTGCGGTATTAGCAATACCTGGAGGGCCAGAACTAAAGGTACTTGCGGTATTACCCATACCCGGAGGGGCAGAACCAAAAGCAGTTCCAGTATTTCCCATACCCGGAGGGGCAGAAACAAAACCCGTTAGAGACGAACCATTTTGCGTACTACCAAGCCCGGTTTGGGCCGTTCTAAAAGTATTTTTTGTACTAAGAAGTCCCGTTTGAGCCGAAGCAACATTTTGCGTACAACCGAAACCCGTTAGGGGTTTTTCATTATCATTTTGGGTACTACTTTTCGTTTGGGTAGTACTAAAAGTTAACCCGGGCCTGTTTTCGTCCATTCGGTTGCTCGAGTTTAAATTACCTGAAAAAAAAAAGTATATCGATAGAAATAATGTATACTTATATAAGGGGTATAGGGATGCACTAACTACCATGCCATGATAATTATGATAACCTCACACATCTCAAACACGGACGTCTGACCCCAAACTAGGTGGAACCAGTACTATAGTACCCAAGACTGCTGATAAATATACTTATCCTACTATAATATTATAAACGCAAAAGAGTTTGTAAGTATGAATGGATGTTTGTTACTCTTTCACGCAAAAACTATTGAACGGATTTGGATGAAACTTTACAGTAATATAGCTTATACATCAGAATAACACATAGGCTACTATTTGCAACGATAACCGACTTACACGCGGGCGGAGCCGCGGGCAACAGCTAGTATACTACTAAATACATGATATGTATATATACAAATATACACTAATATTATAAAGAGGTAGTTTTTAACTTTGTATGGAGAACGCGGCCAAAGAAGTTTTGTGACGTCAGCATGTCGGTGACGCGAAATGATAAGATTTTCCCCTACCAAAAAGTGCTCAACGCGGCTAAAGAAGTTTTCACTTCAAAACTCAAGTCAGTTCATAAATGACAGAGTTCTATCATTACAAAACAAAATAAATAAAAAACTTTAAAAACAATAACATGATAAAATGTCTAGCCTATGTCACCCGGGCTATTATTACGAATCTATAAACACCTCATTCATTAAAATCGGTTCGGCAAATTTGGCGCTGCGGTGGAATATACATAGACCCAATGATGCAGAAGCATCACTAGGCCGCCATGGTGTGGGTCATTGTTGCATTGTCAGCACAAGCAATGAGTATGGTGACCACCACTCTTGGATTCAGGCAGAGTAGAATCATTTTGGCAGATAACCACAGTAAGCCAATCTAAAATGACAGCATTCGTGCTTTTGTTTCGGTGGTGAGTGCTCCACCGCAGGCTCAATGATGCAGAAGCATCTCAATAGTAGCCATAGTGTGGGTCACCATGCTGCATTCGCAAGCAGTATGGTGACCATCACTCTTGGATTCTGCTCATGCTTAGACTGAAAGTTGATTCGGTATTCTGCTAGTCTTAGTAATACTATGAGAAAACATTTTATGACATCTGTAAGATCGAAACTACAATGTGAATCCACTAAAAACCACTCCGGCGACCGGTCTCAGGCGCCCTGCTCCGAGGAGGACCTGGACCATGTTATTTCAGGTCCCCCCAGGATCGACGCCGATCTTAATCAAACTATACTGGGGGAAGCCTGACCGCAGTCTTGTAAGGGCCTAGTGTGAGTTTATTACATATCAAGCCGATCATCACGGTGGCCGCATTCGACATTTTGATTGGTTCGCACTGAATTGGTCAGGTTCACCAATCGCAACACCGTCGAACGCGAATTGATGTGAACTGCACTACAGTCCTTAAAATATATCTTGATCTCTGTGACTGCTGCGAAATCGACGAAGTAACTTTGAAGAAGCGATTTTATTTCGTATCACCTATATTTTCATTCTTCACGAGTAAGTTTAATCACAAATGAAGTGCTATCAATATATTATATAAAAGTCAATGCCACTTTTCGTTATAATTTTATAACTCAAGAACGGGCTCACCTATCCAAACTAATTGTTAAGGCTTTGTTCGAACTATTTAGTAAATGGTTTATGTGGTTTGCACAGAATCGGTCCAGCGGTTTTTCATTTATTGACATACACGCGGGCGGAGCCGCGGGCAACAGCTAGTACATTATTAATATAAGTTCAAACATAAAACGTACCTCGTTAGTTTTAAAATGACACAAGTGGCAGCTGTCACAGAGACCAAGCTATATTTTAACGACTATATGCCATCTGAATGTAGCTTTACTCAAAAATAAAAAAACTTACGATGATGACCTCTAAGTAAAAAAAAACTATACAAAATTAGGGTACTCACATTTTCAGTTGTCCCACTCTCCTTTATATCTTCATATATTTTATTACAAATAATATATATATATATTCACATGAATGCAACACACTACTGTATATCTTTCACGTAAATCATTAAAACGGAGAATGATATCAATTTTAATAGGTATTTGTAATAACATTTAAAAAACTTGGCACAAAAGGGCCGGTTCGACCGGAATAACATCTCAGTCTCATATAAAACAGGATTTCCTTTCATGGGGGTTTCACAGAGTAATTAACCCTGTTACCGCCAAACTAACCCCCTCTAGAAACGCAATTTTGACTCTAGAGAATTAAGTAAATACAATTAAGAATTTAAGATTCGTGTTGGATTTTCTTGAAAATAAAAATCAAAAATAAATAATGAAATAAACGAAGAACCAACAATAACTATTTTTATAATATTACCTACCTTATAATGTGTGTGAGTTTTCAAGACAATCAGGAACATATCTCGTGGTATGCCTAAGTATGCTATGTCATTTAATTATATATCGTCGTATGCAACTGTATGCCATAGCATCCCACTATTTGTCAAGGTATACCATGATATACCAACATATACCATAGCATACTAACATATAATAACGCATATCAATGTTTAATATGACATTTCAATGTATACCATGGCACTCCTGAGCATCTTATGGCATCTTAACAACCCTAAAAGTAAAAAAGTGAGTATAACACTTACCGGTGGTAGGTGCGGAACCAAAGGCAGGTTTGTTGGCCCCGAAGAGTCCGGTGGCCGTGCTGGTCCCAGGTGCAGCTGCCGCTCCGAAGCTGAAGGAGGAAGTCTGTCCGAAACCACCCGTGCTCATGGTACCACCACCGAAGACGGACGGAGCACTTGTCGTGGCTGGCTGAGCGAACGCTGAAACAGAACACCGGTGAGTGTCAAGCTCATCATCAAGTCTTTATTGGTCTATTATAGCAATAATAATAATAAATATTTCGGACATCTAACACACAACGCTATCTAGTCCCAAGCTAAGCAGAGCTTGTGTTAGACAACTGATATGTACACTCAAACTACGAAACAAATATTTGCAGATCATACCATGGGGTTGGGGTATGGACCTCCGGTATCCTCACTAAATCGGTGAAACACAGCGCAAGCGCTATTTCACACTGGTTGTCTGTGAGGCCGTGGTATCACTCCGGTCGAGCCGTGGTGATGATTAATGCCAAAGCGTGGCTCTCCCACGAGTATATGGGACTAATCCCGCCCACACCCCCCCACTCTAACTCCTGTACACTAGAGTGACCCACAAACACACCGAGTTATGACACTCGGGAAGTCCCAGGAAAGATTAAATTGTCTTGGAACCCGCAACGATTTTAATCAGAAGAAACTCTGGAGGAGTTGGCAATATAATATGTCCACTTCTCTCCTTAGCTAAGCGGGACACAAAATGAATCTCGGCTCAGATGTTTAGAATACTTACAAGTCGTACCACCGAATAGTGGTTTGTTTTCAGTGGTTGGCTGGAAACCTCCAAACACTCCTGAGGTACTCCCCTTTCTACCTGCCACGTAATCTTCCAGACGAAGCTCTTCAAGCGATTTGTTCTCGTATTCCTGTAAAATATTATAATATTATACATCATATACGATTATTTTTTTAACATCAACTCCCGCACTAGGAATAAATCCTGTGTCGCGGGGGACTTTACAAACATACATGAAACGGACACAAAGAACACCCAGACTCAGAACAACAATTTGTGGATCACACAAAGTGTTGTTCTACGTGGGATTTGAACCCACGACACCTGGCGAAGTAGGAAACGACGTGGTGACCTTTGTGTTTGTCTTTTCTTGTGTGATTTGTTAGGATTCCACTAAGACTCCACTGTCCATCTGTACCTCATGAACCGTGGTAGCTAGACAGTTGAAATTTTCACAGATGATGTATTTCTGTTGCCGCTTTAACAACAAATACTAATACCGTGGGAGAGCCACGTTTCGGCATGCATGGGCTTGCTCGACCGGAGTGACACCACGGCCACTCAGAAAACTAGTGTGAAACGGCGCCTGCGCTGTGTTTCTCCGAGTGAATGAGGATACCGGAGTCCCATACCCCAAACCCTCCCCCATCCCCCAAAGGCCGGCAAACGCACTTCTGATGCCTCTGGTGTTGCGGGTGTCCATGGGCGGCGGTAATCGCTTACCATCAGGCGATACGTGTGCTCGTTTGCCCCCTGGGGCACATCACGTGAAGCGGACAACGAAAAGAGGGTCAGTATTCTGATTTCATTTATATTGGATTGTTATACCTGTACGAAATATTTTTGCATTTGCAAGCTTAGTTTTAAAAATATAGTAGCGAACTTCGTCAAAAAAGAAGCAATTAAAAACTTATTTTTTAAGCTATTAAAAACAAAAATTCAAATTATGAGGATATAAAGGTTATTAAATGTAGTATATAGCTCAGTGTTCAATTTGTCCTAAAATTACTATATTTGAACTGATAATGACATTCGAAGTAGTGCACACCTCACATTTACAGAAATCTTCAGAGACCTATATTTTCAAAACTAGGCTTACAAAAATATTCCGAGGATATGTACAGGTATAACATACTAAAATATATATAAATGAAATCGGAATTCTGACCCTTTTTTCGTTGTCCGATTCACGTGAAATGCAATCCATAAAAAAAATAGACACATGAAATGTATAATGGTATGAATCCTAGTCCAAAACTAAGCAGAACTTGTACTATAGGTACTAGACAACTGATATAATTTACATACTTTTGTGTCCAAGATAACTTATGAACATCCAAAAAACTAAAACAAATATACAAAAACACTAAAACATTCTAATATGTACCTTATCTCCATAACCTAGAGTATATTTGCCTAAGTATTAATAAGGTAATCTAAGCTGGTAACCTACCTTCATACAAGTAATGCAGTGATGCTTAATATTGACATTCTGTGACACACCCTGCTTAACCACAGCATCTGTGCCTATAACTGGGTTGTATTTAACATGGGCTGTCCCTGTAGCCGTTTGCTGGGGCTGACCGAAGGCACCTGAGAAGGAGAAAAAATTAGTCAGTACGGTGATGGAGTGTCACCAACTCTATTCATCCCGAGAGTGTCGTAACAGACGACTTGAGAGCAAACTACCAGGACAACAGCACTGCGAAGAGAAGGAACACTTGACACAAACTTTTTTTTTACGTGTGGAAACCCCCTCGGACCGCCACCCCACCGGGGCTTGCGGCGGGGCGGTGTGTCGGACTCGAACCGACTAAAACCACACGGTGTGCCACTCTGCGCCTGAGACGGGAGGGATCCAGGAACTGCTGACATTAACATATCCAGATCCCTCCCAGCGCCTGCCCGCCCGGAAGCGGGCACCGTCACCTGATAAAAACTCTCAATTTAGGCGACGTACGGCACACGCGTACGTACGCGACGTACGCACAAACAGACAGACTAAAATTGTAAAAATGTTATTTTGGTATCCGTGTATACAACAACAATATATTTTTAGACTAGCTTCGCCCCGCGGCGTTACCCGCGGTACGTCAATGACTGCGGGTAACACCGCAGGGTTCACCTAGTTGATTTATAAAACGTTATCACGTCAAACAAATCTAACTTAAATTACTTACTGCTATTGTTGGCAAACAATCCTCCACCGCCTAAGGTATTATTCTGTTGACCAAAGAGACCGGTCCCAGCCGTCTGAGTAGCACCAAACAAACTGCTCCCAGGAGCCCCAGTTGTACTTGTGGCACCAAATCCAAAACCTGAGAGACGAAATTCAAACTTATTAAGTAAATAATACACTTCATTTTTATACAACTAATGCGGCAGAAAACACATGAAGTTACTTAAATGCTAAGTACTCACATATGGTTTTACTCGATCGAGCAAACATGTCAAGTAAAAACCACGGCATGGGCTTTCGTCCACACATTCAGCAGTCATCGATCGAGTGACGCATCTTTTGGATCGCCGTTCAGTATCCACCGAACAGTTCGAGTCAAAAGATGTCTGTTCAACAAAGGAGACGTTGGCTACATTTAGCAAGTCTAGCAATTCTTAATTATAAAAGAATTAAAGAAAATGAAAAGGAGAAACGTATAAAGAGGTCGGTCGAGCCATCCAGCCGGCTCGATGCGAGCCTTCGAGTTATGAGTTTTGCGGTCTACACGTTAATTTTTACTCGTCTTGGAGTAAAACTATCGAGTAATACCGAATGTGAGTACGGACCATAAGACTGATATGCTACAGTACACAACTATTTGACCTAGATGGGAATTGAACCCAATACCTGTTTAGGGTCACTAAGCACAATACCAACAGGACATTCATAAAAAAAAAATAAGTAGACATGCTTTTTTATACTTTTCAATATACACCTATTGTAACTGATGTATTCATCAAATCAATTTATATATTACAAGTCGCTCGATTTGACACAACCTTTAGAATGGCTTAAAAAGGTTTGCTGTAGGAGTGACCTTATCCCATTAGAATAGAGCTGAAAATCGTACGGCAGTACAAAAATCCTCGACTATATTAGTACCTGAAGGTTTAGCTCCGAAGGCCGTCTGGTTCTGGGTATTACCAAAGAGTCCAGTTGAGGTAGTATTACCGCCGAAGAGTCCACCTGCTGTTGAAGTGCTCGCTCCGAAGCCAAACCCTGAGGTGCTTGCTCCGAAGCCACTCGTGGACGTAGAAGCGTTGTTATTACCGAACAAACCTCCGGTAGTGTTGGTGGCTCCGAAAAGACCTATCGTAATAGCACAGGGGGCGTCAGTAGTCGTGATGACAATACTGCCGTCCTCAAGCTAAAAGGCGGCTTCGTGAAGAGCTATCCTCATGTTAAAATATGGCTAACTGACGAATTGAAGCTAAAAGATAGCTAAATGACAAGCTGTCCAATTTAAAGTCGTTTAAATGACAAGCCGTCTAACTTTAAAGTCGTCTAAATGACAAGCTGTCGAACTAAAAGTCGTCTTAATGACAAGCCGTTCAACTAAAAGTCGGCTAAATGACAAGCCATACTAACGCTAAATGTCGGCAAAATGATAAGCCGTTCTAATGCTATAAGTCAATGAAATTAAAAGCCATCTTTATGCGAGAAGTCGGATAAATGACAGCTGTATTGTCATTTATTTAGCCTCTGTCGTTTAGTCGCCTTTTAGCTGTGATCCAATACTGGACAAAGGGTACAAAAAAAAAAATTTTGGTGGGTTACGGAAGTCCTAAAAATAATCCTAGTTAAAAATGAACACTGGGGCGGCGGTTGTCATACCATCAGGTGACTCACCCCCATATCCTAAATGGTTCTTCATAAAACACATCAATATCCTTTAACAGTAGACTGATAGACATAGGCCTCTCCTTAGAAAGGAGGTGTTGTCCCACTACACCACGCTGACCAGACGGGTTGGTATAGTGTTTGTGTCAAGTGTTCCTTCTCTTCGCAGTGCTGTTGTCCTGGTAGTAAGCTCCCTTAGTCGACTGTTACGACCATAAAGTTATTATAGATAGAGCAGGGGAGCCAGGCCTCAATCCGTCCCTCGGTTAGAAAGAGAGAGACGATCGCGACTATCTGTCTTTCTCTACTGACGCAAGCGCAGTTAGCGTGGAAAAGCAGCGTAGCAGAACGATTCTACGGTTAATTGTTGTGATTGGATTACCATTATTAGTTCTTTACTGCGCATTCGTCAGTAGAGAAAAACAGATGGGGTACTGCGATCTTCTCTCTCTTTTTAACCATTGGACGTTTCCGATTACAGGCAGCCGTATGTCTTCCCCACTCTATCTATAATAGCTCTATGCTTACGACACCCACGGGATGAATCATGGTGGTGATACTCCAATTCTTAATTCATCTTCACAAATAGTAGGTAATAATATTCTTCTTACCTCCACCGGTAGTTGGTTGCGGAGTGGCCGTGGCCCCAAAGGCGGGCGGAGCCCCAAACGCACTGGTACCAGTGTTGGGCTTGAAGCTGCTGAAGGGCGACGCTGCCGTCGTTGCCGAGTTGAACGATCCTGCAGACAAATGGTTTAATTAAATACTCCAATAGATTTATTCATATATATATATGTATATAAAAGCGAAATACCACTCACTTATTAATCACGAAATCTCTAACTATAATACCTACAGACTTGAAATCTGGCAGGTAGGTTCCTTATAGGGTGTAGACATCCGCTAAGAATGGTTTTTACGAAACTCCACCTCTAAGGGAGCAAAACGGGGGTTGGAAGTTTGTATGAAAGTCCTATGTTTTTGAAGTAGGAGACTTGAAATTAAAAATGTATGCTCTATAAATGGTGTGGAAGTGTACTAATAATGTATCTTTAGAAATCTACCCCCTTTTAGGTTTAAAATGGGGGATGGTAGTTTGGACGCAAACGAGGTTGCGTGGGCCAGCTAGTTAGTACATATTTTCACAAAATAAATTATGATATTAAGGCTGGAACGCATTGGATAATGAGCTTTATTGTGTTACTTATCAGATCGGAAATAGATTGCGACATAAGTAGTTTACATTTTAAACGGCTGCACGATTCCAAAAAACACCAAATCCAAATAGGATTACAGGCACGTTTTCACCGATTAGCACACTGCTCCAACTCACCCTAACGTTCTAGTGGTTGTGATTGCGTAAACTATAAACTCTATTTTAACACGTAGACCCAAACCCGCACTAGGGGAACTAGATGACATATCAAACTTGCTAAACGAAGAGCGCATCTCGTGAAGATACCACAAATCGTCCGTGATTTGGACCCCGCCGCCGCTGTCGCCCTAGTTTGCCAGTAACAACCCAAAACGAGACTTACTCCGTAAGGGGTATCCTTGGGCGATGTTCCATAATAAATGACCAGTTAAAAGCCCTCAGCGCTCACCGAAAGCCCGCCTAAAGTTGTAGAAGCCAATAAATATATATCACTCAAAGAATAAAAAAGTCGGTAAGACAACATCTACCGACCTAAGCGCGCAGATCCCACCGTCCACTAGGATACCCCTCTAAAACCGAGTAGCTCAACAACTTGGGCCATAATTTTGGGGTAAGTGGATGTAAGTATTAGGAGGAGGTAGGAAGGGACTGAAAAGAGAGAAATCGACTTGTGACTTCTTGGTTGTAGCTGTGCTTAGGCAGTGATAGCATTTTTTTTTTTTAAAGATGTAAATATACTTAAATAAGTACCTTTAATGAGTATCCATTATCAAGGTTCAGTGCCAAGACTAACTATAAACTACCCAAAACAATGCTTATCAATTGCATTTGTTAACTGATTAGATATTAACCGTTCATATCAAAGCATTATGTATAATGATTATGTATAATTGTGGTACAATGAGAACGTCCCCGTACAGTCCTGCGCCTGAATTTTCCCCGATCCTGTCAGATAACTATCCCATCGGATTATGAGAGTGAGGGAACAGAGAGTGCACCTGTTTTGCACACACTTGCACACTTTAATATCTCCTGCGTAGTTGACTGGTCTCTGTTGAGACTAGCCTCCGTCGCCGAAATCGGCCAGGAGAACATTATCACAATAAGAACACAAATGAACAAAAGATTAACAAAAAAACACGACTTCAAGAACTGAACCAAATGGAAATTGGCCCATTTCCATTTTCTTCTTTCAAATAAAAAATAAAATAATCATCAAAATCTGTTCACCCAGTTGAAAGTTTTGAGCTACCAAAACGGATTAAGTTATAAGAGTATGGAGTATAAAGTGGCAGTCAAATGTTCTTTTTGTCTGTTCTTGTCATTTAAAAAATACTTTGGCCCGGTTCAGAGTTTATTTTTATCAGATATACCTATATTATTATTATCAGAATTACCAAAAACTTATTTTGGTCAATTTAAAATACTATATCTAGAAAATTGGATTTTTATGAAAAAGTTACGTTGGGAAGACAATCTAATTTTTTTTTTGGTTTAAGACAACTCTCGCATTAAGACTGCATAAATACTGTAACGCGGGGGACTTCACAAACATACATGAAACAGGCACAAAGAACATCGAGACTCGGAACAACAATTTGTGGTAACAATGCAGGTATAACACAAAGTGTTATGTCGTGTGAGATTTGAACCCACAAATTAAACAAGATTAATTTAAAACTTTTTTTGACATGACAACGTCTTATAATTCGATAGAGCCGGAGTTCCATTTAAGGCTTGAAATGATGCTATCTCTCATTATTTCATCAATGTTTCGTTATGACGTTGTCACGTTAAACTATCGTCTGTAAACAGACTTCACAGTCAACCATTTTTTAAAAACAATCTTTTATTATTTTTTATTAAAAAAATAACTTTAAGGCCTTTCATTTGATACCCATATTGGGTGGGTTGTTCAAAAATATGTACGATGCCATTTTGTTACGGCGCCATTTTCGATTAATAATAATAATACCGAATATAATATATATGTGGATCAAATTTAACTTGCAAGATTTGAAATTGTAAAAATCATAACAATCTATACAAATAAATAAAATCCAAGTGTCTGTCTGTAATTACAAATAAACAACTTTTTACTAAACACATATGAAATTAATACGGGTCTTACATAAAAAAAAAAAATTATGTACATCTTTACTCACCAAAATTAGTTGTTGCGGCACCAAACGCTGGTTTTTGAAACATCTTTACTTCTTCAAATTTTATTTATCCTTAACAATGATTGTCTTGTTATCCTTATATTTCAAAACTACTTATTAAAAAATATGATGTCTCATTGTGCACTTCTGAAAAAAAAGAAAAATTGTATTAGATTTGCATTATTGTACAAGTTAAATAGGGTATTTGCCTATTTTTCAAAACGTGTTTCAATTTAATTAATGATCAATTTTAAGCTACAAAAAAAATATTTGCGTAAAGAAAACGGCTAACAATGGTAAAACTTAAAAACATATTCAAATTAAATATTTTCCCGCTCAAAACACTATTAGCATTTGTGATTTTTTTCTGCATTGTTAGACCTTCGCTTTTTATAATATTTATGCCGATATAATATAGTTAATAACTTATTTCAGCATATTTTTTTTTAGATTATTGACAAGTTGATACTTTCGAGAAAACTGACGTCACACCTATTGATTGGCTTTTGCGATCACGTGAGATATAGATTACAAATCATGATTTTTATTTCATGAAAATATTGAAAATATGTAATTATTTTTAGAAATAAAAATGTTATTAAAATTTCCTGGCATCTAAACTAGCTATATGCAAAACATCGTATTTGTTTAGTACTACAGGCAAGGACCCTATTTTAACAAAAAAAAGCGACATCAAGAACTGGACCAAATTGAAATGGGACCACACGGGATGCACCAGCTTTCAAATAAAACAGGTTGAGAACCTCCTCCTTTTTAAGTTGGTTAAAAATGACAATAATAATAAGAATCATAGTTAATTGCTGAACATAGGAACATAGATAAAACGCGTTAGGTTTATTTATTTATTTGTTTGTTTTTTTTACTTATTATTATTTTACTTATTATTATTTACCTATGTATAAAAAAACCTAACCTAACGCGTTTTGTCTAGTAAGAACTAGTTTTAACTGATATTCAATTTCAGCATTAGTTAAGTCTAGTGTTAACAAATGCATTCATTAAAAACTAGTTCTAACTAGGAAAAATGCATTGTATCTAAAAACTAGATTTAACTGTAACATATACATATTAAACATTGAAAACACCCAAACTCTGACACAAATATTTGCAGATTACCCGAACATTTGGTCCAACCCGGGAATCAAACCCGAGACCACAAGAACAGTAATCAATCACCGTGGGAGAGCCACGCTTCGGCATGAATGGGCCGGCTCGACCGGATTGATACCACTGCCTCACAGAAAACCGCTGTGAAATAGTGCTTGAGCTGTGTTTCACCGAGTGAGTTAGGATACCGGGAAAATTATCACGCTACGGGCAATAGGAGTGGCAAATGAGTTTGCGTGGGTCCGCTAGTTAATTATATGGGCCTGCTGAAGTGACTCTACTCTGCCTGATGGAAAGCATGAGCAGACTCCAAGAGTGGTGGTTACATACTCATACATGTTATTTTAAAAAAATGATTTCGTCCATATTTGTCAACTGACATTTTTAACTGACTTAAAGAAAGGAGGAGGTTCTCAATTCAACATTCTTTTTAACCGACTTCAAAAAAAGAGCTTTTCAATTCGACCATATGTTTTTTTTTAATGTGTTTTCGCAGATAACTTCCTCGTTAATGAACAGATTTTAATGATTCTTTTTTTAATGGAAAGGAGATATCCCAATGGTGGTAACATGATAAGGACACTAAGATCTGATAGTGGCATGCAAGAGAAATCGAGTCAAACCTTGAAGTCGGTTTTTATTTTGTTAAAATTTTACTTGTTTTATGTTTGTTACCGGTCGTCCAGGTACTATGGAACGCGACAGTTCAATTTTAGAACGATACGTAATTATTTTAACTCGCCTTTTATATCACAAAGGCATTAGAAAGTTTTTGTATGTATACAACACGTATTGCACAATATTTTTGTGAGTGCATAGTACATAGGTACATCAGGTACGTACTTTCAAACAAAAACAAACATTAAACGACTGCGAGTCATAGATGTAAAGAAAACCTTTTCTCGTAATCCGATTTTATAATCTGTTGCATATAAAAGCGCAATACACTTAAAAAAAAACAAAAAGAAAAAAAAACAATAGATCATATTTTCTAACCTCACTTTTTTTAGACTAAATACAATTTTCAATTCATTTATTTCATTATTGTTTAATAGTTAAAGATACGGTTTAATTATATCAATGACTGAAATTTAGTTATTATTATTATTTTTAAAACTACATAGAATTTTAATCAATTTTCAAATGACGTAAACTGTACAAAATACAGTGGGTCGAAAGAATAAGAAAGGCATTTTTAAGACGCATATTTTCAATTTCATTGAGGTTCATTCGAAATCAGTGAGGTTAATTTTCTGTTATATTCCTGAATAGTAATGATATTAACTTATACCTACATAAATACTAATAATTACGAAAAACTAAAATATTGTAAGGAGTACAATTGGCGGTTACACTTTTCGAATGGAATTAAGACAGTTTTAACAGCGTTATCAGCAACACTTACATGAAAAGAAACAGGAAAAGATGAATTCGGTTCACGCCGTCATTATCTTGCAATATTATTGCAGGATACACTTTTTAACACTTGTAGACAAAAGTTATTGGATGATAAACAACACAAACACCCAAAAATTACTTGCGCGTTGAAGAATGATGATGTTGACTTGACTTTCTGCACTCCCACAGAGAAGAAAACAAGCGGATAAAATCATGCGTGAAATGCGTCTAGGAGCGCGATATCACAAGCAATAAATTGTTGCCATCTTTGAAGTTAAATTTTATACGATTCGTATCTATAGTCGATTAATCGTTTTGAAATTTTTTTTTTACTTCTTCACATTTAATTATTACACAGAATTAAAAAATACATAATTCTACGTCCTAAGTTTAATGTGTAGAATTACAATTCTTGATAATGTAAATTATTTTAAGCAGAAATTGCTCAACGATAATACCAGCGATTTTTTTTAAACCAATAAATAAGATTATTTCTTAATGTTGTACAACATATTTTTACGTGTTGCTGAGGCCGCACTACGGTTTTTTCCCGCTAGCGGTTAAACCGCCAAACCGCAAAACCGCCCGAAGCGTACACACTACGGTTAAAAACCGCGAACAGTGCTGCCAACAGATAAACTATCTCTCCACTAGAATCTACTTCTAAAACCACCAGAAAACCACTAACAAATATACAATACAATGGTCTGGATCAAAGCAGCATTTGCCTTCCGACCGTCGAACCTTCACGAAAAGAGCGTACTCCTTTTTAAAAGACAGGCAACGCACTTGTGATGCCTCTGGTGTTGCGAGTGTCCATGGGCGGCGGTAATCGCTTACCATCAGGCGACACGTCTGCTCGTTTGCCCCCTATTCCTTAAAAAAAACACAGTGTCTGTCAATATAGCAGATAAAAGATTTAAGCTCATTCTACTTCTCTGCTTATTTTTTAATATATTCGTACTGCTAAATAGTCTCTCAACATTTTTTGTATGACCTAAAAGTAACCAAGATATGAAAAATCACCTGAAACATTACAAAAGTAACCTTCTGGCAACACTGGCAGAACCAATCTCGGTTTCTCCCGCTAGCCATTCTGTAGGAGGTCACGGTTTTGAAATCTGTCACGGTAAAAAACCGCCAATGCGGCCGCTTCCATTAGTTTCCTTTGGTTACAAAATTAGGCGGTTAAAAACCTCGGCGGTTTTGCCGTAGTGCGGCCTAGCACTTAGAGTTCGATGATTTTGAGAAATAAACCTTCTGACGAGTAAAAGAGACTTTTTAAAAACAGTCTTAAAGCACAGTATAACTCAAAATATAATAATTGCGTTGCGGAATAATGTCTTTTTACTTGCTTTTTAATTTTTTCCGGAAAATCGTCTTCAATTTCACATTGTTCACAAACTTTTTGCCTTTTCGAAAACGTTATTTACAGTCTTGCGAATATTCTGAATCTGCCTTGTTAATCCCTTGATTAATTCAGAGGCTTTGTCGATAGCAATCTTAGATAGCAATAGTTTTCGACTGTAAAGCTACGTTTACCCTATCAACATACTCCAAAACTTGATCCCAAATTTGTAGAATACATAATAAATTTATAGTTTACCTAGCTGACCCGGCGAATTTCGTATCACCTTATTTATTTTTATGAATATTTTCTAAATTATCGATAAAATCTTTAAGTAAGTTTAGTAAAGGGACTAAGTGAATATATAAAAAAAATCTATAAAAACCTTGTCCTGACAATAAAAAATATTTAAAAAAGAATTATTCAATTTGGTGCAGTCGGTCGAAAGTTGTGGGCATACATACATTTATGTGATTAATTTTTATTTATATAGATATATAGATTAGACCTATAATGGTTTTAGCTGTCTGTAGCTATTTTTTCTGCATTGTAATTTATTGTTGGTAGTTAAAATCTTTAGTACGCACCAGATAGGGGCAGTTGTATATTTAAAGCTTTAACGGCCCCAGCTGTAGAAGCCCATCTAGTGTCGGCGAGTTTCTTTAAAGATTTTTTGAAATGTTTCAGCAAAGTTTCCTTCTGTGATAGAACTGAAAAATATACTTTAACATACACGTTTATGATGATACTGGCATGTACGTAGGTATGTGTTGGAATCGAGGGGCACGCCTGCAAACGAGCAGGCGTATCGCCTGATGGTAAGCGATTACCGCCGCCCATGGACAACTGCAGTAGAAGTAATAATTTAGTGCCCCCTTTTCGTTGTATGCAATGGTTGGTGAAGGTAAAAATTCAATGAAGCCCTGCAAAATCTTACTAATATTATAAACGCGAAAGTTTGTAAGGATGGATGTTTGTTACTCTTTCACACAAAAACTGTAGAACCGATTTGGATGAAACTTTACAATATTATAGCTTATTCATCAGAATAACACATAGGCTACTATTTGTCGCGATAACCGAAATACACGCGGGTGGAGCCGCGGGCAACAACTAGTATAATAATTATAATATAATTGTATTTTGCAGGGCTTCATTGAATACAGGGTGTAGACAGTGAAATACAAATGAATAAGTGCAACTTATCTATCTATCTATACTTATAATAAAAATGTAACAGGTCCAATTCTGTACATGAAAGATATTTTGAATTCTTTTCTTGGAGGGCTCTCTATAATTGATAGGTACTGAAGCCAAAACTGTTTCCTTTTTCATTTTTGTATGTCTGTCTGTATCTTGGCCGGGCATCACGCCGAAACTACTGAATGGATTCAAATGAAACTTGGCATGATTTGAGTTCATACTACGAGGTAGGACATAGGATACTTTTTATTCCGAAATTCAGCACGGTTTCCTGGAGAGGGGGGATGAAAGTCAAAATATGTATTACTTGTAATTCAATAATACATAGTCCGATTTCATTCATTCTTTTCTTGCTAGAAAGCAAATCCTTTAAATATTGTTCCGTGATCTATTTATTTGTTTATTATACGACTTTAGTGTGCATTTATCGGTTAGTTCTATAAAATTCTAATAGATGACGGTTTCGCCTCTAAGTTGCACAGATATCCGGTAGGTGGCGCCGCATTTCTATTTTTAGATTATCCGGTAGATGGCTCAGTATTTCTATTTCTTGAAATTTCAGAAATGTAGAAAATATTTACAATAAAAAATGTGGCGGTACGAAGTTCGCCGGGTCAGCTAGTATAATATATATTTTATTATAGTTAATAAGGTCACAATATTCCATTTAAGTTTGTGTATAGTTGCATGTGCATATTCCATTTAAGTTGCACTTATTCATTTGTATTTCACTGTCTACACCATGTGTAAATATTATTATTTTTATAAGATACTAGCTTTGCCCACTACCTCGTACACGTGACATTTGGATTTTAAAGTTATTTTTAATTTTTCAGTTTAAACCTTCCCAGGACGCAAACATTTCAAAACCAAAATAAGCTAAATTGGCTCAGCCGTTCTTGAGTTTTAGCGAGTAATTGATTTTTATACATAAGAATTATATACTTCTTTAATTTCCCTTTCTTGTATACTGTCTAGTAGACTGGTCACTCCCCTGTAATTTTACTCACCTTTTATTCAAAAAAGACATTTTTATACACTCTTAATGTCTTCAAATAGTCCACGATAATCTTCCTTAATGATCGCCGGGGTCGGCGAGTTAAGTTCTTATATCACTCAAACATCTATCGCACTGCGGTGAGTAGGTACTGGTTCATTCACGAAATTTTCAACTTCCAAAGAACATTCGAACATTCTGAGAGAGAGAGAGAGAGAAACGACGAACGACAACCTTAACTTTATTCCAGTAAGGTTCATTGTTCTGTGTCACAATGTATTATATTATTGTTAGTAGTTATCTAGAATTTGTACAGCCAAATTGACTGTCTAATTGTTCTCGTTTATACGTTTCGTAACAGTACTAATTTTACATAGGAAACACACACACTCTGAATTAAATATATACAGATCATATAAAGATTTGGTGCGACCCGTCTAACCCGAGATCCACCGAGATAGCGAGATCTCAAGCAGCACAGCAGCAGTCGCACATGCTACTACTGCGACAGGTACGACACCTAGGCAGTCAAAGTCATTCTAGTTGACTTGTCATAGTAAGTGTTACTCGGGGAGTTAAGTTAATAAAATTTTATTAAACTTATGGTAAACAATAAAAATGCATTAGTAATGGTCGACTTTCAACTGATTCCTGGTATATGAAATTACCTATTCTAAGAAATCAGATGTCATGGAATTATTTTTAAGTATGATGTCATTGGTGTGCAACATACCTACCCTGAAATTACTGCGCAGAAAATTTTATTTTTCCTCATAAGAAACTAAAAGAAGTCGACTAAATCTAAGTGAAGGTGTTGATTCCATCACTACATTCATTTGGATTTTTGAGGTATCATTCATTCACTGATAATGGCGGGGAGACTTTTTGGCGGGAAGACAAACGAGGCGGCAATTTTCATTTCGCAAAAAGTTATTTAAATAGATAATTGCACGGAAATACAACATAAATAACATCTTTAAGACATTGAATAACCATGAGTGTCTCCAGAGCCGGGGGAAAAGAAAGCAAATACCTCAAGACTGAAGACCTGATCCAGCCGATCCAGGTAGGTACTAAGTATAAAAATTTTACCCAACAAAATTATAAAAGACTATTTAAAGAAAACACCAATTCTGAATATGAAGTAGACCATATACTTCTTGACGTATACTGTATACGTCAAGTCAACAGAGCGGGAAAAGGTAGAGAATAAAAATCCTATCACGTATTTTTATGGAATTGGCGGCAAACGAGCAGACGTATTGCCTGACAGTAAGCAATTACCGCCGCCCATGGACACCTGCAACACCAGAGGCGTTACAAGTGCGTTGCCGGCCTTTGGAGGGATGGGGGGGAGATAGGGGTGGAGGGTTGGGGTACGGGCCTCCGGTATCCGCACTCACACGGTGAAACACAGCCCAAGCACTATTTCCACCGGTTTTCTGTGAGGCCGTGGTATCACTCCGGTCGAGCCGGCCCATTCATGCCGAAGCGTGGCTTTCCCACGGTAACGGTTAGATGTTTAATTACCTCTTCGGGATGCCACTGTAGAAGTGCTGGGAAGACTTCATCCAGTCCCGAGGATTTAATTAAAGGGTTCGAAACTCTTGAGCGCCTATTTGACTTTGTCCTGAGTTAGAGTGACATTATATGCGACTTCCAATTCTTGGGTTTTTGGTGTGCTGTATTTTATGTCGTGCCATTCCTTGTCTTTTTTTTATGTAATAGGCGGGCAAACGAGCTGACGTATCGCCTGATGGTAAGCGATTACCGCCGCCCATGGTCCCCTGCAACACCAGAAGCGTCACAAGTGCGTTGCTGGCCTTTGAGGGATGGGGAGATAGGGGGAAGGGTTGGGGAGATAGGGGGAGGGGTGGGGTATGGGCCTCCGGTATCATCACTCACTCGGTGAAACACAGCGCAAGCACTATTTCACACCGGTTTTCTATGAGGCCGTGGTATCACTCCGGTTGAGCCGACCCATTCATGCCGAAGCGTGGCTCTCCCACAGTGAGCGTGGCTCTCCCACGTTGTCTGATGTAATTAGACATCCGGGGAAGTGTGTATCTAACAATACTGCACTGGTTTTAATCGTTTGTGTTGGTGTAAGTGCCGACTTCCTTTTTAAGGGAGCCTAAGAGGTTTAGGTCACCCTTGGCAGGGGGGTTTCACTTCTTAGTTTAGGTGTATTTCGCCGAGCGCCTCCCGGGAAGAACTATGTGGCAATGGTTGCCACTCTGCGCTCGGCTCGCACGTTAGCGTCGCGTTCGCGTGTAAATAAGTTGAATATTACGCGTAGGTATACTGCGAAAAATGACTTCAAAACGAACTAATTGTTCGTACAAAATTGTAGTTAGCAATGAAATTATTTAATTAGTTGTTTGGAAACTATGTTTATGATTGGTTAAGATAGACATGTTATGTCAATACAAAAATCTGTAACTTATCACAAAGGTACCCAGAACGAGTAGTACGTTACGTAGACATGATTATTGTTTGTTAAAATGTTTCTTCTTCATGACTATAGTTGTTAAATTTTTATAATTAATTTTAACATATACCTAAATGTACAGCAAGCGGCAGCCCCGTGCTCTTGTAGTAAATCGAGCGGTGTCTAACGGAATATGAACGCTCGAGTCACACGACAAGATTTAAATTCGCCTGCAATGTCACAAAGTTGAAAGCTTTTTAACCGACTTCCAAAAAGGAGGAGGTTCTATGTTCCACTGTATGTATTTTTTTTTTATGTATGTTCACCGATTACTCCGTTAGTTGTAAACCGATTTTGAATTTTTTTTTGTATTCGAAAGGGTATGCTTCCGAGGTGGTCCCATTGCCAGCATATCAGGATCTGATGATGGGATCCCAGGGAAATCGAGGGAAACCCTCATTTTTTATAGGCACATACTATGTTTTTCGTATATTTTCTGAAGGTTCACCGGTATTTGCGTCTGGTAGTCATCATTTTATGATGATGAGCTGATGATGTAAGGTACAACTCCTTAACGGTTAGGAGTTGGAGGATAAATCTTTAAATATCATACGTATCTAAAGACCTTCAGTCGTATACTTTCAAGTTATTTAGGTGAGCTGATGATAGAAGGTTAAACTCTTCAACAGTTAGGGATTAGAGGATGATTTTAATATTACACGTACGTATAGATCTTAATTTGTATTCTTGATGATGAAATTTGATGAAATAGTTCAACTTACTACTGACCTACGATTGATTGCACTAAAAACTGAAAAATAAAAACATTTTATAAAAAAAAAAACCGACTTCCAAAGAAACATCCAACGAAAACTCTCTGCCAAAAAAACACTTAAAAGCGTAAAATAAACTGGTTCTTCATAAATTGCGTATACCTAATTCTTTATTCATTTAAATAGTAGTATTATAATGTGTGCTAGGTAACTAAAACCTGTTTGAAGTCGGTGCTAAGCCAAAGAGAATACAAACGAACAATTACAAAAGTCTAAGCGATAGTCACTTGGCACCGACTTCAAACAGATTCTAGGTACCTAGCACACATTATAATACTACTATTGAAATGAATAAAGAATTAGGTATAGGCAATTCGTGGATTAAAACTTATTTTTTTTTTTTAAGTTTTAATGGCCTCGCGAGGCCCCTTTAAGTGCGAGGCCGTGGGCGAGGGCCCACTTCGCCCACGCCTAGCTACGCCACTGGCTACAAGACATCTGAGGAATCCCCGGAAAATATTTTATTCGCGCTAGTGTTATCTATCACATTTAACGGTGAAGACCGAGAACGATCTACTAACGCGCGGGCCTGCGTATTAATTCACTTACACACTCACTCATTGTATAACGCGAAACAATTTCGTGTTATACAATGAGTAGCCGAAATCTATAGATTTGACATGATTAACTGACGTAAAGAGCATCAAAATGAGTGGTACTAAAATCAAATAAAATTGAACCACTATATTGACTAGTACAATAAGTTTATTGACATTCGCTTATTTACTCCTGATACAGCCTTAACTTTTAACCATCCTCGAAAAAAATCTTGACTCGAATTCACAAAACGCATATCGATAATTAATAATATGCACATATCGCTATTCGTCAAGTTGACAACACTGCCAACCCACAGAAATAATTTAGGGGAATTCCCTAGGTATAACTTTCGAATTTCTCTCAATAGAGTTGCCATGATTAAAGTCGGGTTGCACCCTGTCATATTCATTTTGAAAATAGGAAGAATTTTCGAAAGTTCAATTTGAGATTTTCTGGTAAGGATTCAAGGGCCCCCTGAGCTTGAGTGCCCCGGGGCACTGCACCGCCTAGCCCCTTAGTAGCTACGCCACTGATCGTTACACATGATATATCTGCTCCGAAATCTGTCTGTCACAAACACAACAAAAGTCAAGTTTAGGCATAAAAAGTTTTAAACTTTGTCACCTTGCAAGCGAATTTGAATCTTGTCGTGTGACTCGAGCGTTCATATTTTCGGACATCTACCACACAACGCCACCTAGTCCCAAGCTAAGCAGAGCTTGTGTTATGGGTACTAGACAACTCATATAAATACTTATATACTTTTTTTTTTGTAAATACATACATATTATACATAAAAAACACCCAAACTCCGAAACAAATATTTGTAGATCATACAAACATTTGGACCGACCCAGGAATCGAACCCGAGACCTCATGATCAGCGGTCGCACACGCCAACCGCGAGACCAACGAGGCAGTCATATATATTCCGTTAGACACCGCTCGATTTACTACAAGAGCACGGGGCTGCCGCTTGCTGTAGGTACATTTAGGTAAATATTAAAATTAATTATAAAAATATAACAACTTTATTAATGAAGAGGGAAAATTTTAACAAACATAATAATCATGTCTACGTAACGTACTCGTTCTGGGTACCTTCGCCTTCGTGATGAGTTACAGATTTTTGTATTGATAAAACATGTCTATCATAACATAGTTTCCAAACAACTAATTAAATAATTTTATTGCTAACTACAAACATACGCACGCCTAATACCTAATAGTTTATAAGTATACCGCATACCTAACAGTTTATAAGTACCTATACCACAGATTACTGAATAGTTACTACGTAACAGATACTTCACTCAGTAGAAAATTTCCAATACCTATTACGATAATTGCCTACTCCCTCGCGTCAACAACCACTGTATGCTAAAATGCGCCTAAATGCTCAAGCGTACAGCAGTGATTGCTTCGCACCGCGCGATTCCACAGTAATCGCAGGGCTGCCTCTTCGATAAAATTAAATTAACATAACTTTTTATCTATGTTATTGAGAACTGTAAATATGTTCTGACTTTTATGTGGCAGTTAAAAATTTTATAATTTACTAGCTGATCCGGCGAACTTCGTACCGCCATATTTATGACCCACGTAACATCGTTTACGTTTTTGTGAATCTAAACCATTCCCAGATCCCCTTGAACACACACAAAAAATTTCATCAAAATCGGTCCAGTCGTTTTTGTGAATCTAAACCATTCCCAGATCCCCTTGAACACACACAAAAAATTTCATCAAAATTGGTCCAGTCGTTTAGGAGGAGTTCAGTCACATACACACGCACACAAGAAATATATATATTAAGATAAAATATTTAACCAACTTAAAAAAAAGGAGGTGATCAGACATACAGGCCAAACTGAGATGTTTGTCTTGTATGGTTTGTAGGTATGTATGTTTGTGCGCGATAATCTCGCGTTTGGCTAAACCGATATCGATGCGGTTTTCAGAAAAGGATTTGTTACATTTAGGAGAACGTTTTAAAATAAGTATAATACTTCTTAGTTTGATGATGATCTTCGGAGATGTTCACTAGAAATGAAAAAAAAAGCCTTAAAAAAGAGAACCGACTTCAAATAAAGCAATAAGCCGTAAGAAATAATTTGGTTTTTTTTTTATGTTAGTGCTAACAGCTGGTAATTACGAATCGAAAAAGCACCGACATCAAAGAAGAAATTATTAAACCTAAACCTAAAATTCTTCATTCATTTATTGACAGGTAAATGGAAAAATGTTAGGTGTTTATCCCTTCTTTTGCTTGATTTACACCCATCTACAGCACATAAGGCACCACACGGCATCGTAATACGCGTACGAACGAACAGCACTATTAAAATTAAACGGCGTGCGCGCGCTTCGTTTGCGAAAACCGCACTGAATTTGATCCGCCGGCGGACCGAGACCGCTCGGCTGGGCGGTAGGCACTTATAGCGCGCAAGTACATGGAGTGACGGAGGCCTGCCTATACTCTGTCCATTACTTTATTTTCTTTTTGACAGCTCACGCCTATAAATTACCATATTTTTTTTCGGAATTATGTACTACAGTAATGTCGTACTTTATTGACGGTGACGGTACTTTAGTGAAGTGGTCTGTGCATAACAAACAACCACAGACTATAAAACAGTACTTGAAATACGAAATGTAAGTATTTTTTGTGTAAATTTAATAAAAAAAGGAAATAAAAATTGTATCTATGACTCCAAGATTTAATTTTTGCAAGGAATTAAGTCGAAATCTTGGAATTTAGGATCAAACCAAGAGTAAAGAACAATAACTCTGTTCATTCATCTAATTTACTGATTTATTATTTATATTTTTGTTTATTTCTTACATAATATAAAAAACGAATGAAGGCATAATTAATATTTCAACAAAAAATATTTAATTAAAACGATTGAAAGTTCTTCGTAAATAAAATCGCTATTCGTTTCAAATCGAATCGGTTATGAGTGAGGGCGTCACTAATTTCAAAATTTCTTGAACTGTCAAAAAGAAAATAAAGTAATGGACAGAGTATAGTTGTGAACAAACCTTAACAAACGAGTAAGTACGCCTTATATTCTTACTATTCTCAGGCTACTACTATTGATAATTTCTTAGGCTAGGTGAGTACAGTAGATAGGTACTTACTATGTAAACTTAAATAAGTAATTATAATTTATTTAAAATTGGATTTCATTAAAACGATTACTTTTAAACTTTTTTTTTAAATAACCAAACTGGTATTCAATCAACAGTGAATATAATTTTCTTTGTGTCTAAGTAGGTAGGTAATTATTTTATCATTTAATTAATAGCAGGTAAGTAAAGTAATTAATATTACCTATCTATAACAAAATCGACCTCATTATTTTCCTATCTACTACAGTTATTTATGTGATGCTCAGTAATCTGAAAGCGGCTATTACATTACACGATTTCTCGGGCCCTGCCCGCAGAGACAGGGCAGTGTAATAAGAAACAGGGAGGCAGGGTCCCTAAACAGGGCGCTCGAGTGGTTCCGATCTCCCTAGCTCCCTGCCGCGCTGCCGATTGGGTAGTGTAATAAGAAACAGGGAGACAGGGAGCTCAGTCGCTGCGGCGCGAGCGCAGAGTTCACACGTTCGTCTTTGGATAGAAGAGGTTGAGATATCTAGAAACTAAATTTTAAATCTTGATATGAGTTTCCAGTGGCTAAGAATCGTAAAGTAACAACTATACTATGTTTTGCACTCATGCTATCTCAAGATAGTTTTTTTTTCTTTATAAGGAGCTACTAAGCTTAATAGTTCGTCAAATTGGTCTGTAGTTTTGTAGGTCTGTCGAGTCCAAAACACTGAGTATTTGAATATTTGATAGTTAGTTTCTAAGGAGCAAATATTCACCCACATCCTCCTCTTCTTCCTTTTTGAATACCTCATGGTAGTAAGTGCCAAAGTCACCGCTAAAGCAACTTTCAGACTGCCTCGTTAGTCTCGCGGTTGGCGTGTGCGACTGCTGATCATGAGGTCTCGGGTTCGATTCCCGGGTCAGACCAAATGTTTGTGTGATCTACAAATATTTGTTTCGGAGTTTGGGTGTTTTCTATGTAGGTATAATATGTATGTATTTACAAATAAAAAGTATATATGAATTTGTATCAGTTGTCTAGTACCCATCACACAAGCTCTGCTTAGCTTGGGACTAGATGGCGTTGTGTGTTAGATGTCCGATTTTATATTTTTTTTATTTTTTATTTATAACTTTATGCACTATTGTACATCGGCGGACTTAATGCCCAAGGCATTCTCTACCAGTCAACCTTTGGGTGGTGTAGATATCTTGTGAGGTAGGCGCACATGAAGTACATACTTAAACAGCTAAAAATGCATTACAAAGCATTACATACATAAGTCCTTATATAAATACAACAAATACATAAACTCTATATACAAATACTTAAACACTATAACTATATATAATATTAAATTACATAAATTATAAAATAAATAAAATATTTACTATAGATACGTACACTAAGAGTATTGGAGAAAATGATGGTATTTATTTATTTGATGTTTCGATGAAGTCCGCGCCATAGCGACAGACGTGCACAGTCATTCACGTTCACCTTAAAACTGAGTAAAGGTCACACAGGGCGCGATTTCCAGCGTAGTGTAATAAGCGGCACCCTAACTGGTAGGCAGGGCACCCGAGAGACAGGGCCCGAGAAAACGTGTAATGTAATAGGCGCTGAAGCGGCTATTACATTACACGTATCAAATATTCAAATACTCAGTGTTTTGGACTCGACAGACCTACAAAACTACAGACCAATTTGACGAACTATTAAGCTTAGTAGCACCTTTTATAGAAAAAAAAAATCTTGAGATAGCATGAGTGCAAAACATAGTATAGTGGTTACTTTACGATTCTTAGCCACTGGAAACTCCTATCAAGATTTAAAATTTAGTTTCTAGATATCTCAACCTCTTCTATCCAAAGACGAACGTGTGAACTCTGCGCTCGCGCCGCAGCGACTGAGCTCCCTGTCTCCCTGTTTCTTATTACACTACCCAATCGGCAGCGCGGCAGGGAGCTAGGGAGATCGGAACCACTCGAGCGCCCTGTTTAGGGACCCTGCCTCCCTGTTTCTTATTACACTGCCCTGTCTCTGCGGGCAGGGCCCGAGAAATCGTGTAATGTAATAGCCGCTTGAGATGTGATGATTAAAGTAAATACATCAAATTACAGCTTACCTTTATACAGTGTGTGTGAAAAGAACGTGACCGGCATATTTTTAAATTTTGGAATGCAATTTATAAAAATAAATATTAGGCTGAATAGAACAATTCTTTACCTTAAATGCATTGTAAAAAACACAAGATCTCCCTCCAGTTTTCCTCGTTAAAAATATTATTTTTTACAATGAGTGCCGCGTACGTTTCCCGATTTAAAGCTATGTTTCTCTGTACACATCCGAAAGGTGCCAAATTGTCCCGCGATTAGGCCGCCCATTATATGAAAAAGTCCAAGGCCTTCGTGACAGGCGCGGTTCCAGAGGGGGGGGGGGGGTCACAGGGGACGTGACCCCCCCAAAAATCTGCTACTAGAACCTGATTTTCTTGTTCTTATCAGTTTCCATAATTGTTCAATCGAGATAAGAAATCAAAGGATAGGAAGGATAGGAACTCTTTGAGAGAGTTATCTCTGGCCGTATCAGCGAGCACCTGTCGCGAGTGGGCCCTGATCTATCGGACTGCCAATTTGGATTACAACGGGGACGCTCGACAATGGACGCTAATATATAGATGTGTTCGCTCCCTATCGGGGTCGGCAGTCCGATCGGGGTGGGGGTGTTGGTAGTTAGCCTTAATATCGTTAATGCTTTCGGCACCCTTCAATGGGGCGCGATTAGGGAGGCCCTTGAATATCACGAGGTGCCGACTTACCTGCGTGCAGTCATAGAGGTCTATCAGCGCGACAGGACAGTGAAGTTTGTCGATCGGAACGGAGTGAAAAATTGAAGGAAGGTGTGTTGTGGGGTTCCCTAGGGCTCTGTATTGGGCCCATTGTTATGGAACCTCGTATACGATGCGGGCCTTCGCACTAGTCTGACTTCGGGCAGGAACCACCCTGCTCATACCTCCGGGTGGATGACACCGAAGTCCAAGTGGGTCAGTACATGAAGTACCTTATCATGGACAATCGGTAGAACTTTGAAAAGCATTTCGGGCGACTAGTCCCCAGTACGAGGAGTAGCAGGGGTGCCACATTGTCTGCTGCCCAATCTCGGGGGACCGCGGGAAGAAGTTCGCTGCCTCTCTGTGCTTGGGAGTGCGTAAGGGCGTCGTGCGATCCATGGTCCTCTATGGGGCACCGGCGGGATCTTCCCGCTGTAATGCTCAACTCGGGAGTCTGCAGCCATACGGATCGTACGAGGCCACCGTACGATCTCGTACGAGGCGGCGACGATCCTGGCACGAAATCCACCCTTCGACATTCTAGCCGACATGAACACAATGGTCTGCGACGAAATTCGATCTGTCGGTCGGAATGACGAAGAGATAGCGCCGTATCATGAGCCCAGAATGCATCGTCAGAACACACATAAGCAAGCCCTACGAGCTTGGCGGGCACTGTCGGAGCCTTTCTGCCGAGCTTCGAAGCTTGCATAGAGAGAACCAACTTATCACCTACCGATTCACTTTACCGATTTACCAATAAAAACAAAAGATATCCATTTGTTTTTTTTGTGTGAAATAATATTGTGTATTGTGCAAGTCTAATTTACTCGACTTAGTGGGTTAGTGACCCCCCCCAAAACTTCAGGCTGGAACCGCCCCTGCTTCGTGAGCAAGTGAGTGAAGAGATATTCACAAACAAAAAACGTCGATGTCTTACTAGATCGTGGCAAATCGAAAAAGACCTCTGTTGCAGAGGATAAACGGATTGTGCAGCTGTTTGCCAGGAATCCTTTATTATCACTTCGCTCTGTGCAAGAAAAGTTGAAGAAAAAGGGTTTAATGATATCATTTGACACTATCAAAAGGCGTTTAGTTGTAAATGGCGTGAAATATCGAAGCAATGTGAAGAGAACTCTACTTTCTGAAATGCATATTGAAAAAAGGCTGCATTGGGCGTGCGTAAACAAAGACCATGATTGGGACAAGATATTTTTTTCTGATGAAGCTTCATTTTAGGCAACCGGTTACTCGACTCGAGCTTGGACTACGGCTGACAATAGACTGATGGTACGAACCCTTAAAAACACCCTTTAAAGGTGCATGTTTGGGGATGCTTCTCAAAAAAGGATTTCGGCAATTTGCACTTTTTTACCGGTACTTTGGATGCTGAGAAGATGACAAAAAATTACGAAAAAGCGTTATTGCCGTCAGCTAAGATGTTTCCACACCAAAATGATTTCTTGATTCTGCAAGAGGATAATGATCCTAAACACCGAAGTCGGCTCTGCACCACTTGGAACGCGGAACATGGTATTAACGTTTTGGATTGGCCCTCACAGTCCCCTGATGTCAATCCAATTGAAAATGTTTGGGCGTGGCACTAAGGGCAAAAAATGTAGTGACCGTCGCTAACCTCACTCGTGAACTGAAGTCCGCGTGGAGGTCTTTACCTCGCAGCTATGCTGAAAAATTAGCGGAAAGTAAGCCGCGAAGATGCCAAACGATTATGGATAATAATGGAGATTTGACACCGTATTAATATAAAGCATCAAACAGCAATAAAAGGCTTATTTGATTACAATTTATCGTTTAATATTTCTAAGATTTTTATTATTTTTTGCCGGTCACGCTCTTTTCGCACATAGTGTATATATTCATTTAATTAATTAAATAAATTCTTAATAATATATATTCATTGTTCTTCCTTTTATTGAAACACCCAACAGAACAGTACGTTTCGTACGAACAATTAGTTCGTTTTGAAGTCATTTTTCGCAGTAAGTAAGTACCTACACGTAATATTCAACTTATTTACGCGCGACGCGGCTAGCGTGCGAGCCGAGCGCAGAGTGGCAACCATTGCCACATAGTTCTTCCCGGGAGGCGCTCGGCGAAATACACCTAAACTGAGAAGTGAAACCCCCCTGACATTACAGTAAGTATACATGTTCAAAGAAAAAAAATACTGTGAATAAATAACCCGTTCAATGACGGAGACATTGATTAGGAATAGTTTAAACCTTTTATAGTATGCTGTGTAAAGAAACCATATCGCTACTTAAAAAAAGTGATCAACGCCATCTAGTGACGATGTTGGTACTAATTTAATAGTTTAGTATTTTTCATTCACAATATTATAATATACTGCATAAATAAAAAATAAGTAAATAATTATAATTGCATAAGTTGATAAAAAACAAATGCTATGCAATAGCTTTACCGCGGCAGTCCCCGAGTGCTACACGTCTTTTTTATGTGTTCGTTATTGTTAGGATAAGGTTTGTGTACAAGAAAAATTTATAGATAACGGAAAAAGTCTCTTTTTTTGTCCGCGACGGGAAGCTGAGACAGATATGTAAATATGGCGGCACGCAGTTCGCCGGGTCAGCTAGTTTAATATATAAGGGATCTTAGGAGCGATATATCAATCTTGTTAGGATTCATTTTTAGAAAGTTTTTCCAAAAAATTTTTTTTTGTTTTTGTTTATGATCAATCTACCATATCGGCTATCCGGATATTTATATATATACTTTACAATAAAAACAAAAAAAAAGGCATTTGCGAGTTAACACTTTTTAGGGTTCCGTGCCAAAAGCAGAAAACGGAACCCTTATAGATTCGTCATGTCTGTCCGTCCGTCCGCATGTCACAGCCACTTTTTTCGGAAACTATAAGAACTATAATGTTGAAATTTGGTAAGTAGATGTATTCTGTGAACCGCATTAAGATTTTCACACAAAAATAGAAAAAAGAAAAATGGGGGTCCCCATACATAGAACTGAAACTCAAAATTATTTTTTTCATCAAACCCATACGTGTGGGGTATCTATGGATAGGTCTTCAAAAATGATATTGAGGTTTCTAATATCATTTTTTTTTAAACTGAATAGTTTGCGCGAAAGACACTTCCAAAGTGGTAAAATGTGTGTGTCCCCCGTGTAACTTCTAAAATAAGAAAATGATAAAACTAAAAAAATATATATGATGTACATTACCATGCAAACTTCCACCGAAAATTGGTTTGAACGAAATCTAGTAAGTAGTTTTTTTTTATACGTCATAAATCGTAAACTGCAATTTACATTTCATGAATTTATTGAATTTTAATCAACACAAATATAAAAATAAACTAAAAATTATATTATGTTACTTGCTGCTGCGGAACCCTTCATGGGCGAGTCCGACTCGCACTTGGCCCCTTTTTTTTATATACTAGCATTACATAAACATAACAATAACACACATACAGTAGAACAGCAAGTTTACTTAAAATAATAATAATAAAATATGTTATGGAATCAGGCGTTACTTTGCGGAAATCCATGACATTAAATGCTATGAAATATATTTAGCTTTAATTCCGCGAGACTCGCATACAAAACAAGTGAGAAATAATTAGCATGCCATGCAACCAAACCTATGCGAGTCAAACGCTCGCCGAGTCAACATCTCCTGAGGATGCCCCGTGGAGGGGCGAAACACGTGTCGAGTATAGGTTTGGTTGCATGGCATGCTAATTATTTCTCACTTGTTTTGTATGCGTACATATGCATGATACCCATATGTGCATGTGAGTATGCATGACGTTGGGATTTGTGCCCTGCTTTCAGACCTGGATATTTGTCTCGCGGAATTAAAGCTAAATATATTTCATAGCATTTAATAATAAAATAACAAAAAAAAAAGATTTTACATATACAGAAAAAAGTACCAATTGGGTAAGTACCAAGTTACAACTAGGGAAACTATATTTAAATTAAAAATGGCGCCTTACAGGAGGCGCATATAATGTGTAGGTAAGTAACACAGATGTTACAGATGTTACTTACACAATATATGCACCTCCTGTAAGGCGCCATTCTGACCTGACAACAGGTCAGAACCTGTTGTCATCTGACGGACGACTCTGATGCCGCGCGCTAATTGGTCAAATCAAAAAGCGCACGCTTTTTCGGCTTCCTGTTACAAACTACCGTCCCTTTTTAACAAGCTTTTATTAGTTTGTATGCTTGTACCTTCGTATTTTGTACTTTATACTTTCGTATGCGTGTTTTTTTTGGAACTATATTTTTATCATAAACACAATTTTCATAGATTCTCTTTTTAAACAAAACCGCACTAGAATATATCCTGAGTCGTGGGGGACTTTACAAACAAATGTACATGAAACTTATACAATGAACACCCAGACTCAGAATAATAATTTGGGGATTACACAAGTTGTTTACCCATATGGGAATCGGAGGATCGGACCCACAATATTCTAGAGCTGTAGTAAGCGGCGTGGCGACCGCTTATATCAAGCGGTCAGATTCTAGGAAACGGAAGATGTTCTCAAAATATAAAAAAAAACCCCAAACATAATAACCTGAGTTCCCTTTAAAAAATAAAAACACGTTATGCGCTTTCATTTGAGACCCCACTCGATGATATTTTTGCAGACATTCGGTTATTCTTCCCCACTTTCACCCCATAACTTTTAAACGACTCAACCGATATTCATGAAACATGTCTAAGAACACTCGCACCTAACTTACCTTTCATACAAAAAAACTAAATTGAAATCGGTTCGCGAGCTACGGTGCCACAGACAGACAGACAGACACGTCAAACTTTTAAAACCCTACTTTTTGCGTCGGGGGTTACAGAGAATTCCCTTAGTATTGCTATAATATCTTGCATGCATTCTAATTTCTTTTCATTAGTCATTGACGAAAGGGTATTTTTAACAATAATACCGAACGCTAAATTAGTACTGACGGTATAAGCAATGCCTGAATCATTTTGGGTACTACTATTTGTTTGGGTAGTACCAAAAGTTAAACGGGGCCTGTTTTCGTCGCTTCTTGAGTTAAAATTACCTGAAAAAGAAAGATTATCGATATAAATAATGTATACTTATATTTAACTAGCTGACCCGGTGAACTTCGTATCGCCAAACATATCTGTCTCAGCTTCCCACAGGCAGTGTACAGTCGCTGACAAAAATAAATGACTTTTTGCCCCGTTACCTTTTAAATTTTCTTGTACACAAACCTTGTCCTAACAATAACGAATACATAAAAAATATTTAATTTGGTGCAGCCCGCATACATCAATTTCTACGATTCATATTTTTTATAACTAATAATAATAATAAATAAATATTTCGAACTTCTAACACACAACGCCAATTAGTCCCAAGCTAAGCACACACATACACAATACAAATACATATATATACTTATTTTTTGTAAATACATACATACATATTATACATAGAAAACACCCAAACTCCGAAACAAATACTTGTAGATCATATAAACATTTGGTCCGACCCGGGAATCGAACCCGAGACCTCATGATCAACAGTCGAACACGCCAACCGCGAGACCAACGAGGCAGTCAAATATGTGTTATATTGCGTATAACTATGTGCATCCCTCCCACATATGGGTATGCGGGAGGGATGTACTAACGACCATGCCAAGATAATATTAATAATATCCTCACACATCTCAAACACGGTCATCTGATCCTAAGCTAGGTAGACCCTGTACCTACTGTGATTACCGGTCTGCTGATAAAACAGTAGCGAACCTAGAAATTTATTTCGGGGGGGATACCACCTTAAATATGCATACAATTAAAGTATTATGTTACTGGCAATCTGTATAATTCAGGTATTATATACAATACCTAGGCAATATATATAACCCTCCTTTGGCTTTGCCGTAGTCGGGTAAAAATACCTGGCCAGTCCAGGCAATGTATGAAATTATACATTAATAATGAATACTTATTGTCCATTTCACACTTTACCGACGTATTTTATATAATCCCTAGAGATTGTATGGAATACCTACTGACCCACCGGCAATGTGTAAAAAAAAACCGACTTCCAAAAAACATCCAACGAAAACTCCCTGCCAAAAAACACTAAAAAGCGTAAAATAAACTGGCTCTGCATGAATTGCTATGTGCTAATTCTTGTCTATACCTAATTCTTTATTCATTTAAATAGTAGTATTATAATGTGTGCTAGGTACCTAGAATCTGTTTGATGTCGGTGCAAAAACACTTAAATACATTTCTACTCATTTTTAATCAGTAGCCCAAAGATAAAGTTTCATGTTTCTAACATAAAAATGACGGACTTTCGTACAAACTTTCAACCCCTATTTCAGCCCTTTGGGGGAGAAATTCCAAAATTCCTTACTTAGTGGGTGTATCACTATCATCACTACATACCTAGTACAAAACAAACTCGCTTTCTCTGTCCCTATATCCCTATGTATGCTTAAATCTTTAAAACTACGCAACGGATTATGATGCGGGTTTCTTTAATAGATAGAGTAATTCAATAGGAAGGTTTTTATGTATAATAAATGTATAATATAGTATGGAAACACTGTTGATTTTCGAGGTTTCTAATGTGATGTAGCAAATAAGCACGTTTTTGCGCTTACATTGCAAACGCTGGTTGCACCCTACGAGATAGATCAAAATAATGTACTACAGTATTGTACACCTTAAAAAGATCTACAAAAAAGTCCGCGACGGTATATAACTTGAAAGTATACGACTAAAGGTCTTTAGATACGTATGAAATTGAAAGAATTATCCTCCAACTCCTAACCGTTGAGGAGTTGTACCTTCCACCTTCCATATCAGCTTACCTAAATAATTTGAAAGAATACGACTAAAGGTAACATACATACATATGATATTTAAAGATGTATCCTCCAACTCCTAGCCGTTAAGGAGTTCTACGTTACAGCATCAGCTCATCATCATAAAATGATGACTACCAGACGCAAATACCGGTGTAACTTCAGAAAATATACGAAAAACATAGTATGTGCCCAGAAAAAATGAGGGTTTTCCTCGATTCCTCTGGGATCCCATCATCAGATCCTGATATGGTGGCAATGGGACCACCTCGAGTTCATACCCTTTCGAATACAAAAATAATTTTCAAAATCGGTCCACAATTGACGGAGTAATCGGTGAACATACATAAAAAAAATACATACAGTGGAATATAGAACCTCCTCCTTTTTGGAAGTCGGTTAATAAATAGGTTTTAGTCTGTATTTATTAATTTTATGTTACTACCTAGCTACGTACTCTTACCTAGAAACGTCTTCTGTTTGCTTAAAATCAACTTTATTAAAAAACTGGCTGACCCACGCAACCTCATTTGCGTCTCCTATTACTATTACAAACAAACAAATAAATAAACTCTTCAGCTTTATAATATTAGTATAGATTGAAGATGAATATTTCGGGGGGGGACATATCCCCCAATACCCCCCTAGGTTCGCCCCTGCCATAGCATCCCACTATGTGCCAAGGTATACCATTGCATACCATGATATACCAACGTATACCATGGCATACTAACATATACTAACGCATCAATGTTTAATATGACATCATAATATGAGCATCATGGCATCCTAACAATCCTATAAATAAAAAGATGAGTACAACACTTACCGGTGTTAGGTGCGAAACCAAAGGCAGGTTTGTTGGCCCCGAAGAGTCCGGTGGCCGTGCTGGTCCCAGGGGCGGCTGGCGCTCCGAAGCTGAAGCACAGAATATAAATATAAATAAATATATAAATATAAATATTTTGGACATCTAACACACAACGCCATCTAGTCCCAAGCTAAGCAGAGCTTGTGTTATGGGTACTAGACAACTGATACAAATACATATATACATTTTTTTTTGTAAATACATACATATAATACATAGTACTAACGACGAATAACTAATAGTACTAACGTACAGAAGTTTCACTCTCGAACAAAAGCCAAGTTTAGGCATAAAAAGTTTATAACTCTGTCACTTTGCACGCGAAATTAGTCTAGTCAGTATGGACCTTATACTTGTTGACTAGACTAAAAGATGCACAAGCATCACTAGGCCGCCATAGTGTGGATAATCATATATACAACATCCCAACATCAACCGTAGGGCAGTTGGCCCGCCACGCATGATCACCTCGCCTGGTCGGAGGATCCCCCTTTGTGTTGGTGGGACATGACACACCTGTCCCCCACAGTAAGTACTTCTCGTACTAGGTACCTATGTGTTTTTATTTTATTTATTTATCTTTTCAGGTATTACACAGAGAAAAACAAACTGAATTACAATCTTTATCCTCCAAAACCTGGTTGATGGTTTAACTGGGGGATGAAGTGTCCGTACAATTATGAATTTATAAAAACATCAAACGAAAACTCTCTGCCAAAAAAACACTTAAAAGCGTAAAATAAACTGGTTCTTCATAAATTGCCTATACCTAATTCTTTATTCATTTAAATAGTAGTATTGTTACGTGTTAGGGTTCGATTGATTTGAGAGAGAAGCCTTTTGACGTGTTAAAGAGACTTTATTAAAACCACTATTAAAATCACAATACTACTCTGAATTACAATACTTAAAGGTCGCCGAGGTCGCTAGGTTAATCGCTGATATCACTTCGATGTTTCTCTCACTATAGCTCAAACTGTACTGTACTCTGCGGTCCGCGAGACGCTCTATTTATACTCATATAATTATTATTCCTACATTTCTAGAACCTACAATAAAACACGAGAGTCGTCTCGTAAAGACGCTAATAAAAATAATCCAAGTTAATAATAATCAAAGGCAACAACCAATCGATATCCGACACTATGCATATAGAAATAAAGTCCATTATTCCTTGCCTCAGGAGATCGATGAGAAGCCTGTGTGTATTTGTGTACGCAGATAAGACTTGAAGATTATTATTATTCGTAACAGTATTATAATATGTGCTAGGTACCTAGAATCTGTTTGAAGTCGGTGCCAAGTGACTATCGTTTAGACTTTTGTAATTGTTCGTTTATATTCTTTTTGGCTTAGCACCGACTTCAAACAGATTTTAGGTACCTAGCACACATTATAATACTACTATTTAAATGAATAAAGAATTAGGTATAGGCAATTTATGAAGAACCAGTTTATTTTACGCTTTTAAGTGTTTTTTTGGCAGAGAGTTTTCGTTTGATGTTTTTTGGAAGTCGGTTTTTTTTTTATAAAAAGTTTTTATTTTTCAGTTTTTAGTGCAAACAATCGTAGGTAAGTAGTAAGTTGAACTATTTCATCAAATTTCATCATCAAGAATACAAATTAAGTTCTATACGTACGTGTAATATTAAAATCATCCTCTAATCCCTTACTGTTAAAGAGTTTAACCTTCTATCATTATCTCACCTAAATAACTTGAAAGTATACGACTGAAGGTTACATATATACATATGATATTTAAAGATTTATCCTTCAACTCCTAACCGTTAAGGAGTTGTGCCTTACATCATCAGCTCATCATCATAAAATGATGACTATCAGACGCAAATATCGATGTAACTACAGAAAATATACGAAAAACATAGTATGTGCCTATAAAAAATGAGGGTTCCTCTCGATTTCCCTGGGATCCCATCATCAGATCCTGATATGCTGGCAATGGGACCACCTCGAGACCATACCCTTTCGAATACAAATTTTTTTTTAAAAATCGGTCCACAATTGACGGAGTAATCGCTGAACATACATAAAAAAAATACATACAGTGGAACATAGAACCTCCTCCTTTTTGGAAGTCGGTTAAAAATAGAATTACTAAAGAAAACTAACAATTTGGAAAACAAAACTTACAACTGATTAATAAATTATTTTTAACTGTTACTGTACTTGTTGCCTAATTGCAGAATTAATGATTAAACTCTTAAAGGTAGGTACAAAAACTTATTATTTTTTAGAGATTTTTTAGAGTTTTGTCACCATAATAATTATGCATTCTTCGAACCATATGTCTGCCATCACCAAGCGAGAGATTTTTGTATTGGCAATGCACGTCTGTCGTAACATGTTTTTAAACAACTATTTAAATAATTTTATTGCTAAGTAACTACAACTACTACAACTACTTTTTTCGCCTACCCGCGTTTAACAAGTACACTTGTGTTTTGCAAACGCTCTGTGAAAAATTAAGTTTTTAATTGTTTACTAATGATAATTGTGGAAGAAAACTGTAATTCTGTGTTGCTTAAAGAGTTAAATAGTGTTGAAAGTATTATTCAGTAAAAATTTACGCGTAATTTAATAACTCAAAAAGATACTTTTTAACCTCAGTTGTACAAGTACATAAATTACAACAAAATGCCTGTTTGTCTTAAATGTGATAAAGAAGTGCCAAAAGTTGATGATAAAAATCCTAAAATTCAATGCCACGGTTGCAAGAGGCAAATATGTGTGAAATGTAGTGGATTGCTAGCCACAGAGTTGAGAGTGATTTGATTATACTTCAGTCTCCGACTTTGAAGTACTTGTGTCCTGACTGTGAACTCGGAGTGCGTCAGTTGCCAGCCTTGAGGAACACAGTCTCCCAATTAAAAAATGAAATTGAAGCCTTAAAAGCTAAACAAAGCCAAACTACATGTATGGAGGATATTCTGGGGGAACTGGCAGAGAGAAAAAACGAAGTGAATATTATACTATTCGGGATTGAAGAGTGTCAGCTACAAACAGGTGACTCTGTACGGGACAAAGAGGTATGTATTGATTATGATAAGGTGCAGGTTCAACGAGCCTTGGTGAACGTTCCGGCTTCAGAGACTACGGTCGCCGTAATTCGCCTCGGTAAACCCAAACAGTCTTCACCGCGCCCAGTCAAGGTCATATTTTCTAACAAAAAGCCAGCTTTGAATGTGTTAAAAAACCGTAAAAAGCTTCCATCAAATGTGTCGGCTAAGAATAATCTAACACCCTATCAGCGAGAATACTTACAAAAACTACGAGAAGAACTAAAACAAAGACTGGATAATGGGGAAATAGACTTAACAATAAAATACATCCATGGCACCTGTTAGAAATCGGACGTCATTGTAATGGCAACATTTTTGATTGTCATTTTTCTTGTTTGACGTTTTGACGTTGACAGAAGTAATTGGACGCTTTGCCGGTCGAACACGGTTTTCGCAATTGACTGCCGGTTTAAGTTAATTTAATTGATGTTTAGCTAATTTTCCAACGACTCGGTGTTTCGTCGGTTACCGTTATGATTGGTCTGGTTTGGACTCGCGAGTTATAGTAGTCACGTTCAAAGGGGCGCGATCCGCGATAGTTAATACGAGTGTATTGTAATTCGAATACCTTGGAGGATTGTACAGCATTTTGGAGCATGTATGTGTGAACGCGGCAGTGGGGTACCCCATCAACGGCCGACGAGATCAAGGACATCACGCAACTCCAGTAAGTGCTTGATGCATTAGTTTAGAATAAGAACACGGTGAAACAGCCGTGGTTCATTGCTCTTGCCAGTGATCTAGGTTAGCGATTGAATGCCTTACTATGGGCCCTAAGACATCTCAAATTTCCCAAGGTGAACGCAATATTGGCGAGAGGATTGAACAGCACCACTAAAATAGTCAGCGAAAAAAAGCTATAAATGCTGATGAGGGTATTTTGGTGATCACATTCTTCTATACAAACCTGGCTTCGATTATGGATAAACGAGATTTGCTTATTGTAGAGGTTAATAAGTTGAAACCAACTTTTATTATAATAACGGAGACACATTTAAAACCTAGTATTGGTAGTGCCCTGGTGGACATCAAAGGCTACACTTTATTTAGACATGACCGCGCTAAGGGGACAGGGTGGGGAGGAGTTGCAATATATGTATCACTTAAACTAAATAATACACCCATACACGTGACCCTACATCCTACTTTTAATATCATGCAGGTTGAAGCCCTATGGTTAAATATACAATGCGGTAATTTTAAAATGTTACTCACCGGTGAGTACCGACCAACCCATTATACTGTAGGCACACAGTTTATATTTTGCTAAGTAAGCATTGTCGGTTAACCACCGGATTGTGAGGCCGGGCAGCGCCAGTTGTCTCACGCCGCGTCAACCCTACACTACGTGTGTAGATTGATTATTGTAACAGTTTGAACTTTGAATTATTAAATAACCTTCAGATAAAATCACTCAGTGTTTTATATTATCTCAGTCCCAGCTAGGAACATTGCTAAAGTGAAGTAACAACTATAAACATTTAATTAAATACTCGTCCTCGAACATTTATTATATCACACTAACATTTATCGTGATTACTGTGATAATACCTTTGATGAGTCAGACAGGCTGCTATTTGAAACAATTAAACACGCTACAGATGGTAACAATACCTTGGTAATTATGGGAGATTTTAACCTGCCTGATTTGAGATGGCCATTACACAACTTTGATGCCTTGCTTCATGGTAAATTTGTAGACATGTACGTAGACAGTAACCTAAACCAACTTGTCACAAATATAACTAGAAAGAGAAATAATGAGGAATCACTACTGGATTTAATACTGTGTAATGAAGAAAACTTTTGTACAAAAGTGGAACACCATCCCAACATAGGAAACAGTGATCATCAAGTATTAGTGGCGACAGCACAGATCAGAACCAACTCTACTAGCAAAAATACTACTCCAAAACCACGTATGAACTTCTTCAAAGCTAATTATGAGAAAATAACCCAAATGCTTGCTGACAATAACATTGTGGATACAAATGTAACCGATGATGAGGTAGCCTGGACAGACTTCACAAGAAAAACACACAATGCCATTGATGCTCACGTACCAGTTAAAAAGCCACACAGGATTTGCAATATTAATAAACCATGGATCAATCATCAGGTGCTAGATTTGGCAGAGAATAAAAAACGCCTGTGGAAACAGTACACTTTGAGAGGTACTAATGAATCATACAAAAGATACAGACAAGCAAACAATCACTTAACAACCACTGTTAGAAAATTAAGAATGGAATTTGAAAAAGAAATTATTACCAAAATCATTCTATTTTTACATGCGTCAACAACTATCTTCAACGGTGTGTGTGCCACCATCGTTAAAGCTTGAAAGAGGGAATATTGCTAGTGATCAAAAAATGGTAGCTGATTTATTCGAGCTACAATTCGAAAAGTCCTTTGTTGTGGAACCAACTTATTAACATGTCCCAAAGATACAGATTCCTAGAGTTGAAAATTCCATAGAGTCACTCATATTCACACCCGATAAAGTCAGTAAGGCCCTAACTACCTTTAAAGATTCTACGTCGATGGGACCAGACGCCTTGCCTTCATTTTTATTGAAACAGTGCAGCCATGTTCTTGGATCCCAGCTAGCCCATATTATGAACCTATCACTCCATAACGGATAACTACCTCAAGAGTGGAATATGAAAAATATATATAAAATAAATATATATAAAATATATATTAAATATGTTATATCATATATATAACTGCCCATGTTACTCCAATATATAAAAAGGTGATAAATACTTGGCTGCTAATTACCGGCCCATCAGTCTCACAAGTATTGTCTGTAGAACGATGGAGAAAATTATAGCAGCGGAACTTAGAGCTTTCATGAATATAGAAAACATCACTGTCGATGAACAGCACGGTTTTATTCCTAAAAGATCTACAGTCTCGAATCTCCTTATGTGTCTGGACAACTGGACAGACAACTGGGACAAACATCAGCCAACCGACGTTGTTTATTTAGATTACGAAAAATCATTTGATCGGGTACCAATTAAACGGCTTGTAGCCAAACTTGAACACCTTGGAATTCGTGGACAACTCCTCCAGTGGATAGGAGACTTTCTAAGCAACAGAAAGTTCAAAGTAAGAGTGGGTGAAACACTATCAGATACTCACGACGTACACAGTGGGGTACCTCAGGGCTCAGTGCTCGGACCGATATTGTTTGTGTTGTTTACAACGGATTTGAAGAATGTGATTCACTTAAACTTATCAGTATTCGCAGATGACACCAAAATCATGGGAAACCCACTATACTATTTCCATTTCTTTATTTTCTCGATGACAGCTCTTTGTGGAAACTTGAACGAGCGTCTTTTTTAAATTATGTACACATTATTTAATAAAAATATTACGCTTACGCACGTACAAGGTCATAGCAGATAGATGGAAACTCATAGGGATGGAGCTATCGATAAACCTAATACGATAGCAGACCCGATATTTTTGATACTAGACTATTGCCGGATAATTTTGTACAAATTTATTAACTAATATTACATTTCATTACAAGATGTAATTATAATAAGTATGTTGATTCTTTACTTATTTATTTTAATCAAAATCTGATGAATCGTCACTGTCACTCGATGAGCTCTCCCTAACTTAGAATAGGTCTTTACCTATGAAATTGCCGTTTTGTATGCAATAAGTGAAAGTACTTATTTTTTTAAACTTTTTTATTTACTACGTAGGTAGTAGAGCCACGCTGATTTCAGCATGAATGGGCCGGCTCGACCGGGGCGGTACTACCCTCGCACAGAAAATCAACGTAAAATGACAGCAGCAGTGCTGTCGTGTTTCGTTGGTGAGTGCGAGACCGGAGGCCCAAATAGTCTAGTCAACAAGTTCCATACTTGTTGACTAGACTAAAAGATGCAGCAGCATCACTAGGCCGCCATGGTTTGGGTCGCCATACTGCATTGTCTGCATTCGCAGTGAGTATGGTAACCACCACTCTTGGATTCTGCTTATGCTTTCCATCAGGCAGAGTAGAGTCATTTTGGCGAGCCATACATAAAAAAAAAAAAAAAAAATATGTTATTCGAAGTAATCACCCATGCAATCGACGCATCTTTGCCAACGCATTTGCAGTTTATTGTTGCCCTTCTTGTAAAAATCAGCTGGACGGGAGGCAACAAACTCTTCAAAGGCATTTTGTACTGCCTCTCGGGAATTGAATTTTTTACCCACTAAAAAGTTGACAAAATTTTGGAAAAAGTAATAGTCGGTAGGTGCAAGATCTGGTGAGTATGGCGGATGAGGGAAAGCTTCCAACCCCAGCTCTTGCAGCTTGGAGACTGTCTGAACTGACAACATCATTTGGTACAGTTCGCAACGAACAGTCTGCGCGACGCCATACTGCGCAACAGATAGTCTCCAAGCTGCAAGAGCTGGGGTTGGAAGCTCTCCCTCATCCGCCATACTCACCAGACCTTGCACCTACCGACTATTACTTTCCCTTCCCTTTCCCTTTTCCCATTCCAATCCACCTTTTCCCATTGGCACTGAACTAGTGGAAGCGGCGGTTACGTCAGTCCAGTTCTTAGATACTGTGTGGTTTGCATTTAACCAAGTCTCGTCAGTGAAAGTAACATTTGACCAATCTGATATCTTTTTGGCTTCGCTCAAAAATTCTCAGCGAACCATAGCAACGTCGTGACGCTCCATCAATATTTTACGTTTGTTCGATTTTTTATAAGCAAATCCAATTTCTTTCAAAACCAAGCTAAACGACGACTTTTGGCCATGGAACAAACCACATTCACGTAAAGAAACAACAATTTTTTTAAGTGTTGGAATTTCTTTGCGCAAGTAATAGTCATATATATGACGGCGAATAGCGACAGCGTCGAAGTTGTCAACCGATGTCACACGACGTAGTTGGCGTTTTTTCTTCGGCGTACGAAGCTTATTTTCCTGTGTGCCGCTTGTACCGGTAGTCATTTCTCAAATTGTAGGTCCACTAATTCCTAATGCGGCCTAAACACGCTCTCGCACTTGCGACAGTGGTAATAGCGGGCCACCATTTTGATACTCTGCTTCAAAGTAATTACGAACCTTGATCACCAGTTCTCTCGCCTGCCTTTGTAGAACAGATCCTTTAGGTATTTTGACATTTGACAGCTGGGACAGCAATCAACACAGAGGAACACAAAATACACAACGTAACGTATGTATGGATAATGTGAAAAAACTCAGCGAACAGAAATGTAGTGACTTTAAAGCACGACCGTCTTGTTGCGAGTGACAGATTAAAGCAAACACAAAATGGTGGTGGGTCATTGAGTGTTCCCAGCTTGCAAAAATATATTTGAATGTTCTTGTTGTATTTGTCTTTGTTTAAAACATAATAAATATATGCGATCGATATCATTACCTATTTGGTCACAACACTACAACTATCAAATTAGAACTGTCATCGAGAAAATAAAGGAATGGAAATAGTATAATTTCCCACAACATAATTCAGCAAGACCTGGACAGAATTGTGCAGTGGACAAAAGAATGGCTGATTTCACTAATGCGACTAAGTGTACTGTTCTGCATATAGGTAGTAATAACCCCAAATACAGGTACACAATTAATTCTGAGCCATTACAACAAGTAAACTCCCATAGGGACCTCGGAGTTACCATAACACAACCTTAAGTGGGACGAGCATATCACAATGATAACAAAAAGGGCAAACTCAATGTTGTACATGATTAGAAAGGCATTCTATGTCATCACTAAGGAACTATTCCTCAATATCTACCTAACATACATTCGACCTCTGCTAGAATTCGCATTTCAAATATGGAATCCATATTTCAAACAAGACATTCAAATGTTAGAAAGGGTCCAAAGAAAGGCAACTAAAATGGTTATTTCCTTGAAAAACATGTCTTACGAAGAACACCTCTTGGAACTCAACTTGCCAACACTGGAGCAGAGAAGAATGAGAGGAGACCTTATAGAAACTTACAAGATCCTCAACCACCACTATAACGTGAGAAACATTAAATCCATGTTCACAATGAACCCGAACACACAACTAAGAGGTCACTCTATGAAGCTTAGCAAGCTTCGGTGCGCTAGCAATCCCCGAAACCATTTCTTGCCAAACCGAGTGGTGCGCGTGTGGAACTCTTTGCCGGAAATCGTGATTAGTGCTTCGAATATAAACATATTTAAAAACAGACTTGATAAACATTTAAAAAACACAAGTGTAAAGATATTCACGCATCAGCTTTAAGCTGCTAGTGTATTAAATATAATAATAATAAAACATAATAATTAGTTCGTTGCGTTATCATGTATCGAAGTAAGTACACGTAATATTCAACTTATTTACGCGCGACGCGACGCGGCTAGCGTGCGAGCCGAGCGCCGAGTGGCAACCATTGCCGTGGTCCTTCTCGGGAGGAGCGCTCGGCGGAACATACCTCAACTGAGAAGTGGAAACCCCCTGGCTGAGGGAGGAAGTCTGTCCGAAGCCGGAGCCGAAGACGGACGGAGCACTTGTCGTGGCTGGCTGAGCGAACGCTGAAACAAAACACCGGTGCATGTCAAGCTCAATATTAAGTTTTTATTGGTCTATTAGAGTGATAATAATAATAAATATTTCACACAACGCCATCTAGTCCCAAGCTAAGCAGAGCTTATGTTATGGGTACTAGACAACTGATATAAATACGTATATACATTTTTTTGTAAATACATACATATTATACATCAAACAAAACTGAAAACACTGAAACTTTGAACAAATATTTGCGGATCCTACAAATATTTGGTCCGACCCGGGAATCGAACCCGAGACCTCAAGCCCAGCACTGCCACAGAGGCAGTCGGTGTATATAGTCCTCTCCATTGAAAGAGAGGTATTGGAATTCTATACCACACTGGCCAGATAGATTGGTATAGGGTTTGTGTCATGTGTTCCTTCTATCTGCAGTACTGTTGTCCTGGTAGTTTGCTCCCTTCGTCGCCTCTTACGACACCCACGGGATACATTTGATGCCAATTGAAACACTTACTTATGCTCTTACTACGGAATCGTGCAATATGCGAGGTTCGCACTTAGCCGGTTTTTACCCGTCTACGGCAAAACCAAAAGGAAGGGTAGTAATGTTTTTGACAGGCTTTTTTTAAGAGATAGGGGGCAAACGAGCTGACGTATCGCCTTATGGTAAGCAATTACCGCCGCCCATGGACACCCGCAACACCAGAGGCGTCACAAGTGCTTTGCTGGCCTTTTAGTCTATGTATGTTTGTAGCACCTAGACTCCTGAATTTTAATGAATGAGGTGTCAATAGATTCGTAAGAATGGCCCTGACGACATACTCTATATAAATTTTATCGAAAGTTTAACGTAATTAGGATAATTATGGTTTATGAACTTAAAGTCAAAGTCAAAAGATTTTATTTAAATTTTCATTTCAGTTCAATGAGGTACAAATTTTATGAAGCGAGGTACAAAATAGTACATTTTTTTGGTAATTGGAACAATTTAATTCACTGTGGTACACCCGCCATTTTGACTCTCACCCTTTTATGGGAGTTTCACGGAGTAATTCACTTTGTTACCGCCCCCTCTAGAAACGCAATTTTAACTTTAGAGAATCCTTAAAGAATTTCAAGACTTATACTTCATGTTGGATTTTCTTATAAAAATAAAAATCAAATAAATAATGTAATAAACGAAGAAACAACAAAAACTATTTTAATATTATCACCTACCTTATGCTGTGTGTGAGTTTTCAAGTCAATCAGGAACATATCTCGTGTTATGCCAGAGTATGCTATGTCATTTAATTATATATTATATCATGGTATGCCATAGCATCCCACTATGTGTCAAGGTATACCATTGCATACCATGATATACCAACATATACCATGGCATACTAACATATACTAACGCATCAATGTTTAATTTGACATCACAATATGAGCATCTTAGGGCATCTTAAGAGCGGCCAACCCGTCTTATTTTTCATACAAACGCTCGTACGTGATTATGGCGTTATAACAGATCTTTCGTTGAAACTTTTTAACCAACCGTATCTTGTGCACTATATCTAGGTTTCTATCAAAACCAAAGATCAAAATTGGGAGAAATAAATTCAGTAAAAGCCTGCAAAAACCTGCTTTTTTGCACAAATTTTACCTGTACTTTGGACGTTGAGAATGTACTCATAAATTGTAAAAGTAAAGAAAATGTTGTGATAGAAACCTTGCAAATATAATGGAGATCAAAAAAGACAGACATTTATTTCACAAACTTGTAAGGCTTACTGAAAAACACGTATTTCCTGGAAGAAGTTTTATGAAATTTCCGCACACTATTATTCGTTCAATGATATCGGGTTCTCACTCGCTTGTTGACCAAGTGGCGGTAAGAGGCATGCGGGGGACGAGTCGAGCGGGGTCGGGGCGGGGTGGAACGGGGAAGTTGAATGACAAACGCCGCTCTGGCGCACCCGCTCCGATTTTGATGATTCTTTTTTTATTTGAAAGCTGGTGTGGTCACATTTAAATTTGGTCCAGATTGAAGTCCGTTTTTTTTGTTAAAATTTGTGATTATTTGTGCTCTGTTTAGGGTATATCATAACCGAACAGAAAAAGTTGTACGAAACTCCCTGCTAAAACAAAACAAACCCGTAGAAATGAAATGTATAGCTTGATTTGTCGCTGATTGTACTTAGAGCGAGTTGGCCGACTCTGAGCGTACTAGACAAAGAGTAATATTATTGTAAAAAACGTTTTTGCGTGAAGAAGTAACAAACATACACACTCACAAACTTACACCTGCGTGTCACCAATATTAGTGTGAAGAGTGACTAGTTGTTGCCCACGGCTCCGCCCGCGTGTATGTCGGTTATCGCGGCAAATAGTAGCCTATGTCTTACTCTGATATATAAGCTATATTACTGTAAAGTTTCATCCAAATCCGTTCAGTAGTTTTTGCGTGAAGAAGTACCAAACTTACACCTTTATAATATTAGTGTGACTAATTGTTGCACGCGGCTCCGCCCACGTGTTTGTCGGTTATCGCGGCAAATAGTAGCCTGTGTTATTCTGATGTATAAGCTATATTACTGTAAAATATCATCCAAATCCGTTCAGTAGTTTTTGCGTGGAGAAGTACCAAACTTACACCTTTATAATATTAGTGTGACTAGTTGTTGCACGCGGCTCCGCCCGCGTGTTTGTCGGTTATCGCAGCAAATAGTAGCCTGTGTTATTCTGATGTATAAGCTATATTACTGTAAAGTATCATCCAAATCCGTTCAGTAGTTTTTGCGTGAAAGAGTAACAAACATCCATCCATACTTACAAACTTTCGCGTTATAATATTAGTAGGATTAGTAGGATAGTGTGATAATACGTTACTAAATGTAGGTACTTATGTACCTGCATGCAGAGACATTTACAAAACTATGGCAACGTGAGCGCGAGGCCATAGTAGCGAGGCGCGCGCACAATACAATATTATTATCATGAATGGCTCACCGGCCGACGGCTAGCGGCCGACCTCTCCCGAGGGAGCCGGCGAAAGTTACCGAATGCCAACCAAGAGCTCAGGCGCTTTCTCTCTCTTTTCGCTTTGCCTCTTTTTCTAACATTGGCTGCATGAAACAACAAGCTTTTCAACTATGCTCGCATTGACGATAGACGACCCGGGAAGGGCCCTCTTAAGGGGCAGGTCCCTAAAAACGCGCGAAAAGGCACTTGCAGTTTTGCAAAACACAAACAACTCAATTCATTATTTGACACTAAAAAAAAAACTCAGTAGTTTAATAAATCAGTCTACCAATCTACCGAGTGACATTTATAAAATAATTCTTTATTTTTGTGAAAAAAAGCCTTAACAAAGATCAAAATCATCGAAATCGACCTTTTTAATTAGCACACTTTGTCCTATTTCGTGCTCTATTTTAAATGTTTTTTTCTTATTTCGCGAGAAGTAAGTATGGAGAAAAGATTTACCGTTTTAGTTTTTTATTAATTCTCACCAAAAAGCCATAATCTAAGGCTAAACATCATTCATTTTTAGCGACAAAAGTTCCATACAATTTAGTACGTAGATATCGTCTCCCGTAAATTGCAATAAATAAGTTTTATCGCGCTCAAAAAATTCAGTGCCACAGAGTACATTGTTAATACAGAAATTCAGTGCCCTCCGAATATTCAAGGTGACACCACGTCCGTTTGTAGTTCGCACTGAGCTCCTTAATACGTAAATGACAAGTTTTAGGGTGGGTTTCTAGTGAGTGTCGAATTGTAACTGTTAATTTGTATTCTTGAATTTAATTTCATTTTTTTAAAGAATAATTTCAAAGAAAAATATTAGTATTTTTTATTAACACAGAACTTATTTTTATGTTTTTTTTTTAACTTGCTATGTATATATATGTCGGAGACACAAGAATAAACGAGAACATGATTGACAGATACAGCCAATCTGGACCAAAGCCAAACACTAATCACTACTAAACGGATACGAATTAACATAAACACCATCAGCAACCCCCCATGAGGGGATTGGGGCAACGCTCACCCCTCCGCGATGCCCTGTGGAATTCGCCACCTAGGCTAGTAATTCCCCCACTGATAAATATCGCCTCATACACACAATATAAAACACAGAGATACAATAAATCACAAATCAAATAATAGATATGGTCGTCGCGAGATCTGAAGAGAACTGTGTCCTGTTTCCGATCGCGCCGCTTTATATAGAGTGTTCCGTAGTGTTCGATAGTGGCAAATGTTTGTATCACTTTTATTATTTGGATACCCTCACTCCGACACGGCCGTCCTGACGTATTACACGTCCTCGTGTGATGTTGAAGGCATCATCATCATTATCCGCAGAAAAGAAAGAGATTTTTGTGTTGTTCGGCCACTCCTGACCAAGGACATTGGGTACATTATTACATTTTATCTTCTGTGGAACAACTTCATTTAGGACATTCTCATAAAATAGGCTTTTCGTTATCAAATCTGAATGCTAATAGACTTCTCGCTACATACTAAATTAATAACACCAGTAAGTAGTATCGCAACAGTCACCTCAACGTTTATCGCGTTACACATTTTTGGATTATTATTATTAACAATATCTACATGGCCTCTTATTCTACCAATTTCACTTTTCAATGGCCACCTCGCCTTTCAGTGGCCACCTCGCCTTTCAGTGGCCACCTCGCCTTTCGCAAAACTTAACTAAACTTTAACAACCACCACGCTGATAGGATATCTCATATCTCATTATAGAGACTACTCGCCACACAATTACAACTCAATTTCATTCCATTGCATCAGCATTAATTAACCCTTGATTATCATCATCAACATCAATAGGGACTTGATCTACAGGGATTTTCCTCACTATTATCAATGCCAGACATATCTACCTCCTCGGGTATATCACTTAAAGGAAACTCTCGTATATGAACGCAAGCGCATTTGTAGATTCTGTTACTAGTTAAAGATTTCAAAGTATAACGATCGCCATCGAGCAACTCTACAATTTTAAACGGTCCTTTATACTTAGGATTTAACTTTGTCTAATTTCTTTCTTAACTTTGAATCAAAACTCAAACTTTACTAATTTACACTTTCCCTATCAAATGTTACATACGTGTACACACAGTATCTCTCTCACTCTGCCATATCTGACCTCACTGTCTATTCTGTCTCAATAAAACAGTACACTACTGAACAGCAAAAGAAAACAGTAACATCATTATTAAAATCAAAACAACAAAAAATAAGAACTTTAGTAATTGACTACTGCTGCAAATTCTCAAAGCAATCCAAATAAATAGTATCGTAGGTCATCCCTGTGACCACCACAAATGTTACAGTTAGTCATCCCTTGTGACTACCACACGTATATCTGCCAACTACATAGACATGCCAGCTACAATCACCCGCTGCTGGTGAGATAGCTGACACCAAATAGAAGTCCGACCAGTTTTTTTGTCTTTACTGAAAATATCGACATTTCATCACAAAATAAAAAACGGTAATTATAATTCGAGTCACAACTATCACAAAGTGGTAAAAATAATAATCTAAAAAATGTTAACAGCCACTATCAAAGATGAACCCGCCTCAAACTAAAAATCACATCACAATCATAAATTTAAAATTGAATAAATAAAAAACCCCTTATGCAGCATCAGGTCGAAGTTATCAATTACACAATTGTCATTTAACGATTATACTGGCACGTTTAGCAGACATTCGGTTATTCTTCCCCACTTTTACCCCCATAACTTTTTAAACGACTCAACCGATTTTCATGAAACATGTCTAAGAACACTCGCACGTAACTCACCTTTCATACAAAAAAAACTAAATTGAAATCGCTTCATCCGTTCGCGAGCTACGGTGCCACAGGCAGACAGACACGTCAAACTTATAACACCCCTCTTTTTGCGTCGGGGGTTAAAAATAAGAAATAAAATAAATAATAAATTTAAACAATAAACAAACAGCATGTGCAGAACGGGTAATTCAATCCACCTCCATCACAGATATTCTGCTATGATATAATACTACACTATACTTCCGAAATCGTCTACCTTTGTACCGATGTCACCAATAGAAACGATCTTATTATTTTAAGAACAAGATTATTTTAGAAAACTGCAACTGAAAACCTTAATGCAAACAGATTCTCATTCTTCTCTTTAAATAATTATGTCGTTTGAAATACAGTAATCGTGTACTACATGAAACAATAACCGCAATGAAAAAAATCTGAATTAAAACTGTACATAGAATTTCGACGTTACAATAAGTGCGGGCATTGCCTACCCTCAATAATGTTACTGCACAATATTGTCCATTTTTGAATTAAAATCACCTTCACTCACTCCACTATTTTATTTTTGTTTACACAAAAATCAACAATCAATCAAACAATCGAGAGTATAAATTACACAATATTGTCGTTTGCCTAGAAATTCATCTGACAGAACTTATCTTATTAAAGAGCACTCAGCACAAAATAAAAATAGTACGACTCACCGGATTGTTGGAGTTGTCCGTACATACCGGTTACTTCCCAGTTACCGATGCGTTGCTTTTACTACCGCACGCTGCCGCTGTTGTAGGCCGCACGTCTCATAAACCGTTCGTACGCGAAAAGGCTATACCGACACTTTGACACTATGTGAGCGTTCTCGCTTACAAAAATTTAACAAATGACACCTCGTACGATTTTCGAGCGGCGGGTAGTTCGACAGCTCGCCGCGACTGACGATCCGTTACACTCTCAAACGTTGTGGGCAAATGAGATTCAGATCCCACTTCTGATGTCGGAGACACAAGAATAAACGAGAACATGATTGACAGATACAGCCAATCTGGACCAAAGCCAAACACTAATCACTACTAAACGGATACGAATTAACATAAACACCATCAGCAACCCCCCCATGAGGGGATTGGGGCAACGCTCACCCCTCCGCGATGCCCTGTGGAATTCGCCACCTAGGCTAGTAATTCCCCCACTGATAAATATCGCCTCATACACAAAATATAAAACACAGAGATACAATAAATCACAAATCAAATAATAGATATGGTCGTCGCGAGATCTGAAGAGAACTGTGTCCTGTTTCCGATCGCGCCGCTTTATATAGAGTGTTCCGTAGTGTTCGATAGTGGCAAATGTTTGTATCACTTTTATTATTTGGATACCCTCACTCCGACATATATATCTAACTATATTTGTTAGACGGAATCTTGCAACTCAATTTTACAGATATCTTCAACCAATTGTGTTGAATTTTTGTAGGCATATGTATATAGCGTGACAATGCTATATTATGATGACATGGAGCTGATCTGATGTTGGAGCTGGAAGGTGGTCATAGGAACTTTGTAACGACGGAACCTATCGAGTTTGGAGTCGTTTGATTTGTCTTGACGAGTACTTTGAAGACACTTTGACAGACCGAGACACTTTGAGAAATTGCTTTTAAAAAAGTATTTTTTTTTTTTATCATTTCTGTTAGAATTGAATAACTACTACTGAAATAATGAAAGACCTTAAAATTACAGTTTTATTTTTGACTGCATGGTTGGTATAGTGGTTTAAGCGGTTGCCTCGCCGCTTCCTACTGTATCAGGTGTTGTGGGTTCAAATCCCACATGGGACAACACTGTGTGATCCACGAATTGTTGTTCCGAGTCTGGGTGTCCGTTTCATGTATGTTTGTAAAGTCCCCCGCGAGTCGCGACACAGGATTTATTGGATATATACGGGAGTTGTCTTTTTTGAAAAAAAAAACTAGCTGAGCCCCACGGTCTTACCCGCGATACTACACCAACCGCGGTTACTCCTTATATCATCAGCTACCTATCAGTAAAAATCCTGTCAAAATCGCTCCAGCCGTTCCAGAGATTAGACAAACAAACAGACAGACAGACAAAAATTGTAAAAAAGGGTCCCATCTACACTTTACGTCATTTCCATTATTATTCATCCCTTAAGTTCGAATTTAATCAGTTGGTGAATTGTAAAACAATAGATGCCCTGTCCCTTACATTATCTGATATCTGTAATCTATATAAATAAAAGAGGAAGGTGACTGACTGACTGACATACCCAGAGATCAACGCACAGCCCAAACCGCTGAAGCTAGAATCCTGAAATTTTGCATGTAGGTTCTTTATATAACGTAAGTGAGCAGGGGATGAAAGTCTGCGTGGGCGAAGCCGCGTGTACAAGCTAGTATTATATATTTAAGAAAATTTCAATTTCAAAGTTTTACACTCATAATATTAATTTTAAGACAAATAGTTTGTTTTTTAACCGTCTTAAAAAAAGAAGGAGTTTATAAATTACTGTATTTTTTTATTTTTTTACACGACCACGGCAAAGCCAAAGGCGGGTTATGATTTTGACAGGCTATGTATGTATGTATGTTCATCTGTTCCCTCATAGCTCCTTAACTACTAATTAGAACTGGATAAATGAGGTATCGTTAGAAGCGTCTATATGACGCGTCACTCAATTTAATGTGGCGCCCTCTAGCCGACATAAAGTACTGTATTAAAAAATAAATTTGAGATAAATATGCCGTGTTTGGTATCATCGGAAAGGGTGTTACTTGTACATTTCAAATATATATTAGGTCTTTACCTATGAAATTGCCGTTCTTCAGTACTGGTCATTTCAAATAAAAAAAAATTTGTAATGGCTCTGTATTCTAAATTCAAATTAATTTTGTTTTAAAACCATGACATTCTATTTACAAACTCAGTCTTTTGTTTTTTGATTAGCGTTGTATTTTCATTACATTTGAACATTTTTCGTCATAATGGACACTTTAAAAAATAGTGTAATTATGGAATCATGTTCCGTCGTGGCACCAACGCGACACAAACGGCACGTAACATCAAAAACGTTTACGGAGAGAACTGTACAAACGAACGCACAACCCGTTATTGGTTTTTCCGGTTCCGTTCTGGAAATTTTGATTTGAAAAATGAAGCTCGTGGTCGTCTGGAGACTATGGTTAACAATAATGAATTAAAGGCGATTGTGGAAGCTGACGAAACTCAATCTACAGCTGAGCTAGCAGCAGCTTTTAATGTAAGCATCAAAACAATATTGATCCATTTGCGACAAATTGACAAGGTAAAAAAGCTTGATAGATGGGTGCCCCACGACCTTAACGATCGCCAGCGCAACGTACGCGTCGAGACCTGCCTTGCGCTGCTCAACAGGCATTAGGCAAAGAAATGAAGGAATTTTGAAACGAATTGTTACGTGCGACGAAAAATGGATTCTGTTCGACAATCGAAAGCGCTCAGCAAGTTGGTTAGACCCTGGTTCAGCACCAAAGCAATGCCCTAAACCAAAAATGACAAAAAAGGTGATGGTCACTGTTTGGTGGTCTAGTGCGGGTGTGATTCACCACAGCTTTTTACAAAACGGCATGAGCATTAATGCAGATGTGTACTGTGAAGAACTGGAGAGAATGATGGAGAAACTTACACATCTGCAACCAGATTTGGTCAATCGGTCGTCCCCACTGCTCCTTCACGACAACGCGCGACCCCATACTGCGCAACAGACAGTCTCCAAGCTGCAAGAGCTGGGGTTGGAAGCTCTCCCTCATCCGCCATACTCACCAGACCTTGCACCTACCGACTATTACTCTTTCCAAAATTTAGACAACTTTTTAGTGGGCAAAAAATTCAATTCCCGACAGGCAGTACAAAATGCCTTTGAAGAGTTTGTTGCCTCCCGTCCAGCTGATTTTTACAAGAAGGGCATCAATAAACTGCCAATGCGTTGGCAAAGATGCGTCGATTGCATGGGTGATTACTTCGAATAACAGAAATAAAAAGTTTGAAAAAATAAGTACTTTCACTTATTGCATACAAAACGGCAATTTCATAGGTAAAGACCTATTATATAGGTATTATTAGCATTTGCTGGTGACTTTGTTCGTATTTATTCAATTTTTTTTTGTATTTCTATGTTAGGTATTTAAAATATACTTTGCATATAAATTATTATTATCACTACACCAAAACATTTTAATAAAAAAAGTAAAAAAAATAGAAACGTACCATAACTCTTAAAAACGCGTGACTACGGCTTTTCAAAACTTGTTTCAGTGTCGTTTTTTGTTTTGTTGCAATAAAAGCGATCAAAAATTATATTTTTAAGAAACATTATTTATTTATTTATACTTCCTGCATTACAATTGCACGAGGCGGACTTAATGCCACATGGCATTTTCTACCAGTCAACCTTGAGTTGGTTCAGTAAGGACAAGGCAGGTGCATATGTATGATAGGCATTTAAGATAATATACACTAACTTATAGATAATACTAATGCTATTTAAAATACATAGACATACATTCATATTTATGTGGTTAATATATTATACATAATAAAAATAAATACAATAATATCTGAGGTGACGAGGTCATGACGATATTCCTGTTAGTTGTTTCTTGAAATATTCTCGAACTTTGGCTTTAAACTTGTCGCGATTTGTTGACATCCTGATCTCAACCGGAAGCGCATTCCATTGGAGAATAGATTGTACAGCAAAGGAAGAGTGGACAAGAGAAGAGGTGTGTCTTGGACACAGGAGTAAACGATTATTATTGGAGCGAAGATCTCTGTCATGGTTGGAACTTAGCGATTTAAGCTGTGAAGTGAGATAAGTGGGAGCTGTAGGGTTGTTAAGAAGAGTATAAAGGGTGGTTAACGCACGCAAGCTACGGCGTTGACGTATGGGTAACCATGACAGCTGGGTTCGATAAGTGGAAATATGGTCGTACTTACTTGTCTACTTACTTTACTTTATGTTCCATTAATATGACATATCGTACAAATTTTATTTCATGACATAGCATTAAAATCCGTTGATTACTTTAAAAGATCTAAGCTGACAGATAGCGACTTAATTTTATACTGTGTAAAAATATATTATTTGTTGTCTAGGAAGGTTGCGTGCTTTGTAGGACATTCTAAACATTCTTCAAAGGCGAACAGTTAATGAATATGTAACTAGAAGAAAAAACCGAAAGTAAATTTATTAGTTGCCAGGGTTAGTATGCAACAGTGGCCGATGCGTTTGTGTGCATGTAAAATATGAATGTGGGTATTCAATCACAAATTCCCACGCTCAAGGACTACAGTCTTAACAATCCTATAAATAAAAAGATGAGTACAACACTTACCGGTGTTAGGTGCGGAACCAAAGGCAGGTTTGTTGGCCCCGAAGAGTCCGGTGGCCGTGCTGGTCCCAGGGGCGGCTGGCGCTCCGAAGCTGAAGCACAGAATAACTAATAGTACGAACGTACAGAAGTTTCACTCTCGAACAAAAGCCAAGTTTAGGCATAAAAAGGTTATAACTCTGTCACTTTGCACGCGAAATTGAATCTTGTCGTGTGACCCGAGCGTTCATAATCCGTTAAACACTGCTCGATTTACAGCAAGAGCCCAGCGTTCCCACTTGCTGTACATTTGGGTAAATATAAATATAAATAATAAAAGCGGACACCTTTATTAACAAAGTAAGTAAAAACGGTTTAATAAACATGGTAGTCTTGTCTACGTAACGTAAGTACTACTCGTACTAGGTACCTATGTGTTTTATTTTTATTTTATCTATTCAGGTATTACACAGAGAAAAACAAACTGAATTACAATCTTTGTCTCACAAAACCTGGTTTATGGTTTAACTGGGGGATGAAGTGTCGGTACAATTATGAATTTATAAAATAGTATTACCAAAGAAAACTAACAATTTGGAAACAAAAACTTACAACTTATTAAGAAATTATTTTAAACCGTTACTGTACTTGTTGCCTAATTGGAGAATAAACGATTAAACTCTTAAAGGTGTCTTGTTTTTTAAAGATTTTTTGTATTGGCAATGCACGTCTGTCGCAATATGTTTTTAAACAACTAATTATATCATTTTATTGCTAAGTAACTACAAACACAATAATTAGTTCGTTTCGTAGTCATTTAGTGCTCTGCCTCATTAAGACGCCATGGCGACGTCGCTGGCTACGTATCCAAACAGTTAATATTGAAATGTATGGTACCTAACTCACTTGGCGACGGTTTGGCAACGTCGCCAAATTGGAAGCGTGGCCACGAGCTACAGTTCTTTGCGTGGCTTCTGGATACTCTGGCAGCTTGGCGACGTTGCCACTATAATGTACACGGTAAACAGGACCTCGCTCACTCAGTCGCCAGTCAGCCGCCATTTTGGACGCTCACTCGAAATATAGTAATGTTAAATGAGTAGTTGATGTTGTAAATAATGAGTTTCGATACTGAAAAATTTATAAGAGAAATTCAAAACCGTCCTTGTATATGGGATAGTTCATCTAATGAGTATTCCGATCGTAACTTAAAAATTAAAGGTTGGGACGAAATAGTAAACATATTTAAAGAAAAAGACGAAATGACAAACCAAGAAAATTCTAAATATCGTATCCTGTTTAGTTAAATCATTTCTACATAAGTTCAATAATTCGTCAAAAGATGCTATTGACATTCTCGTGTAATTGAAAATTTTTTCAGGATATTTTCGTAAATCTCCATACAGTTTAAAAAAAATACCACTTCGACTTCGATCTGATATAAAAGGATGAACCCATAGTTTCTTTTTTTTTTCTATTTTTTTACGACGTATATAACAAAGAAGTGCGATTTCTTCTACATCCATTCCTGACGACGTAAACGAACTGACTGTCGAGACGCCATGGCCACTCGACTTGGCGACCTACGGATGCCAGAAGTAGCCAGGCCTGCGTCGCTGGCAACGTCGCCATGGCGTCTTAATGAGGCAGAGCACTTATCGCAGTAAGTACACGTAATATTCAACTTATTTAGGCGCGACGCGACGCGGCTAGCGTGGCAACCATTGCCGTGGTCCTTCCCGGGAGGAGCGCTCGGCGGAACATACCTCAACTGAGAAGTGGAACCCCCCCGGCTGAGGGAGGAAGTCTGTCCGAAGCCTGAACCGAAGACGGACGGAGCACTTGTCGTGGCTGGCTGAGCGAACGCTGAAACAGAACACCGGTGAATGTCAAGCTCATCATAAAGTTTTTATAGGTCATTAGAGTAATAATAATAGTGAATATTTCACACAACGCCATCTAGTCCCAAGCTAAGCAGAGCTTATGTTATGGTTACTAGACAACTGATATAAACAAATATTTGCGGATCGTACAAACATTTGGTCCGACCTGGTAATCGAACCCGAGACCTCAAGCCCAGCATTGCCACAGAGTGGTATATGTACGGTGTACATAGTCCTCTCCATTGAAAGAGAGGTATTGGAATTCTATTCCACACTGGCTAGATAGATCGGTATAGGGTTTGTGTCAAATATTCCTTCTCTATGCAGTGCTGTTGTCCTGGTAATTTGTTCCCTTAGTCGGCTCTTACCACACCCACGGGATACATTTGATGTCAATTGAAACACTATTACTTAAGCTATTACTACGGAATCGTGCAATATGCGAGGTTCTCACTTAGCCGGTTTTTACCCGACTACGGCAAAACCAAAAGGAAGGGTAATAATGTTTTTGAGATGCTTTTTTATGAGATAGGGGGCAAACGAGCTGACGTATCGCCTGATGGTAAGCGATTACCGCCTCCCATGGACACCCGCAACACCAGAGGCGTCACAAGTGCGTTGCCGGCCTTTTAGTCTATGTATTTCTGTAGCACCTAGACTACTGTATTTTAATGAATGAGGTGTCAATAGATTCGTAAGAATGGCCCTGACGACATACTCTATATAAATTTTATCGAAAGTTTAACGTAATTAGGATAATTATGGTTTTTTGAACTTAAAGTCAAAGTCAAAAGATTTAATTCAAATTTTCATTTCAATTCAATGAGGTACAAATTTTATGAAGCGAGGTACAAAATAGTACATTTTAAGTACATTTTTTTTGGTAATTGGAACAATTTAATTCACTGTGGTACACCCGCCATTTTGACTCTCACCCTTATATGGGAGTGTCACGGAGTAATTCACTTCGTTACCGCCCCCTCTAGAAACGCAATTTTAACTTTAGAGAATCTTTAAAGAATTTCAAGACTTATACACACATCAAAAGTGTCTAGGGATCAAGCATTTTTATGCGGATTTCTTGAGATTGAGATGTGGCTTTGGCCCTGGCCTGCTCAGTCGCCAGACTTGAACCCGATTGAGCATGCATGGGATATGCTACAGAGAAGAGCTCTGCCGAATATGGAGGGTATCCAGTCGCAAGAAGACCTTTTTTTGTTGTTGCAACGAACATGGGCGGCCATTCCACAGCGTGATTTGGATGAACTCATTTTGAGTATGCCAAACGATGTTCTTGTGTTGTTAGTGTTCGCGGTAGAAACACGGATTATTAATTGTTTAAGTTACCTAATAAAATTTTAAAGAAAACTGTTATTTCAGTCTTTTTTTCGAACTTTAATGTTAGTGGTTCAAATGTCAAAAATCCCTTTATTAGGAAAATGGCAAATTTCTTTATTAATGCAAAGGTGACTTGGTTTATCGTTACTGTGACAAACGAAAACACTTTATTTGATGAATCCTTAAAGAAAATTTTAATTAATATCAATCAGGAGAAAAGTTATTGCAAAAATATATGTTGATCCCTAGACACATATGTTGATCCATAGACACTTTTGATGTGTGTACTTCATGTTGGATTTTCTTATAAAAAAAAACATAAATAATGTAATAAACGAAGAAAAAACAATAACTATTTTAATAATATCACCTACCTTATGCTGTGTGTGAGTTTTCAAGTCAATCAGGAACATATCTCGTGTTATGCCAGAGTATGCTATGTCATTTAATTATATATCATGGTATGCCATAGCATCCCACTATGTGTCAAGGTATACCATTGTATACCATGATATACCAACGTATACCATGACATACTAACATATACTAACGCCTCAATGTTTAATATGACATCATAATATGAGCATCTTATGGCATCCTAACAATCCTATAAATAAAAAGATGAGTACAACACTTACCGGTGTTAGGTGCGGAACCAAAGGCCCTGAAGAATCCGGTGGCCGTGCTGGTCCCAGGGGCGGCTGGCGCTCCGAAGCTGAAGCACAGAATAACTAGTAGTACTAACGTACAGAAGTTTCACTCTCGAACAAAAGCCAAGTTTAGGCATAAAAAGTTTATAACTCTGTCACTTTGCACACGAAATTGAATCTTGTCGTGTGACCCGAGCGTTCATATTCCGTAATCCGTAAATATTAATATAAATAATAAAGAGGGACACCTTTATTAACAAAGTAAGTAAAAACATTTTAATAAACATGATAGTCTTGTCTACGTAACGTAAGTGTGGCGACTTCCACATACAGCGCAACAGAAATATACTATAGCGCCATCTACCGAAGTTACACTGAACTACGGAGTAACGAAGGAAACTAAGAAACTACCAATCCTGAATCGCGCAGTGAAAGTTCTCGCGCCGATAATCATATATACATCATCCCAACATCAACCGTAGGACAGTTGGCCCGCCACGCATGATCACCTCGCCTGGTCGGAGGATCCTCCCTTTGTGTTGGTGGGACATGACACACCTGTCCCCCCACAGTAAGTACTACTCGTACTAGGTACCTATGTGTTTTTATTTTTAACCGACTTCCAAAAGGAGGAGGTTCTCAATTTCATCGGTTTTTTTTTTTTATGTATTTACATCGATTTATGTGTGTCAGTAGTAAGATTTTGGTAGTTTGTGGAGATTTTAATATTAATTTATTAGAAAAGTGTCCTAGCAGTATACGATTACTAAGCCTATTTCAATCGTTTGACTTGAATCACTTATTTTCTGAGCCCACAAGAATCACTTCTCACTCGGCAACTTGCTTAGATAACATCTTTTGCAATGGGGAATATTTAAATAGGTCAATTTTAAGGTGTGCGTGTGAACTGAGGGACCATAGTGATATTTTTGTTTGAAATTTTTATAAGATTTAGTAGTAGGCTCAAAACAATTGTAAAACAAATACGAGAATTTGTAAAAAGATATATTAAAAACTACAGCCCTTTAAGTGTGGTCCCTCAATCCTCACATACCATCAGCCGGATCTCGGCAAGTATGTAAAAAAATAAGGTATTGTGACTGCAGACATTTAGTAGAGAATTTGTAAAGATATGTACTAAATAACTGAGCACAAATCATCAACGATTAAAAAAATACAACGACTATACTGTGGTCCCTCAGTCCACACACGAAAGATTTTGTTATACTGAATATTATCACATCAACGGAATAAAATCTTTATTTTCTTACATAATGTTTTAGAACAAGTCTTAGAGCAATTTGTAAAAAATAAATTTTAAAAAAATATCAACGCACTTTGAAGATATTTATAATTAAAGCTGGTCCCTCAATCCTCACGTTCTCAAACATACTTGCATGTCTAGCTGCTAGACGACTGACGTATCACAAAGTTTAGAGTATTAAACTTTTTGTAAAAAGTTTCTACAAAATAATAGGTATCTTTAATTGTGTGTATCTTACCTCTAAAATGAGATTATAGCATTTCAGTGATCTTATGAACGGATATACGAGTAGTGTGACTACACAATGAAAAAAAATGTAGACTACCAATATAATTTTTATTGTAATAGTCGAAACCCAAGGTTGTACGGTTGATTTAGTGTTATGGTACATTACGTATCTTTACAAAGCATGAAATAAAGTAGCTTTTAGTCGCTTATCACCATTTAGGCTATGTTTCAAGGAAGCTTTATGTACTCATAATACCCCAGTATTTTTCAAACCATTATGGTAACATAGTGGTATTATTTATACAGCTCAGTTTTATACGTTCTATTTACACATAAAATTAAACAGTTAAAAACAGGATTTTGTAAAATATTTACAAAAAGCCCGCGATAGTACCTATCGCGATCTATATTAATATTATAAATTTGAAAGTTGCTTAGTCTGTTTCTCTGTTACGCTTTCACGGCTAAACCAATAACAGTGCCTGCACTTGGTAAGGCATATAACTTATTGTAATACTTTTGTTTAAGTACGTAAAATTTGGTTATAACTTAATGAATGTAAGAACATTTGTTGGTCCGTACTGTAACGCCCTGGCAAAAAATGCGAATGACTCTGCTTTGTGAAAAAAAGTTCTATCTAACTTTTTTTTCACATACTTAAACAATAGTATTACAATAAGTTATATGCCTTACCAAGTGCAGGCACTGTTATTGGTTTAGCCACGAAAGCATAATAGAGAAACAGACTAAGCCACTTTCAAATTTATAATATTAATATAGATCGCGATAGGTACTATCGCGGACTTTTTGTAAATATTTTACAAAATCCTGTGTTTTAAATGTTCAATTTTATGTGTTGATAAAACGTATAAAACTGAGCTGTATAAATAATACCACTATGTTACCATAATGGTTTGTAAAATACTGGGGTATTATAAGTACATAAAGCTTCCTTGAAACATAGCCTAAATGGTGATAAGCGTCTAAAAGCTACTTTATTTCAGGCTTTGTAAAGATACGTAATGACATAACACTAAATCAACCGTACAACCTTGGGTTTCGACTATTACAATAAAAATTATACTGGTAGTCTACATTTTTTTCATTGTGTGGTCACACTACTCGTATATCTGTTCATAGGATCACTGAAATGCTATAATCTCATTTTAGAGGTAAGATACACACAATTAAAGATACCTATTATTTTGTAGAAACTTTTTACAAAAAGTTTAATACACTACACTTTGTGATACTTTAGTCATCTAGCAGCTAGACATGCAAGTATGTTTGAGAACGTGAGGATTGAGGGACCAGCTTTAATTATAAATATCTTCAAAGTGCGTCGATGTTTTTTTTAAATTTATTTTTTACAAATTGCTATAAGACTTGTTCTAAAACATTATGTAAGAAAATAAAGATTTTATTCCGTTGATGTGATAATATTCAGTATAACAAAATCTTTAGTGTGTGGACTGAGGGACCACAGTATAGTCGTTGTATTTTTTTAATCGTTGATGATTTGTGCTCAGTTATTTAGTATATATCTTTACAAATTCTCTACTAAATGTCTGCAGTCACAATACCTTATTTTTTTACATACTTGCCGAGATCAGGCTGATGGTATGTGAGGATTGAGGGACCACACTTAAAGGGCTGTAGTTCTTAACATATCTTTTTACAAATTCTCATATTTGTTCTACAATTGTTTTGAGCCTACTACTAAATCTTATAAAAATTTCAAACAAAAATATCACTATGGTCCCTCAGTTCACACGCACACAATTTTAAGTGATTTAACATCTGATCACTGTGGGCAATTTGTTACATTGCCTTGTATGAGAGAAAATAAAATAAACAAAACCATATGCAGGCCCATTACTAGTAACCGATTATCAAATTTTAGTAATAACATTAGGGATAAGGTTTCCAATTTAGATTGGACTCAAAGGGATCCGGATAAGCTTTATGGCTACTTATTTAACTGCCTCGTTGGTCTCGCGGTTGGCGTGTGCGACTGCTGATCATGAGGTCTCGGGTTCGATTCCCGGGTCGAACCAAATGTTTGTATGATCTACAAATATTTGTTTCGGAGTTTGGGTGTTTTCTATATATAATATGTATGTATTTACAAAAAAAAAGTATATGTGTATTTGTATCAGTTGTCTAGTACCCATAACATAAGCTCTGCTTAGGTTGGGACTAGATGGCGTTGTGTGTTAGATGTCCGAAATATTTATTATTATTATTATTATTCAACATGATAGAAATCAAATTTACCAGTATATTTAAGACAAAAAAAATAATGCAACGGCCCAAAATGACGTTCTGTGATTGGGCGACAACAGGAATATACAAAAGTAGAGAAAGGCTGTATGATTTGTATGCTGTTAAAAAGGGCAATTTTGACCCAAAATTTAATGAATATGTTAAAAATTACTCAAGGATTTTTAGGAGAGCCTGTGATGTGGCGAAGTCTTTGTATATAAGTGATAAAATTAAGTCTTCAAATAATAAAATCACAGCTACATGGAATATTATTAATAATGAAACGGGACGTTGTTAACCTCGAGATAATGATTTAAAATTAAATATCAATAACAGGTTAATAACAAACAACTTAGACATAGCTGAATCTTTTAATACCTTTTTCACAAGTGTACCAGTTAGTACAACGAGTACCTTGAATTCTTGTGCGTCCGGGTCTGAACTGTTGTTAAGGGCCAATGTAAATGAATGTAAGAATCTATTTCAATTTGAATACATAAACCCCACAGATATTATAAAAACGTTTAAGTCTCTTAATTCTAAGAAAACAGGGGACTTATGGGGGATTTCAGTTAAATTAATAGAAACTATTATAATTGATATAGCACCATTTCTAGCAATAACATTCAATCGATGTGTTGATTCTGGGGTTTTTCCTAACCTGATGAAGTATAGCAAAGTAATACCTTTATTCAAGAAGGGTTGTACAACTGAACCAAGTAACTCTAGGCCAATCTCTATCTTACCGGCTATCAGTAAAATTTTTGAAAAAGTTATTTTGCAACAACTAGAAAGCCATTTTAATCTAAATAATTTATTTCACAAAGAACAATATGGCTTTACAAAGCGTCTTTTAACAATTGATGCGGGTGCAACTCTTTTGAGACATATATTTAATGCATGGGAGAATTCACAAGATGCGATAGGTGTATTTTGCGACCTCTCAAAAGCTTTTGACTGTATAGAACATAACACGCTTTTTCTTAAACTTAGGCATTATGGTGTTAATGGTATTGCTTTGGAACTAATCGTTTCCTACTTGAAAGATAGAATTCAACATGTAGATGTCAATGGTGCGAGGTCATCTGGATTACCTGTTACTATGGGCGTTCCGCAGGGCTCTATACTGGGTCCTCTACTTTTTTTCATATATATGAATGACTTACCATATTATTTAAAAGATCTCTGTGATATAGTTCTATTTGCTGATGATACGTCACTTATTTTTAAAGTCGATCGTAAGAAAACAGTTTTTGACGATGTGAATAGGGCACTAAATGATGTATTGAATTGGTTTACAACGAATAATCTCCTACCGAATTCAAATAAAACAAAGTGTGTGAGATTTACTATGCCAAATGTAAAACAACTAGGCACTAATCTAACTATAAATAATGAAATCATAAGTATTGTAGACTCAACAGTATTCTTAGGAATTACATTAGACAGTAAACTTCACTGGGGAGCCCAGATAGATAGCCTTGCGGGTAGACTTAGTTCGGCAGCTTATGCAGTATGGAAGGTACGTCAGCTCACTGATACGGACACAGCTAGGTTAGTTTATTTTAGCTACTTTCACAGCGTCATGTCCTATGGTATACTACTTTGGGGCAAGGCGGCTGATATTGAAACGATTTTTATTCTACAAAAACGAGTCATCCGTTAAATGTACGATTTAGGTGCTAGAGTCTCTCTTCGAGAGTTGTTTAAAGATATAGGTATCTTAACTGTTGCATCACAATATATATTTGCTAATATTATGTTTGTTAGACACAACATTAATGACTATATAAAAAACAGTGATGTACACAATATTAATACTAGAAAAAAATCTAAACTCGTTGGTACCTATCACCGATTACATAAGGTACACAACTCGTTCGAAGGTCTTGGTGTACGTTTTTCCTGTAAATAAATTCAAGCTAACTGTAAAAAATCACCTTATTAGGAAAGCCTACTATACGATCAACGATTATCTAAACGACAAACAGTCATGGGCTTAAGGTGTCATTAGAATTTAGATAGATACACACAAACTTCTTTGTCTAATTATAAGCTAAATATTAACAAACCATTGTTAGTTGAAAGTAATGCGTGACGATTATTATGGTAATTTAATTAGTAGTGATTTTTATCAGTATCTCGACTATGGTTTGTCATTGCTTGCGGTGTCGTCGTGGGGCGGGTCGTTTCCTTCCCTCTGATATGGCGAAGGAGATGATGGCTGGTCCATGCGTCATACTCGTGAACGGGTGCTGCTTGGGGTGACTGGTCGGCCAAGTCAGCGATGCTTTAGACAATACTATTATTCTGGTTCGTTCAACTGCAACCCTAGCCTATTAATCCAGTCACGAATTATTTTCAACAGTAGTTTTAGCAACTGAATGTAAGTAGATGTGCACCTTGAATGATTTCAATGTTTAATAGACTCAAACCTTCGCTGAGTGTTTTTTTTTTTGTTTGTGCGTTAGATTTTGGAGCTTTTTAATAAAGGAATTTTAGGTGGCAACAGCTTGCATACTGTTTACCTTACATGTAATACTAACACTATTGCACCTGAAAATCAGATTTTGAAAAAGAGTAGCCATGGGTTTCTTTGCCAGTATTCTTCTCATGAGCTCTACGCATTTTTAGAAACTGGAAGTTATGGATCGACACAGGCAGGCAGTAGATTTTTGGTGTTTTCGCCTAATTTACCTCGACAATACAGCACATGCTGTGGCGTCTGTTTGTGTCGATCTATGATTTTTAACTATAGCTTCAATTTGACGTTCATGAGTGTCACTTGGTGTCTTAGATGAATAAATGATTTTGATTTGATTTGATTACTCCGTCAATTGTGGACCGATTTTGAAAATTATTTTTGTATTGGAAAGGGTATGCTCCCCGTGTGGTCCCATGGCCACCATATCAGGATCTGATGATGGGATCCCAAGGAAATCGAAAGAAACCCTCAAATTTACGTGAGCGCCTGCAATGAAGTTAAGAGCAATTGTCTGCATGCCTTCATATTCTGTAGACATCATTTAATTTTAAATGCAATGATGATGAGAGACTTGAGAAAGACTAAAAAGCGAAAAAAAAAACATCGTTTAAAAAAACCGACTTCAAAAACTAAAAAGTATAAAATAACTTAATTTGTATGTGCTACCTATTCATAGGCTTGAAGTCGGTGCCAAGCCAAAATGTAATAGTAGGTACCGCACTCGCCGCGCGTGACCTTGAGCGGGATAGCTGGTCTTCGCGTTAAACAAAACAACCGAAGCATCGGTGACGTCGAAAAATTGCGAGTGTGGTACCTACTATTACATTTGGCTTGGCACTGACTTCAAACCTATGAATAGGTAGCACATACAAATTAAGTTATTTTATACTTTTTAGGTTTTTTTAAACGAAGTTTTTTTTATTTATTTACTTTTCAGGTATTACACAGAGAAAAACAAACTGAATTACAATCTTTATCTCACAAAACCTGGTTGATGGTTTAACTGGGGGATGAAGTGTCCGTACAATTATGAATTTATAAAATAGAATTGCTAAAGAAAACTAACAATTTGGAATTTTTTTTTAACTGTTATTGCACTTGTTGCCTAATTGCAGAATTAATTATTAAACTCTTAAAGGTAGGTACAAAAATTTCTTGTTATTTAGAGATTTTTTAGAGTTTTGTCACCATAATAATTATGCGTTCTTCGAACAATATATCTGCCGTCACCAAGCGAGAGATTTTTGTATTGGCAATGCACGTCTGTCGTAACATGTTTTTAAACAACTAATTAAATAATTTTATTGCTAAGTAACTACAAACATAATAATAAGTTCGTTTCTTAGTCATTTTTCGCAGTAAGTACACGTAATATTCAACTTATTTAGGCGCGACGCGACGCGGCTAGCGTGGCAACCATTGCCGTGGTCCTTCCCGGGAGGAGCGCTCGGCGGAACATACCTCAACTGAGAAGTGGAACCCCCCTGGCTGAGGGAGCAAGTATGTCCGAAGCCTGAACCGAAGACGGACGGAGCACTTGTCGTGGCTGGCTGAGCGAACGCTGAAACAGAACACCGGTGAATGTCAAGCTCATTATCAAGTTTTAAACCAACTTCCAAAAAGGAGGAGTGTCTACGACACATTCATCGAATGATCCTGTGATTCATTCCCCATTCAATTTATTCATTCACTCAATAGTTTTACCCGCCATCATTCCTTCGTTAACTACTCGTCGTTATAAAACATATGTACATTTCCGTATTATTTGAAGTATATCTTAAAACAAACTAAATATTTGTTTAATTTATCGTAAACAAAATTGGCGACCGTGACAGGACCTCAATCATCGGATCGAAGCAAATATCTACTCGGCATATTCCTGTGTCAAGGACACTAGAAGAACGTTGTCGACACCGGTCGAAAATCTTACCAGTACCAACGGAAGGCCGTGCTGATTATTTTAATATCGTATCGGCGTATACTGGGCACCTACTTACCTGGGTCGAACAATCATACCTTCGCCAAACTGTTCTGGGAACGTTGCTGAGACTACGGAACTCCGATCAAGCGAAATCCGACATTAACCGGGCAGAAGAACTTACCCGCGGCTACTCCAGCCTACGAGAGGATAAAAGGAGTCCTACCTATCTACTTAAAAAGTGAGCCCGTTCCATCTTACTAATTTACCTATCTAAATCGTTCGGTCTGTGCATTTGCGGTTTGGTTTCTCGAGAGCAAGTGATACTTTATTCTTTTCTATTTTGTGTCTAGTGTGCCTTATCACCATAGAAGCCTATATAGGTACTCGTAGGATAGGCAAAGCACAAAGTTAGTTTTAATTAATATCACTTCACTGTTCATTCACTCGTCAGCTATTAACTTACCCGCCATCTTAATTCATGCACTTATAATTTTCAACGTAAACTATTTCTAGTGGTTATTTATTTAACCAGGCACTATTTCACTAACTACAGCACTACAATAGCTTCTCTTTATAGAATATTACCTAATTCTGCCTATAAATACAATAAGGATATATATCTTCCCGATTTAAACTTACAAGTTTGCAAATGACGCTTTCTTAAACAATTTATATTAACGGTAAACTCATGCGTACGGATTAATCTATTCCAGTGATACTTGCGCGCGGCATCGCTTGTGCATCGCTGCTACTTGACTACTGGCCGGCCCCACCTGTGTTGTAAACAACAGAACGCAGGACTACGAGTGCCGCGCGCTTGCATCAGCTGATCGACAAGGGGAGGAGCATATCGTATGCTATTCCGTTATCTATTTATTACGCAATCATTCAAACATATTGTGGTGACTCGTCGTGAGTTCAACTAATAAAATGCCGGAAACTTTAAAGTTAAAAGAGCTAATTGGTAAGCGCGGTTCAATCAGAGGACGCGTAACAAAATTTAAATTGAGTCTCGATGTTTTGTCGTCTTTAGAAAATATTTCTGATTTAGAAGTGAGTAAACTCTCGATGAAGCTAACAAAATGTGAATCATTATTTATTGAATTCGACGAGGTGCAGAGTCTTATAGAAATCCTTAACCCTGATAGTCTAGATAGTGAGTTAGTTACGAGGGATTTAATTGAACAGGATTTCTACCATTGTATTGCATTAGCTCAAGATTTAATAAAAAAAAATACTATAGATCAAGGTCATGAGAATAAATCTCAAAATAAATCATCTGTGGCTACGTGTCATCATAATGATCACAGTTGTAATACACTAGGGTTTAAATTACCGGTGATAAAGATTCCAAATTTTGATGGTACCTATTTTAAGTGGTTGGAATTTAAAGAAACATTTGTTTCGTTAATTCACAATAATAAAAAAATTGAAAGTATTCATAAATATCACTACTTACAATCATATCTCGAGGGAGAAGCCGCTCGAGTGATTGCCAATTTAGAGATTACTCATAGCAACTATGCTGAAGCATGGAAACTCTTATGCGAACGCTACGACAATAAGCGCCAATTGATAAACAACCATCTTAAGGCATTATTTAATATAAATTCGGTACAGGAAAATGATAAGTCCCTAAGATTTATCATTGACCATGTCACAAAGAATTTGCGCGCTCTTAATTCACTTGGGCTCCCTACTGACAAATGGGATGTTCTTATCATCTATATTATTGCAGGAAAATTAAACAGTAGCACGTATTTTAAGTGGGAAGAGCATATAAATAATTTAGTTGACATACCTACACTTAACGATTTCTTCAGTTTTCTAAAATCTCGCGCTGATGTCTTAGAGACTGTTTATCATCATAAGCACGACAGTCAGGATCACAAACACAAACAGTTTTTTAATCAACATACGAGTAAACACAATAGCTCAAAGTCATTAGTTGTTTTGCCGAACGAAGACAATACCTTTTCATCAAAATTACTTGAGTGTTTGTATTGTAAAAATAAGCATCGTCTTTATGAGTGTTCGTCCTTTAAGTCAAGGTCTCTTCAAGAGAAGTTAGCATTTGTTTCTTCTAATAAATTGTGCGAAAATTGTTTGAGACCCGGCCATATTGCTAAACGTTGCCGACTTCCAGGTACCTGTCGTCATTGCAAATTACGTCATAATACTCTTCTTCACAAACCAGATGGAATCGAAGGTTCAATTAATTCTGTCACTATGTCTTCTTCTATATATCCTCCTGAAGTACTCTTATGTACTGCTAGAGTGAAAGTTACCAACCCAGCCACTAACGAATCGATGATATATCGAGCGCTACTGGACAGCGGGAGTCAGACGACTATTATCACGCAGGCCGTAAAACGCCACCTAAACCTGATTCCTCAGCCATCCGACGTTAGCATAATAGGCATTGGTAACAGTAAATTAAATTGCAACACAGAACGCTGTATTATACGCATTAATTCAGAAACTAGTCAGTTTAATGTAATTGTTTCACGTTTAGTTTTGCCTCAGATTACAGGCCACCTACCCAAAGTATATTTCGATATAAAAAATTTAAATCTTAGTAATTTTCAGTTAGCAGATCCCTCTTTTAATGAACCATCCCCAGTAGATATTTTAATCGGTGCTGACTTATTCTGGGACATCATAAGTGCTCAGCAGCATTCGTTAGGACATGGTTGTCCTAAACTCCAAGCTTCGAAATTGGGATGGCTCGTCACGGGACCTTTGCCTAATTTTACAGAAAATAAAAGTAAATCTGTTACATGCAATTTTGCCTCTAATGATGATAGTTTGTCTAATATACACGATGAGTTAACTAGATTTTGGGAACTAGAGAGTTTCCCTCAGAAAAAACCCCTTAGTATTGAAGAAAAATTGTGTGAGCACCATTTTCTCACTAACACCACTCGCTCTGGTAATGGTCAATTTTGTGTTGCGTTGCCACTTCGTGACGACACAGATTGTTTAGGTGACTCTTATAATTTAGCTAGAAAGAGGTTTTTCAATTTAGAGGCTCGTTTCCGAAAACAACCCGAGTTAAAGGTACAATATTGTCAATTTATTAACGAATATGAAGCATTGTGTCACCTATCTGAATCCCCGGAGTCTAGACCTTTGAATGCTTATTTTTTGCCCCACCATCCAGTGATAAAGGAACAAAGCGAGTCGACTAAATTACGCGTTGTTTTTGACGCGTCGTCTCGTACTACATCTGGGATTTCCGTCAACGATTTACAGATGGTGGGACCAGTAGTGCAAGAATCATTATTTAATATACTAGTTCGTTTTCGGCAACATAAGTTCGTTTTGACAGGAGACATAGAAAAAATGTTTCGCTCTGTACTCCTCAGGGACGCTGATCGCAATCTCCAACTCATCTTGTGGCGCGATAGTGAAGATAAGCCTATTAGGACCCTACGTTTAAATACAGTTACTTACGGTTTCGCTAGTGCATCTTTCCTTACTACTCGCTCTCTTTGGCAGATAGGTGAAGAGTGTGAAGATCACAAGATCAAAACTATAATCCAGAATGATCTTTATTGCGATGATATCATTACCGGCGCGAACACTAAGGAGGAAATACGTCAAATACGTCTCGCTGTCTCTTCTGAGTTGGCTAAAGGAGGTTTTCACTTACGTAAATATCGTTCGAACTTACCTGAGTTACTCGCAGACTCCGTCAACCTGGAAAATGGTAACCTTATTATTAGTAATGCCACTAGTACATTGGGTGTGGGTTGGACGCCTTGTACCGATGAATTCCACTATCAGCACGATATTTCAACGTCCGAGAATGTAACAAAGAGAACTATACTTTCTTCAACTTTTAAAATATTCGATCCTCTTGGTCTTCTATCCATCTTCACAATTAAACCTAAAATTCTGCTACAAAAACTATGGAGTTACAAAATAGATTGGGACGCACCTGTTCCTTCAGAAATAAAGGCTTCGTGGTTACAGTTCTCAACGAAATCTTCAAATTTATCTTCACTCAGGATTCCACGACGTATTTTAATAGATAATCATATTTATGTAGAAATTCATTGCTTTTCCGACGCTTCACTGTGCGCCTACGGTAGCTGTGTATATTTAAAGTCAGTTTCTAGTACGGGCGCAATTCAAGTTAGCCTAGTTTGTGCCAAATCGCGCGTTGCACCTATTAAGCCTACCACTATACCGAGGCTCGAACTTTGCGCCGCCCTTTTAGGGGCTGAGCTGACTGCTACTGTCACAGCTGCATTACGCTGCCCTATAGAACGTCAGGTATATTGGACAGATTCCAAGGTTGTTTTGGGTTGGCTCAACTCCAATAAAACTAAAGTCTTTGTTGCCCACAGAGTGGCTGCTATAAACGAGCTGACAAATCCTACCGACTGGCGTTACGTACCCACCTCTCTTAATCCAGCAGACTTAGTCTCGCGTGGCGTCGATCCAGACCAGGTAGACATTTCTATGTGGTGGGATGGTCCATCTTTTCTTTCAGAATCAGAAGTTTCCTGGCCGCCTGCTTATAATTTAGGCTCAGTAGAATTACCTGAGTTAAAGTCCCACCATACTTTGGGCGGGGAGGAGGCAGTTTCCATGCCCAATTTGTCTGTAGTTTTTGCTGCCTATCCTTCCTTAACCTCTGTTATTAGAGTGCTAGCAAGAGTTTTAAGATTTATAAATAATTGTAAAACACACAAGAAAGCAGATAGAGTGCAAGGTCCACTTCTAGTTTCTGAGCTAGAAAATGCTCACAAATTTTCTTTAAAGTTAGCTCAAGAAGACGCCTTCCCTAAAGAGTTAGAAATACTACAAAAAGGCAAATCATTAAATTCTAAAGCCGCTCTTACGTCTCTAACCCCATTCTTGGATGAGGATGGCATTCTTCGAGTCGGAGGGCGTATCGATTCATCAACTTACCAATATGACAAACGTCACCCTATTTTGTTACATTCCAATCATTACTTAACGAAGCTCATATTCAAGCAGGAGCATCTACGCTTGTTGCACGCTGGTCCGCAGCATCTCCTGGCATCTATTAGAGAACGCTACTGGCCTATAGGAGGTAGGACTTTAGCTAGACGTGTAGCGCGCGATTGCGTAACCTGTCGCCGTTTTAATGCTCGTACTATGGATAACATTATGGGAAACTTACCTGCAGATCGCGTAGAACCTGACTTTCCATTCTCCACAATAGGTACCGACTTTGCCGGTCCTTTTCTAATTACAGATCGTAAGGGACGCGGTTGTAAAATAACTAAAAGTTACCTGTGCATCTTCATTTGTTTTCGGTACAAGTGTGTTCATTTAGAGTTAGTCAGTGACTTGACAATGGACGCATTTGTATTGACGCTGAAAAGATTTATAGCCCGCAGAGGTAAACCTAAGGTCATATATTGCGATAATGGTAGAAATTTTGTTGCAGCAGCGAAAGAAATAAATTCTTTTTTGCAGACTAACGGTGATTCTATCATAGACTATGCATCTCGCGAAGGTATCGAATTTCGCTTCTCGCCAGCATACGCTCCTCACTTTGGCGGTCTCTGGGAGGCCGGGGTCAAGTCTGCGAAATTTCACTTGAATCGAACCATAAAAAATATTCACTTGACTTTCGAGGAACTGAGTTCGTTGTTTGCTCAGATTGAGGCGATACTAAACAGCCGACCTTTATGTCCTTTAAGTCCTTCACCCCAAGACCTATCTCCACTTACCCCGGGTCACTTTTTAATTGGTAAGCCTTTGACGTCATTACCATCGCCGTACTTGCTAGACTATAGCACAAATCGCCTGGACCGTTTTCAGCGTCTGGAACAAGTTCGTCAGCACTTTTGGAAGAGGTGGTCCACAGAGTACGTCTCGGAGCTCCAACAAAGAACCAAGTGGAAGGTGCGATGCAGAGACCTGAAAGTTGATGACCTAGTCCTAATCAAGGAAGAAAGCTCCCCTCCTCTATGCTGGCGCCTCGGACGAGTCTCAAAGTTATTTCCCGGCAGTGATGGTGTGCCACGAGTTGCCGACGTAACTACCTCACAAGGCACATTGCGAAGAGCCATCAACAGACTGTGTCTACTGCCCTCTCCGGATGAAGACCTAAATCACTGAAGTTGAAAGCTACACCTACAGCTTTCAAGGCCCCCGAGGATGTCTACGACACATTCATCGAATGATCCTGTGATTCATTCCCCATTCAATTTATTCATTCACTCAATAGTTTTACCCGCCATCATTCCTTCGTTAACTACTCGTCGTTATAAAACATATGTACATTTCCGTATTATTTGAAGTATATCTTAAAACAAACTAAATATTTGTTTAATTTATCGTAAACAAGGAGGTTCTACGTTCCACTGTATGTATTTTTTTTATATATTTTTTTATGTATGTTCAGCGATTTCTCCGTCAATTGTTGACCGATTTTGATTTTTTTTTGTATTCGAAAGGGTATGGTCTCGAGGTGGTCCCATTGCCAGTATATCAGGATTTGATGATGGGATCCCAGGGAAATCGAGAGGAACCCTCATTTTTTATAGGCACATACTATGTTTTTCGTATATTTCCTGAAGTTACATCGATGTTTGCGTATGATAGTCATAATTTTATGATGATGAGCTGATGATGTAAGGCACAACTCCTTAACGGTTAGGAATTGAAGGATAAATCTTTAAATATCATCATATGTATATATGTAACCTTTAGTCGTATTCTTTCAAATTATTTAGGTAAGCTGAGGATGGAAGGTGGAAGGTGCAACTCCTCAACGGTTAGGAGTTGGAGGATAATTCTTTCAATTTCATACGTATCTAAAGACCTTCAGTCGTATACTTTCAAGTTATTTAGGTGAGCTGATGATAGAAGGTTAAACTCTTCAACAGTTAGGGATTAGAGGATAATTTTTATATTACACGTACGTATAGACCTTAATTTATATTCTTGATGATGAAATTTGATGAAATAGTTCAACTTACTACTTACCTACGATTGTTTGCACTAAAAACTGAAAAATAAAAACTTTTTATAAAAAAAAACCGACTTCCAAAAAACATGCAAGTCGGTGCCAAGTGACTATCGCTTAGACTTTTAATTGTTCGTTTGTATTCTTTTTGGCTTAGCACCGACTTCAAACAGATTCTAGGTACCTAGCACACATTATAATAATAATAAATCAAATCCTGATAAATAATAAACTAGCAACACTTAAAGCAGATACGGAATTTTTCAAACATATTTTCAAAAATTTATTTTCTCGTATTAAACCATTCTGGAGTAACAAATTCAACCAAAAATAGTTTCTATATATGCAAAATGCATTATTATCATCAAAGCAGAATTAAATTGAATAAAAAGGCGTTGTACGAGAAAACATCTGATATAGTAAGACATGACGTTTTGAACGTCATGTCACAACAATAATTTTAATGAACAAATTCCTATAAATGCTAACAAGAGCTAGATCCAGAGCACGTTTACCATCTTCGGACTCGTCACTATGCTCCGCCTTGCCGTCTTCGGATGTAAGAACAGAAGTTCCAACTATAGCAGAGGCGTCGAGCTCTTCATCAAGTGACGAGTTTTTCTCTCCGCCGACGTCGCCAACACCTGTACGTCGGCAGGAGAGATGCCGGCCACCAGAGAGCTTAGGACCCCGAGGACCACTGACCTCGAATAGGGCCCCCGCTGCCGGTGGTAATGTGCGCCGCATGAAGTGGACACATTCGATTAATGAGAATGTCATGCGGGCATATTTTCGGGCTACAGAGTTGGGAACAAACCTTACTGCGTACCGTGTTCGACTAGTCTCTCTGTTTCAGGAGCTTGAGCCAGCTGTCAACGTTTCGGCACAGCGACTGTCGGATCAAGTGCGAGCTATACAGCGTTGTCACCTGCTGGATGATGCCGTACTTGAGAGGATACGCTCAGACATACGGAATAGCTTGGCTGTCCCTTCTTCATCACATGTTGTGGATACGGTTACAAATACCACACCACAGTTACCACGAAGTGAACACATTGATGAACTAGTGGACAGTGAAATTATCTCCGTAAGTACCCAATGTAATGATACGATAAGGAGCGCTTTGGAGGATGCGATTCGGAAATACCGATATGTAGATTCTAATAACAGACCCCGGTTGCCTCGTTTGCCCATACATAAACGAAATTTAGCGCTGGTGAGTGCCTTGGATTCGTTATTACTGGATTATTTCAGTAATAGCGAAGATCTCAGTGATACACATTCCATTCTATACTGTGCGGCTATTGCAGTTTGCCGAGTAGCTGGTGTTAAATTTGTAGAGTATGAAACCACTACTCGAACAAAACATTCTGTGCCAGCTTGGCAGTGTAGAATTGAACGTCGTATTGCTGAGACCAGGACACTCATTGGTAAGCTAATTAGCTTCCGATCGGGTAATACGCGACCAAAAGTGATGCGCTTTGTGAAACAGGCATTCTTGGGGACTACTGTTAGTTCTCAACAGTACATGTCATGTGTCACAGAGCGCATAGACTTTCTAAAGCAAAAAGTTTATGCATGGGCAAATAGAATAAAGCGCTATAGAAAACGAATAGATCGGTATAGTCAGAATCGCACGTTCCAAAGAGATGAGAAGTGGGTGTACAGGAAGTGGGAGAAACCGAATCCGTGTATGAGTGATGGGCAATTGCCAGATAAAAATGCCACAAATTCATTTTGGCGTAACATCTGGTCAATGCCTGTCGCTCATACAGAAGGTGATTGGTGTCGGGGTGTCGAGCGCTCATGTGAGTCAATAATATCTATGGAACCAGTTAGCATCGATAAGGAGGATGTAAGTTGTGCGGTCCGTTCATTACCGAATTGGAAAGCACCTGGTCCAGACGGACTGCACAACTTTTGGCTTAAATGGTTCCGTAGCTCACATGCGTGTTTGGCATCTCAATTCCAGACAGCATTGGATTCGGGTTCATTACCACAATTTTTAACCACTGGCATAACCCACTTACTCTATAAATCTGGTAGTGCCATGGATCCCAAAAACTTTAAGCCCATTACTTGTTTACCAACTTTATATAAACTTCTAACATCTATTCTGAGACTCAAAATTACTACTCATATTAATAAAAATTCGATAATTTCCGTTTCTCAGAATGGATGTAGAAGTGGGACCCGTGGCACTAAAGAGCTCCTTATAATAGACATGGCCATTAGCCAGCAGGTACGTCGTAATCGTAAGAGCCTGGCGACATGCTGGATAGATTACAAGAAGGCTTATGACTCCGTTCCTCATACATGGCTTTTAAGGGTGCTGGAGTTGTATAAAATTGATACAACTCTGTGCACTTTCTTGAAGTCGTGTATGGGGCAATGGAGAACAGTACTTCGCTATCCAGGATGTCGGCAGTCTACGATGAACGACGTACTTATAAAGATCGAGCGGGGCATCTTTCAAGGTGACAGTCTGAGTCCCTTGTGGTTTTGTCTAGCTTTGAACCCTCTCAGCACTCTATTAGAGGGTTCAGGGTTAGGCTATAGGTTGCAGAAAGATGATCAAGTTATATCTCACCTCCTTTATATGGATAATAATCTTTATTGTCATAAAATTTAAAATACAATTATTTGAAGTCCCTGTCTCCCGTGCTAGGTATTACACCTGTATTACAGGAGCCAGTGCCCTCTCCTGCTATATTGAACCATTACATTTTTATGCAACAAAGGTACATGTTCATTGCTTAAAATTATATTTAAAACTTACTTCTAATTATGATAAATTGAGTACAACATTAAATTTTTGTTGTTGATTGTTGGAGTCCTCTGGGTGTGTGGAATGGATGAATGAGTGAGTGAGTGTCAGAGGGTGTGTAGATTTAAATAACAGATATTAGATTCTCTCTTAGTTAGTTGTCATAAGAGGGTATACCTTCTCATTATATATATATATATACATACATATACACATACATATACATACACACACATACACACATATACACACACATACATATATATACATACATATGCTTCATTTAATCCTGAATAACCAGTAAGAATTCCGTATCATCATATGTAAATTTGCTGAGCCACTGGGCTACTGACTTTTTCAGGTTTAATTTATTTAAGGCGTGGATACCAATAGCCTTGTTTAACCTATTATATATGTAAGGGCCTAGAAATGGGTAAAAGCTGCGAACAAAAGATGTCCTTGGGTGAATAATGCGATCACATACTTTGTGGTTTCTACGTTTTGAGGTTAAGCTCGTGGCATATTTTACTGTAGCATGCTGTTTTACTATAATATTTAGTAGGAAAAGTTGGCGAACGGTGAGTACCTCACAGTATTCATATAGTTTTGCTGTTGGGAATCTATAGGGTTTAAAAGTCGCCACTTTTAGAACAGCCCTTTGAGAGATCTCGAGTTTTATAAGATTGGATTTATTTGCGCCACCCCATGATGTAATGCAGTAACTGATGAGTGACTGCACGAGAGCGTAATAAACTTGTTTCAGAACTAGGGGAGTAGCAACATGTCTCAGGGTTTTAAAAATGTAAATGAGTTTGCGTATCCTTGTGCTAAGTGCTGCAATGTGCGTTTTAAAGTTAAGATTTTCATCTATCATGATGCCTAAGTATTTTATTGCTTGGGTTCTTTGTAATGCCGCACATGCGCACCCAGTGGATGGCGTAGCAACAGGTAGGCAGTCATGAGCGATCAAGTTTAAAGAAGTACTTAATGACCCACGTATACTGAAGGCAACGTATTTGGTTTTATCGACGTTCAAGGTCAATACGTTATACCGTAGCCACGTTTTAACTCTATTGAAGCCGCTCTGGGCTGTCTGATATGTCTCGGTCCAGGTCTTAGAGGCAAAAATGAGGGCAGTATCATCTGCATATGAAATTACTTTTCCCGGAAATGAGGGCAAAGTTAGGAGGTCATTTATATAGACGAGGAAAAGGGTCGGTCCGAGAATACTACCCTGCGGCACGCCGTGTGTGACTAAAAGCTCTTTACTAGTCTGCGAACCAATCGTTACACACTGTGTCCTATCACTAAGGTAATCTTTCAGAAGTCTAAGTTGATTTCCCCTGACACCTACTCTCTCCAGCTTGTCCAACAGGATTGGGATAGGGACCGTATCAAATGCTTTGGCTAGATCTAAGAATATCGCAACGCATTTGTTGCCTTTGTCAAGATGAGTGCTTAGGAAGTCTGTGAGTTCGCCAACTGCATCATCCGTAGATTTACCACGACGGAAACCAAACTGATGGTTAGAAAAAATATTATGACTCTCTAGATAGTTTATTAGTCTAGTATTAATTACTTTTTCAAAAATTTTTGAGATCGATGGTAATATTGATATTGGTCTGTAATTTTTAATCCGGTCCCTATCCCCACCCTTATAAATTGGACGTATTTGTGACTTTTTAAGGTCCCTGGGAAAGACACCGTCTTGAAGACACACATTGCAAATATATGTTAAATGTGGAGTGAGAATGTCTCTATGGTCTTTGAGGAGTTTATTTGAAATACCATCACATCCCACCGCACAGTCATTCCTCATCATAGATATTAAGGCATGAACTTCCTCTTCATCGGTTTCAACTAGCGCGAGACTATTGCAGGTCTGCCTAACATTTGCCACATAACTACATTTTGAATCCGTAGTTGGCTCCCTAATTGTTTTTTCGGCTAGATTTTTACCCACGTCACGAAAATAGCTATTGACACGGTCAACAGACGTTTGAGGCGTACTTGCTATATTAAGTAACTCATTAGGAAACTGAGTTTCCTTGGATGTATTAGTAATCGATTTGATTGTATTCCAGAGTTTTCTACTATCTTTCCCTGCTTTTTGGATCAGATCTTTCTCATAGTTACGTTTAACTTTTTTCAGGATTGAACTGCAGAAATTTCTATAACGGTTATACGTAGTTTTTAGCCCTAGATTGGCCGGGTTAGCTTTTGATTGTCTATGCAGTCTATCCCTATTGTGCATGCAACGCAACAGGCCCTGAGTGATCCATGGTTTCAGTATCCTTTTACGACGAGGAAGGTGAATTATCGTAGTGTTAACAGTAATCGCGTGTTTTAATGAATCAACTAGATAAGATAACATATAGTTGCAATTATTTGTATTATAAATAGGGCTGAAGTCTATATCTTCTATTTGAGCCCTTAATCCTTTCTCATCAATTTTATTATAAGTTAAATATGAGTGATTACGGGACTGAGATTTTTTGAGACACAAGATGACTGACTTGTGGTCGGTGAGAGCCGATTGGGGTACGAATGTTACAGAGTTAAACTTGGTTTTCAATAGGACGTGATCGATACAGGTGCCAGCAGAATCACGTGTTACAAAGGAATGTGTGGGAAGGAGACCATGATATGCAGCAAGAGTCAAGTAATTGCTGGTATCACCACTCATATTTCCGGGTATAATGTCTAGATTCAGGTCTCCAACTAGAACTACATTTCCAAAAGCCGACACATTTTCGAATGTTTTTTCGAGTGAAGTAAGAAATGGGTCTATATTAGAATATGAAGGGGAACGATAAATAGCAAGAATTGCGGTATCATTATTGCCTAGCTTTAACAGCAGACAGTTACAGTCTACCATGTAAGGTTCTTCGATGTGAGCGGTAAGCTCCTCCTTTATATACACTACAACGCCGTCATTTTGAATGGGATTTCTTGTAGTCCTTGAGGAACGGTAACCGTTTAAGGTAGGCAATGTAAGCATACGTGACAACCAGCACTCAGTCAGTACCACTATGTCAAAACCATAATCCATTTGTGCCATCAAAACCTGAAATCCCGAAAAATTACAATTTATGCTTCTTATATTTTGTGTAATAATGGATAAAGACGTCTGTGATGGCAGTATTTCTGAGCAGTCTTTAACTGAACATTCAAGACTCTCCGAAGCAGCAAAGTCATCAATTCCGTTCGATAGATCGCTCATGTTAGCCATCACAAAGTATAATTGTATTTAAATGATCTTGTTGAAAGCATTTTGAAATCACTACCACAAAATTAGCAGCAATAGATAACATATTAGCGGTTTTTGTATAAAAATAGTCAATATAACATGAAGTATAATAAATAGGCCCGGTAAATACTTTAGTGACAAAGTTTGTTTTATGTTTGATTTTATGAGAATCTATGACTCGTTTGAGGGTTGATATGTACAGTGTATATAGTGTGCTTATACAACAGTGATAAAAAAGTTTTGACATGCAGATGATAAACACTATTGAAATTATAATAAAGAATTTTTGCAATCTTGCTCCAGGTTTGAGAAACGGTCCCTTAATAGCCACCACACAGTTTAGTCAATTAGATTTTCTTATCCTCTCAATGTCCATCTCCGTAGTAACTTTTATGTGGGGGCCATTTTCCTCTTTTCTTAGGTAGACAACACCGTGTGAAGTCCAGCAGTACCGATAATCAAGTTGTTTTTGGAGAGCTCTGGCCATATAAAATATTTTTTGAGTTTTAGTGGTAAGAGTTTCCGATATATATATTGGTTTATGAGGTCCTGGCAGACCTAGGTTGTCTGTATTTAGTTTTTTCCCCGTGGTTTTTTGTTTATTGAAAGTCTTTAAATTGGTTAGGAGCTTCTCTTTCATTCCAACTGTCGTGAATTCCACAACAATTGGATGGGAGTGGTCTTTAGATTTTATTCTGTAGATGTCCCTTACACATTTGTGGGTTACCTCCATGTTGATTGTGTGCCCGATGGTCTCAATGAAGTTGGACAGATCCTGTTTTGTTTCACCAGCCTTTTTCGGTATATTACGTATCTCAACTCCAGTAGCACGTGATTTTCGTTCGAGCGATTCGATTTTCTGTTCAAGAAGTTCAATGCGTATCTTGTCTTCTCGTTTATCCGATTCCAATTGAGATATTTTATTGAGGAATTCATCATATTTAGTTGACATGAACTCCACCGTTTCAGTCAATTTATGATTTTGTTCCACAAGAGTGCGAATTGTAGCTTGAAGACTCTCGAATCTTTCCCCTTGTTGTTGCGCGAAAGAAACTAGCACAGTTCTTAAGTCATCGGTATCGCTAAACCCAGTGTCGCCCATCAGTTTCTTAGTCGGGGAGTTATACTTGCGTTTCTTTCTTTCGTAAGAAGTTTCAGTAGTCACGCGGACGTCCGGGGCCGAGTCATAGTGGTGGATTCCCACCGGGGCAGTCAGATTGGACATCACGTCATGCAGTTGGTCAACTACTGTGTTTGTCTCCACGGTCGATTTATTCGGCGGAGGCTTGAGGGGGGACTGGGACGCTGTCGGTGGCGTACGTTTCAGTGGCATTTTAGGCGGACAAAAAAGCAGTCGCAGCGGATGATTTGAAACTGCTTGCCTCCACTAAATTACAATTGACAGCGTTACTAAAGGTCACTGAAAACTTTAGTAATTCTATCAAGATGGAATTTGGTGTAGACAAGTGTGCAGTCATGTATGTAAAGAAGGGAGTGATTGTGGAATCTGAAGGAGTAGAGCTTTCAGATTCCACAAAACTTCGATCTCTTTCTGCCACCGAAACCTACAAGTATCTAGGTTTTTCGCAGGCCTTGGGAATACCAGAATCTGTCGTGAAACAAACGTTGCGGGAACGTTTCTTTGGCCGCCTGAAAAAAGTAATTAGAAGTCTTTTATCAGGCGGTAACAAAGTGCGGGCCTACAATAGTTGGGTCATGCCGGTTCTGATGTATTCCTTTGGTATAGTTAGATGGACTCAGACTGAATTAGATGCCCTTGACAGGAGAGTCCGTACATTGCTGACTTCATTCCGAATGCATCACCCACGTTCATCGGTTATGAGATTGTATATCCCGCGAAAGTTTGGGGGTCGTGGTCTATTAAATATCAAGACCCTACACAATCGCGAGATATACAATCTTAGAGAATATTTTCTCCAAACTGATGTGGGCGTGCATCGCAATGTAGTTGCAATGGATACCGGACTGACTCCGCTCGCTTTGGCTAAAGAGAATTGGCGCAAACCTGTAGTACTTAGTACTGATGATCGCAAGGAGGTATGGAAGGGCAAAGAACTTCATGGTCGATTTTATCGGGCCCTAAATGGGCCTGATATAGATTTTAAAGCATCTACGTCCTGGCTACGGTATGGTGATCTCTTCGGAGAAACCGAAGGTTTTGTCTGTGCGATTATGGATGAAGTTATCATGACGAATAACTATCGGAAGTATATCCTGAAGGATGGTACGGTCGACATCTGTCGGGCATGTCACCGTCCTGGAGAATCTATTAGGCATATTATTTCTGGTTGTTCTCGGCTTGCTAACGGCGAATATTTACACAGGCACAACCAAGTAGCCAGGATCGTACATCAGCAACTTGCCCTGAAATACAAACTTGTGAGTTCAGAGGTGCCATATTACAGGTATGTGCCCGACCCAGTTCTCGAGAATGGTCGTGCTACATTATATTAGGATCGATCTGTTATCACAGACAGGACTATTGTTGCCAATAAGCCTGATATTGTGGTGATAGATCGATTAGAGCGCCGCGCAATGATTGTCGATATTGCCGTTCCTCATGACGAGAATCTCGTGAAAGTCGAAAAAGAAAAACAAATGAAATATTTGGATTTATCTCACGAGATTGTCGATATGTGGAATGTGGATTCGGTGATCATTGTTCCGATAGTCGTATCTGCTCACGGATTGATAGCCAAGAGCCTCGACCAACATCTTAGGAGGCTCACGTTAGGGAGCTGGATCAAGGGTCTGATGCAGAAGGCAGTCCTCCTTGACACGGCTCGAATTGTGAGGAGGTTCCTGTCTCTGGAGCCCTAACCACCGGTTTCTTGGTCCCTGTACCCGAAGTCGGTGGTCTACTATTTTTTATATTTTTAAATGTATTTGTTTTTATATGTATATTTAAAAATGTAAATAATATGTTGTATAATAAGTTTAATAAAGAGAATAATAATAATAAAAAATAATATAATATAATATAATATTTAAAAATGTAATTAATATGTATATATAAATGAAATAAAGAGAAAAATAATAATAATAATAGCCTTTTATTCCTAAACATAGGGTTACAAGAGGTCCCTAAGTTCGGTGTGCCTTTTGACATAGGCCTCCTCCAATTCCTTCCAATAGGTCCTATCCCTTGCTACTCTCAACCAGAATGGGCCCGCTGTCTGTTTCAAGTCATCTTCCCATCTCCTGACTTGACGACCCCTACCTCTTTTGCCGTCTCTTGGTTGCCAGAGGGTGACTTGCTTGCTCCATTTGTTATTGGGGTGGCGTAGCATATGTCCAGCCCATCTCCATTTTTGGATGTCTATCCGGGTAAGAATGTCTGTGAGTTTTGTTCTTGATCTTATGTCTACGTTCCTGACTCTCTGTCTTTGATTTTTAACCCTAGCATGCTTCTTTCCATGGCACGTTGGCATTTTGATAGCCTTTCCCTGTGGTGAAGTGTTAATGACCAAGTTTCACAGCCATATGTGAGAACTGGTAGGATACATGTCTCAAATGTTTTCTTTTTTATATAATTACCTAGATCCTTGCTTTTCACTATTTCCTTCAGTGACCAGTATTTTCTCCATCCTTGGGCTATTCGCCTGTTTATTTCTTTTGTCATTTCATCTGAAGGGGATATTATCTGTCCTAAGTAAATATATTCTTTGACATATTCGATCTTGTTGCCATCCACCATAACGTCTATTTCCCTTGAGTTTGTCATCAGTTTTGTTTTGCTGGCATTGATTTCCAGACCAACTTCTCTACTCATATTTGCTAGGCTCTGCATCATTTGTTCTATTGCTGCTGGATTCTCTTCAAGGAGCACGAGATCATCGGCAAATCTTAGGTGGTTTAGGCGAGCTCCGTTAATGTTCAGACCTAAGTGGTCCCAGTTTAACTGTCTAAAGATGTGCTCGAGTACGGCGTTAAATAGCGTAGGGGAGAGAGGATCACCTTGGCGTACGCCCTTTTTGATAGGAAATGATTCTCCTGTTGATTCTAGTTTAATACTGGCCTTGCTAGATTTGTATATACTCTTAAGTATTTCTATATAGTTGCTCTGGACCCCTTGTTGTTCAAGGCTCCGCCAAATGTATTGGTGCCTGAGGCTGTCGAATGCCTTTGAGTAATCTATAAAAGCCAAGTAGATTTGTTTATTGTATTCGTTATACTTCTGTATCAACTGTTTTATTGTGTGAATGTGATCTATTGTGCTGAAGTCTTTTCTGAATCCTGCCTGCTCTACGGGTTGGCTTTCGTTTAGTGTCAATGATATTCTTTCCAGGATCACTTTAGCAAATACTTTACATATGTTTGATATTAGAGAAATTGGCCTATAGTTCTCAATCTCGTCTCTAGGGCCTTTTTTATGTAGTAGAATTATGTGACACTCGGTCCATTCTTCTGGAATTTGCCTTGTTAGTAAGATTTCATTGAAAAGTTTTGCCAGCACAGGACTGATTTCCTCTAAGGTTCCCTTGAGCATTTCATTAGGTATCTTGTCTGGCCCTGGGGCTTTTTCGAGTTTTTGGGATTTTATAGCCTTGATTACCTCTGAAGCTAGGATTTCTGGCACTTCGTCTACTTTGTTTTCTTTGTTTCGTTTACTTCCTGAATTAAACGAAACAAAAGAAAACAAACACACAATGCACACATTATAATACTACTATTTAAATGAATAAAGAATTAGGTATAGGCAATTTATGAAGAACCAGTTTATTTTACGCTTTTAAGTGTTTTTTTGGCAGAGAGTTTTCGTTGGATGTTTTTTGGAAGTCGGTTTTGTTTTTTTTATAATTTTGAAGTCGGTTAAAAAATCGAGATATTCTAGTCGCCAGTTCCAAGTGCAGCCTACCCTTCATGGAGAAGAATCTGGCAAGAAACTCCATTGTTGCTCCTTTTAAAAAAATAAATAGGGTTTACAATATTTCTTTTTACTACGAGACTTGAATGAGAACGAAGTCGGCCAAAGAAAACAAAACAAAAAGTTCGGAGTAATTGCTGCACGGCCATGAGCTAACCGTACCAAACGTAAATCGGGTAAAACAGGCATAGTCCAGTCGAGATAGACATTTAAGTAGAAAAAATTCCGGGGAGCGATTTTATTTTTTTAAACGTTGGGGGGGGGGGGGTTGGAAGTATAAATTAATATAATAATAAATTAAAATAATAATTTATTTTTTATTTTTATTTATATCTTTACTGTATACATACAAAATTACAAACAGAAAACAAAGGATGAGTTACAATATATGCAAATGTTACAATAGGCGGTCTTATCGCTCACGGCGATCTCTTCCAGACAACCACAAACGGATTTTCGATATCCAAAAATTTTGGGTAGCTTACATACATGTAACACATTCTACGCGAATGGTTAAAAATATCAATTAAACAATCATGAACAAAAATAGCACCCACTCAGTTTCACAATACAAACATACATACAGTAACACACACATACATTTATTCATAAGCCTACATATTCATATATACAATTTATATTTATATACATACAATACATATACAGACTAAAAATAGTATGCTAAAAAGAGGATATAATATTTCTATCTAACTATTTAATACATCATAATGACAAATAATGGTCCTTCACCAGCTTTTTAAAAATAGGCAAACTTTTTGATTGTCGAATTGTCTCAGGCAAGTTGTTCCAAAGACAGTGAAAGACTTGTCCGCAAACTGAGTTGAATGTTTTGGCATTTTCAGTATTTAATTCTCTGAATGATTCTTTGAATAAAATAAAAATGACAGTATCCAAAGTTGTTGGAAATTTAATTTCTCACAAGTTTGGCCATTATCATTTTTACGCTAGGATCAATATTTGCGGAGTTATAAACTATGAAGGTTATCAACAAAATCGTAATGGGTGGAATTTTATTTTCTTCAACTTTGGTTCTCGCACATTTTTTTACTCCACGATCAATATTTTCGGATTTATACTCAAATTGGAGGTGAAATTGTTTTTATTTTTCATATATTTTGTTTATTATCTAGTTTATTTGAAAAAAAATTGTTTTTATGTTGATAGTCACATTGATTATGTCGTAAAAAAGGCATACCGATCGCTTGGTTTTATTATTAGGTCTACTTCGGAGTTTAAAAACATTAAACGCATAAAGATGCTGTACTGTGCCTTGGTGCGTAGTGCCTTAGAATATGCATCGGTAGTGTGGAACCCGTTTTATTGTATTTATGTTGATCGTATACAAGTTCTTCAAAGGAAAATTTTTAAGATATTTACAATACAAGACCAATTGCAATGACCACGGTTACGAAGCCAGATGTAGGAGGTTCCATTTCCTACCCTTAAGCGATAGACGAGCTGTGTCTGATGTTTTAACGCTGCTGAAAATTGTTAATGGTAATGTCGATAGTTCCGTCCTTCTTGGTAAAATCAAATTATCGGTACCACGAAGAATACCAGTTCGACATAATCAACCTATGGCATTACCTAGAGCCAACACTAACTATCGACAGAACTCATTCATTGTTCGCGCAAGTAGATTGGTGAATGATTTATGTAAAAAGAATAAAGAGTTTGAGGTATTCGGATCGAAGCCATCACAGGTGAAAAAAATATACACCATAGATTTTTTTGGCTCCGACACGGATATGACAAACCAATAGGATAGGTTTATTGGTGTATTCTCCTAATTTTCTTTTTAACCGACTACCAAAGGGGAGGAGGTTCTATGTTCCACTGTATGTATTATTTTTTTTTATGTATGTTACCTGATCACTCCGTCAGTTGTGGACCGATTTTGAATTTTTTTTTTGTATTCGACAGGGTATGCTTCCGTGGTGGTCCCATTGCCAGCATATCAGTATCTGATGATGGGATCCCAGGGAAATCGAGGGAAACCCTCATTTTTTATAGGCACATACTATGTTTTTCGTATATTTTCTGAAGTAATACCGGTATTTGCGTCTGGTAGTCATCATTTTATGATGATGAGCTGATGATGTAAGGTACCACTCCTTAACGGTTAGGAGTTGGAGGATAAATCTTTAAATATCATATGTATATAAGTTACCTTTAGTCGTATTCTTACAAATTATTTAAGTAAGCTGATGATGGAAGGTGGAAGGTACAACTCCTCAACGGTTAGGAGTTGGAGAATAATTCTTTCAACTTCATACGTATCTAAAGACCTTCAGTCGTATACTTTCAAGCTATTTAGGTGAGCTGATGATAGAAGATTAAACTCTTCAACAGTTAGGGATTAGAGGATGATTTTAATATTACACGTACCTTAATTTGTATTCTTGATGATGAAATTTGATGAAATAATTCAACTTACTACTTACCTACGATTGTTTGCACTAAAAACTGTAAAATAAAAACTTTTTATAAAAAAAAAACCGACTTCCAAAAACATCCAACGAAAACTCTCTGTCAAAAAACACTTAAAAGCGTAAAATAAACTGGTTCTTCATAAATTGCCTATACCTAATTCTTTATTCATTTAAATAGTAGTATTATAATGGGTGCTAGGTATCTAAAATCTGTTTGAAGTCGGTGCTAAGCCAAAAAGAATACAAACGAACAATTACAAAAGTCTAAGCGATAGTCACTTGGCACCGACTTCAAACAGATTTTAGGTACCTAGCACCCATTATAATACTACTATTTAAATGAATAAAGAATTAGGTATAGGCAATTTATGAAGAACCAGTTTATTTTAAGCTTTTAAGTGTTTTTTGACAGAGAGTTTTCGTTGGATGTTTTTGGAAGTCGTTTTTTTTTTTTTTATAAAAAGTTTTGTTTTGTTTCATTTATCCTGTTTAAGTTTTCTCTTTTATGTATTTCTACAAGTTTGAAACCTATTAGCGAATGCCTGTCAATAGCTCTGTAGTTATTAATTTTAGGATCTAGAAAGTGTATTTATATACTGTTGGTATTCCAAAAAAAATGTAAAATAAAATAAAATAGTATAACTCTGCAAATATTGATCCTAGCGTATAAATGATAATAACCAAACTTGTGAGAAATTAAATTTCCAACAACTTTGGATACTGCCATTTTTGCTCTAAAGTTGAAAATTAGAGAGTTATTTCAGAAAAACGAAAAAAAATTACTTCAAAACAAGATGGCGGCGAACCCTCTACCGGGATTAGTTCGAAAATCGAGATTTATACTTCGAACTACCCCCCCCCAAAGTTTCAAAAAAAAAAACGCTCCCCGTATTTTTTTCTATTTCAGGCTAATTTTATGTCTATCCCAACTGGACTAGAACGGTTGTTGTAAAGACCTTGTTTTAAGACAACTTCCGCGTTATGAATATACACCCTGTGTCGCAGGGGACATTACAAACATCCGTTACATGTGGACACAAAGAACACACACTCAAAACAACAATTTGTAGATCCCACAAGCGCTCATAGCCCAGTTGCACTCGGTGATTAGAAACAATCACCGAGGGTAAGCAACGACGGCGCGGTCAGTACCTGGATGGGTGACCGTTACTGGCATGTTACCATGAGCGTCACGTTAAGCAGTCGGTCCCGGTTGTTTACATGTGATAACAGTCGTGAAGCTTAGTTGGAGGCCTTTGGGCGGCTTAAAAACATCCAATGGCAAGAAAACCCGAGCCCAGCAGCGGGACGTTATGGTTTGTTGATGAACAAAGTGTTGTCCCATGTGGGATTTGAAACCAAAACACTTGGCGCAGTAGAGAGCGACGTAGCGATCGCTTAAACCACCAGGCCAACCGTGCAGTTATGCTTTGAAGGAGGCCTATGCCAGATGTGGAAGTCTCTCTGCTCAGATGTATAGTTTTTTTATGCAATAGGCGGGCAAACGAGCAGACGTATCGCCTGATGGTAAGCGATTGCCGCCGCCCATGGACACCTGCAACACCAGAAGCGTCACAAGTGCGTTGCCGGCCTTTTGGGGAGGGGGGGAGGTAGGGGTAGGGGATTGGGGTATGGGCCTCCGGTATCCTCACTCACTCGGTGAAACACAGCGCAAGCACTGTTTCACACCGGTTTTCTGTGAGGCCGTGGTATCACTTCGGTCGAGCCGGCCCATTCATGGCGAAGCGTGGCTCTCCCACTCCCACAGAATACTTACAAGTGGTACCACCGAATAGCGGTTTGTTCTCAGTGGTTGGCTGGAAACCTCCAAACACTCCTGAGGTACTCCCCTTTCTACCTGCCACGTAATCTTCCAGACGAAGCTCTTCAATCGATTTGTTCTCGTACTCCTGTAAAATAATATAATATTATCTATACTAATATTATAAACGCGAAAGTTTGTAAGTATGGATAGATGGATGTTTGTTACTCTTTTACGCAAAAACTACTGAACGGATTTGGATGAAACTTTACAGTAATATAGCTTATACATCAGAATAACACATAGGCTACTTTTTGCCGCGATAACCGACATATACGCGGGCGGAGCCGCGGGTAACAACTAGTAAATGATATAAGAGATTTGTTAGGATTCCACCTACATGATAATAACGAAAATATATTACTAAGACTCCACTGCCCGTCTGTCACCAGGCTTGTATCTCGTAAACTGTGGTAACCAGACAGTTGAAATTTTCACAGATGATACAAATACCTACTAAAAACTGTATAAAATAAATGTTTAAGTAAGACTATATTAATAACGGCTGGCAATGCACTTGTTGTCCAATTCACTGTTTTGAGGAACTTTAACGTAAGAATTATATTGTAAATATCACTTACAACACCTTTTTTTTACTTTAATTTACTATTTGGAATATATTTACACTAGTTCGCTATGTTTTTTTTTTAATAACACAAATACCACAGAGGCTATGTTGACACTATCGTAGCAGCGCCCTCTCTCCTTCTCTCTTTTAATTATGTAATTTTTTATTAAGGAATAAACAAGGCTTTATTATTATTATATTAATAACGGCAACATAGACACATGAAATGTATAATGTTATGAATCTTAGTCCCAAACTAAGCAGAGCTTGTACTATAGGTACAAGACAACTGATATAATTTACATACTTTTGTGTCCAAGATAACTTATGAACAACAAAGTAAAACATTCTAATATGTACCGTATCTCCATCACCTAGATTATATTTTCCTCCTAACCATTACTAAGGTAGTCTGAACTGGTAACCCACCTTCATACCAGTAATGCACTGATACTTAATATTGACATTCTGTGACACACCCTGCTTAACCACAGCTTCTGTGCCTATAACTGGGTTGTATTTAACATGGGCTGTCCCTGTAGCCGTTTGCTGGGGCTGACCGAAGGCACCTGAAAAGGAGAAAAAAATAGTAAGTATGGTGATGGAGTGTCACCAACACTATTCATCACTTAGGTGTCGTAAGAGCTCGTTCCCACAATCCCACTGGTCGGGTGTCGGGTCCGAATATTAATGGGATGTCGGCGCCTTTGTTCACACTACGGTTGATAATCGGTTGTCAGCCACGATCGTAGCTGTGTGCGCCGCGATGTGTGTGTGTTTGTGTGTGCGATCGCAGCGACGACGTACGCACGGATGGAACAAGTGGTAGCGGGGCCCGACACCCGACACAAATGTGAACAGCGCCATTCTGACCTAAAGGCGGGCGAGATCCGACACGATTTTTTTCCGGGCGTAGAGGGCGGGTAACACATTTATTGTCATGGCCGACACAAAACCGGTTTCCGACAAGTGTGAATAGCTTTGTTGTGTATGTACCCACATTTATGTATAGTAAAAGATCCGATCCTAGATCGAACTGCACCGAGCTGATAATAGAATAAAACTTATTTTATAATTAATTTCCTATAATATACTATATTTTAAAACTGGGTTGTCTAAAAAAATCCTGGACAGAATATATTTAATTATTTTTTGAAAAATGTATTTTTTTTTAAATTTTGCAACATCAAGATAATAAGAAAATTTTATACTGGACAAGTACGAAACATGTAGAATGTGCCGACATAGGGTTGTCTATTATTTACCTGGACGAACTACTGGGTTGCCAGGTATAAACAGGTATGTCGATATTAGTTACTTTCACTTGTGTGATAATAGAAAAAAAAAATATATCACCTTATGCCCTGTTTTATTGTAAACACGTTGATATAGGGTTGTCTGCAAAAATTTTGGTCCTAATAGAGGTTTGCTAATTTTAAAGATTTAAATTTTCAACGCGTGAGCGAGCGTCAGAGAGATCCGAGGTAAGTATCCGTGTAATAATGTTCGGCACATTGCAGTCATGGCTGATGGGACCCTGAATGTAAGAAAGTGCGCATACTCGGTACATAAACTATGGAGAGTAGAGGTACCCCTACTAACCTCCATACCTCCATACCTTTGTAGGTAGTAGAGCCACGCTGATTTCAGCACGAATGGGCCGGCTCGACCGGGGCGGTACTACCCTCGCACAGAAAATCAACGTAAAATGACAGCGTTCATGCTGTCGTGTTTCGTTGGTGAGTGCGAGACCGGAGGCCCAAATAGTCTAGTCAACAAGTTCCATACTTGTTGACTAGACTAAAAGATGCAGTAGCATCACTAGGCCGCCATGGTGTGGGTCGCCATACTGCATTGTCTGCATTCGCAGTGAGTATGGTGACCACCACTCTTGGATTCTGCTTATGCTTTCCATCAGGCAGAGTAGAGTCATTATGGCGGGCCATACATAAAAAAAAAAAAAAAAAAAAAAATATTGTAAACAGTACGGCGTTATTTTGGAGCAACTGACATTTGAATTGCAAACAAAATAATTAAATACATAACAATCTAATGTATTTAATATCATACAAAAATATTAAACAATATAACATAAATTAAACAAATAAATAAAAAGGGAAGCAAAGTGAACTGCTGAATATTCAAATAATAAATAACAAAAAAGATAGACTAAAGATCTTGTATTATATTAAAAAAAATATTACAGAACAGCAAAAGTACAAAAATAATATTAACAATAAAAAAATTATCAGTATTTTCTATTCAATATCTGATTCATCTGAACTTAAATTGTGACTCTCGAATTCATCGGACTCATCAACTTCTTTCTCAATAACTTCCATTTCAATAATGTCCTGGATTTTCAAAGGAGTTTGATAAAACCTGTTGGTTTTAAAAAACCATTTAAATGCCAACCGTAGTTTACAGAGTTTAACTTCGCACATATAGAATCAGTTGCATTAAGCCACATAGAATTTACATATATTGTTCTTCATTTTTTTTGTATTTGGGAAAGCCAACATGGCTGTATAAAGTTGAAGACAAAGCTTTTAATATTGTTTAAAAATTGTTCGCTGTCTTCTTTTGCGCCGTACTTCTTCATAAGAATACGAATTCTCGCATCATTAACTGACTGACAGTGCTTTACGCCATACATTTGTGCTGTACACTCTTGAACAGCATTCATTTTTTCTTCTATAAAAATATCAGCTTCATCAATTAATGATGCAAAAATAGTTTGATACGTCCCATTTTTAGAAAATGTTTTAAATGGTTTGATCTTTCCTTTATTATAAAATGCCGCAGTGTAATCATAACGTGTGAATGCATGATAAGCAGGTAGACTTTTACATATTTTAGGTCCCAACCCAACGGGCAGTGGCCTGCCAGGCATGATCACCTCGCCTGGTCGGAGGATCCTCCCGTTGTGTTGGAGGGACATGACACTCGTTTCACTCACACTATGTATAATATGTATGTATTTACAAAAAAAAGCATAAATGTATTTATATTAGTTGTCTAGTACCCATAACACACGCTCTGCTTAGCTTGGAACTAGATGGCGTTGTGTGTTAGATGTAAGAATATATTTATTTATTTATTTAATTCTAAATCGATGCAGTTAATGCACTCAAGGTAGTTCGATTGCTTCTTAATCGCTGAAGTAGCTAAAAAAATCGGCAGCTATTGAAGTATTGACATGAAGCAAATTTTTATATTTAATGTTTGAAATTTCATTGTTATGAAAAGCTTTATTTACATCAATATTTTTTTGTTTTATTTTCTTCAAGAAAATTTTAACTTTTTATATGAAAAAGTTAAAATTGTGCTATTTCGGATTCTATTAGGTAATAACTGAAAGAATCATATATTATGTACTTACTGAATACTCTGTAAGAAAAAATTTAAATTCTTCATTGTATATTTCCTAAAACATTTACTTTTTTGCAACACGTGGTATGGTAACCAACAAAATCGAGTGCTGCTTCAGTTAGTTCAGCTTCATAATATTTAAATTTCTTTTTTTACGAAAAGATAGCTTTAACGAACAATTTTTAACAGTTTCATCAGTAAAATCACTTAACTTATTATTAAGCGGTATACTTACCTCGGATCTCTCAGTCATTCATTTCCACACGCGTTGAAAATTTAAATCTTTAAAATTAGCAAACCTCTATTAGGACCAAATTTTTTGCAGACAACCCTATATCAACGTGTTCACAATAAAACAGGGCATAAGCTGATATAATTTTTTTTCTATTATCACACAAGTGAAAGTAACTAATAATGACATACCTGTTTATACCTGGCAACCCAGTAGTTCGTCCAGGTAAATAATAGACAACCCTATGTCGGCACATTCTACGTGTTTCGTACTTTAAGTCCAGTATAAAAATTTCTAACTTGATGTTGCAAAATTTAATAAAAAAACAGTTTTTTAAAAATAATTAAATATATTCTGGATTTTCCAGTCCAGGATTTTTTTAGACAACCCAGTTTTAAAATATAGTATATTATACGAAATTAATTATAAAATAAGTTTTATTCTATTATCAGCTCGGTGCAGGTCGATCTAGGGTCGGATCTTAGACAAGTATAGGTGGCTGCGTCCACTACTTATGTTGACCGATATTAAATCAGTGTGCTAATAGCAGTCGCTTGTTTTACTTGCCTCCTATAACGCACATAACAGTGGCGACGAGTTACCATTTATAAATTGTTTGAATAAATATGATCAATTTTGGAATTTTATCCTTTTTTTGACCAATGTTTTTATATATAATATCATTGTTTTTGACCACAATGTTCAAGATTGGAATGTGTTCAAAGGCCGAATTACACAGTGGTTCATTGCGAACGATATCGGATAGAAGAATGATGCAGCAGGAAACAAAAGACGAGCGATTCTGCTTAGCGCACTCGGTGATAGTACGTAGAAGTTAGCTGCCGATTTAGCGCTGCCAAAGGATGTACAAGAAGTACCGTATGACGATTTAGTACAGTTATTGGATGGTCACTTTATTCCAAAGCGATGTGGATTCAGTGAGAGGTATAACTTCTATGCGGCCGTGCAGCAGCCGAGTGAGACTTATACACAATGGGCATCAGGACTGCGAGGGCTTACAGCACATTGCAGGTTCAGTAATGTCGAGGAGGCGTTACGGGATCGGTTCGTGATAGGTATGGTAGCAAGTCATGAACGGGAGAAGTTGTTTTCGCAGGATCTTGACCAATTGACCTTGACGAAGGCGGTCGAGATAGCGGAAAGCGGTGCGCGCGCGCTAGCGCTGCCGCTGCCACTTCGAATGTGCAGCAGGCCTCGGTATTTAGGATCGTTCAAGAAAAAAAAATTGTGCTAAAAACATCAGTGCCGATAATAAAGTAAAGTGTAATGTGTGCGGTCGTCGTGGTGGGGCTTGCATGGGTAAATGATCTCTATCTCTGGAGCTGTGCCGGTAGAGCCACTCATGCCGGATAGGCCTAGAAGGAGACTCCAGACTAAATGGGATACCAGACGGAGTCTGACTACAGACTGCCGCGACGGGCACTCTAAACGTCCCTCTGCTCTAGCAGTAGGTATATCCAATAGGATTGCCAGTAGCGAGCTTGGTTAGCACTCACCCTGCCTCCGAGCAGGCAACATAAGAGCTAGTCTAGTGTGTTGCCTCGCCGTTTTATCGTAATCCCAGTAGGTACGTCGAGTTAGGTCACGTCTATGACTCGACTGGGACCGAGGGACTTGGCTGGGACCCTTCGGTTAGGCACAAATACTCGCTTGCCAGAGTATTGGGGATCTCTGCCCAGGTGGACTTTTAGTTCTCCCCTAATCATGGGACTTTTGGACGTGGGCCAAAATTTTGGGCGATGCCGACAAGATCCTCGTCGGTTTCGTGAGCGCCAAAGTTACAGTGCTGGCCGTGAGACCGATGAGGTGCTACAAATACCTTGCCACACACGTCAAATGCGAAAGCTGCTTCGACTGCAGCGGACTTTGTTTTCGCTGCGGTTAACCGGGCACAAGGCGGGAGAATGTTCTGCCGCCCCTCACTGCCCTGTGTGTGCGGCAGGCAATAAGCCCGCCCACCAATCACCAGATGGGGCAGGGGGGCTGCAAGCCTTCCCTCACTTCTCGGCAGAAGTCGGGGGCTAGCCAAACGAGGCTGCCTCCAACGTTGTCCATCTGTCCAAAACGACGCCTATGGAGGGGGTTGTAGAAACGATCCAGCAATGGATCAAGTCTGCAACCTCCTTGTCCAGACGAACCTAAACCACTGTGCCGCGGCGCAGAATTTCTTCCTGCAATCCAAACCATGTTTTTTTTTAATTATTGTGTTGTCATCGGCCCTTTAACCCTGTGCAAATTTTCAAGTTAATCAGACACATAGAGGTAGGTGAAAATGAAGTTCAAAGATTCTGTTACATATGTACATACAGGTCAAGCTAATAAAAGCGTGTTAAAATAAAATTTACTCACCAGAATTAGTTGTTGTGTAACCAAACGCTGGTTTTTGAAACATCGTTGCTTCTTCAAAGTTTGTTTATCCTCAACAATGATTCTCTTGTTATCCTTATAATTCAAAACTACTTAGGTATTAAATTATGATGTCTCATTGAGCACTTCTGAAAAAAAAGAAAAATTATATTAGACTTACGTTATTGTAAATTGTCAATTTTCATAATAGTCATTTCTTAGTCCATTGCTGGCTACATGCCTTTTTTAGGGTTTCGTGCCAAAGGCAAAAAACGGAACCCTTATAGATTCGTCATATCAGTCTGCCTCTCCGTCCGTCTGTCCGTCTGTCTGTCCGTCCGTATGTCACGGCCACTTTTTTCCGAAACTATAAGAACTATAATGCTGATACTTGGTAATTAGATGTATTCTGTGAACCGCATTAAGATTTTCACATAAAAATAAAAAAAAACAATAAATTTTGGGGTCTCGCCAAATTTCATTGGTTGGTTCAGTTCACTTAGAACTGAAACTCAAAATTTTTTTTTTCATCAAACATCTATGGATAAGTCTTCAAAAATGATATTGAGGTTTCTAATATCATTTTTTTATAAACTGAATAGTTTACGCGAGAGACACTTTCAAAGTGGTAAAATGTGTGTCCCCCCCCTGTAACTTCTAAAATAAGAGAATGATAAAACTAAAAAAATATATGATGTACATATTGTACCATGCAAACTTCCACCGAAAATTGGTTTGAACGAAATCTAGTAAGTAGTTTTTTTTTAATACGTCATAAATCGTAGGTAAACTGCAATTTACCTTTCATTCAATCAACACAAATAAAATTAAAATTATATTATGTTACTTGCTGCTACGGAACCCTTCATGGGTGAGTCCGACTCGCACTTGGCCGCTTTTTTTAAAAGAAGGTTTTAATCAATTATGATGACCTAATAATCTACATCAGGGGTGGCCAACTTGATTAGACCTAAGATCTACTGTTTACTCATGAAACCTTGTGCGATCTATCAATGACACTTCTCAAAATTTCACACGAAACAACATACTTCATTGTAAAATCGATACAATTCGACTGTACGGATTGCGTAGTGTTTTAAACGGTCGCCTCGCCGCTTTCTAATGCACTAAGTATTGTGAGTTTCAAACACTACATGGGATAACACTTTGTGTTATCCATAAATGTACCTATGTTTGTAAAGTATCCTGTTACACAATTTATATCGATGTTTTTAATAAAAAAATTATATGTTTTGTTATTTTACTAAAATTGTAAACTACTTTTATATTAGTGTCAGCATTGCCTTTGCACAACTTGTGTTAGATTTTCAAACTCAGGTTTGGAGGTGGAAATTGCCAAACTCAAAGAATCCAATGAGCGTGGGTCTGTCAAGAGAGATTGGAGATTACGTTTTGTTTCTTTCAAGTACCTAGGACAATGCTGATTAACTTAAATATGTTGAACCAAAACACGAACTAAGCGGTTCAACACGTTTCTTCAAATTTGGGTATTCGTCGTTGCAAACCAATGCCCAGAAAAGATTTAAGATGACCTTGCTTTGAGAAATATGTCGCAACACAGTGCCACGGATGTGTTCGTTACGTATGCGATCTAATCGCGTAACGCCACACATCCACCGCAACATCTTCATCTCCGCCACGTGAAGCTGCTGGACATGTCTTCCGAGGACAGGTCAGGTCTCGCCGTATAGTAGGACTGGTCGGATGATGCTCTTGTACACAAGGCCCTTTAGCTTCACCGGTATCCTACGGTCGCAGAGGACGCCGCCGGTTAGTTCCCGCCATTTTGACCAAAATTAACGCGATCACTTATTAAAAGGTATTACATACCTCTGATTTGCTACGTACTTCAAAGTGCAGATAGCTATCTCTTTCTCCTCTACGACGCATTCCGTATTATCTTTCGCAGTCGTAATCTCAATCTATACTTATAATAAAAATGTAACAAGTCCAATTGTGTACATTAAAGATATTGTGAAATTTTTTTTTGGAGTGCTCTTAATAATCGATACTGAAGCCAAAACTGTAATTTTTTTCATTTTTGTCTGTCTGTATCTTGGCCGCGCATCACGCCAAAACAACTTACTGAACGGATTCAAATGAAACTTGGCATGGTTTGAGTTCATACTACGAGGTAGGACATACATAGGATACTTTTTATCCCGAAATTCAGCACGGTTTCCGAGAGAGTGGGGATGAAAGTCAAAATATGTATACCCCGAACCAAACTTTATGACGTCTGGGAACTCTATAATATATACATTGTACTCTGTGCTGGGAACATCATGCGAGTCGATGCGCAGCATACAATTTTAGGTATCAGAGGGAACGTACAGGGGTGCGGGTAAAGACCAAAACACGGCGCATGTTCCTCGTGTGTGTGACCGTGTCTGTACACTACACATGCACTCATAATCTTGTTTACGTAGGTACAGTCGAGTTGTTAATAGTTTTGAATTGTTTCGTAACCTACCTACTTGTTTTGTATTTTTTTTGTTTACTTGTTTTATTATTGACTGTTGTAGTTTAGTGTATTTTACGTTAACTTTTCAATGGTTACATATTTGATGTGTTGATTAAAATGACTTGCGGACTGTATAATCTTCTAAGTCAAGGTCATTTATTTCTGTAAATAGGTATTCACAAAATACTTCAACTTGCTAGAAAACTTTTAGTATAATTAAATAGAATTAGATTAATATTTGAGAACATATTTTATTTGTCTCGGTTGCTTCGAACAACATCTTAGAAATAATTATTCGGTTTATAGTTGGATAAGAACGGTAGGAACCTACTCACTCATGTTTTTATAAATTAATATGCTAAAAAATAAGTCCTGTATTATTAAATTTCATATTATAATTATATCCAGTCATCTAATTATTTTAGACTTAACTGTACCTGCGCCGACCTGCTTGCGCAGCTAACTTCAGAAAGAAACGTCATAAAGATTGGTTTGGGCTCTGTGTTATTGAATTACAACTAAGTATTAGTTTTACTTCAATAACACAGAGTCCGATTTCATTCATTCTTTTTTTGCTAGAAAGAAAAACATAACAGATAGTGGGAAAAGTGTTTTTTTTAACGTCCGCGAATGTACACTGCCTGTTCCCACAGGCAGTGTACATTCTGAGACAGATACGTAAATATGGCAGTACGAAGTTCGCCGGGTCAGCAAGTGTTTGTTATCATCATCATCACTACATAGTATATAAAACGAAGTCGCTTTTTCTGTCCCTATATCCCTTTGTGTGCTTAAATCTTTCAAAGTACGCAACGGATTTTGATGCGGTTTTTTTTAATAGATAGAGTGATTCAAGAGGAAGGTTTTTATGTATAATAAATGCATAATATAGTATGGAAACACTGTTAATTTTCGAGGTTTCTAATGTGATGTAGCACATAAACACATTTTTTTGCGCTTACATTGCAAACGCTGGTTGCACCCTACGAGATAGATCAAAATAATGTATTACAGTATTGTACACCTTAAAAAGTTCTACAAAAAAGTCCGCGACGGTATATGTCTATCTCTTAGGGATAACCCACAACAACCATTTTTTATTCCTTTCTTTTTACGAATAATAATGGCTTATTTACGAAGTGATTTAGGGCAATAGAAAATGAATCGTTATACAATTAAGTAAATGAAATACATTGTGCATTTAATATAGATCAAAATGGCCCTTTACAGTATCTTATTTAAATGAATATATTCGAAGATATTACAGATTTAAAATGCACGAATCGTGTCGTCGGCGGGGGCATCTGAAAACCACCCGTGCGAAGCCGGGGCGGGTCGCTAGTGTACCTAGGTATAAAAGCACGTCATGTCATACCGCAACAAAACCGGAGGCTGTTCAGTATGCAAGTAACCTATCTTTCTTTAAATATCATTGGCTATAACAGCAAAACTTACATGAAGACAAACACCCAAAAAATTACTTGCGAGTTTAAGAAAGATGTTGACTTGACTTTTTTGTACTCCCACCCACAGAGAAAACAATAATAAACGGAAAAAACTAATGCGTGAAATCACACTTTCTATATTAACAATGTACTCTGTGAATCACACTTCGCAGATCGTGAAAAAATGCGTCTCTCTCTCTCTCTTTTATAGCCTCTCTAGAGAGGCGCGCAATATCGCAAGCCACTGTTGCCATCTTTGAAGCGTAATTGAAGTTGTATTTTATACGTAACGCACTTGTAGTCGATTAATCGTTTTTACAACATATTATTTTACTTTTTGCCTAATGTTGACCATTAAACATTTTATGGCATTTTATTTGGATAAATTATTCATTGTGCAGTTAAACAGTTTTTTTCCACCGTATAGTTTCCTTGCTTAAAATTTAATTAAAATTTTATACATTCCCAGCAATAATTTTAAAAAAATTACGTAATTAGAACACACTAAATGTAATAAATTAATGTCTACTTCAATATTTTCCAATATTTTCAGCAGAAATCGCGCAATGTTTAAAAGCCGCACTTTTTTAAGCCGGCTCTACACTCGCGTGTGACGTCGCGCCGTGAATTTACGCAGTAAATAAAAGCCGTGATTCGCGCCGTGAACTGTGTCCCTTCACGGCCTCCACACTCACAAAGCTTCACAGTCTAGTTCGCGACTATGATGGACGACCACGCGATTTCTGCTGCTGGTGTGTCACTTCTTGCCACTGTGATTTCTTATTTTTTTTAACTCAGCTACAGGTATATTTAAGATAGCACTTATGCGTGTGCAGGCATCATGCATGAACCTTATTCTTATTTCTATGATCTTTGTGTTTCGACTGCCAGAGTATCAGCTCAGCTTGATAACACTCAATGAGGGTCTGTTCCAGATCATTATTACATTATACGGTTGCCTGGAAGAGATTGCCGTTGAGCAATAAGGCCGCCAGTTGTACTACCGATCAACGTAGCTTTAAGTTATGTACTTAGTTATCTGGTGTACAATAAAGCGATTTATTATTATTCCACGTAGCATTCATATTTAAGTCAATCACCAACGCATGCGCACAACCATTCCCTACGATGTTTTGTACGCTACTGCTGCAAACTGCGAGTGTGGATACGTTCACGTTCGCGCGCCGCAAACTCTTTGTCGCGGGCCAAAAAACCGACACTGATCGGGGAACGGTGCGAAGCGCGAACGAGAAGGCGTGAACAACATCTACACTCGTGATTTGCAGTTGTCGCAGGCTTTCGCGGCCGTTCGCGCCGCGAGTGTAGAGGCGGCTTTATTTTTCACAAGCAATAAATAGGATTCTTTCATAATGTTATGCAAGATTTATGCAATGGGAGTTAAACTGAAATATCTGTTCAAGGTAGTTGCAATTAATAAATTAATCTCCCTCGTATCTATAAATTGTAGGTTACTATTGCTAAGATTACAGCATGGTATATCAATATACTACGCCAGGTATGGCATTCGTGACGTGACGTCATCATCGCTCGCTGGTTCTGGTTGGTTTCATTTCGGCAACTGTGATCAATGTTGAAGTGGTTTTATTTTTGTAAGCGCTTAATAGGAATACTCTTTTAATCAACTGCTATTTTCATTATTAATAAATACATTACCCTTCTGTCTTGTATATTTCGTGTAGTATTTTAGAATTATTAAAAGTTAGAAATTGAATTTTTCAGGGAAAGTGTCAGTTTACCCCCTTTTTAAGGTTCCGTTCCAAAGGCAAAAAACGGAACCCTTATAGATTCGTCATCTCTGTCTGTCTGTCTGTCTGCCTGTCTGTCTGCCTGTCTGTCCGTCCGTCCGTCTGTCTGTCTGTCCGTCCGTAGGTCACAGCCACTTTATTCCGTAACTATAAGAACTATACTGTTGAAAATTGGTAAGTAGTATATTCCGTGAACCGCATTAAGATTTTCACACAAAAATAAAAGAAAAACAATTAACTTTAGGGGTCCCCATACTTAGAACTGAAACTCAAAAATACAATTTTCATCAAACCCATACGTGTGGATGGATAGGTCTTCAAAAATGATATTGAGGTTTTTAATATCATTTTTTTCTAAACTAAATAGTTTGCGCGAGAGACACTTCCAAATTGGCAAAATGTGTCCCCCCCTATAACTTCTAAAATAAGAGAATGATAAAACTAAAAAAAAAATATGATATACATTACCATGCAAACTTCCACCGAAATATTCCCAACTTTTTTTTAGAAAGCAGACTTTTTAAATGTATCGTATCGTATAATCATAATAGCTTTAAAATAACACACGACGATCGTCCTTAATAATCGCCGAGGTCACTGAGCTAATCACTAATACGAATACGAAACTGAACTGATCTGCGATGAGTGCTGGTTCATTCTTGAAATTTGCAACTGCCAATGAAAAAATATTTTACCAATCAGCACTTATTTAAAATTTGTACAGCCAAACTGGCTGTCTCTGCTTTTCTCAAAAATTCTTATTGTACGTTTCGTGACAGTACTAATTTTACATAGAAAACGCAAACTTTGAAACAAATTTTTGCAGATCATGCAAACATTTGGTGCGACCCGTAGGCAACCCCGAGATCTTAAGTACAGTACCTAGTCGCTCATGCAACTACAGTGTCACCTAGACAGTCAACATTATTCTAATGACTTGCTGTGGCGGATTTACATTTTTGCCGTCAGTATGCTGTTACATTTTTGCCGCCCATACCAACCCTTTCAAACCGTCATCCCCCCGGGGTTTGCAGTGAGGTGGCGTGTTGGAATAAAACTAACTACATTTTAAGTTGTTTTCGATTGCGTGTCAGCCGCTCTTTTCACCCATTCACACAGATCGACAAAAGTTGCACGCCTTAGGTTCCTATTTTGGAGATCTCCACCCAGTTTCGTGTAGAAGTGGAGTAGGTAGTTGAAGGGTTTTTCCACAACAAGTTCAATGGAATCGATGGAAATAATTTTAATACAGCCATCAGACCTGACGGGAAACTTGTCCGTGTGCTAGACCTCGAGCAGACACGCCGTTAGCTGTATGAGCGTCCTTGTGCATATCCAAATAAGCTACTCTTTTTTCTATGTAGTAAACCGATTTAATACCCCATCGATCGAATCATCAATATGGTTATGTACAACTGGGATCGACTAAAATACACTTAAGGGGCTATTACATTACACGATTTCTCGGGCCCTGCCTGCAGAGACAGGGCAGTGTAATAAGAAACAGGGAGGCAGGGTCCCTAAACAGGGCGCTCGAGTGGTTCCGATCTCCCTAGCTCCCTGCCGCGCTGCCGATTGGGTAGTGTAATAAGAAACAGGGAGACAGGGAGCTCAGTCACTGCGGCGCGAGCGCAGAGTTGACACGTTCGTCTTTGGATAGAAGAGGTTGAGATATCTAGAAACTAAATTTTAAATCTTGATAGGAGTTTCCAGTGGCTAAGAATCGTAAAGTAACAACTATACTATGTTTTGCACTCATGCTATCTCAAGATAGTTTTTTTTCTATAAAAGGAGCTACTAAGCTTAATAGGTCGTCAAATTGGTCTGTAGTTTTGTAGGTCTGTCGAGTCCAAAACACTGAGTATTTGAATATTTGATAGTTAGTTTCTAAGGAGCAAATATTCACCCCCATCCTCCTCTTCTTCCTTTTTGAATACCTCATGGTAGTAAGTGCCAAAGTCACCGCTAAAGCTACTTTCAGACTGCCTCGTTGGTCCCGCGGTTGGCGTGTGCGACTGCTGATCATGAGGTCTCGGGTTCGATTCCCGGGTCAGACCAAATGTTTGTGTGATCTACAAATATTTGTTTCGGAGTTTGGGTGTTTTCTATTTTTTTTTTTTTTTTTTTTTTTTTTTTTTTTTTTTTTTTTTTTTATGTTTGGCCCGCCAATATGACTCTACTCTGCCTGATGGAAAGCATAAGCAGAATCCACGAGTGGTGGCCACCATACTCATTGCGAATGCAACAATGCAGCATGGTGACCCACACTATGGCGGCCTAGTGATGCTTGTGCATCTTTTAGTCTAGTCAACAAGTATGGAACTTGTTGACTAGACTAATTGGGCCTCCGGTCTCGCACTCACCAACGAAACACGACAGCACGAATGCTGACATTTTACGTTGATTTTCTGTGCGAGGGTAGTACCGCCCCGGTCGAGCCGGCCCGTTCGTGCTGAAATCAGCGTGGCTCTACTACCTTTATCTATGTAGGTATAATATGTATGTATTTACAAAAAAAAAAAGTATATATGAATTTGTATCAGTTGTCTAGTACCCATCACACAAGCTCTGCTTAGCTTGGGACTAGATGGCGTTGTGTGTTAGATGTCCGATTTTTTATTTTTTTTATTTTTTATTTATAACTTTATGCACTATTGTACATCGGCGGACTTAATGCCCAAGGCATTTTCTAACAATCAACCTTTGGGTGGTGTAGATATCTTGTGAGGTAGGCGCACATGAAGTACATACTTAAACAGCTAAAAATGCATTACAAATCATTACATACATAAGTCCTTATATAAATACAACAGATACATAAACTCTATATACAAATACTTAAACACTATAACTATATATAATATTAAATTACATAAATAATAAAATAAATAAAATATTTACTATAGATACGTACACTAAGAGTATTGGAGAAAATGATGGTATTTATTTATTTGATGTTTCGATGAAGTCCGCGCCATAGCGACTGACGTGCACAGTCATTCATGTTCACCTTAAAACTGAGTAAAGGTCACACAGGGCGTGATTTCCAGCGTAGTGTAATAAGCGGCACCCTAACTGGTAGGCAGGGCACCCGAGAGACAGCGCCCGAGAAATCGTGTAATGTAATAGCCGCTTTACAGACCTCGTGCTTGATAACGACAGTATCTCCTTCCTGTTTCTTATATTGAGGTGAAAAATCACGTCACCTGCCCCGTTGCCTGGCCTAATGGATTCAGACAGTTCTAAATCTCTCTCAGTATCACTCCACCTTCTCCTTCATGAGGCTAGGTCCACCAGAGTGAGAGAAGAGGTGGGATGGGGTTGACTTCGAGAATCTGTCGTGATGTTACACCTTTGCTCACCCAAGCCAGAAATTCTCCCAGTGGCAGTGTGAGGAGCCTCGTCTCCATGATATGGTCATTGCATGATCTCCAAAGTATCTTTTCCCGGACATCACTTGGGTCAGCCGGTATCGTCCATAAAACATTTTACTGCTGCTTTTATTTTGCCGTCATATGCTTTCCCAGACGTAAAACTAATCCTCAGTGTGGGAAAATTGCAATTCTTCGATGCTTTCGCGTCTAGAGTGTTCCAAATTAAATTGAGAGTGTGGCGACTTCCACATACAGCGCAACAGAAATATACTACAGCGCCATCTACCGAAGTTATACAGAACTACGGAGTAACGAAGGAAACTAAGAAACTACCAAACCTGAATCGCGCAGTGAAAGTTCGCGCGCCAATTAAGATACATACAGCATCCGAACATCAACCGTTGGGCAGTTGGCCCGCCACGCATGATCACCTCGCCTGGTCGGAGGATCCTCCCTTTGTGTTGGTGGGACATGACACACCTGTCCCCCACAAGAGTATTTGGAACACTGTGTAGTACTCAAATATTTTTGATGTGAAACATCTTTAGGAGCGGATAATCCTGATTTTCCGCGTGGTGAGAATTGCCGTTGCGACGCTTCGCCTTACCGAAGTCACTGATGAAAATAAGTCGCGGTTCTAAAATCAGTCGCGGTAAAAAACCGCCAGTGCGGCCGCTTCCAGTAGTTTCCTCTAGTTACAATTCCGGCGGTTAAAAACCGCGGTGGTTTAGTGGTAGTGCGGCTAGCACTTAAGTTATAAATTTTTATTGAAGTTAAGGGAAACATTAAAAAATGAATTAGTAATGATCACCTTTTAACCCGATTCCTAGTAAAACTACCTATTCTTAGAAATCAGATGATGTCATGGAATTGTTTTAAAGTATGACGTCATTGTTGCGCAACGTACCCTGAAATTTCTGCGCAGAAAATTTTATTTTTCCTCATAGAGTTGAGCTCTAGGTAAGTAAAAGAAGAAGTCGACTAAATCAAAATCATTGTGAAAGGGTTGATGACATCACTACAATTGGGTTTACATTCATAAAATTATACAAAATAAGACTTGACTTAAAGGTCTTAGTTACCAGGTCATATGATCCCAAAAAAAAAAAAAAAAAAATTCAATTATACATGTGGTACACAGTTACACAGAGTACATTGTTAAATGTGGTATCACTCATTCACTCACTGATAATGGCGGAAAAGCGGCAATCGTCGTAGTTGTCTGTCAGCGACTCAGCGTTTTAGTGAAATACACTTTAATTATGGACCGCATTTTAAATACTAATAAGGATACGGAGTCGATATATGAAATATATCGAGCATGTCGGCTTTGTGGTGGTGGAGCAGGCTACAAAATGCCAATCATTCAAAACATTGTCGACCTGGATGGTTCTGAAGTAGAACTCAACCAAAAAATACGCGAATGCGTCCAAATAGAGGTAATTTTATGAAGAAAACATTATTTAAATATCTACTAGGAGATATTTCTGTCTTTTTGGACATATTTTATTTCAAAAAGTTCCATATAAATAGGTCATAATGTTTGTTGTCAAACAACCACGAGAAAGTTAGGTTTGTTGTAAAAAATTCCAAACTTCACTGTTCTACAAAAAAACATAATAGAAAGTACATTTTTATCTAATTAGGTTAGTGATACCATTTTCTAATGATCACAGATAATTTCATTTCTATTTCAGATTTTTGTAATTAATTCTATCTTACTGATAGAATATCAATTCTATGATTTACAGAAATTATTTCGAAAATATATTTTAGGATGTTCTGAATTTGTAATGCTGTTATTCTTTATCAACCAATATCAATATAATGTCAAAACTCAACTTTTTCTCACCTGTATGCTGGAAATCTATTTCCTTCCTTAAAATTTTAAGTTTTCCTGTGACAAATGTTTAGTGTTACAACCAACATACACTCTGATGGAGTAGCAGACACAAACAAGTAAATATACACACCATTAAGCCATAACTTTCTAATTGTATAGGTACATCAAGATGATAAGATGCCTCCATTGATATGCGAGCTGTGCGTGGATAAAGTGAATGACTTCTACGAGTTCCTAGACATGTGTCGTCAGACGAACAAACGGACAAGGTTGAGGCTCGGTCTACCACCACAATCTATGCCCAGGGGAGCGGTGAGTTTATTTGATTTATTTGTCATTCTTAATTAATATTTATTTTTATAGATCTATGGGGTTGTAAGAGCGGACTAAAGGCGCATCTCCACCAAAATTTTTGGGCAATTTTAGTGTCTCCAACTGTTTGCAACATTTAAAAAAATTGCCAACTTTTGTTTCCATTGCGTCTACACCGAGTCACCAACAATTTGAAAAACATTCGAACTGAGCGTGCTGTTTCACACCAGTTTCCTGTGAGGCTGTGGTATCACTTTGGTTGAGCTGGCCCATTCATGTCGAAGTGTGGCTCTGCCACTCCCCTCAAGTTTCCCTTTTCTTTTTTACTGTACTGTTATTGGCTAATGGATAGGGGTGATGACTCTCTGTATTCTTTATCCGTCACCACACAGACGTTCCATGGGAGAGCTACGCTTCGGCATGAATGGGCCGGCTCGACCGGAGTGTACGCACAGAAAAACCGGTGTGAAACAGCCACACTGCTGTGTTTCACCGAATGAGTGAGGATACCGGAGGCCCACACCCCAACCCCTCCCCCTATCCCCCAAAGGTCGGTAACGCACTTGTGACGCCTCTGGTGTTGCGGGTGTCTATGGGCGGCGGCAATCGCTTACCATCAGACGATACAACTGCTCGTTTGCCCCCTATTCAATAAAAAAATAAAGAAGGTTATTCGTCAGTGAAACTTTGTTAATAAATCAATAAATTATAATTTTTCAGCCCGATGCTGGTGACTGCATCCTGGGTGTGACTGAGCCAATCTTCGTAAATGAAGATTCTGATGGTGAACCGCTGTCCAAACACAAGAAGGTTAAAGTCAAGAGAGAGCCCGTGGTATGCATTAAGGTATTTTATTATTTTTGCTTAAAATAATAGCAAGCAAGCTCTGAAAATGGCACAATTTCCCCCCCCTTTTTGCAACATATTTCAATGATACTTAATTCCTTTTGATTTTAGCGTGATGTTATATAGCCTATAATCTTCCTTGATAACTAGGCTATCTAACAGTTTTTGTTTTTTAAAACACAAAAACAGTTTTTTAAATCAGACCTGTAATTCCTGGGATTATTGCATTCAACCATACAAACAAACTATTCTGCTTTATAATATAACTAACTGACCCACGCAATCTCGTTTACTTCTCCTATTGCCCATAGCCTAATTATTTTCCCCAGTTTTTGAAATATTCTTCATTGGTGCTCCGCTCCTATTGGTCTTAGCGTGATGATATATATATATATATTTCTAACTGATACGGTTTTCTAAATCAGACTAGTAATTCCTTTAATTATAGCATTCAACCATACAAACAAACTAATTAGGTTTATAATATGACTAAATATTTAAAATCCTTTCAGCAGCAAGAAAACTTTGAGGCAGAAGAACGCAAGCTTCGTCACAAAAACTCTGGTGAACCTGAACGCAAGACTCGTCACAGAAACTCCGAGGAACAGGATCGTTCGTCACGTGACAAGAAATCCCAATCAAATCTGCGTCTCACTCGACACAGCAAAAGTAGAGATGATGATGTGATTCTCAGTAGTTTGAAGGTGAGTACAGAATAGCATCAAAATACCATGGCCTTACGGAAAACCGGTATGAAATAGCGCTTGCGCTGTGTTTCACCGAGTGAGTGAGGATACCATAGGCCCATACCCCAAGCCCTCTCCCATCCCCCAAAAGGCCGGCAACGCACTTGTGACGCTCTGGTATTGTGTCCATGGGCGGCGGTAATCGCTTATCATCAGGCGATGCGTCTGTTCGTTTGCCCATATTCCATAAAAAAAATCCCACATGGGACAACACTTTATGTAATCCACAATCAGTCTTTTCGCGTTTATAATATTAGTATAGATGTATAGATAGACTACTAGATACTTTAATAATTATTGTTTTCGTTCCAGGATAACACCGCATCACCGAAAACTCCAAAATCAATTCTGAAGAAAGATAATTTGAAGGTATGTATTTTAAACTAGCTTTTACCCTTTGGTTTCGCCCGCGTAAGGGTCGGTTATCGAGGTGATTCTTCACACTGATAGGTATAACTTTTTTATTTATGAACCGAATGAAATGAAGCAAACACTAAATGGAGCAAACCGCAACCCATTAGTGAAAACCGCATTCGAATCCGTTAAGCCGTTTCTGAAATCAGCGTGCACAAATAGACAAATATTGCGTTCATAAGTGATAAATCGATAAAGGTATTATAGATGTAAATTATGTTACAAAAAAACGAAACAGTAATGGCGTGTCGCACAAGACAATCGTAGGAAAAGTGACGGGGTTCACACACGCTACGAGTGAAAGAAAACTATACTTAAGACAGAGAGAAACATACTGTCAATCAATCAATCAATCATTTATTTGCGGAAACTTAGGTAAGATAATTACAGATCAATCAATAGGCATACATAGACCAATTCACGTACAGACGTGATCCCGCTACTACAGAGTAGCGGGATCACGTCTGTACGTGAAATGGCTTTTGGTATTAATCAGAGACACTACCTGCAATTATTTTTATTTTTCTCACCGTTTAAACCTTCCCTAAACTTCCACAAATGTTTCAAGATCAAAAGTAGCAAAACGGTCAAGCCATACTTGAGTTTTGACGAGACAAACGAACAGCAAATCATTTTTATATCTATACTTATAATAAAAACGTAACAGGTCCAATTCTGTACATTAAAGATATTTTGAATTTTTTTTTTGGAGGGCTCTCTATTTTCGATACTGAAGCCAAAACTGTATTTTTTTTCATTTTTGTCTGTCTGTCTGTATCTTGGCCGCGCATCACGCTGAAACTACTGAACGGATTGAAATGAAACTTGGCATGATTTGAGTTCATACTACGAGGACATAGGATACTTTTTATCCCGAAATTCAGCACGGTTTCCTGGAGAGAGGGGATGAAAGTCAAAATATGTACTTGGTTGTAATTCAATAACACATAGTCCGATTTGATTAATTCTTTTTTTGCTAGAAAGAAAAAAAAAAATAACGAGAAAAGTGTTTTTTTTTCCGCGACTGTACACTGCCTGTGGGAAGCTGAGACAGATATGTAAATATGGCGGTACGAAGTTCGCCGGGTCGGCTAGTAACAAATAAAAATTGTATGGCGACATTAAAGCAATACCGTAAAGCAAATATTATTATAACATTAAAAAGCTGTAGTCGATAAAAATTCATCAACAGAATAATAACAGTTGTCCACTAGATATTGGAATAATTTATTTTTGAAAACATTTTTTTTTTAAAGACAACTCCCGCACTAGGAATAAATCCTGTGTCGCGGGGACTTTACAAACATACATGTAACGGACACAAAGAACACCCAGACTCAGAACAACAATTTGTGGATCACACAAAGTGTTGTCCTACATGGGATTTGAACCCACGACACTTGGCGAAGTAGGAAACGGCGTGGTGACCGTTAAACCACTAGGCCAAACGTGCAGTCTGTTACTCTCTTTCATGTTACTAGTTATATATAGAAGGCTCGAATTTTTAATTTATTCCAACAATAAGGACACCCTGCAACAGTTTTTCTTATATTGTATGTAAACAGCTACGATTTTATTATATGTATTGATGATATAACACCACCGCGGGGCGAAGCTAGTCTAATAAAAGTAGCCTAAGTCACTCCTTATATCATCAGCTACCTATCAATGAAAGTCCCGTCAAAATCGGTCCCGACGTTCCAGAGATTATCCGTAACAGACAGACAAAAAAATTATAAATAGTTTGAACATAAAAATAATAATCAATTAGGTCCTATTCAACAGTTCATATATCACACTAATACTATAAAGGTGAAATTAAGTTTATTTGTTACGCTTTCTCGCGAAAATTTCTTAACCGATCATCATGAAATTTTATTAAAATAACCGCTTTATAATAAATGCATATGTATGTCACACATGTACCAAAATAACAATTTTTACAATTCTTGTCGGTGTGTCTGTCTGTTTGTTCCGGGTAATCTCTTGAACTTCTTGACCGATTTTGACGGGACTTTCACTGGTAGGTACTTTTTTTTAGACTTGCTTTGCCCCGCGGCGTTTCCCGCGGTACGAAAATAACCGCGGGTAACACCGCGGGGTTCAGCTAATCTATATATACAGACCCAGAGATCAACGCACAGCGCAAACTGCTGAAGCTAGAATCCTGAAATTTTGCATGTAGGCTCTTTATATAACGTGACTGAGCACTAAGAAAGGAATTTTTGAAATACCACCCCTAAGTGGGTAAATCAGGGGATGAAAGTCTGCGTGAGCGAAGCCGCGTGTAAAAGCTAGTACAGTATGGACTGCACGTTTGGCCTAGTGGTTTAGCGGTCACCACGCTATTTCCTACTTCGCCAAGTGTTGTGGGTTCAAATCCCACATAGGACAACACTTTGTGTGATCCACAAATTGTTGTTCCGAGTCTGGGTGTTCTTTGTGTCCGTTTCATGTATGTTCGTAAAGTCCCCCGCGACACAGGATTTATTCCTAGTTGTAACTTTTTTTTTTTTAAAGACCACCCCCGTGGTCTTTAAAAAAAAAAAAGGTTAAACGCACAACGTACAAAAGCGAAAAAGCTTGACTCAGACCTGACACACGCAATATTTTTTTATTTACAGAGCGACAAGCCACCACTGACAGGTTCTTTGAAGCGTTTGAGGGAGAAAGAGTCTATCAAATCGGAGACTCCATCGAAAAAAGTTAAGTAAGTGATCAAAAACCAATATATATAACTGTCGCCTGCGGTATTCTCGGACCAATACGACATTCAAACCTTCAAGAAAAGAGCGTACTCCTTCTTAAAAGGCAACGCACTTGTGACGCCTCTGGTGTTGCGGGTGTCCATGGGCGGCGGTATTTGCTTACCGTCAGTATATAATTCTACTGGTGGTGGTGACGAATTAAGAATACATAATGTTACCATCCCTATTCACCTCGTGGGTGTCGTAGGCCTGACTTAGGCAGCAAACTACCAGGACAACAGCACTGGAAAGAGTAGGAACACTTGACACAAACCCTATACCATTCCATGGTATAAAAATACAGGTATGGTCATCATGACTATTGCTGGTTCAGTGTTACCAGTAATGTGAAATAATAACTTCCAACCACCATTATTCCCTTTGTGAATTCGATAGAACAATAAAGATTTACATTATCATATATTTAAATTCAAATATTTTGTTTGATTATGTACACAAAACAACAATTTAAATGCATTTTACATTTTTTTTAAATAGAATGTTGACTGAAAATGTTCCTATCATTTCATGTTATTGTTACGTGTTAGGGTTCGATTTATTTGAGAAATAAGTATTTTGATGTGTTAAAAGAGACTTTATTAAAACCACTATTAAAATCACAATACTACTCTGAATTACAATCCTTAAAGGTCGCCGAGGTCGCTGGGTTAATCGCTGATATCACTTCGATGTTTATCTCACTATAGCTCAAACTGAACTGAACTCCTGCGGTCCGCGAGACGCTCTATACTCATATAATTATTACTCTTTCATTTCTAGAAACGCCTATAAAACACGAGAATCTACTAGTAAAAACGCTAATAAAAATAATCTAAGTTAATAATAATTAGGCAACAACCAATCGATATCCGACACTATGCAAATAGAAATAAGGTCCATTATTCCTTGCCTCAGGAGATCGATAAGAAGTGTGTGTGTAGGTATTTGTGTGCGCTGATAAGACTTGAAGATTATTATTATTCGTAACATTACGTTGCTATAAAGTGGTAACTGGATAGTGACGTCACCCTGGGTAGCTTTCGGAATGTCAAGGAAAAAAAAATATTGTCGGTCATAAGGACTGCCGATAGAAGTGAAAACACTTAGAATGTTATTTGTAAAATTTGAATTTTCATAATGTTTAAATTAAAGTTATCAACATCAAACATTGCGGTGACGCGAACTCATAAGATTTCCCTCTACCAAAAAGTGCTCAACGCGGCCAAAGAAGTTTTGTAACGGCAGTATGTCGGTGACGCGAACCCTTATCAACCAAAAAGTGCTCAACGCGGCCAAAGAAGTTTTGTGACGTCAGCATGTCGGTGACGCGAACCCATAAGATTTTCCTTTACCAAAAATTGCTCTTTTTTTTTTTTTTTTTTTTTTTTTTTTTATGTTTGGCCCGCCAAAATGACTCTACTCTGCCTGATGGAAAGCATAAGCAGAATCCACGAGTGGTGGCCACCATACTCATTGCGAATACAACAATGCAGCATGGCGACCCACACTATGGCGGCCTAGTGATGCTTGTGCATCTTTTAGTCTAGTCAACAAGTATGGAACTTGTTGACTAGACTAATTGGGCCTCCGGTCTCGCACTCACCAACGAAACACGACAGCACGAACGCTGTCATTTTACGTTGCTCAATGCGGATAAAGAAGTTTTCACTTCAAAAAAACATTCTTAGGAGAGCATTATGTCCATCATGTTAGAGGCTGATTAATTGATGATATTACGTGACTGCCTTTGTGGCGCAGTGGTAGCGTTTGCGACTGTTGTGCTTGAGGTCTCGGGTTCGATTCCCGAGTTGGACCAAGTGTTTGTAAAATCTGCAAGCATTTGTTTCAGAGTGTAGGTTTCTGTCTAGAAAAAACTACCAATCCTGAATCGCGCAATAGAAATTCTCGCGCCAATTATCATAATATTATACACTATTCCAACATCAACCGTTGGGCAGTGGCCCGCCAGGCACGATCACCTCGTCTGGTCGAAGGGAGGGTCCATTGGTGTCAATGCCACCCATGGGTATTTACAAAAAAAAGTGTATATGTATTTATATCAGTTGTGTGTTAGATGACCGAAATATTTATTTATTTTTGCTAGCCAGTCTTCATACCTTGATTCTTTCACCAGACTCAACATAAAAACACCAACACCTCCGAAGAAGTTATCACCACGTCTCCAACCCAAGTTGAAAGAGACCAGGACCTTAAGGTCTCCGGCTACTCCTCTACCCAAGAGTGAACCTTCTCCAGCCAAGGAGATGTACCCTTGCGACATATGTGGGCACAACTGCAAGAGTACGCAAGCTCGAATCAGCCACCTGAGGTCTCATACTGTAGGATTCACGAACACCAGGTAAGTGCCAGGTTAAGCAACGTTGCTGAGGTTCGTATTTGGATGGGTGACCATTTTTTGTCAGCAATAAGCTATATAAATAAATAAAATTGGAGTGTCTGTTAGTAAAATTAAAATAACCGCTTTTTTACTAAACGCATATGTATGTATACACGGTACATATACCAAAATAACATTTTTTACAATTCTTGTCCGTTTGTTCCGGTTAATCTCAGGAACGGCAGGACCGATTTTGACGGATCTTTCACTGCCAGATAGCTGATTATATAATGAGTAACTTAGGCTAATTTTTTAACCGACTCCATTTAGGCTAGCTACGTCTCGCAGTATTGTAAGTCGACTGACTTTGACTGCACGGTTGGTCTAGTGGTTTAAGCGGTCGCCACGCCGCTCTCTACTGCGCCAAGTGTTGTGGGTTCAAATCCCACATGGGACAACACTTTGTGTGATCCACAAATTGTTGTTCTGTGTCTGGGTGTTCTTTGTGTCTGTATATGTTTGCAAAGTCTCCCGCGACACAGTATGTATATTCCTAATGCTGGCGGTTGCTTTTAAACAAAAATAAAAGGGGAAAACAACCACAGGTAACACCGCGAGGCTCAGTTAGTTCATGATATTATTATTATTATTTTCCAGACTCGCTTGCAACCCTTGCGGCGATTGGTTCCCAACTACAGAAGAGCTCGCTGCACACCAGAAGAGGCACAATTCCAGAAGAATACCGTACAACTGCAGGGTTTGTGATACTGACTTCAAGAAGTTAACCGATTATGAGAAGTAAGTTTTTTTAGTTTTTTTAATCGTATAACGAGCAGTCGTATCACCTGGTGGTAAGTGATTATCGCCGCCCATGGCCACGCGCATCACCAGAGGCGTCACAAGTGCGTTGCCCACCATTGGGGGATGGGGAAAGGGATGTGGGGAGGGGTATGGGCCTCCGGTATCCTCACTCACTCGGTAAAACACAGCGCAGGTGCTGTTTCACACCGGTTTCTGTAAGGCCGTGGTATCACTCCGGTCGAGCCGGCCCATCCATACCAAAGCGTGACTCTCCCACGGTAACCCACCCTCCTTCTTTCGCAGTCGGGTAAATAGACAAACATGTTCATATTATCTTTCTTTTCCAGTCACTTCAAAGAGAACGAGTGCATACCGTTTATTGAAGTCCCGGACGTGAAATGTGATGTCTGCTGGCAACTCTTCCCTACAAACAATCTTCTAGAAGGACATAAATGCCTCGGAGAAGAGAACAGACCCGGGGGTGAGTAGAACATAATGGCCTAGGGGTTTGTAATAAGTATAGACCGGATTATATGCAACATAAAATGCTTGAAATATGCACTAAAATTATCAAAATATGCAAAACTAAATTACTAATTTTAGGAATCAAAAAGGAAGTAAACCTAGTTTTAATATTTTTTTTATTACCAAATCAGCATACAATTAGTAAATTATCCTTTGATAGGCGATAATAGATACAGTAACATTACAAGATATAAAAATTATTTTTATGAAAAAAAAACCGACTTCCAAAAACCATACTAACTTTTAAACTTTCGCGTTCCATAATGTAATAATTATTATTTTTACGGGAATTAACGCGATCACTTATTTCAAGGTATTACATACCTCTGTTTTGCCTGACGTTTCGACCAGGTTGCACTGGCCGTGGTCACAGGCTGACTGGCTCAGCGGCGCACGCCCTCCGTCGTCGAATCCGTGAAGTCGAAGGTTCTTCATCCACCCGCACATTTTCGATATTATTGATATTTTTGTTTCGCCATGTACCGTCACATACCACACTAACAGGGTCCCTATTCTGTAAGCAAACCGATGTGTTCCTATTCTGGTGTTTATCCGACTGCGCAGACCATTCCATTCCAAACCCTTCCATCCCAAAAGACCGACCATTCCAAAAACCATCCAACGAAAAATAAACTGGCTATTCATAAATTGCTATGTGCCAATTCTTGTCTATACCTAATTCTTTATTCATTTAAATTGTAGTATTATTTTGTGTGCTAGGTACCTAAAATCTGTTTGAAGTCGGCGCCAAGCCAAATGTAATAGTATATACCACACTCGCTATATTTCGAGACGACCATCAACGACGTCGCGTCAGTTTTGTGCTACACGAGGAGCAGCTATCCGGCAGCGGCGAGTGTGGTAACTACTGTTACATTTGGCTTGGCGCCGACTTCAAACAGATTTTATTATATTCGTCAGTATCGTATAAGTTGTACTTGTACGCTACTGACGAAAAGTAGCGTAGTTTATAGCATTTTGTTTTTTCTGCTTCAACAAGAACAAGGCGGTGCGTTATCTACCTTTTTTATTTGATCTGAGACTGCACTCGGAAAAAATTGAAAAAGTAACCGATAATATGCATCATAACTAGATCTTAGGTAAAATATTCTATTACCGCTGAGGATGGTTTGAATATGCAAATGCATATAATCCGGTTCCCAGCTAATAAGCGTTGTAGGTTCAAATCCCACATGGGACAACACTTCTTGTCATCCAAAAATAAATATGAATAATATGATAATATCTCATTTGTTACAGGCAAATGTTTCAAATGCAAAAGAAGTTATGCTCTTCTGAAGAATCTTAAAAAACACGAATCCACGTGTACAGCGAAGAAGAAAGGTAAAAATTATTCATCTACACAAATAAATAAAATTTAATATGAAAGTATGCATGTACTTACATTCAAAATCAGTTTTTTAAATGGTGGGGGAACGGGTGTAATATCCCTCCAACACAAAGGGAGGATCCTCCGACCAGGCGAGGTGATCATGCCTGGCGGGCCAACTGCCCTACGGTTGATGTTGGGATGATGTATATATGATTATCGGTGCGAGAACTTCTATTGCGCGATTTAGGATTGGTAGTTTCTTCGTTTCCTTTGTTACTCCGTAGTTCGACGTATCTTCGGTAGATGGCGCTGTAGTATGTTATGTTGTTGTTGCGCTGTATGTTGTCGCCACAAAATCTTTGTCTCTCTGTCCATCTGTTTATTTGTTCCGGCTAATCAATGGAACAGCTGTACCGATTTTGACGGGACTTTCACTAGCAGATAGTTGAAGATATAAGGAGTAACGCAGGCCATTTTTTTATACCAGTTTCGCCCCTCTTCTTTACTTGCGGTTATTGTTGCAAAGCAAATAAAGCATGTATTCGTCACCCCTTAACTACTGTCTTCAGAGAGCAGTAGTATCGTATAAATATTTGACCGTGGGAGAGCCACGCTTCGGCATGAATGGGCCGGCTCGACCGGAGTGATACCATGGCCTCACAGAAAACCGGTGTGAAATAGTGCTTGCGCTGTGTTTCACCGAGTGAGTGAAGATACCGGAGGCCCATACCCCAACCCCTCCCCCTATCTCCCCCCCCCCCATCCCCCAAAGGCCGGTAACGCACTTGTGACGCCTCTGGTGTTGCGGGTGTCCATGGGCGGCGGTAATCGCTTACCATCAGGCGATACGTCTGCTCGTTTGCCGGTCTATTCCATAAAAAAAAAAAATAATACGACTGCTCTGTGCTAGAAGTCTCGGGTTCGATTCCCGGGTCGGACCAAATGTTTGTATGATCTGAAAATATTTGTTTCGGAGTTAGGGCGTTTTGTATGTATAACTAGCTGATGCCCGCGGCTCCGCCCGCGTGTATGTCGGCCATCTGTCAAAGATTGGTTGTACCAACTCAGAAACCTTTGTGGGCTCATGCAAAACACTTTTGCTGAAGATAATGACATGATCAAATGCATAGTTTATGATTCTATAAAGGACATACAGGCAAACATTCATTTTTATATATATGTATAGAAGACTAGCTGATCCACGCAACCTCGTTTGCGTCTCCTATTGCCCGTAGCATGATAACTTTCCCCCGTTTTTGAAACATTCTTCATTGGTGCTCAGCTGCTATTGGTCGTAGCGTGATGATATATAGCCTATAGCCTTCCTCGATAAATATACTATCCAACACTGAAGTAATTTTTTTAATTTTTTTTTTTTTAATTTTTCAAATCGGACCACCGGTTCCTGAGATTAGCGCGTTCAAACAAACAAACAAACTCTTCAGCTTTATAATATTAGTATAGATAATTTGCAAAAAAAAAGTATTTATATCAGTTGTCTAGTACCCATAACACAAGCTCTGCTAGTTTGGGAGTAGATGGCGTTGTATGTCATTATGTCCCAGATATTCATTTATTATCTATTTCAGGTGATTTCAACATCAGCAAGGCACTCCTCAGTAAGCTGAAACCCATCCAAGTGAGGATTTCTCGCTGCGATCCTTTACTCGCCAATGTGAAACAAGAACATTACGACGTGTCCTGTGTTTCTAATGTAAGTATTAGATACTAGTTTTTGCTCACGGCTCCGCCCGCGTGTATAGCGGTTATCGCGGTCAATAGTCGCCTATGTATAATTTGTACTCTCGATTGTCGGCACTTGATGGAACTTGTTGCAACATATTCTAGAATCAAACTTACTTGTACGTATTCATATTGTTACGTGTTAGGGTTCGATTTAATTGAGAAAGAAGCCTTATGACGTGTTTAAGAGACTTTATTAAAACCACTATTCAAATCACAATATTACTCTGAATTACAATCCTTAAAGTTCGCCGAGGTCGCTAGGTTGATCGCTGATATCACTTCGATGTTTATCTCACTATAGCTCAAACTGTACTGAACTCTGCGGTACGCGAGACGCTCTATTTATACTCATATAATTATTATTCCTACATTTCTAGAACCTACGATAAAACACGAGAGTCGTCTCGTAAAGACGCTAATAAAAATAATCGAAGTTAATAATAATTAGGCAACAACCAATCGATATCCGACACTATGCATATAGAGATAAGGTCAATTATTCCTTGCCTCAGGAGATCGATAAGAAGTGTGTGTGTATTTGTGTGCGCAGATAAGGCTTGAAGATTATTATTCGTAACAATATATTGATATTAGTGGAATAAGTACAAGTGACTTTGATTCTAGAAAGTAGCCTATGTGTTATTCAGATGTATAAGCTATATTACTGTAAAGTTTCATCCAAATCCGTTCAGTGGCTTGCGTGAAAGAGTAACAAACATCCATCCATACATACAAACTTTCGCGTTAGTGAAACCTGGTTAAGTGAGACATCAAGGGACCTGCAAATTTGTCTCACTTATAGAGGTACCCCACTTACCCAGTGTCTCAGATATCCAGGTATAAATAAATATCTGTCTCATTAACAGAGGATTACATTAATAGAGGTCAGAATACAGGTTATTTCAGTTTTAGAGGTGCGATTATTGAATAAATTAACGTATGATGTAAACATTATAAGTGAGTTTTAATTGACACAAAAATGTGAACAGAATGTATCAGTTATAAAAATCAGTCATTTTTAGTTTGTATTTTGGAAGTATCAGTTTTTAGTTTTTCGATGTTATAAATTTTATCAAAAATGCTTTGGTCCCTATTTCCTGTCATTTTAAAATAACTGCTTTTACTGCTTTGCTTTAAGATTTTTTTATTAAATTTACTTCCGAGCGCATCGGAGTCGTCATCTTCTTCGTTTTTAAGCAAAAAAAACGATGTTATCTCAGTTACAGAGGTTAATGTATATAAAATCCTCTCGCTGTCTTAGTTATAGAGGTAACCATGACGATAAAATTGAAAGAACGTATCCCAGATATAGAGGTTTGCTTCGTCCCACTAGCAGAGGTAATTCAGTGCCTAAGTGCTGGGACGTCAGCATGAGTTCCAGTTATGGAGGTTTCTCACTTATCCAGGTCCCACTTAACCAAGTTTCACTGTAATATTAGTAGGATTTTGCACTGCATGGATGATTTTTTTTAGATTGAAAGCCTGCCAAAGTATCACTCTGTCTGATAGAAAGCTTGAGTAAAATCCAAGAGGAATGATACTCACTGAGAATTTATATATTACCGTGGGAGAGCCACGCTTCGGCATGAATGGGCCGGCTCGACCGGAGTGATACCACGGCCTCACAGAAAACCGGTGTGAAATAGTGCTTGCGCTGTGTTCCACCGAGTGAGTGAGGAAACCGGAGGCCCATACCCCAATACCCCCCACCCAATCCCCCACAGGCCGGCAACGCACTTGTGTCGCTTCTGGTATTGCATGTGTCCATGGGCGGCGGTAATCGCTTACCATCAGGCTATACGTCTGCTCGTTTGCCCGCCTATTCCATAAGAATGCAGACAATGCAGTATGGTGACCCACACTATGGCGGCCTAGTGAGATTCTTTTTCACGCATAAAGGGTGTTGTGGGTTCAAGCCCACACTAAGTTTGTCATCATCATCAATTGTCATTCAACTGCCTCGGTGGTGCAGTGGTAGCGTATGCGACTGCTGTGCTTGAGGTCTCGGGTTCGATTCCCGGGTCGGGCCAAATGTTTGTATGATCTGCAAATATTTGTTTCGTAGTTTGGGTGTTTTCTATGTATAATGTTTTCTATGTATTTAAAAAAAAAAGTACATATGTATTCATATCAGTTGTCTAGTCCCCATAACACAAGCTCTGCTTAGTTTGGGACTAGGTGGCGTTGTGTGATAGATGTCCGAATACTTATTTATTTATTGTTAAATTTTTGCAGGAATACGGCCTCGACTCAAATTGTTACTACCCATACATATCGGGGCTCCGCATCAAATCAGGAATGGTAAACATCCATGATGAAATCAAGAAGGCATTCTGTTCAGAAGATTACGTCCATTGGGATTCGACTGATAGTGATTCTGATGATGACGAAATCACCTGTAACGCGGCTCTCAACCCGTGTGAGAAGAAGAAGAGAGTACCATCTCTATCTGCTCTGACTCTCAAGACAATATTCTCTTACAGACTTCTAGGGAAAGTGCCAAGAAAAAGGAGAAAAGTGAAGCCAGAAAAAGTCTTTGATTCCATTTTAACCGATCAGGACCAGGTAAGGATGGATATAAGTAGTATAATCGATAATTTGAGTGATGATGACATTGATAAAACTGATGATGATAGAAGTTATAATGATTATGCTCAAAACGGTTCAAATGGTGGTAGTGAAATTGATAAAAGTGATGGTAATAAGAAGGTTGGTAGTAATGAAAGTCAAGATAATAGTAATAGAATGGATATTGATTCAAGTATAGTTGATTGTGTTGATAAAGACATGAATATTGGTAATGATACCGATACTAATCTAAGCCAAGGTGATTGTGCTGATATTGATGCAAAAACAACTAATGATATCGATATAGATTTGAATCTAGGTGATAGTGATACGGTTAAGGATAATATGGTCAATAATTGCGTTAATGATAAGGATAAAAGAGATACCGTCAGTTGTATTGACGATTCTAATAATATTAACGATGTTATAGATGATTTTAATGAAAATTCGGCTAAAGGTAAAGACTCGATATATGCAAAAAGTTACTTTGATGAAAACAATATTAATAGAACAAAAAATTCCGAAAGTAATGATAATTGTACTAATGAATCTAAGTCGATGGAGTCTGAATTATTAGAAAGTAATTCAACAATGGATAAAAAAGACCATGACTCGAAGTCATCTATTACTAATTATACAGATAGTAGTAAATTAGAATCCAAAATGAACAATAATCATCAAAATAATGATTCAGACCTACTCAGTAATAATGCTAATGATTCATTAGACGATGCAATGGTTACAGGTGAAGTTGAAAACAGAAATAACGAATCTAATATTAGTAATAGGCATAATGATAATTCTACTAATAAGGTAATTAATGATTTAGATGACCTAATTAATAATGGTACAGAGATGAGAGAAGGTTTGAGTAATATAGATGATTTTAATTTGGACAGTTAGGTATAGTCAAACTTTTTATTTGAAAGTAGTTTATATTTTAAAGATTTGCGTACCAAGCCGGGCCGGGTCACTAATAGAGAACAAAATAGAAGCCCTTAACTCATTCTCACTTTTCTCTTCTTACAAACGGAGATATCAAAATACGATACAAATATTCTGGTGCACAGAAATATATAAAAGAAAAAATATATTAAGATGTAGTGAGAAAATATATCATTTTTATTTATAATATGCATCTACTAAATGTAAGAATTTCGAAATAAATATAAAATAATGTTCAAAATATTATTAGTACTTATTTTAAGTATAATATAAATACCCCTAGTCCCAAGGGACTAATACAGGTACATTTAGGTGCTAAGTCCCAAGGGACTAATACTGTATATTAACGTGCTAAGTCTCAAGCGACTCATACTGTGTATTTGTGTGCTAAGTCTCAAGCAACTAATTCTGTATAATTATTTGATACACAATTAAATGATTATAGACTTAATAATTGAAGGAGGAGAGTCCAATTTAGAAGTAACAGTTTCTGTTGTACAATATCTTTTAAGATCGATAAGACTTTGAATGAGGATTTATTTACATACTAGCTGACCCGGCGAACTTCGTACCGCCATGTTTACATATCTGTCTCAGCTTCCCACAGGCAGTGTACAGTCGCGGACATAAAAAAGACTTTTCCCGTTATCTTTTTTTTTTTTTTCTAGCAACAAAAGAATGAATGAAATCGGACCATGTGTTATTGAATTACAACTATGTACATATTTTGACTTTCATCCCCTCCCCCCAGGAAACCGTGCTGAATATCGGGATAAAAAGTATCCTACCTCGTAGTATGAACTCTAATCATGCCAAGTTTCATTTGAATCCATTCAGTAGTTTCAGCGTGATGCGCGGCCAAGATACAGACAGACAGACAGACGGACAGACAGACAAAAATGAAAAAAAATACAGTTTTGGCTTCAGTATCGAAAATAGAGAGCCCTCCAAAAAAAAATTTCAAAATATCTTTAATGTACAGAATTGGACCTGTTGCGTTTTTATTATAAGTATAGATATAAAAATGATTTGCTGTTCGTTTGTCTCGTCAAAACTCAAGTATGGCTTGACCGTTTTGCTAATTTTGATCTTGAAACATTTGTGGAAGTTTAGGGAAGGTTTAAACGGTGAGAAAAATAAAAATACGATAATTGCAGTTAGTGTCTCTGATTAATACCAAAAGCCATTTCACGTACAGACGTGATCCCGCTACTCTGTAGTAGCGGGATCACGTCTGTACGTGAATTGGTCTATGTATATAAATATGTTAAGTTGTCTTCAAAACTCAAAAATTTTCGATCGAACGGAGTTCAAAATTTGTCAGGATATAAATAACTATGCAAAGACTGTTTTAATATATCTAATTTTGCTCATAATTTCTCATCAATGCAAATATGATGTGCCACAGCGGTTACATAGTTTTATTTTTAATACACTAATTAGTAGATTTTTTAGTTTACTTGATTTTAACATTTTAAATAAACCATGTTTACCAGAAATATTATCTTACTTAATTTAAAAGACAAACAAAAAAAAGTATGCGTCTCCTGACGCCCGACAGAAGTGATAACTTAAACTAATCTGAGTTGAACTATTTACGGCTGCGCTGTGGGTTAGAGCTTAGAGCATATATATCTAGAGGGGCAGCTGAACGTGCGGAAAGCGTGATCGGAGTAGAAAGATAGACTGACATTGGTTGGCGTCTGTCTCTTTCACGGAAACTTCTGATTGGTTGATGTATTTCTCGCCAAATCTGTCATCCAAATTGGTATGTGCGTCGACCACTCAGAAACTTGCGTGAGAGAGACAGACGCTAACCAAACTCGGACTCTCTCTACTCCGATCACGCTTTCCGCCCATTCAGCTGCCCCTCGAGATAATGCTCTAAGGGTTAGAGTGAGAGAGGGGGAGCCTGCCTACCGCTGCCGTATGCGTGAGAGAAAGGAAAGCCAGACGGACCGGCGCCGTAACGCGTTACGTAACGAAGCGGTTTACCCTCGCTACGAAAACTTAGTATCGCAAGTAATTATAATAATCCCAACCAAAGACCTCTAGCTAGCTCTAGAAGTCAGAATCACTAGGCTAACAAGTCCATCTAAAAGCGTACATTACATATAAAGTACCTTTATACATAGTCTTTACCCCGTTATGTTGTTTGTTTGTTAATCGTTGACTTTACTCCACAACCTAACAAAATAAATGCGGGGCAGTGGGGACTGTCGATAGAAGTGAAAACTAAGTCACTTGTGAATTGTATCGTCAAGCTAATTAGATCGCACGAAGGTATATATATGTACATATACATATAGCTCATGCAAAGCGTTCGGCGACGATGACGCGCGTTCCATGATTTTTTAACCCCAGACGCAAAAAGAGGGGTGTTATAAGTCTGACGTCAATGTCTGTGGCATCGTAGCTCTCAAACGAATGGACCGATTTCGATGCGGGTTTTTTCATTCGAAAGCCAGTTTCCTTGCGGTGGTTCTTAGCTATGTTTGGTTAATATCGGTCCAGCAGTGTTAGAGTATCAGGTCTTTTCCAAAATGATGTAAGGTTTTTTTGGCGTATGATTACTCGTTTAAGTGCTTGCGTGGTTTTAAATTTTTTAAAATTTTGTTCACCCAAAAAGTGCTCAACGCGCCTAAAGAAGTTTTCACTTCAAAAATAATTCAGAGTCACTCTTCCTTTGATATAAAAGACAGCACAAATTCAAAATATCACTTTTAGGTTTAGTATGTAGAAATATCTAAGATAAAATTGTGGCAATTCTGTTGTTCGCCTCACTAAAATTGTAGAAATACCAGATTAATGTGTGTTATTTTAGTTCAAAGATTTCTAAAGACGCGTATCCGCCGAAATTGTTGGCAATTTCAGTATTTCCAACTGTTGGCAACTCTTCAGAAAATCGCCAACTTTTGTTTCCATTGTGTCTACACCGAGTCGCCAACAATTTGAAAAAAAATCTAACTAAGCGTCTCCACAGAACCAATAAAAAAGAAACAGGGGTATTCTTTTGGTGTTTACCGCCAAAAACAGAAACACGGTTCCTAACATTTGTTGACAATTTTTGTTGCCAACACAAGGAAATTACAGAAACTTGTCACCAACACGTTTTGACAACACAAAAGTTGGCAACTTGTTCCGTGGAGACTCGGCTTAAGACGATAATGGTGCTAATTCTGTTGTTGACATCACTCAACTAAAGTTATTTGTTGTTGCATTATAATATTATACTTTAATCTCATTCGCTTACAGTCCATTTTTCGATAACTATTATCTTAGTTTTCACTATATTTAGTTCAGTACTAAAATAAAAGTTAATCAAAGGTATATCATGTTTATTAATTAAAAAACAAAATTTACTTTTTCAAAACCAAAATTATTTAAATTAGTCAACTTAAACCATATTTTTTTATTTGTTTCTTGTGTTGAACGTTTCAAATGTATAATGTGTAACGTAAAACTAGACATGTCGCACTAAACTTAGCCGTCGTCTAAAAAAAATCATGCTGACTAAACTAAATTCTTAATGTCAAAATTATAAGTAATAATTACGCAAATATATCTATATTACAAATATAAAAATGAATCGCCGAAATATATGTACACGCATAACTTTCCATCGGTTGCACCAAATTTTGTGTTTGGACAAGGTTTGTGTACCAGAAAAATTCAAAGATAACGGGCAAAGTAATTTATTTTTCCGTGACTGTACACCGCCTGTGGGAAGCTGAGACAGATATGTCTATAAGGCGGTACGAAGTTCGCCAGGTCAGCTAGTTACTTATGATAACTGTAAGTAATTTAGTCGGCATGTATTTAGACAACGTCAAAGTAACTAGAACTATTTAAGTACTGAACTAAGCACAGTGACAACTAAGATTTGAGTTAACAAAAATGGACTGTAAAAAATTGAAAATAAAGTATAAAATTCAACAATAAATTTTAGTGAATCTTAGTTTAGTGAGGTCAACTACAGAAGCAGCACTATTCTCTTGAACTAATTGTTCTAAAATATATAGCCTGTTTTTTTGACAGCACTAATTTTTTTCTTTGACTGCCTCGGTGGCGTATTGGTAGCGTACGCGACTGCTGTGCACGAGGTCTTGGGTTCGATTCCCGGGTTGGACCAAATGTTTGTATGATCTACAAATATTTGTTTCGGAGTGTTTTCTATGTATAATGTGTATGTATTTACAAAAAAGTGTATATTTAGTACAAGCTCTGCTTAGTTTGGGACTAATGAAATAAAATTTATTTGCATAGAAAATAGGTTAGTACTAGGTGTAACATTGGTGGTTTTTTATCATACCATATTCTGCCATGTTTTGGCATGTAAATGTTTATAACTGATATATGACCTACAAATTAGTTAAATTAAATAAAACTAAAATCATAATCAGTCACAGTGTTAAGCATCATATTAACATTGTAAAACTTGGGATTGCATTTCTAAACAAATATTGGTTACATTACTATCTGGGGGCACGGTCGTGCCCCCGCCAAGACGAGCCAAGCGTAGCGCAAGGGCACTACCTACCTTTTTTCTAAGTGTTTCGTCGTTTTTTTGAACCCTCATAACTTTGGTTCCCGATATACCAGATCGTTCAAATTTTCAGGATATGATGTTACCAATAGACTAATGAAGCGTACAAATTTTAAATTATATAGCTTTGATACTTTAGATTTTATTGATACCTAAAAAACACCGATTTCGTCACTGACACACTGATGATCATCAAAACTGTTAGGTTAACTCCTGAAGTGCTAGAAAGCTAGAATTTGGTATGTAAACTAAGTTTAGTATTCAAACAACAAAAAAAATCATAAACCTATTACTTTTGTCCCCCAACCCCCAAATTTGTGGGGTGGCAGTTTGTATAAGACTTTCACAAATGTTTATGCTAGAGGTTTTATTTTTGGTACACGGACTTTTTCGAAAGAAGAAAGAAGATGTACAAGAAATACAGCCCAAAAAAAGAAAAAAAAAACTGCCTTATGAAACCTACAAAAAGAAATGAAATCCCACCAAAAACATTTTCATGTAAAATGTTGCCAAGACGACTGCATATGGCTTACCCTGTGAAAAAGATATCAGATCTCATGTAGAGCCAAGGTTCTGTATCTACGCGCCCTAACTCTACCAACCCTAACTTCACAAACTCTACATCTATCTCTACATCTAACTCTACATCAGGGAAGTATGCTAGGGCCTTCTGCCCTAGCATACTTCCCTGCGGAACGCCCATTTTTTTAACGCTGGCACATGGCGTTGTTTGTTCGTAAACTTTTAGAACGTGTTGGACTTATAGTGTTAGTAAAATATATATTTTTTGTTGTATGATTGCCTGTAAATTAAGTTGCTTTTGTAGGTTATATATTAATAATTATTTCTTATTCGTCATTAAAGCCATAAAGTTAAAACTATGACTTTTAACTTCATGGCATATATAGATTCGAAAACTGATCTAATAAAAGTCGTGTCAAACTAAGATAAGTTTAGTCCCATGTTACCAGAACATTTCATTTTGGCGGGACTAAACTAAATTTTAGTTACATTTGACAAAACTTTGATCTAGACGTTCAAAGTTTTGTCACAACAGAGTTGTCTACAAACTAAGATTATGTACATTAAGGTGTAAGTGAATTTTATGTTTCTATATTCAATAAAGAAATATGTTTTTTTTAAATACTTGTATATTATTTTAATTCCTTATTAGGTCTCCTTAGGGTGTGCGTGTGAACTGAGGGACCATAGTGATATTTTTGTTTGAAATTTTTATAAGATTTAGTAGTAGGCTCAAAACAATTGTAGAACAAATATGAGAATTTGTAAAAAGATATGTTAAAAACTACAGCCCTTTAAGTGTGGTCCCTCAATCCTCACATACCATCAGCCAGATCTCGGCAAGTATGTAAAAAAATAAGGAATTGTGACTGCAGACATTTAGTAGATAATTTGTAAAGATATATACTAAATAACTGAGCACAAATCATCAACGATTAAAAAAATACAACGACTATACTGTGGTCCCTCAGTCCACACACGAAAGATTTTGTTATACTGAATATTATCACATCAACGGAATAAAATCTTTATTTTCTTACATAATGTTTAAGAACAAGTCTTATAGCAATTTGTAAAAAATATATTTAAAAAAAATATCGACGCACTTTGAAGATATTTATAATTAAAGCTGGTCCCTCAATCCTCACGTTCTCAAACATACTTGCATGTCTAGCTGCTAGACGACTAAAGTATCACAAAGTGTAGTGTATTAAACTTTTTGTAAAAAGTTTCTACAAAATAATAGGTATCTTTAATTGTGTGTATTTTACCTCTAAAATGAGATTATAGCATTTCAGTGATCTTATGAACAGATATACGAGTAGTGTGACCACACAATGAAAAAAAAAGTGGACTACCAATATAATTTTTATTGTAATAGTCGAAACCCAAGGTTGTACGGTTGATTTAGTGTTATGTTACATTACGTATCTTTTACAAAGCATGAAATAAAGTAGCTTTTAGACGCTTATCACCATTTAGGCTATATTTCAAGGAAGCTTTATGTACTTATAATACCCCAGGATTTTACAAACCATTATGGTATTACATAGTGGTATTATTTATACAGCTCAGTTTTATACGTTCTATTAACACATAAAATTGAACATTTAAAAACACAGGATTTTGTAAAATATTTACAAAAAGTCCGCGATAGTACCTATCGCGATCTATATTAATATTATAAATTTGAAAGTGGCTTAGTCTGTTTCTCTATTACGCTTTCACGGCTAAACCAATAACAGTGCCTGCACTTGGTAAGGCATATAACTTATTGCAATACTTTTGTTTAAGTATGTGAAAAAAAAAGCTAGATAGAACTTTTTTTCACAAAACAGAGTCATTCGCATTTTTTGATAGGGCGTTACAGTACGGACCAACAAATCTTCTTACATTCATTAAGTTATAACCAAATTTTACGTACTTGGTAGTAGTATTACAATAAGTTATATGCCTTACCAAGTGCAGGCACTGTTATTGGTTTAGCCGTGAAGGCGTAATAGAGAAACAGACTAAGCCACTTTTAAATTTATAATATTAATATAGATCGCGATAGGTACTATCGCGGACTTTTTGTAAATATTTTACAAAATCCTGTGTTTTTAAATGTTCAATTTTATGTGTTAATAGAACGTATAAAACTGAGCTGTATAAATAATACCACTATGTTACCATAATGGTTTGTAGAATACTGGGGTATTATAAGTACATAAAGCTTCCTTGAAACATAGCCTAAATGGTGATAAGCGTCTAAAAGCTACTTTATTTCATGCTTTGTAAAAGATACGTAATGTAACATAACACTAAATCAACCGTACAACCTTGCTTTTCGACTATTAAAATAAAAATTATATTGGTAGTCTACATTTTTTTTTCATTGTGTGGTCACACTACTCGTATATCTGTTCATAAGATCACTGAAATGCTATAATCTCATTTTAGAGGTAAGATACACACAATTAAAGATACCTATTATTTTGTAGAAACTTTTTACAAAAAGTTTAATACACTACACTTTGTGATACTTTAGTCGTCTAGCAGCTAGACATGCAAGTATGTTTGAGAACGTGAGGATTGAGGGACCAGCTTTAATTATAAATATCTTCAAAGTGCGTCGATATTTTTTTTTAATTTATTTTTTACAAATTGCTATAAGACTTGTTCTAAAACATTATGTAAGAAAATAAAGATTTTATTCCGTTGATGTGATAATATTCAGTATAACAAAATCTTTCGTGTGTGGACTGAGGGACCACAGTATAGTCGTTGTATTTTTTTGAATCGTTGATGATTTGTGCTCAGTTATTTAGTATATATCTTTACAAATTCTCTACTAAATGTCTGCAGTCACAATACCTTATTTTTTTACATACTTGCCGAGATCTGGCTGATGGTATGTGAGGATTGAGGGACCACACTTAAAGGGCTGTAGTTTTTAACATATCTTTTTACAAATTCTCATATTTGTTCTACAATTGTTTTGAGCCTACTACTAAATCTTATAAAAATTTCAAACAAAAATATCACTATGGTCCCTCAGTTCACACGCACACTCCTTAGGCGCTATTCAGTGCGACGCGGACCGTCCGCGTGCGGATTAGTGGATGCGTCCGTCGCGGATGAATTCTTCGTTCAGTGCTGTGCGGACCGTGATTGTATAGTCAAAGATAAAAAAAATATGACAACGACGACCGTACTTCACATCTGCCCCGTACGAACGGACATAATTTACTCTGTGACTACAACGTTACAAGCAATAGGCGTCCGCATGCAGACGTCCGCGGCGCGGAAAGGGATGGCGTCCGCATAGGCTTAATACATTGTACTGTCCGTCGCGGATATCCGCGTCGCATTGATTAGCGCCTTAGTCTCCCGTACCAAAAGAGAGACAATCTTTTTTATGATTCAGAGTACAAAAGGGTCACCTGACGGAAAGTGAATACCAACGCTCATGAACGCATGCAAACCAGAGTTACAATTGCGTTATTAAAACAAAACTAGCCTAAGTTACTCCTTCAACATTAGCTATCAACCCAAGAAATGTATTTAATCGTTTCTGAGTTCATTCACAACAGACAATTCCAGTGTGGTGACGTATTAGAATTCGGAGATTCACCACCCCTATTCATCCCGCGGATGTCATAAGAGCCGACTAAGACCTCGTTCCCACTTGTCGTGTGTCGGGCCCGAATATTAATCGGGTGTCGGCGCCTCTGTTCACACTACGGTTAATAATCTGTTGTCGTCCACAAACCGTACCTACAATAAAAATACTACAACTCTGCTGTGCGTGTATGTGCAAACGCAGAGACGTACGCACGGACGTAGCAAGGGGTAGCGGGGGACGCAGCAGTGGCACGACACACGACAAATGTGAACATCGCCATTCTTACTTATAGGCGAGCGAGATCCGACACGATTTTTTTCCGGGCGTAGAGGGCTGGCAAAACACCCGACATTTATTGTCATAGCTTCATATAAAATGTTCTGTCACTGGAACCTCCGATTAATATTCGGACACGACAGACGACCAGTGTGAATGGGGTGCAAGGGAGCTTACTACCAGGACAACAGCACTGCTAAGAGAAGAAACACTTGACACAAACCCTATACCAACCCGTCTGGACAGCGTGGTACAGTAGGACAATTTTTCCTTTCTGAGGAGAGGCTTATTTCCAGTTATAAAACCTTTTGATCAGAAACAATAACAAAAAATTGTCACTTTAATAATATATATTTATTTATTTAATTTTATACATAAATCAACAATTATTTAACGTAATAATATTAAAGACTGTCTAAACTCTCATCATGAGTTTACCAGCACACGTTAGAAAAACGCGCGTCTTATAGTACTCCCATATATAAGTCATAGGATAGTCATATTAACCCCAAAAATTAATACCGCGACATCAGCCATACACGCAGGCAAAAGTTATTCTTTAATAAATATCATATCTCTAATTCTTCTAATCCTCTTCTGTTACAACTTTTATAGTTCTTGCTTCGCCTTTCTTCTTTCGGCACGAAGGCTTTTCTAACATGGTCAGAGCTTTAGTTAGTAGTTCTTGGAAATTTTGATTTTTAGATTTGTAATATTTGTTTTTCACTGATTTTAACACATCTTCTTGGTTGTTGCCCAACAAATGTGCTAATGGATTGGTTGTAACGAATTTGGTGCCATCTTTCAATTTGATAGCAGAAGGCGGTTTCGTTTCCACCTTCTCCATATCATTTTGAGCTAAAACATCTTTAACTTTCACGATTTTGTAATATGGGGCTGCTGGCAGTAGATGTGCAATTGTAATGTCCGTCAATTCAGTTGGCAATTTGGGTATAACTATTTTATGGGCAATTTCGTTTTGTTTCTGATTTGCATGCTCTTCTGTGTTTTCTAACATAACTTCTTCAGCAATTTCTGGGATAGATTCATGTCTATCCATATCACCATTGTCATGGCAGTGATCCGTGTAATATTCTGCAACTTCATCCATTTTACATGGAACATCAACAATTTTGATACTAACTGTAGTCTTTTCTGGATAGTGGTCCACAAATTTAACAGGCATGGACAACCGTTGGGAAGTGCTGATGGGGGTTTCTTTAAATTTGGTCATTTTTACAGATGGCTCTCTTGCATATCCCGTTACCAGCTTAATGGTGGCTGTACTCTCAGTATGCAATTCTTTACTTTCTTCCGGAACGAAATTCTCCAAGAAGTTTTTGACTGACAACTTATGGTTAACCAAGGTTATTTTAGCACTGGTTGCTGCAACATCTGTCTTTGCTTTTATAAGTGTCCGTTGGAATTTGACAGATGTAGGTAAATCTTCAGTTATTGACCCACCAGTCTTGCGTTTTTCTAAGAGTACTTTCAGAGTTTCTGTGAGCCGTGAAGATGAATGTTCAGTAGCAACATGTTCGTTCAATTTTGCTTTGCTTTTGAATATTTTAGAGCATTTAATGCATTTTTTTACTTCATGCTTTGAGTGGAGGCTAACATGATGGTTATAGTTTTGTACCGTGTAACAATATTTCTTACAAATATTGCAAGTTAGTGCATTTCTGTTAGTTTGCTGTAACCGTTTCTTTTTAAGTGGAATAAAATTACCTTTCTTTTGAAGACGCACCCTTTTTCTTACAGACTGCAATGGTTCATCTTCGTCAGAAGACTGAATGGAAATAAGTTTTTCGGTTTCCTGTTTGCGAGTTTTTGTAGTTCTTTTACGTTTCAATTTCGGTGTTTCTTTAACACCCACTTCTGTCTGATTACCCTCCGTTTCTAAAGCATCTGTGTAGTCTGAGTTTAATGGAACAATGACACTATTTCTTTCATCACCAGACGTTTTAGTTTCATCAACAAAAAGACTTTTAGGTACAAACGGTTTCTCCGATTTCTTGTCAGTAAAGAAAACATGATAGTTCTCATCAAATTCCACAAAACCAATACTTTTGTGTTCTAATTTAATGTGAATTGTAAACTTCTTTCTGTATCTGAACTTTTTATCACAAATTTTACAAGTATAAGGAAATATATCTTTGTGTTTTGTTACAAAATGAGCAAAAAGTTTCTGCGGATGGTTAAACACGTTCTTACAATATATACAAAGATACTTATACAAATGAAACATAGGTCTGTGAGTTTTATCTATGTGTTTCTCCATTGCAACTCTTCCAACACAGCGTTTCCAACAAAACTGGCACGTTTCCACTTCAATAAAGCGACCCGCATGCTTCTGAGATTGATGATCAGACCATTCATTCATAGTCTTAAAGGTAACATCACAGGAATGGCATTTTATCGGTTTACAATAACTTTTATGCTTAGGATATGTACGGACATCAATATGAGTATTACAATCGACACATAGCTGTGTCTTTTTTTCCCTCTCACCGAACATGTTGCATTCGCTATTCAAGTGTCTAATTAAACTCTTTTTACCTTTAAATACATTACCGCAAGTATGGCACACGTGCACATGACATTTATCTGATCTTACATGCCTCAAATACATGGTCATATCTACTGAGGTAAATCCGCAGCCAACGCACACATAAACTACATCAGTGTCCAAAGTAGATATAAAAGTCACCGATTTAACTTTCAAAGCTGCTGATAAATAAGGAAACACATCGTACATAAAGACTCCCTCCCGAAAATTTTTATGTTCAAATTCGTGTTTCCTCAACGAAAATAGGTTAGCATACTTCTGTGGACATTGTGAACAACTAAATATAGTATCAGATTTCGACACTAAATGCTTCTTACGGTGAATTCTGTGTGCATCAAAATCTTCGAATACTCGCCAACAAAGTGAACAGCACTTTAGCGTTAATAAATGGTTGTCTCTAATGTGTTCCGCGTATTCCATCATGTCGGTATACGCTTCGGGACATAGTTGACACTTTTTTAACACAGAACGAGATATTTTGTGGACTTGATCTAAATGGATCTTTAAATCTTCTGGGTCTAGAAATTCTGCATGGCATATAGTGCAAGTTGTATCAGCGTCTGGTGTGTAATTAATCGTTTCTTCAGGCTCAATCTCAAGATCTATATAGATTTCTTTTTCATCAGATTCATCTTGTGAATCCATATTTGTCTGTTTAGGTTACAATTGCTGTAAAAATTTTAATATGAATTTAAGAAAACAACTACACCAAACGAAACAATGAAGAGTTAAATAAATTACAGACAGTCAGACAGATGATTTAAGATTATATTGTACTTGACAGCTAGGGTAAGTACTTTCTGCATTAACAATGTACTCTGTGGTAAGTACTTAGAACATGTTTACACGAAGGGGCAGCTGAACGGGCGGAAAGCGTGATCGGAGTCGAGAAAGAGAGAGAGTGAGAGAGACTGAGTTTAGTTAGAGTCTGTCTCTCTCACGCAACATTCTGATTGGTTGATGTATTGCCCGCCTCATCAGTCACGCAAATTGATATGTGCGCTTGCGTCTCGCAGTCAAATCAGCTCCCGTACTATTGACCGTTCCAACGTATATATTACTAGCTGTTACCCGCGGCTCCACCCGCGTGTACGTGGGTTATCACGGCAAATAGTAGTCTATGTGTTATTCTGATGTATAAGCTATATTACTGTAAAGTTTCATCCAAATCCGTTTAGTAGTTTTTGCGTAACAAACATACACACTCACAAACTTTCGCCTTTATAAATTAGTGTGATGTGATGTGATAGTATTAATAAGTGAAGCAAAAGCTTTGAAACCCTGTAGGAATACAATGCACAAAGAAATGTTTATGAAGATTACGGTGTCGAGTTAAGAGTACAGCCAGTCGCCAGTCGAATTGTAACGCCGAACCGGGACACGCACGTTAGGGGAATACATACCTCGTGCTGTGTAATAATAATCTTTTATTTTATTCCTTACCAATTTAAGAGAGTTAGAGTATATATACTCTTACATTGGTGACCCCCCGACGTTCATTTCATAAGGGATACTCTTACGTAGGTGACCCCGACCCTGTGAACATTTTTAAAATTATTTTCAGTTCGTGTGTGGTCGTATTGACTCAAGAATTTCGGTTATCGCAATATGTTTCCAGAGCAAGTTCGTCATGGCAAGCGGATTTAGTAGCGCAAATGGTGAAGTTTACCGAGGAAATGCAGAAGTTAAGCCATATTAGATGAGTACACCAACAAAATCTACAGGGGAATACCGAACAACACAACAACAGTAGAAGACAATTACGGAATAACCTAGTGCTTCTATCACTTTCGGTACGGGAAGAAAGCGACAAAATACATTGACTCGTGCAATTGGGAAAAGAAGAGCCACTCGGAAAACTAGGTTCAGTGCAGTCCGCGGCGGACGACTGCACCAACGTCGAGAATCACCGCCTATGCGTAATCGACCGTAAAAGTGGTTACAACTTTCTGGTCAGACACGGGCGCGAATATTTCAGTGTTACCGAAAAGTGCAGTCAAAGCGTATGCGCGTAATGAATAGTAGGTAGTTAGAAAAGAATTGGTGACGAGCAGATTTCCCTAGTGGCCGTTTGCGGAACTAACGTAAGACAGATACTTCTACCCGACAGTTTAATATACAGAGCGAGTGCATTGTTATTTTATATTCTTTCTACAATGATTTCATTGATAGACGTCTATGGAGTAGTAAAAAATACTCTAAGACCACTTCGTGAGGGTGATCAGTATTTTAAAAGTGGAATGTTAACGTGTATACGTATTTTTATCTGTCTTACGTTAGTTCTGCGACTTGCCGCTAGGGAATCTGCCAGTTTAATATACAGAGCGAGTGCATTGTTATTTTAATTTCTTTCTACAAGGATTTCATTGATAGACGTCTACGGAGTAGTAAAAAATACTTTAAGACCACTTCGTGAGGGTGATCAGTATTTTTAAGTGGAATTTTAACGTGTATACGTATTTTTATCTGTCTTACGTTAGTTCTGCGACTTGCCGCTAGGGAATCTGCTCGTCACCAATAGTAGTTAAAAAACTGTTAGATTTATGTAAAATTTATATAGTAACTGCACTGATTTAATGTATTTGCGTTACTCATGTTAATTTTATAAGTATTTAACATGGTTAATTTTTTTCTTTACTTTACATTTTTTTCCAACAAATTATATTTTTTGGTAAATCATTTCTTTTTGTAGTTCAACATCATGTGTACATAAGCTTATGTTGTTTTCCTTGACTTGTACATAATATGGAAACGTTGTTTGAAGGGTGCTAAGAAATGTGCCAAAAAGGAGATTGTAACTATGACAAGATACACACCGAATGTTAAAGTGCACGCTGTGCTCAAAAAGCTGCATACACCTGGTACGGTGTATCCCACCGTACCAGGTACCTAAGTTAATAAGTAGGCATATTTCTACATTCGAAATTAGATTATTACAATATTGTGCTATGTGTAATAGCAACTTTAATACAGTATTGTTCATTCATTAACATAAGTTTAATATCAGTACAATCTATTCTTTGTGTAGAACTGTATTTGTTATTGTTAAATTCGTAGAACTGTATTTGTTTATTGTAACGTGACGTTGCGCGGTGCCGGCGAGACTTGCTGACTGGCCTATTGTATTGTTTTACTAATACTCAGTAACAGTGTTCATTCTATGCGATAATACACACATCAAAAGTGTCTAGGGATCAACATATGTGTCTAGGGATCAACATATATTTTTGCAATAACTTTTCTCCTGATTGATATTAATTAAAATTTTCTTTAAGGATTCATCAAATAAAGTGTTTTCGTTTGTCACAGTAACGATAAACCAAGTCACCTTTGCATTAATAAAGAAATTTGCCATTTTCCTAATAAAGGGATTTTTGACATTTGAACCACTAACATTAAAGTTCGAAAAAAAGACTGAAATAACAGTTTTCTTTAAAATTTTATTAGGTAACTTAAACAATTAATAATCCGTGTTTCTACCGCGAACACTAACAACACAAGAATCGGTTTGGCATACTCAAAATGAGTTCATCCAAATCACGCTGTGGAATGGCCGCCCATGTTCGTTGCAACAACAAAAAAAGGTCTTCTTGCGACTGGATACCCTCCATATTCGGCAGAGCTCTCCTCTGTAGCATATCCCATGCATGCTCAATCGGGTTCAAGTCTGGCGACTGAGCAGGCCAGGGCCAAAGCCACATCTCAATCTCAAGAAATCCGCATAAAAATGCTTGATCCCTAGACACTTTTGATGTGTGTATTTGTCAAGTAATAACTTTATTAAAGTGGTATGGTTTTCGTAACTTTTTCGTAGTTTTCTTCTGTTTTTGTAGGGGCGTACCTACTGTAGGAAACACAATGCACAAAGAAATGTTTTTTAGATTACGGTGTCGAGTTAATTTAAGAGAGTACAGCCAGTCGCCAATCGCATTGTAACACCGAGCCGTTAGCACTCACGTAAGGGAATAATATTTACCGTGAGAAAATACTTACCGTGCTGTGTTATAATTATCTTTCATTTATTCTATTAAATCTGGACAATCAGGACTCAGTATTTATATATAGTATACTCTTACACCCCTTTTAACTAAAATTATGTGAACGGAAGATGTAATTCGGCATAGTTAAAAGTTTATTTGGAGGACGAGTGCAGAAAGCCAAAAAATAAAAGAATTATAGTCGAAAGTGGAATTTCGAACACTGGGCGACCATTAGTCTCAGTAAAAAGAAAAATAGGATCCCTTCATTACATTTTTTATTGTTTACTACACCATATTTATATACTAGATAAATACTAATCTCCACATTGATAACACTAATTCACTAAAGATAAGGTTAAAAACTGGAGTCAATTAAATCCCTTCAAGGTTGCACTACTTTAATGTTAGTCGATAAGATACCGCCCTGGGATTTTAAACTTGAATTAGGGGCATGAAGACAGAAATGGATTTTAAAATCTTGAAATGCGTGCAAATGGCTTGACCGCGAACGTCTTCTGCGACACGTATATGTAGCTGTACTTGGTGATATGGGCTTTAAAAACTTAGCATACGATTCAAAATTGTATAAATATTGTAAAATCCGCTTCGATGCGAGCCGTATATTTTTAAACGATGAAAGTGGGCAAATGTATCTTAATGGTAAGTACAGGTAGCCATGGACACTTCTAACTCAAGATTCACTATGCGTTCCTGACCTTTGATACCCAACCCCAGAATATACGGGACCCCTCCCGTATATTACTCCAGTGTGATACCACGCACTTCACCCTCAACCTTCACCTTCAAACCCTCTCCCCAGAGGATTTGAGTTAGTATAGTATATAACCTCATTGAAAAGCAACAAAATAATAGAATAGCTTAACATTGGTTTCCTGTGCGTGGTATCACTCCGGTCGAGACAACTTATTTATGCCTAAGCAACGCTCTCCCACAGGCGGCAAATTACAATTATATTAAAATTTTCTTAGAGATTACTTTAAAAAAACGTGTTGCACTCGGGGACTGCCGCGGTAAAGCTATTGCATAGCATTTTTATCAACTTATGCAATTATCGTTATTTATTTATTTTTCATTTATGCAGTATTTTTTTGGAAATATTGACTTCAAGTAAAGTAAGTGAAAAAATCATAACATGTATGTTATGATTTTTTCACTTACTTTACTTATATATATATCACATGATTTCTCCAATATGTAAGTATTTCATGATAATTTAAATAGTTAACGACAAGGACACGGCAAATTTCATAACGATGACAATGGTGTGCATATTATGTTCTATAATTACATTTTAATACGAAAAAAACTTCTTTTTCGCTGACTACTACCAAAATAAAGCGCCGACATTAGCGCGTTTCTCCCTCTTGAGTATAAGTGTTCTGTGGTTTCTCCGCAAAAATACACGCTAAGCCGGTTAAGCGAACGCTCGGCCGAGCTACATGGTAGGCGGTCGCCAGGGGGTGTTAGGTTTTATTTTCGTTACGGAATTTCTTGATTCGGTCGCCGCGCTCTATGCCTGCTATAAAAGCTATGCAATAGCTTAAAAACTATTTTTGTTTAATATTTCTTATTTTTAAAGTAAAAGTAAGGAGCAAAACACTTCGCTGTAACTTTTGTTGATATGGTTGCTGAATGACTAACTGAGCAAACAAGTTCACCTTTAGTGTGTTCGTGATATGCTAATTATCACATTCAAACAGTTGTTCATGTTTATTTTTCTTCAATATTTACTTATTCAATGTATGTGAATGTATGTACAAAACAATGACGCAAATTATATTTACTACGACAAGTTTAGGTTGCTATCATTATTTTCTTTAATCTGTGTTGCTAAATAAAAATATACCTACCAGAATTAATTGCCACGAAGAAAAATGAATTTCCTCGGATAAACAACTGAACCAATTTCTTTTTTTTTTTTTTTTATGTAAACACACAGTTACAACACTACATTATAAAAAATAATATAATTTTATATCCCCCCCCCCCCCCCCCCCCGTATAAATATATATATCACTCGAAGTGACATTGTTAAATAAATCATATGCACATAATACAAGAGTATACCCCGAACCAAACTTTATGACGTCTGGGAACATCGTGCGAGTCGATGCGCAGCATACAATTTTAGGTATCAGAGGGAACGTACAGGGGTGCGGGTGTAGACCAATACACGGCACGGTGCATGTTCCTTGAGTGTGTGACCGTGTCCGTACACTACACATGCACTCATAATCTTGTTTACGTACAGTCGAGTTGTTAATAGTTTTGAATTGTTTCGTAACCTACTTCTTAGTATTTTTGACTGTTGCAGTTTAGTGTATTTTACGTTAACTTTTCAATGGTTACATATTTGATGTGTTGATTAAAATGACTCGCGGACTGTATAATCTTCTAAGTCAAGGTCATTTATTTCTGTAAATAGGTTTTCACAAAATACTTCAACTTGCTAGAAAACTTTTAGTATAATTAAATAGAATTAAATTAATATTTGAGATCATATTTTATTTGCCTCGAACAACATCTCAGAAATAATTATTCGGTTCATAGTTGGATAAGAACGGTAGGTAAAACATGAGTAGGTTACTCATGTTTTTATAAATTAATATGCTAAAAAATAAGTCGCGTATTATTAAAATTTCATATTTTAATAATATCCAGTCATCTAATTATTTTAGACTTAACTGTACCTGCGCCGACCTGCTTGCGCAGCTAACTTCAGAAACGTCATAAATATTGGTTTGGGCTATACCCACTACCCAGTACTACCCAGTACCATTATACTTATTTACAATGATTATGATCAATGTAAAGTCATGCCCTAAAAATAGCTAAATTTTGTACGCCATGTAGAAGAGAATCAAAACGTAGAATATGTTGATATTAAATACGTTATATATTATCGTTGCCCACTATTGATGGTTATGAATGTTATAATAAGATAGATTATAGTTTGTCTTTAATTTGTAATTTGTAAAATTATAGAAAAAAAAATCTAATGTGTACATAAGTAGGCATACTGAGTGTTAAGCACAATAAAACCTTCCGTTTAGTTATTAAATTAAATACTTAATAAAATTGATTTTGTTTTACTTACTCCAAAATTCAGATTCCCATTTTGTTGGGTAATAATCATCACCTGCCCACACTCCATTCGCTCAGTTGATCACGTTTACAATGTCAAAAAAATATTGTCTGTCATGTCACCACAGGCTGTCAGTTTATGCCCGTACTAAATAAAAATATAATTAGGCCGCAACACGCTGCCATGCACAAAATCAAGACATTCAGGTAAATATTACCCAAATTATTAATTACAGCTTCTGTTTAAGACAATACACATTGTTTTTTGTAATGCTATGTCACCATAACCTATAAAAACTTCGCGTTACTTTTATCATGTTTTATTGTTATGCGTAGAATTTATAACGGTATTCTATTTATAACTAAATGAAAATAGGTTTACGGTGTTCAGGGATGTTTCGTTTGTGTTTATTTTACTTTACTTGGTGTTTTTTGTTGATTAATTATTATTATTGATGTATATATAAGTTATGTGATTCATTTTACGTAAACATCATTGTAATGTGGCTATTATCGGTCGTGCATAGAGGGAAAAAGAAATAAATATTAACTATGGTGTATATTTTTAAATTTATAATGCATCTGGTGATACATTGTAATGGTAGTGTATATTAGGTCAACATTGATATCAATATTATGTACCTAGCGTGTTTATAAAATTAGTACATACATTTTAAAATGCATTGTAAGGTAAATGGAAATGAAAATTTAGTAATTAAGAGTAGCTTTGTGAGTTAGTTGGTACTAATTGAGTTCAAATGGGAACATTACTAATTGGATTTTAAATTTGTTGTCATTGATAACAAATAAAAAAAAAACTTTTGTCTGTTAGCTCTAATGAAAAGTGTTCCATATAATGCACTGCTACTTTTTTATTATGAAGAGTTACTATAACTTTGAATCAACCAAATTATAGCATTAGCAATCTTATTTAATAAAGCTATAAAACTAGTCACAGTTTTGCTTTGTAAAAGTCTTTTTTGAATTATATGTTAATCTTATAAATACCCTATTCAATATTTATAAATTGTCACTGTAGACCATAGACAAGAAATAAATAGTTTTGTGGAGTGCTATGAAAACACTCTCTATGTACTAAATTATCTATACCAAACAAAAGTTATGTTTAAGTCTGTTATGATTTCAAGGCTAAATCTCTACACCGATTTACACATGTAAATACTTTGATTCTTGAAGAAGGAAATAGGCTACTCATTCATCGTAATAACTGACATACGCACAGACAGAGCCATGGACAAAAGCCAATTGCTAGATAAGAAGATGATGTATCATGCTATGTGTATCATAGTTTGCTCCTTTATTCAACTCTTACAACACCCATGGGATGAATAGGGGTCCTGACACCCCATACTCTTAATTTTCACACACTGCACTATATAGACAAGGAAAACTTAAATACAACCTCCTGTATAAGGAGAGGAATATGTCCAGTAGTGGTCAATGAAGGCTGTCAATGATGATGGTGATGATGTTCTACATTGAGCATGGTCCAAAACTAATAAAAATTATGATATATTGGTTGAAGATGAACCAGTTAAAAAGAAATTGAACAAAATCATTCTAAAACACGATATTACACGCTCATAGCCCAGTTGCATTGCAACAATCGCCGAAGGTAAGCAATGACGGCGCGGTCAGTACCTGGATGGGTGACCGCTAGTGGCATGTTCCATGGGCGCCTCATATCAAAGGATAACAGACGTGAAGCTTAGTTGGAGGATTACATAGCCACAATGTTATCTTGCCAGTCCCCAACCTGCACTCGGCCAGCGTGGGGCACGTATGGCCTAACCCTCTCCTGAGAGGAGACCCGAGCCCAGCAGTGGGACGTTATGGGTTGTAGATGAAACCAACTATCTATACTGACCTAAAATTACAGCATTCTGTTGTGATAGTGAGTATGAGACCGGAGGCCCATTGATGCAGAAACATCACTAGGCCTCCACAGTGTGTGTCATCATGCTGTATTGTTGCATTGTCTGCATTCACAATGAGTATGATGACCAATACTCATGGATTCTGCTTATGCTTTCCATCAGGCAAAGTAGTCATTTTGGCAGTCTCATCATCACTACACAGTATAAAACAAAGTCGCTTCCGCTGTCTGTCTGTCCCTATAAATGCTTAGATCTTTAAAACTACGCACCGGATTTTCATGTGAGAGTGATTCAAGATTAAGGTTTTCGTATACATATAATTTGTTAAAGTTTTGAGTACATTGCATTGGCTAAAATATAACGATATTTGTTGAAGATGTCGAAAAAATTTAGGCCGCATATCTTTTCAGAGCAACTTAGGCTATATTATATTTTCCATAAAGAACCCATGCGAAGCCGGGGCGGGTTGCTAGTGCATAATATAGTAAAGAAACACTGATCATTTTAGAGGTTTATAATGTGATGTCGTAAATGAACCCAATTTTTGATGCTTTCATTGCAAACGCTGACTGAATACTACCTTAAACAGAAGGTATATATTATGTCTATCTCTTAGGGATAATCCTCAATAACCATTTTTTTATTCCATTCTTTTTACGAGAAATAATGGCTTATTTACGATGAATTTTAAGCAATACATCATTAATCTTTATCCAATTAAGAATCTTAAATACATTGTGCATTTAATATAAATCAATATGGCCCTTTACAGTATGTAATTTAAATGAATATATTCGAAGATATTACAGATTTAATCGTGTCTTTGGTGGGTGCATCTGAAATACACCCAAGCGAAGCTGGGTTGTGTCGCTATTATTAAATAAAATATATTCAAAACAAGCAAAGCCACGAGCACAATACGTTTTTGTATACAATTTTTCTGCCTACACTGAGTATTAAAATTAGTTGGCTCACTCCTAATATAATATTCATATAAATTCATATGGACAGACACATATCTTCATTAATAATTCATTATTGTCCTCTTTCACATCTAAGTAAATATATTGAAATTCATATTTGGTTTTTTAAATTCCATAGCTAAAGGTATTGTTGTAGTAATGTATTAAATAACTAGCTGAGCCCCGCGGTGTTACCCGCGGTACAATAGTAACAGTAAGTTACTCCTTGTATCATCAGCTATCTGCCAGTGAAAGTCCCGTCAAAATCGATACAGCCGTTCCAGAGATTAGCCGGTACAAACAGACAAAAATTGTAAAAAAGTTATTTTGGTATATGTAACGTGAATACATAAAATTAAATATGCATTTAGTAAAAAGCGGTTATCTTAATATTACAAACAACCGGTGTGAAATAGTGCTTGCGCTGTGTTTCACCGAGTGAGTGAGGATGCCGGAGGCCCATACCCCAGCCCCCCTAATCCCCCAAGGCCAACAACGCACTTCTGACGCCTCTGGTGTTGCAGGTGGCTATGGGCGGCGGTAATCGCTTACCATCAGGCGATACGTCTGCGTTATTTATCTCCATGGATGGCCTAGTATTTTAAGCGGTCTCCACGCTGCTGCTTCCTTCTGCACTAAGTGTAGTGGGTTCAAATCCCACATGGAACAACACTGTTTGATCCACAAATTGTTGTTCTGAGTTTGGGATGTATATTCCTAATGCGGGAGTGGTCTTGGAAGATCTATAACTAGCGACCTTTTTTCTTTTTTTTTTCCGCCGTACGGGGAAAACCCTGGAACCCCGACGTACCTCGGGCTATCTACGGTTTATAGATGGCCCCCTCCTGTGTGGGAACCCCATGTTCCCGTTACTGTCCTCCAGGGCGCGCACGCTCCGCAGCAACCCAAGCCTGCTTCTGCTAGGTTGACAGATTGCCTGGCCCGGATTTTCACGGAAGCGTCCTCTACTATATTATGCATGTATTACACATCTACTCGTACCCCTCTCTCTTGAATCATTATATCTATTGCTAATAGTTTAAAAAACTAAAAGAACGCTTTAAAATAATAGCAATCGAACTAAAAAGAAAATAATTTTAATGATAAAAGCTTGGGGCGAAATTATTGAAATATTTTGCAGAAAGCAGCGTTTTTTTAAACTATAATTTATTTTCTACTTTTTAATGTGGTATATTTATAAAAGCGTGTTTGTTTAGTTTTATAATCTATTTTTTTACTTTTTTTTTTTTTTTTTCAATTGTATTGTCATCGGTCCTTCACAACTGTGCAAATTTTCATGTTAATCAGACACCTAGTAGGTGAAAATGAAGTAAAAAGATTCCGTTACATACCGGTCAAGCTAATAAAAGCGTGTTCTAGACACGCGGTAGCGTGTCAAGCCAAGTTCAAACAAAGGAACTGGCTAGCCAGCGCCTAGTGTAATATTACACGAACCACTTGGTGCCAATTTTGACCCTTCTATAACTCAAAGCCTCTTTAACGTAAACACATAAAACTACGTGTGTTTAATTATATCCATAAGGACATCTAGAAGCCTAAATATCATGAAGCTAGCTCAAACGGTTATAAAGATATGAAGGTCAAAAAGTCGTAAATTTTAGCACTGACTGACGTATATATATCGTACCTAAACCTAACCTACTTCCAGATGACCTAGAAAGATGAAATTTGAAATCCAGCTCGGTAATTGTATGTAAGCGTAGGAAAAAATCAAAAAATTAAAAAAAATTAAAAAATCCGCATACAAAAAAAATAATTGTAGCGTTGGAATCGTCGTTACAAGCAGGTATTTGTAAACTATCCCAATATATGTATTATTAAATCTCAATACCTGCCTAGTTTTTAACCGACTTCCAAAAAGGAGGAGGTTCTATGTTCCACTGTATGTATTTTTTTTTTTTTTTTTATGTATGTTACCTGATTACTCCGTCAGTTGTGGACCGATTTTGAAATTTTTTTTTGTATTCGACAGGGTATGCTTCCGTGGTGGTCCCATTGCCAGCATATCAGGATCTGATGATGGGATCCCAGGGAAATCGAGGGAAACCCTCATTTTTTATAGGCACATACTATGTTTTTCGTATATTTTCTGAAGTTACACCGGTATTTGCGTCTGGTAGTCATCATTTTATGATGATGAGCTGATGATGTAAGGTACCACTCCTTAACGGTTAGGAGTTGGAGGATAAATCTTTAAATATCATATGTATATAAGTTACCTTTAGTCGTATTCTTACAAATTATTTAGGTAAGCTGATGATGGAAGGTGGAAGGTACAACTCCTCAACGGTTAGGAGTTGGAGAATAATTCTTTCAATTTCATACGTATCAAAAGACCTTCAGTCGTAAACTTTCAAGCTATTTAGGTGAGCTGATGATAGAAGATTAAACTCTTCAACAGTTAGGGATTAGAGGATGATTTTAATATTACACGTACCTTAATTTGTATTCTTGATGATGAAATTTGATTAAATAATTCAACTTACTACTTACCTACGATTGTTTGCACTAAAAACTGTAAAATAAAAACTTTTTATAAAAAAAAAAAAACCGACTTCCAAAAACATCCAACGAAAACTCTCTGTCAAAAAACACTTAAAAGCGTAAAATAAACTGGTTCTTCATAAATTGCCTATACCTAATTCTTTATTCATTTAAATAGTAGTATTATAATGGGTGCTAGGTACCTAAATTCTGTTTGAAGTCGGTGCTAAGCCAAAAAGAATACAAACGAACAATTACAAAAGTCTAAGCGATAGTCACTTGGCACCGACTTCAAACAGATTTTAGGTACCTAGCACCCATTATAATACTACTATTTCAATGAATAAAGAATTAGGTATAGGCAATTTATGAAGAACCAGTTTATTTTACGCTTTTAAGTGTTTTTTGACAGAGAGTTTTCGTTGGATGTTTTTGGAAGTCGGTTTTTTTTTTTCTTTACAAAAAGTAATGATATCCCACCAAAAACATAAATTTCAATACAAAAATAATGCTTGGCTGTGGGCTTCGTCGCAAAAAGAATGGAGATCTAAATGAGTGCCAAGTTCTATGCAAAATCCAAATATGTATTTATAGGAACAAAATAAAATTATAAACAAGTATTAAACTCTATTTCTTTGCTTTATGGGATACCTATAACAATTGCTGTTATTTAAAAATGTGAGATCTTAAAGTAGGTGAGATTTGACTTAGCCAGTTTTCTTAATATAAAGTTATTCAACATATATATATTTTAATTCTGATGAAGCAAGCAGCCAAGCATAATTTTTGTATTTAACTTGGCTCTCCTTTTTTACATTTATGTTTTTGTTGGGATAAAGAAACTGACAGGATTAGATGTCTGTGCGTGAGATGCGTGCAGCCATTATATTAAATGATAGCACACGGTCATTAATGCATGTTTATATTAAATGTATATTTTCCTTAATATTGTATAATATTCTAAGTTATATATTCTAAAATTATAAAATATATTTCCTTATTTGTTTTATTCACAACTAGGAATGCGTTTAATTTAATTGCCTGAATGATAAAGCATCATTTGTTGTTTCTTTTTAACCGACTTCCAAAAGGAGGAGGTTCTCAATTTCATCGGTGTTTTCTTCTTTTGTTTTGTTGTTACTTTTTAGTCTTTTCAAACCATGATTCGGCAAACGTAGAAAGTAGTAAAGTAGAAGGAAAAATCTAAATAACACCTGAAAGTATGACAATTCTGACGTCATATGTTGTGATTTAATGTATAATTCGCTTAGGGATCTTATAGTGTTAATATTTTTTTTTTTATGAAATAGGGGGCAAACGAGCAGATCTATCGCCTGATGGTAAGCGATTACCGCCGCAACACCAGAGGCGTCACAAGTGCGTTGCCGGCCTTTTAAGAAGGTGTACGCTCTTTTCTTTAAGGATTGAAGGTCGTATGCGGCAGTTCATTTTGACTTGAAACTCAACTGTTTATAATCTGAATGTTTTTCTTTGGTTCCAGATCTTGAAATGCAGTGATATTCGAACCCCTTTACCTACGCTTTATTTTTCAAAATCATAACACAACATTTTCGGTGCTTAAAATTTAATTTAATTTGGCAAAGTACGGGCTGAACGCAGCATTCTTTCTCAACTGTAATAAGCTTTCTGAGCTAGGCCAATAGTCTTGAAAACAAGACACAGGGTCCCTGCAGTTCTGTGGCAGATATTCACCAACATCACAACACCCAACATGGAGAACCTAACTGTATTGTCGTTTCGCAAGATCGAGGAAGTCAAACGTCTTGCGAAACATTTCCAAAATGTCATAAATCACCCATTGACTGAGAACAAACCAGTTCTTTACAATTACCTGAATAATTTAGATAAAACGCACAAAAATATATTCCTACAAAAACGCGAAACCGTTGAAGTTGAATATATATTTACGACTGAGAAGAAAAGCAACTTGCAAAGACAACGTTTTAACAGTTTACCTGTAAGTGAAGTGCCTGAACTGTTGAAAACTGAGTTTATCACCAACGATGAAGCAAAACAAGTGCACATATGCACTGACTGCAACATCGAGATTGAACTAAATGACGAAGAACCGTTGATGGAATCGCTGCAGAAACATTTTAGTACCGATGCTCACTTGCCCAAATTGAAGCGTGAAAGCATTGACGTCGCTGAGCCGATCATCTTACCCAACATGTCGCGCAGGCTCTCCACTATGAGCGAGCTGAGCGATACTCCCTTAGCAAAAATCAAGGAGATTACCATAACTCCAAAATCTGCTGAGAAATTGGAAAGAAACTTCACGTCGAAGCTCAGTACCATGTTGGCTAAACATCTGCCTGACGCTTCAGAAGCCACGATCGATGCCGGCTTAAAGTTTTATCAAGAGAGCTATGATAAATTATCGTGTGATGTTTCCGCTGTAGATTTTTCCACGCAAACGAGTTCCGTGGCTCCGATCATCATGAGTATAAAAGACAATGTGTACCAAAATTTCGCCGGAGATACAAATAAGAATATAGACAACGATGAAAATGAACAAGCGGCTGAAAAACCTAAGAACCAGTCGAAGAAATACCGCTACTACGGACCTATTGAGAAGCAAATCGTGAAGTTGCTCGCAAATCATAAGCTACTTTCCTTAATCGACGATAGAACCGGGAAATTAGCTTTCTTTTGCATCGTTTGCGAGTACTACACTCTCAGATTCCATTACGATAGTGTCTTGAATCATGTCTTCAGCGAAACTCACATACACAACCTGTCTACTGTCTTGCAATCTGACTCGAGCATTCCTTTCGCCATGACGGATAATTCTATTGAGAAAATTAAAGAGATGAATGAAAAGTTTCTCCTCAGCCATGATATTGTTGTATCTCCTAATGTTCTGTTTTGCCGCCTCTGCAACGTTTCTATCGATTCCATTGAAGCGTCCATTCTTCATATTCTTGACGAGAAGCATCTTGCCAAACTTTCGGATGAGTTATACATTAAGATGAAGGAGAGAAACTCCGAAGCGCCGGAAGAGTGGGGCCCTAAGGACCTTAACTGGACAAAGTATTTGGCCAGCGTGGGCAAGCCGCATAACAATCGTGACCACGTTATGATTGAGAACTTCATCAAGCCGTCTGGAAAGATCGGTAACTTCTGCACGTGTTGCGAAATGACTTTGAAAGGACCGAGGCAGGTGCTGTTCAACCACATCCGTCAGAAAAAGCATCTGCGTAACGCGGCGCCCCGAAAGTTGTCCATGCTTTATAAGAACCATTGTCGGCCTTTTGAATATTTTGCCAGTTTCGGCAATTATTATGTGTGCTCCATTTGCCCGGAGTATGTCGCTGTGCCTTCGATTTCAGCTATGGTGGAACATTTTGAGAGTAATGCTCATTTCAAGACCATCTGCAAATTGATCCGCTGTGCTTTGTTCAGCGAAAACGATAGGAAATTGTTAGCGGCTAATAAGATCGAAGACATGAAGTGTACAATTTGCAACCTGAGCTTCCAGGATTACAACGACGCTGTGAAACACGTCCTGAGCAGCATGGAGCATCAAACTGGAGTCGCTGAAGCCAAAGTGAATGCGAACAAAGGCGATATTATCAGCGTTTATATGAAAGGCAACCATATTCTGCACAGCGAAGGGGCTACTTTCTCTTGTGTGGATTGCAAAGGGGTGTTTCAATCGATTCGTTCGTTGTTAACTCATTTGGTGTACGCTGGGCATTTCGTTGAGAGGCCACAAATTGAGAGCATTTTCCGTTTCTATTTAGAATTGAAACACAATATAAATATGTTGGCGAGAAACAAGTATGTGTATTATGAATTTGGATGTCTTAAGTGTGGAGTTTGTGAAGGTGATGTTGAAGAGGGGGAGACTGCTAAGAAGCATGTGGGGTCTCCCCGCCATAGAGAAAATATGGGGGCCAGTTATGTTAACCTTGACGCATCTGCTGTTGAATAAAGGTATGTGGTTTTTCTTACTTTTTTTTAAATTCTTTACGGGCTAGTGGGTCTATTGGCTAGCAATCCGGACTGCTAAGCTAGAGGTAGCAGATTCGGTTCCCAACCAGAAAGAATAATAATTATATGATGAGATAGATCATTAGTTCTGGTGTAAGTCTAATCCTTCCTAATATTATAAATGTGAGTGTAAGTTTGTTTGTTACGCTTTCACGCGAAAACTACTTAAACTATCATCATGAAACTTTGTACACATATTCTTGGAGGTATTAGAAGTAAGTAACGTAGGTTATTTTTATTAAATGCGAGCGAAGCCGCGGGCGAAAGCTAGCTATTTATATAAAACTGTTACTCGCAGTTGCTGTTATACATTATCAACAACCGCGGGCAACGCCGCGGGACGATGCTAGTCTGAAAAAAAGTAGTATAACTTCTCATATCATGAGCTATCTGCCAGTGAAAGTCCGTTCCAGCCGTTTCAGAGATTAGCCAGAACAGACACAAAAAAAATTCAAAAATATTTTTTTTTTAAATTTGTCTATTGTTCCGGCCTATCACCTAGCAATTTGCATTAAGTACAAAGTTTTTAATTTGACATTACAGACACTTCAATTTTATTAATTGTTGCATATTAATCAGCAGTGTAGTTACCATAGTCTGTACTATCTAGTTCTGAATCATATTGCTACACACTGGTGCAGTTATGTTTCTAAATACACAAATATCGTAGATAAATTTCACTCAGACACGAATAACCGTGCTAGTTACACATTTTTTTGTCCTGGTTGGGAATCGAACTCGTGACCGGTGTAGCAATCAGATTCACTAACCACTTGCACAACAGTCCTTAAGTACAGTAAAAAATTAACATTCAGAATTTCATGTTAGACTTGTGCACACAGAATGAAAATTAAATAAACAAATATCTAATTTATATCTCACTCTTCCATCTGGCAATCCCGTGCCTCGGAGAGCAAGTTAAGCTGTCGGTCGCAGTTGGCATGAACATCTATGGCAATCGTTATTGGGAAGTCAGTGCCTTCAAATATACTGACAACTAGTTCAAAATTCGAATTCAGTTCACCCTCAGGGTTGCGGAGGTCCGATGCCAGTCGCTCCGTGGAAAAACTGATATTCAAGTAAATCCTGTTGAATTAGTAGCCGACCCCAAATAATCTTGGGAATAATGAAGGCAATACTTTCAACTAGCAACCACTTACAGAAACTTATTGAATAAGTAATAATACTAATTAGTTATGGCCGATAAAGCCTGCTTGTCTAAATTATCGCGTCGTGATTAAATTATTATCGATGTTGTCTGTGGTTGTTGACAAGCGTTATTAATGATATTATTATCTGTGGCCTTGTTCGAGCTGTTAGTAGGGTGATTAAAGTCTACTCATTGTTGATGGTTTGAAAAGTATATGTTCTTAATTCGAATTCGGTTATTTTTGATAGCCATGTGTCAAGTTTTTTTAATAATTACGTTTTTTTAGTTCAAGATTCTGCTTATGCTTTCCATCAGGCAGAGTAGAGTCATTATGGCGGGCCATACATAAAAAGATTATCGAGATCGTGCGAGTTAAAGCGTTTTCACATTATCCGATCCGATATCGGTGTCGGGCGCTGATACGATATCGGAGGAAGTTAAACTGCCTCGGTGGCGTAGTGGTAGCGTATGCGACTGCTGTGTGTGAGGTCTCGGGTTCGATACCCGGGTCGGATCAAATGATTGTATGATCTGCAAATATTTGCTTTTTCGGTGTTTGGATGTTTTCTATGTATGTTTTTACAAAAAAATTATAAAAATTAATAATAATCAACTTTTTCTTCCTCCTTTTGATTTTAATATAATTACTTTGTATTTTATTTTTTACTATGGATGATCAGATTTTTCTTTGATGGATTCTCAAATGTTGTTTTGTCCGCAGGTCCTGAATGAATGACCAGGCGTGTTGTTGACGTGGTACTACGAGTGCTGTTCAGAAATCTTGATAAGGATAATTTCCACGAGAAATCATTTTACAATGAAATTTTAAATGAATTAATTTTTATAACTAAAATATTTGTTTTATTTATAAAATCACGCAATGTAAGTTCTCACGTTGATTAGTATAAAATGATTTCCTAACGTGTGTATCGATGAGTTGCAAATGCGCATATGGAAGTCAGTAGTCACTAACTAAACGTGTAGAGGACTAAGAATATGTAATATCACCAGTCCTATTCATCCCATAGGTGATTAATGTCAACTGAAATCGAAAGTTTCAAAGTCAGTGTAAACAAAAAAAAATTGTCAAAATCGGTTCACCCAGTCGAAAGTTCTGAGGTAACAAACATAAAAAAATTGTCGAATTGAGAACCTCCTACTTTTTAGAAGTTGGTTAAAAATGAGACTCGAGCAACTGTCGACTAGGTTAATAGATGTTTAGATATTTATGTACACACATCAAAAGTGTCTAGGGATCAACATATGTGTCTAGGGATCAACATATATTTTTGCAATAACTTTTCTCCTGATTGATATTAATTAAAATTTTCTTTAAGGATTCATCAAATAAAGTGTTTTCGTTTGTCACAGTAACGATAAACCAAGTCACCAAATCTCATAACCATTTATGACTGCCTCGGTGGCGCAGTGGTAGCGTATGCGACTGCTGTGCTTGAGGTCTCGGATTCGATTCCCGGGTCGGACCAAATGTTTGTATGACCTACAAATATTTGTTTCGGAGTTTGGGTGTTTTCTATCTATACTTATAATAAAAATGTAACAGTTCCAATTCTGTACATTAAAGGTATTTTGTATTTGTTTTTGGATGGCTCTATAATCGATACTGAAGCCAAAACTGTAATTTTTTTCATTTTTGTCTGTCTGTCTGTATCTTGGCCGCGCATCACGCTGAAACTACTGAATGGGTTCAAATGAAACTTGGCATGATTTGAGTTCATACTACGAGGTAGGACATGTGATACTTTTTCACGGTTCTTGGAGAGAGGGGATGAAAGTCAAAATATGTACTTAGTTGTAATTCAATAACACATAGTCCGATTTCTTTCCTTCTTTTTTTGCTAGAAAGAAAAAAAATAAAAGATAACGGGAATCGTTTTTTTGTCCGCGACTGTACCCTGCCTGTGGGGAGCTGAGACAGATATGTAAATATGGCGGTACGAAGTTCGCCGGGTCAGTTAGTGTTTAATAATATAATAATAATAATCTTTATTGTTGCAAAGTTTACACTTACAGGTTGCCTTATAATTAGATACAAGTAAATGTATTACACTTTAGGTACTGACACTGTCTCCCAAACTAAGCTGATACTTGTGTTTTTAACCGACTTCAAAAAAAGGAGGAGGTTCTATTTTCCACTGTATGTTTTTTTTATGTATGTTCATCGATTACTCCGTCAATTGTTGACCGATTTAGAATTTTTTTTTGTATTCGAAAGGGTATGCTCCCGAGGTGGTCCCATTGCCACCATATCAGGATCTGATGATGGGATCCCAGGAAAATCGAGAGAAACTCTCATTTTTTTTAGGCACATACTATGTTTTTCGTATATTTTCTGACGTTACACCGGTATTTGCGTCTGGTAGTCATCATTTTATGATGATGAGCTGATGATGAAGGTGGAAGGTACAACTCCTCAACGGTTAGGAGCTGGAGGATAATTCTTTCAATTTCATACGTATCTATTATACTATACTATATATTATAATAGGTCTTTACCTATGAAATTGCCGTTTTGTATGCAATAAGTGAAAGTACTTATTGTTTCAGCTGGATGTTTTTTTTGTGTTGTCTTATGTACTTGTAGATGTTGATGTTTATGTGTGAAGTTTATGTGATATATGTGTCAGTAGTTTCTCAGTTTCATCGTAGTCCATATTCAGAAGCCAGTCTGTGAGAGTAGTTTTAAGTTTATGGCTGTTTAGTCCTACGAAATAATATGTATGTATTTACATAAAAAGTGTATAATTATGTATTTATATCAGTTGTCTAGTACCCATAACACAAGCTCTGCTTAGCTTGGGACTAGATGGCGTTGTGTGTTAGATGTCCGAAATATTCATTATTATTATTATAACATATTGCCAGCGGTAAAGGATCTACCATTCTCCTTTACAAATAGTTATTTTGATGTAAGTTTGTATATACCATGGAGTGTAGAGATAAGGAGGACCATCTCTGTATTAAAAACAGCGGCCAAGTGCGAGTCGGAATCGCCCATGAAGGGTTCCCAAGCAACATGTTACATAATATAAAAGTTCTTGTAGTTCTTTGTAACTTTGATCGAGTTTTAATAATAGTGTTTTTTTTGCAGTTTACGATTTATGACGTAAACTACTTACTAGATTTCGTTCAAACCAATTTTCGTTGGAAGTTTGCATGGTAATGTACATCTTATTTTTTTTTAGATTTATCATTCTCTTATTTTACAAGTTACGGGGGGGGGGGACATTTTACCACTTTGGATGTGTCTCTCGCGCAAACTATTCAGTTAAGAAAAAAATGATATTAGAAACCTCAATATCATTTTCGAAGACCTATCCATAGATATAATAGATAGAACCCACTGACCTCTATTATACAAGTACGCGTACTTGCTTAATAGAGGTCAGTGATAGAACCCCACACGTACGAGTTTGATGAAAAAAAAATTTTGAGTTTTAGTTCTAAGTATGGGGACCCCCAAAATTTATAGTTTTTTTATTTATATGTGAAAATCTTTATGCGGTTCACAGAATACATCTACTTACCAAGTTTCAACAGTAGGTATAGTTCTTATAGTTTCTGAAAAAAGTGCCTGTGACATACGGACGGACAGACAGACAGACATGACGAATCTATAAGGGTTCCGTTTATTGCCTGGCACGGAACCCTAAAAAGTGTCCGCTAAAAAGTTTCAATTAGGCGACGCCACTGTAGTACGAGTGTAAATGTTAAAGAAAGCGGCAAAATTGGAAAAGATAATCAAATGAGAAAAGGCTTCCGCTTTGCAATGGCGCGCTTAATAAAGACATTAGTACGCAATTGTTTAAATTTTTAACCACAATTTAATAAAAATAATTAAAACGATATCACACTCTCTTCTCACTCTAGTGCCACTGTTGTCGGCTCTCGAACTATTATGTATGTAGTCATGTTTGACGGACACTTTTCCCCATAAGAGCCCAGCCTAGTGAAGAGTTCTCGTTAAAATTATGTGTATTTTTTAATTATATAAAACCTGCCAAAGTGACTCTACTCTGCCTGAAAGAAGACCGGAATCCGAGAGTAATAATGGTCACCATACTCATTGCGAAAGAAGACAATGCAACAATACAGCATGGTGACCCACTATGGTGGCCTGTGGAGATGCTTAGTTCTGCATCATTGGGCATCCGGTCTCGCACTCACTGACAAAACACGACAGCACGAATGGTATCACTTTAGGCTGGTCTTCTGCGAGAGGGTACCACACCTGTCGAGCCTACACGTTCGTGCTGAAATCAGCAATAGTGATGTGTTGGATATCCGTATCTGCGGATATCCGAGAGAATCAGAAAGGTCTGTATCTGATGCTTTTTTTTTGGTATTCTTTCTGATAATTGGTTATGAAAGAAGTTATATCTTGTATAATAAGTATAATAACATCGATCAAGATTTAATTTATATGAATCTTTTCTTTTATATTTATATGCCTTTTTATTAATCTATACTAATATATTTATTTTTTTAATTTTATTTACTTATTTTGGACCTCCGACAAGGAATACACTTTACATGCTAGTACATTACAAAAAATAAATTGTCTTGTGCTTCCTCAATTATGGGAGATCACAACATGAACATTACAAAAATCACAAAATATACAAAACCAATAATGACTACAAGCCAAGGCAAAGGGAAAACAATTATTTATGCAAAAAATCACAAAACAAACACACACAACATACACACTCGTACACACAAATACTTATTTATTTATTCATTTTTATTTTTATTTCAAAAGCAGGTAGGTACGTCAACAAATAAACAAATAAACACCGTTCAACTAACGTTCAGTTAACGTTCAGTATAAAAGATTGAACATTTTTTCCTGAATTCATCCAAACTGTTAGAAAAGATGTCTATGTCCTCCGAAGGAACCGAAACTACGTTATACTTCTGAGTCATCCTAGCAATTGGTGCCTGCTTCCCTAGATTTGTTCGGGCTCGTGGAACCCTGAATAGAGGGCTAGGGTACCGTGGGATTCTATTTGGAACATTTATGCCGATTTTGCTGAGAAGGTCTGGACAGTCAATGTGACCATGGAATAACTTGTATATGAATACAAGGTCAGCGATTGTACGACGGGACTCCAAAGATATAAGTTTGAAATATGTCAGTTTAGCCTCGTAAGTATATAAATTCCTAAGTCCAAAACGGAAACTTAGATGTCGAACTAGTCTCTTTTGGACTTGTTCTAATTTGTTAACATGTATTTGGTACATTGGGTTCCATACTGTGCTACAATATTCCAAATGACTACGTACATAGCCATTGTATAAAAGTATGACAGTGGATGGCTTTTTAAAATCTTTCGAGGACCGAAGCACAAAACCTAATGCTCGATATGCTGAGTTGGTTATGGCATCGTAATGATATATGAAGTTTAGTTTACTGTCCAAATGTATGCCTAAGTCTCTGATAGTAGTTACTTCTTTTAATTTGTCTCCCCGAATGTTATACTCAGATGGGATATTGTTATGTTTTCTTGTAAATTTAATGTGGCAGCATTTAGTACAGTTTAATTGCATTTTGTTATTGAGACACCATTGATTTAAATTATCTAAGTCAGCCTGGAGTAAGCTCACATCTGATTTGTTCATTATTTTACGAGTTAATTTCAAGTCATCTGCGAAAAGGTACGGTGTCGAATGTGTGAATATCTGCGAAATATCGTTGATAAATATATTAAAAAGTAATGGTCCCAAGTTGGAACCCTGTGGTACACCGGATGTGGCAAAGTATGGCTCAGACTGACTACCATCAATAACCACTGAGGATGGTCTGTTGTTGAGATAGGAGCTGCACCAGAGGAGGGTTGATTTAGTAATGCCGAGAGAGTGAAGTTTGAACAACAATAGTTTATGATTAACTTTATCAAAGGCCTTCGAAAAGTCGGTATATATTGCGTCTATCTGATAACCTTGATCAATAGCCACCGCCAATTCTGTGATGTAAGAAACGAGGTTCGTATTTGTAGATTTATTAACCATAAAACCGTGCTGATTGTGGGATAGATATTTCTTTACGTGTTCATACAACACAGGATACATAAGACATTCGAAAGTTTTAGCCAGAGTACATAGAATGGAGATAGGCCGATAATTGGAGACCAAATCCTTTTTGCCATTCTTGTGAATTGGTACTATTTTCGCCTCTTTCCACGCGTTAGGAAAAATACCTGTTTTTAGAGAGGTATTAAAAATGAATGTTAAAGGACAAGAAATCTGACGAGCGCACCGCGACCAAAATACTGGTGGTATGTTATCTGGTCCTGTACCTTTGGAAAGGTCCAATCTAGAGAGTTTCTTATAGACTGCATTTGAAGTAATGTAAGTATCACCGATGTCTGGCACTGGAATCGAACAAGTATAACTGTTACTGACATCGTGATCAGAACTGAGAGGATCAAAAACCGAAGAGAATTGCTTAGTGAATAAATTTGAAATAGAGGTATTATCACATGCGGTTGAGTTGCCTAATATCATTTTAGACGGGTAGGAATTGCCAACTCTTCGTAGATTTTTTATGTGGGTCCAGAAAATCTTAGGATGTTCTTTTATTTTACTTTCTATTGTTTCTATATAATCATTGTAACATTGTTGATTGTGAAATTGGCATTCCTTTCTAACATAATTAAATTCTAAAACATCTAATGAATTATTATATTTCTTTATTTTCTTACGCAACCTTAATTTCCGATTAAGCAATTTTTTAAGTTGATTAGAGTACCAAGCTGGATGTTTCCCACGTGAGTATACTGTTTCTGGTACATGTTTCTTTATAATATCTCTCAGTTTCGTGTAAAACTTATCCACCATAACATTGACATCCAGAGATAATGAAAATTCACCAGGCCAATCAATATTGCTAAGTTCTAAGTTTATCGCATCATACTCAGCCTTAAAATAATTAAGTTTAGTCACTTTTTTCGTATCTTTTTTTATGTTAATCGGGATTTGCGGCGAGAAAACCAGAGCTGGATGATATTTATCAATTTTACGAATAGGATGATGCAGTCCGTCACTCTTACTTCCTCAAAATCGGACAATATTAAATCAAGCATATCATTACGTGAATTTTGAATATAGTTAAATTGCCTGAAATTGTTAAGAGCAATAAAATTTAACAAGATATTGCCCAAGGTACCTTTGCCACCAGTAGACGCCACACACGAGCCATCATTGCTGTCGTACACCCAATCGATACAACTCAAATTAAAGTCACCAATCATCAGTGTGTAACTATCACAGTGCGAATCTATAACGGAATTACAATTTTCTATGAAATGTTCCAAGACCTTAGAATCTACTGGTGGAGGAAGATAGGTACCGCAAACTTTCATTGACTTCAAAATTGAATTAGAAGGGGTCTCTATACTGACCCACAAGTCTTCGCAGTCACTCTCCCATTCTGACATGCGACATGACCTAAATTTATTGGATACAGCAATGAGCACGCCACCGCCAGTTTTCTTATGGTTGCTCAAACCAGAAGTCTCACGGTCCCTTCTATATACATTAAAATTATTAGGAAAAATTTCAGCATCAAATACACCACCACAGAGCCAAGTCTCACTTAGGACATAGACATCGTAGTCATTACTATATATATGCTGACGTACCTCAGATAAACTGCTGCGTAAACCTCTTGTATTCTGGTAATAACATTTTAAAAAAGTGAATTTGTAAAAATAAATTTAAAAAAAACATGCCAATCATAAAAAAGAGAAGTCTATTTTAATGTATCCAGCTTTTCGTGGTTACTTATTAAAATACCATAGGAAGCTTCATCCTTTTTCAAAAAAATTCTTCCGTTACGTACCCACACGAATTTGTATCCCAACTGCCTAGCCCTGGTGCGAGTTGCTGCGTGTAACGCTTTATTTTCTGGTGACAGATGCTCAATTACAAATATTGGTGCGGGTTTTTCGCTGGATATGCCGAGATGACTGGAGTTTAGTTTGTCTTTGGGGTTGGTTCTATTAAACTGCATAGATGATGCGAGGAACTTGTCTCGCAATCGGGGGCTATTAAATTTAATGAGAATAGATCGCGGGCGGGGGCTCTGCGTATCCTTCTTGGCTATACGTGTACAAAGCTGTATGTCGGTGTCCTTAATGTCGCATTTTAGAACCTTGCCAAGCTGAAGCACGGTGTTAATTAAGTTCTCAGAACGGTGTTCGGGTATACACTGTAACTCAATGTTGCTTGATCTAGCATGCTGTTCCATATTATTAATACGGTTAGCAAGGTCATTAAGGGATTGTTGTAAACTAAAATTATCTTTCTCGAGTTTTAATATTTTAACAGACTTTTCCTCGAGTTGGCTCTTTATTTCATCGTATTTATCGCTAAAAAAGGCCAGTGATTGCTTGAAATCTGAGACTAAGTCATTAATTTTACAATACTGCTCACTGACCAAGTCCTTAATAGTATTCTGTATAGCGTGGGTTATTTCTTCTCTTATCATTTCCCTCAGACCACTACCAGTAATATTAGTTAACAGTGTGTTGTTCTCGTCTGTATTAGAGGAGCGTAGTTGGAGCGGTTTAGAGCGAAGAGTTATATTATCCCTATCACCAGAAGGGGACTGATTACATCTGGCAGGGCTATGTTGTTTGCTGGGTCGAACAGGTGTATCGGTGTTGTCCAGTTTAGGTTGTTTGCTCACACAGCTGGGGCATTTCCACGTTCCCTTTGCTTCAGCGTTCATCAATCTAAACTTTTTATCCGGTATATTTGCACATAACAAATCATACCACTGATTGCAAACAAAGCATTGCAATCCCTTCCCCTTAAAACTATTCATACAACCACCACAGTTAACCGCTGACATTATTCAAGCTTGCAAAGCGATTCAAATTCAAGATAAGAAGTTAATAACCATATATTAAAGCGCCTCAAGAATGAGTTTAAAGCAGTGCACATTTAGCCTGCAAAATCAAATAAAGCGATGTTTGGAATAATGGTACTGTTGCCTCCGTTAAACAGTTGCTCACCACATTCGCGGCAAAAATGTCGTAAGCGCCATGTAATACGCGGCGCTTACGCGTTTCGATCAATGCACGACACTTGCAGCACAAACACTTGTCTATTCCAAAGATTTTACTTTCAAAATGCTTTTTTTTGCAATTTAAACTAATTGTCAACAACATAAACTTTCACAGATTGTTACTGATTGTTATATGATGAGTTATTGCACAAAGCTAACACTTTCGCGGCACTTAAACCGAATCAAAACAATTTATTTGGACAGAACGAACTAGTATAGATTGCTTGTGACGACGGTAGATGTTAAAGTGTGCTGTATATAAAGCTGAAGAGTTTGTTTGTTTGTTTGAACGCGCTAATCTCAGGAACTACTGGTCCGATTTGAAAAATTATTTCAGTGTTAGATAGCCCATTTATGGAGGAAAGCTATAGGCTATATATATCATCACGCTGAGACCGACCGGAGCGGAGCACCAATAAAAAATGATTCAAAAACGGGGAAAAATTATCACGTTACGGGCAATAGGAGACGCAAACGAGGTTGCGTGGGTCAGCTACCTACTATAAAAACCATGGAAACCAATAGCAAAAAATACATAAAAAAGTTTATTTATAAATATACATTTAAATTGACACGAAAATCAGGGTCTTATTTAATAAATATTCGATTAAGAATCCGATTCTTTCGGTAGTTCTTCTATTGGTATTATCTGTGGGCTACTAGAGCTGTCACAGGTGCAGAAACAGTTTTTGCCTTTTGGTCCTTTTGGCAACAGAAGCAATTTCAAGTTCATATTGGTTTCTAAAGCGTTTAATATTTCTGAAAAAGAAAATTAAAATTAATCTATACTTAAATTATAAAGCTGAAGAGTTTGTTTGTTTGAAGCGCTAATCTCAGGAACCGCTGGTCTGATTTGAAAAATTCTTTCAGTATTGGATAGTACATTTATCGAGGAAGGCTATAGGCTATATATCATTACGCTAAGACCAATAGGAGCGGAGCACCAATGAAGAATGTTACAAAAACGGGGGAACATTTTTACGCTACGGGCAGTAGGAGACGAAAACGACGTTGCGTGGGTCAGCTAGTTTAAAATAATCGTCCGTGTGGTGTCGTATTAATAATACGGAGTGTGGACACTTTATTTATGTCGTGGGTGTGCTGGCTAAAGAAACAATCTACGCAGACAATAGCACTGCAAAGAGCAGAAAAACTTGACACAAACCCTATTTTTTTACGAGTATTAACCCTCGTAGGCCAACACCCTACTGGAGTTTATGGCGGGGTGGTTTGTCAGAACTGGATCAACTTGAAACCGAGTCTATACCAACTCATTTATCGTGAAATATCCGGCCAAAACCTCCTTTATAAGCAGAGGCCCATGTCCAGCAGTTACTGTTAAAAGCTATTGATGATGATGGTGATGACTTACTTTTCTTTCCATGATTGAGCCCCAATTTACCTCCAACATTGGGCAAATCGATATCCGTATCCGGCTGTTCTATTGGGAACCCTGGTGGCTTAGGTTCTCGTGTTAAAACTTCAGAAGATTGCTGTAATACAGTCTCTTCTGATTCCGTTTTCGTTGTTAAATTTTGTTCTACTGTTGATGTTTCGTGTTCTACTGTAGATGAATTATGTTCTATACTGTCATTGGTCTCAGAAGATTGTTGTCTAGTCGCTTGCCCATGCGTAAAAGATGTTGACAATTGTTCTAATGTTGATAATTCTTGTTCTTTCGCGGATGTATGATGTTGTATAGTGTCATTGGTTTCAGAAGATTGTTGTTCAGTTGCTCGTCCATGCGTAAATGATTTTGACAGTTGTTCTAATGTTGCTGAATCTTGTTCTTCTGTAAATGACTGTTCTAGTGTATCAGATGATTTAGCTTCAAGAGAACCATAAGATAATTTAGTTATATTAACCTGTGAAGAGGAATTTTGATCAGCAGAAGCTGTATTTTTTTCTATTTCAGACTTGATGCCTGTGTCTAACTCTTTTACAGTAGCCTCCTGTTCTTTTGTTACTATTTTTTCAGTATTTAGAATGGTTTCGGTCGTAGTTGATTGTTCAGTTGCAGTAGTTTGTTGTTGATTATTCGTTTCCTGTTCCAATATTGATTGTTGTTCAGTACTTGTTGTCTCTTGTTCTGCAGTTGTTTGTTGGTCGGCAGTCAAGGGTTGTGTTGTTAATTTTGGTTGATTATTACTCTTTGTTTCATATTCTGAGTTTGATTGTTGCTCTGTAGTCGATTGTTCCGTTGATATGCTTAGTTGTTCATTATCTATCCAACTTTCTTCTGTTGTTGTCTGTTGCGTGGCAGTCGATTGTTCCGTTGTTGTAATTGGTTGTTCATAAAATTGTATTTCTTGTTCTGCGGTTGTGGTTTCTTTTTCAATAACATATTCTTGATCTGTTGCAATTAGTTGTTCAGCACTCTGTTGCTCGGTCATGGATTGCTCCGTTGTTTTGGCTAGTTGGTCATTACTGGTGTATTCTTGTTCTATTGTTATTGTCGTCTGTTGTTCGGTAGTGGAATGTTCTGTTGTTGAGGTTGGTTGTACATCATTCGTTCCTTGCTCTGTAGTTTTCGTCTCTTGTTCAGTAGTGGAATGTTCTGTTGTTGAGGTTGCTTGTTCGTTAGTGGTTGACTCTTGTTCTGTTGCTGTTAAATATTGGTCAGTAGTCGACTGTTCCGATGTTGAGATTGATTGTACATCAGTAATTGTTCCTTGTTCTGTCATTGTTATCTGTTGTTCGGTAGTCGATTGTTCTGTAGTTGATGTAAGTTGTTCATTACCAGTTGACGCTTGTTCTGTTGTCTGTTGCTCGGTAGTCGATTGTTCTGTACTTGAGGTTAGTTGTTCATTAACGATTGACGCTTGTTCTGTTGTCTGTTGCTCGGTAGTCGATTGTTCTGTTGTTGAGGTTTGCTGTTCATTACCAGTTGACGCTTGTTCTATTGTTATCTCTTCTTCGGTAGTCGATTGGTCTGTAGTTGAGGTTAGTTGTTCGTTACCGGTTGGCGCTTGTTCAGTTGTCTGTTGCTCGGTAGTCGATTGTTCTGTTGTTGAGGTTGGTTGTTCATTACCCATTGACGCTTGTTCTGTTGTCCGTTGTTCGGTAGTCGATTGTTGTGTTGTTGAGGTTGGTTGTTCATTACCGGTTGACGCTTGTTCTGTTGTCTGTTGCTCGGTAGTCGATTGTTCTGTTGTTGAGGTTGGTTGTTTATTACCGGTTGACGCTTGTTCTGTTGTCTGTTGCTCGGTAGTCGATTGTCCTGTTGTTGAGGTTGGTTGTTCATTACCTGCGGACGCTTGTTCTGTTGTCGGTTGCTCGGTAGTCGATTGTTCTGTTGTTGAGGTTGGTTGTTCATTATCGGTTGACGCTTGTTCTGTTGTCTGTTGCTCGGTAGTTGATTGTTCTGTTGTTGAGATTGGTTGTTCATTACCAGTTGACGCTTGCTCTGTTGTCTGTTGCTCGGTAGTCGATTGTTCTGTTGTTGAGATTGGTTGTTCATTGGTGGTTGACACTTGTTCTGTTGTCTGTTGCTCGGTAGTCGATTGTTCTGTTGTTGAGGTTGGTTGTTCATTACCAGTTGACGCTTGTTCTATTGTTATCTCTTCTTCGGTAGTCGATTGTTCTGTTGTTGAGGTTAGTTGTTCGTTACCGGTTGATACTTGTTCTGTTGTCTGTTGCTCGGTAGTCGATTGTTCTGTTGGTGAGGTTGGTTGTTCACTACCTGTGGATGCTTGTTCTGTTGTCGGATGCTCGGTAGTCGATTGTTCTGTTGTTGAGGTTGGTTGTTCGTTATCGGTTGACGCTTGTTCTGTTGTCTGGTGCTCGGTAGTCGATTGTTCTGTTGTTGAGGTTGGTTGTTCATTACCTGAGGACGCTTGTTCTGTTGTCTGTTGCTCGGTAGTCGATTGTTCTGTTGTTGAGGTTGGTTGTTCATTACCGGTTGACGCTTGTTCTGATGTCTGTTGCTCGATAGTCGATTGTTCTGTTGTTGAGATTGGTTGTTCATTACCTGCGGACGCTTGTTCTGTTGTCGGTTGCTCGGTAGTCGATTGTTCTGTTGTTGAGGTTGGTTGTTCATTACCGGTTGACGCTTGTTCTGTTGTCTGTTGCTCGGTAGTTGATTGTTCTGTTGTTGAGGTTGGTTGTTCATTACCGGTTGACGCTTGTTCTGTTGTCTGTTGCTCGGTAGTCGATTGTTCTGTTGTTGAGGTTGGTTGTTGATTAGTGGTTGACACTTGTTCTATTGTTATCTTTTCTTCGGTAGTCGATTGGTCTGTAGTTGAGGTTTGTTGTTCATTACCAGTTGGCGCTTGTTCTGTTGTCTTTTGCTCGGTAGTCGATTGTTCTGTTGTTGAGGTTGGTTGTTCATTACCGGTTGACGCTTGTTCTGTTGTCTGTTGCTCGGTAGTCGATTGTTCTATTGTTGAGGTTGGTTGTTCATTACCTGTGGACGCTTGTTCTGTTGTCTGTTGCTCGGTCGTCGATTGTTCTGTTGTTGAGGTTGGTTGTTCGTTACCGGTTGACGCTTGTTCTGTTGTCTGTTGCTCGGTAGTCGATTGTTCTGTTGTTGAGATTGGTTGTTCATTAGTGGTTGACACTTGTTCTGTTGTCTGTTGCTCGGTAGTCGATTGTTCTGTTGTTGAGGTTGGTTGTTCGTTATCGGTTGACGCTTGTTCTGTTGTCTGGTGCTCGGTAGTCGATAGTTCTGTTGTTGAGGTTGGTTGTTCATTACTTGAGGACGTTTGTTCTGTTGTCTGTTGCTCGGTAGTCGATTGTTCTGTTGTTGAGGTTGGTTGTTCATTACCGGTTGACGCTTGTTCTGATGTCTGTTGCTCGGTAGTCGATTGTTCTGTTGTTGAGGTTGGTTGTTTATTGCCGGTTGACGCTTGTTCTGTTGTCTGTTGCTCGGTAGTCGATTGTTCTGTTGTTGAGGTTGGTTGTTCATTACCTGCGGACGCTTGTTCTGTTGTCGGTTGCTCGGTAGTCGATTGTTCTGTTGTTGAGGTTGGTTGTTCATTACCTGCCGACGCTTGTTCGGTTGTCGGTTGCTCGGTAGTCGATTGTTCTCTTGTTGAGGTTGGTTGTTCATTATCGGTTGACGCTTGTTCTGTTGTCTGTTGCTCGGTAGTTGATTGTTCTGTTGTTGAGATTGGTTGTTCATTACCAGTTGACGCTTGCTCTGTTGTCTGTTGCTCGGTAGTCGATTGTTTTGTACTTGAGGTTAGTTGTTCATTACCGATTGACGCTTGCTCTGTTGTCTGTTGCTCGGTAGTCGATTGTTCTGTACTTGAGGTTAGTTGTTCATTACCGATTGACGCTTGTTCTGTTGTCTGCTGCTCGGTAGTCGATTGTTCTGTTGTTGAGGTTTGTTGTTCATTACCAGTTGACGCTTGTTCTATTGTTATCTCTTCTTCGGTAGTCGATTGTTCTGTTGTTGAGGTTAGTTGTTCGTTACCGGTTGACACTTGTTCTGTTGTCTGTTGCTCGGCAGTCGATGGTTCTGTTGTTGAGGTTGGTTGTTCATTACCTGTCGATGCTTGTTCTGTTGTCGGATGCTCGGTAGTCGATTGTTCTGTTGTTGAGGTTGGTTGTTCGTTATCGGTTGACGCTTGTTCTGTTGTCTGGTGCTCGGTAGTCGATTGTTCTATTGCTGAGGATGGTTGTTCATTACCTGAGGACGCTTGTTCTGTTGTCTGTTGCTCGGATGTCGATTGTTCTGTTGTTGAGGTTGGTTGTTCATTACCGGTTGACGCTTGTTCTGATGTCTGTTGCTCGGTAGTCGATTGTTCTGTTGTTGAGATTGGTTCTTCATTACCTGCGGACGCTTGTTCTGTTGTCGGTTGCTCGGTAGTCGATTGTTCTGTTGTTGAGGTTGGTTGTTCATTACCGGTTGACGCTTGTTCTGTTGTCTGTTGCTCGGTAGTTGATTGTTCTGTTGTTGAGGTTGGTTGTTCATTACCGGTTGACGCTTGTTCTGTTGTCTGTTGCTCGGTAGTCGCTTGTTCTGTTGTTGAGGTTGGTTGTTGATTAGTGGTTGACACTTGTTCTATTGTTATCTTTTCTTCGGTAGTCGATTGGTCTGTAGTTGAGATTTGTTGTTCATTACCGGTTGGCGCTTGTTCTGTTGTCTTTTGCTCGGTAGTCGATTGTTCTGTTGTTGAGGTTAGTTTTTCAGTACCGGTTGACGCTTGTTCAGTTGTCTGTTGCTCGGTAGTCGATTGTTCTATTGTTGAGGTTGGTTGTTCATTACCTGTGAACGCTTGTTCTGTTGTCTGTTGCTCGGTAGTCGATTGTTCCGTTGTTGAGGTTGGTTGTTTGTTACCGGTTGACGCTTGTTCTGTTGTCTGTTGCTCGGTAGTCGATTGTTCTGTTGCTGAGGTTGGTTGTTCATTACCGGTTGACGCTTGTTCTGATGTCTGTTGCTCGGTAGTCGATTGTTCTGTTGTTGAGGTTGGTTGTTTATTACCGGTTGACGCTTGTTCTGTTGTCTGTTGCTCGGTAGTCGATTGTTCTGTTGTTGAGGTTAGTTGTTCATTACCCGTTGACGCTTGTTCTGATGTCTGTAGCTCGGTAGTCGATTGCTCTGTTGTTGAGATTGGTTGTTCATTACCGGTTGACACTTGTTCTGTTGTCTGTTGCTCGGTAGTCGATGGTTCTGTTGTTGAGGTTGGTTGTTCATTACCAGTTGACGCTTGTTCTGATGTCTGTTGCTCGGTAGTCGATTGCTCTGTTGTTGAGATTGGTTGTTCGTTACCGGTTGACGCTTGTTCAGTTGTCTGTTGCTCGGTAGTCGATGGTTCTGTTGTTGAGGTTTCTTGTTCATTACCGGTTGACGCTTGTTCTGTTGTCTGTTGCTCGGTAGTCGATTGTTCTATTGTTGAGATTGGTTGTTCATTATCGGTTGACGCTTTTTCTGTAGTCTGTTGCTCGGTAGTCGATTGTTCTGTTGTTGGGGTTGGTTGTTCATTACCGGTTGACGCTTGTTCTGTTGTATGTTGCTCGGTAGTCGATTGTTCTGTCGTTGAGGTTGGTTGTTCATTACCGGTTGACTCTCTTTCTGTTGTTGTACTGTGTTGTTCATTACTTGTTAACCCTTGATCTGTGGTCGTTGCCTGTTTTTCGGTAGTCGACTCTTTTGTAACTGTAGTTGTCTGGTCATCACTTGTCGTTTCTTTTTCTGTTTCAATAGTTTCTTGTTCGGTTGTTGATTGTTCCGTTGTTGTAGTCAGTGGTTCATGACCTGTCGACCATTGTTCTGTTCTTGTAGTCGATTGGTCGGTAGTAGACAGGTCCTTTGTGGTGGTTGGTTGTTCATTACTTATTGTTCCTAGTTCTGTGGTTTTATCTTCTTGTTCGATTTTCGATTTTTCATTACTTGTTGTCCTTTGTTCTATGTATATTATCGGCTGATCGGTAGACGATTGTTCCGTTGTTGTTCTCGGTTGATCATAACTACTTGTCTCTTGTTCTTTGGTTGTTATGGGTTGTTCAGTAGTCCATTGTTCCAGCGTAGTACTGTGTTGTTCATTACTTGTTGTCTCCTGTTGTGGTTTTGTACTTGGCTCAATAGTCGATTGTCGCGTTGTTGTGGTTCGTTCTTCATGAATTGTTGTTCCTTGTTCTGTGGTTGTAGTATCTTGTTCAGTAGTTGATCGTTCCGTTGTTATAGTTGGTTGTTCGTTACTTGTTGTTCCTTGTTCTTTGCTTGTTTCTTTTTGGGTAGTTGATTCTTCCTTTATTGTGGTAGGATATTCATTACCTGTTGACCATTGTTCTGTTGCTGTTTTTGATGAGTCGGTACTAGATAGTTCCGTTATTGTGGTCCGTTGATCATTACTTGTTGATTCTTGTTCTGTAAACATTGCTTCTTGATTGGTAGTAAATTGTTCTGCTGTGGTTGTTGGTTGTACATTACTTCTTAATCCTTGTTCAGTGGTAGTTGCTTCTTGTTCGTTATTCGATTGTTCCATTGTTGCAGTGGGCTGTTCACTACTTGTTGTCTCATCTTTGGTGGTTGTTACTTCTTGTTCAGTAGACTTTTCTACGTAATTTGTTGTGCCTTGTTCTAAGTTTGTAATCGACAAATCGGTAGATGATTGTTTCTTTGTTGCGCTCAGTTGTTCATTAATTGTTGTCCTTTGTTCTGTAGCTGTTGTGGGCTGGGTGATAATTGATCGTTCCGTTGTTATAGTCAATAGTTCATTACTAGTTGTTTCTTGTTCTTTGGTTGTTGTCTGCTGTTCGGTACTAATTGTTCCTAGTTCTGTGGTTATAACTTCTTGTTCGGTAGTCCATTGTTCATTACTTCTTGTTCCTTGTTCTATGTCTGTTATCGGCTGGTCGGTAGTCGATTGCTCCGTTGTTGAAGTCAGTTGTTCATAACTAATTATTCCTTGTGCTGTTAATGGTTTTTGTTGTTCGGTAATCATTTGTTCTTTTATTGTGATTGGTTGTTCATAACTCGTTATTTCTTGTTCTATGTTTGCTTGCTGCTCTGTTGTCCATTGTTCGTTTAATGCTTCAGTACCTATTCCTTGTTCTGTGATTGTCACGCGTTGCTCAGTATTAGACTGTTCTGTTGCTGTAGTTGGTTTTTGATCGTTCGTTGTGAACACTTGCTCTGTAGTTGATTCTTTTGGTAAAGTAATTGGTTCCTGAGTGCTAGTTGTCTCTTGGAACCTGGTTGTTGTCTGTTGTTCAGTAGTAGTAGTACTTTGCTTGCTGGTGGCCGTTCCTTCATAAGTTTTTGTTCGTTCAGTACTTACTGACGACCGATATGTAGTCGTAGATTGCACAGATACAGAACTTGGTTCATCCTTTCTTGTTCTAGTAGTAGGTTGTTCTGTAGTTACTGATTCTTCTGTAATTATTATCGTCGTTGGTTCTTCTTTATTTTTTGTAGATGCGAGTTCTTCTGTACTACTTGTAGAAGTTGGTACTTCTGTAGTACTTGTAGTTCTTGATACTTCTGAACTATTTAAAAACGTTTCGTCTTCTGTATGTATTATAGGCTTTCGTTCTTTTGTACTCGTCGAGGTGTTTAATTCTTCTATACTAGTTGTAGATATTGGTTCTTCTGTACTAGTTACATATGTTGGTTCCACAGTACTTCTTGTAAATGTTCTTTCTTCTGTAGTTGTTGCTTCTTCTGAACTTGTTATAAATGTTCCTTCCTCTGCACTTACTATAGACATTGGTGTTTCTGTACTTATTGTTGATGTTGGGTTTTCTGTACTTGCTATCAATTCTGTTTCTTCCGACTTTTCATAAATTATTGTTGGTTCAGCATTTATAGTAGAGTGATCTGTAGTTGTAGATTCCACAGATACAATATTTAGATCGTTAGTTCTTGTTGTAGTAGTTGGTACTTCTGTAGTAACTGATTCTTTTGTAATTATTATCGTCGTTGATTGTTCTTTATTTGTTGTAGATGTGAGTTTTTCTGTACTAATTGGTTCTTCTGTAGTAGGTGTAGTTTTCTGTACTTCTGAACTTGTTAAATCCGTTTCTTCTTCTGTATATATTATAGGCTTTCGTTCTTGTGAACTCGTTGAAGTGTTTAATTCTTTTGTGCTTGTTGTAGATGTTGGTTCTACTGTACTAGTTACATATATTGGTTCCTCAGTACTTTTTGTAAATGTTCTTTCTTTTTTAGTGGTTGGATCTTCTGATCTTGTTATAAATGTTCCTTCCTCTGTACTAACTAAAGACGTTGCTTTTTCTGTACTTGCTATAAATTCTGATTCTTCTGACTCTTCATAAATTGTTGTTGGTTCAGAATTTATAGTCGAGTGATCGGTAGTTTCGGATTCCAAAGATACAATATTTAGTTCATCAGTTCTTGTTATAGTAGTTGGTCCTTCTGTAGTAATAGATTCTTGTGCAACTATTGTCGTCGCTGGTTCTACTGTACTTAATGTTGGTTCTTCCGCAGTAGATGTAGTATCTGTTATCACTGTTATTAAACTTGTTATAAATTTTTCTTCTCCTGTACTTACTGTAGATTTTGGTTCTGATATACTTAGTGTTGATGTTGGTTTTTCTATAGTAATTGTAGACGTTGGTTCATTTGTATCTGTTATAGATGTTCGTTCGTCTGTAGTTGTCGGTTCTTCTGAACTTGTTATAAATGCTTCTTCTTCTTCTGTAGTTATTGCAGATTTTGGTTCTGATGTACTTATTGTTGATGTTGGTTTTTCTGTACTAATTGTAGACGTTGGTTCATTTGTATCGGTTATTATAGATTTTCGTTCTTTTGTAGTTGTTGGTTCTTCTGAACTTGTTATATATCTTTCTTCTTCTGTAGTTATTGCAGATTTTGGTTCTGATGTATTAATTGTTGATTTTTCTGTACTGATTGTAGACGTTGGTTCATTTTTAACTGTTATAGATGTTCGTTCTTCTGAAGCTATTGGTTCTTTTGAACTTATTATAAATCTTCCTTCTTCTGTATTTACTATTGACGTTGAGGTTTCCGTACTTGTTGTAAATGTTGATTCGTCTATAGTTGTTGCAGATTTTTGTTCTTTTGTAATTGTTAATTGTTCTGACTCTTCATTAATTGTTGTTAGTTCAGAACTTATAGTTGAATGATCTGTGGTTATAGATTGCACAGTAGTTGGTACTTCTGTAGTTGTTGAAGTAGTTGTTCTTTCTGTAGTTTTTGATTCTTCAATAATTGTTGGTTCTTCTGTACCTACTCTTGTTGCTGCTTGTTCTGTACTTGTTGTAGATATTGATTCCTCTGTACTACTTCTTTCTTTTGTAGTCATTGGTTCTTCTGAAATTGTTGTATATGTTCCTTCTTCTGTACTTATTGAAGAAGTTGATTCTTCTGTACTTGTTGCTGATGTTGGTTTCACTGTACTTGTTGTAGACGTTTTTTCTTCTGCAGTGATTAAAGTTGTTTGCTGTTCTGTTTTAGTGATAGCGGTAGAATCGTCTGCTATTGATTCACTCGTGGATTCTTCGGTTATTCGTGTTGCAGTGACAGATTCTTCTTCTGTAATAGCCACTGTTTTTTCTGTAGTGGTAGTAGTTGCTTGATCTTCAATTGTCTTTGTATAAGTTGGTTCCTCTGCAATTGTTGTAATTAATGATTCTTCTGTGCTTTGGTGCGTTGGTTCTTCTGTACTTCTTGTAGCAGTTTTTTCTTTTTTGTCTGCATATATTGTAGTCATAGTAATGTGTTCCTGCACTGTTGTCGTCTTAGTAATTACTTCTTCTTCTTTAATAGTCACTGCTTCTTCTGCTGGAGTGGCAGCGCTTGGCACTTCTGTTCTTGAGATATTTGATGTTTCGCTAGGACTAACAGCGGATGTTCCTTCCTCAATCTTTGTTAGGCTGTGAGATTCTTGTTGTATATTAGGAGGGATATCTATACTTCTTTCTTCTTGTACTATACTTTCTAGATTCATGTCCAGTATTTGTGTGTCTATTGTAGTCGCAGTGCTTGTTGATTCTTCTGCAATTGTTCGAGCTTCTGATACGGTACTTGATGGTTGTTCAGAGTAACCGGCAGTAGCAGGTTCTTCTACAGTTAAATTTATCGTTTCTTCTGTAGTTGTGGTAGTTGTCAGTTCTTCTGTTGCAAAAGTTGTGAAATCTTCTTTTCTTGATGAAAATGTCGGTTCATATGCAGTAGAAGTATTCGATCCTTTTGTAATAAAAGTAGTTATCAGCCCATCTGTTGTAGAACTTGCTAATGCTTCTGTGTTTGTAGGTGTCTCTTGTTCTGGAATTGTTGTTGTTTCCTTAGTAGTTGTGACAGTTATCAGTTCTTCTATTGCAGAAGTTGGTAATACTTCTGTAGTTGAAAAGGATTTCGGCCGTTTTGTCGTAGAAGTTTTAAATTCTTCTCCAGTAGTGTTACTTATTAATTTTTCAGTGACAGAACTTAACAATTCCTTTGCAGTTATCAGCCCTTCTGTTGTAGAACTTACTAATTCTTCTATAGTTATAATAGGCATCTGTTTATCTGCAACAGAAGCTCTTGATTCTTCTGTAATTGTAGTGGTTGTGGTAGTTGTCAATTTTTCTGCAGGAGAAGTTTCGAATTCTGTTGAAGATGACAGTTCATCTATAGTAAATGCTCTTGATCTCTCAGTAGTTGGTCCTTCTAATGTGGTACTTGGTAATTCTTCTGTAGTTGCTGTAGGCGACAGTTCAATTTCATTAGAAACTGTTGATCCCTTTGTAATTATTCTAGTCGTCGATCTTTCTGGCATAGAAGTTGCTAATTCTTCTGTTGTTTTGGTAGCTATCCATTCTCCTATTGTAGAAGGCGCAGATTTTTCTGTAGTGATGGTAGGCCTCTGTTCATTTGCAGTAGAAGTTGTTGTTCCTTCGTTAGTTGTAGTAAGTGTCCATTCTTCGGTTGCAGAAGCTATAAATTCGTCTGTGCTCAATGAAGATGTCGCTTTATCTGCAATAGAAGTTTCTGATCCCTCAGTATTTGTTGATCCTTCTAACATAGAGCTTGATAAATCTTCTATAGTTGCTGTAGGCGTCTGTTCATCTGTAACAGAATTTGTCGATGCTTCTGTAATTATACTAGTTGTCGGTATTTCCGTTTTAATAGTCGCTAATTCATCTATAGTTGTAGTAGTTGTCCGTTCTTCTGGTGCAGAAGCAGATTTTTCTGTGGTCGTAGTAGGCTTCTGTTCATCTTCAGTAGAAGTAATTGTTCCCTCGTCAGTTGTTGTAATTGTCTGTTCTTCTGCTGAAGAAGGTGCGGATTCTTCTGAACTTGATGCGGATGTCGGTTCATCTGCAATAGAAGTTCTTGATTCCTCAGTAGTTGTCGGTCCTTCTAACTGAGAGCTTGATAAATCTTCTGTAGTTGCTGTAGGCGTCTGTTCATATGTGACAGGAGCTTTCGATCCTTCAATAACTGTACTAGTCTGTGTTTCTGTTTTAATTGTCGCTAATTCATCTATAGTTGTAGTAGTTGTCTGTTCTTCTGGTGCAGAAGCAGATTTTTCTGTGGTCGTAGTAGGCTTCTGTTCATCTTCAGTAGAAGTAATTGTTCCCTCGTTAGTTGTTGTAATTGTCTGTTCTTCTGCTGAAGAAGGTGCGGATTCTTCTGAACTTGATGCGGATGTCGGTTCATCTGCAATAGAAGTTCTTGATTCCTCAGTAGTTGTCGGTCCTTCTAACTGAGAGCTTGATAAATCTTCTGTAGTTGCTGTAGGCGTCTGTTCATCTGTGACAGGAGCTTTCGATCCTTCTGTAACTGTACTAGTCTGTGTTTCTGTTTTAATAGTCGCTAATTCATCTATAGTTGTAGTAGTTGTCTGTTCTTCTGGTGAACAAGCAGATTTTTCTGTAGTCGTAGTAGGCTTCTGTTCATCTGCAGTAGAAGTTATTGTTCCATTGTTAGTTGTTGTAATTGTTTGTTCTACTGCTGTAGAAGCTGCGGATTCTTCTGTACTTGATGCAGATGTCGGTTCCTCGGCAATAGAAGTTCTTGATACCTCAGTAGTTGTCGATCCTTGTAATGTAGAGCTTAATAAATCTTCTATAGTTGCTGTAGGCGCCTGTTCATCTGTAACAGAAGCTGTCGATCCTTCTGTAATTATACCAGTTGTCGGTGTTTCGGTTTTAATAGTCGCTAATTCATCTACAGTTGTAGTAGATATCCGTTCTTCTGGTGCAGAAGCAGATTTTTCTGTGGTCGTAGTAGACTTCTGTTCTTCTGCTGAAGAAGCTGCGGATTCTTGTGAACTTGATGCAGATGTCGGTTCATCTGCAATAGAAGTTCTTGATTCCTCAGTAGTTGTCGGTCCTTCTAACGTAGAGCTTGATAAATCTTCTGTAGTTGCTGTAGGCGTCTGTTCATCTGTGACAGGAGCTGTCAATCCTTCTGTAATTGTACTAGTCTGTGTTTCTGTTTTAATAGTCGCTAATTCATCTATAGTTGTAGTAGTCTGTTCTTTTGGTGCAGAAGCAGATTTTTCTGTGGCCGTAGTAGGCTTCTGTTCATCTGCAGTAGAAGTTATTGCTCCCTCATTAGTTGTTGTAATCGTTTGTTCTACTGCTGTAGAAGCTGCGGATTCTTCTGTACTTGATGCGACTGTCGGTTCATCGGCAATAGAAGTTCTTGATACCTCAGTAGTTGTCGATCCTTGTAATGTAGAGGTTAATAAATGTTCTATAGTTGTTGTAGGCGCCTGTTCATCTGTAACAGAAGCTGTCGATCCTTCGCTGAAGCTGTCGATACTAGTTGTCGGTCTTTCCGTTTCAATAGTCGCTAATTCATTTAGAGTTGTAGCAATTGTCCGTTCTTCTGTTGCAGAAGCAGATTTTTCTGTGATCGCAGTAGGTTTTTGTTCTTCTGCTGTAGAAGCTGTGGATTCTTCTGTACTTGATGCAGATGTCGGTTCATCTGCAATAGAAGTTCTTGATCCCTCAGTAGTTGTCGGTCCTTCTAACGTATAGCTTGATAAATCTTCTATATTTGCTGTAGGCGTCTGTTCATCTATAACAGAAGCTGTCGATCCTTCTGTAATTAAATAAGTTGTCGGTGTTTCTGTTTTAATAGTCGCTAATTCATCTACAGTTGTAGTAGATATCCGTTCTTCTGGTGCAGAAGCAGATTTTTCTGTGGTCGTAGTAGGCTTCTGTTCATCTGCAGTAGAAGTTATTGTTCTCTCATTAGTTGTTGTAATTGTCTGTTCTTGTGTTGTAGAAGCCGCGGATTCTTCTGTACTTGATGCGGATATCGGTTCATCTGCAATAGAAGTTCTTGATCCCTCAGTAGTTGTCGGTCCTTGTAATGTAGAGCTCAATAAATCTTCTATAGTTGCTGTAGGCATCTGTTCACCTGCGTCAGAAGTTATTGTTCGCTCGTTAGTTTTGGTAGGTGTCCATTCTTCTGTTGCAAAAGTTGTGAATTCACCTGTGCTCGGTGAAGATATCGCTTTATTCGCAATAGAAGTTCTTGAACCCTCTGTAGTTGTCCGTCCTTCTAATGTAGAGGTTGATAATTCTTCTGTAGTTGTTATAGGCGTATGTTTATCTGTAACAGAACCTGTCGATCCTTCTGTAATTATACCAGTTGTCGGTTTTTCCGTTTCAATAGTCGCTAATTCATTTATAGTTGTAGTTGTCCGTTTTTCTATTGCAGAAGCAGATTTTTCTGTGATCATAGTAGGCTTCTGATAATCTGCAGTAGAAGTTATTATCCACTCGTTAGTTGTGGTAGTTATCCCTTCTTCTGTTGAAGAATCTGCAAACTCGTCTGTACTTGATGGAGTTGTTGGTTCATTTGCAATAGAAATATCTAATCCCTCTGTAGTTATCGATGATTTTTTCGAAGAACTTGCTAATTGTTCTGCGGTCGTAGTAGGTGTCTTGTTATCGACAGAAGAAATTCTTGATCCCTCTGTAGTTCTCGGCCCTTCTAATATAGAGCTTGATAAGTCTTCTATAGTTGCTGTAGGTGACTGTTCGCCTGTAATAGAAGCTGTTGATCCCTCCGTTATTTTACTAGTTTTCACCGTCGCTAATACCTGTGTACTTGGAGTAGTTGTCTGTTCTTCTGTTGCAAAAGCTGTGTCAGCACTTGATGAAGATGTCGGTACATCTGCGATAGTAGTTCTTGATCCCTCTATAGTTGTCGTTCGTTTTCTTGTAGAACTTGCTAATTCTTCTGTGGTTGTGGTAGGTGTCTGGTCGTCGGCCGAGGAAATTGTGGATTGCTCTCTAATTATTGTAGTTGTTGATCCTTCTGTTGTAGAATCTGCGAATTCTTCTGTAGATTTTGAAGATGACAGTTCATCTGCAGTAGAAGTTCTTGATCCTACTGTAGTGGTCGATTCTTCTAATGTAAAGCTCGATAACTCTTCTGTAGTTATTGTAGGCGTCAGTTCATCTGCATTAGAAGTTGTTGTTCCCTCTGAAATTATAGTGGTTGTCGGCCCTTCTGTTGCAGAACTTGTTAATTCTTCTGTACTTGCTGTAGGTAACTGTTCATCTGTAACGAAAGCTGTTGATTCATCTGTAATTATATTTGTTGTCGGTCTTTCTGTTGTAATACTCGCTAATACTTCTGTAGTTGTAGTTCGTTCTTCTATTGCAGAAGTTGCAGATTTTTCTGTTGTTGACCTCGCTAGTCGTTCTGTGGTTGTGGTGGTTGTCTGTTCTTCTGTAGCAGAAGTTACGAATATTTCTGTACTTAATGAAACTGTAGGTTCGGCGTCGGTTGCAGAAAATGCGAAATCTTTTGTACTTGATGAAGATTTCGATTCATCTGAAGTAGAAGCACTTGATATCTCTGTAGTCTTCGACTCTTCTGTATAGGAAATTGCTAACTCCTCTGTTACGGTGGATGACACTTCCTTAGCAACTGATATTTCTGTAGTTAAGGTCCTTTCTTCCTCTGTTTCTTTAGTGATAACTTCTGTTTGAGAGGTAATTCCCGCTTCTTCCATAGCTTTTGATGTTATAAGTGCTGTAAGCTCTTTTGTGGTAGAGGACGTTATTGCTTGCCGTAGAGGTTCTTGCAATTTAGTGATCGATATTCCTTCTTCTGAATGAGTTATGAATTCTCTTATAGTTGTAGGTTTCTCAGTGGTTGTTACTGGTTTTTCATCACTGGTATTGGCTTCAGTGTCAGTTTCTGTAGTGAATGCTGATGATGTTGTATGTAGTTCATCTATTGTGGTTTTGGGCGTAATAGAAAGTTTTTCAGTGACAGATACAGCTGATTCATTGATAGTAGCAAGTTTTTCTGCAGGAATAATAGTCGATGCTTTTGTAGTAGTCTGTGCTGCTGTAGCAGTAGTGTTCAATGCTGTTTTGCATTTAAAATCTTCAAGAATATCTGTAATATTTCCATTTGCAGTTGCTAGTGTGTCTGTAATTGTGAAAGATTCATCTGAATTATCTTGATCCGAATCACCTGGCGGACAAGATACTGGTTCATTCACTTCCGTGGAATTATCTTCATAAGAGTCGTAATATTCTGGTAGTTCAGTAGTAGTATACTGTGTTGTTATAACTGTGTCGTCAGTGGATATATATGGGGATGTTGATAATCCCATTGGTGCAAATATTGGTACTATTTTAGGAGCACTCGTAGGTTTTTCATATTTTACAGAGTCGTTTTTATTTTCCGTACGAACTGTTGTTGAAGTTAGTATTACAGGTGTTGCAGTAGATATTATTGCAGATGGATTCTTTGTCGAATTTAATGCCTCAATCGTTGTTGACTCATACGTTGATGTGGATGATACTGCAGTTGTTTCTTCTACAGATATCTTTATTATATCTTCAGTATCTGTTATATTTGATACTTGTGTGGTTGATGATGATTCTACATTTGCTTCCTCTGAATAATCAGGGTCATCGGTAACATTATAACATTCCTCGCCTGACTCAAGATTTTCTGATGAACATGAGGTGTCTTCATATTCATCTGTACCTTGAGTAGTGCTGATATGTGGCACATCATGCTTTTTGATAGTGGATTTATCAGTTGCTGTTGTTGAATATTTAATATTTGTTTCTTCAATATTGAAAGTTGTCTTTTGAGTTGTTGCAAGTAGTTCTTCGACTACTAAATCTGTTTTTGTGGAAAGTTCGAATTCTTTACTTTCAGAAGCGCTAGCGCTTTGTGCATATGGTTTTTCCAGAATTATTTCCTTGTCACTATGCTCAGGGGCATTAATAGTAGCTTTTGATTCAAATATAGATGAATTATCACCAAAACCTAATTGGGATAATCGTTCAGTTGTTATATTTTCTTCACCAGTAACTTTTTCAGTTGCTTCTTTTAGTGTATCCCTAGTTTCCGATTCTTCTTTTTCGGAAATAACTTCAGTAGAGGTTACTAATTGTCTATTTGTAGCTTTATTCTTAATATTTTCAGTTGCTGATTCAGTAATATTTATTGTTTCAGTAGCTTCACTAGTTGTAGGTTCTGTAGTAACAGTAGCTAATTTATGGGTCATTGTTTCTGGTTTAGTAGCTGGTGACGTGATAGTTGTGAGTGATTCAATAGTTGTTGTGATAGTTGTTGATTCAGCAGTTATAGTTGTTGGTTCAGATGTTGTAATCGTTGCTATGGAGGTATCGTTTATTTTAGTTCTAGGTTGTTCGAACGCTGCAGTCGCGTCTGTTGCTATGTTGGAAACAGCCGTTGGTTCTGTAGAATTAATTGTTTCTAGTGTTGAAGAATTTATTGTAATTCCTGGCTTGCTTGTAATAATCGTTGAGTCTGCAGAAACATTTATTGATGGACCACCAGTACTTCTAGCTTCACTAGTCGTTGACGGAGTTGTTTTCGCAGTGGTATCTTCTTCAAAAGTTTCTTCTGAGTCGTAATCATCTTCTTCGTAGGAATCATAATCTTCTGTAGTAGTCGGTTGAGTTGTTGTTGATGTGGTCGTTGTTGTAGTAGTGGATTTAGTTATGCGAGGCTTATTCTCTTTTATGTATTCTATGGCCGATAATATATCTGTAAAAGAAATATGTTATGAATGTTTTCAATATAAACGTATTTTCTAAATTATTGTCATTATTACTAGCTTTAGTTGATGAACTCTTCTGCATAAAAAAAACATATCATTTATTTATGAAACTGTATTATAATTTTTGTTAAAGATTCTTAGGTTCGGTTAACCGAATGATGTTCTTTTACTTTTATGGATATCAACTTACCTGGTTGACCAGTAGCTCTCGGCAAGTAACGTAAAGCGTCGATCAAGTCTGAAAATGAAATACAAATATAAGTTTAAACTAAAATTGAATATGTGCAATGTGTATTCATTACGAGCTATTTACATGTTCATTCACATGAGTTTCATATTGGTCCATATACCAGTAAAAACAAACAGAAAAAAAAATTAATTCCAAAAGGTAAGTAAAATCTTTTGATATTTATATAGCATTTGTCACCCGGGTCATTTAACGAATCTATTGATATCTCATTTATTAAAACCGGTCCAGTAATTTAGGCACTACTTTGTAGCATATAAATATACATAGACTGCCAAAACCATTACCCTTGCTTTTTGGATTGCCGTAGTCGGGTAAAACGCGATTAATAAAAAGTAGAACAAAAAATGACTTCATCCTTTAAAGTAAATCAAATTCGAGTTCAAAACAGTCGCTTATAAATAAAAAAACAATAAAAGTATGTTAAAAACTTACTTTCAGTTTCAGTGAAGTCTTCAAGTATCATAACTGCTTCTTGTAAATCTATAAAAAAAGGAGATGATTAGAGTAAATAGACTCTATTATTCACAGCCTTTATTAGTCCACCGCTAGATGAAGGTCTCTCCTTAGAAAGGAGGTTTTGTTCTACGATACCACGCTGTCCAGACGGGTTGGCATAGTGTTTGTGTCAAGTGTTCCTTCTCTTCGCAGTACTGTTGTCCTGGTAGTTTGATCCCTCAGTCGACTCTTACGACAACCACGGGGTGAATAGGGGTGGTGTCTGTATTGCTAAACCGGCATCACACGAAGATAGTCTGAACATTAAGTCGTAATTTTGTTAATTAATATGGTTGATGACTAGCTGAACCCCGCGGTGTTACCCGCGGTAATTGTCGAACTACGGGTAACGCCGCGGGGCGAAGCAAGTCTAAAAAAAGTAGCCTAAGTTACTCCTTTTTTATCATCAGTTACCTATCAGTGAAAGTCCCGTCAAAATCGGTCCAGCCGTTTAAGAGATTAGTCGGAACAAACAGAGACAAAAAAAAGCATAGAAACGCACCATAACACTTTAACAACGTGTGACTACGGCTTTTCAAACTTGTTTTATACTTTTTCAGTGTCGTTTTATGTCGTAGTTGGGGTTTAGTTTTGACACTTTTTTATTTAAAATGTTTTGGTGCCGTTATTAATATATAATATATATTTGAAATGTAGTAACGCCCTTTCAAATGGTACCAAACACGGCATATTAATCTCAATTTTTTTTTTAATTCAGTACTTTATGTCGGCTAGAGGGCGCCATTAGATTCAGTGACACGTCATAGCCTTTAACCAGCGGACGATCAAGACGCTTCTAACGATACCTTATTTGTCTAGTTCTAATAAGTAGTTAAGGAGCTATGAGGGAACAAATGAACATACATACATACTTACATACATACATAGCCTGTCAAAATCATAACCCTCCTTTGGCTTTGCCGTAGTCGGGTAAAAATTAAAAAAAAGGACATTTTGGTATATGTACCGTGTATACATACATATGCACTTAGTAAAAAGCGGTTATTTTAATATTACAAACAGACACTGCGATTTATTTATTTGTATAGATTAGGGATTAATATTGAGCCCTATGTAATGGCACACCTGCACTAATAATCTCCGAGTCCGAATCAAGTCTTGTGACTTGAGATTAATAATCATTTAATAAATTCTTTTCTGCTAATATTTATGAGTGATTGTATGGATAAACATCCTCGGTAGCGCAGTGGTAGCGTATGCGACTGCTATGCTAGAGGTCTCGAGTTCGATTGGAACAATTTGAATTGAATTGAAATTTAATCAATTTTTTATTATCTGTAAATATTTGCTTTGGAGTTTAGGTGTTTTCTGTGCACACTAAGTATGTCTTTACAAAAATGTACAACACTGGTAAGTATTCTATCAGGTAACTTAGCTTTCTAAGCAGAGCTCTGCTTAGTTTGAAACTAGATGCCGTTATGTGTCAGATGTCCAAAATATATTTATTTATTATTCTTTCGAAAACATACCTACTGAGCAATCAATTGTTGACATCATTTGTACATTTCACTTATATTTATAAACATTTGTATATCTCTCACCCAGTCATTCACATTTATCTACAGGTGCATGGATACCCAAAGAAACTGAGAAATAGTACTTACAGAAAGATTTACTCAATGAGATGATGTTCTCGAAAAGCTTCACGAAATCTGCGAAAAAGAAGATTAATATCATAAAAACTGTGTGTCTGCACGTTTGGCCCAGTGGTTTAACGGTCACCACGCCGTTTCCTACTTCGCCAAGTGTCGTGGGTTCAAATCCCACGTAGGACAATACTTTGTGTGATCCACAAATTGGTGTTCTTTGTGTCCGTTTCATGTATGTTTGTAAAGTCCCCCGCGACACAGGATTTCTTCCTAGTGCGGGAGTCGTCTTTAAAAAAAAATGCACCCCTTTTTACGAAAGTTATTCGAACGAAGGAGTTATGAAATTTGGCACAGTTTAAGTTTATATTGAGGAAGAGTGCAGATAGATATAAAATGAAATATGGTCGTATTTCGACCACTGGACGACCACTAGTCAATATAAATCCGTATATTTTATAGTCCACGCACATTAGTGTAGTTTCGATATCTGAAAGTTCAACAAAAATATTCATTCGAATATAACAAAAATTACTTACCCATTTTAGTGATATCAAATATTTCATGGATGACTTCGAACAATTCTGTAAACAAGAAATAAATTTTAAATATTAATATTAAACGAGAAAAAAAAACTATAAACTGAATACGTATTTAATATTTAATATGTATTTGTTATGGGTATCTACATAATATTTTTTTTTTTTTTTTTTTTATGGAATAGACCGGCAAACGAGCAAACGTATCGCCTGATGGTAAGCGATTACCGCCGCCCATGGACACCCGCAACACCAGAGGCGTCACAAGTGCGTTACCGGCCTTTGGGGGATGGGGGAGGGGAGATAGGGGGAGGGGTTGGGTATGGGCCTCCGGTATCCTCACTCACTCGGTGAAACACAGCGCAAGCACTATTTCACACCGGTTTTCTGTGAGGCCGTGGTATCAATCCGGTAGAGCCGGCCCATTCATGCCGAAGCGTGGCTCTCCCACGGAAAAATTTAAAGGTTTGATTGTTTCTTATTGAGAAATATATTTACATTTTTAGTTTTGTGCATCAACCGTGTTTTGGCTCTGCATCACCCTAAAGGTCGACTGGTAGAAAATGCCTACGGCATTAAGTCCACCTTTGTCACTGTTAATGTGCATGAAGAATAAATAAAAAAATACGTAAAAACCTTCATAACAAAATATATAGCCTACGTAACCCGGGTCATTAGTAGCAATCTATTGACACCTCATTCATTAAAATCGGTTCCGTAGTTTAGATGCCACTGTGGAATATACACACATGGATTGCCAAAACTATAACAATTACTTTTGTCTTCGCCGTAGTCGATTAAATAACTGTTGATCATTTAACTATAATAATAATAAATAATAAATATTTTTCGGACATCTAAGACAACGCCATCTAGTACCAAGCTAAGCAGAGCTTGTGTTATGGATACTAGACAACTGATACAAATACATTTATACTTTTTTTTGTAAATACATACATATTATACATAGAAAACACCCAAACTCCGAAACAAATATTTGTAGATCATACAAACATTTGGTCCGACCCGGGAATCGAACTCGAAACCTGATGATCACCAGTCGCACACGCCAACCGCGAGGCCAACGAGGCAGTAACTAGACATTGGATGAATGGATAGAGGCCTCTTCATCCCCAGTTTTTTTTAATCTATGAGCCTGCCAAAACTCAGCATGGAAAGCATGAGCAGAATCCAAGAGTGAGGTGGTCACCATACTCATTGCGAATGCAGACAAGGCAGCAGGCAGCATGTTAACTCACACTATGGCGGCCTATTAAGATGCATCTGCATCAGCCTCCGGCCAATACCGGCTTTCCGGTAGGACCGGAAAGCTAGTTCGTCGGAGTCTCTAAAAGGAATAAATATATTTTTGATTGATGTTTGGCTCCAATTGGTCTTAGCGTGATGTTTCATCCAACATTAAAAAAATGACAAAATTGGTTCAACGATTCACGTGTGTTGCCGTGATTAAGAGAAATAGGGATTCATTATTATTTGTATAGTTAAATTTTTGAGTAACATATTTTGCTGTCTCTGTACAGTAAGCCCCAGAATAATTTAGAGCAAAAATGACGATAGTGATATTTATATTTAACAATAATATTTATTTACCTAACCGGTTATTTTAATCGGTTAAGTAAATTAATATCATTGTTTTTATATTTTTTTGAAAAATTGGTAACAGTCTGTTATTTTAACCGGTTATCGGTAAAGTGTATTCCAAAAATCTTACCATCCATATCACATATTTTATTTAAGATGGCCGCTGCTAATCTAATGTTTGTCGTGTTGGTGACTCGCAGTAGCGTCTGCAAGAAGACTTTGATCTCCACTTTGGTATACTTGTGAACCTTGTCGAAGAACACAAATATATCTAAAAACAGAAAAAAACAGTTTATACAATATTTATGTATAATTAAAAACCCATTTTTATCATTCCGGTTAAAGTATTTATCAAATCGTTCAACATATTTAATGCTTCGGTCAACATGTTTAATTTATCAAACCGGTAAGCATAATTATATATTGTTTTTTTATGGGATATCGCGAGCGATAAGCGAGACGACGTATCGCCTGATGGTAAGTGATTATCGCCGCCCATGGACACCCGCAATACCAGATGAGCATCACACACTTGTGACGCTCTGGTTTTGTGTGTAGTAGTAGTCGTAGAGTTTTATCGATCGTATATACCATGTGTCCCAAAATTCAACGATAAGCGGGTGCCAAAAGGTAGAACCTGTTCATGAGTACATAAGGAAAAAAAAAAAAATACCTAGTTCTTTTTTAGTTACAAGAAAAATTTAGAATTTCTATGCTTAAGATTTTTTTTTATCTTATACCTAAATAGTGCTACTATTCACCACAACTCTTAAAAACACCAAATTGCCCGCAGTTTTTACACAAAAAACGTTCAGAATCTTTTTTTTTTCCTAAAATTATGAAATATTTTTACTCTTAGTGTACTTTGACTCATGGTCTATATCATGAAAGGTATAAATTTTCAAAGAAATTCTAAATTTTTCTTGTAACTAAAAAAAAAAACTAGGTATTTTTTTTTTTTTTTTTTCCTTATGTACTCATTAGCAGGTCTACCTTTAGGCGCCCGCTTATCGTTGAATTTTGGGACACCCTGTATGTGTACTGTATCGATATGTAAGAAGAATTAAGCCTTTACTAGTCTCCACTACTGGGCATAGACATCTCCTTGGAAATGAAGTTTTTGCATCTTATCCCACACTGGCCAGATGGGTTAGCATAGGTTTTGTGTCGAGTGTTCCTTCTCTTCGCATTGCTGTTGTCCTGGTAGTTTGCTCCCTCAGTCGGCTCTTACGACACCCACGGGATGCATAGGGGTGGTCATAACTTCGTATTCTTAATCTGTCATCACAATACTGATACTTCTTTATTTGAAAATTTGAATGTTGTGCCCTTAGGCAATACTTTATAACTAATACCAAGTATAAAGATAACATCTAATACGAGTATTTTACAAAGTAATTACCTCTTATTGTAGTCACGTTGATCATAACTTGCCAGGCTTCTTGGATAGCTGGAATATAAAAATTATGTGAATATTTGTTATAAATAGCAATTTCAGTTCTAGAATCTACAAATAGCGTCTGACATTTCAAACATGGTAGTCGATTCCGAACAAAGACAGTTTTATATTGACTGCTGACAAACATGTTTGTGTATTACTAAATATTTATTTATATTTTAAAGACCAATTATATTCAGACACAAATGATTGTACTCGAACTTGGACTCGATTTGGGAATCGAACCCAAGACCAAGCAGTCAGGGTCAATAGCCATTATATTGTTATACATCAACCATAGTCCATACGAGGGAAGATTGTGATAGTGACTAATACTGGTCATCTTCCTAGCTTTTATTATTTCCAAGATTATTTGAGGTCGGCTACTAGTTCTAACGATTATTTCACTGAGCGACTAGCATCGGACCTCTGCAACCGTGAGGGCAAACTGTATATACCAATTGTCACTACATTTGAGGCCATTGACTTCCCAATAAGGATTGCCATAGATGTTCATGACAACTGGGCTGGGACCGACAGCTTAAGGTGCCCTCCGAAGCACGGTGACTAATACAGGGCCCTATTTCATAAAACCTGACAAGTCGACAATTTGTCAGAAATAACGTAATTTGTCGGGTTGTCACGACAATTCCCGTTTCATAAAACCTGACAATTTATTAATTGTAGACGGGCATACAGTGGTAATTGTCACCTTTTTTTGTAGCATTTCATAAAACTACTTTCCTTACAATTTGTAATAAACACCTGTCACACCAAAAAAATTGTCAGGGACAGGTATATAATTGTCGGCGATAGGTGACATTTATGTCAATAGAATTGAATGTTTTTTTTTAACACACTGTTGTAACAAATCGATGGACGGTAGCCTTCGATAACCCGTGTCCTTCGATAACCCGTGTGCATCAGCAGTTACGTGATATTGCGAGCCTGCTCCCATCCAATGTAACGCACATAGCAACTGTTGCGCAGGTGAAAGAGTTTGTGTTTTTTTCAATTGTATTCCTATTTTACTCAAAATATATTCTACCACCGGTTTACTTATTCGAAATTTTTCATTAAAAGTAAAGTCAGTTACTTCAAAAGAAAAGTTTATTCTTTCTCTAAATACTCTGCTGTGATAGGTCTCTTCTAAATAATATTCATCACTTTCACTACTGTTATCACTGCTAGAATTTAGCATTTTGAAGATTTAGTAAAAATTACGAACAAAACAACGAATTTCTTAGTCACTTGTCACTTGCGATCTATTCCTGACACACGTCGAGGCCTCTGTCAAAAGTTTGCGACAATTCTACAAATTTGTCGCATGTTATTGACAAGTACCTGTTTCATAAACAAAAAATGTCAGTAAATCGTTGACAATTTGTACAGTTTTCATTGTCACCTGTAAATTTCTATGAAACGCAAAAATGACAAATTGTCACGACAATTTGACAAACTTGTCGAATTTTCCGATTACAATTAAGTCAGAGCAAAAGTTTTATGAAACGGACAATTGTCAAATTATCAAATTGTCACCTGTCACCTGTCGCTGACAATTGTAAGTTTTATGAAATAGGGCCCTGGTATTTAATAATCGATATATCATAATAAATAGGTCCGGTTCCGGTCTTCGAAGTGTAAACATCAACGTCATTAAATTCGAGCTAAAAACTAAAAATAAAATACGTATAAACATCATACATTACAAAATATTACCGTGCAACATCCAGAAGGAGGCCTGAAAGTGTTGGAGATATCAACGAAGGCGTAATTTGCACATTCCACCACAGCAAAGAAGTATATCAACAACGTTTTGAGGTTAGACCATAGACTATTCTGCTAGTGATATTTCTTCTATTTTAACAGTTCTGTGTTGCCATTGTTGAAAAACATTCTATCGTTTTGCGATTACGTTTCGTTTTACGCAAAATTAATAAAATGGAGACCCAATTTCAACTTTTGTTTGATAAAATGAAACTAGAAATGCAAAAACAATCTGAGGAAATCACTGAATCCATTACAAATAATATAATGTCTAGAATGGATGAAAAATTAACCCCGATTATAGAAGAAAACAAAAGTCTAAAGGTAAAAATAGAAACTCAGGAGAAAGAGATAGAATACTTGAAAAGAGAAAAAAGGAATAACAATATAATTATATTTGGCATGAATGAAAAAGAGAAAACAACATTAGACTTAATGAATATGATAAAGAAAACTTTTAAAAGCGACATAAATATTGATATCGAAGAAAATACAATAAACAATTTATATCGAATAGGGAAAAGAAGCATAGAAGGTAACAAACCGAGGCCAGTTTTCTGTTCTTTCGTAAACGGATGGAAAAAGAATGAGATAATGAAAAATAAAAAACATCTTAAGGAGATATATGTCACTGAAGACTATCCAAAGGAAGTACTGGCCAAAAGGAAGGAGTTACAGCCGAAGTTGATGGAAGAAAGGAAAAAGGGGAAAATAGCGTTTTTGAAATATGATAGGCTTGTGGTGAGGGAAAATGAAACAACTAATGAGAAAAGAAAACGGGAAACTTCTTCTTCACCGCATTCTTCAGACTTTAAACCTAAAAAACAACAAGCCACCGTACCCTTTAAGGCCAATAGAACCAACGCATACGACGTGATGCGAATGAGATCTAACTCACTTACTAACGTCCCTACAAACAAGCAACAGTAGCAACTAATTCCCGGCAATCGGAAAATACAACATAACAAAGAGACAAAAATAAATTCAATGGAAAAAACACACCCTCCCCCAAGCCGACTGGTCATCGTGGGGGAAAACGACTAACACCCTCTAAGGACAGATAAACAAAAAAGGAACAATAACTGCAACATACACATAGCGACGCTTAATACACGGACACTAAGATCCCCAGAGAAACTCATTGAACTAGAAACAGCAATCGATGAAATTAAATGGGATATTATTGGGTTAAGTGAAGTGAGAAGACTAGGAGAAGGAATAGAAGACCACGGAAAGTATATACTGCATTACAAGGGAGAAACACCAGGGCAATACGGTGTTGGGTTTCTGATAAAAAGGAAATATACCGACCGAATCGAGGAATTGAAAGGCATATCCGAAAGAATAGCAATACTCAACATCAAACTTCCAGTACAAAATAGCAGAGATGAATTATGGACAATTATTCAGGTTTACTCGCCAACTGAAGCAGATAACAAACAAGATATAAACAAAATAGAAGAGTTCTATCAAAAATTGCAAAGTACAGTTGATTCTGCTCACAAAAATATAATAATAATGGGCGATTTTAATGGACAAATCGGGGAAGGTCAAAGTGGCGAAGAGTATACTGTAGGAAGATACGGTAATGGCAACAGGAGCAAAAACGGACAAAGATTGGTGAACTTTGGTTTAGAAAACAAATTAAGTATTCTGAATAGTTTCTTCAAAAAGAAAAGGAATAAGAAATGGACGTGGATTTCCCCAAATGGACTGTTTAAAAATGAAATTGACTACATTATGACCAACAAACCAAAGGTTTTTAAAGATCTGTCAATTTTACATAACCTGAATTTTAACTCAGATCATAAAATGATTCGTACTGTGCTACGAGGGACACATACAAAGAAAAGTCGAAGGCTGCACACTAAATCGGTTCCCTATGTGAACATTAACATTAAAAATAACGTAGAGATAATAAACAGCTTAAAAGAAATTTTAGAGAGAGGAGAAGAAAAAGAATACAATCAATCAATTGAGGATACATACTGCGATTTTGTAAATACTCTTAAAACTGAAGCCCGAAAAGTGTCTACAAACAATAAAGCCATACTATCCACCGAAACAATTATATTACTAAAGGAAAGAAAATCGCTTTTACAAGGCAATAAAAACAAAGAAACACGAAAACAGATCGCAGAAATAAGCAAAAATATCAACAAAAATATAAGGAAAGACAGAAAGCAGAAAAGGGCGAATACTTTTCAGTATCATATTAAGAAAACAGGCGGAGTAAAGAAAGCGTTCAAAGAATTAGAATCGAAGAAGAACTGGATGCCAAATATGAAAGACAAAAAAGGAAGAAGTACTGCAAAAAGACTAGATATATTAAATATTGCTACGGAATATTATAAGGAGCTGTACACAAGTAATAACAATAAACCTGATATGACTACGATAGACGACATGCAAGATAAAGATACTGAACCTATACCACCTATTCTAAAAGAAGAAACAGAAAGAGCTATTACTACGCAAAAGTTAGGCAAAGCGCCCGGTCCCGATCAAATCACCAATGAGCTCCTTAAAGTATTCATGCCGGTGGTTGTCCCTAAGTTAACCATTTTGTTTAACGAAATAATAACGGCAGAATTATCCCAGAAGATTGGACGAAATCAGTGATAGTTTTGTTGCACAAAAAAGGAGACAAAGGAAATATTAACAATTACAGGCCAATAAGCTTAATGTCTAATATATATAAGGTATTTTCTAAAATACTGTTGTTCAGATTAACGAACACTCTTGATGAAAACCAGCCGAGGGAGCAAGCTGGATTTAGGAGCAACTTCTCGACCATTGATCACATACACGTCCTACGCCAGATACTTCAGAAATACAGGGAATACAACATAACATATTATTTGGGTTTTGTAGACTTCAACAAGGCATTTGATTCCCTGGAACACCACTACATATGGGAATCATTAGAACAACAAGGAATCCATAAAAAGTATATACGCATACTGAAAATCATCTACGGGAACAGCACAGCACAAATAAAGCTGGAAAGGTCTGGGGAAGAGTTCCCGATAGGAAAAGGCGTCCGTCAAGGTGACCCTATTTCGCCGAAGATATTCTCAGCTGTGTTGGAGATGATCTTTCGGAGACTGAGCTGGGATAATTTCGGACTTAATGTAAACGGAGATAAACTGAGTCATTTGAGATTCGCTGACGATTTAATACTTTTCTCCGAATGCCCGATGACCTTGGAAAAAATGCTACAGCAATTATCTGACGAAAGTGCAAATGCAGGGCTCACAATGAATTTAACAAAAACAAAAGTAATGAGCAATTCCTCACAAACAAATATCACAGTTAATGATCGACGGTTGGAATATGTAAGTGAATACGTTTATTTGGGTCAGTTAGTATCACCGACAGATTGCATGCAGAAAGAAATAGAAAGAAGAATAGCAAACACTTGGAAGAGATTCTGGTCGTTGAGCGAAATAATGAAAAATGAAGAGATGCCTATGACAGAGAAAAGAAAAGTCTTTAATTCTTCCATACTGCCATGTCTTACATACGGATGCCAAACTTGGGCCTTAACTGAACAACAACAAAATAAATTAAATATATGTCAGAATGGGATAGAGAGAAGCGTATTGGGAGTAAGAAGAAGGGATAAAATACAATTAAAAAAGATTAAAGGAAAGACTAAGTTTGGAAAAGTTCAATCAATATGCAGAAAATTGAAATGGCGTTGGACGGGACATATGATGAGAGAAAAGAAAGAGAAATGGACCAGAATAATAACGGAATGGTACCCTAGAGAAAGCAAAAGAAGTAGAGGAAGACATTCAAAACGATGGGAAGACGACTTGAAGCAAGTAGCTGGGCCAGATTGGTTCCGTACAGCAAAGGACAGAAATAAATGGAAATTCTTAGAGGAGGCCTTTGTCGAAAGACAAGCTGTCAATAAGAAAGATAAGCCGAATGCCTAGAATTAGTTTAAGTTAATTTATAGGTTTCTATCACTATTATTATCATTTTCTTTAAAAAGTAATGTTTAGTTAAATAAGTTAAAATGTAACAGCAATAAAGGCTTATTTTATTATTTTATTTTTTTATTTATTTTTTATTTTATATCATAATACTGATACTAATACTCACATTTGGCGCCGGTCATAGATATAATTGCCTTGAAAAAATCTATGATGTTTTCATGGCCTGATTTCACGCGAATATTTTCCAAAATATCTAGCAGTGACACTGAAAAAAAATATATGAGGAGACATTAAAGCAACAAGAACCATAAATACTTATATGTATCACTACTTAGGTCATCATTTATATAATAAATTACAAAAACTAACACACAGACCGTGGCAACACACACAGCGCAACAGAAACATAATGTACTACAGCACCATCTAACGAAGATACACCGAACTACGGAGTAACTACTAAACCTGTATCGCGATATAGAAGTTCTCGTGACGATTAGTAATATTTCAACTTCCCAACATCAACAGTTGGAAAATCTTTCAAATAATACAATAAAAACTTACTATGTTTAATGGTGAGTGTTTGTATGACTGTTGCTGCGTCTTTTATATTGCTAGTGAGAGTGACATCTATTATTGAGTTGAGAATAAACAGCGCGTCCTGTCCCTTCGTCACTTTATTCACTTTGTGGATTATAGTCACTATATCTGAAATATAATAAAAAACAACACCTATATATAGTATATTTATAATTAGGTGTTACTCGCGGTCCAACAATAACTGCGTGTAATGCTGCGGGGCGAAGCTAGTCTTAAAAAAGTAGCCTATAAGTAGATATTAGCTGGAACAAACAGACGGACAGACAGACAAAAAAATGTGTGGAGTCCCTCCGCGCGGAAGAAGTGAAACTTTGTAATGTGCAAGTGCTTTCATAAACCCCCCCGCCCCATGATAGCAACCGTTTAATGTTAATGTAATGTAACGCAACCTTGTTGGAAGTCATATTAGAAGTTTAACTTCAAAAAATTTAAAAATTATATCTTTGATGTAACTACGGTATATACTTGCATATGCATTTAGTGAAAATCTCGCATTACAAACACACGTTTCAATTTGAATAATATGAATGGATTTACATTCAAATTATTCAGTTACACCGAACTCCGTCTCTCTAAACTAATAATCTTTCATTGATGCCGCTCCTATAGGACCTGTCGTAATGATATAAAATCCTTCTCGCTAAATGTATCGAGAAGGATTTAATTTTAAATATTGAGTACTAATAATAGAGAGTAATCAAGTAAGAATACCTTATTTGAGACCTAGTTGAACAAAACTTTGAAATACTACAGAACCGAGTATTTAGTGACAACACTAGGGCGTAATTATCACAATATTAGGTATTTTTACTTACTGTCAGTGTCAAAAACATCTTTGAACATATCTTGAACCTTTAGCAAGTCATCGACGCCGGCTATTTTGTATAAATTCTCCACAATAAGACTCAAACCTGGCAAAAGAAAATACATATATTTTTTTAGAACTTCTTATCCATTATAAAGTCACATTTACATTTCTAAAGACATATGGAAAGAGTATTTATAAGTCTACATTTGATGATAAATGTTATACTTATTGTTTTAATTTCTTTTTTTAATTTACTTTATTTTGTAATTACAAATAGACATTTATTTTATTTTAAAACTTCATGCACACATGTACATCGGCGGGCTTAATGCCCAATACATTCTCTACCAGCCAACCTTTTGGTGATATAGAAATTTTGTAAGGTAGGTGCACTGTGGTGGAAGTCAGAGGTAATAATTTTGTCAATAAATATCTAGAACTGACATAGACTAATATAATACAACTACACACATATACATAAAGAAATATGGATACCTATATATATACAATTACATATAATATACACACCATTACATAAACTTTACATTCGTACACTGTGACTAGGTACTAGATTGTATTTTAGTTATTGATTTCCTGCCATCGCGTCAAGAGATAGTTTTTGACGTTCTTTTTGAACGAGAAACGACTAGTTGACATCCTGATTTCAAGTGGGAGCGTATTCCATAGCAGTACTGCTTGCACGAAGAACGAACATTTCATATATTTATTTATTTGTGTACATAATTACTTCGAAAATACAATACAATAGATAAGAAATACTAGAAAATACTTACTGCCACGGTTCAATGCTTGAGTGAGCTCTTCAACTGCATATTTTAATTCTGTAAAAATTTAACACCCAAAATAGTATTAATATGTAGACAAGGGCGAATCCATCTTTGGCGCCAGGGGGGGTCACAGTCGTGTCACAAGGAGTTATATTAATTTAGATAATTATAGATGCAGGTAAAAATTAGGTTTTAGTAGGTTTGAAATGGGGCACGTAAGGGTAAAAAGCATGGGGCACGTAGGGGTAAAATGCATGGGCCACGCTCACCGAAATAGACGCTGCTTTCGCTGCGGAGAGTTGGATCACAAGGCTCGAGTTTGTGCAACGAATGCACCAAATTGTCCGGTGTGTCGACACCACGGCCGGCCAGCCAATCATCGGCTGAGCAGCAAAAGCTGCTGTCCACCAAAAAAAGAAGAGGGGAGAGGTTCAGCCTCAACCCGCTTTTCAGTCTCGGCAACCTGTGTCGAGTAACTGTAACTCGACGGGAGAGGCAATGGAGACCTGAAATTCCCTCCACACACAAGGGTTCTTCAGGGCAACCTTAATCACTGCCGCGCAGCGCAGTATCTATTGATTAAGACTCAGTCGGTTGCCCTGGCAGTCATCGCCGAGCCTTACACAATCCCGGACCATCCGCGTTGGTTTGGGATTGGGCTGAGCGGTCATATATTTGCCGGGTGGGGATAACCTCTATAGCTCTCCCCTGAGGAGAGTGACATTGGTGTGGGGAGTGGAGGGTAACATTGGTGGTAGGCTGCTACTTCTCTCCCAATCGCGGCCTAGCCGAATATGAAGCATAGCTGCACGGGTATACTTCACGCTCCCTTCCGGTTTTCGTCCTGGGTGACTTCAACACCCACTCAAGAGAGTGGGGTAATGCCCGGGACGACACGGGAGGAGAGGCTATTCTGGAGTGGGTGGCTGAACCGGACCTCCGATTCTACTACTACTATACTACTAGCTGACCCACGCAAATTCGTCTGCGTTTTCAATCATGCCCGGCTCCTATTAGTCTAAACGTGATGTTAACTATCCTATCTTAGGCACGAAAGCAAAACACACATTTAAGTAAATTTAAAAAAAAAACCGACTGTGTCAATATTTGTCATATTTATCAACTGCAACGTTGAAAACCATATGTGGGGTCGCGATGATGTATACATAATGTATTGATTTCATTGTATAAAGTAAATTCAGTTTTTGGAACAAAGTTCCTTATGGCGCGTTGCGAAAGGGTGCTAGACGGATTAAGACCAAAAGTTGTAACGACAATTTTCGTTGTAACGACACTTTTAACATTGAGTTGACAACGTCCATACCATGTTGAATATACCGCTTCTCCTCCAATCACCGAAATTAAGCAACATCGGGCGTGGTTAATACTAGTACTAGTAGTAGTACCGCCTGGGAATACCACGTGATGTTGGCTTTTTGCTTTTATTTACTGAAAATATATTGTTTTATAGTAAGTAGGTATATTTTGTACAGTCTGATTATTTCTAAAATAATTTGAGTATTTTATGCGCATTTTTATTAGTAGTAGCATATCAAATATATATATATATATATATATATATATATATATATATATATATATTCCATCCGGGTGTCCCTTGAAACCTCTCAAGTTTTTTTAAATAAAACATATAAGTTTGATATAGCTATATTCAAAATCACCGTTAAAAATTCTTTATTTTGATACCGCACTCGATGTATTTTGAAAACATTTTAAATGTTTTTGGAGATTACTTTGGCGCCAAATTTTTTTTTTAAATTTTAAAATAACCAGTGTCACTCTCACGACTAAGACGAATCTATTGACACCACTCACATAAAATACGACAAGCCGTTTAGGCTCTAAGGAGTGCCAAAGAAATATTCATACATACACTCGAAAAACATAACCCTCCTTCTTTTGCAGTCATAACTGTTGGTGAAATACTTACAGTTGTGCCACCTACTGGGTCCAAATATTGTTTACAATCTTCCAGAACCCATTTAAATATACATACAAGTCAAAATCGTCGGTCCAGCCGTTTAGGAGGAGTTAGGTGACCAACACACGTACAGAAGAATTAAATATATTAAATTTATAACTGTTAAATCAATACTTACGTGTTTGTCTAGTAACAGTTTTGAGAATATTTATGCTGTCGGTAAAAGAGTTCGTTTTCAGTAATTTGTTCAGGCTCTTTATAGCGACGCCTATGTCTGAAAAAAAAAGAAAAGAAAATCCAAGCTAATATTATATTCAAAAAGATATAATTTCATGTCAAAAGAGATTTGTCGTTGTGAAGTTAAGGGTCTGGCATTTTCAAGGTAGTAGTGCCACGCTAATGTGAGCTCGGTTGGTTCGGCTCCGATGCCGTACAAAAATAGTGTGCCATATAGTCGGATTTTTTTTATTTCCCTGCGATTCTCTCGGTCAATTTGGTCATTTGATTTTGTACGGCATCGGTTCCGTACAATTTCAATACCTCTTCTAATCCATTATCCCGCAACGCCGTACAAAAATCATGTGACAAGGGAGAAAAGTCGAGGGTTGCTACACCCTCCCCTTCACCTGTATAGTCCATTCGCTTAGATACGGTCACCTCGATCGCGCCGCCGTAGCACGTGCGGCAAGCTGCCACAAAATCAAAGGGCCCGCCTGCGGTGCACACTCACAAGCAAGTATGTTTTGTCAGTTTACGCCGTTGTACGAAATAATATATTCGTATTTCACAACAAAAATCACAATTGCGTGCGGGTGCGCCGTCACTATCTAAACGAATGGACTATACTCTGTTGGGCAGCTTACAAGAGACAGCATAGTGTTGAATGTTATTGTTTAATGCCCCTGTATCTTTCTAAAAAGGTCTCCTGGTGGTTCAGATGACCCATCAATCAACACGGGCCCGTAGTCTATATGGAACTGTTTACTTATTATTAAAAAACTATTCTATAATCTTACCAGTGGTCCTGGTTCCCAAAACAATGAGATTAAAGGCGCCCTTCATATCTGAAATGAGAAAAAATATTAACACAACATGTGTATCCATTGTCTATACTACATATTAATTAATTCAAAATAAAAAGCAATGAAATAGAAAAAAAAAAACAAAAAAACCCAACTTCAAGAACTGGACCAAATTGAAATGGGACCACATGGGAAGCACCAGGTTTCAAATAAGAAAATAATCATCAAAATCGGTTCACCCAGTCGAAAGTTATGAGGTAACAAACATAAAAAAAATACAGTCGAATTGAGAATCTCCTCCTTTATTTGAAGTCTTTTACAAATATCCGATTCACTATATAAACTGTGGGTAATATCGAAAGGCGCAGTAAATTAGTGAATTGAAAATTTATTAAAAAAACAATAGCCTGATTGTAACTTACCGATTTCAGGCAGAAGAACTTTCAGGAGACGAGGAAAGTCCGCAGGTCCCACTCCACCTGTCAGCTTCAAAACTTCTAGCTTGAAACCTTCAACACCTGAAATATAAATAAATATTTTGGACATCTAACTCACAACGTCATTTAGTCCCAAGCTAAGCAGAGCTTGTGTTATGGGTACTAAACAACTGATATATGCATAATATTTACTTTTGTTTAGTTAAACATACATATTATACATAGAAAACACCCAAACTCCGAAACAAATATTTGCAGATCATACAAACATTTGGTTCGACTCGGGAATCGAAACCAAGGACCTCAGCAGTTCAGCACAGCAGTCATCACACGCTACCACTGGGCCACCGAGGCAGTCGATATATCGCACCTTTAAAGTAAAACCGTTACTAAACGAAAAATTTCACGAATTGAGTTATCAATGCCATCTATCTAAAATACACGTAAAGTGTAAAATAAACTGGTCCTTTTTATCAAATGTCGTATATAACGCCATTTAGCGGTAAATTAAAGCGTTACTAAACCGAGTTATGATTGGCTCACTTAATACAATATAGTGTCTATACCAATAAGAACATGATCGTAGAAGAGTGATGACGGAAGCTTAAAACAACAATGTTATTATTTGGATAAACACGGCTGCAAGTCACAAATAAAGCAAGTTTTTGATTTTTTTCAATAGGTATAGTGTTTCAATTTGTATAGACACAGTTTTCGTGTTAAGAAATTACGCAATTCATAATTCAATTTTATTGATAAAATGTTACAGTTTGTATAGTCACAGTTTACCTTTATTTTTTTAGAGATTAATCCTATGACATTTATCTCTAAAGAGTAACCATTCCTTTAGTTACAGTTTTTCGATAAGTAAAGAGTAAATTAAATCATGTGCTTAATTACAATAGTGGAACATTTATGTTAGTCACAGTTTATTTTTTTAGGCAACGTACATTTTGCATTAAAATTTTAGAAGTAAAAGTTAATTCGGGCGTTCTGGTCTCTCGCCAAGGCCATCGAAGGGAATTTCTGCATGTATATTCCTATGAATAGAGGTACAGAAAATAATTGCATGGTTGGCCTGGTGGTTTAAGCGGTCGCCCCGCACATTCCACTACGCCAAGTGTTGAGGGTTCAAATCCCACGTGGGACATCACTTTGTGTGATCCACAATAGTTGTTTTAAGTCTGGGTGTTCTCTTTGCCCGTTTCATGTATGTTTGTAAAGTCCCCGCGACACAGGATGTAAATTTCTAAGGCGGGAGTTGTGTTTTTAAAAGAAAAGAAAAATTCGTTGGCCTACGACGTAAAGGAGAAAGCCGATCTTTTGGCCAAGCATTTTGCGTCTAACTCGACCTTGGACGACGGGGAACAGGAGCCGCCTACCATATTGCGGTGCGAGAGCCATATGCTGGATATCCAGTGCCACCAACGCTCAGTGCGTTTAGCACTTCTATACCTTGTTATCCATAAGTCGAGTGGCCCTGATGGAATCCCTTCTAATGTGTTGAAGATGTGCACTCTAAAGTTAGCACCGATTTTAACGCATCTTTTTCGGCTCCCTATTCCTCTGGCGTGATCCCCACACCATCGAATACAACATTGGTCCACCCGATTCCTAAAAAAGGCAATTGCTCAAATCCGTCGCAACTACGGGCCGATAACCATAACTTCCCTCTTCTCGAAAATAATGGAGAAAATCCATCATTAACTATCAACTCCTGCGGTACCTGGAGGGTCATCATCTGCTTAGTGACCAGCAGTACGTCTCAGCCTTGGCAGTTAGTTTGGACATTGCGAAGGCCTTCGACCGGGTCTGGCACAAAGTGCTTCTTTCGAAGCTCCCTTCCTATGGTCCTAAGAAACTATGCGAATGGGTCACTAGCTTTTTAGCAGAAAGAAGCATAAGGTCGTAGTCGACGGTGAGTGCTCAAACTCCTTATCTGTGCTGGGGTCCCGCAAGGCTGTGTGCTATCGCCTACTTTGTTCCTCCTCCATATCAATGACATGTTGCAAATTAACAGCATTCATTGCTATGCGGATACAGTACACAGTACGGGCGTTGCTCTCTACGCCGGCACCAATAATATTTCTCAGGAGAACGTCATTGAGAGTCGAAACAAACTTGTGTCTGAAATTGAGACCAGTTTGGAAAAGGTATCAGATTGGGGTAGACTTAATTAAGTCCAATTTTACCCCACAGAGACACAAATTTGCTCGTTTGAAGATGCATTTCCTCGTTTTGAAGACACTCCCCTACCTGTCTCAGCCAGTTTGGTGTCGACATATCGAGTGAAGTCCAGTTTCGTAGCCATTTAGAGGGTAAGTAAGGTGGCCTCGAAGAAGCTTGGCGTGTTCAATAGATCGAGACGGTATTTCACTCCGGTTTACCGCCTTCCACTTTTTAAGGCGCAGGATCGGTCACATGTAGAATACTGTTCTCATCTTTGTGCAGGGGCATTCCAGTACCAGCTCCTCCCTCTAGACCGCATCCAACGGTGAGCGACTCGAATTGTCGATTGCCAAGATGTTTCTAATCGGCTGGATCCTCTGGCGCTGCGTAGAGATGTGGCCTCGCTATGCATCTTCTACCGCATCTAATCTTGGCAGTGCTCCGAGGAATTTTTTGGACTGATCCCTGCCGCCTCTTTCCGCCATCGACCTACGAGACAGGAGTTTTATCCCCGTCATCTAGATGGTTGGCAGTCCACAACTGTGCGCTTCTCCTGAAACTTTCTGCCTCGCACAACAAAACTGTGGAATGAACTGTCGCCTGCGGTATTCCCGGACCAATACGACCTTCAAACCTTCAAAAAAAGCCCGTACTCACTCTTAAAAGGCACCTCAACAAGGCCAACTTTAAGATTTTTAACTTTAATGATAATAGTATTATTGAATTAATAAATTTCAATAGTTTTCTATTTAGTAACATTAGTTGCACTGTAATTTCTTAGTAATGTGCCATAATGAACAATCAAAATTAATGGTAAAGTGTTACTATAATAATATAAATCAAAATAAGTAAAGCTGTATTTAAAAAATATTACATTTTTAAATCACATCTCATAATGTATACAGAGATCTATCATAGAAACTCATTACCTATCTTAAAGAATCCTGAACTCAGATTTTATTGAGAAAAAACAGTGATTTTTTTCTAATTTTGTTTTTCTGCTACATCATCCCTAATTCGTGAAAGAACTAGTGCCATTTCCTATTTGCAATGTAATAGTCGATTTTTTAATTTTTTAAAGCACTACGGCTAACTAACAAACTTCACGGCTGGCGGCTAGTTATAATAATAATAAATCTCTTTATTGTACACCAGCTTATAAAATTACAAGGTAAACTTAAAACTAATATGAAGTATGTACAAGTGGCGGCCTTATTGCTCCAATATCTTACAGGCAACCATGGTTATCCCCAAAAAGCGGGGCAGAACCTGTCCCGGGCGGGACATTACAATCTTGTACAGTGTTATGGCGCGTCTCCACCAAAATTGTTGGCAATTCCAGTGTTTCTAAAGGTTTCCAACACTTAAAAAAATCGCCAACTTTTGTTTCCATTAGGTCTACACCGAGTCGCCAACAATTTGAAAAACATTCGAAATAAGCGTCACCATAGAGCCAATAAATATTTGCAACAAGCGTATTTTTTTAACGTTTACCGCCAAAAACGGAAAAACTGTTCTCAACATTTGTTGACAATTTTTGTTGCCAACACAAGGAAATTACAGAAACTTTTGTCACCAACACGTGCTGACAACACAAAAGTTGCCTACTTTTGTTCGGTGGAGAATCGGCTTAACGCCTCACTTTAGTTAGCGCTCGATTTGACCGTTTATACAATTTTAACAGTGTAACGCGTAGGCCCATGTGTGCTTACAATATGTCAGAGGGGTACGCCTGCGTATGTCTACTTCCTGTCGTGTTGCTCGGTTGGTGATGAATTGGAAAAAAATATTATTAAGAAAATACTTTCTTGTAAGAAATAACTCACCACTAGCGTGTGCGATGTGCTTGAAGTAATCCGCAACTTCGTACGCATCTAGAACAATTAAATACTTAATTAATAATAAGTACCTGGATGACAAAGCTGTGCTCGGTTTGATTTTTAAATAAATTTAGTGGCGCCCTCTCTTGATACGCCCTGGTACTGTTTCTTGTGCACGTTTTTCCAGTATAGTTTAATGTAGTTCGCTCAAGTTGCGATAGATGGCGCTAGATGTACATTACATACAAAACACGAATAAAACAACATTTTCTAAAAATGAATCCTAGCTAGATCGATGTATCGCCCCCGAAACACCCTGTATGCAAAATTTAATGAAAATCGTTAGAGCCGTTTCCGAGATTCCGATTATATATATACAAACATTGCTCGTTTACTGGTATTAGATATAATAAATAAATATTTTTGATATTTAACACACAACGCCATCTAGTCCCAAGCTAAGCAGAGCTTGTGTTATGGGTACTAGACAACTGATATAAATACATATATAATTTCTTTTTGTAAATACATACATATTATACATAGAAAACACCCAAACTCCGAAACAAATATATGCAGATCATACAAACATTTGGTCCGAATCGGGAATCGAACCCGAGACCCCATGCACAGCAGTCGCATACCCTACCACTGCGCCAGCAAAACAGTTAAATAACTAATGAAACATTAACAAACAATAATTTATTTTTTAATTATTTACCTTTCTCCCCAGACATCTTCTGCAAAGTCTCGTAAACGCCATCAAAGTCGTCATGCCCTATTAATGGCTTCAGGGCTTTGTAAGCGTCTAAAACATCTGAAAGAGAAAATCATTAAAGAAAAATTGTAATAATGATGATGATGATGTTCTTCTAGCCGTTTTCGGCCACGGAGACCAGCCATCTACGCAGGAGACATTATAGTGCACAAGTGTGTGCGCAAACACAGGTGCACTCACTGTTCCTTCATAATCCTAAGGGACGTTGTTCGGAGGAAGCCGTTAAAGCGCGCGCTTTTTGATTTAACTAATGAGCACGCGATGCTAGAGTTGTCGTCAGATATCAGAGATGTTAGAAACATTTTTTTTTATTATTATTTTATTATTATTATTATATATATATTTATTATATTATTTTATTTTATTATGATTATTAAAGTCATATTACACATACTTGGCTTTACTGGTGGAGTATTGTTTTTTTTTAATTGCGAAGATTATATTTTTAAGATGGAATCTGTCTCCTAAAAGAAATAACTTACCGATCTCGTTCGTGATTTGTCTCAAGAGCTCTACCACAATGTTAATGACTGAAAAAAAAAACACACCATAAAGTACAAATAATAAACGGTCCTGAAGTATATAAACCTATGTCAAAATTAATCAATCAAAAACGAATCACTTTTTTTAGTAAAAATCGTATCAAAATGGGTCCAGGTTTGCTGAACCATCGCCTACGTCTCTCAAACCAACATTTTTTAACAACGCTCAGCTTCTATTAACCGTAGCGTGATGTTTTATACCTAATAGCCTTCCTCGACAAATGGGCTATCAAATACTTGAAGAACTATTCAATTCTAATCAGTTGTTCCTGAGATTAGGACGGTCAACCAAACAAACTCTTCAACCTTATAATAGCATAGATACATACGAGGCGTTTCGTCCAGAAGTTTTAAAAAGTCCACGATAAACTTCCAAGTTCTTGATCCTCGAGTTTTTATCAAAAATTCGTAAACTTTGTGTTCATCTGAAAAAAAAATTGTAGTTGGGTTACATAATAATTTTTTTTTATATATAATACTAGTCTTTGCCCTAGGCTCCGCCTGCGTGTATGTTCGTCTTCAATTCAAAGTATCTCCATGCCAAATCTCATTGAAATCAGTGCACTGACTTAGACTCACTTACAAAAGCTATCGCCTGTCACTCACGTACTCACACGTAACAATAAAAAACATTCCGTTGAATAAAAGACGGTTGGTTTCATTTCGTTGCAACAAATACAGTTGTATTCTGAAAAACTTAAGGTTGAAATTGAATTGTTAAAGTTAAAGCCGCCACTAGCTGCGACATAATGATAATAAATATTTCGGACATTTGACACACCACAACGCCAACGCAATCTAGTCCCAAACTAAGCAGAGCTTGTACCATGATGGGTACTAGATGTATATGCGTGAACAACTGATATAAATACATTTAAACTTTTTTTTTGTAAATATTATTGTAGGTAGTAGAGCCACGCTGATTTCAGCACGGATGGGCCGGCTCGACCGGGGCGGTACTACCCGCGCACAGAAGATCAACGTAAAATGACAGCGTTCGTGCTCTCGTGTTTCGTTGGTGAGTGCGAGACCGGAGGCCCAATTAGTCTAGTCAACAAGTTCCATACTTGTTGACTAGACTAAAAGATGCAGAAGCATCACTAGGCCGCCATGGTGTGGGTCGCCATACTGCATTGTCTGCATTCGCAGTGAGTATGGTGACCACCACTCTTGGATTCTGCTTATGCTTTCCATCAGGCAGAGTAGAGTCATTATGGCGGACCATACATAAAAAAAAAAAAAAAAAAAAAAATATTACGCATAGAAAACACACAAACTTCAAAACAAATATTTGCAGATCATATAAACATTTGGTCCGACCCGGGAATCGATTTCGCTACGATCAGTCGCATACGCTACCACTACGCCACCGAGCCAGTTATGTAGAAAATAAACAACGAGCATCTCTTACCACGCAGTCCTGTATGATTTTCTATATATTTCACTGCAGAAGGTTCATCTGAAACAGAAGAAAAAAATAGTCATATATTGCTATAAAATGTTATTCTGAATCTATAGTTTTTAATCGTAGAAGTGAAATTTCTTTTTAAAGTTCCGTATCCAAAGCGTAAAACGTTACCCTATTACTAAGACTTCGCTGTCGGTCTGTCTGTCCGTCCGTCTGCCACCAGGCTGTATCTCATGAACCGTGATAGTTAGACATTTGAAATTTCCACAGATGATATATTTCTGTTGGCACTATAACAACAAATTATACTAAAATTTTAACAAAAAAAAACCGACTTTAAGGTTCGACTCGATTTCTCTTGGATGCCATCATCAGATTTTAGTGTCCTTATCATGGTTGGGATATCTCCTTTCGACGAAGTTATCCGCGAACACACATTAAAAAAAAAAACGGTTGAATTGAGAACCTCCTCCTTTTTTTTTGAAGTCGGTTAAAAAAACAGAATACATCTAAGGTCCCACACAACAAACGTGATTATTTTGCCGTTTTTAAAGATTACTAGTTGTTGCTCGCGGCTCCGCCCGCGTGTATGTCGGTTATCGCGGCAATAGCCTATGTGTTATTCTGATGTATAAGCTATATTAGGTACCTACTGTAAAGTTTCATCCAAATTCGTTCAGTAGTTTTTGCGTGAAAGAATAACAAAAATGGAGTTTCTACTGTAATATTTTCTTCTAGAATTGTTTACACACATGTAAAGGTACTCGGCCTCGTCGACACATGTTCAAACATTGTTATTAACAATATTATTCTATTAATTTTAATAGTCCTTTAACGTAGACGGCCAATTTGAAGCGTTCAGAAATGTTATTAACTCTAAATAAAATTTTATTATATTATATATGGGCCTGCCAAACTGATTCTACTCTGCCTGATGGAAAGCATGAGCAGAATCCAAGAGTGGTGGTCACCATACTTATTGCTCGTGCAGACAATGCAACAATGCAGCATGGTGACCCCACACTATGGCTACTATTGAGATGCTTCTACATCATTGGGCTAGAATGAAAATAATGCGCTTCAGACATCTAACACACAACGCCATCTAGTCCCAAACTAAGCAGAGCTTGTGTTATGGGTACTAGACAACTGATATAAATACATCCTTTTTTAACCCCCGACCAAAAAGAGGGGTGTTATAAGTTTCACGTGTCTGTCTGTCTATGGCACCGTAGCTCCCGAACGGATGAAGCGATTTCAATTTAGTTTTTTTTGTATGAAAGGTGAGTTACATGCGAGTGTTCTTAGACATGTTTCATGAAAATCAGTTGAGCCGTTTAAAAGTTATGGGGGTGAAAGTGGGGAAGAGTAATCGAATGTCTGCAAAAATATCATCGAGTGGGGTCTCAAATGAAAGCGCATAACGTGTTTTTTACTTTTCAAATGGAACTCAGGTTATTATATCGGGGTTTTTTATTAATTTTGAGAATTTATAGTTATTGTAAATACATAAGTAGGTATTATGCATAAAAAACATCCAAATGAATGTACACAATAAAGATATAAATAAGTAAACTTCAAAAAAGTAAGTAACACACCTCGGTGTCCAGTCAACTTATGGAGCAGTTCGCTGCATTCGTGGTGACCTGGAATATAATAAAAAATGTTAACTCTTGCATAAATAAAATACATATTTATTCACTAAGTACTACTAACTGCCGCTTCGTCACGTGTAGGTATGTCAAACTGTTAATTGCTTCGAATTTAATGTACCTACTATTCGTGAAAGAATTAAAAATCATTTTAAAAATTTTACACGTGGACTGCAAAACTCACAACTCGAAGGCTCGCATCGAGACTGTACGATGGAATTAAAAAAAAAAAACTTTTTTCGCACCTACTCGAAGCGAGCCGTCGAGCTTGACGCAAGCGTGTGTACGTAACCGCGAGTGGCGCCGGTGGCGCGACTCGAGCTTCAGTCGCCGTTGTCAATTACCGTAAAACAATTGTTTCATAAAAAAAAATGGATTTACGAGTTTTTTTTTCTTTATATCTTTTAAAATTAAGAATCGCTAGACTTGTTAAATGGCTACATTTATGTGAGACATCTTTTGGCTCGAACGGTTCGGTGAATACTGAACGGCACGCGTCACTCGATAGATGAATGCTGAATGTGTGGACTAAAGCCCATGCCGTGGTTTTTACTCGACATGTTAGCTCGATCGAGTAAAACCACTCTTGGATTCTGCTCATGTTTCCCATCAGGCAGAGTAGAGTCCCTTTGCCAAGTACATATATATACAAAAGAGGCACATGAATCATGATCATCATGGTGATAATGACACAGAAGATGATGTAAAATTGATTGAATTGTTTGTGTTAAATACTTACTTTTAGTGCCCAACATGCCTTTCAAATCATCGGAAATGTGGTGTTCCAGCTCTGAAACGTTAAATATTTGGATAAAATTAAGTAGACATCATAATAATAACCTCACACTGTAGTTTGACACACACACTAACAAAATTAAAATCCATGATGGTGGCCAAACCAGTGTTAGTGACACTTCGAAGTCCCAGGTCCTACACAGCCGGGAAGGGAAGTTTTTTTTGTATTGAAAAGATACCTCTCGCTCCAGGAATATACCCTGTCGCAGGAACTTTACAAAAATACATGAAACGGACACAATGAACACCCAGACTCAGAACAACAATTTGTGAATCACACGAAGTGTCGTCCCATGTGGAATGAGAACCCACAACACCCAGTTAAACGTATCATGGCGACTTCTAAAAACACTATGCTATCCATCAAGTTAAAAATATGTCTGAATTTTGTTGTTTGTTTTTAAAAAGACATCTTCCGCATTAGGAATCCGGTGTCATGAAGGACTTAAAGAAGATACATTAAACAAACACCCAGACTCGGAACAACAGTTTGTGGATCGCACAAAGTGTTGTATCATGTGGGATTTGAACTCACAACACTTGGCGCAGTAGAAAGCGGCGTGGCGACCGCTTAAACCACTAGACCAACCGTGCAGTCAAATTTTGAGAAATAAATGAATTTGAGGACATAAAACTGTGACCTACCTCCTCTTCTGCGATGTCTGTGCGTGCTATGCCATTCTGATGATTCTTCTGATGATTCTTTTACCTCTTCGTGATTCTCGTGCTTATGGTGGTAGTGATGCCTGGACTCTTTACGGGTGGCTGGTGAAGAAGATAAGAATGTGACGAGTTTACTTAACAGAAAACCGGTGTGAAATGGTGCTTGCGCTGTGTTTCACCGAGTGAGTAAGGATACCGGAGGCCCATACCCCAATCCCCTACCCCTGCCTCCTGCCCCCATCCCCAAAAGGCCGGCAACGTGTGACGCTTCTGGTGTTGCAGGTGTCCATGGGCGGCGGTAATCGCTTACCATCAGGCGATACGACTGCTCGTTTGCCCACCTATTCCACAAAAAAAAAATTGTAAAAGTGAGTCTAAATAGGCTTCCATAAATAAATTAATATTTTGGACATCTAACACACAACGCCATTTAGTCCCAAGCTAAGCAGAGCTTGTGTTATGAGTACTAAACAACTGATATAAATACATATGTTTTTTACATTTTTTTTTTAAATTACATACATAGTGTTCATAGAATACGCTCAAACTCCGAAACAAATATTTGCAAATCATACAAACATTTGGTCCTACCCGCGAATCGAACCCGAGACCTCAAGCACAGCAGTCGCATATGCTACCACTGCGCCACTGAGGCAGTCAAGTCCATGCATCTACGTCTGAAAAGTTTTCGATCTAACGATAAGGTGCAGAAAGCTAAACATCCTACTAATTTACTTATTTTTATTTATTAGGTCTTTACCTATGAAATTGCCGTTCTTCGGTACTGGTCATTTCAAATAAAAAAAAGTTTGTAATGGCTCTGTATTCTAAATTCAAATTAATTTTGTTTTAAAACCATGACATTCTATTTACAAACTCAGTCTTTTGTTTTCTGATTAGCGTTGTATTTTCATTACATTTGAACATTTTTCGTCATAATGGATACTTAAAAAATTCGTGTAATTATGGAATATGAGTTCCGTCGTGGCACCAACGCGATACAAACGGCACGTAACATCAAAAACGTTTACGGAGAGAATTGTACAAACGAACGCACAACCCGTTATTGGTTTTCCCGGTTCCGTTCTGGAAATTTTGACTTGAAAAATGAAGCTCGTGGTCGTCCGGAGACTTTGGTTAACAATAATGAATTAAAGGCGATTGTGGAAGCTGACGAAACTCAATCTACAGCTGAGCTAGCAGCAGTTTTTAATGTAAGCATCAAAACAATATTGATCCATTTGCGACAAATTGGCAAGGTAAAAAAGCTTTTTAGATGGGTGCCCCTCGACCTTAACGATCGCCGGCGCAACGTCCGCGTCGAGACCTGCCTTACGCTGCTCAACAGGCAAAGAAATGAAGGAATGTTGAAACGAATTGTTACGTGCGATGAAAAATGGATTCTGGTCGACAATCGAAAGCGCTCAGCAAGTTGGTTAGACCCTGGTTCAGCACCAAAGCAATGCCCTAAACCAAAAATGACCCCTAAAAAGGTGATGGTCACTGTTTGGTGGTCTAGTGCGGGTCTGATTCACCACAGCTTTTTACAAAACGGCATGAGCATTAATGCAGATGTGTACTATGAAGAACTGGAGAGAATGATGGAGAAGCTTGCACATCTGCAACCAGCTTTGGTCAATCGGTCGTCCCCACTTGTCCTTCACGACAACGCGCGACCCCATACTGCGCAACAGACAGTCTCCAAGGTGCAAGAGCTGGGGTTGGAAGCTCTCCCTCATCCGCCATACTCACCAGACCTTGCACCTACCGACTATTACTTTTTCCAAAATTTAGACAACTTTTTAGTGGGTAAAAATTCAATTCCCGAGAGGCAGTACAAAATGCCTTTGAAGAGTTTGTTGCCTCCCGTCCAGCTGATTTTTACAAGAAGGGCATCAAAAAATGCCAATGCGTTGGCAAAGATGCGTCGATTGCATGGGTGATTACTTCGAATAACAGAAATAAAAAAGTTTGAAAAAATAAGTACTTTCACTTATTGCATACAAAACGGCAATTTCATAGGTAAAGACCTATTATTTATTTATTAAACTAGTTATTTATAATGATGCTGAAATGACTGCCTCGGTGGCGCAGTGGTAGCGATGCAATATTTTATTTTATTTTTATGTATGGCCCGCCATAATGACTCTACTCTGCCTGATGGAAAGCATAAGCAGAATCCAAGAGTGGTGGTCACCATACTCACTGCGAATGCAAACAAAGCAGTATGGCGACCCGCACCATGGCGGCCTAGTGATGCTGCTGCATCTTTTAGTCTACTCAACATGTAAACAAGTATGGAACTTGTTGACTAGACTATTTGGGCCTCCAGTCTCGCACTCACCAACGAAACACGACAGCACGAACGCTGTCATTTTACGTTAATTTTCTGTGCGAGGGTAGTACCGCGCCGGTCGAGCCGGCCCATTCGTGCTGAAATCAGCGTGGCTCTACTAATTGCTGTGCTTGAGGTCTTGGGATCGATTTCCGGGTCGGACCAAATGTGTGTATGATTTGCAAATATTTGTTTCGGAGTTTGGGTGTTTTATGTGTATGTTATGTATGTAAAAGAAAATGTTTTTTAACCGACTTGAAATACGGAGGAGGTTATCAATTCGACTGCATTTTTTTATGTTTGTTACCTCATAACTTTCGACTAGGTAAACAGATTTTGATTATTCTTTTTTTATTTTTGAAAGCTGTTGCTTCCCTTGCGTGTGTGTCCCATTTCAATTTACCCCAGTTCTTGAAGTCATTTTTTATTTGTTAAAATTTGTGATTAGGTATATATCAGTTGTCTAGTACCCATAATTCAAGATCTGCTTAATTTGGAACTAGATGGTGTTGGATGTCCGAAATATTCATATTAATAACTAGCTGTTGCCCGCGGCTTTGCTCGCGTGGAAGTTGATTATATGTATTTATTTAAAACTGTGTAAGTATCTATGAATACTGTGTTCACGTTTTTAAACGTATTTATTTATAATCAATAGTCCATTAAAATTGACTTTCACACACACTTTCGACCCATATTTTAACCCCTTTAGGAAAGGAATTCCCATAAATGCTGATATAAGTATTCATTTATTTGTAATCAAAAGCCTGAAGACAAAGTTTCAGGCTACTAAATTAAAAAATGACGGACTTCCAGTCTAGCCTAGGGATAGAATATCCAGAAACGCTTAAATACGTATCTCATTATCATCAACGCAGTCCACTGCTGGACATAGGCATCTCCAATTGCACGCCACTTGGTTCGATCCTCAGCTTCTCTCATCCAGCTTCTGCCAGCCGTCCGATTATTATTCCACCTGGCCTGTGGACGTTCTACGCTACGTTTGCCGAGACGCGGTCACCACTCACGAACCCGTTTATCCCAACGGTTATCAGTTCTACGGCTAATATGGCCAGCCCACTGTCACTTCAGTTTGCTTATCCCGTGGGCTATGTCAATGACCTTGGTTCTCTACCGGATCACCTCATTCTTGATGCGATCCCTTAGAGAAACGTTGAGCTTTTGTGATGAGAAAAATTAATCATTATAATAATTATAGCCCTCTCCATAGCGACTTTGAACTTGTGGACCAGCCGTGTCGTGTCCACGTTTCGGCACAGTATGTCATGACAGGTAGGACGTATTGATTGAAGAGTTTCGTATTTAGGCACTGTGGGATTGACGATGAAAAGACCCGACAAAGTTTCCCAAACGCTGCCCAACCCGGCCTAATTCTCCTGTTCATGTCGTCCTCGAAGTTGTTTCTACTTAACTGCAAAGTCTGCCCGAGGTACCACACATATTTTTGAACAACTTCAAGAACGGCACCGTGAACCACAACCGGTTCCGGTAGAACATGTTCGTGCATACGTATCTACTCATTTTTAATCAGTAGCCATAAATAAAGTTGCATGTTTCTAACTTCAAGAATGACGGACTTCCAGAATAACCTATATACGAAATAACAACCCCCATTTAACCTCTTAGGGGTAGATTATCCAGAAATGCTTAAACACGTATCTACTATTTTTTAATCAGTAGTCCAAAAGTAAAGAACGACGAACTTCCTTACAAACTTTCAACCCCGATTTCACCCCCTTAGGGGTAGAATATTAAGAAACGTTTAAATACGCATCTATTCATTTTAAATCAGTAGCCCAAAAGTAAACAATGACGAACATCCTTACAAAATTTCACCCCGATTTCACCCCCTTAGGGGTAGATTATCCAGAAACGCTTAAACACGTATCTACTATTTTTTAATCAGTAGCCCAAAAGTAAAGAATGACGAACTCCCTCACAAACTTTCATCCCCGATTTCACCCCCTTAGGGGTAGAATATTAAGAAACGTTTAAATACGTTTCTATTCATTTTAAATCAGTAGCCCAAAAGTAAAGAATGACGAACATCCTTACAAACTTTCAACCCCGATTTCACCCCCTTAGGGGTAGAATATTAAGAAACGTTTCAATACGTTTCTATTCATTTTAAATCAGTACCCCAAAAATAAAGTTTCACGTTTCTTACTTAAAAAATGACGAACTTCCATACAAACTTTCAACCCCTATTTCACCACCTTAGGGGTAGAATATTCAGAAACGTTGAAACACGTGTCAATTCATTTTTAATCAGCAGCCAAAAAATAAAGTTTCATGTTTCTGACTTCAAAAATTACGAACTTCCAGACTGACCTATATACGAAATAACAACCCCTATTTCACCCCTTAGGGGTAGAATATCCAGAAACGCTTCAATACGTATCTACCCATTTTTAATCAGTAGCCCAAAACTACATTTTCATGTTTCTCACTTAAAAAATGACGGACTTCCTTACAAACTTTCAACCCTTATTTCACCCCTTTACGGGCATAATATCCAGAAACTCCTAAATACGTATCTAATCATTTTTATTAAGTAGCCCTAAAATAAAGTTTCATATTTCTTATTTAAAAAATTACGGACTTCCATACAAACTTTCAACCCCTATTTCACCCCCTTAAGGGTAGAATATCCAGAAACGCTTACACGTATCTACTCTTTTTTAATCAGTAGCCCAAAAGTAAAGTTTCATGTTTCTTACTTAAAAAATGACGAACTTCCATACAAACTTTCAACCCCTATTTAACCCCCTTAGGGGTAGAATATTAAGAAACGTTTTAATACGTATCTATTCATTTCAAATCAGTACCCCAAAAATAAAGTTTCATGTTACTTACTTAAAAAATGACGAACTTCCATACAAACTTTCAACCCCTATTTCACCCCCTTAGGGGTAGAATATTCAGAAACGCTGAAACACCTATCAATTCATTTTTAATCAGCAGCCAAAAAATAAAGTTTCATGTTTCTAACTTCAAACATGACGGACTTCCAGACTGACCTATATAGGAAATAACAACCCCTATTTAACCCCTTAGGGTAGAATATCCAGAAACGCTTAAATACGTATCTGCTCTTTTTTAAATAGGACCTTAAAAATAAAGTTTGTTGTTTCTTACTTAAAAAATGACGAACTTCCATACAAACTTTCAACCCCTATTTCACCCCTTAGGTGTAGAATATTCAGAAACGCTGAAACACGTATCGATTCATTTTTAATCAGCAGCCTAAAAATAAAGTTTCATGTTTCTAACTTCAAAAATGACGGACTTCCAGACTGACCTATATACGAAATAACAACCCCTATTTAACCCCTTAGGGGTAGAATATCCAGAAACGCTTAAATACGTGTCTGCTCTTTTTTAATCAGTACCTTAAAAATAAAGTTTGTTGTTTCTTACTTAAAAAATGACGAACTTCCATACAAACTTTCAACCCCTATTTCACCCCCTTAGGGGTAGAATATTCAGAAACGCTGAAACACGTATCAATTCATTTTTAATCAGCAGCCAAAAAATAAAGTTTCATGTTTCTAACTTCAAACATGACGGACTTCCAGACTGACCTATATAGGAAATAACAACCCCTATTTAACCCCTTAGGGTAGAATATCCAGAAACGCTTAAATACGTATCTGCTCTTTTTTAAATAGGACCTTAAAAATAAAGTTTGTTGTTTCTTACTTAAAAAATGACGAACTTCCATACAAACTTTCAACCCCTATTTCACCCCTTAGGTGTAGAATATTCAGAAACGCTGAAACACGTATCGATTCATTTTTAATCAGCAGCCTAAAAATAAAGTTTCATGTTTCTAACTTCAAAAATGACGGACTTCCAGACTGACCTATATACGAAATAACAACCCCTATTTAACCCCTTAGGGGTAGAATATCCAGAAACGCTTAAATACGTGTCTGCTCTTTTTTAATCAGTACCTTAAAAATAAAGTTTGTTGTTTCTTACTTAAAAAATGACGAACTTCCATACAAACTTTCAACCCCTATTTCACCCCCTTAGGGGTAGAATATTCAGAAACGCTGAAACACGTATCAATTCATTTTTAATCAGCAGCCAAAAAATAAAGTTTCATGTTTCTAACTTCAAACATGACGGACTTCCAGACTGACCTATATAGGAAATAACAACCCCTATTTAACCCCTTAGGGTAGAATATCCAGAAACGCTTAAATACGTATCTGCTCTTTTTTAAATAGGACCTTAAAAATAAAGTTTGTTGTTTCTTACTTAAAAAATGACGAACTTCCATACAAACTTTCAACCCCTATTTCACCCCCTTAGGGGTAGAATATTCAGAAACGCTGAAACACGTATCAATTCATTTTTAATCAGCAGCCTAAAAATAAAGTTTCATGTTTCTAACTTAAAAGATGACGGACTTCCAGACTGACCTATATACGAAATAACAACCCCTATTTAACCCCTTAGGGGTAGAATATCCAGAAACGCTTAAATACGTATCTACTTTTTTTTAATCAGTAGCCCAAAAGTAAAGTTTCATGTTTCTTACTTCAAAAATGACGAACTTCCATACAAACTTTCAACCCCTATTTAACCCTCTTAGGGGTGGAATTTCAAAAAATCCTTTCTTAGTGCTCACTTACGTTATGTAAAGAACCTACATGCAAAATTTCAGGATTCTAGCTTCAGCGGTTTGGGCTGTGCGTTGATCTCTGGGTATGTCAGTCAGTCAGTCACCTTACTCTTTTATATATATAGATTAATAATATGAATATGTATTTTTGATATCCAACACATATTGTATTCATATTTAAAACTGAATTATTGTCGAATTTCGACTATAGTGCGAACACTAGTATAATGCATGATGCATTTTACAAAGTATCGGTAACATTGTTCGTCTTGATGTATATCCATTGAACTGTCAAAAATGAGACAAAATGAATAGATCCAAAGTCATACCTGAATGTTCGGCAACCGCAAGAGTTACAGCAACCTGAAATGAAAAAGAGGATATTATTATTAAATGACATGCATTAATGAGAAGGTCGCGATTGTTTTATATACTATCTGTTGCCCGCGGCTCCGCCAGCCAGCGTTTGTCGGTTACCGCGGCAAATACTAGCCCATGTGTTATTCTGATGTATAAGCTATATTACTGTAAAGTTTCATCCAAATCCGTTCAGTAGTTTTTGCGTGAAAGAGTAACAAACATACACACTCACAAAGTTTCGCCTAATGTTATACATTAGTGTGATGTGATGTGATAAGAAAACGGACTTACGATGCAAAAGTTGTGATATGAAGTCTATGAAGATTTTTTTTATGTTTGAAGCGGCAAAAATGACTCTAGTCTGCCTGATGGAAAGCATGGGCAGAATCTAAAAGTGATGGTCAACATCCTCACTGTGCATGTGGACAATGCGGCATGGTGATCCACATTATGGCGGCCTAAAGGATCCAATGAAACTCAAACCTTAATTCCAATGAGAAAGCGTAAACAATCTTCCGCCATTTTAGGCACAAGTGCCACGTCTGGCAAGGCGCCTGGGTCAGGCGACCGGTCGGTTCGGGAAATATTTGTACTCGCCTGGGCCAGGCGAGTAGCCGATTGATGGTGGACCCAATCTTAGCTCATGCAACCTTAACTGGAGATTTTATAATTTGTTTCTTTTTCTTTTTTGAAAGACCTACCAAAGACAAAGACAACCTTTGGACTAAGAATATATTCTGTTGCGGGAACTTTGTGAACATAATTATATGAAACGGACTTTAACGGACACAAAGAACACCCAGACTCAGAACTACAATTTGTAGATCACCCAAAGTGTTGTCCCACGTGGGGTTTAAACCCACAACACTCAAGGTAACAGAAAGCGGCTTGGCGACCGCTAAGCTATCACAGGCTAACTGTGTAGTCTAATTTGATAGTTTTACATTGGCGCCATTTTGAATTTATAATCTTTGATTGCGTAATATATTTAAAATATACAGATAAAGAAAAGCTCCCTCAAAATTCTTAAGGAATTTTCTTTAAAACATTTTCTTTAATACACTTCTTTTTTAGTTTATTTGCACACACAACGAAAAAAGCTTATGATTTTTGAAAAAGTGCATTTGAGGATTTTGTGAATTTGTCAAATAATAATATCAAATATCTATGTCATTTAATTGTCTTTTTCTTAACTTTCAATCCTTCTGAAATCGACTTTTGAGCTTTGAGTTGAAAAGGAATATCAGATTTATTTTCTTTATTCCTTAAGATAACTCCTGCACTAGGAATAAATCTTGTTTATGAGAGTATTTACAAACAGACACAATAAACACCCAAACAATTTTTGAATCACATAAAGCATGGACTCGTGTGGAGATAGAACTCGCAACAGTAAGCGCAGCAAGAAGCAACGTGGCGACCGATTAAACCATTGCGCCATTCTCGCAGTCAACTTCTTACCAATTTCAGTCATTTGTGATTTCCTAGTTGTAGAAAGGTAAAAATCCATTTTTATATTTAACACAGGCGTCAAAAGAAACGAGTTATCACTTTTCTTGGGAATTTCACTCAAAATCTTCATACAAATACACAGAAATTCATATATTCTTTTTATAACTTCTCGCTATTCCGTTTCCCTATTTTATAGTTCAAAAAAATCTTCAAAAACCGCGCACAATTTAATTTTTTAACACTACCTATTCATTTCTCATCTTGATATTTTTTTTATTTAAGCATCTAGTCACTTGCCCAAACGTTTGCACTAATTCAATAAAAAATCGCACTTTTTCCCACCAATATTTTGTCAGCCATCTTTAAATATTATCAAAGATACTTACATAAACTAGAGCCAAAATTAATCCTATTTTAAATCGCATAGTCGTATAAAACTCGTATTAGTGGACAGATTATTAAATCTGCTATAAACCACTTGCTTAAAATTGTAGTAATACAAGATTTATATAAATTTGCGTTCAAATATTGTACAGCTGGGCAAATATGAGTGTTTGATTTGAAATAATTGGTAAAATATATAGATTTGTGACGTGATGTGTATTCAGGTTTTTCGGACGATGATTGTGGCGTAGGTAATTTAGACTCGTAAAGTAATTAATTAATAAACTAATCTTGTATATAAATGTTTCAAACGGATGGGCATGTATTTTTGTTTTAAGGTTTGTTCTTTAATCGTCTGTACTGCTGCCTCAATGAAAAAAAACATGTCACTTTTTAAACGACGGTGTTATTTGTTTTAAAATTTAGACCGTGGGAGAGCCACGCTTCGGCATGAATGGGCCGGCTCGACCGGAGTGATACCACGGCCTCACAGAAAACCGGTGTGAAATAGTGCTTGCGCTGTGTTTCACCGAGTGAGTGAGGATACCGGAGGCCCATACCCCAACCCCTCCCCCTATCTCCCCCCCCCCATCCCCCAAAGGCCGGTAACGCACTTGTGACGCCTCTGGTGTTGCGGGTGTCCATGGGCGGCGGTAATCGCTTACCATCAGGCGATACGTCTGCTCGTTTGCCGGTCTATTCCATAAAAAAAAAAAAAAAAAACTATAGAACTGTTTTTTTTAATATTGAAATTGAGTGATTTCCTTTCCTAAAACGTTAAACGGCAATTTGAAATACATAAATCACACCAGGTTCATAACAAATGCTATGTCGATGTCGCAATGATTGCCCGGTAGGCCGAACTCACGATCCCGCCATAGCAATCAGCGTAGGAGAGAACTACACACATCAAAAGTGTCTAGGAATCAAGCATTTTTATGCGGATTTCTTGAGATTGAGATGTGGCTTTGGCCCTGGCCTGCTCAGTCGCCAGACTTGAACCCGATTGAGCATGCATGGGATATGCTACAGAGAAGAGCTCTGCCGAATATGGAGGGTATCCAGTCGCAAGAAGACCTTTTTTTGTTGTTGCAACGAACATGGGCGGCCATTCCACAGCGTGATTTGGATGAACTCATTTTGAGTATGCCAAACCGATTCTTGTGTTGTTAGTGTTCGCGGTAGAAACAGGGCCGGATCTACCATATGGCTTTTTGGGCTTAAGCCCAGGGCCCCGTGGATTCAGGGGCCCCCAGCTAAGTCAAGTTAAAGTAAAAAATAGACGATAATTCGGACGTAAAAATAGTCTATGGGTGAGTCTATATTACGGGGGATGTCCCGCCGCTTATCACCTAGGGTAATTTTGTTCTTTTTTGCGGTTCTGTTTTCAGTCCAAGATCTATCTCATAATGATCAGTTAACTATCGTACTTCGATACTGTTTTCGGGGAAAAGTGTACGAAAGATGTAAGAAAGGTGTGCTTTATAATGTATTAGCCGACCCACGCAACCTCGTTTACGTCTCCTATTGCCCGCAGCGTGATAATTTTCCACCGTTTTTAAAACATTTTTCATTGGTGTTCCACTCCTATTGGTCGTAGCGTGATGATAAATAGCCTATAGCCTTCCTCGATAAATGTACTATCCACACTGAAATAAATTTCAAATCGGACCAGCGGTTCCTAAGATTAGCGCGTTCAAACAAACAAACTTTTCAGCTTTATAATATTACTAGCGACCCGCCCCGGCTTCACACGGGTGGATTTCAGATGCCCCCGCCGACGACACTATTCGTGCATTTTAAATCTGTAATATCTTCGAATATATTCATTTAAATTAGATACTGTTAAGGGCCATTTTGATCTATATTAAATGCACAATGTATTTAATTTACTTAATTGTATAAGGATTAATTCTGTATTGTTTAAAATCACTTCGTAAATAAGCTATTATTTCTCGTAAAAAGAAAGGAATAAAAAATGGTTATTGTGGGTTATCCCTAAGATATAGACATATACCGTCGCGGACTTTTTTAACCGACTTCCAAAAGGAGTTTCTCAATTTCATCGGTTTTTTATGTATGTACATTGATTACTCCGTCAATTCTGGACCGATTTTGAAAATTATTTTTGTATTCGAAGGGGTAAGGTGCTCTCCATGTGGTCCCATGGCCACCATATCAGGATCTGATGATGGGATCTCAAGGAAATCCTAAAATTTACGTGAGTGCCTGCAATGAAGTTAAGAGCAATTGTCTGCATGCCTTCATATTCTGTAGACATCATTTAATTTCATAATATATAACGGGTCCTAACGTTATTGTCAGTTTACCTCAAATCACTTCAATTAAAGTAACCTTAAAGAACTGTCCATTTTATATTTTATTACAAAAAATTACCTGAAGTCCTTTCGATTCAAAACGTTATATATGTTACCTTTAGTCGTATTCTTTCAAGTTATTCAAGTGAAATGATGATGAGAGACTTGAGAAATACTAAAAAGCGAAAAATAAAAATAAACTTCGTTTAAAAAACCGACTTCAAAACTAAAAAGTATAAAATAACTTAGTTTGTATGTGCTACCTATTCACAGGTTTGAAGTCGGTGCCAAGCAAAAATATAATAGTAGGTACCGCACTCGCCGCGCGTGACCTTGAGCGGGATAGCTGCTCATCGCGTAGAACACAACAACCGAAGCGTCGGTGACGTCGTTAACGTTCGTCTCTAAATATAGCGAGTGTGGTACCTACTATTACATAGGGCAGTAATTATTAAGGTGTACAATACTGTAGTACATTATTTTGATCTATCTCGTAGGGTGCAACCAGCGTTTGCAATGTAAGCGCAAAAAAATGTGTTTATTTGCTACATCACATTAGAAACTTCGAAAATTAACAGTGTTGTACCAAAGACAAAGACAACCTTTGGACTAAGAATATATTCTGTTGCGGGAACTTTGTGAACATAATTATATGAAACGGACTTTAACGGACACAAAGAACACCCAGACTCAGAACTACAATTTGTAGATCACCCAAAGTGTTGTCCCACGTGGGGTTTAAACCCACAACACTCAAGGTAACAGAAAGCGGCTTGGCGACCGCTAAGCTATCACAGGCTAACTGTGTAGTCTAATTTGATAGTTTTACATTGGCGCCATTTTGAATTTATAATCTTTGATTGCGTAATATATTTAAAATATACAGATAAAGAAAAGCTCCCTCAAAATTCTTAAGGAATTTTCTTTAAAACATTTTCTTTAATACACTTCTTTTTTAGTTTATTTGCACACACAACGAAAAAAGCTTATGATTTTTGAAAAAGTGCATTTGAGGATTTTGTGAATTTGTCAAATAATAATATCAAATATCTATGTCATTTAATTGTCTTTTTCTTAACTTTCAATCCTTCTGAAATCGACTTTTGAGCTTTGAGTTGAAAAGGAATATCAGATTTATTTTCTTTATTCCTTAAGATAACTCCTGCACTAGGAATAAATCTTGTTTATGAGAGTATTTACAAACAGACACAATAAACACCCAAACAATTTTTGAATCACATAAAGCATGGACTCGTGTGGAGATAGAACTCGCAACAGTAAGCGCAGCAAGAAGCAACGTGGCGACCGATTAAACCATTGCGCCATTCTCGCAGTCAACTTCTTACCAATTTCAGTCATTTGTGATTTCCTAGTTGTAGAAAGGTAAAAATCCATTTTTATATTTAACACAGGCGTCAAAAGAAACGAGTTATCACTTTTCTTGGGAATTTCACTCAAAATCTTCATACAAATACACAGAAATTCATATATTCTTTTTATAACTTCTCGCTATTCCGTTTCCCTATTTTATAGTTCAAAAAAATCTTCAAAAACCGCGCACAATTTAATTTTTTAACACTACCTATTCATTTCTCATCTTGATATTTTTTTTATTTAAGCATCTAGTCACTTGCCCAAACGTTTGCACTAATTCAATAAAAAATCGCACTTTTTCCCACCAATATTTTGTCAGCCATCTTTAAATATTATCAAAGATACTTACATAAACTAGAGCCAAAATTAATCCTATTTTAAATCGCATAGTCGTATAAAACTCGTATTAGTGGACAGATTATTAAATCTGCTATAAACCACTTGCTTAAAATTGTAGTAATACAAGATTTATATAAATTTGCGTTCAAATATTGTACAGCTGGGCAAATATGAGTGTTTGATTTGAAATAATTGGTAAAATATATAGATTTGTGACGTGATGTGTATTCAGGTTTTTCGGACGATGATTGTGGCGTAGGTAATTTAGACTCGTAAAGTAATTAATTAATAAACTAATCTTGTATATAAATGTTTCAAACGGATGGGCATGTATTTTTGTTTTAAGGTTTGTTCTTTAATCGTCTGTACTGCTGCCTCAATGAAAAAAAACATGTCACTTTTTAAACGACGGTGTTATTTGTTTTAAAATTTAGACCGTGGGAGAGCCACGCTTCGGCATGAATGGGCCGGCTCGACCGGAGTGATACCACGGCCTCACAGAAAACCGGTGTGAAATAGTGCTTGCGCTGTGTTTCACCGAGTGAGTGAGGATACCGGAGGCCCATACCCCAACCCCTCCCCCTATCTCCCCCCCCCCATCCCCCAAAGGCCGGTAACGCACTTGTGACGCCTCTGGTGTTGCGGGTGTCCATGGGCGGCGGTAATCGCTTACCATCAGGCGATACGTCTGCTCGTTTGCCGGTCTATTCCATAAAAAAAAAAAAAAAAAACTATAGAACTGTTTTTTTTAATATTGAAATTGAGTGATTTCCTTTCCTAAAACGTTAAACGGCAATTTGAAATACATAAATCACACCAGGTTCATAACAAATGCTATGTCGATGTCGCAATGATTGCCCGGTAGGCCGAACTCACGATCCCGCCATAGCAATCAGCGTAGGAGAGAACTACACACATCAAAAGTGTCTAGGAATCAAGCATTTTTATGCGGATTTCTTGAGATTGAGATGTGGCTTTGGCCCTGGCCTGCTCAGTCGCCAGACTTGAACCCGATTGAGCATGCATGGGATATGCTACAGAGAAGAGCTCTGCCGAATATGGAGGGTATCCAGTCGCAAGAAGACCTTTTTTTGTTGTTGCAACGAACATGGGCGGCCATTCCACAGCGTGATTTGGATGAACTCATTTTGAGTATGCCAAACCGATTCTTGTGTTGTTAGTGTTCGCGGTAGAAACAGGGCCGGATCTACCATATGGCTTTTTGGGCTTAAGCCCAGGGCCCCGTGGATTCAGGGGCCCCCAGCTAAGTCAAGTTAAAGTAAAAAATAGACGATAATTCGGACGTAAAAATAGTCTATGGGTGAGTCTATATTACGGGGGATGTCCCGCCGCTTATCACCTAGGGTAATTTTGTTCTTTTTTGCGGTTCTGTTTTCAGTCCAAGATCTATCTCATAATGATCAGTTAACTATCGTACTTCGATACTGTTTTCGGGGAAAAGTGTACGAAAGATGTAAGAAAGGTGTGCTTTATAATGTATTAGCCGACCCACGCAACCTCGTTTACGTCTCCTATTGCCCGCAGCGTGATAATTTTCCACCGTTTTTAAAACATTTTTCATTGGTGTTCCACTCCTATTGGTCGTAGCGTGATGATAAATAGCCTATAGCCTTCCTCGATAAATGTACTATCCACACTGAAATAAATTTCAAATCGGACCAGCGGTTCCTAAGATTAGCGCGTTCAAACAAACAAACTTTTCAGCTTTATAATATTACTAGCGACCCGCCCCGGCTTCACACGGGTGGATTTCAGATGCCCCCGCCGACGACACTATTCGTGCATTTTAAATCTGTAATATCTTCGAATATATTCATTTAAATTAGATACTGTTAAGGGCCATTTTGATCTATATTAAATGCACAATGTATTTAATTTACTTAATTGTATAAGGATTAATTCTGTATTGTTTAAAATCACTTCGTAAATAAGCTATTATTTCTCGTAAAAAGAAAGGAATAAAAAATGGTTATTGTGGGTTATCCCTAAGATATAGACATATACCGTCGCGGACTTTTTTAACCGACTTCCAAAAGGAGTTTCTCAATTTCATCGGTTTTTTATGTATGTACATTGATTACTCCGTCAATTCTGGACCGATTTTGAAAATTATTTTTGTATTCGAAGGGGTAAGGTGCTCTCCATGTGGTCCCATGGCCACCATATCAGGATCTGATGATGGGATCTCAAGGAAATCCTAAAATTTACGTGAGTGCCTGCAATGAAGTTAAGAGCAATTGTCTGCATGCCTTCATATTCTGTAGACATCATTTAATTTCATAATATATAACGGGTCCTAACGTTATTGTCAGTTTACCTCAAATCACTTCAATTAAAGTAACCTTAAAGAACTGTCCATTTTATATTTTATTACAAAAAATTACCTGAAGTCCTTTCGATTCAAAACGTTATATATGTTACCTTTAGTCGTATTCTTTCAAGTTATTCAAGTGAAATGATGATGAGAGACTTGAGAAATACTAAAAAGCGAAAAATAAAAATAAACTTCGTTTAAAAAACCGACTTCAAAACTAAAAAGTATAAAATAACTTAGTTTGTATGTGCTACCTATTCACAGGTTTGAAGTCGGTGCCAAGCAAAAATATAATAGTAGGTACCGCACTCGCCGCGCGTGACCTTGAGCGGGATAGCTGCTCATCGCGTAGAACACAACAACCGAAGCGTCGGTGACGTCGTTAACGTTCGTCTCTAAATATAGCGAGTGTGGTACCTACTATTACATAGGGCAGTAATTATTAAGGTGTACAATACTGTAGTACATTATTTTGATCTATCTCGTAGGGTGCAACCAGCGTTTGCAATGTAAGCGCAAAAAAATGTGTTTATTTGCTACATCACATTAGAAACTTCGAAAATTAACAGTGTTCCCATACTACATTATGCATTTATTATACATAAAAACCTTCCTCTCGAATCACTCTATCTATTAAAGAAACCCGCATCAAAATCCGTTGCGTAGTTTTAAAGATTTAAGCATACAGGGATATAGGGACAGAGAAAGCGACTTTGTTTTATACTATGTAGTGCAGCATAGATAAAAATTGGTAGTCATATTAGCTTACATATATTTAATGTTTACAAGATTTTTTGAAAAAAATGGATTTACACTGGATAACTGTTGTAGGGGACAGTCAAACGGTCGTGCGGTCCATGGCCCTTTATGGGGCTCCAGTATGGGTGGAGGCCCTGAGCCAGCACTATCGCGCTATTGCGACGACCGAAACGAGTGCTGGCCATCAGGATCATAAAGGGGTACCCGCACGATCTCTTTTGAGGCGGCAAGGCTCCTGGCTGGAACTCCACAATGGGACCTGGACTGGAGGCAAGAGACCTTGCGGCTCTTTATCAGTGTCTCAAGGAGACGCGGAAGTTGGGAAGGTCTCCTGAGATTCGAGAAATTGAAGATCAGAAATCCCAACTCCGCCAGGTCATCGTGGAGGAATGGAAGAACGACTTGGGCAACCGAGCGCTGGGCACGCTGTTTTGCGGTGGTAAGACCCCTTATGCAGGATTGGCTTGAGAGGCATCACGAGAGCCTCTCGAACCGGCTGACGCAGGTGATCACTGGAAAAGGATGCTTCGGCGATCACCTATGTCTGATCCGTAAGGAGCCAACGCCTAAGTGCCACCACTGCGATGGCCAGACCGTGGACACGGCGCTCCACACGCTGGCAGAAAGTCCGGCATAGGGAAAGCCGAGGCGTGATCTCGTGGCACACATCGGAGTGGGGGTTCTCTCACTCAGTAACATGATTGCGGCCATGTTACGGAGTGAGAGTGCGTGGAAATCCGCAGTCTCTTTCTGCGATCAAGTTATGCTCGTGCAGGAGAGGGCAGGGTGGGACCGGGACAGGTTTAGAACTCTCCTGGTCCGCCAGGTCCGGGAATGGGCTCGGTACCGCAAACGACTCAGGTGCCGGTGGTCGCAGAACAATCTCCGTCCTCCAAAAGCGCAAGCCTGGGGCTGGCAGATGAGACCACCTGTCACCCTAGCAGAAGCAGGCCGGGGTGGAGGCGCAAGCGTTTTTTTGTAGCAAGAGAACATCGGGGTTCGTACACAGGATGGGGCCATCTACAAAACCTAGGTGGCCCGTGGTACGTCGAGGTTCCAGCGATTTCCTTTCGAGGGTGCACCTGGTTCCCCGGCTCCTGGTACCCGATGTGGAGTGTGGTTTTAGTCGGTTCGAGTCCGACATGCCACCAGTCGTGTACAATGGTGTAGAAGCAATACTAGAACAAAAAATAAATCTGCGGATTACGTGCCATGTGCTGCGCATTCTTTTAACCAAGTTAGTGAAGAATCTGTGAAGGTGTGAACCGAAATCGTAAACTTTTTTGAGAAGTGCGAAAATATATGTTTTCCTTCTGCTTCAACCCATATAGATAGGAATTGTTAAATTGTCAAAAAAAACTGATATTTACGTTAAAAAGTTTAAGTCAGACTAGATGGTATCGCCACTATGATGCTGTTAAGCTTTAAAAAATACTTAGATGACATTATGAACATTTTGATAAGTTTCAGCGAAAATGAAGAGGAAAAAAGCTGATTATCGAAAAGAGGCAAGAAATTTATTTAATAAACTGGCAATTTTGTTTATTTTTATTGGAAATAAATTATTGAAAGATTAAATTCAGTTAATAAAAAATACAGAGCCCTGGTTATGTAGGATATAAGTTAATTGTGTCATGAAAAGAGATCAGAAGCTAAAGGATTACAAAGAAAAAGCCAAAAACTAAGTATAAACTACAGACACATTACTATAACTAAGAGACACATTACATTAAAGTATTTTGATAATTATATAGAGGCAGTCACAGTAAACGGCGCAGAAAAGTTTAAAATAGACATGCAAAACGTTGCACTGAATAAACCTTATACGGATTTAAATCAAGTCAAGTTTATGAGACATGTAGTTTTTTTTTTTTATGGTTTTGCAAGAAAATATCGTGCAACACATTGATTTAGAAAGCACACGTAAGGTTATCTACTATTATCCCGATAATGTGGATGAATATTTAGTCAATTGATGCATCTAATTAAAAACTTATTTGCTTCAGTCGATAGAGTCCTATTCATATTGCGTAGACATTTTTGCGATTATTTATGAAAAGAAGCTTGTTGACGTATTCCCGAATTGCTATACATTCTTAAAAATATATTTAACCATACTAATCACAAGTTGTGAAGCCGAGCGATGGCATTTGTAGGCTTTTATCCGTTGTTTTATAATTTGTCAATGTAATTACGATTGTACTTATTAAACACTAAGCCATAAGGCATAATATATTAAAATACAAATTAAACATTTCATCGTTTAATTTTAATCCTACATATTTCAGTAATTGTTTGATTGATGATTGCCAGATCTAGTGGTTTAAGCGGTCGCCACGCCGCTTTTTACTGCGCAAAGGGTTGTGGCTTCAAATCCCACATGGGACCACACTTTGTGTGATCCACAAATTGTTGTTATAAGTCTGAGTGTTTTTTGTGTTCGTTACATGTATGTTTATAGAGTCCCCCTCGACACAGGATGTATATTCCTAATGCTGTAGTTGTCTTTAAAAAAAAAAGAATTTGGGGGGCCCCTAAGTAGTATTAGCCCAGGGCCCCCTAAACTCACGGTCCGGCCCTGGGTAGAAACACGGATTATTAATTGTTTAAGTTACCTAATAAAATTTTAAAGAAAACTGTTATTTCAGTCTTTTTTTCGAACTCTAATGTTAGTGGTTCAAATGTCAAAAATCCCTTTATTAGGAAAATGGCAAATGTCTTTATTAATGCAAAGGTGACTTGGTTTATCGTTACTGTGACAAACGAAAACACTTTATTTGATGAATCCTTAAAGAAAATTTTAATTAATATCAATCAGGAGAAAAGTTATTGCAAAAATATATGTTGATCCCTAGACACATATGTTGATCCCTAGACACATATGTTGATCCCTAGACACTTTTGATGTGTGTATGTTAGCAGTCGACAACTTTTGATTTTGACAGCACTTTTAATATTTCAAAATAACCAATGAAAAATATCTACGCCTCCCCATTTGTATAAGCGAATAACCGTCGTCCGAGTAAATACAATAAATAAAATATTGTCAAAGCCATATTTGTATTAAATTAACATTTTACGTCAAGGCATTGTTTTTAAAACCTGCAGTCTGCGGCAAGTGAAAGGTATTGTACGAATGTACGATTGTACCTACTAATTTAAAAACTTTTCGATTTATTTTTATGAAATGACTTGGTTTTTTACATGTTTGTGCTTTTGCCATGACACTAAAAAATATTGTTATAGTTATAAAAGAAATTAGTGAATGAGATCTATTAAAAAAAAATTGTTGAAGAAAATGAATTCGAAATTCAATTTTTGTCAAAAACCGTTGATTGGATAATGTTTGTTTTTTTTTAATAATCTTTGGATTGCCATATCATAGGCAAAAAAAAAAACAAAATGTTTATTAAAATAAATCAGCACCGTTGCAAGAAATGAGTAGGTATATAATACGAACAAACTCATTTTACCGCTAGCGTTAAACATAATTTTCCGAAACGATTATTGTTTGAACAGTTGCAATATTTTGATTAAAGGAAAATTATGATTTGGATATTATCAAAAACCAATTGTTCAACTTGGTTAAACTTTTAACTGTATATTTTAAAGAAAATTAAACATGTGGTGATGCATTAAGAATACAAAGTATCACCACCCCTATTCACCCCGTGGGTGTCGTAAGAGTCGACTATGGAAGCAAACTACCAGGACAACAGCACTGCAGTGAGAAGGAACACTTGACACAAACACTATACCAACCCGTCTGGTCAGCGTGGTAACTTGTCGTGTTTCGTTGGTTTAGTGCGAGACCGGAGGCCCAATGATGATGAAGCATCTCAATAATAGCCATAGTGTGGGTCACCATGCTGCATTGTTGCAGTAGCGGATTTACATATTTGCCGCCTAGGCTATTAAATTTTTGCCGCCTCTACTAGCTCTTGCAATTCAATACCCATTTTTACGTGTGGAAACCATTTTAAGTTGTCATTCTACAGGAATTTGCTTATAGTGTGTCGAAATCGAATCAAGTGAAGCTATACTCTTTGGGGAAGATTGTGTCTCAAATGTGGACTTAAATTGCACGTATTTTTTACCGTGGGAGAGCCACACTTCGGCATGAATGGTCCGACTCGACCGGAGTGATACCACGGCCTCACATAAAACCGGTGTGAAATAGTGCTTGCGCTGTGTTTCACCGAGTGAGTGAGGATACCGAAGACCATTTTTTTTTTTTAATTTTTTTTTTTTTTTTACGTGTGAAAATCCCCTCGGACCGTCACCCCACCGGGGCTTGCGGCGGGGCGGTGTGTCGGACTCGAACCGACTAAAACCACACGGTGTGCCACTCTGCGCCTATGAAGGGAGGAATCCGGGAACTGCAGTTATTAACACGTCCGGACCACTCCCAGCGCTTGCCCGCACTGAAGCGGGCACCGTCTGCTGTTAAAAACTCTCAATTTAGGTGACGTACGGCACACGCGTACGTCACCCCCTCGCGGGTGGCCACTAGAGCGGATGGAGGGGAAAGCCCATCCCGACCATCCGCGGCCACACTCAGGGCGGCATGAGGCGCTGATAGGCGCGCCTCCGCCGCCCGGTTCGCCGGCGGCGGATTGGGTCCGAGTGGACATCGTCCTCCCGGGCCTTCTCCGCCACCTCCTTCTGCGAGATTACATCTTCGCAGAAGGTTGCGACCGCGGTAAAACTGCTATCGCTACCGGCCATGGAGCGTATGACGGCCGGTAGCGAGAGATCTCCTCCGATGACTGCAGTGAGGGCCCGGCGCTGCGACGCCCATGCGGGGCAGATCGCCAGCGTATGCTGGGCCGAGTCCTCACTGCAGTCGCAGTGGTGGCAGGCGGGACTCAATTCCCTCCTGGCGACCGAGTGCAGGTACTTCCCGAAGCAACCGTGCCCGGAAAGGACCTGCGTCAGTCGGAAGGAAAGGGTCCCGTGCTGCCGCCCTGCCCACTCGAGGATGACCGGCTGGAGAGCCTCCACGGCGGCAAAGCCAGCGCGTGGAGTCTCCAGCCGGAACGACCAGCGAGCCATCGTGGCTCGACGGGCGGCTTCACGCCACTCGCGTACCTCTTCGGGCGGAGGGCCATAGCCATACTCCGCCCGATATTCAGCCACCCGTCGATACACTTCGGCGAGCACTTCCGCCTCCAAATCCCACGGGGGTGTTCCGGCCAAGGCGCACGCCGCCTCGGTCGACACCGTGCGGTATCCGCGTATGGCTCTGACTGCCAATACCCTCTGAGGGCGCCAGAGGCGCGCCTTATTAAGGGCAGTCAGAGCCGCCACCCACACCGGTGCACCATACAGCGCCATCGACCGGACCACCCCCGTGTAGAGGAGTCGCGTTGCGACGCTGGCTCCACCCAAATTGGGCAAGAGTCGCCCAAGGGCAGAGGCAGCGCCGTCCAGCTTTGGACCAAGCTGTCGGAAGTGCTCGTCGAAGAGCCACCTACCGTCGAGGATCAGGCCCAGATACCTCATCTGGGCCCGAACCGGTACGAGGACCGAGTTGACCACTATGGAGGCGCCGGGGGGCGGACCACGACGGGGCCCATGAAATAATAGGGCCTCCGTCTTGTCCAGGGCCACCCGTAAGCCCAGCGCCTCGATGCGCCCGACCACCAGAGAATCACCCCAGGTGGCCAGGCGCGCCGCCTCTTGGAAGTTCGCCCCCCGGGCCGTGACAAGAGTGTCATCGGCGTAACAAATTACGCCCAGCCCGGGGGGGAGACGACCTCGTAGGACCCAGTCGTATCCCACGTTCCACAGGAGTGGTCCAAGGACAGACCCCTGCGGAACGCCGCACGACATGGGTCGCCGTCTCAAGACGCCCTCTCATACCGAAGACCCATACCCCAACCCTTCTCCCCCTATCCCGTCCCCCAAAGGCCGGCAACGCACTTGTGACGCCTCTGGTGTTGCAGGTGTCCATGGGCGGCGGTAATCGCTTACCATCAGACGATATGTCTGCTCGTTGGTCCTCCATTCTTACTGAGCCTAGTGGTAAATCCACTACTGCATTGTTGTATTGTCTGCACGAGCAATGAGTATGGTGACCTTGGCGTCAGGCAGAGTCACTTTTGCAGGCTCATACATAAAAATAAAAATGCGTATACATTTTAAAATAATTTATTTCTTAAATACACTTTGGTACAATCCTATAGGTACATATTTAAAATTTAAATCTTTGATTATATAGTTATTACTCGTCATAGATTGCAACATTATCGACTTTCATGAACAATTTAAGTTAAAATGTTGCCATGGCTATTAATAAATTTAGTTTTAAATGCAACTCCCGCACTGAGAATACAATTTGTATCGCGGGGGACTTTACAAACATACATGTAATGGACACAAAGAACACCCAGACGCATAACAACAATTTGTGAATCACACAAAGTGTTGTCCCGTGTGGAAGGAAGCGGCGAGGTGTGTAATTTTAAATTAACAGTTTTTAACTATATGCATATGGAAGTATTCGTATTTTTTTGAAGTAATTTAAACCATACCATGAATGACAGAGAATACTTTTATAACATATATTCTACTTAATCTAAGTAATGATCAAAAGATATGACGCTATAATTAACATTATTACATAAAAACTACTTTTTTAAACAAAAATATGAACCTTGGACCAGTTTCAGATGTTACTGATAAGTTCCAAATAGCTATCCTACTAATCTTTACATAGTATGAAAGGAAGTCGCTTGCATTGTTTTGTTCGCTTAGACGCCTTAAACCTTTAAAATACTCGACGCATTTTAATGCAGTTTTCAGCAATATAAATTAACGAGACGCCTACGGAAAGTCTACGTCTACACACACAGAAAGTTCTCGTTGATTTCCTGAAGCACGGAATAATGAATCTTATATCGGTTAATATAGCGTCGAATATCGATTGATTGTTGCGTCAAACAATTTCGCCGGCGGGCGCGTCCTCGGTAAGGTAAATGACCCTGAACGTTCGACGTGTTTCCAGAATGCACTAGTAAAAATAATAATGGATATAAATCGAATGTCTCGCGGGCGGTTCAGTTCGGTTTGAACTACAGTGCGATAAATATTGGAAGTGATATCATTGATATTGTGATTTTAAGAATGTTGTTAATAAAGTCTCTTTTACACGTCAGGTTTTTTCTCAAATCTATCGAACCCTAACGCGTAACATTAGAAATGCCAATGTTTAGATGTATAGATATTTGTTAATGTTTCAAGCAAAAACTATTGAACAGGTTTAGATGAAGCTTTACAGTAATATAGCTTATACATACATCCGACTATTTACCGCAGTAACTGACGCATACGCAGGCAGAATCGCAGGCAAAGGCTAGTCCGGTATGTTTGACTGTATCCAAGGTTTCTGAAACTTTAGTAGTTTATCTGGCAGATACGTTCAGAGTTGTCTATCAGTAAGTGGTGAAACTGGTCTGATTTCCTGTTACCCACTTCCGTCCCTTTGACAGTGAGGGACGAAATGTTACATATTATAAATGGTTTTTTTGATACTTTTATTTTCAAGTAAGTTATGATTTTTGTATCTATTTGTAAGTTCAAATCCCGTAGTCTAAATACCTATATAATTTTAATTTACTTATAATCTAAAAATAATTATAATTAAATTAATTTATTGGAAGGGATTTTCAGTCTAAATAATAACGCAAACTAATGTAATGAAGAAGGGTAGTTTTTTAATTAAGCGATAAACGATAAAGAAATATTTATGTATATGAAATAGACATGATGACTAATTTTAAAGAACTGTTTTATAATGTTCGGAAGATCTCCTATTGTTAAAAACCAGTTATATTTCTACAAAAAATAAAGTTTTAGTAGGAAAAAATTGCGATTTTAATTTTAAGTTTAAAATTCACGTCAAAACGCTCGGTGGTGTCATGGCGTCTTTTTGTGCAGACGCGGCGTGTGTGTCACCATTTGTCAACCAGTGTCAAATAAAGCATAAAAAGACAGTCGTCGATTGTATCCGAACAAAGTGACATTTATACATAAGTGACGTAACTCGCTCTGATTGGTGTTCAACTTAACATGGCGGATTGCTGTATTTGTAGTTTTATTAATTCAACTATTAAGCTCGCTCTCAATATGAAAATAAATACAATTTTTATACTCTATGAACCCCATTTTATCAGATAAATACATTATTTTAGTGGTTCTTGGTTACTGTTATCATGCCTATTGGTAAAGTGGGTCGGTCATGTTTCCAGAAGAACCGATGATCGCTGGAGCCGAAATGTGTTCGAGTAGAGACCGCGATTAGGCAAACCTAGTGTAGGACGCCCTGCGGCACGATGGACCAACGATTTGAAGAACGTGAGAGAATATGAACAAATTTATTTGTCGCGAAGGGCATAAATGAAGACTTTTTTTTATTTATGGCCCTGACAACATGATTCTTCTCTGCCTGATGGAAAGCATGAGCAGAATCAAAGAGTCACCATACTCGTTGCTCGTGCAGACAATGCAACAATGTAGCATGGTGACCCACACTATGGCGGCCTACTGATGCTTCTGCATCATCCGACCTCCGGTGATTTACGTTATTATTGCATTTCTGATATGATATTAAATTTCTAAACAGACATTTATTTAATAATTTAAAAATTAATACATTACCATCCACTAACATGTAATAATAAAATTACATAAAAGAAGCTGAAAAGACAAATCATTTATTATCAACTCATTACTACATTCCATTCGCGTTAAAAAAATGGTGGCGCATAATCAAGCATCGTGTTGTCAGTGTGTGACGGATTAATAATACGGAACTTCGCCATCCCTATTCACCCCGTGGGTGTCGTAAGAGACGACTAAGGGAGCTTACTACCAGGACAACAGCACTGCAAAGAGAAGTAACACTTGACACAAAACCTATACCAACCCGTCTGGTCAGCGTGCTGTAGTAGTACAAAACCTTTTTAAGGAGAGGCCTGTGTTTCACCGAGTGAGTGAGGATAGCGGAGGCTCATACCCCAACCCCTCCCCCATCCCCCAAAGACCAGCAACGCACTTGTGACGCCTCTGGTGTTGCGGGTGTCCATGGGCGGCGGTAATCGTTTACCATCAGGCGATACGTCTGCTCGTTTGACCCCTATACCATACAAAAAGCAGTGTACTGTTAAAATGGGGTTGATAAATGCGTCACTATATTCTTATAGCGAATGATATCTTATATAATTGTCTAAATAAGTACCAACTTAAAAACAAAACTATCATAATTATATGTACAATTATTTATTTATGAGTTAAATAAAAGAAAAAAAAACAGAGCAGTATCTTTTAAAACAGTCTTTTTGTCAAATTATTATAAAAAATAAACTTTGGTTTGGTGAGACTCTATGGATTAGTTGAGATGTATGACCAAATACTTAAAACAGATTAAATATACCTTATATAGTTTAACATAGTGATGTTTCGGATATTTGTATCCGAATCGGCGGATATCTCAAAATAAATTATTGTAATCTTAATAAAAAATATTTTCAAATTCAATTCTGATCTGGTTAAGATATGCCAAAAGTCGCGTGTTCGGTGTCCGTTCAAATCAAATATTTATGAGCATCAATATTTAATTGTTTTTTTTTTGGTCGATAGTAGAACGAAATTGAATTTAAAAAGTTTTATAACAAGAATTGGTCTTCTGAAGGTACACAAACTATTTTTTTATTTATTTATTACTAATTATTTACTCCATTCAATTGTAACCTGACTGATAGATAATTTTAATAATAAAAAGCGATACTCGAAAAATGCATTTTAAACTAGAAAAAGTGCTTTGACCATTGTCAATCAGTCAAATTGTCTATGGAATGACCACAGGCAATTGAACAAATGTCAGTCACACTATCTATGGTCAGTGGCCATAAACAATCGTCATTGATTATCTATGTTCAATGACAACAGATAATAAGTCGGATATCAGTCAGATTTTTTATGATTAGTGACCAAAGTTAATTGCTCAGATTGCATATGTGCAGCGACCATAGACAATCAGTGACAATATCTGTGGTCAGCGACAATAGGCAATCAGTGAGATGTTATTCGCTTTGTCTATGATCAGTTACCATAAACAATCAGTCACATTATCAATGGACAGTGACCAAAGATCAAAGAAAATGTTAGAAGTATTTATACCTAATTATACAATATTATTGCGTTACAATCGAAATTGTCTAATTTTAATATCATATTTAAATTATTTCTCTAACATTCAATCTCTTAATAGAATAATAAAAAATCAATTTTACAGTACAACTTATATTTTCGAGTGGATAATGGATTGGATACGTTTAACCACTCGAAGGTTTTGATAAGTTTTTACCGTGTTTTTATACGCATGTTTGTTTGTTTGTAACCGACTTTTGTAACGATATTTTAACGACGAAATAAGTTTGAACAAGCAATTATGTGCCAGTTTTGTCACAAACGAAGTGCAACATTATAAATATAAAATACCCACCAAAATTGTACCTCGTAAGTTGTAAAATGACACTAGTGACAGCTGTCACAGAGACCAAGCTATATAAGATTGTAGTTGTTTTTCTATGAGGCTTTGGTATCACTCGAATTCATCCAAATACTTACGAAAATATTAGTTGTATTGTAAAACAATTATTTTTTAAACATTATCAACATTTGAGGTTTCTAAATAGCACTTTCTAATTTTTCTTTATTTAAAGAATATAATCTTTTATATTTATATATAACAAGAAGACTATTAAGAAAACCATGACTTTAGTGCATCAATTTGAATAACTTTCCCAGAGAAACTACTTTTCCAAATAAATAAATATTTCGGATATCTAGACACACAACGCCATCTAGTCCCAAACTGAGCAGTTTGTGTTATGGGTACTAGACAACTGATATAAATACATATATAACTATTTTGAAAACACACACATATTATACATAGAAAGCACTCAAACTCCGAAACAAATATTTGCAGATCATACAAAAATTTGGTCCGATCCGGGAATCGAATCGGAGACCTAAAGCACAGCAGTCGCATACTATTACGCTACCACTGCGCCACAGAGGCAGTCGAACAGATGAAATTCATTTAGAAAAATCTCTTTTTTTTTAAATTATCCAAAATGATGGTTCAAAGGCATGGTTTCGTTAACTCTCTTTGCTGGATACATCTTGTATATGTATAATACTTGAATGGAAGATAGCTAATACATACTAGTATATATTTAGTTATGTTATACATATATAATATATGCAGTAATGAGCATAAAATATTGCAAAGTTCATTCGCGTTAAGAAAATACTGACGTTATGATCACATCTAACCAGCCAAGTTCTAAGAAATTAAGAATTGAATTTTTTTACAATCACATTGACTCTACTCAATCTAAGTTCTAAAATGACACTATTGACAGCTGTCACGGATGACAGATGTCACTAATGTCATTTTCAGAACTTGATCTCTGGATCAAGCTATATTTTAAGGACTATAGTTTGCGAATATGAAAATAATTATTTGTCACGGAGCGCATAAATTAATTTTTTTTATGGCCCTGACAAAATGACTCTACTCTGACTGATAGAAAGCATGAGCAGAATCCAAGAGTGGTGGTCACCATACTCATTGCTCGTGCAGACAATGCAACAATGCAGCATGCTGAACCCACACTATGGCTACTATTGAGATGCTTCTGCATCATTTGGCCTCAGGTCTCGCACTCACCAACGAAACACGACAGCACGAACGCTGACACGCTGTTTAGATTGATCTTCTGTGAGAGGGTAGTACCGCCCCGGTCGAGCTGACCCAACCGCGATGAAGTCAACGTGGCTATATTACCTTTATGAGTATACTTAAAAAAAGACAACTCCCGCATTAGGAATATACATCCTGTGTCGCGGGGGACTTAACATACCGTGGGAGAGCCACGCTTCGGCATGATTGAGCCGGCTCGACCGGAGTGATACCACGGCCTCACAGAAAACCGGTGTAAAACAGCCACAGCGCTGTTTTTCACATAGTGAGTGAGGATACCGGAGGGCCATACCCCCAACCCCAAGCCTTCCCCCATCCCTCTCCCCATCTTCCAAAGGCCGGCAACGCACTTGTGACGCCTCTGGTGTTGCGGGTGTCCATGGGCGACGGTAATCGCTTACTATCAGGCGATACGTCTGCTCGTTTGCCCCCTATTCCATTAAAAAAAACACATGAAACGGTCAAAAGAATACCTAGACTCCGAACAACAATTTGTGAATCACACAAAGTGTTGTCCCATGTGGGATTTGAACCCACAGCACTTGGCGCAGTAGGAAGTGGCGTGGCGACCGCTTAAACTACTAAGCCAACCGTGCAGTCAAAAATACTAATTGATTGGTCACCGATCAAACCTTGATACGTCATTATTTTCTTAACGCGAACGGCATATATTATAATCAGAAGTAAAAAATAGAACAAGTTTTAAGAATTACAAAAATGGCACAAGAAAACTAAACCAATTGGCTTTAGCAGACCTCATGGTAAGCGGTTACCATATCCAAAATTAGTCCTTATAGACCTCTAATTCTGGAAATCAACAGAAAACTCTTAGATTTAATATTTTACTGTTTTTCTTCTAAGTAATTTTTTTCTATATATATATGTGTATATGTCACCGTAAGATTGTAAACACCGTTAGATCAAACAGTCGAAAGATTGTAAATTGGTATCGACGAATCGCAAGTCGCGCGCTGATTGGTTGAACAGCATATGTCCCGCGCCGCCATATTTATTTGTGAATTCGTTTGTTGCCTAATTAAAGTATTTTTGTGATTTTAAATTGATTTCATGTTGAATACCTTGCAGCTTTATAATTAGTTATATAAAATTGTTGTTAGTTATATAAAATGAATTTGTGATTAATCAAAGAAGTTCTAACCTAACTCTATGGCCATTGAACTGCCTACTGTATAACCGACCAATCAGGGACAGTTGACAGTTTGACGCGCGTAAGCAGTATATCACAGTTGTCAATCTATCGATAGTTTACAATCTCGCTAGGTAGATTATAATCTAACGGTTTTTACAATCTTACGGTGACATATATATATAATTATTTTCTCAAACACAGAGAGCAACAACATTCCGTCTCATTTTTATCTTATTCTTATAGATTTTCGAACAGATTTATTTAAGAGAAATTTCTATATTTAATTAAGTATGTGTTGTTTCTTCAGTTTGCAGACGTTTCTTTGCGAGCTGTGAACGACACTATTGAACGAATGCCTTTCACTGAGGTCTGTAAAAGAAATAAAATAAATATTATAATAAATATTTCGGACATCTAGCACACAACGCCATCTAGTCCCAAGCTAAGCAAAGCTTGATAGGAAAGTGCCTAAGAACACCGAAGGATCCTCGTCATCGTTACTCTGTAAAAAACCGTCAAATAAACAAATCAGCTATCGCCGAGCATTTGCAGGAGTCAGGTCCAAACCATTGGATAGAACTACACCAACCACAGGTCCTCTCCACCGACCGTCATTATTACTCCAGAATAGTAAGGGAAGCAGTCGCAATTAAAAAAAATAAAAATTTCTACAGAGAAGATGGGTATCGCTTGTCAACATCTTGGAATCCTGTCATCAGCAAATGCAGTCGTCGGCGAGTACATGTTGCTAGACAGGACTCAGGACGTCGTGAGTGTGTTGTCGAGGTACCGACAGTGCGAAAGACAATGAAAATAAAGTCTTCTTTACGAGTTACGAGTTTCACCAACTACCCGCACTTGGTCTTCCAAGTGCGGGTAGTTGGTGAAACTCGCACTTCACGGAGGCGGCGCTAAGCTCTCACCAGGGGCGGTTCCAGGGGGGGGGTCACAGGGGACACGACCCCCCCCAAAACCGTACACATCAAATAGAAAAATGTTACAAAAACTTCATAGGTATTAAAAAAAATAAGAAATAATATGGTTTGATGACATCTAACGGTACTTTTGTGAACTTGTGTGAACTTTGATGTTCGTAACAACCTAGGTGCGACATCTAGTGCAAGAAGAACTACTTAGTTTTGATAATCCTAGCAAAGTCGATATGAGTCGTAATAAAGATTGAATACAACAATCTACCTACGTAACTTGTCGTTTTATTGAGAAGATTCTCATTACGAAAAAATAATAAGACTAAGAGTTGTTAATTGCAAATATCATCACTCAAGAATGTGCTTTTATTGGTCGTGAATGTTGTGACAGTAGTTTGTGATTGGGAAAATAGTTAAAATAAGTGTTTCATTAAAATACTAATTAAATTGATACTCCGAGCATTGATTAATGAAAATTTGATATTAACAGTATGGTAAGTAATTTTAATTTAGGCTAGGGTAAATATACCTATCTTTCATCTTACTTTTCTATTACTCTTTTGTTAAATAGGTGTTTTGGTAAGTTAAGTAGGTAGGTATGTATTGCGCTTCTTAACAGGTTTTTTTAGCTTTCCCTGTATGTTTGTTTGTAATCGATTTTTGTAAGCGTGCTTCTTAAACTATATTTATTAAATCATAACTTGAATGAAGTTGTATGAGGCCGTAATGAAAGGTTGAAACGAGTAAGATCACGTCATGCGAATTATTGCGAATCGCTCATTTCCTACTTGATCGTGGAATTCTTGTTCCTTCATTTCAGTATTAAATATAAATTCTAACTGAAACCATAACTAAGTGCTTAAGTTTTCGTAAAATAGTTTAAAAATTTCATGAAAACTATTTCATGGATTGATTGTTAGTAGGTAGGTAGGTAAGTAGTGATAACTGATAGTTTGGTTTCTCATTTGACGTGATATTACTCGTAGTAACCAGTAGTAGGTAGCTGAGCTTTTGAGCAAGTTTTTTTAAAATTTATCTTTTGAAAAGGTTATCAAATTTTTACAAATTGGATTGGCGCTAATGGATTTTTTTGAATTTTTCATTAAATGATTTGATAGCAAAATCATAAAAACACTTCATTTATAACTCGGCCGAGCTATCTTGGCACGCGTGAACATAGGCTTAGGCTCTGCGAACTTTAGCGTTAACAATGTACTCTGTGGTTTAGCGCATGTACATTCGAAGTAACCAATAAGCACGAAGTAACCAAAAAGGGATGTCCAATACGCGTGCCTGAGGGTGTTGTTTAATCGATATTTATTCAAATCGATTGAAATTAAGTCATAAAAATATATTTATTTTCAATTTTATAAGGAGGTTTTAAATTTTTTAAAACAGTCGTTACTCAAGTAGAGGTTAATAGATAATTGATATGTAAGTAAATCATGTCTATCAACTGAGAAAATAAACATTTTGTAGTTTTTTTTTAATTAAAGTCGAAATCTCGTGACTACAAAATTCACTAGTATTTGTAAATCTATTTCATTTAATATCATACGTAAACAAAAGCAATAACTTCTAAATAAAACTTATCGATTACGATACGATTGAATAAAGGGTCGATTATGTTTACTTATGGTCAATCTCTAGCCTAGACCACCGCCCCCCGTACGTCGCCTCATGCCACCATTTTGTAGCAAAAAAAAGTTATTGCGCAACCTTCTGCGCGAAGTTCACGCGTGCCAAGATAGCTCGACCGAGTTATACAAACCTCATAGAATTTCTTCATACTACTGTCTACTTAAAATTCGCATAGGACTAACAATGCTGTTCCAAGGGTTGCTCCTTTCTACCCCACCCTAACTTAAGGTAAAGAGAAGACGCGAATGTTTGTTTGTTTGTTTGTTTGTTTTACCGGGCCATTTCCGCACTTAGCCTCTTGATTGGGCCGTTGTACGTAGGTATGTCATCTTCCTACTCCAACCATCCTAGATCATCCCAGAAGCTCAGCAGCCTTTTCAGGTCACTACATGCTTCCGGGAGTGATGTTGATTGGAGGATGTCCACCCGTTGATCTGCCACACTTCTACATTCTGTGAGAACGTGCTGCGGCGTTTCTTCTGCCTCCATGCATCCCCTGCACAGAGGGCTGTCTGTTGCACCTATAGTGAATAGGTGCTTGTTCAGGGGACAATGCCCTGTCAGGATACCTGTGACCTTCCTGAGATCGTCCCTTTTTAGTCTGATCAGGTTGCGGGCTAGTCTTTTTGATGCCACCGGAACTGCACTTTTTGTTTGCCTGCATCCTTCGTTGGTTTTCCATTCTTTTTTGTGTTTTTCTTCGGTTTTGGCGCGCAGCCATGTTTTTATTTGGGCTTGGGGCAGAGGCAGTAGTGGTTCCGGTCCACACACTGTCGTTTCCGATCCCCTTTTAGCCAATTCATCTGCAGCGTCATTACCCATTGAGTTACTGTGCCCTTTTATCCATTGCAGGGTAATTTTGTTCGTAGTTGCAATGGACTGGAGATTGTCATGACATTCCTTAATGAGGGCAGAGGTCATCTTGTTGTTTTGCAGAGCTTGAAGCACGGATGCACTGTCAGAGACAATTTTGATGTTTGAGTCTCTCACATCTCTGGCTGCAATTGCTTGTGCTGCTTTGATTATACCAACACATTCTGCTTGAAAGATTGTGTTTAGCTTGTCTAGAGTAGTTGATATCTTGATATTTAAGTCGTTCGAGAAGACGCCAGCTCCGGTACCCTTTTGTGTTTTGGAGCCGTCTGTATATATCCTAACTTCGCCGACGACAGAGCTATCGTTTGTTTCTGCGGATAGTTGGATATAATAACTTCGATCGAAGACATGTTGACATGGGGTTCTGTCCGTGGGTGCCTCGAGGAGTGGAATTTCCTTTAGGATCCCCTGCAGAACTTTTGAGTGTGTTGCTTCTGTGTTTATCTTCCACAGTCCGTTTGATCTTAGTCTTAGGGCAGCTGCTGTCGCTTCCTGTTGGATGACTAGATCTAGAGGTCTCAAATTCAAGAGATACTCTAATGCGGCTGATGGAGTAGTTTTCATACATCCAGTAGTTGCTACTGTGGCCAAGCGTTGTAGACTCTGGAGTTTCATTTTAGCTGTGGATAGTTGCGTTCTGGGCCACCATACAACTGATCCGTAGGTAATGGAGGGTCTGATAACTGCAGTGTATAACCAAAGTGTGATCTTTGGGTTAAGACCCCATCTTTTACCAACTAGTCTTCTACACTGATTGAAAGTTATACAGGCCTTTCTTGTCTTTGCTTCGATATGGCTCGCCCAGTTCAGTTTGTTGTCAAGAATAACACCCAGATATTTTACTTGAGTTGACAGGGAGAGATTGGTGTTAAATAATTTTGGCAACTTTAGTTCTGGTAACTTCCTTTTGTTGGTGAAGAGGATAAGTTCTGTTTTTCTCGGATTTACTGACAGTTTCTGTTCGTCACACCATTCTTCTACAATCTGAAAAGCCGAACGCATGACCTCACATAACACAATTTCCGCGCTCCCGCTTATCAGAATTGTTAGGTCATCCGCATAACCGATAGTAGTGTATCCTTGATCATTTAGTCTCTTTATGAGGCTGTCTACTACTATGTTCCATAGAAGCGGTGATAGGACCCCACCTTGTGGACATCCTCTGACTACCCTTGCTCTCATAGTAGTATTCACCGCTGTCTGAACCGCCCTTTTGCCGACCAGCTCGGTGATCCAGTCTGTGATGACTGGTTCTGCCTTAAGTTTTTGTAGGGCGCGGTTAATGCTGTTGTGTATAGTTTTATCGAAGGCGCCTTCTATGTCTATGAAGGCCGCCATTGTTGACTGTTTATTTGCGAAAGCCGACTCAATCTTCTGTACTACCATATGAAGGGCCGACTCTGTTGATCTGCCTTTTCTGTAGGCGTGTTGTTGGGGATGTAGTGGAGTATTTTTGAGAATTCCATCCCGACGCGAATGTTTATTAGAGATTTACCTACCTTGCTTCTACTACTACTACTAATTTACTAATTAAAACTGAAGAGTTTGTTTGTTTGCTTGCGCTAATCTCAGGAACTACTGGTCCGATTTGAAAAATTCTTTGTGTTAAATAGCCCGTCTATCTAGTAAGGCTATATGTATATAGACTAAAGCTTTAAAGTTTCGCAAAAATTATGTATGACAGAATTAATCCTCTTGAAAAAATCTTTACGCGAGAGCACATCTATTAAGGTTGACTCACTCACTATAGCAGACGCAGATAAGGCTGCGTGGGTCAGCTAGTATTTTATAAATATCCTTTTTTTGGTAAAATATCTCTTAACTTAATTTTATTGGTGGCAGGGTGATTTATTGGCGAGTGGTTCGAAACGAAGTTTGAGAACAATTGATAGCTTTTTTAACAAAAAATTAAAAACAAATGACAAAGACGAGCATGCGATCATAGACACCACTAACAACAATCTTATCAAGCCTGCTAATGAATATGCTTCTTCTGGAAATGATACCAATGCTTCTGCTTGTCCTAACATATCCAACATTGCTTCTACTAACGATAATGATCTGAATGAAACAAAATTTTTAACATCTCCTGAGACAGACATAGGCTACCATCTTAATGGCGAGCTACTAGATGACTTTACGAGAGCTACATTGCTGGAAAGACATTGGATTCCACCTGTAAATTATGATTTTCCATACAATATAGTGCGTAAAAAAGGAAATAACTTAAAAAAATACGCTCAGCGGTCACATTTTGACAAATATAATTGGTTAGTTCTCTCACATAAAGACCGTGGTCTGTATTGCAAGTACTGTGTGTTATTTGCCAACACCACTGCAGGAAAAGGTGTCCAGACGCCATTAAAAAGATTAGTTAGAGAGCCGTTAAAAAAATTTGATGATCTTTTGGGCGCTAAAGGTGTCTTAGCAATCCACGATAAAAACCTGTACCACAAAAAAGCAGTAGAAGCTGGCAAAATTTTTCTTCTCAGTTTCCATAATCCTTTAGTGGACATAAGGAGCCAAATATCGTCACAAAGAGCTAACCAAGTAAAAGAGAATAGGGATCGTTTGACACCGATAGTTAAAACTATAATATTTTGTGGACAGCAAAACATTGCCTTATGAGGTCATCGTGATTCAGGCCCCCTTGGCCACAAGAACGCAGATCACACAGTTAGTCCTGTAAATGAAGGAAATTTTAGGGCATTGCTAAAGTTTCGGATCGATGCAGGTGATGAAATGTTAGAACAGCATTTAAAAGGTTCCTCAAATGCTACTTACATAAGTAACACGATACAGAAAGAAATTATTGAACTGTGCAAAGAAGAGATACAAAAAACAATAATAAATAATGTAAAAGAGGCAAAATATTTCGCTATTATATTCGACGAAACAACCGATATCTCAGCGACTGAGCAATTAAGTTTATCGCTTCGGTATCTCAAAAATAACACCATTCGTGAAGACTTTGTTTTATTTTGTGATGCCTACTCAGAGATTAGAAAAGAAGATGTGCTGCATAACGATGAGCCGAGGCTTACAGGGGTTGCTTTAGCGCATATTGTCATAGACCTGTGCAGGAAATTTGAATTAGATTTATCATATTGTGTTGGAATTGGCACAGATAGTTGCTCTGTCATGGCCTCTGAAGTTAAAGGAGCTGTAAGTGAACTGACCAAAGTTGCTACCCATGCCCAAAAATGTCCTTGTAATAATCATATCCTCAATAACTCTTTAGCAAAGTCATTAAGTGTTACTAGTTGCAGAAATGCATCAGCAACAATGAGAAAAATAGTAGCATTTGCTAACGCTTCAGCCAAGAGAAGTAAAGTTTTTAAAGACGTTCTTGGTTGTAAGCTGGGAAGTTTATGTGACACCCGATGGGTAGAACGTCATGATGGGTATTTACAGTTTCAAGGTGACTCATTGGTAAAAATATGTGATGCACTAACTAAAATTTCAACTTGGCGAGACAGCAAATCTGCATCAGATGCTAATTGCTTACAACATGCTGTATGCAGTCCAGATTTTATAATCGCATCTATTTGCTTATCCGATTTACTAGGTAAAATAAGACTAATCTTTATTTGTTCCTACATTTTATCTACATGCTTATTAATTTATTGTTAACATAAATATATATACATAAAAAAAAAAAAAAAAAAAAAAAAAAAAAAAAAAACATTTAAGGTGCAACTGTTTCGCTTAGTCGCTTCTTACAAAAAACAACATTAGATTTAAAGGTGGCATCAGATGCTCTTAAAGATACGATGGACGTTTTGCTACGTAAACGAGAATATGCTGAAAGAAATTTTCACAGCTTATTTGTCGAGGCACAAGAGTTAGCTGAAAAACTGGGCATAGTTATTTTAAGACCTCGTACTGCGCCTCGGCAGACTCTTCGCGATAATTATCAAGGAAATGATGAGGATTACTTTCGAAGAACTGTTTATATTCCACTGATCGATAACATAATAACTGACCTACAGGATCGACTATCTATAGACACAATGAACCTGTTCGGATTAGGTATCGTCATGCCAAAATCTGACTATACGGAAGAAGATCTTCTAAAAGTGAGGCAAATATCAGAATGTTATTCGCATTTTTTGAGTGCTTCTGCTGCAACTGTTGTTACAGAATATCAGCTCTGGATTTCAAAGTGGCAACGGGAGCTCAAAGAAAATACTGAAAAACAAATTCCTAAGTGTGTGGTTTCAGCAATCGAAGTTTGCGACGATGATCTCTACCCAAACATAAAGACATTGTTGAAAATTCTGGCAACTCTGCCTATTAGCGGTGCGACAGCAGAAAGATCATTTTCAACGCTAAGACGTGTTAAAACCTGGTTGAGAGCAAACATGCTAGAAGATCGGTTAATAGGTTTAGCTCTTCTTAATATCCATCCAGAGATAACCCCAGACGTCTCAAATATTATCACACGATTTGCCAATAAAAATAGAAAACTTCCATTTATTTTATAATGAGTGCAATAAAATTGTGTATGGTGTATTAAAATCTAATTTACTCGACGTATTTTATTATTAGTGACCCCCCCCAAAATTTCAGGCTGGAACCGCGCCTGGCTCTCACCAGTCTACCCGTGACCACGATCGGTGCAATTCGATCGAAACGTCGGGCTATCAAAAAAGGTATTGTACCTCATAGACATTATCGCGATTAAGACCCGATTTACAGTCGAATAATAAGCAAAGCTTGTGTTAAACCGAGTTTCAACCGAACAAAAGTTGGCAACTTTCATGTTGTCAACAAATATTGGGACCCGTATTTCTGTTTTTTGAGGGTAAACATCAAAAGAATACGCTTGTTACAGATATTTATTAGCTCTGTGGAGACACTTAGTTGGAATGTTTTTCAAATTGTTGGCGGCTCGGTGTAGACACAATGGAAACAAAAGTTGGCGATTTTCTGAAGAGTTGGAAACACTGAAATTGCCAACAATTTCGGTGGAGACGCGCCTTAAGGCAGCAAACTACCAGGACAACAGCACTGCAGAGAGACGGAACACTTGACACAAACACTATACCAACCCGTCTGGACAGCGTGCTGTAGTGGGACAAAACCTGCTTTCTACGGAGAGGCCTGTGTACACGGTGGACGGTATAAGGCTGTTGACGATGCCGAGTGGAGAAAATGAGCGTGAAGTTAAAACATACCTTTTTCTTAGACCCATTGAGATAGTCCTTGTACATCTCGGACCTCAGGTATCTTGAATAGCTGTCCGACTTCATCAGATGGTACACGTGAGCCTATAACAGAGATGAAATAGTGCATTTAAATAAATATATATTATATTTTTTTTATGGAATTGGCGGGCAAACGAGCAGACGTATCGCCTGATGGTAAACGATTACCACCGCCCATGGACACCTGCAACACCAGAAGCGTCACAAGTGCGTTGCCGACCTTTTAGGGATGAGGGTGGGGAGGTAGGGGTAGGGGGCCTCCGGTATCCTCACTCACTCGGTGAAACACAGCGCAAGCACTATTTCACACCGGTTTTCTGTGAGGCCGTGGTATTTATCACAAGGCCGCCATCGTGTAGGACACCAACACAAAGGGAGGATCCTCCGACCAGGCGAGGTTCATGCCTGGCGGGCTATATTATGTTAATCGGCGCGAGAACTCCTATTGCGCGATTCAGAAGTAGTGATGTTTTTTCGTTGCGCTGTATGTGAAAGTCGCCACAATACAAACATTTAGTCCGGAATCGAACTCGAAATCTTAAGTACAACAGTCGCGTACGCTACATACATTTTATAAAAAAATATCAAGTTTTACTTACCTGAGCTTGATCGAAACAATATCTGTCAGCTGTCCCGGATTCCACTTTGACACGCGTCAATTCCCTGAAAAGAGTAACAAAAATATTAAAATAGTTTTGTTAAAAAAACAACCGACTTCAAGAACTAGACCAAATTGAAATGGGACCACATGGGAAACAACAGCTTACAAATGAATGGGCCGGCTCGACCGGGGCGGTACTACCCTCGCTCAGAAAATCAACGTAAAATGACAGCGTTTGTGCTGTCGTGTTTCGTTGGTGAGTGCGAGACCGGAGGCCCAATTAGTCTAGTCAACAAGTTCCATACTTGTTGACTAGACTAAAAGATGCAGTAGCATCACTAGGCCGCCATGGTGTGGGTCACCATGTTGCATTGTCAGCATTCGCAATGAGTATGGTGACCACCACTCTTGGATTCTGCTTATGCTTTCCATCAGGCAGAGTAGAGTCATTTTGGTGGACCATACATAAAAAAAAATAAAGAATCATTAAAAAAGTGTATATGTATATCAGTTGTTTAGTACCCATAACACAAGCTCTGCTTAGTTTGGGACTACATGGCGTTGTGTGTTAAGGCGCGTCTCCACCGAAATTGTTGGCAATTTCAGTGTTTCCAACTGTTGGTCGCCAACAATTTGAAAAACATTTCAACTAAGCATCACCACAGAACCAATAAATATTTCCAACAAGCCTATTCTTTTGACGTTTACCGCCAAAAACAGAAACACGGTTTCCAACACTTGTTGACAATTTTTGTTGCCAACACAAGGAAATTACAGACACTTTTGTTCGGTGGAGACTCAGCTTTATATGTCCGAAATACCAATGACACAATATACTATAGACCGTCCCTCCCTTGGCCAATACTGTACGCCGTAAAAAGCTAGAAAAGTTCAACTAAATCTAGATGGCGCTCAAAATAAGCTCTAAAAAGCAGTTTAACAAAGTTTAACAGTATTTTATTGATGTGCTTCAATTCTAGTAACTATATTATTATTTTTCAAATATAAAACTTGCTTTGTAATGCTTGCTTTAAAAAATGATTTTCAATTGCATAACTAAAAGTTATCACCTATGTTTAGGAGATGTCGTTGCAATCGATTTAAATAAACTTGAAAATAATGACCTATTTACTACGCTAGATGTCACATTTATAAGTTTTTTTTTTTTTTTTTTTTTTTTTTTATGGAATAGGCTGGCAAACGAGCAGACGTATCGCCTGATGTTAAGCGATTTCCGCCGCCCATGGACACCTGCAACACCAAAGCGTCACAAGTGCGTTGCCGGCCTTTTGGGGATGGGGGAGGGAGGTAGGGGTAGGGGATTGGGGTATGGGCCTCCGGTATCCTCACTCACTCGGTGAAACACAGCGCAAGCACTATTTCACACCGGTTTTCTGTGAGGCCGTGGTATCACTCCGGTCGAGCCGGCCCATTCATGCCGAAGCATGGCTCTCCCACGGTAGATTCCCAAGTTATTTGGTTGAATCAGAGAAACAATGCACTCATGAATGGCAACATTGCAAAAATCGTTCATATCTTCCAGTAGTTAATACGGAACGGCAACGTCGCTTGAGCCGCGTACTCAGTTCAAAAATATTAATTAATATGAATGTTTATTTTTAACCGACTTCAAAAAAAGAAGGTAGTTCTCAATTCGACTGTATTTTTATTTTTAACCGACTTCCAAAAAGGAGGAGGTTCTATGTTCCACTGTATGTTTTTTTTTATATATGTTCACCGATTACTGCGTCAATTGTGGACCGATTTTGAAAATTATTTTTGTATTCAAAAGGGTATGCTCCCGAGGTGGTCTCATTGTCACCATATCAGGATCTGATGATGCGATCCAAGGGAAATCGAGGGAAACCCTCATTTTTTTAGGCACATATTATGTTTTCGTATATTTTCTGAAGTTAACCCGATATTTGCGTCTGGTATTCATCATTTTATGATGATGAGCTGATGGTGTAAGGTACAACTCCTTAACGGTTAGAAGTTGGAGGATTAATCTTTAAATATCATATGTATGTATGTTACCTTAAGTCGTATTCTTTCAAATTATTTAGGTAAGCTGATGATCGAAGGTACAACTCCTCAACGGTTAGGAGTTGGAGGATAATTCTTTCAATTTCATACGTATCTATAGACCTTTAGTCGTATACTTTCAAGTTATTTAGGTGAGCTGATGATAGAAGGTTAAACTCTTCAACAGTTAGGGATAAGATGATGATTTTTATATATCACGTACGTATAGACCTTAATTTGTATTCTTTCAGTTATTCATATGGATCGTTTTATTGAGTAGACATCCACTAAGGAAGGTATTTTGGAATTTCAACCCTTAAGGGGGTGAAATACGGGTTGAAAGTGTGGACGAAAGTTCGTCATTTTTAAGTTAGAAACATGAAACTTTAACTTTGGGCTACTGATTAAAAATGAGTAGATACGTATTTAACCGTTTCTGGATATATTTTAACTTGGTTACGCGCGACGCGACGTAATATGACCCCTGCCCCTGGTAATACCACGGCCTCACAGAAAACCGATGTGAAAAAGTGCTTGCGCTGTGTTTCACCGAGTAAGTGAGGATACCGGAGGATCATACCCCAACCTCTCCCCCCATCCCACTCCACTATGCCCCAAAGGCCGGTAACGCAATTGTCAAATTATTTTAGAAATAATCAAACTTTACAAAATATACTATAAAACAATATATTTTCTGTAAATAAATGCAAAAAGCCAATAACACGTGGTATTCCCAGGCGGTCACCCATCCAATTACTAACAACGCCCGATGTGGCTTAACTTCGGTGATCGGACGAGAACCGGTGCATTCAATACGGTATGGACGTTAGCAATCAGTTCGTTATATTTAACTTTGAGTATCCAGCACTATGACGTCAACTCAATGTTAAGTGTCGCTACAACTTTAGGCGCGAAAAGCGCGCTAAGGAACTTCGTTCCAATAACATTTCGATTATTTTATTAATAACTAGGTTTCGCCCGCGACTTCGTTCGCCTGCGACTTCGTTCGCATTTAATAAAAAGTATACTATGTTACTTCTAATACCTCTACAAGAATATGTGTTTCATGATGATCAGATTGATCAGCTAAGTAGTTTTCGCCGGAAAGCGTAACAAAGGAACTTACGTTCGCATTTTTAACATTAGGATTATTTATAAGACACAAACCGAAAGAAAATCCTTAATTACACCTTTTTGTCATCTACAGTTGTTAATTAATATGTGCAAGCAATTTTCGACATTATCAACTCGTAATTATCAATTTTTTTATTTGCATACATTCACGATCAACAACATTTCTATACGCCAAAAACTGTTTTTAGACATGTGTCATTAAGGACGGGAATTGCAACTGCAACATGCAACTGTATTTTATTAATTCATCAATTTTTATTTTGTTTTTTGAATCCATTAAAAAAATAAAATGTCAGTCCTTAGTTCCTTACATATGTCAATTGAGAAACATACATACAAAGTTTAAAGTGAATCCATTGAAAATAAAAAAAGTTTCAAACAATTAATAAAAAAAAGATTGTAAAGAAAAAAGCGGTTATTTTAAAATTAAAAACAAACATTTCAATTTTATTTATTTGTGTAGATCTCTCTGACGATAAAATAAAATATTCCATAAATTATTTAGGTACTAAGATAATTAACAATTTAAAAAACGACATCTAGTGGTACATTTCGCAATAATACAATGACAATAAACTTGACAGTTGACTGTTGGGTTCGTATTGATGTTGGAGGTCAGAAAATATCGTTATATTTCACGATTTGATGCACTTAGTGACATCTAGGGAACATTAAGCTTACTATAAATCCGCGTACAGGTCTCGCCTAGTAGAGTGTTGGTCTAGTATATATTTCGTCAGTGGAAATACATATTTAATAAATATTGATGTTTACCTGCTAGTTGCGTCGATATTGATAGGAGATGGAGCGTCAGCCGCGAGGTACTCCTTCCATATTTCCTTGGCGCGAGCTGATACTCTACGTATCGGAAGCGCCTTCAACTCTTGCACTGCCAACCAGAACCTGCGAAATTTTGATTTGAAGTTTTAGGTATTTAAAGACAGTGGAAAGAGAGTAGAGAAAGAAAAAGAAGAAGGGTAGGGGGAAGGAGGAGGAGGTAAAGTAGGAAGGAGGAGGAGAAGGAAGAAAAAAGATAGGTGGAAGGAGGAGGATTAAGAGGTGGAGGAAGGGGAAGGAGGAAGGGGAAGGAGGAAGGGGAAGGAGAAAGGGGAGGAGAAAGGGAGAAGAGTAAGGTTAGGGGTAATGGGGAGGAGCAGGAAGGGGGAAAAGGAAAGGTAGGGGAAACGTAGGAGGAAGGAGGAAGGGAGAGCAGGAAGGAGGAGGAAGAGGCGGAAGCAGGGTGCTACTTAAAAGACAGCAACGCATTTTGACTGTCTCGGTGGCGCATTGTGTGCAACTGCTGTTCTTGAAGTCTCGGGTACGATTCCTGAGTCAGACAAATGTATGTTCAGCAGATATTTGTTTCGGAGTTTGGGTGTTTTCTATGTATAATATAACGGTATTTACAAAATATATATATAATGTATTTATATCACTGACCTCTATTATACAAGTACGCTGGACTGCATACGTCGTAATCTAAATGAAGCCATTTGATTTTCGCCATTTTGGCGCTGATAACAGTGTGAAGTTCCGTGGAACTAATATTAGGGATGAGACATAACTTGAAGTATTGCATCACTTTATCGATATAAATACTTGGTATCATTTCCTCTTTTGTATGTGTACTAACAAGGCATAAAAGGAATTTCACCCAGTTATTAATAATTTGTTAGCATTTACGAAATCAACTTTACTAACAATCATTTTCAGTTTCAATAAAATGTAGCCCCCTTATTCACTAGTAGTTCACTGCAAGTTCAAATACACAAACTCTTATTGTAAAAATGTTTTAAATATCACTTGGCAAACACCAAACATAACAAGTATAGTCTTAAATAAACAGAGATGCACCAAAACAACAACGGTCATTTGCAACAAATGTCAATTTTAGTACGTGAGACACTCGTGAGGGGCGCTTCAAAACGGCACAAAAACAACTGTCATTTCTTAGAGAATATTTAGTCCAGCGTACTTGTTTATTAGAGGCCAGTGATTTATATGAGTTGTCTAGTACCCATAATACAAGCACTGCTTAGTTTGGGACAAGATAGCATTGTGTGGACGTGGTAAAAAAATGACTATCGATTTTCAAATGTCCATGGGTAGCGGTAGTCACTTAACATCAGTTAATACATCTGTTTGTTTGTCCCCTATTTCCCAACCCGCGACCTTTAAGATCAGCAGCCAGGATGTCAGTCAAGAACTTACTTGAGATTCTCTCCGCTAAATTCCTTGGACAGAAACTTGGCGAAATGTTCCTTCCCAGCGTTGTCTTGGAGAAGTTCCCGAAGACCGAAAGACCATCTACGAACCCGACGTAGGGGTAACGGTTCCTTGCTGAAAGAAAGTAGATGTTAGTTATTAACACGACAAAAACTACAGCATGTCATTAAAATGAATATCTTATAAGATATTCCCTTTCTCCTCCTCCCCATTCCTCCTCCTCCTCTCCCTTTCTGCTCCTCCGTCCTCCTGTAGTTTCCTCCTCCCCATTCCACCCCCTCCGTCCTCCTCCTTTCTTAAAATGCACAGGCAGAGCGGCAACGACGCTGATCGCACCCTTACGAAGGCGGAGCTGGTCGTTGTTACCATACAAAACAACAAATTGTCTGTCCGTTTCGGCCAATCTCTGGAACGGCTGGATCTATTTTGACAATACTTTCAATGGCAAATAGCTGATGACTTAGGCTACTATTTTTGGACAAAATTCGTCTATATGATAAAAAACCCATACCACTGTTTCTCCTGGTCCCACATCTCGGTGGTGTCGCTGATCCAAGGGTTGGGCCACTCCGGTGGAGTGAGGAAGGCATCGTACTCTGCATACTGCTCGCAGTACGCTATGAACCTGAAAAATAACAACAAGTGATGTATTATAATTATATTATACAATAGCTGACCCGGCGAACTTCGTACCGCCATATTTACATATATGTCTCAGCTTCCCACAGGCAGTGTACAGTCGCGGACAAAAAAAGAACACTTTTCCCGAAATCTTTTATTTTTTTCTTTCTAGCGAAAAACGAATGAATGAAATCGGACTATGTGTTATTGAATTATAAATAAGTACATATTTTGACTTTCATCCCCTCTCTCCGGGAAACCGTGCTGAATTTCGGGATGAAAAGTATCCTATGTCCTACCTCGTAGTATGAACTCAAATCATGCCAAGTTTCATTGGAATCCGTTAGTAGTTTCGGCGTGATGCGCAGCCAAGATACAGACAGACAGACAGACAGACAGACGGACAGACAGACAGACAGACAAAAATGAAAAAATTACAGTTTTGGCTTCAGTATCGATTATAGAGAGCCCTCCATAAAAAAAATTGAAAATATATTTAATGTACAGAATTGGACCTGTTACATTTTTATTATAAGTATAGATGGTCCGAGCCAAACTTTAATGCGGCCCAAAACATCGTGCAAGTCGATGCACAGAATAGTTTTAATAATAATAATATTCGCGTATTCTTTTCACGTTTATCGCCAAAAACGGAAACACTGTTCCCAACATTTATTGACAATTTTTGTTGCCAACACAAGGAAATTACAGAAACTTTTATCACCAACACAAAATTGACAACTTTTGTTTGGTGGGGACCCGGCTTTAGTTATCAGCGGGACGTACAGGTGTGCGGGGGAGAACGACACACGCACACGCCACATCTTGCTTGTGTGTGTGACTTGTGTCCGTACACTACACTACACACACTATTCGGGTCATTAATAGTTTTTATTGTTTTGTAACCTACTTGTTTTGTCGTTAACCGACTTCAAAAAAAGAAGTGGATCTCAATTCGACTGTATCTTTTTGTTTATTACCTCAGAACTTTCGACTTTATAAACTGATTTTTACATATTTGAAAGCTGCTTGGTGCTTACCGTGTGGTCCCACTTCCCGTTTAACTTTTTGATTCTTTTAATCACAACTACGAATATTGTGTCGCGGTGGACTTTACAAACATACATGAAACCCAGACTCGGAACAACAATTTTTGGATCACACAAAAAAAATTCCCATTCGGGATTCGAATCTACAACATTCATTAGAAAGTGGTAAATATGTATACTCACATCTGAGCAACCTTGCTAACACGTACATTCCTCCTCTCCAGTCGGGCCTTGAGCATAGCGACCTGCCGTCGAGCCGCCTCTATCTGTTGCTCTTGTTGTCCCATGTGCGAATGCAAACCACAACACTTATCAGAAAGCGCTAAAGTAAATATGTATACTCACATCTGAGCGACCTTGCTAACCCGTACATTCGTCCTCTCCAGACGGGCCTTGAGCATAGTGACCTGCCGTCGAGCCGCCTCTATCTGTTGCTCTTATGTCCCATGTGGGATTCTAAACCACAACACTGATTATAAAGCGCTAAATATGTATACTCACGTCTGAGCGACCTTGCTAACTCGTACATTCCTCCACTCCAGACGGGCCTTGAGCATAGCGACCTGCCGTCGAGCCGCCTCTATCTGTTGCTCTTGTTGTCCCATGTGGGATTCCAACCCACAATACTTATCAGAAAGCGCTAAATATGTATACTCACATCTGAGCGACCTTGCTAACTCGCACATTCCGCCTCTCCAGTCGGGCCTTGAGCATAGCGACCTGCCGTCGAGCCGCCTCTATCTGTTGATCTATGGTGCGCGCTTTCTCTTTGATATGTACCCCTGGTATGGTACCATCTTTCATATCTGCTATTTCTGATTGTGATGGTTCTCCTAAAATAAAAATGTTTATCAGAAAAATAAAATAAAACGAAAATATTATGGGTTTACCGTGGGAGAGCCACGCTTCGGCATGAATAGGCCGGCTCGACCGGAGTGATAGAACGGTCTCACAGAAAACCGGTGTGAAATAGCGCTTGCGCTGTGTTTCGCCGAGTGAGTGAGGATACCGGAGGCCCATACCCAACCCCCGAAGCATGCAGAAGCATCTCAAAAGTAGCCATAGTGTGGGTCACCATGTTGCATTGTTGCATTGTCTGTATTCGCAGTGAGTATGGTGACCACCACTTTTGGATTCAGCTTATGCTTTACATCAGGCAGTGTAGTCATTTTGATAGGCCCTAACATAAAAAAAAACCACGAGAATGATGATGTTATTAAAGAAGAAAGTCTATATCTTTAGGTTCATTATAATAGGACTAGCAGTTTAGGATTGTTCGCATTTATAATATTAGTTTTCTCACCATTCTCCTTGATAGCTTTCTCAGAGTTCTTTTGTATTTCTTCTTCGCTTTCTTGTGGGTTTGTGATGGTCACTATTGGGTTTGTCTGTAAAAGAAAAATATAACACTATTATCATAATATTGTTACGTGTTAGGTTTCGATTTATTTGAGAAAGAAGCCTTTTGACGTGTTAAAGAGACTTTATTAAAAACCACTATTAAAATCATAATACAACTCTGAATTACAATCCTTAAAGGTCGCCGAGGTCGCTAGGTTGATCGCTGATATCACTTCGATGTTTATCTCACTATAGCTCAAACTCTACTGAACTCCTGCGGCCCGCGAGACGCTCTATTTATACTCATATAATTATTACTCTTTCATTTCTAGAAACGCCTATAAAACACGAGAATGTACTAGTAAAAACGCTAATAAAAATAATCGAAGTTAATAATAATTAGGCAACAACTAATCGATATCCGACACTATGCGTATAGAAATAAGGTCCATTATTCCTTGCGTCAGGAGATCGATAAGCAGTGTGTGTGTATTTGTGTGCGCAGATAAGGCTTGAAGATTATTTTTTATTATATTATTCTTTATTTTTTATTTATATTATTCGTAACAATATATATAAATTACGTGTCACGTTGTTTGACCGCTATGGACTCCTAAATTACTGCAATTCAGGTGGCAACAGCTTGCATAGTGTTTACCTTTCACGTAATACTAACACATTTTTTTTGACACTTGTACCTGAATACCTGACTTTTAAAAAGAGTGGCTATTAGTTTCTTTGTCAGTATTCTTCTCATAAAGCTCTACGCATTTTGGAAACTGGAAGTTATGGATCGACACAAGCAGGCAGTAGACTTTGGTGTTTTCACCTAATTTACTTTGACAACACAGTACATGCTGTGGCGTCTATTTGTGTCTATCTATGATTTTTAACTGTAGCTTCAATTTAACGTTTATAAATGTCACTTGTGTCTTAATTGAATAAATGATTTTGAATTTGAATTCCAACAGATGGCGGTATAGGGTTATTTGTTGAATGGATTGATTGAAGTATCCAATAGATGGCGCTATTTTAAAAATATTATATTAATTTCTCTGAATCATTCTTCATTCATAATGCATACAAAGTTGCGCGGGTCAGCAAGTATTTTATAGTTGAGATTAGAAACAGTAATTTATTAGATAACATTATGCAGATTCAATCACCATGGGAGAGCCACGCTTCGGCATGAATGGGCCGGCTCGACCGGAGTGATACCACGGCCTTAAAGAAAACCGGTGTGAAACAGCGCTTGCGCTGTGTATCACCGAGTGAGTGAGAATACCGGAGGTCCATACCCAATCCCTCACACTATCCCCCTCCCTATCTTAATCCGTCCGCCACATGAATACCACCCTGAAAGATTACCTTCAAGTTATGGTTGAGTATCAACTCTTGGCACTGTCTTAGTCGTTTGGCTTTCAAAGCGTTGATGCGGGACAGCTTCTTTGGGTCCATTTCGGTGGTGTTCACACAGCCCGGCTGGAATAAAAAATCATATCTATTATTATAGACTAGCTGACCCGGCGAACTTCGTACCGCTATATTTACATATCTGTCTCAGCTTCCCACAGGCAGTGTACAGTCGCGGACAAAAAAAATGACTTTTCCCGTTTTCTTTTAATTTTTCTTGTACACAAACCTTGTCCTAACAAAAATGAATACATAAAAAAAAACGTGTGGCACTCGGGGACTGCCGCGGTAAAGCTATTGCATAGCATTTTTTATCAACTTATGCATTTTTTTTTTTGAGCAGTATGTTCGTGCGTGACTGTGACACAGATTCGTTGATTCGTCGTTCGGACACAGATTCGTTTCTGTCTCTGTCACGTCGTCTTCTGTCGTGACAGAGACAGAAACATTCGTTGATTCGTCGTTCGGAGCAGCTCGTCTCGATCCGTGCCAGCTTCGGGTTTCAGGTTTTTTGTTACGTTACGGAATTTCTGCACAAAGGCCCCAAAGCCCGCAATAAAAACTATGCAATAGCTTAAAAAGAATTATTTAATTTGGTGCAGCCGATCGGAAGTTATACACGTACATACATTTCGGCGATTCATTTATATATATATAAATGTAAATTTGTTTGTTTCACTCGAAAACTACTTAACCGATCACCATGAAACTTTGTACACATATTCTTGGAGGTATTAGAAGTAACATAGTATACTTTTTATTAAATGCGAGGGAAGTCGCGGGCGAAAGCTAGTAATATTTTTTAGACATATTACCTGTGAGTTCGCTTGTGTGCTCATTTCTTCCTAGCTGAGCCACGCGGTGTTACCCGTAATTGTTATAAACTTTACAATAAGCGGGGCGAAGCTATTCTACAAAAAGTAGCTTAAGTTACTCCTCTTATGTTCAGCTATCTACCAGTGAAAGTTCCATTGAAATCGGTCGAAGCCATTCCAGAGAGTAGCCGGAACTTTTTAAAATATATTTTTTCACTTGCATTTAGTAAAACGTTTTAATTTGAGATTATAAAGACATTTAAATTTTATTTATTTGCATAGATTTCGTATTTATGCGAAAGTTGCGTTGGCATGAAATTTGGCACAATTCAATTTTATATAGAGGAGGTGGACATCTCACAACACGTGGCGACGCATGCCGTGGTGACGCGTCGCCACGCGTCATCTTTCCGCATTAGATGTTCCAAATCAAAAGTTGGAAGATATACTTACCATGGGTCGATGAACATCCCAGAACGCTCGCTCTTGACTGTCCAACACTTTCCTCTCAAGTTTGTCACGCTTTTTGTCCACCTATAAACAACAATATTCAGTAAAATTAAAAACACTATAGCCAATGGGCGTATTTGTACAGTAATTAGTGATTCTAACTGCTAAGCCAGTGGTCTTGGGTTCAATTCCAATTCTATAGGAGATGTGAGGAAATCACTATGTGGCGACTTACACATACGGCAACAAAACATATAACAGCGCCATCTAACGGTGACACACCGAACTACGAAGTAACTGCTAAACCTGTATCGCGATATAGAAATTATCTGATTATTATATATGTACGTGTATGCGTGTAACTGTATATGTTTAAAATTTTTACGGACGTAAAAAACAGTCAGTGAAAATTTGAACATCCACACTTCTTGGATTGTTTTTTTTTTAACGTTAAAACAATGTTTAAACTACTCTACTCAAAAAAAATCTTTTTTGCAGATAAGAGATTATTAATAGGGACCATCGATATATATATATATGGTTCGACTGCTTCGCAGTGGTATCGTGACTACAGCAGTCGCTGGAGTGGCGTGGAGGTCTCGGGTTCGATTCCGGGTCGGACCAAATGTTTGTATGATCTGCCAAATTTGGTTGGGAGATGTTTTCTATGTTTAATATGTATGAGTTTACAAAAAAAAAAGTAGGTATATACGTATTTATTATACCAGTTGTTTAGTACCCATAACACAAGCTCTGCTTAGTTTGGGACTAGATGGCGTTGTGTGTTAGATGTCCGAATATATTTATTAATATATAATTTCCCAACATCAACCAATGATCCTCCTTCCGCTAGGTGTTAGTGTTTTGGACTATATACTATTATTCCCTTTAATAAACACAATATCACATATTATTTACATTTTTAAATATACATTTAGAAATATAAATAATCACAAATTTTAACAAAAAAAACGACTTCAAGAACTGTACCAAATTGAAATGAAAGAATCATCAAAATTGGTTCACCCAGTCGAAAGTTATTAGGTAACAAACATTAAAAAAAAAGTCTAATTGATAACCACCTCTTTTTAAGTCAGTTAAAAATACCATTGACATCGGATACAGAGACCTAAAAACTGGTGGTTAGATCTCCTAATTAAGGAACCAACTCACTATACTTAATCATCAGACCATTGATTCAGCCTTCTATGACCCTGCCAAAATGACTATACTCTGCCTGATGGAAAGCATAATCAGAATCCAAGAGTGGTGGTCACCATACTATTGCTTGTGCAGACAATGCAACAATGCAGCATGGTGACCCACACTATGGCTACTATTGAGATGCTTCAGCCTCTTTGGGTCTCTTCATAAGATGCCATTAGTATTATTATTACACTAGCTTTTGAACGCGGCTTCGCTCACGCAGACTTTCATCACCTGAATTACCCCCTTAGGGGTGGAATTTCAAAAATTCCTTTCTTAGTGCTCACTTTCGTTATATAAAGAACCTACATGCAACATTTCAGGATTCTAGCTTCAGCGGTTTGGGTTGTGCGTTGATCTCTCTCTATGCCAGTCACCTTCCTCTTTTATATTATAGTAGCTGGATGACCGGTTTTTTTTTTATAAATGGGTTTTTTGGCAACATTGGGACTACCCAAACGCCACCTTTTTGTTATTTTACTTCTAATAGTTTAGTGGCACCCTCTCTTGGTACGCCCTGATACTGTTTATTCTGTACCTTATTCCAGTATAGTTTAATGTAGTTCGCTCGAGTTGCGATAGATGACGCTAGATGTACATTCATTTTATATATTTGATTGTTAAAAACACGAATAAAACGACATTTTCTAAAAATGAATCCTAGCTAGATCGATTTATCGCCCGCGAAAACCCCTGCATACAAAATTTCATGAAAATCGTTGGAGCCGTTTCCGAGATTCAGATTATAAATATATATATACAAGAATTGCTCGTTTAAAGATATAGATACCTCATGGTCTAAGAAAACAAGGCCTCGCATTCCGAGAGCTCCCGAGGTGATGTCGCTATCCAGTTACGACGTGATAGCAACATGACACGAAATTAACCAACCAGAACCAGCGACAGCGATGATGACGTCATGTCGTTCGTCGGAATGCCATACCTGGCGTAGTATATTGTTATACCATGACTTACCTTACTCTGTGCCTCCGCCTGCATGAAGATAAACTCCCACTTCCTGCTGAACATCTTCTGAAGTCGTGCCAAGGACTCCGCTTCGTAATCAGCCAGCTCCAACCTTGCTTTATTCTGCATCGTACGCTTGCATAGGTACACCGCTGTAAAATATACAACACTATCAGTATAATCTATACTTAATATATAAAGCTGAAGAGTTTGTTTGTTTGTTTGAACGCGCTAATCTCAGGAACCGCTGGTCCGATTTGAAAAATTATTTCAGTGTTGGAAAGTACATTTATCGAGGAAGACTATAGGCTATATTATCATCACGCTACGACCAATAGGAGCGGAGTACCAATGAAAAATGTTTCAAAAACGGGGAAACATTATCACACTACGGGCAATAGGAGACGCAAACGAGGTGCGTGGGTACGCTAGTGTATGTATACACGGTACATACAAGGTGGATATGACAATACGATATTAAATGTAACCGTGGGCTATTTAAATGTGTTGGTTTACTTTGGGATTGTTAAATGTGTTGGTTTACTTTGGGATTGTTTAATTTATCGGAAAACGGATACAAAAAAAAAAATTTTTAAACAAACTAAATATTTTAAAAATACAAACCAATAAGGACACCATTTGTAATTTAAGGTCACTAACCTGAGTGGCCATGGTACCTGCTGGCGGCTGTAAAATAGTTACCTAAATGACGCGCGATGTAGGTTTACAAAGTAGATACCAACTTTATCGCCGTAAGCTAAATAGCACTAGTAATATTTATTATGTATTTACGTAAATTTGAACATCTCGTGTCGAGTTTACAACCGGAAGAGCATTATCTCTATTAGGAATAAAAGATTGATTTTTCTCGTATGTCCTGGATAGTATGTACAATAATCCGACTATTGGTAGGTAGGATAAACGAACATTCTCCGTAAATTAATATCTTATCCGTAGTAAAATATTTACCAGCCGTATAAGTGTAACCGACTTTAGGCACTGTCTAAACTTTAAACTCACACAAAATAACATAACGCTACGTAATAACTAACAAACTTAACTAATGAGTCATGTCACTGTAAAATCACTACAAATAAATACCTATTAATAACCAATAGGTACAACAACGCGACACAGGGCACCCGCGGCGATGTCGGCGGCTACTTCAAAGGTTCAAAGGTAGCGCGTGCGACGACGCGACGCCCTCGGTCATTAACCCAACAACATCGTGTAGTAAATTTCAAAAACGAAAAAACTTTTTATATAAAAAAAACCGACTTCCAAAAAACATCAAACGAAAACTGTCTGCCAAAAAAACACTTAAAAGCGTAAAATAAACTGGTTCTTCATAAATTGCCTATACCTAATTCTTTATTCATTTCAATAGTAGTATTATAAAGTGTGCTAGGTACCTAAAATCTGTTTGAAGTCGGTGCCAAGTGACTATCGCTTAGACTTTTGTAATTGTTCGTTTGTATTCTTTTTGGCTTAGCACCGACTTCAAACAGATTTTAGGTACCTAGCACACTTTATAATACTACTATTGAAATGAATAAAGAATTAGGTATAGGCAATTTATGAAGAACCAGTTTATTTTACGCTTTTAAGTGTTTTTTTGGCAGACAGTTTTCGTTTGATGTTTTTTGGAAGTCGGTTTTTTTTTTATAAAAAGTTTTTATTTTTCAGTTTTTAGTGCAAACAATCGTAGGTAAGTAGTAATTTGTAATTTGAACTATTTCATCAAATTTCATCATCAAGAATACAAATTAAGGTCTATACGTACGTGTAATATTAAAATCATCCTCTAATCCCTAACGGTTGAAGAGTTAAACCTTCTATCATCAGTTCACCTAAATAACTTGAAAGTATACGACTGAAGGTCTTTAGATACGTATGAAATTGAAAGAATTATCCTCCAACTCCTAACCGTTGAGGAGTTGTACCTTCCACCTTCCATCATTAGCTTACCTAAATAATTTGAAAGAATACGACTAAAGGTAACATATATACATATTATATTTAAAGATTTATCCTCCAACTCCTAACCGTTAAGGAGTTGTACCTTACATCATCAGCTCATCATCATAAAATGATGACTGCCACACGCAAATACCGGTGTAACTTCAGAATATATACGAAAAACATAGTATGTGCCTATAAAAAATGAGGGTTTCCCTCGATTTCCCTGGGATCCCATCATCAGATCCTGATATTCTGGCAATGGGACCACCTCGGAAGCATACCCTTTCGAATACAAAAAAAATTTTCAGAATCGGTCCACAACTGACGGAGTAATCGGTGAACATACATAAAAAAAAAAACATACAGTGGAACATAGAACCTCCTCCTTTTTGGAAGTCGGTTAAAAATAGTGTCCTATGGCTAAACTACTGAACCAATTTTATTGAAAATTTGTTGGTAGAATTGTATCATGTGTAGGTGGGTCTAGTTCAAATTAATATCGTATTGTCATATTCACCCTGTATACCAAACGCTCTAACTGCCTCGTTGGTCTAGCGGTTGACGTATGCGACTGCCAATCAAGAGGTCTCAGGTTCGAATCCCGGGTCGGGCCAAAAGTGTTATTGTTTTTTTTTTTTTTTTTAAAAAAAGACAACTCCCGCACTAGGAATAAATCCTGTGTCGCGGAGGACTTTACAAACATACATGAAACGGACACAAAGAACACCCAGACTCAGAACAACAATTTGTGGATCACACAAAGTGTTGTCCTACGTAGGATTTGAACCCACGACACTTGGCGAAGTAGGAAACGGCGTGGTGACTGTTAAACCACTAGGCCAAACGTGCAGTCAGATTTTTTCTGATTATGAAAATATGTACTTAATAACAGCTCGGAGTTTGGAAGTTGGGGTCTGAACCTCCGTGCCTCGGTGAGCACGTAAAGCTGTCGGTCCTACGCCTGATATCTCCCCGGTCATGTCGGTTAACAGTCCCATCGGATTATGAGAGAGAGAGGGAACAGAGAGTGCACCTGTGTTTGCGCACACACTTGTGCACTATGATATCTCCTGCGTAGCTGGCAGGTCTCCGTTGAGACTGGCCGCCGTGGCCGTAATCGGCTATGAGAATATTATTCATAACATAATTATACCAAAATAACATTATTTTAAATTTTCGTATATCTGTCCGTCAGTCTATCTGTCTTTTTGTGCCGGCTAATCACTGGACTGCCTGGACCGATTTTGACGGGACTTTCACTGATAGATAGCTGATTATATAAGGAGTAATTTAGGCTACTTTTTTTAGACTAGCTTCGCCCCGCGGCCTTGCCCGCGGTTATTGTCGTACCGCGGGTAAGACCGCGGGATTCAGCTAGTAAATCAGTACTAATATTATAAACGCGAAAGTTGTAAGTATGGATGGATGGATGGAATGATGGATGGATGTTTGTTACTCTTTCACGCAAAAACTACTGAACGGATTTGGATGAAACTTTACAGTAATATAGCTTTATGCATCAGAATAACACATAGGCTACTATTTGCCGCGATAACCTATATACACGCGGCTGGAGTCGCAGGCAACAACTAGTGAATAATATTTACATACCATAATCAGTATTTTCAGGTTCCCACTGGTTGGATGGCCAAAAATATGGAGTTTGAAACCTGTAATATAATAAAAAAATAATGATGTGTATACTCACGCTTTTATCACCGAACTGTTTTGAGATGTACACATTTTGTGAACATTAAATTTACAGTCCTTAAAATGTAGCTTGATCTCTGTGCAGCTGTGCAGTAGCTTGACCTACATTTTAGGTGTGAATTATATATCTTCTTATATATAAAAAATCATTGCTGTTCGTTTCTCTCGTTAAAACTCGAGAACGGCCGGGCCGATTTAGCTGGTTTTGGTTTTGAAATGTTTGTCGTAGTCCAGGGAAGGTTTAAACAGTAAAAAAAATAAAAATTACTTGAAATCCAAATGTCACGTGTACGAAGTAGCGGGTACAGCTAGTTTATGATACATTGCACTTCATTTGTGCTGAAACTGACACGTAAACAATGAAAATAAAGGTCATACAAAATGAAATCGCTTGTTCAAAGCTACTTCATCGGTTTCAAAGCTATGTGTCACAGAAATCAAGCTATATTTTAAAGACTATAATTCTTCAACTACCCTCATTTGGTAATAAACAATAATTTTAACAAAATAAAATTTTTGACTTCAAGAACTGGACCAAATTGAAATGGGACCACACGGAAATCACCAGCTTTCAAATAAAAAAAGAATCATCAAAATCATTTCACCCAGTCGAAAGTTCTGAGATAACAAACATAAAAAAATAACTTGTAAGCCCCTTTATTTGATACCCATATTGGATGGGTTGTTCAGAAATATGTACGCCGCCATTTTGTTATGGCCATTTTGGATTAATAATAATACCTATTATAAATAATTGCATTGTCATCAAAACTCGAGGTATATTTCAAATTTTAGCTCAATTGGAAATCGGGAAGTGGATCAAATTTAACTTGCAAGATTTGATTACAGACAAACATCGGGACTGGTGAAACTAAATAAAAGCATATAAAAAATACAGTCGAATTTAAAACCTTCTTTTTTGAAGTCGGTAAAATAATGTCTCACCTGTAATACGTGTTATCATTCTTCACGGTCAAGCAATGGTCATCAATGGGGAACAGGTACCCATGGGCGGCTAGAAGGTGTGCCAGGTGTAGAGCCTCCCAGGTTTCTTCGAGATGCAAGTGACGGGTCAGCCAGGCAACGAGATCTGAGCCTGTGAAGACCTGGAAAGATAATCATATACTAACTTATTTTTTTTACGGAATAGGGAGCAAAAGAGCAGACGTATCGCCTGATGGTAAGCGATTATCATCGCCCATGGACACCAGCAACACCAGAGGCGTTACAAGTGCGTTGCCGCCATTTGGGGCATGGGGGTATGGGCCTCCGGTACCCTCACTCACTCGCAGGCGCTATTTCACACCGGTTTTCTGTGAGGCCGTGGTATCACTCCGGTCGATACATACTCATTTACATTAAGAAAATACTGACGTTAATATCTAGCCCCAACAGCTGACCAATCAAGTTTAAAAAAAAGTTTTAAAAAAAGTTTAGGGATGGAAAAAAATTACAATCACAGTGACTCTACTCTGACTGAAAGAAAATATGAATAGAATCCAAGAGTGGTGGTCACCATACTCATTGCTCGTACAGACAATGGAACAATGCAGCATGATGACCCACACTATGGCTACTATTGAGATGCTTCTGCATCATTGGGCCTCCGGTCTCACACTCACTAACGAAACACACCAGCTCAAATGCTATCACTTTAGGTTGCTCATCTGTGAGAGGGTATTACCGCCCCGGTAGAGCTGGCGCGTTAACCACAGAGTTACGCTTTAAAGTCTGAAATTCTTAGTCTTGAAGTTCTTCTGAGCCTCCCTTTTGATATAATCCCTATTGATTGGTAGGGATATTTCAGTATATAGCGGAGTATGACAGACTAGCTTATGCCCGCGTCATCGCGCAGGTGGTCACCATAGTCATTGCTCGTGTAGACAATGCAACGATGTAACATGGTCACCCACAAAGAGTTACTTTCGAATCTACATGGCCTGCGGGACATAGGTTTTCCATCTATATCCATATATTGTCAGCTCTTAGGCACACGCGCCCACTCACTTCCGTCGCTAACACTTGACTGAACTGTGTCACGACCGCACGTGCACTGGAGATGACATAATGCTTCCTTCTCATACATTCACAGATAGTACAATGAGTGAGTGAATTAATGAATGCGTTACTGAGTGAAATGACTGAGAATAGACGAATACACTACAGGCCTCTGCCCTCTTCTTAGAAAGGAAGTTTCGTCCTGCTATGCCCTACACCCCGTCTAGCTAGCGTTATAGCTTATAGATTGGCTGGCCTCCTTTCTAAAGGGAGGGTTTTGCCCAGCATTGTACTATCATTTTTTTTTATGAAATAGGCGGGAAAACGAGCAGACGTATCACCTGATGGTAAGCGATTACCGCCGCCCATGGACACCTGCAAGACCAAAAGCGTTACAAGTGCGTTCCCGGCCTTTGGGGGGCGTGGGGTGGAAAATGGGGTATGAGCCTCCGGTATCCTCACTCACTCGGTGAAACACAGCGCAAGCACTATTTCACACCGGTTTTCTGTGAGGCCGTGGTATCACTCCGGTCGAGCCGGCCCATTCATGCCGAACATACGCTGATATACTGTACTTACAGATGGTATTTTGGTCATGAAGCTCTTCACAGTTCGCACTGGCACTCCGGTGTTCTCATCTTGCATTTTCTCTATAATTGTTTCCATCTGTAACAACGGTATAAGATATTGTTACTAAGAAATATTATTCCAGAACAAAACTCAACACGGCTAAACTTCGTGAAAGTTTTCGTTGGTTTCTTGAAGCACAGAACAATGAACCTTACATCGATATACATAGCGTATTCAAAATTCAAATTGATTCATCCAAATTCAAATGGGACCATTCCGGAAGCACTAGCTTTCAAATAAAAAAAGAATCATCAAAATCGGTTCACCCAGTCCAAAGTTATGAAGTAACAAACATAAAAAAAAAGCAATCGAATTGAGAACCTCCTCCTTTTTTGAAGTCGGTTGAAAAGGCGTCTCGCAGTGCAGCGCAGTTTGAGCTAGAGTGCCACAAATATCAGTGATATCAGTGATTAATCCAGCGCCCTCAGCGACAATAAAGGACTATTATTCTGAGTAATACTTACAGTGGTTTTAAGATTATTTTTTGCATTTAAAGTACTTACTAGCTATTGCCTGCGTGTATGTCGGTTATCGAGGTAAATAGTAGCCTATGGCCTTCCTAGGAATAAAATTTCATTAAAATCGGTGCAGCAATTTAGCCGTAATAGCGAAACAGACAGCGTTCCTTTGAAATTCGTACATGAAAAGTGTGGATATTATACTTAGTCCATTCCTTTATTTTCTTTTTGACAGCTCACGCCTATAAATTAATGTTATTTTTTTTCGGTACAGTAATGTCGTACTTTATTGACGGTGACGGTACTTTAGTGAAGTGGCCTTTGCATAACAAACAACCACAGACTATAAAACAGTACTTGAAATCGATCATATGTTGATAAAAATAATTTGACTTCATGTAAGTATTTTTTCTGTAAATTTAATAAAAAAGGGAAATAAAAATAGTATCTATGACTACAAGATTGATTATTTGCAAGGAATTAAGTCGAAAATCTTGAAATTTAGGATCAAACCAAGAGTAAAGAACAATAACTCTCTTCATTCATCTAATTTACAGATTTATTATTTATATTTTGGTTTATTTCTTACATATTCTAAAAAACGAATAAAGGGATAATTTATATTTAAACTAAAAATATTTAGTAAAATCGATTAAAAGTTCTTCATAAATAAAATCTAATCGAATCGGTAATGTGTGAGGGCGTCACTAATTTCGAAATTTCTTGAACTGTCAAAAAGAAAATAAACGAATGGACAGAGTATCGTTGGATTAAATGATATAGAATTTCGAACTCTAAGCTACCATAAGCTAGGTATACAGAGATTGGGGACAGATCAGGCGCAGGACCGATAGCTTTACGTGCTCACCGAAGCACGGGGATACAAACCCCAACTTCCAAACACAGCGCTTAAAATTCTGACTAACAGCTTCAAATACACAGCAAACACACACATACACCCACACCCATACACAAACACATCTAACTAAACAAACTTAATTGTGTCCACCATTTCATTGTAACAATTGTTTTTCTTGTCTTTGGAGAGAAACTGACTCCCAACACAGCTACCGCTATTTTGAGAGTCAGGGCAGAAACAAAGTTTTTTTTTTTTTTTTTTTTTATGTTTGGCCCGCCAAAATGACTCTACTCTGCCTGATGGAAAGCATAAGCAAAAACCAAGAGTGGTGGTCACCATACTCATTGCGAATGCAGACAATGCAGTATGGAGACCCACACTATGGCGGCCTAGTGATGCTGCTGCATCTTTTAGTCTAGTCAACAAGTATGGTACTTGTTGACTAGACTAATTGGGCCTCCGGTCTCGCACTCACCAACGAAACACGACAGCACGAACGCTGTCATTTTACGTTGATTTTCTGTGCGAGGGTAGTACCGCCCCGGTCGAGCCGGCCCATTCGTGCTGAAATCAGCGTGGCTCTACTACCTTTATTATTATCATTAAAAAATACTCCCCGGTCGTTTCAGATAACCGTCCCATCGGACTATGAGAGTGAGGGAACAGAGAGTGCACCTGTGTTGGCGCTCTTGCACGCTATAATATGTCCTACATAGTTGGCTGGTCTCCGTTGAGGCTGGTCTCCGTTGAGGCTGGCCGCCGTGACCGTAATCGACTAGGAGAACATCATACACTTACAATACACATTTGAAATGTTTTGAAATACCTTCTAAACAGTTTGGAAGTCACACAAACCTTTTTGTAGACCAGATAGTTAGGTGACTCTTCCGGAGACGGTATAGTGGACATCAGGGCTTGGACCCCGATGGGCAGTGTGGAGACGGCATTCTCCTTTTTGTTGTCTTTTTCTTCTTTTGTACATTTTGAGCTGTCTCTGAAATAGAATTAATGGATTAAAAATGTTGAACTGATTTATTTGTGTGGTTACAGATTAAATAAATCTATACTTATAGTAAAAATGTAACAGGTCCAATTCTGTACATTAAAGATATTTTGAAAATATTTTTTGGAGGGCTCATAATCGATACTGAAGCCGAAACTGTATTTATTTTTTATATTTGTCTGTCTGTCTGTATCTTGGCCGCGCATCACGCCGAACTACTGAATGGATTCAAATGAAACTTGGCATGATTTGAGTTCATATTACGAGGTAGGACATAGGATACTTTTTATCCCGAAATTCAGCACAGTTTCCTGGAGAGAGAGGATGAAAGTCAAAATATGTACTTAGTTGTAATTCAATAACACTGTACACTGCCTGTGGGGAGCTGCACAGATATATAAATAGGGTCAGCTAGTAAATAAATATTTCGGACATCTAACACACAATGCTATCTAGTCCCAAGCTAAGCAGAAATTGTATTCTGGGTACTAGACAAATGATATAAATACATATTTATTTTTATTTTTTGTAAATACAATCATATTATACATAGAAAACATCCAAACTCCGATACAAATATTTGCAGATCATACAAACATTAGGTCCAACCCGGGAATCGAACCCCAGTCCTCGAGCATTCGCTACCACTACTCGAACCTGAGACCTCAAGCACAGCAGTCGCATTCGCTACGCCACTGAGGCATGTCAACAAACACATATCAAATGTTTTTACATTTGATGTGTTTGTTGTCAGTGATTTTGAACTAATATTTGTGAATAGAAACTTTGGATAGATAACTCACAATTTTTAACCGACTTCCAAAAAGGAGGAGGTTCTATGTTCCACTGTATGTATTTTTTTTTTATTTTTTTTATGTATGTTACCCGATTACTCCGTCAGTTGTGGACCGATTTAAAAATTTTTTTTTTGTATTCGAAAGGGTATGCTTCCGCGGTGGTCCCATTGCCAGCATATCAGGATCTGATGATGGGACCCCGGGAAATCGAGGGAAACTCTCATTTTTTATAGGCACATACTATGTTTTTCGTATATTTTCTGAAGTTGCACCCGTATTTGCGTCTGGTAGTCATCATTTTATTATGATGAGCTGATGATGTAAGGTACAACTCCTTAACGGTTAGGAGTTGGAGGATAAATCTTTAAATATCAGATGTATATATGTTACCTTTAGTCGTATTCTTTCAAATTATTTAGGTGAACTGATGATAGAAGGTTAAACTCTTCAACAGTTAGGAATTAGAGGATGATTTCAATATTACACGTACGTTTAGACCTTCATTTGTATTCTTGATGATGAAATTTGATGAAATAGTTCAACTTACTACTTACCTACGATTGTTTGCACTAAAAACTGAAAAATAAAAACTTTTTATAAAAAAAAAACCGACTTCCAAAAAACATCCAACGAAAACTCTCTGCCAAAAAAACACTTAAAAGCGTAAAATAAACTGGTTCTTTATAAATTGCCTATACCTAATTCTTTATTCATTTAAATAGTAGTATTATAATGTGTGCTAGGTACCTAAAATCTGTTTGAAGTCGGTGCTAAGCCAAAAAGAATACAAACGAACAATTACAAAAGTCTAAGCGATAGTCACTTGGCACCGACTTCAAACAGATTTTAGGTAACTAGCACACATTATAATACTACTATTTAAATGAATAAAGAATTAGGTATAGGCAATTTATGAAGTACCAGTTTATTTTACGCTTTTAAGTGTTTTTTTGGCAGAGAGTTTTCGTTGGATGTTTTTTGGAAGTCGGTTTTTTTTTTTTTATCAGACTGTCTTCTATATAGGGCAAGTTAATAATGTATTGATAAAAAGCATTTCGTTTGATAATTGTTTTAATTTAAACATGGCACTGTCTAAAAACATTTGATGAAATTTATTTGTTTACTAGCTTTTACACGCGGCTTCGCTCACGCAGACTTTCATCCCCTGATTTACCCCCTTAGGGGTGGAATTTCAAAAAAAAACTTTTTTCAGGTTTCTAGCTTCAGCGGTTTGGGCTGTGCATTGATCTCTGGGTATGTCAGTCAGTCAGTCACCTTCTTCTTTTATATATAGATTTATTGTGGAACACCTTGGTAGAAGCCTTTGTTCAGCAGTAAACATCACGGCAACATCGAACTAAGTGGTGTGCAATTGGAGAGGCCTATGTCCAGCAGTTGACTGCGATAGGCTGATGATGATGAAACATCACGGGGTGGTACTACCCCTGCACAGAAGATGAACTTAAAATGACAGCATTCTTGCTATTGTGTTACGTTGGTGAGTGCGAGACTGGAGGCCCAATGATGCAAAAGCCTTAAGGTGTGGCTCACCATGCTGCATTGTAGCATTGTCTGCATTCACAATATGTATGGTGACCACCGCTCTTGGGATCTGTTTATGCTTTCCATCAGGCAGAGTGGAGTCAATTTAGCAGGCCCATAAATAAAATAAAAAATCCTCAGTTGATATAATGACCCTCTGTGCAGGGGACGCATGGAGCCACAAGAAATGCCGCAGCACATTCAAACAGAATGAAATGAAAGAAGTGTGGCAGATCAATGGGCAGACATCCTCCAATCAACATCACTCCCAGAAACATTTAGTGATTTGAAAAGGCTGCTGAGCTTCGGGATGATCTAGGATGGTTGGAATAAGAAGATGACAAACCCACATACAACAGCCCCATCAGGAGGGTAATTGCGGAAACAGCCTGGGAAAACAAACAAACAATGATGTTGAGTGCAATTGGAGAGGCCTATACCCAGCAGGAGACTGTAACAGGCTCATTATGAAGGTTATCTGGCCACGGAAGACAGCAGCTCGACCCCAGTGCTACTACTGCCTTACATACTTGACATTTCTTCTGTTGCCTTTCACCAAGCGGCATAAGCGGTCGGTAAGATAAAAATAGAGTTTGTTTGGTTGGTTGAACATGCTAATCTCAAGTACTATGTAAGAGCTAGGTAAGAGTTGACTGAGGGAGCAAACTACCAGGACAACAGCACTGCAAAGAGAAGGAATACTTGACACAAACCATATAACAACCCGTCTGGATAGCGTGGTGTAGTAGGACGAAACCTCCTGTCTAAGTAGAGGCCTGTGCCCAACAGTAGATTATTTATTTATTTTTTTAAAACTTTATACACTTTTGTACATTGGTTGACTTAATGCCCAAAGCATTCTCTTCCAGTCAACCTTAGGGTGGTGTAGAAATATTGTATGGTAGGTGGTGCATAGAGGTTTCTGTATGGGACTAACTACAAACGCCACACAAAAGAATACAAAAAATACTTAAACATATATAAACACATATAGAATGCATATGTCTTAAATACACACAAAAATATATCTATACTAATATATAAAGCTGAAGAGTTTGTTTGTTGGAACACGCTAATCTCAGCAACTGCTGTTCCGATTTGAAAAAATCTTTCAGTGTTAGATAATCCATTTATCGAAGGCTTTAAGCTATATATCATCATGCTAAGACTAATAGGAGCGGAGCACCAACAAAGAATGTTTCAAAAACGGGGGAAAATTATCACACTACGGGTAATAGGAGACACAAATGAGGTTGCGTGGGTCAGCTAGTATACATAAGTAATATAAATATACACACAAACTTATTTTTGTACACTATGAAAACCAGAATATAGGTTGTACCAACCATTGACTAGTAGTTTCTGCCGAGCTTAGCACCTTCTTTTTGAATGTGGAACGGTTTGTGGACATTCTGATTTCGAGTGGGAGCGAATTCCAGTGCAGTACCGCTTGGACAAAGAACAAAGAGTTCACGAAGTCAGAGTTATGGGAGGGACATAAGAGAAGCAGATTATTTTCTGAACATTAGAGGACAGATAACAGATTATTGAAGTCTTTTGATGCGGTGATCATTGGAAAATGTTACAAGGAAAGAAATATAGCTGCAGGGTGACGCTAGCAGGAAATAAAATATCAGGTAAATTGTTATATAGATCTAACAAATAAACATAATGAGGAAATTAGTGATATCCTAAATAATGTATGTATTTATATCTCATTTTAGTCATAAAAGCCAGGTTTTTTGTACAAAAAATAAAAGAAACAGCACAATGAAATAGTGAAAATAGACTCATGAGTTAATATAGTCAAATAATTTGAAAAGTTATCAATATTCTGTTCCATTTTCAGAAGAAATTCTATTTTTAAATGAAGCACTAAATGAAATGTTTACCTGGATGGACCTTGTTGACAGGCTTTTTGTGCCGCCTTTTCCGATGAATTCATCGTAACCATTTTAATATTAATATTTCAAATTCATACCACACAAAGAAAATATTTCTTAAACCGAAATATTTTTTTCAGTTCGCGCCAAAATCACTCATCTACATAAACTTTTTATTACTCTTTGGCAACGGTACAGGGTTGTTAAGCCTATAATGACTGCTTCGGTGGTTTATTTTATAACGCCACAAATAGCTGTAAGAGCCGGATTGTTTTGAAATTATCTAAACACTGTTCACTTCCGACCACTGTTTACACAAGGTTTATAATAATTACAGCACATATAAACACAATTATTAATGCACAAATAATTAATATTTTCGTCCTAATATTTAGGAAGAAAATAGTTTAGATGCATTCAGTTTGAGATCCAAAATGAAACATTTCCTCAATCAAAACTACACTTAAATACACTTTATTATTATCTACAAAGACTTGAGATCCTAATAGTGATTTATAAACACAGTTTTACAAGCATTTTTTGGTTTTATTTCTGATTTTTGATCCACTTGACTAGGTATATTGTTTTACTGTTTTTTACATTTCTGACACTTTTGGCGATATGCTAGCAGGCTCTACAAATGATTTCACACCAAATACCATCATGTTTTATTTATAAAACATAAATAATAACAACCGATAACAAAATTTAACATTTTGATAATAGCACGAAATGTCAAGAGAGAGCGTTCGCCATTTATCATCTTATGTACGAGAGCTTTTGATTGAGAAGAGACGGGATATACAAAAACTTTGCAAGAGAAAACGGGACAAAACGGGAGGAAGTGTAATGCGAATAATCTAAAGAGTCGTAGTTCCAGCTATTCAAATAGGCAAGAAATCTCCAACTGAATTCTGCCGATTAAATAAATGAATAGATGGCGCATGTGTTTTAGAAGTTTATTGAACGCCTTATTTGGTGCTATTTTTAGAATGCAAAAAATAAATAAAAGGAAATGCCTATTGAATAATTTAACAAACGTAAATAACTTCCGATTACCACTCGATGTTTATTGAATGACCCACACGATTAAAATTTACAAACAATTTCATTTAGGTACAGTTTAATTTAATAAAATATAAGAGATGGCAGCACCAGTCACCATTCAATGTTAAAAACAGCTATTTGTCTGATCTAAAAATCGCCCGCTCAAAAGTATTTTAATTTTATATACCTTCTATTTACCTCTGGAGCTAGGTACTTTTGAATACCTACCTTACATTTTAGTACTAAACCTTTTATGGATTAAGGCTGTCGGCTAGATAATTCCTAAATCTCTAACTTTATATCCTACTAGCTTTTGCACGTCGCTCCGCCCGCGTTTATGTCGGTATAATTTAAATTTTAAAAATCTCTATTTAACTTATTATGTTATTCCGATGTCTAAGCTATATTACTGCAAAGTCTCATGAAAATCCGTGCAGTAGTTTTTGCGTGAAAGAGCAACAAACACAAACTTTCGTATTTATAATACATATTAGTAGGAAGGATATCTAAATATATATATATACTAGCTGACCCGGCGAACTTCATACCGCCATATTTACATATCTGTCTCAGCTTCCCACAGGCAGTGTACAGTCGCGGACAAAAAAAAGACTTCTCGCGTTATCTTTTATTTTTTTCTTTCTAGTAAGAAAAGAATAAATTAAATTGGACTATGTGTTATTGAATTACAACTAAGTACATATTTTGACTTTCATCCCCTCTCTCCAGGAAACCGTGCTGAATTTCGGTATAAAAAGTATCCCATGTCCTACCTCGTTGTATGAACTCAAATCATGCCAAGTTTCATTTGAATCCGTTCAGTTGTTTCGGCGTGATCTGTCTGTATCTTGGCCGCGCGCCAAGATACAGACAGACAGACAGACGGACGGGCAGACAGACAGACAAAAATGAAAAAAACTACAGTTTTGGCTTCAGTATCGGTTATAGAGAGCGGTCCTAAAAAAAAAAACGAAATATCTTTAATGTACAGAATTGGAATTGTTACATTTTTGTTATAAGTATTAGCTGTTGCCCGCGGCTCCGCCCGCGTGTATGTCGGTTATCGCGGCAAACAGTAACCTGTGTGTTAATCTGATGTATCTTCTATACTTATAAAATAACATGTCCTGACTGACTGACTGACTGATTCATCATCGCCGAGCGGAAACTATTAAACTTGGGAATACAAAATTTGGTGAGTATGATCGTTTCATTAAGTAGATACCCATTAGGGAAGGAATTTCGGAATTTCTACCCCCAAGGGGGTGAAATAGGGGTTGAAAGTTTGTATGGAAGTCCGTCATTTTTTAAGTTAGAAACATGAAACTTTATTCTTGGGCTACTGATTAAAAATGAGTAAACAGGTATTTAAGCGTTTCTGATAGATAAAGCGGATATTCTACTCCTTAAGGGTGAAATAGGGGTTGACGTTTTGTATGTAGGTTAGTCTGGAAGTCCGTCATTTTTGAAGTTAAAAACATGAACGTTTATTTTAGGGCTATTTAAGAAATATGAAACTTTATTTTTGGGTTACTTATAAAAATTTGTAGATATGTATTTCAACGTTTCCTAATATTCTACCCCTAAGGAGGTGAAATAGGGGTTGAACTTTGTTCGGAACTTCGTCATTTTTAAATGAGAAACATGAAACTTTTCTTTTGGTTTGGACTACTGATTAAAAATGAATAGATACGTATTTAGGCCTTTCTCGATATTATACGCTGAAGGGATGAAATAGGCGTTGACATTTCGTAAGCGGGTTAGTCTAGAAGTCCGTCAGTTTTGAAGTTAGAAACATGAAAATTTATTTTAGGGCTATTGATAAAGAAATAGGAGATACGTATTTAAGCGTTTTCCAATATTCTACCCGTAAGAGGGTGAAATAGGGGTTGAAAGTTTGTATGGAAGACCGTCTTTTTTAAGTTAGAAACATGAAAAATTATCGTTGGGCTAATAGTTAAAAACGCGTAGATACTAAGTGTCTCTGGATATTATATCTACCCCTTTTTTTGTGCGGAAATTCCCTCGGATATCACCAACTGGTGGTTATGTCGGACTCGAACCGACTGAAAACCGCACACCGTCTCGGGTTCTAGAAACCAGGGAACCAGAGCGCCCTCAAAAGGAAATCCCATAAATGATATTTCTACCCCTAAGGGGTGAATTAGGTGTTGAAATGTCGTAAGTAGATTAGTTTGGAAGTCAGTCATTTTTAATTTAGTAGCCTGAAACTTTGTCCTTAGGCTTTTAAGTACAAATAAATTAATACGTATATCATCATTTATGGGAATTATATTTCTAAAGGGGTAAAAATAAGGGTCGAACATTAGTATGAAATCCTTTTTAATGGGCTATTGATTAAAAATAAATAAATAGGTACGTTTAAAAACATGAATAAATTATTCAAACAAACTTACACAATTTTAATTAAATATATTGTAAATAATCAACTTCCACGCGAGCAAAGCTGCGGGCAACAGCTAGTAAGCTATATTACTGTAAAGTTTCATCCAATTCCGTCCAGTGCTTTTTGCGTAATGAAGTAACAAACATACACCCTCACAAACATTCGCTTTTATAAATTAGTGTGATGTGATAAAATCGAATACGAAAAACAATGTTAAATTTATCACTACAGTTAAATGAAAAATTAGACATAACGAATGAAGCTTATTTTCAAAGCGTAAATAAAACTAAATTAATTAAGTATCTACAACTAATTCAACGAAAAAAATGGAAGGTATCTACAACTTACTAAAAGAAATTAAAACACCAAACAAATAAGGCTAAGTAATTAAATATTTGCAACGAAAAACATCTGCTTACCTATGCCTATACCAATAACCTAACAAAATCCTATAAAAAAGTAAATTATAGGTACCTAGGTACCTATGCTAGGTTATAGCATAGGTACCTAGGTACCTATAATTTACTTTTTTATAGGATTTTGTTATGGATTTGGATTACAAAATTCAAAAAATACGGAGAAAACCAATTAGTATCTACAAAAGACTATTTGCTAATTATTTAGGTACAACAAAAATCGCCTGCTTATACCTATGCTATAACCTGACAAAATCCAAAAAAAAACTTCGTTTAAAAAAACTGACTTCAAAAACTAAAAAGTATCAGTTACCTTAATTTGCATGTGCTACCTAGGTTTGAAGTCAGTGCCAAGCCAAATGTAATAGTAGGTATCACACTCGCTACATTTCGAGACGAACGTCAACGACGTCACCGACGCTTCAGTTGTTTTGTTCTACGCGAAGAGCAGCTATCCCGCTCAAGGTCACGCGCGGCGAGTGCGGTACCTACTATTACATTTTGGCTTGGCAGCGACTTCAAACCTATGAATAGGTAGCACATACAAATTAAGTTATTTGGTACTTTTTAGTTTTTTCGGTTCGGTTTTTTTAAACGAAGTTTTTTTTATTTTTCACTTTTTAGTCTTTCTCAAGTCTCTCGTCATCATTTCACCTAAATAACTTGAAAGAATACGACTAAAGGTAACATACATGCTGTATAAAATCGAAAGGATTTCAGGTATTTTTTTGTAATAAAATCTCAAATGGATCTCTTATCATATCTTCTATAGGTTACTATAATTCAAGTGATTTGAGGTAAACTGACTATCTGAGGTTAACTCTGATATCGTTAAGACCCGTTTTATATATAATGAAATTAAATGATGTCTACAGAATATGAAGGCATGCAGACAATTGCTTTAACTTCATTGCAGGCGCTTACATAAATTTGAGGGTTTCCTTCGATTTCCTTAGGATCCCATCATCAGATCCTGATATGGTGGCCATGGGACCACATGGGGAGCATACCCTTTCGAATACAAAAAGAATTTCCAAAATCGGTCCACAAATTGACGGAATAATCCGTGTACATACATAAAAAAAATATACCGATGAAATTGAGAACCTCATCCTTTTGGCAGTCGGTTAAAAAAAATATACCGATGAAATTGAGAACCTCCTCCTTTTGGAAGTCGGTTAAAAATACAGAAGAAATATTATAATACCAAGTAATATTTATAGTAGGCAGAACAAAAATCAAGTAAATAGTTCCAAAAATAACTTTTTATCCGAATTTACATTCAAGAACTACTACTGAGTTTTTAAGTCGATTTGGGTGCATGTGTCGCGTAGGGAGCCGACCGACCGCGCGGGTACTGCTTTTTAAACAATTTGGACGTGTCTGGTAACCTACGTTGGGCAGTACTATTAGTTATTCTGTGGCAGGGCACAGGCCACGCGCCCGCGCTTTCTTTCGGGTACCTATCATAAAGATGTTTTGTATCATTTTCTGGTAAATTATGATGAACTATTATGTTATATGTTTACTCCTCTTTCAAGTATTTTAAACTTAAAATTAATGTCATAAATATAAATGACCATTTAACGTTTATGGCATTCTAGTTTTTGGTTCAGTATCAATAAGAGCATGCTCCCAAAAAAATCTAAATTTCTTTAATGTACAGAATTGATCTTATACACTTTTCTTATGCGTTTAAAAGTAATCATATTACGTACCTATTGTAAAGTTAGTTACTTGATTCCAAAAGATGTCACTGTTTTAAGCACAGAAACAATTTTCAAGAAAATGTAATTGCTTCAGTATCGATTAGAGATCCCTCCCAAAAAATCATCTAAATTTCTTTAATGTACAGAACTGAACTGTTACATTTTTATTATACGTTAAAACGAGTAATCATATTACGTACCTGTTGTAAAGTTAGTTACTTGATTCCAAAAGATGTCGCTGTTTTAAGCAAAGAAATTTCTCAAGAAAATTTAAAACAACCCTTTCTATGGAAAGAGAGAACATAAAACAAATACCTACCTATCAAATACTAACTATATACCACATTAATCACAATGCCTGTGCATAAAACGTTCCCACGATTATTTTGAATATTTAAGTCATGCGGGCACAACCAAACACACAGATTCGACGTCTACAGAGAGATATAGATATTCTTTTTCCTATGGATAGAGAGGTTGCGATAAATCAAATACTTAATGCTACACCGAATTATACGTAATACGTTCTACGATTATTCCACGATATATTAATCAAAGTGTTATTAATTACGCATGGCTGGCAATAGATGTCACTACATGTTGTTTTACGTAATGATAAATTCTTTATATTTTTTTTTTCCAATAGATAGAGAGATTGTGATAAATTAAATACTTTATGCTACAATCTTCAGAGTATCTCCTTTCTAACAAAAAAGAATTATTGCAATCGGACTACTCGTTAATGAATTACAATTAATTACACATTTTGACTTTCATCTCCCCTCCCAAGGAAACCGTCCGGAATTTCGGAATAAAAAGTATCTTATGTCCTACCTCGGAGTATGACCTCAAATCAAGCCAAGTTTCATTTGAATCCATTCAGTAGTTTCGGCGTGATGCGCGGCCAAGATACAGACAGACAGACAGACAGACAAAAATGAAAAAAAAATAGTTTTCGTTTCAGTATCGATAACAGAGTGCCCTCCAAAAAAAATTTCAAAATATCTTCAATGTACAGAATTTGACCTGTTACATTTTTATTATAAGTATAGATATAGATTCCCGAAATATAGATGAAGTCTATGACCTTTTCTAAACCATTTTATTTATTTTTAGAGGGTACATAAGCAAGCAATGTTAGCTTGCTTATGTACACTGACGGACTCATAAACTGCATCAAAGTAAAAAACGACTTAGAAATAAATATTTTAACCAAGTATTCAAACTTTCTACACAGTTTTTTGTTTTTTATTTTTTTATTTTAGATTGGTTCGTTAACTTTAAAACAGCGTAGGGTCATATCCTTAAGTTTAAGTTTGTGTACTGGAAAGGACCTTAAAACTTTTTTGAAGAAAAACACAAACTTAAAGAAAATTGGTTTATTTAAAAAATTGGTTTTAACAATAGACACAAGCTTTATGCAAGGTTTATTTTTATTTTTTTATTTATTTAAAAACTTTATGCACTAAGTTTGTACATTGGCGGACTTAATGCCCAGGGCATTCTCTTCCAGTCAACCTTTAGGTGGTGCAGAAATCTTTAAAGGTAGGTGCACAGAGGTTACATATTAAGTAGTCAGTTAGAATGTTAATAGTTCACTAAATATTCAAACATATACACACATATATACAAATATATACATACATATATATACACACATACATACACAAATAAATACAATAATATAATAGACTCATATACACAAATACTGTATCTATACACTATGAATATCAGTAACTTAAGGTTTACTATGGATTAGAAAGTTCTGCCAGTTCACTGAGAAAGAGATCATGTACTCTCTTTTTGAACTCTTGAACTCTTTTTTTATGTTTTAATAAGGTGTATTACCTCCACGTGCCCTTATTATGGATTCTAATCGGTTCCGCATAGATTTGATTAGAGTTATTAAAACATCTTGCGGAATATTGTCCCATTCTTCTGAAAGTGCTGTTCTTAGTTGTGCCACTGTCGTAGGCACAGGATTTCTCGCATATTACAGCTCTTTCTAAATTGTCCCAAAGATGCTCAATGGGATTAAGATCCGGGCTGCGTGCTGGCCAATTCATTGTATGTATCCCAACCTCTTCGCAATATTGTCGAACTTGTGCAGCAGCGTGCGGCCGGGCATTATCCTACCTTAAAGTAAAATTTTCGCCTATAAATCCAATGTAAGGCACCACGTGATCTTCTAAGATCTCTGTAATGTAGCGATGTGCAGTCATACCCCCTCTACTACCATTTTGACGGACCATGTCTATGAACACAAGTTCTGTTCGCCCGTTCATCGATATGCCACCCCAGACCATGCACGAACCGCCTCGCCTCCAAGGAACACGCTCCTCAATGCAACTTTGAGCATATCGCTCCCCACAGTCCCCACGTCGACGATAGACTCTTCTGCGACCATCTGCACCATATAAACATGTCCTACACTCGTCTGTGAACAATACAGAGGCCCATTGCTCATCTGTCCAATATAGGGGATCACGCGCAAATCTTAAGCGAGCTTGTCTGTGAGCTACAGACAACTTTGGACCATTTGCTGCATATATATTGTTCGTGCACTAACGTTAACTCCACGCATTTCATTAAGCTCTGTTTTGATGTTAACTAACGTGAGGAAACGATTTCGCAGGGAAGTTGTAACAATAAGTCGTTCATCACGACCGGTGGTTGCTCGAGTTCTGCCTGTATCACGTCTCCTTTCGTAAGAACCTGTCTCCACAAACCTTCTGTATATTCTAGAAACCGTAGACTGGTTTAAATTTAAATTTCTACCAATCGTTCGTTGATCCAAGCCCTCCCGCACTAATGCTACAATTTGAGCAGCTTGTTCGGACGAAGTATCCATATTATGGTTCAGAAACTCTCGATGAGTTAAAAAGCTAACCCAACAATTCTGCTGGTAACAATAATTCAATTGTCAAAAGAATAAAAAATCAATAAGAATCAATTTTAAAAAACACGCAAATCTGATACTACGAGTCATGATATAAGAATATAGATATAACATTCCGAGATACAATGCTCTACGAGATGACGTCATATATAGTTTTACGTTGTCATATATTTAAATTCAAATATTTTGTTTCAAAGTACACAAAATAACAACTTAAATGCATTTTACATATTTTTAAATAGAATGGTGACTGAAAATGTTTTATAGTGGTAACTGGATTGTGACGTCACGCTGTATATCGTTCGGAATGTCATACCTGTATTCTTATTATCATGCTACGCGTAAATTTTCTTTTCCCGGCTATATTCATTTGTTTTACTGCTGTTCTATTTTCAATTTTTGTTTTTTTTAAAGATTAAGGTCCAGTCTCTCCATATCTATATAATTTAATTTAAAAAGTTTGCATACTTATTAAAAAAATCAGTTCAAGTAATCCTGAAGTTTGATGCAGTTTATGAGTCCGTCAGTGTGTATTCTAAGAGAGCTATGTATTTTTGAATCTTTAGTTCCTGGATATCGATAGACATAAACAATCAGGTGACTCGCCTTCTTGTTCATATTTGCCTCCTATCTTCAAGAAAACGGCGAATACGAGTACATCTCGCACAAGACTTAAGGTTTGCCGATGATATCGTTATCATGGCAGAATCGCTGCAGGAGGCAGTAAGTTCAAGAGATGCTGCACAGCCTAAAGGAAGCCTTCCAACGAATTGGTCTCCGGATGAACCTCGTCGCTCCGGGACAAGTAAGTAGTAATTGATAACACGCCTCCCGAAGTTGTCAAAGAATATAAATATCTATCTCAGGTAACTAATGCAGTTGGGTAGATACAGCTTCGAGAAGGAAGCCGATATGAGGATCCAGTTGGGATGAGCAGCGTTTAGGAAGTTAAACCACATATTTTCGTCGGATGTACCACAGAGTCTGAAGACGAAAGTCTTCAGCCAGTGCGTCCTCCCTGTAATAACGTACGGTGCCGAGACGTAGCTACTAACTCTAGGGTTAATCCAGAAGCTCAAAGTCGCTCAGAGTGCCATGGAAAGTGCTATGCTTGTAGTATTTCTGAAGGACAAAATTCGTAACGAAGTAATCCGTCAGAGAATCAAAGTGACTGACATAGCTCTGAAAGTTGGTAGAATGAAGTGACAATGAATGAAGTCACATATGTCGCAGAACAGACAACCACTGGAGTAAGCGTGTTTTAGATTTAAGACCTCGTCTTGGCAAACGTAGTGTGGGACACCCTCTGGCCAGATGGCGGGACGACTTACGTAAGAGGGCTGATAGGGACTGGATGCAGAAAGCAACAGACCGGGCTCTGTGGTGTTCCTTGGGAGAGGCCTATGTCCAGCAGTAGACTGCAACGGGTTGATGATGATGATGAAAAAGTGCTCAACGCGTCTAAATAAGTTTTCACTTGAAAAAAACTACGGAACCCTTCGGTGTTATTGGGGTTACTGCTCTACAGTATGTATAAAATAAAAAATATTTAATATTAAAAATAGAAATAAAGTAGTGAATATCGCTTAGACTTTTGTAATTGTTCGTTTGTATTCTTTTTGGCTTAGCACCGACTTCAAACAGATTTTAGGTACCTAGCACCCATTATAATACTACTATTTAAATGAATAAAGAATTAGGTATAGGCAATTTATGAAGAACCAGTTTATTTTACGCTTTTAAGTGTTTTTTGACAGAGAGTTTTCGTTGGATGTTTTTGGAAGTCGGTTTTTTTTTATAAAAAGTTTTTATTTTACAGTTTAGTGCAAACAATCGTAGGTAAGTAGTAGTAGTAAGTTGAATTATTTCATCAAATTTCATCATCAAGAATACAAATTAAGGTACGTGTAATATTAAAATCATCCTCTAATCCCTAACTGTTGAAGAGTTTAATCTTCTATCATCAGCTCACCTAAATAGCTTGAAAGTATACGACTGAAGGTCTTTAGATACGTATGAAATTGAAAGAATTATTCTCCAACTCCTAACCGTTGAGGAGTTGTACCTTCCACCTTCCATCATCAGCTTACCTAAATAATTTGTAAGAATACGACTAAAGGTAACTTATATACATATGATATTTAAAGATTTATCCTTCAGCTCCTAACCGTTAAGGAGTGGTACCTTACATCATCAGCTCATCATCATAAAATGATGACTACCAGACGCAAATACCGGTGTAACTTCAGAAAATATACGAAAAACATAGTATGTGCCTATAAAAAATGAGGGTTTCCCTCGATTTCCCTGGGATCCCATCATCAGATCCTGATATGCTGGCAATGGGACCACCACGGAAACATACCCTGTCGAATACAAAAAAAAAATTCAAAATCGGTCCACAACTGACGGAGTAATCAGGTAACATACATAAAAAAAAAAAAAAAAAAAAATACATACAGTGGAACATAGAACCTCCTCCTTTTTGGAAGTCGGTTAAAAATAGAAATAAAGTAGTGTTGCAATTTATGCAACATATTTGTTCCGCGTCTGTGCGCATAACTAGTTAACTACATTCACTTATAACCTTGGCGTTCCATTCTCTGACATTTATTCTGTGTTTGTAAACATTTCTCGCCAACAACTCCCGTTACTCAATCTGTCAAAAACACAGGTGGACAGGGGTGGATTTGGGGGCCTGTTTAGGTCATCCTAAAATAAAATGTATTTTTTTTTACACAGCGCAGGCGCTGTTTCACACAGGTTTTCTGTGAGGACGTGGTATCACTCCGGTCGAGCCAGCCCATGCATGCCGAAGCGTGGCTCTGCCACGGTGAAATTACATTAGCCAATGACACACGACAATGTAAGCGTTAACGATTGCAGAAAGAAAAACGCTTGCATCTTGGCTATGGCCCCCTATAATATATACATTGTACTCTGTGATGGCCCCTGGTACGCTCGCTCGCTTCTGGCTTGGCTGTGACAGATTGTGATTTTAAAATATATGTAAAAAAACATCTCGTGAAGCTTCTGAAGCGTGTTCTATATGCATGGGCGTAGTTAGAGCAAGCTTTTGGGGTTTAAATAAACCCCCCTCCCCTACGATATGTTTCTGTATTATTGATAATGATATCTTTAACACCGCCAATAGTGTCAAAAAAACTTATTCGGTGTACAACTATTTAAGTTGTTTAAGCTTACACAAAGCAAGTTGTAATTTTTTTTAGTTTAATTATTTTATAATACTATATTTAGACGCAGACGTCCTTGAAATGGCAATGATGATTGTTATGAATCATAGACATTTCACACGTCGAAGGTCATTAGGACCTATATATCGCTAAAACTCGTTACAATTCAACAAGGAAAGGGTTTCGGCCAACAACCTTGCGCTTTGAAAGTTAATAACCTTCTGATAGTTACAAAGGTATGCTTTTATTTCTTTTTTACAAAGCATTCTTTGTTGTATACGGTTTGTAAATCCATCCTATTGATACTTTTGCGTCATCACCCGCTTTTATTAATCGAAAAGGAAGACAAAGGGTGTTCTAACTTTGAATAATGATTAATTTATTTTATTGGACAGAGACTATCAGGTACTAATCATGTATCAGGTCAGACATGTCACAGATAATTAAATTAAAAAAGTATGCCTTTAATGCGTCTTCACCATCATAAAAAAACTTTTTATAAAAAAAAAACCGACTTCCAAAAACCATCCAACGAAAACTCCCTGCCATAAACACTCAAAAGCGTGAAATAAACTGGGTCTTCATAAATTGCTACCTATGTGCCAATTTACCTCCTATTACATTTAGGCTTGGCGCCGACTTCAAACAGATTTTAGGTACCTAGCACACATAATAATACTACTATTTAAATGAATAAAGAATTAGGTATAGACAAGAATTGGCACATAGCAATTTATGAAGACCTAGTTTATTTTACGCTTTTGAGTGTCTTATGGCAGGGAGCTTTCGTTGGATGGTTTTTGGAAGTCGGTTTTTTTTTAATAAAAAGTTTATATTTTTCCATTTTTAGCGCAAACAATCGTAGGTTATCAGTGAGTTGAACTATTTCATATAATTTCTGCTGATGCGAATAGCTTTAGTGGTTTGAACACGTATTAAAACTGAGTATGCTCAGTTTCCAAAATTATGTTGAGATGCAAGCTTTCTGTTATCGAGAACGTGGTCTACGGGGCAATAGGAATCGTGTCCAAGCTTAAATGTCGTGATGAAATAGAAGCAGGCAGTTATTTAAAGCAAAATACATTAAGGGGTTAGTGATCATAGCGCTTGTGTCATCAGCTCACCTAAATAACTTATAAGTATACAACTAAAGGTCTATAGATACGTATAAAATTGAAAGAATTATCCTCCAACTCTTAACCGTTGAGGATTTGTACCTTCCATCATCAGCTCATCATCATTAAATGATGACTACCAGACACAAATACCGGAGTAGCTTCAGAAAATATACGAAAAACAGAGTACGTGCCTGAAAAAAATGAGGGTTCCCTCGATTTCTCTGGGATGCCATCATCAGATCCTAGTTTCCTTATCATGGTGGGTCAGGAGATGTCCCGACGGTGGTCGTCGGGACATCTCCTTTCCAACAAAAGAAGAATCATCAAAATCGGTTCATAAACGACGAAGTTATCCGCGAACACACATAAATATATATATATATATATGGTCGAATTGAGAAACCTCCTCCTTTTTTTGAAGTCGGTTAATAAACAACAATTCTTCATTTCCTGCGCTTATCAATCGTATTTTTGATAGCTTTTTAATATTTTTTTGGGAATCATAACTTTCTTTGCGAGATGCAGCATCATTTATATGATGCTCTCTTGCAATAATTATAAATGAACAATTCTTGTATATATATTTAAAATCTGAATCTCGGAAACGGCTCTAACAATTTTCATGAAATTTAGTATTCCAGGGGTTTCGGGGGCGATAAATCGATCTAACTAGGAAATTTACCAAAAAGAAAAGCAAAGCTCGGGTACTTCATTACTACCATGATCTAAGAAAACAAGGTCTCGCATTCCGAGAGGTACACAAGCGACGTCAGTATCTAGTAACACCACACCAGTAACCAAACAGAACCAGCGACACCGGTGATGACGTCAGCTTGTGTCTCGGAATGCCATACTATACCATGACCATGATAGACATTATTAACTTTTCTTCGCTAGATAGCGTTCGTAATAATTATGTCATTTATGGTATATGGAAGTACATAAGTGTATTAAATGCTAAATAAGTATATTACTTACCGTTTAATTATCTCGTACGTTATAAATATTTTGATTTCCAGTTGGCATAATAAATTATTTCCTGCACAGAGCCTGTATTTATAAGTAGGTATAATAGGTAAATGTAGTCTATACATATATCTTACTAATATTATAAACGCGAAAGTTTGTAAGTATGGATGGATGGATGTTTGTTACTCTTTCACGCAAAAACTACTGAAAAGATTTGGATGAAACTTTATGTATAGCTACCGGGATAACCAACATATACGCTGGCGGAGCCGCGGGTAACCACTAGTAGGTACATATTAATATAAAAATAGGTACCTAGAATCTGTTTGAAGTCGGTGCCAAGTGACTATTGCTTAGACTTTTGTAATTCTTCGTTTGTATTCTTTTTGGCTTAGCACCGACTTCAAACAGATTCTAGGTACCTAGCACACATTATAATACTACTATTTAAATGTATAAAGAATTAGGTATAGGCAATTTATGAAGAACCAGTTTATTTTACGCTTTTAAGTGTTTTTTTGGCAGAGAGTTTTCGTTGGATGTTTTTTGGAAGTCGGTTTTTTTTATATAAAAAGTTTTAACTTTTCAGTTTTTAGTGCAAACAATCGTAGGTAAGTAGTAATTTGTAATTTGAACTATTTCATCAAATTTCATCTTCTCAAATTTCGTATTCTTGAGAATACAAATTAAGGTCTATACGTACGTGTAATATTAAAATCATCCTCTAATCCCTTACTGTTGAAGAATTTAACCTTCTATAATCAGCTCACCTAAATAACTTGAAAGTATACGACTGAAGGTCTTTAGATACGTATGAAATTGAAAGAATTATCCTCCAACTCCTAACCGTTGAGGAGTTGTACCTTCCATCATCAGCTTAGCTAAATAATTTGAAAGAATACGACTAAAGGTTACATATATACATATGATATTTAAAGATTTATCCTTCAACTCCTAACCGTTAAGGAGTTGTGCCTTACATCATCAGCTCATCATCATAAAATGATGACTATCAGACGCAAATATCGGTGTAACTTCAGAAAATATACGAAAAACATAGTATGTGCCTATAAAAAATGAGGGTTCCACTCGATTTCCCTGGGATCCCATTATCAGATCCTAATATGCTGGCAATGGGAACACCTCGGGACCATACCCTTTCGAATACAAAAAAATAATTCAAAATCGGTCCACAATTGACGGAGTAATTGGTGAAAATACATTAAAAAAAAAAAAAAAAAATACATACAGTGGAACATACAACCTCCTCCTTTTTGGAAGTCGGTTAAAAAGGAGGAGTTTATCAATTCGAATGTTTGTTACCTCATATCTATTAAACCGATTTTGATGATATTTTTTTAATTTAAAAGTTGATGCATCCTGTGGTGTCCCATTTCAATTTGGTCCAGTTCTTGAACTCGTTTTTTTTTTGTTAAAATTTTAGATTATTTTAAACAATATTGTTTTTTATTTACTGGCTCGTTGGTCTAGTGGTACCTAGAATCTGTTTGAAGTCGGTGCCAAGTGACTATCGTTTAGACTTTTGTAATTGTTCGTTTGTATTCTTTTTGGCTTAGCACCACAGAACATAAAGAATAGGTAGAAATGTTATGTGTCATAATTTACAACGGAACGACTGTCGCCAAACTCAGACAAATGAAAGCACTATTTTATTACTGCACACTACTAACGAATTGTTTTGATTTGATGTTTTTATTTGCTCAAAACTAGCCTACAATACATAAAGTCACACGTATGATAATATATCTTATCACGTAATTTTAACAGTTATTTTGCCATAGCTTAAGAAAAACTTACAACGTTTCGTAATCTTGAAAGTAAGAATACTTCATTGCAAGCTATTCAAAAACAGATGGCGTTATTCTAAATGCACGCAATTATAACATTAACCACTATAAGAATAAATTCGATATTCGTGTCATTCTTCGATATTTACTGCTACTCGCTTAGTGTTGTGGCACATATTACAATATTATCAATAATATCGATACCTAACTTTTGTTGTTAGGACGGAGCAAAATAAAAAACATGAATTGAAGGATATCTGAGGAGGTAACATTATAAAGGTGAAGAAGCTAAAAAATAAGTACTTGCATAATAATGTTTATTAATTTTAAGAATCTGTATTATAATCATTGTTGTATAATGAAATACCGAGATATTTTCACTAAGTAAATTATATTTGCAATTAAAGTAATACAAAGTAAAATAAAGCACGCTTACATGTTGGAGGCAAAAAGCATAGAGAAAGAACGTTTGTTTTTATAATACCATAAGCAATTAATATGGCAAAGGACTCATACACATTCAGCCTATAGAAAATATTAATATATCACAAATACTCCCCCTTTAAATTAATGAATACAAAATAAAATCTGTTTACAAATTTAGCCTCTGAGGAGCTTTTATAGTTCTTTTGGGTCTAGAATTAATTACAGGTTTATCTACTGGATCTTTTTGAGGTGTATCTATTGTTACAACATTATCAGGTGTGACACAATCTTGAGGTGATAATAGAACTACCTCTGGCTCAGACACTTTGGACAAAACAATGGGCTCTGGCTCAGTTTCTGGTAACAAAGTTTGCAAAGGCTTATTAGAAAAATAACTTGAATCAAGTTGTATAACATTATCTTTAAAATTTTCACAAACATTTGAATTACTATCTCTTTCTTCTAAATTCTTAAAACCAGAACTAACAATTTGATCCAAATGTCTTTTCCAAATTAAATTTTCCCCTACAACCTCACATAAATATGTCCTATCACCTAATACTTCACCTATAACACTTTTCACAAACAACTTCTTATTAGGGTTTCTATAATCTCTACAATAAACAATATCTCCTTCCTTAAATGTTTCCTGTCTTTTTACTTTGTTATAAGATTCATTAATACCTTGTTTAACTGACAATAAATCTAATCTGCTTCGTAACTTTCTTTGGAACATTAATTGAGATGGGCATACATTAGTTGTTACATGCACAGAGTTTCTGTAATGAAATAAATATCTGTTCATTAATGTTTCCAATGACAAGTTTGCATTCCTTTTATCTTTAAGAGCCTTTGTGATACCCAATTTAAAAGATTTAACAAAATTTTCAGCAAAACCATTGGATGCAGGATGAAATGGTGGTGAAGTCTCATGCTTCACTTCATTTTTGCTGAGAAATTCAGAGAATTCCTTTGATGTAAATGTACTTGCATTATCTGTAACCACTACTTTTGGTAATCCAAATCTGGCAAAACATTCTCTAAATTTTTCAACAGTTGCGCTGGCATCGATGCTTTTCATAATAAATGCTTCCGGCCACTTTGAAAAACTATCAATTATGATTAATACAATTTTACCATCAATTGGCCCCAGAAAATCAGCATGCACTCTCTCATACGGTGCTTTAGTTTTTGGCCATGAGATAACATTACATTTGGTTGGCTCAGGACGCATTGACATACACACATTACAGGTTTTTACAAAATTCTCAATGTCCTTGTCCAAGTTAGGCCACCAAAAATAAGACCTAGCATTACTCTTCATTTTAACTATACCTTCATGGGTTGAGTGAAGCTCTCTTAGCAATGAATGTTGTAACTTTTTGGGAATTACTACTCTGTAGCCCCACATTATAACACCATTTTCAACATATAACTCATCTTTTCTTTGAATAAATGGTTTAAAAGAATCATTCACATCACTATTAAAACCATATCTAATCATATTATAGACAGAACTTAGCAATGGATCTTTCCTAGTTTCTGATCTTACTTTCAATAAATTTATAACATTTTGATCCTCTACAAAATTAATATAATCATAAGATTTGTTATTGTCCTTTTCATTAACAATTGGTAATGGTAATCTTGACATACAATCTGCAATAACATTATCTGTACCTTTTATATGCACAAACTTATAATCAAAATCAGCTAAATATAGAGACCATCTTTGCAATCTCCCTGCAGCCATCTGTGGTAGACTTTTATATTCGCCAAATAAAGTTTGTAAAGGTTTATGGTCTGACAAAATTTCAAATTTTGTACCGACTAAATATTGATATAACTTTCTAACTGCCCAATAAATGGCTAATGCTTCTTTATGGATCATTGAATAATTTTTTTCTGCTTTGGAGTAAACTCTGGAAATGAAAGTAATTGGTCTTTCCGACCCATCTGGCATAACATGACTTAGTACAGCGCCGATGCCATTGTTTGACGCATCACAAGCTAATCTTAAAGGTAAGTTCCTATTGTAATGAACTAAAATGTTATCAGATGTAATTTCTTTTTTTACAATTTCCATACTCCTTTTACAGTCTTTTGACCAAATGAATTTACTATTCTTTTGCAATAAATTATAAACTGGCTTTAATATAATAGAAATGTTTGGAATGAATTTTGCATAGTAATTAACCATGCCTAACCATGATCTGACTTCAGATACATTTTTAGGTTCAGGCGCTTTTATAATTGCATCTAATTTTGAAATATCTTTTCTAAGACCCTCTTTTGAAATTAAATGTCCTAAATATTTTATTTCCTTTTGGAAAAATGCACACTTCTCTTTATTAAGCCTTATTCCTGCTTCTTTAAATCGCCTTAAAACTTCAGCTAAATTTTGAAGGTGTTCCAGGTCATTTGACCCACTGACTACTACGTCGTCTATGAAATTGACTACACCTTTAGCACCTAGGAGTATTTTCTCTAATTTCGCTTGAAAAATAGCACTAGCAGGTTTAGTACCATAAGGTAATCGATTTAATCTGAAAATTCCTTTTGGGGTTGACCAAGCTAACAAGTTACCTGTACTTTCATCTAAAACTAAATGATTAAACGCGTTTCTTAAATCTAAACGACTAAATTTTTCACCACCTTGTAATGCAGTAAAAATATCTTCAATTCGAGGCAAAGGATGATTTACATCTTTTAAATGTTTATTAACAGTCAATTTATAATTGGCACACAATCTCAATTGTCCATTTTCCTTTATAACAGGAACTAACGGAGTACCCCAATCTGAGTTTGAAATTTGTGTAATAACCCCCTCTTGTTCTAATTTACTTAACTCTGCATTAACTTTTTCTTTAAATGCATGAGGAATAGGTCTTGGCTTTATGAATATTGGCTTAAAGTTTTCTTTTAATTCTAAAGTAATATTTTCATTTTTAATCTGTCCTAATTCATTTTCAAATACCTCCTCATATTCCTTTAAAACAGTATCTAACTTTAAAATTTCAACGGAATGAACTGGCTTGTTATTAATTTTTAAATTAAATTGTTTAATCAAGTCTCGACCAAAAAGATTTCTACATGCCCCTTTTACAACTAGCAAAGAGCATTTACATTGTTTATCATTCAATTGTAATGTGACTAAAATTTTCCCCGATGGCTTTAACAATTGACCACTATATGTTTTTAACTCTAAATCAGTTGGTAACAATTTAATATCATGAAATAACTGCTTATAAACCTTCTCAGGTACACATGAAACCGCTGCACCCGTATCTAGTTCCATAGTCACAGGCTTTGAGTTAATTTGACAATTTAACATGAATGGAGAAACATAGTTAATTTCTTTTTGTGACAATGTAAAAATTTCAATTGAATCTAAATTTTCTTGAGTTTCCACCGTATGTGTTAATTTGCTTTTACAAACTGATGCTAAATGACCAATTTTACCACAATTTTTACACTTATAAGACTTAAACTTACATTTGGAAAATGTATGGTTAGGTTTACCACAATGTATACATTTTAAAATTTTATTCTCATTTCTAAAGGAATTTTTATCAAAACTTTTAGTTGAATTTTCACCACTTTTAAATGAATTATTATGTGCACTATTTTTAAAAGACTTTTGCACAGTTTGGTTACTTGATACTCTGTGAACACTAACCTTCTCTTGCAAAGCAGCTTCTTTGTTCAGCGCTATGTCCAGCAGATCCAAGGTTGTCTTAGACAAAGGTTCCTCACATAATCTCTCCTGTATACTTCCAGGAAGCATTCCTGTAACCAATTTGTCTTTAATCCGTTCCTCTAATGTTGAGGTAAACTCACAATCCGCTGCTGTTTCCCTAATACGCTGATACCATCTACCAACGCTTTCTCCTTCCCTTTGTTGGAGTTTGTCGAAAACAATTCTCTTGCGAAAATGTGAGACACGGTTGTAAAAACGTAACTTCAATGCTGTTTGTAATTCAGCTAATGACTTCTCTTTCGGCAATGCGGGGTAAGAAATACTTTTTAATGTTTTATAAACATTTTCCGAAATAGCTGTAAGCAATGTTGAAATTTGTTTATCTGGGCCTATACTTGCCGCAGTAAAATGTTGCTCCAGCCGCTCCAAAAACACGTTGACGTCATCACCTTCTTCAAAAGGTTTAAAAGGCAATGTTGAGGCCATCTCAACTTAAAACTTTTATACTCGTCGCCAAAAATTGTTGTATAATGAAATACCGAGATATTTTCACTAAGTAAATTATATTTGCAATTAAAGTAATACAAAGTAAAATAAAGCACGCTTACATGTTGGAGGCAAAAAGCATAGAGAAAGAACGTTTGTTTTTATAATACCATAAGCAATTAATATGGCAAAGGACTCATACACATTCAGCCTATAGGAAATATTAATATATCACAATCATATTATATTTAATAAAGACTGTTTAGCCACTTAACCGTTGGTATAGTGTTTAGCGATCCTGACTGCTGAGTCATAGTTCGGAACAGACAGAGAGACAGACAAAATTAAAAAAAAAGTTATTTTGGTATACGGCCCGTGCCTGCAAATTTCGCAGAGAAAAGACTCACGCTTTGACATAAATGGGCTGGCTCGACCGGAGTGATACCACGGCCTCACAGAAAACCAGTGTGAAATGGCGCTTGCACTGTGTTTCACTGAGTGAGTGAGGATACCGGAGGCTCATTTCCCAACTCCTACCCCTCCCCACCCCCCAAAGGTCGGCAACGCGCTTGTGACGCCTCTGGTGTTGCGGGGGTGTCCATGGACAGTGGTAATCGCTTACCATCAGGTGATGCTCGTTTGCCACCTGTTCCGTAAAAAAAAAAATTGTACCGTGTACCTACACATGCAGATGCATTTAGTAAAAAGCGGATATAAATATTTAATAGTACAAACAGACACTGTTATTATATATATTATATTCTTACTATATACTTATTTGTATAGATATTCAATGGTTAAAACAAGTGTTTTTCTTTCAAGGCCACGTAAACAAACAAGCAAAATTTAATATTTATAATTATTATAGTAAGTAAATATAACACGTTTAAAAGTATGGAAATCGATAAAGCTAACATCCTACCTGGCTACATCACTAATCGAGTAGAATAGAAAATACGAGAATAACGTTGAAAACTGATAAGACCCGATCATACCAGATTGAGATTTATGTGAATGGGATAAGGAAGAGTTTAGCTTAAATCTCCAGTCAATTATCAGTTAAATAATTTTTTTAGATTTTATTGGTAAAACATACAAAATTGTACCTACAGATGGTAAGAAACACCTCCATTATCAATCTTTTTCCTTCTGCTATCATTTTTACACTGTAAAACAGAACAGTACTACATTGTGGCATAAAAAAGAACTTTCATTGGACGACCTATTCAATGCAGCGTTGTAACACGACTATGATACAAAATACCTACAACTCATAAAAGTATGCGTTGCAACGCTTATCAGTGGCAAGCGCGCCACGCCTACTAGTCATTTCTACTTATATCTTTTTGTTTTGTGCTTAGCACCGACTTCAAACAGATTTTAGGTACCTAGCACACATTATAATACTACTATTTATATGAATAAAGAATTAGTTATAGGTAATTTATAAAGAACCAGTTTATTTTACGCTTTTAAGTGTTTTTTTGGCAGAGAGTTTTCGTTGGATGTTTTTTGGAAGTCGGTTTTTTTTTTTATATAAAAAGTTTGTAAGTATACGACTGAAGGTCTTTAGATACGTATGAAATTGAAAGAATTATCCTCCAACTCCTAACCGTTGAGGAGTTGTACTTTCCACCTTCCATCATCAGCTTACCTAAATAATTTGAAAGAATACGACTAAAGGTAACATATATACATATTATATTTAAAGATTTATCCTCCAACTCCTAACCGTTAAGGAGTTGTACCTTACATCATCAGCTCATCATCATAAAATGATGACTACCAGACGCAAATACTGGTGTAACTTCAGAAAATATACGAAAAACATAGTATGTGCCTATAAAAAATGAGGGTTTCCCTCGATTTCCCTGGGATCCCATCATCAGATCCTGATATGCTGGCAATGGGACCACCACGGAAGCATACCCTTTCGAATACAAATTTTTTTTTTAAAATCGTTCCACAACTGACGGAGTAATCGGGTAACATACATAAAAAAAAAAAAAATACATACAGTGGAACATAGAACCTCCTCCTTTTTGGAAGTCGGTTAAAAATAGTAGACATTTGTATTAAACTGGTTTTAATTGAATATCCAAAAAAAAAAAAATTTTAGAGATTGTTTCATTTCACAAACAAACGAATAAAACTCTGAAAACGTGCTATGTATGTTATTACCGCGGGATATTCTCTTTTATTCTTAAAACTAGCGATCCGCCCCGGTTTCGCACGGGTGGATTTGTATTGTTTAAAATTGCTTCGTAAATAAGCCATTATTTCTCGTAAAAAGAAAGGAATAAAAATGGTTATTGTGGGTTATCCCTAAGAGATAGGCATATACCATCGCGGACTTTTTTGTAGACCTCTTAAGACTGTAGTCCTTGAGCGTGGGAATTTGTGATTGAACACCCACATTCATATTTTACATGCACACAAACGCATCGGGCACTGTTGCATACTAACCCTGGCAACTAATAAATTTACTTTCGGTTTTTTCTTCTAGTTACATATTCATTAACTGTTCGCCTTTGAAGAATGTTTAGCATGTCCTACAAAGCACGCAATGTATCTTAGTCATATCGGAAAGCCCGCGGGCTTTAAGTAACTCGTCAACGGCCGAGAATGGGGTTCAAGTGTACCTATTCATTTTTAATTCATTTCATGGACAAATAATATATTTTACACAGTATAAAATTAAGTCGCTCGCGCTATCTGTCAGCTTAGATCTTTTACAGTAATCAACGGATTTTAATGCTATGTTATGAAATAAAATTTGTATGATATATGTTATATTAATGGAACATAATGTTTCTTAAAAATATAATTTTTGATCGCTTTTATTGCTCATATTGACTAAATTTTACTACATAGATCTTGCTTACTTACTTTTTTCACTTTTTGACAAAAAACGACGCTGAAAAAGTATGAAACAAGTTTTGAAAAGCCGTAGTCACGTGTTTTTAAGAGTGGTACGTTTCTATTTTAATTTAAGTTTTTACTTTTTTATTTAAAATGTTTTGGTGTAGTGATAATAATAATTTATATGCAAAGTATATTTTAAATACCTAACATAGAAATATAAAAAAAATTGAATAAATACGAACAAAGTCACACATTAAATTGAGTGACGCGTCATATAGCCTATAAGCAGCGGACGATCAAGACACTTCTAACGATACCTCATTTATCCGGTTCTAATTAGTAGTTAAGGAGCTATGAGGGAACAGATGAACATACATACATAGCCTGTCAAAATCATAACCCTTCTTTGGCTTTGCCGTCGTCGGGTAAAAAACTAAAAAAATACAGTTAATTTATAAACTCCTTCTTTTTTTAAGACGGTTAAAAAACAAACTATTTGTCTTAAAATTTATATTAAGAGTGTAAAACTTTGAAATGGAAATTTCCTTAAATATATAATACTAGCTTTTACACGGGGCTTCGCCCACACAGATTTTCATCCCCTGATTTACCCCCTTAGGGGTGGAATTTCAAAAATTCCTTTCTTAGTGCTCACTTACGTTATTTAAAGAACCTACATGCAAAATTTCAGGATTCTAACTTCAGCGGTTTGGGCTGTGCGTTGATCTCTGGGTATGTCAGTCAGTCACCTTCCTCTTTTATTTATATAGATTACAGATATCAGATAATGTAAGGGATAGGGCATATATTGTTTTACAATTCACCAATTGATTAAATTCGAACTTAAGGGATGAATAATAATGGAAATGACGTAAAGTGTAGATGGGACCCTTTTTTACAATTTTTGTCTGTCTGTCTGTTTGTTTGTGCCGGCTAATCTCTGGAACGGCTGGAGCGATTTTGACGGGATTTTTACTGATAGGTAGCTGATAATATAAGGAGTAACCGCTGTTGGTTTAGTATCGCGGGTAAGACCGTGGGGCGCAGCTAGTTTTTTTTTCAAAAAAGACAACTTCCGTATATATCCAATAAATCCTGTTTCGCGGGGGACTTTACAAACATACATGAAACGGACACAATGGACACCCAGACTCAGAACAACAATTCGTGGATCACACAGTGTTGTCCCATGTGGGATTTGAACCCACAACACCTGATACAGTAGGAAGCGGCGAGGCAACCGCTTAAACCACTAGACCAACCATGCAGTCAAAAATAAAACTGTAATTTTAAGGTCTTTCATTATTTCAGTAGTAGTTATTCAATTCTAACAGAAATCATTAAAAAAATTTTTTTTACTTTTTTAAAAACAATTTCTCAAAGTGTCTCGGTCTGTCAAAGTGTATTCAAAGTACTCGTCAAGACAAATCAAACGACTCCAAACTCGATAGGTTCCGTCGTTACAAAGTTCCTATGACCACCTTCCAGCTTCAACATCAGATCAGCTCCATGTCATCATAATATAGCATTGTCACGCTATATACATATGCCTACAAAAATTCAACACAATCGGTTGAAGATATCTGCAAAATTGAGTTGCAATATTCCGTCTTAACAAATATAGTTAGATATATACATACATAGCAAGTTAAAAAAAAAACATAAAAATAAGTTCTGTGTTAATAAAAAATACTAATATTTTGCTTTGAAATTATTCTTTAAAAAAAATTAAATTAAATTCAAGAATACAAATTAACAGTTACAATTCGACACTCACTGGCAACCCACCCTAAAACTTGTCATTTACGTATTATGGAGCTCAGTGCGAACTACAAACCTTGAATATTCGGCGGGCACTGAACTTTTTGAGCGCGATAAAACTTATTTATTGCAATTTACGGGAGACGATATCTACGTACTAAAATGTATGGAACTTTTGTCGCTAAAAATGAATGATGTTTAGCCTTAGATTATGGCTTTTTGGTGAGAATTAATAAAAAACTAAAACGGTAAATCTTTTCTCCATACTTTTTTCTCGCGAAATAAGAAAAAAAACATTTAAAATAGAGCACGAAATAGGACAGAGTGTGCTAATTAAAATGGTCGATTTCGATGATTTTGATCTTTGTTAAGGCTTTTTTTCACAAAAATAAAGAATTATTTTATAAATGTCACTCGGTAGATTGGTAGACTGATTTATTAAACTACTGAGATTTTTTTTCTAGTTTCAAATATGAATTGAGTTGTTTGTGTTTTGCAAAACTGCAAGTGCCTTTTCGCGCGTTTTTAGGGACGCGCCCCTTAAGGTGTACAATACTGTAGTACATTATTTTCATCTATCTCGTAGGTTTCAGCCAGCGTTTGCAATGTAAGCGCAAAAAATGTGTTTATTTACGACATCACATTAGAAATCTCAAAATAATAGTATTTCTCCACTATTTAATGGATGTTATTATACATATAAACCTTCTTCTTCAATCACTCTATCTATTAAAAAACCGCATCAAAATCCGTTGCTAGGGGGATATAGGGACGGAGAAAGCGACTTTGTTTTTACCCGACTACGGCAAAGTCAAAGGAGGGTTATGATTTTGACAGACTATGTATGTATGTATGTAAGTATGTATATATGTAAGTATGTATGTTCATCTGTTCCCTCATAGCTCCTTAACTACTTATTAGAACTGGACAAATTAGGTATCGTTAGAAGCGTCTTGATCGTCCGATGGTTATAGGCTATATGACGTTTCACTGAATCTAATGTGGCGCCCTCTAGCCGACATATCGTACTGTATTAAAAAAATAATTTGAGATTAATATGCCGTGTTTGGTATCGTTCGAAAGGGCGTTACTTGTACATTTAAAAATATATATTTTATTAGCATTTTCTCGTGACTTTCGTCCGTATTTATTCGATAATTGTGATATTTCTATGGTACCTATTTAAAATATACTTTGCAAAGAAATTAATATTACAGAGGCACCAAAACATTTTAAATAAAAAAAGTAAAAACTAAAACCCAACTACGACAAAAAAATACGCTGAAAAAGTATGAAACAAATTTCAAAAGCCGTAGTCACGCGTTGTTAAAGTGTTATGGACTACGGTATATTATTAAGTTTCAAAAACTGTAGTCCATGTAGTTTAATGTACCATAGTCCATAACTCTTTAACAACGCGTGACTACGGCTTTTGAAACTTGTTTCATACTTTTTCAGCGTCGGTTTTTGTCGTAGTTGGGTTTTAGTTTTTATACTATGTAGTGATGACTGCTGCGAAAGACGATACATGTACCTAATTTTTGTCATTTTCCGGGCTTTTTTCTAATATTATAAAGTTGCTGTTGCCCGCGGCTTCGCCCGCGTGTATGTCGGTTATTGCTGCAAATAGTAGCCTATGTGTTATTCTGATGTATAAGCTATATTACTGTAAAGTGTCATCCAAATCCGTTCAGTAGTTTTTGCGTGAAAGAGTAACAAATATCTATCCATACAAACTTTCGCGTTTATAATATTAGTAGGATAAGTAAAGTTTCTAACTTTGTTTTGTTTGTATGGTTGTAGGGGGTTATCTTCGGATGTACTGACTACTATATGGCTGAACTTCGACTCTTTACGCCTAGCGCATGTTCGGGTTTTAGGGGTTCAATTCAAACCCCCCTCAACACTTCTAATGTTAATAATACTACGGTTAAAGGGACATAGTTATTTTATTATCTTGATACCCTCGCCGAAACTAAAATCTGGCTACGCCTGTGGTCTGGCGAATGCTATCAAAACTCCACAACCGAAGTACTATTCAGGTGATATCGAAGTTCCATAAAAGAGCTTCAACTGCCCGTAACGATTGCCATAAATGTTCATATGGCAAACCGGTACCGACGGCATAACGTAAGATGACACCTATTCTTATCCTCATCATCAACTCTTTAAGTTTTACACACAGGCCTCTCTTTTGAAAGCAGGTTTTGTCCTACTACACGACGCTGTCAAGACGGGTGGTTATAGGGTTTGTGTCAAGTGTTCCTTCTCTCTGCAGTGCTGTTGTCCTGGTAGTTAGCTCCCTCAGTCGACTCATACGACACCCATGGTGTTAGAAATTTAATGTCATTGTAATGGCAACATTTTTGGATTGTCATTTTTCTTGTTTGACGTTTTGAGGTGGACAGTAGTATTGTTGAGACGCTTGGATCGGTCGAGCAAGGCGTCGTAATTGACTGCCGATTTAAGTTAATTTAATTGATATTTAGCTAATTGTCGATAGGACTCGGTTCCTTTAGTGGTTTTCCGTTATGAGTGGTCTAATTTGGACTCGCGAGTTTTAGTAGTCACGTTCAAATAGGCGCGATCCGCGATAGCTAAATACGAGTGTATTGTAATTCGAATACCTTGGAGGTTGGACCGCACTTTAGGAGTCATGTATGTGTAACGACGCAGAGAGGAAACTACCAAGAGGCTTCTTGGACGCCGCTTCAAGGAATCTACACATCTCCAGTAAGTGCTTGATTATAGTAGCTTAGAATAGAACACGGTGAAACTGCCGTGGTTCATTGCTCTTTCCAGTGACATGGTTAGCGATTGAATGGCTTACTGATGGGCCCTAAGACATCTCAAATTTACTAAGGTGAACGCAACATTGGAGAGAGGATTGAACACATGGGATGAATAGCCAATAGGGGTGGAGACAATGCGTATTCTTAGTCCTTCATCACACGAATCTAATTATGCCTTACCTTCAGGCCCCACAGATACCGTCATAGTCAATAAATAAAAATATACTGACGTATTGATACACGTTTTTATTGATCCTACAATTTTTTAGCCGACTTCAAAAAAAGAAGGAGGTTCTCAATTCGACCGTGTATATATATATTTTTTTATGTGTGTTCGCGGATAACTTCGTTGATTATGAACCGATGTTAATGATTCTTTTTATTATTATGGAAAGGATATATCCCAACGGTGGTACCATGATAAGGACACTAAGATCTGATGATGGAATCCAAGAGAAATCGAGTCGAACCTTGAAGTCGGTTTTTATTTTGTTAACATTTTATTCCTTGTTTAAATTTAAACGAGCCTGCCAAAATGACTCTGCTTGAGCGGAATCCAACAGCAGTCGTCACAATACTCATTGCTCGTATACACTATGCAAAAATGCAGCATGGTGGCCCATACTATGGCGGCTTATTGAGATTTTTCTGCATCATATTTTAAACTAGTTTTTGCTCGCGGCTCCACCCGCGTGTATGTCGGTTATCGCGGTAAATAGTAGCCTATGTGTTATTCTGATGTATAAGCTATATTATTGTAAAGTCTCATCCAAATCCGTTCCGTAGTTTTTGCGTGAAAGAGTAACAAACATCCATACATCGATCCATACATACAAATTTTCGCGTTTATAATATTAGTAGTACCAGAACTTGGCAGTTCTCCTAGAACATCCTGGAGCAAAACAAGACCTAAATAGTCAAGTCGAAACTTTCCAAAAAGTAATATATACATATTTCCATGAGCACTACCCACCCTCAACACAATATGCTCATAAAGGAAATGAAAACAGATTTAAGACTAAACTGAGAAAGAGAAAGAGGGACCTTGTCAAATGACTACGGAATGCTAAAGCCATGGGCGATATCCACCTCAGCCACCAACTGGCCAGGGCTTTAAGATCAATACTAAAACTTATTCAAGGAGTATCAGTACAAATTGCTTACGAAACTGATAACTTAAACAGAGCAAAGCATGAAGTAGAGTTCGATAGAAACCCTTACCAATATTCCAGAAATATTTTCAAAGAGAAGAGCGGACAACTGCTTCTAACGGCCGACCAGATCTACGAACACTATAAAACTACGTACGAGGTGCAAACACATAAGAAGACCTATCATGAACCAAGTGCACAAAACCCAGCAAGCCCTCGTTTTAAATTTGATTGTAACCCGCCAACCTTAGAAGACCTAGAAATCCAAATTAGGAGGAAAAATTCAAAATCAGCTCCAGGGCCTGATGGTATACCATATATAGTATATAAAAAATGTCCATCAGTGCGTAAACACCTTCTAAGTATATTCAGCAAGATCTGGTCGAACAAGGAAATACCAGCAACCTTTGGCAAAGCTAATTTTGTCCTCATTCCTAAGAAAAGTGAAGTAGTAGATCCCAGGGACACTAGACCCATAGCCCTAACCAATACAATTTCTAAAATATTTTTCTCCTGTCTTCAATTAAAAATAATACAGTATATGTCCAACAATAATTACTTCAGACCAAATTACCAGAAAGGGTTCATGCCCGGAATCTCTGGATGTCTGGAACATAACTCATTACTTGCGGAAAGTCTCAAAGATGCTAGGAAAAATGAAAGGCAAATTACAGTCTGTTTGATAGATTTAGAAAATGCCTTTGGCTCAGTACAGCACGAGCTTATGTTATTTGCCTTGAAATGGTATAACTTCCCGCCAACAGTTTGTGAAATAATTGCATCATACTACAGTAAATTAAAATTTGTAATCACAGCAAAAGAGGGACATACGAAACCCCTCGAATACAGAGTAGGGTTGTTCCAAGGTTGCTGCTTATCGCCAGTAGTATTTAATACAGTTATAAATATATTAATAGATAATATCGCAACATGCGAAAAGAGGTGGGGCTATCGGTTTAAGGTCAATGGAAAATATACGGAATCCATCTTAGCGTTCGCAGACGACCTTGCGATCATTACACGTAATCCAAAGCAGTGCCAAGAACTACTGCGTAAGGTAGATGACTTCTGTACCTGGACGGAGGGAATGAGGACAAAACCTAGCAAATGCTATTGCCTTTGTCTGGGCCGGCGAGGCACCAGGTATACCTCATATGACCCCGGGATTACTATTGGTGGAGAAAGTGTTTCAATAATATCAGAAACCGTGCCCTTTAAATTCCTTGGAAGAAAGATAGACTACAAAGGTCGTACTCCATCTATAAACGTAATAGTCGATGACTTCGTAAAAGACATTGACAAGGTAGACCAACAGCCAATTAGTAACGTAAAAAAAGCTTGGATTTACGACAACTACTTAACATCACGTCTCAACTGGCCGTTTCTAGTCTATGATATAAACCAGAACCACATAAGAACACTGGACGCGAAAGTCACTAAGACATTGAAGTCGTGGCTCGGGCTAGCACCGTCTGCAGACCCGTCAACGTTGTACAGGAGCTCGAATAATTTTGGAATGAAATTAAAAAAACCTTCGGAACTCTACAAACACCTAAGAGTTACCAAAATGCATGTCTTGTCAAAATCCCAAGACGAAATCGTTAGATCCCTTCCAAAAGACAACAATTCATCAGAGCTAGAGTCACGGCTCCAATTCCACAAAAAATTCATGGTGGGTACGCAGTCCAGTAGAGTTGGTTTGGGTAATGCTAGAAGACAGACCGACAAAGAGATAACAAAATCTTTCATACAACAAGATGAAAACGAGACCTACAAGGTGCACGCAATGAACCTAGAAATGCAGAATGAATGGTTAACTCTAGGAGAATTTTGTATCCCACCAGCTTTGAAATGGCGCACACTTTTATATGATTGGTCACCCGCCCTGTTAAAATTCTACCTCAACGCCTTTCAATTAACTCTCCCCGATCAAAGCAACCTTGTAAGGTGGGGAAAAGCTACAGAAAAGGCTTGTACGATGTGCAATGCGCCAATAGGTACAGCCAGGCACTTACTGACAGGTTGTAAGGCGCTATTAGACCGGGGTCATTATTCACGTCGCCATGATAGGGTATTACTCATCATACGCGAAGCTATGAGTTTATCACTGGCGAGAGCGAAAAAAGGAATAACAACAAACATAAAAACTAACATCGCGTTTGTAAAGGAAGGCTCAACAAAAAAGACTTCACTCACACAAAAGCCGTACTCAATTATAAATACCGCCAGTGACTGGAAATTATTAGTGGACACGTATGAAAATCACTACAGAATACCGGAGGATATCTGTGCCTCGGCGTCTAGACCGGACATATTTCTTTATGCAATGTCAATTAAGCGTGTAGTACTAGTAGAACTCACGGTGCCGTGGGAAACGAACATCCCTAAAGACCACGCTTTAATAATAATAATAATAATAATATATTTATTTAATCAAGCAACATGACTCATAGTGTTAGTAACAATTATTCTTAAGACTATGTTAGTTTACCTACTCTGGTTTACACACAAAATAAATAATTGAAATAAAATAAAACAATAACTATTTGACTCGTAGACACGAGTCACCGCTACAGACTCACCACCGAAGTGGAAAGCCTGCAGCAACGACTCACATACACGCAGTCAAGTCTACTCGCTACACACTTTAAAATGTTATTGGGGCTGGACCGCACACGGCGCACCAGGGAAGCGCATCTCTTGCGCATTGTGGCGTAAAAACAGTCCACGTTGGCATCCGCAAACATCCCTGATGCGCTGCAATACCGGGGCAGCCCCACTAGGACCCGGAACGCGTTATTGTATTGAACACGAAGAGCGCTGTACGCTCCTTGAGTATAGTTAGCCCAGAGGCTGCACGTGTAAAAAGAGGTGCAGTATGCACGGAACAACGTTATTTTAACTGGTAAGGCACAACGTGCAAACCTGCGAGCCAACATGTTAGCTCTGACCGACAGCGCCCTCCGCTCCCGTTCAATGTCCTCATCATCCCTAAGGTCGGCGGTCAATAAATGCCCGAGGTATTTGAACTTGTGTACTCTCGTTAATGATGTCTCATAGAGTTTGACCGGAGGAATAACTGTCGAGCATCGATCGCCGGCCCCAAAGACCATGATTTCGCTCTTCTTTACATTATAAGCCAATCCGTGACGCTGTGCAAATTCTTGACAGATGGCAATCAGTCGTCTGAGACCACAGATCGAGGCACTCAGCAGAGCCATATCATCAGCATAGCTGATGTTGTTAATACATATTCCGTCAATGTAACAGCCAACGCGCTCCCTGCTGAGTGTCTCGATCAGTTCGTTGATGTAAAGATTGAAGAGGATAGGTGAACTCAACCCCCCCTGTCTCACTCCACACTCCAATCCATACGGTTCAGACACTACCCCCGCCCATCGTACCTGATTGATCTGGTCTCCATACCAATACCTGAGAGTGTTAATCAGCTCTTGAGGTACTCCCTCTTTTTTACACTTCATCCAAAGAATATCGTAGGAAACCAGATCAAACGCCTTTGATAGGTCGAGGAAGCACGCGTATACAGGCGTTTTCCTGTCATTGTAATACCTGACAGCCCACTTCAGAGACAGTATGGCGCTTTCTGTAGACAAGCCCGGTCGAAAACCGAACTGATTCTCATGCAACTTGATGTATTTATTAAGCTGTGTCCGAAATAGACTGTCAAGCACTTTTGCTACCACAGTGGCCAAGGAGATGGGTCTATAATTATTTCGATCCGCAATGTCACCCGTTTTATTCTTAACAATAGGTACAACAATAGTTTTCGTCATCTCTTTAGGCAAATAAGAATGACTGACACAAAGATTAAAAAACATTGCTAACACACTAGGTAGATGTGGGCCCGCATATTTAAGGTGTTCAATGCTTAGACCATCATGACCAGGAGATTTTCCTTTTGACATTGTACTTATAACATGTTTAATTTCCTTCGCCGAGAATCTGATACTCAGATCACTCCGGTCCAAAGCATCCGGCACTGACAGAGACGGACCCAGCGGTGAGGTCACCCTGAAATGATCCCTAAAGAGGTCAGCAACACGTGTTGGATCGCTCTCGCCATTGACGGACACAGGGAGGCCCAGCCTACTGTTCAACCTATTTGTTTGCTTCCAAAAAGCTCCAAAATTATTACTAGCATGATGAGAAGCCAGAATATCCATTTTTATTTGCTCTTCGTGGTTTTGACACCATTTGAGCCTAGATTTGAAGATCTTTCTAGCTTCACACATCTCATAATATGACGTGCCTACTAAAGGTTTTCCTAATTCGACCCAATACAAGAATTTCTGCCTGGCGTCCCTGTATGCCACACTAACGTGCCTGTTCCACCCTATCACCTTTTTCTTGCGCGCTACACGTCTTCGGCTTAATGTTGCCGATTCGCTTAAGGCACAGACAATATTCTCATATAGTGAATCAATAATAGGTTTATGACTATCTTGTTTACAAATTTTATCACAGCAATGAATAAAGCTATCCGGGAAGTCAATTAGTTTTAATCTATCATGGCAATACTTCGTATAGATCTGAGTTTGTTCTTGATTTCTATCTCCCCAAATAACTGTATTCACCCGTTCATTAACACTGTAGTCTTTTGCACTCCCAGTGTCAAATACACACTCTATTACTAAAGGGTAGTGGTCAGACCACAATGTATCATAGAATACATACGCTGATGTTACAGTGTTACAAGCCGCCTTGGTAACTTGCTTTAAACAGAAACAAGTACTTTGACTTAACCAACGAAATAACTAAAAATGGTTATGTCGTTGCGCTGTATGCCGTGGAAGTGGGTGCGAGGGGTATACCAGCGAAATCCCTCTATAACCTGCTTAAAGACCTTGGATTGCCAAGAGCTTCAGTAAGCTCTTTTCTTGAACGAATATCCAAAGCGGCATTGCTAGGCTCACTTCAAATATGGTTAGGTAGAGGGGGTAACACGGCGGACAGTGGAGGTGAGCGTTGACGCGTCGTAAGGAGTGCTCCTTAAACCTAAACCTGGGTCGCGATTCCCAGGCACTGTCGAAGTCGCATGTGTTGCCCCCATCTATCACGCGATGGACCCGGCACCCGCACGGTGAATCCATGGAACGCTAAGAAATAGGTCTTGAAAGTTTGTTTTGACGTAAGAATGTTTGTTACTTTTCACGCAAAAACTCCAGGACGAATTTAGATAAAACTTTACAGTAATATAGCTTATACATCGGAATAACACATAGGCTACTATTTACCGTATTAATTAATACTGATACACAGGCCGAAGCTAGTAAGGTTAAAAAACTTTCTATCTTCAAGGCTGTCTTGCAACGCTGTAACAAATAACTCTTGAAATTCTCGAGTGTCACTGTTATCACCGGATTATCAACTCAAGAACATAATAAATTATTTCGCAATCACGATAAAGAATTTCGAAATACCTAAAGATTAAATTTCAAAAACATGAACGTAGGTATCTGTTATTTATACATGGTTTTATTACCTTTAGTTATCTTCGCGAATCATAAAAGTTTAACCTATTTCTAATATAAGACCTTGTGTTCCGTCACGGAATGAAAATACAGAGTGTCAGCACCCCTATTCACCCCGTGGGTGTCGTAAGAGCCGACTGAGGGAGCAAACTACCAGGACCACAGCACTGCAAAGAGAAGGAACACTTGACACAAACCCTACAAGTCTGGCTAGCGTGTTATAGTAGCATAATAAAACCTTTTTCTAGTGTTTTTCTTTGACACGCTAAATAGCATATATGATTTGACAGATTTTATCCTAAACTGTCGTTAGGTTCGTTTTAATGAGGGCTACGGTAGGGCATGGAACCCGGTTTTTCGGTTACCCGAATTAACCGGAAACCCGGCCGATTTTAAAACCGAAAAAACCGGGTTTTTTACTCAAAAAAAATGAGTTTTTCGGTTTTTTTTTCAAGAGAATAGAAAAGGTATGTTAGTGTTTTTTCATCTATCTATACTTATAATAAGAATGTAACGGGTCCAATTCTGTACATTAAAGATATTTTGAAAATTTTTTTTGGAGGGCTCTCTATTATCGATACTGAAGCCAGAATTGTAATTTTTTTCATTTTTGTCTGTCTGTCTGTCTGTCCGTCTGTCTGTCTGTCTGTCTGTCTGTCTGTATCTTGGCCGCGCATCACGCCGAAACTACTGAACGGATTCAAATGAAACTTGACTGCCTCGTTGGTCTCGCGGTTGGCGTGTGCGACTGCTGATCATGAGGTCTCGGGTTCGATTCCCGGGTCGCACCAAATGTTTGTATGATCTACAAATATTTGTTTCGGAGTTTGGGTGTTTTCTATGTATAATATGTATGTATTTACAAAAAAAAGTATATATGTATTTGTATCAGTTGTCTAGTACCCATAACACAAGCTCTGCTTATCTTGGGACTAGATGGCGTTGTGTGTTAGATGTCCAAAATATATTTATTTATTTATATTTATATATTTTAGTTCATACTACGAGGTAGGACATAGGATACTTTTTATCCCGAAATTCAGCACGGTTTCCTGGAGAGAGGGGATGAAAGTCAAAATATGTACTTGGTTGTAATTCAATAACACATAGTCCGATTTCATTCATTCTTTTTTTGCAAGAAAGAAAAAAAAAAAAAAAAACGGGAAAAGTCTTTTTTTGTCCGCGACTGTACACTGCCACTGGGAAGCTGAGACAGGTATGTAAATATGGCGGTACGAAGTTCGCCGGGTCAGCTAGTACTTATAATAAAAATGTAACAGGTCAAATTCTGTACATTGAAGATATTTTGAAAAATTTTTTGGAGGGCACTCTGTTATCGATACTGAAACGAAAACTATTTTTTTTTTCATTTTTGTCTGTCTGTCTGTCTGTCTGTATCTTGGCCGCGCATCACGCCGAAACTACTGAATGGATTCAAATGAAACTTGGCATGATTTGAGTTCATACTCCGAGGTAGGACATAGGATACTTTTTATTCCGAAATTCCGGACGGTTTCCTTGGGAGGGGAGATGAAAGTCAAAATGTGTAATTAATTGTAATTCATTAACGAGTAGTCCGATCGCAATAATTCTTTTTTTGTTAGAAAGGAGATACTCTGAAGATTGTAGCATAAAGTATTTAATTTATCACAATCTCTCTATCTATTGGAAAAAAATTTATAAAGAACATGTAGTGCCATCTATTGCCAGCCATGCGTAATTAATAACACTTTGATTAATATATCGTGGAATAATCGTAGAACGTATTATGTATAATTCGGTGTAGCATTAAGTATTTGATTTATCGCAACCTCTCTATCCATAGGAAAAAGAATATCTATATCTCTCTGTAGACGTCGAATCTGTGGGTTTGGTTGTGCCCGCATGACTTAAATATTCAAAATAATCGTGGGAACGTTTTATGCACAAGCATTGTGATTAATGTGGTATATAGTTAGTATTTGATAGGTAGGTATTTGTTTTATGTTCTCTCTTTCCATAGAAAGGGTTGTTTTAAATTTTCTTGAAAAATTTCTTTGCTTAAAACAGCGACATCTTTTGGAATCAAGCAAATAACTTTACAATAGGTACGTAATATGATTACTCTTTTTAACGTATAATAAAAATGTAACAGTTCAGTTCTGTACATTAAAGAAATTTAGATGATTTTTTGGGAGGGCTCTCTAATCGATACTAAAGCAATTACATTTTCTTGAAAATTGTTTCTGTGCTCACTGACGAACTGTGCTTAAAGCAGCGACATCTTTTGGAATCAAGTAACTAACTTTACAATAGGTACGTAATATGATTACTTTTAAACGCATAAGAAAAGTGTATAAGATCAATTCTGTACATTAAAGAAATTTAGATTTTTTGGGAGGATGCTCTTATTGATACTGAACCAAAAACTAGAATGCCATAAACGTTAAATGGTCATTTATAATTATGATATTTATTTTAAGTTTAAAATACTTGAAAGAGGAGTAAACATATAACATAATAGTTCATCATAATTTACCAGAAAGTGATACAAAACATCTTTATGATAGGTACCCGAAAGGCAGCGCGGGCGCGTGGCCTGCGCCCTGCCACAGAATAACTAATACATAGTACTGCCCTGCGTAGGTTACCAAACACGTCCAAATTGTTTAAAAAGCAGTACCCGCGCGGTCGGTCGGCTCCCTACGCGACACACGCACCCAAATCGACTTAAAAACTCAGTAGTAGTTCTTGAATGTAAATTCGGATAAAAAGTTATTTTTGGAACTATTTACTTGATTTATGTTCTACCTACTATAAATATTACTTGGTATTATAATATTTCTTCTGTATTTTTAACCGACTTCCAAAAGGAGGAGGTTCTCAATTTCATCGGTATATTTTTTTTAACCGACTGCCAAAAGGATGAGGTTCTCAATTTCATCGGTATTTTTTTTTAATGTATGTACACGGATTATTCCGTCAATTTGTGGACCGATTTTGGAAATTCTTTTTGTATTCGAAAGGGTATGCTCCCCATGTGGTCCCATGGCCACCATATTAGGAACTGATGATGGGATCCTAAGGAAATCCAAGGAAACCCTCAAATTTATGTAAGCGCCTGCAATGAACTTAAAGCAATTAACTGCATGCCTTCATATTCTGTAGACATCATTTAATTTCATAATATATAAAACGGGTCTTAACGATATCAGAGTTAACCTCAGATAGTCAGTTTACCTCAAATCACTTGAATTATAGTAACCTATAGAAGATAGTCCATTTGAGATTTTATTACAAAAAAATACCTGAAGTCCTTTCGATTTTATACAGCATGTATGTTACCTTTAGTCGTATTCTTTCAAGTTATTTAGGTGAAATGATGACGAGAGACTTGAGAAAGACTAAAAAGTGAAAAATAAAAAAACTTCGTTTAAAAAAACCGAACCGAAAAAACTAAAAAGTACCTAATAACTTAATTTGTATGTGCTACCTATTCATAGGTTTGAAGTCGGTGCCAAGCCAAAATGTAATAGTAGGTACCGCACTCGCCGCGCGTGACCTTGAGCGGGATAGCTGCTCTTCGCGTAGAACAAAACAACTGAAGCGTCGGTGACGTCGTTGACGTTCGTCTCGAAATGTAGCGAGTGTGATACCTACTATTACATTTGGCTTGGCACTGACTTCAAACCTAGGTAGCACATGCAAATTAAGTTAACTGATACTTTTTAGTTTTTGAAGTCAGTTTTTATTAAAACGAAGTTTTAAAAAATTTTGCGATTTTTGTTGTACCTAAATAATTAGCAAATAGTCTTTTGTAGATACTAATTGGTTTTCTCGGTATTTTTAGAATTTTGTAAGGTTATAACATAGGTACCTAGGTACCTATAATTTACTTTTTTATAGGATTTTGTTAGGTTATCGGTAAAGGCATAGGTAAGCAGATGTTTTTCGTTGCAAATATTTAATTACTTAGCCTTATTTGTTGGTGTTTTAATTTCTTTTAGTAAGTTGTAGATACCTTCCATTTTTTTCGTTGAATTAGTTGTAGATACTTAATTAATTTACTTTTATTTACGCTTTGAAAATAAGCTTCATTCGTTATGTCTTATTTTTAACCGACTTCCAAAAAGGAGGAGGTTCTATGTTCCACTGTATGTATTTTTTTTTTTTTTTTTTTTTTTTTTTATGTATGTTACCTGATTACTCCGTCAGTTGTGGACCGATTTTGAATTTTTTTTTTGTATTCGACAGGGTATGCTTCCGTGGTGGTCCCATTGCCAGCATATCAGGATCTGATGATGGGATCCCAGGGAAATCGAGGGAAACCCTCATTTTTTATAGGCACATACTATGTTTTTCGTATATTTTCTTAAGTTACACCGGTATTTGCGTCTGGTAGTCATCATTTTATGATGATGAGCTGATGATGTAAGGTACCACTCCTTAACGGTTAGGAGTTGGAGGATAAATCTTTAAATATCATATGTATATAAGTTACCTTTAGTCGTATTCTTACAAATTATTTAGGTAAGCTGATGATGGAAGGTGGAAGGTACAACTCCTCAACGGTTAGGAGTTGGAGAATAATTCTTTCAATTTCATACGTATCTAAAGACCTTCAGTCGTATACTTTCAAGCTATTTAGGTGAGCTGATGATAGAAGATTAAACTCTTCAACAGTTAGGGATTAGAGGATGATTTTAATATTACACGTACCTTAATTTGTATTCTTGATGATGAAATTTGATGAAATAATTCAACTTACTACTTACCTACGATTGTTTGCACTAAAAACTGTAAAATAAAAACTTTTTATAAAAAAAAAAAACCGACTTCCAAAAACATCCAACGAAAACTCTCTGTCAAAAAACACTTAAAAGCGTAAAATAAACTGGTTCTTCATAAATTGCCTATACCTAATTCTTTATTCATTTAAATAGTAGTATTATAATGGGTGCTAGGTACCTAAAATCTGTTTGAAGTCGGTGCTAAGCCAAAAAGAATACAAACGAACAATTACAAAAGTCTAAGCGATAGTCACTTGGCACCGACTTCAAACAGATTTTAGGTACCTAGCACCCATTATAATACTAATATTTAAATGAATAAAGAATTAGGTATAGGCAATTTATGAAGAACCAGTTTATTTTACGCTTTTAAGTGTTTTTTGACAGAGAGTTTTCGTTGGATGTTTTTGGAAGTCGGTTTTTTTTTTTATAAAAAGTTTTTTTCATTTAACTGTAGTGATAAATTCAACATTGTTTTTCGTATTCGATTTTATCACATCACACTAATTTATAAAAGCGAATGTTTGTGAGGGTGTATGTTTGTCACTTCATCACGCAAAAAGCACAGGACGGAATTGGATGAAACTTTACAGTAATATAGCTTACTAGCTGTTGCCCGCAGCTTTGCTCGCGTGGAAGTTGATTATTTACAATATATTTAATTAAAACTGTGTAAGTATGTATGAATAATTTATTTATGTTTTTAAACGTACCTATTTATTTATTTTTAATCAATAGCCCATTAAAAAGGATTTCATACTAATGTTCGACCCTTATTTTTACCCCTTTAGAAATAGAATTCCCATAAATGATGATATACGTATTAATTTATTTGTACTTAAAAGCCTAAGGACAAAGTTTCAGGCTACTAAATTAAAAATGACTGACTTCCAAACTAATCTACTTACGACATTTCAACACCTAATTCACCCCTTAGGGGTAGAAATATCATTTATGGGATTTCCTTTTGAGGGCGCTCTGGTTCCCTGGTTTCTAGAACCCGAGACGGTGTGCGGTTTTCAGTCGGTTCGAGTCCGACATAACCACCAGTTGGTGATATCCGAGGGAATTTCCGCACAAAAAAAGGGGTAGATATAATATCCAGAGACACTTAGTATCTACGCGTTTTTAACTATTAGCCCAACGATAATTTTTCATGTTTCTAACTTAAAAAAGACGGTCTTCCATACAAACTTTCAACCCCTATTTCACCCTCTTACGGGTAGAATATTGGAAAACGCTTAAATACGTATCTCCTATTTCTTTATCAATAGCCCTAAAATAAATTTTCATGTTTCTAACTTCAAAACTGACGGACTTCTAGACTAACCCGCTTACGAAATGTCAACGCCTATTTCATCCCTTCAGCGTATAATATCGAGAAAGGCCTAAATACGTATCTATTCATTTTTAATCAGTAGTCCAAACCAAAAGAAAAGTTTCATGTTTCTCATTTAAAAATGACGAAGTTCCGAACAAAGTTCAACCCCTATTTCACCTCCTTAGGGGTAGAATATTAGGAAACGTTGAAATACATATCTACAAATTTTTATAAGTAATCAAAAATAAAGTTTCATATTTCTTAAATAGCCCTAAAATAAACTTTCATGTTTTTAACTTCAAAAATGACGGACTTCCAGACTAACCTACATACAAAACGTCAACCCCTATTTCACCCTTAAGGAGTAGGATATCCGCTCTATCTATCAGAAACGCTTAAATACGTGTTTACTCATTTTTAATCAGTAGCCCAAAAATAAAGTTTCATGTTTCTAACTTAAAAAATGACGGACTTCCATACAAACTTTCAACCCCTATTTCACCCCCTTAGGGGTTGAAATTCCAATATTCCTTCCTTAATGGGTATCTACTTAATGAAACGATCATACTCACCAAATTTTGTATTCCCAAGTTTAATAGTTTCCGCTCGGCGATGATGAATCAGTCAGTCAGTCAGTCAGGACATGTTATTTTATAAGTATAGAAGATACATCAGATTAACACATAGGTTACTGTTTGCCGCGATAACCGACATACACGCGGGCGGAGCCGCGGGCAACAGCTAGTGTTAAAATAAAAAAGTAAAAAACAATTTTTTGTACTTTTTATGTATTAAACTAGCTGTTGCCCGCGGCTTCGCCCGCGTGTATGTCGGTTATCGCTGCAAATTGTAGCTAATGTGTTATTCTGATGTATTAGCTATATTACTGTAAAGTTTTATCCAAATCCGTTCAGTAATTTTTGCGTGAAAAGGAAACAAACATCCATCCATCCATACTAACAAACTTTCGCGTTATTAATATAGGTAGGATTTTTATCGATATAAAATCATGATACAGAATGTATTGGTACCTGAATAGTTTTATTTTCTTTACCTCGCATAGAACTTTTATATATTTTTATAAATCAGTTTAAATAAAATAAAGGGGTTAAGACAATTTTGTGAAAACTAAAAATTTAGTATAGCGCCATCTGTATTTTTGATATGGAACTCATTCCTATCTGATGTCCCACGACACCACCCGATTTTTTTACAACTAATACACACACGTTTTACTATTAAAAACTTATTTAAGTATTTATATATGTACATAAAATATAAAGTGTTTATATGAGCTTATTTCGACATTTGACATCGACCGGGTCTGGCACCGCTCGCTTCTCTCCAAGCTCTCGGCATTCGGTCCGCCTCCTAGACCCTGTAACTGGATTGACGCTTTTCTTCATCAGCGCCGCATTATGGGCCTTTGCGACGGCACGGCCTCTGATGTTCTGGATGTAAACGCTGGCGTACCTCAGGGTTTAGTCCTGTCGCCCACACTATTTCTTCTGCATATCAATGACATGTTAGCTCTTGGCAACATACATTGCTATGCAGACGATAGCACAGTTCATGGGCGATATTTTTGACACCGTTCAGCCAAGCTGGCAGACGTTGAGGAAAATCGACAGAAGCTTGTCGCTGAGCTCGACCGGGTTTTGAACCGCATTTTACAATGGGGTGATAAGAATCTGGTCGAGTTCAACGCTACGAAAACACAGTTGTGCGCGTTCTCTACCAAAAAGTCTCCATTCCTTTCCCTACCCACTTTTCAGAGCACTCAACTGCTACTACGGGGTAAGCTCGGTGTCCTGGGCATGGATATTTGCCGGGACCTCGAGTACTGTTCTCATCTTTGTGATGGATCCGCGCAGTATTTGCTTGATGCTTTCGATCGGTTGCAATGGCGAACAGTCCGCTTTACCAACAGTCCCGAAGCCACCGAGTTCCTTGAACCTCTGCAGCTGCGTAGAGATATCGCCTCTATAGCAGTCCACTACCATCTGTATCATTGGAAGTATTCTGAGGAGCTCTTCCAACTGGTCCCCCTTCTCCCTTCCTCTGCAGAATAACATGTTCACTCTCAAACCAAACGGTTTGGTTCATCCTTCCTGTGCCGAGCAGCTAAAAACTGAAACTCACTACCAGCGCACGTGTTTCTCTCCCACTATGATCCCGGGGCCTTTAAGTGGGGCGTGAAAAAGCATCTCACTAAGCCGTCATAGTGTGGGACGCAATACTGCATTGTCTGCTTTCCCAGTGAGTATGGTTGCCCCCACTGTTGGATTCTGCTTGAGTTTTCCATCAGGCTGACCATAGTCACTTTGGCAGCTTCAAATAAAAAAGTACAATTTTAATAACTACGTTTTTTCTTTTGCCGCCTCAACTTATGGGTAGGCACTCCTGATATTTCCAAAGACTTACGAAGTATTCGACAACATCTTCCTCCACGCCTAACATGATCCGTTCGTTTAATTGATGACTATCTCATTAGTCAGCTGATCAGGATGGATATTATTTACATTTTTATTCATATCTAACCAACAGCTAGCTTATAATGACGATACTTCTGTAGAGAATTTTGAAGTTAAGAAACGCTGTTAATTAATTATATTAATTTGGCTTATTTATTTCTATTAATATAATGAACATACAAATCAGATTGACGAATATATACTTAATATCTTAATATTTAATTTTTATATATATAATATCATTGCTATCATTGTTAAGTCTTCATTGAAAAAGTGAAATATTTTTTATGATTGTGACAGCCTTGTTTATTCGTTGTCAGGACGCCCGACGTAGGTAACGCGCAGGCGTGTGGCGAGTGAACTCCCAGAACAACCTTTCATCCCCCTTTTAAACCTCTTACAACCCCTTTTTCGCATTAAAAAGTAGCCTATGTCCTTTCTCAGGCTCTAGACTATCTGTGTACCAAATTTCATTCAAATCGGTGCAGCGGTTTGGCCGTGAAAGCAAGACAGACAGACAGACAGAGTTACTTTCGCATTTATAATAATCAAATTTTTCAAATTGGACCAGTAGTTCCTGAGATTAGCGCGTTCAAACAAACAAACAAACTCTTCAGCTTTATATATTAGTATAGCTGACCCACGCAACGTCGTTTGCGTCTCCTATTGCCCGTAGCGTGATAATTTTCCCCCGTTTTTGAAACATTCTTCATTGGTGCTCCGCTCCTATTGGTCTTAGCGTGATGATATATAACCTATAGCCTTCCTCGATAAATGGGCTATCTAACATTGAAATAATTTTTCAAATTGGACCAGTAGTTCCTGAGAGTAGCGCGATTAGCTGACCCACGCAACGTCGTTTGCGTCTCCTATTGCCCGTAGCGTAATAATTTCCCCCCGTTTTTGAAACATTCTTCATTGGTACTCAGCTCCTATTGGTCATAGCGTGATGATATATATATATCATCAAAGAGCAGACAGCAACAGCAATCAATGACATAAAAGAGCAGAGCAGCTTCGGAATTAAAAATGCATTAAAGTAACATGTAGAATCCAATCGCTTAAAGAAGGTAAAGTCACTAGATTTGGAAACTCATATCAGAGTCGAAATGGTTTTGTATGACAATGGTGGTGCAATAGGAGACCATCTGTCGAAAGTTCATAGGGCGTTAATTTCAATATCTCCCACAAGTGTCTTCTATGCAATAAAATTTATTTTTATTAGTGTGTTATTTTGCTGGTTTTTACTTTTTACTATATTTATTTCAAATATAGACAGACGGGTTATTTTATTTAATAATGTACCGATACTTTATTTAATCTGCTTTTTGATCTCATAAAAAATGTATGAATAAGTATAAATGTTCCTTTATATTACAAATATAGACTAATTTCATTTAAATAACGCGAATTGTCAACTAAAACCGACGCATTTTACGCATAAAACCTTTTTATTTTATGTTTTTATCTCAAATACAACAGAAAACCGAAAAACCCGGCTAAGCGGTTTTTCAAATAGAGAAACCCGAAAAAAACGGTTTTAGAAACAGCCCGGTTTTTGCATGGCCTGGGCTACCGTTTCTTGTTTTACCAGATAGCGGCACTGTGAAGTGAGGTCCTTAGGAACGGCTCTCTAGGTTTACAGAAAAAAACGATTTTTATAAAAATAACTAGTTTTACATTAATATAAAAGTACCTACATCTAAATAATTATATAATTAAGTATAAATAATATGGAAACCTATGTACATAACCATAATTTATAAAAAAAAAACTATATTTGCATACAAGCGTCAAAAAACTCCACATCTTCGCCTACTGGAAGCGTTCCCAAAAGACTGGCAGCATTACCACGTTGAATGGCAATGCTGATTCTCTGTGCTAGAAAAAGGCCGGCCTTCTGGTCGCGAGAAGCGTCAATCAGTTGCTTGGCTAGTGCACTCGGACCCCATGAACCTAGTTTTTAGTATAAATTGTGAAAAATAAATATCGAAAAATAAACAAAAATTGACATAATATAATAATTTAATTTTTTGTGCTAAATCCTTCTTTTAATAGCAGGTATGTTAAAATAATAAATATTCAGACAAATTAAGAGCCTCATTCTTTCTCAAGATACGTTGTTTCAATTATTCTATTTATCAAACAATGAACATGCACGCACTATTATAACTATTAATCATTTCCTTTTCCGTCGATAATTTTAATTAATTATCATCAATTGATTTTCTATTTAAATTATTTTATTTCAAATTATGTTTCGTTATATTATTCTATTGTTTGTTGTGGTAGGTTGGGAGCAGGGATGTTGCGGATGTTGTTTTTTCACATCCGCGGATGTGAATGCGGATGCGGATTTTCGATGTCTCACATCCGCGGATGCGGACGCAGATGTTTAAAATTTTACATAAATATAATAAATTAATGAAGGATTATTATATAATTATATATATAATATATAATTATTGTTTTAACAATAATAAAGTAATTATTAACATGTTTATAATAGAAAATAGTGTATAATGCTTAAATTTTTTAACTTTACTTACTAACTTTAGTATTTGTAAGTGAGGTTAAAAATAGGAGCCTTATACTTAATAAAGAGTAATATTATTTCTGAGTCAAGGCGGTTTCCCAAAGGTTCGTTAATTAAACCCATGCTACTAAATAATTGTTCGATAATAACACAGCCTGGTGGTGTAGATAAAAATCTTCTTTCTATAGGTGATCTTAAATACCTCCCGATGAACATGCCACCATTTAGGAATACTTTTTTTAGTGCGGTAAGAAGATAATTCCTAAGCATGCGATTCGACGAAACTTGATGTCCCTGGTCCTAGTTGTTACATATTCTTTTCCATGGAATCAGTCATTCTCATCCTTTTATACCCTTCGGAATTGGCCTCAGTATTTTTCATCATCAAAATGTCGTCTTGTTTCTTCTTTTCTTTAGTAATCAGTGTAAAAAAAATGTGCTTAAAGCGAGGAACTAACTATGTGGATGGAATAATAAAGAATATTGTTTTAGAATGATAAACTTTATCTACAATAAAACGTATTACCGGTGTAACATAACGGCATTTATCTGTGAATTTTAATTTAATAAGCTGAGCTAAGACCAATATAAAGATTTATCAATAAACAATTATTTAGACACAATGATCACTGTATCACAATAACACTGATATCTATTTATACCATAGGTTATCCACAGCGCAAACAAACACAATGATTTATTTACAAGAAACAAATGATGCACCACACACAACAAACGCGTCCGATCTTTTTACCAAATCTTTAGCTCCCATTGGTCATTAATACGTGCTAACAGCACGTGCCATTCGCTGGGCCCCGCTCATATTCTTTCTTGTCACAACTTGTATCACATTCGCATCAGCATGAAAATGAGTCAGCATTGATTACTGCGGATCCGGATGCGGATGCAGATATGCGGAAGCTCCCTGGTTGGGAGATGTAACCTACAAAGCTGAAGCTGAAATAACCGAGTACTTGAGCCGTGCCTACTAAAGTCACTGAATAACTTTTTTTTTTCTTCTTCGTGTCAATAGGTTCTCTCTCCGTCCCAATTGTAACCTGTATTAAGTTTTTTTTTTTTCTGTTGAATAATAATGTTTCGTTATATTAGTCTATTGTTTATTATGGTAGGTTGGGAGAATTGTGAGATGTACAAAGCTGAAATAACCGAGTACCTACTTGAGTCGTACTAAAGTCACTGAATAACTTATTTTTCTTCTTCGAGTCAATAGGTTCTGTCTCTATCCCATTGGTAACCTGTAAGAGATTGCCTCCGAGCGGAAAGGCCGCAACTTGTATCTACATATATCTTCTTAAGCCTTTTTTGTAAAATATATTATTTTTAAAGTTAGTAGAGCCACGATGATTTCAGTACGAACGGGCCGGCTCGACCGGGGCGGTACTTCCCTTGGACAAAAAAGATCAACGTATAAAACTTTTTATAAAAAAAAACCGACTTCCAAAAAACATCCAACGAAAACTCTCTGCCAAAAAAACACTTAAAAGCGTAAAATAAACTGGTTCTTCATAAATTGCCTACACCTAATTCTTTATTCATTTAAATAGTAGTATTATAATGTGTGCTAGGTACCTAGAATCTGTTTGAAGTCGGTGCCAAGTGACTATCGCTTAGACTTTTGTAATTGTTGGTTTGTATTCTTTTTGGCTTAGCACCGACTTCAAACAGATTTTAGGTACCTAGCACACATTATAATACTACTATTTAAATGAATAAAGAATTAGGTATAGGCAATTTATGAAGAACCAGTTTATTTTACGTTTTTAAGTGTTTTTTTGGCAGAGAGTTTTCGTTGGAGGTTTTTTGGAAGTCGTTTTTTTTTTTATAAAAAGTTTTTATGTTTCAGTTTTTGGTGCTAACAATCGTAGGTAAGTAGTAAGTTGAACTATTTCATCAAATTTCATCATCAAGAATACAAATTAAGGTCTATACGTACGTGTAATAGGTATTAAAATCATCCTCTAATCCCTAACTGTTGAAGAGTTTAACCTTCTATCATCAGCTCACCTAAATAACTTGAAAGTATACGACTGAAGGTCTTTAGATACGTATGAAATTGAAAGAATTATCCTCCAACTCCTAACCGTTGAGGAGTTGTACCTTCCACCTTCCATCATCAGCTTACCTAAATAATTTGAAAGAATACGACTAAAGGTAACAATAATAATTAGTACAAATTATATTTAAAGATTTATACTCCAACTCCTAACCGTTAAGGAGTTGTACCTTACATCATCAGCTCATCATCATAAAATGATGACTACCAGACGCAAACACCGGTGTTACTTCAGAAAATATACGAAAAATATAGTATGTGCCTATAAAAAATTAGGGTTCCCCTCGATTTCCCTGGGATCCCATCATCAGATCCTGATATGCTGGCAATGGGACCACCTCGGAAGCATACCCTTTCGAATACAAAAAAAAATTTCAAAATCGGTCCACAACTGACGGAGTAATCGGTGAATATACATAAAAAAAAAATACATACAGTGGAACATAGAACCTCCTCCTTTTTGGAAGTCGGTTAAAAATGACAGCGATCGCGCTGTCGTGTTTCGTTGAGTGCGAGACCGGAGGCCCAATGATGCAGAAGCATCACTAGGCCGCCATAGTGTGCATACTCTGACTGATGGAAAGCATGAGCAAAATCCAAGAATGGTCACCATATTCATTTCAAATGCAGACAACGCAACAATGCAGCACGGTGACCTATTTGCGACACATTTGCAACTGGTCCATGTAGCTCCTGATTGCAGCATTGTTCCAGCAACCAAGCATATAGACACGGTAATTCAGTGTCTAGGCTGTAACTGAAAGAGGCGGTCTTTGGAGATGGCAAGCAGAACAACTATCCGTGGTCTCTCATTACAGTCATTATTAACTCAACAGCCTTTAACTGAACATAGGCCTCCCCTTGGGAAGGAGGTATTGTCCTACTACACCACGCTGGCCAAACGGGTTGGTATACAATTTGTTTCAAGTTTTCCTTCTCCTTGCAGTGCTGTTGTCCTGGTAGTTTGCTCTCTTAAGGCGCGTCTCCACCATAATTGTTGGCAATATCAGTGTTTCCAACTGCATGCAACACTTCAAAAAATCGCCAACTTTTGTTTCCATTGTGTCTACACCGAGTCTTCAACAATTTGAAAAACATTAGAACTAAGCGTCACCATACAGCGAATAGATATTTGCAACAAGCCTATTCTTTTGACGTTTGCCGCCAAAAACGGAAACACTGTTCTCAACATTTGTTGCGAATTTTTGTTGCCAACACATGGAAATTACAGAAACTTTTGTCGTGTTGACAACACAAAAAATTACAACTTTTGTTCGGTGGAGACCCGGCTTTAGCGCTTTAGTCGACTCTTACGACACTCACGGAATGAATAGGGGAACACTCCGTTGAATCCGCCACCACACGGACACCGGAGTCTACTGTAAGTGTACTCGTAAAATTCTGGGGAATTCCCGTGTTTCATTTTCACCTGTTATAAATACAGGTTTCAAGTGTCGACTGTTATCGGCTTATACTTTTATAGCAGAGCATTAGTATGTGTTTCTTCGAGTACGTTACTACGTTAAACGTACTTCATTATGTCCTCAAAGACAAGACCTGGCTATTATTTGTGTCCGTTTTATGTATTTGTAAGGCCTCCGGTATCCTCACTCACTCGGCGCAAGCGCTGTTTCCCACCGGATAATAATGTTAACAGATATACATATTGTTTCTTATTAATTAAAAAGTAAGAGTTATTGCTCTTATAATTTCGAAAGGCGCTAAATGTTATTAGTTATTACAAATCGTTAGCTGGAATTTATTAGATTAATAAGCTTGTTTAATGTTTATGGTCAGAAAAATGGCCGCGACCTATAAATAAAACCTTTTTTTTATTCTTTTGGAAAGTTCCTACCTTTTCATAGTAAAAAATCCAGTTTTTAAGCACCTAAGAGTTGTTGAAATATATCTTATGATGTCAAGTATTTGTTATCGACAAGATAAAATAATGCTGCAGTCGATTGCAAGAGTATTGAGCATTTACTATTTGTGTCCAATTACACAAGATAAAGAAAGGCAGTTACAGAAAATAGGCTTAGGTAGGCTCATCCCAAACTATCAGAGTTTATGTTATTCTAAACGAGCTTCTAAAATACATATTTAAACATAGCAATAAGTTTAGCTATGGAGTTGTCAGTCTCCATGTACCTATACGGTTTTCAATTTCGATTTTTTAACCGACTTCCAAAAGGAGGAGGTTCTCAATTTCATCGGTACATTTTTTATTTTTTTTTATGTATGTACATCGATTACTCCGTCATTTGTGGACCGATTTTGAATTTTGTATTCGAAAGGGTATGCTCCCTATGTGGTCCCATGGCCACCATATCAGGATCTGATGATGGGATCCTAAGGAAATCGAAGGAAACCCTCAAATAAAAAATAAAAAAAACTTCGTTTAAAAAAACCGACTTCAAAAACTAAAAAGTATAAAATAACTTAATTTGTATGTGCTACCTATTCATAGGTTTGAAGTCGGTGCCAAGCCAAAATGTAATAGTAGGTACCGCATTCGCCGCGCGTGACCTTGAGCGGGATAGCTGCTCTTCGCGTTGAACAAAACAACCGAAGCGTCGGTGACGTTGTTGACGTTCGTCTTGAAATATAGCGAGTGTGGTACCTACTATTACATTTGGCTTGGCACTGACTTCAAACCTATGAATAGGTAGCACATACAAATTAAGTTATTTTATACTTTTTAGTATTTGAAGTCGGTTTTTTTAAACGAAGTTTTTTTTATATAACGGTGTTAGGAGGAAAAAAAAATACAATAAATCATAAAGTTCCTTTTTTTTTAAGTCAGTTAAAACATTAAGTTAAGGTTAATTTCTATAGCAACGCATTAGTATATTGATTTCGTAATAAGGTCTAAAAATAATCTAATTTATACGATTACAGTTTCAAATCAAATGATCGTGCACTGTCGTGCACCTAAATGTATCTCAACACTGACCTTGACATTTGGCGCGTGAATCGTTGACATTTAAAACCGCGCGAAAGTTAAAGATCAGTGAGATGATTTCAAAGTCTTTATTGTGTATCCTGTAACAAGTCTTGTTTCAGTTGAAAGGACACAATTCCTGTTTGGTTCCATTGGACTTTGAAGGAAAAAAATCGAACATAAATGGTGAATCATGAACTTTTTTTTAAAGTTTATGTTACTAATATTTTGACCGCAAATCAGCGTCCTGATTATTCTAGAACTAGATTAGCGTTTGTCACGCTCTAAGAAATATCTTGGTAAGTTGGCGCCAACAATTACGCGGGTTAGGTAATAACACGCGCCAAAAAGTGAAAGGTGCCGGGCGTGAGGTCGTATTTAGATTGTACGATTTGACATATTGAAACCAGTTTTGTTTTAAGATTTGATAATGTATTTCGTGAACTGCTAACCTATTATTGATTACATAATTAGGTCGTTTGATATCTAAAATCTAAAATATTTAAAGGTGATTTTTGGATACTGAATGACTTGATACTCGGTGGCGCAGTGGTGGTGAATGTATGCGACTGCTGTGCTTGAGGTCTCGGATTCGATTCCCGGTAGGACCCAATCTTTGTATGATCTGCAAATACTTGTTTTGGAGTTTGGGTGTTTTCTATGTATAAATATGTACCTACATGTGTTTACAAAAAGAAGTATTATTATATTAAAAATATCAGTTGTCTAGTAGTTCTAGTACACGAGTTCTGCTTAGCTTGGGACTAGATGGCGTAAATGTGTGGAATATTTATTTATTTACTGATTAGAACCTAATTGTTATTATTCCTGTATTTATTAATGACAAAGAAGGTAAATACCTACCTCTAACGCTCAGCGTGCTATGGAGAGCGCTGTGCTCGGCGTTTCTCTGAGGTATCGCATCAGGAATATTCAGGAATGAGGTAATCCGGCAGAGAACTAGGGTCATCGACATAGTCCAAAGGATTGGCAAGCTGAAGTGGCCCTGGGCTGGCCATATTAGCCGCAGAACTGATTACCGTTCTGAGTTCGATTACTGAGTACCGATAGGCTGATGATGATGATGATTACCGTTGGGGTAAACGGGTTCTTGAGTGGAGACCGCATCTCGGTAAATGTAGTGTGGGACGTCCACAGGCCAGGTGGCGTGATGATCTGCGCAAGACGGCTGGCAGGAGTTGAGTGCGAGAAGCCGAGGATCGAACCAAGTGACATGAAATTGGAGAGGCCTATGTCCATCAGTGGACTGCGATAGACTGATGATGACCTAATCGGACAATCGACAGTCGGACAATCGGACATCTGCAATAGCTACCGATGTGCTGAGCCCTTTTTACCCGGCTACAGCAAAGCCGAAGGAGGGTTATGATTTTGACAGGCTATGTATGTATATATGTATGTAAGTATGTATGTATATATGTTCACCTGTTCCCTCATAGCTCCTTAACTACTTATTAGAACTGGACAAATGAGGTATCGTTAGAAGCGTCTTGATCATCCGCTGGTTATAGGCTATATCAGGGGTTCCCAATCTTTTTCAGCCTACGGCGCACTTTCAAGATCAGTATATTGTCACGGCGCCCCTACCCTACCTACCTAGCTATTTGGAATAGATACAATCAAAAGAATTAGGTACCTACAATAGTAGTTATTACAGGTTGATAGGCATTAAAATTAAAACATACACAGTAAGAAACTTAGTTATTTATTATACTTGTATTTATAAACATTCAGAACCACAACAAAAAATCTACGAAATAAACAAAAATCAAATACAATAGTTTCTCAATAATAGCAGACCAATCAAGGTGACGGGCGAGCCTAGTATTCGCCGCACAATTTTTCGAAGCGGGGACTAAGGTTTGAAATTGCCACTCTCATTTCTTGCTCCACATTAATTTTTGATCGATATTTGTTCTTGATTACGGCTACTGCTGAAAATCCAGCTTAACACAAACGTGACGTTACAAAGTGGATGAAAATTCTTAAAGCTTTTGAAGTTAAATTTGGATATTCATTTTAAATCGATAACTAAAACTTCACCAAATCGGATTTGATGAATCTTGTTATAAGACTCTTCTGGCATGAATTCTCTGGCTTGTGCGTGAAAAGGATCCAAAAGTATCCACGTGAATTTTTCGACATCATCATCTGCAAGGTATTTCGAAAACCATTCGATGGGCTTCGAAAGATGTTTCGTAAAAAGGGCCATTTTGTATAATAGTAATAGTAAAATAACCAGTTCATTAGATGCTGCATATTTATACAGTTGCGGGAAGCAATCTTGACTTGTCTCCTTCATTGATTTTTTTATCCACAACAGCAGTTACTTTCTTAATAGCGCAATCTTTACCGATAGTTTCAGAATGTACGTTGTGTTGTTGCCTTGCAAAGACTGATTTAATTTCTTTAGTTTTCGCAAAAAAATCTGGTTCAGCAAGTACTAAAAAGCCACGCTGATTTCAGCACAAACGGGCCGGCTCGACCGGGGTGGTGCTACCTTCGCACAGAAAATCAACGTAAAATGACAGCGTTCGTACTGTCGTGATTTGTTGGTGAGTGCGAGATCGGAGGCCCAATGATGCAGAAGCATCACGAGGCCGCCATAGTATGGATCACCATGCTGCATTGTTGTATTGTCTGCATATGCAATGAGTATGGTGACCACCACTCTTTGATTCTGCTTATGCTTTTCATCAGGCAATAGAGTCATTTTGGCAGGGCCATTATATAAAAAAGAGCAAAGTATTTGGCGTTTTCATGACGTTTTTGCTGTAAAAAAATCGAATTTCTTCTTATAATTCGGACACACGAAATGAAATATTTCCGCGTGAAAGCCATCGTGAATTGCGTTTCGCGCCAAAATTCGCGTTGAAATGAAACATCTACGTACGTAAGATTAAGAACCTACGATCCGAGCGGCGAAAATATTGTTGCTGTATGGATACCCGCAAAAAATTAACCCTTCCGGATAATGATGGAAGACCGACTCGCGGCGCCCCTTGCCACTTCTTGCGGCGCCCCAGGGCGCCACGGCGCACAGTTTGGGAACCCCTGGGCTATATGACATGTCACTGAATCTAATGTCGCGCCCTCTAGCCGTCATAAAGTACTGTACCAAAAATAAATTTGAGATAAATATGCCGTGTTTGGTATCATTGGAAAGGGCATTACTTGTACATTTCAAAAATATATATATTATTGGCATTTGCTCGTGACTTTGTCCGTATTTATTCGATAAGTGTGATATTTCTATGGTATTGTCTGTTCCCTCATTCTTTCTAAACTTCTAGTCAGCATAAGACAAATGAGGTATCGTTAGTAGCGTCTTGATCGTCCGCTGCTTATAGGCTATATGACGTGTCACTGAATCTAATGTGGCGCCATCTAGCCGACATAGGGTACGGTATTAAAAAAATAATTGAGATAAATATGCCGTGTTTGGTATCATTCGAAAGGGCGTTACTTGTACATTTCAAAAATATATATATTATTAACATTTTCTCATGACTTTGTCCGTATTTATTCGATAATTGTGATATTTCTATGGTACCTTTTTAAAATATACTTTGCAAAGAAATTAATATAAAAGAGGCACCAAAACATTTTAAATAAAAAAAAAGTAAAAACTAAAACCCAACTACGACAAAAAACGACACTGAAAAAGTATGAAACAAGTTTCAAAAGCCGTAGTCACGCGTTGTTAAAGTGATATAGACCACAGTACATTACTAAGTTTCAAAAGCTGTAGTCCATGTAGTTTTATGTACCATAGTCCATAACACTTTAACAACGCGTGACTACGGCTTTTGAAACTTGTTTCATACTTTTTCAGTGTCGTTTTTGTCGTAGTTGGGTTTTAGTTTTTACTTTTTTTTTTCAATTCCCGACATCAAATGTGATTTAACTGATGTAACATTCATCAGCGTAGCTGCTAATGTTAGTAACCACAAAACCATAAAATTAGTTCCACTAATAATTCAATATTTTAATCCTACGATAAACGGAATCACTATAAAGATGCTCGAAATTGAAAGTACTCAAAATAAGAATCTGAGGCAATTTAAAATAAAGCAACTTCAACAGCATGATCTTTTTACTAAATGTGTTGCATTTTTTGGAGATAATTGTAATACAAACTATGCCATGGAAACAATAATGTAAAACAAAATCTGAATTCGAAAATAGTTGGTGAATAGTGTTCTGCGCACATTATTAGTAACGCGCTAAAAAGAGTCTCGAGACTTTCTTGCCATTGAATGTTCAGAGTACATATTCCAAATAAAGAACATGAAACACAAAATAACTTAATATGGCTGCTGATGAAAACTTTAAGCAGATAATTTATATTTGTTAAAAGACTAAAAAACTCAATAAAATGAAATTCAGGTGGCAACAGCTTGCATACCTACTGTTTACCTTTCATGTAGTACTTATTAATACTATTGTACCTGAAGATCTGCCTTTAAAAAAATTGCCACTTTGGCCATGAGTTTCTTTGCCAGTATTCTTCTCCTACGGCTCTACGCCGATTTTGGCGTTTTCACCTAATTTACCAGTATATCTGTGGCGTCTGTTTGTGTCGATCTATAATTTTTTAACTGTAGCTTCAATTTAACGTTCATAAATGTCACTAAGTGTCCTTTAAATAAATGATATTTAAATTGAATAAGAGCTTGAAAACTGGATTGATATCTTATAAGTTTCAACTTATGTCAAATTACTTAGTCTGCTTTAAAAATGTTGTGAAAAGTATACTACTATTGGAAAAAAAATTTCAAAACTGAGATTTTACTTTTCTATGATACTTCACTGATTTCGACGATAAATAAATAAATTTTATTAAAACTGGATATGAAAATAAAATAACTATTTCGACTGATTGAAGTATGTATCTATTCTTTTTATTTCGACTAAATAAAATAAAAAAAAATTGAAAATGTCCAGGTTTTGACCTTAAAGATCCTGGGATTTTACGCTTGTTGTCCTGGTTTCTCAATTTTTGAGATGGCAGCCCTACCATAGACTATAGCCTTGTAAAGATATAGGTATTTTAATACTAGCTGAATTTTCCGTAATTTTTTTCATTTTTGTCTGTCTGTCCGTCTGTCAGTCTATATCTGTCGGCGCATCAGCCGAAACTACTGAATGGATTCAAATGAAACTTGGCATGATTTGAGTTCATACTACGACGTAGGACATAGGATACTTTTTATCCCGAAATTCAGCACGGTTTCCTGGAGAGAGGGGATGAAATTCAAAATATGTACTTAGTTGTAAGTCAATAACACATAGTCCGATTTCTTTCATTCTTTTTTTAGCAAAAGAGAAAAAATAAAAGATAACGAGAAAAGTCTTTTTTTTTGTCCGCGACTGTACACTGCCTGTACGAAGCTGAGACAGATATGTAAATATGGAGTTACGAAGTTCGCCGGGTCGGCTAGTAATTAAATAAAACACTGGTAATTTCCCGCAATTTTTCTTGTGTTTTAGTCATATTCCTAGATACCGTCCATGTATTAACCTTCAATAAATTATAAAATAAATCTGATTATCAAGATTCATTCAAATTTGACAGATAAATACTGAGATTAGCGCGAATAAAAACAACAACTCATAAATCATATCTCCATCCATATTAATATTATAAATGCGAAAGTAACTCTGTCTGTCTGTCTGTAATGCTTTCACGGCTAAACCATTGCACCGATTTTAATAAAATTTGGCATAGAGATACTTTGATTCTTGAGGAAGGACATAGGCTACTTTTTAACGCGATAACCGAATACACGCGGGCGAAATTGTTAGCTTGTTTCAGGATCAGGTTCGAATTGAGAAATTCTTGTATTGGTGAAGGATAACCCATTTATCAAGATACATAGAATAACGCTACGACCAATAGGAGCCGAGTATTAATGAAAATATTACAAGAACGGGGATCATTTTGAGAGTCAGTTTACGAGCGTTTCAGTCACTGTTCGCACTTGGATCGCTAATATAGTGTTGCGAAGAAAGATTATATTCGCGAACAACGCTCCAATCTCCTAAGTTACGGAACAATGAACCTTACAACGATATAGATATCATCGAAAATTGATTGATTGTTGCTTCCAGTGATTTCGCAGGTGGGCGCGTCCTAGGTACGGTGAATGACCTTGTATGTACGAGTTGTTTCTAGAATGCTCTAGTAGTAATAATAACTTCTGACCCACTATACCACTATGACTATGACCGTATAGCCAGCGTGAAATAATAGTAGCTGGAGCGTAGGCTATAATTTCTTAGAAACTTGAAATAATCCCGTCTAAATTGGTATGGGTTTGTGACAAATTTTCCTTCTCTCTGCAGTGCTGTTGTCCTGGTAGTTTGCTCCCTTATTCGGCTCTTACGACAACCACGGGATGAATAGACGTGGTGACACCGTGTATTTTTAATCTTTGACCACACGGACATATTTCTTCAATAATTAATTTAATTATCAAGAACCATTCAAGACTAAGATAAAATTGCACAGATTAGTGCGAAAAAACTAATCACATATTATTATTTTATTTTATTAGTATAGATGTACGGATAAGCTACCGCCGTTTATTTTTTCATTTAATTTATTGTAGATACCATAGATAACATTATCTTATAGAATCAATGGTATCAATCACAGACAAATCATTATTAATCTGTGACGTAGCCAATGATGGATGACATACGAGGGTCGAGGGTAAAGCGCGTACGATTCACCTGAAGTCCTGAGGTGACTTCATAATCACTTTTATGATAAAAGTGCATTACCAACCTTTGACCTCCATCCCCTTCTTCTCAAATACATGTACAGAGTGGATCTCCAGTAAACGCACTTACTCATTCAATCAACCTATAGCCACCGTTATCACATCACACTCACATCACACTTCACATCACATCACACTAATATATAAAGACGAAAGTTTGTGTGTATGTTTGTTATTTCTTCACACAAAAACTACTGGACGGATTTGGATGAAACTTTACAGTAATATAGCTTATACATCAGAATAACACATAGGCTACTATTTGCAGCGATAACCGACATACACGCGGGCGGAGCCGCGGGCAACAGCTAGTAATTATATTATACTCCTTAAAGAAGGCTTCCCCAATGAACATGGCCTCTCCCGGTCTTGAGAAGTCCGCTGCCAGCCAGTTTCTTTAAATCGTTCTCTATTCACTAAACTCAATTACTTAATCGGTGAAAAATTTGCATTAACGCCGGTTTTTTGTAAGGCCGTGATATCACTCCGGAGGAACCGGCTCAAATGTGTCGAAGTATTACTCTCCTATGTGGTAAAAGTTTAAACCTTTAAAATTTCACAGAAATCGCTGTTTAAAACCAGTTCAGTAATATGCAGTTTAGTTCTACGCATTAAAACAACGCAAGCGTAAGGTTCACTGCCCTATGTGTTGAAGGTTGCATAAAATTCTAAGCACGAAACATCGTTTGACCATAAATTACTCGCCAGGCAGAGATCATCACTTTAAATTTCCTTTTTTACCGTCTTGTTTGGCTTAACTATTCTAGTTTACTAACTCATGAAATCTAGAAAAAAAACACATTGTAAATGAAAACAATGACATGCGCGCCAAAATAGTGTTCAAAATTTAAAATTTTGATTTGTTGTCAAGAAGCCGTCTCTCACATTTTCCTGTAATTTTGTGTGTCCTTGATTTGTTTTGAATTTGGTTCAGTGGAAAATTTTATTGGAAATATATTAATGGTAATATCTTGTATATCAAGGACAAAGTTCTTGATATTATATTAGATATTGAATATTAATGAGTAATGTGTTGATAGCAAATAGCAAGGCGAAAAGTTATTTTTTTTTTTCCATAATTATTAATTTCTCTTCTTTTTATTGCGATTTTCTAAAAAGTTATAATAATAAAAGCTTCTGAAGAATAAAATTACTAGAAAACTTGTAATGATTATCATTTTTTTGCAACTTATTTGTTTTAGTTAAAAAAAATATAAGGACTGCCGATAGAAGTGAAAACTTAAAACTTAGAATGTTATTTGTAAAATTAATGTGTAAAATAAAAAAAAAACATAATGTTTAAATTAAAATTATCAACATCAAACAACTTCGAAAACTGTCATGTCAGCATGTCGGTGACGCGAACCCATAACATTTCCCCTATCAAAAAGTGCTCAACGCGGCTAAACAAGTTTTCACTTCGAAAACTGTCATGTCAGCATGTCGGTGACGCGAGCTTATAGGATTTTCTCCCACAAAAAAGTGCTCAACGCGGCTAAAGAAGTTTTCACTTCAAAAATTTGTTTACTTGTTTTGTAGAATAAAGTATATTCCTTCGGTAACATGGAAACATCTAGAAAAATATCTAACGAAGTAAAGAAAATCTCTACGCACGCCTTTTACTCGCCCTTACGTAACACCATAGTCAACAACTTCTATCTAAGTTGCAACAAGTTGTTCGTACTTTGAAATTTAAGTTTTGTTATTGAAAACTTTTGAGTTTTTAAATTAAATATTATATAATAAGGATCTTATTTATTTTGTAAACAAATTGTGTTTAAATGTGTTTGTATAAACTTTTGTACCAGGACACAGGACAAGTCAAAATGTATACCTACTGTAGCCAAATTTCCTTAGTACTTAATTTTATACCACACTAGCTCCGCGGTGTTACCCGCAGTACTACAATTATCGCGGTTAACGCCGCGGGGCGAAGTTAGTCTAAAAAAGTAACCTAAGTTACTCCTTCTGATTAGGAAGTGGCATTGGATTGGTCATGCGTTGCGGAGACCTGACAACCCTATCTCCAAGCAGAGCTTGAAGTGGCAAGCGGACGGCAAAACAAAACGCGGCCGCACTCGAAATACTTGGAGGCGATCAGTCAATAGAGAGGCTGCAATCATCGGCTATAGCTGGACCGATCTCGAGGTTGATGCACAAGGCCGGGAGAAATGTAGGTCCCTTCTGAGAGCCCTATGTCCCTGACAAGGGATAAGAGGACAAGTTAAGTTACTCCTTATATTTCCTGATAATTTACCTATCAGTGAAAGACCCGTCAAAATTGATACAACCGTTCCAGAAATAGAGAGGAAAATATTTAAAAATTGATTTTTTGATGTAGGTAAGTATCGTATACCTATACTTTTATTTGCATTTAGTGAAAAGCTTTTAATTTGGAATTACAAACAGATACTTAAATTTTATTTATTTATTGTTGATAGACAATACCGTTGCAAATAGTCGATTTCCGTTTCTACATAACTGAGCCTTGTGAGCAGTGTTTCCACAATGAGGGGAAATTTCCCTTTTGAGGGGAAATTAGGGTCCAGAGGGGAAGAAAAAGGGGAAAGAGATGAAAAGGGGAAATCTAGGGAAATCATGGATAAAGCCTAGCCTAAAATATTGCGGAAAATTTCTTAACTAATTTTTGTATAGACTATACTAATGTTATCGAAAGAAACAGTAGCGAAATTGGCAGCCCACCACCAGTGCAGGTTTTATATATATTTCTGGTCAGGCTATAAGAATACGAATGTTAAAATTATACTTTATTCATGCTTAGTCTATTTTTTTTGGATTTGCTTGCAGTTGCATTGCCCTGTGCAAACTTGAGGTGGGGTATTTCGAACTGATTTACCATCAGTTGTACAACAGAGGTTGTTCCTGCTCCTTTCAAGCCAGATTTGATCCAACTGTTTCATTATCAAGCCTTTTGCTTTTATCTGTTTTAATATTTTTTACATGACTACGGCAAAGCCAAAGGAGGGTTATGATTTTGACAGGCTATGTAAGTATGTATGTATGTATGTTCATCTGTTCCCTCATAGCTCCTTAACTACTTATTAGAACTTTTTTTTTTTATGTATGGCCAGCCAAAATGACTCTACTCTGCCTAATGGAAAGCATAAGCAGAATCCAAGAGTGCTGGTCACCATACTCACTGAGAATGCAGACAATGCAGTATGGCGACCCACACCATGGCGGACCCATTTGGCAGAACTGGTCAAATAAGGTATCGTTAGAAGTGTCTTGATCGTCCGCTGGTTATAGGCTATATAAAGTGTCTCCGAATCTAATGTGGCGCCCTCTAGCCAACATAAAGTACTGTTTTCAAAAATAATTTTGAGATAAATATGCCGTGTTTGGTATCATTGGAAAGGGCGTTACTTGTAAATTTAAAAATATTTAAATATTATTAGCATTTTCTCGTCTCAAAAAAAAGTAAAAACTTAAACCCAACTACGACAAAAAACGACGCTGAAAAAGTGTGAAACAAGTTTTAAAAGCCGTAGTCACGCGTTGTAAATGTGTTATGGACGTTATGGTATATTTCTACGTAACGTGTGACTACGGCTTTTGAAACTTGTTTCATAGTTTTTAGCGTCGTTTTTTGGCGTAGTTGGGTTTTAGTTTTTTAATCAATAATAGCCGTTCTACTACCATTTTGGACGTGTCTCTCGCGCAAACTATTCAGTTTAGAAAAAAATTAAATTAGAGACCTCAATATCATTTTTGAAGACCTATCCATAGATGCAGGCATGGTTTTGATGAAAAAAATATATTTAATATTGTTTTTTTTCTATTATTGTGTGAAAATCTTAATGCGGTTCACAGAATACATCTACTTACCAAGTTTCAACATTTTAGTTCTTATAGTTTCGGAAAAAGTGGCTGGGACAGACGGATGGACAGACAGACAGACAGACATACATGACGAATCTATACCTAAGAGTACCGTTTTTTGCCTTTGGCACGGTTCCCTAAAAAGGCAGTGACATAAAATAGAACTGAAGCAGAATAATTTTTGAGGGGAAAAAAGTCCTGAGAAGGGGAAATCTCAATTGAGGCGTGGGGAAAGGAAATCATTAAAGTGGAAACACTGCTTGTGAGCACAAACTCAAGGTTTCAAATATCGGTGGTGGGTGAAAGGTGTTAGAGTTTATCAGTTTCAGAAAGGATTTTTTATATTAATACCAAGAACAAGAACGATCTTAAAACTTTTTTATAATAGATGCACAAGACAAAGACAATGCTTCGTTCGACATTGATTCGACAGAAAAAAAAGCGGGAATTAGACCATAGAGTTATTATAGATAGAGCAGGGGAGCCAGGCCTCGAAGTATATATATATATATATATATATATATATGTGTATATATATATATATATATATATATATATATTTCTTGTGTGCGTGTGTATGTGACTGAACTCCTCCTAAACGACTGGACCAATTTTGATGAATTTTTTTGTGTGTGTTCAAGGGGATCTGGGAATGGTTTAGATTCACAAAAAAGACTGGACCGATTTTGATGAAATTTTTTGTGTGTGTTCAAGGGGATCTGGGAATGGTTTAGATTCGAGACATGCACAGCAATCGCATACGCTAACACTGAGCCACCGAGGTAGTTAAAGGCGGAAATGCGATTGTGATTTTCTCAGATGTCATGTCGAGATTCATTATCTATAGGCGACTTGACTGTTCATTTGCCCCCAAACCCTTCTTTATATATACCTACAAACAAATAAATTACAAAGTAATAACTTTTCACTTAATGCATATACATAGATGTATATACAGTACTACCTACACCAAAAAATCCATTTTAAAATCTTCTGTCTGTCAGTCTGTCGGTTTGTTCTGATTAATCTCAAGACTGGTCCAATTTTGACGGGACTTTCACTGGCTGATGATATAAGGAGTAACTTAGGCTAAACTTTTTTAAAGAGATGGCAAGCATCCGAATCTACTATTTCTGCCAATGTCAAGTATTTTAAGTCTGTTAGTTTTCAAGTCTTCGTCGTGATGAAATTAATGATAAAAAATAAATAAAAATGTGGATATGATGAAACCCATATTTTTCGAATAAACAAAACACATTTCATGGCTAAATCGCTGTACACTTTACCGCGATAAACAACATAGACGCGGACGGGGTCGCAGACAAAAGCTAGTAAGCTAAAAAACTAAAATATTTTTTATGTGTTACCACTTAATATGAACGCGGATTTTTTAATGTTGCAATATAAAACGTAAGACGATATTGAGAAACACGTCTAGCCGGTTCGGTAATGTATTCTTACTAAATCAATTTAGGTATAGTGTATATGTGTTTTTTTTCTTGTTCGAAGTTGACAAGGGGTCAAGGGCACATGTCGATAAATCCTTGTTTAAAAGCCAACTTTCTGATGATTGAGTTAGTTTTTTTTTTTTTGAAAAGGCAACACTCACACCATGAATATTCCTGTGTCGCGGGAGAATTTACACGCAAAGGTAAATAAAATGGACACAAAGAACACCCAGACTTTATTAGAACAACAATTTGTAGATCGCACAAAGTGTTGTGAGTTGTCCAATGTGAAATTGCAACCTTTCAGTGCAATAGGAACTACGAAATCCGTGCAGTCAATATAAGTATGAATAGCTTTAGGTGTGAGGTCCATACGACATATTTTTAATTAAAAACTTGAGAGGTGTCAAGGGACACCCGGATGGAACAAAGTTTATATATGATATGCTACTACTAATAAAAATGCGCATAAAATACTCAAAATAATTATTTTAGAAATAATCAAACTTTACAAAATATACTATAAAACAATATATTTTCTATACTAACTTTCACAGTAGCACAGTCAGCCTGTGACCACGGCCAGTGCAACCTGGTCGAAACGTCAGGCAAAACAGAGGTATGTAGTACCTTGAAATAGTGATCGCGTTAATTCCCGTAAAAATAATAATAATTATAATATATTTTCTGTAAATAAATGCAAAAAGCCAACACCACGACGTGGTATTCCCAGGCGGTCACCCATCCAAGTACTAAACCACGCCCGATGTTGCTTAACTTCGGTGATCGCACGAGAACCGGTGTATTCAACATGGTATGGACGTTGAGTATCCAGCACTATGACGTCAACTCAATTTTAAAAGTGTCGTTACAACTTTTGGCGTGAAAAGTGTCGTTACATTTTTTTCCGTCTAGCCCCCTTTCGCAACGCGCGAGAAGGAACTTCGTTCCAAAAATTTTACACAAACAAAAGCAAATATTATTATTATGCATCGAATCGTATTTATATCAGTCGTCTAGTACCCATAGTACAAGTTCTGCTTAATTTGGGACTAGATTGCGTTGTGTGTTAGATATCAGATCCCAAGCTAGACAGATCCAGTACTATGGTAACCAAACTGCTGATCATACTTATATATTACTAAATACATATGCAATTCCCAAAAGTGTTTTAGAGTTTTTCTGATTACAGGTAGTTGAGGCACGCTGATTTCAGAACGAGCGGACCGACTCGACCAGAGCGGTACTACCCTCTCACAGAAGATCAACGTAAAATGACAGCTTTCGTGCTGGCGTGTTTCGTTGGTGAGTGCGAGACCGGAGGCCCTATGATGCATGCAGTAGCATTACTAGGCCGCCATAGTGTGGGTCGCCATGCTGCATTGTTGCATTGTCTGCATTGTCTGCATTCGCAGTGAGTATGATGACCACCACTCTTAGATTCTGCTTATGCTTCCAATCAGGCAGAGGCCGCCGTGGCCGAAATCGGCTAGGAGAACACTATTATTATAGACAAATAACACCCACCCGGACAACAAATGATAGTGCTCATTACAAGATATTAGTCCTAGGTGGAAATCGAACCCACGCACTGGCTTAGCAGTCACGATCGTCTGTATTGTCTATATACAGGGTTTTTTTAAATCCCCGACGCAAAAAGAGGGGTGTTATAAGTTTGACGTCGATGTCTGTCTGTCTATCTGTGGCATCATAGGTCTCAAACGGATGGTCCGATTTCAATGCGGTTTTTTTCATTTAAAAGCCAGTTTCCTTGAGGTGGTTCTTGGTTATTTGGGTAATATCGGTCCAGCAGTGTAAGAGTATCAGCTCTTCGAATGATTTAAGGCATTTTTGGCGTTTTATTACTCGATTAAGTGATAGCGTAAGGGGCTTTTTAAATTTTGCTTCTTGTCACTTCTATTTTGGGGGCACGCTAATTTTCGAAAGTTTCCATATTTTTTTGTATACTCCCCCCTGCTCCCCACCATAAGGTTGGTCTGCTTTGGGAGGGAGGGTAGTACTACCCCGGTCGAGCCGGCCCGTTCGTACAAACACACATCTCACAATTAAGCCACTCTTTAGAAGTTTGAACGCCTGTTTTGGTATATTTTTGCAAAGTTACCTAGGTTTAAAAAAAACAATCATATCTCTCACAAATTCGTTTTTTTTAGCGATATTCTAAACATCAATGTAGTATGATCTTTTAATCACTTCGCTTGAAGGCTGGTTTAAATAAACTTTTGTACAAACCGTTGAAGAAAAACAACTGCTGATTTTTGAAAATTTCCACAAGAAAGCCCTGTCTTTACGTCCTATATATTTTTTATGGACGTCAGCCATTTTGTTAGTGAGTGGGCATGTTTTTTAAACTGGCCTAAAGAGCCAAAATAAGCGCAAAGAAAATCCCGCATTAAACATAAATAACTAGATAAGTCACAAGGTTTTGGAAATATTTTATTCGAAACTTGAATGAAAGATAGAACGCATCGATTAGAGGCGTATGATGAATAAAAAAATAGATGTGATTTAAAAAAAAGTTTTATTTTTTTCTAATCAGCCAGTATCAAGGCGAAAAATTGCTTAACAATGTAAAATATAAAATTATGTTTATGTATTTCTCGCTGCCGTTTCATGCACCACCTCTTATAACACCGCCATAGAATTCACATAGGTACAGTTAACATCGCACAATGTTGTTCTTTTTATTAATTTGTAATCTTATCGAAATTGTCATGTATCGATAAAATCAAAGAAAATACAGATATTACATATATATTTTTATCTTAACATATTGGTGATTACATTGATTACGCATACGTAACCTCACAAAATCGAGGACAGTAAACTGGTCCGACAAGATTCGCTGTTGTTTCTTATGACATTGAAAGTAAGAGTACTATCGGCGCCAAAATATTACAAACAATACTTAAAAGTAGAATAGACAACAGCTGCTAACCTCCTTCGTTCGTCATTTAATCTATGGATATGTTATCTGTGCAAAATCAAATTTAGCGCGAATATTTCATATTTGCGTTTAGACAAATTGTATTATAATTACAAACAGCTGATTATATCGTAAATACCTACACAGCTAGCTCTTATCATTCATTGTTTCCTCCTTTTTGTTAAATCGCGAGTTTTATATGTAATTTGGTCACAATTTAACATCAGTTTAGATCAGTAAATAAAGAATAATACCTGTGGCACATACATGCCTTAAGATTACAGCAGAGCACGAAGAGGTCACGTTATGGACTGGTGTTTAACCGACTTCAAAAAATGGAGGAGGTTCTCAATTCTACTGTTTTTTTTTTTTTATGTTTGTTACCTCATAACTTTCGACTGGGTGAACCGATTATGATGATTCTGTTTTATTTAAAAGCTGGTGCTTCCCGTGGTCCCATTTAAATTTGGTCTAGATTGAAGTCGGTTTTTTTTGTTAAAATTTTGTTTGACATAGTGACTAAACCTTTGTTTAGTGCTTTAAAAATCTAAATACAAAGCCTGCCATGCAATCGTTTTTCGAAAGAAGATAAGTAACATTTTAACAAAAATAAAGCCGACTTCAAGGTTCGAATTCTCTTGGATGCCATCATCAGATCTTAGTGTTCTTATCATGGTACCACCGTTGGGATATCTCCTTTCCATTAAAAAAAGAATCATCAAAATCGGTTCATAAACGACGAAGTTATCCGCGAACACACATCACACTAATATATAATCACACTAATATATAAAGGCGAAAGTTTGTGTGTATGTTTGTTACTTCTTCACGCAAAAACTACTGAACGGATTTGGATGAATCTTTACAGTAATATAGCTTATACATCAGAATAACACATAGGCTACTAATTGTCGCGATAACCAACATACATGCGGGCGGAGCCGCGGGCAACACCTAGTATAATATAAAGGCGAAAGTTTGTAAATGTGTATGTTTGTTACTTCTTCACGCAAAAACTACTGAACGGATTTGGATGAAACTTTACAGTAATATAGCTTATACACCAGAATAACACATAGGCTACTATTTGCAGCGATAACCGACATACACGCGGGCGGTGCCGCGGGTAACAGCTAGTAAAAAATAAAAATATATATATGGTCGAATTGAGAACCTCCTCCTCCTTTGAAGTCGGTTAAAAACCGTTAGAATGGGAAACTTCATTTTTTATTTAAAAAAATTTGGTTGATTTTACAGGTATTTTACTATATATTTATATAAGAAAATTTTAATATCACTGTTGCTTCACATTGTTATAGCAATTAAAATTCATAAAACCTTTAAAAATTAATTAAAATCAATTTAACATTATACTTTTTAATTAAAACATAGAAAGAACTTGTCAGTAATAAATTTGACAATATTATTTTAAGATATTCAAATAATTAATTACTTTTTTAGGACTTTTTTTATTATCACTCTGTGCCCTAAAAATTATAAGTTTAATACATATTATATAGTGAGATGTTCTCTTGTATATCTGAACTAAGACTATTTTAGTAAAAAAAATGATTATTAAAATATTTCAGGCGAGGGGTTAACTGGAATCTCATTGAAAGTAATATATTTAAGTACAGTATTAATAGCTAAAAGTTTTTATTGCTATTAATTTCCTAATGGAATCAAATTACTTATTATATTATTATGTATCTTAGCTAATGACTTACAATTCACAACACCCCATAAAATTTTACATACACTGGAAATTTCACCAAGAAATAAATTTATCAAGACTTAAAAAAAACAAACAACTTTCAATCCATCAACAATTTAGACATAAATGACTATTGTCCAAAAAAGTATGTATAAAAATTATATTGCACTGAAAATTGTCTTTGACACTTAGTGTTTTCCGTTAACACCGTTTGTGGATGCCTCCTGCAAACTCTTCAAATGGAATGGACTGATGGTGAAAACTTCTCCATTCACTAACTCCTGAATATTTTCACCACCATAAGATAAAAGTGGGGATATTTCAATATCAATCTCATCTGAAATAATTCCCCCTGCAGCTCTTACATATTTCCTGTGTAACCTTAGTAAATCTTCCCTGGCAGTTGAAGGGCAGTCTTTTTTAACAGAGTCCGCATTCTTAAGAGCAGAAAACTCCACATCTCTGGCGACTTCTAGACAAATAAAATTCTCTGCAAATTCAAACACATCGAAAATGAATTTCTCCATTTTAATGCCGTTTGCTTCACTTGGCTTTTGACGAACACCGTCTTGGTCAACATAAGGTATCTTCTTCTTAGCAACATGTAGTTTCAATTTTGTTTCGAAACTGCTAATCTTATTTAGGAAGTCTGCTGAGAAATAGTGGTTGCAAATATTGCCTGCCGAGAATGTTAGCCGACCATCATCGTTTCTACGTTCAGCAGCCTCATCTGTTAATTCTGAATATTCTACAACCTTGTAGTGACCGTTAACTCTGCACACAACACCAACAGCTTCACTTGGAGTAGATTTTTGGACAACTTTCGCTGCGCAGTCGGCACTTTTACTTTTACAATAACCAATAAAGACTGGATCTGCTACTTTTATAAGAATATTGTCCACGGAATGTGCATGCAAGTGCTCAACACCACGTTTGGCTATATCTGCTAGTATCCCCTGGTTTTTCAAAGACCTGTATAATCCTCCATTACCGTCAGGTGCAGACGATACATGATGTTTCTCATCCAAAAATATTTTTCCTTCAAAGTCAAAGCATGGTAGTGTTCCTTGCTCAAAGAATAAAACATCCTCTTCATTCAAACCAAAGTAAGAATGGCTTTTGAAGAAATCGGCAGTCGGTTGCTTGGTGTGCTCGGAAGTCATAATATACCAAGTAATTTTTCCATGCTTACCAAATTTTTCAGCAGCCATTTCCTGGATTCTGACAATTCTTTCTGCTTGAATTTGAAACAGAGTCTTTTTGGAAGGTAAACCAACATCGTACATGCCTTTCGGGTGGCCGAATCCGAGTCTGGTAGCTTGTCCACCAGCTAACAACAACACACCAACTTTTCCGTCACTGATCTCCTTGAATCCAAGGGTCTCATACTCCTCAATCTTCTCATTACTCAAGTTAGGCACCGCCTCGTAATGAGACTCAGGAATAGGTTTTAAATCTTCAAGTTTTTCGAGAATAACTTTGCTAGTATCATTAGCACGTCTAAAAAGTTCATTTACTTCTGAAAAATCTATTTTTTCGATGTCGCGGATTAATAGCTCCCGCTCTTTTTCACTGAGTTCTGGCCAGTACGTTAGTAAATGCCCTTGACCGTGGGCTGTTAGTTTTCCGAGAAGGCTTTCGTAGGACATTTTTAACGCGCTATGTCCGAACTACGCGATTAGAAAGCGTATACTGGCTCATTGCATCGCACAAGTTATCATTTTCACTAAAACCCCACCACGGAAAGATACACGTCGGCCCGTTTTGACGTATCCGGACATTCTTGTATACAAATCTTGTATTTACATTTTTGTTGATACCATGTTATTAAATATAATGGCACTCTAAAACTTATTGACCCTGTTGCTGTTTTTACAAAGACTGTCATCGCTTGATAACATTCAAAACAATCGTTGTACAACAAATAAATCAATTTTCGTGCTCATTGTAGAATTTAATTTCTACTACTATAAACGTTCCGAAATTTAGAGCTGTCAAAATTGGGATGAAACACAAAAAAGGAATAGACTTTAGTTACTAAAATGAAACAATATAAACAGAATAGAATAAAAAAATTGATAAGTACTATCTATTCTTTTTATCTGATAAAGTTAATGTTTCTAGTTAAAATACTATAAATTATCAGTATCTTGAAATACTTTATTTGGATTTAGATGTATTGGTTTCTGAACGAATAAGTTCTGTTCATCTGTTGTTTGTGGATCTAAGGCCTATTTTTTTAAACAGTTTTTGATGTTATCATTTCTCCTTTGTTTGCAAATGTTTTTCTTTTGCACTGGTCATAAAAATACAGAATTATATATCGCAGACTGCATAATTTAGACAAATAGTTAATTCAGTAAATGCAGTAGAATTTAAGCTTCAGTTTTGGCTGTGGTAGCCATGCGGAATTACTGTCAAGAAGATGTCAAATGGCTTCCTACAAAGCGCGCTTTATTTACTCCTGATCGTAATTGAGTTTATACTCTATATAGTTTTCGGTGTGCTAAATATTATAGTTTTCATACTGAGGTTTTTATTTGTAAACATCTATAATATAAATATGACCGAATCATCAAAGAAAAGAAAAAAATCGCCGAATTCCCAACCTAACCAAACTGTTGTGTCCCGTGGCCTTATTGATGCAAACTGGCAGAAATTCTTGTCGAGCAGCCTTATAATGGACAAGAAGACCGACAAACCAGCGCAAGTAGCTGACAAAGACCACTATACAGGGTCATATAGACGTACGAGAAGGAAAAGGGCGAAAGACCACGATATAGTACAAAATAGTTTAAAAACACTGAACTTGACTTCTAACCCTAAGAACGATTCCTTACCCAATGGCATAGAATTAAAAAATAAATTCAGCGATTTAGGCAATGAAGTTAGTAGTGATGTGATAAAAGTTACTAAAGAAGTGATACCGAAAGAAACAAAATCTAAAAATAGGTTGACAAAGTTTTTAGCCATAGATTGTGAGATGGTCGGCGTAGGTTACAACGGGAGTGATCATATGCTCGCCAGGGTTTCGATAGTAAATAAATTCGGCGACTGTATCTATGATAAGTTTGTAAAAGCGCGTGAAGAAGTCAAAGACTACCGAACAAACATTAGCGGAGTAAGAAAAGAAGATATGATAAATGGAGAAGAGTTTACAACTGTACAGAAAGAGGTCTCAGAACTAATAAAAGGAAGAATCTTAGTTGGGCATTCTTTAAAGAATGATTTATCTGTTTTGTTCCTATCACATCCTAGACGTAATATTAGAGACACATCAAGATATAAACCGTTTAAAAAGGTATGAAGTTTTAAGTTTTTTTTTATTTAGTGATAAGTATGATTTCAGACACATATCATCATTATCAAGAGCCTTTAACAGTTCAATACTATGGTATTGTTTCATGATTGCACAACAAACAATCATTTAGACTGCCTCCGTGGCTCAGTGGTAGCGTAGGCGACTGCTGTGCTTAAGGTCTCGGGTTCGTTTCCCTAGTCGGATCAAATGTTTGTATGATCTACAAATATTTGTTTCGGAGTTTGAGTGTTTTCCATGTATAATATGTATGTATTTATAAAAAAAAAGTATATATGTATTTGTATCAGTTGTCTAGTACCCATTACACAAGCTCTGCTTAGCTTGGGACTAGATGGCGTTGTTTGTTAGATGTCCGAAATGTATTATTGAATGTATTATCTCATAGTTAGGTGCACAAAGGGATCCTCTATGAATTTAAGTTTCAACTCGTAGACAGATAATTATCCTAAATTTGTTTTGTTTACATTATCTCAACTATCTATGATCATGAAAATAGCAACCCAGAGAGAAAACCCTGGTTTCAAAACAGACACAGGTCTATCTACAGCTTATAGTTTCCCAGATGAGTTTGGACAAGTTTCCTTTCATAAGTTTGGACTAACTTTCCCTCCTGAGTTTGAAAAGTTTCGCCAAATGAGTTTGGACTAAGTTTCCCCTCATGAGTTTGAAAAGTTTCGCCAAATGAGTTTGGACTAAGTTTCCCCTCATGAGTTTGAAAAGTTTCGCCAAATGAGTTTGGACTGAGTTTCCCCTCATGAGTTTGAAAAGTTTCGCCAAATGAGTTTGGAAAGTTTCGCCAAATGAGTTTGGACTAAATTTCCCCTCATGAGTTTGAAAAGTTTCGCCAAATGAGTTTGAACTGTGGGTTTACCTTCATACCTCTAATGTACACGGAGTTGCCTGCTGTTGTATTTGCCAGGGGTAACAAACAATGTGGGGCTCGACTAGTATATAATATACTAGCGTTTGTCGGTTATCGCAGCAAACAGTAGCCTATGTCTTTTCTCAAGAATCAAAGTATATCCATACCAAATTTCATTGAAGTTGGTGCAGCAGTTTGGCAGAACAGACAGAGTTACTTTCACATTTATAATATAGGTATGGTGGTATGGATTTATTAACCGACTACATAAAATAAAACTTTTTATTTTTCAAATCTATGTATGCTAATGCTTACAAATGTCAAATTTCAGATCACCAAAGGCAGTACCCCCTCATTGAAACGCCTGGCGAAGGAGTTGCTCGGTATAGATATACAGTCTGGTGAACACAGTTCTGTGGAGGACGCCCGAGCAGCCATGCAACTGTATTGTAGCGTAGCTAAACAATGGGAGCCGCAGATTGCTGGTAAACGCGGGAAACGAAAAGTTTTACCTGATGATTGACCTATTTTTTAAATTTTTTTTTAAATTTTATTATAAGTCATATTTTTCTATGAAAATTGTTTGTTTTATTTTTAACTAACTTTTGTACGCGGCTTTGCCCGTCTGTACGTTGATTATCGTGGTATGAAGAAGCCTATATGCTTACACAAGAATCAGTTTTTTTTAAGCAACAGTTTTACTTTTGAATTTATAATGTATTAGTATGGTACTGTCAGTGAGCCACGCTTCGGCATGAATGGGCCGGCTCGACCGGAGTGATACCACGGCCTCACAGAAAGCTAGTGTGGAACAGTGCCTGCGCTGTGTTTCACCGAGTGAGTGAGGATACCAGTGACCCATGCCCATATGCCCCAACCCCTCCCTCCATCTCCGTCCCGTTCCCCCAAAGGCCGGCAATGCACTTATGACGCCTCTGGTGTTGCGGGTGTCCATGGGCGGCGGTAATCGCTTACCATCAGGTGATACGCCTGCTCGTTTGCCCCCTATTACATTAAAAAAAATGGTTCTTGCGCCGCATCTATCTGTCGCTTGCACTTCAAGCCTTAAATGGAACGCCTCGGAGCGAGGTAACGCCACATGAGTCACCAGTCAGTTTTTTCGTGCGTGTAGTCGGCTCCATCGAATTAAGACGTTCGTTGTCACGTCAAAAAAATGAATTTAAGTACTATAAGATTTAGGGTAGTCGCAGATAAATATATTTCAAACAAATTATCACTTTTTGTTATACTTATAGAAGTTTATTGTTGAGTGTCTTATTAAAGATTATTTTAGAGTATCTTTATAAAGTTCTCTTCTGATATAAAGTTCTGCTGCATTCGAGAAAATATGCTCGTGTAATTGTGTGATCCACAAATAGTTGTTCTGGGTCTGTTTTTGTCTCCATTTTATGAATCTTGTAAAGTCCTAAAGCAGCACAAGATACGTTATTGGTATGGGAGTCCTTACTCTTTTGATGAGATGGCAACCAGCTAGTCAGCTCAGTAAAATTTTGAGTCTTATCGTCGTGATGAAATGAATTATAAAAATTTGGATGAGATGAAATGGGGACCGTTTTTCGAAAAAACAGAAGACGATCTCGGTGTGGGAGTTCTCAATTAATAAAAAAACAAAGAGAGGTATGTAGTGACACTTTCTTTTTTTAAAAGTAGGTAGGACTACCTACTTTTAAAAAAAGAAACAGAAGACGATCTCGGTGTGGGAGTTCTCAATTAATAAAAAAACAAAGAGAGGTATGTAGTGACACTTTCTTTTTTTAAAAGTAGGTAGTCCCATTTGTGCCCAGGTACTAAAATAAGTTGCAACGGCCACAAGCATTGTTGTCTTAATCTGTCATGCGTTCATAAGTCAATCTACGCGCCAAACAAAAGGGCTTTGGGTCGTTATGTTGTTTTTTTTGCGTTCCTATATAATAAGATTTATCACAGGATTATGATAGAAATAGGAGCACATGATTTATCAAAGACTTTCAACTTACAAATACCTTTTTTGTAGTAGGCATTGTATGGTCGCGCCATCTAATCTTGAAACCCGAACTAAATCAACAAAATGAATTAGGGAATTTCATGATAGAGATTTTTACTAAAACTAAGATCTTACATTTTTACAAATTTAAATATAAAGTGAAGGTTTAATAATTTGTAGAGGTTATTCATACGCAGACATCTAATTTTTGTCACAGGTTCGCACAGACCGCCATCTATCGGCACAGTCTGTGATTTTTTATTCATTTATTAAAATAAAACATTTAACACCTTAACCATTTAACAGTTACATCTTTGCCCCCAAAACCTGGTTGATGGTTTGACTGGGTGATAAAATTATTCAACACTACTTTGCTAAAATATTTCTAACGCTCTGAGTTTGGTTTAGGTATTTGATGCGTCTTATTTATTGCAAAAGTGACAATGAAAACATAAAATTGCCATTATTAAACGTCTCAATAAATAATTAGGTATAGGCAGATATAGGGCTTCATGAGTTTTTGCAAAAGTGAGAAGATCTACCGAGCATTTCGAAGACCAAAAAAAAAGGGTTTGTGTCAAGTGGTCCGGACGTGTTAATAACCTATAGTGTAATAACTATGTTAATAACAGCAGTTCCCGGATTCCTCCCGTCTCAGGCGCAGAGTGGCACACCCCGTGTCGGTTCGATTCCGACACACCGCCCCGCCGCAAACCCCGGTGGGGTTACGGGCCGAGTGGATTTCCAGTATTTCCACACGTAAAAAAAAATAGGGGTTGTGTCAAGTCTTCCTTCTCTTTGCAGTGCTGTTGTCCTGGTAGTTTGCGCCCTTAGCCGGCTCATACGACACCCACAGGATGATTAGGGGTGGTGACATTACATATACCTACTTCCTTTTAATCCTTTACCATACGGGTTTCATCATCATATCAGCCGTAAGAAGTCCACTGCTGAACGTAGGCCTCCGCCATTGATTTCCACTTCGACCGATCGCTAGCAGCCTGCATCCAACGAGTCCACGCGATCTTAACTAGGTCGTCCGTCCACCTTGTGGGAGGCCTTCCTACGCTGCGTTAGCCGTCACGTGGTCTTCACTCAAGAACCTTTATCGGCCATCAGTTCTCCGAGCTAGGTGCCCTGCCTGCCCACTGCTACTTCAGCTTGCTGACTCGCTCTGCTATATGCTGCATACAGGTTTAAATTAACTTATTTATGCCTAAATATAACAGGAATACAGGTAATCTCCTAACTAAATATTTAAAACATACTACCAATAAAATGCTAAAATTATTTCAGTAGGCGCAATTTTATTTGTGTTCATAATGTTTTTAACCGACTTCCAAAAGGAGGAGGTTCTCAATTTCATCGTTTTTTTTATTTTTTTTTATGTATGTACATTGATTACTCCGTCAATTGTGGACCGATTTTGAAAATTATTTTTGTATTCGAAAGGGTATGCTCCCACAGAACATATGCTCCCCATGTGGTCTCATGGCCACCATATCAGGATCTGATGATGGGATCCCAAGGAAATTGAAGGAAACCCTCAAATTTACGTGAGCGCCTGCAATAAAGTTAAGGCAATCTGCATGCTTTCATATTCTGTAAACATCATGTCCGAAATATTTATTTATTATTCTATACAGTATGTTGTATGTTACCTTTAGTCGTATTCTTTCAAGTTATTTAGGTGAAATGATGATGAGAGACTTGAGAAAGACTAAAAAGCAAAAAAAATGTAACTGACTTTTTGTAAATACTTTTTTGCTCAAGTCAGTAAGTACGATATACAACATATCATGTGAGTATTGTATGAACGAAATTAAGTGGCATCCTTAATACTCAGTTACGTACATAGTGTTTTAAATAATCTATTCTTAGAGAGAAATATTAAGGCATTTAGCTATAATCATGGCTGGAAAGGTAGTACACACAAGCTCAATAAAACAACTAAATTAAAATTTTAATTTCTTTTATTTTCTACTCACCCAAAATAATTAGGTACCAAGAATAATACTATACAACCATATCTAAATTAAAATAATCAGTCTTAACAAGCCTTAATTAGAACATATATAATATCACACTTTAAAAGGAACTACATTAAACTGTATTTTAATCCACCTCTTCAACAGTTGGGCCGTCATTTCTTTGGTAACCTCCAGGCATGCCTCCTGGATATCCACCTGACATTCCTCCATTACTACCACCCGTCGAATTGCTGCTAGCTCCATGCATCTTGCTCATGAGCGGAGAACAGACCCTCTGCAACTCCTTCAGCTTGTGTTCATACTCCTCTTGGTCTGCGAGTGTGTTGTTGTCGAGCCACCTCAGAGCCTCATCACAAGCACTCCGGCCCGTGTCCTTGTCTTGTTGTGACAGCTTCTCACCAGCCTCGTCCAACGATTGCTTGACGCTGAACACGTAAGACTCTAGCTGGTTCCTCGCAGATACCCTCTGCCTTTGCTTCTCATCCTCCTCTTTGTACCTCTCCGCTTCAGAGAGCATGCGATCTATCTCAGCTTGAGACAGCCGTCCTTTGTCATTCTTGATGACGATGTTTTTGCTGCGGCCCGTGCTGTTCTCCTTGGCCGACACGTTGAGTATACCGTTCGCGTCCAAGTCGAACGTCACATCGATTTTAGGTACACAACGAGGCGCTGGAGGTATACCGGTCAAGTCGAACGTTCCGAGGCGGTTGTTGTCTTTAGTCATGGCTCTTTCCCCTTCGTACACTTGAATGGTGACCGCAGGCTGGTTGTCCGAGTAAGTGGTGAAAGTCTGCGACTGCTTGCAAGGTATCTTGGAGTTGCGTTCGATGATTTTAGTCATGACTCCACCAGCGGTCTCGATGCCGAGAGATAGCGGTGCGACATCAACCAGTAACACGTCCTGGATCTTGGAGTGTTGTTCTCCACTGAGGATAGCCGCTTGTACTGCTGCTCCGTATGCTACTGCTTCGTCAGGGTTGATGGATAAGTTCAGTTTCTTGCCACAGAACATGTTTTGCAACAAGCTTTGCACTTTGGGTATGCGAGTTGAGCCTCCGACTAAAACGACATCGTGGATGGAGCTCTTATCCAGTTTGGCGTCTCCGAGAGCTTTCTCGACTGGCTCCAACGTGGCGCGGAACAAATCTGAACAAAGTTCTTCGAAGCGAGCTCGAGACACCCTCGTGTAGAAGTCTATACCTTCGTATAACGCGTCGATCTCGATGGTCGCTTCTGTACTCGAAGACAGGGTTCGCTTGGCGCGTTCGGCGGCGGTCCGCAGTCGTCTCAATGCTCGAGGGTTCGCTCTCATATCCTTGCGGTACTTCCTGTGGAACTCCTCCGCCAGATGATTCACTAATCTGTTGTCAAAGTCTTCCCCTCCGAGATGCGTGTCTCCAGCCGTCGCCTTCACTTCGAACAGTGAACCCTCGTCGATGGTTAGTATGGAGACGTCGAATGTACCTCCTCCCAGGTCGAAGATCAACACGTTTCTTTCACCTTTAAGGTTCTTATCGAGTCCGTAAGCTAGAGCCGCTGCGGTGGGTTCATTGATGATTCTTAACACGTTGAGCCCCGCGATCGCACCCGCATCCTTAGTAGCTTGACGTTGTGAATCGTTGAAGTAAGCGGGTACCGTAATGACTGCATCTCGAACATTAGTGCCCAAGAACGCTTCAGCTGTTTCCTTCATTTTAGTTAGAACCATGCTACTGATCTCTTCGGGCGCGAAGCGTTTCGTCTCCCCTTTGAACTCGACTTGAATCTTCGGTTTTCCACAATCACTGATCACTTTAAACGGCCAATGTTTCATGTCCTGCTGTATCTTGGGGTCTTCGAACTTCCTTCCGATGAGTCGTTTCGCGTCGAACACGGTGTTGTTAGGGTTTAACGCGACCTGATTCTTGGCAGCATCGCCGATGAGTCGCTCCGTGTCCGTGAACGCCACATAAGATGGTGTTGTGCGGTTTCCTTGGTCGTTCGCGATGATCTCTACGTTCCCATGTTGCCACACTCCCACACAGGAATAAGTCGTTCCAAGATCGATTCCGATAGCTGGCATCTTCACTTGTTTATATTTATATCTTCAATAATACTGTAAATACTTCGAGTAAAATTCCTCCGGTTTGCACCGAACTTCTAACGTCTGAATGCTTTCGTGTTTCAAATAAGACTGATTTCGCGGCACAATGTTTCGGTTTATATACTAAACGAATAGGACTCGAGAATATTCTCGTCCTCACTAGTAACGTCCAATCAGCTTCGAGAAATAGACGAATGCCGTGGAACGTAGGACGCGCCAACCAATAGCGTGTCTGCATTTGAAAGAAAGGGACAAGTAAAATCGGTTCTCGCATTATAGTGTGGCAAGCGTAGGAAAATACCCTGTATTATGGGTAATTTGTACACAACAAGTTTTTTAACATTAAATAATGGTAATTATATTTTTTTATGTTATAAGTATGCTCTGTAGACAAAAGACTGTGAACAACATTGTCATTTGGTGGAAGATTGCTATTTCAGTAAAAAAATGTTCTATAAAACAATACTGTTTACACTCAGTATAAGATTAAAATTTCAAAGCTACTAAAAAGTAAAACCAATCTCTTCTTATTGCATTTCGCACTCATTGCTGCGACATCTAGCAATAGACGACCGAAGTAGCCCCCCAACGTTAATAAATAAAGAAAAAAAAAGTTAGGGAAGTTTAGATGTCACGGATGGCAATACCAAAGAAAGCTCCAGAACAGGCGGGAAACAGCGCGAGTCTCGGAACATTTCCGATAACAATCAAGTGAGACCGAGATGGTTTTTTTTTTAATAGTATCATCTTTGTCTCTCCAATATAAACAAACTCAGCTGTTCTGATACGTCCGCGTAATGACACTATTTACCGCCAATTTACAAATGATTTCATAATAATATGAGCGTGAAGATAACTCCACGCAGCTTAATTAATTAGATTTCAAATTACATAAATTATCCGAGATCTTACTAATATTATAAACGCGAAAGTTTGTTAGTATGGTTGGATGGATGGATGTTTCTTACTCTTTCACGGAAAAACTACTCAACGGATTTGGATGAAACTTTCCAGTAATATAGCTTATACATCATAATAACTTAATAACATATAGGCTACTATTTGCCGCGATAACCGACATACACGAGGGCGGAGCCGCGGGCAACAAAAAGTAGAAAATATTTTCATTAGTTTTTTAAAATTGCCTAGTATTTTAATTTAGTTAATTTTAAGATAGCAAACTAATCTTAAAATGAAAGATTTTCGTAGAAAATGATTATTTTAATTTTAAATAGCTTTATTTAATAACTAGCTGAGTCCCGCGGTGTTACCCGCGGTTATTGTTCTACCGCGGGTGACGCCGCGGGGCAAAGCTAGTCTAAAAAAAGTAACCTAAGATACTCCCTATATCATCAGCTACCTATTAGTGAAAGTCTCGTCAAAATCGGTCCAGCCGTTCCAGAGATTACCCGGAACAAACAGACAGACAGACAAAAACTATAAAAAATACATTTCTGGTATGTTTACCGTGTATACATACTTTATGCATTTGATAAAAATCGGTTATTTTAATATTACAAACAGACACTCCAATTTTATTTATTTGTGTAGATGTATAGATTATATTATCTATTTTATAAAGATTTCCTAGCAATATTTCTTTGTTACTACGTGCTTATTTTAAAAGATAGGTACTTATGGCACATAATCTGATAAAAAAATATTTTTGGAGGAAATAATTTCGTGACATTGATTTACTCGGCATACATCCGTAAAGTTACAGACAGACGGCACGTGTTTTTTGATAGCTTAAGCAATCATTATTATAAATACCAACTTGAGTACTCAACAAGTACAAATTATTAAAAATAAAAAACCCGACTGCGTCAATATTTACAATAAAAACATATATAATATATTCGTAATCACTAGACATCGTATTATATGCATTTGCATGTGCAAATGCATATAATTCTATTTTTCTAGCGTTATTGCATATTTTGGTACTTTTTCATTGACAGTGCTTATTTTAGTAGTTTTACGTGCTAGGCGTGTTGTACTTATATTTACAATTGTTGGAAAATTATCTAAAGAGCCACCCCATTTGGTTGCTTGCAAGGTCCTAGAAAAAAACACCCATTCAACTATCGCCCGGTTCATGAATGATTCCATCAGAACACTATTTCCCGATTTGTTTATAGACGAGTATAATAGAATATGTGTTTTTGTTTCTGACGGTGCGCCTAATTTGATGAAAGAGTTGGTCAAACTCTGAAAGTATTCTACCCAAAATTGTTTCACATCACCTGTCTAGCCAACGGATTACATCAAGTTCCGGAAGAGATTAGAACGACTTCGGGATAGTCAATAAATTGATTTCTTCTACAAAAAAAGTGTTTTACAAAGCACCATCCCGAGTACAAGCATATAAAGAGCAACTACCAAACGTAGCTCTACCCTCAGAACCAACATTAACACGATGGAAACCAATATTAATGTTTTTTGATTGTGCATATTTTGTGCATATTTCGCCTTTTTTGGTGCATATTTCGGCATTTTGATAGTGCATATAATCCGATGTCTAGTAATCACCGTAAAAAAATCTTTATTTTGATACCACACTCGATGTATTTTGAAAACATTTTTTTTTTATAATACTTTTTGGCGCCAAAAATCCTTATATATTTTTTTTAATTTTGATGTACCCTGTGTCACTCTTACGAGTAAGACGAATCTATTGACACCACTCACATAAAAATACGACAAGCCGTTTAGGCTTTAGGGCATGCCAAAGAAATATACATACATGCATACACTCGAAAAACATAACCCTCCTTTCGCAGTCGGGTAAAAATAAAAAGCTGATGATTTAGTTTCGTTAAAAGCGGTAATCTCAAGAACTAACTGGTTGAATGAGAACAACAGACATGCGAAAGGGGGAGTTTCTTGTAAAATATGTAGTTATTATTAATTTTTGTAATAACTAAATACTATTAAAAAAAGACATTAACATAAAGTTTAAAAGTCTGGAAACATTCAGAATAGGCGGGAATATCCGCGAGTTTAGGTCACATTCGAGAGATTGGGTGCTATGATGTGAGAGCGAAACAGATACATTAACTATTGCTCTCCTTGTCTCGCTAGTATTTTTTAACCGACTTCCAAAAAGGAGGAGGTTCTATGTTCCACTGTATGTATTTTTTTTTTTTTTTTTTATGTATGTTACTCGATTACTCCGTCAGTTGTGGACCGATTTTGAATTTTTTTTTTGTATTCGACAGGGTATGCTTCCGTGGTGGTCCCATTGCCAGCATATCAGGATCTGATGATGGGATCCCAGGGAAATCGAGGGAAACCCTCAATTTTTATAGGCACATACTATGTTTTTCGTAAATTTTCTGAAGTTACACCGGTATTTGCGTCTGGTAGTCAACATTTTATGATGATGAGCTGATGATGTAAGGTACCACTCCATAACGGTTAGGAGTTGGAGGATAAATCTTTAAATATCATATGTATATAAGTTACCTTTAGTCGTATTCTTACAAATTATTTAGGTAAGCTGATGATGGAAGGTGGAAGGTACAACTCCTCAACGGTTAGGAGTTGGAGAATAATTCTTTCAATTTCATACGTATCTAAAGACCTTCAGTCGTATACTTTCAAGCTATTTAGGTGAGCTGATGATAGAAGATTAAACTCTTCAACAGTTAGGGATTAGAGGATGATTTTAATATTACACGTACCTTAATTTGTATTCTTGATGATGAAATTTGATGAAATAGTTCAACTTACTACTTACCTACGATTGTTTGCACTAAAAACTGTAAAATAAAATCATTTTATAAAAAAAAAACCGACTTCCAAAAACATCCAACGAAAACTCTTTGTCAAAAAACACTTAAAAGCGTAAAATAAACTGGTTCTTCAAAAATTGCCTATACCTAATTCTTTATTCATTTCAATAGTAGTATTATAATGGGTGCTAGGTACCTAAAATCTGTTTGAAGTCGGTGCTAAGCCAAAAAGAATACAAACGAACGATTACAAAAGTCTAAGCGATAGTCACTTGGCACCGACTTCAAACAGATTTTAGGTACCTAGCACCCATTATAATACTACTATTTAAATGAATAAAGAATTAGGTATAGGCAATTTATGAAGAACCAGTTTATTTTACGCTTTTAAGTGGTTTTTGACAGAGAGTTTTCGTTGGATGTTTTTGGAAGTCGGTTTTTTTTATTTTTATAATTACAGTTGTTATTTACAGAGCGAGACGGACACATCCACTATAGCTTTCTTTGTCTTGCTGGAACTATAACAGCTGTTGTATATAACACAATACCTCTCTGAGTAGTGTTCTGTGCACAGTACAACCGCGTTATCAGCTGTTTATCTGTATTCTTTCTTTTCTTGGCACACACACACACACACACAAGTCAACAAATTTATGGCCTACGCCTACTAGCTGCTGCCGCGGCTCCCCCCCCACCCGCGTGTATCACTTCTATACAGTTAATTGTTTGAACTTGCCCGGGCTGCCGTTTAACATCGTCTCGGCTAATCAAGCTACGGTTAACAACATCCGCTTGGTAAGTGGCCGGCCGATGACTCGACGCATCACTCGATGATGCAAGTTATCCTGCAAATAGTAGCCTATGTGTTATTTGGATGTTTATGCTATATTACCGTAAAGTTTCATCCAATCCGTTTGGTTGTATTTGCGTGAAAGAGTAACAAACATCCATCCATACAAACTTTCGCGTTTATAATAATATTAGGATAGACCGTAGTGTTATTTTATTTGAATCTATACTATATCTTTACTAATAATAGGTCTTTACCTATGAAATTGCCGTTTTGTATGCACTAAGTGAAAGTACTTATTTTTTCAAACTTTTTTTTTTTTGTTATTCGAAGTAATCACCCATGCGATCATGCAGCTTGGAGACTATCTGAACTGACAACATTATTTGGTTCAGTTCGCAACAGACAGTCTCAAAGCTGCAAGAGCTGGGGTTGGAAGCTCTCCCTCATCCGCCATACTCACCAGACCTTGCACCTACCGACTATTACTTTTTCCAAAATTTAGACAACTTTTTAGTGGGTAAAAAATTCAATTCCCGAGAGGCAGTACAAAATGCCTTTGAAGAGTTTGTTGCCTCCCGTCCAGTTGATTTTTACAAGAAGGGCATCAATAAACTGCCAATGCGTTGGCAAAGATGCGTCGATTGCATGGGTGATTACTTCGATTAACAAAAAAAAAAAAGTTTGAAAAAATAAGTACTTTCACTTATTGCATACAAAACGGCAATTTCATAGGTAAAGACCTATTATTATAAAGCTGAAGAGTTTGTTTGTTTATTTGAACGCGCTAATTTCAGGAACTACTGGTCCGATTTGAAAAATTATTTCAGTGTTAGATAGCCCATTTATCGAGGAAGGCTATAGGCTATATATCATCACGCTCAAGTAGCGGCTCATCAATGAAGAATGTTACAAAAACGGGGGAAAATTATCACGCTACGGGCAACAGGAGATGCAAACGAGGTTGCGTGGGTCAGCTAGCTTGAAATGATTTATTATTATTTTTAACCGACTTCCAAAAAGGAGGAGGTTCTATGTTCCACTGTATGTTTTTTTTTAATGTATGTTCACAGATTACTCCGTCAGTTGTGGACCGATTTTGAAATTTTATTTGTATTCGAAAGGGTATGCTTCCGAGGTGGTCCCATTGCCACTATATCAGGATCTGATTATGGGATCCCCGGGAAATCGAGGGAAACCCTCATTTTTTATAGGCACATACTATGTTTTTCGTATATTTTCTGAAGTTACACCGGTATTTGCGTCTGGTAGTCATCATTTTATGATGATGAGCTGATGATGTAAGGTACAACTCCTTAACGGTTAGGAGTTGGAGGATAAATCTTTAAATATCATATGTACATATGTTACCTTTAGTCGTATTCTTTCAAATTATTTAGGTAAGCTGATGATGGAAGGTGGAAGGTACAACTCCTCAACGGTTAGGAGTTGGAGGATCATTCTTTCAATTTCATACGTATCTAAAGACCTTCAGTCGTATACTTTCAAGTTATTTAGGTGAGCTGATGATAGAAGGTTAAACTCTTCAACAGTTAGGGATTAGAGGATGATTTTAATATTACACGTACGTATGATGAAATTTGATGAAATAGTTCAACTTACTACTGACCTACGATTGATTGCACTAAAAACTGAAAAATAAAAACTTTTTATAAAAAAAAAACCGACTTCCAAAAAACATCCAACGAAAACTCTGTCAAAAAAACACTTAAAAGCGTAAAATAAACTGGTTTTTCATAAATTGCCTATACCTAATTCTTTATTCATTTAAATAGTAGTATTATAATGTGTGCTAGGTACCTAAAATCTGTTTGAAGTCGGTGCCAAGTGACTATCACCAGTTTTTATAAAATAAAAATTTTTATAAAAAGTTTTTATTTTTCAGTTTTTAGTGCAAACAATCGTAAGTAAGTAGTAAGTTGAACTATTTCATCAAATTTCATCATCAAGAATACAAATTAAGGTCTATACGTACGGGTAATATTAAAATCATCCTCTAATCCCTAACTGTTGAAGAGTTTAACCTTCTATCATCAGCTCACCTAAATAACTTGAAAGTATACGACTGGAGGTCTTTAGATACGTATGAAATTGAAAGAATTATCCTCCAACTCCTAACCGTTGAGGAGTTGTACCTTCCACCTTCCATCATCAGCTTACCTAAACAATTTGTAAGAATACGACTAAAGGTAACTTATATACATATGATATTTAAAGATTTATCCTCCAACTCCTAACCGTTAAGGAGTGGTACCTTACATCATCAGCTCATCATCATAAAATGATGACTACCAGACGCAAATACCGGTGTAACTTCAGAAAATATACGAAAAACATAGTATGTGCCTATAAAAAATGAGGATTTCCCTCGATTTCCCTGGGATCCCATCATCAGATCCTGATATGCTGGCAATGGGACCACCTCGGAAGCATACCCTTTCGAATACAAAAAAAAATTTCAAAATCAGTCCACAACTGACGGAGTAATCGGTGAACATACATAAAAAAAAAAAAAAAAAAATACATACAGTTTAACATAGAACCTCCTCCTTTTTGGAAGTCGGTTAAAAAGTTCATTTCACTGCTAAAAAAGGATGCCAAAGTGCAAAATTGAAAGTAATGATTTTCTTTGCACTGATGTAAAACGAAATAGTAAGTAATTGAATTTGACAACAATTTGTGTGATCCACAAATTGTTGTTCTGAGTCTGGGTGTACTTTGTGTCTGTTTCATGTGTGGTTGTAAAGTCCTCCGCGACACAGGATGTATATTCCTAAGCCGGAGTTGACATTACAAAAAAAACGGAGAAGAAAGGAAAAAATTTTTTTTATCAATGATTATATAAAGAAAAAAATATGCATTGAAGTGTGTTTGAAACGCTTATCACAATAATTAAGACTAAGATATCTATACTAATATTAAAAAGCTGCAGAGTTTGTTTGTTTGTTTGTTTGTTTGAACGCGCTAATCTCAGGATCTACTGGTCCGATTTGAAAAATTCTTTCAGTGTTGAATAGTCCATCTATCGAGGAAGGCTATAGGCTATATTTTATTTTCATAAAAAATAGAGATCCGTAAGACAATTGCTATTTTGTAACCCAAGGTGTGAAATAGAAAACCTATTTTTCCGTGCGCTGCAAAAAGTATTGACAATAGAACAAAATAATGTATTACGGGTTTGTAGGTCCCATTAAGATCTACAAAGAAGTCCGCGAAAGCATATATCTAACTATCATAGTTTAGTCACAATAACCGCTTTTGTGTTCAAAAAAATTATTAAATCGTCTGAAGAAAGAAACTACGTTAAATGTTTATCGTAATATTAATCCTTATCTAAATAAAACATTATGTTATCAAGGGTATTTATGTAGAAGTATATTACTTTTTGTTTCATCCCATTCGGACATTTCGTTTAGAAGTTGTCACGAGTATAAGATGCTAAGAGTTAGTACCTATTATTGAGTTATTTGTCAAAGAGTTTTTATCAACATAATACCTAATATTAGTCTTTATCCAAATAAATGTGTTGTTGATTATGAGTATTAGATCTTAGAAGAGTATAATAAATACATCTATACTAATATATAAAGCTGAAGAGTTTTTGTTTGTTTGAACGCGCTAATCTCAGGAACTACTGGTCCAATTTGAAAAAGTTCTTTCAGTGTTAGATAGCCCGTTTATCGAGGCAGTTTAGCGAGTTTATCTATATCATCACGCTATGACCAACAGGAGCGGAGTACCAATGAAGAATGTTTCAAAAACGGGGGGAAATTATTACGCTACGGGCAATAAGAGACGCAAACGACGTTGCGTGGGTCATCTATACTAATATAATAGGTCTTTACCTATGAAATTGCCGTTTTGTATGCAATAAGTGAAAGTACTTATTTTTTCAAACTTTTTTATTTCTGTTATTCGAAGTAATCACCCATGCAATCGACGCATCTTTGCCAACGCATTGGCAGTTTATTGATGCCCTTCTTGTAAAAATCAGCTGGACGGGAGGCAACAAACTCTTCAAAGGCATTTTGTACTGCCTCTCGGGAACTGATTTTTTTACCCACTAAAAAGTTGTCTAAATTTTGGAAAAAGTAATAGTCGGTAGGTGCAAGGTCTGGTGAGTATGGCGGATGAGGGAGAACTTCCAACCCCAGCTCTTGCAGCTTGGAGACTGTCTGTTGCGCAGTATGGGGTCGCGCGTTGTCGTGAAGGAGCAGTGGGGACGACCGATTGACCAAAGCTAGTTGCAGATGTGCAAGCTTCTCCATCATTCTCTCCAGTTCTTCACAGTACACATCTGCATTAATGCTCATGCCGTTTTGTAAAAAGCTGTGGTGAATCACACCCGTACTAGACCACCAAACAGTGACCATCACCTTTTTAGTGGTCATTTTTGGTTTAGGGCATTGCTTTGGTGCTGAACCAGGGTCTAACCAACTTGCTGAGCGTTTTCGATTGTCGAACAGAATCCATTTTTCGTCGCACGTAACAACAATTCGTTTCAAAATTCCTTCATTTCTTTGCCTGTTGAGCGGCGCAAGGCAGGTCTCGACGCGTACGTTGCGCTGGCGATCGTTAAGGTCGTGGGGCACCCATCTATCAAGCTTTTTTACCTTGCCAATTCGTCGCAAATGGATCAATATTCTTTTGATGCTTACATTAAAAGCTGCTGCTAGCTCAGCTGTAGATTGAGTTTCGTCAGCTTCCACAATCGCCTTTAATTCATTATTGTTAACCAAAGTCTCCGGACGACCACGAGCTTCATTTTTCAAGTCAAAATTTCCAGAACGGAACCGGAAAAACCAATAACGAGTTGTGCGTTCGTTTGTACAGTTCTCTCCGTAAACGTTTTTGATGTTACGTGCCGTTTGTGTCGCGTTGGTGCCACGACGGAACTCATATTCCATAATTACAAGAATTTTTAAAGTATCCATTATGACAAAAAATGTTCAAATGTAATGAAAATACAACGCTAATCAAAAAACAAAAGACTGAGTTTGTAAATAGAATGTCATGGTTTTAAAACAAAATTCATTTGAATTTAGAATACAGAGCCATTACAAACTTTTTTTTATTTGAAATGACCAGTACTGAAGAACGGCAATTTCATAGGTAAAGGCCTAATATAAAGCTGAAGAGTTTATGTTTGTTTGAACGCGCTAATCTCAGGAACTACTTACTGGTCCAATTTGAAAAAGTTCTTTCAGTGTTAGATAGCCCGTTTATCGAGGAAGTTTAGCGAGTTTATCTATATCATCACGCTATGACCAATAGGAGCGGAGTACCAATGAAGAATGTTTTAAAAACGGGGGGAAACTATTATGTACGCTACGGGCAATAGGAGACGCAAACGACGTTGCGTGGGTCAGCTAGTAATTTATAAAAATAAATACATAATCAGTACAAAAAAATAATTTATCCGTACAGAATTCAATTTTTGTTTTCTCTATGAGATAATAAAAATTCATTTTGGTGTTGTTACACTTGTTACACCCGTTTTTAATAAAAAACAAAAACCGACTTCAAGGTTCGACTCGATTTCTCTTGGATGCCCTCATCAGATCTTAGTGTCCTTATCATGGTACCACCGTTGGAATATCTCATTTCCATGAAAAAAAAATCTTCAAAATCGGTTCATAAACGATGAAGTTATCCGCGAACACACATAAAAAAAAAGCGGCCAAGTGCGAGTCGGACTCGCCCATGAAGGGTTCCGCAGCAGCATGTAACATTTTTTTTATATTTGTTTTGGTTGAATCAAAGGTAAATTGCAGTTTACGATTTATGACGTATTAAAAAAAAACTACTTACTAGATTTCGTTCAAACCAATTTTAAGTGGAAGTTTGCATGGTAATGTACATCATATTTTTTTTTTAGATTTAATTGCTCTTATTTTAGAAGTTACAGGGAGGGGGGACACATTTTACCACTTTGGAAGTGTCTCTCACGCAATCTATTCAGTTTAGAAAGAAATGATATTAGAAACCTCAATATCATTTTTGAAGACCTATCCATAGATACCCCACACGCATGGGTTTGATGAAAAAACATTTTTTGAGTTTCAGTTCTATGTATGGGGACCCCCAAAATTTATTGCTTTTTTCTTATTTTTGTGTGAAAATCTTAATGCGGTTCACAGAATACATCTACTTACCAAGTTTCAACATTATAGGTCTTTTAGTTTAAAAAAAAAATGGCTGTGACATACGGACGGACAGACGGACAGACAAACAGACAGACATGACGAATCTATAAGGGTTCCTTCCTTTGGCACGGACCCCTAATAAAACATATATACGGTCGAATTGAGAACCTCCTCCTTTTTTGACGTCGGTTAAAAACATCAGAGACTGTAGTTTGAATGTGACTGTACTTTGAATGTGGTATCACAAGAATGTTGTATTTTGCGAATATGGTCATTTATGATCATGATATTTTTAGAATATGATGGTTTATGAATATCGTGTTTTACGAATGTGGTCTTTTGAGAATATGATATTCAGCGACGGAGCGATAGAAATATATATATGCAAGAATAGCTCGCTTATAGGTATTAGATAAAAAAAAAAAATAGTGATTCAAATATATTTAATTTTGTAAAGAATTACATTTACAAACAAATATCTAAATAATAAGCTATCAAATAAATAAGATTATTAATAAAATAATTTTTATATCAACAAACGTCGGCTTTGTGATCGCAGCTTAGTGTAGAAACTTCTATAGAACCTTCGATCAATAATAGTACAATTATTGATCGAAAGTAGAGAACAGATTAATTATCGAGCATATCAACCCAAGTGTTACCAGCTGACAGTTTCAGTGTTACCAGTTAAAAAAAAACAATTCTTATTCCAAAAACTTCGGTTTAGGCATAAGCCGTCTTGCCAGTAGCAACTTTTTTCCTGTCAAACCTTTTAGACGTATTTTCTTTGGCATTAGATTTTGACCGATAGGTTTTATTACACGGCCGTCGCTTTCTGAGTCATTAAATACCTCTGCTACATTTCGAGCCTCAGGGTCATGCTCCATCCAGATAAGTTGGGCCTCCTCTGTTTTTTGGACGGGGAATTTTCTGGGTGCCTGAGAAATAATAGTGTTTGTATTGAATTTTGCTAACTTATCAATATAATACGTACTTCATACTTGCTATCCCAATAAGTGACCCTAACTGCTAAGCAGGAGCTCTTGAGTTCGATTCTACATAATTGCGAATCAATTGATTAACACAGTGATTTGTTCAATACTATTTTTGTTTGACCTATATTGATTAAAATTCTAGTTGGAAATGAAATCTAATAGAGTTTTAAGGCGTATAGTAGCCTCAATGACCTTGAGCGTCTGGGCGGAGCTAAACGCATAGTATCATATCTGCACCGCACACATTCATATCTCCGTACCTTACGCGTTACTTCAAAACGATGATCAAAGACTAGGGAGCGAGACAGACATGCGCGCTTGTCTGACGTTTTTGCCTTAACTTCAAAACATAATTATAAATGGTTAAAATGTTAACATAAGAAAGGGGTATTTCTAAAAGTTTAGTAAGATTTAAAATTAACACATTTTATCATAGGTAGGTACTAAATACGAAAAAGTATGTTAAATTAGGTAAGAAATCTGATAAAATAAATTAATTCATTTTACCCTTTGTAGAAAAAAGTAAAAATTATCATATTTCTGAAAACTTCTAGCATGTTTAAATAAATTAACAAGTAAAATTTTAACAAAATAAAACCGACTTCAAGGTTCAACTCGATTTATCTTGGATGCCATAATCAGATCTTAGTGTCCTTATCATGGTACCACCGTTGGGATATCTCCTTTCCATTAAAAAAGGAATCATCAAAATCGTAGTTATCCCCGAACACACATAAAAAAAATATATATACGGTCGAATTGAGAAACCTCCTTTTTTTAAGTCGGTTAAAAACAGGTAAATGCGTTACGTGTCAGGTCACCCATAGAATAAGGTTCCGAAGTCACCTGCAATGTCTACAAATTGAAATAAAATCGTGTCGAACAGATAATTATCATGAATTTATTTTTAACTAGCTGAACCCCGCGGTGTTACCCGCGGCTATCGTCTTGCCGCGGGTAACGACCTATCACTGAAAGTCCCGTCAAAATCGGTCCAGCCGTTGCAGAGATTACCCGTAACAAACACTCAGACAAAAATTGTAAAAAAAAAAAAATGGTACATGTAGATACATATTATAATAGTTCAGACAGGGATTTTTAGCCAACCCACCCGCGATATAATATTAAATATGATATATTAAAATACTTTTCATCTAATAAACAGATGGGTGAAGGGCGTTCCTAATCGTATTCTCTACTAATATATTACTTTTTTGTAAATATGTAAGTAGATACATATTATGCATAGAAAACAGTCAAATACCGAAATAAATATTTTCAAATCATACAAATATTTAATCCGACCCGGGAATCGAACCCGAGACCTCAAGCATAGCCTGCAGTCGCATACGCTACCACTGCGCCATCGAGGCAGTCAAAACACCAAAAATCATCCAAGCGCACGATCACTTTGAGTCCTTTGCAGCGAGTTAGTCTCTAATGCACACTAACTCAGAAAGTACCTAAATACTTACACAAACACAAACGTCTAAGCATAGTTAGTCGTAAGCGTGAGCAGAGCAGCGAGCGACACAGCCTTCCCGTCTGAATGCCAACGCACGACTGCCGCCTGCGCCCGCACAGAGACCCGCTGTACTTTTAATTTTGGGAATCGCAATATTGATCATTTTCTTTACAAAATATTGATTGATTTAAATATGAGTATGCCTAGTTTATAGCTAATTCAACCACCAATATTTCTGTGTAAAAATATTTTTTTGCTTCAAAGCCGTTTAAAAGCTTTAGGCAAAAAAGCGAACAAAATAGAGTGTTGTTAAATTTTTTTTTATGGCAATACTATTTATCGTATGTAAAAAATTAAATCTACATATTCTTGCACATGAATCTGCAGTAAACATATATTTTTTTCGAATCTTTTGATGCAGCTGTTAAGGAGGAGTAGTCTTTAGAATGCAACCATTTTTACGCATCTGAAGGGAGGTAGGCCCTTAATCATCGGCCAATCAATTTCTGAACGTGTCTCTCGAAACACTTGACATTGGCGGAATCTCTGCGTTGACTCTACACGCGAGATAGACTCCATAGATAACTAATAATTAAACCTGATGATGCTTACTTGATACTCAGTAGTTGGTTCCAGGGATGGTGGATATTGAGGTAATTCTTCGCGTTCACCCGCTGGAGGTATCTTGGCAAACATTGTTTTAGGGAAATCTGGATTTTGATACCTGGAAGATAGATACTGAAACTCATTATTTGAACATTATTTTACAGAGTTAAAAGAGAATACATAAAATGTCCGAAACGTAGTGTACAAAGGGCGGCCTTATTGCCAGAAGCAATCTCTTCGAGGCAACCTTCGGATGGACCAATATTTATCGTAGAGACAGTAGTAGTTGACTGTGCATTGTCCTTTGAAGATATTGTTGGTCTAGGAATATAATTAGACAGATATGCATCCATACATACAATATATCAATCAAGATTAACTTCATCAAAACTGCCTCGGTGGCGTAGTGGCGTATGCGACTGCTGTCTCGGGTTCAATTCCGGGTCGGACCAAATGTTTGCATGATCTGCAAGTATATGTTTCGGAGTTTGGGTGTTTTCTATATGTAATATGTGTGTATTTACAAAAAAAGTATAATTATATCAGCTGTCTAGTACCCATAACACAAGCTCTGCTTAGGGACTAGATGGCGTTGTGTGTTAGATGTCCGAAATATTTTTTTTATTACTTTTTTAAATTATTTGTTGGGTGCTAAATGATTTATCTAACTGTCTGGTCAAGGTATTATCATCAACAACCTTTAACAGTCCACTGAAACGGTGAAAAGATAACTTAAGTGGCACAAGAATTTCATTTAGTAATTTTGTTTACAAAAAGTTTCAACAGATGGCGTTGTCCCGAACTGGCTATGCACGTAACAGTCACTTGCGATATACATACCATACTAAATCCCAATGATCTCTATGCATGGGCGCGGGACCTATAATCTTCATCCATCGTAATATATCGGTTCTGAAATTATAATTTACAACTCAGCCTTTATCAATAACTAGCTAAGCCCCGCTGCGTGAGAGAGACAGACACTACCCAAACGCAGTCTCTCTCTCTCTCTCTACTCCGATCACGCTTTCCGCCCGTTCGGCTGCCCCTCCAGGTATATATCCTTTAAGCCAACAAGTTTTGACAACACAAAAGTTGCCAGCTTTTGTTCGGGAGAAAACTACAGAGAAAACTAACACTGCACTGCAAAGAGAAGGAAATCTTAACATAAACCCTTTTTCAACGCACCCGACCAGGGTGGTATAGCAGAGCAAAACCTCATATCTAAATAGAGTTCCAAGTTCAGTAATGGACCATTATAAGTTGTTATTGTTGGTGGTGGTACCTACATTATATAAAAAAATACCTCCTCCAGTTCTGCCTGATCCCCCAATTGGGTCCAGTCCTCGATTTGAACCACGTGCAATGAGTTAAAGGTTTCCGAGGAGGCAGACCTATGCTTCGAGAGAACGCAATGAACTCGAAGGAATACAGTTTTCTTACTTCACTAATTATGGTCTGGAAGAATAATATTACTTACAAGTTGCTGTTACTGACTTCTACATTCAAAAGACGGACATTACCGTTGGTGAGCCACGCTTCGGCATGAATGGGCCTACTCGATCGGAGTGATATCACGGCCTCACAGAAAACCAGTGTGAAATAGCACTAAGTGAGTGAGGATACCAGAGGCCCATACCCCAACTCCTCCCCCCAACCCCCAGAAGGCCGGCAACGCACTTGTGTCGCCTCTGGTGTTGCGGGTGTCTATGGGCGGCGGTAATCTCTTACCATCAGGCGATACGTCTGCTCGTTTGTCACATATACCATTAAAAAAAATAAAAAATATACCGTTGGTGAGTTGGTGAGTGGGACCAGGACAACAGCACTGCAAAGAGAAGTAAAACTCGAAACATGCCAGTCTGACCAGCGTAGCTTTTTTTTTATGAAAAAGGCGGGCAAACAAGCAGACGCATCGCGTGATGGTAAGCGATTACTGCCGCTCATGGGCACCTGCAACACCAGAAGTGTCACAAGTGAGCTGCCGGCCTTTGAGGGAGAGGGTAGGGAGATAGGGGAAGGGGTGGGATTGGGGGAGGTGGTCGGGGAGATAGGGGGAGGGGTGGGGTATGGCCCTCCGGTATCCTCACTCACTCGGTGAAAGCGCAAGCACTATTTCACACCGGTTGTCTGTGAGGTATCACTCGGGTCGAGCCAGCCCATTCATGCCGAAGCGTGGCTCTCCCACGGACATGTTAATGAACTTACCTTAACATGATCGTAAATACGTATATTAATCATTTGTAATACCCGAGTGTTTTCGAGCCATGGTAGACGCATTCCATTTATGTGGTTCTCGAGTAGACTATCCTGTAATAAAAAAATGTGAAAGCCCAAAGTGATGATGTACTTCTAGCCGATGGCAGTGCAGACGGCTAGTCTCAACGGAGACCAGCCAACCACGTAAGAGATCTTGTAGTGCACAAGTGTGTGCGCAAACACAGGTGCACTCACTGTTCCCTTACTCTCATAATTCGATGGGAAGGCTATCCGATAAGACGCAGACACCGAGTCAAAAATAAAGTAGTCGCATATAATATGTAGGTAACATCTGACGTCTCATTCACCATCTGCCGGATAGAACGGTTAATTGGTTACCGGTGATGTTACAGCCTTCTGTCCCTTTTCAATAAATTGTTGTTACAGGCAGCAGGAAAGAGAGATGAAAGATGTTACACATTGATTAAAAACTTGATTACTTTTTCTTTAAAAAAAAACACATTTTTTAACAAAACATTTCTTTTTAGAACTGTTTTCCATTACCCTATTGCACCCTATAGCTTAACTAGCACCATCTACGTATTTTCACCCTTTATATATTTATAACTTTATACGGTTATACCTTATACTGCGGTAGTCCAATCTCCTCCTCCATCCATCTCACGACATCATCTTCAGACCACTGCAGAGCCGCAGGCAGCGGGAGACTGTCCACCACCTCAGCAGCCAGCTCGTACAAAGTCAGAGGGCTTCTTTGACATTCTCTTAGTTTCCTGTACATCATTTTTAGATGGTCAACAAGGTTGGTGTGAAAAGATTTTGATAAAAAGCTGTTTATGAAGTAATAATACACAATTTTAACAAAAAAAAGCCGACTTCAAGAACTGGACCAAATTCAAATGGGACCACACGGGAAGCACCATCTTTCAAATAAAAAAAACCTCCAGTCGAAATTTCTAAAGTTACAACCATAAAAAAATACAGTTGAATTGAGAACCTCTTTTTTGAAGTCGGTTAAAAGGGAATTATAACAGGTTTCATTATTTTCAAAATAAAGTTAGACTCACGACATTACTGAACGCATCGAGATATTAATATCTCGATGACTGAACGTAGTATTATTAATTAACAGCACAAGAGCCACTAAAACGATTAATAGCAATCTAAAGTGACATTCGATTTATACAGTTAATAACTATATTTTCATAGCCCTCTAGAAATATGTCTTTCTCTTACACACGCTTGTGCCTATATTTACGAAATGGAGACACTAAAAAGTTTAGATGACTATAGTCCGACTAAAAATGTTTTGATAAAATATATAATAGGTCTTTACCTATGAAATTGCCGTTTTGTATGCAATAAGTGAAAGTACTTATTTTTTCAAACTTTTTTATTTCTGTTATTCGAAGTAATCACCCATGCAATCGACGCATCTTTGCCAACGCATTGGCAGTTTATTTTATTGATGCCCTTCTTGTAAAAATCAGCTGGATAGGAGGCAATAAACTCTTCAAAGGCATTTTGTACTGCATCTCGGGAATTGAATTTTTTACCCACTAAAAAGTTGTCTAAATTTTGGAAAAAGTAATAGTCGGTAGGTGCAAGGTCTGGTGAGTGTGACGGAAGAGGGAGAGCTTCCAACCCCAGCTCTTGCAGCATGGAGACTGTCTGTTGCGCAGTATGGGGTCGTGCGTTGTCGTGAAGCAGCTGTCCAGCTGCTCCAAAGTCCAATCTATCTAAGATTGGATTTTGGAGAAGGATATAGGCTACTTTTTGTCCCGATAACCAACATACACGAGAGCGGAGCCGCGGATAAAATCTAGAAATTTATATTTACGGTGGTTTCATAAAAGGAGACTCCTTCGGGAAGCAAGAGCATTCTGCACAAGTGGTTTTGTCAGCTGTTATGTACACTCTCTTCTTTTCTGGTATCACCACGGATGGACTCCGCTTCGGAAACTTTACCACAGGTGGCTTGATCAACTTTACCTCTACTATTGCAGCCTGTAGAAAGAGATACAATTAAAACCTTTTTTTTTCAACTTCAAAAGTTTTTTTTTTTGAATAGGTGGCAAACGAGCAGACGTATCGCCTGATGGTAAGCGATTACCGCCGCCCATGGATATCCGCAACACCAGAGGCGTCACAAGTGCGTTGCCGGCCTTTGGGGGATGGGGAGGTGGACGAGGGGAGGGTTTGGGGTATGGGCCACCGTTATCCTCACTCACTCGGTGAAACACAGCGCAGGCGCTGTTTCACACCGGTTTTCTGTGAGGCCGTGGTATCACTCCGGTCGAGCCGGCCCATGCATGCCGAAGCGTGGCTCTCCCATGGTTCCATCATCCACGGAATGAATTAACCTATCTGCCTCCGTGGCGCAAGTGGTAGCGTAAGCGACTGCTGTGCTTGAGGTCTCGGGTTTGATTCGCGGGTCGGACCAAATGTTTGTAAGATCTGCAAATGTTTGTTTCGGAGTTTGGGTGTTTTCTATGTATGTACCTATTTCCAAAAAAAACGTATATGTATTTATATCAGTTATCTAGTACCCATAACACAAGCTCTGCTTAGCTTGGGACTTGATGGTGTTGTGTGTTAGATGTTAGATAACGGTGACACTCCGAATTCTTAGACCATCACCACACGGACGATCACAAAAATCATTACTAAAGTTAGTGATATTTTAATAATCATGCTTACCACTCCAACATCAGCGGTAAGTGAAGATTTTGAAAAATCCATTGTTATAAGAATATTAATAGACCGACTCAATTAGACGGAATACATTTTAAGGAAGTTATTATACGCGTCAGTAGGCTGACGTAGCAAACATATTTTGCGTGCAAAGAAACGTAGTAAACGTAGTGAAACGGGACTTGTAGATGTAGTGTTCAAAGCGTCGAGACTATTTTTACGAATTCTACATAAATTTATGGGAATGAAAACACTGTTTAAAATTATTACAAATTATTTTCTACAGTCCTGAAGTCTTTTAAAAAAACAACAGTTGAATTAACTAAGTAGTTTTAAATCCTTTGGAATTTAACTTCAAAATAAGTTTGTATGATGTCTCGTTTTAAAAATACTAAAAAAAGCCTTCGAAATGTTTCCACAACATAGCGTGAAATTAATTTTCTACTCCCGTGGAGATACTTCTGCTATTAAGCTATTAAAATTTCTACAATCCTACAATCCTATTTTTAACAATGATATTAAATATATTTTTATTTCTGATTAATTAAATTTATTTAGAGGTTAAATTAAATTTCTGATTGTATAAGTTTTGACATTAATGACTTTGACAGCTGTTTTTTTTATTATTTTCATAAACCATAGACCTATATCAAACTCTATGGTTTGTCTCAGGGATTGTGAATAATCATCAAATACCTTTATACGAGCAATTCTTGGTTATAATCTGAATCTCGAAAACGTTTCCAACAATGTTTATGTGTACCAAAGTGACTCTACTCTGTCTGATGGAAAGCATAAGCAGAATCCAAGAGTGGTGGTCACCATACTCATTGCTAATACATACAATGCAGCATGGTGACCCACACCATGGCGGCCTAGTGATACTTCTGCGTCATTGGTCCTCCGATCTCGGCGGTCTCGTTCTCACCAACGAAACACGACAGCACGAACGCTATCATTTTACGTTGATTTTCGAAGGTAGTACTACCCCGGTCGATCCGGCCCGTTCATACTGAAATCAGCGTGGCTTCACTACCTGCTTGTTTGTTTGTATTACCGGGGCATTTCCGCACTTAGCCTCTTGATTGGGCCGTTGTACCTACGTGGGTTTGTCATCTTATTACTCCAACCATCCTAGATCATCCCAGAAGCACAGCAGCCTATTCAGGTCACTACATGTTTCCGTTTCCTGGAGCGATGTCGTTTGGAGGATGTCTGCGCATTGATCTGCCACACTTCTACATTCGTTTCTTCCTCCCCCATGCATCCCCTGCACAGAGGACTGTCTAAATACCTACTACCTGCTTACTAAACGTACTGACGGTTAATATGAGCACTGATTTAAAGGATATTTTTCTATTCTATGCTGGCTAGACGGGTCCAGTTCTTTAAGTCGTTTTTTTTGTTAATCATTACTCGAGCCATTATTGCAAATCTATTGAAACCTCGGTTCAGTAGTTTAGGCGCTAAGGTAGTACATACATACATACGTAGACTGCCGAAATCCTGGCTGGAAAATAAGCGCCTTCTTAAAATTTTATATAAATAAGTTAAACAATATTTAGAGTATTGCGCACACTAGCAATGTAGGCGCTTTTATTTTAATTTTCTAAAGATTATACACAGACAGATACAGTCGTGAATCGACATAGAGAGAATCATTCTAAACCTTTAATACGCGAGGACTTGACCCCTCAAGTCTAACCTATCTATATCTATACTAATATATAAAGCTGAAGAGGTTGTTTGTGTGTTTGTTTGAACGCGCTAATCTCAGGAACTCGGTTTAAAGATCTTTATTTTCTCATTAAGACAATATTGTCACTTACATGAGAACAATTAATATTATTGAATAAAAATAACACGCATTAAACTCGATGCAGGTGCAGTAAAATAATACTAATTCGGTAAGGAGCGAGCTCTCTGCATTCCTGTCATAAGGCGGTGGTCCAAGTAAAAAGATTTTACTTAGAGTGTTTCATTTTTATGAATATAAATTAATAATTTATTTTTAAATATTTTTAGAGAACTCGCTTCTTTTACATCTGCTGGAAGTTTGTTGAAAATCTGTGCTCCTCTAAACGTTATGTTGCGTTTTCCATAGTTAGTTCTTACGTTAGGCAATACAAGGTGATTGGCGCGACGTGTAGCATATTTGCTGGTTTTACTTTTTATTGTGAAATTAATTTGTGAGTGTATGAGTCTATGATTTATTTTATAGATGAGGATACATGTAGTATATGCATAAAGTTGTTTTATGTTTAGTAGTTTAGTGTCTCTGTAAATAGTTTTAGTTGGTGTTCGAAAGTCATAATTATGTAATATTTTGATTATTTTATTCTGTTTAATTTGAATTGGTGTTAAGTTTGATTCAGATGCGTTTCCCCATAGCTCTATGAGGTACAATAAATGAGGTTTAACAAGGGCATTGTAGATAAGAGGCTTAATTTTTTTCGGAATACACCTGACTATTTTGTGTAATGACCCCACTAGTGAGGATAGTTTATTTGTGAAGTGTTATAGAACACTTCACAAATAAATAGTAAATAATATAGATGGGCGTTCCATGTTAAGTTGCTATCTAGTATTAATCCAAGATATTTCTCTTGGTTAGTAAGTCGCAATACTTCTCCATTCATTTTAAGTTGAGGATAATCAGACAGTTATTTATTTTTAGCTTTAAATATTATGTATGATGTTTTAGAAGTATTTACAGTAAGGAACTACTGGTCCGATTTGAAAAATTATTTCAGTGTTAGATAGCCCATTTATTGAGGAAGCCTATAGGCTAAATATCATCACGCTAAGACCAATAGGAGCGGCGCATCAATGAAGAATGTTACAAAAACGGGGGTAAATTATTACGCTACGGGCAATAGGAGACGTAAACTGCGATTCGTGAAAGAGAAACACTTCGTCAAGAAATAAATAAACTAAAATAACAAGCTTCTGTAACTAGCAAATAAGAAGTGGGCCGACAAATTTATTTTCTTGTTCACTCCATTTTATTTTTGTTATAGAAAAATCTTTTCTACTTCTAACTTGCTAATTATAAAAGCATGTCTTTTAGTTTAATTATTCTTTTTTTTTCTAAAGGTAAATTTAGTTTTTACTAATAAATAAAACAAAGGATAAAAGATTCTAGATACTCTTTTTATTAAACTTAAGTTACAACTTAAATACATTAATACATAAATTATTTACATAATCAGTCTTCAAAAATAATATCACAGGAACTTGAGAAATGTTTAAATATGTATGTACTTAATAAACCTCTTCTACAGTGGGGCCGTCGTTTCTTTGGTAACCTCCGTATCCTGGCATTCCACCGCTCATACCACCAGGCATTCCTCGATAAGCTGGCATGCCTCCGGGCATTCCTCCGTAACCTGGCATGCCTCCAGGCATTCCTCCGTAACCTGGCATGCCTCCAGGCATTCCTCCGTAACCTGGCATTCCACCAGGGAAACTATTAGGCATGCCGTTGTTCATCCCTCCAGGCATTCCACCAGATCCTTGCATTCCGTCTGGCATTCCACCATCATGTCCATTTGAAGCTCCATTACCAGCTCCATGCATCTTGCTCATGAGCGGAGAACAGACCCTCTGTAACTCCTTCAGCTTGTGTTCGTACTCTTCTTGGTCTGCGAGTGTGTTGTTGTCGAGCCACCTCAGAGCCTCATCACAAGCACTACGGCCCGTATCCTTGTCTTGTTGTGACAGCTTCTCACCAGCCTCGTCCAACGCTTGCTTGACGCTGAACACGTAAGACTCTAGCTGGTTCCTCGCAGACACCCTCTGCCTTTGCTTCTCGTCCTCCTCTTTGTACCTCTCCGCTTCAGAGAGCATGCGATCTATCTCAGCTTGAGACAGTCGTCCTTTGTCATTCTTGATGACGATGTTCTTGCTGCGCCCCGTGCTGTTCTCCTTGGCCGACACGTTGAGTATACCGTTCGCGTCCAAGTCGAACGTCACATCGATTTTAGGTACACCACGAGGTGCTGGAGGTATACCGGTCAAGTCGAACGTTCCGAGACGGTTGTTGTCTTTAGTCATGGCTCTTTCCCCTTCGTACACTTGAATGGTGACCGCAGGCTGGTTGTCCGAGTAAGTGGTGAACGTCTGCGACTGCTTGCAAGGTATCTTGGAGTTGCGTTCGATGATTTTAGTCATGACTCCACCAGCGGTCTCGATGCCGAGAGATAGCGGTGCGACATCAACCAGTAACACGTCCTGGATCTTGGAGTGTTGTTCTCCACTGAGGATAGCCGCTTGTACTGCTGCTCCGTATGCTACTGCTTCGTCAGGGTTGATGGATAAGTTCAGTTTCTTGCCACAGAACATGTTTTGCAACAAGCTCTGCACTTTGGGTATGCGAGTTGAGCCTCCGACTAAAACGACATCGTGGATGGAACTCTTGTCCAGTTTGGCGTCTCTGAGAGCTTTCTCGACTGGCTCCAACGTGGCGCGGAACAAATCTGCACAAAGCTCTTCGAAGCGAGCTCGAGACACTCTCGTGTAGAAGTCTATACCTTCGTATAACGCGTCGATCTCGATGGTCGCTTCTGTGCTCGAGGACAGAGTTCGCTTGGCGCGTTCGGCGGCGGTCCGCAGTCGTCTCAACGCTCGAGGGTTCGCTCTCATATCCTTGCGGTACTTCCTGTGGAACTCCTCCGCCAGATGGTTCACTAATCTGTTGTCAAAGTCTTCCCCTCCGAGATGTGTGTCTCCAGCCGTCGCCTTCACTTCGAACAGTGAACCCTCGTCGATGGTTAGTATGGAGACGTCGAATGTACCTCCTCCCAGGTCGAAGATCAACACGTTTCTTTCACCTTTAAGGTTCTTATCGAGTCCGTAAGCTAGAGCCGCTGCGGTGGGTTCATTGATGATTCTTAACACGTTGAGCCCCGCGATCGCGCCCGCGTCCTTAGTAGCTTGACGTTGTGAATCGTTGAAGTAAGCGGGTACCGTAATGACTGCATCTCGAACATTAGTGCCCAAGAACGCTTCAGCTGTTTCCTTCATTTTAGTTAGAACCATGCTACTGATCTCTTCGGGCGCGAAGCGTTTCGTCTCCCCTTTGAACTCGACTTGAATCTTCGGTTTTCCACAATCACTGATCACTTTAAACGGCCAATGTTTCATGTCCTGCTGTATCTTGGGGTCTTCGAACTTCCTTCCGATGAGTCGTTTCGCGTCGAACACGGTGTTGTTAGGGTTTAACGCGACCTGATTCTTGGCAGCATCGCCGATGAGTCGCTCCGTGTCTGTGAACGCCACATAAGATGGTGTTGTGCGGTTTCCTTGGTCGTTCGCGATGATCTCAACGTTCCCATGTTGCCACACTCCCACACAGGAATAAGTCGTTCCAAGATCGATTCCGATAGCTGGCATCTTCACTTGTTTATATCTTCAATAATACTGTAAATACTTCGAGTAAAATTCCTCCGGTTTGCACCGAACTTCCAACGTCTGAATGCTTTCGTGTTTCAAATAAGACTGATTTCACGGCACAATGTTCCGGTTTATATACTAAACGAATAGGAGTCGAGAATATTCTCGTCCTCACTAGTAACGTCCAATCAGCTTCGAGAAACAGACGAATGCTGTAGAACGTAAGACGCGCCAACCAATAGCGTGACATTGCATTTGAAAGAAAGGGACAAGTATATCCGTCCTCGCGTTTTAGTGTGGCAATCGTAGGAAAATACCCTATTGTATGGGTATCTTTTGTAAAGCAACAAATTAAGTCTATTGAGATTGGATCTTTAGTTAATAATTATAATTATGTTTTTTCAGTATTTAAAACATCCTCCCGTAATGGAAAACTGTTGTTATCAAATCAGTAGATGTTTTCTGAGACAAAAATAAAAATGTTTGTTAAAGTATTTACTTTTTTACCATTTACTAATAATGCAAGTATGTACCTAATGTAAGATACATGAGATATTGTTTAATACATAATTGTATTTAATACGCCAAGCGTAATTTTTTTTTTTACAGTTACAATTAGGCAAATTTAATTTAAATTAGTTGCGTATTTAAATAATACGCTCTAAATATAAACTTTATTAACAATACAATTTTAGTAAAAGGTTTATAATTGAGTAATAATTATGTTTTCACACATTTTTAACCGACTTCCAAAAGGAGGAGGTTCCCAATTTCATAGGTATTTTTTATTTTATTTTATTTTTATTTATGTACATTGATTACTACGTCAATTGTGGACCGACTTTGAAAATTAATTTGTATTCGAAAGGGTATGCTCCCCGTGTGGTCCCATGGCCACCATATCAGGATCCGATGATCCAAGGAAATCGAAGGAAGCCCTCAACTTTACGTGAGTGCCTGCAATGAAGTTAAAGCAATTGTCTTCATGCCTTCATATTCTGTAGACCTCATTTAATTTCATAATATATAGTCCATTTGAGATTTTATTACAAAAAATTACCTGAAGCCCTTTCGATTCTATACAGTATGTATGTTACTTTTAGTCGTATTCTTATAAGTTATTTAGGTGAAATGATGATGAAAGACTAAAAAGCGAAAAATAAAAAATAAAACTTCGTTTAAAAAAACCGACTTCAAAAACTAAAAAGTATAAAATATATATATAATAGTAGGTACCGCACTCGCCGCGCGTGACCTTGAGCGGGATAGCTGCTCTTCGCGTAGAACAAAACAACCGAAGCGTCGGTGACGTTCGTCTCAAAATATAGCGAGTGTGGTACCTACTACATATTACATTTGGCTTGGCACCGAATTTAAACCTATGAATAGCTAGCACATACAAATTAAGTTATTTTATACTTTTTATTTTTTGAAGTCGGTTTTTTAAACGAAGTTTTTTTTTCTTTTTGGTAGATCGTTTACCGATAGGAGAATCATGTATTCCATAACTATCCGTACTACCCTTAATTTAAAATATTAACCACATGATGGCAAGCTATGTAATGTTTATTGACGAATCTTAATCATTTATCTTATCCAAATTATTTATTACTAGTTGTTGCCCGCGTCTCCGCCTGCGTATAATTATGTCGGTTATAGCGGCAAATAGTAGCCTATGTGTTATTCTGATGTATAAGCTATATTACTGTAAAGTTTCATTCAAATCCGTACAGTAGTTTTTGCGTGAAACATTAACAAACATCCATCCATCCAGCCATATTTACAAACTTTCGCGTTTATAATATTAGTATAGAAGAAGAAAACAGAAACTAATTAAGGGAAAACTGAGACCTGACGGCTTGCAATACCAGGGAAAACTCCAGAATACACGCGAAACATCGCGATTGGGGTCTCGAACAATGACCCAGATCGATTTTGTGTGTGATCGAGATAGATGTCTTTGTTGTATTGTTGTCTTTGTCTTTCTAATACAAACAATGTCAGCTGTTTTGATTGTATAATGGCGATACCTGAGGGCGATACCGTCAGTTGGCGCCAATTCAAAAAGTTTTTTTTTGTCATGAGTTTACAATATTGTAAAGGCAACGGTAATTTCATACGGTTTAAAAAAACGTTCATTTAAATTTTTTTCTGATTATTTTCTTGTTTTCATGGGATTCCTACAACAATTAGTAATAGATAAAAAAATGATAAAAAATAGTTATCTTTCCATTGTGGCGTCAGGGCAAGGTAGATATTTTTGTTTTATGTAGGTATAGGTAGGTGGTAGTAATCTGAGTAGGTAGGTATGTGTAATTAAATTAAAATGACGAATATTTGTCAGTTTTGCATTGCAATTTATTTCAATTTTCACTTTTGTTCAAATTAATCTTACGATTTTTAAACTTAAAACATAAGTACCTAAATACCTAAATAGATAGATATATTTTTATATGAGTTAGGGAATTAAGTAAATATAAACAAATAGTTTGCTTTCACTCAATGATACTTTTACTCTAAGCTGCAGTACCTAATTATGTCAGCCAAGCCAGTCAAATCATCAACCAGGTTTTGGGGGACAAATATGTAACTCAGTTTGTTTTATTTTTAATAAATAATAAATAAATGTGCAACTCTAAGGTTTCAACAGTAACTATAGTTTGTTTTTAAGTGACTTCATAGAAACGAGGAGGTTCTCAATTTGACTGTTTTTTTAATGTTTGATACTGAGGTTTGTTACGTCAGAACTTTCGACTGGGTGAACCGATTTTGAGGGTATATTTATTTGAAAGCTGGTGCTTCCCGTGTGGTCCCATTTCAATTTGGTCCAGTTCTTGCAGTCAGTTTTTTTTTTGTTAAAATTTTGTGATATTTATTAATTAGGTGTATGTAGAATTACTATTAGAGATCGTAAGGTGATCGAGTTTTAAGTTTTATTTTCATTGTCTAGCACAAATGTTATTGTAAACAATATAGATTTTAAAGTCGTGACAAGTCAACCTAGAGTAGACAGTTTCTTTTTACAATTTTCAGGTATAATTTTAAATTTTATGAACTCTGTTCAATCCTTTCGCCAATGCAGCGTTCACCGTGTGAAATTTGCAATGTCTACAGGGCCCATAGTATAGGCATTCAATCGCTAAGCTTGTTCACTGGCAAAAGAAGTCAACCTTCAGGGTGATTCACCCTGTTCTTATTCTAAGCTAATGTAATATCAAGCACTTACTGGAGATGTGTGAATTCCTTGATATCGGCGTTCCAGTTCCTTGGTAGTTTCTCTGCGTCGTCACACATTCATCACTCCTAGTGGCTGTACAGGTTCCCAATGGTATTCTAATTATAATACACCCGTTTTAACTGTCGCGGATCGCGCCTAATTGACGCGACTACTAAACTCGCGTGTCCAAACCAGACCAATCATAACGGTAACCAACGAAACACCGAGTTGGATGGACAATCAGCTAAATTCCATTCAACGGCACCCAAAACGACAATAATCGACCGTTGACACAAAGCCTCTCATATCTTCTATATTTTAACCTCAAACGTCAAACAAAAAACATGACAATCAAAAAATGTTGCCATTATATTGACGTTCGAAATCTAACAAACTCAATTGTTTTGGTGCCGTTATTAATATATAATGTAAATATATTTAAAATGTACACGTAACGCCCTTTCCAATGATACCAAACACGGCATATTTATCTCAAATTAATTTTTTAATACAGTACTTTATGTCGGCTAGAGGGCGCCACATTAGATTCAGTGACACGTCATATAGCCTATCTATAACCAGCGGACGATCAAGACGCTTCTAACGATACCTTATTTGTCCAGTTCTAATAAGTAGTTAAGGAGCTATGAGGGAACAAATGAACATACATACATACATACTCGTACATATATACATAGCCTGTCAAAATCATAACCCTCCTTTGGCTTTGCCGTAGTCGGGTAAAAATAAAAAGCGGTTATTAACCGACTTTTTTAATACATATTACAAACAGACACTCCAATTTAATTTATTCGTATAGAAAACGTCATGAAGATTGCAGATTATAATAATATTTCAGACATCTAACACACAACGCCATCTAGTCCCGAACTAAGCAGAGCTTGTGTTATGGGTACTAGACAACTGATATAATTATAAAAAAAAAAAACCGACTTCCAAAAACATCCAACGAAAACTCTCTGTCAAAAAACATTTAAAAGCGTAAAATAAACTGGTTCTTCATAAATTGCCTATACCTAATTCTTTATTCATTTAAATAGTAGTATTATAATGGGTGCTAGGTACCTAAAATCTGTTTGAAGTCGGTGCCAAGTGACTATCGCTTAGACTTTTGTAATTGTTCGTTTGTATTCTTTTTGGCTTAGCACCGACTTCAAACAGATTTTAGGTACCTAGCACCCATTATAATACTACTATTTAAATGAATAAATAATTAGGGAAAGGCAATTTATGAAGAACCAGTTTATTTTACGCTTTTAAGTGTTTTTTGACAGAGAGTTTTCGTTGGATGTTTTTGGAAGTCGGTTTTTTTTTTTTTATAAAAAGTTTTTATTTTACAGTTTTTAGTGCAAACAATCGTAGGTAAGTAGTAAGTTGAATTATTTCATCAAATTTCATCATCAAGAATAATACAAATTAAGGTACGTGTAATATTAAAATCATCCTCTAATCCCTAACTGTTGAAGAGTTTAATCTTCTATCATCAGCTCACCTAAATAGCTTGAAAGTATACGACTGAAAGTCTTTAGATACGTATGAAATTGAAAGAATTATTCTCCAACTCCTAACCGTTGAGGAGTTGTGCCTTCCACCTTCCATCATCAGCTTACCTAAATAATTTGTAAGAATACGACTAAAGGTAACTTATATACATATGATATTTAAAGATTTATCCTCCAACTCCTAACCGTTAAGGAGTGGTACCTTACATCATCAGCTCATCATCATAAAATGATGACTACCAGACGCAAATACCGGTGTAACTTCAGAAAATATACGAAAAACATAGTATGTGCCTATAAAAAATGAGGGTTTCCCTCGATTTCCCTGGGATCCCATCATCAGATTCTGATATGCTGGCAATGGGACCACCACGGAAGCATACCCTGTCGAATACAAAAAAAAAATTCAAAATCGGTCCACAACTGACGGAGTTATCAGGTAACATACATTAAAAAAAAAATAACATGGAACATAGAACCTCCTCCTTTTTGGAAGTCGGTTGGTGGAATTAGGTACATATTATGCATAGGAAACATGCAAACTCGGAAGCATTTTTTTGTAGACCATACAAACATTTGATCTAACCCGGGAATCGAACCCGAGATCTCAAGCACAGCAGTCGCTTGCGTTACTATAACGGTCTCCGAGGCAGTCAGACGGCAGATGGTAGCTTAGTGCTAGCACTATTTAGGTACCTACTTGTTAATATGTAGTTAGGAATTGTTCTTCCTTACGCATTTCTAATTGTACATAACAATGAGTACTAACTATGAATACTTTTGAAACCGAAGTGTTCGTAAAAAGCACAAAATAACAAGCACGTATGAAAGAACTTCATGGTCGGTTTTATCGGGCTCTTAATGGGCCCGATATAGACTTCAAGGCCTCAACTTCCTGGCTACGGCATGGTGATCTCTTCCGAGAAACCGAAGGTTTTGTTTGTGCGATTATGGACGAAGTTATCATGACGAATAACTATCGGAAGTATATCCTGAAAGATTGTACGGTCGACATTTGTCGGGCATGTCACCGTCCTGGAGAATCTATCAGGCATATTATTTCTGGTTGTTCTCGTGTTGCTACCGGCGAATATTTGCACAGGCATAACCAAGTAGCCAGGATCGTACATCAACAGCTTGCCCTTAAATACAGACTTGTGAATTCAGAGGTGCCATACTACAGGTATGTGCCCGACCCAGTTCTCGAGAATGGTCGTGCTACGTTATATTGGGATCGATCTATTATCACAGACAGGACTATTGTTGCCAATAAGCCTGATATTGTGGTGATAGATCGATTAGAGCGCCGCGCAATGATTGTCGATATCACCGTTCCTCATGACGAGAATCTCGTGAAAGTCGAAAAAGAAAAACAAATAAAATATTTGGATTTATCTCACGAGATTGTCGATATGTGGAATGTGGATTCGGTAATCATACTAATCATTGTTCCGATAGTCGTATCTGCTCACGGATTAATAGCCTAGAGCCTCGACCAACATCTTAAGAGGCTCACGTTAGAGGGCTGGATCAAGGGTCTGATGCAGAAGGCAGTCCTCCTTGACACGGCTCGTATTGTGAGGAGGTTCCTGTCTCTGGAGCCCTAACCACCGGTTTCTTGGTCCCTGTACCCGAGGTCGGTGGTCTACTATTTTTTATGTTTTTAAATGTATTTGTTTTTAACCGACTTCCAAAAGGAGGAGGTTCTCAATTTCATCGGTTTCTTTTTTTTTTTTTTTTATGTATGTACATCGATTACTCCGTCAATTGTGGACTGATTTTGAAAATTCTTTTTGTATTCGAAAGAGTATGCTCCCCATGTGGTCCCATGGCCACCATATCAGGATCTGATGATGGGATCCTAAAGAAATCGAAGGAAACCCTCAAATTTACGTGAGCGCCTGCAATGAAGTTACGAGCAATTGTCTGCATGCCTTCGTATTCTGTAGACATCATTAAATTTTAAATGAAATGATGATGAGAGACTTGAGAAAGACTAAAAAGCGAAAAATTAAAAAAAAAAACTTTGTTTAAAAAAACCGACTCCAAAAACTAAAAAGTATAAAATAACTTAATTTGTATGTGCTACCTATTCATAGGTTTAAAGTCAGTGCCAAGCCAAAATGTAATAATAGGTACCGCACTCGCCGCGCGTGACCTTGAGCGGGATAGCTGCTCTTCGCGTTGAACAAAACAACCGAAGCGTCGGTGACGTCGTTGACGTTCGTCTCGAAATATAGCGAGTGTGGTACCTACTATTACATTTGGCTTGGCACTGACTTCAAACCTATGAATAGGTAGCACATACAAATTAAGTTATTTTATACTTTTTAGTTTTTGAAGTCGGTTTTTTTAAACGAAGTTTTTTTTAATATATTTATATTTAAAAATGTAATTAATATGTATACATAAAATAAATAAACTAAAGGTAATGCGGATAAGGTAAACCCTGACTCCTAAACTAGGTAATCTTGTCACTTAGATTAGGAGTCAGACGTCAGTGTTCTGCTGTCATAGTGATACAAACACTCTTTAATGTTGTGTTACAAAAAGGTAGTCGTTGACATAACAGATTACAAGGTACCAGGTTTAAAATCAACATAGAAAGAAGATAACTAAAGGATCAAGAATACAATTTTTAACTGACTTCCAAAATGGAGGAGGTTCTATGTTCCACTGTATGTTTTTTTTTTTTTTATGTATGTTCACCGATTACTCCGTCAATTCTTGACCGATTTTGAAAATTATTTTTGTATTCGAAAGGATATGCTCCCGAGGTGGTCCCATTGCCACCATATCAGGATCTGATGATGGGATCCCAGGGAAATCGAGGGAAACCCTCATTTTTATAGGCACATACTATGTTTTTCGTATATTTTCTGAAGTTACACCGGTATTTGCGTGTGGTAGTCATCATTTTATGATGATGAGCTGATGATGTAAGGTACAACTCCTTAACGGTTAAGAGTTGGAGGATAAATCTTTAAATATCATATTATGTATATATGTTACCTATAGTCGTATTCTTTCAAATTATTTAGGTAAGCTGATGATGGAAGGTGGTAGGTACAACTCCTCAACGGTTAGGAGTTGGAAGACAATTCTTTCAATTTCATACGTATCTGAAGACCTTCAGTCGTATACTTTCAAGTTATTTAGGTGAGCTGATGATAGAAGGTTAAACTCTTCAACAGTTAGGGATTAGGATGATTTTAATATTACACGTACGTATAGACCTTAATTTGTATTTTTTATGATGAAATTTGATGAAATAGTTCAACTTACTACTTACCTACGATTGTTTGCACTAAAAACTGAAAAATAAAAACTTTTTATAAAAAAAAAAAACCGACTTCCAAAAAACATCCAACGAAAACTCTCTGCCAAAAAAACACTTAAAAGCGTAAAATAAACTGTTTCTTCATAAATTGCCTATACGTATTCTTTATGCATTTAAATAGTAGTATTATAATGTGTGCTAGGTACCTAGAATCTGTTTGAAGTCGGTGCTAAGCCAAAAAGAATACAAACGAACAATTACAAAAGTTTAAGCGATAGTCACTTGAAACACGAAAATTTATGTTTGGGCTACTGATTAAAAATGAGTAGATACCTACGTATTTAAGCGTTTTTGGATATTCTACCCCTAAAGGGGTTAAATAGGGGTTGAAAGTTTGTGTGGATGTACGTCATTTTTTAAGTTAGGAACATGAAACTTTAACTTTGGGTTACTGATTAAAAATGAGTAGAAATGTCTTTAAGCGTTTCTGGATATTCTACCCCTAAGAGGGTGAAATAGGGGTTGAAAGATTGTATAAAAGTTAGTAACCACTAAAGTTATTTATTAACAGAAATTTTATGAAATAGTTCAACTTACTACTTACCTACGATTGTTTGCACTAAAAACTGTAAAATAAAAACTTTTTATATAAAAAAAAACCGACTTCCAAAAAAACATCCAACGAAAACTCTCTGTCAAAAAACACTAAAAAGCAAAAAAATAACTGGCTCTTCATTTATTGCTATGTGCCAATTCTTGTCTATACCTAATTCTTTATTCATTTAAAGAGTAGTATGTGTGCTAGGCAAAATCTGTTTGAAGTCGGTGCCAAGCCAAAAAGAATACGAACGAACAATTACAAAAATCTAAGCGATAGTCGCTTGGCACCGATTTCGAACAGATTTTAGGTACCTAGCACACATTATAATACTACTCTTTAAATGAATAAAGAATTAGGTATAGACAAGAATTGGCACATAGCAATAAATGAAGAGCCAGTTTATTTTTTGCTTTTTATTTTTTTTTGACAGAGAGTTTTCGTTGGATGTTTTTTTGGAAGTCGTTTTTTTTTTTTAAGTTTTTTTAGTTTTTATTAGTTAAAGAAGATATTGGAAACAGATAAATTTTCAGACAACCAATTTTTTTTTTACTATACTATACTATACTATACTATACTATACTATACTATACTATACTATACTATACTATACTATACTATACTATACTATACTATACTATACTATACTATACTATACTATACTATACTATACTATACTATACTATACTATACTATACTATACTATACTATACTATACTATACTATACTATACTATACTATACTATACAATACTACTTTAGTATATTGTGTCATTGGAGTTACTCATATAATGACATAATTACTGCAGCTTAGAGTTAAAGCAAATTATTTATTTATATTTAAGTACTTAATTACTTTATAGTTGGTAAATGTATCTATGCATTTACTGAATTTTCCAGGTTAAAATTGTAAGACTAAATTAATACAAAACTGAAAATTTAAATAAACTGCAATGTAAAACTGACACATTTTCGTAATTTTATGTCAATCACACAAAATATATATTTCGCCCTGACGCGACAATAGATAGATAACTATTTTTTTATCATTTTTTATCTTATACAAATTGTTTGTGTGTACAAGTGGAATACCGACATTTCACAAAAACAAGAAAAAAGATATTCAAAAATTTAAAATGAACGTTTTTTTATACAATATCATATAGCAATAACGCCTTTACTATTGTTAACTCATGATAAAAAAAAACAATTTGAATTGGCGCCAATTGACGGCCGCGCCTTTATCGGTCAAAACAGCTGACATTATTTATTTGTATTAGAAAGAAAAGGACAACAAAGACATATCTATCTCGATCACACACACAATCGATCTGGGTCATTGTTAGGTCATTGTTCGAGAGCCCAATCGCGATGTTTCTTGTTGATGATGTGTATTCTGGAATTTTCCCTGGTATTGCCAGCAGTCAGAACTCAGTTTTCCCTAACTTTGTTTCTGTTTCTATAAATAATTTTGTAAAAGTATGAGCTCACAGCTGTATACGATCAAACATTAAATAGCTTAGCTTCTCAAATGGCCGTCGCCATTATGTAGTTAATATTTTAAATTTAGGGTATAACAGATAGTTACTAAATACATGATTCTCTTATGAGTAGACCTAAGATCAAACAAGAAGAAAACGTTTAAAAACATCTTAATTACTCAAATAAAAAACATTTCCTAAAATTTTAATGTAATGTAAAGTTTTCATTTAGAGCGTATTTTTTTTTTTTTTTTTTTATGTTTGGCCCGCCAAAATGACTCTACTCTGCCTGATGGAAAGCATAAGCAGAATCCAAGAGTATTGGTCGCCATACTCACTGCGAATGCATACAATGCAGTATGGCGACCCACACCGTGGCGGCCTAGTGATGCTGCTGCATCTTTTAGTCTAGTCAACAAGTATGGAACTTGTTGACTAGACTATTTGGGCCTCCGGTCTCGCACTCACCAACGAAACACGACAGCACGAACGTGGTCATTTTACGTTGATTTTCTGTGCGAGGGTAGTACCGCCCCGGTCGAGCCGGCCCATTCGTGCTGAAATCAGCGTGGCTCTACTACCTTGAAATTTACTTTTTTACGTATTACTTTAATACGCAATAAAAAAATATAATTGCTGATTACAATTATTGACTAAACTCGATTTGTTTCAATTGATTTCAATAAAATGTTCCCTGCTAATAACTGTAAAATATAGGTATATTTCATAAGACATTATGTATTAAATACAAAATGTCTTATGAATCTTACATGAAGTATATAACTGCAGTATTAGTAAATGGTATAAAAAAGTAAATACTTTAATAAATGTTTTTATTTTTGTCTTAATAAACATCTACTGATTTGATAATAACAGCTTTCCAATAAATGCTTGTTTTAAATAAAGAAAAAGCATAAATATTATCTATTAACGAAATATCCAATATAAGTACCTAGACTTAATTTGCCGTTCCACATATTACACATTAAATAGGGTATTTTCCTACGATCGCCACACTATAATGCGAGAACCGATATACTTGTCTCTTTCTTTCATATGCAGCGACACGCTATTGGTTGGCGCATTCTACGATTTACAGCATTCGTCTGTTTCTCGAAGCTGATTGGACTTTTCTAGTGAGGACGAGAATATTCTCGACTCCTATTCGTTTAGTATAAAAACAGGAACATCGTGCCGCGAAATCAGTCTTATTTGAAACACGAAAGCAATCAAACGTTGGAAGTTCGGTGCAAACCGGAGGAGTTTTACTCGAAGTATTTACAGTATTATTGAAGCTATAAACAAGTGAAGATGCCAGCTATCGGAATCGATCTTGGAACGACTTATTCCTGTGTGGGAGTGTGGCGACATGGGAACGTAGAGATCATCGCGAACGACCAAGGAAACCGCACTACACCATCTTATGTGGCGTTCACAGACACGGAGCGACTCATCGGCGATGCCGCCAAAAATCAGGTCGCGTTAAACCCTAACAACACCGTGTTCGACGCGAAACGACTCATCGGAAGGAAGTTCGAAGACCGTAAGATACAGCAGGACATGAAACATTGGCCGTTTAAAGTGATCAGTGATTGTGGAAAACCGAAGATTCAAGTCGAGTTCAAAGGGGAGACGAAACGTTTCGCGCCCGAAGAGATCAGTAGCATGGTTCTAACTAAAATGAAGGAAACAGCTGAAGCGTTCTTGGGCACTAACGTTCGAGATGCCGTCATTACGGTACCCGCTTACTTCAACGATTCACAACGTCAAGCTACTAAGGACGCGGGCGCGATCGCGGGGCTCAACGTGTTGAGAATCATCAATGAACCCACCGCAGCGGCTCTCGCTTACGGACTCGATAAGAACCTTAAAGGTGAAAGAAACGTGTTGATCTTCGACCTGGGAGGAGGTACATTCGACGTCTCCATACTAACCATCGACGAGGGTTCACTGTTCGAAGTGAAGGCGACGGCTGGAGACACACATCTCGGAGGGGAAGACTTTGACAACAGATTAGTGAACCATCTGGCGGAGGAGTTCCGCAGGAAGTACCGCAAGGATATGAGAGCGAACCCTCGAGCGTTGAGACGACTGCGGACCGCCGCTGAACGCGCCAAGCGAACTCTGTCTTCGAGTACAGAAGCGACCATCGAGATCGACGCGTTATACGAAGGTATAGACTTCTACACGAGGGTGTCTCGAGCTCGCTTCGAAGAGCTTTGTTCAGATTTGTTCCGTGCCACGTTGGAGCCAGTCGAGAAAGCTCTCAGAGACGCCAAACTGGACAAGAGTTCCATTCACGATGTCGTTTTAGTCGGAGGCTCAACTCGCATACCCAAAGTGCAGAGCTTGTTGCAAAATATGTTCTGTGGCAAGAAACTGAACTTATCCATCAACCCTGACGAAGCAGTAGCATACGGAGCAGCAGTACAAGCGGCTATTCTCAGTGGAGAACAACACTCCAAGATCCAGGACGTGTTACTGGTTGATGTCGCACCGCTATCTCTCGGCATCGAGACCGCTGGTGGAGTCATGACTAAAATCATCGAACGCAACTCCAAGATACCTTGCAAGCAGTCGCAGACGTTCACCACTTACTCGGACAACCAGCCTGCGGTCACCATTCAAGTGTACGAAGGGGAAAGAGCCATGACTAAAGACAACAACCGTCTCGGAACGTTCGACTTGACCGGTATACCTCCAGCGCCTCGTGGTGTACCTAAAATCGACGTGACGTTCGACTTGGACGCGAACGGTATACTCAACGTGTCGGCCAAGGAGAACAGCACGGGGCGCAGCAAGAACATCGTCATCAAGAATGACAAAGGACGACTGTCTCAAGCTGAGATAGATCGCATGCTCACTGAAGCGGAGAGGTACAAAGAGGAGGATGAGAAGCAAAGGCAGAGGGTGTCTGCGAGGAACCAGCTAGAGTCTTACGTGTTCAGCGTCAAGCAAGCGTTGGACGAGGCTGGTGAGAAGCTGTCACAACAAGACAAGGACACGGGCAGGAGTGCTTGTGATGAGGCTCTGAGGTGGCTCGACAACAACACTCTCGCAGACCAAGAAGAGTATGAACATAAGCTGAAGGAGTTGCAGAGGGTCTGTTCTCCGCTCATGAGCAAGATGCATGGAGCTGGCAATGGAGCTCCAAATGGGCACGATGGTGGAATGCCAGACGGAATGCAAGGCTCTTGTGGAATGCCTGGAGGGATGAACAACGGAATGCCAAATGGTTTCCCTGCTGGAATGCCAGGTTATGGAGGAATGCCCGGAGGCATGCGAGGTTACGGAGGAATGCCTGGTGGTATGAGCGGTGGGATGCCAGGATACCAAAGAAACGACGGCCCCACTGTAGAAGAGGTTTATTAAGTACATATTTTAACATTTCTCAAGTTCCTGTGATAATAATATATGTTTGAAGACTGATTATGTAAATAATTATTTATTAGTTTCATTTTAATAAAAATAGTATTTAGTATCTTTTATATTTTGTGTTTTATTTATTAGTGGCTAGATTTACCTCAAGGAAAAAAATATAATTAATAAACATGCTTTTGATATTAGCAAATAAAAAGTCGAAAATATTTTTCTATGACTTCAAAAATAAAAATTGGAGCTGCTAAGAAAAACATAAATTTGTCGGCCCAGCTTCTTAGTTGCTAGTTACAGAAGCTTGTTTTTAGTGTTTAAATATAAAGCAAGCATTTGTTGAATAATGATTGGTAAGATTACTTCTGGAATACTAAAGTCACAAGTAAGTAAGTCACATAAGCTTCGGAGATTGTACAAGACACTACTGTATTAGTATATAAGAACTTAAAAAACAAAAAAAGCCATGGATTTGACGGACTGCCTCCTTTACTAATAAGACAATGCGCAGACGAGTTAACTTTTCCATTTTTCCTACTCATCAACCAGTCGTTTGAGGTGGGTACTTTCCCTGATGCATTGAAAAAAGCAGTTATAAGACCTATACACAAAAAGAACGCTAAATCCGATCAAACTAATTATCGCCCAATAGCCCTTTTACCTACTGCCTCTAAAATATTTGAAAGGGCTATGTGCGACCGTGTTTATAACTTCTGTAAGAAATACAAAATATTTGATGAATGTCAGAATGGTTTCCGAAAAAACAGATCCACAATATTAGCAATATATAAATTTGTACAGCAGGCAATAGATATAATAAATAACAAAAAATATGCGGTCGGAATCTTGTTGGACATGACGAAAGCCTATGATAAAGTGCAATATAAAATATTGTTAAAAAAATTACAAGGCATAGGAATCCGCGGTATCGCTCATCAATGGTTTACATCTTACCTAAAGGACCGAGAACACATCGTAGAAATCGAGTTTCATAATCACACAACCAAAGAAATACAAAACATTAGATCTGACACTAAATTAATTAACGCCTCTATCCCTCAAGGCAGCGTAATTGGATGTCTTCTATTCCTAATTTATATTAATGACCTTCCCAAATGTATAGATGAACATTGTGTTCTATTTGCAGATGACATCTCACTCTTAACTTCTTGTCAAAATAATATAGACCTCAACATAACTTTAACTTCTACGCTCGATAAAACAATCACCTGGCTCAAAAACCACAACTTAGAAATAAACTTCTCAAAAACTAAAATAATGTCCTTCCACCCCTTCCAGAAAGCCCCTTTAAAAATTGATCTAACTTATAACAATCTTAAAATAGAAACTGTAACTGAATTCACTCTACTTGGTATTTCAATAGACACAAACATCAACTGGAAATCTCACATCGCTAAAATAAAGTCAAAACTATCTAAATTTATATATGCCCTCCGTGAAATAAGAAAAACCACAAATTTTAAGACTGCCCTCGCCACATACTATGCCTATGCTTATGCGTGGCTCAGCTACGGTATAATACAATGGGGTGAAAGCACGGATGCGCCAACACTGTTCACAATGCAAAAGAAACTTATTAGAATCCTAGCAAACATTGACGACACTTATAGCTGCAAAGCTTACTTTCGGGAACACGAAATACTCACTCTCCCTAGCATCTATTTATTAGAAATATGCAAATTTGTAAAAAAACATCAATATTTATACACAACCAGAGAAGAAAAAAAAAAAGATACACACTACGACATAAATCAAGACTGAATCTACCAAGTTCAAAACTAAAAATTCACTCCTCCAGCACCTACGTCATGTCCATCAAACTATACAATAGATTGCCGCCAGAAAAAACATCCAACGAAAACTCTCTGTCAAAAAACACTTAAAAGCGTAAAATAAACTGGTTCTTCATAAATTGCCTATACCTAATTCTTTATTCATTTAAATAGTAGTATTATAATGGGTGCTAGGTACCTAAAATCTGTTTGAAGTCGGTGCTAAGCCAAAAAGAATACAAACGAACAATTACAAAAGTCTAAGCGATAGTCACTTGGCACCGACTTCAAACAGATTTTAGGTACCTAGCACCCATTATAACCACCATTATAAGAACCAGTTTATTTACGTTTTTAAGTGTTTTTTGACAGAGAGTTTTCGTTGGATGTTTTTGGAAGTCGGTTTTTTTTTTTTTATAAAAAGTTTTTATTTTACAGTTTTTAGTGCAAACAATCGTAGGTAAGTAGTTAGTTGAATTATTTCATCAAATTTCATCATCAAGAATACAAATTAAGGTACGTGTAATATTAAAATCATCCTCTAATCCCTAACTGTTGAAGAGTTTAATCTTCTATCATCAGCTCACCTAAATAGCTTGAAAGTATACGACTGAAGGTCTTTAGATACGTATGAAATTGAAAGAATTATTCTCCAACTCCTAACCGTTGAGGAGTTGTACCTTCCACCTTCCATCATCAGCTTACCTAAATAATTTGTAAGAATACGACTAAAGGTAACTTATATACATATGATATTTAAAGATTTATCCTCCAACTCCTAACCGTTAAGGAGTGGTACCTTACATCATCAGCTCATCATCATAAAATGATGACTACCAGACGCAAATACCGGTGTAACTTCAGAAAATATACGAAAAACATAGTATGTGCCTATAAAAAATGAGGGTTACCCTCGATTTCCCTGGGATCCCATCATCAGATCCTGATATGCTGGCAATGGGACCACCACGGAAGCATACCCTGTCGAATACAAAAAAAAAATTCAAAATCGGTCCACAACTGACGGAGTAATCAGGTAACATACATAAAAAAAAAAAAAAAAAAAAAAAAAAAAAATACATACAGTGGAACATAGAACCTCCTCCTTTTTGGAAGTCGGTTAATAAAAAATGAAAACAAATTTAATCACTTTACAAAAAAATTAAAGAAGTTTCTAATTTCTAAGTGTTACTATAGTATTCATGAGTACTTAAATGACCAATTAAAGTCAATACGTATGGTATGGCATTGGCAGTAATAAATTTTAAAATTTTAAATGTGATATATGGATTCATGTTCATACAAATACACATACACGCACACACACAAACATACATATATTTAATATTAAATACATACAAATATATTAAGCTGCCTGTGCCCGCAACTTTTTTGGGTTTTCGGGTTGTTTTGATTTTTCACCGTTTGGACCTTTCGCTAGACTGCGTCAGGCATTTCAGGGCCAAGATCGGCTAAATCGGCCCAGCCGTTCTCGAGTTGTAGCGAGACGGGCGAGCGGCAGTAGATTTTTATATTTAAAAAAATTGTATTATTGATTTGAATTGTATTAGTTTTAAGTTTGTGTCATCTCTTATTTGTAATTTTGCTGTGCCCGACAGGGTTCATAGTGGAACAATTTAATATTACTGTAAGACCTTGTTAAACCGATGTGATGCAATAAAGTATTGAGTATATTTTGAACTACGAAATTATTGTCATTGATCCTTGACAAGTGTGTAAATTTACTAATTATTCTCATCTTTTACTTGTGTTAATTTGATCTAATGATGTTCTCATAGCCGATAAGGGCTACGGCGGCCAGTCTCAACGGAGACCAGCCGACTACTCAGGAGATATTATAGTGCACAAGTGTGTGCGCAAACACAGGTGCACTCTGTGTTTCCTCTCTCTCATAATCCGATGGGACGGTTAACCGACACGGCCGGGGAGAGATCAGACGCAGGACCCACAGCTTGCACTGGGGTTCAGACCCCAAGTTACAAACTCTGACTGTTATTAAGTATTTCTATAATCAGAAGAACTCAATAACAACTATAGTAGTAGTGTAGTGGTTGAAGCGGTCGTCACGCCTGCGCTATGGTGTCGAGTGTTCAAATCTCACAAGGGATAACACTTTGTTGTTCTGAGTCTGGGTGCTCTTTGTGACTATGTTTTATTTTAATTCGGTCATGTATGTTTTTAATCTTTCCAGCGACACAGGACATACGTATTACTAATGCGGGAGTAGTCTTTTATAAAAAGAAAAAATATCTTGGATTATCTCTCTTAAACTTTTTATCTATGAATTATTGAGGTATTTGAAAATAAAGTTATTTCTAACACTCTAAATTTATTAATGACTAGCTGAGCTTCGCATTGTTAACCTCGCCGCAGTACGCTATCAGTGAAAGTCCTGTCAAAATCGGCTCAGCCGTTCCAGAGATTAGCCGGAACAAACATAAAGACGACAGATAGACAAAAATTATAAAAAAAAATATTTAAGTATATGTACCGTGAATACATACATATGCATTTAGTAAAAAGCGATTATTAACCGACTTTTTTAAAACATATTACAAGCAGACACTCCAATTTAATTTATTTGTATAGAAAACGTCATGATGATGGCAGTTTATAATAATCTTTCAGACATCTAACAGTTCTAACACACAACGCCGTCTAGTCCCAAACTAAGCAGAGCTTGTGTTATGGGTACTATACAACTGATATAAATATAGACATACTTTTTTTTTGGAATCAGGTACATATTATGCATAGGAAACATCCAAACTCGGAAGCAATTTTTTGTAGATCATGCAAACATTTCATCTAACCCGGGGATCGAACCCGAGATCTCAAGCACAACAGTGGCTTGCGTTACTACAACGCGGCAACGGTCTCCGAGGCAGTCAGACGGCACAGGGTAGCTTAGTGCTAGCACTATTTAGGTCTTGTTAATATGTAGTATAGGATTTTTTTTTCGGTACGCATTGCTAATTGTACCTAACAGTGAGTACCTACTAACTATGAATACTTTTGAAACCGAAGTGTACATAAAAAGCACAAAATAACAAGCACGTATTAGATAAATAAGATATTGGAAACAGATGAATTTTCAGACAACCTATTATTTTTAAAACTCAACCCTAGAGAGACTTTTTTTTAATGAATGTTTTAAATAAAGCTACTGAAACTTTAGGCCGTAAACTTGAACTTCTTTTGATAAGAAACAAACTACAGGTAAATCTAAACAGCTGCTGACAACGCGGATGTACACACACAACAGCTGATATTGTTCTAGTAAGACGAGGAGAGCGATCATTATTCTGTCTCTCTCACAGACAGTACGTGGATTTGACAATCTATCTACCTCTCGAATTAGCCCGCCTATTCTAGAGATTTCTGTGATGCATAGTTAATTAAGTTAAAGCTGTTATTGTACGATTTCATTCAAATATGCTGAGATATTAATTCGAAATGGGCGTGTTAGTATAAAATTTAGGGGTTTTATATTTTTCTTCAATTGTTACCATTAAAGGCATTTTGTACTGCCTCTCGGGAATTGAATTTTTTACCCACTAAAAAGTTGTCTACATTTTGGAAAAGTTATAGTCGGTAGGTGCAAGGTCTGGTGAGTATGGCGGATGAGGGAGAGCTTCCAACCCCAGTTCTTACAGCTTGGAGACTGTCTGTTGCGCAGTATGGGGTCGCGCGTTGTCGTGAAGCAGCTGCAAGAGCTGGGGTTGGAAGGTCTCCCTCATCCGCCATACTCACCAGACCTTGCACTTACCGACTATTACTTTTTCCAAAATTTAGACAACTTTTTATTGGGTAAAAAATTCAATTCCCGAGAGGCAGTATAAAATGCCTTTGAAGAGTTTGTTGCCTCCCGTCCAGCTTATTTTTACAAGAAGGGCATCAATAAACTGCCAATGCGTTGGCAAAGATGCGTCGATTGCATGGGTGATCAGTTTCGAATAACAGAAATAAAAAAGTTTGAAAAAATAAGTACTTTCACTTATTGCATACAAAACGGCAATTTCATAGGTAAAGACCTATTATAATGACATAATTACTGCAGCTTAGAGTTAAAGCAAATAATTTATTTATATTTATGTACTTAATTATTAATTTATAGTTAGAAAAATGTATCTATGCATTTACTGAATTTTTCAGGTTAAAATTGTAAGACTAAAATAATACAAAACTGGTTTTTTTTTTTGAAAAGACCTCCCGCACTAGGAATAAATCCTGTGTCGCGGGGGACTTTACAAACATTATCTACACGCACGCGGACGGCACGTGAAGGGGGCGGCAAATCGAGTGAGTAGCGGCCATTCGGATCGTACGAGCATACAACACCGTCTCGTCGGCGGCGGCGACAGTCCTAGCTCGTTTCCTGCCCTCTATATGGACTATAACCAGTCTCGTGCCATCTACCGGGGTGAGAGTGGGGAAGATCAGAACGAGCTCGAAATGCGACGGAAAGTTCACCGACAGGCACTGGCACAATGGCGCGCACGGCTGGAGATCGCGTCACCTACTGACTGGCGCAGATACTCACCGGGCATGGTTGCTTCGGTGAGGATCTGAACAAGATTTGAAACGGCACAATGCCACCACGGCGGAGTCGACTTGGACATCGTCCAGCATACTCTGGCGGACTGCTCCACGAATCAATTGAGACCTATCTCCGCCAGCAATCATTGTGTGCTGCTAGAGAGACCTCAGGCGGCGCAATAATTGTTATAAAGTAAATGAGTAGATTTATTATATTTGAAATGAACGTATACTAGACACTATACGTGGGTTCGAATTTTATTTGTCTGATTTTTTCTGGCATAACGATAAATGTATTTAAAAACAATAATAAAAAAAACGATTGCGTGTAGCGTAATTGAAGTAAAACTCCTTTGACGTTGTAAGATATGGTGTTAAAGGCTGGAGGTAAACCCGTACTGAGCGAGCTCCAAAAGCTTTTTAACGTTGTCCTGTTTGAAGGGAGAACTCCAGAGGCGTGGAGTAGAAGTGTGGTCATCTTGTTCTTCAAAAAGGGTTACAAGACCAGGTTGAAGAACTATAGACCCATTTCCCTTCTAAGTTACGTCTACAAGCTGTTCTCAAGAGTCATCACGAATTCCAACCACCGGAGCAAGCTGGATTTCGGAGTGGATATGGCACCATAGACCACATCCACACAATGTGGCAGATTATACAGAAGGTAGAAGAGTATAATCAGCCCCTGTGTCTAGCATTCGTTGACTATGAGAACGCCTTTGACTTGACAGAGATCTGGTCTGTTCTGAAGTTCCTGCAGCGTTGCCAAGTGGACTGGCGATATATCCAAGTGCTGAGATGTCTCTACGAAGTTGCCACCATGTCCGTCTAATTACAGTATAATTAAACAAGGCCCATATCATTACATCGAGGAGTGAGACAAGAGGACGTTATTTCCCCGAAATTGTTCACAAATGCAATGAAGGATTTGGTCAAGACGCTACACTGGAAAGGACGTGGCATAAATATCATGGCGAATCACTTGCGATTTGCGGACGACATCGTCATTATGGCAGAGACGCTGCAGGACCTGCAATAGATGCTGAACGACCTGGCTGACTCTTCTGTGCGCATCAGCCTACAGATGAACTCGGATAAAACCAAGGCCATGTTCAATAAACACGTACTACCGGAACCGGTCGCGGTACACGGTGCCGTTCTCGAAGTTGTTCAAAAATATGTCGATCCCACAGTACCTAAAGACGGAAGTCTTTAATCAGTGCCTCCTACCCGTCATAACTTACAGAGCCGAAACGTGGACACTCGCCTCACGGCTGGTCAACAAGTTTAAAGTCGCTCAGCGTGCTATGGAGAGGGCCATGCTCGGCGTTTCTCAGAGGGATCGCATCAGGAGGTGATCCGGCAGAGAACCAAGGTCGATTCGACATAGCCCAAAGGATTAGAAAGCTGAAGTGGCAGTGGGTTGGCTATATTAGCAATGATTACCGTTGGGGTAAACAGGTTCTTGAGTAGAGACCACGTCTCGGCAAACGTAGTGTGGGACATCCACAGGCCAGGTGGAGTGATGATCTGCGCAAGACGGCTGGGAGGAGCTGGATGCGAGAAGCCGAGGATCGAATCAAGTGGCGTGAAATTGGAGAGGCCTATGTCCAGCAGTGGACTGCGAGGCTGATGATAATGATGACATTTTAGACATTTTGGATACAAGAAAGTTGATAGAAGATTTCGCAAATATAAAGACAAGAAGAGTAAAATTTTTGTGGATAAATATTTAAGTATATTGTTTTATACTTTAGTAATTTAAAATAATAAGTTCCAAATTAAAATAATTGTTTTATCTTTGTTAAATGGCTTTTCTTTTTTTTGCACCATAATGAGAAAACATTAATGATCCTTTTTTTTGACAAAACTAGAGAGTAAGTAGTCGTAGGGCGGCATAATCGGTTTTGCACGCGGGCGCTGAAACAGCTAGCGGCGGGCCTGCATGTAAGAACTCAGAACAACAATTTGTGGATCACACAAAGTGTTGTCCTACGTGGGATTTGAACCCACGACACTTGGCGAAGTAGGGAACGGCGTGGTGACCGTTAAACCACTAGGCCAAACGTGCAGTCGACACCACCACTAGGCCAAATTGAAATAAACTGCAATGCAAAACTGACACATTTTCGTCATTTTATTTCAATCACAAAAAATATATATTTCGCCCTGACGAGACAATAACTAGATAACTATTTTATTATCATTTTTTATCTTATACAAATCGTTTGTGTGTACAAGTGCAATACCGACATTTCACAAAAACAAGAATTTTTTTTTTTAAAATGAACGTTTTTATAAACCGTATGAAAATAACGCCTTTACTGTTGTTAACTCAGGATAAAAAAAAACAATTTGAATTGGCGCCAATTGATGGCCGCGCCTTTATCAGTCAAAACCATAGAGTTGTCAAAACAGCTGACATTATTTGTATTAGAAAGAAAAGGACAACAAAGACATATCCATCTCGATCACACACACAATCGATCTGGGTCATTGTTCGAGAGCCCAATCGCGATGTTTCGCGTGTATTCTGGAGTTTTCCCTGGTATTGCCAGCCGACAGGTCTCAGTTTACCCTAACTTTGTTTCTGTTTCTATAAATAATTTTGTAAAAGTATGAGCTCACAGCTGTATACGAACAAACATTACATAGCTTCTCAAATGACCGTCGCCATTATGTAGTTAATATTTTTAATTTAGGGTATAACAGATAGTTATTAAATACATGATTCTCTTATGAGTAGACCTAAGATCAAACAAGAAGAAAACGTTTAAAAAACATCTTAATTACTCAAACAAAAACCATTTCCTGAAATTTTAATGTACCTAAACTAAAGTTTTCATTTAGAGCGTATTACTTTAATACGCAATTAAAAAATATAATTGCTGATCACCATTATTTACTAAACTCGATTTGTTTCAATTGATTTCAATAAATTTTTTCTGCTATTAACTGTAAAATATAGGTATATTTCATAAGACATTATGTATTAAATACATAATGTCTTATGAATATTACATTAAGTATATAACTGCAGTATTAGTAAATGGTAAAAAAGTTAATACTTTAATAAATGTTTTTATTTTTGTCTTAATAAACATCTACTGATTTGATAATAACAGTTTTCCAATAAATGCTTGTTTTAAATAAAGAAAAAACATAAATATTATCTATTAACGAAATATCGAATATAAGTACCTAGACTTAATTTGCCGTTCCACATATTACACATTAAATAGGGTATTTTCCTACGATCGCCACACTATAATGCGAGAACCGATATACTTGTCTCTTTCTTTCATATGCAGCGACACGCTATTGGTTGGCGCGTCCTACGTTTTACAGCATTCGTCTGTTTCTCGAAGCTGATTGGACGTTTCTAGTGAGGACGAGAATATTCTCGACTCCTATTCGTTTAGTATATAAACTGGAACATCGTGCCGCGAAATCAGTCTTATTTGAAACACGAAAGCAATCAAACGTTGGAAGTTCGGTGCAAACCGGAGGAGTTTTACTCGATACTCGAAGTATTTACAGTATTATTGAAGCTATAAACAAGTGAAGATGCCAGCTATCGGAATCGATCTTGGAACGACTTATTCCTGTGTGGGAGTGTGGCAACATGGGAACGTAGAGATCATCGCGAACGACCAAGGAAACCGCACTACACCATCTTATGTGGCGTTCACAGACACGGAGCGACTCATCGGCGATGCCGCCAAGAATCAGGTCGCGTTAAACCCTAACAACACCGTGTTCGACGCGAAACGACTCATCGGAAGGAAGTTCGAAGACCCCAAGATACAGCAGGACATGAAACATTGGCCGTTTAAAGTGATCAGTGATTGTGGAAAACCGAAGATTCAAGTCGAGTTCAAAGGGGAGACGAAACGTTTCGCGCCCGAAGAGATCAGTAGCATGGTCCTAACTAAAATGAAGGAAACAGCTGAAGCGTTCTTGGGCACTAACGTTCGAGATGCCGTCATTACGGTACCCGCTTACTTCAACGATTCACAACGTCAAGCTACTAAGGACGCGGGCGCGATCGCGGGGCTCAACGTGTTAAGAATCATCAATGAACCCACCGCAGCGGCTCTCGCTTACGGACTCGATAAGAACCTTAAAGGTGAAAGAAACGTGTTGATCTTCGACCTGGGAGGAGGTACATTCGACGTCTCCATACTAACCATCGACGAGGGTTCACTGTTCGAAGTGAAGGCGACGGCTGGAGACACGCATCTCGGAGGGGAAGACTTTGACAACAGATTAGTGAACCATCTGGCGGAGGAGTTCCGCAGGAAGTACCGCAAGGATATGAGAGCGAACCCTCGAGCGTTGAGACGACTGCGGACCGCCGCCGAACGCGCCAAGCGAACACTGTCTTCAAGTACAGAAGCGACCATCGAGATCGACGCGTTATACGAAGGTATAGACTTCTACACGAGAGTGTCTCGAGCTCGCTTCGAAGAGCTTTGTTCCGATTTGTTCCGTGCCACGTTGGAGCCAGTCGAGAAAGCTCTCAGAGACGCCAAACTGGACAAGAGTTCAATCCACGATGTCGTTTTGGTCGGAGGCTCAACTCGTATACCCAAAGTGCAGAGCTTATTGCAAGACATGTTCTGTGGCAAGAAACTGAACTTATCCATCAACCCTGACGAAGCAGTAGCATACGGAGCAGCAGTACAAGCGGCTATCCTCAGTGGAGAACAACACTCCAAGATCCAGGACGTGTTACTGGTTGATGTCGCACCGCTATCTCTCGGCATCGAGACTGCTGGTGGAGTCATGACTAAAATCATCGAACGCAACTCCAAGATACCTTGCAAGCAGTCGCAGACGTTCACCACTTACTCGGACAACCAGCCTGCGGTCACCATTCAAGTGTATGAAGGGGAAAGAGCCATGACTAAAGACAACAACCGCCTCGGAACGTTCGACTTGACCGGTATACCTCCAGCGCCTCGTGGTGTACCTAAAATCGATGTGACGTTCGACTTGGACGCGAACGGTATACTCAACGTGTCGGCCAAGGAGAACAGCACGGGGCGCAGCAAGAACATCGTCATCAAGAATGACAAAGGACGACTGTCTCAAGCTGAGATAGATCGCATGCTCTCTGAAGCGGAGAGGTACAAAGAGGAGGATGAGAAGCAAAGGCAGAGGGTGTCTGCGAGGAACCAGCTAGAGTCTTACCTGTTCAGCGTCAAGCAAGCGTTGGACGAGGCTGGTGAGAAGCTGTCACAACAAGACAAGGACAGGGGCCGGAGTGCTTGTGATGAGGCTCTAAGGTGGCTCGACAACAACACACTCGCAGACCAAGAAGAGTATGAACATAAGCTGAAGGAGTTGCAGAGGGTCTGTTCTCCGCTCATGAGTAAGATGCATGGAGCGGGTAATTGCTCGTCAGGTGGTGGGATGCCTGGAGGGATGAATGGTGACAACCAATATCAAAACCAAAGAAACGATGGCCCTACCATTGAAGAGATAGATTAATAAAACGAAAGTAATAAAAACTAGTAATTAATCTCATTGGATATGAGTAGCTAGTTGTAGGTTTTACTTTATTATAAGATACAAGCTTTATTAGTAGAAATTTAAAGACTGATTCATTTTTTTGTTTAGTCAACCAATGATCTCAATATTATTTCATTCCTAAGTCGATATCGATATTTTGTTGTAAATATCAATAAACGACAATACTTTATTTCGTGGTTTTATTTGACATACACATAGTACTTAGGTACACCCTTATATTAGCTTAAAAAAAAAAACTAAAAAAAAAGACTTTAAAACTTTATGTATTAATCATACATTTTTAATCGTGATTAACGATTAATGATTACGATTAATAATCATAATCAGCAAAATTCTGATTACGATTAATTAATTTTAATCGCAAAATTTGCGATTAACTTCTTAATCTTTAATCGGATTAACTTTTTGCAACACTGAGCAGTGGACAGTTAAAGGCTGCTGCTGATGATGAAGAAATAAAAATCGTATATAAAATGAACTGCACTTTATTAAATCAATTACATAAATTACAAATTTTATAATTATTATGCCACATTGTAATTGAATCTTTACACTGTTCTAACTAAATACATCTAGTAATAACGTTTTTCGTTGCTTGAATAACAATTGGACGTGAAATATACTTCGAATAAATGGGCATTTTGACTTCGAATGAATATGGCATTTTGACTTGGATGAACAAAATTAGACTGTTGTTTTATACAAGATGTCTCTCCAGCAAAGACGATTATCAAAACCATGACTCCAGCTCATCAAACTGAATAACTTTCCCGAAGAAACCACGTTCCCAGATGAATTTTAAAATCTGACTTGACATACATACACTGGATTGGTAGTTTTGTAAGAAAAGTTGAATTTCAAAATTCATTTATAAAAATCTTTTCTTTAGGAAAATAGTCCGGAACGAAGGTCTAAAGCCATGGTTTTAATACGCTTTGCTGGGAGATACGATTCGAGAGATTTTACAATTTTTTTTTATATTATTAATTCAATCACAATTGTCATCTAAGTTTTATAACAATACTTGTACATATCATTCCCATATCAATAATGATTTTATCTAAAGCACATCTTTTCTGTTCTAGCAATTTATTTTTATTTTTTTATAGGTACTTGTTTATAATCTTAAATAAACACTGATGAAAATATAAAATCAGAAAAAAGTTTCATATTTTTTGTATTTTTAAACAGTTGTTAATTAGTAACGTAACGGATAATCAAGTTCCCTATAAAGACCTTTTGCTTTTAGACTTTCACGACTTTTAAACGTAGTTTTTATTGTTTGGCGTTTAGTAAAATTATTAATTTTGCGTTTGCGTGTAATAAATGAAAATATATAAATGAATAAAGTTAGGCAATGTTTTATTAATTGTTACAATTATTGTCAGTAGATATATATTTTATGTAATTCAGCGACTTTCAGTTGTACTACATTTACTTTATGCGAGTTTTTTTTTTATTGCAAGTAGTGATATACCCGCGTATACGGCTTTTTTAAGCCTAGGCCTGTTTAGTTGTTCTCATTTAAAGACATTCATGGCAAAACAAAATGTCTTTTATTTCTTTATTATCTGGCTCATTCTCAAAATTTCATTTCGGTATGAATCCCGCCATGAAGTCGGTCACGGGTCTCTTTTAAGATACTGAGCAGATCACTCCTTACGTCTTAATAAAAATCATTTTGACTTCGATAGGGTATTTTGACTTCTTTGACTTACATGTGCAAATTATGGCATAAATTTATACTTATTGAAAATTATATTATTTGAACATAATATTATATCAGTTTATCGTTTATAATACAAAATTTTTGGTGAGTAATTATTATACTTTATTAATTAAATTAAATTGTTTTTTTTTTATTTCTAGATTTAATTTATTTTAAAATACCCACTCATAATCTTTTTCATGAATACATCTATCCTATATACATATCTTTATACACACCGTCTAACTTGACTTAAGGCCTGTATTCACTTTGCTTAGTGCGAGTGCAGGTGCTTAGTGCGGGTGATCGGTGATTGGTGGAAAGTACGTGTGGGCAGCGAATTCGCGGTCCACACGTATTTTCTACCAATCGTTGATCGCCTGCGCTTCACACCCGCACTCGTACTAATCAAAGTGAATACGGGCCTTTAGAAAAATTAAGGTTTTAACTTAAATAAACACAGATCAACAAAAAAAAGTTTTGAAATACAATCAAATGGATAAATCCATGGAAGGATTGATAAAAATAAAGATTTATTTAATATTATTTACAAGAAAAACAGGATACAAAGTTAAAAAGCGTCAACCTCAGAGTATACTTATGCAAACTAGCATGGGCTTCCTAATATGCACTTCAGTCCCTTTTTACAAAATAACCCATTGTTTTTAAAGCTAAAGCCAAGTCATAAAAAAATAAACTTATCAATAACCTTTCTGGTTTTACATTAAATCTGTTTAAAAAAAAGTTCATACACATTTTTAATTTTCAAAAGAGAATTGAGTAGATATTTTAAAATATAGTTTTTTTTATTGTCATATCCTATAGTGTTGCTACGACTGTTCACTTTTCAATTCAAGCAACGCAATGACTAGGTCGTACATCCTTATATAAACTAATTATATATAAAAAAAACTTTTTACAATACTTTTTGTGCTATAAAATGACGTTTAACAATAGATGTGATATTTTTACATCTGTTTTTATTCATAATACAAATGATTTGCCAGAAAAAGACAATTTTGTAATGCGAACTCTTTGGAACAAATGACATTTAACATTTGCCCGCGCTTTGCATGTGCAACATTGTGAAAAACTATTTTTTTTCTACATTCAAATAATTTTTATCTACAAATGTACATTCTTTTGATAGTATTATTTAGTTTTTGTTTCATAAAAAATCAATTATAACATGATTATACTATCAAATTATAAATATAAAAATAACATAATGTCGAATTTTATAAAACTGTTTTCTTCATCCCTTAACTTACCACCCCTAGGAGTGGTCGAAACTTAAAAAAATATTCCACTTCAACATTTCAATTTTCAAGCCTTAGTTTGAAAAAATAACAAAACATTTTTTTTTAAATGTCTAAGGAGCAAATGGATCACCGGATCACTGCTGGTAAGTGAGTACCACCGCCCAGGGGCACTTGATAGTTATAATAAGTCTTTCGTTTTGACTCCTAGTATTCACAGGCCTACACATAACCTCACTTAGTTAACAGCAACAAAAATAAAACGAAGAATTTGCCAAACACCAGTTTTGTGTGAAGCCGTGGTATTACTCCGGTCGAGCTGACCTTTGAGGGTTTGCTTAGGGTGAGCGCCAACGGACGGAGTGACGGCGAAGAGACGAATTTAGTAATAATTTAATTTCAACTTAAAATGTATTTAGTGATGAATAAATGAAGTAAAATAATCACAAATTTTAACAAAAAAAAACCAACTTCAAGAACTGGCCCAAATGGAAATGGGACCACACGGAAAGCACCAGCTATCAAATAAAATAAAACATCAAAATCGGTTCACCCAGTCGAAAGTTATGTGGTAACAAACATAAAAAAATAGTCGAATTGATTTCTCCTTTTTTGAAGTCCGTTCAAGACGGACGACCGCTAGCCGCTTAGTGAGTTTTCTAAACTGCTCTTCGCCGTTACTCTGTCCGTCAGTTCTGACCATGATAACTTTGTAATTCCAAGCTTTTAAATTGTTCTTCTAACATTAAACGGTTGTAATCGCTTATTACTAGTTGAGTTTTAAGCTTATTAGCTTATTTGGTGTCATAAAAATATTACAATACATAACCTAAAAATTCTAAACGTCATTTTGTTTTATCGTAAATAATACTTCATAAATGTACAGTCGTGAATATTAACATGAGACTCATTTGAATTAATAAAATATAATGTAGTTCGCGGGAAGCCGTTGGTTGCATTCAGTAGTTTGAAAATGTTAAAAAACTAATTGAATTAATGTAACTCAAGCGCCATAAGTGAGTTTCCATACTTTTGGGGTGAGGCCGTTCTTTTCTTAAAGGATTATAAAACGACTTGGTCTGGAAATACCACATTTGTTGTGCAAGGTTAGATTTTTTTACTATTATTAAAGTCTTAAGGACTTTAATACGTGACAACAGTCATAGAGCTTGAGCTCTATGACTGTTGTGACGAGGTACTTTTTTTTTTGCTGAGTGAAATGAGCCCCAGTATTAAAGTGGACGACTGTACACTGTTTGAGAGAAAGGCGTGGTCAAATTGTCTTACTTAAAGTAGGACCAACAAATAACAGTAAATAATACTGAAATATGTAATACATATATCAAACTACAAAATTTATTACGCCGCCTTTGTTAAATGCGTAAAGCAGGACACAGCTGTCAAATTTTAAAAATCTTATGTAATGAAGGCGAGCGACGACGGTTAGATTTATTTCAGAGCATCAAAATGCAGTTGTATTCTGGAGAATTTCAGGTTGAACTTAAATTGTTACTGAATTAGTCTCTAATAAAGTCGTTAATGCATTACCAGTGACAACCTAAAAATTGGTAAAAAGCGAATCGGACTCGCGCACTAAGGGTTCCGTACGATTATCTATACCTTTCAAGTATCTACCTGTTACCGATATTATGATCGAGTAAAAAAAAACGCCTAAAAATCACGTTTATTTTATAGGAGCTCCACTTATATTTATATTATTCTGTTTTATGTATTTGTTGTTATAGCGAGCCAGTTATCACGATACATGAGATACAGCCTGATGACAGACAGACTGATGGACAGTGGAGTCTTAGTAATAGGGTCCTGTTTTTACCCTTTGGGTACGGGACCCTAAAACTTGTAAGGGGTGATATCTTGTCATATACTACGGGTGGTCACCAGGGGGTATCTAGTGGGCTATAAAATGGGTTACATAGTATGGCTCGCCTTAATTGTTTTACAAAAATACTTGAATTAATAATAAACCCACTTTACTAATAAAATGTAACGGTCTTACTCATTAACATAAAATGTTATTTTTGTATGTATCTATTTAGGTACAGTTAATTTTAGTGTGACATCTCTAATTTTAGTAAACTTTTGACATTTATAACATGGTTTACAACACAAATTTTTAGATTAGTCTAGATAGTTTTCGAACAGAAATTAGCACCATTTTTAAATTTAAGTAGCGTTTTTGTGTTATTCTAAACTTTGTGTTCTTATTATGAATCAATAGCATCTCAATAGGTCGCCATAGTGTGGGTCACCATGCTGCATTGTTGTGTTTTCTGCACGAGCAATGAGTATGGTGACTACGAATCTTGGATTCTGCTTATGTCTTCCATCAGGCAAAGGAAAGCAACTTTGGCAGGTTCAAATAAAAAAAAGGCTTAAAGCTGCACGGTTAAAGTTGAAATTAACACAGAACCGTTACTTAAAGTTAAATAAAGTTCATAAATAAGATTGTTGTCCGATGAATAGTTAATGATTAATTAAGTATTTCGCTAACATTTGTATGCAAAAGCGTGTGGAATGTCTTCAAGAGCGATTGTACCTCAATAATAATATAAATTACTTCGTGGCTGTCTACCGATTAACGTCATATTCGAACATAGCTCTCGATCCCTGAAATAAGGAAAAAAAATATTAAGTACAACACCAAGTTAAAAGGAATAAACAAAAATTTTAACAAAAAAAAACGACTTCAAGAACTGAACCAAATTGAAATGGGACCACACGGGAAGCACTAGCTTTCAAATAAAATTGATAACCTCCTCCCTTTTTGAAGTCGGTTAATAAGAAAGAAAATAGAAAGAAAACTTGACACATACCCTATACCAAAGCATTCTAGAATCAAACTCACTTGTACTTATTCCACTATTTTATAGTGGAATAAGTACAAGTGAGTTTGATTCTAGAATGTATTGCAACAAGTTCCATCAAGTGCCGACAATCGAGAGTATAAATTATAAACTTATACCAAAGGTTTGGGCTACATGTTGTTGTAAAACAATAATTAATAAGACCAAGTATAGACCCAAATAGGCAATCATGAACGGGCCCATTCATGATAGTTCATTGCATTTGCATTGCATTGCATTTGCAGAAAACCGGTTTGAAACATCGCTTGCGCTGTATTTCACCGAGTGAGTGAGGATACGGGAGGCCCATACCCCAAACCCCTCCTCACATTCCTTTCCCCATTCTCCAAAGGCCGGCAACGCACTTGTAACGCCTTTGGTGTTGCGGGTGTCCATGGGCGGCGGTAATCGCTTACCATCAGGCGATACGTCTGCTCGTTTGCCCACTATTCCATAAAAAAAAATCCAAAAATTCTAAAGTACCTAGATGCTGTTTAAGAATACGTCTATACTCAGCAGTGGAATATTTCAAGAGGAGCTATTATCCGTAATTATCAAGGATAATTAGGGCAGGCCTGTTGGATACGCATACAGTACCCAAAAAAAAAAACCGTGTGGTGTCGTGGGACACCAGATAGGAACGAAATTCCTTATTATAAAAATATTTATTTCAAGTTCTATTCGAGGTATAAAGAAAATAATTACATAAAAAAACACTAATCACATAGATAAAAATCTTACGCTTTTTTTTTACCGTTACGGACGTTTCTTGCTGGCTAGGGTAACCCTCCGCAACGCCTCATAAGGAACTTCGTTCCAAAAATTAGAAGTTCGGCATAGTTTCGCTAGATATTGCTTACCTAAATTCTATACATCACACTAGCGAGAATTCTGTTGTTGCTCCACTAAACTAATTTCTTTTAAATTATTTTCTATCCTCTTATTTTAATCAAACGATTTCTAAAATGCTATTTTTGTATGTGCGTATTTAGATAACGCCTATTTATGTGTTGTATTAGTGTGACGTTTCTAATTTTAGACAATCTGTGACAGATAAAACGTCGCCGCGTCGTTTGACAGGACTAAATTCATTTTTAGTGACTTTTAGTTAAGTTTAGAGAGTTTTTGAAGAGCACAATTAGCACTACTGCAATTGCACATTTACATACCTTTTAACATATAATTAAAATAAACTGTATTTAGTTCAAAATACAGTTAAATTTTGTTTACCTAAGATCACCCCACCCGCCGTTTCCTTTAACAAGTTTCTTATTATGTTTAGCGCCGCCGGTCGTGACGGTCGCTGTCACTCTAGATGGATACATATATGTTTTAGCGTTTTGTAATAGCTTTTGTACTTTCGATATCACTGTGGAAGCGTTGCAATCTGATTTCTTGTGGTGAAATCCGCTGAAAAAAAAATTACTTAAGTTATCAAAGGTACAAAAGACTTACATTGCCACAGCTCTACTCTAAAAGAAAGGAAATAATATAGCATATATTTCTCTCAAAACACAGGTAGACATAATGAAGACATATGAAGTACAGAAACAGTTCAGTCAGAAGTTAAGAAGCCGCACTCGGTCTAACCACCTAATTGGACCTCCGCAATCCTGAGGGTGAACTGAATTCGAAGTTTGAACTACACACATCAAAAGTGTCTGGGGATCAAGCATTTTTATGCGGATTTCTTGAGATTGAGATGTGGCTTTGGCCCTGGCCTGCTCAGTCGCCAGACTTGAACCCGATTGAGCATGCATGGGATATGCTACAGAGAAGAGCTCTGCCGAATATGGAGGGTATCCAGTCGCAAGAAGACCTTTTTTTGTTGTTGCAACGAACATGGGCGGCCATTCCACAGCGTGTTTGGATGAACTCATTTTGAGTATGCCAAACCGATGTTCTTGTGTTGTTAGTGTTCGCGGTAGAAACACGGATTATTAATTGTTTAAGTTACCTAATAAAATTTTATATAAAACTGTTATTTCAGTCTTTTTTTCGAACTTTAATGTTAGTGGTTCAAATGTCAAAAATCTCTTTGTTAGGAAAATGGCAAATTTCTTTATTAATGCAAAGGTGACTTGGTTTATCGTTACTGTGACAAACGAAAACACTTTATTTGATGAATCCTTAAAGAAAATTTTAATTAATATCAATCAGGAGAAAAGTTATTGCAAAAATATATGTTGATCCCTAGACACATATGTTGATCCCTAGACACTTTTGATGTGTGTAGTTGTCAGTATATTTGAGGGCACTGACTTCCCAATAACGATTGCCATAGATGTTCATGACAACCGGAACCGACAGCACCGAAAGACCGCCATTTTCCAAACTCCGTGCTGCTATTAAGAACATCTTGTTAGAAAAACCCAACAGCAGCCCGACCTGAGGACCCGAAAACTTTTAATCGGCAGTCGCTTATGGTAACCGCTAGACCGACGAGGCTTAGCTACCAGCAGCCGGCTCCAGCGTCGCACGGTAAACATAGGTATTTAACCAAACATTTTAATAATATAAATTATTAGCTGACCCTTCATATTCATACGGATCCCTAACTTTTTTGCAAATGTAATATAGCCTATGTTACTTGGGGATGATTTAGCTTTCTAATAGTGAAAGAATTGATCAAATCGGTAAAGTACTTTTCGAGTTAAATCGTTACAAGCAAACAAAAAATCTAATCTTTTCTCTTTAATATTAGTTTAGATAATAACCTCTCTCAGTTTTCTGTCAGTACAGTCACTTGAGCACAGTTTCTTAAATTTCATTTTTGATAAATAATATACTCATTATAACTAGTATATTTACTTACCATTCCCCAATATGAAAAACTCTAGGTCCTTTACACACAATAACTTTAAATTTCTCCCTCTGAGGTCTGTTCTGTGACAAATACAATAAAGAATAGTCCCAATTATAATCATCGTAGTCACAGAACTTTTCTTTCAATTCCATAATATTATTCCAAACAGTTCTATTAAAAGCGAAACCCATGTTGTGCATGCTGGAATGCCATGGTGTTATTTCTACCTGAAAATAAAAATAGTAGGTTGTTAGTTGCAACACTGTTTTTTTTTGGTTGGCAATAATACAATAAGTGTCAAATAATGAAAACTAATTTGTATGGAGGGTAGAGATCAGGAATATTTTTGACCGACTTCAAAAAAAGAAGGAGGTTATTAATTCGACTGTTTTTTTAGGTTTGTTAGGTACTCAGAACTTTTGCCTGGGTGAACCGATTTTGAGGATTAATTTTTTATTTGAAAGCTAGTGCTTCCCGTGTGGACCCATTTTAATTTGGTCCAGTTCTTGAAGTCGGTTTTCTTTTGTAAAAATTTTGTATTATTACTCACGCCTGATTCCATGAAAGTGAACGAATAGAATATCATCTTCGAGTATGAAAAATTGTTAGTAAAAATTACATTTGAAGATGAAATTACCGTAGCTAAGATTTGAAAAAATCTATCGTCTTTAAAGTAATGGCATGCCTTTAGATTTAAAATAGTTCAAGAAAATCTAGACACTTTACTCCACATTTATCTACAAGTTTATATCACACCCCCTTTGTTTTTCATGGCCCCTCCTACTCCTTCAAATTTAGAGAAGCAGAGAGAAACTTTTGAGTGTCTCTTCCTTCTAGAATTAAGAAGGAGAATATGTTTAGCCCTTCGGTGAATTAAACTACACACGAGTAAATAGTACAAGATGGTACTCCTAAAGTCCTAACCTTACCCTCCATATCATTAACAGATTATATAAAAAAAATTGCCAGTAATAATTCCTAAAATTCTACAAATTGTATTTTTAAATTAACTTAAAAATAAACTATGCTAATATTTACAAGATTTCCTTTATAGCCCGTCCAAAAGTTAAACATATTCAATAAAAGCATATTCCAATTATTATCTTATTTATTAATAAATAAACAACATGTTAAAACTTGTTATTTTCTGGTCAGGCTACAACTATAACTAAGGCATGCTTAAACCAAGCGAGGCTATTTACAGATCTATTTACAAAATATTCAACCATGACATATTTACATTAGGTATATTTATATAGAAAAAGATATACGAAGAAAAATCACAAATAATATTTCAGTTCAGTTTTTGTTTTTTTAGACCTTGATTTTTTGAGGATATTCAAAATTTTTGGTGAGGGATATTCGGTATATTCATTTTCCATAGGTACTTGAGCATTCTACACTATGGTGCAGTTTATTTTCCCTAGTATTAATTGACCAAAAAATTTATTAAAAGATAACTTTTAAATTTATTACTTTTTAGCGTTAGGTTATTTACTACATGCAAAATAATATGCACACATACAAGAAATATCTTAAATATATATGCACATAAATATAAAATTAAATAAACTTCATAAAATAAAATGCAAAGATTTAAAAATAAGTATGTATACGTTCTTTCAAGCAGTATTCTAAAGAAAGTAGTGCGTCAGCTTCGACGCACGACTGGAGTTTACGTCGGATGGTGTGGCGCCACATACGTCTTTGCTTTTCTACATTTTTATTTGTTTTTTGTTCGGACATCCCTCCGGGTATCACCCGGACTGGTGGCAATGTCGGACTCAAACCGACTAAAAACCGCACGCCGCGCCGTCTCGGGTACTAGAAGTCGGGGAACCAGGTGCACCCTCGAAAGGAAATCCCTGGAACCCGACGTACCTTGAGCCACCTACGGTTTATAGATGGCCCCTTCTGTGCAGAAACCCCGATGTTCCTTTCCTGCTCAGAACTAAGCGCTTGCGCCGCCACCGCGGCCTGCTTCTGCTAGGGTGACAGATGTCCACCTGTCACCCCCAGACTTACGCTTTTATAGGACGGAGATCGTTCGCTTTTGTACCTTGCGCACTTATACCACGTTGAACGAATTGTGAATTGTTGAATGTCGTGAAAAAAAATCTTAATAATTAGCGTTCTAGGGTTGTTTGCTTTTATAGTTTACTAGCTTTTACACGCGGCTTCGCTCACGCACACTTTCATCCCCCGATTTACCCCCTTAGAGGTGGAATTTCAAAAATTCCTTTCTTAGTGCTCAATTAAGTTATATAAAGAAGCTACATGCAAAATTTCAGGATTCTCGCTTCAGCGGTTTGGGCTGTGCGTTGATCTCTGGGTATGTCAATCACTCTGTCAGTCAGTCGGTCACCTTCCTCTTTTATATATACACACATCAAAAGTGTCTAGGGATCAACATATGTGTCTAGGGATCAACATATATTTTTGCAATAACTTTTCTCCTGATTGATATTAATTAAAATTTTCTTTAAGGATTCATCAAATAAAGTGTTTTCGTTTGTCACAGTAACGATAAACCAAGTCACCTTTGCATTAATAAAGAAATTTGCCATTTTCCTAATAATGGGATTTTTGACATTTGAACCACTAACATTAAAGTTCGAAAAAAAGACTGAAATAACAGTTTTCTTTAAAATTTTATTAGGTAACTTAAACAATTAATAATCCGTGTTTCTACCGCGAACACTAACAACACAAGAACATCGGTTTGGCATACTCAAAATGAGTTCATCCAAACACGCTGTGGAATGGCCGCCCATGTTCGTTGCAACAACAAAAAAAGGTCTTCTTGCGACTGGATACCCTCCATATTTGGCAGAGCTCTTCTCTGTAGCATATCCCATGCATGCTCAATCGGGTTCAAGTCTGGCGACTGAGCAGGCCAGGGCCAAAGCCACAACTCAATCTCAAGAAATCCGCAAAAAAATGCTTGATCCCTAGACACTTTTGATGTGTGTATATAGAAGATAGAAGATTAGACGACATAACTAATGACAAAGCGCTGTAGTAAAGTCTCACTTTTAGTTAACGCTCGATTTTACTCTCCATAAAATTTCATACGCGGACTAAATAAGAAAATCGTTTCTTAAGGAGTAGTCTCCAAAAATATATCTACGTAAAACAATGCTGCATTCTAATAAAGCAATATAATATATAAGGAGCTGTTTCCACGAACGGCAGAATCGCGTCGGACTCGCGCTTCGTCGGGTAATCTAGACGAACGAGCGGTTATGCCTTCAGCGTATCGTCACAACGCGTGACGGTGTCGATGTCGCCGATACGTTGCTAAATATCGACGCGCTTCTCGCGCTTGCGAAGACGGCCCTTAAGCTAAATAAATAAACAACAAGAAAATATTGGTAATATCTATTTTCCCGAGCAGCGTTAAGCCGTCGGTCCCGGTTGTCATGAACATCTATGGCAATAGTTATTGAGAAGTCCGTGCCCTCAAATATACTGACAACTTGTTTAACCTTCGAATTCAGTTCGCCCTTAGGGTTGTGGTCCGATGCCAATCGCTCCGTGGTAAAACTGATATTCAGGTAACTGTTTGAACTAATAGCCGACTTTAAGTAATCTTAGGAATGATAAATGCTAGGAAGCAATATTGTATATCTTTTTTTAAGACTTTACAACATGTAGATAACAGAAGATTTATTTGTTGCGTGTTATTGTAAACTTTTCTCAAATTACTTGGGTTAAGGTTCAAAATTAAATATCCTTACTTATAATCCCCGCACAAGAAAATATATACAGCTTTATAATTAATTATTAACATATATATTTACCATGCTAATAGCACGTTAAAATAGCATGCTATGTTATAAAAATCAAGCTAAGCTAAAAAGCGTGCTAATAAAAGATAGTAATTCATTTTAAAATGCCATTAAATCTCCCATCTCATATTTAAAAGTAGACTTTATACCAAAGCATTAAGGTTCAAACTAGCAATACATGTTTTTTATATATACACTCTTGGGATTATCGCTATTACAACCTTCTGAGTGTGAGTATACAGGTTCGGATAAAGCTGGAAGTTCCAGCTTTGCGGTTCGTTCTTCCTTCGCTGTTCGCTGGCGGCTCGGACTTGCTGTACGTAGTTTAAATTCTGATGCTTCTTCCGCTGTTAATTTAGTTGTAATTAAATACGTCTTCTGCACTGCAGTATTTTCCGCATGCGGAAAACGCATTGCTTACATGTGTGTAGGTATCTTTTTAATACGTTAGACAAATTCCTTGTATTTTATAGATTTGAATTTTAAATTAATTTTAGAAAAGAATAACATGAGAAAATATTGTAGACTAGTAAAATTTACAAAATAGAGCGTTGTACAAAGATATATTTAATATAAATATTGCCTTAAAATTACTTCGATTTAATAAAGAGGTACTAAAAATGATCATTATTAGGTATACCGATATCATTTTAGTAAAAATGAACCAAAAACAAACACAATAAGGTAGAAAGTTTATATAAATTTTTGCGTCTCTAGTCGTATTGTCACTCCTAGAAATCCTAGAAGTTTAAAACTCCAGAAGGCTACTCCTGGAAAAAGTTTGGACTTTCGAACTAACCTCAGATACATGAACAAAACCCCTACCGAAAACAATAAAACATAATTATTTTTCTGTTACTTTTTACGGATTGCTTTGAGAACATAAATAATATTTATTTGATTCGATTCTGTAGGTTAATTATACAAATTTTTACATTTGACGCCGAGTTCTGTAATAATTTCTATTGTTTACATCTTTGTACGTACTCTGTGAATAACTACACAAAAATACAATTAAAAAAACGTTATAAAAAATTCAGTGTATGGAACACAACAGTTGTATATTGAAGCGGAAAAAAATCCGCGTGCGGTTAACCGCAGTGAGTCTAAATAATGCAATGAATATATAAAAAAAAATTGAAGCGGTATTTAATAAAAAAATATTGTGTAATATTGCATATTTTGTTTAAAATATCTTAAATGAATCTCTCGTATCCTTAAAAGTATCTAAAAAAGGTGAGTAATCATAATATTTCAAAATAAGACAGCAAAAATTGTACAAAACATTGTTTTCGTTTTTGCCTTCCAATAACGTTTCTATGATAGGTCTTCAATTGGAAGAGGCCTATGTCCAGCAATGATCTGCAATAGGCCGATGACGATAATAAAATAAAAATAGAAGCCTTTCCTAACTGCTTATTGCTTAGTTTTTATTTCATAACTATCTATTCCTAAAAAAACTACCTTTCCAATGCGATATGATTGAAATTTTACACATTTACAACACACATACACACACACATATACATACACACGCACACACATACATCATACACATACACATATACAGTAATGGATCCCATCAATCATTGACTGATATTACACTTGATCTAATAATGAGTCTGTTCCATAATTATGTTGGGGACCTGGTGACCCATAACACTGTTACTTCAATACCTATCTCGAGCGCCAGTCTCTCACAGATGTTCTTTGAAATAAAGTATCTACTTTGTGCTGCCATACAGCAACACAGGCCGGCAGACCCGATCTGAGTCGCCATAGCGTATTTTTCTGATACAAAACAATCTGTCATTTCGGGGGAAATCCTCACACATACACATTTTAGACTCACATAAAAAAACAATCGCCTGTCACTAGAACTCACACATAACATTTAAAAAAAATCACAATTTTACACACACATCAACACATTTTGAATCATAACAGTGTAATGCGTAGGCACATTTGTGCTTACACTTTGACAACGCTTGCGTATGGCGACTTCCTACCGTGTTTTTTTAAATGTATGACCCTGCCAAAATGACTCTACTGTGCCTGATGGAAAGCATAAGCAGAATCCAAGAGTGATGGTCACCATACTCAGATAATGTAGCATGGTGATCCACACTATGGCGGCCTAGTGATGCTTCTGTATCATTGAACCTCCGGTCTCGCACTCACCAACGAAACACGACACCAAGAACGCTGTCATTTTACGTTGATCTTCTGTGCAAGGGTAGTACCGCCCCGGTCGAGCTCTATAGATGATGGTGATAACTCACCTTGTCTCCATTTACATGGTACTGATACGTCTTCAGATAAGTGCCGAGAGACAGTATCTCACAGTTCGGACAGCTCTTGTCAGCCGTCGACTTGAGGAGGTTCAGCATGTGGATAAAATCTTCAGCCACGTAGTGATCTTCTTCCAGGAAGAGTACCATTCCTGGAAACCGTTAAGCATTTAATTTAACACCAGCTTACCCGTGTTTTTGAACGAACTTCAAAAAAAGAACTCAGTTCTTTCGACTGGGTGAACAGATTTTGATGATTCTTTTATTTGTAAGCTGGTGCTTCCCATGTGGTCCCATTTCAATTTGGTACAGTTCTTGAAGTCGGTTTTTTTTTTATTTGTGATTATTTTAGACTCCGTAACACCGCGGGGCTCAGCTAGTTTATAATATTAGTATGGGTCGTAGTCTTACCAGTATGTCCGTTTGTGCAAGCGAGCTGATTAAAGATCCTATTCGCTTTCCACCACCAGTGGTGTTTCGTCTGGGCGTATTTCGCTTCTCTGTAGTGTCCATGGAGGTCTGGATGTAATGCATTGTTACATTGTAGCTTCTTGGCCCTGGAACAAAAAAACTATATTAATCTATGACTCATCTTTTTTGTTGTGTCGCAGGTCTTTATAAACTATATGAAATGGACACAAGTAACACCCAGACTCAGAACAACAATTACTGGATCACACAACGAGTTGTCCCATGTGGGATCTGGCCCAAATCTATACAAATAAATAAAATTGAAGTGTCTGTTTGTAATATTAAAATAACCGTTTTTTGCTAAATGCATAATGTATGTATACATACGAAAATATCATTTTTTTAAATTTTTGTCGGTCTGTTTGTTCCGGCTAATCTCTGGAACGGCTGGACCGATTTTGACGGGACTTTCACTGATATAGGTAGCTGATGATATAAGGAGTAACTTAGGCTACTTTTTTAGACTAGGTTCGCCCCGCTGCGGCACCTGCGGTATGCCGATAACCGCGGGTAACACGGCGGTGTTCAGCTAGTTGTAACACAAACAGAAAATTACTCACTGCTCCAATTTAGCGTCTCTAGGACAGTCATTCGGATCCATCCCAGGGAACTCATTTGGATGTGTTTGTATTGAATAGGGGTAGAATATCTGCATCACCTGGAATAGGGAAAAATGGAGATTGTATAGTTTTTAGAGTTTTTGTAATGGTTTGAATTGTGAGTATGTAGAGGAACGGGTGGCATGTCCCTCCAACACAAAGGGAGGGTCCTCCGACCAGGCGAGATGATCATGCCTGGCGGACCACGGCCCAACGGTTGATGTTGGGATGTTGGGTTGATGTTGAGAACTTCTATTGCGCGAAACAGGATTGGTAGTTTCTTCGTGTGGTACATTACTCAGTTGTTCAGTGTATCTGCGGTAGATGGCGCTGTAGTATATTTCTGTTAAGCTGTATGTGGAACACAAGGTTCTTGGTACATTCATCCGCGATAGCCAGGCGGCTGTCTCGACACTTTCGCACGGACACAAGTTCGATTCCGACGAGTACATTATCACGGAGCAAGCAGGAAACTAAATTCTTTTTTTTTCTTAGCAACACCAGTGGCGTCACAAGTGCGTTGCCGGCCTTTGGGGGATGGGGAGAGGGATGTGGGAAGGGTTTGGGGTATGGGCCTCCGGTATCTTCACTCACTCGGTGAAACACAGCGCAAGCGCTATTTCACACCGGTTTTCTATGAGGCCGTGGTATCACTCCGGCCGAGCCGGCCCATTCATGCCAAAGCGTGGGTCTCCCACTTCCACTCTTTACGGGTAAACCGCGTTAGGTCACCAGTCTGTCTGGCTTCCCTTTCTCTCACGCATACGGCAGCGGTAGGCAGGCTCCTCCTCTCTCACTCTAACTCACAGCGCTAGCCGTAAATACTCGTAGATCAACTTAGATTAGTTTCAGTTTTCACTTCTATCGGACGTCCCAAGACGCACACGTTTATTTATGTTTAATACCGACAACACTGCAGAAAAAGATACAGCGAGACGCCAAGTTCGTCAGCGCTCGAATTCCTCTCTACAACGGACGTATATTATGCACTACGCGAATATTCTGACATGAATACTTAAAGATTATAAGATACCCCGAATTACTTTCCAACAGCGACCAAAAATATTTTTATATGTATTTTACAGCACTATAGGTAGGTACTATGAGGCAGGACCGCTTGAACGCCGTCGAAACGGAACGCCCGTCCACTATTGCCGTGTCTATTGTCGTGGGCAGGAGTGAATCTACGACCGCACAGGGGCTAAAGTTAGAAACACAAAATAAGAAAGATTGTCCATCCATTCCTACAAAACTTCTTTTCATCTCGAATCTCATTCTTCTCCATTATTTTCTTTAATCTTCAAATCTTCTTTTCATTCTTACCTTAGTAAAGTCGATGGTCCGTACGAGGTTGTTGATCTCCTCATCGAAGTAATCGTGGGAGAAGACCAGGAGAGTCCTGTCTATGTCCCGAGCTTGCGCCAGAGACACTATCAAGTGACGAAGGTAAGTTAATCTCGTGTGGACCTGGAACCAGACAAGTAAAATCCTTATTGCAAAAAAACTGGACCGACTACAAACATTAATGGAGTAAACAATGTATAGTTATGTGGTAACATCAATCGCGTTATTTGTTATAATTTTTATTTAAAATTAAAGACTCAACTGTCCGTCTGTCCGTCACCAGGCGTATAAACGGACAGGTTAGACAGTTGAATAGAGTCCAATAGTGTCCTGGGGTGACCGTGGTCATTCCAGGATGAACCACAGTTTGTGAGGTGAGGCAGGGAGGACTCCAGAAGCCGCTGAGGCGTTCCTGGAGCTTCTCCCGACTGCCGAGGTAGGCCGCCGCGGGGTTTAGTGGGTAGACCGGTTTTACGGGAGTCCCACACACGCCCTTCGTCTCCCCAACGAAGGGTATGGAGCGAAAATCATTGCGCGCGTAAAAAAAAAGGTTACACAGTTGAAATTTTTATAGATGATGTATTTCTGTTGCCGATATATAACAAAATAAAAAAAAATACAACGGAACGGTCCGTGCGCGAGTTCGACTCGACTTGGCTTATTTTTTTAAGAATTTCGTTGTTTGTCTCCGAAACTCGAAGATTTAAAAGGGACTATTTTGGAATATACCCTGCTCGAACAAAAAAAGAAGGATTTTTGGTCTATAAATGACCGGGTTATGCCCTAACATACATAAAAAAATTAGAGCCTCCTCCTTTTTGAAGTTGGTTAGAAAGAAATGAGTTCATCGGAGAGCTGTGCTGAGTTAACAGGAGTAATAAGCATATAAACAACACAGTGTTACACATGTAAAACAGTGTTAAGGTAATTCTTTTGTTATTTTTACCACGTCAGATGTCGGACCGTCTGCATTTGTCTACTCCGTACCGTGTGCTCTTTGTACAGAAATAAACTGTTAAATCTATACATAGTCATTTTAGTGTCTTACTAAAAAGGTTCCGACCGCAGAATACAAATTTTGACACCTCAGTCACAGAACATAAACATTAAAAAAATAGAACTGTCACTTAAAACGTCAAACTGACAATTTAAAGTTTGTCAAGAACACCAGAGTTTGTTATTGATTGTAAAGTCTTTTGATACAAAAAAATAATTACAATTTACAATGGAAGGCGAAGAAGAACCGGAAGAGAAACCAAAAGCAGTAAATATTCTTTATTGACTGCGTGTGGTGAGAGATTAATGGAACGCATGGCAGATGTGAAACATCGAAATTGTTTTGTATAAAATAAAAAGAATTTTCAAAATCGGTCTATAATTGACGGAGTAATGAATGTACATACATAAAAAAAAACTGATGAAATTGAGAACCTCCTCCTTTTGGAAGTCGGTTAAAAATGACTGTTTATTACATTAATATTCATTTTTATTAAATACAAAATTCAAATACAAATAAAAATACAATCAATCATCAATCAAATAAAGATTTGAAATTGCGGCCGAAAAAAGTTTTTTTGGCGTGGCGGCGTGGCGAGCGTCGCGGCCACTCGCCACGCCGAAAATCAGGTTTACCCCTCGCCTATAGATGTTTAACATCAAAAATGAAGGACATAAAATTACCAGACTCTGTCTTTTGTAGCATTACACCCCGTTCACACTTGCCGTGTCGTGTCACAATAAATGTCAGGTGTTTTGCCAAACCTCTACGCCCGGAAAAAAATCGTGTCGGGTGTCGGGCCGACTAGCGTCCCCCGCTACCCCTTGTTCCGTCCGTGCGTACGTCGCGTCGCTGCGATCGCACACACACACATCGCGGCGCGCACAGTTTCGGATCGTGGCCGACAACCAATTATTAACCATAGTGTGAACAAAGGCGCCGACACCCGATTAATATTCGGACCCGACACCCGACAAGTGGGGACGAGCTCTTGCTTAATCCAAGACATGACATTCAAACTCGTATCAAGTTTCTTAATGGAGTGATCGTATTTATATGAACTTCCATGAAAAATTACTCCTTGATGGAAAGCATAAAATAATCCAAGAGTGGTGGTGACCATACTCATTGCGAATGCAGACAACGTAACAATGCAGCATGGTGTCCCACACCATGGCGGCCTATCGAGATGTTAGTGCATCATTTATTTATTTTAACAGTCAACTCTTGCACTTGAAATATATCGTGCGTCACTGGGGATTTTACAAACATACTTGAAACGGACACAAAGTATACCCAGACTCAGAACAACAATTCGCGAATTACACAAAGTGTCGTTATGCTGTCGCTCCCGCTGTCATTTTACGGTGATCTTCTGTGCACGTGAAGCACCGCCCTGATCGAGTTGGCCCGTTCGTGTTGAAATCAGCGTGGCTCTACTAATTTTGAAATGCCAGTTGCTCCAGTTGCCAGGTGGCATGTCCCACCAACACAAAGGGAGGATCCTCCGACCAGGCGAGGTGATCATGCCTGGCGGGCCAACTGCCCAACGATTGATGTTGGGATGTTGTATATATGATTATAGGCGCGAGAACTTTAACTGCGCGATTCAGTATTGGTAGTTTCTTAGTTTCCTTCGTTACTCCGTAGTTCGATGTATTTTCGGTAGATGGCGCTGTCGTATGTTTTCTTGATGCGCTGTATGTGAAAATCGCCACAGGGCACATGGACTCAGACCGGAGGTCGCAGAATGATCTCCGTCCTCCATAAACGCAAGCCTGAGAGTGACATATGAAGCCATCTATCACTAGACTTTAGGCAGATTTTCGGTAGTAATGTAAATCTACTTGAACCAGGTGTACATGCGATCGCAAAGACCCTCTAACATACTCTCGAGGCATGGAGTAGTCTTAGTGTTTTAAGAATGGTCACCCAACCATAGACTGGTCTAGCTAGAGTTGCTTAACTTTGCAATGTAATTGAAAGTATAGTTCAATAAAAGTCGTTCAGTTCTCTAAGCTTATCAGCTCTTCATCAGAGCATCATATTTCCAGATAATAGTAACAGCAATACATAAATTATTTTCGACGGAGTTTGTTAACGCATTGTACGTGGTTCAAATCCAGAACTGGACCTTCTTGGGGCATCAGAGAAAATTGGACCAGGTACGTACGTCACTCATTCATCCTCATAACGATCCAGAATGCCAGAAAATGAAATGAAAGAACTGGTAACCAACGATCAACAAGGCAGTATTAATCGGCCCATATGTGTTAGTTTTTTTTTAAATACAACTCCGGCATTAGGAATGTACATCCTGTGTCGCAGGGGACTTTACAAACATACATGAAACGGAAACAAAGATCACCCAGAGTTAGAACAACAATTTGTGGACACACAAAATATTGTCCTATGTAGGATTTGAACCCACAACACTTGGCGCAGTAGGAATCGGCGTGGCAACCACTTATACCACTAGAACAACCGTGCAGTCAATATGGAATACGCTGGCAAACGAACAGACGTATCGCCTGATTGTAAGCGATTACCGCCGCCCATGGTCACCTGCAATACCAGAGGCGTCACAAGTGCGTTGCCAGCCTTTGGGGGAGGGGTTGGGGAAAGGGATGTTGGGAGGGGTTGAGGTATGGGCCTCCGGTATCCTTACTCACTTGGTGAAATAAAGTACAAGCACTATTTCACACCGGTTTTCTGTGAGGCCGTGGTATCACTCCGGTCGAGCCGGCCAATGCATGCCGAAGCGTGGCTCTCCCACGGTAGGCCTTTCTAAGGAGATACCTCTATCTAGCAGTAGATAGATGATGCTAGACATGAACAGCATTATCACATCAATAGCCTTTAACAGTCCACTGCGCGACATAGACCTCTACTTGGAAATGAGGTTTTGGACTTCTATATACGAGTACCAATATGCAAGACGGCTGGTTTGTGTCAAGTGTTCATTCTCTCTGCAGTGCTGTTGTCCTGGTAGTTTGCAATCTTAGTCGGATCTTACGACACCCACGGGGTGAATAGAGGTGCTGACACTATGTATTCTTAATGTCTCACCACACATAATGAACGGTTAATTAAAAATTCAGATGCGACATTTTGTGCTGGATGAAGATCTTAGAGCCTGCACCAGTAAGGAGAGATCACTGGGACCTCGTTTGGTATGCTTTTAATTTTTTATGTAATTTTATAAATAGTCCTCATTTTCAAGGTAGTAGAGCCACGCTGATTTCAGCACGAACGGGCCGGCTCGACCGGAGCAGCACTACCCTCGCACAGAAAATCAACGTAAAATGACAGCGATCGTGCTGTCGTGTTTCGTTGGTGAGTGCGAGACCGGAGGCCCAATGATGCAGTAGCACCACTAGCCCGCAATGGTGTGAGTCGTCATACTGCATTGTCTGCATTCGCAATGAGTATAGTGACCACCACTCTTGGATTCTGCTTATGCTTTCCATCAGGCAGAGTAGTCATTTTGGCAGGGCCAAACATAAAAAAAAACATTATGCATGTACATACAACAGTAACTGTAAAATTAATGAAGCTCAAAACTAAATTTTTTTTAAAGACAACTCCCGCATTAGGAATATACATCCTGTGTCGCGGGGGACTTTACAAACATACATGAAACGGACACAAAGAACACCCAGATTAAAACAACAATTTGTGGATCACACAAAGCATTGTCCTATGTAGGATTTGAACCCACAACACTTGGCGCAGCAGGAAGCGGCGTGGCAACCACTTAAACCACTAGACCACCCGTGCAGTATTTGTTTTACTTTAAGGTATCAAAAACCAGATTTTATTTATTTATTTATTTATGATATGGAGGACTTACAGCTAACATAATAACATTTGCAATCAAGTAGACAACAGTGAGCCAATTACAAGTCCTCATCTGTAGTGATATGTTAAATATAATGATGTGAGCGACAGCATAAAACAATTTTTGTCTTTATTCATATTACTTTAACTTTTAAAAAACTTAAGGCTCAGACACTTTTGCACCTTTGAGACACTCATAGAGAATGGATCTATATTGTCCTGCTTACAAAGCTCATTAAAAGCCCTACTCACACGCACAATATAGCTGTTCTGCCGATAATTGGTAGATGCCCTTGGTACGCTTAAAAGAGGGTTGTGACGGAGTGGTCTGTTGGGAACATGAAAGTTAATTTTTTCTAGAAGTTCCGGGCAGTCTATACTGTTATTAATTATTTTCATTAAAAGCAGTGAGTCAGCTATCATACGGCGATCTGCAAGAGGCAAGAGATGGAATCGCTTACAAAGTGAAATATAATTTTTTGACCGATAGGGGATCCTTTGGTGAAAACAGAGGTATTTGACAAACCGTTTTTGTACATTTTCAATCCTGTCAATGTATATATGGTAACGTGGGTTCCAAATTTGTGATGAGTATTCCAAGTGACTTCTTACATATGTACAGTATAATATCTTTAACGTTTTAGCTTCCGTGAAGCACTTAGATATACGCATCACAAATCCCAGTGCTCTAGAAGCTTTTTTGATAATAGCATCTACGTGCTCATCGAACAGCAAACCACTGTCATGGTAGACACCCAGATCGCGAACCACCTCGCACCTTGAGACTGATTGGCCTTCCAATGTATAATCGGTGCTTATGGCCATGCGTTTCCTAGTGTAGGTAACTACAGAGCACTTTGAAGGGTTAAGGTTGAGTTTATTGTCCTGACAATATTTCTCTAGCCTGTTTAGATCGCCCTGGAGTGCTTCCATGTCATCGAGTGATGATATTACAGAGAAGATTTTCATATCGTCCGCAAAGCTAAGCAGGTTAGATGATTGGAGGCAAGAGTGGATGTCGTTTACATAGACAACAAACAATAATGGACCGATCAGGGAACCCTGAGGTACGCCAGAAGGCACTGGGACCCAACTGGAAATGTAGTTGTTAAGGACAACTGCTTGAGACCTATTCAAGAGATAAGAAGAGAACCACCGGAGCAGGTCCCCCCTTATTCCCATCCTGTTCAGTTTAAGCAGCAGGATATTGTGATCGATCCGATCGAAGGCTTTGCTGTAATCAGTGTAAACGACATCCACCTGCTTACCGTCATCCATAGTACTAGTAATAAAATCATTAAATAGCGCCAGGTTGGTGACAGTGGATCGGCCTCTAAGGAAACCGTGCTGTGAAGGACTCAATAAAATCGATATAGCAGAATAAACCTGGTTATACACGATCCTTTCGAATACCTTAGCTAAAATACAGAGCTTCGATATAGGCCTGTAATTGGTAACTTCTATTTTTGAACTCTCTTTATACTCTATAACAGGAGTTATGTACGCTGACTTCCATATAAGGGGAACGATACACGACGAGAGCGATTTCTTAAATAGGATTGAGATAGGCAATGAAACAGAAGACCAACAGTTTTTAAGGATCTGTGGTGAGATGTGATCAGGACCTGCACCCTTAGAAATATCCAACTGCTGTAGGAGTTTAGCAACTTCGTCAGTGTTGATATTGATGCAACAGATGTCTCCAAGGGAATGACTCGGGGTCGGGTCGATAGGGGGGATAGGATTTGAATCTGTATCAGTGAATTTCACGGCGGGCGGGTTCAGAAATGTGGATTGGAAGTATGAAGAGAACGCCTCACAGATTGATTCACCGGTAGATAATGATTCGTTATTGTAAACAAGGTGATTAGGTATTGCATTGGAATGGTATCGACTTTGTACAAAGGACCAAAAAGCTTTAGGGTTAGATACTATGGAATTTTCAGTGAGGGTTACATAGTTTTTGTAACATATCGTCTCAATTGTTTTAGCTCTGTCGCATAGAAGCTTGTACGACCGTTCATCAGACCTGTTGCCATATAATTTATACTTTTTGAAGTATTTAGATTTTTCTTTTATAATTTTAATAAGACCCATATTATACCAAACTGGATATTTATTGCTTTTGATATTTTTTTGAGGTATGTGCCGTTCTTGTAAGTTAATTATAGTTTGGTTAAAGAATTCAACCGATTCATCAACCGAACGTGAAGAAAACTCAGACACCCAGTTAACCGCAGAAATATTATTATTCAAGGCAACAAAGTCTCCTTTACTATACATATATCGTACTCTTGGGGCAGACTCTAAAGGGGGGGTTACACAGGCATGTAGGTCAATTAGTAAGGCCGGGTGATAAGGATCAATCGGTACCAAAGGATCAGTGCACTCACACACCGACACTATGCCGCTAGAAAAGACCAAATCAAGTATTCTTCCATCCTTGTTCGTAACGCCATTATATTGCCCTAGGCCCGATGTGTGTATTTCATCTGCAAGTAGGTATTCGTCACTAGTACTTAAGTTAGCCGGGTAATACGACGGTTGGTCAGATGGCCGCCACGTAATTCCTCGCAGATTAAAATCTCCCACAACCAAAAACATATCGGAATTATTATTATTTACCACTGAGTTGTTTAACATGGTAAGAAAGTTACCGAGCTGAGACGAAAAAGAATACCCTAACGCTTGTTTACATAAGTAAACAACACATATGTAAATATTCGCAAATTGTCGCGATTCCGATATTTTAACCCGCATTTTCACCCAGAGATCCTCGGCTGTGGAATGAAATTGTGGTGCCGGGGTAACCAGTAACTCACGCCGAGTAGCTATAATAACACCGCCTCCGTATTTTTGCTTTGTCAAATCGTAATCGCGATCGCGGCGCCATACTGTATATTTGTTGTCGAATAGTTCGGAATCTAAAATACCTTCCCTTAACCAGGTCTCGGTCAAAACAATAAAATCGTACGACGCCATAGATACTTGACGAAAAAAACCGTCTGTTTTCGTTCTAACACCGCGTAAATTTTGATAATATACGTTAAGTCGATGTCTGTTATCGTAAGCCATTAAATAGTACAATTACAATAACGGGTTTTATTTCATTGTAATGTGCAGTGAAGTTTATAAGTACTATAGCATACCAGATTATTAAAAAGATATCAGACAGAGAAAACACAAAATTGAAACGGAGGTAAGCAAACATAAATTTTGTACTACGATACAGTTCAATAATCAAGCAGTAAACAGGTGTGCGAGCTAGACAGCAATAAGGCGTTGTGCGTGTGAGCAAGAGTGAGATATAAATAATAATTATCATTCGAAGCGTTTGAATGCAGGCAGTATTATACGGTGGACTAAAGAAAGATCGTAAACTCATTAGTGAGGCAGAGGTGCAGAACCATTTATAAATTTGCAAAAAAGATACACATTTAATAAACACAATAACTTTGATTTTGAAAAAACAAAAATAGGTAAATAACATATTAAACGATTTTGTTTAAATCACTTTCTTTTCTGATAATGAATGGCTTAGAAGTTACGTTTTTTCTTACGTGTATTTTACCGTGTTTAACCCATACGAAGTCGTGGTTTTTTTCTTTAGCACAGGCCTTCACTCTGCTAAGTAGTTTCTTTGATTCTACGCTCAAATGGTCATTTACATAAACTCGCTGAGGAGATGACTGGAATCCCAAATCTGATGCAGACAAGGTCCTCTCAGCACGTGCAGCAGCAATAAAATCCTCCTTCACGTATCTATTCAGGAAGCTTACGATGATTAATTTGTCCTTGGAGTTTTGCATCGGGACTCTTGAGATATAATTTATTTGGGACCTCGGACAGTTATAGTTAATTTTGCGACCTATGGATTCCATGACTGTAAATAAGTTCTCATCATTTTTAATCGGAATCCCTTTTATCTCCACATTGCTCAATCTGGATCTCTGATCATAGGATGAAAAATCGAGCCTCGTCCTGGCTACATCATCCTGCAGAATGTTGACTACTTCCCGCAACCTCTCGAGCTCAGATGCCCTTCCTTCGAGATCAGTTACCTTAGACTGCAGTTCATCTAGCTTGTTGCTGGAGAAGTCACAAGCTGCTTTAAGCTCGCATAGCTCATCCTTGATAGTTCGAACATCATCAAATAGAGTGGGTAGATTTAATAACTGACGCTTCATGTCACGAATCTCGCTGAGTACGATATCAAGGGACGCAGGCGGCTCCTGGACAGCCAAGCCCGGAGAAGAAACCCGACATTTGGGGCATTTCCATTTAGATCTTCGATCCGCACCCAGCTTTTGCCAGCCAGCTTCCGATATATTTGCACATCCGTAGTCTAGGTGTTTTTTACAACTACTACACAGCACTCCATCACCAACGCTAGCATTGCAAACTCCACACTTCATTATAGGATTAAAGTAAAGTTAAAGGTAATGGGGCAAAGAGAAAACGTTGACGATCTATTTTTAAGTGACCGGCAAGCTACGCGTGTTCACAAGTTGTGCGCTCACAAGCGAATGAATGTGAGATTTTCCTAAAATAATGTTCGCCAGGATACCACCAGCGGCGCCAAGAGAAAAAATACCACACTATACAACACCCCATCCAAGTCTACCCTGTCCTGAGTATAAGGTATTGTATTACTATACTAGCTTTCTTCGCCTGCGGCTTCGCTCGCATTTATAAAAAGTATCCATTGTTACTTCTAACACCTCCAAGAATATGTGTACAAAGTTTCATGATGATCGGTTAAGTAGTTTTCGCGTGAAAGCGTAACAAACAAACTTAGATTAACATTTATAATATTAGTATGGATACTAGTCGAGCCCCGTGGTTTTAACCGCGGTTGACCTTTACAACCACAACTACGGGTAATGCCGCGGGGCGAAGAAAGTTCAATAAAGGTAGTCCAAGTTACTCTTTGTATCATCAGCTATCGGCCAGGGAATAGAATAGAATAGAATAGAATATACTTTATTGTACACCAAAAACAAATTATTACACTTACGATTTCAAGAAGATATGTACAATGGGCGGCCTTATTACTAAAAGCAATCTCTTCCAGGCAACCTTTGGATGGACATATTGACCGGAGAGAGAAATGAACGAAATATGGGGTAGTGAAGGTGTTTTAAAGTTATGAAGGTGTTAAATAATAAAATAAATATATATATTTATACATACACATATACCTATACATAAATACACACACACATATATACACAACATAAATATATGCAAAATATATCCACAAATAAGAAGCATTTAGTCATGTACAGCTCGTCGTACAAGTCAGTACCTACTTATGGATCTAAGTAGTGATCTTTAACCATATTCTTAAATGACGTTAGTGTTTGGGCACGTCTAATGGATATCGGCAAGGAGTTCCATAATCTGACAGCCTGTACCGTAAAGGATTTGTCATAGAATATGGTAGTGTGGTTAGGTACCGTAAGCTCCAAAGTTTCCGACGACCTTAAGGATCTTATATGTGTGTCACTGAGGAATACAAAGCGTTCCTTTAAGTAAGGTGGAGTTAATGGATTGAATAAGATACCATAAAGTATAGAAAGAATATGAGAATTCCGTCGAAGTCGAATTGGGAGCCACTTGAGCAATTTGCGAAATTCAGACACATGATCATATTTGCGTAAACCAAATATAAATCTAATACAGAAGTTTTGAAGGCGCTCAAGTTTATCAAGCTGCTCCTCAGTGATATCGAGATAACTGACATCAGCGTAATCGAGTATAGGAAGGAGCAGGGATTCAGCTAGCGCAATTTTAGTAACTGTGGGTAGAAAGTTTCGAAGTCTTCGCAGTGAACCCGCCGATGCAAACACTTTCCTACTAACTTCACGCAATTGGGGGCCCCAAGATAACGTACTATCGATCAGAATTCCTAGGCTTTTGACGCACTTACTGATCGGGAGTACAACGTCATTAAATTTAATGTCTGGTAAGACAGACCAGTCGATCTTCGAGTGCATTCTGGAACTGCCCACAACAACAACTTTAGTCTTAGATGGATTGACAATTAGACCATACTGGCTACTCCATTTACACACCCGCGCTAAATCTGAGTTCATAGTAGCAAAGGCTTCCGACAATATGTTTAAAGGTGCTTGCGTATAGATTTGAAGATCATCTGCGTAAAGGTGGTAGGATGAGATTAATGTTTTAGAGATAGAATTTATAAAAATCGTGAAGAGTAAAGGAGATAAAACGCCACCCTGCGGTACTCCAGCAGACGTATTACACCACGAAGAAAATGATTCCTCAATGCGCACACGTTGCCTTCGCCCTAACAGGTAACTACGAAACCAATCAACCACCGTTGGAGATATGTTTATAGAGTGTAAAATGCCCAGCAAGATGTCGAAGTCTACTGTATTAAACGCATTGCTGAAGTCCAGCAGGGAGAGTATAGTAAGTCTGCCGTGCTCCATACCCAGCCTGATATCGTCAGTGACATTGACCAGCGCGCTTACCGTGCTGTGGCCTGTACGGAAGCCCGATTGGTAAGGATTGAGAAGCTTGTTCTTCATTAGGTAAGAAGTTAATTGTGAGTGGACGAGGCGTTCTAGGACTTTTGACATAAAGGACAGGACAGAAATAGGACGATAGTCGGAAAAGGATGAAGGATTGGATTTTTTGGGTAGTGGGATAATTTGTGCTTCTTTCCAGGTATCGGGAAAAACGCTATTATTGAGGGAATGATCTAGGATGTGACATAAAATGGGAAGGATTTCATCGACAATAGGTTGGATCATTTTACGACTTATGCAGTCACTTCCTACAGCATTAGAAGTTATGGACATTATACACTTCTTAACATCACAAGCAGTAATTTGATGAAAAAAGAACGGGGAAAAGTCAGGAGTTGGAAGTGATGAAAGATATTGTAGGGTATTATCTTTACAGATTTGACTGTAATTAGAAGAACAGGAGAAGTGTAAATTTAACGAATCAATGTTTGTTGTTTTAGGAACCATATTTACTTGTGATTTTCCAACTCCTAGTGTTCTAAGAAATTTCCAAACTTTCGATGGGTCTCCGTTCTCGACAGAATTATGAATGTATTGGCGTTGCGCTTTCCTACAAGCTTTACTGCAGATATTTCGTATGGCTATATATTTATCTCTATTGCTTGTCGTTGGGCGAGTCTTGAACCTGCTCTTGGCTATGGACTTTCTCGAAATCAAAGTTTTTATTTCAGCAGTAAGCCAAGGTGCAGGTAGATGCTTCATTTTAATAATACGGACTGGAGCATGTACATCATAAAGACAAGTCAGCTTACTGTTTAACATATTCACCTTCTCATCAATGCAGTCTGTGGATAATAAAGAACTCCAATCGATTACGCTGGCATCCTGGCGAAGTTTAATGAGATCCATGTCACTAAAATTGCGCTGCTTAAGGAATTTGGGCTTAGGTTTGGGGGGACGTAGTTTGTACGAGAGAAATATCAAGTCATGGTATGAAAAGTCATCCGCTGAGCATTGGCCATGCTTAGCGACTAAATGAGCCGAGGACACAAGCATAAGATCAAGAAGAGAAGGAGTAGAGTTAGGAAAATTATGAGTGGCATTTAAAGGCAAGATAGATAAGTTACATGACTCGACAGTACTAGTGAAGGAGGAAGAGCGGGAGTCTGTTTTAATTAAACATGTGTTAAAGTCTCCCATAATTATAGTCTGACTGTAAGCAGGTGTAAAGCGTTCCAGGAGTTTCTCAAAAGAAGAAAAAAAGTTATTGCGAGAGGAGGAAGAGTAATATACCCCTAGTAAGAGTTTGCTAAGGGATAACTCAATTTCTAACAAAAGATGCTCACCAGCATTTGGTGGAGGCGGCTGAGCTGACAAATCTACAACATGATACGATATAGTTTCTCGCAAGTATATGGCAACCCCACCACCTGCACCCGTAGCACGATCATTTCTAATCAAATTATAGTTAGGAAGCGAGTAAGATGTTGAAGGGAGACATGGCTTAAGCCATGACTCGGAAACAAGAATGGCATGAATATTCTTACAGTCAAAGTTGGTCAGCATCTCTGGGAAATGGGCTGGAATACTCTGGGCGTTTATGTGGACTACATTAAAATTCTTAGGTACATCGGAAAACTGTGACTCCAAAGTTTCAGATAATGAAGGAATCGTAACGAAGCTACAGTTATGACTATTAGCCGACTTAAAACTGTCTGTATCGCTGTTATTATTTAAACTTGACATAATTAGGATAATAATTATTGTATCAAAATGTGCTAAAACTATTTAGGATATTGCAAAAACAAAATAAAATTAAAAAAAAAATACAATAACGCGTATGTTACCATCCGCCGGCTGCGCTACAAATGTAACAGTAGAAAAATGTGAACACACTTACTAAATACAACAGAAACATACGAGTATAACAGAATTAGATCACTGAATGAAAAAAGAACAGCATTTTACATTACCAGTCACCAATAGCAGTATAGCAGTAGCCAGTAAGAGAAAAGAACTAATAATTACAGAGAAGAATATGTATTATAAATATATATATATATAATATATATATATATACACAAAAGCATTAAAAAAAAACGCACACTAAAAAAAAAAATATATTTTATCAATAAAAAATAAATTAAATAAAAATGCAATTATGACCTCATTATAAATTAAAACTATTTTCTCCAAAATAAAAATTAACGAATCGCATTGTCACAAAAACTATCTGCAGATTTAGATTGGTGATTTCTGAACGAAAGTTTGTGACAAGAGAAATGTCAAACTAAGTAAACTGACGGTGTCAAAGTGTCGATTCGATAAACAAATAAAAGTAGGGTGATAGTATTGGCTCGTGAAAAAAAAAATGCGGTATATCGAAAATTGCATTATTTAGGTGACATGAGAGTAATTGAAGCGAAGATACTATTTTGTTAACAAAAACTTAATTAAAAATCTATGAAAACTGCATAATGATGACCGGTACTGTGAAAGATAAAAATAAAACTATAACTTCTGTAGGAATGTTATTTTTTGTTTGCCGCACGTCTTGATTTAGTGACTGGTATTTCGACTGGAATCTCCTTTGGTTTGTCGGGAGCAATCCGATTTAGTTCACTTAAAGATCCCACCCGATGCCGTGTCCCATTTGCGTCAAGAACATAGACATGGCCCTCCCGAGTCCAACACTTGGAAACACCACACTTCTCCCGTGCTGCCATGAATAGTTCATGCCTAGCACGAGTGACGAACTCGGAAAGGGTTACACCGGTCCCCTTCAGCTTGGTTTTGGTAAACCAAATTTTATCTCGGATGGCCACAGACTGGAATTTTACTAGGATTGGCCTAGGCTTATTTGTACTTGCAGCTCTCCCTAGTCTGTGGCACCGGCGGATATCAGCGGTCAAAAATTCAGTGATCTTAAGTTTTTCCTTGATAACACTCACCAGTGTTTGTGTAGTAGCCTCGGACTTGTCATCTGAAATGCCATGAACCAGCAGCATTTTTCTACGGCTACGCATCTCCATCTTGTCCACCTCCCGAGTTAAGAACTCAATTTGAGCTCTAAATGCAGTGACAGTGTCCATAACAAACATTTTGAATGCTGTGAAATCTGCTGCCATAGCGCTAATGTTTGGAGAGTTACCTGGGTTACTGCTATTCTTCTGAAGCTCAATCTCAAAGTTAGCCATCCTTTCTTCTATCCCAGACATGACTACAGAAAAGGATTCTTTAAAGCTATCCATGTTTGAAGATGAGTGTTTCTATGAAGTGCATAAATCACAGTTGTTGATATTTATGAGAGGAGATCACACAGCAGGCAGGTAACTTATACTGACATATATAAATTCATATAGATATGAGTTAAATTAAAGTTTTACTATTTAATTTTATTTAAATTTGAGAGATCACTTATAATGTGTGCTTATAGTTAGAACTACCCACACAAAAAAAACTCCCGTCAAAATCAGCTTTCACATGCATTTAGTGAAAAGCTGTTATTTTGATATTACAGACACTTTAATACACGATAATGAGATGCTTTCAATTCGAGTTCTAATGACACAGTGGTATTTTATGAATGCGTGAAGCGACCTGAGGGTAAATTTTCGTTACAAAAAGCCGTTCAAATTTTCTATCCTATTTACCTTTCGATCCCAAAAATATCAAAAACGGTATTCTCATACAAAATAATTGACTGTCTGTTTGGCCTTAGAATATTAAGGAATGGCTAACTTTAGTCTTTGATAAAAGCCTTCTCGGAAGGGCAAATCGTAAAATTAGAGCAAACCTTTCTGTAATAGCCTGATGTCTTTTATCGTTTATTTAATGGTAGTAGCGTATTGACTAAGTCATAAAACTTGCGATCAAATGATAATAGCTTCATAAAATAAAAGACTATTTCTAAAAATATAATTCAAACTCTGTACTGTACACTACATATTTTTCAGTAATCAGAATAATGCGATACCAAAAAAAAAATGATAATTCAGATTTTTATGTTTAAGAAATTTACATTACCGATCAAGTCATTGAAATAATTTTATTTGGTGTAGGTTATACTCAACTTAAGTCCCTACACCCAACAAATGTGTCTCATTTATAAATTACAGATTCAAAGGAAATATGTAATAGATCCTTTATCGGGAGACAGAAAATACATTTGGGCTGAACCTGCAGCCTCTAGTAGATCTAGAAAGTTTAAGCAGATAACACAGGAAGAAATAGAATTATACAAAAAATAATTGGGTCTAGAAGAAGATGGAACTCCTGTAAAAATAATGCCGACCCCGGAAAGGAAGAAGGTTTCGACGGCAAAAGACTCCAGATTAGTGCCAAAAAAGATATGCGTCGAAGGACTCAAAGAGAAAGACTTAATTCTTGCTAGGCGACTCATGCCGAAAACAAAGTTTATGCAAGGATGAGTCTGTTACAATCGATCTAGCTGAAATTTGCTTGCTTTACGTGCTTGGATACATTAGACAGTCGTCAATATAAACGTATATGAACTTGCAAACTGTGTGGTGTCTTTAGCTTCAATTGCAAGAACAAATTGCAATGAAACCGGAAACTGGATAATGTTTTACAAATACGAATGTTATTAATTTGTTTTCCCATTTAAATCTAGTAAAAATCTCAGACGCAACAATGGTGGTGGATTAGCAAGCACCAAAGGCTTACATTGTTTTCAAAGGAGTTTGAGCTTTTGCTAACTAGCAATATATTATAGTAATAATAATAAATAGTGAAGGAACAAAAAGATGAATATGAAAGCATTTTTTGTAGACGAACTAATAAATATAGATTTTAGTGTAAACTTTTATTTTTAAGACTTTTTTCTTTTAGTTATATACTAGGTTTCTTAGAGGAATATTTTCAAATAATATAATTTATTCAATGTATGTTCGGACTAATATTTACTTGCTTTGTATTTAATATTATTTATTATTTATTTATTACAAATAAGGTATATTAATGTACATTTGGTTTTCTTTTTAAAGTTTAGGTTATACTTTATCATTAGAAACAGAGGGATATTAAAAAAAGATCACCCTAATAGCGTTTTTATGGACATCATCATCAATACAATCAAATTTATTTATCTATATATTAATACGTAACACGTTTTACTTTCAATTACTGGACGACCACTAGTTGGAAGTAATACAAACTGACGGGTCACCTGGTGGTAAGTACGACCGCCACTCATGGAGACCTGACACTTGACTGCACGTTTGGCCTAGTGGTTTAACGATCACCACGCCGTTTCCTACTTCGCCCACTTGGCGAGGTAGGGTACGGCGTTCAAATCCCACGTGGGACAACACTTTGTGTGATCCACAAATTGCTGTTCTGAGTCTGGTTGTTCTTTGTGTCCGTTTCATGTATGTTTGTAAAGTCCCCCGCGACACAGGATTTATTCCTAGTGCGGGAGTTGTCTTTTAAAAAAAATATTAAAAAAAAAAAAATCCAGAAGAGGAAAGGTTTGAGCTCAGGTGACCCTACTGACTCGGTGAAAATCAAATGAATCAATGAAAGACCCGCTTATCATCTACTATGAGTTATAGAGCAACGCAGGCCAGCGGTTCAGTCCGCCGGCCTGCGTTGGGGGAGTCGCCAAAGCGTCTTTCCTCCATACAAAATATTCTATCATTATTGCGGGGGAAAATCTTTACACATACGCATTTTAGACTCACATGAAAAAAAAAACAATCGCCTGTCACTACGAATTTACACACACACATAAACACATTGTGTGTCATAACAGTGTAATGCGTAGGCCCATTTGAGCTTACACTTTGATAGACGGGAACGCCAGCATACCGCTACTCTCTACAGTGTTGCTATATAACAGTGAGCCCATAGCATCTCCGCTCGACAATTTTGGGCGAGGTATGTAAAAGATTGATTGAGGATTATTGAAAGTAATATCAATGAGTTGAGCAAGTTTATTGATCCAATCTCTCGTCGTCATCATCATCAACATCATCAGATTTTAACAATCACCTACCGTACATAGATATATCCTTACAAAGAGGTTTTGGCCTACAATAGTATAGGGTGTGTCAAGTGTTCCTTCTCTTCGCAGTGCTGTTGTCCTGGTAGTTTGCGCCCTTAGTCTACTCTTCGACACTCACGGGGTGAATAGGGGTGGTGACACTCGGTTTTCTAAATCCGTTAACACATGGCCACTATAAATACTAATTTTTAACCGACTTCAAAAACGGAGGAGGTTCTCAATTCGACCGTATAGGTTTTTTTTTATGTGTGTTGGCGGATAACTTTGTCGTTTATGAACCGATTTTGATAATTCTTTTTTTAATGGAAAGGAGATATCCCAAAGGTGGTACCATGATAAGGATATTAAGATCTGATGATGGTATCCAAGTGATATCGAGTCGAACCTTGAAGTCGGTTTTTGTTTTTGTTAAAATTTTACTTGTGTAAATTCGAAAGTAACTCTATTTGTTACACTTTCAAGGCGCAACTGCTGCACAGATTTCAATGAAATTTGGCATGGAGGAACTTTGAATCTTGAGGAAGGACATAGGCAAGTCTTTACCGCGATAACCAAGATTCATGCGGACGGAGTTGCAGGCAGATTTGAGGGCAAAAGCTAGTCAATCAATATATATAAAAATCGATGCCACTTTTCGTTGTAATTTTATAACTCAAGGCTTTGTTCGGACTATTTAGTAGACAGTTTATGTGAAGTTTGCACAAAATCGGTCGAACGGTTCTTCATTTATCAGCCGGATTTGAAAAGTAAGTAGGAGAATTTTTTTTAACGCCCAACGAAGTGGGCACGGGTCAGCTAGTAGTATATATAGATCACATACCTGTATGGCAATTATTATAGTGTCGTTGGTAACTGGACCGAATATATCTTCATTGTATATAGTTTGCGCGTCGTTGTTTCTCTGTATGGCTCTTTTGATTTCTGTCAAATTCTTCGCATATATTTTCTCTGTTGAATTAGCTGGAATAGAGAAAAGTTTGAACTTTTATATTGTACCTAATAATTGATTTGATTGGTGATCCCAGAGTACAGATAAACATAAATCATCATCTTCCTAGCCTTTATTATTCCCAAGATTTGTGGTCGGCTACTAGTTCAACCGGTTTTACCTGAATATCAGTTTTTACACAGAGCGACTGGCATCGGACCTCCGCAACCCTGAGGGTGAACTGAATTCGAAGGTTGAATTAGTTGTCAGTATATTTGAGGGTACTGGCTTCGCAATAACGATTGCCGTAGATGTTCATGACAGATAAACATAAATATCATGAAGAAATTATTTCTAGATGTAAAGCAAATGATCGTGGTTATCACATATTTATTTGTTACGGGTGCATATCTAGCAAGCCACGACTTGTACTCAGTAGACAGGATTGCTAACGGCTAGACTAATAAACCATCATACGTTTTAAATATCTCATGTTTACATTCATCTAATTTAGCAAAAATACCCTTAACAAATGATTGTTGCTGTTGTTGACATGGCTATTGCTAAAATATCGCAGTTTTTTGAAGTGAAAACTTCTGTGGGCGCGTTGAGCACTTTTTGGATGAACAACAATCATGAACCTCGCGTCAAAGTCGCCAAACGTTTTTCATGAGCTATATACATAGATATACCTCCGTGCGTTAATATAATGTATACATATATACACAAAATAGCTCGACCATACAATTCACAAGTTGTTAGTTTTCACTTCTATTGGCAGTCCCCAAAGGCTGCCCCGCATTTTTTTTCATTAACGTTTAGGTACATTCCTAAATAATGTTCAAGTACTCTGCGAAATACAAGAAAAGGGTCAGATATACGTACAGAGGCAAGAGTATCAAAAATCACGCTACGAACGTTAGAAGCTGAACAGTGGCTCTAAACGCAGATGCAACTGCGCAAACACTTTTATTTTTAGCATAAATGACTTGTCTAAAACGTCATCGGGTATCGATTCCCGCCAATATTGCCGTGGGAGTGAACGGCTGATGCCTGATAACATGATGTAGTAGTTTTTCAATATTATTTACTACAGTTGAACGATAAGAATGCAATTAATTTCCTTTGTTTCGAGTCCTTAGACAACTTCGTATTTTTGACCTTTTTAGCAGGGAATTTTGGAGGTGGAAGGTTTTTTTAAGGATCCGTAGCTGGTCCGCTTGTCCTCGCCTTAATTTACAGAATATCAGTACCTACTAGAAGAGTTTTTTTTAGTTCTGGGCTACCCCATAGTGGATAGTGGATTGGATAGTGCTTAAAAATATAAAACAAGGTTGTGAAGATTTTTTTTTTTTGATTCAGTGACACGTTTATCACAGTCATATTGAAATTTAAAATGTTAAGTTTTGTTAGACTAGGACGTCTAGCCCACTTCAAACCAAAAACTGTTGGCAAAACTCTGTAATGAAACGAACTTGGAAGGGAAAACATAAAAGCTAAGTTAGTTTTCTGAAATAATAATCACCCAAGATGAAAGATTTATAATTTACTAGCTGACCCACGCAACGTCGCTTGCGTCCAAACTACCATACCATCCCCCGTTTTAAGCCCAAAAGGTGGTTGATTTCTAAAGATACATCATTAGTACACCTCCACACCATCTATAGAGCATACATTTTAAAATTCAAGTCTCTTACTTCAAAAACATAGTGTTGTAGTGTTATAGTTTCTGAGATTTCGTGATTAATAAGTGAGTGGTATTTCGCTTTTATATATATATATTCGTTTAGAAGTTTTTAAGGCGAATAGATGTCATTGTTCAGTATTTTTGGAAGCCTTTTTAAAATGCCATTAGCCGTTGAACAGCAATGAAAACTTTATTATTTCATTTGATAACTTAATTCAGTGCCTTAGCATATCACAGCTTCGCTTCTGCAGCCACAGTTCTCAGAAGCGAAACAGAAATGGTTTGTTACTCACCACTAGCATTCCTAGGATGTATTGTTAAATACTTGTGTAGCTCAGGTGGTACCAGCGCGAGGACTTGTTCCGAAGTATCGTTGGCATTCATCAACTCTTCTGAAAATAACAGAAAAATTTGTCAAACACAGAAATGAAGGACTGACCATAGCGGATATAGAAATGACAGTCCATACATCTCAGATTGGGGAAAAGCTGGTAAAATACACACATCAAAAGTGTCTAGGGATCAACATATGTGTCTAGGGATCAACATATATTTTTGCAATAACTTTTCTCCTGATTGATATTAATTAAAATTTTCTTTAAGGATTCATCAAATAAAGTGTTTTCGTTTGTCACAGTAACGATAAACCAAGTCACCTTTGCATTAATAAAGAAATTTGCCATTTTCCTAATAAAAGGATTTTTGACATTTGAACCACTAACATTAAAGTTCGAAAAAAAGACTGAAATAACAGTTTTCTTTAAAATTTTATTAGGTAACTTAAACAATTAATAATCCGTGTTTCTACCGCGAACACTAACACAAGAACATCGGTTTGGCATACTCAAAATGAGTTCATCCAAATCACGCTGTGGAATGGCCGCCCATGTTCGTTGCAACAACAAAAAAAGGTCTTCTTGCGACTGGATACCCTCCATATTCGGCAGAGCTCTTCTCTGTAGCATATCCCATGCATGCATGGGTTCAAGTCTGGCGACTGAGCAGGCCAGGGCCAAAGCCACATCTCAATCTCAAGAAATCCGCATAAAAATGCTTGATCCCTAGACACTTTTGATGTGTGTATATACTTTACAGATATAAAGCATCAATATTTTCATTTTCATTTAACGGAGGTCTTTCAATGATTAAAACGACTCATCAGACCGACTCAGTGCCAGTTTTATTAGTAATTGTTATTCCAGACGATATTTATTGTTAAAAAACCTGTCTCTCGGTGGACTTTAGAAACATTCAGGAACTAGAGACACATAGTGTTTATAAAAACTTTCAAATAAATCACCTAGGGGAAAAATGGAAGAAAAATTTAAAAAGATACCCTAGGGATCAGTGTGGACAAAGATCCAGATAAATCCCTTAAGGGATCTAAGCAAGGAAGGGAAAATATCTACAGATCTTAATTTTTAGTCAAGTTAAACGGTAACAAAACGATAGTAGCAGTATTAAATATCTTACCTACAAAAGCTATCTCAGAGTGGGAAAGAAACGTTAAATTTTGATTTAAAATACCAATACCATACAATCAAGTTGACAACAAAAGCTATTACAATTTACAAATTGATTCATAACCTTATTCCACCTAACCCACGAAAACAAATAACCACATGACACATTTAGACAAAAGTACAAACCATTTGATATTCATATAATGTATAGATTTTATTCTAATGGGTAATGAAAATCAAAACATGTCATTGCCTAAATTACTTAACCACGAGAGGGCCACTTTCACAATTACTGATAAATTCCTGATAGACTTATGTCAACTTATCTTCATAATAACTACAGATTTTGATGTCAGAAGTCTTGGGTAGAGACATATATGTATCAGATATTTATAACACATATATTTATCAACAACAAGTATATCAGGAACCGTCGAAACCGAGCTTTAGTATCTAACCGAATTAGCTTTATTTTTCAAAGTGAATCATCTCTTTTAAATAAACCTACACTTGTAGATTTAGAGTTCAAAATAACTTGCATAGTAATATTGTATTTACAGCAAATCATAAATTTGATTTTAATTAGTCAATTGTAGAGGCTATTAACAGAATAAGCCCCTATGAAAATTATATTACAAAGGCCTTTGATAGAGTTAAGTAGTATTGTTTAACGAATATTTGATTTACACTTCAATCTTTGATCTGCATTCAAATACTAATGATAAAATTGACGAGGATTGATTCATTATTGAATTAATATATTCTACTTTAAAAGATTTGCATCCGATCAGATGATTGTTAGCTTTAGGATCCCACAAGGGTCTGTACTGGGACCAAGTTTTTCGAGAAAATCATTTTTTTTTTTATGATCAAGTTTTCTTTTACCAACCGAAATGAATCGAAATTAATGAGTTGTATACCTTTTAAAAGACTTATTAATAGATGTTGTATTCTATTCTTTGATGTTGCATGATCCGTAAAACCTTATACGGAATAAGCGTTCCAAGATATGCCACCGCAAGGTACGTCGGTTACCCATATCTGTAGGAACGCGGTTTAGTCCGAGTGGTGACGAATTCAAAATATGGATTTTTACTACCTCCAATTATCCCGTGGGTGTCGTAAGAGCCAACTACGAGAGCAAAATATGCAGGACTACATCAAAGGAAAGGGAAACTTGAATCAAACCCTTTTTTTTTTTTTTTTTACGTGTGGAAATCCCCTCGGACCGTCACCCGCGCCGGGGCTTGCGGCGCGGCGGTGTGTCGGACTCGAACCGACTAAAACCACACGGTGTGCCACTCTGCGCCTGAGGAGGGAGGAGTCCGGGAACTGCGGTTATTACGACATCCAGACCCCTCCCAGCGCTTGCCCGCACAGAAGCGGGCACCCTCTACCGGGAACCTCTCATTTTAGGCGACGTACGGCACACACGTAACGTCGCCTCCTCGCGGGCGGCCACTAGAGCGGATGGAAGGGAAAGCCCGTCCCGACCATCCGCGGCCACACTCAGGGCGGCATGAGGCGCAGGTGAGCGCGCCTCCGCTGCCCGGTTCGCCGGCGGCGGATCGGGTCCGAGTGGAGGTCGTCCTCCCGGGCCTTCTCCGCCACCTCCTTCTGCGAGATGACATCTTCGCAGAAGGTTGCGACCGCGGTAAAACTGCTGTCGCTACCGGCCATGGAGCGTATGACGGCCGGTAGCGAGAGATCTCCTCCGATGACTGCAGTGAGGGCCCGGCGCTGCGACGCCCATGCGGGGCAGATCGCCAGCGTATGCTGGGCCGAGTCTTCACTGCAGTCGCAGTGGTGGCAGGCGGGACTCAATTCCCTCCTAGCGACCGAGTGCAGGTACTTCCCGAAGCAACCGTGCCCGGAAAGTACCTGCGTCAGTCGGAAGGAAAGGGTCCCGTGCTGCCGCCATGCCCACTCGAGGATGACCGGCTGGAGAGCCTCCACGGCGGCAAAGCCAGCGCGTGGAGTCTCCAGCCGGATCGACCACCTAGCCATCGTGGCTCGACGGGCGGCTTCACGCCACTCGCGTACCTCTTCCGGCGGAGGGCGAATGCCATTCTCCGCCCGGAATTCAGCCACCCGTCGATAAACTTCGGCGAGCACTTCCGCCTCCAAATCCCACAGGGGTGTCCCGGCCAACGCGCACGCTGCCTCGGTCGACACCGTGCGGTAACCACGTATCGCTCTGACCGCCAGTACCCTCTGAGGCCGCCAAAGGCGCGCCTTGTTCTGGGCGGTCAGAGCCGTGACCCACACAACTTGAATCAAACCCTATACCAACTTGTCTGGCCATCGTGGTATAGTAGGACAAACCCCCCTTTCGTAGGAGAATTCTACGTTCAGTAGTGGACTTTTAAGGGCAGTTGAATGATGAGAATACAACTCTTTGCTTAGATACGGTCACCTTGATCGCGCCGCAGTCGCACGTGCGGCAAGCCGCCACAAAATCAAAGGGCCCACCTGCGGCGTACATCCCCAATCAAGTATGATTTGTCAGTTTACGACATCGTATGCATTAATATATCCGTATATCACAGCAATAACCACAATTGCGTGCGGGTACACCGACACTATCTACACGAATGGAGTATATACACATCTTTGGCCCTGTTTCACTGGTTACTGGAGCTGTTCCAGATAGCATATCTGACAGATGGTTTGACACAATGATGGAAGATACATAAAAATATCTGTCTGATAAGCTATCAGAAACTTATTTGTTAACGTGAAACAGGGCCTTAGAAATTAAGATTTTAATATTTATGGAGATTTTATGTTCAGTAATAAATATTGATTGAAGATGAGACACGTAGCCTTGACAGCACATAAATAATAAAAGCACTTAAAAATAGACACACAATAGCTAGTTAGCGTTGAAAGGCAAAATATACTTTAAGCAGAACTAAATATAACAGGGGAATTACATATTAAAGACAAGATCGATGATTCCTAATTTAAAGTGGATAAATCTGATAAAGATAAAAGATAAACAAATAATAATAGACATTGGTTTTAAAATAAGTACTTTATCGAATGATCGTGTGAGTATCTGTATCATTCTCTTGCAAAAATAAGAACTCCCTTTTTTATATATCATAGTGGCTCTACTCTATCTTAGGGTCACCAAAGTCACCATGCTGCATTGTCTGCATTCGCAGTAAGTATGTGACCACCACTCTTGGATTCTGCTTATGCACATCAGGCAGAGTAGAGTAAGTCATTTTGGCAGAGCCAAACATAAAAAAAACCTCTACCTGATGTAAGGCATGAACAGAATTCAAGAGTTGTGGTCACCATACTCATTTCGAATGCAGACAACGCAACAACGCAGGATGGTGACCCACACTATGTCGGCCTATTAAGATGCTTCTGCATCATTGGGCTTAAATAATGTTATGCTATGGACACTGATGCAGAAGAAAAAAACGATAAGAAAACAAAACTGCAAGCACTTATTTTAAAACCAAAATTTACTGCATTTAAAAATCATGAGCTCACATACACATAATTAAAAGCGCCTTACAGCGTTAGCGAACACAAGTAGAAATTTAGAAAAAAAAAGTATCTACAACCTTCATTATATGGTAATACTAAAAGCGACGAAGAGTCTTTGTGATCTAGGTTACGTGGGTTAGTATCTGAAAAAAATAAAGAAAATTAAAAAAAATGGTATTAGTCTGTGGTGAACGTCATTTTTAGGTTAAGTTGCGGCCATATTGGAAATCTGTATTCGTATTTTATGCTTAAGAAACGTTCATCTAAATAGGGTTGTACATTTTGGTTTTATTTCTAGTTAATAATAATAAAAAAAAAAACTCTCACAAGGTAGGTACAGGTAGGTTTTACTTATCTAGGTAAAAACTAAAAAGTTTCGAAAAATTTCCTTAGTGAGAGCTGGAGTCCATTCTAGGCTCGAAGCCTGTGTGACAGATCTCCATGCCCACCCTACGGCCGACAAAATATTTTTTAATACGCACAAAAAAAAACAAATAATAAAAAAATGCAACTGCACCTCCAAAGAAAAGGAAAATATAGACTAATAATAACAAAATAATAAAATAATGCTACGTTGTAATGCCATATTCAATCACACATAGACAAAAATATTTGCTATTGAGTAGGCCTTGTGATAGTGAGGACTTCTGGTGGTAGATTAGAGGAACTATGGTGGCTACCTGATCGTATCTTAAGACGCGATCAGGCAGCCAAGTCGTTATTGAATCGCTGATTGCCTATTGTTTCCAGTTTTGTCCGTGATAGGTCCTGGTTTGCGTGGTATCGATTCGGGGAGAGTCATTTAGTTGAAACACCACATACTCTATACTTCTATGTCCCCAAGTATCCAGAAACGAAGGGATTTGCCACGGCATCAACTATTTTTTTTTAGCGAATCCTAGCTAGATCAATTTATTGTCCCCGAAACCCCAGCATATTACATTTCATGAAAATCGTTGGAGCCATTTCCTAGATTCAGATTTTTAACTGACTTCAAAAAAGGAGGTCGTTCTCAATTCGACCGTTTTTTTTTTTGTTTTTCTATGTGTGGTCGCGGATAACTTCGTCGTTTATAAACCGATTTTGATGATTCTTTTTTTAATGGAAAGTAGATATCCCAACGGTGGTATCATGATAAGGACACTAAGCTCTGATGAGGGCATCCAAGAGAAATCGAGTCGAACCTTGAAGTCGGTTTTTGTTTTTCTTAAAATGTTATAAGCATACAAGAATTGATCGTATAAGGGTAATAATTTAATAAACACATAAATAGATCGATGTTAGATAATATTCTGTATGGTAGCAAATTTTAACGATCAGTGGTAGATTGAGACAAAAGATGAATAAAGTTTAAAATCAAGACAAGGACTTCAATAGTGGTCGAACAATGAGGATACAAATATTACATTTATGGTCGTTTGGTAATGTAAGAGGAGAGAACACAGAACAACTGCTCTGCGTAAATGGTTAAAGTTTCACAAAAACAATGTATGAAACAATTGTTTCCCTAGCCGATTACGGTCACGGGCCCGGCCACGGTGGCCAGTCTCAACGGAGACCAGCTAACTACGCAAGAGATATTACAGTGCATAAGTGTGTGCGCAAACACAGGTGCACTCTCTGTTCGCTCTCTATCATAATCCGATGAGACTGTTAATACGATAACACGACCAGGAAGAGATCAGGTGCAGTACCGACAGCTTTACATGACCAGTTCAGACCACAACTTCCAAACTCCGAGCTGTTATAAAGTATTTCTATAATCAGAAAAACTCAATAACACTTTTTGGCCTGACCCGGGATTCGAACCTGAGACCTCATGGTCGGCAGTCGCATACGTCAAGCTAGTTTAAGGGTGGCTCACTATAACCTTTATTATGGTAAACAAATTTGTTCACGCTTTTTAGCATCACGCTACGGGCAATAGGAGACGCAGACGTGGTTACGTTGGAGGGTTTCATTGATCGCGCCGCCGTTGCACCTGCGGCAACAAAATCAAAGGGCCCGCCGGCGGCGTACGCCGTTGTATGATTTTTTTTTTATGGAATAGTGGGCAAACGAGCAGACGTATCGCCTGATGGTAAGCGATTATCGCCGCCCATGGACACCCGCAACACCAGAGACGTCACAAGTGCGTTGCCGGCCTTTGTGGGATGAGGAAGAGGATATTCGTATTTCACAACAATAACCACGATTGCGTGCGATTGCACCGACACTATCTGAACGAATGGACAATACCTACATTAATAATGGAAATTTTACTAATAACTCTAAACCCAGATGTTTGTAATCGTGGAAATTCCAGCGGATAAAACACCTTATACACCTACAGCCTAGAGAGGAAAATTTTACATTATAAGGACATATTGTGATTTAATTGGTGAGTCTCATTTGTGACGAAGAACAGCCCTCGAACGGTTAAAATATGTAGAGAAGAGTTCTGTATGTTGACAAATTAAGAACACAGAGTGTGACCATCCCTATTCACCCCGTGGGTGTCGTAAGAGTCGACTGAGGGAGCAAACTACCAGGACAACAGCACTGCGAAGAGAAGGAACACTTGACATAAACACTATACCAACCCGTCTATAGCTTTGTAACACCGCGGGGCTCAGCTAGTTTGACATATAGTATTTTAAGAAGTACACATATTAACATAAATAAAACATTAATTAATGTACAAGCTTGTTAATAGATAAGCTATATTTGCATAATTACCTATAGCTAATTATACAATGATAACAGTCATACCATAGATAAAAGTGTATCAATAGAAATGTCACGATGACAGACGTCACTTGTTTGACATATCCTGTTTCCGGTAGAGGCGGTAGTTTATTTTTATTTCTTTTTTTTAAGTATGAGCCTGCTAAAGTGACTTCACTCTGCCTGGTGGAAAGCATGAGCAGAATCCAAGAGTGGAGATCACCATTCCCATTTTTTACCGTGGAAGAGCCACGCCTCGGCATGAATGGGCCGGCTTGACCGGAGTGATACCACGGCCTCACAGAAAACCGGTGTGAAATAGTGCTTGCGCTGTGTTTCACCGGAGGCCAATACCCCAATCCCCCTACCTTCCCCCCCCCCATCCCAAAAAGGCCGACGACACACTTGTGACGCTTCTGTTGTAGCAGGTGTCCATGGGCGGCGTTAATTGCTTACCATTAGGCGATATGTCTGCTCGTTTGCCCGCCCATGCCATAAAAAGCAATGCAGCATGGTAACCCACATTATGGCGGCCTACTGAGATGTTTCTGCATCTTTCGGCCTCAGATCTCGCTCTCACCAACGAAACAAGACAGCATGTATGCTGTCACTTTAGGTTGGTCTTCTGAGAAAGGGTGGAACCGCCCCATTGCGAATGCAGACAATTAAGGTGACCCACACTATGGCGACGCTGCTATATGCTGAGATGCTTTTTCACACCCCGTTTAATGGACACCTGGAAATAAAGGCTTACAAGGGTGTGTCCTTAACCTCCTTCCCCCTCCCCCCGAAAATAGGATGAGGGGACTGTCTCCAGCAACATTGTAGTAATCTCATATCAGAGACGGTTAAAGGGCTCAGATTTATTAGTGTCCTTGACGAATAATAGTTAAAAACACGAATGAACTTCAAATAACCGTTATTCAAACTGTCTTTGAGCACGCAGACACCATAAGTGATACACTCCCCTAATTGGTAATAGAATAGAGGTTAGACTTAACCTCTAAAAGCCGTGAAGGTCAATATTTGGAATAAAAGACTTTATGTGTAAAAAGTAGCCTAAGTTACTCCTTATATCATCAGCTATCTGCCCGTTAAAATCAATCCAGCCGTTCCAGTGATAGCCAGACCAAACAGACAGACAAAAATTGTGTTAATTGATTTTTTGATGTAGTACCGTATACACTTTGATATGCATTTAATGAAAAGCTGTTAATTTGAAATTACAAACAGACACTCACCTTTATTTATTTGTATAGAAGCGTTTTGACTATGTTTGCCGGTAGGTAACGCAGAAGGAGTTCCTAAACCAACTCTTAAGTCACAAGCCCGAGGCGCTGAAGCAGCTGCATGTGTTTGACATACACTCGTACTGTGGCTTCATAGAGAGCTCAGAAAAGGTCTTATGCTGAGGGAACTGACATGGTCTTACTGATAAACAGTGTGTTGTGTGTACTGAATGAACTGATAAACAGTGTGGTACCTACTATTACATTTAGCTTGGCACTGACTTCAAACCTATGAATAGGTAGCACATACAAATTAAGTTATTTTGTACTTTTTAGTTTTTGAAGTCGGTTTTTTTAAACGAAGTTTTTTTTTCGGTTTTTAGTCTTTCTCAAGTCTGTCTTCATCATTTCATTTCAAATTAAATGATGTCTACAGAATATGAAGGCATGCAGACAATTGCTCTTAACTTCATTGCAGGCGCTCACGTAAATTTGAGGATTTCCTTCGATTTCCTTGGGATCCCATCATCAGATCCTGATATGGTGGCCATGGGACCACATGGGGAGCATACCCTTTCGAATACAAAAAGAATTTTCAAAATCGGTCCACAATTGACGGAGTAATCAATGTACATACATAAAAAAAAAAAAAAAAAAACATACCGATGAACTTGAGAACCTCATTTGGAAGTCGGTTAAAAAGTCCTTTTTACAAAGTGATGGGGGTTACTGTTTACCCCCGCCCCCCCAAACTCCTCTTTTCTCTGTTTCTTGGGTGCAGCAAATTTTAACGTCTAAGTTACTTTGCGAATGACAACGAAAACGTTTCGTCAATATCTGTCAACAGCCCGTGCAGCGTTGCCAGACGTCCCAATTTTCGCGGGGCGTCCCGCTTTTTGAATCAAAATTGTAATGTCCCGCTTTTTGGGGGTAATTGACCCGACGCCCAAAGTGAAGTTAGTTAGTAAGCCGTAGTGCTTTATCGTCAATAAAATTAGCAGCCAAGGCACTAGTTCTTTCACGAATTAGGGATAATTAGGTATGATGTAGCATGTAGCTGAACAACAAAAATATGAAGAACGTCGTTTTTTAATCGCTCTTACTCATGTGTCGTAATTTCTGATTAGATGCGATACGTTGATACACACATCAAAAGTGTCTAGGGATCAAGCATTTTTATGCGGATTTCTTGAGATTGAGATGTGGCTTTGTAATAAATTTATGATTTTATAAATTTATATGGATCCTTTATGGTGCATTTCATAATTTGAATCAGGAACTGTCAATCAAATTCGAGTAAAAGTTGAAAATCAGCTGTCAATATTTTCCCTATAAAAACATACAACGCATTGAAGACATTATTAGTGCTACTGTTTCCCTACTACTGATTAAAACCAACGTTATTATGGAGCGGCGACGTCATTTAAGCAGGGAAGAAATGCTCAGAGCTGTGGGAATGATAGAAGCTGGTTCCCGGCAACGTACTGTGGCTTTAGCTCTGAATACAAGTCAGAGTGTTATCAGTCGACTTTGGACACGTTACCGAAGCACTGGTACCGTGGCTGAGCGCCATGGAGGACGGTATCGCTGCACCACACGGAGACAAGACCGATACATTCAAATCTTAACTCGAAGAGCTCCAACAATAACCGCCATGATGTTAGCCGTGAGGCTTCATCACTCTTCAGGGAACTTAATTAGCGACCAAACAGTCAGAAACCGCTTGCATGAAGTGAACCTTCATTCCCGAAGACCGCTACGGGTACCACCTATAGCAATGCACAATCGTAGGATTCGATATCAATGGGCTCTTGAACACAGAAATTGGGCAGAAGAACAATGGCGTTTCGTGTGCTTTTCTGATGAGTCTCGTTTTGGTATGAGACCGAATACAAGACGTATACGACACTGGAGAACCCCTGGACGCCAACAGCGATTAAAATCCTGCCAGGAAGTCCATCCTTATAGTGGTGGAACCATCATGGTATGGGCGGGTATTTGGATCGGCGGAAGAACTGAGTTGATTTGGATCAGAGGCAACCTCAACGCTCAAATTTATGCTGAGACGATTGTATCAGACGTCATCGTTCCTCTACAAGTGCAAATCGGTCCCTTATTTCAGTTAATGCATGATAATGCACGACCGCACACCGCAAGAGTTGTAAGACAGACTCTCGCCGCAGCTAACATCAATGTCCTGCCCTGGCCTGCTCAGTCGCCAGACTTGAACCCGATTGAGCATGCATGGGATATGCTACAGAGAAGAGCTCTGCCGAATATGGAGGGTATCCAGTCGCAAGAAGACCTTTTTTTGTTGTTGCAACGTACATGGGCGGCCATTCCACAGCGTGATTTGGATGAACTCATTTTGAGTATGCCAAACCGATGTTCTTGTGTTGTTAGTGTTCGCGGTAGAAACACGGATTATTAATTGTTTAAGTTACCTAATAAAATTTTAAAGAAAACCGTTATTTCAGTCTTTTTTTCGAACTTTAATGTTAGTGGTTCAAATGTCAAAAATCCCTTTATTAGGAAAATGGCAAATTTCTTTATTAATGCAAAGGTGACTTGGTTTATCATTACTGTGACAAACGAAAACACTTTATTTGATGAATCCTTAAAGAAAATTTTAATTAATATCAATCAGGAGAAAAGTTATTGCAAAAATATATGTTGATCCCTAGACACTTTTGATGTGTGTATTTTTTTACTTGTCCCGCTTTCGACGAAAGAATCACTCTTTTTTCACCATAAAGTCTCAAAATCCCGATTTGACTAAAAAAATCTGGCAACGCTGTCTGTCAATGTCAAAAAGCGCGCCAAACTTCGTTGTCATTCGCTAAAAGAAAAAAATATATTGATGTTCTAAATTCAAACAGGTAAATATTATCTTGTTAAAAGTAATCTATTAAGTTCATATGGCGTGTTCTGCGTGTTGTGTCGACAAATTGCGTAATTTTATTGAACAAGGCGACTCCACGTCAAATTAAATTTGCTGTATGCGGTCCGATCACATTAATTGTGAATTCACAGAACACGAACATAATCTATACTTATAATAAAAATGTAACAGGTCTAATTCAGTACATTAAAGATATTTTGAAATTTTTTTTTGGAGGGCTCTCTATAATCGATACTGAAGCCAAAACTGTAATTTTTTTCATTTTTGTCTGTCTGTCTTTCCGTCTGTCTGTCTGTCTGTCTGTATCTTGGCCGCGCATCACGCCGAAACTATTGAACGGATTCAAATGAAACTTGGCATGATTTGAGTTCATACTACGATATAGGACATAGGATACTTTTTATCCCGAAATTCAGCACGGTTTCCTGGAGAGAGGGGATGAAAGTCAAAATATTTACTTAGTTGTATTTCAATAACAGATAGTCTGATTTTATTAATTCTTTTTTTGCTTCAAAGAAAAAAAATAAAAGATAACGGCAAAAGTGTTTTTTTTTGTCCGCGACTGTACACTGCCTGTGGGAAGTTGAGACAGATATGTAAATTTGGCGGTACGAAGTTCGCCGGGTCAGCTAGTCAACAATAATAATGTAAATTATTACAAATACATTACAATAAATACTTATTTGTTAGAATTAGCAACTTAACAATTTAAAAAATGATAAAGGAAAGGTTTTAAATCTATATCCCGTTTGCGTAAAAACTTTAAAAGAAAGTATGTTTCTTGGTCAATATTACGAATCTATTGACACCTCATTCATTAAAATCATAACAAAGCAACAAAAATCAAACATAAAAAAGAAGGAGTTGTTAAAAATTCAAGAAGTCTTGCATGGAAGTATATCGTTTTTAAAGTTAGTAACACGAAATAAGAAAAAAACACGTGAGCGAAGCCGCGTGCTATACCTAGTTTTTAAGATATTTATGGAAATTATTTACAGTAAAGAGCTTAGTAGATTTACATTGGAGAAAATTTCCACATGAAGGAAAAAAAATTCTCAGTGCCATCTAACGGAAAGACATCGAACTACGACCTCCACACTTAGTAAGTAATTATCCTACATCGCACTATGAAAGTTTCCGGGTCGAATCTATGCGAACTCTTCAGCTTGTAAAGCTGAAGTTTCTTTAGTTAACACGCTGATCCCAGGAAATAATGGTTGAAAATGAAACATTATTTCAGTGTTGGATAGTCCATTTATCGAGGATGCATATAGGTATTACATCAACAAAGAAAGAAAGAATTCATTTATTTCATTATCAATTTTCCGCACAGAGCGAGTATAAATAAATCACGCTCTTCTTACTTCTCACGCATCACCTTTTTCATTGATTCTCGACACCTGCGAGGAGTCCAGAATCAATGAAAAATGTTGTAATAAGGAAAAAACATTTTTGAGAGCCGCATACAAAATTGCGAATTGTCAAAATTGGTGAATGAAAAGTTCAATGCGGGTCATTGCAAAGCCGAAGGCGGTTACTGGGACGACCTAGTAATAAGCTCACACTAGGCCCTCTGGTAACTTTCGATCAGGCACTACCTCACTACTAAAGAAATACCTACCTGCATCTCTGTACATTCCTCCGCCAGACGCTGTGAGCATAATTTGCAGCCATAGACAAAATAGCCCCAGTATGACGAACACTCTTGCCACGGATGCATATTTTAATCGTGGCATTTCGTACTATCTCTCAATAGATGGAGCTAGTTGCATTTTACTGGGTAGCTGTTGCAGCGGGTTGCCGGTAGATGGCGTCGTTAACTTTCAGCTCACGTCATTGTTGTGTGTGATTCTGGAAAGACAGAAAATTATATCATAACTTAATTAATAAAACTTATGGAGCAGAATAATTGATTAGCGTATATACACTGACGGACTCATAAACTGCATAAAACTTCAGGATTACTTTGAAATGATTTTTTTAATAAGTATGCAAACTTTTTAGATTAAATTATATAAATATGGAGAGACTGGCCCTTAATCTTAAAAAAAAGCAATATTTAAAAATAGAACTGCAGTAAAACAAATGAATATAGAAAGAAAATTTACTCGTAGTATCAGATTTGCGTGTTTTTTAAAATTATTTCTTATTGATTTTTAATTCTTTTGACAATTGAATTATTGTTACCAGCAGACTTAGATTAGCCAGCAGAATTGTTGGGTTAGCTTTTTAACTCATCGAGAGTTTCTGAACCATAACATGGATACTTCGTCCGAACAAGCTGCTCAAATTGTAGCATTGGTGCGGGAGGGCTTGGATCAACGAACGATTGGTAGAAATTTAAATTTAAACCAGTCTACGGTTTCTAGAATATACAGAAGGTTTGTGGAGACAGGTTCTTACAAAAGGAGACGTGGTACAGGCAGAACTCGAGCAACTAACGGTCGTGATGACCGATTTATTGTTACAACTTCCCTGCGAAATCGTTTTCTCACGTCAGTTAACATCAAAACAGAGCTTAATGAAGTGCGTGGAGTAAACATTAGTGCACGAACAATAAGAAGGAGGTTAAAGGAAGCGGATATCACCCCTTTTAGACCAGCAAATGGTCCAAAGTTGTCTGTAGCTCACAGACAAGCTCGCTTAAGATTTGCGCGTGATCACCTAAATTGTACAGATGAGCAATGGGCCTCCGTATTGTTCACAGACGAGTGTAGGACATGTTTATATGTCGCAGAAGAGTCTATCGTCGAAGTGGGGAGCGATATGCTCAAAGTTGCATAGGTAAAAATTTTACTTTAATCTACATCTACACTATTATATAAAGAGGTAAAGTTTGTGTGTTTGTATATTTGTTAAATTGCAAGGGGTAATCTCGGGATCTACTGAACCGATTATGAAAATTATTTTACCAATAGAAGGCTACGTTATTTAGGAGTGACATAGGCTATATGATAACCCGAAAAGTGTAAAGACTTTTTCGTGGTAGCTGAATTTGCAAAGTAAGTCGGAGAAAAAAATGTTTACCGGCCCAACGAAGTGGGCACGGGTCAGCTAGTGCAGGATAATGCCCGGCCGCACGCTGCTGCACAAGTTCGACAATATTGCGAAGAGGTTGGGATACGTACAATGAATTGGCCAGCACGCAGCCCGGATCTTAATCCCATTGAGCTTCTTTGGGACAATTTAAAAAGAGCTGTATATGCGAGAAATCCTGTGCCTACAACAGTGGCACAACTAAGAACAGCACTTTCAGAAGAATGGGACAATATTCCGCAAGATGTTTTAATAACCCTAATCAAATCTATGCGGAACCGATTAGAATCCATAATAAGGGCACGTGGAGGTAATATACCTTATTAAAACATAAAAAACCCCTTGCATGAAGCTTGTGTATATTGTTAAAACCAATTTTTTAATTAACCAATTTTCTTTAAATTTCTGTTTTTCTTCAAAAAAGTTTTAAGGGCCTTTCCAGTACACAAACTTAAACTTAAGGATATGGCCCTACGCTGTTTTAAAGTTAACGAACCAATCTAGACGTTTCAATTTAAATCTGTGTAGAAAGTTTCCATACTTCTTTAAAATATTTATTTCAAAGTCGTTTTTTACTTTGATGCAGTTTATGAGTCCGTCGGCGTATATAGCGTCGCACCTGTTAGAGCTCCAACTACTCGTAACTATTGCCAAAAATGTTCGTATGGCAGCCGAGGGTTTAACGTGCTCTCCGAGACACGGAGCTTTTATATGTTAGGTGTGGCGACTTCCACATATAGCACAAGAGAAACGTAGAAGAACGTACGAAGAGTAATGTACTACGACGAATAACAACTAATCCTGAATCGCCCTAGAGAAGCTCTCGCGCCGATTAGATATAATTATTTAGATAAATACCCAAGCATGCCAAGCATGATCACTTCGCCAGTCGGAGGATCCCTTTGAGTTCGGACCTCCACATTAAGAATGGTCACCGATCTATACACCAATCTGGCTTTGATAGTTTTACCATAAAGGAAGGATAACTATTATCCTTATACTATTGTTTTTCCTCATACTGTGGTTTTACATTGCAATGTGTTCGCTTTTTTAATTAATCATTTAGCCACAACCTTGACATGTTACAAAGGTTCCCGAACAAAGCATTGAGGACAATCTCAAATGCACTATGGTTTCATAGCAAACCATAATATCAGACATACATGAATACTTGGAAATTCCAGCGGTCAGGAAGGAGGTAAGCAGATATTCAGCGATACATAAGAGGAGATTACAAAATGGACACGAAGTGGTCTGAATAAATGATTTATTATTATTAAAATCACACGCTACAGATCTTATCCTCACCAATTAAGAGAGTGCAAGACTTAAAAGATGGCAGATATTAAAGTTGGATTAAAGATGTTACAAGTCAGACACCGTGTCCGAAAACGGAGGGTGAGAATTTGCAGATACAAAATGGAAAACAAAAATAAAAAAGTCCAGACTCGATGATGTTACGACGTTTCTTTACAGAGTTCCTATGGCCACCTTCCAACTCCAGCATCAGATCAGCTCCATGTCACTATAATATTGTATTGTCACGCTGTATACATGCTTGCAAAATTTCAGCAAAATCGGTTGAAGATATCTGCTTCAAAATTGAATTGCAAGATTCCACCCGAACATACAAGCATAATATGTATATACATACATTGCAAGTTAATAAAAAGCTTGTTAAAGTGGCCATGATGGAGCGACATAGTCATAATTGTGGATATTCCGTAAAAAAAGATTTAAAAAAAAAATTGAAAATAAAATAGCTCATGGAAAGCGTTCGGTGATGATGACGCGAGTTCCATGATTTATCTTCACCCAAAAAGTGCTCAACGCGTCTATAGAAGTTTTCACTTCAAAAAATTTGCCACGACTCCTACTACACATACAAGCATTGTTAGTTAAATAAAATCTCTTAAAAAGACCCAAAAATCTTCCAATCTTGTAAAATCAACGAATCAGATAAATACCACAGATAACAAACACGTTTGATTCACCGGAAATCCATGTGATAAAAAATACTTCTGCTGATAACAGTTTCTTTATCAATGTAACTGATAAATCAGAAACTATCTATTTGATCGGTAGGTATACATCATGGCGATAGAATAAGTATTTCAAGGTCGACTGATATCTTTTGATTTTTGGTGGTATTGGGGGAAATATCTATCACATACAATACATACATACACATCCACACAAAGAGAGGTTCATCTCACATTTTTCATTTTGTTATTTTTTAGGATTCCGTATCCAAACGCGGGACCTTATTACTAAGACTTCGCTGTCCGTCTGTCACCGGGCTGTATCTCATATACCGTGGGAGAGCCACGCTTCGGCATGAATGGGCCGGCTCGACCGGAGTGAAACCACAGAAAACCAGTGTGTAATAACGCTTGCGCTGTGTTTCACCAAGTGAGAGAGGATACCGGAGGCCCACCTTAACCCGTCCCCCTATCCCCCTCCGTATCCCTCATAGGCCGACAACGCACTTGTGACGCCTCTGGTGTTGCGGGCGTCCATGGGCGGCGGTAATCGCTTACCATCAGGTGATACGTCTGCTCGTTTGCCCCCTATTTAATAAAAAAAAGTTAGACGGTTGAAATTTACAGAGATGAAGTATTTCTGTTGCCGCTATAACAACAAATACTAAAAAACAGAATGAAATAAATAATTAAGGGGCTCCCATGCAACAGACGTATTTTTTTGCTCGTTTTTGGTCGATACTGATAACGGCAAAGGTACGGGTCTTCTACCTTCCTGCGCCAGACCGCACTTGGGCGATTTTTTTAATCAATAGTCTTGCTAGAATTATTCTTCTTACTTTTTTAACCAAGATAGTAGAACAACGCTGATTTCAGCACGAACGGGCCGGCTCAACCGAGGCGGTACTACCCTCGCACAGAAGATCAACTACAATGACAGCATTCGTGCTGTCGTGTTTCGTTGGCGAGTGCGAGACCAGAGGACCAATAATGCAGAAGCATCACTAGACCGCCATGGTATGGGTTACCATGCTGCATTGTCTGCATTCGCAACGAGTATGGTGACCACCACTCTTGGATTCTGCTTATGCTTTCCATCAGGCAGAGTAGAGTAATTTTGGCAGGGCCAAAATTTAAAAAAAATTGTCTGTCAATACTGATTAAGTTGAAATTCCCGAGGAGAATGGCGCCGTAAGACGAAATACAGGTTTTGAAACTTTTTACCTAATTTGGCAACGGAGGCTATCTCATGTTCGATTTGTAACTTAACCTTGTTTTAAGTAAAACATAATGTTGTTGTTTTTATACCAAGTGAATTCCTTTTGTGTATGTAAATGTGAGTATAGTCTAGGCTTGTAATATAAGTTCATATTTAGTATCTTTCTGGTGGCTTTGAGTGTTTCCCCGGCCTACCCAAATGTCCTGCTGACGGTAGTGTCGCGCTTCGGGTCGTAACACGATGGCTGGGGCTCGTATGCCGTCTGTATGGACAGGCCGACTCAAAATCATGGTCCTTTCTTCAAAAGGCCAACCCAGATCCTATACTGTACTCGCACAGATTATTTTTTGTTTTGTAATCAATGTTCTCGGACTAAAAAAAAAAAGGACATCTCTGTGGTTTGTTTCGGCATTTCTTCCCAGAGTGAGTCGTAGGAAATGCCGGTCTCTTCTAGCTGTAAAGTCCGACGTGTAAAAATATCTGAAAAGATTTACTTACAAATAAATATCATTTCATTTCATTTCAATGCATTTTTAACCGACTTCAAAAAAGGAGGAGGTTATCAATTCGACTGTTTTTTTTCTTTATGTTTGTTCCTCGTAACTGTCGACTTGGTGAAACGATTTTGATGATTATTTTTTAACGGACTTCCAAAAGGAGGAGGTTCTCAATTTGATTGGTATTTTTTTTATGTATGTTCACCGATTGCTCCTTCAATTGTGGGCCGATTTTAAAAATTCTTTTTGTATTCGAAAGGGTATGCGCCCGGAGCGGTCCCATTGCCACCATATCAGAATCTGATGATAGGATCCAGGGAAATCGAGGGAATCCCTCAATTTTTTTAAAGCACGTACTATGTTTTGAACCGACTTCGAAAAAGGAGGAGGTTCTCAATTCGACCGTATATTTTTTTTATGTGTGGTCGCAGATAACTTCGTCGTTTATGAACCGATTTTGATGATTATTTTTTAATGGAAAGGAGATATACCAACGGTGGTACCATGATAAGGACACTAAGATCTGATGATGGCATCCAAGAGAAATTGAGTCGAACCTTGAAGTCGGTTTTTAAAAAAATAAATAATTATCTGCACAAAAAAGGCGACAAGACATAGGTTATAACCATTATTATCAGTCATGATAATAATTGTTAAAAGATAAGATATATGTGTTAAAACTAATTGTTTTGTGACTATATTGGTGCGACTAAGTCTCTTACGAGTTTATATCACTAAGCTGGCAAACAACCACATAATCCTCGATGGTAAAACGATAGAGAGATAACAATATATCCTCACACATCTCGCTCAAAGTCGTCTGATTCCAAACTAGGCCAAGCCTGTACGATAACTGGACTGCTGTAAGGAGGTTTTTGCCCACTATACCATCTTTGGTATATTTGTGTCAAGTGTTCCTTCTCTTCACAGTGCTGTTGCCCTGGTAGTTTGCTCCCTCAGTCGACTCTTACGACACCCACGGGGTGAATAGGGGTGGTGATACTCCGTATTCTTAATGCGTCACCACACAGAGTTTTGGAACGAAGTTCCTTATGGCGCGCTGCGAAAGGGGGCTAGACGGATTAAGACCAAAAGTTGTAACGACACTTTTAACATTGAGTTGACGTCATAGTGCTCGATAGTATATATATACCAGCTGATCCGGAAAACGTTGTTTTGCAATCAAAAAAATTGGGGTATAAAAAATAGACGTCGGTCGATTTTCACACCTACCCGATATGCACACCAAATTTCATAAAAATCGATTCAGCCGTTTCAGAGGAGTATGGTAACTAACATTGTGACACGAGAATTTTATATATAAGATATATATATATAAATATATATATAAACTTCGTTCCATCCGGGTATCCCTTGACACCTCTCAAGTTTCTTTTCTGTGTACTCGGCTCGTTTTGGCAGTCGTACAAGTAACTGTATGTTTTTAAAGTGATAACTTGTTATTAGAGGGTCAACCGCATCGTTACGTAACGCGTTATGGCGCCAGTCTGTCTGGCTTACCTTTCTCACGCAAACGGCAGCGGTAGGCAGGCTCCTCCACTCTCACTCTACCCCACAGCGATAGCCGTAAATACTCTTAGATCAACTTAGATTAGGGGTTAAATTATCACTTCTGTCGGGCGTCCTGAGACGCATACGTTTTTTTTATGTATGGCCCTGCCAAAATGGCACTACTCTGCCTGATGGAAAGCATGAGCAGAATCCAAGACTAATGTCACTGTACTCATTGCGAATGCGGACAATGCAGTATGGTGACCCATACTAGGGCCGCCTATTGAGATGCTACTGCATCATTAGACTTCCGGTGTCGCACTCACCAACGAAACACGACCCGAGAGTAATGCCTCCTGGTCGAGCCGGCCTTTCGTGCTGAAATCAGCTCCACTACCTTGAAGTATATTGTTATGTCGTTGTTTTCATCACATACGTGACCCAACGTTCCGTTAGATAATATTATTATTATTGGTGACGTAATATGATAGACGAAAGTGCGCGTACGCACGCACGCTACGCAACTTCATTATTTTTTTGTCACTCTGTAAAGATACAAATTAATAAAATTAAAGTGTCTGTTTGTAATTTCATATTAACAGCTTTTCAATAAATGCACATGGAAGTATATAAGTATACATATATGTATGCCTATATGTAATAGGAGGTACCGCACTCGCCGCTGCCGGATAGCTGCTCCTCGTGTAGCACAAAACAACCCAAGCGGGCAGACACGCGCGGGCTGACGCGACGTCGTTGATGGTCGTCTCGAAATATAGCGAGTGTGGAGCGACTACTATTACCTTTGGCTTGGCGCCGACTTCAAACAGATTTTAGGTACCTAGCACACATAATAATACTACTATTTAAATGAATAAAGAATTAGGTATAGACAGGAATTGGCACATAGCAATTTATGAAGAGTCAGTTTATTTTACGCTTTATAGTGTTTTTTGGCAGACAGTTTCCGTTGGATGGTTTTTGGAAGTCGGTTTTTTTATCTGTTTATTTCGAATAATCCGTGGAATGGCTGGATCTATTTACACTGGTAGATAGCTAATGATATCTATGGAGTAAATTAAGCAATTTTTTTTCTTTTTTTATTTATTTCTAATTTTTATTTGTTTATTTCCAATAATCTGTGGAATGGCTGGATCGATTTACACTGGTAGATAGCTAATGATATCTATGGAGTAAATTAAGCAATTTTTTTCTTTTTTTATTTATTTCTAATTTTTATTTTTATCTGTTTATTTCCAATAATCTGTGGAATGGCTGGATCGATTTACACTGGTAGATAGCTAATGATATCTATGGAGTAACTTTAGCTACTTTTTTAACCCCCGACGCAAAAAGAGGGGTGTTATAAGTTTGACGTGTCTATCTGTCTGTCTGTGGCACCGTAGCTCGCGAACGGATGAAGCCATTTCAATTTAGTTTTTTTTTGTATGAAAGGTGGGTTACGTGTGAGTGTTCTTAGACATGTTTCATGAAAATCGCTTGAGTCGTTTAAAAGTTATGGGGGTAAAAGTGAGTGCTTGAGTGGTTGGTTTTTTTTAAATTTTGAATTTTAGCTTGTTGGAATAATAGCTTTGCAACGTGGCGTTATCCACCATTGTTGTGTGTGTTGTTTCGGAGTTCGTGTGTTTTCTATTCATACAAGTAAAATTTTAACAAAATAAAAACCGACTTCAAGGTTTGAATCGATTTCTCTTGGATGCCATCATCAGATCTTAATATCCTGTACCAGTACCGCCGTTGGGATATCTCCTTTCCATTAAAAAAAGAATCATCAAAATCGGTTCATAAAAGACAAAGTTATCCGCGAACACATAAAAAACGGTCGAATTAAGAACCTTTTTTGAAGTCGGTTAAAAAGCGATTAATGTATGATTTTTGATAGGAATTTGATAAAATAAATATGCATGGTAAAAAGTATCCAATTTTTTTTTTTTTTTAACTTTATTTTAAAGAAAGCTTACAGACTAATAATACTATGAACGCAAGTATATAAGTGAACAATATTGCTTATAACAAGCTTCCACATATGGACAACTTATACAAAAGATAAAACGAGTAAAACATAAAAACATTCATATTCAAAAAAGAAGATGAAGCCAACCATTCATAAGTACATATTTTAAGAGTCATAATCAATGAAATAAGAAATAAAATAAAAATATCCAAAAATAAACATAATAGAAATAACAGCAGATTTACAAGATAAAGGAAATAAGAGAAATAAACAATTAAAATAAAAAATATGTAAAAAAGTTTTTTAATTTAAAAATTTGACCCAAGAATAATAAACAAATAAAACAAACGGGGTGAGCTAAATAAAACCGTTTAATAAAACAAACGGGGTGAGCTAAATAAAACCGTTTAATTACTTTTCCTCTGTCTCTGTACTGCGATACCCTATATGGGATTTACCAAACAGTCAGTCAGTTAAACCAAAGTGATTATTTAATTCATTGCAAAATTATTTTTCTTATAAACTGACTATCTAGTATCTACCTCTCTAGCCATACAACCGTGAACATAAGATTTTTAATGCCACGACGTTAAAAGAAAATTACGATTCACCTCGCATCCGTAATGTCCTCTGCTATTGTTGTCCTTATAATGTAACATTAAACATTTTATGGCATAGGGAGGTGACAGAGCTGTATGACGTTAATAATAATAATATAATAATATATCGCTTTATTGTACACCAGATAATGCTATGCTTAATGCTAGGTCAGTACAAATAGCGGCCTTATCGCCAAAAAGGGCAATCTCTTCCAGGCAACCATGGGATGGTAATAAATACAGGATGTATAGGGTAGTGTCTGGTGTGTTAATGAGTAGTTTCGGAAAGGAAAATAAAGAAGCATGAATATATATTATACAAATAAAAAATATTATAAAGAGTACTAGTGACACATATTGTGGATGAGGAATATATGTTACACACATACTGAAATTAAATACTGTGACCTAATTGACTACAATAACATTTAATAATTATGGAATATTGATGTCTCCCAAGTATGTTCCTTTACTAGCCTCTTAAAGGCAGTAAGTGTTTGTGCACGTCTGATTGCGACTGCTAAGGCGTTCCACAATCGTACCGCTTGGACAGAAAAGGATTGGTCTAAGAATTTGGTAGAGTGTCCAGGCATTTTTACGTTACTGTTTCTAATAGGTAAATAGCAGAGAAAGATCATGTTGAATTCGCTAATGCTTCTCTAAGTGAAGACTTTATCAGCAAAAGACTTAAGCCCAGCGCACACCGAAGCGCGGCGAAGCTACTGACAATAAATCAATTTAAAATAAATCTTAACTACTATGACATGCAGTTGAAAACGGCATGCCAAAGATCTATTATAGCGAGAAGCGCGCGACGCGTCGTCACGATCTTTGCCAGTCAGTAGCTTCGCCGCGCTTCCGCTGTCGAGAATAAAAAAAAAAACTTCGTTTAAAAAAACCGACTTCAAAAACTAAAAAGTATAAAATAACCTAATTTGTATGGGCTACCTATTCATAGGCTTGAAGTCGGGGCCAAGCCAAATGTAATAGTAGGTACCACACTCGCAATATTTCGACGTCACCGACGCTTCGGTTGTTTTGTTCAAAGCGAAGAGCAGCTATCCCGCTCAAGGTCACGCGCGGCGAGTGCGGTACCAACTATTACATTTTGGCTTGGCCCCGACTTCAAACCTATGAATAGGTAGCCCATACAAATTAGATTATTTTATACTTATTAGTTTTTGAAGTCGGTTTTTTTAAACGAAGTTTTTTTTTATTTTTCGCTTTTTAGTCTTTCTCAAGTCTCTCATCATCATTTCATGTAAAATTTATTGATGTCTACAGAATATGAAGCAATGCAGACAATTGCTCTTAACTTCATTGCAGGCGCTCACGTAAATTTGAGGGTTTCTTTCGATTTCCTTGGGATCCCATCATCAGATCCTGATATGGTGGCCATGGGACCACATGGGGAGCATACCCTTTCGAATACAAAAAGAATTTTCAAAATCGGTCCACAATTGACGGAGTAATCGATGTACATACATAAAAAAAAAAAAAAAAAAAACCGATGAAATTGAGAACCTCCTCCTTTTGGAAGTCGGTTAAAAAATAAGGTTCCCCACATTAGAGGGTTGCCATAACTAAAATTTGGAAACCAGGACAAAAAGTGTAATTTCAATTGATTATGTAGAGGTTTAAAGATGTCTAATGTAAATGATATGATCCTGAAAATTCTTTCACTAACAGAAAGCGACACTATTCAGGAGTGACATAGGCCATCTTTTATTACAATTGAACAAAAAATTCACTTGAAAATAATAGTATTTGTAAATCATTCGAATAAAAGCGGGCGGTTAGCGACAAACGAAGTGGACACGGGTCGGCTAGTTACATATTGATTATACTAGCTGACCCACGCAACGTCGTTTACATCTCCTATTGCTCGTAGCGTAAAAAAAAATCCCCCGTTTTTGTAAACTCTTCATTGGTGCTCCTCTCCTATTGGTCTTAGCGTAATGATATATAGCCTATAGCCTTCCTCGATAAATATACTATCCAACACTAAAATAATTTTTCAATCGGACCAGCGGTTTCTGAGATTAGCGCGTTCAAACAAACAAACAAACTCTTCAGCGTTATATAATAGTATAGATATGTATATAAATCAATGCCACTTTTCGTTGTAGTTTTATAACTCAAGAACGGTCTCACCTATCCAAACCAAATGCTTAGATTTTGTTCGGACTATTTAGCAGATGGTTTATGTGAAGTTTGCACAAAATCGGTCCAGCGGTTCTTCATTTATCACATTTCCAACGAAGTGGGCACGGGTCAGCTAGTTAAGTATAGATATAAGTTATGGTGGTACAATTCCCGAGTCATTCAAAATAGTTTTATTAGGTTTATCTCACAAGAAATCCATAACAACAGCCCGAAGAATGAAAGTTGACGGTGTAACATGCCTGTGCCTCGGAGAACACGTTAAGCAATCGGTTCCGGTAGTCATGAACATCCATTTCAATCGTTATTGGGGAGTCAGTCCCCTTAAATATACTGACAACCAGTTCAACCTTCGAATTCAGTTCCTTCAGGCTTGCAGATTTCCAATGCCAGTTGCTCGTGGCAATACTGTCATTCAAGTAAAACCGGTTGAATTACCGACCCCAAATAATCTTGGGAATAATTAAAGCTAGCCATACACGGTACGGTGTACCTGACAGGTTTGCCTGCACAGTTGCACCTGTCAGGTAAGCTTGAGCTGAGTAGCTGAGTAGACCTGTACAATTGTGCAACATACACGCTTCGGTTTCCTTTACGCGGGAAATGTTTTCGCACCATATCCTACATGGGGAGACGAAGGGCATGTGTGGGACTTCTGGAGAACCGGTCTACCCACTAAATCCCGCGAGGCCTACCTCGGCAGTCGAGAGGAGCTCCAGGAACGCATCGGCGGCTCTGGAGTCCCCCCTGCCATACCCCATGGGTAGAGGTACATCCCGGGGTGACCGGAGTCATCCCCGAGGCAGGACGCTGTTATGCCTCACACCGTTCTATACAGTAAGAGGCGGAACACCGACCTGCCTTAGACGACACCCCCGGCCGCACCGGGGTGTCATCTGTCCCGGGCACTCCCGGGTCGTTTGCAGTTCCGGTTTACCTGTAAAGTTCAACTGGACAGGCAAACCTGTCAGGTATACCCTAACGTGTATGGCTAACTAAGGTTGAAGAGTTTGCTCTTACGACACCCATGGGATGAATAGGGGTGGTGACACTCTGTATTCCTTACCCGTCACTTTAATTAACATAATTTGACACACATTTGACTGCCTCGTTGGCGCAGTGGCAAGTGTACGCGATTGCTGTGTATGAGGTCTCGGGTTCGATTCCCGGCTCGGACCAAATGTTTGTATGATCTGTAAATATTTGTTTCGGAGTTTGGTTCGGTGTTTTCTATATAACTCCCACACTAGGAATAAATCCTGTGTCGCGGGGGACTTTACAAACATACATGAAACGGACACAAAGAACATCCATATGTATGTATGTATTTACAAAAAAAGGTATATATGTATTTATATCAATCAGTTGTCTAGTACCTATAACACAAGCTCTGCATAGCTTGGGACTACGAGTAGACGGCGTTGTGTGTTAAATATCCGAAATATTTATTTATTCAACACAATTTCCTTAAAGTCTGGTTTGAGTAATGCAGTTTAATATGGATGACCTCAGCGTCTCTGTCCTTGTATGCAACGTTATATATAGTGATGTTATACAGGCTATTAACTTTTCCGTGTTGTTTATAACCGACTTCGAAAAAGAAGGTCTGTATACAAAAAACTAAATAAAACTATATGTCTGTAATTTCAAATTAACAGCTTTTCAAAATGCATATGAAAGTATAAACGGTACTTATAGAAAAACAATATTTAAAGTCTGTCTGTGTCAGCTAATCTTTGGCACGGCTGGACCGATTTTGACGGGACTTTCATAACACATAGCTGATGATATAAGGAGTAACTTAGGCTTCTTTTTTAGACTAGCTACGCTCCGCAGCGTTAACCGGGGTTGTAGTTGCAAAGATACAACAAATACCGCTAGTAACATACAGCTGGTATTAGTATATACCCGCGGTGTTACTCGCGGTACGAAATCAACCGCGGGCAACGCTGTGGGGCGAAGCTAGTCTTTTTAGACTAGTTTCGCCCCGCGGCGTAAGAGTTACTCCTTGTGTTATCAGTTACCTATCAGTGAAAGTCCCGTCAAAATCGGTCCAGCCGTTCCAGAGATCAGCCGGAACAAACAGACATAAAAAAAAGATTTTATGATGTAAGTATGGAATATACTTTCATATGCATTTATTTTATTTATTAATACTTTTGTTACTACACGAGCCCAGTAGTGGGGCGTTATGGGTTGTTGATGATTGATGATAAATTAGGATTAAGGTATGGTTTGGTAACCATAAACTCCTCAATCGTTTCCTCCTCCTCAATTGCTAAACACTTAAGTTATTTAATGTTGTTTTTATAAGCCAAACGGTTTTTGGTGAAAGCTATATGCTTGAGTAACCGCGTTGACACAAGATGTCGCGAATGTTTTATTTGCGTACTTAGTTATATAATAACTAGTTACTACCCGTTATTCTTATTTCATTACCGTTTCTTACTTTACCGTTTTTACCGTAACCCGGTCCGGCTTCTCGGTCTTTAAATTTCTCGTATATACTCTACTTTAATATACATATTATATCTATATATATAAAAGCGAAATACCACTTACTTATTAATCACGAAATCTCAGAAACTATAACACCTACAAACTTGAAATTTAGCAAGTAGGTTCCTTATAGGGTGTAGACATCCGCTAAGAACGGATTTTACGAAACTCCACCCCTAAGGGGGTAAAACGGGGGTTGGACGTTTGCATGAAAGTCCTATGTTTTTGAAGTAAGAGACTTGAAATTTAAAATGTATGTTGTATATACGGTGTGGAGGTGTAATAATATTGTATCTTTAGAAATCAACCCCCTTTTGAGGTTAAAACGGGGGATGATAGTTTGGACGCAAACGAGGTTGCTTGGATCAGCTAGTTATACATATAAACCTTCCTCTTAAATCACTATATATTGCTGACAACTGGATTTTACAAGCTTTTATTTAGTTTCACCTGTCCCGATGTTTGTCAGTAATCAAATCTTGCAAGTTAAATTTGATCCACTTCCCGATACTATGTATTCTTAATCTGTTACCACACGGATAAATTGCTCGAATGGATAAATTAAGAAGACTTTCCAGCATGAACGGTCCGACTCGACCGGGGCGGTACTACCCTCTCACAGAAGACAAACGTAAAGGGACAGCATTCGTGCTGTCGTGTTTCGTTGGTGAGTGCGAGACCAGAGGCACAATGATGCACAAGCAATTAATGATTTTAATTTCCTCCTAGCCGATAACAGCCACGGCGACCAGCCAACTACGCAGGAGATATTATAGTGCACAAGTGTGTACGCAAACACAGGTGCACTCTCTGTTCCCTCTCTCTCATAATCTTATAGGACGGACGGGATCAGGCTCAGGACCGACAGCTTTACGTGCTCTCCGAGGTACGTGAAAACATCGCAATGTGGGTCACCATGCTGCATCGTTGTATTGTCTGCATTCGCAATGAGTATGGTGACCACCACTCTTGGATTCTGCTCATGTCTTCCATCAACTAAACTGCCTCGGTGGCGCAGTGGAAGCGTAAGCAACTGCAGTGCGTGAGGTCTCGGGTTCGATTCCCAGATCGGACAAAAGGTTTGTATGATCTGCAAATATTTGTTTCGAAGTTTGGGTGTTTTCTATGTATAATATGTATGTATTTACAAAAAAAAAGTATATATGTATTTATATCAGTCGTCTTGTACCCATAACAAAAGCTCTGCTTAGTTTGGGAATAGATGGCGTTGTGTGTTAGATGTCCAAAATACTTATTTAAATAGTGGGCCACCATGCTGCATTGTCTGTCTGCACGAGAAATGAGTATGGTGACCACCACTCTTGGATTCTGCTCAAGCTTTCCATCAGGCAGAGTAGAGTCACTAAAAAAAGAATATTTTGCCCCCTTTTCCTTCCCCTCCCCTAAAATTTGTAGCCTCACACATACGTTAAATAGCCACAAAAGAATTACAAACATCCATTTTCCTTACAATTATTAACCTACATCCGCAGTAACATAACTTGTATATGAAACATATATTCATTACAATAATCAAAGAATATAAATACCTATCCAACGTTTAATATAAACAGCCACCTGTGTCCTGGCACGCTTTGCTATGGCATATAATGGCTGTATTGATGGGAAACGACAAACTAAACTAACGCGAACAAACTTGACTTATAATAAATTAAATTAAAAAGCTTTTTAAAAACAAGCTTTTACTGGAATGCCTCGAGACGAATCAAACGAGTCCAAACTCGATGATGTTGCGACCTTCCTTCACAGAGTTCCTATGACCACCTTCCAGCTCCAGCATCGGATCAGCTAAAAGTCAGTATAATATTGTATTGTCACGCTGTATACATTTGCTTGCAAAATTTCAGCAAAATCGGTTGAAGATATCTGCTTAAAAATTGAGTTGCAAGATTCCACCCGAACATACAAGCATACATACATACATACATTGCAAGTGAATAAAAAGCTTGTAAAAATCATAGATCGACACAAACAGACGCCACAGATGTACTGTATTGTCAAGGAGAATTTTAGGTGAAAACACCAAAATCCACTGCCTGCCTGTCCATAACTTCCAGTTTCCAAAATGCGTTTATAATCACTATCACTACATTGTATAAAAACCAGGTCGCTTTCTCTGTCCCTATGTCCCTTTGTGTGCTTAAATCTTTAAAACTGCGCAACGGATTTTAATGCGGGTTTCTTTAATAGATAGAGTGATTCAAGAGGAAGGTTTTTATGTATGATAAATGCATAATATAGTATGGAAACACTGTTAATTTTCTAGGTTTCTAATAGTAGGGGAGCCCACGATGCTAAATGGGGATTTAGTCGAGCGTTTTAGAGACCTATTGGGTTGCAAAGCTTAGATGATAAAAAGAAAAAAAAAATATTACTGTATACCTTTTCATCGGTGGGGTGAGCAGCTATGGATGTGCAAAAATGTAAAAAAAAACTGATGCATGGACATACTCGAGCGCGTCAGATATTGATAGCATCCATGGCCTACGTATTTTTAATAATGTACGTATGTTAATCTGATCGTTTGCATGGTGGGGGTGGTCGTACGTAAGGTTTGAAAATAACAATTTTTTTTTATCGAGCACGTCAGATTTTCAAAGGGGATGTTAAGTGAACCTAAAATAAAGCTCTCATTCAATAATCTTACGATTTGGATGTGACGCAAACTCACGGGCGTTATAAGAATGTGCAAAAAAAAATCGTCATATTGACATATTCAAGCGCGTCAGATTAAGATATATATGGTTCACCTTTATGTCCTAGACGTGCTGTCTCATAATCTGACGGTTATCTGGAGGGGTTCGCTTAATCTGACAATTTAAAAAAAAATTGATTCCAAATCCAGACGTGCTTTTTAGAAAATTACCACAATATCAGTATCAGAAGTTCTGATAGTAATAGTAGAATCTTCATTTTGTTGGCAAGCAATAAAATGCTATGTTCGTCTTCGCTTCTTTATGATCAGGGCATGACAAATCATAATCAATTTATAATTAATTATGAGTAACTGAATATTTATGACACAAATCGAGGTAATTACATAAAATTACCTTACTACCTATAATCGTTGCCATCTCCTGATCAGCCCAATGATCGATCAACAACTTAGTTACTTACAACTTTTACTTGGTTTGAAAATTTTAAACAAAGTCAAATCAAGTTATTTCAATTACTTCCTTACACACAGGTAAATCTCACGACAAGCCTTTGTATTCTATAAATTGTATAAAGACCACCTTCCGGGTCCATCATCAGACCCTGGATACTATCAAAACAAAGTACTTGTCAAGATGAATCAAACGATTTCAAACTCGATGGTATTGCGACGTTTCTCTACAGAATTCCTATAACCACCTTTCGGCTCCATCATCAGACCCTGGATACTATGAAAACATAAAGTACTCGTCAAGACGAATAAAACGAGTCCAAACTCGATAGTGTTGCTACGTTTCTTTATAGAGTTCCTATGACCACCTTCCAGCTCCAGCATCAGATTAGTTCCATGTCATTATAATATTGTATTGTCAAGCTGTATACATAAGCTTGCAAAATTTCAGCAAAATTGGTTGAAGATATCTGCTTCAAAATTGAATTGCAAGATTCCACCCAAACGTACATACATTGCAAGTTACATAAAAACTTGTAAAAAAGAACCCATCTACAATTATAAGGTCAAATTGGGATGGCGGTTGCTCCATAACTTCGACTTATTTCTCTAACACATGAATTAGTACTGGCTTATCAGTGTGAATATAGGCATCACCATCATCAATATATTAAACTTTATCGACGAAATTTTGTTACTTCGGCTTGTAGCTATCGTCAGATTATATATTTTTCGTTATACCTGAATGATTTCCCACAAAATAAAAAAAAAAATTGACAAGCTCGAGAATGTCGAGATGACGTTTTTTTTTTAAACTTTATAGCCCTCCTCTTTCCTTACGTCACACTCAAATTGTCAGATTAGTGGAATATATACTTTTTAGCGTGTAATTAACTCACCCTGCCTTAATCTGACGCGCTCGAGAATGTCTGATGATCAATTTTTTTTTACTAATCTGATCCTTTATTCCTGACTGGCGGCCATACATACAGGGCTCATATTTGGTGGAGGTACTTAACCGGGTATAAGGTATCCCCCTGTATATTAATCTGCCGCGCTTGAGTAAATCCCCAAATTCCTTCTAGGGCTCCCCTACTATAATGTGATGTAGCAAATAAACACATTTTTTGCGCTTACATTGCAAACGCTGGTTGCACCCTACGAGATAGATCAAAATAATGTACTACAGTATTGTACACCTTCAAAAGTACTACAAAAAAGATAACCCACAACAACCATTTTTTATTCCTTTCTTTTTACGAGAAATAATGGCTTATTTACGAAGTGATTTTAAGCAATACAGAATGAATCCTTATACAATTAAGTAAATTAAATACATTGTGCATTTAATATAGATTAAAATGGCTTTTTACAGTATCTAATTTAAATGAATATATTCGAAGATATTACAGATTTAAAATGCACGAATCGTGTCGTCGGCGGGGGCATCTGAAATCCACCCGTGCGAAGCCGGGGCGGGTCGCTAGTAAGCAATAATAAACACGACCGACACGCACTTATTATAGTCGGTTTTGTACATAGAGATTGCAGTCAAGTACGGCTATTACAGTGTTAATTGAAATTAGCAAGAATGAAGGACTGCGTTGCATCCGCTTTTGTATGCGTTTGCCACGCGTTTCATTCTAACTACTAATAAATGCGTTTGCACAAGTTGTCTGTTTGGATATAGGTAGATTTCTATACAAATATATAAAATTGGAGAGGCCTATGCCCAGCAGTGGACTGCGATAGGCTGATGATGATGATGATGAAATAAAATTTGAATGTCTGTTTGTAATATTATAATCACAAATTTTAACAAAAAAAAACCGACTTTAATCTGGACCAAATTTAAATGGGACCACACTCGAATATTGAGTTATTCGTTAATTTGTCGCGCACATACTTAATGCAAATTGAAGACTTATATGGTTTTCTCATGGATGACATGTCAGAACTGGACCAAATTGAAATGGGACCACATGGGAAGCACCAGCTTTCAAATAAAAAAAGAATCAATCATCATCAATCAAAATCGGTTCACCCAGTCGAAAGTTATGAGGTAACAAACATAAAAAAAAATACAGTCGAATTGAGAACCTCCTCCTTTTTTGAAGTTGGTTAAAAATACACGTTATTTTGGTATACACGTAGGGTTGCCAGCTCCAGTTTTATGTTTTAGAGGATTTGGTAGGGTTAAATAAAGGATATAATGATAAAATTGTTTACATGACATGTTGAAGTTTGATTTTATTTGTAGTTCTGCTTTTACAGCGTTGATATCTAAATTATTGCGGTTTTTGGTCCACGTATTCTTACACAAAGAAAAAACCCTTTCAGCTTGAGCGTTAGAAACTGGAATAGAAAATACGTATTGTATTATTTTTACCCGACTACGGCAAAGCCAAAGGAGGCTTATGATTTTGACAGGCTATGTATGTATGTATGTGTGTATGTTCATTTGTTCCCTCATAGCTCCTTAACTACTTATTAGAACTGGACAAATGAGGTATCGTTAGAAGCGTCTTGATCGTCCGCTGGTTATAGGCTACATGACGTGTCACTGAATCTAATATGGCGCCCTCTAGCCGACATAAAGTACTGTATTAAAAATACATTTGAGATAAATATGCCGTGTTTGGTATCATTGGAAAGGGCGTTACTTGTACATTTCAAATATATTTAAATTTTATATTAAACGGCACCAAAACATTTTAAATAAAAAAAAAGTAAAAACTAAAACCCAACTACGACAAAAAACGACGCTGAAAAAGTATACATAGAAACGTACCATAACACTTTAACAACGTGTGATTACGGCTTTTCAAACTTGTTTTATACTTTTTCAGCGTCGTTTTTTGTCGTAGTTGGTTTTTAGTTTTTTAGCAGATTCTGTTTTTCATCCGTCGATTTTAGAATCTTAATCCAATTTTCAGGAACACTTTTTTTAACCGACTTCCAAAAAGGAGGAGGTTCTATGTTCCACTGTATGTATATTTTTATTTTTTTTATGTATGTTCACCGATTACTCCGTCAGTTGTGGACCGATTTTGAATTATTTTTTTTGTATTTGAAAGGGTATGCTTCCGAGGTGGTCCCATTGCCAGCATATCAGGATCTGATGATGGAATCCCAGGGAAATCGAGGGAAACCCTCATTTTTTATAGGCACATACTATGTTTTTCGTATATTATCTGAAGTTACACCGGTATTTGCGTCTGGTAGTCATCATTTTATGATGATAAGCTGATGATGTAAGGTACAACTCCTTAACGGGTAGGAGTTGGAGGATAAATCTTTAAATATCATATGTATATATGTTACCTTTAGTCGTATTCTTCAAATTATTTAGGTAAGCTGATGATGGAAGGTGGAAGGTACAACTCCTCAACGGTTAGGAGTTGGAGTATAATTCTTTCAATTTCATACGTATCTAAAGACCTTCAGTCGTATACTTTCAAGTTATTTAGGTGAGCTGATGATAGAAGGTTAAACTCTTCAACAAGTGACTATCGCTTAGACTTTTGTAATTGTTCGTTTGTATTCTTTTTGCCTTAGCACCGACTTCAAACAGATTTTAGGTACCTAGCACTCATTATAATACTACTATTTAAATGAATAAAGAATTAGATATAGGCAATTTATGAAGAACCAGTTTATTTTAAGCTTTTAAGTGTTTTTTGGCAGAGAGTTTTCGTTGGATGTTTTTTGGAAGTCGGTTTTTTTTTATAAAAAGTTTTTATTTTTCAGTTTTTAGTGCAAACAATCGTAGGTAAGTAGTAAGTTGAACTATTTCATCAAATTTCATCATCAAGAATCCAAATTAAGGTCTATACGTACGTGTAATAGGTATTAAAATCATCCTCTAATCCCTAACTGTTGAAGAGTTTAACCTTCTATCATCAGCTCACCTAAATAACTTGAAAGTATACGACTGAAGGTCTTTAGATACGTATGACATTGAAAGAATTATCCTCAACTCCTAACCGTTAAGGAGTTGTACCTTACATCATCAGCTCATCATCATATAATGATGACTACCAGACGCAAATACCGGTGTAACTTCAGAAAATATACGAAAAACATAGTATATGCCTATAAAAAATGAGGGTTTCTCTCGATTTCCCTAGGATCCCATCATCAGATCCTGATATGGTGGCAATGGGACCACCTCAGAAGCATACCCTTTCGATCACAAAAAAAAATTTCAAAATCGGTCCACAATTGACGGAGTAATCGGTGAACATACATAAAAAAAAAAAATACATACAGTGGAACATAGAACCTCCTCCTTTTTGGAAATCGGTTATAAAGCGAAATACCACTCACTTATTATTCACGAAATCTCAGAAACTATAACACCTACAAACTTGAAATTTAGCAGGTAGGTTCCTTGTAGGGTGTAGACATCCGCTAAGAACGGATTTTACGAAACTCCACCCCTAAGGTGGTAAAACGGGGGTAGGAAATTTGTATGAAAGTCCTATGTTTTTGAAGTGAGAGACTTGAAATTTAAAATGTATGCTCTATAGATGGTGTGGAGGTGTACTAATAATGTATCTTTAGAAATCAACCCCCTTTTGGGGTTAAAACGGGGGATGGTAGTTTGGACGCAAACTTGGAGGTTGCGTATTTTAGCTAGTATTATAATAAAAATAACGTATTTTACCATTTCTGTATTGTCTGTCAGCACCCGTCTAGACAGCGTTATGGAAGACCAAAACCTAAGGAGGGGGTTGTGTCTAGCAGTAACTGTCTAACGCTGTTGATGTGATGTGAGTACGTGTTTTACCAGTCCTACTGGGAATACTTTTCGCATCATACCAGCGTTGCCAGACCTCCCGATTTTGGCGGGATGTCCCGCTTTTTGAATCAAACTTGCAATGTCCCGTGCGGGACAGGTTTTGTCCCGCTTTTTGGGGATAACTGGCCGAACTTCCAAAGTGAAGTTAGTTAAATAGCCGTAGTGCTTTATTGTCAATAAAAGTAGCAGGCAATTTAAAAAAAATCACCATTACATAACAAATAGGAAGTGGCACTAGTTCCTTTACGAATTAGGAATACTTGATGATAATGAAGGATGATGTAGCATGTAGCAGAAAATAAAAATATTGCGAACGATGACGACGAATTTTTTATTTTGGTCACTCTTACTTATGTGTCGTTATTTCTGATTCAATGCTATACGTTGTTGTCTAGACAACAACGACTAGATTTGTCTAGTCTCAAAATTCCGATTTACAAAAAAAATCTTACAAATGCGCACCTCCGTTGGGGAGACGAAGGGCGTGTGTAGGACTCCCGGAAACCTGGCCTACACACTTAACCCCGCGGCGGCCTACCTCGGCAGTCGGGAGAAACTCCAGGAACGCATCAGCGGCTTCAGGAGTCCTCACCTTACAACTGAGGTACATCCCGGGATGTCTGCGGTCACCTCAGGGGCCGGACACTATCGCACCTCTCAGTTCTACACAGTAAGAGGCGGCACAGAGTTCTGCCCTAGATGACACCCCTCGGGCCGCACCGGATCCTTGGTTTCTCGGATCGTTTGCAACCACTTGAGTAGAGAGAGAGATAAGGTATAAACGGTGATCCTTTTTTTTCTTTTTTTTTACGTGTGGAAATCCTCTCGGATGGTCACCCCACCGGGGTTTGCGGCAGGGCGGTGTGTCGGACTCGAACCGACTAAAACCACACGGTGTGCCACTCTGCGCCTGAGACGGGAGGGGTCCGGGAACTGCTGTTATTAACACAACCAAAACCCCTCCCAGCGCTTTCCCGCACTGAAGCGGGCACCGTCTGCTGTAGACTCTCAATTTAGGCGACGTACGGCATACACGTACGTCGCCCCCTCGCGGGTGGCCATTAAAGCGGATGGAGGGGAAAACCCATCCCGACCATCCATGGCCACACACAGGGCGGCATGAGGCGCTGATAGGCGCACCTCCGGCGCCCGGTTCGCCGGCGGCGGATTGGGTCCGAGTGGAGGTAGCCCTCCCGGGCCTTCTCCGCAGCCTCCTTCTGCGAGATGACCCTGTGACAACTTTGATTGCATGGTTCAAGCTTTCGTCGCTTGCTACTGTGTTGAATATTGTTTAAACTCTACATGGCACAACAGTTTGTATGGTCCACGAAATGTTGTCCTGAGTTTGAGAGTTCTTTGTGTCCATTTCTTGTATAATAAATAAATAATAAATATTTCGGACATTTTAACACACAACGCCATCTAGTCCCAAGCTAAGCAGAGCTTGTGTTATGGGTACTAGACAACTGATACAAATACATATATACTTTTTTTTTTTGTAAATACATACATATTATACATAGAAAGCACCCAAACTCCGAAACAAATATTTGTAGATCATACAAACATTTGGTCCGACCCAGGAATCGAACCCGAGACCTCATGATCAGCAGTCGTACACGCCAACCGCGAGACCAACGAAGCAGTTAATTATGTTATATTCATTAAGGTGCCGGTGGCACAGGAATATTCCAAGAAAGGTTATTAAAAAATCCCTTCCTTGATTCAAGAGAGAAAACTTATAGGAAGCAACGCCCTTATATATACATATTTTTAATGTATGACCTGACTCTACTCTGCCTGATGGAAAGCAGAATCCAAGAGCATCACAACTCACAAATTACACATGCCCATGGACGTCGGTAAATAATAATAATAACAGATCAATGTCATCTATTTAGATCAACACAGAAATTACCGCCAATCAGCCGCCATATTGAATTTATGTCACAATTATCGTTTTAGACCGAATGCTTATTAAGGGCGGTGTACATAAAAGTTAATCATTTCTGGACGGACGTTACACAAATTGCTGACATTGACGTTGACAACCGGAAGTGCTGTAAGTAGTAATTATGTCAAAGTCGCTAAACTATTGAGTTTAATGTAACTATGTCTGTTTTGTGGTCATAATGTGGCAATTGACTGCCTCATTGGCACTGTGGACAGTGGTAACGTATGCGACTGCTGTGTGTGCATGAGGTCTCGGGTTCGATTCCCGGGTCGGACCAAATGTTTGTATGACCTGTGAATTTTTGTTTTGGAGTTTGGGTATTTACTGTGTGTAATATGTATGTATTTACCAAAAAAAGTATATATTTATTTATATCAGTTGTGTAGTACTCTAATAATATAAGCTCTGCTTAGTTTGAGACTAGATGGCGTTGTGTGTTAGATGCATAGAGCTATTATAGATAGAGTAGGGAAACGGTTAAAAAAAGAGAGAAGATCGCGGTACACCATCTGTCTTTCTCTACTGACGCATGCGCAGTCTTCTTCTTCTTCTTCGTCTGGCCTTTTCCCGTTTCTACTCGGGGTCGGCTCTCCTTATCCTTCTTCTCCAGAGACATCTGTTCTGGGTCGTCACGGGGTCGTCTCTCTCTTCTCCGAGGTCTTTGCTGATGGTCGACATCCATGTAGCTCGGGGTCTGCCACGGCCTCTTGGTCCCGACTCCAGTTGCAGCACTTTCTTGGTCATGTGTTCGTCAGGTCGACGCATGACGTGACCGTACTAATATTTATTGTCTGTCTTATATATTTATATATTTATCTGTCTGTTTGTTCTGGCTAATTTCTGGAACGGCTGGACCGATTTTTATGGGGGCTTTCACTGATAGGTAGCTGATGATTTAAGGAGTGACTTAGGCTTTTTTTTAGACTAGCTTCGACCCGCGGCGTTTCCCGCGGTATGACAATAACTGCGGGTAACACCGCAAGGTTCAGCTAGTTAAAGATATTTTAAGCTACTATCTATGATGTTCTCCTAGCCGATGACGGCCACGGCGGCGGCCAGTCTCATCGGAGACCAGCCAACTGCGTGGGAGATGTTATAGTGCATATAAGAGTCCCATCGGATTATGAGAGTGAGGGAACAGACAGTGCACCTGTGTTACTTATCTATACTATCACTACCTATTATAAAACAGAGTCCTCCGCCGCGTCTGTCTGTTTAAAAAAAGCTACTGCACGGATTTTTATGCGGTTTTTACTTATAGATAGAGTGATTCTTGAGGAAGGTTTTCGTATATAATTTGTTAAATTTTTGAGTATATTGGCTAAAATATGACGATCACTGTTAGATAGCCCAGTTATCAAGGAAGGCTTTGGGCTATATATCATAACGCTACGACCAAAAGGAGCGGAGTGTCAATGAAATACGTCGCAAAACGGGGGGAAATTATTCCTTTTGAGAGCTTCCATTGCATGCGCGGCGTAAACGGTTAAAGTTTCACAAAATTAATGTATCAAAGAATTGTTCCCCTTTAAAAGACTTAAAAAAAAGTGTGCAACGATTTTTTTACAAGCCCTTCAACACTAGTTTACAAAATCTTTATTTAGGGATCCCACACATAACTGCGAATTCGCATCGCATCGCAAATATTTGCAAGCTCGTACGAATACACCGCAAGAACTCGCATCGCATTTATGTGTGGGAGACCTAAAGGCACAGAATCCGCGTGAAAACCATATGACAGTACACCCATATGCAGCCATGAATGACATCTATTGTCATTTTAATTAGACGAGTTTGGCTCACGGCCTTTTGCGCAACAAAAAGAATGCATAGAAGAAAAAATGTATCTTGTTTAAGATGTAAATAAAACCTTGGTGAGATAACAAGCAAATACTTTTTGTAAACAAACGACTTTGCTTTTTGTTTCGATAAAACTTTATCAATATCAATAATATTGTAGGAAGCTGGTTTTTCTGGTTTTTAGTTTTTTCCTCGGTATGAAGGTCAGTCATGCAAGTTGTCTATAAAGTGATGGATTATACAGAGTGTCAGCACCCCTATTCCTCCACTCAAACTACCAGGACAACAGCACTGCGAAGAGAAGGAACACTTAACACAAACCATATACCAACCCGTCTAGACAGCGTTATGGAAGACCAAAACCTAAGGAGGGGGTTGTGTCTAGCAGTAACTGTCTAACGCTGTTGATGTGATGTGAGTACGTGTTTTACCAGTCCTACTGGGAATACTTTTCGCATCATACCAGCGTTGCCAGACCTCCCGATTTTGGCGGGATGTCCCGCTTTTTGAATCAAACTTGCAATGTCCCGTGCGGGACAGGTTTTGTCCCGCTTTTTGGGGATAACTGGCCGAACTTCCAAAGTGAAGTTAGTTAAATAGCCGTAGTGCTTTATTGTCAATAAAAGTAGCAGGCAATTTAAAAAAAATCACCATTACATAACAAATAGGAAGTGGCACTAGTTCCTTTACGAATTAGGAATACTTGATGATAATGAAGGATGATGTAGCATGTAGCAGAAAATAAAAATATTGCGAACGATGACGACGAATTTTTTATTTTGGTCACTCTTACTTATGTGTCGTTATTTCTGATTCAATGCTATACGTTGTTGATTTGTAACAACTGTCTGTCTAGCCTAGAATGTCTAGTCTCAAAATTCCGATTTACAAAAAAAATCTTACAAATGCGCACCTCCGTTGGGGAGACGAAGGGCGTGTGTAGGACTCCCGGAAACCTGGCCTACACACTTAACCCCGCGGCGGCCTACCTCGGCAGTCGGGAGAAACTCCAGGAACGCATCAGCGGCTTCAGGAGTCCTCACCTTACAACTGAGGTACATCCCGGGATGTCTGCGGTCACCTCAGGGGCCGGACACTATCGCACCTCTCAGTTCTACACAGTAAGAGGCGGCACAGAGTTCTGCCCTAGATGACACCCCTCGGGCCGCACCGGATCCTTGGTTTCTCGGATCGTTTGCAACCACTTGAGTAGAGAGAGAGATAAGGTATAAACGGTGATCCTTTTTTTTCTTTTTTTTTACGTGTGGAAATCCTCTCGGATGGTCACCCCACCGGGGTTTGCGGCAGGGCGGTGTGTCGGACTCGAACCGACTAAAACCACACGGTGTGCCACTCTGCGCCTGAGACGGGAGGGGTCCGGGAACTGCTGTTATTAACACAACCAAAACCCCTCCCAGCGCTTTCCCGCACTGAAGCGGGCACCGTCTGCTGTAGACTCTCAATTTAGGCGACGTACGGCATACACGTACGTCGCCCCCTCGCGGGTGGCCATTAAAGCGGATGGAGGGGAAAACCCATCCCGACCATCCATGGCCACACACAGGGCGGCATGAGGCGCTGATAGGCGCACCTCCGGCGCCCGGTTCGCCGGCGGCGGATTGGGTCCGAGTGGAGGTAGCCCTCCCGGGCCTTCTCCGCAGCCTCCTTCTGCGAGATGACCCTTTTTTTTTTTTTTTTTTTAACGTGTGGAAATCCCCTCGGACCGTCACCCCACCGGGGCTTGCGGCGGGGCGGTGTGTCGGACTCGAACCGACTAAAACCACACGGTGTGCCACTCTGCGCCTGTGAAGGGAGGAATCCGGGGACTGCAGATATTAACACGTCCGGACCCCTCCCAGCGCTTGCCCGCATAAAAGCGGGCACCGTCAGCTGTTAACATCTCGATTTAGGCGACGTACGGCACACGCGTAACGTCGCCTCCTCGCGGGCGGCCACTATAGCGGATGGAAGGGAAAGCCCGTCCCGACCATCCGCGGCCACACTCAGGGCGGCATGAGGCGCTGATAGGCGCGCCTCCGCCGCCCGGTTCGCCGGCGGCGGATTGGGTCCGAGTGGATATCATCCTCCCGGGCCTTCTCCGCCACCTCCTTCCGCGAGATTACGTCTTCGCAGAAGGTTGCGACCGCGGTAAAACTGCTGTCGCTACCGGCCATGGAGCGTATGACGGCCGGTAGCGAGAGATCTCCTCCAATGACTGCAGTGAGGGCCCGGCGCTGCGACGCCCAAGCGGGGCAAATCGCCAGCGTATGCTGGGCCGAGTCCTCACTGCAGTCGCAGTGGTGGCAGGCGGGACTCAATTCCCTCCTAGCGACCGAGTGCAGGTACTTCCCGAAGCAACCGTGCCCGGAAAGGACCTGCGTCAGTCGGAAGGAAAGGGTCCCGTGCTGCCGCCCTGCCCACTCGAGGATGACCGGCTGGAGAGCCTCCACGGCGGCAAAGCCAGCGCGTGGAGTCTCCAGCCGGAACGACCATCTGTCCATAGTGGCTCGACGAGCGGCTTCACGCCATTCGCGTACCTCTTCGGGCGGAGGGCGATAGCCATACTCCGCCCGATATTCAGCCACCCGTCGATAAACTTCGGCGAGCACTTCCGCCTCCAAATCCCACGGGGGTGTTCCGGCCAGGGCGCACGCCGCCTCGGTCGACACCGTGCGGTATCCGCGTATGGCTCTGACTGCCAATACCCTCTGAGGCCGCCAGAGGCGGGCCTTATTTAGGGCAGTCAGAGCCGCCACCCACACCGGTGCACCATACAGCGCCATCGACCGGACAACCCCCGTGTACAGGAGTCGCGTTGCGACGCTGGCTCCACCCAAATTGGGCAAAAGTCGCCCAAGGGCGGAGGCAGCGTCGACCAGCTTCGGACCAAGCTGTCGGAAGTGCTCGTCGAAGAGCCACCTACCGTCGAGGATCAGGCCCAGATACCTCATCTGGGCCCGAACCGGTACGAGGACCGAGTTGACCACTATGGAGGCGCCGGGGGGCGGACCACGACGGGGCCCATGAAATAGTAGGGCCTCCGTCTTGTCCAGGGCCACCCGTAAGCCCAGCGCCTCGATGCGCCCGACCACCAGAGAAACACCCCAGGTGGCCAGGCGCGCCGCCTCTTGGAAGTTCGCCCCCCGGGCTGTGACAAGCGTGTCATCGGCGTAACAAATTACGCCCAGCCCGGGGGGGAGACGACCTCGTAGGACCCAGTCGTATCCCACGTTCCACAGGAGTGGTCCAAGGACAGACCCCTGCGGAACGCCGCACGACATGGGTCGCCGTCTCAAGACGCCCTCTCGGTCCTCGTACACGACGGTACGCTCCTCTAAATAGTCTGCCACTAGCCGCCTCAGGTACTCTGGCACCCCGTGGTAATGGAGTGCTTCCCTGATGCAGCTAAATGGCAGACTATTGAAGGCGTTGGCGATGTCCAAGGACACCGCCAACACCACGCCGCCACAGCTCACTGCCTCTTCGGTCACGGCCCTAAGGCGCATCACGGCATCGACCGTCGAACGCCCCTCTCGGAATCCGAATTGGGCGTCCGACAGGTCGGGCCCCACCTCGCAGAGGTGCCGGACGCTGCGAGATGACCCTGTGACAACTTTGATTGCATGGTTCAAGCTTTCGTCGCTTGCTACTGTGTTGAATATTGTTTAAACTCTACATGGCACAACAGTTTGTATGGTCCACGAAATGTTGTCCTGAGTTTGAGAGTTCTTTGTGTCCATTTCTTGTATAATAAATAAATAATAAATATTTCGGACATTTTAACACACAACGCCATCTAGTCCCAAGCTAAGCAGAGCTTGTGTTATGGGTACTAGACAACTGATACAAATACATATATACTTTTTTTTTTTTTTGTAAATACATACATATTATACATAGAAAGCACCCAAACTCCGAAACAAATATTTGTAGATCATACAAACATTTGGTCCGACCCAGGAATCGAACCCGAGACCTCATGATCAGCAGTCGTACACGCCAACCGCGAGACCAACGAAGCAGTTAATTATGTTATATTCATTAAGGTGCCGGTGGCACAGGAATATTCCAAGAAAGGTTATTAAAAAATCCCTTCCTTGATTCAAGAGAGAAAACTTATAGGAAGCAACGCCCTTATATATACATATTTTTAATGTATGACCTGACTCTACTCTGCCTGATGGAAAGCAGAATCCAAGAGCATCACAACTCACAAATTACACATGCCCATGGACGTCGGTAAATAATAATAATAACAGATCAATGTCATCTATTTAGATCAACACAGAAATTACCGCCAATCAGCCGCCATATTGAATTTATGTCACAATTATCGTTTTAGACCGAATGCTTATTAAGGGCGGTGTACATAAAAGTTAATCATTTCTGGACGGACGTTACACAAATTGCTGACATTGACGTTGACAACCGGAAGTGCTGTAAGTAGTAATTATGTCAAAGTCGCTAAACTATTGAGTTTAATGTAACTATGTCTGTTTTGTGGTCATAATGTGGCAATTGACTGCCTCATTGGCACTGTGGACAGTGGTAACGTATGCGACTGCTGTGTGTGCATGAGGTCTCGGGTTCGATTCCCGGGTCGGACCAAATGTTTGTATGACCTGTGAATTTTTGTTTTGGAGTTTGGGTATTTACTGTGTGTAATATGTATGTATTTACCAAAAAAAGTATATATTTATTTATATCAGTTGTGTAGTACTCTAATAATATAAGCTCTGCTTAGTTTGAGACTAGATGGCGTTGTGTGTTAGATGCATAGAGCTATTATAGATAGAGTAGGGAAACGGTTAAAAAAAGAGAGAAGATCGCGGTACACCATCTGTCTTTCTCTACTGACGCATGCGCAGTCTTCTTCTTCTTCTTCGTCTGGCCTTTTCCCGTTTCTACTCGGGGTCGGCTCTCCTTATCCTTCTTCTCCAGAGACATCTGTTCTGGGTCGTCACGGGGTCGTCTCTCTCTTCTCCGAGGTCTTTGCTGATGGTCGACATCCATGTAGCTCGGGGTCTGCCACGGCCTCTTGGTCCCGACTCCAGTTGCAGCACTTTCTTGGTCATGTGTTCGTCAGGTCGACGCATGACGTGACCGTACCACCTCAAGCGCGTCTCTTTGAGCTTCTCCGGTATTGGTCTTACTTTAAAGCTGCCTCTGATATATACATTCGGCACTTTGTCTAGAAGGGTGACGCCTGCGGACCATCTGAGCATTCGCATTTCGTTGACGTGCACCTTGTTTACCTGCGCTTTTGTGATTGGCCAACACTCTGCGCCATAGGTCATTGCTGGCCGTACTGCAGTTTTATAGACCTTGCCTTTGGTTTTTATTGGCATTTGTGAATCGCATGCGCAGTAAAACTAAAACGAATACAAAGAACACCCAGATCCAGAACAACAATTTGTGGATCTCACAAAATATTGTCCCATTTGGGATTTGAACCTACAACACTTGACGCAGTAGAAAGCGTCGTGGCGACCACTTGAACCACTAGGCCAACCGTGTAATGAAGTGTCTGTTTGTAATTTCTAATTAATAGCTTTTCACTATATGCATATAAAAGTATATACCATACTTCACCAAAAAACATTTTTAGTGTCTGTTTGCCTCTCTGGAACGGCTAGACCGATATAGAGGGACTTTCACTAGCATATAGCTGATGATATAAGGAACAACTAAGTTACTTTCTTTAGACTAGCTTGGTCCCGCGGCGTTACCCGTGGTTGTTATTGTAAATGTAGCGCCACGGGTCTCAGCTAGTGAGTAATATAATTCCTTTATTTACGTAATTTGAATCTATACTAACATTATAAAGCTGAAGAGTGTGTTTGTTTGTTCGTTTGTTTGAACGCGCTAAACTCAGGCACCGCTGGTCCGATTTGAAAGATTCTTTCAGTGTTGGATAGTACATTTATCGAGGAACGCTATAGGCTATATATAATTACGCTAAGACCAATAGGAGCGGAGCACCAATGAAGAATGTTTCAAAAACGGAGGAAAATTATCAGGCTACGGGTAATAAGAGACGCAAATGAGGTTGCGTGGGACAGCTAGTTAAAAATATATTTGTCAAAATGTAGGCATTTCATAAACTTTTCCCTACAGGGATTTGAGCGTGAATACTTTACATATATTCACGCTCATATATCCCCTGGAGACCAGGCTGGGGTGTATCAAGCTCCTACACCTAGTCGATTACTTAAATAATATTAAATATTTCGGGCTACTAATACACAACGCTATCTAGTCCCAAGCAAAGCAGAGCTTGTGTTATGACACAGAATACCTAATAGTACTTACGTAGTTATGGGTACTAGACAACTGATATAAATACATACTTTTTTTTGTAAATACATAGACATTATACATAGAAAACACCCAAACTCCGAAACAAATATTTGCAGAGCATACAAAAAATTTGGTCCAGCCCGGGAATCGAACCCGAGACCTCAAGCACAGGAATCGCATACGCTACCACTGTGCCACCGAGGCACTTAACTTTACTAGCACTTCAGGGATTTCGGAGTCAATATTTTACATATATACATATATTCACGCCCATATTCCCTAGAGACCCGACTGGGGTGTATCAAACTCCCACACTTAGACAATTAATCTATATTATTATGTATAACAGTACTTGCCCTACCCAAGTTTGTAACCCCAGTGGTTAAGGGTCTACTAAGATGAGTCAGTCAGGGAAAATCAATACTAATATTATAAAGTTTAAGGGTTTGTTTGTTTGTTTGGTTGAACGCGCAAATCTCAGGAAGTACAGGGCCGATTTAAAAGAAAAAAAATGGCAGTCATAAGGACTGCCGATAGAAGTGAAAACTTATAACTTAGAATGTTATTTGCAAAATTAGAAATTTCATTATCTATACTAATATTATAAAGCTGCAGAGTTTGTTTGTTTGTTTGTTTGAACGCGCTAATCTCAGGAACTACTGGTCCGATTTGAAAAATTCTTTCAGTGTTGGATAGTCCATTTATCGAGGAAGGCTATAGGCTATATTTTATTTTCAAAAAAATTAGGGATCCGTAAGAAAATTGCTATTTTCTAACCCAAGGTGTGAAATCGAATCCCTATTTTTGCGTGCGCTGCAAAAACTATTGACAATAGAACAAAATAATGTATTACGGGTTTGTAGGGCCCATTAAGATCTACAAAAAAGTCCGCGAGAGCATATATCTAACTATCATGGTTTAGTCACAATAACCGCTTTTGTGTTCGAAAAAATTATTAAATCGTCTGAAGAAAGAAACTACGTTAAATGTGTATCGTAATATTAATCCTTATCCAAATTAAGTATTATGTTATCAAGGGTATTTATGTAGAAGTAAAATACTTTTTGTTTCATCCCAATCCGACATTTCGTTTAGAAGTTATCACGAGTATAAGACGCTAAGAGTTGATACCTAATAATGAGTTATTTGCCAAAGAGTTTTTATCAACATAATGCCTAATATTAATCTTTATCTAAATAATTGTGTTGTTAATTATGAGTATTAGATCTTAGAAGAGTATAATAAATACATCTATACTAATATATAAAGCTGAAGAGTTTGTTTATTTGTTTGAATGCGCTAATCTCAGGAACTACTGGTCCAATTTGAAAACTTATTTCAGTGTTAGATAGCCCATTTATCGAGGAAGGCTATCCATACTTCCATACTTTATATTATAAATGCGAAAGTAACTGTTTGCTGTCTGTCTTGCTTTCACGGCCAAACCGCTGCACAGATTACAATGAAATTTGGTACACAGATAGTCTAGAGCCTGAGAAAGGACATAGGCTGCTTTTTATTGCGAAAAAAAGGCAATAAGGGGTTGAAAGGGGGGATGAAAGATTGTATAGAAGAGTGGTGGTTCAATCGCCACACGCCTGCGCGTTACCTTGGTGACACCGGGCGTCTTGGCAACGAGTAAATAAGGATGTCAAATTCATTAAAAATATTTCTCCTTTTCAACGAAGACTTAAATTAATATAATAATAATAATATAATAAATAACATACATTCATAAATATGATTTGTATGTTCATTATAATAATATAAATAAATAAGACAAATTACAAAACAGTGTGTACAGTGTCGTCATTTTAAGTTAAAATCTTAAACTTTATATTTTAGGCTGTTGATTACATATAAATAAACATGTCATTTAAATGTTGTAAAAATTTTAAGATCAAGGGGGTAAAATAGCAATAGGGAATGAAAGTTTGTATGGAAATATGCAAGGTTTGTGAAGGCAAGGCAAGGCAAGGCCTATGTCCAGCAGTGGATTGCGATAGGCTGATGATGATGATGATGCAAGGTTTGCGAAAATGTTTCACGAGTTTGGGACAGGAGACAAAATATTAGAGCTATTCAGATGTAACATTTACTGAGTTATCACAATATGCCTAAGTGTGCTTACCCGAACGGGCAGACATGTGAGGGCAGACGACTGTGCCGCATGCGGATGTTGAATTTGTTTTTGTTTATTCAAATAATTTTCTTCGTGAAAAAATCCGAAGGAAAAGTATCCGGCGGGATTTAAACACAAAAAAAAGCAAGAGGGGTACGCCGCAAGATGAAATAAATGCCTGTATGAAACATATGTATTATGGGTACATGTTAAAAAGTTTTGTCTTACTACAATTATGCGAGTACAACTTCACAATGATTTATGAGCAGTGTCAATATGCAAATGCTCTTCTAAAAATAGGAGATGATTGTATGCCAAATGACAGTAACGACATGATTACACTGAGACGTGAGTTCTGGTATATGATAGCACACATGATCTAAAAATAATATCTTTTCTGATCCGCCGACTAATGAGACAGTTATCAAATAAACGAACGGATCATGTCAGACGTGGAGGAAGATGTTAACGAATACCTCTCAGGAAACAATGCAAGGGAAACTGAACCAGTCATATCATAGCTTTTGCATAAAGTTTTTTAAATCTTTAGAATTATCAGGAGCGCCTTCCCATAAGTTAAGAATGAAAGTTAATGTTCCAGTCCTATTAATAAGAAATCTTGAGCTACAAAGATATGTAATGGTACACGGCTACAATACACATCTGGGGTACAACATTGTAAAAGAAAATGTTTCAATTCCCCGTATTCCAATAATTCAACCTTTTTTGCAATTTCAATTTAAAAGAATGCAGTTTCCGCTGAAAACAACATTTGCACTACCAATTATCAAAGCCCAAAGACAGACGGTTAAAGTTGCAGTTCCTTTAAAAAAAAACATGTTTTTCAAATGGGCAGCACAATCGCGTGTATCAAATCAGCTAAATCACTATATTTTGACAAAGGATGGCAAATCAAAAATACGTATTTTAAAATTGTAAAAATTTAGAATTTGCTCAGACTGAGGGAAAACTCAAGCAGAATCCAACAGTGGAGGCAACCATACTCGCTGTGAAAGCAGACAATGCAGAACCAAACCGTTTGGTTCGAGAGCGTATTTCTAAGACAGGCGGTGACTTCCAAGACCAGCGCGTGTTGTTCTGTAGAGGAAGGGAGAAGGTGGGATCAGTTTGAAGAACGCTTCAGAACACTCTCCATGGTAAGGCGGTAGAGGACTGCCATAGAGGCGATATCTCTCCGCAACTGCAGAGGCTCAAAGGAATCGGTAGTATTGGGACTCTTGATAATGCGGACTGATTGCCGCTGCAAAAGATCGAGAAAATCAATGCCTAGATCCATCACAAAGATGAGAACAGTACGGACGAGCGTACCTGGGTCTTATAAAGGAGTCACAAATGCTCGGGCGCGAAAAACCGTCTCACCCTGTTCAGGCTGTCTTAGTGGTGCCCTCGGTGTACTCCCGTGGGTTGATGTCTCGGCAAATATCCATGCCCAGGACACCGAGCTTATCCCGTAGTGGCAGTTGAGTGCTCTGAGAAGTGGGGAGGGGAAGAAACGGAGACTTTTTGGTAGAGAACGGGCACACCTGTGTTTTCTTAACGTTGAACTCGACCAGATTCTCATCACCCCATTGTTAAATGCGGTTCAAAACCCGGTCAAGCTCAGCGACAAGCTCCTATCCATTTTCCTCAACGTCTACTATCTTGGCTGCAGGGTATCCATAATATCGCCCATGCACTGTGCTATCGTCTGCATAGCAATGTATATTGCCAAGGGCTAATATGTCATTGACATGCAGAAGAAACATCTTGGGCGACAGGACTGAATTCTGAGGTATGCTAGCGTTTACCTCCAGAAAAACAGAGGCCGCGCCGTCCGTCGCAAAGAACCCGAATGCGAAGGCGCTGATGAAGAAAAGAGTCAATCTAGAGACGACTCTAGGAGGCAGACCGAATGCTTAGAGGTCGGAGAGAAGCGAACGGTGCAAGAACAGGTTGAAAGCCTTGGCCATGTCGAATGTCGAAATAAGCTCATACAAAATACTTTTCATTTTATGTACTTATAGAAATACTTAAATATGTTTTTAACAGTGAAAAGTGTGTCATATTTTTAAAATAATATTACCCTTAATAATTAAATCTGCTACCCAAAGTCACTGTTCCACGCGGACGAAGTCGCGGGCTCAGCTAGTGTTTAAATAAAAATTATCAATATCAAACATTAGCATGTCGGTGACGCGAACCCATAAGGTTTTCCCCTACCAAATAGTGCTCAACTCTGCCAAAGAAGTTTTCACTTCGAAAATGTCATTTCAGCATGTTGGTGACGCGAACTTATAAGATTTTCTCCTACCAAGTGCAATCGATCAGAAGTTATGCGCGAACATATGTACATTTCGGAGATATAATTTTTAATTATACGTAGGTATAATAGATATATAGATGACTGAAAATCACGTTCAAAAATACCGTTATATATGTACACATATGTGTATATACAAGTGTAGATAAACGCGTGTTAAAACATTCTCAAAAGTAAACGTTTCGAGTTATTTTCTAAATAAACAATGTACGAAGCATACGAAGTTTTGACCTTCATAAACGAAGTGAAAACATGCATGGCATGGCATGGCATGGCATTTTCAGTGTTTCCAACTGTATGCAACTCTTCAGAAAATCGCCATCTTTTGTTTCCATTGTGTCCACACCGAGTCGCCAACAATTTGAAAAACATTCCAACTAAGCGTCACCATAGAGCCAATAAATATTTGCAACAACAATCTTTTGATGTTTACCGCCAAAAACAGAAACACGGTTCCCGACATTTGTTGTCAATTTTTGTTGCCAACACAAGGAAATCACAGCAACTTTTGTCACCAACACGTGTTGACAACACAAAAGTAAGCGATATATATCGCTACACTAGCTTAGTCCCGCGGTGTTATCCGCGGTTATTGTCGTACCGCGGGCAACGCCGCGGGACAAAGTTAGTCTAAAAAAGTATCCTAAGTTACTTCTTAGATCATCAGCTACCTATCACTGAAAGTCCCGTCAAAATCGGTTCAGCCGTTCCAGAGACTACCTGGAACAAACAGACAGACAGACAAAAGTTGTAAAAAATGTTATTTTGGTATATGTACCGTGTATACTTACATAACACCTATGCATTTATTAAAAAGCGGTTTTTTTTTTACAATTAACTTGCAATGTATGTATGTATGCTTGTATGTTCGGGTGGAATCTTGCAACTCAATTTTGAAGCAGATATCTTCAACCGATTTCATTAATATTTTGCAAGCATATGTATACAGCGTGACAATACAATAATAAAATGACATGGAGCTGATCTAATGCTGGAGCTGGAAGGTGGCCATAGGAACTAAGTAAAGAAACGTCGCAACTTCATCGAGTTTGAACTCGTTTGATTCGTCTCGAGGCATTCTAGTACAAGCTTGTTTTTAAAAAGCTTTTTAATTTATTTTTTTTAATATTACAAACAGACACTCCAATTTTATTTATTTGTATAGATGTATAGATAATCACAAAGTAGAAAATCGTTTACAACGGTACTGAATAATTTATGCACAAATATGCACATAGGCCAGTGACCTACATACGCACACACACACCAAATGTTCGCATGTTAACTATGTACTTCGAGTAATGTCTGGGGATTAATAACCCTAATTGTATATATGCCTATCGTTAAATTTAGCTACTAAAAACGGCCATTTTAATTACAATAGCAGGCCCACACAACTCCGTAGATATAAAAATCGGTCAAGTGCGAGTTGGACTCGCGCACGAAGTGTGCATCTGGACTGAGGGCCCATTTTTTAAATTTAGTCGAAACGGTATAAAATTCAAATAGATATTAGTTAAAAATAGTTAAAATCTAAAGCAATGAGTCATAAATTTCTTAAACGCGAAATAAAGCAGTTATGATTAAATAACTTGGGCCCTCAGTTCAGACGCTTGCAAAAAATGGCATAGCCTAGATCTCAGAAAGTACTGCCCCTAGGTCAATGCTTTTTATTTTAGAATTTAGTTAAGAATTTCTTAAAAGTTTTAAGAAAATCCCAAAACTGTAGAATACGACATTACGGATTTATGGCGGCATAATATAGGGCCCTCAGTTCAGTAATGTCTCTACGGAGGAATCGGCAAAAAATGCAATTATCTAAACAAATACGTTACTAAAACTTTATAATATTTTAGTTAAAAACCTTTGTGAATTAGTTAAAAAGAAAAATTGAGACAAAAGCCAATTTTTAAGATTTAAATCAAAGTTGAATTTTTCTAAAACGTTTGAACTGAGGGCCCAAGGTTTTTCGCCTTTACTGACTTAAGTCAACCTTACAGTATAACTCAAACTATACTAAGTTTTTTTACTATTTTTTAACTAAAACCTGACGTTTCATCCGTTGTCCTCAATGCTATATTTTAAGAGAAAATGGTTTTCTGTTTTTTGTATGAGAATATTTTGTAGCGGCCATATTTTTTTATATTTTCAGGACAGATGTGTTTGTATTGTTAGCGTAGTCAATTAAAAAGCATTTGTTTCTTATTTTATTTATTTATGTTTATTGTACAAAAATAAACAAATAGAAAAAATTAGTAACAATATACAAACGTGACAATTAGGATCTCTTGTGTAATGTTTTATAGGTGCCTCGCAAGGCCCACTTGAAATAAAAAGCTTTTTTCTTACTACTTCGGTGGCGCAAGTGGTTGTGTAAACGACTACTGTTGCTGCTGCTTGAGGTCTCGGGTTCGATTCCCGGGTCGGACCAAATGTTTGTATGATCTGCCAATATGTGTTTCGGAGTTTGGGTGTTTTCTGTATAAAGTATATTTTAAATATTTCAGACATCTAACACACAGCGTCATCTACTCCCAAACTAAGCAGATCTTGTGTTATGGGTACTAGACAACTGATATAAATACACATATATACTTTTTTGTAAACATATACATAGAAAACACCCAAACTCCGAAACAAATATTTGTAGATCATACAAACATTTGGTCCGACCCGGGAATCGAACCCAAGACCTTATGATCAGCAGTCGCACACGCCAACCGCGAGACCAACGAGGCAGTAAAAGTTATCTCGGTAAATAGCAGTCTATGTGTTATTCTGATGTATAAGCTTTATATTACTATAAGTTTCATCTAAATCCATTCAGTAGTTTTGCGTAAAAGAGTCACAAACATCCATACATTCTCACAACCTGCAAAAAGAATGCACGGTTGGCTTTAGTGGTTTAAGCGGTCGCTACTTTGCTTTCTACTACGCCAAGTGTTGTAGGTTCAAACCCCACATGGGACAACACTTTGTGTAATACACAAATTGTTGTTCCGAGTCTGGGTGTTCTTTGCGTCTCCCGCGACACAGGATGTATATTCCTCATGCCGGAGTTGTCTTTTTAATTTTAAAATAAAATAATATTAAAAAAAACAAGCTTTTACTGGAATGCCTCGAGACGAATCAAACGAGTCCAAACTCGATGTTGTTGCGACCTTCCTTCACAGAGTTCCTATGACCACCTTCCAGCATCAGATCAGCTACATGTCATTATAATATTGTATTGTCACGCTGTATACATTTGCTTGCAAAATTTCAATAAAATCAGTTGAAGATATCTGCTTCAAAATTGAGTTGCAAGATTCCACCCGATCATACAAGCATACATACATACATACATTGCAAGTTAATAAAAAGCTTGTATTAAAAATGCCGTTATTATTAAAACTCACGTCAATTTCCGTCGGATTAAAAGTATAAAGTTTTTAGGTTTCAAGTTTTTTATATCCTAAACCAATATCTATAAGATGCATTTTTCTTTAGCTGGAAAGTTTTCCAAGATTACGTAAGTATGTATGTATTTATTTTGTGAAGCGTTCCGCCATTTTGCAATGCAGGACTGGAGCGACCTTTCGAAAATGCCATGATATTTGTGTACGCCATCCATTAAACATATACCATACGTCCATACCGTTCATTTGAAGCTTCGACATTTATACAAATAAATAAAATTGAAGTGTCTGGTTGTAACTTCAAATTAACAGCTTTTCACTTTATGTACTTACGTTGAAATTATGTACCTTACAGCAAAACAGCAATGTTTGAAATTTTTGTCGATCTGTTTGTTCCGACTAATCTCTGGAATGCCAGGCCCGATTTTGATAGGACTATCACTGACAGATAGCTAGTAACTTAGGCTACTTTTTTTAGACTAGGCTTTAGGTTACAACAATGACACAATATACTAAATAGACCGACCCTCCCCTGGCCCAAACTGTACACCGATAAAAGCTAGAAAAATTCACCTAAATCTAGATGGCGCGCAAAAATAAGGTACTAGAAATAGTTTAACAAACTCTATCACTATTTTATTGATATGCTTCAATTATAGTCATTATTTTATTATTTTTCGAATATAAATCTTACTTTCTAATGCTTGTTTAAAAAAAATAATTTTCAATTGCGTAACTATAAGTTATCACCTATTTTTAGGAGATGTCGTTGCAATCGATTTAAATAAACTTGAATATAATGACCTATTTACTACGCTAGATGTCACATTTATAAGTTATTGATATGACATATAGAATATTATATGCTGGATGCGCGATGATAGCGCCACCAAGTGGCTACGATTACGTCGGGCTTTGATTTGTCAAATGGTTAGTTGTCTTACGAGAGTAAGTAAACAAACAAATTATTTCAACGAAATATCGTAAAGGGGCGTTCATTAATTACGTGAGGCATTTTTGAGAATTTTTCGACCTCCCCTCCCGCCTTGGTGAGATATCGTAAGATTTTCCTCAACTCTCTCCCCCGTCCCCAAATCTCACGCGAGATTCTTCAAATTTATGTTTTGGCTGTAAACGTGTTGGATTATTGAACTTGTTCTATTACTTCTATTGAAGACTAGCAAAGCAAAATCGAATGCTACTTCGCTGCTCTGCGGAGTTCGGACGAATACGAGAAACACTTTGTGTCAGATTTGGCCATATTTTATTCGGAAATAATTTTTCACGCAATTTTACACAATAATTACGTGATATTTGCCAAGACCCCCCTAAGTGAGATTTGAAAAGATTTAGCTCAATCCCCTCCCCCCTAAAACACCTTACGTAATTAATGGAAGCCCCCTAATTTAAATATATTCTATTCAATCATGTAAATCTATGGTGTAGATAATAATGTTGAGCGATTTTATTTCCTGTCTGATATGGCATAATCAATAAATTTTAGGTCATTATATGTCATTTTAATATAAAATAAATGATTGAACTGCAAAGTACAATCTTTATTTTGGAACGAAGTTCCTTATCGCGCGTCGCGAAAGGGGGCTAGACGGAAAAAAAAATGTAACGACACTTTTCGTGCCAAAAGTTGTAATGACACTTTTAACATTGAATTGACGTCATAGTGCTGGATACTCAACGTTAAATATAACAAACTGATTGCCAACGTCCATACCATGTTGAATACACCGGTTCTCGTCCGATCATCGACGTTAAGCAACATCGGGCGTGGTTAGTACTTGGATAGGTGACCGCCTGGGAACACCACGTGATGTTGGGTTTTTGCATTTATTTACATACAATATATTGTTTTATAGTATATTTTATAAAGCTTGATTATTACTAAAATAATTTGAGTATTTTATGCGCATTTTTATTAGTAGGAGCATATCAAATATAATATATATATAAACTTCGTTCCATCCGGGTGTTCCTTGACACCTCTCAAGTTTTTATTATACATATTTTAATTTGTACAAAAAGTAATATTAAAATCGCATTAAATCAGTCAGGATATTAACAAATAAATATTATTTCATATACATACACTTTAAACAGTTTTCTAACAATTTTTTTATCGTATTATTTAAATTACGGCAAAAACCAAAATCTGATGACAGCATTTTAAAATCTAAAAGAGTTCAGAAGAGGTTTCTAGAGAATTGACATTGATGCAGCTACGAAAATAAAGGTTATGAATTGGACAGAAGACGAAAATAAATTCAGCTTGTCATTATTTTACAAATCTAAAGTGTATTTTTTTCTAAGGCGGCAAGGTGTAGTACTTGCCGCTCCAACCACAATCCGAAACTCCGAAAGTGGCTAGCAAAATCCGATTGTTTTGCCCTGATCTATTAAAAAAAAGAATAACAGAAATTCGAAATGCATTAATAAAAGATAAAGCTTGTGTGATCACTATCGATGAAATCACAATAATGTGTAACTTATAATATTCCATCAGCAGTAAAAGCAGAATTGTTACAACTCTTTTAAAAGCTACTATAAATAAACTATTTGATAATAAGTGGGCTTCTGCTAAAAGCTGTTTTTTGCGGTCGGGCTACGAAAAACCAAAATACATGCAAGAAATCAGGAATATCTAGTAACTTTCCCTTTTTCTTTTGCAACGTTTTGTAAAATTATTTGCGTTTTTTGATGTACCACATTTAATTAAAAGTATTCAAAATCATTTTTTAAACAATAACTATGTTATCGGCAATGAGCAAATTTCGTTTCAAGATGTAACCAAACCATACGAAATAGACAAAACTTAAAACTTGAATCGATCACTTACAAAATTGACAGATAGGCCCATTGAACAGTAATAAAAAAAATATGAGATGCCATAGAAACACGCATTGTTTAAAAAAAAGTAACACATGCATTAAATGCAATAAAGACGGGCAAAAATTATTTGAAAAATTACACAATTAACTAAAACAAAAACCAACTTCAATGTTCGACTTGATTTCTCTTGGATGCCATTGTCAGATCGTAATGTCCTTATCATGGTATCATCGTTGGGACATCTCCTTTCCATTAAAAAAAGAATCATCAAAATTGGTTCATAAACGACGAAGTTATCCGCGAACACACATAAAAAAAAACATATATACGGTTGAATGGAGAAACCTCCTCCTTTTTTTGAAGTCGGTTAAAAATTGAATCAGGATGTAATAGAAAATTTGTTTGCGCAATTTTGGCAAAAGCAACAAAAATCCAACAGCAAAGTTGCTAAGGACCATATTTAGGAGTAATTTAGTTAATTTCTTAAAGAGTCCCCATAACAAAAAACTGTGAGGATGAAGATGGTGATTTTATCCAGTTAGCCGTTGGAGAAAGCAAATAATTTTCTCCAAAACCATCATTATCACCAAAACACGCAGTAAACAACGAGAAACAATGCACTCATGAACGGCAACTTATTTATTTATTATTTACCGCTGCCCATGAATACCCGCAACACCAGAGGTGTCACAAGGCTTTTAAGGAGAAGTATGCTCTTTTCTTGAAGATTGATTGAAGGTCGTATTGGTCCGGGAATACCGCAGTCGACAGTTCATTCCACAGTTTTGTTGTGTAGGGCAGAAATTTTCTCGAAAAGCGCACAGTTGACACCTAAATGATGAGGATGAAACTGCAGTCGCGTAGGATGATGGCAAAAAAAGGAGGCAGGGATCAATTCAATCAATTGCTCGGAGTACTCCCCATTGTAAATACGATAACAGATGCGTAACGGAGCCACGTCTCCACACAGCGCGTGCAGCGCCAGAGATTCCAGCCGAATTGAAACTTCTTGACAATTGACGATTCGATTCGATTGTATATTAGTATTTCAATCATAGTGAATTGAATTTTGCGTGAAATAAGAAATAGGTACATTTTGTATACTCAGAACAATAAAATTACTTGAGGAACTTGATGAACTTGTAAGAGTTGGTTTGCAGATGTTTATATTTGTGCAAAAAAAAGCTGGCAGGTGGCTTAGAAACTTCAGTGAACACATGTAAACAATGAAGGCCTTGCAAATACTAAGTAAATTATTAAAATATTCAAGGAGCTTTTACAAATGCGTGTGAACTTTTCAACACCTACCCACGAAAAAAAAAAATTAACTTAATAAAGATTAAGTTTTACTTAAATATTTAAAAAGTGAAGATTATGAGCTGTTACATTATTTTTCTTTCAGTAATCGACATAGATATCATCATTGTTACATAATAAAATATACGTGTCGTTCTAAGATGAATATCTGAGGCCACTTTAAGGCGCCTCAATCGTGTTCAATTCAGTTCTCGTACTGTATTAATCCCAAATAATGTATCTAGGCCTGTTCCTTAACAGTAACAGTCGGGAATGCTGCCGACATTCAAACTATTTTTGTACTGCAAAAGAGAGCGATTCGAGCACTCTATAATTTAGGCAATCGTTGTTCGTTAAGGCAGAAATTTAAAGAAATAAACATAATGACAGTGGCAAGTCAATATATCTATGAAAATGTAATGTATGTTCAGAAAAACAAAGATAGCTTTTTGAAAAGAAGTGATGTACATTCTTTAAATACCAGGAATAAAAATAAACTTGTAGTACCCGCCACTAGGCTCCAAAAGATAAACAAGTCTTTTCGAGGTCAATGTGTCCGATTTTATAATAAAATCCCAAATAATATTCAAGATTTAAGTATTAACAAATTTAAATCCGCAATAAAACGTGGATTGTGTAAGAAGGCCTACTATTCAATTTTGGATTATATAGAAGATCAAAATGCTTGGGATTAATTAACGCAGGCTATTTCTTAAGGAAAAATGTGGTGTTGGCTAGTGTGTTTTTTATTATTATTTTTTTTTTCTATTTTTTATGCTACATTTCATTTTCTCTTTTATTCGATTTTTTTTTCTTAATCTTGTTTTCTCTTCATTGTCCTTTTACCTTTTAGTACTTAATAACGGACATACTGGCACACATCAAAACAATGTTGTGGTACATGTAATAATGCCATCTATCTGTAATTTGCAAAAGAGTGGCCATGAGTTTGTTTGCCCTTTCTTCTCATAAGGCTCAATTCCTTGGAAATGGGCGGTTGTAGATCGGCACAGGCAAATACTCGTAATAGATTTTGTATGAGTTTAATTTTTATTAAGCTTATTTGCTTGCTATTTGACAAAACAGAGATTGTTGCTATTGTGTGTGTTGATCTATGACTTTAGAGTCTACATAAAAGACGATTTCAAACAATTTAAAAATTTTTATGAAATAAAGAGAGTTTGAGTTTGAGTAGGTTGACGACAGTTTCACACACACACTTTCAATAGTTTGCTCGAAAGCTTTTGCCGAATTTAGGTAAACTGAGTGTTGCGACAAGATGGAACGCAGAATTCTCCGGTTAATAACACTTTACGGTACCCGGTGTAGACGGTAGCACTGACCGCCTTGAGTAGGGTGCGCCACAGGAGAGTAGAGAGTAGACAGTAGAGAGTGTTGTTGGTTTGAGCCACACGCGTTTATCACATAATGTCTACGGAGGCAGAATGCGCGTTGTGAGGAATATCCATGTGAGATTGGTTCCGCGTAACGCAGGTTCTTTCCGGTCACAGTTGCTTCGGAAATACCTGCACGCGGTTACTAGAAGTGAGTTGAATCCTGCCTGTCCAGTATATTGAGCCGATTCCCTGTGCCATTACTTGAGCATCGCAGCGTTGGATATAGAATGCAATTATGGGAGAATATCTCTCGCTGCCAACCATGTTATGCTCCATAGTGGATAGCAACAGAGTTTTATCTTCTGCGAAGATGACATTGCACAGAAAGAGGTGGCGGAAAGGACCAAGGATGAAAATTTCTACTTGGACCTAATTTGCCGCCAGCCGCTGAAACGGACGCAGCAGTGCATTCTAGCAACTCATGCCACCTTCAGTGGTAATTAAGAAAGTGTTTAGTTAAAATTACTAATTTAAATTGTAAAATTTAACTGCTATTGAGATGTCTTATAAACAGATATTTACAAAGATGTATTTTAACAAGCATATAGAATTTCTCAAACAGTACTATTAATACATTATTTCTTCTTGTTAAACTGCCAAGACTAGACTTAATTTCTCCATTTCTATTACAGTAATGTAGTTTTTTTAAATCATTTAATTTGCCGCCCCCTAAAAGAAGCCGCCCTAGGCTTCAGCCTACGGAGCTTTTATCACTGAATAATATAACCGAATATAACATATATAATACTAGCTGACCCGGCGAACTTCGTACCGCCATATTTATATACAATAATTAGCAATAAATTAAAATTGCGACTATAATTTGAGATTTAAACTATCCTATCTCTCAATTTGGATCGAACTGCACATGGTGTGCAATTTTCATTATAATCGGTTAAGTGGTTTAGGAGTCCATTGATGACAAACATTGTGACACGAGATTTATATATATTAAGATATGGATTTTTTCAACAAATTTTGATTATTATAACACAATTAAGTAGCTAGACCTACATACAGAGTTTTATGTGAAAATTTAAAAAGTTTCATACAAAAATTAATAAAAAAATATATATTCATGTACCGTATTTACTGAGAAGCATTTATTAAGAAGCTGTTTATTTGAAATTATAAACAGACATTTCAATTTTATTTATTTGTGTGCTCTTGGACGATTTAATAAAATATCACATAAATTACTAATGTAATTATGTGGAAAACGACATCTAGTGGGACATTTGCACTAATACAAAAACAAATAAACTTGACAGTTTACTCTCGGATTCGTATCGGAGTAGAAGCTCAGAAAATATCTTTGAAATTTACAATTTGATACACTTAGTGACATCTAGTGAACATTAAGCTTATTATACATCCGCGTACAACTCTAAGTTCATGCGATGTAAGTCTATAGTTATATTTCGTCAGTGGTTACAACAACAACCGCGGGTATACAGCTTCAGTATTTCATACTAGGCATGCCTTTTAAGTTCTGTCGTTTCCATATTTCCCGGCAATTTTGAATTTGGAACTGTTCTATATTCGAATGTGTTTAAATTTCGAATCTCAAAACAGTTGAAAGTATTAGGATTAATGCTATTGTTTAGTCACAGCGTCGATTGGAATCTGTCAGGTTACGTACGAAAATGAATCTTTCTAAGGAAAATGTTCGTGCAATAATTTTCTACAACTTTGGAAGAGACCTGACACGGCTTCAGTGTTTTGAAGAGCTAACATCTGTGTTCAGTGATGAAGCCCCATATCTGCGGACTATTGAACGCTGGTATTTATAATTTCAGAGTGAAGATACTAGTGTTAGTGACAAATCTCGCGAAGGACGCCCAAAATCCGCCTTCAGTGAAGATAACATAATTGCTGTGAGACAACTAATTCTCGAATATCGTCAAGTGAGGTATCGAGAGATAGAGGCTCTATTAGGCATCTCAGGGACAACCATTTAGAAGATCAAGCATGAAGCGCTTGGTGTGAGAAAGCTAATTTGCCGTTGGATACCGCATCTGCTTTCCGGCGATCACAAGGCGGCCCGCGTCAGATGGTGTAAGAAAACTCTGCAAAGGTTCAACCGAAGAGAGTCAAATCACGTCTACGACATCATCAGTGGTGTCGCATATAGATGCGACCCAGATTGTAGATTGTTGTTTGGAATCAGGATCGTAGGCATAGGCCTACGATCCTGATTCCAAACAACAATCGAGCCAAAGCCGACTAAAGTTGTTCGTTCTCGAAGCACTTCAAAGAAGATGGTGGCCACGTTCGTTGGAAAAACCGGCCATGTTGCGACTATTGCACTTGAAGATCGTAGAACGGTTAACGCAGAGTGGTATACCACAGTTGGTTTACCACAAGTCATCGCCGAACTTCGAAAATGTAACTCAAAGCGACACATCATCCTGCACCACGACAGCGCAAGCTCACACAGCGCTCGTCAAACGATTGAGTATTTGAAGCAGGAAAATGTAGAAATTCTTGACCATCCTCCATACAGACCTGACCTAAGCCCTAACAATTTAATTACATTTCCTAAAATTAAGAAAAGTCTTCGTGGTCAAAGGTTCCAGTCCGGTGAAGAAGCAGTCGAAGCTTTCAAGTCAGCCATTTTGAACACCCCCACTTTAGAGTGCAATAAATGGTATAATAACTGGTTTGAGCGAATGGAAAAATGTATTAAGCTACGTGGTGAATATTTGAAAAACAATAAAAAGTACTATCAGGTTCTAGTTGTGTTTTTTCTTCAAACGACAAAACTTAAAAGGCATGCCTCGTATGAGTCGTATGCATGTAAATGTTTTAAATTCAACTCATGTTTTTTTTCGCGTCTGTATTCATATCAAGCAGTTGTCAAACTGTTTATATTTCGAATACATCAAATTCTTTATTTGACATTTAAAAGTAGCACATATTAACTTCAACTTTTGATGTAATGGCTCTATGGTAGTGTGACCACAATTTTGCCAATGGATAATTTTATGGTAGTTTAAGTAATAACAGGTAATAGCGCCACAGATAAAAGATACCATAGATTATAAGTCACACTACTACAGTAACAATGAGGCGCAGCAGGGCGCAGCCTGTAATAGTATAACATCAACTGATGGTCTATTAAACGCGACCTTGCGTTAAAAATCTCATTTCAGACCATGACCATGACCTTCAAGGAGAAACTGCCCACGCCAAAGGTCGTTACGAGGTTACGATGTAAACATGACAATTATTCAGATGACAATTATACAGATTTTTATCAGTACTCCGAAGACGCTATAGCCTGGAAGCACCTCTGTTCACCGATAAAAGAGGCCATATTTATGGCTATATGTTTTACTAGCTGTTGCTCGCGGCTCCGCCCGCGTGTATGTCGGTTATCGCGGCAAATAGTAGCCTATGTGTTATTCTGATGTATAAGCTATTTTATTGTAAAGTTTCATCCAAATCCGTTCAGTAGTTTGCGCGTGAAGAAGTAACAAGCATACACACAAACTTTCGCCTTTATATATTAGTGTGATGTGATGTGATGATTAAGCGCGAAATTTGAAAATTTAAATGCATTTTTATGGCACTTATCATATAACGTTTTGTGTTTTTTTTCTGTAGTTTAATAGCACTATAATAATATAATCTAATTAAGACGATTCAAAAATGGGTGTAATACCCTATTGTAAATTATTGTGTTTCATCATTATCAACAGTCTTTACCAGTCCACTGCTGAACACAGGCCTCTGCTTAGAAAGGAGGTTTTGTCTTGCCACCACGCTGACCAGACGGGTTGGTTTAGTGTTTGTGTCAAGTGTTCCTTCTCTGTGCAGTGCTGTTGTCCTGGTAGTTAGCTCCCTCAGTCGACTCTTACCAACTTTAATTTAAATAAACTATAACTGTTTCACGGAGAAAGAAGAGGAATGGAAGAGGTAATCGCAGCACTTCGTAATATTCAAAAAGAGCTTGATGATCAGAAAAAAAAATGATTCTTAAAAGCGGGGAGAACGTGACAGAAAATGTTACATTATACATAAATCGATTATTCGAAGAGAAATTTGCAATTTTAGAACGAAAATACGAAAATCTTAAGTCAAAGGTGGATAATCAAGAACAAAGGTTATACTATTTAGAGAAACAAGCAAGAGAACGTAACCTTGTATTTTTCGGTTTAGAGGAACAGGAAAAATCTTATTCTAATCTAGAAAGTAACCTTATAGACTTTATTTACAAATATTTTCAAGTTAAAATGGCCTGCATAGACTTATAAGCTATAAAAAGAATAGGAAAGAAAAACGACAAGCCCCGACCTGTTATTATTACCTTTACCACACTTGGGACGAAGATTAATATCCTTAAACATAAAAAAGCTCTAGATAACACTCCATTCTATATAAAAGAGGATTACCCCCAGGCAGTTTAAAAAATAAGAAGAGATCTACAAGAACAAGCAAAAGTCGAACGTGAAAATGGAAATTCAGTCATAATAAAATACGACAAGCTAATCATACAGAAGAAAGCGTCTGAAAATAAAAATATGAATAAAAAACTCTTTATTTCACAATCACCTGAAAACAACCATAATAACGAAGGCGGAAAACGATCTCATACAGTTAAAAAGAACAAAACCCTGGCCTCTCACACAACGCTAAGGTCTTCTAGTTTTTCAGAAGATGTATTGAAACCTGGAATGCTAAACTTTCTAATAAACAAAACCAGCAATACCTACTAGAATAAATACACAAGATAACGCAGATCCCCCAAAACGCATAGCAACCAGAACCCAGGCCCTCCCGAAAAATTTAAACAAACAAAGAAAACATAGCACCCAAAACACCTTTTCCAAGCCGGTTGGTCACCGTGGAAGAGTACGACCACAACCCTCCAGGAAACCTAAAAAACACAGGACAATTAATGTCAATTACAATACTTACTACAAAGCTTCTAGTGTCTGCCTTCATAAAACGTCAGAACATAATTAACGAAACACTTATTGAACTAATAGATGCTTTAAAAAGAAATATTTCATTTTCATTTGTTCATAACAATTTTTACATTGTGTCGAATTACATCACTCAAATAAGATTTCACATGCATAACATTAAAAAAAACAATACAATAAATCAAAATAACTGGACAAAAAAAAACAATGTCAAAGTATGTAACAATTTAAAGGTAATAATGTCATTTAAATAGAAAATTAATAATGATTAAAATAATTAAAAATGGTCAAAAACAATATAAATAGAAAATAATTATTACAATCAATAATTTACGATATAATCTGCAAATTCAGACGACATACAATTACTAATTACATCTCATCAATAGAATAATAGCAGCCCTCGAGCAGTATAAATATATATAAGAAAAAAATTATTAACGAAAGACTTATTGAACTAATAGAGGCTTTAAAAGAAATATATATATATAAATATATATAAGAAAAATTTTAAAAGAAATGTATATATATAAAATAAAGTTCGATATTTTAGGCCTATCAAAAGTGAGACGACTACGAAATAAAATTTAGGCACAAACGGAATCAGCCAATGATGATGTCATCTATAAATTCAACACAACACAACCCTCAACAAACGGAACGAACTCAATGAACGGAACTCAAAATGAACGTGGGGATTTTTCACTGGAGGAGGCCTTCACCTCAGGGGTTCTCTAATATTATAATATTTATTTTTTCATACTTATATTTGAAAGTATGTTAAACTTTAGAGAAATATAAGGCTTTTTATTTTATTATTTTATTTATAACTGTTTCGCGTTTAAATCCGTGTATTTATAATCTTATCAATCGTTTTCTCCTTTTATAGATTTATCTGATAAGACATGCTATTTATCGGTTTTGCACCTGATAAATACTGAGTCACTGTAAAATCTAGGCAATAAAATAATTAATCATTTAATATCTTTCAACATTCTCATCATACCTTCAAATCATTGATATGAGAATAACCAATGTTTTCTTTTTCAATTTTTACCGTGGGAGAGCCACGCTTCGGCATGAATGGGCCGGCTCGACCGGAGTGATACCACGGCCTCACAGAAAACCGGTGTGAAACAGCGCTTGCAGACAGATTCGTTGATTCGTCGTTTGGAGCAGCTCGTCTCGATCCGTGCGAGCTTCGGGTGTCAGTTAACATTTTCGTTACGTTACGGAATTTCTTGATTCGGTCGCCGCGCTCCAAGGCCTCAAAGCCCGCGATAAAAGCTATCCCACCAAAAACATTTTCATGTAAAACGTTGCCAAGACGACTGCATATGGCTTACCCTGTGAAAAAGATATCAGATCTCATGTAGAGCCAAGGTTCTGAATGTGCACGTCCTTACTCTACCAATCCTAACATCACAAACTCTACATCTCAGTAAAAATTTATGGCTTCGCCGTTTCGCTACCATACCGTCACCAAGGGGAAACGAATGCCTTTTGTGTTTACAAATATCTAGTTTCTTAAGTAATGTGTTATACGAATATTTAGTTTCTGAAGTAACGAAACAGCCAAGCCATATATTTTCACTGAGATGTAGAGTTTCTGAAGTTAGGGTTGGTAGAGTTAGGGCGTGCAGATTCAGAACCTTGGCTCTACATGAGATCTGATATCTTTTTCACAGGGTAAGCCATATGCAGTCGTCTTGGCAACGTTTTACATGAATATGTTTTTGGTAGGATTTCATTTCTTTTTGTAAGTTGCTTAAGACAGTTATTTTTTTCTTTTTTTTTGGGTGTCTATCTCGTACATCTTCATCCTTCTCTCGAAAAAGACCGTGTACCAAAAATAAAATCTCTAGCATAAAAATTTGTGAAAGTCTCATTCAAACTTCCACCCCCCAAATTTGGGGTTTGGGGGCAAAAGTAATAGGTTTATGATTTTTTTTGTTGTTTGTATACTAAACTTAGTTTACATACCAAATTTCAGCTTTCTAGCACTTCAGGAAGTACCCTAACAGTTTTGATGATCATCAGTGTGTCAGTGACGAAATCGGTGTTTTTTAGGTATCAATAAAATCTAAAATATTATAGCTATGCAATTGAAATTTTGTATGTTTCATGGGTCTATTAGTAACATCATATCCTGAGAATTTGAACGATCTGGTATATCGGGAACCAAAGTTATGAGGGTTCAAAAAAACGACGAAACATTTCGAGAAAAGGTAGGTAGTGCCCTTGCGCTTCGCTTGGCTCGTCTTGGCGGGGGCACGACCGTGCCCCCAGATGCAATAGCTTAAAAAGACCTCTCGCGACAGGAATAACTCCTGTGTCACGGGGACTTAACAAACATACATGAAACGTACATAACGAACACCTAGACTTAGAACAACAACAATTTGTGTGGGGATCAAATCCAATCCGATGCTGTCATTTGTGAAGCTTTTCGAGAACAGTGACTTTTTAAGATTAACATTTAAATATAACAACAAAAATAACGTATTCTCAAGGTAGTAGAGCCACGCTGAGTTCATCACGAAAAGGCCGGCTTGATCTGGGTGGTACTACCCTCTCATGCTGCCTCTACATGATGGGCCAGCACTGGCCCAGCGAGATGGCCATGCGATGGCGACATTCAGTTATGATCTTTACGTTTTTCGAGATGGACGTGGAAGCATTAGCCGCTGACCCAATATATCTATACAGTTCGAGCACGCACTGTGGAATAGGCCACCTTTGATGTGCGGCCGAAAAACCGACACCGACGCCATTCCACGACCAACGCACGCGCCATAAGCCATCCGACTCCATTCTCCATCCATCCATCCCTCCTTACGCTGGCCCATCATAGTCGACCATCGCGATGGCCCATCGTGTAGAGGAGCCATCACAGAAGAACCTAAAATGACAGCATTCGTGCTCTCGTGTTTCGTCGGTGAGTGCGAGACCGGAGGCCCAATGGCCCATCTCAATAGGCCGCCATAGTGTGGGTCACCATGCTGTATTGTTGCATTGTCTGCATTCACAATGAGTATGGTGACCATCACTCTTGGTTACTGCTCACACTTTCCATCAGGCAGAGTAGAGACACTTTGGCAAGCTTATACATTAAAAAAAAATACACGGAACTCACCATACAAACAAACCTGTCATTCGCCAGACGTACTAAATATTGTATTGCGGAATATTCGGCTTCGGCCTAGAATTTCGAGGAATATTCGGCATGGCATCACTAGTTTTAATGACGCGTCTCGTTGGACTGATAAACAAAAGACGAGGTAATGAAAGATTAACAAAAACATAGATACGGTTCTAAGTTTCTGTGTCGAGGCCGAAACGCAAATGAGAGTTTTTTACTAATTCCTTGAGGGTTGCCAACTTAGAAAAAAGTTTATATTGATATTTTTTTGGTATAGTAGAGCAATACTTTGTTCCTAGGGGAACATTAAAGGCGGTTTATTACCTACTTTAAAAAAAACTGCATCAGTGTTTAGCGGGAGGGGACTCCCATTAAACCGGCCGCCAGATAGCGAATTTTTTAGACTAACTTTGTCTCGCGGTGTCACACGCGGTTGAAAAGGTACAACAATAACAGCGGGTAAAACCGCGGGACTCAGCTAGCTTCAAATAAATATAGCTACAGAAGTTAAATTAATCGAAAAACAGGAAACTATATTGTATAGATTAAAAATACAGTTATCGTTTTTTCCTTATTTAATTTAATTAACACTACAAAATAATAAAGCAAGAAACATATAATATAATAATAAATTTATTTATCTTTAGATAAGAGTTTGGACTACTGTCAAAAAGTTTGTGTATAGCCCATTCGCTTAGATACAGTCACATTGATCGCGCCGCCGTCACACGTTCAAGCCGCCGTCGCTTTATTTGTGCAGTTTTATCGATAGTGTGGACGGAAATTCATTCAGATTTTTTGAGAAATATCTGAGCCAATTTCCGTCCACACTATCGATAAAACTGCACAAATAAAGCGAACTGCACAGTTAAATCGCTGCGATAAATCGTTGTAGTGTGTACCGCCTATAAGAGTATCAGCTCTTTTCCAAAATAATGTAAGGCATTTTTGGCGTGTGATTACCTACCTACACGATTAAGTGCTATGCGTAGGGGATCTTTTAAATTTTATGTTTTAATGAATGAAATGTCAATATATTAGTAACTAGCTAAACCCCGCGGTGTTACCCGCGGTTATTGTCGTACCGCGCGGGTAACGCCGCGGGACAAAGCTAGTCTGAATAAAGTAGCCTACTTTAGTTACTCCTTAGATTATCAGCTATCTGCCAGTGAAAGTCCCGTTAAAATCGGTCCAACCGTTCCAGAGATTACCCGAAACAAACAGACAGACAAAAATTGTAAAATATGTTAATTTGTGTGCGTGTGAACTGAGGGACCATAGTGATATTTTTGTTTGAAATTTTTATAAGATTTAGTAGTAGGCTCAAAACAATTGTGGAACAAATATGAGAATTTGTAAAAAGATATATTAAAAACTACAGCCGTTTAAGTGTGGTCCCTCAATCCTCACATACCATCAGCCGGATCGCGGCAAGTATGTAAAAAAATAAGGTATTGTGACTGCAGACATTTAGTAGAGAATTTGTAAAGATATATACTAAATAACTGAGCACAAATCATCAACGATTAAAAAAATACAACGACTATACTGTGGTCCCTCAGTCCACACACGAAAGATTTTGTTATACTGAATATTATCACATCAACAGAATAAAATCTTTATTTTCTTACATAATGTTTTAGAACAAGTCTTATAGCAATTTGTAAAAAATAAATTTAAAAAAAATATCGACGCACTTTGAAGATATTTATAATTAAAGCTGGTCCCTCAATCCTCACGTTCTCAAACATACTTGCATGTCTAGCTGCTAGACGATTAAAGTTTCACAAAGTGTAGAGTATTAAACTTTTTGTAAAAAGTTTCTACAAAATAATAGGTATTTTTAATTGTGTGTATCTTACCTCTAAAATGAGATTATAGCATTTCAGTGATCTTATGAACAGATATACGAGTAGTGTGACCACACATGAAAAAAAATGTAGACTACCAATATAATTTTTATTGTAATAGTCGAAACCCAAGGTTGTACGGTTGATTTAGTGTTATGTTACATTACGTATCTTTACAAAGCATGAAATAAAGTAGCTTTTAGACGCTTATCACCATTTAGGCTATGTTTCAAGGAAGCTTTATGTACTTATAATACCTCAGTATTTTACAAACCATTATGGTAACATAGTGGTATTATTTATACAGCTCAGTTTTATACGTTCTAAGACACATAAAATTGAACATTTAAAAACACAGGATTTTGTAAAATATTTACAAAAAGCCCGCGATAGTACCTATCGCGATCTATATTAATAATATAAATTTGAAAGTGGCTTAGTCTGTTTCTCTGTTACGCTTTCACGGCTAAACCAATAACAGTGCCTGCACTTGGTAAGGCATATAACTTATATATTTACAAAATCCTGTGTTTTTAAATGTTCAATTTTATGTGTTAATAGAACGTATACAACTGAGCTGTATAAATAATACCACTATGTTACCATAATGGTTTGTAAAATACTGGGGTATTATAAGTACATAAAGCTTCCTTGAAACATAGCCTCAATGATGATAAGCGTCTAAAAGCTAGTTTATTTCATGCTTTGTAAAGATACGTAATGTAACATAAAACTAAATCAACCGTACAACCTTGGGTTTCGACTATTACAATAAAAATTATATTGGTAGTCTACATTTTTTTCATTGTGTGGTCACACTACTCGTATATCTGTTGATAAGATCACTGAAATGCTATAATCTCATTTTAGAGGTAAGATACACACAATTAAAAATACCTATTATTTTGTAGAAACTTTTTACAAAAAGTTTAATACTCTACACTTTGTGAAACTTTAATCGTCTAGCAGCTAGACATGCAAGTATGTTTGAGAACGTGAGGATTGAGGGACCAGCTTTAATTATAAATATCTTCAAAGTGAGTCGATATTTTTTTTAAATTTATTTTTTACAAATTGCTATAAGACTTGTTCTAAAACATTATGTAAGAAAATAAAGATTTTATTCTGTTGATGTGATAATATTCAGTATAACAAAATCTTTCGTGTGTGGACTGAGGGACCACAGTATAGTCGTTGTATTTTTTTAATCGTTGATGATTTGTGCTCAGTTATTTAGTATATATCTTTACAAATTCTCTACTAAATGTCTGCAGTCACAATACCTTATTTTTTTACATACTTGCCGAGATCTGGCTGATGGTATGTGAGGATTGAGGGACCACACTTAAAGGGCTGTAGTTTTTAACATATCTTTTTACAAATTCTCATATTTGTTCTACAATTGTTTAGAGCCTACTACTAAATCTTATAAAAAATTCAAACAAAAATATCACTATGGTCCCTCAGTTCACACGCACACTGTTAATTTTGGTACATGTACCGTGTATACATACATATGCATTTATTAAAAAGCGGCCAAGTGCGAGTCGGACTCGCCCATGAAGAGTTCCGGAGCAGCAAGTAACATATTATGTAGTATAAAAGTTCTTGTAGTTCCTTGTAACTTTGATCGATATTTTTCGGAATACAATTTATGACGTATTAAAAAAAACTACTTACTAGATTTCGTTCAAACCAATTTTCGGTAGAAGTTTGCATGGTAATTTTTTTAGTTTTATCATTCTCTTATTTTATAAGTTACAGGGGTTATACACATTTTACCACTTTGGAAGTGTCTCTCGCGCAAACTATTCAGTTCAGAAAAAAATGATATTAGAAACCTCAATATCATTTTTGAAGACCTATCCATAGATACCCAACACGTATGGGTTTAATGAAAAAAAAAATTTTGAGTTTCAGTTCTAAGTATGGGAAGCCCCCAACCAGCTTGTTTCATAATGAGGCCACCAGCCTCACCCTGTAAACCAGCCCTTAGATTTAATACAAAATCTTAAGCCAGCTACTTGGTGTGTAGATACCCTTACATTTAGTACTATCTAAATTTACAATAATCACCATTATCGGAATAGATAATATCGCTATATATGCGATGCGATATTATCTGGTACCAATATCGTCATCAAGGTTAGAAAAGTAGAACTTACTGGCAATAGGTGACCCAGACTCAGGTCTGATGTGAGTGAAGAATCATCCAGGCTCAGGTCTGATGTAACAGCTCGTTCCCACTTGTCGGGTGTCAGATCCGTATATTAATCGGAGGTTCCAGTGGCAGAGCATTTTATATGAAGCTATTCACACTTATCTGAAACCGTTTGTATCGGCGACAATAAATGTCGGGTGTTTTGCCAGCCCAAAAAAAACGTATCGGATCTCACTCGCCTATGAGTAAGAATAGCGCTGTTCACATTTGTCGGATGTCGGGGGTTTATGCTCACTGATATTGGACCCAGTAGAACGTTCAATGTAGTGATTGACATCTTAAAATAATTGAAAAACTTAATTTCGTCACTTCTCAATTCTGTTAATAAGTTCTGAAATGTACCCAAACTCAAACAGTGGGTGGGTGGGAGGATTGGGTGCACCCAATTTTTTTTCCTTGGCTCTCTTTATTTGTTTTCTTCTTAAATAATAATAAATCACAACAAGAACTTTGTCGACGTCCATCGTGCACAGTCGCCTCGCGTAGAATGCCAAAAATTGGCACCAGCTTCGATCGTGACCGACAACCGATTATTAACCGAAGTGTGAACAAAGGCACCGACATCCGATTAATATACGGACACCCGACAAGTGGGAACGACCTCTAAAGGAAGAATCAGACTCAGAGCCTTTGATATCCTGGACATAGGCCTTCTTAGAAAGAAGGTTTTTCTCCAAATACATACCTATACCAAATTGGCCAGACGTGTTAAAATAAGGTTTGTGTCAAGTGTTCCTTCCCTTTGCAGTGCTGTTGTCCTGGTAGTTTGGTTCCTTAGAGTAATTAATATGGTTCTTTGGCACACTTTGTTAACTAAGCGACCTAATTATTTTTGCCGTTTAAGGTTTCCTTAGATAGGTACATCTTAGTTGTGAGAGTGATACCGGGTTGGCTTGGTTTGATCTTCCCGGGCTTTCGCACTTAGCCTCTTGATTAGGCCATTGTACGTGGGTTTTATCAACTCCTTACTCAACCATCCTTGATTTTCCCAGAAGCTCAGCAGCTTTTTTAGGTCGCTACTTGTTTCCGGGAGTGATGTTAATTGTAGGATGTCTGCCCGTTAATCTGCCAAACTTCTACATTCTGTGAGAACGTGATGCGGCATTTCTTCTACCTCCATGCATCCCCTGCACAGAGGGCTGTCTGTTGCACCTATAGTGAATAGGTGCTTGTTTATGGGACAATGTTAGGATACCTATGACCTGCCTGATATCGTCCCTTTTTAAACGACTTCAAAAAAGGAGGAGGTTCTCAATTCGACCGTATTTTTTTCAAGCTTTTTATTAACTAGCAATGTATGTTCGGGTGGAATCTTGCAACTCAATTTTGAAGCAGATAACTTCAACCGATTTTGCTGAAATTTTGCAAGCATATGCATACAGCGTGACAATACAATATTATAATGGCATGGAGCTGATCTGATGCTGGAGCTGGAAGGTGGCCATAGGAACTCTGTAAAGAAACGTCGCAACATCATCGAGTTTGGACTCGTTAGATTCGTCTCGAGGCATCCCAGTAAAAGCTTGTTTTGAAAAAGCTTTTTAATTTCATTTATTTTTATGTGTGTTCGCGGATAACTTCGTCGTTTAAGAATTTGATATTTCTTTTTTCAATGGAAAGGAGATATCCCAAAGGTGGTACCATGATAAGGACACTAAGATCTGATGATGCCATCTAATAGAAATATAACAAAAACTGACTTCTCAGTTTTTGTTATATTTTTGTTTAGTCTGTGTGTGTGACAGTGATACCGGGTTTATAAAATTTATAATTTAAAATGGCGGTTATTTGGCGCCAGTAAATCTTTATATATAAAAGCGAAATACCACTCACTTATTATTCACGAAATCTCAGAAACTATAACACCTACAAACTTGAAATTTAGCAGATAGGTTCCTTATAGGGTGTAGACATCCGCTAAGAACAGATTTTACGAAACTCCAGCCCTAAGGGGGTAAAACGGGGGTTGGAAGTTTGTATGAAAGTCCTATGTTTTTGAAGTTCTTGAAATTTTAAATGTATGCTCTATAGTTGGTGTGGAGGTGTACTAATAATGTTTCTTTAGAAATCAACCCCCTTTTGGGGTTGAAACGGGGGATGGTAGTTTGGACGCAAAAGAGGTTGCGTAGGTCAGCTAGTTAGGTGTAGGTATATATTTATTTTCTTGTTTTATTATTATGTATCAAATCAATTTGTTACTTTTTAACACGTTTTTATTAGCTTTATCTGTATGTTTGTTTATTTTTTATCAACATTTGTGTTTTTTTACACTTTATATAATACTAGTGGTTGCCCGCGGCTCCGCCCGCGTATGTCGGTTATCGCGGCAAATAGTAGCCTATGTGTTATTCTGATGTCTAAGCTATATTACTGTAAAGTTTCATCCAAATCCGTTAAGTGTTTTTGCGTGAAAGAGTAACAAACATCCATCCATCCATTTATCCATCCATCCATCCATACTTACAAACTTTCTCGTTTATAATCTTCTATATATATATAAAAGAGGAAGGTGACTGACTGAAATACCCAGAGATCAACGCACTGCCCAAACCGCTGAAGCTAGAATCCTGAAATTTTGCATGTAGGTTCTTTAATGTGACGTAAGTGAGCACTAAGAAAGGAATTTTTGAAATTCCACCCCTAAAGGCGTAAATCAGGGGATGAAAGTCTGCGTGAGCGAAGCCGCGTGTAAAAGCTAGTATTACTATAGAAGTATAGATGTTAATAGCATGATTAATTGTGTAAATTACAGCAGGTCGCTAGTATATAATAGTTAATTTAAAATTTGTTTTGCTTCACAATACATTACATTAAGATAATAGAAAGGCAAGTTTTACAAACCAACCTTTGTTTAATTAGGAGAGATAAGATTATACACATTTTATCAATCCTTTTTGCAATATTTGTGTTGCAACATCGGCGTGTTCTGGTGTTGCCAGTTATTTGAATGGGATAGGTAATTTAATCTCTTAATCCTAGCCTTTATTATTTCCAAAATTACTTGGAGTTGGCAACTAGTTCAACCAGATTTAACCTGATTATCTGATTTTTCTCACGGAACGACTGGCATCGGACCTCCGCAACCCTGAGGGTGACTTGAATTTGAAGGTTGAACTAGTTGTCAGTATATTTCCGCCGTGGAGGCTCTCCTGCCGGTCATCCTCGAGTGGGCAGGGCGGCAGCACGGGACCCTTTCCTTACGACTGACGCAGGTCCTTTACGGGCACGGTTGCTTCGGAAAGTACCTGCACTCGGTCGCCAGGAGGGAATTGAGTCCCGCCTGCCACCACTGCGACTGCAGTGAGGACTCGGCCCAGCACACGCTGGCGGTTTGCCCCACTTGGGCGCCGCAGCGTCGGGCCCTCACTGCAGTCATCGGAGGAGATCTCTCGCTACCGGCCATCATAGGCTCCATGGCCGGTAGCGATAGCAGTTTTACCGTACGCGTGTGCCGTGCGTCGCCTAAATTGAGAGTTCTAACAGCAGACGGTGTCCGCTTTAGTGCGGGCAAGCGCTGGGAGGGGTCCGGATGTGTTAATAACTGCAGTTCCCGGATTCTTCCCTTCACAGGTGCAGAGTGGCACACCGTGTGGTTTTAGTCGGTTCGAGTCCACACACACCGCCCCGAAGCAAACCCCGGTTTCCACACGTAAAAAAATATATTTCTATTTCTTATAAAGAAAAGTGATGATTATGAGTGTTTGCATTTATTTTCATTCACTAATCGACATAGATGTCATTATTATGACATAATAAAATAAACTTGTATTAGACATCCAAATTATGAGAATAAAATCCTACTATCCTACTAATATTATAAATGCGAAAGTTTCTAAGTATGGATGTTTGTTACTCTTTCACACAAAAACTACTGAACGGATTTGGATAAAACTCTACAGTAATATAGCTTATACCTACATCAAAATAAAGAGTTTGTGACGTTGTAGGGTTTAATCTCTGGATCTACTGAACTGATTTTTAATATTCTTTTACCAAAAGAAGGCTATGTTATTTGTGAGTGGCCTAGGATATGTAATAACCCGAAATGTGAGAAGACTTTTTCGTGGTAGCTGAATTTGCTAAGTAAATCGGAGAAAAAAAAAGTGGGCACGGGTCAGCTAGTCTTAAAATAAAATTTAAAAAAAAACTATGCCCTTTGCTCTTTACTCAATATTGTAAACGTAAAGTTCCATGATGATAAAAACTATAAGTACCTAACACAAGATATTTAAAAAAAAAAAAAAAAAAACACCTTTTGATGAGCAAAACCAACACAGTGACAAAATTATGTATAAAAGTTAGCATTAGATATACTTACATAATTTATTAAACTTATAAATTGTTAAATGCCACACAAGAAGGAGGAAGGCAAAAAAATAAATGAACTATGGTTGAAAGTCAACCACTGGACTGCACTGGGTGACCACTAGTATAACATTAATATATTGTCTATGAACTCTAATAAGAACACTTTAACTACATAATTTAAAGTAAAAAAAACTGTTTGAAGAGCAAAATCTGTTAAGTACTGAAATTTTAAATGATTCCCAACCTACTATAAATCGTCTAAATATTTCCTGGAGTCTACAAAAGTAATTTAAAAAAAATATTATTTGTATAAAAAGTGCTTAAAATAAGTATTTTTTTAATTCGAAAAAAAAGGAAAGGTCAGTCGTATTTTTTGAAACCGCTTTGTTTTTATAGGCAAAAGAAAAAAGTTGTAATGCCTAATCACAACGTTGTAAACCGCAATTTTAATTCAACCTATAAACTTGCGCAATCGAAGCCATAAAATTAATATTTATTTTTAAGAAACATGTTGACCTACATGTGTACATAATATTATGCTTACAAAATCGTTTACTTACCAGAATAACAAGACGGACATCGCTTTCCCTCAACAAGATCACAAATCTTCTTTATAAATTATGTAAATTACGTAAAAACAGCACTAATAACTTATTTAAGCTTCAGAAACACACTCCAAAAACACAGATCGTAAGCTCAATCCAGGCAAGTTCTAGGTTTTTAATGTTCTATTACCGTTATGCGACACTAATGGTACTGTTTACAACTGTATATAAATTTAATCGGTTGATTATTATTGATTGAAACGCAATGTACGGCATAGATTTATTATTATTTACATAAAATAAATGTGTTCATTTGATTTGTAGAAGTCACATTTTTAATTCATCTATTTGTTTATTTTAGGCCATACAGTCAGGCACATGACGTTTAATATTTAGATAAACACATAAATTAAATAATAGTCAACGCGAACCACTGCTTAGCAAGTGGCAAAATATGTAGATTATTTCGACCCATCTTCGATGGTAGAAAAATGACAGTAGGTATTATGTATTGCCATTGCCAGTACCATTTTTACCAAAATCAACACCAAAGTTATTCAATCCTTTGAGTCTTTGCAAAGTTCTTTATTAATACTCCTATTTTTCATCATAAATTTACCAAAAATTTTGTTCAAACAAAACCTTTTCATGGTTTCAATGACTGGATGAGTGTATTAATCTAAAATATTTTATTTGTATGTTACGTAACACCATTAAAAACAACACAACTCGTATAATGATATATGTTGTCATAGAAACGGCTTTCATCATCATCTTCAACAACCCATAACGTCCCACTGCTGGGCTCGGGTCTCTTCTCAGGAGAGGGTTAAGTCCATACGTCCCCACGCTGGCCCCGTGCGGGTGGGGGACTGGCAAGACAACGGCAATGCTACGTGATCTTGCCGTTGGATGTTTTTAAGCCGCCCAAAGGCCTTCAACTAAGCTTCACGACTGTTATCCTATGATAACAACTGGGACCGACTGTTTAACGTGACCTCCGAATCACGGAGACGCTTATGGTATTATGCCACCAGCGGTCACCCCTCCAGGTGCTGACTGCGCCGTCTTTGCTTACGTTCGGTGATTGTTTCTAACCACCGAGTGCAATTGGGCTATGAGCGCAGAGAGAAACGGCTTTAAATGTCATAAAAAGAATTCGGAGCTTGTATAAAGTTACATAATTGTGTGGAAGCAGCTTATGACTTGCTGAAAACTCTTTTTTCTTTTTTTTACCAAGAGTCGATAAGTTTTTTTTTTTATTGAAACGATGTTCCTTAAGGGGCGTTGCAGAGGGGTACCCTATCCGGAAAAAACGTCCGTAACGTAAGATTTCGTGAACGAAAAATTTAGTATAGTGCCATTAATATTGTATTTCATGTTATGGCACTTCGTTCCTATCTGGTGTCCCACGACACCACACGACTTTGTATTATTAATTTGGAGAACCTAAATTTTGTCACGACTGGGTGACATTATTTACGAGATGTGATAATTGCTTAGAGCATTAAACCAACCATTGGCCAATTCCTTGACAACTGTATTAAAAATAGGTTCCGTTTAAATAGTTTTTTGTTCTAGATAGTTATAATTGTGAACATTTTAATTAGTTCGGTTTAATTATAACGATCCTCTCTTCAGATCCATATTGGATATACTGAAAATAATTTTCCTTATTAGATTCTGATTTCAAGATTTCAGATAGACTGAAAATAATTATGATTCAGACATTAAAATATGTAGCTAAAGTACTACTTATAGACGTTTTAACTCATAAAATTTTACTGTTTTATTAATCATATTATAATTATATTAAATTCTGGAAATCTTCAGCTTGTGACACAAAACAGAAAGCTGTGTGTCTAATGGAATATTTTGTAGTCATTCATTAAATTTCTACCATTAAAGTTTGTTTTTATTTTAGGCACAAATGAAATGCCAAACGAGTTCCATTTTAAGCAGACCGTTTAAAAAATCTCTGAGAGTTACTTTAAATTTTATAGAATAAGGTCCCTAATTAAACTTCTTTAATAGTCAGACACTAGTTAGTTGTTAAATTAAATCGAATACTTTAAAGTGGATACCACAAAGTTTTTTTTTTGTAATTAATTAATCTCAATTTATTAAAATGTACTTTTTGTCTGCCTTAAGTGGACCTACCTCGACCAGTCGACGACCTCGTTCGTATGACATTTAATGAAAAAATGTAGCTTCATTTCATTCATAGTTCCATTCCATTCATAGATAGTTCCATTCGTAATCGTATTCATTCGCTCTTTGCTAGTGATTTCCTCCGTTAGGAGTATATGTGTTCTGTGGTGATTTCCGTATGTTGATTTAGTTAGCAATACTCAACCTTTAATTTGTAACATCCTTAATTCCTTATCAGCCTATGATATAAATATTTCACTAAAATGGCGACGCCGGCGGACGTTCGTGCGCTATTTGAAGCGAGATTAAAAGAAAGTGCTACACCCCCGGAGTTTCATCCATCGGATTTAGAAAGAGTAAAAGATGAGAAATATCTCAAAAGACTGCTTATGCATCAAGAAAAAGACGCAAAGAATGCGGCAAATATGCTGTGGGATATCTTAACATGGAGAAAATCGGTCGGCGCAAGCAACATTAATGAGAGTAATATCAGAATGGACTTCGTTCAAGAAGGGATTTTCTTCCCGAGAGGTAGAGACGTCGATGGCTGTCTCCTGCTCATATTTAAAGCCAAAATGCATGTCAAAGGGCAAAGGGACTTCGAGGAGTTGAAGAAAATCATGATTTACTGGTTTGATCGTGCTGAACGGGAAGAGAATGGTAAGAAAATTACAATGTTTTTTGATATGGAAGGCAGTGGTCTCGGAAACATGGATATGGAGCTTGTAAAGTATTTAATTACAATGTTTAAGCTGTATTATCCTTATTTTCTTAACTATATAGTAATTTATCACATGCCTTGGGTCTTATCGGCTGCATTCAAAGTAGTAAAGACTTTATTACCAGCTCAGGCGGTTGAAAAAATGAAGTTTGTCAGCAAAGATACCCTGAAAGACGTAGTAGCACCGGAGCAGGCTTTGGTAGCTTGGGGAGGAAAGGACAGCTATGTGTTTGAGTTTATTCCGGAAGCAAAGTCAAACTCACCGGAACAGTCTATCTCTAAAAAGGTAACGTTTGCTGAACAAGGTGACGGACAACATTCACCAGGTGAAATGCTACGTTTAGTACCAAATGATACGATTGTCTTCAAAAATGACAATGATGAAATATCCGGTCAATTTACCATAACAAATATGGATGAGAGCGACATCTCATTTAAAATAAGAACAACTGCACCGGAAAAGTTCCGGGTCAGACCTAGCTCTGGTACGCTAGCGAGCGGATCATCACAAACAGTATTAATTGTTGTCCAACCCGGTATACAATTGCGAACCGTTTCAAAAGATAGATTCCTCGTCATGTCAATACAAATACCAAAAACAGATGTAACACCTAAAGAGTTAGCAGAAATTTGGCAAACGTCAACCGGAAGCAAAACTGATGAGTACCGTCTCAAATGTCAGTTTCCAGAGAAGGAAATACCAAAGAATGGGAACATCACTGATGGTAAAGCTACAGAAAAAGCAGATTCAATTGGGAATACGCTTTCCAACTTAGAAATGAACTATGCGGTTCTTCACCGAGACCTTCAGAAGCTGAAATGGCTGCAGTTTCTGACGTTATCATTGACGGTGTTTGTTGCTGTTGTTGGGTATCTGGTTTACGTTAATGTCAGCGACGAAGGGAAGTATTGTGAACGTTTGTAGCCAATGGACCTCGTGGTCTTAGATACCACAGTGCAAATAGACATTTTAATGATAATATTTGCATGCATTTTATTCAATAATATCATACTCTATGTAATGTACAATCAAGTTGCATGTAAAATAGGTATGTTGTTTTTTGATTAATAGGGATAAGTATTTCAAAATGATTTTATGAAGATTCTAACTTATTCCTCTGACCATTATGTATGTTGGTTATTGAGGTAAATCATTGTCGTTCTAAATAATTTTTTTTTTGGTAAATCTAAGGATAGACTCCATCGATTTTCATGAAATTTAGCATGCAGGGTTTTTCGAAGGTGATAAATTGATCTAGCTAGGATCCTTTTTAGGAAAATTTACCAAAAAAAAAACTCAAGCAAAGCTTTGTCATGTAGGTACTAATCTTAGACCGAGATTGTAGAAGTATTGAACACTAATTCAATGCTTATATATTTTTTTCATAAAGTTTTTGTATTTACTTCATAAAATCATTTGAAATGGAAATTTTGAATATGATGGGGTACCTTAGAAAAAACAGAACTTGAGAATAATTAAGTCATCATCAACACCTTTTAATAGTCCACTGCTGGACAAAATACAGTCCTTAAAACATAGCCTGATCTCTGTGACTGCTACGAAACTGACCTATATTTTCATTTTTTACATGCCAGTTTTATCACAAATTACATATTATAATATTATAAACTAGCTGACCCGGCGAACTTCGTATCGCCATATTTACATATCTGTCTCAGCGTCCCACAGGCGGTGTACAGTCGCGGACTAAAAAAGACTTTTCCCGTTTTCTTCTTTTTTTTTCTTTCTAACAAAAAAGAATAAATGAAATCGGACTATGTGTTATTGAATTAGAAAAAGTACATATTTTGACTTTCATCCCCTCTCTCCAGGAAACCGTGCTGAATTTCGGGATAAAAAATATCCTATGTCCTACCTCGTAGTATGAACTCAAATCATGCCAAGTTTCATTTGAATCCGTTCAGTAGTTTCGGCGTGATGCGCGGCCAAGATACAGACAGACAAAAATGAAAAAAATTACAGTTTTGGCTTCAGATTCGATTATAGAGAGCCCTCCAAAAAAAATTTCAAAATATCTTTAATGTACAGAATTGGACCTGTTACATTTTTATTGTAAGTAATAGATGAGACATAAAAAATCCCACCTACAACGCAGCCAAGCTAAGTTTGCACCTCGCGTCGATTACATCACACTTACGCTAAGGTAAGGTCACAGATCAAATAAAAAAACGGTAGATAACGCACGGCCTTGTTCTCGTTGAAGCAAAAAAAACTCAGCTACTTCCAAGTAAACACGCGTTAACGCACACACATGCTAAGAAACTACTCTACTTTTCGTCAGTATATCTCTTATATCGGAACTTTTACGATACTGATACGATCTGAGGGTACGGTATGCAAAAAAGGAATTCGCTATTAAAATACGACTTTAAAAAATTCAACAAATTATTGTTACAAAATGTAGGCTAAGTTAATTTTCTGTAATGACTGCTGCGACAGGGCGACCACGGGAACATGAGCGGGGAAGTGGGCGGGGGCCGCATTCCAGCGAGGCTGCGTAGTAATAATGTACCTCGTTAGTTCTAAAATGTTACTTATGACAACTGCCACAGAGATCAAGCTATATTTTAGGAACTGGGCAGTATGACATGATGATGAGCTACAAAACAATGGTTTATCACTAACTTTGTGAGGCAGTAGTATAGTAGTTCTTGACTGACGTCGGCCGAGCCGAGTTATTTGTATTCTCAATTCTGTGGTAGAAACTATTAGAAATCATTATTAGGGTTATATCATTTTAGATAATGGTGTTATAGTATTATATTTATCGGGAATATATATATAATAAATAATTGGAGTTGCAACGGTTTTTCAATAACCGTAATTTATCGTTTACTGTGTGAGCTTTGAAGTTTTGAACCGTGTTATATTGCGGACTGCACTCTAAGCGTTGAGCGCTCGAAAGCGATTTACGCTGAACATAATTTTTTCACTTTATTATGTGCATTTATGTGCATAATGTGCACTTTAGACGTTGATTTAGAGTCGGAGAAGCGACGAAGAGACTAATTCGGTAACAATTTAAATTCAACCTACATTTCTTTAGAATACAACTTTATTTGGTGCAACAAAATAAAACCAACCTTACTTGCCCTCATTTTAAAATACACTTGTATTCTGTGAAACTTTAAGTTGAATTTAAATTGTTACCGAATCAGTCTTCGCCAGCAAATTGTCCCGGCACCCTTGTCTTAAAAAAATATTAATGTATTCATAAGATTAAAGGAATCCAAATAATTTCAGGCGGATCTACCTTGTAAAGAGTAGTATAATATGAAACGATTCGTGTATTACATATTAAGATGATAAAAATTTACGTGTATAAATTGGCACAATACTTGTATAAATGAAGATCACAAGGTTCCTCGGAGGCATATACCTTGCTGTATGTATACATATAAGCCTGCCAAAGTGACTCTGCCTGATGGAAGGCATGAGCAGAATCCAAGAGTATTGGTCAACATACTCATTGCAAATGGAAAAATGCAGCATGGTGACCCACAATATGGCGGCCTATTGAGATGCTTACTTTAAATATTTGATGTCTAGATAGATATATCAATGATTTCTTTTGTCTAATCAAATAGTGATAAACTGCACAGATGTGTAGTGGTTTAAATGTTCTGAGAATTGTAGGTTCAAACCAAATTATTTTGAGTCTAGGTGTTCTTTGTGGTCGTTTCTTCTATCCATTTTTCTTAAAACAAATAAATACATAATTTCAAAGCCATAGATTTTACATGTCAAAATATTTTTGACAAGAGTTTTATCTTTAAACTAGCCCTTGTGGCAACTGTCAATTACTATGTATGACGTTTATTTCCTAGTATCGCGGAAAACAATAACTAAATTATCAAAATACCCTCATTTGAAAAAAATATTTTATTAAATTTTGTTGCCATTAACAAGCCAAATATCTACTGTAAGCTACATTAATGCTTGTTAATAATGCATATTAGATTAAAACAAGCTGTATATAAGCATCACATAGATTATTGATAAATACTGTGCCACTTTAAGGGCTGATTTCACTAATTCCTGATAAAGTTTCAGATAGTTATCCGCCATATAATCGTTAGTACGATTTCCAGTCAGGACAGTTCTTTGTATGATGAACTCTACTATCTGTTCTGTGTCTAGGTGTATAGCTATAATATGTACCTATGTATTTAGTAATATCGTATGTCCATTCGTTTACATAGTGTTGGTGCACCCGTTGCTGTGAAATATGAATATATTAATTCATACAACGCGTCAACGGCGTAAACTGACGAGGCGGGCCCTTTGATTTTGTGGCGGCTTGCCGCACGTGCGACCTAGTACACATAATACAAGCTCTGCTTAGCTTGGAACTAGATGGCGTTGTGTGTTAGATGTCCACAATATTTAAAATACCTACTTGAGAACCTGAAGTAGTTTATCAGGCAGATAAGTTCCGAATAGTCTGTCTGGAATTATATCAGAAAGTAGTGAATAACCCTTCTAATTCAGTTATTATGAACAAAATTAGGCGCAGAATAGATGTAATAGATAATCAAAAAGTCTAAGATTATATGTTCAAAGAAAATTATTAAAGTTATAAAAAAAATACGCATTCTACAAACTTCACGTTGGTTTAGAAATTGTTTGATGTTAAAACTTTGTGGAATGCAATGAAATTTCGAATTTTATGTTACAGGAAAATTGAAAGTTTAAATTGGTTAAAAGTGTAACATTTCTAAATTTTAATAGTGTTTAGTAAATAATTTAAATTGCTGTGTATTTTATAATTGAACTAGTATTTCAATACAATTTTACCTGTGTTTTTAGTCAGAGCTCTGCTCTTCATCCGGTTTAAAACACAAAATATGAGAAATTGAATTTTCTAAATTTTATTCCAATATCTTCAAATTTAATTTGATATTTGGGGTGGATACAGATTTAAAACGTCATAAAAATCAGTCCAGCTGTTTTTGAGATATAAATGGTGCACTAAACCTGTCTTGTTTTTTAAATTAAAAAAAAAATAATAAAACATTAATTTAGACAACATTCCTATGTTCTTTAGTTAGAAGTGACATTAGTTTAAATGTTTGGGCTCTCATTTTTTCTTTTTAATGGTGTAAATGTTAGTTATTAAAAATAAATTAAAATAATGTTATTAAAATAAATGTGTTACATCACTATGTATAATATAATCGTTCTCTTAAACATATTATTGAGTATTTGATTAAATTATTTATAACAAAAAAAACTTGTTTTTTTATTGGCAACACTATTCAACCCATCATCATGTCCTCTCCATAAAAAAGAGGTTTTAGGTAGGCCTGCTATACCGTGCTGGACAGACAGCTTGGTAAAATAGGGTAGTTGACACCTTAGTCAAATCTGATAGTTTTTATCATCTGTCAAAACAATAACTTTATACGACCAATGTGCTAAATACAAACTTGTGACGTCACTGTTTTAGACTACTCAATTTAGCAAAAAAAAGAATTTGATTAAAATTTGTAATAGAAATGAAAAGCTGTAATAATTATATTTTCCGAGATGTTTTGTAGTATTCCTTTTAATGAAGGAGACATCGTTATTTATTTACGATACAGTCAATAGAGTTTGTGTATTTATGTGTGATGGAGAGAATGTGTGTGTTTGTAAAGGGTAAAAAAATATACTTTGAAGGGTATCAGTACTGAATGATATCTTTTGTTAATTTTTACGAGAACATAGCAATTTAAAGAAAACCAGGTTAAAGTTTGATGGTATTACAACTTTTAAGGATGATAGGGTTTGTTACTATAGTCCGGAAAACATAGCTTGATCTCTGTGACACTTGTCATTAGTATCATTGCACTTATGCAAGATGGCTGTCAGCTGTCACGCAAGTGCTGGTTGCGAGAAACCGATGATCGAACTAAATGCTTAGAGTTAACTCTTAGACTAAATGGCGTGCGATTGGAGAGGCCTATGTCTAACATGGTCTAACAGACTGCGATAGGCTACTCATGTTACTTTTTTGTACTTAAACAGTCAAATTCCGAAACATATATTTAACAAACAGAAACGACTTCAAAAACTGGACCAAATTGAAATGTGACCACACGGGAACGGGAAGCAAATAAAAAAAGAATCATCAAAATCGGTTCACCCAGTCGAAAGTTCTGAGGTAGGTAAAAAACATAAAAAAATAGTCGAATTGAGAACCTCCTGCTTTTTTGAAGTCGGATAAATATTGGGTCTGACCCAAGAATCGAACTCGAGACCTCAAGCACAGCAGTCGTAAACGCTACCACTGTGTCACCAAGGTAATAAAACTGCGTAGAAATGTAGTAGTGTAGTAGAAATAACATACAAAGGTCACACTGCATGCTGTAATAGAAACAATTAAGATTATCATTGAAACACATTATCAATTGTGTTTCCAATTAGGTAGTTTATCTGCCGCGCTCTACATATAGTCCAGTTTTAGTTGAATAGATTAAATTATTTTGTAAACACATAATCCATTGATATGGAATACTAAAATCAAGGTCTCCGTGCCAAGAAAAACGGTGCTAACCCATTAGAAGTCTCTGAATGTAAATCAAAAAACCTATGAAATAAAGGTCCTACTTTTTATTTTTAACCCCCGACGTAAAAAGAGGGTGTTATAAGTTTGACGTCGATGTCTGTCTGTCGGTGTGTGTCTGTGGCATCTTAACTCTCAAACGAATGGACCGATTTAATTTTTTTCATTTGAAAGCCAGTTTCCTTGCGGTGGTTCTTATTTATGTTTGGTTAATATCGATCCAGCATTGTAAGAGTATCGGCTCTTTTCCAAAATTACGTAAGGCATTTTTGGCGTATGATTACTCGATTAAGTGATAGATAAATTACATCCAGTTACAGAGCGACTGACCGCACTAATCACATAAATGTTTTTCCTAGGGAATCAAACACATGACCCCTAGCTTAACAGTCAGGGTTACCAACCACTGGACCTAAAAACCAGTCAAACTAAGAGTTATATAGTTAGTAGGTAGGTAGGTACACAATCTATATAAATAATAAATTAATTAAAAAGCTTATTAAAACAAGCTTATATTGGAATGCCTCGAGATGAATCAAACGAATCCAAACTCGATGATGCTGCGACGTTTCTTTGCAGAGTTTCTATGGGCTATGGCCACCTTCCAGATACAGTATCTCCATGTCATTATAATATTGTATTGTCACGCTATATACAGAACATATGCTTGCAAAATTTCACCAAAATTGGTTGAAGATTAAGATATCTGCTTCAAAATTGAGTTACAAGATTCCACCCGAACATACAAGCATACATACAGAGGCAGATTAAGTATCAAGAGCGCCCTAGGCAACCATCCTAGCGGCGCCCCTCCCCTTGCCTTTTTCTAGCATCCATATAACATATCTGGGCAGTTGGCATATCTTTAGGTACTACAATTTTTTTTACATGTAAAACCTTCTTGTTCCGTTATTACATATACGATAGGTAAATGGGTTCATCTATCGCACCCAGAACTGCGCTTATGTAGCATGCCGACGCCTGGACCATCTGAAGTACCGTTCCAGGACCGGGCGAACTGGGAGAGGTCTAAGTCATTTTCGGTCCCACTTAACCTCGCCTTATAGAGCTTGCTTTGCTTGCCGAATAAGAAGGTGAGTTTTACGCGTCCTCGGTCCATACCACGGCCTCAACCATTGAATTGAGCGACAGAATCCAAACTCAAAAGGTCATCACATGGCCATGCTCCACCAACTCCAAGAATTCTGGCTGCGTGTGGTTCGCCGTGGACACGCTCTCTCCATCGATATAGTTGGCACCCAGGCGTTGGCTCTATGCAGATCAGATACAGCTGATCTCCGAAGCTTCTTTTCTCGATGAACATCTGCGTCACTCGGTTTGAGAGAGTCCTTTGTTTCCTCCCGATCAAATCTTCATTAACAAATCTTACTGCCGTCAGTCCGGTTGCCTAAATCTGTCCTTTGCTGCTCAACCATAACCCAGTGGATTTGAAATTTCGGGTCTTCAATTTCTCGAGTCACAGGATTCCAAGCCAGTATTAGCTTCAGGTGGCTCCTTTTAAGGCCCATGTAAGAACAAGGTCACAGATTACTGCAAAGCCACCCCACGACCTTGACACTGGATCCGCCGTCGTAGGACATTTGCAATCATGGCCGTTACCCTCAAAGTTGTCTCAGAGTGCACCTTTCCCCACGCCGTCATGAGCCCGGGATGGTGACACCTTCCAAGAAGACACTTAAACACTCAGTCATAGGCGATTTCCCACAGGAATGTCCCTAAAGGCCTTATAACGGATCCTATAAACAGATTACTATAAACGTTTTAGCATAATAAGGCTGCCGGCACAACATTTTTCGGTTGGTGGCTTTTTGCTTTTCTTTGCACGGTAAACACTGGCAAACAGTTCAATTAGATGCCCGTGGGGAAAAGCTGTTATTGTGGTGACGTCCGGCAGTCAAACGTCACTTTCTCTCGGTAGACTTTTGCGGGTGGTCAGTGAAACCCGTCCTGTGACCACACTCAGGGTGGCATAAAGTGATGGAAGGCACGCAAATTGTTACAGGCGCAATTCAATTCACTCTTAGCAATCGATTGCCGATATTGCCCTAAGCAGGCGTGCCCAGAAAGGATGTCAGTCAGTCGGAAGCAAGCAAGGAAGATGTCCTATACTGTCCATACCTTATTGTTTGCGATCGGAGCCGCCGCCCTCTCCGGTGCACCATATGCCTTTGAATGGACAAATATGGTCTTACTAAAACTTATAGAATTATCTCAACTACAGCTGTAGTTGTGACGACTACATTTTTCATCTACAATATGTGAGGCATATATTTTTGCTATACAAAATATGGCGCACGCGCCCCTAGGCACGTGCCTACTTTGCCTTAGGGTTAATCCGCCTCTGCATACATACATTGCAAGTTAATAAAAAGCTTGTAAAAATGAATGTTGCTAGCGTATAACTCGGGAATGGCTGGACCAATTTGGCTAATTATTTTCTTTTATGATCCTGAAGGTCCACGGGAGGTTTTAATAATAAAAAAAGCTATGGGGTATCTATGGATAGGTCTTCGAAAATGATATTGAGGTTTCTAATATCATTTTGTTCTAAACTGAATAGTTTGCGCGAGAGACACTTCCAAAGTGGTAAAATGTGTGTCCCCCCCCCCCGTAACTTCTAAAATAAGAGCATGATAAATTGGTTTGAACGAAATCTAGTAAGTAGTTTTTTTTTAATACGTCATAAATCGTAAACTGCAATTTACCTTTCATTCAATCAACACAAATATAAAAAAAAAATTTACTTGCTGCTGCGGAACCCTTCATGGGCGAGTCCGACTCGCACTTGGCCGGTTTTTTTTTATCATCATCATCACTACATAGTATAAAACAAAGTCGCTTTCTCTGTCCCTATATCCCTTTGTTTGCTTAAATCTTTAAAACTACGCAACGGATTTTGATGCGGATTTCTTTAATAGATATAGTGATTCAAGAGGAAGGTTTTTATGTATAATAAATGCATAATATAGTATGGAAACACTGTTAATTTTCGAGGTTTCTAATGTGATGTAGCAAATAAACACATTTTTTTGCGTACACCTTAAAAAGTACTACAAAAAAGTCCGCGACGGTATATGTCTATCTCTTAGGGATAACCCACAACAACCATTTTTTATTCCTTTCTTTTTACGAGAAATAATGGCTTATTTACGAAGTGGTTTTAAGCAATACAAAATGAATCCTCATACAATTAAGTAAATTAAATACATTGTGCATTTAATATAGATCAAAATGGCCCCTTACAGTGTCTAATTTAAATTAATATATTCGAAGATATTACAGATTTAAAATGCACGAATCGTGTCGTCGGCGGGGGCATCTGAAATCCACCCGTGCGAAGCCGGGGCGGGTCGCTAGTTGGTCATAACTCATAAACTACAAAAGATGACAAAACATGATTTTTGGTATAGATGAAACTAGCAACTTTATTTGCTCTGAGCGTTAAAATAAGGACTGTGTACCAATCATTATTATCACATACATGTTAAAATAACATCTAAGTATAGAAATACACAATGCAATAATACAAGGCTAACTTAACTACATTTTCTACTTGATGTATGCTTATGTACTTGTGTTATTACAATACAAACGGCTTACAAACGGTACAATTTCACATACAATTTAACTAAATTTTCAACCCAATCATGTCGTATTGGTGACTAGTAGAGCCCCGCCGGGCAAAAGCTAGTCTACAAAGTAGCTTACGTTACTCCTTATGTCACTGGCTATGTGCCTGTGAAAGTCCTGTCAAAATCCGTTCCAGAGATTAGCCGGGTCAAACAGACTAATTTATTAAAGAATATTTATTTGATGCTTTATCTTTCATAACACATAATTATACACACACATTTTTCTTTAAACAAATTTCTTACTGTTTTTTTTTTTCACGTTACAAGCAGAATGTTTTATTGTTTTCGTTTTTAATTCTGTTATGTAATTTTGGATTTCGTGTGTATCTCGGGACAGGGCGTGCTGTGACCTGTGACACAGTTTTATTACTTACTAGCTGACCCGGCGAACTTCGCACCGCCATATTTACATATCTGTCTCAGCTTGCCACAGGCAGTGTACAGTCGCGGACACAAAAATACTTTTCCCGTTATCTTTTTTCTTTCTAGCAAAAAAGGAATGAATGAAATCGGACTATGTGTTATTGAATTACAACTAAGTAAATATATTGACTTTCATCCCCTCTCTCCAGGAAACCGTGCTGAATTTCGGGATAAAAAGTATCCTATGTCCTACCTCGTAGTATGAACTCAAATCATGCCAAGTTTCATTTGAATCCGTTCAGTAGTTTCGGCGTGATGCGCGGCCAAGATACAGACAGACAGATAGACGGACAGACAGACAGACAAAAATGAAAAAAATGACAGTTTTGGCTTCAGTATCGATTATAGAGAGCCCTCCAAAAAAGTTTTCAAAATATCTTTTATGTACAGAATTGGACCTGTTACATTTTTATTATAAGAAATATATAGATTGGCTATTTCTAAGTAAAAGGTCATTGGGTACCGCTCAACTTAAACGTATCACAATGAGTACAAGTAGTACAACCACATCAGAGGCAATCAAAATATGGAGCCGAAATTACCAAGATGTTATAATGTGGTTTTGTTTATAGTGGTGGTATCAGCACTAATCAGCAGTTTAAAAAATAATGTTGGCACTCCTGAAACGAACACGATGTATTTTACAGAGATTCTTACCGTTTTCCCCCAATTCCCACGCGGTGTAGTTGTTTGAGACGTGCTGGATTATAGGCGGTCCACACTACAACGATATATCGTAGCGATTTAATTTGGCTCAAACTTGGTGAAATTGGCTCAGATATTTCTCAAAAAATCTGATCCAATTTCCGTCCACACGTGCGATAAAACTGCACAGTTAAATCGCTACGTTATATCGTTGTAGTGTGGACCGCCTATTAGGGTCCGTTCACACAGACCGGCTCGGAGAGGAGAGCAGATTTTTATCACATTGGAACCAGAGGTTTGAGTAATTGTAGTAAAGTTTATTTTTGCATGTGCACTTCTTTTGTCATTAAGAATGCTAGAAACGCGCTTCGTATGAAATAATAAGAGGAGCCGACCGGCGCCGATTGCGTGCTCTTTCTCGCTCGCACAGCCGATCGGCGCCGATTCTCTTCCACAGCCGGTCTATGTGAAATAGTGGTGGTCAGAGTGGTGATCAAAACGGTTCGGTTCTTCCTTCCTATGCTGAGCAGCAGTTAAAAACTGGAACTCACTACCAGCGCACGTGTTTTCCTCCCACTATAATCCCGGGTCCTTTAAGCGAGGCGTGAAAACGCATCTAACTAGGCCGCCATGCTGCATTGTTGGCATTCGCAGTGAGTATGGTGACCCCCACTTGGATTCTTCAGAGAGGTAACGATCAAAGAAATAAAATAAAACATATATTTTTTTGCATTTATTTCTTAGTAAACACAACAGACGACACAACGCTGCCAACTTTCCCGCCAAATTTGAACTGAGGCGTCGGTATTACGCATTTCAATTTCATAACATCAGAGAAATGTTGAATTAATTCTTCCTCGGTCCAATTACATGAAGTTATTACAAACATACCTGCAAAATAAAAGGGATATTATAGCCCTTAAATATGATATTAATCTATACTTATAATAAATAAATTAAATTAAAAAGCTTTTTAAAAACAAGCTTTTACTGGAATGCCTCGCGACGAATCAAACGAGTCCAGACTCGATGATGTTGCGACGTTTCTTTACAGAGTTCCTATGGCCACCTTCCAGCTCTAGCATCAGATCAGCTCCATGAAAATCGGTTGAAGATATCTGCTTCAAAATTGAGTTGCAAGATTCCACCCGAACATACTATATATATATACATTGCAAGTTAATAAAAAGCTTGTAAAATGTAACAGGTCCAATTCTGTACAATAAAGATATTTAGAAAATTTTTTTTGGAGGGCTCTCTATGATCGATACTGAAGCCAAAACTGTATTTTTTTTTCATTTTTGTCTGTCTGTCCGTCTGTCTGTCTGTCTGTATCTTGGCCGCGCATCACGCCGAGACTACTGAACGGATTTAAATGAAATTTGGCATGATTTGAGTTCATACTACGAGGTAGGACATAGGATACTTTTTATCCCGAAATTCAGCACGGTTTCCTTGAGAGAGGGTATGAAAGTCAAAATATGTACTTAGTTGTAATTCAATAACGCATAACAATTTTCAGGATCGGATCAGTACTTCCGAAGATTACGCCCTACAAAGTTAGAATCTTTACCTCTTTATAATTAGCATAGACTGAGTTGTCGTTGTTGTACCTTTAAAACAACAACTAAGGGGCGAAGTCAGCCAAAGAAAGTAGCCTTATTTTACTCCTCATCAGCTATCCAGCACCACCTTTCCAGAGATAAGCCGAACAAAGAGACAGACAGAGGCTCCTGCCAGCCATCTTGCATTCCTTATATACCGTGGGAGAGCCACGCTTCGGCATGAATGGGCCGGCTCGACCGGAGTCCCCCTCCCCATCCCCAAAGACGCGCTTGTAACGCCTCTGATGTTTCGGGTGTCCATGGGCGGCGGTAATCGCTAACCATCAGGTTATACGTCTGCTCGTTTGCCCCCTATTCCATAAAAAAACCAGTAAAACAACCCTACTGTTCCTCACCGTCATCATCCAATAACTCCGCCACCTGGTCTATATAATTCTCTCTCTGTGTCTTCGGGTCTTCAGGGTTGAGCCCTATAGCATCGTAGGTGCCCTTGTCATGTATTATACCGAATTTGCCCAACTCGTATACATCGTCATCTGTGATATCAAATTCCTGTAATGAATAGATAGGAATGATAGGATTTTTAGCAGGGTTGATAAAAAGCATGATTTAAAAAAAAAACATAAAAATCGGATTAATTTGATTTATATTGGTTTTTTTTTTCAAATCAGATTTTTACTTTTTTGAGATTACTTTAAGTGTCAGTTATTTATAAAATGAAAACAACGTATTTTTAAATTGAATTAATAAATCATTTAAAAGGTAATTTAAGAAGTTCTACTAAAATCTACAATTTAAAAAACAGCAGTGTTGAAAAAGTTGTAAAAACTTAAGTAGCAACTCATTAAAGTACATAATATTTCTAATTAATTAATTCTTTCCAGATGAGTAGGTACACTATCTGAAATAGGATACTTGTCGCTTTGCATTGAATTTGAATAGCATGATTTCTGAACTATTTGATAACTTTTAGAACATATCCTGTATGTACAGCATTTGGAATCCCAGAACTGGTTGGTAATCGCTCGCTCGCGCGGCATTGTGCACGTGTGCGAGCCGTAGTCTATGTAGGGGGAAGTCCCTAGACAATTTTTGGCCGATTTGGTTGCAGTAAAAATTTTATGATTTAAATAATTGATTTTTATTTAAAAAAAAAACATTTCATTAAAATCACGATTTAAATCAAGTGATTTAAATCATATCAACCCTGATTTTTAGGGTTCTATACTCAAAGAGTGAAAACGGTTATCTATTTAATTACCACTCTATTCCAAGAGCATCCTAAAGAAAAACACAAAGCAGTCATGAGGACTGCCGACAGAGGGCAAATTTCAATACTTTATACAAACGGTTGTTTAAGCTCGTCTTTCTCGCTCGGATACAATCGGCGGTTCCGAGTTCATCCGATCGAGCCTTTCACCTCAGAGCGTGACGGATCAGCCTAACTTACTACCTACGAAAAAATGTGCGTGCGGTGCGCCAAAAGAAGCTTTCACTTCAAAAATCTCCTGTCGACTGGACTGTGCGATTAAAAACCGGTGCTGCAGACTCTTTGCTGGAACTGCAGCATAATTACATTATTTTTTACCCGACTACGGCAAAGCCAAAGGAGGGTTATGATTTTGACAGGCTATGTATGTATGTATGTTCATTTGTTCCCTTATAGCTCCTTAACTACTTATTAGAACTGGACAAATGAGGTATCGTTAGGTTAGAAGTGTCTTGATCGTCCGCTGGTTATAGGCTATATGACGTGTCACTGAATCTAATGTGGCGCCCTCTGGCCGACATAAAGTACTGTATTAAAAAATAAATTTGAGATAAATATGCCGTGTTTGGAATCATTAGAAGGGGCGTTACTTGTACATTTCAAATATATATATATTATATATTAATAATGGCACCAAAACATTTTAAATATAAAAAAAGTAAAAACTAAAACCCAACTACGACAGAAAACGACGATTTTTACTTTTTTTTATTCAAATTTATTTTACTGACACATTAAATTGTTGTTCCGCCTCTGAGTGTTATGTATGTCTGTTTCGTGTTTGTTTGTAAAGACACCCAAGGCACAGGACATATGCGGGAGTTTTCTACTTAAAATAACTAAAGAATTTTACAACTAATACACTAGTTAAAAAAAATGGGTATTGACATTACTACAACATAGTATAAAACAAAGTCGCTTTCTCTGTCCCTATGTCCCTTTGTTTGCTTAAATCTTTAAAACTACGCAACGGATTTTGATGCGGGTTTCTTTAATAGATAGAGTGATTCAAGAGGAAGGTTTTTATGTATAATAAATGCATAATATAGTATGGAAACACTGTTAATTTTCGAGGTTTCTAATGTGATGTAGCAAAAAAACACATTTTTGCGCTTACGTTGCAAACGCTGGTTGCACCCTACGAGATAGATCAAAATAATGTACTACAGTATTATGCACCTTAAAAAGTACTACAAAAAAGTCCGCGACGGTATATGTCTATCTCTTAGGGATAACCCACAACAACCATTTTTTATTCCTTTATTTTTACGAGAAATAATGACTTATTCACGAAGTGATTTTAAGCAATACAGAATGAATCCTTATACAATTAAGTAAATTAAATACATTGTGCTTTTAATATAGATCAAAATAGCCCTTTACAGTATCTAATTAAAATGAATATATTCGAAGATATTACAGATTTAAAATGCACGAATCGTGTCGTCGGCGGGGACATCTGAAATCCACCCGTGCGAAGCCGGGGCGGGTCGCTAGTTTAATATACAATAAAACTGGAAATACAATTCATATCAAATCACATCACCTAAAGGTAGTCGAGCCTGATTTCAGCACGAACGGGCCGGTACTACCCTCGCACATAAGATAAAATACAATTACAGCATTCGTGCTGTCATGTTTCGTTGGTGAGTGCGAGTGCGCAATCACCTTAAGTGAATTCGTTATTCAATAATTGTACGAGTATTTGCTCTGCTGTTTATTAGCTGTTTATGTGTATTATTTTCTCCTTAATTGTGTAATTGTGAAGCGTCTGTAAACGTGCAGCGAATGCCTGAACGGGTGTTCGTTGCGCGTTTCGACGCTGTGTGTGGTACCCTACTGAGGCCGCCTACCTTCTCCGCTTCAGGGTCCACCCTACGGGTTAGCATCCACCCTACGGGTTAGCATCCACCCTACGGGTTAGCATCCACCCTACGGGTTCGCATCCACCCTACGGGTTCGCATTCAACCCTACGGGTTCACGTCCACGTTACGGGGTCAAGTCCCCTACGGATTCGAACCCATCCACGGGTTACCAGTTCACCCCACGGGTACGAAGCCACCTTACGGCCAGCGGCCAGTCTGCGGCCAGAGCGTCGGGTGACTCCACTGTGCCGCGTCACCGACGAAGGGGCCACCACAGGCACGTCCTAAACCGTGTGCGACCCCGATTCATCAAAACCCTGAGACGAAATACCCGCGACCCTGACTTTAAGCTACCGGAGCATTTCTTTCCTTTATTTTAAATATAGTATCGTAAATTATTACCTTCTTTTATTCTAATATATTTAGTGTTACACAAACTATATCTTTTATTTATTCATCTCACGACGAAAGGTTACACGTGGGCCCAACCAATGATACAGAAGCATCACTAGGCCGCCATAGTGTGGGTCAACATGCTGCATTGTTGAATTGTCTGCATTTGCAATAAGTATGGAAACCCCTACTCTTGGTTTCTGCTTATGCTTCTCGAGTGAGTGAGGATACCGGAGGCCCACACCCAAACCCCTTCCCCTCACCATCCCCCAAAGGCCGGCAACGCACTTTTGACGCCTCTGGTGTTGCGGGTGTCCATGGGCGGCGGTAATCGCTTACCATCAGGTGATACGCCTGCTCGTTTGCCCCCTATTCCAAGCAAAAAAAAATCTTTATATTTTACCACACAAACAAATTTTCAAATTTACCTGCTATTTAATTTGTAAGTTTACCTTGTATTTAATATGAGGGTAGATATGGGATAGCTTCTGACACAAATATAAGGCTTCCTCACAGTAATCTATACCAAGCAGATTTACAAATCCTTTTTTAGAAAGTTCTGTTAGTGTGTACCCGTTGCCACAACCTGAAATAAAGAGCAACTGCAATGCATTTAATCTATACTTATAATAAAAATGTAACAGGTCCAATTCTGTACATTAAAGACTAGCTTTTACATGCGGCTTCGCTCACGCAGACTCTCATCCCCTGATTTACCCCCTTAGGGGTAGAATTTCAAAAATTCCTTTCTTAGTGCTCACTTACGTTATATAAAGAAACCAAAATTTCAGGACTCTAGCTTCAGCGGTTTGGGCTGTGCGTTGATCTCTGGGTATGTCAGTCACCTTACTCTTTTATTTAAATAGATATTTAGTTTTTTTTTTGGAGGGCTCTTTATTCGATACTGATGCCAAAACTGTATTTTTTTCATTTTCTGTCTGTATCTTGGCCGCGCATCAAGCCGAAACTACTGAACAGATTCAAATGAAACTTGGCATGATATGAGTTCATACTACGAGGAAGGACATAGGATACTTTTTATCCCGAAATTCAGCACTGTTTCCTAGAGAGAGAGGATGAAAGTCAAAATATGTACTTAGTTGTAATTCAACAACACATAGTCCGATTTCATTCCTTATTTTTTTGCTAGAAAGAAAAAGATAACGGGAAAAGTATTTATTTTGTCCGCGACTGTACACTGTCTGTGGGAAGCTGAGACAGATGTGTAAACATGGCGGTACGAAGTTCGCCGGGTCAGCTAGTCTATACTAATATCATGGAGGTCCCTTCTGAGAGCCCTATGTCCCTGATAATGGATAAGAGGAAATTAAGTAGTAAGTAATATCATAAAGCTGAAGAAGATTGTTCGGTTGGTTGAACGCGCTAATCTCAGGAAGTATTGGATCGATTTAAAACAATGTATGTAAGAATTTGTTCCCTTAAAAGATCTTTTTTTTATGGAATAGGGAGCAAACGAGCAGACGTATCGCCTGATGGTAAGTGATTGCCGCCGCCCATGAACACCTGCAACTCCAGAGGCGTCACAAGTGCGTTGCTGGGCTTTTGGAAATGGGGAGGGGTATGGGCCTCCGCTATCCTCACTTACTCGGTGAAACACAGCGCAAGCGCTGTTTCATACCGGTTTTCTGTGAGGCCGTGGTATCACTCCGGTCGAGCCGGCCCATTCATGCCGATATGTGGCTCTTCCATTCATTGAACATTGTTCATGCTGTTATTACATCACGGTACGGGCAATAGGCGACGCAGACCTGGCTGCAGGGGACAGGTAGTCACAAACATATTTTTGGAAATCGTTTTAAATTATTCTTTATTACATAATAAGCACACTGCGGTAATATTTTGCGGAATTTCTACTGTATTAAGAATTGCGAAAAAATGACATTATTTTGTTTGATTTATGGTGAAATGTGTCTTTTTACCCGACTGCGAAAGGAGGGTTATGTTTTTCGAGTGTATGTATGTAAGTATGTATGTATGTTTTTATATTTCTTTGGCACGCCATAGAGCCTAAACGGCTTGTCGTATTTTTATGTGAGTGGTGTCAATAGATTCGGCTTAGTCGTGAGAGTGACACTGGGTACATTAAAATAAAAAAAAAGGATTTTTGGCGCCAAAAAGTAATATAAAAAAATATTTTCAAAATATATCGAGTGTGGTATCAAAATAAAGATTTTTTACGGTGATTATATAAAACCTATATGTTTTTATTGTTAAATATTGACGCAGTCAGGATTTTTATTTTTAATAATTTGTACCTACTTGTTAGGCTATTATCTGATAGGATGACCGCAATCCATAGTTTATTTTCAATATTGTCAAATAGCCTATTAACTTTTGCCCGCGGCTCTGCTCACGTGTAAAGAGAAGCCTATGTCCTTCCTCAGATACCTAATTTCATTTAAATTGGTTCAGTAGTTTTTGCGTGAAAGCGCGACAGACAGAGTTACATTTGCATTTATAATATTAGTAAGGACTAGCTGCACCTATAATATAATTACAAATTTTACCAAAACAAAACCGACTTCAATCTGGACCAAATTTAAATGGGACCATTCGGGAAGCACCAGCTTTTAAATAAAAACAGTATCATCAAAATCGGTTCAGCCAGTCGAAAGTTCTGAGGTAACAAACAAAAATAAAATACAGTCGAATTGAGAACCTCCTCCTTTTTTTTTAAGTTGGTTAAAAAGTAGCCTAAATTACCCCTTAAATCATTAGCTCTGTCCCAATAAAATCGATCCATTCCTTTCTAGAGATTAACCAAAACAAACAGACTAATTCTCTAATGTAATTATAATAATTTTGTAGATCAAAGAAACATTTGGTCCGCCCCGGGGAATCAAACCTGAGACCTCAAGCTAAACAGCTACATATGCTACCACTGCGCCACCAAGGCAGTCAATACAATGTAATCTACAAACCTATATCAATGATTTTGACATTCTTCTTAACCCCGCTGTCACATATCCAGTCAATAACTCTCTGCGCACTGTCTTCTCCGAACCAGACATCACCACGGTCCCCATGATCTTCAAAATTCTCAATCGCCTTCGTATAAGCCTTCTCCCAATAGTCGTGAGTACCGAGTTCAGAAGAATTTAGTTCTGTGTCCATCATTTAGTTACTGGAATACAAAATATGGAGTGGATTCAAGTACGAGTTAGAATTTAATCTATACAAATAAATAAAATTGGAGTATCTTTTTGTAATATTAAAATAACCACTTTTTAATAAAAGCTTAAGTATGTATACACGGAACATATACCATAAATGTATATTTTTACAATTTTTGTCTGTCTGTTTGTTCTGGCTAATCTCTGGAACGGCTGGACTGATTTAGACGGGACTTTCACTGATAGGTAGTTAATAAATAATAATAAATAAATCAATGCCAGCAAAACAAAACTGATGACAAACTCAAGGGAAATAGACGTTATGGTGGATGGCAACAAGATCGAATAAGTATGTCAAAGAATATATTAGGTCTTTACCTATGAAATTGCCTTTCTTTAGTACTGGTCATTTCAAATAAAATAAAAGTTTGTAATGGCTCTGTATTCTAAATTCAAATTAATTTTGTTTTAAAACCATGACATTCTATTTACAAATTCAGTCTTTTGTTTTTTGATTAGCGTTGTATTTTCATTACATTTGAACATTTTTCGTCATAATGGATACTTTAAAAAATCGTGTAATTATGGAAATGAGTTCCGTCGTGGCACCAACGCGACACAAACGGCACGTAACATCAAAAACATTTACGGAGAGAATTGTACAAACGAACGCACCACCCGTTATTGGTTTTCCCGGTTCCGTTCTGGAAATTTTGACTTGAAAAATGAAGCTCGTGGTCGTCCGGAGACTTTGGTTAACAATAATGAATTAAAGGCGATTGTGGAAGCTGACGAAACTCAATCTACAGCTGACCTAGCAGCAGCTTTTAATGTAAGCATCAAAACAATATTGATCCATTTGCGACAAATTGGCAAGGTAAAAAAGCTTGATAGATGGGTGCCCCACGACCTTAACGATCGCCGGCGCAACGTACGTGTCGAGACCTGCCTTGCGCTGCTCAACAGGCAAAGAAATGAAGGAATTTTGAAACGAATTGTTACGTGCGACGAAAAATGGATTCTGTTCGACAATCGAAAGCGCTCAGCAAGTTGGTTAGACCCTGGTTCAGCACGAAAGCAATGCCCTAAACCAAAAATGACCCCTAAAAAGGTGATGGTCACTGTTTGGTGGTCTAGTGCTGGTGTGATTCACCACAGCTTTTTACAAAACGGCATGAGCATTAATGCAGATGTGTACTGTAAAGAACTGGAGAGAATGATGGAGAAGCTTGCACATCTGCAACCAGCTTTGGTCAATCGGTCGTCCCCACTGCTCCTTCACGACAACGCGCTACCCCATACTGCGCAACAGACAGTCTCCAAGCTGCAAGAGCTGGGGTTGGAAGCTCTCCCTCATCCGCCATACTCACCAGACCTTGCACTTACCGACTATTACTTTTTCCAAAATTTAGACAACTTTTTAGTGGGTAAAAAATTCAATTCCCGAGAGGCAGTACAAAATGCCTTTGAAGAGTTTGTTGCCTCCCGTCCAGCTGATTTTTACAAGAAGGGTATCAATAAACTGCCAATGCGTTGGCAAAGATGCGTCGATTGCATGGGTGATTACTTAGAATAACAGAAATAAAAAAGTTTGAAAAAATTAGTACTTTCACTTATTGCATACAAAACGGCAATTTCATAGGTAAAGACCTAATATTTACTTAGGACAGATAATATCCCCTTCAGATGAAATGACAAAGGAAATAAACAGGCGAATAGCCCAAGAATGGAAAAAATACTGGTCACTGTAGGAAATAGTGAAAAGCAAGGATCTAGGTAATCATATAAAAAAGAAAACATTTGAGACATGTATCCTACCAGTTCTCACATATGGCTGTGAAACTTGGTCATTAACACTTCACCACAGGGAAAGGCTATCAAAATGCCAACGTGCCATGGAAAGAAGCATGCTAGGGTTAAAAATCAAAGACAGAGTCAGGAACGTAGACATAAGATCAAGAACAAAACTCACAGACATTCTTACCCGGATAGACGTCCAAAAATGGAGATGGGCTGGACATATGCTATGCCACCCCAATAACAAATGGAGCAAGCAAGTCACCCTCTGGCAACCAAGAGACGTCAAAAGAGGTAGGGGTCGTCAAGTCAGGAGATGAAGATGACTTGAAACAGACAGCGGGCCCATTCTGGTTGAGAGTAGCAAGGGACAGGACCATTGATATACAAATTTTATTGCTTTTTGTACACTGCTTTGTAAAAAGAGCTTTATATCATGTGCGTAAGGTTGAATTTGCAAAAAAATATGTTTATAACATAACTATAACTACTCAAGTGTGCTTTAGTTCGAGACTGTGTATCTTGGGTTTTTTGTATATCAATGGACAGGACCCATTGGAAGGAATTGAAGGAGGCCTATGCTAAAAGGCACAACAAACTTAGGGACCTCTTGTAACCCTATGTTTAGGAATAAAAGGCTATTATTATTATTATAAATAAATATTTCGGACATCTAACACACAACGCCATCTACTCCCAAGCTAAGCAAAGCTTGTGTTATGGGTACTATACAACTGATGTAAATACATATATAATTTTTTTTGTAAATGCATACATATTTTACATAGAAAACACCCAAACTCCGAAACAAACATTTGCAGATCATACAAACATTTGGTCCGACCCGGGAATCGAACCTGAGACCTCAAGCACAGCAGTCGCATACGCTACCATTACGCACAGAGGCAGTCATGATGATACAAGGAGTAACTTAGGCTACTTTTTTAAAACTAGCTTTGCTCTCGCGATAAGACAATAACCGCTGTAACACTGTGGGATTCAGCTATTTATTAATATACTGAGAGATTATATACAGAACTATTTTCTTATCAACAGGTTTTAAAAGTCCACTTTCGGACATAGGAGGTTTTGTCCTACTGTATATCATGCTGGCCAGTCAGGTTGATATAGGGTTCAAGTCAAGTTTTCCTCAAACAATAAAATACATAAAAAATAAGTAATTACAAACATATAATAAATACGTATTTTAAATTCTAATAGGGAATTAAGATGGATCTGATGGAACTGTTGTGGAAATATTTCATACACACCCTGTATGAAATATTTCCACAACAGTTCAAAACTTATCTGCCTTTCTGACTATCAAGAGGGAGCACATTCCATTATGAACAAAAAATTTGCTGGAACTGCCCATCAAAAGTCAGTTAGGGTTATTATTTAGGTTTAAGAGAATACAAATTTGTAGTTTTTTTTAGGTTACATAAGTAAAATCATTTTATTATTCTCCTTTTAATTTAACATTGACTATACAGATTTATGCTTTTAATTTACGACTTACCTCCACAAACACAAGCTCATAAAACACAAGCGTGTAAACTAAACGGGCTGTTTTGTTTGTTTGTTTCTGTATTAACAAACAATGTACTCCACAGAACACATTTACATATACTCTGTGGTTTGTTATTGTTTGGCTTGGCTTGGGTTTAGTGTTGCCAACATTTAAACTAGTTCTCCTCTCCACTAGATTCAACTTTAAAACCACCAGCCAGAAAACCACTAACGATTATGGAACTACATTAGAAATACATCATCTGTATAGGTAAATCAACATAAAATTTATTCAATAACAACTCTTCTAAATTAATTCATCTTCTTCAGACGAATCAATTGTGTCTATTCCATAATCGCTTATTTCAATATGAGTCTTTGATACTGATTTTTTTTTACAATGGCTTCTGGAATTTCATAATCATTGCAGCATTTTGATTAGATGTGTGTTAGATGTCCGAAATATTTATTTATTATTTTTTTTATTCTAACTTCTAACCAAAGCGTACCCTCAATATACATAGCAGTTTTATGATTTAACCACATTCTATTTTTCTCTGTTTGTCCGGAATTCGGATGCAAAGGAAGCATACACCAACCAATCAGAAGCTTGCGTGAGAGAGACAGACACTACCTAAACTCAGTCTCTCTCTTTCTACTCCGATCACGAATCACGCTTGCCGCCCCTTCATTTATATATGCTCTAAGTGTTTTGCTGACAAATAGTGTTGTCATTTATCGAACGGGCGGAAAGCGTGGTCGGAGTAGAGAGACCGAGTTTGGGTAGTGTCTGTCTCTCTCAAGCAAGCTTCTGCTTGGTTGGTGTATTTCCCACCAAATCAGTCATGCAAATTGGTATGTGCGTGCACCAGTCAGAAACTTGCGTGAGAGAGACACTCTACCCAAACTCAGTCTCTCCACTCCGATCACGCTTTCCGCCCGTTCGGCTGCTCCTCAAGATATATATGCTCTAAGTTTACTACAGAGTAGTTGATTTTCAGACTTAGACAAAGAATACTATAGACTTGACATATGCGTACACCCGTAAGGGATAGAAACAAAGTACATCAAATATTAATGTTGCCAGGTTAAAGCTAATTCTCCCTTATTAATTAAGTTTACTGTTCCAAACGTTAAACAAATCTGTCAAATATGGTTAAATCAGAATAGCAGGCTCTGGTGGCCCAGAGCCAGAGCGAAAGCTGAGGATGCAACCGGGATCGGGATTGATTTGATTGTAAAAAAAACAATATTTAGAAGCTTATAGTATTTATTGACCTTTAAACACAATAAGTTTGTTAAAGAAATTTCAAAATTTAAATAAATAAATTTAGTTATCAGCATATTTTTTGTGCTGTAATGTATCTTTACTTTCAAATATTTTTACATATAGCTTTAATTAATAGCACATAATAAAAAACACTAATTGTCTAAAAACACCATGTGTTCCGTTTTGCGAAAGAATCGGCACTCAAAATGGCAAGAACACATTCGGGTATACTTTGTCGGTGCCCAATCTTGTCGTCCAGTAGCCTTCAACCACAACAAATCTGGAGAACAATAAAACACAATCAAATTAAATTTCCTCACCTTATGGGGTAATTTCAAAAGGCTGATACGTTATCCCTAAAATGCTAATTTTGCAAAATTACCATTACACATTAATGGTCGTTCGAACTATATCTGTGACAACCTACGCAATTTAGTCAAAATTTTAGGTTAATTACAAAATTTTCACTCTTTAGAAACTAGTTTTTATCACTTATTTTCAATTATTTCTGCATATAAACAAACAACAATAGATGTAATTAATCGTAGTTATTATTAAAAACAATATTGTGCCGATAAAACGCTATTTTTTATACTTACATGTGAAAGGTTATATTTTCATATTTACGTTTACTGCGGCTTTTGCAGCCGACAACCCAACACTGTACCATAGTTTTTAAAGTATCTGGGTTAAATACAATTAGATACACTTGAAATCACACAGTAATTCCGTCAAAAAACCTTATTTTCACTCCTGATATAATTCCCGCTTTGAACACTGTTTGTCACATATGTTATGTGCCATACGAAAAAAAGCGATACGGCGACAAGGATAAAAAATACGTATCTCTATTTTTCTCTAACACACTAGTAAATGGTATCGTTATCTCACTCGCTCGTGGTAACGCTGTTGGCGTGTCTAGTCTATAGTATTCTTTGTCTAAGTTTTCAGAGCACCTAGGATCTAAACTTTTAAAGTAATCGTATTTTAAAAAATCGCTTTTTGCTAAATGCATATGTATGTATCCATGGTACATATACAAAAATAACATTTTCTACAATTTTTGTCTGTTGGTTTGTTCCGGCTAATCTCTGGAACGGCTGGACCGACTTTGACGGGACTTTCACTGATAGGTAGCTGATGATATAAGAAGTAACTTAGGCTACTTTTTTCAGACTAGTTTCGCCCCGCGGCGTTACCTGCGGTACCACAATAACCGCGGGACTCGGGTAGTACTAAATATTTTTTTTATCAACACGCTTTTATTAATATACCCAAACTAAAAAGTAGAAAATAATAGTTAATAATAATTAGAGATGTGCCGACTAGTCGGTAAAGCCGACTATCCGGCAACAATCGTAGTCGACGATTAGTCGGCGAATAGTCGGCAAAAAGCGCCGACTATTCGGCTTATTACTTTGTATGTATTTCTCAATAATATATTTGTCAATTTTTATTTTATAATCAGTTTTAGACATTTTGAAATGTAAAACAAAGCAATCTTTCTTTTGGTAACCAGTTTCTAAAATTACTTGCTGATAAAAAACATATCTGACATTCATTAAACAAAATGTTTGCTTGTAGTGTTTGCATTTTTTTCCCTTTCCACCACGAGAAATATATTCATTGAAATTGATTACACATAACAGCATTAGGGTCCAATGCGACGGCGTTGCCTCTGATTTTCTAGAGGTAAACGCTGGCGTACCTCAGGGCTCCGTCCTGTCGCCCACACTGTTTCTTCTTTAGCCCACATTGTTAGCCCATGGCAACATGATAATTGTTAGGCAGACAACAGCACAGTCCATGGGCGATATTTTGGACAACTTGCAGTCAAGCTGGCAGACGTTGAAAAAAAACTCCTGAGCTCAACCATGTTCTGGGCGGCATTTCTCAATGGGGCTGTCAGAATCTGGTCGAGTTCAATGTCAAGATTAACAGGTGTTCGCGTTATCTGCCAAAAAGTCTCCATTCCTTCCACTTCCACTTTTCAGAACACTCGAATGCAATAACAAGGTAAGCTCGATATCTTTGGCATGGATTTCTGCAGAGATCTTAACCCGCACGAATACGTTGAGAGTGTCACCAAAGTAGCCTCGCGGAAGCTAGGTGTTTTACGCAAAGTGAGACAGTTCTTCTCGCCCGAGCATCCATGTCTTCTTTACAAGACCCAGGTTCACTCGTGTGTGTCGGAGCCATTCTGCCGAGCTTCGAAGCTTGGATAGGGAGGACCTACTGTGTCACCTACCGATTCACTCAGGTACTCACCGGGCACGGTTGCTTCGGATAGTATCTGAACAGAATCGGACGTGAGGCTACGGCACAATGCCATCACTGCGGGTCCGACCGGGACTCTGTCCAGCACACTTTGGAGGATTGCCCTGCGTGGGAGTCTGAGTGTCGAGTCCTGGTCGGACAGATCGGACGAAACCTGTCACCACCAGCATTGTTTGCGGCAATGCTGGCGAGTAGTTAGGGATGGGAAGAACTGTGAAGACGTTATGCTTCAGAAAGAGTCCCCAGAGCGGGATCGGGAAAGGGCCGACCCCGCTCGCAGGAGGCGACGAAGGGGACGTGGTAGAGGCCGCTAGCTCCCCAGTCGTCGATGAAGGGTCGTTGTGGCCATTACAAACGACCCGAGACCGGTGACACCCTGTTGCGGCCGGGGAGAGTCGTCTAAGGCGGGTCGGTGTTCCGACTCTTACTGCGTAGAGCGGTAGAAGGCGCAACAGCGACCCGCCCCGGGGGTGACATGGTTACCCCGGGATGTACCTCAGTCATGAGATATGGCAGGAGGGTTTCCAGAAGCCGCTGATGCGTTCCTGGAGTTCCTCCCGACTGCCGAGGTAGGCCGCCGCGGAGTTTAGTGGGTAGACAGATTCGTCGAGTCCCACAACCGCGCCCTTCGTGTGTCACCCCTCCACGGAGGGTATGGTGCACAATGCATACCCCGCGTAAAAAAAAGAAGAAAAAAGGTTCGCTCGTGTGTGGAGTACTGTTCTCATCTTTGCGACGGTGTCGCACAGTATATGTTTGACGCTCTCGACCGGTTACAGCGGCGAGCAATCCGCATTGTCGACAGTCCCTGTCGGGTAGTGAAAAGCATCTCACCAGGCCGCCATAGTGTAAGTCACCACGCTGCATTGTCCTGTGACCTACCTACTACCTACATTGAGGATGGTGACCACCATCTTGGGTTCTGCTCATGATTTCCATCAGGCAGGGCAGTCATTTTGGCAGGCGTACTGAATAGGGTGAGAGGGTTTTTTGCGCCCGAGCATCTGTGTCTTCTTTATAAGACCCAGGTTCGCTCGTTCGTTGAGGACTGTTCTCATCTTTGTGATGGATCCACGCAGAATTTGCTTGATGCTCTTGATCGATTGCAGCGGCCAGCAGTGCGCATTATCAACAGTCCCGATGCCATCGAGTCCCTTGAGCCTTTGCACTTGCGGAGAGATATCGCCTCTGGGACAGTCCTCTAGCGTGTTTACCCTGGACAGTGTTCTGAAGAGCTCTTCCAAGTGATCCCACTTTCTCCCATCTTCTACAGGACAACACGTACTGGCATTGGAAGTAACCGCTTCAGAGTCGTAGAAATACGCTCTGGAACTAAACGGTTCCGTTCTGCCTTGCTGTGCCGAGCAGTTATTAACTGCTTGGCACTACCAGCGCTCGTGTTTCCCTTCCACAATGATCCCGGGTCCTTTAGGCGGCGTGTGAAAATGCATCTTACTAGGCCGCCATTGTGTAGGTCGCTATACTGCATTGTCTGCGTCCGTAGTGAGCATGGTGTTGGATTCTACTCAAGCTTTCATCAGGCTCAGCAGAATCACTTTGGCAGGCTATCAAATACAAAAAAAAAACATTGTCCACTTGTTTAAAAAACATCGGCACAAGAGATTTTATTTTTCTTTTAACTCTTCACTTCAATCAACAATAATAATAATATCTTTACACAAAAATATTTTTTACACTAAAACACCGCTCCGACTCCGACCCTTACAGAAGTAAAAATGAAGAAACAAGGTTCGCAGGCGGCGTTTGCGACTGGGGCGCGAATCAGCTGTAAACGAAGAGTTACGGAAATGTCCGAAACCACGATCGGTTTTGGCCGATTAGTCGGCCTTTTTAGGGCCGACTAATCGGCTAGTCGGCTAGTCGGCAAAAGTAATGATCGGCCCATCTCTAATAATAATCTATACTATCTATACTAATTATAAACGCGAAAGTTTGTAAGTATGAATGGATGGATGTTTGTTACTCTTTCACGCAAAAACTACTGAACGGATTTGGATGAAACTTTACAGTAATATAGCTTATACATCTGAATAACACATAGGTTACTATTTGCCGCGATAACCGACATAATATACGCGGGCGGAGCCGCGGGCAACCACTAGTAATAAAACAGTGTTTAAAAATTTTTAAAAAATCACGCTATAATAGCAATCGAACTATTTATCAACTTCAGTATTATTTGCAGCCTGCAAATTGCAGGAACATAGTAAAAAAAAACTGAAATAAAACAAGTCGTTTTAGAAAAAAATTGTCGAAAACTTCTTTATACATATTTATTACAATAACATAACATTAGAAACTAAACAACATGACTAATTGGTTAGACTTCGCTATTATTAGACCCACATATCCTCCTTGGAATTAAATAATTTGATTAATTGTTATCAAATAGTGTTATCTTCATAGTCTTGACGCAACATATTCAGGCTGCAATAAGAAAAAAAAAATCTGACATCTGAAACAAAACATGGTGGCAATTCCCTCCTTTTTCTTCTTTAGGGGTGAAATCAAAAAAAAAAAATTCTTAGTGGGTGCTTACAGTACCCCAGCGGGTTAGCCTCTGCGTTAATAAATCAGTCAGACAGGTCGAGTTATAAAAACTATTTGACACACAGCACCATCTAGTTACAAACTAAACAGAGCTTGTACTATGAAAGCTAGATTGACTGATGGAATATTTATATACCTTTTTCGGATATACATAAAAAACACCGAAACCTCATCATAATAAATATTTACAACCTACAAACATTTAGTTCAATACAGGTATTGAACCCGTGATCTCAGTCACATGCACTACCAGTGCACCACCGAGTCAAATATTACCTCAGTGGACCTTTCCCATACTCACCGAGACAAACCAGTACGAATCCTTTCTAAATATCAACCGAGCTAAAAAACCCATTTCTGAGGCTGGTGCAATCGCATGTAGGTGTAAATGTTTAACACTTCTGAACGGTGGCCAGTGGTATCCAAGACGGGCATCTTCTAACGTCAAGTTATTATTTTTTGACAACATCTCTTTTGCCACCGAGAGTATTTTAGCAACTGAAATAAAGAAATTAAACGCTTTTTTTACAGGCAAAGGAAACAATAGATTAGTGTGGTATAATAGGTCACAACCTTCTTTCTTAGACCTCCTAGCGGTGTTCTCCACTGTTAGAGGGTTTTCAATTTAAGCGTACATACAGATGCCATAGTGTAAAAGTTTTCATGCGTAACTGTAAATTGATGGCCATGTTGACATAGTGTTTGGAGATTCGCTAGGTGATGAATCCAATTTTCATTCAGGACAAATATTTTGTGATGAGTATGGCTTGATACACGTGTAAACCTTTAAGATACTATTTATACTGGAAATTAATGCAAAAATATTGTTATCACTACAAGGTTAATCAAATAATATGAACCAACTAGCGGTCTCTTGCGACTTCGTACGTGTGGAGTTACTTATTTGCACCTGTTTTTTTATACCTAAATACCATAAAAAATCCTTCTGCCATAATTACTTTTATTTCAATAACATTGGACTTTCATACAAACATCCAACCCCGTAAAATCCGTTCTTAGCGGATGTCTACACCCTATAAGGAACCTTACTGCTTAATTTCAATTTTGTAGGTGTTACATATAGTTTCTAAGATTTCGTGATTAGTAAGTGAGTGAGTTATTACATATAGATTAACATTTAATTATTCATGTCTACGACAGAATGATTAAACGATAGTTCCAACATAATATTGTACCGCAAACCCGCAAAAAATATACACGGGGAGTCGGGATTAATCATTAATTTTATAGCTTTTCTCATGATTACATGCCGGTAATCTAACTAGATTAAGTATCTTACCAAGGTCCTTATCAGCAGATGTGAGGCATTTTACGTCAGGTATATGTCTTTTTGGTATAACCAATATGTGAAATTTGCTCGCAGGTTTAATATCTTGGAAAACACAAACATCCTCATCCTCATAAAGAATTTCTGTTTGTTCTAATTTGTTTACTATATTGCAGAATATACAAGGCGATCTTTCAGGTGTAGTGTTAGTCATTTTAAATTACTAACTAAATTTCATGTGTGTTTATTAAAATTGAAAAGTGCGTCAAATCAAGCAGGCGCGGGCGTATTTGACATTTGAATTTGATTGACAACAATGAACAACGATGTTGCAAATTGAAAAAAACAAGTCTGTTGGATAATTTTCTCAGTTGGTGTGCAATAATTGAAAAAAAATACATGAACTTCGTGTCGTGTCATGAGAAATGGCATTGGCTTGGCATCAGTGCATCACGCCTATGGAGTGTAGAGATAAGGAGTACAATCTAGAAGTTAAAAAAGTGTCCGCCAAAATGCACTAATTAGGTGACGCCACTGTGCAAAGAGTGAAAATTTTAAGAATTTGAAAAGATAATCAAATGAACTATTATTTGTTTATGATTGTCGGACAGGATACTACGCAAAGTTTATTATTTAAATCACAATTTAATTATTCGATTATGTTTGTCGGACACTTACTACGCAAAGTTTTTAATTTTTAAACCACAATTTAATAAAAAGAATTAAAACTATAATATATATCATCCTCTCTTCTCACTCCAGCGCCTACGTGGTCGGTTTTCGAACTATTATTTAGTCATGTTTGGCTGAGGCCGCACTACGGTTTTTTCCCGCTAGTTTAAACCGCCAAATCGCAAAACCGCCCGAAGCGTACACACTACGGCTAAACCGTGAACAGTGTTGCCAACAGATAAACTAGCTCTCCACTAGATTCATCTTCTAAACCACCAGGAAACCACTAACAAATTTACAATACAATGGTCTGGAATTTTATAATCAAAGCAGCATTTGCCTTCCGACCGTCGAACCTTCAAGAAAAGAGCGTACTCCTTTTTAAAAGGCAGGCAACGCACTTGTGATGCCTCTGGTGGGCTTCGGTAATCGCATACCATTAGGGGATACCTGTGTTTGTTTTATGGAATAGGGGCAAACGAGCAGACCGTACTCTCAATATAGCAGATAAAAGATTTAAGCTCATTCTATTTCTCTGCTTGTTTTTTAATATATTCATACTGCTAAATAGTCTCTCAACATTTTTTTGTATAACCTAAAAGTATCATCTCTTGGTTAGAGATGAAAAATCACCTGAAACATTACAAAAGTAACGTTCTGGCAACACTGGCAGAGCCGCCCGCGGTTGAGCGGTTTTTCCCGCTAGCCATTCTGTAGGAGGTCGCGGTTTTAAAATCAGTCGCGGCAAAAAACCGCCAGTGCGGCCGCTTCCATTAGTTTCCTTTAATTACAAAATCAGGCGGTTAAAAACCGCGGCGGTTTAGCCGTAGTGCAGCCTAGCACTTTGACGTACAATTTTCCCCAATTTTCCCCTTAAGAGCCCATCATAGATGGTACTCCCTACCTCTGGTGTATAGAGGCAAGGAGTACAATCAAAGATTGTACTCCTTGCCTGGCCATGGGCTCTTGTGGGGAAAATTGTCCATCAAACATGACTAAATAATAGTTCGAGAACCGACCACATAGGCGCATTTTAATTCTTTTTTTAAATTGTGGTTTAAAAATTAAAAACTTTGCGTAGTAAGTGTCGGACAAACATAATCAAATAATTTAATTGTGGTTTAAAAATTAAAAACTTTGCGTAGTATCTTGTTCGACAGAACAGAACATAACAGCGACTTGCACGTCTTGACGCCATCTGTTATTTAGAAATAGTACTATAAAACGTTAAGATCATAGTACCATTTCTGAGTAACAGATGGCGTCAAGCATCTTGTCTGTAATGGCTTTACGAAAAGATTTTGCTTAGACTACATTTAGATAAATATAATCGGTACAGAATATGTACATATATTTATATATAGAAATGGTAAATAGAAAGCAATCATTTTGTAAATACTACATAGTACATAGGTATATTTAGTTACTAGATGTACTGGCCTGGCTGTTGGTCTAGTAGGTACAGAAGGATTTTGACTGCTGAGCCACAGGTCATGAGTTCAATTTCGATCTAGATTTTATAGCTATCCGTCATAGAGATCAAGCTATATTTTAAGGATTGAGTGTGCTTTACTTGAGGCGAATTCTTTTTTTTTTAATTCAATAAACATTAAATCGACTGTCAAATCGCGTCATCGCCTTTTTGAAATTTCGGTAATTTATTGCGTAAATCGCGCTAAAGGCAAATAAAATAAAACAAATATTTATATAATTAGTGTGTGTGTCTGTATTTATTAAAGAATTACATTGAATAGCCATTATTAATATTATTTGAACAGTTTGGAAGCCCTTACGCAAATGGAGGAATTTTTGATAATTTATTAATACTTGTATTCGTTTTTGAAAATGGATTGACTGTTTGATTAATAATACAAGTTTCTGGAAAATCATTGTATTATTTATATTTAAGTTGCGATCCGGCCCGGCTTCTTAATTATTTAGAAATTCTCTGAATTCTTCTACTATATTATGCATGTATTACACTTAAAAACCTTCCTCTTAAATCACTGTTTATTGCTGAAAACTGCATTGAAATCCGTTGAGCAGTTTTAAAGATCTAAGACTAAGTGAACGGACATCGGAAGCGACTCAACAAGAACGATGATGGTACATCTCACGACGACGCACCGATGGCGTAGTGATTTAAACCCACCTTTCACCTTTCAACCACCACCACCTTTCAACTTTCTACTGCACTGAATGTTCTAGGTTCAGTCCTTATAAATCTACATCATTTCATTTTAATGCACTTATGTCATCACGTCACATTAACAGTATTTAACAGTCCACTGCATGACATAGGCTTCTACTTAAAAAGGAGGTTTCCGTCTAATACGAGTAGGTATACCACGCTGGCTAGACGGGTTGGTAGGGTTTGTGTCAAGTGTTCTTTCTCTTTGCAGTGCAGTTTTTTTTATGTACTAGGCTGGCAAAGGAGCAGACATATCGCTTGATGGTAAGCGATTACCGCCGCCCATGGACACCCGCAACACCAGAGGCATCACATGTACGTTGCCGGCCTTTGGGGGATGGTAAATGCATGGTAATCGCTTACCATCGATACGATACGTCTACTCGTTTGCATATATATTTTATTTAAAAAAATGGTGATCGAATTTTAAGGAGATCTGTTATTTACGATGCTGATATTTATACATAAAAATAGAATTGTAGATAGATAGGTCTGAAAGTGAAGTGGCAATGGCATGGTCACATATGTCGCAGAACAGACATCCGCTGGAGTAGGTAAGCGTGTTTTAGAGCGGAGACTGCGTCTTGGCAATCGTAGTGTGGGTCGTGGGACGCCCTCTGGCCAGACGGCGGCGGCGGCACGACTTACGTAAGAGGGCTGACAGCGAGTGGATGCAGAAAGCAACAGACCGGGCTCTGTGGTGTTCCTTGGGAGAGGCCTATGTCCAGCAGTGGACTACAACGGGCTGATGATGAAATAAAATTGAAGTATCTGTTTGTGATGTTAAATTACCAGCTTTTCGCTAAATACATGTAAAAGGACATTTAGTGCTTCCATCGAAATACAATTTTAAAACTTTTGCCTGTTTCTAGTTTCGCCCCGCGGTGTTACCCTTGGTTGTTGTAAAAGTACACAAACAACCGCGGGTTCTTAAATCATTTAAGTTAAACAAAAGAAATTTTGAACAGTACGAGTATTACGTGCGTTTACAAATAAGTTCGGCATCTGTGTTTGACCAGCTTGTTCCAAAATAAAATGGTACGTTTCGTATGTATATATAATAGCTAATTTAATATTTATTTTCAAATCACTTCACTATGAAGATAGCGGGCGGGCTGACCATAATTTTGGTGAGTTATATACCATACATATGCTTATGTCTCCATCAGGCAGAGTAGAGTCATATCGGCAGGGCCATACATAAAAAAAGTAACCCCCACCGCCACTTTACACCGCTGCTGTATGGAAGGTCATTGCCTCCCCTCTAAACAGGGGAGGAAAGGTTTTGAGGTTCAATAACCTCACTCACTAGATTAAAATTAAATAGCAATTATAGGCGTGATATCTCTCCAGTCTAGCCTGTTCCCTTAATATTTTTAATGGATTAACTTTTAAGCTATTGCATAGCTTTTATCGCGGGATTTGAGCGCGGCGACTGAATCAAGAAATTCCGTAACGAAAATAAAACCTGACACCCGAAGCTCGCACGGATCGAGACGAGCTGCTCCGAACGACGAATCTACGAATCTGTCTGTCAGACAGACAGATTCGTTGATGAGCTGCTCTGAAATCAGACAAAACAGTCTAGGTCTGCGTAAGTATACTTGAACGTGTATGTCCGGCTTAAGCAGCTGTTTGTGAAAAAATATATAGGTGGATAGGTATCTATCATATCTTTATAATGCCACACGCATGTGCGCCCCGTGAGTATACATGTTCAAAGAAAAAAAAACTGCATAAATAAAAAATAAATAAATTCTATGCAATAGCTTTACCGCGGCAGTCCCGGAGTGCACACATCTTTTTTTTTATGGTATAGGGGGCAAACGAGCAGACGCATTGCCTGATGGTAAGCGATTATCACCGCCCATGTATACCCGCAACACCAGAGGCATCACAAGTCACAATAAGAAAATCCGGTGCAGTAAATTAATGGACTGTGGACTTTTAAGGGCTGCTGCTCATGATGATGAAGAATCTAAATCACCTTTTAAATTCAATTAAATATTAGTTACTTTTGTTGTTGTTATATTTGTTGTTGATTGCCTCGTTGGCGTAGTGGTAGCTTACGCGACTGCTATGCATGAGGTCTCGAGTTCGATTTCCAGGTCGGACCAAATGTTTGTATGATCTGCAAATATTTGTTTCGGAGTTTGGGTGTTTTCTATGTATAATATGTTATATACATACAAAAAAAAGTATTAATGTATTTATATCAGTTATCTAGTACCCATAACACAAGCTCTGCTCTGCTTAGCTTGCGACTAGATGGCGTTGTGTGTTAGATGTCCGAAATATTTATTATTATTTATTATTATTTACAGGTGCTTGGGGCCCTTGAAACATTGGAGGGTAAGTTTATTAATTCCCTATTCATCATTACTACATAGTATAAAACAAAGTCGATTCCGCTGTCAGTCTGTCCCTGTATTTGCATAGATCTTTTAAACTACGAAACGGATTTTGATAGGGTTTTCTTTAATAGACAGAGTGATTCAAGAGGAAGGTTAATATGTATAGTACATCTATAATATAGTAGAGAAACACAAAAAAAGTAAGGTTTTTAATGTAATGTCGTAAAAAAAACATTTTTTTGCGCTTACATTGGAAACGCTGGCTGAAACCAACGAAATAGATCAAAATAATGTACTACAGTATTGTACATCTTTAAAAGGTCTACAAAAAAGTTCGCGATGGTATATGTCTATCTTTTAGGGATAAACCACCATAACCATTTTTATTCCTTTCTTTTTACAAGAAATAATGACTTATTTACGAAGCGATTTTTTTTTTTTATGTATGGCCCGCCAAAATGACTCTACTCTGCCTGATGGAAAGCATAAGCAGAATCCAAGAGTATTGGTCGCCATACTCACTGCGAATGCAGACAATGCAGTATGACGACCCACACCATGGCGGCCTAGTGATGCTGTTGCATCTTTTAGTCTAGTCAACAAGTATGGAACTTGTTGACTAGACTATTTGGGCCTCCGGACTCGCACTCACCAACGAAACACGACAGCACGAACGTGGTCATTTTACGTTGATTTTCTGTGCGAGGGTTGTACCGCCCCGGTCGAGCCGGCCCATTCGTGCTGAAATCAGCGTGGCTCTACTACCTCTAATTTTTTTTTATTTTTTTTTTATTTTTTTAAGCAATTTTAAGCAATACAGCATTAATCCTTATTCAATTAAGTAACTTAAATACATAGTGCATTTAATATAGATAGATTAATATGGCCCTTATTCGAAGATATGACAGATTTAAAATGCACGAATCGTTTCGTCCGTGGGTGCATCTGAAATCTAACCTTGCGAAGCCGGGGCGGGTCGCTAGTATAATATAAATATAAAATGACTTCCCCTGACTGACTAATTTATAAACACAAAACCTAACAGAGATATTTTGCCACCTGATATTTTTTAACCGACTTCAAAAAAGGAGGAGGTTCTCAATTCGGCGGTATTTTTTTATATTATAAGCACCTTTTAAGAAAGGGTTTAGGAAATTTCATCCCTAACAGAGTGGAATAAGGGACGAATAGTTGTATGGCATATAATTTTCAAGGAAAGACGAACGCAGAGGTAGTAGAGCCACGCTGATTTCAGCACGAACGGGCCGGCTCGACCGGGGCGGTACTACCCTCGCACAGAAAATCAACGTAAAATGACAGCGTTCGTGCTGTCGTGTTTCGTTGGTGAGTGCGAGACCGGGGGCCCAATTAGTCTAGTCAACAAGTTTCATACTTGTTGACTGGACTAAAAGATGCAGTAGCATCACTAGGCCGCCATAGTGTGGGTCGCCATACTGCACTGTCTGCATTCGCAATGAGTATGGTGACCACCACTCTTGGATTCTGCTTATGTTTTCCATCAGGCAGAGCAGAGTCATTTTGGCGGGCCAAACATAAAAAAAAAAAAAAAAAAAAAGAAGAACATAAAACTGCTTTCAATATCTACTGCTGGTAACAGACCCCTTCTCAGAAAGGAGGTTAGCAGTAATATAAGAGGTGTCTATTGCTAGAATATTTTAGATCCATTTGTTCCCCTAGCATTTCGTAGATTTATAGCTATTTTATTTACCTATTAACGTGTAGGAATCACAAATCTTGGTAAGTTAACGGCCTGAGGGGGTCCTCAGGCCGTCAACTTACCAAGATTTGTGTTAGGTGACTTGCAATTCAACCGATGAAGCGTACACAGTGTACTTTGAGCCTGAAATATTAGGTAAAAATCCTAGAACAACTGTTAAAAGACGCTAATTTTTATATATACTAATATTATATAGAGGTAAAGTTTCTAACTTTGTTTGTATGGTTGTAGGGGGTAATCTTCGGAAGCACTGGTCCGATTCCGAAAATTCTTTCACTAACAGAAAGCGACACTATTCAGAAGTGAATTATGCCATATTTTATTAAGATTGAACAAAAATTCAGTTAAAAACTATTTGTAAATCAAGTCGAAGAAAAGCGGGCGGTAAACTCCCAACGAGTGGCCACGGGCCGGCACGGGTCGGCTATTGAAACATTACTTTAAAAGTAATCTCCTTCAGTTTCATTTCCCTTTAAAGGAAAACGTAAAACTACAGATATTAAATTAATATTATTTTTTAGCTCTGACCACACCATTCGGAAAGGAAGATGGTGGAGTCGGTGTTGCCTATAAGAAGGAAAAAGGCCTAACATTAAAACAAAAGGACAATAAGATAACTGAGTCGCACCAACACTCCGAAGCAGCCAGTAATTCTCATGTAATTGGATCTGGTGAGTCAACCATCAACAGCTTTTAACAGTCGTGCCCCTCTAGCCAAGTTGCAAGCGTTCTTCCTTCTTTTTTTATGATATATGGGGCAAACGAGCAGACGTATCGCCTGATGGTAAGCAATTACCGCCGCCCATGGACACTCGCAATACCAGAAGCGTCACAAGTGCGTTGCCGGCCTTTTAAGAAGGAGTACGCTCTTTTCTTGAAGGTTTGCAGGTCGTATTGGTCCGGGAATACCGCAGGCGACAGTTCATTCCACAGTTTTATTGTGCGAGGCAGAAAGTTCCTGGAAAAGCGCACAGTTGTGGACTGCCATCCATCTAGATAATGGGGATGAAACTTCTGTCGCGTAGGACGAAACTTCTGTTATGCAATCGTTAACGCCTAAATTCTCGTGTGTCATTGGCTAATACTTTGTCTAAGATTAGCCAATGACAGACGAGAATTTATGCGTTAACGATTGAAAAAGAACACTTGTAACTTGGCTAGGGGGGCAGTGCTGTACATAGGCCTCTCCTTAACAAGGAGTTTTTGATCTGCTATACTATTCTGACCAGATGGGTTTTGGTATACCTAGGTTTGAATCAAGTGTTCCTTCTCTTTGCAGTGCTGTTGTCCTGGTAGTTTGCTCCCTCAGTCGTCTCTTACGACACCCACGGAGTGAATAGGGGTGGTAATACTCCGTATTCTTAAACCGTCCCCACACAGTTTAAAAATAAGGAATTTTAATAAACTTTTCTATATTCAGATGGCAGCGTAACCGATTCAGAACACAACAAAAGTCATCAAGAAGATAAAAAGGATGAGACAAGTAATACGAGAGAACTGAGTCTCGGTGGTAAAGATGGCGGCCTGAGCTATGAACAAACTAAGGAAACTAAAGGAACATCTCAGCAGATAGATGAAGAAAAGTCCAGAAAAAGTAAAAAACAAGAAGGTAAGGAGAACAGACTCTCACGACCTTATCCCTCTGGCCTCCATAAGCGCTAGTTATTCTGGTAGGCCTGAAAAGATACCACGACTGGGGACGACTAGTTCCAAGTGTGTTTCACTACTTCTTCTTCTCAATGTCAGCAAGGCAAAGACAAAATCGGTCAATAGTACATTCTGTTATAACTTCATCAATAATATCTGGTGCTCAGCGACTGCTGTCGAAGTAAGCTCGTTTCGCTCGCTCGCTTTCTGTGGTTCTGTTCTCATTCAAAATTATTAACAGTAGGTAAGTAGGTAGGTAGTCAATAGCTGCAGTGTACAATTGGTTAATATTGGTTTAAAATACTTTTTATGGAATATGAGGCAAACGAGCAGACGTATCGCCTGATGGTAAGCGATTACCGCCGCCCATGGACAACCGCAACACCAGAGGCCTCACAAGTGCTTTGCCGGCCTTTGGAGGATGAGGAAGGGTATGGGGTCAGGAGTTGAGGTATGAGCCTCCGGTATCCTCACTCAGTCGGTGAAACACAGCGCAAGCGCTGTTTCATTCACACCGGTTTTCTGTGAGGCCGTGGCATGACTCCGGTCGAGCTGGCCCATGCATGCCGAAGCGTGGCTCTCCCACGAAAACCGACTTCTAATAATACAAAATTTTACAAAAAAAACCGACTTCAAGAACGACCAAATTGAAATGGGCCTTTATGAAAAGCACGAGCTTTCAAATAAAAAAAGAATCATCGAAATCGGTTGGCGTGATATTGAGTTATTCGTCAATTTGTCGCGCACATCTTAATGCAAATTGAAGATTTATGTGGTTTTCTAATGGATGACATGTCAGAATTGGACCCAATTAAAATGGGACCACATGGGAAGCACCAGCTTTCAAATAAAAAAAGAATCATCAAAATTGGTTCACCCAGTTGAAAGTTATGAGGTACAAACATAAAAAATAAAGTAAAAACTAGTTTAGTCTAAACTAGTCGTAGTTGGGTTTTAGTTTTTACTTTTTTTTATTTAAATTTTTTGGTGCCATTATGAATATATATATATTTGAAATGTACAAGTAACGCAAGGGCATTACTTGTACATTACTTACTACTTAGTCCAGTTCTCCAAGTCGTTTTTTTTTTGTTAAAATTTTGTAAATGATTAAATTGGGTGAGAGCAGCTTAGCACTGGTTGTTGTTCAGAGCCTTAAGGGAGGCCAATGTACAGCAGAGGATATTTTTCGGGTGAAATTATGATGTAGATGTAAAAAATCATTTATTAATATTTACAGAATCAGAGGATGGGTATTACCACAACAGAGAAAGTCAAAATGAAGAACAGAGTAAAAAAGTCAAACAAGAGTCTTATGCAAAGAAGGAATCTAAAGGTTTTAAACTCGGAAAAGATGGTTTCAAGAAGGAGAAAACAGAATCTTCTGAAAATTTAAAGAAATCTGAAACAAAAGAACGTAGCAGCAGAAACCAAGAATTAGAAGAAGGTAAGAGTCGGTTAGAGAGGAGAGAAAAAGCAGCTGCAATCTTCTAGGAATGCTAATAGTAAAAGGTTTATTCTATACTAGCTGACCCGGCGAACTTCGTACCGCCATATTTACATATCTGTCTCAGCTTCCCACAGGCAGTGTACATTCTCGGACATAAAAAAAAAAGACTTTTCCCGTTATCTATACTATCTATCTTTTATTTTTTTCTTTCTAGCAAAAAAAGAATGAAAGAAATCGGACTATGTGTTATTGAATTACACCTAAGTACATATTTTGACTTTCATCCCCTCTCTCCAGGAAACCGTGCTGAATTTCGGGATAAAAAGTATCCTATGTCCTACCTCGTAGTATGAACTCAAATCATGACAAGTTTCATTTAAATTCATTCAGTAGTTTCGGCGTGATGCGCGGCCAAGATACAGACAGACAGACAGACAGACAGACGGACAGACAGACAGACGGACAGACAGACAGATAAAAATGAAAAAAAATACAGTTTTGGCTTCAGCATCGATTATAGAGAGCACTCCAAAAAAAAAATTCTAAATATCTTTTATGTACAAAATTGGACCTGTTACATTTTTATTATAAGTACTAGCTGTTGCCCGCGGCTCCGCCCGCGTGTATGTCGGTTATCGCGGCAAACAGTAACCTATGTGTTAATCTGATGTATCTTCTATACTTATAAATAAAATGTCCTGACTGACTGACTGTCTGATTCATCATCGCCGAGCGGAAACTATTAAACTTGGGAATACAAAATTTGGTGAGTATGATCGTTTCATTAAGTAGATACCCATTAAGGAAGGAATTTTGGAATTTCTACCCCCAAGGGGGTGAAATAGGGGTTGAAAGTTTGTATAGAAGTCCGTCATTTTTTAAGTTAGAAACATGAAACTTTATTTTTGGGCTACTGATTAAAAATGAGTAAACACGTATTTAAGCGTTTCTGATAGATAGCGCGGATCGGAGCGGATGACGTTTTGTATGTAGGTTAGTCTGGAAGTCCGTCATTTTTGAAGTTAAAAACATGAAAGTTTATTTTAGGGCTATTTAAGAAAATTTCTTAAATAGCCCTAAAATAAACTTTCATGTTTAGGTAGGTAAACCTAGGTAGCACATACAAATTAAGTTAACTGATACTTTTTAGTTTTTGAAGTCAGTTTTTTTAAACGAAGTTTTTTTTTAGGATTTTGTCAGGTTATAGCATAGGTATAAGCAGGCGATTTTTGTTGTACCTAAATAATTAGCAAATAGTCTTTTGTAGATACTAATTGGTTTTCTCGGTATTTTTAGAATTTTGTAAGGGTATAGGTACCTAGGTACCTATAATTTACTTATTAATTTTGTTAGGTTATCGGTAAAGGCAAAGGCAAGGCTACCCCTTTTTTTGTGCGGAAATTCCCTCGGATATCACCAACTGGTGGTTATGTCGGACTCGAAAAGACTAAAAACCGCACACCGTCTCGGGTTCTGGAAACCAGGGAACCAGAGCGCCCTCAAAAGGAAATCCCATAAATGATATTTCTACCCCTAAGGGGTGAATTAGGTGTTGAAATGTCGTAAGTAGATTAGTTTGGAAGTCAGTCATTTTTAATTTAGTAGCCTGAAACTTTGTCCTTAGGCTTTTAAGTACAAATAAATTAATACCTATATCATCATTTATGGGAATTCTATTTCTAAAGGGGTAAAAATAAGGGTCGAACGTTAGTATGAAATCCTTTTTAATGGGCTATTGATTAAAAATAAATAAATAGGTACGTTCAAAAACATGAATAAATTATTCATACATACTTACACAGTTTTAATTAAATATAATTGTAAATAATCAACTTCCACGCGAGCAAAGCTGCGGGCAACAGCTAGTAAGCTATATTACTGTAAAGTTTCATCCAATTCCGTCCAGTGCTTTTTGCATGATGAAGTAACAAACATACACCCTCACAAACATTCGCTTTTATAAATTAGTGTGATGTGATAAAATCGAATACGAAAAACAAAGCGTAAATAAAACTAAATTAATTAAGTATCTACAACTAATTCAACGAAAAAAATGGAAGGTATCTACAACTTACTAAAAGAAATTAAAACACCAACAAATAAGGCTAAGTAATTAAATATTTGCAACGAAAAACATCTGCTTACCTATGCCTATACCGATAACCTAACAAAATCCTATAAAAAAGTAAATTATAGGTACCTAGGTACCTATGCTATAACCTTACAAAATTCTAAAAATACCGAGAAAACCAATTAGTATCTACAAAAGACTATTTGCTAATTATTTAGGTACAACAAAAATCGCCTGCTTATACCTATGCTGACAAACCTAACCTGACAAAATCCTAAAAAAAAACTTCGTTTAAAAAAACTGACTTCAAAAACTAAAAAGTATCAGTTAACTTAATTTGTATGTGCTACCTAGGTTTGAAGTCAGTGCCAAGCCAAATGTAATAGTAAGTATCACACTCGCTGAATTTCGAGACGAACGTCAACGACGTCACCGACGCTTCAGTTGTTTTGTTCTACGCGAAGAGCAGCTATCCCGCTCAAGGTCACGCGTGGCGAGTGCGGTACCTACTATTACATTTTGGCTTGGCACCGACTTCAAACCTATGAATAGGTAGCACATACAAATTAACTTATTTGGTACTTTTTAGTTTTTTCGGTTCGGTTTTTTTAAACGAAGTTTTTTTTATTTTTCACTTTTTAGTCTTTCTCAAGTCTCTCGTCATCATTTCACCTAAATAACTTGAAAGAATACGACTAAAGGTAACATACGTGCTGTATAAAATCGAAAGGACTTCAGGTATTTTTTTGTAATAAAATCTCAAATGGACTATCTTCTATAGGTTACTATAATTCAAGTGATTTGAGGTAAACTGACTATCTGAGGTTAACTCTAATATCGTTAAGACCCGTTTTATATATTACTAGCGACCCGCCCCGGCTTCGCACGGGTGGATTTCAGATGCCCCCGCCGACGACACGATTCGTGCATTTTAAATCTGTAATAGCTTCGAATATATTCATTTAAATTAGATACTGTACAGGGCTATTTTGACCTAAATTAAACGCACAATGTATTTAATTTACTTAATTGTATAAGGATTCATTCTGTATTGCTTAAAATCACTTCGTAAATAAGCCATTATGTCTCGTAAAAAGAAGGGAATAAAAAATGGGTGTTGTGGGTTATCCCTAAGAGATAGACCTATACCGTCGCGGAATTTTTTGTAGTACTTTTTAAGGTGTACAATACTGTAGTACATTTTTTTGATCTATCTCGTAGGGTGCAACCAGCGCTTGCAATGTAAGCGCAAAAAAATGTGTTTATTTGCTACATCACATTAGAAACCTCGAAAATTAATAGTGTTTCCATACTATATTATGCATTTATTATACCTAAAAACCTTCCTCTTGAATCACTCTATCTATTAAAGAAATCCGCATCAAAATCCGTTGCGTAGTTTTAAAGATTTAAGCAAACAAAGGGACATAGGGACAGAGAAAGCGACTTTGTTTTATACTATGTAGTGATGAAATTAAATGATGTCTACAGAATATGAAGGCATGCAGACAATTGCTTTAACTTCATTGCAGGCGCTTACATAAATTTGAGGGTTTCCTTCGATTTCCTTAGGATCCCATCATCAGATCCTGATATGGTGGCCATAGGACCACATGGGGAGCATACCCTTTCGAATACAAAAAGAATTTCCAAAATCGGTCCAAAAATTGACGGAATAATCCATGTACATACATAAAAAAAATATACCGATGAAATTGTAGAACCTCATCCTTTTGGAAGTCGGTTAAAAATACAGAAGAAATATTATAATACCAAGTAATATTTATAGTAGGTACAACAAAAATCAAGTAAATAGTTCCAAAAATAACTTTTTATCCGAATTTACATTCAAGAACTACTACTGAGTTTTAAAGTCGATTTGGGTGCGTGTGTCGCGTAGGGAGCCGACCGACCGCGCGGATACTGCTTTTTAAACAATTTGGACGTAACCTACGCAGGGCAGTACTATGTATTAGGTATTCTGTGGCAGGGCGCAGACCACGCGCCCGCGCTGCCCTTCGGGTACCTATCATAAAGACGTTTTGTATCATTTTCTGGTAAATTATGATGAACTATTATGTTATATGTTTACTCCTCTTTCAAGTATTTTAAACTTAAAATAAATATCATAATTATAAATGACCATTTAACGTGGCATTTAATGGCATTCTAGTTTTTGGTTCAGTATCAATAAGAGCATCCTCCCAAAAAATCTAAATTTCTTCAATGTACAGAATTGATCTTATACACTTTTCTTATGCGTTTAAAAGTAATCATATTACGTACCTATTGTAAAGTTAGTTACTTGATTCCAAAAGATGTCGCTGTTTTAAGCACAGAAACAATTTTCAAGAAAATGTAATTGCTTCAGTATCGATTAGAGAGCCCTCCCAAAAAATCATCTAAATTTCTTTAATGTACAGAACTGAACTGTTACATTTTTATTATACGTTAAAAAGAGTAATCATATTACGTACCTATTGTAAAGTTAGTTACTTGATTCCAAAAGATGTCGCTGTTTTAAGCAAAGAAATTTTTCAAGAAAATTTAAAACAACCCTTTCTATGGAAAGAGAGAACATAAAACAAATACCTACCTATCAAATACTAAGTAAACTAAATATCAAGTACTATATACCACATTAATCACAATGCTTGTGCATAAAACGTTCCCACGATTATTTTGAATATTTAAGTCATGCGGGCACAACCAAACACACAGATTCGACGTCTACAGAGAGATATAGATATTCTTTTTCCTATGGATAGAGAGGTTGCGATAAATCAAATACTTAATGCTACACCGAATTATACGTAATACGTTCTACGATTATTCCACGATATATTAATCAAAGTGTTATTAATTACGCATGGCTGGCAATAGATGTCACTACATGTTGTTTTACGTAATGATAAATTCTTTATAAATTTTTTTTCCAATAGATAGAGAGATAGTGATAAATTAAATACTTTATGCTACAATCTTCAGAGTATCTCCTTTCTAACAAAAAAAGAATTATTGCAATCGGACTACTCGTCAGACAGACAGACAGACAGACAGAGGGACAGACAGACAGACAGACAAAAATGAAAAAAAAAATAGTTTTCGTTTCAGTATCGATAACAGAGTGCCCTCCAAAAAAATTTTCAAAATATCTTCAATGTACAGAATTTGACCTGTTACATTTTTATTATAAGTATAGATAGATAGATGAGCTTTTGCCCGCGACTCCACCAGCGTGAATGTTGGTTACATGTTGGTTATTTAAATCAAATAGTTTTCATTTCAAGTAGGCCTTGTTCAGGCACTTTCGAAACGTTGCATTAATGGCTCTAGTTGTTTGGTTCGAGAATGTCATTCCTTTGGAGAAGAACCGGCAACAAACTCCATAAAGCCTATTTCCTTCCTCAGCAATCAAAGTATCTCCATGCCAAATTTAATTAAAATTGGTGTCGTGCTTTAGCCGTGAAAGAATAACAGATAGACTGAGATACTTTCGGATAATAATATTGGTATGACTTTAAATTTATATTTCAGAAAGGATCCACGATGGTGATAAAAGTAGTTATTTAAAAAGAAGTTTAGAAGCTAAGAATGCCGCCAAAGATTCCAGAAGCAGTGAAATCAGCAAAAAAATTAGTTCAGACGGTGGAGCAAATAAAGATGATACTAAAGATACTGGAGAAGGTAAAGTTCTAACTTAACTGAAGAGTTTGACTAACTGACTGAAATTTAAGCTGATTGTAATGGTTTAAGTGGTCAACAAAATAACAGGTAGTAGAGCCAAGCTAATTTCACCACGATCTACCCTCGCACAGAAGATCAACGTAAAATGACAGCGTTCGTGCTGTCATGTTTCGTTGGTGAGTGCGAGACCGTTGGTACCGTAGGTAGCGAGAGGTACTTTATTTAATCGTTTAATTATGCAATACTGTAGCAATACCTTGACTTGCTTCAATTGATATCGTTTTGTAATTTTAACATTACGTTATTGATCATCAACTTTATCATTCTGCACTGTACTGCACATTTAGTTATTTAATTACAATTTAAGATAAGTTTTTTATAAGGATTTCTTTAAAAGGCTGTGTTCTTACCTTCTTATACTCTTCTTCTCTTTTCATCTTCTTAATTAATCAGATCTTATAATTGTTGTTATTTCTTAAACTCTCTTCTGAACCTTGTCTCATTATTTCACACCTTTTGGAAAAGGTACTTTATTATTTCATCTGTTAAACTCTCTTTTTCTCTCTGTATGTCTTTTCTTCTTTTTTAATAATCACATTTCTTTTCTGGCTTAACATCTCTTAACATCATCTTAACTTCACAATTCAATTGTAATATCTGTCTTCTGTCTATAATCTTTTCTATATCCTCGACATCTTTGAATATCGATATCTTTCTTCTGTATCTTTTTGAAATTTTCGAAAACAACCTGTTTTTTATTTCTCGTTTCTCCTTAGATTCCCTTAAAGATTCAACTACCCATTATACTGCTTTCGAAGAAGAGTTTGAGTCAAGTGAGGTTGATGGTGTTAAATCTAGGAATGTCTCTGGTTTTGTACAAGAGGATTCCAAAATTTATTCTCACGTTGGTGGAGAAAACTGGACAAAAACTGGTGATGACAAAGTTGATAGGGTTTTTACTGAGAGTAAGTAATTTTGATGATCAATGAATACAGGCATCGGCACTTATAGGCTGGTTCAACCGGAATGACAGCACAGACTTCACAGAAAACCATTGTTAAACAATTTTTTCGTTAAAATTTCATTCAGAGAGTGGGGCCGCCGAAGACCCAAGACAAGGTTCTCTACCCTCATCTGTACTAGGGGAGGTAAAGGGCTTCAAAAACTTAATGATATTATATTAATTAATCACCCCATGTACACTGAAACCGAGTTTCTAAAGCCTGGCAAAATACTTTTTACTCTTAAACTGCAGGTGTCCATGGGTTTGCTTAGTATTAGGTGACCAATTCGCTCATTTGCACACGAACATATAAAAATGTATAAAAGGCCCAAATTTTTCAACAAATTTTATCTTTTCCGTCCCGAAAAGATTATTACATCATCAACATAATTCATAGAGGCCTTTGTCCCATCTGACAGAAGCTGTTTCTTTTTTACAGTCGACAACCTTAGTGGCAACAAGTTCAATGACCCAAGTAAGCTCAGAAGAAAACGACATACTATTAATACACCTGAAGACAAAAACTATGGGCATGCGCTAGAAGATCAACACAGTAATAAGGAATTTGGACAAGGCCTCCTGAAACGAAATAATGTACATGAAAATTACGGAGCTCAAGACAATATTAATGGAGAAAATCATCATTATCTAGGTTTACAACATGGAAACGACAATGGTGATCACCACATTAATTACGGCTTTGAACAAGGTCATCTGTTACAGAACAATGAACAACATCGATCATCTGCTAATGAATTTTATGGTGCCCAAGAAAATATTAATAGAGAAAGCCATCAACATCTAGGTTTACAACATGGAAACGAAAATGGTGATCACAACATTAATTACGGCTTTGAACAAAGTAATCGGTTACAGAACAATAAACAACATAGATTATCTGCTAATGAACTTTACGGAGCTCAAGATAACAATAACGGAGGAAATCATCATTATCTAGGTCTGCAACATGGAAATGAAAATGGTGAGTACCACATTAATTACGGCTCTGAACAAGGTCATCTAATACAGAACAATGAAAATCATAGATCAGTTAGTAATGAACATAACGAAGCTCAAGAAAATATTAATAGAAGAAAACATCAGCCACTAAGACTACTATATGGACATGAAAATAGTAAAATTAGAAATATACACCAAGGAGGCGAAGTTAATAACTTTTATGGACATGAACACCACGTTAATCATGGCAATTACGAATTTGAAGGAGGTCTTCAACATTCTTCTAGTTCCAATAATCACGAAAATGAATCTAATCAAGGAAGTAACAATCTTAAACTTAGAAATTATCATCACCATTCTGTAGGTTCCGAGAATGAAAATTACGGATATGAGAACCATAGATCTGAAGCTATTAACTATCCACAGAATCTGGCTGTAAATCTTAGGCATTCTGAAAATGCTAACGAACATAATGGAAATAGAAATTACGGCAATATGGCCAATTTTCATTCTGTCAACTCAAGAAATGAGAATCAAAATGGTGACTACGAACGTAGAAATGGTAATGATTATTTAACCATTCCCGGAAAAGGTAATTACAGATCAAGTAACGACAGAAGAAGAAATCAATACACGTTAAGTTTAGGAAGCAATAGATTTAATAGACAAAGTCAAATACTAAAACCGTATCGTAGTTCTGAAAATGGTAACCTTCTATCTAGAGGCAGAAGCTACAGATTAGGTAATCAAAATTATGAATCTGTAAACCTTAACAGCAATTCTGCAATTATTAATAATGCCAGAAACTACCTATATAGTCGTAGAAATTATGGAAGCTTGAACTCCGGTTTAAACAATAGATTTAATGTAAATAATGCCTATACAGGAATATCTCATCTAGGTAGAGTAGAAAATGGTAAGCAACTATTCCAACCGGCCGGCTATAGCCAAGGAGTGAAACATGAAGATGTGCGTAGATTTTTAAGAAATAATGGCCGTCACATTTTTAGTGATCACCAAAGATTTAATTCAGATAACCATATAAGATATTTCGAACCATTTAATGCCGGTTATCATCCAATCAATAACGGTTATACAAGAAGCCGCGGAGCTTATAACAAACGTATTGTTAAGCAAGGAGCGATCGATCTTCACCATTTTACTGACAACACTCACTATTCAACTGGCAATGGTAGATATGTCTTTGTTCCTGGCAACAGTGGAAACAATCACCGTTATTATGACACACTTACTGGTCTCCACTATCATATTCGCAAGATTCCTTTACACGGTGGGAAAAATGTGATCGTACCTGGCAACCATGTTGTCCACCCTGGAACTAATGAACAACCAAGAGTTGAACATGGTAACTCCGGAATAGGACTCGACCTAGGTTCCGATATCTTCTATATCGGCGAAGGAAAATACAGGCATAAAGATCAGATTATACTTGCCGCAAATATTGAAATATATCTTAAAGGTTTAGGTATATCTGGTATTCCTTTAACTACGGATGGACTTCCGTTGGGACTTTGTGGTGGATATTTCCCAATTGATCTTGGATTCGGACTTACTTACCAAGGTGATGGGACTTACAAATATCAAGATAACATCATTCCCCATGATCAAATAATCAAATTCTGCAAATCTAAACACATTACTGATATATCATTTACAAATGATGGATTCCCAGAAAACCTTTTCGATGGTAGCTTAGACAGTATATTTAAGTATCATTTAAAATTACCCATTGATCTTGGAAATGGATTGAACTTTATTGGTAATGGTCACTATAAATGGAAGGATCAAATTATTCCTGCCATCGAAATTGGTGAGTTTATCAAAGAGCATAATATAGATATAGAGATTACAAAAGAAGGGTTACCCCTTACTCTGTTTGATGCAACTTTAGCCATCAATGTTGGCAGTACTGGTCACGGTAATGATGAATCAAAGAAAGACGATCTTCTAAACCCACATGGGCTTTTCCCTTATGATGTTGGTGATAGTGTTTTATACGATGGCAAAGGCAATTATATTTACAAAAATATTACGATTCCTAGGACTCATATTATTGAATTCTGCAAATCCCATGATCTTACGAATATATCGTTCACGGATGATGGCTTCCCCGCAAGCCTTTTCAATGACATCGAACATGGTCATATTGGACCAAATTGGAAGAACCCTATATATCTTGGTAATGATTTATATTATATTGATAATGGACACTACAAATATAAAAACCAAATTATTCTTGCTAGTGATATAGGCGAGTTTATAAAAACAAATAAATTAAACGTTCACATTACTAAAGATGGATTGCCATTAGGTATTTATTTTGGCAGCTTAGATCATATATATAGCCCTGATGAAGAAGATGATGTAGCGCATAAAAGTAAACCTATCAATTACCATGAAGGCTACCCGTTAGACCTTGGATCTAAACTTATTTATCTCGGCAACGGTAGTTATATCTACGATGAGAAGGAAATAATCAGCTGTAAAGATATTATTGAATTTAGCAAATCTCACTCAATTACAAACATAACCTTTACAAATGACGGATTCCCTGCTGATCTATTCATAAATATTGAAGGTAGTGGATCTGGATCTCATGGAAAATTGCCTATTGATCTTGGGGATGATCTATTATACTACGAAAGTGGGCACTATTCACACAAAAATAAAACCATACCTATTGGAGAAATTTTAGAATACATAAAAGTGAATAAGTTGAACGTATCAGTCACTGATTATGGCTTGCCTTCACAACTTGTTGCAGAAAACTTTGACAGTGATTTTGCTCCAGGTGATAATGAAGTACTTCATGCGCATGTAATATCGCTTCTCGATATTTATGGAGATTTCCCCTATGATCTAGAGTCTGACATCTACTACCTTGGGAACGGTAGTTATAGGTGTGACAATGAAATCATTGACGCCAGCGAAATTATCAAATATTGCAAATCTCATAATATTAAAGATGTAGTTTTTACTGAAGACGGATTCCCTGCCAGCCTTTTCAATAAGACCATTTCAGATAAAGGATCAGATAGAAACTTCCCTATTGATCTTGGCAATGGTCTACGTTTCCTTGGTCACGGGCATTACGACTATGAAAACAAAATTTATCCTGCTAGTCACATCATAGATGTTGTCAAAAACCTCAATTTAAATATTTCGCTTACTGATGATGGGATTCCTGTAGAACTTCTTGATGAAAGTGAGATTTCCAATTCTGGTAGTACTCCAGTAAATCTCGGAAAAGATGATGTTGAACAAATAGAATCTTCACATGAGAAAGAAGCGAGAGAGTGTCCTAAAGGACCGATTGATTTAGGAGAGGGCATTGTTTATATCGGTGACTGTCATTATATGTACTTAGATCACGTAATACCTGCAAAATATATACTTGGACTTTTGGATATTCTTCACATACACGATATAAAATTACCTATAGGACCTGATGATGACTTTGTTGATAAAGGAGAAATCAATGATACAGACTCTAAAGATGATCATACACTAGATTTGGGATTTGACATTCTTTGTCTAGGTAACGGAACGTATAAGTATAAGAACCGTTACATACCAGGAAAACGTTACGCCGATTTCCTTAAAATACTTGGATTAAAAATTCAACTGTCTGGAGACTCTGAAAAACTTGTGGAAGACAGTCCGAAATCTGATAGAAGTGAAGAAGAAATCTTATCTTTAATTGATGACCTACTAAAGAATGATGATATTAAAACTACTGAAGGTCATTCCACATCAACGAATGATGGCAACACGTCTGAAGATACAAAGAATCAAAGTAAGCATACAACTATTATTATTACTATAACACAAGGCAATAGAAAATTTGTACCTAAGTTTCCTAGTCTAACATTTATTAATGAATTACAAAATGATGTTCCAGATGATCCAAGTCCCGGGCAGCAGGCAACCAACTCAAAGAAACCAGGAAAAGATGATGACAATGGTTCATTACTAAGTGATTCCGGCTACAGCACTACATCATCAACAACTAACAGTTCATCCGATGTAAAAAAAGATAGTCAACCACCAGCATTCGACTCCAATGAGCACGATTTATCATCAGATGATTCCACACATGATTCTACATATACTTTATCAGGATCTAATAGCAATAATACATCATCAGTTACTTCTATAGACGATACCAGTGAAGGTTTTTCATCATCAACTAATTCCTCTGACAGCTCCTCCAATTCCGATATTAGCTACACATCAGATAAGTCTTCTGATATTTCATCTAGCTCCAATGATACTACTACGATCTATAATAGCAAAAGGATAGATAACTCTTCCGGCAACTCATCAACTACAGAGAACAAAGATTCTTCCATAACGAATTCATCTAAATCTGACAAAAATTCCTCAAGCTCAGATAATAGCACCGTAAACTCAGAAAGCTTTGCTAGCAACTCAACTGGTACAGAAACCAGGGATTCATCTAACAGTTCCTCTGGCTCTTATGCTTCTTTCTCTAGCTCAAAGGAAAGCGACACGATATCAGATAGCTCATCTCGCAACTCATCCAGAGAGTACAGCGATTCATCTAGCGGTTCCTCTAACTCCAACTCCAGCTCAAATGATAGCGAGACGACATCAGATAGCTCTTCTATCGACTCATCTAAGACAGAGAACCAAGATTCTTCCATAACGAATGCTGTTGATTCATCTAAATCTGACGAGAGTTCCTCAAGCTCGGATAATAGCACCGTAAACTCAGAAAGCTTTGCTAGCAACTCAAATGGCACAGAAACCAGGGATTCATCTAACAGTTCCTCTGGCTCTTATGCTTCTTTCTCTAGCTCAAAGGAAAGCGACACAATATCAGATAGCTGTTCTCGCAACTCATCCAGAGAGTACAGCGATTCATCTAGCGGTTCCTCTAACTCCAAGTCCAGCTCAAATGATAGCGAGACGACATCAGATAGCTCTTCTATCGACTCATCTAAGACAGAGAACCAAGATTCTTCCATAACGAATACTGTTGATTCATCTAAATCTGACGAGAGTTCCTCAAGCTCGGATAATAGCACCGTAAACTCAGAAAGCTTTGCTAGCAACTCAACTGGCACAGAAACCAGGGATTCATCTAACGGTTCCTCTGTCTCTTATGATTCTTTCTCTAGCTCAAATGAAAGCGAATCGACAACAGATAGCTCTTCTCGCAACTCATCCAGCACAGAGTACAGCGAATCATCTAGCTCTAATGATACCACCTCCACTTCAAACGATCGCATCAAGACTTCAAAAGGCTCTGTAGATAATACATCAACAACAGAAAACAGTAATTTAGCTACAAATGCTTCTCAAGATTCAACCAGCTCTGATGATAATAGCAGCACGACTACGAACAGTTCTTCTGACAGCTCATCCGTTACTAGTGACTCGAATTCACCAACAACCACTTTACCTAGTGATTTGTAAAGAAGAAAGAAATAATATACGTTTATTAGTCACGCAAAATATAATAGAGAAAAAACCTACCTAAACAAGATCATACACATGTAAAACAAAACAAACAAAGAAGAAACAATAAAATTTTAACAAAAACAATAACCGACTTCAAGGTTCGACCCGATTTCTCTTGGATTCCCTCATCAGATCTTAGTGTCCTTATCATGGTACTACCATTGGGATATCTCCTTTCCATTATAAAAAGCATCATCAAAATCGGTTCATAAACGACGAAGTTATCCTCGAACACACATAAAAAAAAAACATATAATATACATGGTCGAATTGAGAACCTCCTCCTTTTCTAAAGTCGGCTAAAAATAATCTGGCTGTGTGACTAAATATATATATTTTATTGTTGCTTTATAGGAAGTTTTTATCGAAAAATTCTTCGGGCAGATCTTATTAGGTATACTAAATAATTAGGTTTCATTATGGTATTGTGATTAAAACTGAGAATGTCAAATTATATAATTCTAAGTTAAGTCAAGTTTTTTATTTGTCACCGTAAAATTGTATATGTTACTGTAAAAGCCCGAATTAAGGTAAATCCTAAGATTTTCCAGTAAAGCCTAAGATTTACCAACTCTTAATGGTAAAAGTCCGACTTGGTTAGATGCTATTTACTTACTTGCCTTTTTTTTTTTTTTTACGTGTGGAGATCCCCTCGGACCGTCACCCGCGCCGGGGCTTGCGGCGGGGCGGTGTGTCGGACTCGAACCGACTAAAACCACACGGTGTGCTACTCTGCGCCTGCGCAGGTGAGCGCGCCTCCGCTGCCCGGTTCGCCGGCGGCAGGTCGGGTCCGAGTGGAGGTCGTCCTCCCGGGCTTTCTCCGCCGCCTCCTTCTGCGAGATGACTTCTTCGCAGAAGGTTGCGACCGCGGTAAAACTGCTGTCGCTACCGGCCATGGAGCGTATGACGACCGGTAGCGAGAGATCTCCTCCGATGACTGCAGTGAGGGCCCGGCGCTGCGACGCCCATGCGGGGCAGATCGCCAGCGTATGCTGGGCCGAGTCTTCACTGCAGTCGCAGTGGTGGCAGGCGGGACTCAGTTCCCTCCTAGCGACCGAGTGCAGGTACTTCCCGAAGCAACCGTGCCCGGAAAGTACCTGCGTCAGTCGGAAGGAAAGGGTCCCGTGCTGCCGCCCTGCCCACTCAATGATGACCGGCTGGAGAGCCTCCACGGCGGCAAAGCCAGCGCGTGGAGTCTCCAGTCGGAAAGACCACCGAGACATCGTGGCTCGACGGGCGGCTTCACGCCACTCGCGTACCTCTTCGATTTACTTACTTGCCTTTTTTTTTTTTTTTTACGTGTGGAAATCCCCTCGGACCGTCGCCCACGCCGGGGCTTGCGGCGGGGCGGTGTGTCGGACTCGAACCGACTAAAACCACACGGTGTGCCACTCTGCACCTGTAAAGGGAGGAGTCCGGGAACTGCTGTTATTACGCCGTCCAGACCCCTCCCAGCGCTTGCCCGCACAGAAGCGGGCACCCTCTCCAAAGCCTCTCCATTTAGGCGACGTACGGCACACACGTAACGTCGCCTCCTCGCGGGCGGCCACTAGAGCGGATGGAAGGGAAAGCCCGTCCCGACCATCCGCGGCCACACTCAGGGCGGCATGAGGCGCAGGTGAGCGCGCCTCCGCTGCCCGGTTCGCCGGCGACGGATTGGGTCCGAGTGGAGGTCGTCCTCCCGGGCCTTCTCCGCCACCTCCTTCTGCGAGATTACATCTTCGCAGAAGGTTGCGACCGCGGTAAAACTGCTGTCGCTACCGGCCATGGAGCGTATGACGGCCGGTAGCGAGAGATCTCCTCCGATGACTGCAGTGAGGGCCCGGCGCTGCGACGCCCATGCGGGGCAGATCGCCAGCGTATGCTGGGCCGAGTCCTCACTGCAGTCGCACTGGTGGCAGGCGGGACTCAGTTCCCTCCTGGCGACCGAGTGCAGGTACTTCCCAAAGCAACCGTGCCCGGAAAGGACCTGCGTCAGTCGGAAGGAAAGGGTCCCGTGCTGCCGCCCTGCCCACTCGAGGATGACCGGCTGGAGAGCCTCCACGGTGGCAAAGCCAGCGCGTGGAGTCTCCAGTCGGAAAGACCACCGAGCCATCGTGGCTCGACGGGCGGCTTCACGCCACTCGCGTACCTCTTCGGGCGGAGGGCGCATGCCTCTCTCCACCCGATATTCAGCCACCCGTCGATAAACTTCGGCGAGCACTTCCGCCTCCAAATCCCACGGGGGTGTTCCGGCCAACGCGCACGCTGCCTCGGTCGACACCGTGCGGTAACCACGTATCGCTCTGACCGCCAGTACCCTCTGAGGCCGCCAGAGGCGCGCCTTGTTCTGGGCGGTCAGAGCCGTGACCCACACCGGTGCGCCGTACTGCGCCATTGACCGGACAACCCCCGTGTACAGCTGTCTCGTTGCGACGCTGGCTCCACCCAAATTAGGCAAAAGTCGCCCAAGGGCAGAGGCAGCGTCGACCAGCTTGGGAGCAAGCTGTCGGAAGTGCTCGTCGAAGAGCCACCTACCGTCGAGGATCAGACCCAGATACTTCATCTGGGCCCGAACCGGTACGAGGACCGAGTTGACCTCTATGGAGGCGCCGGGGGGCGGACCACGACGGGGCCCATGAAATAACAGGGCCTCCGATTTACTTACTTGCCTAGCCTAGCCTGTTCATTTCAACTACGGGTTAGGTTAGGTTATTTTTCTTAACATAGCATGTGCCTATAAAAAATGAGGCTTTCCCTCGATTTCCCTGTGATCCCATCACCAGATCCTGATATGGTGGCAATGGGACCACCTCGGGAGCATACCCTTTCGAATACAAAAAGAATTTTCAAAATCGGTCCGCAATTGACAGAGTAATCGGTGAACATACATTAAAAAAAAAAAAAAAAACCTACAGTGGAACATAGAACCTCCTCCTTTTTGGAAGTCGGTTAAAAATAATGCAATAGTGTCCGCATCCTGGTTCTAAGCTACCTCCCCACCAATTTTCAGCCAAATCGGTTCAGCCGTTCTTGAGTTATAAATAGTGTAACTAACACGACTTTCTTTTATATACGAAGTATATCTTGTATCTAAAATTCTCGTGTCACAATGTTAGTTACCAAACTCCTCTGAAACGGCTGGACCGATTTTTATGAAATTTGGTGTGCGTATCGGGTAGGTCTGAGAATCAAACGTTTGCCGGATCAGCTAGTAGATAAATAATAAAAGAGGAAGGTGACTGACTGACTGACATACCCAGAGATCAACGCACAGCCCAAACCGCTGAAGCTAGAATCCTGGAATTTTGCATGTAGGTTCTTTATATAACGTAAGTGAACACTAAGAAAGGAATTTTTGAAATTCCACCCCTAAGGGGGTAAATCAGGGGATGAAAGTCTGCGTGAGCGAAGCCGCGTGTAAAAGCTAGTAATAATAAGATAAAAGAAACGACTAAAATAGTAGTAGGAAGTGATTATAAACAAAATTTGTTTCTAATATTGTAGTATTTTCATAGACCGCAAAAAAAAACAAAGCATTCATTCAACATGCACGAGTCAAAGGCCCCAGGGTGCGCTTACACCCACGCCTTGTTAATTACGAAAAAAAAACGACGCGCGTCGGATGACACTTCAGCTGTCAATATTGCCGCCTTTTTTGCTTTAAGGTTCGAGGTACACATAATTTTTGCATTCTTTTACTATAATATTTTTTGTAAGGTGGCTTGTTGTAAATAAGAACCTTTTATTTTATATAATTTTTTGGATTGTTGTGTTTATGTGTTATTATTATTTTGTGAAATAATATTTTTCTTAATTAGCTGTTTCTTTACCTATTTAAATTAACTTGAGATTAACTTGAACTTAAAAACATTATATACACTATTTACCACATTATATGCTATAAACTGTTCTTAAAAACATTATACATCTCTGAACAATTGAGATAAATAAATAAAAAGAATATTGTGGATAACAAAACAGAACTTTATTTCACGGCAACAATTATTGTAAAAAAAATCTCGTGAAATAATAGCAGCCATGATCTGCCCGCTCCATCCAGATGAATTTCCATGGATAATTTGTTAACTTTTGAAGCTATTTAGAAATCCAATAGGTATGAAGTCTGTCTGACTAAACTCGGGACATTTAATTGTGAAAATTTTAAGTATTACTTTAAAATAATTATTTCATCCACCCGGTGTCTCTGTAACCTAACGAATCAAATTCACACTTCCCAGTGTCAAAGTTCCCGCCCTTGGGCGCCATTTTTACCACAGATAATTTATTGCAACTGATCCGTTTAAGTGGCTAATTACGTGTTAAATTCTGTTAAATTGTCTTAAAATAACATTCAAAATGAATGTCTAAAGTGAGACGGCTTCATTAATGTTTGCAGCATGCGGTGATGTGTGACTGCGAGGATATTCGCGTTGTGGTTCTATATTTTTATGATTGTTTTCTACTCATAGGTACTAATATTTCATGGTAGAGATAGCCTTCGGGCGTTAAGGCCGCCACTTAAAAGGTAACTTCAAGCTAGGTGGTACACCTAGCTTGAAGTTACCTTTTTAAGTAATCTGGTGCACAATAAAGACTGCATGTTTGGGCTAATGGTTTGGCGGTCACCACGCCGTTTCCTACTTCGCAAAGTGTCGTGGGTTCAAATCCCACATAGGACAACACTTTGTGTGATCCACAAATTGTTATTCTGAGTCTGGGTGTTCTTTGTGTCCGTGTCATGTGCGGGCTTGGGAGTTTTTAAAGTCCCCCGCGACACAGGATTAATTCCTAGTGCGGGAGTTGTCCTTAAAAAAAGGCAATTAATATTGTAAATTTGAAAGTTTACCTGTTTGTCTGTTACCTATACTTTCATAGCTAAACCACTACATCGATTTCAATGAATTTTGGCATAGAGTTACTTTGATTCTTGTCCTTCACATGGGCTAATACTTACCGCCACCGGAAGAAGCCAGTTTCTCTAAAAAAATTGATTTATGTGACCTTCAAATATTTAAAAAAGCAGGATGTAAAAACGGCGTCAGTGAAGTTTAAACAGTGGTGGACTGATGTACCTAATGGTTAGTCAGGTCTCCTGAGGTTCAAGTAGACATGAGGCTTAGGCAAGAGAATTAACAACAAAACGCTGTGTGGTTTAAGTCCATCCGAATCGATCACACGCCATTAAAGATTGACTGACTTAGAAAAATCTTCTTTTGATGAAATCAAATGAAATGGCAACCAGCCGGATCTCTCGGATCAGCTATTTCTGCCAATGTCAAGTGTTTACAGTCTTCATATCATAAGTCTTCAAGTTTTTCAGTCTTCGTCGTTATGAAATTATTGATAAAAAATATAAAAAAATGTGTATGAGATAAAATGGGGACGGTCTCCGAAAAAACAAAAAAAGAGCTCCCTCAAAAAATCTTACCCTTACAAGCATACAAACAGAGTACCTACGTCACAAGTTACAAGCGTCAAAATTATTTGTTTTCTTTTTTTTGTATTGTGTTTGGAAAATTGTATTTTAGTTTGTATGTTGTGTTCAAAAATATTCTTTTTATCTAAATAAATCAAAACGAATCAATGAAATGTATGTAACGTGCATAACTTTCGATTGACTCCACCAAATTGGATAATTCTTTTTTTAATAAATGTGTTTTTATTAAAAGAAAATTAAAAGCAAACCAGTAGTGTTATATTTATTTAGTCAGCGATTGTACATAGAATAGGTACCAATGAGCAGCTGTGGCGGACAAAAATATAAAAAAGGAAGGAAGGAAATTAGAAAATATCCGCGAAAAATAAAATGGCGGAACAAAGTTTGCCTCGTCAGCTAGTTTGTAATAATATAGAAAACTTTATTCGTAAACATAAAAGTACTTTTAAATGTCAAAGTCATTTAGTAATCTAAGTTTTGTGCTCTCAAAATATTTTCACTAAATTGTAATTCTCTATGGACAGATCATTATAGCGATTGCATTCTCATGTTGCACAGATAATAATATAATTATGAAGATAAAGGGTGTCGATTGAGGGAGGGGATCGCTGTAATGTAATTATTATCTTCTAAATTATATTCCGTGTTTATTTGTGGTTTGTATTATCTGTTTTTCGGTATAATTTCGTTTGACTGCCACGATGGTTTAGTGGTTAGTCACTCTGACTACTAAACCGGAGATCATGGGTTCGATTCCCAACCATCACCATTAATAGTGTGATGAGCACTAGATCTAGATGATCTGTCTAGTTTGGGGGATATATGAGTTTTTCAGAAATAACGTGTTATAAAAATAAACCCACAAGAAATTGACTGTCTTTTCTTTGTGAAAAAGAATTCTTCTTTGTGTGAAGAAGAATGTCTTTTCTCTTTTTATTATGAGATAGGGGGGCAAACGAGCAGACGGATCGCCCAATGATAAGCGATTACCGCCGCCCATAGACACCCGCTGCGTGTGCAGTACACGGTGTGCGGCACACCAGCGGCGTCACAAGTGCGTTATCGGCCTTTTAAGAACGAGTACTTGAAGGTTTGAAGGTCGTATTGGTCCGGCAATACTGCATGCGACAGATCATTCCATAGTTTTGTTGTGCGAGGCAGAAAGTATCTAGAAAAGCGCACAACTATGGACTACCAACCATCTAAATGTTTTTTTTTATTGAATAAGGGGAAAACGAGCAGACGTATCGCCTAATGGTAAGCGATTACCGCCAACCATGGACACCCGCACACCCGTTTGTTACGCTTTCATAGCTAAACCGATTTCTATAAAGAAATTTGTCATGGATATATTTTGATCCTTGAGGAAGGACATAGGGTACTATTTACCGCGATAACCGAGATACACGCGGCTGGACCCGCGGGCAAAAGCTAGTATGCAGTAAGGGACCGAAACGGTTTACCTGATGGTAAGTGCCTACCGCGCTTATGGACCTGATTCTGAATGAGTGCGTTCTCACCCTCAAAATTAGGAAGAGGGAATGGAGGACGATAGCCTCACCCTCTCGGTAAAAAGACACAAAAGAACAACATTTAAGTGTAACCACTGTTAAGTGGTTTTCTGTTAGGCCATGGTAACACCCTTGTGGAGCCGGGCCATTTGTGTCGAAGGTGGCTCTCTCGCGGTAAATTGCAGATGTTATGAGCTAACTAGACACTTCTAAAATAAGGACCCCTACTATAATTCTCTATACTACATATACGATACATTTTCACAACTTTTCACATCCTGTAGCAGAAAGAGATAGCAATAGACAATACCAATAAGTAAGAAAGAGATCAGTGTATTCTAAAACAGGAGTTCTAGTTGTGGGCGTGACTTAGTGCGCGCCAACTAATGACGGGTGTAAAATGTGGCCATTCCTGAAAGCAAAAGGTTTTAAGTGACGTTTATTTATAAACACAATGTTGTGATATATTATTGCAATATAATAGTTGATCATTAACTTTAATGTGACGAGACTTCTATGTAAGGCAATAATCAAGATATATTGTAGGTATCTAATGAACTAGCTCCCGAGGTGGTCCCATTGCCACCAAATCAGGATGATGGGATCCCAGGGAAATCGAGAGAAACCCTCAATTTTTATAGGCACATACTATGTTTTTCGTATATTTTCTGAAGTTACACCGGTATTTGCGTCTGGTAGTCATCATTTTATGATGATGAGCTGATGATGTAAGGCACAACTCCTTAACAGTTAGGAGTTGGAGGATAAATCTTTAAATATCATATGCATATATGTTACCTTCAGTGGTATACTTTCAAGTTATTCAGGTGAGCTGATGATAGAAGGTTAAACTCTTCAACAGTTAGGGATGAGAGGATGATTTTAATATTACACGTACGTACAGACCTTTGATTTGTATTCTTTATGATGAAATTTGATGAAATAGTTCAACTTACTACTTACCTACGATTGTTTGCACTAAAAACTGAAAAATAAAAACTTTTTATAAAAAAAATAACCGACTTCCAAAAAACATCCAACGAAAACTCTCTGCCAAAAAAACACTTAAAAGCGTAAAATAAACTGGCTCTTCATAAATTGCCTATACCTAATTCTTTATTCATTTAAATAGTAGTATTATAATGTGTGCTAGGTACCTAAAATCTGTTTGAAAAAAAAAGAAGGTACAATTACCTACCCATGACCTCTGATTATACATTCAAGTTCAGTAACCACTAAATCTAGAAGTAAATAAAAATAATTAAAACTTAAGTAATTAGTAGAGCCATATGAATACCTATATTTTTTTTTTATTGTATAATTTACAAAATAAATGAAGAACATATTAAAATTAATTTCTACAAAAACCATTTATAGATGTTATATTATAACGTTTATTAATTGACTTTGTAAAAAATCTTTTCGATAGTATTTTTTTGCCTGCCCAAAACTCAATTTTAAATGTATTCCTGCCGGCGTTTAAGACCTTTCGTATCTACGTTAGACCAATTCCCTAATATGCCAAGCCACGCCCTCAACAAAGCTCACTGGGGCCGCATTTGATACATCGGCCAGTCACTAAAAAGGCGCCAAAAGGAATGTCACTCGGCTGTCAAACAATTTGACAGTTGCTGTTGACGAATTTGTAACATTGTGAAATTATTTGTAAAAGTGTTAAATATATTTAAAAATTAAAAAAAAGTACAGAGTTTGGACGTTCAGAAGTTTTTTTATTATTATTATTGGGACTAGAAGTGTTTTTTTTAATAATAGTGATAGTGTAAGAATTTAACTGTGTGATTTAATTGATGCTAGTCGATTTTTAGGTAAGTGACAGATTGTATTATTTTCTGTATTTAAACGAAAAAAAATGATGTGGAATTTAAATTTAAGGTTTCTTCGCGCTTTGAATTATTTATTAAATTAAATTCATATATTTTATTTTTATTAATTTTCGACATAGATATTATTATTACTCTTTGAATTTCGAAATTGGTTAAATTAAAATAAATACATAATTACATAATCTAAAATAAATAAACAGAGTTGCCACTCTATTAAAATGCGTGAAGGAAATAAAAACATTTTATTTTATGTATTGGATCATTTGCCTAGCTACACTTATTATAAAAAAAAACTATTGATTAAATAACAACATTCAATATCCTAATGGAAATAATGTTTCGGAAAATTTTAAATAGGTACTTAATATTAAACTGAATACGAATTTTAAATATCTAAGTCTTCTTCTTCCTAGCCTTTATTCTTTCATAGATTATTTGGGGTCGGTCGGTGTGTTCAACCGGTTTTACCCGAATATCAGTTTTTCACGGAGCGACTGGCATCGGAGCTTCGCGACCCTGAGGGCGAACTTAATTCGAAAGTTTAACTAGTTGTTATACTTTGTCCATTCGTTTATTTTCTTTTTGACAGCTCACGCCTATAAATTACCATATTTTTTTTCGGAATTATGTACTACAGTAATCTCGTACTTTATTGACGGTGACGGTACTTTAGTGAAGTAGTCTGTGCATAACAAACAACCACAGACTATAAAACAGTACTTGAAATACGATAAATCGATCATATGATAAAAATAATTTGACTTCATGTAAGTATTTTTCTGTAAATTTAATAAAAAAAGGAAATAAAAATAGTATCTATGACTCCAGGATTGAATTTTTGCAAGAATTTAAGTCGAAATCTTGGAATTTAGAATCAAACCAAGAGTAAAGAACAATAACTCTGTTCATTCATCTAATTTACTGATTTATTATTTATATTTTTGTTTATTTCTTGTATAATATAAAAACTAATAAAGGAATAATTAATATTTCAACAAAAAATATTTAATTAAATCGATTGAAAGTTCTTCATAAATAAAATCGCTATTCGTTAAAAATCGAATCGGTAATGGGTGAGGGCGTCACTAATTTCAAAATTTCTTGAACTGTCAAAAAGAAAATAAATAAATGGACAGAGTATAGTATATTTAAATATCTAAGTATGTTTAAAGAAATGTAAAGTTGGTTTTACACCGATTGAGCTTAAATTGCGACTCGTTATACAACCCGCTTGAAATATTTTTCTTAATTTATTTGAATCTGTTTGTTACTGTTTGGCGTGATACCAGACGAGGCCTGTACAGTATTATTGGCAGTGGCGGCCTTAGGGGGTGGCGAACAGGGCATTCGCCCGGGGCCTCGCTCTTATAGGGGCCTCGCGCAACAACCCAAGCAAATTTTCAAATAAGAATGTCATACCATATGACAAGTGAAACTACAAATTCGCAGGAAGTTATTTCATTTTCTATAGAATGGCATTCACTGACCAACTGATAATCTATTGTATATTCTGCTAAATCCTTTAAAGCATCACATGTATCGCTTTGTTGGTATTTAACAGCTTTCACAAATGCTACCCTGCACTTCCATCTGGTTTCAGAAATTGGTTTTAGAGCGATAAAGATTTTACATGAGCATTTATAACCCACCTCTGACTTGAGCCGACAGTGTACAACCTTTGTAGCAAATAAAAAAAGATTTTGCTTCCACACAAGACAGCGACCAATACTCATATTTTCTACTGACATCACGATCACGCGAACTCATTTTTAACCGACTTCAAAAAAGAAGGAGGTTCTCAATTCGACCGTATATATTATGTCTTTTTTTGTGTGTTTTCGCGGATAACTTCGTCGTTTATGAACCGATTTTGATAATTCTTTTTTTAATGGAAAGGAGATATCCTAACGGTGGTACCATGATAAGGACACCAAGGTCTGATGATGGCATCCAAGAAAAATCGAGTCGAACCTTAAAGTCGGCTTTTGTTAATAAAAAATTAACGTGTCTAAACCCACTCGGGCCGTATCCCCACCGGGGTTCGCGGCGGGGTGGTGGGTCGGAATCGGACCCATTAAAACCACACGGTGTGCTACTCTGCGCCTGATATAGGAGAGATCCGGGAACTGCTGCTATTATGACACCCGGACCCCTCCCATGAGGCGGGAACCATCTCGGGTGAACTCTCTACACAGATCCTATACCAATCCGTCTGGCTACCGTAGTACTACTATTTAGAAAGTTACCAGTACTAAGTACATCTAAGTTTAATAACTAAGTAGTACTAAGTACTTGGCACAAAAGGGGTTCCATCCAGCTAGGGTCTACGCTAAAGGCTTTTTTTTTTATATAAGCCTGTCAAAATGACTCTACTCTGCCTGATTAAAAGCATGAGCAGAAATCAAGACCACTACGGTCACTATGTTCATTGCGAATGCAGACAATACGACAATGCAGCATTGTGACCAACTCTATGACGACCTATTGAGATGCTTCTGCATCATTGGGCCTCCGGTCTCGCACTCACCAACGAAACACGACAGCACGAATGCTGTCACATTAGGTTGATCTTCTGTGAAGTTCTGTGAGAGGATAGTACCGCTCCAATCGAGCTCGTTCGTGCTGCAATCAGCGTGGCTTTACCTTGCATGTTGACAATAATATTTTCTTTATTTACGGCACTTTATTCACAATGAAACAGAGAAATATATACTAACTTTTAAACTTTCGCGTTCCATGATATAATTATTTTTATTTTTACGGGAATTAACGCGATCACTATTTCAAGGTACTACATACCTCTGTTTTGCCTGACGTTTCGACCAGGTTGCACTGGCCGTGGTCACAGGCTGACTGGCTCAGCGGCGCACGCCCTCCGTCGTCGAATCCGTGAAGTCGAAGGTTCTTCATCCACCCGCACATTTTCGATATTATTGATATTTTTGTTTCGCCATGTACCGTCACATACCACACAAACAGGGTCCCTATTCTGTAAGCAAACCGATGTGTTCCTATTCTGGTGTTTATCCGACTGCGCAGAAAAGCGAGGTGGTATGTTTTTTAACACTGGATTCCACGCTGTAGATAATTTAAAACCATCTTCCCGATTGAAAGTTTTATGCTTTTTAATCTCAATCGCTTCACGTACAACTCTTGAATAAAAGTGACGTTCGGTGGAGAGGACTTGCGTGCGGTGAAATTCAATCCAGTGGTTGATGCCTGCATCGAGTGCATGTTCTGCAATCGCCGATTTGCTCGTCTGTCGGTTCTTCACAGCAGCGATATGTTCTTTGACCCTTTCAGCAATAGTCCGTTTCGTTTGGCCTATGTAGGAACTTCCGCAGCTGCAGTCTATTTTATAAACACCCGGAGTTTGTAGTGGCAATATATCCTTCGGTGTGCCGACGATGTTGTGAACCTTTATGCCTGGTGTGTATACTGTCGGAATGGAGTATTTCTTTAACACGGACCCGATCTTATCCGTAACTCCCTTGACATAAGGCATATAGGCTGGTTGCCTGTTCACTTCTGGATACTTGCGTCTTATTTTCGGTTGCTTCCGTCCTCCATTCACTTGATATCCGTTACCTTTGAGTACCTCCTGAACATGTTCTAGCTCCCGATCTCTGTGACCCTGAACATTTAGAACGGGAGCTAGAACATGTTCAGGAGGTACTCAAAGGTAACGGATATCAAGTGAATGGAGGACGGAAGCAACCGAAAATAAGACGCAAGTATCCAGAAGTGAACAGGCAACCAGCCTATATGCCTTATGTCAAGGGAGTTACGGATAAGATCGGGTCCGTGTTAAAGAAATACTCCATTCCGACAGTATACACACCAGGCATAAAGGTTCACAACATCGTCGGCACACCGAAGGATATATTGCCACTACAAACTCCGGGTGTTTATAAAATAGATTGCAGAACATGCACTCGATGCAGGCATCAACCACTGGATTGAATTTCACCGCACGCAAGTCCTCTCCACCGAACGTCACTTTTATTCAAGAGTTGTACGTGAAGCGATTGAGATTAAAAAGCATAAAACTTTCAATCGGGAAGATGGTTTTAAATTATCTACAGCGTGGAATCCAGTGTTAAAAAACATACCACCTCGCTTTTCTGCGCAGTCGGATAAACACCAGAATAGGAACACATCGGTTTGCTTACAGAATAGGGACCCTGTTAGTGTGGTATGTGACGGTACATGGCGAAACAAAAATATCAATAATATCGAAAATGTGCGGGTGGATGAAGAACCTTCGACTTCACGGATTCGACGACGGAGGGCGTGCGCCGCTGAGCCAGTCAGCCTGTGACCACGGCCAGTGCAACCTGGTCGAAACGTCAAGCAAAACAGAGGTATGTAGTACCTTGAAATAGTGATCGCGTTAATTCCCGTAAAAATAATAATAAGAGAAATATATATCGGTTTTTTATTTCGTCTGTGTCTCACAGAATAGTTTCACTGTACTGCATGTAACGCTTTCAAGTGGTATACACTTGAAGTCGATTGCACCCGTTTGTGTCAAACACATGTTGGGTTTTTTAGATGTGTACTCGAGTTTAAAATGAGAGTTGGAGATATGAGGCCAGAGGAACAGTCCTGAGGTATAATCTGTCCTAATATCTAGAATAGATTAACGGGAATTGATGAGATTTGATTTAGGGATGGGCTAAAGTCTTAGACGTAGCCTACGGTTACTATTTCCCGCGAAATATCCGTAGATAGACAATAGGTATCGATGTTTGCCGTGTGAGAAACCGCTTAAAAGGTTTTTTTTATTCGGGCATCTAAAACATAACGCTATCTATGTAGTCCCAAACTCTCAAGCTTACAAGCGCTCAAGCAATAATTTGTTTAGAAGTTCATCATAGTACAAGTACACTATGGTAAACTTCGAAACAAATTATTGCAGATTAACAAACAGTGTCTGACCCAGAAATTAAACTCGAGACTTTAAACACAGCAGTCGCATATGCATCCATTGCAGCAGTGAACCATTAACGCTTCTATGTTATTTTCAACTTTAAGAATAAGTAGTTTGCATAAAGTTGAAAAATATACGAAAAACATAGTATGTGCCTATAAAAAATGAGGGTTTCCCTCGATTTCCCTGGGATCCCATCATCAGATCCTGATATGCTGGCAATGGGACCACCTCAGAAGCATACCCTTTCGAATACAAAAAAAAATCAAAATCGGTCCACAACTGACGGAGTAATCGGTGAACATAAATAAAAAAAAAAAAAAAAAAAAATTATACAGTGGAACATAGAACCTTCTCCTTTTTGGAAGTCGGTTAAAAATAATACAGAACCGTTGTTTAAAGTTAAATACGGTTTATGAATAAGGAGGTTAATGTTTAAATAATATATTTAAAAAAGTATCAACGATTTTGATATGAATTTTAATAATGCTTCACTATGAATCGTGCCTTACTTATGTTAGGACCGTTATGTTATGTGTCCGTGGTGTCAATCTAAACATATCCTACTAATATTAAAAACGCGAAAGTTTGTTAGTATGGATATTTTTTACTCTTTCACGCAAAAACTACTGTTCGGATTTGGATGAAACTTTACAGTAATATAGCTTATACATCAGAATAACACATAGGCTACTATTTGCCGCGATAACCGACATACACGCGGGCGGAGCCGCGGGCAACAACTAGTTTTATTATATTTTAGTTTTGTAACTCTCTTTTCTAACGAACAGTGGGACAGCCACGCTGCGGCATGAATGGGCCGGCTCGACAGGAGTGATACCACGGCCTCACAGAGAACCTTCTGTGTTTTACCGAGTGAGTGAGGATACCGGAGGCTCATACCCCCAACCCCTCCCCCCCATCTCCCAAAGGCCGGTAACGCACTCGTGACGCCTCTGGCGTTGCGAGTGTTCATGGGCGGCGGTAATCGCTTACCATCAGGTGATACGCCTGCTCGTTTGCCCCTATTCCTTTAAAAAAATATAGATACCAGCAGAAACCACGTTTTGTACATTTACTCTCTAAATCACAATAGCTAGCATATAACAAACTGTGCTATCAACATCTTAATTAACATGAGGAACATGCACATAATACAAAATTTTCACAAAAAAAAACCTATTTCAAGAACTGGACCAAATTAAAATCGATCACGTCACGTGTCCTGACGCGAGTTTATGACGCGATGCGAGTTTAACACTTTTTAGTACTTTTTACCCATCCATACAAATCATACACTGAGCCTAACGGGACAACGGACGTAACGGGTCAGTGAACGCAATGGGACAACAAACGTTACGGGACAATGAGTCATCCTTTTTCGTGCATGCAGCCGGCGTTCATCAATTTATTAGACATTGTCACGTCAAAAATAATCATCGAAATCGGTTGGCGTGATATAGTTATTCGCAATCATTGGTTATTCGTCAATTTGTCGCGCACATACTTCATGCAAATTGAAGACCCATATGGTTTTCTCATGGATGACATTGTCAGAACTTGACCAAATTAAAATGTGTCCAAACGGTAAGCACCTTTTTCAAATAAAAAAAGAATCATCAAAATCGGATCACTCAGTCCAAAATTCTGATGTAACAAACAGTCGAATTGATAACCTCTACCTTTTTTTAAGTCGGTTAAAAACTACACATATTTTGTGTGTAAAACTATTAAAATACTCCTAAAAGCCACACATGTAGCCAAACTCCAACATTTGGTTCTCAAATGACGCTCCAAGTAAATTGTTTACATTATAAACGACAAAATGTCCGTAGGATAATAATAATAATATAATAACATATGCTAATATGTACATACCATTGTTTTAAACTGTAGCACGCCTGTGAAGTTCAACTACAAGGCAGGTCAATTATCGATTGTTCTTATGTCAAATAACACTTCATGGTACGGCACAAGACGCGCTGACATGTTGTCGGCCTGTCAAACGATCGCGCACCGGTTTAGGTCACGTGATCACTGACTGGCCTGCTAATTAAAGTGTTCATGGTATGAATTAGCCCGGCAGTTCATTTTTCGCCGAAAATTGACCTGAAATAAGAGTTTGTGGTAGGCCCCCTGAACTTAAAATTCCTCGTGGTGACGTACCTAGTTAATAAGAATACCGAGTGTCAATACCCCTATTCATCCGATGGGTGTCGTAAAAGTCGACTGAGGGCAAGGGCGGATCCAGCTTTGGCGCCAGGGGGGGGTCATAAAATCGTGGTCAAGTCACAAGAAGTCATAATTTAATTTTAATAATAAATCGAGACAGATAAAAACTAGGTATTTTAATAATGTATGTAAGTGTTATAATGTAAGTATTGTACTTGGTTTTCTCGGGCTGTGTCTGCACTTGAGCGTGGATGCCCAGGCTGTCCCTCTTTCCGAGGGGGGGGGGGAGATCAAAATTGCGCCCGCGAGTGTGGACCTTTGCAACATCAGGGGATGGTATAGTAACCTTAATGCTGTCCATCACCACCTCGAGACAGCATAGCCAGCCTTGCTCTTCTTGACCGAGACGCAGATATCGTCTCCAGCGGACTCTCCTACCACACTCACCCTGGGTACGGACTAGAACACTCCTTCATGTCTCAGGCCGGAGTGTACTTGTACGTTTGAGACGATATTAGTTGTCGTCGATATTAGTAGTATCTTGAAGGTAGGGACTTCTGAATGTTACTGCTTCTTGTAGGCGACCTTGTCAGCGACGACCACCCCCGCGTCTATGCGTGCCTCTATAGATCCCATAGCGGTGATGCCGAAACTGACCGACTCATTGAGCACATCCAGATGGCTACAGACTTCGTGCACCAGCAAATCCCGTCCGCAGAGATCGTCTCACTTGGTGATTTTCTCTCACCGTTGCCTTGTTCGGAGTACCTTGCGATCGCGAGTTGCACGCAGCTGACGTGTGTAGCACTAGAAGTCAGCAGATTGTGTTGCACTACAGTCCTACCCTTGGAGACAGGTCTGCTTCTCGCCGGATGATCCCAACACCGATGCTGATTCTGTTGCTGATGTGGTGCTGCAGGGTGTGGAGCTTTTATTTCATCCTCTGTGGTCCCCATTGGTGGCAAATGTCGGCCCTGGTTTGGTCCATCTTCCAATAAGGCTTCTCGCAGGAAGCAGAGCTTGAAAAAGGACATTGCAAGGGCGAAGTCGAAGCACATTGCTAGCATTCGCGAGAGCCTTGAGCGTTTTCCTCTGGGAACTCGGGCGTTCTAGTCTCTTGCCAAGGCTATCGAAGAGAATTTCAGTAAGCCATCTTTTCCACCTCTACACATATGAAATAATTCGTTGGCGTATGGCAAAGGAAAAAGCCGATCTTCTGGCCAAACTGTTTGCATTTAACTCGACCTTGGATGCCGGGGAACAGGATCTACCTACCATACCGTGGTGCGAGAGCGAAACAAACAAAAAATACATAAGTCGAGGGCCCTGATATCGTATTGAAGATGTGCGCTCCAGAGTTGGCACCGGTCTTAACGCGTCTTTTTCAGCTCTCCTACTCTTCTTGCGTAGTCTCATTGGACATTGCGAACGCCTTCTATCGGGTCTGGAACAAAGCGCTTCTTTCGATGCACCCTTCCTATGGGCTTCCTGTGAAATTACGCGAATGGGTCACTAGCTTTTTAGCAGATAGACGCTTAAAGGTCGTAGTCGACGGAGAGTGCTCTGACTTCATATCTGTGAATGGTGGTATCCCCCAAGGTTGTGTGCTAACGCCTACTTTGTTCCTCCTCCATATCAATGACATGTTGCAAATTAGCGGAATTCATTGTTATACGGATGACAGCACGGGCGATGCTCTTGATACCGGCCGCACTAATATTTCTCAGGAAAAGTCATTGAGAGTCGAAACAAACTTGTGTCTGAAATTGAAACTCTCTCTTTGGAAAAGGTCTCAGATTGGGGTAGACTTAATTTTAATTTAGTACAATTTCACCGCTGAAAAACTGCCATTGGTCGTATGTCCTCGTTTTGAAGACACTCCTTTATCTGCCTCAGCCAATATTGAAATAGTCAGTAGAATACTCTACATATCGAGTGCAGTCTAGTTTCGTAGCCATTTGGAGGGTAAGGCCAAATTGGCCTCGAAGAAGCTTGGCGTGCTCAATAGATCAAGACTGTATTTCACGCCGGCCCACCGGATTCTGCTTTATAAGGAGCAGGTTCGGTGTCATATAGAATACTCTTCTCAACTTTGGGCAGGGGCACCCTAGTACCAGCTTCTTCCTCTGGGCCGCATCCAATGGAGAGCGACTCGAATCATCGACTGCCAAGATGTTTCAAATCAGCTGGACTCTCTGGCGCTGCGTAGATGTGTTGAATCGCTATGCATTTTCTATCGCATTCACTATGGCTAGTGCTCCGAGGAATTGTTCGAATTGATCCCCGCCGCCTCTTTCCGCCATCGTTCTACGCGACAACAGTTTCATCCCCATCGTTTAGACGGTTGGCATTCTACAACTGTGCACTTTTCTAGAAACTTTCTGCCTCGCACAACAAAATGGTGGAATAAACTGTCACCTGCGGTATTCCCGGACCAATACGACCTTCAAACTTTCAAGAAACGAACGTAGGTACTCCTTTTTAAAAAGCCGGCGACTCACTTGTGACGCCTCTAGTGTTGCGGTGTCCATGGGTGGCGGTAATCGCTTACCATCAGGCGATCCGTCTGCTCGTTTATCACATAAAAAAAAACTTTGCCTCTTGATTGGGCCATTGTACATGGGTTTAGAAGTATTATACTTAAAAATATCTATATTTAAATAATCACATCAATAGGTTTTATCGATGTACAGAAGTGTCAGTCCGGTTAGACGTTCCTCAACTTTAGCCACGATTAAATTCTATATTGTGACAAAAAATATATATGTCGGAGACACAAGAATAAACGAGAACATGAATGACAGAAACAGCCAATCTGGACCAAAGCCAAACACTAATCACTACTAAACGGATACGAATCAACCTAACACCATCAGCAACCCCCACGAGGGGGTTGGGACAACGCTCACTCCTCCGCGGTGCCCTGTGGAATTCGCCACCTAGGCTAGTAATTCCCCCACTGATAAATATCGCCTCATACACACAATATAAAACACAGAGATACAATAAATCACAAATCAAATAATAGATATGGTCGTCGCGAGATCTGAAGAGAACTGTGTCCTGTTGCCGATCGCGCTGCTTTATATAGAGTGTTCCGTAGTGTTCGATAGTGGCAAATGTTTGTATCACTTATTATTCGGATACCCTCACTCCGACACGGCCGTCCTGACGTATTACACGTCCTCGTGTGATGTTGAAGGCATCATCATCATTATCCGCAGAAAAGAAAGAGATTTTTGTATTGTTCGGCCACTCCTGACCAAGGACATTGGGTACATTATTACATTTTATCTTCTGTGGAACAACTTCATTTAGGACATTCTCATAAAATAATAGGCTTTTCGTTATCAAATCTGAATGCTAATAGACTTCTCGCTACATACTAAATTAATAACACCAGTAAGTAGTATCGCAACAGTCACCTCACCGTTTATCGCGTTACACATTTTTGGATTATTAACAATATCTAGATGGCCTCTTATTCTACCAATTTCACTTTTCAATGGCCACGTCGCCTTTCAGTGGCCACCTCGCCTTTCAATGGCCACCTCGCCTTTCAGTGGCCACCTCGCCTTTCAATGGCCACCTCGCCTTTCAATGGCCACCTCGCCTTTCAATGGCCACCTCGTACGAATTTCGAGCAGAGGGTAGTTCGACCGCTCGCCGCGACCGACGATCCGTTACACTCTCAAACATTCTGGGCAAATGAGATCAGATCCCACTTCTGATGTCGGAGACACAAGAATAAACGAGAACATGAATGACAGATACAGCCAATCTGGACCAAAGCCAAACACTAATCACTACTAAACGGATACGAATCAACCTAACACCATCAGCAACCCCCACGAGGGGTTTGGGACAACGCTCACTCCTCCGCGGTGCCCTGTGGAATTCGCCACCTAGGCTAGTAATTCCCCCACTGATAAATATCGCCTCATACACACAATATAAAACACAGAGATACAATAAATCACAAATCAAATAATAGATATGGTCGTCGCGAGATCTGAAGAGAACTGTGTCCTGTTGCCGATCGCGCCGCTTTATATAGAGTGTTCCGTAGTGTTCGATAGTGGCAAATGTTTGTATCACTTTTATTATTCGGATACCCTCACTCCGACATATGTAAAGAACTTTATGTTACTAATTTAATTTAAGTCAAGGGCGGATCCAGGGGGGGGGTCATGACCCCCATGACCCCCCCCTGGATCCGCCCTTGACTGAGGGAGCAAACTACCAGGACAACAGCACTGCAGAGAGAAGGAACACTTGACACAAACACTATACCAATCCGTCTGGACAGCGTTGTGTAGTAGCACAAAACCTCCTTACTAAGGAGAGGCCTATGTCCACCAGTGGACTGGTAAATGTTGTTGATGTTGATAAAAGTAAAATGACTCACGGTGCATTGATGGCGTATTGATTAAAAGGATTAGGCTCCGTTCACACAGACCGGCTCGGAGTGGAGAGCAGATTTTTATCACATTGGAAACAGAGGTTTGAGTAATTGTAGTAAGGTTTATTTTTGCATGTGCACTTCTTTTGTCATTAAGAATGCTTGAACGTGTTTCGTGTGAAATAATAAGAGGAGCCGACCGGCGCCTATTGCGTGCTCTTTCTCGCTCGCGCAGCCAATCGGCTCAGATTCTCTTCCACAGCCGGTCTATGTGAAATAGTTGGCGCCTCCGCTCTGACCAATTCCAAGCGTTTACAATCCGGTCTGTGTGAAAAGAAAAAAGCGGGCCGATGCTCTCCGAGCCTGTCTGTGTGAACGGACCCTTAAAAGGCGTAGTTTCACGCCTGCGTTTCGGAGAGCACGTTAAGCAGCCAGTCCTGCTCGTTATGAACATCTATGGCGATCGTTATTGTGAAGTCAGTGCCCTCAAATGTACTGACAACTAGTTCTATCTTCGATTTCAGTTCGTTCTTACAGTTGCGGAAGTCCGATGTCAGTCGCTCCGTAGAAAAACTGATATTAATGTAAAATTAATTGAACTAGTAGCCGACCCCAAATAATCTTAGGAATTGTTAAGGCTAGGAAGTCTAGGAAGGTGACGGATGACATTTGACTCTTAAACTCCACAAGAACAGGCACTCCAACTAGCTCATCCAATTTATTTTCATCCATTTTAACCCCCGATGCAAAAAGGGGTGTTATGAGTTTGACGTCGATGTCTGTCTGTCGGTGTGTGTCTGTGGCATCGTAGCACTCAAACGGATGGACGGATTTCAATTTTTACATTTGAGAGCCAGTTTCCTTGCGGTGGTTCTTGGCTATGTTTGGTTTATATCGGTACAGCAGTGTAAGAGTATTAGCTCTTTTCCAAAATGATGTAAGGAATTTTTGGCGTATGATTACTCGATTAAGTGCTTATGTAGGTTTTTTTAAAATTTTTGCTTGTGTATGAATAACTAGCTGACCTACGCAACCTCTTCTGTATCTCCTGTTGCCTGTAGCCTGATATTATAACAGCGTGAACAAATGTTTACCATAAAAAAGTTTAGAGTGAGCCATTCTTAAAGATAGACACAATTATGCTGCCCCAAATTTTCTTTAAAACTTTTATAGGGGACAATGCTTTTTTCGTACATTGTTTTTGTGAAACTTTTAACCGTTTCTGCAGCGCACACAATGGAAGCCCTTAAACGGAATAATTTTCAATTAAATTAATACTCCGCTCTAATGGGTCATAGCCTGATTATGTATACCCATTAGCGTCTCTCGATAACTGGGCTATCTAGAACTGAAATATTTTTTCGAATCATACTAGTATTTCCTGACATTAGCACGTTCAATTACCTAAACAAGCTTTTCAACTTCATAATATTAAGTAGGTACTAGCCGACCCGTACCTACTTCGTTGGGCGTCAACCGCACGCTTTTCTTCGAATTGATTAAACAACAAATACTATTATTTTTATCTGATTTTTTTGTTCAATCATAATAAAGTATGCCCTACGCTACGTCACTTCTGAATAGTGTCGCTTTCTGTTAGTGAAAGAATTTTCTACAACCATACAAACAGTCTTAGAAACTTTACGACTGCATCTGTAGCGCAGTGGTAGCGTATGCGACTGCTGTGCTTGAGGTCTCGGGTTCGATTCCCGGGTCGAACCAAATGTTTGAATGATCTGCAAATATTTGTTTCGGAGTTTGGGTGTTTTCTATGTATAATATGTATGTATTTTTACAAAATAAAGTAGGTATATTATGTATTCATATCAGTTGTCTAGTACCCATAACACAAGCTCTGCTTAGCTTGGGACGAGATGGCGTTGTGTGTTAGATGTCCGCAATATTTATTATTATTATTTATTTACCTCTTTTCAATAATAGTATACTTAGATATATTCTAACATTGTAATATGACAGATTTAAATCATTTGATCGACTAAATAAGCCAATGGCCTATAACACCATCTGTTTTGATAACATTATTGAATGCATGTGTTTTAAATGAATCATTTATTTGTCTTTTAATAGTAGACCTTATGGCGCGGTAGTGTGGTGTATCATATGATCAGTTTTTTATAGGTCGTGAGTTCTATTGCGTATGTTTTACCCGACTGTGTTAGAAGGAGGGTAATGGTTTTCGAGCGTTTGTATGTTTGTCCATTTTATTTGTCACGCCCTACAGCCTAAATGGCTGGACGGTCTGACGTATGAGGTGCCGTTGTATATGATAGAGGACTCTATACTTATAATAATAAAAATGTAACAATTCCAATTCTGTACATTAAAGATATTTCGAATTTTTTTTTAGGACCACTCTCTGTAACCGATACTGAAGCCAAAACTGTATTTTTTTTCATTTTTGTCTGTCTGTCTGCCCGTCTGTCTGTCTGTCTGTCTGTATCTTGGCCGCGCTTCACGCCGAAACAACTGAACGGATTCAAATGAAACTTGGCATGATTTGAGTTCATACAACGAGGTAGGACATGGGATACTTTTTATCCCGAAATTCAGCACAGTTTCCTGGAGAGAGGGGATGAAAGTCAAAATATGTACTTAGTTGTAATTCAATAACACATAGTCCAATTTCATTCATTATTTTCTTACTAGAAACAAAAAAAATAAAAGATAACGCGAAAAGTCTTTTTTTTGTCCGCGACTGTACACTGCCTGTGGGAAGCTGAGACAGATATGTAAATATGGCGGTACGAAGTTCGCCGGGTCAGCTAGTCGTAAATAAATACCGATGTCTCCTTCATTTAAATGAATATTACAAAACATCTCGGGAAATATTATTGTTACAGCTTTTCATTTCTATTACTAATTTTAATCAAATAAACATTGAAATATATTGCTCAATTGAGTAGTGTAAAACAGTGACGTACCAGGTTTGATTGTTCTTGATTTAAATACTCTTTGGTTCATACAAAGTTATCGTTTTGACAGATGTTAAAAGTAACTAATTTCATTATGGTGTCGTGTAAGGTCGTGTACCCCATGGAGTATAGAGGTAAGGAGCACAATATCTGATGGGCTCTTAACGGGAAAATTGTCCATCAAACATGACTGAATAATAGGAAGAGAGTATGATATCGTTTAATTATTTTTATTAAATTGTGGTTTAAAAATTAAAAACTTTGCGTAGTATCCTGTTCGACAAACACAAACAAATAATAGTTCATTTGATTTATCTTTTCTAATTCTTTAAATTTACACTCTTTGCACAGTGGCGCCACCTAATTAGTGCATTTTAGCGGACACTTTTTTAACTTCTAGATTGTACTCCTTGTCTCTACACTCCATTACTAATACAATACTACTCAAATAAATTTTCAAGTGGAACTTTATTCTTAGTTTTTTTTGTTTTAGGTATATTCCAATGTCAAGTTACGGAAGCATGTCACCGTCTGATGAAGGTTTTGACAGATACGAGCCGCCATATTATTGCCAGCCTAGCCATCAAGGTAAGGATTAACATCGCGGTCTCAGTTTTATACAATTGAAAATACAAAGAAAGCTGCAGAAATAACGTTATGAAATAACGTAACAAAATAACGTTAGAATTTTTTCAAACTGTAGGTATGTTATTATACTAATGCTTTTAGTTTTTTTCTAAACAAAACAACTCAAAGAGTCAGGAATACTTTTTAAAGACACCATTAATTGATCCCATCGCTTTTTTGCCGTCTATTTAATAAAAAAAAATCATGTACAAGTACAAACTTTTTATTTGAATATAAATAATAATCAGTTTAAAAAAAATATCTATAATGGAAATAACGTTACGAAAATAACTGTAAAAATAACGTTACAAAACTAAGAACGAATATTTGTTGGCAGGCAGTCCCATGGATGGCGGTGTATACTGGCCGGGCTCGAACGGCGAAGCTCACGAGTTCGATACCCAGGATGTGTATCACGATACAACTCATTATATAGGCAGAGGATACGGTAATATTTACTTCTAATAAGTTAATAACAACCTAAATGATGAGACAGAACTCACAGAGCAACAACCACCGAACGGAGAGGAGCAGCCATAGCGTCGTTTTTTTTTTTTGGAATAGGCGGGCAAACGAGCAGATGTATCGCCTGATGGTAAGCGATTACCGACGCCCATGGACACCTGCAACACCAGAGGCGTCACAAGTGCGTGCTTTTGGGGGATGGGGGGGGGAGGGGGGGTTGGGGTTTGGGCCTCAGGTATCCTCACTCACTCGGTGAAACACAGCGTAAGCACTATTTTACACCGGTTATCTGTGAGACCGTGGTATCACTCTGGTCGAGCCGGCCCATTCATGCAGAAGCGTGGCTCTCCCATGGTAGAAAACTAGTCTGTCATTTTGGGAAAATCTTCACACATACACATTTTAGACGCACATACAAAAATAATCGCCTCTTACTACGAATTTACACATAAACAATTAAAACCAAACATTCAGAAGATTTCACGCACATTTAAACACATTCTGTGTCATAACAGTGTAACGCGTAGGTCCATTTGTGCTTATATTTTGACAGAAGGGTATAGATAGAGTAAGGGTACAGATGGTCAGAACTACATAAATTTTATTCGACTGTAAATCAGGACTTCATCGCGATAATATTAACAAGGTACGATACCTTTTTTGGTTACCTGACGTTTCGATCGAATTGCACCGATCGTGTGTACATAAATTTTGAACCTAAGCCTCTTGTAATTAAGATTCAGTATTCTTTGCAGGTTATGAAGAAATGCAGATGGCTGGAAATGATCCTTACGACACATATCATCACAATATGACACACAGTTACACACCAAATAACACAGGTTTGTTTCTTCATTCATTATAGTTTCGATGGACCATGTTTGAAAATGTAACGTACTTGATTAGATCGAAAGACCATATGTAGGTAGACTTCTTTCAGATGGTTTAGGTAAAGGTTTAGGTGTTTCCGTACTTCGTGTATATAATTAAATGTAATATACTTGATGTTAATGTGTCATTTGAACTGTGCCACCGAGGCATTCAGTCAGTTTATATGGTGGAAGTTCTGCAAGTAAAGCAGTTATTATAAGGTTGAATTTCGATCACTCGGCGACACTAGAAATTGGTTGTCTTTCAAGTCGGTTTGCGGACGATAATTTTACGTGATAACGTCATAAGAAAAATATGCGTCTCAAGCCGAACGCTTATAGGCGGTACACAATACAACGATTTAACGTAGCTATTTAACTGTGCAGTTCGTTTGTGCAGTTTAATCGATAGTGTGGACGGAAATTGGCTCAGATATTTCTCAAAAAATCTGAACCAATACACTTGTAGTTGTCGTTGTCGCCGTCAACGCTTGTTCCGCGCTCTCGCTCGAACGCTCGGCTCACGCGAAACGTGACAAATGAGACATGCTTTTTCGCGCGTGCAGCCGACGTTCATCGATTTATAACACGTTATCACGTCAAATATATTTATATTCTTCTTTTCCTAGGTCTAGAGTGTGATCTCCAGTCGCTCCCGCTCCGCTTCGACCGTCCCGCACCCTCCTTCGTCAGGGTTGCCAAAAGACGGACAACAGCCAACAAGAAGGAACGCAGAAGAACCCAAAGCATTAACACAGCATTCTCTGATCTTCGAGAATGTATACCTAACGTGCCACCAGATACAAAATTGTCCAAGGTAAGATATCTTCAATCGAATATTCTTACTACATTTTTCAACTCAGTAACTACTGTCCGTGCCTCAGAGAGCACCTAAAACTGTCATCGGATTGTGAGAGTGAGGGAACAGACAGTGCACCTGTGTTTGCGAAACTTGTGCACTATAATATCTCCTGCGTAGTTGTATGGTCTCCGGACTGGCTGCAGGGCCAAAATGCCGATTTTGGCCCTGCAGCCAGTCCGGAGACCATACGGAGCCAGTACGGAAATAGCCGTATTTCAAGTCTATTTTTGTCCAACATTAAAAAGGCGGCAACATGAGTGTAGAAGACAAAAGAAGAAGGCGTAGACCTACATCTCTATGTCAAAAAACTCTACCTGATGGAAAGCATGAGCAGAATCCAAGAGTGGTGGTCACCATACTCATTGCAAATATTGACAATGCAGCGTGGTGTTCGGATATATTAATTTCCCCATTTAACGTGTCTTGAAACAAGTCCTAAGATTTACCAAATGAACGGTGGTGATCGAAATAAACGACATCATCATGAGCGATTCGGACTTTTACCATTAGACGCTGATAAATCTAGCTTTTACCGAAGTTAAAAATTTTACATTAACAAATACATATAATATAAGATCTTCTATTATTATTATGTAAATAATGTGACTGACTGACTGGCATACCCAGAGATCAACGCACAGCCCAAACCGCTGAAGCTAGAATCCTGAAATTTTGCATGTAGGTTCTTTATAACGTAAGTGAGCACTAAGAAAGGAATTTTGGAAATTACACCCCTGAGGGGGTAAATCAGGGGATGAAAGTCTGCGTGAGCGAAGCCGCGTGTAAAAGCTAGTACTTATATTATATAAAGTATAAATAGTAATTTGCTTGTCTCTACGCCTTATTGCGCTGACTGTCCTGGGTTTAGATCTCAAAAGGAACAACATTCTGTATGATCCACACATTGTTGTTTCGAGTCTGGGTGTTCTTTGTAACCGTTTCATGTATGTTTGTAAACTCCCCCGCGACACAGGATGTATTCCTAATGCGGGAGTTGTCTTTAAAAAAGATTTAGCGAAAAATAACCGGTCCAGATGGTGAGAAAGAGATCGCAGAGCATCAACTCTGCGTTCACGAGTCTCAGACAACATATACCTAACGTTTTACCAGATACCAAGATGACCAAGGTTAGTACCGGCCACAGGTGGATGGTGAGTTGGTAGTGGTATAAATAGAACTTATATTATGGTGTAAAATATACCCTACTCTACCCTATCCTACACTTCCCTAATTCACCGTACCTGATCCTACTACTACTACTATTATTTGATGATACTACAGTTCTCTACTTACACGACCCTATTCTATTTTACCCTAAACTACCCGACCCTACCCTATACTACACTACTCGACCCTAGTCTACATTTCATTACTCCAAGCTACTGTAAAGCAATGCAAATTGTGTAATGGTGTAATATTTTTCCTTATCCTATCCTACATAACTTTTTAAGAACTTTTCAAAGGAGAACAGTTCATTTGTTTCATTAATTGTTTGGTGCAACTTTAACCGCTTAGGCAGCGCACGCAATGGAAGCTTTCAAAAGGAATAATTTTCTCTCGTTTTTGCAACAACTTTTATTGATACTCTAAGGCGTTCCTCAATAACTGGGCTATCTAACACTGAAAGATTTTTTCTAATCGGCGCAGTACTTCCTGAGATTAACGCGTGCAACCAAACAACGATCTTTTCATTCTTATAATTTTAGTAAAGGTTATATTTAGGGCATATTTTAATTTATACCACACCCAACTCCATTCCGCCTGGGCCAAAAATTCTTTCTCACCTTTTAATCACGGATTAACGTTTCTTCTTTCACCAGATCAAAACTCTGCGGCTGGCCACCTCATACATCAGTTACCTCCTGAAGGTGCTGGAGACGGATGGGGAACCGGCTGGAGGATTCAGAGCTGATCTGCATCATACATCCCCTAGGAGAAGAAGTGATGGACAGGTATGAACGAATTCATTTTATTTGTAAATTTTTTGACTATTGGAGTTTACTGCGACGCGGTATGAAAATTTTATGGAGAGTAAAATCGAGCGTTGACTAAAAGTGAGGCGTTACGAGCGATGCAGCGTCATGGATGGTGAGTTGGTAGTGGTATAAATATAACTTATATTATGGTGTAAGATGTATCCTACACTACCCTATCCTACACTTCCCTAATTCACTGTACCTGATACTACTACTACTATTATTTGTTATACTACAGTTCTCTATTTTACATGATCCTACTCGTCTCCTTTGTCGTCTAACAAACAGCGCTAGAACGCATAATTACATTTTATATTATACTAGCTTTTGCACGCGGCTTCGCTCACGCAGACTTACATCAACTGATTTACCCCTTCAGGGATGGAATTTCAAAAATTCCTTTCTTAGTGCTCACTTAGGTCATATAAAGAACCTACATGCAAAATTTCAGAATTGTAGGTTCAGCGGTTTGGGCTCGTTGCAGCGTTGATCTCTGGGATGTCAGTCACCTTCCTCTTTTATATATATAGATACCGTGGGAGATCCACGCTTCGGCATGCATGGGCCGGCTCGACCGGAGTGATACCATGGCCTCACAGAAACCAGTGTGAAACAGCCACAGCGCTGTGTTTCACCGAGTGAGTGATTATACCGGAGGCCCATACCACAACGACTTCCCGTCCGCCAAAGGCCGTAAACGCACTTGTGACGCCTCTGGTGAATAACTGGCTCAGCAGGGATATTCCGGTTACGGTTAACCTAACCGAAATAATCTGTTATTAACGCTTTTGGAAATGGGTTAACCTAAATTTCGAATTAACATAAATAGATGTTACCGAATTAAAACTGTTAACAGGAATAGTCTAATACAGGATAATGACGGTTAACCTTAACCGAATTATTATAGGTTTCTGGATATTTGTAGGTCCGTGATTCATCCTTCGTTACAGTCGTCGGGGGCGTTCATTATTTGCGTGGGATGAGGGGAGGGGGGCCTCGGTACTTAACAAGTATTTTTTTTTACAATAGATTAAGTAAAATTGTTTAATTTTCGAATTGCGTTAAGTCGCGTCACGTCGTAAAATAACCGAAATCTTGGGTTAACTTCTGTTATTTGGGTTAATTACAAAAACATAAAGCCTTAATTTTGGTTCACCCTTATTGTTTGGGTTCAAACATTAACATACCTATATAATCTGTTAACCGAATTAATGAGTAACCGTTTGAAACGGTTACAGATTGATTCGGTAACCGTTTATAACGCATACCATTATGCATGGGTTTTCCGATCCCTTGGCCTGACGCTTAATATAGTTATTCAGCCGTAGTGATTTCTCTATACAAATAAATAAAATTGGAGTGTCTCTTTGTAATATTAAAATAAACGTTTTTTTACTAAATGCATATGTATGTATACACGGTACATATACCATTTTTTCTGTATAATTTTTGTCTGTCGGTTTGTTCCGACTAATCTCTGGAACGGCTGCACTGATTTTGACGGGATATTCGTTGGCAGATAGCTAAAGATATAGGGAGTAACTTAGGCTACTTTTTTTAGACAAACTTTGCCCCGCGGTTTACCCGCGGTTGTAAAGGTACAAACAATAACCGCGGGTAGCACCGCGGGACTCAGCTAGTATAAGAATAAGAAAACCTTTATTTGCCTCTAAATTACAGAGTTACTTATAGTTAATTATTAACAGTGTTTAAACAGTATCTTCAGTGGTCTTTTTTGGTCTTGGACTCAGTATATATATATATATATTTTTTTTTTGGACATCTAACACACAACGCCATCTAGTCCCACGCGAAGCAGAGCTTGTGTTATGGGTACTAGACAACTGATACAAATACATATATACTTTTTTTTTGTAAATACATACACATTATACATAAAAAACACCCAAACTCCGAAACAAATATTAGTAGATCATACAAACATTTGGTCCGACCCGGGAATCGAACCCGAGACCTCATGATCACCAGTCGCACACGCCAACCGCGAGACCAACGAGGCAGTTTATATATGTACAGTATATATATGACGATGCAGAGCATGCCAGCCGCTGTTATTCTGTCCAAGCCAATCATGATTAACATAACCCTAACCATATATAATCACAATGACACCAACACAGGACATTGCAGTCGTTGCTACTGAAAACGTTATAAATAGTATCGTCTCAATATATGTCCAGGAAAGTCCCACTACATAAAATTATAGAATAGTGGAATAATTATAAAATAATATATATAAAATGATAGATAGATAGATGCCACGAACACAGACCAACGCAAAACATTATTGAGTAGCGACCTCGGATTGCCTCACTAATAACCACCTGCTTGCGCGTGATTTGAATGGCCCTAATTCTAGACGTAACTTGGGTGGGGATAGAACATTCCACTTAAATAGTAATCAATTAACTACGTGCAAACGGAACAAATTATTATCATTATTTATCCCGACTCTAATCCACGACATCCAGCTTAACAGACAGGACCACTAACCACTGAACCTACATACTCAAATACAAACATTAAACATCTCAAGTGCATCCCAATATTCTCAAGAGAACTTGTTATCTTCAGATAAATGCATTATGTTATGAGCTCAAGTGCGCTCGGCGCCTGCGCATGACGAAACACACTATCCTGATTAGCCACTAGACTCGAATCTATATTTATATAATACTGGTTCTCGACCGCCATTTTACTCGATTTTAAATAAATACCTTAATAAGCTCAGATTAGTATTATTTTTTTGGGTAAATTTTCTAAAATGAACCCTAGCTAGATTAATTTCTCGCCCCCGAAACTCCCTGCATGCTAAATTTCATGAAAATCGTTGGAGCCCTTTCCGATAGGTATATATCTTATACATAAAATTCTCGTGTCACAATGTTAGTTACCATACTCCTCTGAAACGGCTGGACCGATTTTTATGAAATTTGGTGTGCATATCGGGTAGGTCTGAGAATCGACCAACATCTATTTTTTATACCCCAATTTTTTTTATGGCAAAACAACGTTTGCCGGATCAGCTAGTTTATATATATTACTAGCATTCCGCCCCGGCTTTGCACGGGCTCCTTATGGAAAATCTATATCTCTACTAATATTATAAACTAGCTTTTACACGCGGCTTCGCTCACGCAGACTTTCATCCCCTGATTTACCCCCTTAGGGGTGGAATTTCAAAAATTCCTTTCTTAGTGCTCACTTACGTTATACAAAGAACCTACATGCAAAATTTCAGGATTCTAGCTTCAGCGGATTGGGCTGTGCGTTGATATCTGGGTATGTCAGTCACCTTACTCTTATCTATATATATATATATATATATATATATATATATAGAGAGAGAAGAATGTAAAAGTTTGTAAGTATGGATGGATACTAACTTTAAAAAAGTAGTTGCGAGCAAAAACTACTTTATAATATTAGTAAGGTATTATAAAGATGAAGAGATTATTTGTATGGTTTCAAATGCTATTCTCAGGAACTATTGGTTCGAATTAATTCAAATTCAAATTCAAAAATATTTTATTCATATAGGCACTTATTTTACAGGCACTTATGAATAGTCAATATTTAATATTAAAAAATCGAGTGATTCTAGTCGCCAGTTCCAAGTGCAGCCTACCCTTCATGGAGAAGAATCTGGCAAGAAACTCCATTGTTGCTGTTTATTACTCCAGCCTCCTGGAGACTCCAAACTCCTAATGTCTATTACTCCATTGTTAATGTTGTTTTTATCAATTATTTCTTTGTTTTTCATGGTGTGAATGAGTTTATGGGAGTTCATCCCATTTGTCAATTACCAGCTATTTATACTAGTTACTAGCTAATGTATATCTATAGACTGCCTCGGTGGCGCAGTGGTAGCGTATGCGACTGCTGAGTTTGAGGTCTCAGGTTCGAATCCCGGGTCGGACCAAATGTTTGTATCATCTGCAAATATTTGTTTCGGAGTTTGGGTGTTTTCTATGTATAAATATGTACCTATGTATTTACAAAAAAAAAGTATATACAATATTTATATCAGTTTTCTAGTACCCATAACACAAACTCTGCTTAGCTTGGGACTAGATGGCGTTGTGTGTTAGATATCCGAAAAAATATATTATTGGTATTCAAAAGTAGCTCTCTATATGTTATGCTTCAGCGTAGAAGACGCCTTTTTTGTGGCTTCGGTGGGTGACGAGGAGGTTCCACGTCACCCCACCGAAGTTTGCGGCGGGGTGGTGTATCGGAATCGAACCGACTAAAACCACACGGTTTGCCACTCTGCGCCTGAGATGAGAGGGACCCGGGAACTGCTGTTGTTAGGACATCCGAACCCATCCCAACGCCTGTCCGCACTGACTCGAGACCTATCTACTTTTACAACACAGAAAACCGGTGTGAAATAGTGCTTACGCTGTGTTTCACCGAGAGAGTGAGGATACCGGAGGCCCATACCCCATTCCCTACCCCTACCTCCCCTCCCATCCCCAAAAGACCGGCAACGCACTTGTGACGCCTCTGGTGTTGCAGGTGTCCATGGGCGGCGGTAATCGCTTACCATTAGGCGATACGTCTGCTCTTTTGCCCGCCTATTCCATAAAAAAAACAATTCTCTATTTAGGCAACGTACGGCACACGTGGTCGTCGCCTCGTCGCGACTGCAGAACATGCCTATCTCATCTCAGCATATTGCTGTAGTTTGAGTGACTGTAGCGCTGGACATGTTATTACGATAAAGCCTGCGCTTACTTACACCTTAAAAATTTAACAAAAAAAACTGACTTCAAGAACCGGACCAAACTGAAATGGGACCACACTCGAACCACCAGTTTAAATAAAAAAAGAACCATGGAAATCAGTTCCACCAGTCGAAAGTTCTGAGGTAATAAGAAACATAAAAAATACAGTCGAATGTAGAACCTCCTCCTTTTTTGACGTCGGTTAAAAAGTCAAAACACACCCCTTTTCAAGGTGTCAGCGTCCCGTCCGTCGCTACGGTGTCAATTGTTATCATTAATACATCTGAATCATTGCGGTTTCCGCCCCTAATTCAGTACAGAAATGTAACAAAAACAATTTGTGTATCATTTCCTAATGACAGTACAAGTGTAACTGTGCACGTGGTAGTGTGTGGTCTAATTTAAAAGATGTAGCGTTTGGTCTCTGCAAATTTAATATTATTAACAAAAGCATTTCTTAGTCTAGTGCTTTACATAGAGAGGACTTCTCCTTGGAAAGGAGGTTTTACCTAGGTCCTACTATACCACGTTGTCCAGACTGGTTGGTATGTTTTCCTTTTTAACCGACTTCCAAAAAGGAGGAGGTTCTATGTTCCACTGTATGTTTTTTTTTTTTTTTTTATGTATGTTACCTGATTACTCCGTCAGTTGTGGACCGATTTTGAATTTTTTTTTTGTATTCGACAGAGTATGCCTCCGTGGTGGTCCCATTGCCAGCATATCAGGATCTGATGATGGGATTCCAGGGAAATCGAGGGAAACCCTCATTTTTTATATGCACATACTATGTTTTTCGTATATTTTCTGTAGTTACACCGGTATTTGCGTCTGGTAGTCAACATTTTATGATGATGAGCTGATGATGTAAGGTACCACTCCTTAACGGTTAGGAGTTGGAGGATAAATCTTTAAATATCATACGTATATAAGTTACCTTTAGTTGTATTCTTACAAATTATTTAGGTAAGCTGATGATGGAAGGTGGAAGGTACAACTCCTCAACGGTTAGGAGTTGGAGAATAATTCTTTCAATTTCATACGTATCTAAACACCTTCAGTCGTATACTTTCAAGCTATTTAGGTGAGCTGATGATAGAAGATTAAACTCTTCAACAGTTAGGGATTAGAGGATGATTTTAATATTACACGTACCTTAATTTGTATTCTTGATGATGAAATTTGATGAAATAATTCAACTTACTACTTACCTACGATTGTTTGCACTAAAAACTGTAAAATAATAACTTTTTATAAAAAAAAAACCGACTTCCAAAAACATCCAACGAAAACTCTCTGTCAAAAAACACTTAAAAGCGTAAAATAAACTGGTTCTTCATAAATTGCCTATACCTAATTCTTTATTCATTTAAATAGAAGTATTATAATGGGTGCTAGGTACCTAACATCTGTTTGAAGTCGGTGCTAAGCCAAAAATAATACAAACGAACAATTACAAAAGTCTAAGCGATAGTCACTTGGCACCGACTTCAAACAGATTTTAGGTACCTAGCACCCATTATAATACTTCTATTTAAATGAATAAAGAATTAGGTATAGGCAATTTATGAAGAACCAGTTTATTTTACGCTTTTAAGTGTTTTTTGACAGAGAGTTTTCGTTGGATATTTTTGGAAGTCGGTTTTTTTTTTCTTTGCTGTGCTGTTGTACTACGCGATTTGTTCCTTTAGTCGGCTCTTATGACGATAAACATGGCTAGCCATACTCCCTGTATCTTAATCTGTCACTATAAATATTTTTTTTGAAATGACCTATCCTCCCTTTGTCAATATGTCCGAACATTCAGTTAATGCCTCATAAAGTGCCTGGATGACCGGTAATTTTACAAGCTTTTTATTAACTTGCAATGTATGTATGCTTGTATGTTCGGGTGGAATCTTGCAACTCAATTTTGAAGCAGATATCTTCAAACGATTTTGCTGAAATTTTGCAAGCATATGTATACAGCGTGACAATACAATATTATAATGACATGGAGCTAATCTGATGCTGGAGCTGGAAGGTGGCCATAGGAACTCTGTAACTGTGAAGAAACGTCGCAACATCATCGAGTTTGAACTCGTTTGATTCGTCTCGAGTCTCGAGGCATTCCAGTAAAAGCTTGTTTTTAATAAGCTTTTTAATTTAATTTATCATTTGGTAATATTTCTAAAAATGGGTCCTAGCTAGATCGATTTATCGCCCCCGAAACCCCCTGCATACTAAATTTATTTTTCTTGTCTTTTATGAAAATCTCTGGAGCCGTTTCCGATGTTCAGATTGTATTTATATACAAGAATTGCTCATTTAAAAGTATTACATATAAATAAACTTTATTTTCAAAACACAGCGTCCAAACTAATGCATTTACTAAGCACCAGTAAAACATAAAAAAGCGCTATACAAAATAACGCTAGCTCTTATAACTTGTGGTCGTTTTCTAATAAAATTACGGCTGAGCCACATGGCCCTGCTATCAAAGAATTAACTGCTGCAATACAGAACAGATAATTTATATAAAAATGTATTTATATAAATGTATATTTCAATGGGTTTTATGCCTGGCGGGTTGTGATTCACAATGCTCAGCCAGAGGTCAAGAGTTTTATCCCTAGTTAGAAGTAATAGTACAAAAAAACAACACCAAAATCGAAAAAAAACTTTTATTATTTATGTATTTATTTTACAGTGTCTATAGCACGACCATTTGTACAAGGGACTAACCAGGACTAACCGTTGGCTGTTACGCAAGTAGCACTAAACCTTCCTTCAGTGCCGAGCAGTCATCAAAGTCTAGATTTAAAAAAATCTCTTGTTAAAAAGATATCCAATTATGTATTTAAAGCTAGTCGCGAGAAAACTACCCTTTTTTATGGAATAGGGGACAAACGAGCAGACGTATCGCCTGATAGTAAGCGATTCCCGCCCATGGACACCCGCAACACCAGAAGCGTCACAAGTGCGTTTACGTTTGGGGGACGGGAAGTCGTTGGGGTATGGGCCTCCGGTATCCTCACTCACTCGGTGAAACACAGCGCAGGCGCTATTTTACACCGGTTTTCTGTGAGGCCGTGGTATCACTCCGGTCGAGCCGGCCCATGCATGCCGAAGTGTGGCTCTCCCACGGTTGGCATAATTCTATAATGTCTTACAACAATTTCATCACAATGTTTCATCAAGTGCCGACAATCGAGAGTATAAGTTACAAATGAATAATACACACATCAAAAGTGTCTAGGGATCAAGCATTTTTATGCGGATTTCTTGAGATTGAGATGTGGCTTTGGCCCTGGCCTGCTCAGTCGCCAGACTTGAACCCGATTGAGCATGCATGGGATATGCTACAGAGAAGAGCTCTGCCGAATATGGAGGGTATCCAGTCGCAAGAAGACCTTTTTTTGTTGTTGTAACGAACATGGGCGGCCATTCCACAGCGTGATTTGGATGAACTCATTTTGAGTATGCCAAACCGATTCTTGTGTTGTTAGTGTTCGCGGTAGAAACACGGATTATTAATTGTTTAAGTTACCTAAAAAAAATTAAAGAAAACTGTTATTTCAGTCTTTTTTTCGAACTTTAATGTTAGTGGTTCAAATGTCAAAAATCCCTTTATTAGGAAAATGGCAAATTTCTTTATTAATGCAAAGGTGACTTGGTTTATCGTTACTGTGACAAACGAAAACACTTTATTTGATGAATCCTTAAAGAAAATTTTAATTAATATCAATCAGGAGAAAAGTTATTGCAAAAATATATGTTGATCCCTAGACACATATGTTGATCCCTAGACACTTTTGATGTGTGTATTATTTACTTGCTGAGCCCTGCGGTGTTACCCGCGGTTTTTGTTGGACGTATAGGAAAACAACCGCGGGTAACGCTGCGGGGCGAAGGTAGTCTAAAAAGTAGCCTACTTTACTCCTTATATCATCAGCTTTGTGCCAATGAAAGTCTCTTCAAAATGAGCCGTTCCAGAGATTAGCCTTCACAAACAGATAGACAACAATTTAGAAAATTGAGTTTTGGTGTAAGTACCGTATTTCTTTTAAATGTATTCAGAGAAAAACTGTTAATTTGAAATTACAAACAGACATTTCAATTTTATTTATTTGTGTGGATGAAATCGCTAGCAGCTTATTCCTTGATCCTCGTTCCTAATTTAATTACACGGAACCACATGGCCCGAGGAAAGTTCGCAGATAAAATTTACTGTTTCGAACGGAGAATGTCTATTTTCTGAAAAATTCCATGAAATCTAGAAAGAGAGAGAGTATGAACAGAAGGAGATAGTACATTCATCATCAACCAGCCCAGACTGCTTCGTTGGTATAGCGATTAGCCTCCTAACTGCCGATCAAGAGGTTCGATTCCCGGGTCTGAGTACTGTTGGGGTTCTTTTACATAAAACTCTTAATAGCAAGCTGGACTATGGAAAATGGCTGTGCTTTCCGACAGTGCCTCTGAGTGCACGTTAAGCTGTCGGTCCCGGTTGTCATGAACACCTACGACAATCGTGACTGATAAGTCATTGCCCTCAAATATACTGACAACTAGTTCCAACCTTCGAATTCAGTTCGCCCTCAGGTTTGCGGATGTCCGATGCCAGTTACTCCGTGGAAAGACTGATATTCAAGTAAAACCGGTTGAACTAGTAGCCCAAATAATCTTGAGAATAACCAAGACTGCGCGTCTGGCCTAGTGGTTTCCTACTTCGCCAAGTGCTTCTACATCATCAGCTCATCATCATAAAATGATGACTATCAGACGCAAATATCGGTGTAACTTCAGAAATTTAGGAGGCCCAATTAGTCTAGTCAACAAGTTCCATACTTGTTGACTAGACTAAAATATGCAGCAGCATCACTAGGCCGCCATGGTGTGGGTCGCCATACTGCATTGTCTGCATTCGCAGTGAGTATGGCGACCAATACTCTTGGATTCTGCTTATGCTTTCCATCAGGCAGAGTAGATTCATTTTGGCGGGCCATACATAAAAAAAAAAAAAAAAAAAAAAAAAAAAGAAAATATACGAAAAACATAGTATGTGCCTATAAAAAATTAGGGTTCCTCTCAATTTCTCTGGGATCCCATCATCAATTCCTGATATGCTGGCAATGGGACCACCTCGGGACCATACCCTTCGAATACAAAAAAAAATTTCAAAATCGGTCCATAATGGACGGAGTAATCGGTGAACATACATAAAAAAAAACCATACAGTGGAACATAGAACCTCCTCCTTTTTGGAAGTCGGTTAAAAATTACAATTGCCAATTAGTAAACATGGGCATTTGAAAAAAACGTTTGCGTCCCGGGACGCCCAACAGAAGTGATAAGTTAAAAGTTAGAATAATCTAAGTTGAACTACGAAATACGGCTAGCGCTGTGAGTTAGAGTGTACCGATTGGTAAATTTTAAATAGGTGCCTAAAAGTATTTATTCGATTCAGATTTTACTTAAAATAAAAACTTAACCTTCTTTTTCATGCAGTTGACAAAAATCTGTAAATTTTTTGTCGTTAATATTATAGTTACAGTTATACACAATTAGGTCAACTTACATCCATACTGGTGTATTTTTTTATACAGGCATCACAAACATAGGAAGCAAGTAATAATGAACAGACGTTAAACAGAACAGGTATCCATTTATAGGTTGCGATGAAACAGCAAGACGTTTACCAGTTTGTAGAAGAGCCGCAATGGCCTTGTAATGAACACTAGTCGAACTTACTAATAATTATATTAAAAATACTTTTAATGTAATAATGTTCCTAAATAAATATATAGTACCTGGATGAAACGGTTGCTTCCTACGGTTTTGTTTTTGGTAAATTTTCCAGAAATATCAGATCGATTAAATTCTAGCCAGATGAAAATAAATTCTACTAAATTTCATGAAAATCGGTGTAGCTGTTTCCAAGATACATATAGGATGTCTCGATAAGAGTGCACTTTTTAAATTTAGAGTCATTTTTTCTTTGAGTATGTGGAAACTCTTTAACAGTGTAACTTAAGTTATTCCGATTATTTTTAACAAGTAAAACTACAAACAAAAAAAACAAGTAAAATTTTAATAAAATAAAAACCGACTTCAAGGTTCGACTCGATTTCTCTTGGATGCCATCATCAGACCTTAGTGTCCTTATCATGGTACCACCGTTGGGATATCTCCTTTCCATTAAAAAAAGAATCATCAAAATCGGTCCACAAACGACGAAGTTATTCCCGAACACACGTAAAAAAATAAATATATATACGATCGAATTGAGAAACCTCCTCCTTTTTTTGAAGTCGATTAAAAAGCGGCCAAGTGCGAGTCGGTCTCGCCCATGAAGGGTTCCACAGCAGCAAGTAACATTTTTTTTATATTTGTGTTGATTGAATGAAAGGTATATTGCAGTTTACGATTTATGACGTATTAAAAAAAAACTACTTACTAGATTTCGTACAAACCAATTTTCGGTGGAAGTTTGCATGGTATTGTACAACATTTTTTTTTTTTGATTTATCATTTTTTTTTATGTATGGCCCGCCAAAATGACTCTACTCTGCCTGATGGAAAGCATAAGCAGAATCCAAGAGTGGTGGTCACCATACTCACTGCGAATGCAGACAATGCAGTATGGCAACCCACACCATGGCGGCCTAGTGATGCTGCTGCATCTTTTAGTCTAGTCAACAAGAGGAACTTGTCGACTAGACTATTTGGGCCTCCGGTCTCGCACTCACCAACGAAACACGACAGCATGAACGCTGTCATTTTACGTTGATTTTCTGTGCGAGGGTAGTACCGCCCCGGTCGAGCCGGCCCATTCATGCTGAAATCAGCGTGGCTCTACTACCTATAAAATAAAATATATATCATACTCTTATTTTAGAAGTTACGGGAGGGGAGGGGGACACACATTTTACCAATTTGGAAGTGTCTCTCGCACAAACTATTCAGTTTAGAAAAAATTAAATATTAGAAACCTCAATATCATTTTTGAAGACCTATCCATAGATGTATACACCTACCCACACACACACCCCCACACGTATGTTTGATGAAAAAAAAAATTTGAGTTTTAGTTCTAAGTATGGGGACCCCCAAAATTTATTGTTTTTTTTTATTTTTGTGTGAAAATCTTAATGCGGTTCACAGAATACATCTACTTACCAAGTTTCAACATTATGGGTCTTATAGTTTCGGAAAAAAGTGGCTGTGACATACGGACGGACAGACGGACAGGTCGGACAGACAGACAGACAGACAGACAGATATGACGAATCTATATATATATAGGGTCCTATCCACGGAATCCTAAAAATGAGCGCTTTACGAAAAAACAACGCGTTATAATTGTGAAAACTTATTACAAAATTTCACTTCATCTTTCAAACTCTAAAGCTCTATTATATTCAGACATCTATGGTATACAGTTAGCTATTTCAAAAATATCAATTTCAAGTGTTGCCAGAAAAAATGGCGGGCCCTACCGTTTTAGAAGTTTTTTTCTGTATTTTTTATTATTCCCCTGTCTGGCAGTAAAACTGTTTAACTTAGTACACGTGGCGACTGTTACGAGAAATTATATTGTTTTTATGTGGAAAAAAGATTACGTTGTAAATTATCTGCGGACATGTTTTTTTTATAGGTTCAACGGAAACGTTCGTTTTTTAATTTTTCGTGTAATTTGTAGTTTTAATGTCCTAGTGATGTCACCAAGTCCTGGATTGACTACTATGAGTTAGTGCAGTTTTTAGTTTTGACACAAGCCATCTAGTGGCGCAAAGACGCTCATAGCCCAGTTGCACTCGGTGATTAGAAACAATTACCGATGGTACCCACGCTGTGGGCTGTACCTGGATGGGTTACCACTGGTGGCACGATACCATGAGCGTCTCTATAATTCAGAGGTCAAGCTAAGCAGTCGGTCCCGGTTGTTATCATAGGATTACAGTGATTAAGCTTAGTTGGAAGCCTTTGGGCGGCTTAAAAAACATCCAACGGCAAGATTACGTAGCCACAACGTTGTCTTTCCAGTCCCCAACCCGCACTTGGCCAGTGTGGGGACGTATGGCCTTAACCCTCTCCTGAGAGGAGACCCGAGCCCGGAACGTTATGGGTTGTTGTCGTTGTTGATGAAGCCATGTAGTCTCAAACTAAGCAGAGCTTCTGCTAAGGGTACTAGATAATTATATAAAGACACTAGCTGACCTACGCAACCTCGTTTGCGTCCAAACTACCATTCCCCGTTTTAACACCAAAAGGGGGTTTGATTTCTAAAGATACATTATTAGTACACCTCCACACTATCTATAGAGCATACATTTTAAATTTCAAGTCTCTTACTTCAAAATCATAGGACTTTCATACAAACTTCCAACCCCCGTTTTACCCCCTCAGCGGATGTCTACACCCTATAAGGAACCTACCTGCTAAATTTCAAGTTTGTAGGTATTATAGTTTCTGAGATTTCGTGATTAATAAGTGAGTGGTATTTCGCTTTTATACACACATCAAAAGTGTCTAGGGATCAAGCATTTTTATGCGGATTTCTTGAGATTGAGATGTGGCTTTGGCCCTGGCCTGCTCAGTCGCCAGACTTGAACCCGATTGAGCATGCATGGGATATGCTACAGAGAAGAGCTCTGCCGAATATGGAGGGTATCCAGTCGCAAGAAGACCTTTTTTTGTTGTTGCAACGAACATGGGCGGCCATTCCACAGCGTGATTTGGATGAACTCATTTTGAGTATGCCAAACCGATGTTCTTGTGTTAGTGTTCGCGGTAGAAACACGGATTATTAATTGTTTAAGTTACCTAATAAAATTTTAAAGAAAACTGTTATTTCAGTCTTTTTTTCGAACTTTAATGTTAGTGGTTCAAATGTCAAAAATCCTTTTATTAGGAAAATGGCAAATTTCTTTATTAATGCAAAGGTGACTTGGTTTATCGTTACTGTGACAAACGAAAACACTTTATTTGATGAATCCTTAAAGAAAATTTTAATTAATATCAATCAGGAGAAAAGTTATTGCAAAAATATATGTTGATCCCTAGACACATATGTTGATCCCTAGACACTTTTGATGTGTGTATATATATCTATATTTTGTAAATATGTACTCGTACATAGAAAACACCCACAAATATTTAAAAATCAAACAAACATCTGGTCCTACTTAGGAATCGAACCCGAGACACTGCACAACTGAGGCAGTTTATGTACCCAGACTTGGATATAATTTCGATGTCTGATAAGATAGCTATATAAAGACTTCGTTATTCTACAGAATAACGTTGTATTGCTTAGGTTCAAATCCCACGTAGGACAACACTTTGTGTGATCTATAAACTGTTGTTCTGAGTCTGGGTGTTATTTGTGTCCGTTTCATGTATGTTTGTAAAGTCCCCTGCGACACAGGATTTATTCCTAGTGCGGGAATTGTCTTTAAAAAAAAAAAATTATGCTCATGTTATTTTCTTTGTTGCAGCAACAGACATCAGCTGAGAAGAGAGGAAAAGGGCGAACTGGATGGCCGCAGCACGTCTGGGCTCTCGAACTGAAAAGCGAACAAAACCTTCAAACTTAACCTTTTTAACTAAAAGCATTGTATAGAATAAAATTTCAGAAAAGGAATAAATAGGAGCGTCACAGATTAAACAACCTCAAAGTTTTGGCGCCAAGTTTTGACGTCTGTCATAAGCGAAATATTTTTTTCTCTTTCGAGTTTTGAATCTGTAGGTAACTTCTGAAAGTTTATTATATTGAAAAAGAAATTGCAATTTAAATGGGTTATTAAAAAATATTGTAAATGAATACAAAAAGATCTCCTGGACGACTTGTATATGTACCTACCGTTAGTTAGTATGGAAAACAAAATGTCGCGTCAGTCTAATAGTGTTTTTACTCTGTTGAATATGTTTGTCTATAGTTTGAATATCTATAGATTTCATAGATTTATAATTAAAATGTACTTAATTTATAAAATTATACCAAAGACTAAGTGCCAAATGTATTATTATTATTTAAGTAGTTTGTTAAAGAAATACAAGGTTTTTTTAAAATATACATTGAGATTTTAAGCAGCAGTTTATTAAAATACATTTAACATAACATGTAGATATTGAGATTTAAAAACTATTTTTTTTAGATTTCGTTTAAAAAAATAGCTCGGAATCGGAAATAAAATTAATATAATAAATAATGATCGGAATAAAACTTTATAGTAGGTAAAAACCCCAGACGGGATAAAACTGAGATCCACAAACTATTGTTCTGAGTCTGGGTGTTCCTTGTGTCCCTTTTATATATGTTTGTAAAGTCACCCGCGAGTCCCACGACATGATATAATCCTAGTGTGGGAGTTGTCGTAGAAAAAATGACTCACGATTATTTTATGATGTATATTATTTGTGAATTATGTAGAAGTAATTATATTAATTAAAGGCAGACAATTTTGTGTCAACTTGTATTAATGTAAGCATGATGGTTTGATGTTTCAATTCATACAAATATATTGAAATTAATTCTTAAGTCGATGTAATATATAGTAAAATTAAATATTTGTAAATATTTCATTGTTTCATTTCCCCTCTTCTATAATATATTTATTGTCAGCGCCTCTGCCCGCGTAAATGTCATGTCACGTTAACTCTTTAAACTGCTCAATTTTTTTTTATTGGCCTACCGAGTGAAATAAAACCAGCACTAAATGTAAAATAAAGTTTACCACAATACTGCGAGAACCGCATCGAAATTAGTTAACCCACTTCTAAGATTAGCGCACACAAACACACAGACAGACAAAAAAATCTAAAAACATTTATTTTGAGTTCTGTTACCTCAATTCCAGGTAAGGTTTTTTTCAATATCTTTAATGTACAGACATCGACCTCTTACACTTTTATTAATTGTGTATCTTACTAATATTATAAACGCGAAAGTTTGTAAGTATGGATGTATGGATGTATGGATGTTTGTTAGGTACTCTTTAACGCAAAAACTACTAAACGGATTTGGATGAAACTTTACAGTAATATAGCTTATATATCAGAATAACATATAGGCTTACTATTTGCCGCTATAACCGACATATACGCGGGCGGAGCCGCGGGCAGCAACTATTAAAAACATAAATAAATAATAACTAAATATTTCGGACACAACGCCATCTAGTCCCAAACTAAGCAGAGCTTGTGTTATGGGTTCTAGACAACTGATATAAATACGTATATATATATACTTTTTATTTGTAAATACATACTCATTATTATACAAAGAAAACATCCAACCTCCGAAACAAATATTTGCAGATCATACAAACATTTGATCCGACCCGGGAATCGAACCGGAGACCTCAAGCACAGCAGTCGCATACGCTACCATTGCGCCACCGAGGCAGTTAGACATATAATTATGTATCTATATCTATACTAATATTATAAACGTGAACGTTTGTAAGTATGGATGGAATGGATGTTTGTTACTCTTTCACGCAAAAACTACTGAACGAATTTGGATGAAACTTTACAGTAATATAGCTTATACATCAGAATAACACATAGGCTACTATTTGCCGCGATAACCGACATATACGCGGGCGGACCCGCGGGCAACAACAAGTATTTAATAAAAAACAAACTAACATAAAAACCTTTACCAAAGTGGATTAAAAATAGGCCGCTCCTCTCCGCAAGGTGTCAGCGCACAGGTTGTAGTTTATATATATTTATGTTATAATGTTTACATCCCGTATCCGCTGAAAGGCCATGTGTTCAAACGCGTGCGCAACGGGAAGAGGAATTACGATACACTTTTTATAGACTGTGGTGTTGTTCCAATTTTAATTTTGACATGGCGGCAAATAATCTGCATTGATTTGCTTAATAGCTAATATTATGACTGTGTGTCACGCTTTCACGGCTAAACCGCAGACATTTGGCATGAGGCTATTTAGGGGGTCAATGTCGATTATCGCGGCAAACAGTAGACTATGTGTTATTCTGATGTAAAAGCTATATTACTGTAAAGTTTCATCCAAATCCGTTCAGTACTTTTTGCGTGAAGAAGTAACAAACATACACACAAACTTTCGCCATTATTTATTTAAACGGAGGAGTATGAAATTTGGCACCGCTAAAGTTTACACGGAATAAGAGTGCAAAGCTAGTCTAAAAAATGCCTAAGTTACTCCTTATATCATCAGATATCTGCCAGTAAAATCCTATCAAAATCAGTCCAGCCGTTACAGAGATTAGCCGGAACAAACAGACAGACAGACAAAAATGATAAAAAAATATATTTTGGTACTTGTAGTCTTGTACCGTGTATACATTTATTAAAAAGCGGTTATTTTAATATTACAAACAGACACTCCAATTATTTATTTGTATAGATACATACGTATTCTATTATAGAAGCATTAGACATAGAACAAATCCTACTAATAATAAACGCGAAAGTTTGTAAGTATGGATGGATGGATGTTTGTTACTCTTGCACGCAAAAACTACTGACCGGATTTGGATGAAACTTTACAGTAATATAGCTTATAGATCAGAATAACATATAGGCTACTATTTGCCGCGATAACCGACATACACGCGGGCGGAGCCGCGGGCAATAACTAGTGAAAAATAATTACATGAAAATTCTCTTCGTATCTCCGGCTCCCCGGAGGCGCTATCACGGTGATGCAGCAGCCAGAGCCAGGAATACGAGGGTTTCTAATAAAGACCACCCTGACAGCCGACCTTAGGCACTCTACTCTGAAAGAACCCGGACCATGTGATTTCAGGTTGGTACCTCTCGATACGACGCTGCACCGATAAACCAGTGCCCCTAGCTAAGTTGCATTCTACAAAAGTAATCTTTTTTTTATTGAACTGGGGGCAAACGAGCAGACGTATCGCCAGATGGTAAGCGATTACCGCCGCCCATGGACACCCGCAACACCAGAGGCGTCACAAGTGCGTTGCCGGCCTTTGGCGGATGGGGAGGGAGATAGGGGAGGAATTGGGGTATGGGCCTACGGTATCCTCACTTACTCGGTGAAACACAGCACTGTGGCTGTTTCACACCGGTTTTCTGTGAGGCCGTGGTATCACTCCGGTCGAGCCGGCCCATTCACGTCAAAGCGTCTCTCTCCTGTGTCGTTTAAAGATTTCGGGCATCTATGTTTGGAATTTCAAAAACAAAAAACAACAGTGACTAATCATTGCAACTTCACCTGCGTTTCTTGAGATTGAGATATGGCTTTGTAATAAATTTATGATTTTATAAATTTATATGGATCCTTTTTGGTGCATTTCATAATTTGAATCAGGAACTGTCAATCAAATTCGAGTAAAAGATGAAAATCAGCTGTCAATATTTTCCCTATAAAAACATACAACGCATTGAAGACATTATTAGTGCTACTGTTTCCCTACTACTGATTAAAACCAACGTTATTATGGAGCGGCGACGTCATTTAAGCAGGGAAGAAATGCTCAGAGCCGTGGGAATGATAGAAGCTGGTTCCCGGCAACGTACTGTGGCTTTAGCTCTGAATACAAGTCAGAGTGTTATCAGTCGACTTTGGACACGTTACCGAAGCACTGGTACCGTGGCTGAGCGCCATGGAGGACGGTATCGCTGCACCACACGGAGACAAGACCGATACATTCAAATCTTAACTCGAAGAGCTCCAACAATAACCGCCATGATGTTAGCCGTGAGGCTTCATCACTCTTCAGGGAACTTAATTAGCGACCAAACAGTCAGAAACCGCTTGCATGAAGTGAACCTTCATTCCCGAAGACCGCTACGGGTACCACCTATAGCAATGCACAATCGTAGGATTCGATATCAATGGGCTCTTGAACACAGAAATTGGGCAGAAGAACAATGGCGTTTCGTGTGCTTTTCTGATGAGTCTCGTTTTGGTATGAGACCGGATACAAGACGTATACGACACTGGAGAACCCCTGGACGCCAACAGCGATTAAAATCCTGCCAGGAAGTCCATCCTTATAGTGGTGGAACCATCATGGTATGGGCGGGTATTTGGATCGGCGGAAGAACTGAGTTGATTTGGATCAGAGGCAACCTCAACGCTCAAATTTATGCTGAGACGATTGTATCAGACGTCATCGTTCCTCTACAAGTGCAAATCGGTCCCTTATTTCAGTTAATGCATGATAATGCACGACCGCACACCGCAAGAGTTGTAAGACAGACTCTCGCCGCAGCTAACATCAATGTCCTGCCCTGGCCTGCTCAGTCGCCAGACTTGAACCCGATTGAGCATGCATGGCATATGCTACAGAGAAGAGCTCTGCCGAATATGGAGGGTATCCAGTCGCAAGAAGACCTTTTTTTGTTGTTGCAAAGAACATGGGCGGCCATTCCACAGCGTGTTTGGATGAACTCATTTTGAGTATGCCAAACCGATGTTCTTGTGTTGTTAGTGTTCGCGGTAGAAACACGGATTATTAATTGTTTAAGTTACCTAATAAAATTTTAAACTGTTATTTCAGTCTTTTTTTCGAACTTTAATGTTAGTGGTTCAAATGTCAAAAATCCCTTTATTAGGAAAATGGCAAATTTCTTTATTAATGCAAAGGTGACTTGGTTTATCGTTACTGTGACAAACGAAAACACTTTATTTGATGAATCCTTAAAGAAAATTTTAATTAATATCAATCAGGAGAAAAGTTATTGCAAAAATATATGTTGATCCCTAGACACTTTTGATGTGTGTATTTAGAAAATTTACAAAAAAAAAAATACCAAGCAAAGTTGAGTTATCCAGGTACCTATTATTATTCGTAAGCTGAGTAGTGCAGGCGTGAAGTGCGAGTAGTGTCCAATTCTTGTGTAGTGGCTCTGTTTAGTGAATTCATTTATTAGCCGACGATCATCAAGTATGTGTGAGTGGGGGGTAAGGAAGGGTGCGCGGGACGTGGCTACTCGCAGTCCACTCGCAAAAAAAATAGAAAACGCTTCTAATCACATTACTATGCAGCCAACTCATCCACACGTATTTTCTACTACATTAATCACCTGTGGCCTTTTGGACATAATCTCTCTGCTTTTATTTTGTTTGTTTTGTATATTGTTTGTCATGAAGTTAAATGTCTTATTTTTCTCTTCTACATGTTTATGCGTGACTAATAAATGTTTTTTTTTCTTTCTTTCTTCACCTGCACTCGCACTAATCAAAGTGAATATCAGCCTTAAGGAATAGCAAGTTACACTAAATATAGCACTAAGTATGTCCGCCCATACGTGCTCTATCGCCAAATCAATCGGTCCAACATCAAAGCTGTTATAAAAAACAAAATAACTCAATTTGCCTTGTCTATAAAACAAATTAGGTGTATTCCTGTGTTTCATATGACCATGGCGCCAGAGGGACCTCGGACATTCCGAAAACAAGCAAGTTTGATTTATCTACCATGCTGCATTGTCTGCATTCGCAGCACTGACTAAATATATACTATTGATTCTGCTTATGCTTTCCATCAGGCAGAGTAGAGTCATTTAGGCTGGGCCAAACATAAAAAAAAAAATCGCCAAATGTGTTTAAGCGCAAAACTCAAGGACCGCACTACAAATTTGAATAAGGACATAGGCTACTTTTAATCGCGATAGCCGACGTACACGCTAGCGAAGCTGCGCTCAAAAGTAAATAATTAATATTTTACGAATTTGAGACCCAAAAACCATACTTGTCTCAACAGGATTTGTCCTCAAACCCACCAATGCCATACTCGCCCTATCCGCACGCGTTCACAGAACCACATGGCCCCAGCAGACTCGGATACCGGCGATAAACTCCACAAACGATATTTATACATTACCTGCTGTTTTCAATCGGAGTTTACAGAAATTTACACGAAAATAACTCGCAGAATGAAAGAATTGGGACGTGGAATTTTTGCTATGTTAGTGGTAAACGTTTAATTATTATTGCTTTCACTACATATTATAAAACAAAGTCCTCCGATAAACTCTCCGTGGGAGAGACACGCTTTGGCATGCATGGGCCGGCTCGACCGGAGTGATACCACGGCCTCACAGAAAACCGGTGTGAAGCAACGCCTGCGCTGTGTTTCACCGAGTGAGTGACAATACCGGCGGCCCATACCCCAAAGGCCGGCAACGCACTTGTCACGCCTCTGGTGTTGCAGGTGTCCATGGGCGGCGGTAATCGCTTACCATCAGGCAATACGTCTGCTCGTTTGCCCCTCCATAAAAAAAAAAGCAATTCTTATATACATATTTATAATTAGAATCTCGGAAACGGCTCCAACGATTTTCATGAAATGTAGCATGCAGGGGGTTTCGGGATTAGGGATTTACTTTAATCATGGTCAATATGGTCAACCTTAATTTTATCATGGTCATGCAGGTACTACATAATTATATCTATACTGCCTTATTGGACTAGCAGTTGGCATATGTGACTACTGATCATGCGGTTTAGGGTTCGAATCCCGGAATCTCTGACCCGCAGAGAAATCCTAATATCCTATATTATAAATGTCAATGTAAGTTTGTTTGTTACGCTTTCACTCGAAAACGACTTACCCTATCATCATGAAACTATGTTACACATATTCTTGGAGGTATTAGAAGTAACATAGGATACTTTTTATTAAATGCACCATTCGGATTATGAGAGTGGGAACAGATAATACACCTGTGTTTGCGCACACACTTGTGCACTACAAGATCTCTTACGTGGTTGGCTGGTCTCCGTTGAGACTGGCCATCGTGGCCGAAATCAACTATGAACATCCTACTAATATTATAAACGCGAAAGTTTGTAAGTATGGATGTATGTTACTCTTTCACGCAAAAACTAATAAACGGATTTGGGTGAAACTTTACAGTAATATAGCTTATACATCAGAATAACACATAGGCTACTATTTGCCGCGATAACCGACATACACGCGGGCGGAGCCGCGGGCAACTAGTCATCTATACATTCATAGCTGGTTCAAACGTTAACATGTCACGTAACCATATAGATGATAACTTATATGAATTTATTTCCCATCCAAACATGCCTATACACGTTTTCCCTCCAAAAAATAAATACCCAGAAATAAAGTATCCCCTTTACAATAAAAATGACGTAATTTAATAATAATAATTTATTATTTAATACAATATATGAATCAATCATTTATTTTTTGGAACCAAACCAACAGAATTTATATAAAAAAAACAAAAAAAGGTTTTTTTCATTTTGTGCATAAATTGTTTATTAATGCTATAATATACATAAGGGAACATGTACATACTATATTTGTTTTTTAAAAGACAATTCTCGCACTAAAAAAAATTCCGAGTCTCACAAACATACATGCAACGGACACTATTAACACCCAGACTCAGAACAACAATTTATAGATCACACAAAGTGTTGTCCCGCGTCGGGTTGAACCCACAACAGCGCAGTAAACGGTTAGGTGACCGCTTAAACCACTAAGCTATGGGGTAGTCAAATTTTTTCAGTTTTCTTAGAGGGTGTTGACTTTCTGTGCGAAAATTAGAAGAGGTTCTTTTGGCTTATACCTCAGATCAAATCAAAAAAGGTAGATAACGCACGGCCGTGTTCTTGTTGAAGCAAAAAAAGTAGCGTAGTTCCAAGTAAACACACGCATTAACGCACTAACTATGCTATAAACTACGCTACTTTTCGTCAGTATCGTACAAGTATCGATAACTTGTGTTTACTTGGAACTACGCTACTTTTTTTGCTTCAACAAGAACACGGCCGTGTGTTATCTACTTTTTTTTTGTTTGATCTGAGGCTTATACCTACCAAGTTGGTAGAAGAAAGGAACTGAAAAGATGATTAAAAACGACGTCTAGCAGATGAGAAATATCTTAATGTAACATCACATAGCGTGGCAACGCATGTCGTGGTGACGCGTCGCCACAGCAACCACCGATTCATTTGATTTTTCACATCATTCGTATACCTATATTATCTAACATTATATAACTGTACTTAGAACTAAAGGTTTCTACACACTGTCTACTTTTTGAAGTTAATTCGCGTAACGCAGCGATGTGTTGTAACGACAAATAGCAGATACTGTCTGAATCCTTATATATGTCGGAGCCCACCAGCTTAATTAGCCTAGCTAAGGTTATGCTGTTGATTGAACGTCTAATTAAGCTAGAATTCTGCGACATATTAATTCAGTATGTCGCTTCATAAACTCAATCACCGTTTGAGCTCAAATTTTGACACTTCAAAGATTGTAAGTTTCATGTCAATTTACTTCTCATTTCTAATCGATAGAACCACAATGAAGCATGTCAGACTATATCTATGTAATACAAATACAAGGCGTGTCTCCAACAAAGACAAGTATCAAAACCACGACTTTAGCTGATCAATGTGAAGAAATTTCTTAACGAAACCGCGTTTCAAGATGAGCTTGAAAATCCGACTTTAAGTACAAGCCTTAGGATTGGTAGTTTTGTAAGAAAAGTTGAATTTTGAAATTTATTAAGAAAAATCTTTTCTTTGGGAAAATATTCCGAAACGATTTTCTAAAGCCATGGTTTCGCTAATATTGTCTTTGCTAGGGATACACCTTGTATATTACTTATAAATAAAAATATGTTTGTCTGCTTTAATGTCTTTCTATTTTGGTTTCTTTAGGTTAAACTTTACAATTTAGCAATTATATTACTGAAAATTGAATATGGCAAGTTTCTATGTCCAGTTGTGGACTGTTGACGGCTGTAAACCCTCCAGATCCTTAAAATGTGGAAAGGTTGGTTCAGTTCCGGTAACCTTTAATTCTATTCTATTCCTAATAATTCTTGAGAGTAATATTTCTTTTTCTGTTTCACACTCGGGTCCGTATTATAAAAGAAGTCTCAAATATAGGTTGAACTTTAATTCAGTTCAAAACTTAAGCATCGATATTATTATAGAACGTTTAGTTTTACTGAGCTGAAACTAATCTTAAGCACTGATTTACACTAACAGTCAGTTGATCGACATACATACGAAACCCTCTGAATGGATAATCCCATGGGTGTTAAATATGACATGATTATGAAACAAACACACCGCTTAAGAATAGTTTCAACTTGTTTCATATGAAGAAAGATAACAATTGTCAAAATCTAAACTTAAGATTTCTCCTAAAAGTCGTTCTGAAATAATAATCTCTACTTAAAAACAGTTTTAAGATTCACGACTGAGACATCTTATAAAATACAGGCCTTGATACATAAAAGCTCTTATTTGGGAAATAATGTTAGGATAAATGGGTGTACATACCAACTTTTCCCAATTTTATTTCCCAAACTGTCCATTTATAGAACATTACGAAATGTGGGTGTTTCATACTGTTCTGCCTACCCCTTACTGTGATCATTGCTTATTTAAACTGTGCGTTCAATTTCCTTTAATGTAAGATGAGTTTAATGAGAAAATTAGGTAAGTACAGTCAGCTTCGATTTGAATGTTAAATTTAGGTATTAGTCATCATAAGTTGATACCTAAAAGCTAAATTAATGTTGTTTTTTTTTCAGTTTTAGTATTGTACAAGTTAGGGTTTACAATAAAAAGATTTTAACTTTTCATGTATTGTAAAAAAAAACTAACACCCAACTTTTTTGTAGTAGGTGGGAATCAAACTCACGGAATCAGGTTTAGGAGTGAGATTCACTAATAAATCAATAGGAAAATCAAAAGCTTATTTGTACAAAGTTTTTAAAAACCAAGGTGACTGTACTCAGCTACTTTTCGCAGTAAACCTAAATTGTATAGTAAAGTAAGAGATAAATCACATTAAAAGCAGCAAAATTAGTCAGAATCGATATTAACGCGACCGGAGCCGTAGTATAAAGTTACTCAAAAATACAAAGCAGTTAAAAGAGATTAAATTTCTCTAAGAAAGGAAATTTGTATGATGATATTTATTAACTGTTTTAGGAACAAATTGACTTAAAAAGCGACTTACATATAATTTGTAACACCTGACAGACTATAGCGACGATTCCTGTTACGAATTTCCGTCCCTTCTCTCGAGAGGAAATAAGTTACACATTACAAAAAAAAATCTTATGCAGCTGCAAGCTGTTTTTAACTAAATTAAATATTTCTCTTAAACAACACATTGTGTAAAAATGTATAATATAATACGAAATTGTATAAATAGATATATTCCAGATTCAAACGCATTTTTATGGATTCGTAAGTACAATATTTTTTTATATTAAAATAACATTAAAATCGCAAAATTGAACCCTGGTTTTCCTCCTCAATGGTAGGGTAGGGACAATTAAGCAAATAAATTATTATTTAAAATATAAAATAAGATTTCATATTAAACGACGTCACGACAATTATGGAATGGGATAATACTAAAGATTTGGGAAAACATAATAGTGGGAAAAAACTAAGACTACTACGATTTCCTATTTACAGTAGCATCTATAATTCATTTTCAGAATTAACTTATCCTGAATTTCTGACTACTTTAATTCAACATTTATGATTATTTTCCCAAATTAAACACTTCTAGATTTTGGGAAAGGTATTTAATACAGTACCATTTCCCCAAAAACAGTAGTATTCCATTTCATTGTTTGGGAAAGAATATTAGATTGGGAAAACTAAACAGTCAAGTTCTAACGTGTTTTCTCTTCAGTGCGGCCGATGTTCCCGTAGGTGGCGGAGGGCACACCTAGCGGCTGTACCCTTTGCGATGCGGTAGTTGCGCCCTACACCCTTGAAGGTACCACGACCGAAGACTTCCACGCACACACGGACACGGCGACCGTCGGCCAGACGCTCTGGTTTACTGTTAAATAATAATAATTTATTAATACCTTGAAAGGAGGACGTCTTTCGCACTAAAATATATCCTGCGTCCCGATGGACTCTACAAACATACATGAATAGACAAATAACACTCAGAACAACAATTTGTTGTCCCATAGGGAATCAAACCCACAACACTACCGTGGGAGAGCCACGCTTCGGCATGAGTGGGCCGGCTCGACCGGAGTGATACCACGGCCTCACAGAAAACCGGTGTGAAACAGCCACAGCACTGTGTTTCACTGACTGAGTGAGGATACCGGAGACCCATACCCCAATCCGCTACCTCCCCCCCCCCCATCACCAATCCCCAAAAGGCCGGCAACGCACTTGTGACGCTTCTGGTGTTGCAGGTGTTCAAGGGCGGCGGTAATCAAAAATCAAACCAAGAATTATAAATGAAATACCAGTGGAAACAAGAAATAAAATAAATTAATCTTACTTAAAACAAATAGTCAAAAATATCTACTTACCTAAAGCAAACGGTTATCTAACATAATTCTATATATTAATCATCTAACATAAACCATAATAAAACAAATATTGTTATTGCTATGAAAAAAAAACAATTTATTTTGCAATAGTTACCAATCATCCTGTATAGACTCTGAGCCTCATAACATTAAGTAAAGGTAATATTGCCTCATCTAACGTAAACAACTGTACCGGTCAAACGCTAGAAATGTTTTTAACGCCTACCTATCCTGCACCTATTAATTTTTGTAGTGCTACCAACAATTTTGTTATAATTCTTATAATATGTACGTGATTACTTGTTTATATCGTGCGTGTAGATTATAACAAATGTTTATAAACAAATGAAATGAGGAATGTACATTCACACCCAAGATAAACCTATACGGGTTTTATGGGTGTTTCATGTTTGTTAATGTATATTATTTTTCTTATTTAAATAAATTAAAAAAAAATACACCCAGTGGAGTATTAAGCAGCGAGATATCCACTTAAACAACTACGCCATACATGCAGTCAATCTATGGTTGTATGTATGTACCTTTAACGAGCAATTCTTGTATATATATAATCTGAATCTCGGGGTACGGCTCCAACGATTTTCATGAACTTAGTATGCACGGGGTTTGGAGGGCGATAAATCAATCTGGCTAGGATTCATTTTAAGAAAATTTACCAAAAAAAGAACATACAGAACAAAGCTCCGTCATTCAGGTTCTGTTAATAACCTGACACGTCATGCATCTAAACTAAGTAGATCATGTATTTAGGTAACCAGATTGCTCTACCCTAAAGGAAGAAAATCATTTTTGTTTTTTTTAAAGATTGAAGAGACTCCCGCACTAGGAACAAATCCTGTGTCACGGGGGACTTTACAAACATACATAAAACGGACACAAAGAACACCCAGACTCAGGACAACAATTTGTGGATCAGTAGGAAACGGCGTGGTGACCGCCAAACCACTAGGTCAAACGTGCAGTCGATTTGTATGTATGCAGTATGATAAAACTACGTATGGTGTCGGATTAAAACTAACAGCACCAATATTCAGCCTGTGGGTGTCGTAAGAGTCGACTAAGAGAGCTAACTACCAGGACTATGGAGTATAGAGGTAAGGAGTACAATCTCTGATGGGCTCATAAGGGGAAAATTATCCATCAAACATGACTAAATAATAGTTCGAGAACCGACCACATAGGCGCTAGAGTGAGACGAGAGTGTGATATCGTTATAATTCTATTTATTAAATTGTGGTTTAAAAATTAAAAAGTTTGCGTAGTAAGTGTCCGACAAACATAAACAAATAATAGTTCGAGAATCGACCACAGTGGCGCTAGGAGTGTGATATCGTTTTAATTATTTTTATTAAATTGTGGTCTAAAAATTAAAGAAATTGCGTAGTAACATCTTTATTAAGCACGCCATTGCAAAGCGGAAGGCCTTCTCTCATTCGATTATCTTTTCTAATTCTTTAAAATTTACATTCGTTGCACAGTGGAGTCACCTAATTAGTGCATTTTGGCGGATACTTTTTTAACATAGAGATTGTACTCATTATCTCTACACTCCATATACCAGGACAACAGCACTGCGAAGAGAAGGAAAACTTGACACCTTATACCAACCATACCATACCAACCAAGGTCAGCGTGGTATAGAAGCCAAAACCTCAGCAGTTGATATGGTAAATCTTACCCAAATTTAGCGGTATCTGGTTCAGCCTCCAGGAGTTCTCTGACGGGAGACTTGGGTGCGGCTGCGCTGAACGCTTCCAGTTCCGCTCCCATTAGATTCACGTAGGACTTCCATACGGCTCCCAAAGACATGCCTATAGGGTCAGGAAAAATAGGTTTAATATGTAGAATGATTTAATGTCGTCCTACGCGACAGAAGTTTCATCCCCATCGTCTAGATGATTGGCCGTCCATAACTGTGCGCTTTTCTATGAACTTTCTGCCTCGCACAACAAACTGTGGAATGAACTGTCGCCTGCAGTATTCCCGGACCAATACGACCTTCAAACCTTCAAGAAAAGAGCGTACTCCTTCTTAAAAGGCCGGCAACGCACTTGTGACGCCTCTGGTGTTGCGGGTGTCCATGGGCGGCGGTAATCGCTTACCATCAGGCGATACGTCTGCTCGTTTGCCCCATATCTTATAAAAATGGACTATGGTTAAGATGTTTGTCTAGTTACTACGACCTACTTGCGACCATTTTCAATATCTCTAACTTCTGATAGGTTAGAGATATTGAAAATGGTCGCATATATGATAAATGGTCGATAATGAAAACTGGAGATAGTCTAAATATTTTATCATTTCATTTTGATAAAAAAAGTATCAAAAAGTTCCCAATGATGCAGAAGCATCTCAATAGTAGCCATAGTGTGGGTCACCATGCTGCATTCGCAAGCAGTATGGTGACCACCACTCTTGGATTCTGCTTATGTTTTCCATCAAGCAGAGTGGAGCCATTTTGGCCGGCACATACATTAAAAAAAAGAAAGCTATTGAGCTACTTACCATGAGATGACTTATACGCTCATTTAGCGCTATACCGTAAAAAATATCCAGATGCTTACCAGAATCAAGGAATATGGCTCCAGCCACAGATTCGAACAAATCACCCAACGCTTTGGGTACTTCCACGTCCTCGGCCTGTTCCATTGCGTCTTCTTGTATCAAATAGTGCTGCGGACAATACAACACTATTATTTACTTAAAAAAAAAATATTTTTATGTACGAGTCTGTCAAATTGACTCTGCCTGATGGAAAGCATGAGCAATCCAAGAGTAATAGTCACCATACTCATTTCTCGTGCAGACAATGCAATAATGCAGCATGGCGGCCTATTAAGATGCTTCTGCACATTGGGCCACTGTTCGTAATTATATTGATATATAATACTAATGTAGCATAAAATTTTATTAGTCATAAATATTTTTTCCTAGATTCATTATTGTATTTACAATATATTTAAAAGGATTTTTTATATTTGGTGATTATTTAAACCCAGAAAATATTAAATAAAAAGTGAAAATTGAGAGAGCGAAATTCAAATTTACAAAACGCGACACTATTGGTTAAAACATACGTACAGCAATGTGACGTCGATAGTCACTTCATCGAAATTATCGGCATCGAAATTCCTAGTGTTAGTAGTGTTTGGAAAAATTAACTTCATCCATGTTTTTTTTAGCAATTACAACTGTAAATAAGTATAAAGTAACTGAAACACGGAATAGTAAACAAACACGAAATGACAATGACGTCATTGGCCGTGTCAAAAGCGCGCGAATATGGCGGCGTTTGAATAGCTTAAATTTAGTTAGTGTTTTAAATTTCACTTTGAGAATTAGTTTAACTATTTTTAAGCCTATTATATTTTTTTCTATGTTATAGAGAGGTAAATGACCAAATTAAGAAATAAAAAAACACGCATATTCCCTATTGGGAAAAATTGGGAAATCATATTAGAATATAAATATTCTTTCTTATTTTTTTTTCCAAAATTAGTTGGTGACGGACGAGGTTCCAAATTAATCATTTAAATTGTTCTAATTATTATAACGATTTGCCAGGAATTTTAGGGATTTTTAATACTTACATATGACTAAATTCATACATAGATATTATAGATAAATTAGCTACACTAAGACATAGAATCTATCCTGGGTGGCAACAGGCCTAGCAGTCAGATTCTTCTAACCGCTAGAGAGAGTTAGAAACCTTAAGACCTACCTCTTCGCTTATGGAGTGGCCATTCTCTTCTTGTATCTTGACGTACTTTGTGAGAACCTCGTTCAGGCCCGGTGACATATGTCTAAAGTATCTGTTGAAAGAAAAAAAATGACTTGCCATAGAAATTTTAAAATATAAAGCAATTTTAATATTGTTACGAAACGAACAAACCAGAAAAATAATAATAATATTTTGGACATCTAACACACAACGCCATCTAGTACCAAACTAAGCAGAGCTTGTGTTATGGGTACTAGACAACTGATATAAATACATCTATATTTTTTATGTAAAAGGAAACACTCAATCTCCAAAACAAATATTTGCAGATCATACAAACATTTGGTCCGACCCGGGAATTGAACCCGACACCTCGAACACAGCAGTCGTTTGACTTCATTTGTGTTACGACACCCACGGGATGAATAGGGGAACACTCACTTGTGGAATCCATGTCTGGCCGCCAGAGTAGCAAATATGGTGTTGTTGACGAGAGCTGATCGCAGATCTGTGAGGGCTCCTGGGGAGTGTCTTCTCGGGTCTTCGTACAAGTGACGGGTAATTAAATAATCTGTAAATAATAATAACATATATTTGTTAGTATTTTTTGACTGCACGTATGGCCTAGTGGTTTAGGTGGTCGCCACGCCGCTTGTCAATTCGCCGAGTGTTGTGGATTTGAATCCCACATGGGACAACACTTTGTGTGATTCACAAATTGTTGTTCTGAGCCTGAGTGTTTTTTGTGTCCGTTTCATGTATGTCTGTAAAGTCCCCCGCAACACAGGGTGGCCAGGTTCAATTTATGGATGGGTGACCATTTATTGTACATAGAGACCCTCAACGAGCACGTTGAGCATAGGTCCCGGTTGTTGGAGCCCTGAACTCCGATAAGAGTCCATCATGACCTGGGCAGACTAGGATATTATCGCCACATTATTTTTGTAAATATTTTCTATATTTCTATGTAAATTCTAGAAATATAAATACGGCGCCACCTACCGGATATTTGTGCAACTTAGACGCCAAACCGCCATCTATTAGGATTTTATAGAACTAACCGATAAATACACACTAAAGTCGTATAATAAACATTTCATTTGCAAAAACAAATATTGAGATCAATAATTGAGATAAAAACTACCCTATCGACCAAGTTGGACCAAATTACAGATGCTTACAAAATTTGATAAAAATTGGTTCAGTTGTTTTGGAGTTTATCGCGCACATACATCGTGACACGAAATTTTTATATATGATTTAGATAAGTATTCAATCAGTCAATCCAGCTGTTATACTGCCTCGGTGGCGCAGTGGTATCGTATGGGATTGCTTTTCTTGAGGTCTCGGGTTCGATTCCCGGGCTGGATTAAATGTTTGTATGATCTGGAAATATTTGTTTCGGAGTTTGAGTGTTTTTAAACTAGGTGGCGTTGTATCAGATGTCCGAAATTATTGAATTCTGTGTTCTGGTTTTGGAAGTGAGGGTCTTTAACCTTCAGACTATCAGGGTCAAACTCACCAAGTATGGCGTCTCCGAGGAACTCCAGCCTCTGGTAACAGTCTGTGAGACGGTTGCTGTGATGCGAGGCGTGGGTCAGAGCTTGCAGGAGCAGGGAGCGATCCTTGAACCGGTACTGGAGAGTTCGTTCTAATGAATCGTAACCTGTTGAAGGACATTAATATTAGTATACTTGATTTTGCCTTTTTAGCTTTTGCAGATGGCTAATGATTTATGGAGTAACTTAGGCCACAGAATAACTAATAGTACTAACGTACAGAAGTTCCACTCTCGTACAAAAGTCAACTTTAGGCATAAAAAGTTTTTAACTCTGTCACCTTTCAAGCGAAATTGAATCTTGTCGTGTGACCCGAGCGTTCATATTTTGTTAAACACCGCTCGGCTTACAGCAGGAGCCCAGGGTTCTAACTTGCTGTACATTTAGGTAAATCTATCTATATACTTATAATAAAAATGTAACAGGTCGAATTCTGTACATTAAAGATATTTAAAAAAATTTTTTTGGAGGGCTCTCTATTATCGATACTGAAGCCAAAACTGTATTTTTTTTCATTTTTGTCTGTCTTGTATCTTGGCCGCGCATCACACCGAAACTACTGAATGGGATTCAAATGAAACTTGGCATGATTTGAGTTTTATCCCGAAATTCAGCACGGTTTCTTGGAGAGAGGGGATGAAAGTCAAAATATGTACTTAGTTGTAATCCAATACAACACAGACCGAGTTCTTTCATTCTTTTTTTGCTAGAAAGAAAAAAAAAAAAAGATAACGGGAAAAGTGTTTTTTGTTTGTCCGCGATTGTACACTGCCTGTGGGAAGCTGAGACAGATTTGTAAATATGGCAGTACGAAGTTCGCCGGGTCAGCTAGTTGATCAATAAATACGAAACTACATTTAATTAATTGATTTAGAAGTTTTTTTTTCTTATTTTAAAACCGCAAAAAAGGTTAACTTTGGTACTTAATTTCTCTGGAACTAGACCGTATTGGCACGCGGCAGTTTTACATGGACATTCTAATACAAATGTCCGTTTTCACTGTCATATTTACACGTTGTGCGGTAGTATGTGATTTCCTAACCAATGTCAGCCCCCCTAGCCAATTTAAATTCTAAAAACGTAAACGTTAATAGAAAATTAGATTTTCTCCGCGGCTCCGCCCGCGTATATATTTGTTAACGCGATAGAAAGAAGCATAAATCCTTCCTCAGGAATTAAAGTATCTCCATACGAAATTTCATGAAAAACGATGCAGTAGTTAATCAGTGAAAATGTGACAGATAGACAGAGGTGGTCTAACCGATTGTCGTCTTGTAAATAAGGCTACATTTATAAACAAAAGTCATACCAGACAGCATTTGTTCCAGTTCTCCTTCAGGATCCTCAATATACCTCAGCAGCGGAGAAGGAGGTGCTTTCAGCTCACCAAATATTGGCTGTAAAAAATTTAAATATATATTATTATGAAGAAAGAACGTTCTAGAAAAAAGACACGACAACGGCTAAACGTCGTGAAAGTTCTAGTTGGTTTCTAGAGGCACAGAAAAATGAACCTTATTACTCTAATATAAAGAAAGAATGTTCCAGAAAAAAGACTCGACAATGGCGAAACGTCGAGAACGTTCTAGTTGGTTTCTGGCGGCACAGAACAATGAACCTTAAAACAATATACATAAGATCGAATATGGATCATTGTCACGCGTGTTTACATTCGACGGCGTAATAGCGGCATCTAATATAAAAGGCGTCTCGTCAACCGCAGTTCAGTTAAGTTTGAACTACAGTGCGACAAATATCAGAGTGATTATTTGACTGCCTCTGTGGCTGAATGGTAGCATATGCGACTGCTGTGCGTGAGGTCTCGGGTTAATTTCGAGTCGGACCAAATGTTTGTACGATCTGCAAATATTTGTTAAGGAGTTTGGGTGTTTTCTATGAATAATATGAATGTATTAACAAAAAAATAGTATTTATGTCAGTTGTCTAGTACCCAAAATAGAAACTGCTTAGTTTGGGACTAGATGGCGTTATTTTTTTATGGAATAGGGGGCAAACGAGCAGATGTATCGCCTGATAGTAAGCGATTACCGCCGCCCATGGACACCCGCAACATCAGAGGCGTCACAAGTGCGTTGCCGGCCTTTGGGAGATGGGGAGAGGGATGGGGGGAGGGGTTGGGGTATGGGCCTCCGGTATGCTCTCTCACCAGGGCCGGCTTAACCTAAGCTGGCGCCCCTGGGCACACAAGAATTTGGGGCCCTTTTAGAAAGTAAAGAAAGCGTATTATACTAACATGTAGTTGCGGATACGATAGACTTATTTTATTGCTCACTGAGTGAATTCACAATGACAGCATTAAAAATCATTTGTTATCATAGTAAGAAGATTGTAAAATAAAGGAAAAGATTGTATAACACTGTCGCATTGGGCGACGCCTGTAATGATAGTGTTGTTTTAAGGTGTGAATAAATAAATAAATAAATATGAACAATTAAAAAAAAAACTACTATGATTATTCATGATCATGGAATCATGTATGCTGTTAGTTTTTGGTTACAATTATGGTTTCTTTCAGGTTATTTGTTAAGCAAACCCTTCTATTTATTATTACGTGTTCGGGCTCGACGAATTTAAGAATTAAGCCTTCTGACGTGTAAAAGAAACTTTAATACTAATACTCTTAAAAGAACAGAATAACTCAGAAAAAAAAAAAAACCGACTTCCAAAAACATCCAACGAAAACTCTCTGTCAAAAAACACTTAAAAGCGTAAAATAAACTGGTTCATCATAAATTGCCTATACCTAATTCTTTATTCATTTAAATAGTAGTATTATAATGGGTGCTAGGTACCTAAAATCTGTTTGAAGTCGGTGCCAAGTGACTATCGCTTAGACTTTTGTAATTGTTCGTTTGTATTCTTTTTGGCTTAGCACCGACTCCAAACATTCAAACAAATCAAGTTCTAGTCGGTTTCTAGAACTTTCTCGGCTAAACCGATTGACGAGTCTTTTTCTGGAATGCTCATTTTTCGTAGCATTGCCATTTTGTAGCATCGCGATTGCTATCACGATATTTAGCCAGGCGTTCGATATGCACTCTTTTGTATGGATCATCCCACTTGGTCTGTAGTATAGGGGCCAGTCTTATCGGGTTTTCTCGTTCCTGCACACGATGTCAACTGCGATTAGTTTCCGTTTCTGTTTTAAAGTTGCTGGCTTGCCGACACTTCTTGACACTAGGATGGCCTTCTGATGCTTTAATGTAAACTTGAACTTGAACGTTCGGCACCTTAGCTCTTGGCACAATTATCTGCAGGAGGAACTCTCAGCCGTTGGACTTCTCCCATTTGGGTAGGTACAGTATTCCGTTTTGTAGAACTAGACTATCCCATTGCGCCCAATAAACTTTAGTAATAGCGCTTGCAGATGAGATAATACTCCAAGCAGGTTTATATCATCCTGTGCTTACCATATGATAAGTTTCTTTAGGTCAACGTTATCCCCCTGTGCTAAATTCATTGTTTCATCTTCACATGGTCCCAAAAGTCAAGACTGTTGATTTCAGTACATTTTCTCAGCGTGACATATTCTTAGCATTATAAAAAATAAAAATAAAATTTTTTTGGAGATCTAACACACAACGCCATCTAGTCCCAAGCTAAGCAGAGCTTGTGTTATGGGTACTAGACAACTGATACAAATACATATATACTTTTTTTTTTTGTAAATACATACATATCATACATAGAAAACACCCAAACTCCGAAACAAATATTTGTAGATCATACAAACATTTGGTCCGACCCGGGAATCGAACCCGAGACCTCATGATCACCAGTCGCACACGCCAACCGCGAGACCAACGAGGCAGTCAGGCAGGCAGGCAGATTATCTTATCATGTTACCTTTTATCTTGCTGTCATGTTTTCCCAGATCGCTGCCTTGGAACTTGCGTCTTGTGTGCATCTTCTTTTCGCAACGTTTTCTCATCAGCTTCAACAGACAGTCCTTTATTTTTTTCAACCTGGACATCTGCGAACTCATTAGCGGGCAACTTAGCTCTAGATGACCTCTCTCACCATTCTGTAGCACATGATCCCAGATCCCCTCTTAAAAGAAGACTTGACTTCTTTGATTGTCTCTGAGACTTAGCTTGTGGGTCGACCCGATAACCTGTCAAACCGCTTCGACCACCAGTGTGTATGCCAGTGCTTCCCTTAGTGAAGCATGTTTGCCAAGCTACACTGCAGTTTTAACCTACAAGTCCTTGATGCCGTTTATGAGAACCTGCACGATGTTTGCTTTTATCGTCTTCCCGTCAGTCGAAAGGTTCGCTTTCCGTACGAGGTTCTCAATTTCCAACTCACATTGCTGCTGGCCTTCTACTGAGCCTTGGGCTCTATCGCGTAGCTGGGAGCGGTAATCGTGTTTTAGATGGCGTTTCCTATATCTCGACTCTAGCGCTTCTAACAATTCTTTATATACGCTACCTGAACCAGATAGTGCTTCTAGGACTGACAACGGTTTCTCCCTAAGCGCAACAGTAAGGGCAGTCAGGCACTGTTCATCACTCCACCCGCAATTTTTCCATGCGGCCCACATCTCACGACTTCCTGCGACCTTCTCCAGGTCGTCAGACCACCTTACGAGGGACCTACCAAGGGGGAACTTTGTGGCCCCATGAGCTTTCGTTTTTGCGAGCAATGTGCCTTGCCTACTAACACTTAGGTTGGTTATTTTCTTACACAATTTATAATTTTAATAAAATAACATTAGCGATAGAGCATAAATGTATATACATCAAGCACATAATCTCACTAAAGATTTTTCAAGTACAATTAAGCGAATCCTAAGACAGATTAAATATTGAATTTAAGATTTAACGATCGTAAAGAAGGTGAAAGAGTCATAACTCTATTGTAAGCTTTAATTTTTTAACCGAAAAAATATAAAAATTGAAAACCTACTTTTCGATTATTTCATATTTTGATGTAGGTGTAATGTATTTAACCTACTATATTTTTTGTTAAAAGAGTGTACGAAGATTTGTGACGAGAACATAATTATGTCTGATATAAAATTCTCGGTTCCTCGGGGCCCCCTTGAGAATGGGGGCCCTGGGCACTGGCCCCGTGTGCCCTTATGGTAAAGACGGCACTGTCTCTCACTCGGTGAAACACAGTGTAAGCGCTATTTCACACCGATTTTCTGTGAGGCCGTGGTGTCACTCCGGTCGAGTCGAAACGTGGCTCTCCCACGATATTATCAACTTTACAATATTAGTAAGAAAATAACAATACATACCTGCATCCAGACTCCATTCTCGTCTACATAAGGTTGCAAAGATCCTACAGCTCTGCCGTTCCAGGACCAATCTTGTTCCGGGAACACCTCCTGCTGCTGGAGAGGTTCTTCTTCTTCAGATGAGCATTCTGATGATGACGAGTTGGACCGTTGACGTTTGGGTGAAGGGGGCGGTGGTGGATGCTGTAAGTGTAACCAGGGTTATGTGGTATTGTCTGTTAGTCTAGAATAGTCTAGATGGATAGATAGACAACTCTATTTGTACATATTACAGAATAGGGTAGTTGACTGTATCGTAAATAAATACCTACGTCTCCTTCATTAAAACAAATATAACAAAACATCTCGGAAAATATAATTATTACAGCTTTTCATTTCCATTACAAATTTTAATTAAATAAACATCCTACTAATGTTATAAACGTGAAGGTTTGTAAGTATGGATGGATGTTTGTTACTCTTTCAGAACGGATTTGGTTGAAACTTTACAGTAATATAGCTTATACATCAGAATAACACATAGGCTACTATTTGCCGCGATAACAGATATACACGCGGGCAGAGCCGTGAGCAGAAACTAGTTGAAATATATTGCTCAATTGAGTAGTCTAAATCAGTGACGTCACAAGTGTGTATTTAGTACATTTTTCATACAAAGTTAACGTTTTGACAGATGATTAAAATAATAATAATAAATAATCCCGGGTTGGAATTAAACCCACCATCACTGGTTGTGCAGCTATGTTCTCTAACCCCAAACAAATCAATTCAGCCTAGAACATTCCACTTCAGGACCTATGCCTCTCCTTAGAAAGGAGGTTTTGTCCTACAGTGGCGACTTTCACATAAAGCGTAACAGAAATATACTACAGCGCCATCTACCGCAGATACACTGAACTACGGAATAATGTCCTCCACGAAGAAATTACCAATCCTGAATCGCGCCATAGAAGTTCTCGCGCCGATTATCATATTATACTAGCTAACCCACGCAACCTCGTTTCCGTCTCCTATTGCCCGTAGCGTGATAATTTTCCCCCGTTTTTGATTTTTTTTTCATTGGTGCTCCGCTGCTATTGGTCTTAGCGTGATGATATATAGCCTTCCTCGATAAATTTACTATCCAACACTGAAATAATTTTTCAAATCTGACCAGCGGCTTTATAATATTATAGTATGGATACAACATCCCAACATCAACCGTGGGTCCGTGGCCCGCCAGGCATGATCACCTCGCCTGGTCGGAGGATCCCCCCTTTGTGTTGGAGGGAATGTCACCCGTTCCTCCACACTACTATACCACGCTGACCAGACAGGTTGGTATCGGGTTTGTGTCAAGTGTTCCTTTTCTCTGCAGTGCTGCTGTCCTGGTAGTTTGCTCTCTCAGTCGACTCTTACTACTACAGGATGAATATGCGTGGTGACACTCCGTCATGATAGTCTACTTACCTTCGGAGCTTGATCAGCGTTCTTGGCGGCTACTACGTAGGGGTGGTCATCCCCCACTTCCACATGGTGGCAAGGAAGGACCTTGATGCCAAGCCAGGACATGAACAAGAGAGCACCTCTAGGACCACACTCCAGTAAGTAGGCTCCTATCAAAGCTTCCACGCAGTCAGCGATTGACTTATCTGGTAGAGAAAGTTAGTTATGAGTTGGATCCGAAATTAGACAGAGTCTATACCATTGTAACATCTGATAAGTGCATCTGATGGTAAGCAACTTAAAGTTTGCGGTTTACTATGAGGACCTATCACTATTTTCAAGCCTCACGAGCGTACTAAACGGTAGTAATGCCACGCTGATTTCAACACTGTCGGGCCGGCTCGATCGGGGCGGTACTACCCTCGCTCAGAAGATCAAAGTAAAGTGACAGCGTTCGTGCTGTCGAGTTTCATTGGTGAGTGCGAGACCGGAGGTCCAATGATGCAGAAGCATCACTAGCCGGCCATGGTGTGGGTCACCATGCTGCATTGTCTGCATTCGCAGTGAGTATGGTGATCACCACTCTTGGATTCTGCTTATGCTTTCCATCAGGCAGAGAAGAATCATTGTGGCAGGGCCAAACATAAAAAAATAAAAACAGAACGTAGTGGTCACCATACTGGTGGACTGCCTCGGTGGCGCAGTGGTAACGTATGCGACTGTTGTGCTTGAGGTCTTGGGTTCGATAACCGGGTCGGACCAAATGTTTGTATGATCTGCAAATCACTTTTGTAGGTAGCCACGCTGATTTCAGCACGAATGGGCCGGCTCGACCGGGGCGGTACTACCCTCGCACAGAAAATCAACGTAAAATGACAGCGTTCAGCACGAACGCTGTCATTTTACGTTGATTTTCTGTGTGTTTCGTGTTTCGTTGGTGAGTGCGAGACCGGAGGCCCAAATAGTCTAGTCAACAAGTTCCATACTTGTTGACTAGACTAAAAGATGCAGCAGCATCACTAGGCCGCCGTGGTGTGGGTCGTCATACTGCATTGTCTGCATTCGCAGTATGGCGACCAATACTCTTGGATTCTGCTTATGCTTTCCATCAGGCAGAGTAGAGTCATTATGGCGGGCCATACATTAAAAAAAAAAAATGTTTGTTTCGGAGTTTGGGTGTATTCTATGTATAATATCTATGTATTTACAAAATAAATCAATTATATATGTATTTATTTAAGTTGTCTAGCACCCATAACACAAGCTCTGCTTAGCTTATGACTAGATGGCGTTGTGTGTTAGATGTCCGAAATATTTATTTATTTACATACTCATTGCGAATGCAATATGGTGACCCACTCTATGGCGGCTTAGTGAGATGTTCATTTAAGCCACTCCTAAAGCTTAGTCGGGGGAGAGCCACACTTGGCATGCATGGGCCGGCTCGACTGGAGTGATACCACGGCCTCAATGAAAACTGGAATGAAACAGCCACAGCGCTGTTTCACCGAGTGATTGAGGATACTGGAGAGGCATACCGCAAACCCCCCCCCCCCCCTCACCCCAAAGGCCGGTAACGCACTTGTGACGCCTCTGGTGTTGTTGTTTTCCATGGGCGGCGGTTATCGCTTGCCATCCGGCGATACGTCTGCTCGTTTGCCCCCTATAGTACATAAAAAAAATACGGGAACATAAGGGGAGGGAAACACGTGCGCTGGTAGTCAGATTTTTTCCCTTAATCATTAAAAAAAAAAAAAAAATAAGACGGCCTCGTTGGTCTCGCGGTTGGCGTGTGCGACTGCTGATCATGAGGTCTCGGGTTCAATTCCCGGGCCGGACCAAATGTTTGTATGATCTACAAATATTTGTTTCGGAGTTTGGGTGTTTTCTATCTATAATATGTATGTATTTACAAAAAAAAAAGTATATATGTATTTGTATCAGTTGTCTAGTACCCATAACACAAGCTCTGCTTAGCTTGGGACTAGATGGCGTTGTGTGTTAAAAATGTCCGAAATTTGTCCGAAATTCATACCCGGTATGCTGTGCTGTGTGATCAGGTTGTAGGGTATGAAGCACCCAGTCGCGTCTGACGGCATCTCAGGGTTAAGCATATCGAGGTTGGTGTCCTCCTGTTGATCGGTAGTAGGTTTATAAATGGCGGAATAGGATATAATTATGACGGTATCTATACAAATAAATAAAATTAGAGTGTCTGTTTGTAATATTAAAACAACCGCTTTTTAACCGACTTCAAAAAAGGAGGAGGTTCTCAATTCGACCGTATTTTTTTTTTTTTTATGTGTGTTCGCGTATAACTTCGTCGTTTATGAACCGATTTTGACGATTCTTTTTCAATGGAAAGGAGATATCCCAACGGTGGTACCATGATAAGGACACTAAGATCTCATGAAGATGACGCTCTTGAAGTCGGGTTTTTATTTTGTTAATTTTTTTACTAAATGCATATGTATGTACACACATCAAAAGTGTCTAGGGATCAAGCATTTTTATGCGGATTTCTTGAGATTGAGATGTGGCTTTGGCCCTGGCCTGCTCAGTCGCCAGACTTGAACCCGATTGAGCATGCATGGGATATGCTACAGAGGAGAGCTCTGCCGAATATGGAGGGTATCCAGTCGCAAGAAGACCTTTTTTTGTTGTTGCAACGAACATGGGCGGCCATTCCACAGCGTGTTTGGATGAACTCATTTTGAGTATGCCAAACCGATGTTCTTGTGTTGTTAGTGTTCGCGGTAGAAACACGGATTATTAATTGTTTAAGTTACCTAATAAAATTTTAAAGAAAACTGTTATTTCAGTCTTTTTTTCGAACTTTAATGTTAGTGGTTCAAATGTCAAAAATCCCTTTATTAGGAAAATGGCAAATTTCTTTATTAATGCAAAGGTGACTTGGTTTATCGTTACTGTGACAAACGAAAACACTTTATTTGATGAATCCTTAAAGAAAATTTTAATTAATATCAATCAGGAGAAAAGTTATTGCAAAAATATATGTTGATCCCTAGACACATATGTTGATCCCTAGACACTTTTGATGTGTGTATATACGGTACATATAGCAAAACAATATTTTTTACTATTTTTGTCTGTTTGTTCCGGCATCATCTTAGGAACGGCTGGACCGATTTTGACGGGACTTTCACTGATAGGTAGCTGATGATATAAGGAGTAACTTAAAATTACATTTTAAAACGAAAAGAGCTTCTATTTCGGTGACTACTACCAAAATATTTTGCGAATCGGCTCAAGGTCGACATTAGCGCGTTTCTCAGCAAAAAAATTGTCGCCTAACGGGTTAAGCTATTTTATTAGTTAGACCCGGGTGTTACCCGCGGTTATTGTAGTACCGCGGGTAACACCGCGGGGTTCAGCTAGTATATAGATATACTTACATTAGCATTAGGATGTAGGGTTGGTGGTGGTTTGTGGCAGGGAGGCAACCAGTTGTCGTGCGGTTCGAACTTGGACGCGATCATTCTTGCACCGAGTCTCTTGTTGCGACCCAAACGGTACAGGTTTAAGTTTGATACCTGGAAGAATACATTACATTACATACACGAATAATAATAAATATTTCAAACTCTCGATTTTCGGCACTTTATGGAACTTGTTGCAATACAAATTAGAATCACTTGTACTTATTACACTAGTTTGATTCTAGAATAAATATTTCGGACATCTAACACACAACGCCATCTAGTCCCAAGCTAAGCAGAGCTTGTGATAAGGGTACTAGACATCTGATATAAATACATTTATACTTTTTCTTGTAATATACATAGAAAACACCCAAACACCAAAACAAATATTTTCAGATCATACAAACATTTGGGGACCGACTCGGGAATCAAACTCGAGACCTCAAGCACAGCAGTCGCATACGCTACCAATACGCCACCGAGGCAGTCAATTATTATTTATTTTTAGGTGACTAGGTCCAGAGACCTGATAAAGGCGCCAGGAAGCCGTTGGATGCAGCACAAAACCGGTTTTTATAGCGAACTTTACAGAATTTAAAATAAATAAATAATATTTCAGACATCTAAAGGCCCGTATTCACTTTGTACAGTGCGAGTGCAGGTGCATAGTGCGGGTGATCGGTGATTGGTGGAAAGTACGTGTGGGCAGCGAATTCACCATCCACGCGTGTTTTCCACCAATCACCGATCACCCGCACTATGCACCTGCACTCGCACTGTACAAAGTGAATACGGGCCTTAACACACAACGCCATCTAGTCCCAAGCTAAGCAGAGCTTGTGTTATGGGTTACTAAACAACTGATATAAATACATATATACCTTTTTTAAATACATGCACATTATACATACCCAAACTCCGAAACAATTATTTGTAAATCATACAAACATTTGGTCCGACCCGGGCATCGAACCCAAGACCTGATCAGCAGTCGCACACGCGTACCGCGAGACCAACGAGGCAGTCCAATATATAAAAATAATCCAAACGTAAAAGCAATTCACCTCGAAGTAGATCGCGTACTTTCATCTTGAAGTACGCCCACTGCTAGCATATCTATGCCTAGCAGTGGGCATCTCGAGAAGACGATGATATAGTTACCTGTTTGCTTCTCATATGGCTCAGCTTCCCTTCATGGACCGTGGGGTGAGCACAGTACAGATATGCCGTGATGGCGAATTTGAGGAAACTGTCTCCGATCGTCTCCAGACGTTCCAAGTTGATGCCGTCGTTCGCGTTTGACATTGTCAAAGCCTGTTGAAAACAAATTAGAACTTGGTAATACACGTCATTCATATCAATACATTTATTACAATTAAAATTTATAACAAAAAATTTTAGCTGAAAACTTATAACTTGAAAACTTATAACTTAGAATGTTATTTGTAAAATTAATATGTAAAATTAGAAATTTCATAATGTTTAAATTAAAATTATCAACATCAAACATTAGCATGTCGGTGACGCGAACCCATAAGATTTTCCCTACCAAAAAGTGCTCAATTTAAGAACTTTCACTTGAAAAAAAAACCGACTTCAAGAATTGGACCAAATTGAAATGGGATCATACGGGAAGCACCAGCTTTCAAGTAAAAAAAAACTCATCAAAATCGGTTCAACCAGTCGCAAGTTCTGAGATAACAAACATGAAAAAAAACCGTCGAATTTATAACCTCCTTCTTTTTTTGATGTCGGGTAAAAAGTAATCTAGGTCGTTCCTAAAGAATCAAAGTGTCTCCATGACAAATTTAATTAAAATCGTTTCAGTGGTTTAGTCGTAAAACGCAACAGACAGAGAGCTACTTTCTAATTTATAAAATTAACTAGATTTTGCCTGCGGCTCGGCCCGCGTAAAGGGCGGTTATCGCGTTGATTTTTCAAACTTCAAACTCGCATTAGGAAAACACATCCTGTGTCGCGGTGGACTTTACAAGCATACATGAAACGTACACAAAGAACACCCAGACTCAGAACAACAATTTGTGGTTCACACAAGTGTTGTCCCATGTGGGGTTTGAACCCACAACACGCCATATATAAATACATATATAGTACGACAATAACCGCAAGTAACACCGCGGGGCGAAGCTAGTCTAAAAATAATCTAAGTTACTACTTATATCACCAGCTACCTATCCCTGAAAGCCCCGTCAAAATCGGTCCAGCCGTTCCAGAGATTAGCCGGAACAGAAGTTGATTATTTCATGAAAATTTTATATATAGGTACCTACCAACATTTGCATTAATTTGAAATTACACACAGACACTCAATTTTATTACCCGACTGTGAAAGGAGGGTTATGTTTTTCGAGTGTATATATGTATGCATGTATGTATGTATATTTCTTTGGCACGCCCTAGAGCCTAAACGGCTTGTCGTATTTTTATGTGAGTGGTGTATAGATTCGTCTCAGTCGTGAGAGTGACACTGGGTACATTAACATTAAATAAAAAAAAAATAGGATTTTAGGCGCCAAAAACTAATATAAAATTTTTTTTTTTTCAAAATACATCGAGTGTGGTATCAAAATAAAGAATTTTTTACGGTGATTGCGAATATATATAAAACTCATATGTTTTTATTGTTAAATATTGACGCAGCCGGGTTTTTTATTTTTAATAATTTGTACTTGTTTATTTGTATAGATACCTGCAAAATAACACTAGGACTGGGCCCAGGATGTCCTTCCAACTTCGGTTGGTAGTCGAAATCAAACTCCTTCGCACTCTGTTTCCCCTCAGAGTAAAACGGCCGGAACTCTTGTCTTCTCTTACATGTCTCTTCGTAGATCTCCTTCTTATCGAACCCTACGTTTACGATCTTCTCGTTGACATAACCTGGTGCGTCTATGTCGATGTCTTTCATTGAAAAGCAGTTGAGTTTCTTGATTTCTTCCTTGGGTTTTGTTTTTTTCATTGCTAGAATAAATAATATTAAGTAAATATTTCAGACATCTAACACACAACGCCATCTAGTCCCAAGCTAAGCAGAGCTTCTGTTATGGGTACTAGACATCTGATATAAATACATATATACTTTTTTTGTAAATACATACATCACTACATAGTATAAAACAAAGTCGCTTTTTCTGTCCCTATGTCCCTTTGTGTGCTTAAATCTTTAAAAGTACGCAACGGATTTTAATGCGGTTTTTTTTTAATAGATAGAGTGATTCAAGAGGAAAGTTTTAATGTATAATAAATGCATAATTGGACTGCCTCGTTGATCTCGCGGTTGGCGTGTGCGACTGCTGCTCATGAGGTCTCGGGTTCGATTCCCGGGTCGGACCAAATGTTTGTATGATCTACAAATATTTGTTTCGGAGTTTGGGTGTTTTCTATGTATAATATGTATGTATTTACAAAAAAAAAGTATATATGTATTTGTATCAGTCGTCTAGTACCCATAACACAAGCTCTGCTTAGCTTGGGACTAGATGGCGTTGTGTGTTAGATGTCCGAAATATTTATTATTATTATAATATAGTACGGAAACACTGTTAATTTTCGAGGTTTCTAATGTGATGTAGCAAATAAACACATTTTTTTGCGCTTACATTGCAAACGCTGGTTGCACCCTACGAGATAGATCAAAATATTGTACTACAGTATTGTACACCTTAAAAAGTACTACAAAAAAGCCCGCGACGATATATGTCTATCTCTTAGGGATAACCCACAACAACCATTCTTTATTCCTTTCTTTTTACGAATGGCTTATTTACGAAGTGATTTTAAGCAATACAAAATGAATCCTTATACAATTAAGTAAATTAAATATATTGTGCATTTAATATAGATAAAAAAAAACCGACTTCCAAAAACATCCAACGAAAACTCTCTGTCAAAAAACACTTAAAAGCGTAAAATAAACTGGTTCTTCATAAATTGCCTATACCTAATTCTTTATTCATTTAAATAGTAGTATTATAATGGGTGCTAGGTACCTAGAATCTGTTTGAAGTCGGTGCCAAGTGCCTATCGCTTAGACTTTTGTAATTGTTCGTTTGTATTCTTTTTGGCTTAGCACCGACTTCAAACAGATTTTAGGTACCTAGCACCCATTATAATACTACTATTTAAATGAATAAAGAATTAGGTATAGGCAATTAATGAAGAACCAGTTTATTTTACGCTTTTAAGTGTTTTTTGACAGAGAGTTTTCGTTGGATGTTTTTGGAAGTCGGTTTTTTGTTTTATAAAAAGTTTTTATTTTACAGTTTTTAGTGCAAACAATCGTAGGTAAGTAGTAAGTTGAATTATTTCATCAAATTTCATCATCAAGAATAATACAAATTAAGGTACGTGTAATATTAAAATCATCCTCTAATCCCTAACTGTTGAAGAGTTTAATCTTCTATCATCAGCTCACCTAAATAGCTTGAAAGTATACGACTGAAGGTCTTTAGATACGTATGAAATTGAAAGAATTATTCTCCAACTCCTAACCGTTGAGGAGTTGTATCTTCCACCTTCCATCATCAGCTTACCTAAATAATTTGTAAGAATACGACTAAAGGTAACTTATATACATATGATATTTAAAGATTTATCCTCCAACTCCTAACCGTTAAGGAGTGGTACCTTACATCATCAGCTCATCATCATAAAATGATGACTACCAGACGCAAATACCGGTGTAACTTCAGAAAATATACGAAAAACATAGTATGTGCCTATAAAAAATGAGGGTGTCCCTCGATTTCCCTGGGATCCCATCATCAGATCCTGATATGCTGGCAATGGGACCACCACGGAAGCATACCCTGTCGAATACAAAAAGAAATTCAAAATCGGTCCACAACTGACGGAGTAATCAGGTAACATACAAAAAAAAAAAAAAAAACAAAAAAAAAAAATACATACAGTGGAACATAGAACCTCCTCCTTTTTGGAAGTCGGTTAAAAATGGCCCTTTACAGTATCTAATTTAAATGAATATATTCGAAGATATTACAGATTTAAAATGCACGATGCGTGTCGTCGGCGGGGGCATCTGAAATCCACCCGTGCGAAGCCGGGGCGGGTCGCTAGTATTATACATAGAAAACACTCAAACTCCGAAACAAATCTTTGCAGATCATACTATATCACACTGGTCAGACTGATATGCAAGAGATGGTGGATTCGAATTCCACCCAGAATAACTTTGTAAGGAGTATGATCAAATGATCATACAATATGGAGTGCCCCCAGCCCTATACATCCAGTGGGTATCGTAAAACAGAGTCTCCACCGAACAACACTTATTGGTGACAAAAGTTTCTGTAATTTCCTTGTGTTGCCAACAAAAATTATCAACAAATGTTGGAAACCGTTTTTTTGATTTTGGCGGTAAATATGAAAAGAATACGTTTTTTGCAGATATTACTTGGCTCTATGGTGACGCTTTGTTCGAATGTTTTTCAAATTATTGGCGATTCGGTGTAGACACAATGAAAACAAGAGCCTTAAAGTCGACTGAGAGAGCAAACTACCAGGACAACATCACTGCAGAGAGAAGGAACACTTGACACAAACCCTATACCAACCCGTCTGGACTGCGTGCTGTAGTGCGACAATACCTATCTGAAAAGAGACCTAATGTTTAGCAGTGGACTGTTAAATCCTTACCTTCTAGGATGACTCGCTTATTCCTTTCTATACTGCCAATATCCACTTGACCATTCCTGATGACCAGCTCCTCAGACCCATAAGGGAACAGCTCCGATATGGCCGTCTCATGCGTGTGGTTATTGACGAAACGCTGTTTGTCTTTGTTCTCTGGCAACACTTCTGGCAAGGGACTGTCTTTGAAGACCAAATTCCCCTGGCAGAGTATTTCTTTCTTATGGCGGGTGACTGATTCGCGGAATTTTTCAATGTACTGTAAAAAGTAAAGATTTTTTTTTTTTAAAAGACAACTCCCGCACTAGGAATAAATCCTGTGTCGCGGGGGACTTTACAAAAATACATGAAACAGACACAAAGAAGACCCAGACTCAGAACAACAATTTATGGATCACACAAAGTGATGTCCTACGTAGTATTAGTTAATTGACTGCCTCGTTGGTCTTGGGTTCGACTCTAGGGTCGGATCAAATGTTTTTATGATCTGCAAATATTCGATACGGTCGCTTTGATCACACCGCCGTATCACGTGCGGCTTTTTGTCAAATCAAAATCGAAGGAGCCGCCTATGGTGTACACCCACAAATAAGTATGATTTGTCAGTTTACGCCGAAGCAGTGTAGTGAATGGTGTGTTCGTTGATTCTTCTAACTGACGTGTCATCTGAAAATGTTTTAATAAAGGCTAGGAAGATGACATATTTATATCTTTATATATATAATTCTTGTGTGAGTGTGTATGTCACTGAACTTCTCCCAAACGACTGGACCGATTTTGATGAAATTTTTTGTGTGTGTTCAAGGGGATCTGGGAATGGTTTAGATTCACAAAAACGACTGGACCGATTTTGATGAAATTTTTCGTGTGTGTTCAAGGGGATCTGGGAATGGTTTAGATTCACAAAAACGTAAACGATGTTACGTGGGTCAGCTACATTTATATATAATATGTCTTTACTATCTAGGTAAGCAGTTAACAAGTATGAAATAATATACCTATTATATTCGTATTTCACATCAATAACCACAATTGCGTGCAGGTGTATCGACACGATCTAAACGAATGGACTTTATACACGGTACATATACCAAAATAACATTTTTTACAGTTTTTGTCTGTCTGTTTGTTCCGGCAAATCTCTGGAACGGCTACACCGATTTTGACGGGACTTTAACTGGCAGATAGCTGATGTAACAAGGAGTAAATTAGGATATAAAAATAAATCGAGGATACAATTCACAAGTTACTTAGTTTTGACTTCTATCGGCACTCCCCAAAGACCCTTACCTCTTTAGGGGCGACCCCAGTCCTCAGCAGTTTGTCATGCTCCGCCCTATCCAAAGCGTCGTCTTCCTCATCAGGAGTTGGTGCAGGGTTCACCTTCTTGGTGCGTTCTAGATCCACAGCTTCAGCCTCGTGGGCTGTTTTGTATTCGATGCGGACACCCATCGCCACTGAGGAAAAGAGACGATAAAATAACCATGCTATGCAGAATAGTGGGATTTCCAACTTTCTTTTTTAAGGAATAGGGGTCAAACGAGCATACGTATCGCCTGATGGTAAGGGATTACCGCCGCCCATGGACACCCGCAACACCAGATGCGTCACAAGTGCGTTGCCGTACTTTTAAGAAGGAGTACGCTCTTTTCTTGAAGGTTTGAAGGCCGTATTGGTCGTTAGTGGTATACTCAGGTCAGTAGAGCCTGAATTATAAGCTAGATAGTGGGGGTTCAACTCCCACATAAGACTATTATTGTGTTCTGGGTTTGTGTGTAATTTAGAGTTAATCGTAAGCAACACGAGAATTAGTTGTAAATAAAAAGCGGCCAAGTGCGAGTCGGACTCGCCCATGAAGGGTTCCGCAACAGCAAGTAACATAATGTAATTTTTATTTAATTTTTATATTTGTGTCGATTAAATGAAAGGTAAATTGCAATTTACGATTAATGACGTATTAAAAAAAAACTACTTACTCGATTTCGTTCGAACCAATTTTCGTTGGAAGTTTACATGGTAATGTACATCATATATATTTTTTAGATTTATTATTCTCTTATTTTAGAAGTTACAGGGGGGGGTCACACACTTTAAATATTTTGGAAGTGTCTCTCGCGCAAACTATTCAGTTTAGAAAAAAATGATATTAGAATCAATATCATTTTCAATAGATAGATAGTATCATTCATAGATACCCCCCACACGTATGGGTTTGATGAAAAAAAAATTTTTGAGTTTCAGTTTCAGTTCTAAGTATGGGGACCCCCAAAATGTATTGTTTTTTTTTCTATTTTTGTGTGAAAATCTTAATGCGGTTCACAGAATACATCTACTTACCAAGTTTCAACAGTATAGGTCTTATAGTTTTGGAAAAAAGTGGCTGTGACATACGGACGTACAGACAGACGGACAGACAGACAGATAGACAGACGTGACGAATCTATAAGGGTTCCGTTTTTTTGCCTTTGGCACGGAACCCTAAAAATAGATGAACCCCGAGGTACAACAACACCATAGACATACAAAAAATTTAAAATTTCCTTTTTTGATTTAAGTACCATAGATACTTTCATATGGATTTAGTGAAAATTTCTTAATTTATAATTACAAACAGACAATTTAATTTAATTTATTTATATGTATGTATAGATGTATAAATTGCCTGCCTCGGTGGCGCAGTGGAAGCGTAAGCGACTGCTGTGCTTCGCAGGTGCAGGTCTCGGGTTCGTTTCCCGGATCGGACCTATATCTATATGATCAGCAAATATTTCTTTCAGAGTTTGGGACGCACTTGTGACGCCTCTAGTGTTGCGGGGGTGACCATGGACGGCGGTAATCGCTTACCATCAGGCGATACGTCCGCTCGTTTGGCCCCTAGTCCATAAAAAAAAGATGGCGTTGTGTGTTAGATGGCCGAAAAAAATAGATATCTTTCTCGGTTATCAGTATACTCACTGTTGGTATTCTTGTTGCAGCAGAATCCACCGCTATCATCGTCATCACTGCCTTCGTAGTCAAGGTCTGTGTCGTCGGAGTCCAGGTCACTATGGGTGATCAATAATAAAATAATTAATCAAACAACTTAGAGCTTACATACATGGAGGGAGTGCTGAACGAGCGGAAAGCGTGATCGGAGTAGAGAGAGAGACTGGGTCTCTTTCACGCAAGGTTTTGATTGGTTGGTGTATTTCCCTCCAACTCAGTCATCATTACATCATCCAATCAGTTTGCATGACCATTCGTGTGTCCAAAGTCTATTCGTGTATACAGAGTGTCCCGAAATACAACGTGCAAAGGCAAGTGGGGGTAGGTAACTGTATGACACCTTTAATAAAAATATTTTTTTAAATCCATTTCATTTTTTTAGATTCGAATATTTTGCTTAAAATGTACTTGACGACATTTTTATGCACCATAACTTCAAATCTGCAAGTTTCGGCGACGGGTTTTTTTATTCGTAGCGTAGTTAACTGCTCTATCGACCAAAAGTATAATTACCACCAGACACAATACAAAAGAAAAATACAAAAAAAGTTGTTGGGATTAAACTTCAATTTTATAAAAGAAATCATTTTTCACCTTGGTATAATACTTTTAAAAGTAACATGGCAAAAAATAAAGTTTAAAAAAAAATGGATTTTTTTAAATATTTTATTTAAAGGTGTCATACAGTCACCTACCCCCCACTTGCCGTTGGACGTTAAATTTCGGGACACCCCTGTATAGTATCGGTACGTCCTTGAAGGTTTACTTCGGTCGTTTGGTCAAAGCACACTTGTTTTTTTACAAGCTTTTAATTAACTTGCAATGTGTGTATGTATGCATGTATGTTCGGGTGGAATCTTGCAAATCAATTTTGAAGCAGATATCTTCAACCGATTTTGCTGAAATTTCGTGAGCATATGTATACAGCGTGACAATACAATAATATAATGACACGGTGCTGATCTGATGCTGGTGGTCATAGGAACTCTGTAAAGAAACGTCGCAAAATCATCGAGTTTGGACTCGTTTGATTCGACTCGACGAGTACTATTTTTAGAGGATTCCAATAATAGTTTTTTAAGTTTATTTATAATAATTTTTCAGTCACTCACCTAGACATGTAAGAGCAATCGCTGTCGACCATAGAGTATTTGCTCGCGTTGTAGTTGCTGAACTTGGGTTTCTCTATGGGATCGCACCAGTTGGTTCCTCCTGCAAACAATGTATATCTATACTAGTAGTTGCCCGCGGCTCCGCCCGCGTGTATGTCGGTTATCGCGGCAAATAGTAGCCTATGTGTTATTTTGATGTATAAGCTATATTACTGTAAAGTTTCATCCAAATCCGTTCAATCGGTTTTGCGTGAAAGAGTAACCATATTTACAAACTTTCGTGTTTATAATATTAGTAGGATATATTCGTGTTTTACAACAATAACCTCTATTGCGTGTGGGTGCACCGACACTATCTAAACGAATGGACTATACACTTGCTAAGTTTATTAATCTTTTAAAAAAAAGAAAAGACGATAAATATAACCCATCTCACCTGACGCAGAAGTGCAGAAGGTCAGATTAGGAGGCAGAGGTTCCATGAACTCGTCGTACTCCTCAGGGATCTGAGAGGCCATGTCGTTACTCCACATGCCTATTTCAAAGCTCTGCAAAAGAAAAGAGCAGTTTAGATTTTATCTACATTTCATTCACAGAGCCACACTTCGGCATGAATGGGCCGGCTCGACTGGAGTGATACCACGGCCTCCCACCTGGTGTGAAACAGCCACAGCGCTGTGTTTCACCAAGTGAGTGAGGATACCGGAGGCTCATACCCCAACCCCTCCCCCAAAGTCCGGCAACGCACTTGTGACGCCTCTGGTGTTGCGGGTGTTCATGGGCGGCGGTAATCACTTACCATCAGGCAATACGTCTGCTCGTTTGCCCACTTCCAAAAAAAAAAATGTCATGTCGTGCTACGTGTTCGTTGGTGAGTGCGTGACCACCCAATGATGAAGAAGCATCTCAATAGTAGCCATAGTGTGGGTCACCATGCTGCATTGTCTGCACGAGCAGTGAAGATGGTGACCACTACTCTAGGATTCTGCTCATGCTTTCCATCAGGCAGAGTGAAATCACTTTGACTGGCTCATTTACAAAATAATAGAAATTAAAAAACTTTTTGAAAACAAGCTTTAATTGGAATGCCCTAAAAAGAATCAAACGAGTCCAAACTCGATGTTGTTGCGAAGTTTATTTACAGAGTTCCTATGGCCACCTTCCAGCTCCAGCATCAGATCAGCTCCATGTTATTATAATATTGTATTGTCACGCTGTATACATATGCTTACAAAATTTCAATAAAATCGGTTGAAGATATCTGCTTCAAAATTGAGTTGCTAGATTCCACCCGAACATACAAGCATACATACATTGCAAGTTAATAAAAAGCTTGTAAAAGCACTCACCCTTCTATTCCCAAAGGGGTAAACAAAGATGTAAAGCCGGGTCTTCACCGAACAAAAGTTGTCAATTTTTGTGTTGTCAACACGTGTTGGTGGCAAAAGTGTCTGTAATTTCCTTGTGTTGGCAACAAATGTTGAGAACAGTGATTCCGTTTTTGACGGCAAACATCAAAAGAATAGGCTTGTTGCAAATATTTATTGGTTCATTGGTGACGCTTAGTTCGAATGTTTTTCAAATTGTTGCCGAATCGGTGTAGACACAATGGAAACACGAGGTGACGATTTTTTGAAGTGTTGCAAACAGTTGGAAACACTGAAATCGCCAACAATTTCGGTGGAGACGCGCCTTTATACCTTCACTCTGAAAAAACATTCAAATAAATATACTAACCCCTTCAGCATCTTCTTTCTCCTGTAATATATCATTGATAGTTTTCTCTTTCGGCTCATCTTGCTCTTCGTCGGCGTTCTTCTTCTCGTTCTCTTGTTTCTCTTTCTCTAGTTTCTCTTTCTCTTCTCTAGAAAAAAGAAATATACTTTACACACGCTTTCTTAACACTTTAATAATTTTTAAGGAAAAATCGTTAGTATATCTATCCTACATATATTTCAAACGAAAGTTTGTAAGGATGTTTGTTACTTTTTAACGCAAAAACTACTTACGGGATTTAGATAAAATAAAAAAAAAGATGTGTGTGATCGTATATGCTTTCATAAATATTTATTTAAAAGCTATTAATTTCAAATTACAAAGAGACACTTCAACACAGGCAATTTGTATAGATACATTATACCCAGATTACCGCCGCCCATGGACACCCGCGACACCAGAGGCGTCACAAGTGCGTTGCCGGCCTTTGGGTGATGGGGGGAGAAATGGGAGGTGGGATTGGGGTATGAGCCTCTGGTATCCTCACTAACTCGGTGAAACACAGCGTAGGCGCTGTTTCACACCAGGTTTCTGTGAGGCCGTGGTATCACTTCGGTCGAGCCGAAGCGCGGCTCTTCCACGGTAAATACTCCAACATACCTCAACTCTTTCTCCCTCTGTTCTCTTTTTAACTCTTCCTCTTCTTTTTTCTTCTTTTCAGTTCTCTCTGAATCTGCAGTTAACACCTGTAATAAATATATTATATTTGTTGTAATAAGTCAGTTTATTTAGTTCAGTATGCAGGGAGTTTCGGGGGCGATAAATCGATCTAGCGAGGATTCACAAAAAAAAAACAAAACAAATCGACTTCAAGAACTGAATCAAATTGAAATGGGACCGCCCGGGAAGCACCAGCTTTTAAATAAAAAAAGAATGATCAAAATCGGTTCATCCAGTCGAAAGTTCAGAGGTAACAAACAAAAAACAAACAGTCGAATTGAGAACCTCCTCCTTTTTAGTCGGTTAAAAATACTGGTCATTCAGGTTCTTAGCCAATAGTACAAGAGAATTTACGCGTTATCTATTTTAGATAGAGAATCAGATAACGGATCTGTACTAACCTCAGCTAAACTCCATCCGAAGTCTAACGCTGGCCATTGGAAGCCAGGCATGGTCTTCTCATTAATCTTGGGTATACCAAGACCCACGTCAATTGCAACAGCTCGTCTGATCTCATCCGCTATCAGGAGAGCGTTGATTCTGTAAAAAAAGGGCCGTAAGCTATCGCATTTAAAAAAAAAATCTAGCCGATTACGGCCACGGCGGAAAGTCTCAACGGAGACCAGCCAACTACGCAGGAAATATTATAGTGCACAGGTGTGTACACAAACATAGGTGCACTCTCTGTTCCCTCTCACAATCCGATGGGACGGTTATCCGACACGACTGGAAAGATATCAAGCACAGGCCCAAATCGGGAATCGAACCCGACAACTCTTGATTGACAGCCGTATACGCTGCTAGATCAATGAGGCATTCTAGTACACTCACTCATTAGATAAAAATATTGTTACGAAGAAAGATTATTCGCGAACAACGCTCGAGAAAGTTCTCGTTGATCTCCTAAGACACGGAATATTGAACCTTACATCGATATACGTAGCGTCGAAAATCGATTGATTGTTGCTTCCAGCGATCTCACCGGCAGTCACGTCCTTGGTACGGTGAAGGTAAAGGTTTATTGATATTAAAAGCAGCTGATATAATAACATACCTGTATAAAACACAAGGTAAAGCAACAGTAGCGAACCAGAGCGGGGCTGCGAATGGATGGACCCTGCACAGCTCGGGAACCAGGATCTGCTTCTGGTCGAGCCGGTCGCGTTTAGCACGCCGAGTGCGTTCTGAGGACACCGGTAGGGCTACGCCTTTGCGATTCACGTATCTGTAATACCAACAGGAAGTTGAAATAACAATAAAAATAAATATATAGTTGGGACATCTAACACACAGCGCCATCTAGTCCCAAGCTAAGTAGAACTTGTGTTATGGATACTAGACCGCTGATATAAATACATATTACATACTTTTTTTTTAAATACATACATTCTTCGCCCATATAAACCGACCCGGGAATCGAACTCGAGACCTTTTTAAGTAGTATAACTTTGAATGCTTCGGTGGCGCAGTGGTAGCGTAAGCGACTGCTATGCTTGAGGTCTCGGGTTCGATTCCCGTGTCCGACCAAGTGTTTGTATGATCTGAAAATATTTGTTTAAAAAAAAGTATATATGTATCTAAATCACTTGTTTAGTACCCATAGTACAAGCTTTGCTTAGTTTGGAACTAGATGGCGTCGTGTGTTAGATGTCTGAATATATTTATTTATATGTACCTTGGGGTGAGAAGGTTCAATCTAGCGCTGGTGTGGTCCACATCAAGAAGAGGCTGGTCTCTCTGTGTGAGAGTCACTCCGTACTTAGTACTGTAGTACTCCCTGAAGCTGGTGTGACTAGCAGAGGGGAACGAGGAGTCTGGAGTCAGGTTCCAACATATCTCCGCTACCAGGAAGAACTGAAAACAAAAAATTATAAAATTAAAAAAAAACTTCAAGAACTGCACCAAATTGAAATGGGACCACACGGAAAGACTTCAAAAAAGGAGGATGTTATCAATTCGACTGTTTGTTTTTAATGTTTGTTACCTTAGGGTACCTCAGGTTACCGACTGGGTGAAGCGATTTGAGCAGACGTATCGCCTGATGGTAAGCGATTACCGCCGCCCACGGAAACCCGCAACACCAACTGCGTCACAAGTGCGTTGCCGGCCTTTGGGGGATGCGGGGAGGAGATATGAGCCTCCGGTATCCTCAGTCACTCGGTGAAACACAGCGCTGTGACTGTTTCACATCAGTTTTCTATGAGGCCGTGGTATCACTCCGGTCGAGCCGGCCCATTCATTCCAAAGCGTGGCTCTCCCTACTAAGTTTTGCGGGTTTCAACCACAAATTATTGTTCGGAGTCTGAGTGTTCTTTGTGTCCGTTTATGTATGTTTGTAAAGTCCCTACTACGGGAGTTTCTTTCACCTAAAGATGAACTTACCTGTGGTTGATCTTGGTTCCTGTACCAGGGAGTCACGACAGCTTCTCTATACTTCTCCGCATCGAAGGTGAAGGTATCGCCAGGCTTCAGAAGAGGATTCTCCATCTTCTTTACTTTGGCTTTCTTATCGCGGGTTGCACCTTTTGCCTATAAAGATATAGATTCATGATATAATTATAATGTAATCTTTCTGTTTCCAACTCTATTTTGAGGGTAGGTAGATAATAAAAAAAACGTGTGGCACTCGGGGACTTCCGCGGTAAAGCTATTGCATAGCATTTTTTTATCAATTTATGCAATTATAATTGTTTATTTATGCAGTATTTTTTCTCTTTGAACATGTATACTTACGAAGCGCACATGCGGTGAGAGTGGCATTATAAAGATATGATAGATACCTATTATATACACCTATATACTTTCTCAAACCCAGACTGTTTTGCCCAGACAGATTTTGGAGCAGCTCGCGTCGATCCGTGCAATTAATATTACTTAATATTAACATTTATTGCCAGAAAACAAAAAGAATATAACAAAAAAAACGACTTCAAGAACTGGACCAAATTGAAATGGGACCACAGGGGAAATCGGTTCACTCAGTCGATTTCGATGATTCTTTTTTATTTGAAAGCTGGTGCTTCCCGTTTGGTCCCATTTCAATATGGTACAGTTTTTTTGCTAAAATTTTGTATTATATCATCGGTCCAGTCGTTCCAAAGATTAGCCGGAACAAACAGAGACAAAAATTTAAAAAGTTTAATTTATTTGTATAGATTAATCTTATACTAATATTATAAAGCTGCAGAAGAAGTTTGTTTGAACGCGCTAATCTAAGGAACTATTGGTCCGATTTGAAAAATTCTTTCAGTATTAGATAGCCCATTTATCGAGGAAGCCTATAGGCTATATATCGTCACGCTAAGACTAATAGGAGCGGAGCATCAATAAATAATGTTTCAAAATCGGGGAAAAATTATTACGCTACGGGCAATAGGAGACGTGAACGAGGTTGCGTGAGTCAGCAAGTACAGTGTAAAGACCACAAACCTTGTTGGCTTCCTCATGTTCTTGACACTCAAACAGCACGTTGCTCTCCAGCTCCGATATCTTCCTCTCTTCTGTATGTTGATATATCAGTTCTAAGAACGCCCAGTCGATGTCGATCTTCGTAGACCCATCAGGTCGAGTGGCTGAAAACCAAAGCAGACAATTGACTGCACGTATGGCCTAGTGGTTTAAGAAATCACCACGCTGCTTCCTACTTCGCCAAGTGTTGTAGGTTCAAATCCTACACGGGACAACACTTTGTGCGATCCACATATTGTTGTTCAGAGTCTGGGTGTTCTTTTTGACAACTAACAAACAGATAAAAGGATATTCGCAACTATTGATAGTTTAATGATTCAATTTCAATGAATGCCTCGTTGGTCTCGCGGTTGACGTGTGCGACTGCTGATCATGAGGTCTCGGGTTCGGTTCCCGGGTCGGACCAAATGTTTGTATGATCTGCAAATATTTGTTTCGGAGTTTGGGTGTTTTCTATGTATAATATGTGTGTATTTACAAAAAAAAGTATATAATGCAATGTATTAATTGTATCAGTTGTCTAGTATCCATAACACAAGCTCTGCTTAGCTTGGCACTAGATGGCGTTGTGTGTTACAGACCGAAAAAAAAAAAAAAAACTATACCAACTCGTCTGGTCAGCGTGTTATAGTACAACAAAACCTCCTTTCGAAGGAGAGGCCTATGTCCAGCAGTGGACTAGTAAATAAAGGATTATTGACGACTAGTAACCCGCCCCAACTTCGCATGGGCTCATTACGGAAGATATTATATAGCCCACGTTACTCTGAGAAGATTTGCATCTTAATTATTTCCGACGTCTCTTCAACAAATATCGTTATATTTTAGACAATATAGGTACATATTTTTTTTACAAATTATTGACAAAAACTTTCGCCAAGAATCAGTCTATGTTTTGGGAAAACTCGCATAAAAATCCGTGCAGTAGCTTTTGAGTTTATCGCGAACAGACGAGGCGGAGGACTTTGTTTTATAATATTTCGAACATCTAACACACAACGCCATCTAGTCCCAAGCTAAGCAGAGCTTGTGTTATGGGTACTAGACAACTGATATAAATACATATATACTTTTTTTTTGTAAATACATACATATTATACATAGAAAACACCCAGACTACGAAACAAATATTTTTAGATCATACAAACATTTGGTCCGACTCGGGGTCGGACCAAATGTTCTCGAATTCGAATCCGAGACCTCAAGCACGGCAGTCGCGTACGCTACCACTGCGCCACCGAGGCAGTGATGTTAATATGTAGTGATTATTTACTTACATTTAATAGTAGGTACAATATAATAATTATTGTGAGTGGAACCGTCACTCTGCAACTTCATCCCTTTCCTACGAACCCTTAGGACTTCGGCGAACACGAATCTCATAAACCTGAAACATACAATTGTAGAATTAAAGCGAGTGACACCGCGAGGCGCAGCTTGTCTAAATTAAAAGTAGCCTAAGGGTCAATTTATACTAGCGCATAGTCGAAGCGCATCGAAGCGTCAATTTGACTGCACGTTTGGCCTAGTGGTTTAACGGTCACCACGCCGGGTCCTACTTCGTCAAGTGTCGTGGGTTCAAATCCCACGTAGGACATCACTTGGTGTTTTTTTTTTTTTTTTTTTTTTTTAGTGGAATAGGCGGGCAAACGAGCAGAAGTATCGCCTGATGGTGAAGCGATTATCGCCGCCCATGGACACCTGCAACACCAAAAGCGTCACAAGTGCGTTGCCGGCCTTTTGGGGAAGGGGGAGGGAGGTAGGGGTAGGGGATTGGGGTATGGGCCTCCGGTATCCTCACTCACACGGTGAAACACAGCGCAAGCACTATTTCACACCGGTTTTCAGTGAGGCCGTGGTATCACGTGTGATCCACAAATTGTTGTTCTGAGTCTGGGTGTTCTTTGTGTCTGTTTCATGTATGTTTGTAAAGTCCCCCGCGACACAGGATTTATTCCTAGTGCGGGAGTTGACTTTAAAAAAAAAAAAAAATCTTTACAACTAAAGCGAAGCTGCACGAATGCGCGCGTATTGGCCAGAATCATCAAATTATCTGTCAGAAAATCTATCCGAAACTCATCAGTAACCGGATATATAGGGCTGAAATATCACTTGATATAACCAATCCTAACTTTTACTTTATTTAACTGACTCTAAATATGGAGGAAGTTTTCAATTCGACTGCTTTTATTTTTATGTTTGTTACCTCAGAACTTTCGACTTTATGAACCAATTTTGACGATTTCTTTTTTTATTTGAAATCTGGTGCTTCTCGTGAGCTCCAATTTCAATTTTTTTTTTTTTTTTTGATGGTATACACCGGCAAACGAGCAGACGTATCGTCTGATGATGGTAAGCGATTACCGCCGCCCATGGACACCCGCAACACCAGAGGCGTCACAAGTGCGTTACCGGACTTTGGGGGATGGGGGGGGGAGATAGGGGGAGGGGTTGGGGTATAGGCCTCCGGTATCCTCACTCACTCGGTGAAACACAGCGCAAGCACTATTTCACACCGGTTTTCAGTGAGGCCGTGGTATCACGTGTGATCCACAAATTGTTGTTCTGAGTCTGGGTGTTCTTTGTGTCTGTTTCATGTATGTTTGTAAAGTCCCCCGCGACACAGGATTTATTCCTAGTGCGGGAGTTGACTTTAAAAAAAAAAAAAAATCTTTACAACTAAAGCGAAGCTGCACGAATGCGCGCGTATTGGCCAGAATCATCAAATTATCTGTCAGAAAATCTATCCGAAACTCATCAGTAACCGGATATATAGGGCTGAAATATCACTTGATATAACCAATCCTAACTTTTACTTTATTTAACTGACTCTAAATATGGAGGAAGTTTTCAATTCGACTGCTTTTATTTTTATGTTTGTTACCTCAGAACTTTCGACTTTATGAACCAATTTTGACGATTTCTTTTTTTATTTGAAATCTGGTGCTTCTCGTGAGCTCCAATTTCAATTTTTTTTTTTTTTTTTGATGGTATACACCGGCAAACGAGCAGACGTATCGTCTGATGATGGTAAGCGATTACCGCCGCCCATGGACACCCGCAACACCAGAGGCGTCACAAGTGCGTTACCGGACTTTGGGGGATGGGGGGGGGAGATAGGGGGAGGGGTTGGGGTATAGGCCTCCGGTATCCTCACTCACTCGGTGAAACACAGCGCAAGCACTATTTCACACCGGTTTTCTGTGAGGTTCAGTTCTTGAAGTTCTTTTTTTGTTGAAATTGTGTATCATTTAATTTCACCATAGTAGACCCACCTTCTCACAAGTCGACCTCTCCTGGGTGACAGTCTGACGTCGGCATCAGGCACATGCTCTACAGACACCCTCACTTCTCCAGACCTGGTGTACACTGGGAATGCTGGGATCTGCAAACTGGAGAAACAAAAGGTTAGTGAGCCGGATTGGCAAACTAGAGGCAGTGAGTTTGATTTTCGTCGTAATTATTTGTTGTGTGTCTGGATGTAATCTATATACACAAAAATGAATCGCCGAAATGTATGTACGCGCATGATTTCCGATCGGCTGCACCAAATTAAATAATTCTTTTTTTTATGTGTTCCTTATTGTAAGGACAAGGTTTGTGTACAAGAAACATTTAAAGATAACGGGAAAAGTTTCTTATACCGTAAACTAAGATGTATATCATTTCTTAAGTTTACTTCAATAGTATTGTATAATCAAATTTATGTGTGTGTGCTCAAAATCACTATACTCTGTCCATTCGTTTATTTTCTTTTTGACAGTTCAAGAAATTTCGAAATTAGTGACGCCCTTACACATTACCGATTCGATTTGAAATGAAAAGCGATTTTATTTATGAAGAAGTTTCAATCGATTTAATTAAATATTTTTAGTTTAAATATTAATTTCTCTTTCTCTTTTAAAAAGACAACTCCCGCACTAGGAATAAATCCTGTGTCGCGGGGGACTTTACAAACATACATGAAACGGACACAAAGAACACCCAGACTCAGAACAACAATTTGTGGATCACACAAAGTGTTGTCCTACGTGGGATTTGAACCCACGACACTTGGCGAAGTAGGAAACGGCGTGGTGACCGTTAAACCACTAGGCCAAACGTGCAGTCATTAAGTAATTAGTCCTTTATTAGTTTTTTAAATTATGTAAGAAATAAATAAAAATAATAAATCAGTAAATTTGATGAATGAACAGAGGTATTGTTCTTTACTCTTGGTTTGATCCTAAATTCCAAGATTTCGACTAAAATCCCTACAAATAATCAATCTTGGAGTCCCAGATACTATTTTTATTTCCTTTTTTTTAAATTAAATTTGGAGAAAAATTATTATAATACTAATTAAATTATTATAAATATATAATATATAATATAATATATACTAAATTATTAGAATACATGCAGTCAAATTGTTTTTATCATATGATCGATTTATCGTATTTCGAGTACTGTTTTATAGTCTGTGGTTGTTTGTTATGCACAGGCCACTTCACCGTACCTTTCAAAGTACCGTCACCGTCAATAAAGTACCACATTACTGTAGTACATTATTCCGAAGAAAACAAACGGTAATTTATAGGCGTGAGCTGTCAAAAAGAAAATAAACGAATGGACAAAGTATAGTGGAAAAGTTACTCCGTAGTTCGGTGTATATCCGGTAGATGGCGCTGTAGTATGTTTTTTTTTGTTGTCAATGATGACATACTTGAGACAAATCTTTCACTAACCCGTCTAGTCCACGTGGTATAGTAGGGCTAAATCTCATTTCTCAGAAGAGGCCCAATGATAAAGAAGCATCACTAGACCGCTATGGTGTGGGTCACCATGCTGCATTGTCTGCATTCGCAACGAGTATGGTGACCAGCACTCTTGGATTCTGCTCATCTTTTCCATCAAGCAGAGTGGAGCCATATTGGCAGGGCCATACATAAAATAAATGTGTGTGTTTATCTTGTGTCGTGTGTATATAAGCGTGTGGTGTAGTGTTGTTACCTGTCGGGCTCTGGTCTTGCCATGAGCACGCCGATGGCCTGATCAGCGTGTTGAGGAGCGTGAAGGCGGCGACCGCGCGTGTTGTACCGCTCGGGCAGCGCACACCATAACGTACACGCTAGAGCGTATAACATGTTGCGCTTTTTACCTGCACCGAGGGAAAATGTATGATCAAAACAACAATTTCAATCTAAATTTTTATTTATTTCACCGTGGTTTTATAGGCAGTAGGGCAACAGCAGAAATAAGAGAAATTAAGAAAAATATTTATGAAAGTAAGTAAGTAATTCTGCCAAGTATAACCTATGGATGCCAAACCAGGTCCCTAAAAAGGAAGGTAGAGGAAAAACTAGCAATCTGACAAAGAAAAATGGAAATAAGTATGTTAAACATAAAATTGATAGACAAATTAGTAATAAAAAAAGAAATTAGAACAATTACAAAAATGTAAGACATTACAGAAAGAATTCGGTTACTAAAATGGAACTGGGCTGATCATATATGTAGAATGGAAAACAACATATGGACAAAAAATGGTGGAGTGGTTGCCCTTAGAGAGAGCGAGGAGGAGAGGACGACAAAGAACAAGATGGAGAGACATTTTCAAACAGAGAGTTGGGGCAGACTGGATGAGAACAACCAGGGACAGGAAGCAGTGGAGAGTATTGGGGGAGGCCTACACGAAAGAGGGGACTATTACCTAGGGATTTAAAAAAAACATTAATTTAAACTATACTCTGTCCATTCGTTTATTTTCTTTTTGACAGTTCAAGAAATTTCGAAATTAGTGACGCCCTCACACATTGCCGATTCGATTTGAAATGATAAGCGCTTTTATTTATGAAGAACTTTCAATCGATTGATTCAATATTTTTAGTTTAAATATTAATTATTCCTTTATTTATTTTTTATATTATGTAAGAAATAAACTAAAATATTAATAATAAATCAGTAAATTAGATGAATGAACAGAGATATTGTTCTTTACTCTTGGTTTGGTCCTAAATTCCAAGATTTCGACTTAATTCCTTGCAAAAATTCAATCTTGGAGTCATAGATACTATTTTTATTTCCTTTTTTATTAAATTTACAGAAAAAATACTTACACGAAGTCATATTATTTTTATCTTAAGATCGATTGATCGTATTTCAAGTACTGTTTTATAGTCTGTGGTTGTTTGTTATGCACAGGCCACTTCACTAAAGTACCGTCACTCTCAATAAAGTACGACATTACTGTAGTACATTATTCCGAAAAAAAAAACGGTAATTTATAGGCGTGAGCTGTCAAAAAGAAAATAAACGAATGGACAAAGTATAGTATGTTATGTAATTGGTAGTAGAATGCATGACAACAGCACTTCAAAGAGAAGGAATACTTGACACAAACCCTATACCAACTCAACTGGATGGAGTGGTTTTCATCATCGACAACCGATAGCGTCTTACTGTTGGGCTCGGGTCTCCTCTCAGGAGAGGGTTAAGGCCATACGTCCACACGCTGGCCAAGTGCGGGTTGGGAACTGGCAACACAACGTTAACTCCGTAATCTTGCCGTTGGATGTTTTCAAGCCACCCAAAGGCCTCCAACCAAGCTTCTCGACAGTTATCTTATGTTAACAACCGGGACCGACTGATTAACGTGACCTCCGACTCACGGAGACGCTCATGGTATCATGCCACCAGCGGTCACCCATCCAGGTACTGACCGCACCGTCGTTGCTTACCCTCGGCGATTGTTTCTAATCACTGACTGCAACTGGGCTATGAGCGCCTCATATTATGGGCGTGGTGGTATTAGTAGGACAAAACTTCCTATCTAAGGAGGGGCTTATGTATTCTACTTCGATTTATAAACGACTAGCGACCCACCCCGGCTTCGCACGGGTGGATTTCAGATGCCCCGCCGACGACACGATTCGTGCATTTTAAATCTGTAATATCTTCGAATATATTCATTTAAATTAGATACTGTAAAAGGCCATTTTGATCTATATTAAATGCTTAATGAATTTAATTTACTTAATTGTATAAGGATTCATTCTGTATTGCTTAAAATCACTTCGTAAATAAGCCATTATTTCTCGTAAAAATAAAGGAATAAAAAATGGTTGTTGTGGGTTATCCCTAAGAGATAGACATATACCGTCGCGGACTTTTTTGTAGTACTTTTTAAGGTGTACAATACTGTAGTACATTATTTTGATCTATCTCGTAGGGTGCAACCAGCATTCGCAATGTAAGCGCAAAAAAATGTGTTTATTTGCTACATCACATTAGAAACCCTTCCCCTTGAATCACTCTATCTATTAAAGAAACCCGCATCGAAATCCGTTGCGTAGTTTTAAAGATTTAAGCAAACAAAGGGATATAGGGACATAGAAAGCGACTTTGTTTTATACTATGTAGTGATGTAGTGAAGAATATCTACCTCTGTTCAAAGTTATGTATATGGATGCTATTAAGATAGTAATAAATAGATATCAATAGAGATTGTTGTTGGGGTTCGGTATGGGCCTCCGGTATCCTCACTCACTCAGTGAAACACAGCGCTGTGGCTGTTTCACACTGGTTTTCTGTGAGGCCGTAGTATCACTCTGGTCGAGCCAGCCCATTCATGCCGAAGCATGGCTCTCCCACGGTAACTTTAACTTTACGTTTTTATAACATTCGTATAGATTACCAAAGAAGCCTTCAAAATAATCACAAATTTTAACAAAAAAAAAACCGACTTCAATCTGGACCAATTTAAATGGGACCACACGGGAAGCACCAGCTTTAAAATAAAAAAAGAATCATCAAAATCGGTTCACCCAGTCGAAAGTTATGAGGTAACAAACAAAAAAAAGTCGTAAATAAAAACCTCCTTTTTTTGAAGTCGGTTAAAAAAGGAGGAGGTTCTCAATTCGACTGTTTTTTTTATGTTTGTTACCTCATAACTTTCGACTGGGTGAACCGATTTTGATGATTCTTTTTTTATTTGAAAGCTGGTGCTTCACATGTGGTCCCATTTTAATTTGGTCCAGTTCTGACATGTCATCCATGAGAAAATCATATAAGTCTTCAATTTGCATTAAGTATGTGCGCGACAAATTAACGAATAACTCAATATTCTCGTATGGGAGAGCCACGCTTCGGCATGAATGGGCCGGCTCGACCGGAGTGATACCACGGCCTCACAGAAAACCGGTGTGAAATAGTGCTTGCGCTGTGTTTCACCGAGTGAGTGAGGATACCGGAGGCCCATACCCCAACCCCCCCCCCTATCTCCCCCCCCATCCCCCAAAGGCCGGTAACGCACTTGTGATGCCTCTGGTGTTGCGGGTGTCCATGGGCGGCGGTAATCGCTTACCATCAGGCGATACGTCTGCTCGTTTGCCGGTCTATTCCATTAAAAAAAAAAAAAAATGGGCCCATTTCAATTTGGTCGTTCTTGAAGTCGGTTGTTTTTTTGTTAAAATTTTGTTTTATTTTGTATAGTAAGTATACGTCATGAGACGCAGAGATTTGCTAGAGTCCCCTAGTAATGACATACCTGTTGTTTGTTTCTCAGGCGAGGGTTCTTTAGAGTCCGGTGGAGTACTTGTAGAGTCTATTTCTGAATCGCTCGTGTCTATGACTGGTTGACAGTCAGTGAACGCCAAGGCGGTCTGAAAAGATAAATCTTTTACTTACTTCTGATTGCAGTTTTGCTCGGCTAAATGATAATAATATTTCGGATATCTGACACACAACGCCATTACTAAACAACTGATATAAATACATGTTTATTTTTTTGTAAATACATATAGATTATACATAGAAATCACCTAAATTCCGAAACATTAAGATGGCGACCTAACCTAATATTTAACATTCGACTGCCTCTGTGGCGCAGTGGTAGCGTTTGCGACTGCTGTGGTTGAGGTCTCCGGTTCGATTCCCGGGTCGGACCAAATGTTTGTGTGATCTGCAAATTATTTGTTTCGGAGTTTGGATGTTTTCTATGTATAATATGTATGTATTTACAAAAAAAAGTATAAATGTATTTATATCAGTTGTCTAATACCCATAACATAAGCTCTGCTTAGTTTGGGACTAGATGGGGTTGTGTGTTAGATGTCCGAAATAGTTATTTATTTTTATTTATTTGGGAATCAAACTCGAGACCTCGAGCACAGCAGAAGCATCCGCTACCACTGCGCCACCGAGGCAATTAAAACTGTGACAAAGCTAGGAATACAAATACTGTACTAATACATAATCACAAATTTTAACAAAAAAAACGACTTTTAGAACTGAATGAAATTGAAATGGGACCACACGGGAAACACCAGCTTTCAAATAAAAAAAATACAGTCGAATTGAGAACCTCCTCCTTTTTTTGAACTCGATTATAAAGAATCGTCAAAATCGGTTCCCCCAGTCGAAAGTTATGAAGTAACAAACATAAAAAAAAACAGTCGAATTGATAACCTTCTCCTTTTTTGAAATAGGATAAAAATCCATACCCGTTTATAGTAGTACTGGCGTCGTTTCGTTGTGCCCGGACGTGCGCTATCGCTGTTGTCGATCGCATCGTTATTGGTATAGCCGATTGCGTTCGACGGCTCTAACTCTGCCGCCTTGAAGTTTTCTTTGCCTGCCAATTGAAAGAAGCATAAATATTTCAAAGTAAATACCACTTAACCAAGAAATCGCCTTCCTGGAAAATAGGTACCTACCTATAGGTACCTAATGTCCAGTTTTCTGGATAATAGGTACCTTACTTTTTACTCTGTGAGAATTTTTTTTTCTTATGAGAACTTGATAAATCGATTGTGCATGTGTATTATCTATACAAATAAAAAAAGACGTGTGGCACTCGAGGACTGCCGCGCTAAAGCTATTGCAAAGCATTTTTTATCAAATTATGCAACTTTTTTTATTTTTTATATGCAGTATGTATAATATTGTGAATGAAAAACAGTAAACTATTAAATTAGTACCAACATCGTCACTAGATGGCGTTGATCACTTTTTTAAGTAGCGACATGGTTCCGTTACACAGCATACTATAGGTTTAAACTATTCCTAATAAATGTCTTTCTCATTGAACGGGTTGTTTTATTCATAATTTTTTTTTTCTTTGAACATGTATACTCCCCGCACATGCGGTGAGTGTGGCATTATAAAGATATGATAGATACCTATACACCTATAACTTTCTCACAAACAGCTGCTTAAGCCGGACATACACGTTCAAGTATACTTGCGCAAACCCAGACTGTTTTGTCTGTCTGTCTCTGTCACTCACGTCGTGCGTAACAAAGACAGACAGATTTCGGAGCAGCTCGTCTCGATCCGTGCGAGCTTCGGGTGTCAGGTTTTATTTTCGTTACGTTACGGAATTTCTTGATTCGGTCGCCGCGCTCGAAGGCTTCAAAGCCCGCGATAAAAGCTATGCAATAGTTTAAAAATAAATAAAGTGTCTGTTTGAAATTTGAAATTACAAGCTTTCACTAAATAAATATAAAAGTATTTACAGTGTCTGTCTGTTCCGGCTTATCTCTAGAATTAATGATCCGATTTTGACGGGAGATAGCTGATGATATAAGGAGTAACTAGGTCTACTTTTTTGAGACTAGCTTCGCCCCGTGGCGTTACCAGCGGTTGTTGTTGTTGGGCTCAGTTAGCACAACATATTTTAGTTAAAGAATAGAATCAGATAAGCTTACCAATAGGCATCAGTTGATTATCCAACTCTCCTGACTTGTGGAGTATCCTGCAAGCTTGGAGAGCGACCATCCGTCTTGCAAGCACTCTGGTGGGCATGGGATGACCCTGGAAAGAAGATATACATCATTAGAATAGCTCCACATAGTTTCACACACAAACACACAAGCAAACATACGTAAACACACGCACGCACGCACGCGCACACACACACACACCACACACAAAACACACATACACAACATTATTTTTTAAAGGCAACTCCCGGATTAGGAATCAAACATATGTCGAAAATCAAACAGCCAGACTCGGAACAACACGAGACACGGACAGTGCATCACACAAATTGTTGTCCCATGTAGAGATCTAACGGATTTGTTGTTTATTCTGACTAGCACCAAACCTCACGACGGGCAGTCTAGCCACCTGACCCCTTGTTTTTTATAGTATAGGTGCTTAATAACGTCGTAATCAAAAAACCTTTAATCACTACTGGAAGTATTTCTCTCCTGAGAAAGAAATTTTTGTCTTACTATGGTTTGATTTTGCCAGGCTTAATTGAATAAATTATTTTGAATTTGAAATTAGAGCAGCCTTTTCAGGTCACTACAAGTTTCCGGGATGTTGATTGGATGATGTCTGCCCGTTGATCTGCCACACTTCTACATTCTGTGAGAACGTGTTGCGATTTTGTCTTACTACAGCACGCTGTCAAGAGGGTTGGTATAGGGTTCGTGTCTCTACCGGGCGGAGTATGGCTATCGCCCTCCGCCCGAAGAGGTACGCGAGTGGCGTGAAGCCGCCCGTCGAGCCACGATGGCTTGCTGGTCGTTCCGGCTGGAGACTCCACGCGCTGGCTTTGCCGCCGTGGAGGCTCTCCAGCCGGTCATCCTCGAGTGGGCAGGGCGGCAGCACGGGACCCTTTCCTTCCGACTGACGCAGGTCCTTTCCGGGCATGGTTGCTTCGGGAAGTACCTGCACTCGGTCGCTAGGAGGGAATTGAGTCCCGCCTGCCACCACTGCGACTGCAGTGAGGACTCGGCCCAGCATACGCTGGCGATCTGCCCTGCATGGGCGTCGCAGCGCCGGGCCCTCACTGCAGTCATCGGAGGAGATCTCTCGCTACCGGCCGTCATACGCTCCATGGCCGGTAGCGATAGCAGTTTTACTGCGGTCGCAACCTTCTGCGAAGATGTAATCTCGCAGAAGGAGGTGGCGGAGAAGGCCCGGGAGGACGATGTCCACTCGGACACAATCCGCCGCCGGCGAACCGGGCGGCGGAGGCGCGCCTTTCAGCGCCTCATGCCGCCCTGAGTGTGGCCGCGGATGGTCGGGACGGGCTTTCCCCTCCATCCGCTCTAGTGGCCTCCCGCGAGGGGGCGACGTACGCGTGTGCCGTACGTCGCCTAATTGAGAGTCTACGAGCAGATGGTGCCCGCTTCTGTGCGGGCAGGCGTTGGGAGGGGTCCGGATGTGTTAATAACTGCAGTTCACGGACTCCTCCCTTCACAGGCGCAGAGTGGCACACCGTGTGGTTTTAGTCGGTTCGAGTCCGACACACCGCCCCGCCGCAAGCCCCGGTGGGGTGACGGTCCGAGGGGATTTCCACACGTTAAAAAAAAAAAAAAAGGGTTTGTGTCTCTGCAGTGCTGTTTAGTAGTTCGCTCCCTCAGTCGACTCTTACGACACCCAAGGGCTCCGTCCCCTGCTTAAATTCCCTGGGGAATTCATTTGGAATTTTCGTCCAAAAAGATCCCCTAGGGGATCTGTTTGGATTTCATTTCCATTTTGATCCCCCAGGAGATTTGTTTTAGAAGTTTTTATAAACACAATGTCCATTTGGATCCCCTCCTTAAATAGATGGGGGATTTATTTCAATTTCTTGTCCACATAATACGACTATTTATGTTCAATATAGGTCAAATGGCCCTATTCGAAGGCTAAGTGAAAAGTACACCACAATGGCAATGGTATGGTGGTATAATGGTATTATCAGCTATCTGTACGAGTAGAAGAAAATAAGAGATCCCATACTACTTACAACAATGTTATACTTGACGGGACAGTTGAGAGGCAGTCTTAGTGTGCAGATGTAAGCTGTTGTCATCTCATTTGTGTCTTTGTGGGGAAGCTGTACCTCCTCCATCCACCATTGAGGAGCTAGGCGGGTGAACGTGTCGGATGGTAGTTTGCCACAGTACCTGTAGAAAATTGAACCAAAAAAAAAGAATTAGTCTATGTTTAGAGCAAGTTCTAGAATACGTTTATTTCTGGTTCTGGTCACTATAAAATAATAAAATGGCCTATGCATTCTTTCAGACTTTAATCTATCACTGCGCCAAATTTCATCATAATTTTTTCAGCCATTTCGGCATCGAGCGACTGATACAAAACTAAACAGATTCCACGCTAATTATACAGCTGATTAAAATACTTTTATATATTTCTAAATATTAATTGTATAGATGAATTAAACAATATCAGACTTTCATTTGTACTGGACGGTAATCGAACTCGCAAACGCATTTGGACCACTAACTTCTACCCCCAAGAACCTTTAAAAGTACCTATAAAACATAAATACTCAAACCACTTACCTATTTATAAGTGCAATGGCCGTATTCATATCAACACTTGCAGTATCAGGGTCACTTATGATTTTCCTACTATCACTTTTACTAATATCACCGCCACTTATGTTTCTCTTTTCTCTCGAACCACAAAAACACTCACAATTTTTAGTATCCGTACATTTATTGCACTTATGTTTATTTATGTCAGTTATACTATTACATTTATCACTTATAATTATATTTCTCATTTCTTTACTTATTTTAAGTAAATCCGTTGAATATGGAATGTTTTCTGTACGATTTTCTTCATTTTTGTCATCATTCATTTGTGATTTATTTATAATAATATTAATTTCATTATATTTACTACTGTCGTCTTTTTCTATTTCGTTGTTTTGTTTCATTTCACTTCTACTTTTCTTTTCGTTAAATGAGACTTCTGTTTTCATTTCACCACAAATATCATAATCACTTACAACATATTCTAAGTTATTTTCTAACTTCTTACTTATATCTAGTTCTGTCGTTTTATCAATCAAATCATTCATACACGAAATATTAAGACTATCACTTTCACTTATTAACTTATTATCATGTGCGTCATCCGGAACTATTGAGACATTGTCAATATTTTTAGATATTTGATTATCATTTCCCTGATAGTTAAGTTTGTTACTATCAAACGAACTATTATTATCATATATTTCCTTGTCATTAGCATCTAACTGAGTGCGGATTTGTTTATCTGCTGTGCGTATACATTTAGCCTCTATGTCATCACCACTTACACAGTCTGTCAAACTACTATTTTTGTCATCATTTTCTCTCTTCTCTTTGGTGTCACAATTTTGACTAATGTCGTCACTACTAATATATTTATTAATACAATTTTGACTATCAGTCTCATTATCACTAATTTCAGTAGTGTCTTTTAACTTGGCAACACTTTCAATAGTATTATCCGCGTCTTTCGGCCTATCATTAGGATTTATACTGATGATATTTGCAACACTGTTCGTATTTTGTTCGGTGGGTTTTTGAGTTTCGGTTTTAACTACTAAACTGAAGTTGTCATTCGGAGTATAAGGTTTCACGAAGGTATTTAATCTATCAGCGTGGTCTTCCTCCGACTGCGGTGGTTCGTTTTGAATACCGCAACCACATTTTCTGCTTATTATCTGTAGACAGGAATATTGTACTTATTATTTGGGACAGTTCAAGACAAGAGTAGATTAGAAGGAGAAACGCGCAGAATTGAGTTAGAGTAATTTTTAAGCAACATTGAACATAAAAGACAAGAACGAAACGCGAAGTTTCGTTCTATGTTCGCGAATCATGTATTTATAGGTACTAAACAATTAATATAAATACATATACACTTTTTTTTGTGAACACACGTGAAACCGGAGATTCAAAGATGCAGATGCATCTCTATAGGCCGCTATAGTGTGGGTCACCATGTTGTATTGTCTGCATTCGCAATGAGTATAGTGATCACTACTCTTGGATTCAGCTTCTGCTTTCCACCAGGCAGAGTAGTCACTTATGCAGGTTCAAACACTTACCTGATCCAATTCCCTATAAGTAGCGACGTTGTACAATAAGCTGTCAGTCTTTTCAACAGAGTCAGTGCAGAGCAAGGCGGACGTAGCTCGTGTTGCTCGCGCTCTTCCACGACAGAGGCCATAAGAACGGTATCTGAATACAAACAAGCATGTAAGAGACAGTATATTCTGCTATAAAATTTTGATCAGTTGAGTTCAAAAACATTAGTAACAAGTTGCGGATTAAGAACAAGGATTGTCAACGTTAAGAGCAAAAGAGTGATTATATCTAGCAAAGGACTATTAAAATCTGTTGATAGTGATGAAAACTTTCTATCGCGATTCAGGATCAATCTTTCAAGTAGTTCAGCATGTCTTCGCTAGATGGCGTTAATCGCAATAAAACTACTAAGAGGGCTTGGCTGGCCAGAAATGATTGATTGGGCTTATTTTAATTGTTGCTTAACATATTGCAAGCCGAAATCCATATAATTATTGCAAGGCTATAAATAACGTGGTTGGTTTACTGTCGAACATTCGCTAATTGGATTTTGCATTTCGAACGGTGAGGTGGTTGAAATGATGGTCGGTAAAATGTGCATAGTTAGGTTGTTCCTTTTTAATAAATCTCTCTCATGTACCTAACAATATAGTAAGTTGTCCGTGTGGTGACAGAACAAGAATGCGAAGTGTCAACACCCCTATTTCTTCCGTGGAGGACGTAAAAGCCGACTAAGGGAGCAAACTACGCAGGACAACAGCATGTAAAGAGAAGGAAAACTTGACACAAACTCTATACAAATCCGTCTGGCCAGCGTGGTATAGTTAAACAAAATCTCCTTTCTAAAAGGCCTAGGTCTGGTAGTAGACTATTAAGAGCTGTTAAAAAGAGCATACTCACGAAGGTGGGACATCCCATCTTAATACGAAATTACACCTCGGCAGGTCGATACCTTCTTCTAAGGATGAAGTCGCCAACAGCAGATTGCATTCGTGCATACGAAACCTGTTGAATAAATTATAATAATAACAATATTGGGTTGTCGCGATTTTAAGTGGTTTTATGGGAAGTAACCTGACTTATGCCTACCGTCTTCAGGCGTATTCGTAAGTAAATCAAGAAACGAAAGAAGTTACGGTGGTGCAGTGGCAGTGTATGCGACTGCACCGCTGAGGTCTCGTGTACGTCGGATCAAATATTTGTATGATCTGCAAACATTTTCTTCGGAATTTGAATATTTTCTATGTATACAGCTTATAAGTATTCTATCAGTCAATCTTATAATACAGTACAAGCTCTGTTTAGTTTAAAACTAGATTGCGTTGCGTATCAGCTGTCCAAAATATTAAACCTTAAATGGAAAACGGTTTTTAAGTCTATTCGTATGTGTAGTTTAGTCGTAACCAGCAATTATAGTGGCCACATAGGAAGGGAGATAACTTATCGTTTAAGGAAAATAAAGCTAAGAAGACCCCCTTATCTCGTTCGACATTATGAAAAAACTTACTTCTTCAGCACTTCCTCTTGTTTCTTCCCTTGACGTTGACATTCCTTTAGCTCAGTGCCCGGGTCCGCCGCATTATCCATAGCACAGTATTGAGCACACAGATAAGATAGCTTTTGGTTACAGCGAGACATATCCTGAAATAAATGTAAATCGCTCATCAATCGATTGTGTAACTATGAAAACATTTCACACTCCAGAATTTGAGATTATAACCAAAAAACTTGTAAATTCTCAATAGAATACTAATATTGATAAGGAGTATTTGTAATTTATTTAATACTTAACAGCGTACGTCGGTTATATGTATGTGTGTACAGAAGTCATGTTACTTTATGATAATGTAGCTTTTTATTGATGAAAGAATTTTCAAAAACCGGTTTAGTAGTTAAGGCATGAAAGCGGTATAAACGAATCGTATTCGCCTTTTAGGTAGACACATAATACTTGACAATATCAAGAGCAACTTGCCACAATCATGTCAAGCGCTGCACTTTGCAATAATAAAAAAAACCTCTCAATAAATTCTTATGAGCCAAACACTGGCATATTTGATTAGAACATCAAAAATATGGTTCGATACGCCACCACAGCAGAGCAAATATCGTACCGAGCATAGATTTATTCGCTTCCAGATAAAGGATCTGATCGAATCAGATCGGATCACGTACTTATTAATAAGTGAATCAAAAACTTTGTACCCCTTTTCACGGAAATTATGCGAACTGAGGAGTATGAAATTTGGCACAGTTAAAGTTTATATGGAGGAGGAGGGCAGAAAGCTAAAAAAAAATATGGTCCAATATCGACCATTGTTCTTTATTAATTTACTCACCACAATAATCATGAACATAATCTTGGCAATCAATGCATCCTTCATGTACACAACGCCGCATAAAGCATCCGGATTCTGCTGCATCTGTAGCAATCTGGCAGCATTGTTCCTCTGCATACGTGACCTACCGCGTGTCCTATGTCCTGTACGCCTCGGTAAAAGCATCAACCCCTTGCTAAACAGTTCAGGTACTTTACTATCAGGCTTTGCACTATCAGTCTTATTAATATCAGCTGCTGCAGTTTGACTATCGGTGGTACTTGAGATATTAGTATCTTGATTGGACGAAGTGACTGTCATATCAGGTAATCCGGTACTATCCGCATCACTTATGCCAACATCAGTCGATTTCTTAATACTGTTACTTCCATTGTCAGAGTTTTGTTCACTATCATTACCACTTACGATATTTTCTAATTTATTATCTACACATACGTCATTATCCATCGGAATTTCTTCAATATCTTTCAAATTCGACTCGTAAATATTAACTCTATCTTGAATCTTGTTGCCTAGCGTTGTAAAATCGCATTTCTCTATTTCGTTGAGCATTCTATTCACACTATCTTTTCGACTCACGCAACTATCAGTCCCACTTACAGCTTTAATATCGCTACTGTCTTTGTTGCTTATGCTTTTAATATCGGGCGGTTGGAATTTCTCCAATATTTCAGCGAATCTTAACACTTTATGGGTGCTGAATTTTTTTATTTTCTCCCAATCATTTTCTACTTTACTGAACATATAATCAGCAAAACCTCTGATTTTAACAAAGACCGTCGTACAAAGACACAGCAAAAGGAAATGTCTCTCGTAAGGTACTTTTATTTTTAATTTTTCTAATTTTATTAGAAGCGTGAAAGCTGCCTTGTCAGCTGCGTAGGGCCCTGGAAGATAAAAGAAACTATATTATCGTCAAAGAGTTCGATTTCCGCTTAGTGCAAATATTTGTGTATATAAATATGTTTAAAAGCTTGAGTGTTTGTATAATAGACTAAATTAAGATGTATGTTTGTTATAAATCACACCAGAACGGCTAAATAAATACGGACGAATTTTGGCAAAGAGACAGATTACAGTCTGGAATAGAACTTTTGACTCGCGTTGGTCTACAAATGAAGTGCAATGCATTATAAATATGAAAATTTTCACGTTCCTAAATGACACTAATGACAGCTGTTACAGATATATATGTATATTATATATTGAATTTATATAATATAAATAAATATATAGGACATTTATTATTAAATTAAGCAGAGCTTACTTTTTTGTGAATAAATATTGTAGTAAAATGGGTATGATTGTTTAAATAAACACTGGAGTATTTTGATTAATATGTATTTTAATAGTATAGAAAACACACTATCGACATTACAGAGAGAGCGGCTAGGTGCCAGAGACAAAGCAGACGTTAGGGATGATCGATCAAGGAATAGATTATTTTGTTTCATTATACCACAGATAATATTAACTCAACACTCCCCCTTAATGAAACAAATTAACAAACAACCTAACTTAAAGTTAGTCTACATACACATCTTGTTTACTTATAGCTTGACACATAGCTCCCCCTTAAATAAAACACTTTAAACTTAAGTAACTATCTACCTTACACAGAAGAGCTCGCTATCCCTTAAATATAATGCTTACAAAAAAATAATAATTTGCATCTTAAGCCTTACTGGCCATACACAACAAGAATTAAATCAAAGTAGTTTCTTATTTAATCTAGTTCTAAACAAATATCCTTTCTTAACTTTTCAAATTTTACCTTACATAGAGGTTTGGTGAAAATATCAGCTAATTGCTTCTCACTACAAATATAATTAATAGTTACAAAACCTTTAGAAACTTGCTCTTGTATGAAATGGTGCCTTATGTCAATATGTCTCAAACGTTTAGGCTGTTCATTACTATTAGCACCATAAATAGCTGACTGATTATCTTCAAAAACAATAATAACAATGTCATTTACTATTTTCATCTCAGAAATGGCATTTTTTAACCAATAAACCTCTGAAATACACTGACTCAAAGCTATATACTCTGCCTCCATCGAAGACAATGCAACACAATTTTGCTTTTTAGTACACCACAATACAGAATTATTGAACAACTTAATAATATAGCCGGAAGTAGATTTTCTACTCACAGTATCTCCAGCCCAATCAGAATCTACATAAACTTGAAAAACATCTGAATTAGACATGACAAATTTTAATTTTAAATTCAATGTACCTTTAATATATCTCATAACATGTTTAAGATATTTCCACAACTGCTCGCTAGCACAACTTTGAAATCTGCTTAAAATATTCATTACAGCACACAAATCCGGTCTTGAACCAAGCATAGCATACATAATACTACCAATAGCCTGTCTACATCTATTTTCTATTTCACTGTTATCTGACTTTTCTTTAATTAACATTTTAGCATCAAAATTTACATCTAAAGTGGTGCTTACACTTTTACAATCTAACATATTAAATTTCTTTAAAACCTGTTTCAAATAAGCTGTTTGATCAATAGTAATACAACCATTTCTTTGATCTATTTTCAGTCCTAAGTAATAGGATGCTAAACCTAAATCTTTTGTCTTAAAATGTGAACATAAATCTTTCTTTAAACTTGAAATTAAAACTTCATTTGAACCTGTAATCAAAATATCATCGACATATAACAAAACATATATCTTCTTATCATTTTCTTTTGTTACTCTGCTATAAAAACACATGTCAGTTTTTAATCTTTCAAAACCTTTTTGTAACATAAAATCATTAAAAGTATTATACCAATATTTTGGGGCCTTCTTTAACCCATAAATAGCTTTCTCGAGTTTACCTATCTTCCCTTGCTGACTATGACCTTCAGGCAAGTATATGTAAATGTTCTCATCTACTTTAGAATGTAAGAAAGCGCTACAAATATCAGCTTGATACAGTTTCCAACTAAAGTGTACCGCAATAGAAATAAGACATCTTACCATGGTTAAACTGGTGACTGGTGCATAGACTTCCTTGTAACAAACTCCTTCTTGTTGAAAGCCTCTCGCCACTAAACGTGCTTTGTAAAGTTGGGTCTTTCCTTCACTGTTTAATTTCTTTTTAAAAACCCACTTAGTATCTATTACTTTACCTTCATAACATTTTACAACTTTCCATGTATTGTTTTCTTCCAAGGCCATTATTTCTTTATTCACCGCTTCAGTCCACAGCTTTGATTCAGGAGAGATCATAGCCTCTTGATAGGATTGAGGTTCTCCATACTCACTCATGTATGCAAAATCAACTTCATCATAGTATCGCTGAGGGACTTTTATCTTAGACCTATCTCTCAACACATGTCTTTCACTATCTTCTCTACCAGGACTTACTTCACTTGTACCTGTATTTTTATTTTCTAACTTATATCTCATATCTGGACACATTTTCCCAGTATTTATCACATCTTTGCTCTCTTCATCCAACTGACCCTCCCTGTCACATACAGGTATACTCTCAGAACTTCCTTCTGATATTAAATCACTAGAACTGTCCAATTTGACAACTTCATCATCACATTCACTCTCACAATCCTTATCCAACTGAAAAGTATATTTATTCCTCTTATCACCACTTACATGCTCTTGCATTATACAAAACTTAGGTATAAAAACAATATCACGCACAGTTTCTACTTTTTTATTCATAAAGCAAACCCTATAGCCTTTTCTATCATCATCATAACCTACAAATATGCCAAACCTACTTTTAACATCAAGCTTTGTCCGCTTTTCTTTAGGAATATGTACTGAAACTTTATCACCAAAGGTTTGAAGGAAATTAATATTAAAAGTTTTACCTGTCCAAAGTTCATATGGTGTTTTCTTGCTAACTGAACTTGAACCTGTCCGATTCAGTGTGTAAACAGTGTAGTTCACTGCCTCAGCCCAGAACTGTTTAGACATGCTAGCTATGAGTGTTCTTGCTGCTTCCATCACTGTCCTGTTAGCCCTTTCAGCTCGTCCATTTTGTTGAGGTGTGTAACTTACCGACTTTTGATGATGAATGCCATACTTGATCAATAAATTATTAACATCTTTATTAACAAATTCTAACCCATTATCTGTTCTTATTACTTTTATTTTATTATCTGTTTGATTCTGTACTAAAACAATAAAATTCTCAAGATATTTAATCACTTCACTTTTGTTACGCAAAAAATAAACAAATTTATAACCTGAAAAATCATCTGTCAGCAAGAGAAAATAACGTGAACCACCCATAGAGGGCACCTCCATAGGACCACAGAGATCTCCATGAATTAATTCACCAGCCGTTGGAGCTCGAGAGTCACTAGATTTGTATGATATTCGATGCTGTTTACCTAATAAGCAATTTTCACAAAAGGTTTTGTTGGTTGAAAACTTAATATTATTTGAAACTAAAATATCTTTACAGTGAGGAAAATTCTGATGTGCAAATCTTTGATGCCAATCATACAAGTCAACAATATTAGCAGAATGTAAATTTTTAGAAGTTGAATAGTTTTTAAACATCATTGAATAAAGCTTACCATCCTTTTTAGCAATAGCTCTGATATCATTATTATTAGAATCATATATTAAGTGTGAATCTTTGTTAGATTTCATTAGATATCCTTTTTCCAGACAGCTACTAACTGAAAACAAATTAACCTTTAGTTTAGGCACATACAATACATTTTTTAAAGTTGTTCTAACCCAGTCCTTTCCGTTCCACGCTTGTAGCACTACACAACCTATACCACCGACATCTAGAATAGTTCCATCTCCGATCCTCACCTTGCGCTGCACACCTCCACTCATATTATCGAATAGTTCTTCTTGGTAACACATATGTTCACTCGCACCGCTGTCCAGTATCCAGTTAGAAGTAGACGATACAATCATAGCTTTATCTATAGTTGTTGATACTAATGTGCTATCCCACTTATCTGGCACGTTCTTATTTGCCTTTAGTAGTCTGTGAAAGCAATTTTCCATCCTGTGTCCCTTCTTCTTGCAGTAGTGACAGACAACCTCTTTCCTTTTGGTACAAAATTTAGCAATGTGGCCTGGTTTATTACATAAGAAACAGTTTTTATTATTATAGCTTGTTTTAACTGTCAAAGCCTGAGACGATGCAGTATCTTGATGTTGAATTCTAGTTTCTTCTATCAATAGTCTACCAGATAACTCATTCAAAGTTTGTTTGTCAATTGAAACAGATTCCCATGCAGAAATGAAATGTTTGTAACTTTCCGGCAACGTCATAAGTATCTTAGTTACTACCATACCATCTGATAACTTCTCACCCTGTGCAGCTAGTTTGGAGCGTAAATTCTCAACTTTTGCCAGCAAATCACCTACACTATTTTCAAAAACTAGGTTGTAAAACTGCTGATTAAGGATGTGCTTATTGACATTTGATTCTTGCTCATATAAAAACAATAATTTAGTCCATATATCGTAGCTAGTCTCACACATAGTTAAGTTAGACAGTACATTTTCCTCCATGCGGTTTGTCAGCAACATTTGATTTTTGACATCTAGGTTTCTCTCGTCATCTTTGGGGGTTCGACTAAGCAGTTCAAAAGAGCCTTTTGCTCTTATTAATATAGTGGTTTGAAATTTCCAAAGTGACCAATTTTCATTACCTCTAAGTCTTATTCCTTGTCCCACGCCAAGACATGACGATGCGCCTTTCTCCATTTTGAAATTATTTCTTCTACTTTCCTCCACCAACCAATCATACCACAAATACACGTGTAATGATAACCACGCTCTGCTACCATGTAGTAAAATGGGTATGATTGTTTAAATAAACACTGGAGTATTTTGATTAATATGTATTTTAATAGTATAGAAAACACACTATCGACATTACAGAGAGAGCGGCTAGGTGCCAGAGACAAAGCAGACGTTAGGGATGATCGATCAAGGAATAGATTATTTTGTTTCATTATACCACAGATAATATTAACTCAACAAATATAAATATTTTGGACATCTAACACACAACGCCATCTAGTCCCAAGCTAAGCAGAGCTTGTGTTATGGGTACTAGACAACTGATACAAATACATATATACTTTTTTTTGTAAATACATAGAAATATTTTACATATTATACATAGAAACACACGCGTATAGATCATACAAACATTTGGTCCGACTCGGGAATCGAACCCGAGACCTCATGATCAGCAGTCGCACACGACAACCGCGAGACCAACGAGGCAATCAAATGCATACATATTATGTATAGAAAACACCCAAATATTTGCAGCTCATGCAAAGATTTGGTCTAAAATGGAACCCGAGACCTCAAGCACAATAGTCGAATACGCTACGACTGCGCCACAAAGGCAGTTATATTCTAAGGACTATAGCAGTCGAGTTCTTAGTTTGCAGCTTGAGGCGGTTTAGGCTTCGCGTTGATAACTTAGTCAGCCAAATCATTTAAATAGATAAAAAGTCGAGCTAAAACATAAAAAACCTTACCTAGCTGCTCCAATACGTAGAGGAACTGTCTGAACATCCGCTTGGGGTCAATCCCGGGGTCTGGAATGTCCATGAACTCATCGTAAAGCTCGTCGCCGTAGATCTCTGTGGGGTCATGTCTGTGAAAATATTGTTACGAAGAAATATTATTCCAGATCAACAATATATGCAAACAATACACACACGCCTAAATCGGAAAGTTCTTGATGTTTCTTGTGGCACAGAATAATGAACCTAACATCAATATTCATAAAATCGAATTTGAATTGATTGTCGTCCGTTTGGTTTGTTTATAGTTCGTGGAAACGTCATGTTTGAGATGTTTAATCGGTGTTACGTCGTCGCGTCGCGTCGTCGTCGATTAGAACGTTCCAGTTGCTGTCGCGTCGAATATAAAAAGGCGCTTCGTCGACAGCAGTGCAGTTCAGTGTGAGCTACAGTGCGATAAATATTGGAGTAATATCAGTGATTAACCTAGCGACCTCGGCGACAATAAAGGACTGTTATTCTTAGTGATATTGTTATTTTAAGGGTGTTTTTAATAAATTATATTTTACACGTTAGGAGGTTAATTTCTCAAATCCATCGAACCCTTACACGTAACAATATATTTAAATTTTAAAATACATACATATATTCAAACTTGTGTAACTAAAGGGGTGGATAGAAGCCTATTTAAGACATATAAGAAAAAATGGAGAGCCACGCTTCGGCATGAATGGGCCGGCTAGATCGGAGTGATACCATGGCATCACAGAAAACCGGTGTAAAACAGCCACAGCGCTGAGTTTCACCGAGTGAGTGAGGATACCGGAGGCCCATACCCCAATCCCTCCCCCCATCCCTGAAAGGCTGGCAACGCACTTGTGACGCCTAAATTGCGGGTGCCCATGGGCGGCAGCAATCGCTTACCGTCAGGCGATATGTCTATTCGTTTGCCCCCTATCCAATAAAAAATAAAACTCTTAATTTGATAGTCATCATCATCATTTCAGCCGAAGGACGACCACCGCTAGACATAGACGGACATAGGACATACTTTTTTTTACCTATTGTGGAGGCACGAGTGTCATGTCCCTCAGACACAAAGGGAGGATCCTCCGACCGGGCGAGGTAATCATGCCTGGCGGGCCAACTGCCCAACGGTTGATGTTGGGATGTTGTATATATGATAATCGACGCGAGAACTTCTATTGCGCGATTCAAGATTAGTAGTTACCCCGTGTTGTGCGTTACTTTGTAGTTCGGTCTATATTTGGTAGATGGCGCTGTCATATGTTTTTGTTGCCGCTGTATGTGGAAGTCGTCACACCTATCTGTAGTGAAAACTGAAGATAAATTATCAAAAATGGTCGTAAATCACAACCCCAACTCACCTATGGTCGTCTATAAACTGTGTTGCTTCATCAATGGTGTCTACCATGAACTGGTGCAGCTCCCTGTACTCCTCAGACATGGCCTCCTCGGAGGGACGAGAACCGTATTCTATAATAAGCTCTCGCGGCTTCGTTAGAGAATTCGATATTCTGAAAAAAAAAACATCACATATTACTTAATGTAATTCAGCTCCATCTAGTTGAAACACGTCAAACTAGAAAGAAAATAGTAATAATAATATACCGGGCATCGAACACACAACGCCATCTAGTTCCAAACTAAGCAGAGCTTGTACTATAGGTACTAGACAACTGATATAAATATATTTATACTTTTTTCGTAAATACATACATACATTTTATACATAGATAACGCCCAAACTCCTAAACAAATATTTGCAGATCGTACAAACATTTGGTCCGACCCGGGAATCGAACCCAAGACCTCGGGCAGAGAGAGAAATATGAAAGAAACATATGCTCACCGCTTCCCACCATCAATGTCCTCAGCCAGATCCATCTGACAGCACAATTCCGACTCCAGATCTTCAATCTTCCACTCCAGCTTCTCGTAAAGTTCGAAATCATCATGATTCTCGTACACACCGAGCTCATCTTCACTTCCCTATTGTAGAAGAAGCGAGAAAGAAAATTATAACCTTTTATTATTATTATTATTGAAGTGAAAAGTTCTTTAACCGCGTTGAGCACTTTTTGGTAGGGGAAAATGTTATAAGTTCGAGTCACCGCGTCACCGACATGCTCACGTCACAAAACTTATTCGGCCACGTTGAGCACTTTTTGGTAGGTGAAAATCTTATGAGCTCGCGTCACCGACATGCTGACGTCACAAAACTTCTATGGCCGCGTTGAGCACTTTTTGGTAGGGAAAATCTGAGTTCGCGTCACCGCGTTACCGACATGCTGACGTCACAATACTTCTTTGGCCGCGTTAAGCACCTTTTTTATAGGGGAAATCTTATAGGTTCGCGTCACTGACATGTTAATGTTTGATGTTGATAATTTTAACTTAAACATTATGAAATTCCTAATTTAACACATTAATTTTTAACCGACTTCCAAAAAGGAGGAGGTTCTATGTGTATGTATTTTTTTTATTTTTTTTTTATTTATTTATGTATGTTACCTGATTACTCCGTCAGTTGTGGACCGATTTTGAATTTCTTTTTTGTATTCGACAGGGTATGCTTCCGTGGTGGTCCCATTGCCAGCATATCAGGATCTGATGATGGGATCCCAGGGAAATCGAGGGAAATTGCCTATACCTGATTCTTTATTCATTTAAATAGTAGTATTATAATGGGTGCTAGGAACCTAAAATCTGTTTGAAGTCGGTGCTAAGCCAAAAAGAATACAAACGAACAATTACAAAAGTCTAAGCGATAGTCACTTGGCACCGACTTCAAACAGATTTTAGGTACCTAGCACCCATTATAATACAGAATAAATGAATAAAGAATCAGGTATAGGCAATTTATGAAGAACCAGTTTATTTTACGCTTTTAAGTGTTTTTTGACAGAGAGTTTTCGTTGGATGTTTTTGGAAGTCGGTTTTTTACAAATAACATTCTAAGTTATAAGTTTTCACTTCTATCGGCAGTCCTTATGACTGCCAATTTTTTTCTTTCTTAAAAAGACTAATCCTGCAAAATGTCGCGAGGGACTTCACAAACATACATGAAACGGACACAAAGAACATCCAGACTCAGAACAACAATTTGTGGATTACACAAAGTCCCTTGTGGGGTTTGAACCCACAACACTAAGCACCAGTAGAAAACGACGTGGCGATCGCTTATACCACTACGCCATCCATGCAGTTATTATAACCCTTGCCATGCTTTTGGCCCATAGAGGCTAGACAAACAAAAACTTGCAAATCCTACAAACTGTGAGAGAGTCACGCTTCGGCATGCATGGGCCGGCTCGACCGGAGTGAATCCAGGGCCTTACATAAAACCGGCGTGAAACAGCCACAGCGCCGTGCTTCACCGAGTGAGTGAGGATACCGGAGGTCCATATCCCCTCCCCATCCCTCAAAGGCCGGTGACGCCTCTGGTGTTGCGGGTGTCCATGGGCAGCGGTAATCGCTTACCATCAGGCGATACGTATGCTCGTTTGCCCAAAAAAATCCAAGCAGAATCCAAGAGTGGTGAGTTCCTAGAAAACCGCACAGTTGTGAACTGCCAGCATGGGGATGGTTTTGGATCAGGCAAAGTCACATTGGCAGGCCCATACTTAAAAAAGAAACTAAATCTTACCTGGTCTCTCATCATCTCCGTCTGGGTCTTGATGCTGATAATCTCTTGCGAGCCCTGGTGAGGGAGTTCTTTTTTCACTTCCTTCTTGGGTGTAGTGAACAGGGGGTAGGTCATCGCGAGGATGATCGGACGATCGGCCAGCGGACATCGTTTGTAGTGTTGCATTATCTACAAAAATACAAGTGAACATCATTATCTACTGCTTTCAACAGTCCATTGCATTGGTGGCGATTCTCTTGTTGTCATCAGTAAACTAAAATCCACTAAAATTTGTTGTTGGATTAAATACTTTAATCTCATCTGCTTACAGTCTATTTTTCAATATCTCAGCTTTTACTATATTTAGTTCAGTACCGACTAAAAGTTGAGTCCGACATGTCAAGTTTTAAGGCGCGTCTGTACCGAAATTTGACAACACAAAAAAAGGTCGACAACACAAAAGTTGCCAACTTTTGTTCGATGGAGACTTGGCTTTACGGAAACTTTTATCACCAACACGTGTTGACATCACGAAAGTTGTCAATTTTTGTTCTGTTGAGACTCGGCTTTACGTCACATGTTACACGTTTTAAACATTCAACACAAGAATAGGAAAAGAAAAATATGGTCCAAGTTGAGTAATTTAACTAATTTTGGTTATGCCAAAGTAAATTTTACCTTTTCAAGTTATAAACAAGCGTGTGTTTCTGATTACTGTGTATTTGGTATATTTCTGATTACGGTGACAGCTGAGATGCGAGATATCTAAAAATGGACTGTAAACGGATAAGATTATAGTATTTATCCAATAATAAATTTTATTGAATTTTAATTTAGTGATGACAACAAGAGAATCACCACCATTATCAGGTCTTATTATACTTACATCTTTCAAATTTTCATCTTTGTATATGAGATGGCAGCTGTCCAAGATGAGGACATTAATCATGCTCGTTGTTAGGAAACCATCCTCTAGCATCTGTTTCAGGACAGGAGCAGTGCACACCACCACCTGTAGTATAATAGATTTTATAAATGATATATCACTTGTCTGATGGTGTTATGAACCGCCTTAATAGTCCACTGCCGGAGATAGGCCTCTCCCTAGATCTGAGGGGGTTCCACTTTTTAGTTTAGGCATGTTCTGCCAAGCGCTCCTCCCGGGGAGGAATGAGGAATATGGCAATAGTTGCTGCAATGTATGCGTCTATTCAGTCATTTCACCCAGTAACGTATTCATTCATTCACTCGGAAGGAATATGGCAATATTTGCTGCAGTGTATGAGTCTATACTGACACTTCACCCAGTAACGCATTCATTCATTCGCTGGGGAGGAATATGGCAATAGTTGCTGCAGTGTATGCGTCTATTCAGTCATTTCACCCAGTAACGCATTCATTCATTCACTCGGGAGAAATATGGCAATATTTGCTGCAGTGTATGCGTCTATACAGTCACTTCACCCAATAACGCATTAATTCATTCGCTGGGGAGGAATATGGCAATATTTGCTGCAGTGTATGCAATAAAACTGTAAAAGCGAGGTGATCATGCCTGGCGGGCCGCGGCCCAACGGTTGATGTTGGGATGTTGTATATATAATAATCGGCGCGAGAACTTCTATTGTGCGATTCAGGATTGGTAGTTTCTTCGTATAGTGCATTACTCCGTTGTTTAGTGTATCTGCGGTAGATATTTTTGTCCTACTGCACCACGCTGTCCAGACGGGTTGGTATAGGGTTTGTGTCAAGTGTTCCTTCTCTTTGCAGTGCTGTTGTCCTGGTAGTCAGTCTGCTCTCTAGTAGTACTGCCTCATTCGACTCTTATGACACCCACGGGATGAATAGGGTTTATAAAGTCTGCTACTATTGCCAGGAATAACTTACCTCCTTAGCTTCGAGTTCTGCCTCCCAATCATCAATTTCTTCATATGTTTCGGCTGATGATACTGTCAGGTCTGTAAGTATTTTGAGTTCATAAGCCACCACTGGAATTCTAGTGGCTCGAGTCACGAAGATGGAGCGCTGACAACCGCTGGACAAGGGACTGCAGCAAAGAGATTGTTTTTAATAAAAAAAAACCGGCCAAGTGCGAGTCGGACTCGTGCACCGAGACTAAAAATGTGTGCTATTCGCAATTTTTCCTTTATCAGTGCTATAGGACGTTGCTTCGTACCTTTCAAAATTCTGAGTTCACACGGGAAGTACCCTGTAGGTTTTGATTCTCTTGCGAGTGTCGAAAATTTGCAGCATAAACGGCTGTATCTTTTGATTGCGTTGGCTTAGAAGTTTTTTTTTAAAGCTCCAAGGGACAGTATACCTGAGTATTTGATTCAAGACAGACAGACGGACAACAAAGTGATCCAATAGGGGTTCCGTTTTTTCCCTTTGAGGTACGGAACCCTAAAAACGATTTTTTGACGTAAGTACTCTGTAAACTCACCCTTAATATGGATTAATGCACTTAGAGAAAGCTGTTTATTTAAAATTACAAACAGACTTCATTTTTATTTATTTATATTTATATAGGGCGATCCAAAAATTTTTGTTCTGAATTTGGGTGTCTGCTCTTTCGGTAGAGGTTTGTGAAGTCCCTCACAAAACAAAATATTTTCCCAAAGGGTAGTTGGTAAAAAAGAGTTTTTTTCTAGTTACCCTCTTATCTGATAAGCCTTCTCATAAAGCAGTCGTATCGGAATGAACGATGAATACTCCACAGCGAGGATGTTTTTCGAGGAAGCAGCTGCTGCGAGCCGAGCTCCACCTTCCGCTGCCGTGAAGCGAGAACAGCACGCATCCATCATGATGCCCTGGAATGAAGATTATGATAAATTTGGCAGTGAATAGCGCAGTGGTAGCTGGTAGCATACGCGACTTTGTTCGATTCCCGGTTCAGACCAAATGTTTGTCATCTGCAAATATTTATTTATTTAATTTATTTTATAAGTAGGTACATCAATTGTTATATCAATTGTCTAGTACCCATAATACAAGCTTGACTAGATGGCATTGTGTGTAAAGGTGGCGGTTCGCGCCGCGACAGAGACAAGCGACCGAGACAGGAGACCACGACGAGTGTCTCGGTCTCTTCTATATGTACTGTAGGTCGCGACCGAGACCGGAGACCCCTTCCCGGGTCGGACCAAATGTCTGTAAGATCAGCAAATATTGGTTCAGGAGTTAAGAAAAGGAGAGAATATAATTATATGTATTTATATCAGTTGTCTAGTACCCATAATAGAAGCTCTGCTTTGTTTAGGATTAGATGGCGTTGTGTTTTAAATGTCCATAATTTTATTATTATTATATTTAACTAGAAGCCAAGAAGGATCATATTCGCAATTAGTGAAGAAGCACCAAACGTTTGATGAAATAAAATAAAAAACCGACTTCCAAAAAACATCCAACGAAAACTCTCTGCCAAAAAAACACTTATAATACTACTATTTAAATGAATAAAGAATTAGGTATAGGCAATTTATGAAGAACCAGTTTATTTTACGCTTTTAAGTGTTTTTTGGCAGAGAGTTTTCGTTGGATGTTTTTTGGAAGTCGGTTTTTTTTTTATAAAAAGTTTTTATTTTTCAGTTTTTAGTGCAAACAATCGTAGGTAAGTAGTAAGTTGAACTATTTCATGAAATTTCGTCATCAAGAATGCAAATGAAGGTCTAAACGTACGTGTAATATTGAAATCATCCTCTAATTCCTAACTGTTGAAGAGTTTAACCTTCTATCATCAGTTCACCTAAATAACTTGAAAGTATACGACTGAAGGTCTTTAGATACGTATGAAATTGAAAGAATTATCCTCCAACTCCTAACCGTTGAGGAGTTGTACCTTACATCATCAGCTCATCATCATAAAATGATGACTACCAGACGCAAATACGGGTGTAACTTCAGAAAATATACGAAAAACATAGTATGTGCCTATAAAAAATGAGAGTTTCCCTCGATTTCCCTGGGATCCCATCATCAGATCCTGATATGCTGGCAATGGGGCCACCTCGGAAGCATACCCTTTCGAATACAATTTTTTTTTTTAAATCGGTCCACAACTGACGGAGTAATCGGGTAACATACATAAAAAAAAATAAAAAAAAAATACATACAGTGGAACATAGAACCTCCTCCATTTTGGAAGTCGGTTAAATATAGGTAGTATTAAATGTGTCTTTTGAGCGCGACACGAGATACTACTAGTCCGGGGCAGCGACCGTCTCGCTATTTCCTGTCTCTGTCTCGCTCGCGAACTGACCCTTATACATTGCCTATGATGAAGTGACGGTCGCGATCTCCTGTCTCGGTCGCTTGTCTCTGTCGCGGCGCGAACGGCCACCTTTAGATGTCCGAAATATTTATTTATTTATATCAACTGCTCACTACATTCACAGTTACCCAACAAGTGTAGCGAGCCATTACAACATTGGTGTTACAAATATAGCGGTTAATAATAGTATTTTACAATGTCTTTGAACATATATTTGTGTGCAGTAAAGTAACAACATCATCAGCATCAACCCTTAATAGTCTATTGTTGTACATCGTCTTAGAAATGAAGCATCTAATACCTTTCAATAAAGCAATTCTTGTGTATTAGGGCCTTATCATACTAGCGGTTTGGGAACGGCTGCACAGCGAGGACGTCGCGGGGTGGCAGCGGGGTTTTCGAAGGACGAGTCCGCTTAGTAGTATTCAATAATGATAGCAAAGGTGAATATAGGTATTCTTTAGAAGTAGATGTAGTTTCTTTGATGTGGGTTAATCTTGTTGCGCGTCCGTAACGTATTCGTTGCGCGCCCGCTTCACTTTGAGGACGCTCGCAATCCGCTAGTATGATAAGGCCCTTACATAAACTGAATCTCGGCTAGGAATGGCTCCTACCATTTCCATGAAATCTAGTAAAAGAGGTGTTGGGGGTGATAAAATCATTAGCTAGGATTCTTTTTTTTTTATGGAAATAGTGAGCAAATGAGCAGAAGTTTCGCCTGATGGTAAGCGATTACCGCCGCCCATGGACACCCGCAACACCGGAGGCGTCACAAGTGCGTTGCCGACCTTTGGGGGATGGGTGAAGGGGTTGGGGTTTAGGCCTTCGGTATCCTCATTTAGTGAAATACTGCGGAAGCGCTGTTTCACACCGGTTTTCTGTGAGACCGTGTTATCACTCCGGTCGAACCCGCCCATGCATGCCGATGCGTGGCTCGCCCACGGCAAATGATTTTTAGAAAAATTACCAAAACTGGCTACCAAAAACCATCCAGGTACTTTTAACAGAATTAATAAGAATAATAAAAGGTTCTTATCCTCTCTTATTTTTTAATAGGGTAGTGAAGATGAACTCGGTGTGTGTGAGAATTACAATTCTTTAAGCAGTCACCACACCATTCTCTACTAGGTTGAGTCTTGTGGGTTCACCACATGGGACAACACACAGACAGACTCAGAACAACAATTTGTGTGATCCGAATTGTGTGTTCTGAGTCTGAGTGTGTCCGTTTCATGTGTGTATTCCTAATTGTCATGTATACTTTATAATAAAAATGTAACAGGTCCAATTCTGTACATTAAAGATATTTAGAAAATTTTTTTTTGGAGGGCTCTCTATAATCGATTCTGAAGCCAAAACTGTAATTTTTTAATTTTTGTCAGTCTATCTGTATCTTGGCCGCGCATCACGCAGAAACTACTGAATGGATTCAAATGAAACTTGGCATGGTTTGAGTTCATACTACGGGGTAGGACATAGGATACTTTTTATCCCAAAATTCAGCACTGTTTCCTGGAGAATATCTTACCTTACCTTCGTTACCTTAAAATTTATTATATTAGTTTGGTAGTATGGATTCTTAGCTTGTATTACTTTTTACCAGACTGCGAAAGAAGAAGGGTTATCTTTTTCGAGTGTATGTATGTATATTTTTTTGTCACGCCCTAGAGCCTAAACGCCTTGTCATATTTTTATGTGTGTGTTAAAAGTTAAAAAATTGATTTTTCATGGGCAATATTAAAAAGCTGTTAATTTAAAATTACAAACAAACACTTTAATTTCACTTATTCATAAGGCCTGTATTCACTTTGCATAGTGCGAGTGCAGGTGCTTAGTGCGGGTGATCGGTGATTGATGGAAAGTACGCGTGGACAGCGAATTCGCGGTCCGCACATATTTTCTACCAATCGTTGATCGCCTGCGCTTCACACCTGCACTCGCACTAATCAAAGTGAATATGGGCCTGTATAGATTACTATTGATCTGAATTTAATAAGTATTAATTATTTATTTACTTTTAATTTTATTTCATTTATAAAATTTTTTGGCTGCCTCGGTGGCGCAGTGGTAGTGTATGCGACTGCTGTGCTTGAGGTCTCGAGTTCGATTCCCAGGTTGGATCAAGTGGATATTTGTTTCGGATTTTGGGTGTTTTCTATGCATAATATGTATGTATTTACAAAAAAAATGTATATATGTATTTATATCAGTTGTCTAGTACCCATAACACAAGCTCTGCTTAGCTTGGGACTAGGTAGATGGCTTTGTGTGTAAGATGTCCGAAATGTTTATTTATATTTAAAATCCTTTTTTTTTTTGTAGTAAGCAGATACTAAATTTCATGAAAATCGCTGGAGTGGTTTCCGATATTCAGATTATTTAATAGGTAAAAGATAGATAGATATAAACAAACTGATGATTTGTCTAGTTTACATAGTCCTTGGTTACAGATGAGCATAAATCATTTATTTTTTATTTTTTTATAATATTCATTGTCCCATTGCCTGTAGCGTAATCATTTGTCCCTGTTTTTGTGACATTCTTAATTGGTGCTCCGCTCCTAGTGGTCTTAGCATGATCATATATCGCCTTCCACGATATATAGGCTATCTAACACTGAAAGAGTTTTTCAAAGCGGACCAGAACTTAATGAGATTAGCGTGTACAAGCAACCAAACTGCTTAAGTTTGTGTTTCTTTATATATTAGTATAGAGTAGAGATATCCCGTACCCTTTAGGTGATAATATATTTGTACTTATTTTTAACATATCCATTTCATCATCACCATCATTATCAACAACTTTTAATAGTCCACTGCTGCCATAAGACTTTCCTTCAAAAGGAGGCTTACCAACATTAAAAAAAAAAAATACTATGGTATTTGTTACTCTTTTTAGGGTATTTTAATAGAAAAGGTGTTTAAAATAGAAATTTATTTATTTTAATATTGCGATTCGGTGTAACTTACGATTATTTTACAACAAAATAAGAATAAGACTAAATGAAATGAAGAGGTTATTGTTTATATATTTATATAAGAAATAAAGTCAAAATAGTGTCAAATACTTACGAATTATTCTCCTCGACACTATAAAAGCTTATAAAACAAATGCTGCGCTTGTTAACTCGTCATTAAACTACACAAACATACATTCTTAGAATGAAATTTGAGCTTCTCAACTGTTATTGGAACATTTTAACGATTTTCTTGTAATCTCGCGTTACTAGAATCACAATCAGAATATTTGGCGGCGGCTACTGATTTCAAGAGAGTGCATGATGATAAAACAACTACTTTAAATTAAAATAGTCGTTCGATTTACAAAGTTAGACAATTTTAGCAAAAGTTGGCAATAGTTGGCATCCACAGATTTGCAAGGCAGGCACGAAAAATTGTTTGAATGCCAGATATGTCAAACACAACACCGAAATGCACAGATAAATAAATTAGTGTTGCTATCTGAAGGGAATCCAACAGGAACTCTAGATTTAGATCTTCCTTGGACCATCGTTAGCCATAATATTGTACAGATCGAGAGCATCGAGCAATTTAATTTGATAGTTTAGGTACTGAGGTGCTAGGTTAGGTGTCGATAAATCAAAGAGCTTTAGCAGTATGTGTGTCTTTGTTACAATACACTGGTATTTATACTTTTTACTCATGTGTACATAATAAAATACACACATCAAAAGTGTCTAGGGATCAACATATGTGTCTAGGGATCAACATATATTTTTGCAATAACTTTTCTCCTGATTGATATTAATTAAAATTTTCTTTAAGGATTCATCAAATAAAGTGTTTTCGTTTGTCACAGTAACGATAAACCAAGTCACCTTTGCATTAATAAAGAAATTTGCCATTTTCCTAATAAAGGGATTTTTGACATTTGAACCACTAACATTAAAGTTCGAAAAAAAGACTGAAATAACAGTTTTCTTTAAAATTTTATTAGGTAACTTAAACAATTAATAATCCGTGTTTCTACCGCGAACACTAACAACACAAGAATCGGTTTGGCATACTCAAAATGAGTTCATCCAAATCACGCTGTGGAATGGCCGCCCATGTTCGTTGCAACAACAAAAAAAGGTCTTCTTGCGACTGGATACCCTCCATATTCGGCAGAGCTCTTCTCTGTAGCATATCCCATGCATGCTCAATCGGGTTCAAGTCTGGCGACTGAGCAAGCCAGGGCCAAAGCCACATCTCAATCTCAAGAAATCCGCATAAAAATGCTTGATCCCTAGACACTTTTGATGTGTGTAGTTCGGGTAGGTCTGAATCATACGATGAGTGAGTGAGAGGTGCCATCATCGCTGTCTCACTCGCGCGCCGCAGACAGGTAGGCAGGACGCCTACGAAGCCCTGGCTTTGAACGGCACAGTACAACGCCTTGACAATAGGTTAAGTGCGCGCCACTACATTTACGTATAAAGCTCCAAACAAACTATTCGGACGCGGCTGACGAACGCGGCTTACAGCCGCGACTGATAGTGTGCATAGTCTCTTCGGACGTTGCTTGCGGACGTTTTCTGTGTTGCCACTTTAGTGATTTTAGACAGTCATTACATAATTATTCATTTTTTTTTAGAATAACTTCAAAAAAAATCACTGAAAAATTATGTAATGACTTTTGGTGACATTTAAAGTATCTCAAAGAATTTACAAAATACATATTTCTCAACCTTTTTACCCTTCGGTAAAGGCCCTGATACATGTTTTGGCATAATAAAATGCACACTTTGCTTTGCCGAGTATAAATTACCTGTTTTGGAACGTAGCTTTAGACATACAATAAACTTACTAAAGAGTCGAACTAGCAACAGCAAGTCGTGGTACAATAGATTGGCAGCAAATTTAAGAATGTTAAAGGTGTTAACCCTAAATATACTCGAAAAAAACAAGTTGTTGTAAGGTTCACCCACTCAAAAGTTCTGAGGTAACAAACATAAAAAATACAGTCAAATTGAGAACCTCCTCCTTTTTTTGAAGTCGGTAAAAAATTAATTCTTCGATTGATCGATTTTAGATCGCTATCCTTGCTGATTTGGCTAAAAACCCCTAAAATATGTACCTAGCTTAACCAGATCGGCACTTCGTAAGTAGTTCCTTGGCTAAAGTAGGAATAAGGCCGAGGCCGCATTACGGCTAAACCGCCGCGGTTTTTAACCGCCTGATTTTGTGACAAAAGGAAATGTATGGAAGCGGCCACACTGGCGGTTTTTTACCGCGACTGATTTTAAAACCGCGACAACCGCGGGCGGTTCTGTTCAGTGTTGCCAGAAGGTTACTTTTGTAACGTTTCAGGTTATTTTTCATCTCTTGGTTACTTGATCTCTTGGTGATTTGATTTGATTTTAATTTGAACTGAGGGCCCTATACTCGTATTATGCCGCCATAAATCTGTAATGTCGTATTCTAAAGTTTTAGGATTTTCATAAAACTTTTAAGAAATTCTTAAATAAATTCTTATATAATCAGCATTGAACTAGAGATAGGGCCATCTCAAAATTTAGAAACCAGGACAACAAGCGTAAAATCCCCGGATATTTGCTGTCATCATCCGAACACTTTTATATTTTTTACTCTATTTAGTCGAAATAAAAAGAATACATAGTTCAATTAGTCGAAATCGTTCTTTTATTTTCATAGGTATTCAGTTTAATTAAATTTAGTTATTTTTCATCGAAATCAGTGATAGAAAAGTAAAATCTCACAGTTGTGAAAATGCTTTTCGAACAGTAGTATATTTTTCACCTTCTTTTTTAAACCAGATTAATTTGACAAAAATATCTTTAAGTTGAAACTCATAAGATATCATTCCAGTATTCAAGCTCTAAGTTTTTTAGTCTTATCTTCTTATTATATAAAAATGAATTGCTGTTCGTTTTTCTCGCTAAAACTCGAGAACGGCTGGGCTGATTTAGCTGTTTTTGGTTTTGAAATGTTTGTCGTAGTCCAGGAAAGGTTTAAACTGTAAAAAATTTAAAATAACTTGAAAAACCAAATCTCTTGTTAGTCCTTTCATTACCCTATTGTTCAGATAACATATTTTTGTTCCCTGTTATTTAAAAATAAATTGTTAAAATAGTGAATAGACTGTATGAGAAGAAGTCCAAAATTATATAAAATGCATTTAATGTGATAGTATGTTTGACCACAATTTCCGGGTTGGATTTATATTGTTTTTTTCAACGAGGCAGCCCAGGCAACCTATGTCATTATTGTCATTGTTTATCTTACAAAACGTCAAATCTAAATATCAACTTCGAAATTGCCGATTTCTTACATTTTCAATAATTATAAACGAGGTTCTGTAATTTATATTGTAAGAAATGGATCAAATATTCCAACTAGAAAAAGAAATAGAAGACCTACGTCAGAAGTTAAGAGAAAAAGAAAATGAATTACAGGCGCTTAAAGTAAATTTAAATTTGGTGAGTAATTTATGCGAATTTCTTTTATACAAATAGCTTAAAAGCTGTGTAAACTTTGCGAGATAATTCTACCTTTGCTTTTAATGTTGTACAATTAGTTAATTCAGCAATTCAATAAGAATGGCGGTCGTATTAGCATACTATTTCATACAAGACTGTTTCAAGCATGTCAGGCGCTACAAATTAGTAATCATACACAATATCTACTACAAAATTTATTTTTTTCGTGAAATAACATCTCTCAGATAAAGAATATGAATTATATTACAGAATCACAATGCAGTGCTCCAAAATGGTGCACCTCAAGCCTGTGATGGCAACCAAAAGGTGATGTATGGAGCTCTTCCCAAGTGGGCAATAGAAAGGTGACCAGATTGAAGTAAAAATATTTAAAATAATCATGTATTAGTAGTGAAAGTCTGGACTGGATGTAAAATGCAAAAGATAGGCTTTGTGGTGTGTCTTGGTAGAAGCCTATGTCTGACAGTGGACAGATGTTAATGTACTGTTAAAATAAATATTGAATAAACTATGTTTTTAATTAACTGTAACTAACTGCAAGACTACTGCAATGATGGCATAATGGTTTTGGTGTTTGTCATACTGTTTTCTGCTGTGTTGTGGATTCAATCCCCAAGCGGGACACCACTTTATCTGATCCACAAATAGTTGTTGAGTGTTTGTAAAGTCCCACATGACACAGGATTTATTCTTAATGTTCAAAAAATTAGGTAGTTTTTTATGCCCCTCTTCCAATCAGAGGGGGGAGGGGAAGAACCTCTTATTGGGCTCTAGTTACTTCTCTCACTGATTCAGAAAATTAAATACATTATATTTTCGAACAAACCATGTAACCTGGCAACTGTATGCTTGCCACACTAGCTAACTAAAATATTACTACTCAACCGTTACAGGTACAGCCGACAGATTCTACTCCGTGAGATAGGAGTCCCTGGGCAATCCAAGATATGTTCAGCTAGAGTGCTGATAGTAGGAGCCGGTGGACTTGGATGCCCAGCTGCTATGTATTTGGCTGGTTCTGGGGTTGGTATGTAACTAATCTATTTTTTCGCTTATCTATCTTGATGCACCGTGAACATAAAACACCCAATGCTTGCCTTTCAGTAACCCGTTTCCCCACTTCCTTCTTTCGGAGTGGCTCTTTCTTTCTTCCCTTTTCGCCATAACAACATCTCCTATACAGCCTTTTTGTTCCCCCGTTTTCCTTTCTTCACCACCTTTCACTCTTCTTCTCCCCCTTTCACTCTCCTCCTCCCCCTTTTATTCTGTTTCTCCCCTTTCCAATCTACTTCTCCCCCTTTCAATTATGTAAGAACCTGCAAATAGTGGCCTGTTTTGTCACTTGTGGGTTAGTAATTAGGTTGTTTTTAAATATTTCCTTTTATTAAGTATCTTATGTGCTATAAATAGGTATTTCTACCTATGTATAGCACATAAAATACTTGTTTTAGTCAAATATTATGACCTAGATTCATATTATTTGACTTAAACAAAATCTCAAACATCAACAATATTTCACTTGAAACCGTAACAATTAAACTAAGTATACAAGTGTGCCTATAGATGGCGCTGACTCGCTTATGAACGTGGCAAGCGCGTGGATTTAGTATCTATTCTGCATATTAAGCCTATATACTCATAAAAAAAAATGGTTGTCTGTAAAGATAATTTTACGTGATAATGTCTTAAAAAAACATTGATGAAAAAAACGCTTAGGCCTCACGTGCCTCTCTATCACTTGTTCCGCGCTCTCGCTTGGACGCTCGGCTCAGGCGGATCGGGACAATGAGTCATATTTTTCGTGCGTGCAGCCGGCGTTCATCGATTTTTAACACGTAATCACGTCAATATGTAACAAGCTCTCAACTGCATCGATGACGTAGCCATTTCAGTGGTCATTGACTGACCTGTGTTATTAGTACTAGATTTAGATGTTCATTAGGTCCCCCGCGACATACAGGGACGTCTTTACCTATAGTGCAGGGTGTGTCATACGGAAGCAGCAGTACTAAGCTAAGAGCCTCGGCCGCGGCACTTTTAATGAATTTGCGCGCTTACTGAAAGGTGCTACGATTACTGAAAAGAGCTACGTTTACTGCAGGGAACTACGTTTACTGAGGGGCACTACGTTTACTGAAAGGTGCTACGGTTACTGAAGGGCGCTACGTTTACTGAAGGGCGCTACGTTTACTGAAGGGCGCTACGTTTACTGAAGGGTGCTACGGTTACTGAAAGGAGCTAGAGTAATGAGCTTCACGAGCTAGAGACGCCACTGGCAACATAGTCGTGCGACTCTCCTAGTGCGGAAGTTTATTTTTCTTTTGTATTTCCAGGAGAGATCGGCATCGTAGACTATGATGGAGTAGAAATTACGAATATACATAGACAATTGTTACATAAAGAAGCCAATGTTGGTATGAATAAAGCTGAATCAGCGGCACAGGCTCTAAAAAGGTGAGATTAATAGTCATAATTGATAACACTTACTTGACTGCCTTAGTGGCGCAGTTGTAGCCTAGTTGAAGTCTCGGGTTCAAGTCCTAGGTCGGACCAAATGTTTGTATCATAAATAGTGCAAATATTTTTTTCGGAGTTTGGGTGGTACTGATATAAATACATAAGTAAACAGTCTTGGCCAAAAGTATTAGGCACCCTATAAATTATGGATTTTTACATATTTAAGGTAAAAAATAAAACTAGTTTCGATTTCAACATTCGTCTGCACGGTTGGCCTAGTGGTTTAGGCGGTCGCCACGCCGCTTGCCAATTCGCCAAGTGTGTTTCGCCAAGGGTTCAAATCCTACAATCAATTTTGTTATTTCTAAATCAATCCATGGTGATTGATGATTTATGACATGGAGCATTGTCTTGTTGGAATTTAACGTCATTCAAGTTTATGTCACCCAAAATGCATGTAAGCGAACCCGATAGCGCAGTTTCCAGCACATTTATCTACTTTGGGCTGTTCATAAGACCTTCGCAAGCGAAGATTTTGCCGGCACAATTTGATTGCCAGCCTCAGATAATATTATTTGAGGCTGGCAATCAAATGGCTACCTCCGTCGTGTTTAGCATTAGACACCACACAATCTATATGATACTCCTCGCCGATGCGCCGCCTCATAAATGTTACAGCCGCTGTGCGGAATTCTTGTGAAAACGAAAAAAAAAACAGTTGAAATGTGTGCTTATTATTTTTAGGGAAGTGGAATAAAATAAGAACGGTTAGTGTTATTGTTTGTAAAAGTGAAATAAAAGCTTATCCTTAAAGTTTGATTCATCGTATAACACAATATTTGACCAATCTGTCTCCGTGAAATGTTGGTGTCGTAGAGTCTATTTCAAACGGAGCTTTTTGTTTTTTTTCTGAGAGCCATGGATTCTTTCTTGCTTTATAGTCTTGTGATCCTGCTGTAGCAAGTCTTCTTCTTACTGTTGGAGCACTAATAGTTTGCTAATTGTTTTTTTTTTTTTTGCGGTTTTTCCGAGGTTCCCAGATGAGTTTTCTATCCTGCCACACATTTACTGTCAGGCTAGATTTATTTACATGTAAAACAGTCTCTGCAAACCATTTAATAGCAGATTACACTGCGCACCGTGTACATTTTACAATTTTAGAAATCCCTATCCATATTTTTGGTTTTCTTCTCCAGGTAATTTAGAGGCCATAGAAATTGTCTATCTATTGTTTTAATTATCGTTTAAGGACACTAGATTTTTTCAATACTTTTTGAATTATTCATGTTTTATAGGGGTGCCTAATACTTTTGGCCAAGACTGTATATGTATTTATATCAGTTGTATAGCCGTTTCAGAACTGAATAGGGAATATGCATAAGACAGATACTTCTACCTGACAGTTTAATATACAGAGCGAGTGCATTGTTATTTTAAATTCTTTCTACAATGATTTCATTGATTGACGTCTACGGAGTAGTAAAAAATACATTAAGACCACTTCGTGAGGGTGATCAGTATTTTTAAAGTGGAATGTTAACGTGTATTGGTGACGAGCTGATTTCCCTAGTGGCCGTTTGCGGAACTAACGTAAGACAGATACTTCTACCTGACAGTTTAATATACAGAGCGAGTGCATTGTTATTTTAATGTCTTTCTACAATGATTTCATTGATAGACGTCTACGGAGTAGTAAAAAATACTTTAGGACCACTTCGTGAGGGTGATCAGTATTTTAAAAGTGGAATGTTAACGTGTATACGTATTTTTATCTGTCATACGTTAGTTCTGCGACTTGCCGCTAGGGAATCTGCTCGTCACCAATTGGTCGAAACGAAATGTGACGTCGATTGTTACATTATCGAAAGTAAACAAACACGAAATGATAATGACGTCATATGTTATGTCAATAGCGCGCGAAAAATGGCGGCGTTTGAATAGCTCAAATTTAGTCGGTGTTTTAAATTTCACTTTGAAAATTAGTTTGACTATTTTGAAACCTATTTATATTTTTTTCTATGTTATGGAGACTTATATGATCAGATTAAGAAATTAAAAAAAGACATGCATATTCCCTATTATTCCCTTGTAAGGAGGAAACAACAACAACAGCCGACACAATTAAAGTGTCTTTTTTATGGAATAGGGGGCAAACGAGCAGACGTATCGCCTGATGGTAAGCGATTACCGTCGCCCATGGACACCCCCAGAGGCGTCATAGGTGCGTTGCCGGCCTTTTTTTTTAAATAAATAAAAATAAAAAAATATTTTTTTTTTTTTTTCGGACACAACACACAACGCCATCTAGTCCCAAGCTAAGCAGAGCTTGTGTTATGGGTACTAGACAACTGATACAAAAACATTTATACGTTTTTTTTTGTAAATACATACATATTATACGTAGAAAACACCCAAACTCCGAAACAAATATTTGTAGATCATACAAACATTTGGTCCGACCCGGGAATCGAACCCGAGACCTCATGATCAGCAGTCGCACACGCCAATCGCAAGACCAACGAGGCAGTCTTTGGGGGCTGGAAATGATGATGGGGGAAGGGCTATCCTCACTCACTCGGTGAAACACAGCGTAAGCGCTGCTTCATACCGGTTTTCTGTGAGTCTGTGGTATCACTCCGGTAGAGCCGGCCCATTCATGCCGATACATCGCTCTCCCACGGTAGTGTTTGAATTGTGTCTAATTATTTTATATTTCTCTTACAGCATAAACTCCCAAATCAAGGTAACCCCGTACAAAGTCCAACTGGACTCTTCAAACGCATTACAAATAGCATCTCACTATGACCTGGTTTTGGATTGCACTGACAATGCACCCACAAGGTATCTACTGAGCGATCTCTGTGTCTTAGCTAAGGTGAGTTTGTTAAAATTCAATAATTTTTTTATCAATTATCTATCTGTTTAATACTTTTAAACGAAAAATTCTTGTAAATATATATAGCTATCTATATATAAAAATTTCGTGTCACGATGTATGTTCGCGATAAACTCCGAAACTACTGAACCAATTTTTATGAAATTTTGTAAGCATCTGTAATTTGGTCCAACTTGAGAGAAGTTTTTTTAATTTTTATCTCAATTAGTGATCTTAATATTTGTTAACGCAAATTAAATGTTTGCATTTATAGGTTAGTTCTATTAAATCATAATAGATGGCGGTTTATCATCAAAGTCTACCTTTAGCAGGAATTATTCGCGATAAACATGACTGCGTCATTGGCGCAGTGGTAGCGTCTGCGACTGCTGTACTTGAGGTCTCGGGTTCGAATCCAGGGTCGGACCAAATCTTTGGATGACCTACAAATATTTGTTTCAGAGTTTGGGTGTTTTCTATGTACAATATGTATGTTTTTCTAAAAAAAAGTAGCCAAGTATCCATAACAGAAGCTCTGGCTAGCTTGGACTAGATGGCGTTGTGTGTCATATGTTTTTTTTTTCCAGTTGCCTCTAATATCTGGCAGTGCTTTAAAACTAGAAGGACAGCTGACGATATACTGCTACAGAGCTGACTTGCATTCGGAAGATAAGGTGAGAATTATATCTATACTTATAATATTAAAAAAAACTTCGTTTAAAAAAAAACCGACTTCAAAAACTAAAAAGTATAAAATAACTTAATTTGTATGTGCTACCACACTCGCTATATTTCGAGACGAACGTCAAAGACGTCACCGACGCTTCGGTTGTTTTGTTCTACGCGAAGAGCAGCTATCCCGCTCAAGGTCACGCGCGACGAGTGCGGTACCTACTATTACATTTTGGCTTGGCACCGACTTCAAACCTATGAATAGGTAGCACATACAAATTAAGTTATTTTATACTTTTTAGTTTTTGAAGTCGGTTTTTATAAACGAAGATTTTTTTTTTTTTCGCTTTTTAGTCTTTCTCAAGTCTCTCATCATCATTTCACCCAAATAACTTGAAAGAATACGACTAAAGGTAACATACATACACATGACATTTAAAGATTTATCTTCCAACTCCTAACCGTTAAGGAGTTTTATCTTCCATCATCAGCTCATCATCATGAACTGATGACTACCAAATGTAAATACTGTAAAAGCTTTAGAAAATATATGAAAAACATAGTACGTGCCTAACAAATTTGAGGGTTTCCTTCGATTTCCTTAGGATCCCATCATCAGATCCTGATATGGTGGCAATGGGACCACATGGAGAGCATACGCTTTCGAATACAAAAAGAATTTTCTTACATTTTACATAAAGAAAAAGTAAAAAAAAAACGATGAAATTGAGAACCTCCTCCTTTTGGAAGTCGGTTAAAAAATGTAACAGGGCCAATTCTGTAAATTAAAGATATTTTGAAATTTTTTTTGGAGGTCTCTCTATTATCGATACTAAAGCCAAAACCGTAATTTTTTTCATTTTTGTCTGTCTGTCTGTCTTTCTATATCTTGGCCGCACATCACGCCGAAACTACTGAATGGATTCAAATGAAACTTGGCATGATTTGAGTTCATACTACGAGGCAGGACATAGGATACTTTTTATTCCGAAATTCAGCACCGTTTCTTGGAGAGAGGGGAGGAAAGTCAAAATATGTACTTAGTTGTAATTCAACAACACATGTCCGATTTCATTCATTCTTTTTTTGCTAGAAAGAAAAAAATAAAAGATAACGGGGAAAGTCTTTTTTTGTTCACGACTGTACACTGCCTGTGGGAAGCTGAGACAGATATGTAAATATGGCGGTACGAAGTTCGCCGGGTCAGCTAGTACATATAATAAAGTTGTAATAAGTTGATGGATGGTGCTGTGGTTTAAGCTGTCAGTTCGCCGGCTTTCTACTGCGTGAAACGTACGTACAAGTGTTGTAGGTTCATATCCCACATGGGACAACACTGTGAGATCCACAAATTGTTGTTCCGAGTCTGGGTGTTATTTGTGTCCGTTTGATGTATGTTTGTAAAGTACCCCGCGACACAGGATGTATTCCTAGTATTGTTACAGGCAAGTACATATAGAGGGCCTTGCTATCGCTGTGTGTTTCCGACCCCTCCGTCTCCAGATGCCATGGGGTCTTGTTCTCAGCATGGGGTCGCTGGACCCGTACCTGGTACTATTGGTAAGATTTTTTTTTTTATACTGCCGTCTGCATAGTAAAAGCTCTGCTTAGTTTTAATCTAGATGGCGTTGTGTATCAGATGTCCAACGTATTTATCTCACACACTGCCCAGACTAAGCCTTTTTTTTTTTTTTTTTTTTTTTTTACGTGTGGAAATCCCCTCGGACCGTCACCCGCGCCGGGGCTTGCGGCGGGGCGGTGTGTCGGACTCGAACCGACTAAAACCACACGGTGTGCCTCTCTGCGCCTGTGAAGGGAGGAGTCCGGGAACTACAGTTATTAACACATCCGGACCCCTCCCAGCGCCTGCCCGCACAGAAGCGGGCACCGTCTGCTGGTAGACTCTCAATTTGGCGACGTACGGCAAACGCGTACGTCGCCCCCTCGCGGGTGGCCACTAGAGCGGATGGAGGGGAAAGCCCGTCCCGACCATCCGCGGCCACACTCAGGGCGGCATGAGGCGCTGATAGGCGCGCCTCCGCCGCCCGGTTCACCGGCGGCGGATAGGGTCCGAGTGGGCATCGTCCTCCCGGGCCTTCTCCGCCACCTCCTTCTGCGAGATTACATCTTCGCAGAAGGTTGCGACCGCGGTAAAACTGCTATCGCTACCGGCCATGGAGCGTATGACGGCCGGTAGCGAGAGATCTCCTCCGATGACTGCAGTGAGGGCCCGACGCTGCGGCGCCCAAGCGGGGCAAACCGCCAGCGTGTGCTGGGCAGAGTCCTCACTGCAGTCGCAGTGGTGGCAGGCGGGACTCAATTCCCTCCTAGCGACCGAGTGCAGGTACTTCCCGAAGCAACCGTGCCCGGAAAGGACCTGCGTCAGTCGGAAGGAAAGGGTCCCGTGCTGCCGCCCTGCCCACTCAAGGATGACCGGCTGGAGGGCCTCCACGGCGGCAAAGCCAGCGCGTGGAGTCTCCAGCCGGAAAGACCATCTGTCCATAGTGGCTCGACGAGCGGCTTCACGCCATTCGCGTACCTCTTCGGGCGGAGGGCGAAAGCCACTTTCCGCCCGATATCCAGCCACCCGTCGATAAACTTCGGCGAGCACTTCCGCCTCCAAATCCCACGGGGGTGTTCCGGCCAAGGTGCATGCCGCCTCGGTCGACACCGTGCGGTATCCGCGTATGGCTCTGACTGCCAATACCCTCTGAGGCCGCCAGAGGCGAGCCTTATTTAGGGCAGTCAGAGCCGCCACCCACACCGGTGCGCCATACAGCGCCATCGACCGGACAACCCCCGTGTATAGGAGTCTCGTTGCGACGCTGGCTCCACCCAAATTGGGCAAAAGTCGCCCAAGGGCGGAGGCAGCGTCGACCAGCCTGGGACCAAGCTGTCGGAAGTGCTCGTCGAAGAGCCACCTACCGTCGAGGATCAGGCCCAGATACCTCATCTGGGCCCGAACCGGTACGAGGACCGAGTTGACCTCTATGGAGGCGCCGGCGGGTGGACCACGACGGGGCCCATGGAACAATAGGGCCTCCGTCTTGTCCAGGGCCACCCGTAAGCCCAGCGCCTCGATGCGCCCGACCACCAGAGAAACGCCCCTGGTGGCCAGGCACGCCGCCTCTTGGAAGTTCGCCCCCCGGGCTGTGACCAACGTGTCATCGGCGTAACAAATTACGCCCAGCCCGGGGGGAAGACGACCTCTCAGGACCCAGTCGTACCCCACGTTCCACAGGAGTGGTCCAAGGACAGACCCCTGCGGAACGCCGCACGACATGGGTCGCCGTCTCAAGACGCCCTCTCGGTCCTCGTACACGACGGTACGCTCCTCTAAATAGTCTGCCACTAGCCGCCTCAGGTACTCTGGCACCCCGTGGTAGTGGAGTGCTTCCCTGATGCAGCTAAATGGCAGACTATTGAAGGCGTTGGCGATGTCCAAGGACACCGCCAACACCACGCCGCCACAGGCCCAGACTAAGCCTGCGCTATGGTAACTAGATTGCTGATATGAAATGAAGTATAAACGCCTACGCTAACTTATATAGCAATATACATGACGCGTATGTCTGCCATAAATATAGCCAAGGCGTTAGTTCCTATAAACTTTAAATGAGTCTGGCGAGGTTTAATGCTCCTCAGATCGTGTCTGGCTGATTGGAAAATATTTTAAAATATTATACTTAATGATTAATGATATTAGATAAAATTCAGGCTTCCTAAAATGACGTAAGTTAGCATGGTTTTTTTCAACATTTGATACCTGCTAACTGTAAAACAGCCCACTTTCAGTATCCATTCCTTTCTGAGTATGTGTTAGATTACCGACCCTAAAAATGTCATCTTTCCTAAAATATTATAAAGCTGCAGAGTTTGTTTGTTTGTTTGAACGCGCTAATCTCAGGATCTACTGGTCCGATTTGAAAAATTCTTTCAGTGTTGGATAGTCCATCTGTCGAGGAAGGCTATAGGCTATATTTTATTTTCATAAAAAATAGAGATCCGTATGAAAATTGCTATTTTGTAACCCAAGGTGTGAAATCAAAAACCTATATTTGCGTGCGCTGCAAAAAGTATTGACAATAGAACAAAATAATGTATTACGGGCTTGTAGGTCCCATTAAGATCTACAAAAAAGTCTGCGAGAGCATATATCTAACTATCATGGTTTAGTCACAATAACCGCTTTTGTGTTCAAAAAATTTATTAAATCGTCTGAAGAAAGAAACTACGTTAAATGTGTATCGTAATATTAATCCTTATCTAAATAAAGCATTATGTTATCAAGGGTATTTATGTAGAAGTAAAATACTTTTTGTTTCATCCCATTCGGACATTTCGTTTAGAAGTTATCACGAGTATAAGACGCTAAGAGTTGGTACCTAATAATGAGTTATTTGCCAATGAGTTTTTATCAACATAATACCTAATATTAATCTTTATCCAAATAAATGTGTTGTTGATTATGAGTATTAGATCTTAGAAGAGTATAAAAATACATCTATACTAATATATATATCTGAAGAGTTTGTTTGTTTGTTTGAACGCGCTAATCTCAGAAACTACTGGTCCAATTTGAAAAAAATCTTTACTTGTTAAATAGCCCGTTTATCGAGGAAGGCTATAGGCTATATATCATCACGCTAAGACCAATAGGAGCGGAGCACCAATGAAGAATGTTTCAAAAACGAGGGACAATTATCACGCTACGGGCAATAGGAGACGCAAACGACGTTGCGTGGGTCAGCTAGTATTAGATAAAATTCATTGATATCTTATCTTTATACTATGTCTTCTTCTTCCTACTAGGAAGTTCCTAGCCTTTATTATTCCCAAGATTATTTGAGGTCGGCTACTAGTTCAACCGGTATTACCAGAATATCATTATATTATGTCTAAAAAAAAAGACGTGTGGCACTCGGGGAATACCGCGGTAAAGCTATTGCACAGCATTTTTATCAACTTATGCAATTAGGTATAATTCTTTATTTATTTTTTATTTATGCAGTATGTATAATATTGTAAATGAAAATTACTAAACTATTAAATTAGTACCAACATCGTCACTAGATGGCGTTGATCACTTTTTTAAAGTAGCGATATGGTTTCTTTACATAGCATACTATAAAAGCTTTAAGCTATCTATACTTATAATAAGAATGTAACAGGTCCAATTCTGTACATTAAAGATATTTTGAATTTTTTTTTGGAGGGCTCTCTATTATCGATACTGAAGCCAGAATTGTAATTTTTTTCATTTTTGTCTGTCTGTCTGTCTGTATCTTGGCCGCGCATCACGCCGAAACTACTGAACGGATTCATATGAAACTTGGCATGATTTTAGTTCATACTACGAGGTAGGACATAGGATACTTTTTATCCCGAAATTCAGCACGGTTTCCTGGAGAGAGGGGATGAAAGTCAAAATATGTACTTGGTTGTAATTCAATAACACATAGTCCGATTTCATTCATTCTTTTTTTGCTAGAAAGAAAAAAAATGAAAATAACGGGAAAAGTCTTTTTTTGTCCGCGACTGTACACTGGCTGTGGGAAGCTGAGACAGGTATGTAAATATGGCGGTACGAAGTTCGCCGGGTCAGCTAGTCTTTCCTAAAATGACGTAATTCTGGGCTGACTGGGATCTTGTACTATTACTACCTGGATGACCAGTATTTTTTTTGGAAAATTTTCTAAAAATGAATCCTAGCTAGATTGATTTATCGCCCCCGAAACCCCCTGCATACTAAATTTCATGAAAATCATTGGAGCCGTTTCCGTTTTTTTAGAATAGGTGGTGAACGAGCAGACGTATCACCTGATGGTAAGCGATTACCGCCGCCTATGGACACCCGCAACGCCAGTGGCGTCACAAGTACGTTGCCGGCCTTTGGGGGATGGGGAGGGGTTGGGGTTTGGGCCTCCGGTATCCTCACTCATTTGGTGATGTTTCACCAAATGAGTGAGGAGAGCGTGAGCGCTATTTCACACCGATTTTCTGTGATTATATTTACAAGATTTGCTCTTTTAGTGTTTTAATGTTAATTTACATTCACATTTTATTTTCACAGGCACTCTCCAAGCTATGGAAGCCATCAAGTTGATAATTGGTCACCCATCATCGAATTTACTTGTGGAAAGGATGCTTATCATGGATGTGGATGATATGTCCTGTAAAGTAGGTATGTTGAAATTGGATTTTGAGTAGTACAGAACCTAAGTGTATAATAATCTAAGTGATTAATAAATATTGTTATATAACCGACTTCAAAAAAGCAGGAGGTTATCAATTTGACTGTTTCTTTTTTATGTTTGCTACCTCATAACTTTTGACTGGGTGAACCGATTCTGATGATCCTTTTTTTTATTTGAAAACTGGTGCTTCCCGTGTGGTCCCATTTCAATTTGGTCCAGTTCTTGGAGTCGATTTTTTTTTGTAAAATTCGTGATTATTTTATTTTCTTTTTCAGTAAAATTACGTCAGCGGAACCCGATGTGTGCAGCTTGTTCGGACACGCCGACTATCACCCGCCTGGTTGATTACGAAGCGTTCTGCAAAACACTTGCTAAAGAAAAAGTAAATAATTATTGGAAAAAGATAGATCACAATAGATTTCGGGTCGAATGAGGGCCGCCCAAGTGGTTTAGCCTAGTCATAACGAAATTTATGGACTTTTCTATGTCTTAAGTCGATATGTTCGACATTCTAGTTTTGCTATGATGTTAATGTCTTACTCATAGCCGATTTCGGTCTTGGCTTCTAGTCTCCAGAGACCAGCCAACTACGCAGGAGATATTATAGTGCACAAGTGTGTGCGCAAACACAGGTGCACTCTCTGTACCCTCTCTCTCATGATCCGATGGGACGGTTAAGCGACACGACCGGGGATAGACCAGGCGCAGGACCGACTGCTTTACGTGCTCTCCGAGTCGATTAAGACCGCAACTTGCAAACTCCGGACTGTTATTAAACATATTTATAACTAAAAAAACTCAGTAACACTCTTTAGCCCGACCCGAGAATCGAACCCGAAACCTCTTGATCGGGTGTCGCATTCGCTAACCGCTAGACCAACAGCAGTTTTGCAGCAAGTGCAATGATGCAGAAGCATCTCAATAGTATCCATAGTGTGGGTCACCATGCTGCATGGTTGCCTTGTCTGCACGAGCAATCAGTATGGTGACCACCACTCTTAGATTCTGCTTAAGCTTTCCATCAGGCAGACTGGAGTCACTTTGGCCCACATATAAAAGAAAAGTGTAAAGAATGACGAACAGTTAAAGCGAGTATTATCTAGAATATTCTATAGATACAGATAAAATGATAATCGGCGATGAATCGAACCCGAGACCTAAGGCACAGCAGTCGCATACGCTCCTACTGCGTTACCGAGGCTGTTGTATATACTTTTGTTGCGATTAATTTACATACATTGTGTCTAATTCGTGTTTAATTGATGCAATCATTATCAAAACTGCGAATGTTGTAAGGTAAGTTATTTTTCCAAATTATGTTTATTTATATTACTATTAATAATGTTTATTTACTCGAATCTTCGGCGATATTTTGAAAAACAAAATATTCGCGGTTTTGAATTGCATTGGATTTGGATGAGATTCTCTTACACACATACACTCACCATTATAAAGGGATAGCAGGAGTATATATTAAAATAATATCAGGAAAGTTCATTAGATCATATCATTATAATGAAACAAAAATCCGTATGCTCTAATATAAATCCCAGTTGACTAACTAAAATCCATGCACTCTAACAAATGTTCGTGCGCTCTGACCAATGTCCTAGCGCTCTGATCCTATGTCTGTGCGCTCTGACCAATGTCCGTGCGCTCTGACCGATGTCCATGCGCTCTGACCAATATCCGTGCGCTCTGACCAATGTCCGTGCGCTCTGACCATAGTCCGTGCGGTCTATGCCCATGAAATCTCGTAGCATTTACTATTTTTAGTATAAATAAAATAAGAGAAACTCATCCCAATTCCAAACCATCACTTTCAAGCCCTAAAGTTAACTCTCCACTCTATTTTCAGAAACACCAGGATCCCCTCAAAATAAAAGAAAAGAGAAAACGAGAGAAAGAGAAACGTATGACAGGACAGAGTTACTACGGTTTCCGAACGCAGACTGAAGGAGATAAAACCAAATACATACAAGACGTCCCGAAGTCTGAAAGAAAGCTTGGCCCAACTTGCCACTCAGAAATATGCGCTAACAATACAGCCCGGTACTGTTCAAAACTAACCGACACAGACAGGGAAACAATCTTCACCCACTTCTGGCGGCTAGATTGGTCAGAAAAGAAGGATTTTGTAAAATCTTTAATAAAAATAATCCCAACAAAAAGACGTAGAACAACCCACAAAGATGCCAAATCCAGGAAAGGTGATTCAAAACTGTATAATCTGGTTTTTAATGGCGAAAAAATTCCTGTATGCAGAGTGACCTTTTTGAATACCCTGGGGATTAAGGAAGCTATGGTACGCTGGTGGCTAGCGAGTGAAACGAAACCCCGAACCACCAAAACGCCCATAAAATCCCTATCAGTAATTTCCTATATAGATAATCTGCCGAAAATTGACTACAATTGCGATTGTCACAGAAATATTACATATATAAATTATAATGTTCAAAATCAATTCCAACTTTATAATGTATATGCCAAAGCTATGATAAGTCAAGGAGTCAGTCCTGCTTCCAGAAAGACGTTCGCCAAAGTGCTCAACAGGAAGAACTTGAGGGTGTTTAATTCTAAAATTGATAGGGGTTCGTGTAACTGTGGTGGTTGAAATGTGTGATGTGATTTGTTAGGGCATTAGAAGCCAAAGGTTACCTGATAGTAAGTGGTCACCACCGGTAATGGATACTTGCTACTCAAGAGATACAAATTTTTTGAGACCCATCCAAAATTGATGACTGATGATTGATGAATTGACACTTATTATTTAATACCTTCCACACGCTCACGACTGTAACTCCAGCACACCAGGATCAACAGCAATGAACAATATACCGAGTTATCACACTCTTCATCATCATATACCTACCATCACAGGACTCTCCCAAGGAACACCACAGAGCCCGGTCTGTTGCTTTCTGCATCTAGTCGCTGCCAGTCCTCTTAAGTTATAACACTAGCTTCACATAATACTAGAGAGTGGTTTCGACTCCGGGAGTGAGAGAGAGTGAGATAATCGGAATCCGAATTCTCTCTTCCTTTTTCGTGTTTCTTGTAGTTTTCAATTTGTGGTGGTCGTCACTTACCCTGTAAAAGTTAGAATCTCTAATAGACAGATTGATTGTTATATCGTAGTAAGTGTTTATTGTTTAATAAATAAGAATAAAATGAATATTGATATAATTCTTGTTTTATTATTCAGCCTTTAACAGTCCACTGCGGGACATAGCCCTCTCCATAGAAAGGAGGTGTTGTCCTACTACAGCACGCTGTCCAGACGGGTTGGTATAGTGTTTGTGTCAAGTGTTCCTTCTCTCTGCAGTGTTTCGGATTGTGACAGTGAGGAAACAGAGAGTGAACAACGATCGTGCTTATCACATAATTATTTCTCCTACTGGTAATCAAACGTCTGGTTTGATTACCAGTATAAACGTCCAGCTGTACAGTCAGCATTACCAACCACTCGACTAAAAATCCCGTCAATCTTACCATATCTCATTCTCTTCCAGGAATTAGAACTCCACATACTCCCACCAATAAACCGCATATCGGCTAGAGATTTCTCTGTACTCCAGAAAGAGAACACGACTCAACTGATTGACGTGAGAAACGAATCTGAATTTGACATGTGTCACATAGAGGGCGCTCACAACATGCCCATAGACAATGTAGAATCGAAGATGGAAGAACTATGTGGAAGAGTAATAGAGAATAAAGGACCAGGTTCGTGTGAAAATTAGCTAAACATTTTATGTGTTTTCTTTTAATTACAAAACAATTACGTATTTATATCAGTTCTCTAGTACAAGCTCTGCTTTCTACAGAAAGCAGAGCTTGTACTAGTCTACTAACTAGACGATATCTAGTCCTAAAGGACTAGATATCGTTGTGTGTTAAATGTCCATAATATTATTATATTTAACTAGAAGCCAAGAAGGATCGGAAGAAGAAGCACCAAATGTTTGATGACAATATAGGAAGTATTGAAGGTGCTTTTCGAGCGCGACACGAGACACTACTAGTCCGGGAAGCAACCGTCTCGCTGACTCCTGTCTCGCGTCTCTGTCTCGCTCGCAAACTGTCGCTTATACATTGCCTATGATCAAGTGACGGTCGCGGTCTCCTGTCTCGGTCGCTTGTCTCTGTCGCGGCGCCACCTTAAGAGTAGTCTATGTCCTTCCACAAGAGTTAAAGTATCTCCATGCTAAATGTCATTGATATCGGTACAGCGATTTAAACGTGAAAGCGTAAAAGACAGACAAACAACATGACTTTCGAATAATAAGTATGAAAATACGCACATTCAATAAAATAAAAAAACACTTTTCAGTGGTGTTCGTCTGCCGACGCGGCAATGATTCCCAGATTGCAGCCAAGATGATTCTCACGAAGCTTCCAGAAGAACATAAGAACAAAATCAAAGATATGGTTGGTGGCCTCCATGCGTGGGCTCAAGACATAGACCACACATTCCCTGTATATTAAGAAGAAAATCCTACACAGGGCCTAGTGTGAGTTTTTCACACCTACCCGCTTTTTACGGCGAAGGCGTTCTGCAGTGCCGTTGGTTAAGATATCAGTGCGGGCCAATCACAACGCTGAACGTGATCTGCGTAACGATCGAGTTGATTTGAAATGAACTCATACTCCAGTCCTTAAAATATAGCTAGATCCACGATAATATGGCTATGAAACTGACAAGTAATTTAAACAAGCGATGTTATTTTGTATCACCTAGATTTTCATTGTTTACGGGCTAGTTTTATCACAAATGAAGTGCAATACATTTTAAATATAAAAAATCACACCTAAAATGTACCTCGTAAGTTCTAAAATTACATTAGTGACAGCTGTCATAGAGATCAAGTTGTATCTGCCGGACAACTCTAGCACTGCACGCTCATTAGTCAAATCAAAATCGCGCGCTTCTGACTTTTATGCTTTTGCGTCGCTTCATTGTTAAAATTGCACTGTCTCTCTAGGTCTAAGTAAGGCATAAAATGCTATATCGTCTTAAAGGATTTAGAAAATAAGCAATAAATGTTTTTTTATGTTACTTTTTTTCTCGTTTGATTTTATATCGCTCATAGAATATAAGATATTAGCAATTAGGTTTAAGTAAATTGTGCTACATTTTTATACTGTTATAAATAAAATATTTTGAAATTTTTTATTTTTTATTTATCCTACTATAGGTTTAAGTAAATTGTGCTACATTTTTATACTGTTATAAATAAAATATTTTGAAATTTTTTATTTTTTATTTATCCTACTATAGGTTTAAGTAAATTGTGCTACATTTTTATACTGTTATAAATAAAATATTTTGAAATTTTTTATTTTTTATTTATCCTACTAATAAACTCTTTTGCAAAAAAACGGGCACTTAAGCAAAGAACTACACACATCAAAAGTGTCTAGGGATCAAGCATTTTTATGCGGATTTCTTGAGATTGAGATGTGGCTTTGTAATAAATTTATGATTTTATAAATTTATATGGATCCTTTTTGGTGCATTTCATAATTTGAATCAGGAACTGTCGATCAAATTCGAGTAAAAGATGAAAATCAGCTGTCAATATTTTCCCTATAAAAACATACAACGCATTGAAGACATTATTAGTGCTACTGTTTCCCTACTACTGATTAAAACCAACGTTATTATGGAGCGGCGACGTCATTTAAGCAGGGAAGAAATGCTCAGAGCCGTGGGAATGATAGAAGCTGGTTCCCGGCAACGTACTGTGGCTTTAGCTCTGAATACAAGTCAGAGTGTTATCAGTCGACTTTGGACACGTTACCGAAGCACTGGTACCGTGGCTGAGCGCCATGGAGGACGGTATCGCTGCACCACACGGAGACAAGACCGATACATTCAAATCTTAACTCGAAGAGCTCCAACAATAACCGCCATGATGTTAGCCGTGAGGCTTCATCACTCTTCAGGGAACTTAATTAGCGACCAAACAGTCAGAAACCGCTTGCATGAAGTGAACCTTCATTCCCGAAGACCGCTACGGGTACCACCTATAGCAATGCACAATCGTAGGATTCGATATCAATGGGCTCTTGAACACAGAAATTGGGCAGAAGAACAATGGCGTTTCGTGTGCTTTTCTGATGAGTCTCGTTTTGGTATGAGACCGGATACAAGACGTATACGACACTGGAGAACCCCTGGACGCCAACAGCGATTAAAATCCTGCCAGGAAGTCCATCCTTATAGTGGTGGAACCATCATGGTATGGGCGGGTATTTGGATCGGCGGAAGAACTGAGTTGATTTGGATCAGAGGCAACCTCAACGCTCAAATTTATGCTGAGACGATTGTATCAGACGTCATCGTTCCTCTACAAGTGCAAATCGGTCCCTTATTTCAGTTAATGCATGATAATGCACGACCGCACACCGCAAGAGTTGTAAGACAGACTCTCGCCGCAGCTAACATCAATGTCCTGCCCTGGCCTGCTCAGTCGCCAGACTTGAACCCGATTGAGCATGCATGGGATATGCTACAGAGAAGAGCTCTGCCGAATATGGAGGGTATCCAGTCGCAAGAAGACCTTTTTTTGTTGTTGCAACGAACATGGGCGGCCATTCCACAGCGTGATTTGGATGAACTCATTTTGAGTATGCCAAACCGATGTTCTTGTGTTGTTAGTGTTCGCGGTAGAAACACGGATTATTAATTGTTTAAGTTACCTAATAAAATTTTAAAGAAAACTGTTATTTCAGTCTTTTTTTCGAACTTTAATGTTAGTGGTTCAAATGTCAAAAATCCCTTTATTAGGAAAATGGCAAATTTCTTTATTAATGCAAAGGTGACTTGGTTTATCGTTACTGTGACAAACGAAAACACTTTATTTGATGAATCCTTAAAGAAAATTTTAATTAATATCAATCAGGAGAAAAGTTATTGCAAAAATATATGTTGATCACTAGACACTTTTAATGTGTGTGTTTTATAGTTACTATTAGTTTGTTTTACAATTTTAGGTATTGTTATCCTCAGAATTTTATAAATTAATTAGGAAGGAATAGTTTTCATCAGTTTTATCAAAACATTTTGATTAAATTATTGAGAAATAATGTTTAAGCTCAAAACACTATTATTGTACCTGCTCGCTAAATAAAAATGAAACGCGTTAATTTCTTTGTTTTTCTTGAATACATTAAAAGCAGATAAAAGTTTAGTATTGAGTGTGACCCCCTCTTGCTGAAATCACGGCTTGCATTCGTCTGGGCATGCTAGCGAGTATATCTTTCATGGTTTCTTGGGGAATACGTTCCCAATCCGCGGTAATCACATTCTTTAGCTCTCTCATGGTCTGCGGAGCCGGCTGCACTGGACTCACTCGTCGCTTCAAAACGTCCCAGACATGCTCTATGGGATTGAGGTCCGGATTTCTAGCTGGCCAGTCCAAACGACGAATTCCGACTTCTAGCACCTACGTTTCCACATCGCCAGACCGGTGGACCAAGCGTTTTCGTCCATAAAAATTGAGTTTTCGCCAAGAGCGGTTAAAGCGGGTTGTGCATAAGGAAGTAGAACTTCCGTTATGTATCGGTGTCTAGTCAGTGTACCGTTTTCGATGAAGACTAACTCCGTACGATCCATAGAATTTATTCCTGCCCAAAACATAACAGAGCTCCCTCCATAAGGTGTGATTTCTTCAAAACATGCCTCTGCAAAGCGTTCTCCTCGTCTACGTAGCACTCGCCGACGTCGGTCTTCACCATGCAGAGATATCCTGGCTTCATCGCCTTCATCGGAGAACAATACCCTATCCCAGTCTTCATGAGTCCAAAAGCTAAACTTGGCAACTCGCTGTCCACGGAGTAATTTAGGGCCGCGTGCCGGGCGATGACTGTGTATATTAGCAGCGAGAAGCCTCCTCCTGACCGTCCATAGATTAATTTGCACATTTCTTACTTCTTCGAGGCTGTTCTTGAGGTCCACATAAGAAGATTTGCGATTTCTCAACGCTTGACTAACTAGAAAACGATCATCCCGTGGTTCGGTACATGTCTTTCTGCCAGAACCAGGCCTTCTCTTGACGGAACCGGTCTCTTGATAGCGCTGCCAGGTCCTTTGAACTGTAGACCGACTCACATTTAGCCTCTGAGCCACGAAGCATTGGCTGCAACCTTCTTCAAGCAGCGCAATAATTTTGCTCGCTTTTATCACTTTATCTACTATTTTCGAGATTGCTAAACAGCAATAACAATACTTTTAAATGTCAAGGACATCAGATAATTTAATAAAAATTGACAAAAAGTTAAATAAAGTCGATATTAACTATAGGGAATTCGCGCCACAAAATGTAGTCAAAGAGTATATAAATCACTGAATGTAGTTAAAAGTTGTTTTCTTTGAAAACCAGGCTCAGTCAAAAATTTGAATTTGGAATGTACTCTTATAAACATTATGGCACTTTTATAACTGGCCAGTAACATGTTCAAATGATTAAAACCTTTTTGGTAATTTTTTTCAGCCAGGAAGAAAATCGAAACCGCCCGTTTTTTTTGCAAATGAGTTAATTACGCGAAAGTTTGAAAGTATGGATGGATGTTTCTTACTCTTTCACGCAAAAACTACTGAACGGATTTGGATGAAACTTTACAGTAATATAGCTTATACATCAGAATAACACATAGGCTACTATTTGCAGCGATATCCGACGTACACGCGGGCGGAGCCGCGGGCAACAACCAGGGCCGTCTTAACCTAAGCGGGGGCCCCTGGGCACATAAGAATTAGAGGCCCTTTTGGAAAGTAAATAAAGTGTGTTATGCTAACATTTTTCTACTATGAACATTTATTATGAGTAATCGTGTATGCTGTTAGTTTTTTGGTTACAATTACCTTAATGGTTTGTGTAAGCAAAACCTTCTATTTATTATCACGTGTTCGGATTCGACGAATTTGAGAATTAAGCCTTTTGACGTGTAAAAGAGACTTTATTAGAAACGCTCTTAAAACCACAGTACAACTTAGAATAATAGTCCTTAATGACCGCCTAGGTCGCTCTGTTAATCACTTATATCACTCAGATATTTGTCGCACTGTAGCTCAAAGTAAACTGCCTTTTTATACTAGATGCCGCTATTACTAGATTATTTGGGAAAGTTCAAAAGCCTCTCGAAACGCCCGGTTCCGAAAAAGTGCTGTCGAATATAAACCAGCCAACCGCGCGACAATCAGTCTATATTTCCTTAAGTTTTATTATTCTGTGCCTCAAGAATTCGACTAGAACTTTCTCGGCTAACATTGCTGCTATATTTAGCCACTTGTATATTCAGCCAGGTGGTGTCTATGCACTACTTTGAACTCGATTGTCGCTGAATCCTGTGGGTCATGTCGTTAATCCTGTTAACTTTATACGGAACCTCCCACTTGGTCTATAGTTTTGGGGCTTTTCTATGCATACGCGTCGAGTTATTCAGCCAAACCAGTGCACCTTTATCAAAATCGTTTGAGCGCCAGCCGTATCGAGTTTTCTCGTTCCCGCTCGCGATGTCAACTGAAATTAGTTTCCAGTCCATTATAAAGTTGCTGGTATCTTGGTTTCGCATGTGTGGGCCTTTTTACAACAGTATACAAGTAGTACATTTACGGCACCACTACGACACAAACCCTGTACATCTTGCCGACATTTCTTGACACTAGAATGGCCTCCTGAAGCTCATCGTGAACTTCACGGAGAACTTCCGGAACCGTAGATGCTTACCATGTAAGTTTATTTAGGTCTACGTCATCCCCCTGTGCTAACTTCATTGTTTCATCTTTACAGGGTCCCAAAAGTACAGTCAACTCGGAGTACATTTTCTCATCGGAACATATTCTTTGGATTGACTCATGAAGTCACCTTTTATATGTTGTTTATCAGGTTTTCCTAGATCGGTGCCTTGGAACGTGCATCTTAGATCAACAAACTTTTTTCTCATCGTTTCCTCAACAGCTCCTCCAGCCAGTCCCATATTTTTTTTCAACCTGGACACCACACCATGATCCTAGAACCCTTTTTAAAAGAATACTTGATCTCTTTTATTTCCTCTGAGACTTCGCTTGTGGGTCGGCCGGATATCCTGTCGAACCACTTGGACCTCCAGGGCGTGTGCCAGTGCTTCACTTATTGAAGCGTTGTGGCCACCACCGCCGGCTGCAGTTCTTACTTCCCAGTACTTGATGCTGTTAATGGAAATCTGCATGTTGTTTGCTTTTTAACCGACTTCCAAAAGGAAGAGGTTCTCAATTTCATCGTTTTTTTTATGTATGTACATTGATGACTCCGTCAATTGTGGACCGATTTTGAAAATCATTTTTGTATTCGAAAGGGTATGCTTCCCATGTGGTCCCATGGCCACCATATCAGGATCTGATAATGGGATCCCAAGGAAATCGAAGGAAACCCTCAAATTTACGTGAGCGCCTGCTATGAAGTTAAGAGCAATTGTCTGCATGCCTTCATATTCTGTAGACATCATTTAATTTCATCATATATAGTCCATTTGAGATTTTATTACAAAAAATTACCTGAAGTCCTTTCGATTCTATATAGTATGTATGTTACCTTTAGTCGTATTCTTTCAAGTTATTTAGGTGAAATGATGATGAGAGACTTGAGAAAGACTAAAAAGCGAAAAAAAAACTTCGTTTAAAAAACCGATTCCTAAAACTAAAAAGTATAAAATAACTTAATTTGTAAATGTAATATATATGTATATTTAAATGTAATAGTAGATACCGCACTCGCCGCGTGTGACCTTGAGCGGGATAGCTGCTCTTCGCATAGAACAAAACAACCGAAGCGTCGGTGACGTCGTTGACGTTCGTCTCGAAATATAGCGAGTGTGGTACTTACTATTACATTTGACTTGGCACCGAATTCAAACCTATGAAAAGGTAGCACATACAAATTAAGTTATTTTATACTTTTTAGTTTTTGAAGTCGGTTTTTTTTATCATCTACGCTTTCCGTACGAGGTTCTCAATTTCCAACGTACATTGCTGCAGGCCTTCTCTTGGGCACTGGGCTGTATCGCATATCTGGGAGCGGAAAACGTGTTTCAGATGGCGTTCTCGACTCGAGCGCTTCTAACAACTTTTTATATCCGCTACTGAACCAGGTAGTGCTTCTAAGAGTGACAACGCTTACCCCCTAAGGGAAACAGTTACGACAGTCAGGCACTGTTCCTTACTCCACCCGCATTTTTCAATGTGGCCGACATCTCACGACGTCCCGTGATCTTCACCAGGTCTTCGAACTACCCTATACCTACTAACGCTGCAATAACATGTTTACAGTCATCTCTTAAGATGTGGCCCCATCGGCCTTCGAAAATTTGTATGAAAATCCTTGTTAATGGGCTCTTGAATAAACATCACTACATAGTATAGAACAAAGTCGCTTCCCCGTCTGTCTGTCTCTATAAATGCTTAGATCTTTAAAACTACTCAACGGATTTTGAAGCGGTTTTCTGTAATAGATAGAGTAATTCAAGAGGAAGGTTTACATGTATAATATACGAGTAGTAGAGAAACACTGGTAATTTTAAAGATTTCCAATGTGATGTCGTAAATAAGCACATTTTTTGCGCTTATATTGCAAACACTGGCTGAAACATGCGAGTTAGATGAAAATAATGTACTACAGTATTGGACAACATATAGAGGGCTAAAATAAAGTCCGCGATGGTATATGTCTATCTCTCAGGGATAACCCACAATAATCATTTTTATTATTTTCTTTAACAAGAAAAAATGGCTTAGTTACGAAGCGATTTTAAGCAATGCAGCATTTATCCTTAAAATCAAAATCAAAATCATTTATTCATCTAAGACACCAAGTGACACTTATGAACGTCAAATTGAAGCTATAGTTAAAAATCATAGATCGACACAAACAGAGGCCACAGCATGTGCTGTATTGTCGAGGTAAGTTAGGCGAAAACACCAAAATCTACTGCCTGCCTGTGTCGATCCATAACTTCCAGTTTCCAAAATGCATAGAGCTCATGAGAAGAATACTGGCAAAGAAACTCATGGCTATTCTTTTTCAAAATCTGATTTTCAGGTACAATAGTGTTAGTATTACATGTAAGGTAAACAGTATGCAAGCTGTTGCCACCTGAAATTCCTTTTATTAAAAAGCTCCAAAATCTAACGCGCAAACAAAAAAAAACACTCAGTGATAACGTTGAAGGTTTGAGTCTATTAAACATAGAACAAAATAGAAACAAGGTGCACATCCACTTACAATCAGTTGCAAAATCTACTGTTGAAAATAATTCGTGACTGGATTAAGAGGCTAGGGTTGCAGTTGAACGAACCAGAATAATAGTATTGTCTAAAGAATCGCTGACTAGGCCGACCAGTCACCCCAAGCAGCACCCGTTCACGAGTATGACGCATGGACCAGCCATCATCTCCTTCGCCATATCAGAGGGAAGGAAACGACCCGCCCCACGACGACACCGCAAGCAATGACATTTTAGTGAGCATGACAAACCATAGTCTAGATACTGATAAAAATCACTACTAATTAAATTACCATGATAATCGCCACGCTTTGTTAATATTTAGCTTTATTAGAAGACAAAGAAGTTTGTGTGTATCTATTTAAATTCTAATGACACCTTAAGCCCATGACTGTTTGTCGTTTAGATAATCGTTGATCGTATAGTAGGCTTTCCTAATAATGTGATTTTTTACAGTTAGCTTGAATTTATTTACAGGAAGGTCGATTACATGTATAGGAATTTTATTATAAAAACGTACACCAAGACCTTCGAACGAGTTGTGTACCTTATGTAATCGATGATAGGTACCAATGAGTTTAGATTTGTTTCTAGTATTAATATTGTGTACATCACTGTTTTTCTTATAGTCATTAATGTTGTGTCTAACAAACATAATATTAGCAAATATATACTGTGATGCAACAGTTAAAATACCTATATCTTTAAACAACTCTCGAAGAGAGACTCTAGCACCTAAATTGTACATTGAGCGGATGGCTCGTTTTTGTAGAATAAAAATCGTTTCAATATCAGCCGCCTTGCCCCAAAGTAGTATACCATACGACATGACGCTATGAAAGTAGCTAAAATAAACTAACCTAGCTGTGTCCGTATCAGTGAGCTGACGTACCTTCCACACTGCATAAGCTGCCGAACTAAGTCTACCCGCAAGGCTATCTATCTGGGCTCCCCATTGAAGTTTACTATCTAATGTAATTCCTAAGAATACTGTTGAGTCTACAATACTTATGATTTCATTATTTATAGTTAGATTAGTGCCTAGTTGTTTTACATTTGGCATAGTAAATCTCACACACTTTGTTTTATTTGAATTCAGTAGGAGATTATTCGTTGTAAACCAATTCAATACATCATTTAGTGCCCTATTCACATCGTCAAAAACTGTTTTCTTACGATCGACTTTAAAAATAAGTGACGTATCATCAGCAAATAGAACTATATCACAGAGATCTTTTATACAATATGGTAAGTCATTTATATATATGAGAAAAAGTAATTGACCCAGTATAGAGCCCTGCGGAACGCCCATAGTAACAGGTAATCCAGATGACCTCGCACCATTGAGTTATTCAATTAAGTACCTTAAATATATTGTGCATTTAATATAGACCAATGTGACCCTTTACAGTATGTAATTTAAATGAATATATTTGAAGATATTACAGATTTTAACTGCACGAATTGTGTCATCAGTTGGTGCATCTAAAATCCACACGTGCGAAGCTGGGGCAGGTCGCTAGTTAATAAATAAAACGTTTAAAAACATGAATAAATTTTTCATACGTACTTACAATTTTTAATTAAATACATACCGCGGGCAACACTTAGTGTACCATTTTTTTTTTGTGAAAAAAGTGTAATGTGTACGCAAATTATAACGAGAACATATGTCTGACACAAAATTGTTGGTTCCTCGGGGCCCCCCTGATGATGGGGGCCCTGGGCACTGGCCCCGTGTGCCCTTATGATAAAGACGGCACTGGCAACAACTAGTCTTCATAAATATATAAACCGATAGCTGTTCGTTTGTCTCGCTAAAACTCGAGAACGGGTGGGCCAATTTAGCTGATTTTGGCTTTGAAATATTTGTCGTAGTACAGGGAAGGTTTATACGGTGAAAAATTAAAAATAACTTGAAAATCCAAGTATCACGTGTACGAAGTAGCGGGCACAGCTAGATAAAGGGGCATTTCACGTCAAGCGGCCAGCGAAAAAAAAAATGAGGTCGTGAATTTTGTTTATACTCTGGTCAGTTATACTTCTAGGAGACGTGGATATGTACACACAATATTTTTTTCGTATGATGCTTTATTGCTGAGTTATAAGCTTTTGAAAATTTACTAAAAATGAAGTCTGTTATTTTTGGATACTTATTATTTGCATCAATTAATTTGTAAAAAAAACTAAAAAGTATTGTTTCTAATAGTTAAATAGTTAAAATTTTGTTTTTTTTATATCGAATTCCAAATTTAAATTTTATTACGTATAGTAAACCGGAAGTGAACATTTCAAATCGATTTTTGAGTAACTTAACACCACACGGAGACAAGACCGATACATTCAAATCTTAACTCGAAGAGCTCCAACAATAACCGCCATGATGTTAGCCGTGAGGCTTCATCACTCTTCAGGGAACTTAATTAGCGACCAAACAGTCAGAAACCGCTTGCATGAAGTGAACCTTCATTCCCGAAGACCGCTACGGGTACCACCTATAGCAATGCACAATCGTAGGATTCGATATCAATGGGCTCTTGAACACAGAAATTGGGCAGAAGAACAATGGCGTTTCGTGTGCTTTTCTGATGAGTCTCGTTTTGGTATGAGACCGGATACAAGACGTATACGACACTGGAGAACCCCTGGACGCCAACAGCGATTAAAATCCTGCCAGGAAGTCCATCCTTATAGTGGTGGAACCATCATGGTATGGGCGGGTATTTGGATCGGCGGAAGAACTGAGTTGATTTGGATCAGAGGCAACCTCAACGCTCAAATTTATGCTGAGACGATTGTATCAGACGTCATCGTTCCTCTACAAGTGCAAATCGGTCCCTTATTTCAGTTAATGCATGATAATGCACGACCGCACACCGCAAGAGTTGTAAGACAGACTCTCGCCGCAGCTAACATCAATGTCCTGCCCTGGCCTGCTCAGTCGCCAGACTTGAACCCGATTGAGCATGCATGGGATATGCTACAGAGAAGAGCTCTGCCGAATATGGAGGGTATCCAGTCGCAAGAAGACCTTTTTTTGTTGTTGCAACGAACATGGGCGGCCATTCCACAGCGTGATTTGGATGAACTCATTTTGAGTATGCCAAACCGATGTTCTTGTGTTGTTAGTGTTCGCGGTAGAAACACGGATTATTAATTGTTTAAGTTACCTAATAAAATTTTAAAGAAAACTGTTATTTCAGTCTTTTTTTCGAACTTTAATGTTAGTGGTTCAAATGTCAAAAATCCCTTTATTAGGAAAATGGCAAATTTCTTTATTAATGCAAAGGTGACTTGGTTTATCGTTACTGTGACAAACGAAAACACTTTATTTGATGAATCCTTAAAGAAAATTTTAATTAATATCAATCAGGAGAAAAGTTATTGCAAAAATATATGTTGATCACTAGACACTTTTAATGTGTGTGTTTTATAGTTACTATTAGTTTGTTTTACAATTTTAGGTATTGTTATCCTCAGAATTTTATAAATTAATTAGGAAGGAATAGTTTTCATCAGTTTTATCAAAACATTTTGATTAAATTATTGAGAAATAATGTTTAAGCTCAAAACACTATTATTGTACCTGCTCGCTAAATAAAAATGAAACGCGTTAATTTCTTTGTTTTTCTTGAATACATTAAAAGCAGATAAAAGTTTAGTATTGAGTGTGACCCCCTCTTGCTGAAATCACGGCTTGCATTCGTCTGGGCATGCTAGCGAGTATATCTTTCATGGTTTCTTGGGGAATACGTTCCCAATCCGCGGTAATCACATTCTTTAGCTCTCTCATGGTCTGCGGAGCCGGCTGCACTGGACTCACTCGTCGCTTCAAAACGTCCCAGACATGCTCTATGGGATTGAGGTCCGGATTTCTAGCTGGCCAGTCCAAACGACGAATTCCGACTTCTAGCACCTACGTTTCCACATCGCCAGACCGGTGGACCAAGCGTTTTCGTCCATAAAAATTGAGTTTTCGCCAAGAGCGGTTAAAGCGGGTTGTGCATAAGGAAGTAGAACTTCCGTTATGTATCGGTGTCTAGTCAGTGTACCGTTTTCGATGAAGACTAACTCCGTACGATCCATAGAATTTATTCCTGCCCAAAACATAACAGAGCTCCCTCCATAAGGTGTGATTTCTTCAAAACATGCCTCTGCAAAGCGTTCTCCTCGTCTACGTAGCACTCGCCGACGTCGGTCTTCACCATGCAGAGATATCCTGGCTTCATCGCCTTCATCGGAGAACAATACCCTATCCCAGTCTTCATGAGTCCAAAAGCTAAACTTGGCAACTCGCTGTCCACGGAGTAATTTAGGGCCGCGTGCCGGGCGATGACTGTGTATATTAGCAGCGAGAAGCCTCCTCCTGACCGTCCATAGATTAATTTGCACATTTCTTACTTCTTCGAGGCTGTTCTTGAGGTCCACATAAGAAGATTTGCGATTTCTCAACGCTTGACTAACTAGAAAACGATCATCCCGTGGTTCGGTACATGTCTTTCTGCCAGAACCAGGCCTTCTCTTGACGGAACCGGTCTCTTGATAGCGCTGCCAGGTCCTTTGAACTGTAGACCGACTCACATTTAGCCTCTGAGCCACGAAGCATTGGCTGCAACCTTCTTCAAGCAGCGCAATAATTTTGCTCGCTTTTATCACTTTATCTACTATTTTCGAGATTGCTAAACAGCAATAACAATACTTTTAAATGTCAAGGACATCAGATAATTTAATAAAAATTGACAAAAAGTTAAATAAAGTCGATATTAACTATAGGGAATTCGCGCCACAAAATGTAGTCAAAGAGTATATAAATCACTGAATGTAGTTAAAAGTTGTTTTCTTTGAAAACCAGGCTCAGTCAAAAATTTGAATTTGGAATGTACTCTTATAAACATTATGGCACTTTTATAACTGGCCAGTAACATGTTCAAATGATTAAAACCTTTTTGGTAATTTTTTTCAGCCAGGAAGAAAATCGAAACCGCCCGTTTTTTTTGCAAATGAGTTAATTACGCGAAAGTTTGAAAGTATGGATGGATGTTTCTTACTCTTTCACGCAAAAACTACTGAACGGATTTGGATGAAACTTTACAGTAATATAGCTTATACATCAGAATAACACATAGGCTACTATTTGCAGCGATATCCGACGTACACGCGGGCGGAGCCGCGGGCAACAACCAGGGCCGTCTTAACCTAAGCGGTTGCCCCTGGGCACATAAGAATTAGAGGCCCTTTTGGAAAGTAAATAAAGTGTGTTATGCTAACATTTTTCTACTATGAACATTTATTATGAGTAATCGTGTATGCTGTTAGTTTTTTGGTTACAATTACCTTAATGGTTTGTGTAAGCAAAACCTTCTATTTATTATCACGTGTTCGGATTCGACGAATTTGAGAATTAAGCCTTTTGACGTGTAAAAGAGACTTTATTAGAAACGCTCTTAAAACCACAGTACAACTTAGAATAATAGTCCTTAATGACCGCCTAGGTCGCTCTGTTAATCACTTATATCACTCAGATATTTGTCGCACTGTAGCTCAAAGTAAACTGCCTTTTTATACTAGATGCCGCTATTACTAGATTATTTGGGAAAGTTCAAAAGCCTCTCGAAACGCCCGGTTCCGAAAAAGTGCTGTCGAATATAAACCAGCCAACCGCGCGACAATCAGTCTATATTTCCTTAAGTTTTATTATTCTGTGCCTCAAGAATTCGACTAGAACTTTCTCGGCTAACATTGCTGCTATATTTAGCCACTTGTATATTCAGCCAGGTGGTGTCTATGCACTACTTTGAACTCGATTGTCGCTGAATCCTGTGGGTCATGTCGTTAATCCTGTTAACTTTATACGGAACCTCCCACTTGGTCTATAGTTTTGGGGCTTTTCTATGCATACGCGTCGAGTTATTCAGCCAAACCAGTGCACCTTTATCAAAATCGTTTGAGCGCCAGCCGTATCGAGTTTTCTCGTTCCCGCTCGCGATGTCAACTGAAATTAGTTTCCAGTCCATTATAAAGTTGCTGGTATCTTGGTTTCGCATGTGTGGGCCTTTTTACAACAGTATACAAGTAGTACATTTACGGCACCACTACGACACAAACCCTGTACATCTTGCCGACATTTCTTGACACTAGAATGGCCTCCTGAAGCTCATCGTGAACTTCACGGAGAACTTCCGGAACCGTAGATGCTTACCATGTAAGTTTATTTAGGTCTACGTCATCCCCCTGTGCTAACTTCATTGTTTCATCTTTACAGGGTCCCAAAAGTACAGTCAACTCGGAGTACATTTTCTCATCGGAACATATTCTTTGGATTGACTCATGAAGTCACCTTTTATATGTTGTTTATCAGGTTTTCCTAGATCGGTGCCTTGGAACGTGCATCTTAGATCAACAAACTTTTTTCTCATCGTTTCCTCAACAGCTCCTCCAGCCAGTCCCATATTTTTTTTCAACCTGGACACCACACCATGATCCTAGAACCCTTTTTAAAAGAATACTTGATCTCTTTTATTTCCTCTGAGACTTCGCTTGTGGGTCGGCCGGATATCCTGTCGAACCACTTGGACCTCCAGGGCGTGTGCCAGTGCTTCACTTATTGAAGCGTTGTGGCCACCACCGCCGGCTGCAGTTCTTACTTCCCAGTACTTGATGCTGTTAATGGAAATCTGCATGTTGTTTGCTTTTTAACCGACTTCCAAAAGGAAGAGGTTCTCAATTTCATCGTTTTTTTTATGTATGTACATTGATGACTCCGTCAATTGTGGACCGATTTTGAAAATCATTTTTGTATTCGAAAGGGTATGCTTCCCATGTGGTCCCATGGCCACCATATCAGGATCTGATAATGGGATCCCAAGGAAATCGAAGGAAACCCTCAAATTTACGTGAGCGCCTGCTATGAAGTTAAGAGCAATTGTCTGCATGCCTTCATATTCTGTAGACATCATTTAATTTCATCATATATAGTCCATTTGAGATTTTATTACAAAAAATTACCTGAAGTCCTTTCGATTCTATATAGTATGTATGTTACCTTTAGTCGTATTCTTTCAAGTTATTTAGGTGAAATGATGATGAGAGACTTGAGAAAGACTAAAAAGCGAAAAAAAAACTTCGTTTAAAAAACCGATTCCTAAAACTAAAAAGTATAAAATAACTTAATTTGTAAATGTAATATATATGTATATTTAAATGTAATAGTAGATACCGCACTCGCCGCGTGTGACCTTGAGCGGGATAGCTGCTCTTCGCATAGAACAAAACAACCGAAGCGTCGGTGACGTCGTTGACGTTCGTCTCGAAATATAGCGAGTGTGGTACTTACTATTACATTTGACTTGGCACCGAATTCAAACCTATGAAAAGGTAGCACATACAAATTAAGTTATTTTATACTTTTTAGTTTTTGAAGTCGGTTTTTTTTATCATCTACGCTTTCCGTACGAGGTTCTCAATTTCCAACGTACATTGCTGCAGGCCTTCTCTTGGGCACTGGGCTGTATCGCATATCTGGGAGCGGAAAACGTGTTTCAGATGGCGTTCTCGACTCGAGCGCTTCTAACAACTTTTTATATCCGCTACTGAACCAGGTAGTGCTTCTAAGAGTGACAACGCTTACCCCCTAAGGGAAACAGTTACGACAGTCAGGCACTGTTCCTTACTCCACCCGCATTTTTCAATGTGGCCGACATCTCACGACGTCCCGTGATCTTCACCAGGTCTTCGAACTACCCTATACCTACTAACGCTGCAATAACATGTTTACAGTCATCTCTTAAGATGTGGCCCCATCGGCCTTCGAAAATTTGTATGAAAATCCTTGTTAATGGGCTCTTGAATAAACATCACTACATAGTATAGAACAAAGTCGCTTCCCCGTCTGTCTGTCTCTATAAATGCTTAGATCTTTAAAACTACTCAACGGATTTTGAAGCGGTTTTCTGTAATAGATAGAGTAATTCAAGAGGAAGGTTTACATGTATAATATACGAGTAGTAGAGAAACACTGGTAATTTTAAAGATTTCCAATGTGATGTCGTAAATAAGCACATTTTTTGCGCTTATATTGCAAACACTGGCTGAAACATGCGAGTTAGATGAAAATAATGTACTACAGTATTGGACAACATATAGAGGGCTAAAATAAAGTCCGCGATGGTATATGTCTATCTCTCAGGGATAACCCACAATAATCATTTTTATTATTTTCTTTAACAAGAAAAAATGGCTTAGTTACGAAGCGATTTTAAGCAATGCAGCATTTATCCTTAAAATCAAAATCAAAATCATTTATTCATCTAAGACACCAAGTGACACTTATGAACGTCAAATTGAAGCTATAGTTAAAAATCATAGATCGACACAAACAGAGGCCACAGCATGTGCTGTATTGTCGAGGTAAGTTAGGCGAAAACACCAAAATCTACTGCCTGCCTGTGTCGATCCATAACTTCCAGTTTCCAAAATGCATAGAGCTCATGAGAAGAATACTGGCAAAGAAACTCATGGCTATTCTTTTTCAAAATCTGATTTTCAGGTACAATAGTGTTAGTATTACATGTAAGGTAAACAGTATGCAAGCTGTTGCCACCTGAAATTCCTTTTATTAAAAAGCTCCAAAATCTAACGCGCAAACAAAAAAAAACACTCAGTGATAACGTTGAAGGTTTGAGTCTATTAAACATAGAACAAAATAGAAACAAGGTGCACATCCACTTACAATCAGTTGCAAAATCTACTGTTGAAAATAATTCGTGACTGGATTAAGAGGCTAGGGTTGCAGTTGAACGAACCAGAATAATAGTATTGTCTAAAGAATCGCTGACTAGGCCGACCAGTCACCCCAAGCAGCACCCGTTCACGAGTATGACGCATGGACCAGCCATCATCTCCTTCGCCATATCAGAGGGAAGGAAACGACCCGCCCCACGACGACACCGCAAGCAATGACATTTTAGTGAGCATGACAAACCATAGTCTAGATACTGATAAAAATCACTACTAATTAAATTACCATGATAATCGCCACGCATTACTTTCAACTAACAATGGTTTGTTAATATTTAGCTTTATTAGAAGACAAAGAAGTTTGTGTGTATCTATTTAAATTCTAATGACACCTTAAGCCCATGACTGTTTGTCGTTTAGATAATCGTTGATCGTATAGTAGGCTTTCCTAATAATGTGATTTTTTACAGTTAGCTTGAATTTATTTACAGGAAGGTCGATTACATGTATAGGAATTTTATTATAAAAACGTACACCAAGACCTTCGAACGAGTTGTGTACCTTATGTAATCGATGATAGGTACCAATGAGTTTAGATTTGTTTCTAGTATTAATATTGTGTACATCACTGTTTTTCTTATAGTCATTAATGTTGTGTCTAACAAACATAATATTAGCAAATATATACTGTGATGCAACAGTTAAAATACCTATATCTTTAAACAACTCTCGAAGAGAGACTCTAGCACCTAAATTGTACATTGAGCGGATGGCTCGTTTTTGTAGAATAAAAATCGTTTCAATATCAGCCGCCTTGCCCCAAAGTAGTATACCATACGACATGACGCTATGAAAGTAGCTAAAATAAACTAACCTAGCTGTGTCCGTATCAGTGAGCTGACGTACCTTCCACACTGCATAAGCTGCCGAACTAAGTCTACCCGCAAGGCTATCTATCTGGGCTCCCCATTGAAGTTTACTATCTAATGTAATTCCTAAGAATACTGTTGAGTCTACAATACTTATGATTTCATTATTTATAGTTAGATTAGTGCCTAGTTGTTTTACATTTGGCATAGTAAATCTCACACACTTTGTTTTATTTGAATTCAGTAGGAGATTATTCGTTGTAAACCAATTCAATACATCATTTAGTGCCCTATTCACATCGTCAAAAACTGTTTTCTTACGATCGACTTTAAAAATAAGTGACGTATCATCAGCAAATAGAACTATATCACAGAGATCTTTTATACAATATGGTAAGTCATTTATATATATGAGAAAAAGTAATGGACCCAGTATAGAGCCCTGCGGAACGCCCATAGTAACAGGTAATCCAGATGACCTCGCACCATTGAGTTATTCAATTAAGTACCTTAAATATATTGTGCATTTAATATAGACCAATGTGACCCTTTACAGTATGTAATTTAAATGAATATATTTGAAGATATTACAGATTTTAACTGCACGAATTGTGTCATCAGTTGGTGCATCTAAAATCCACACGTGCGAAGCTGGGGCAGGTCGCTAGTTAATAAATAAAACGTTTAAAAACATGAATAAATTTTTCATACGTACTTACAATTTTTAATTAAATACATACCGCGGGCAACACTTAGTGTACCATTTTTTTTTTGTGAAAAAAGTGTAATGTGTACGCAAATTATAACGAGAACATATGTCTGACACAAAATTGTTGGTTCCTCGGGGCCCCCCTGATGATGGGGGCCCTGGGCACTGGCCCCGTGTGCCCTTATGATAAAGACGGCACTGGCAACAACTAGTCTTCATAAATATATAAACCGATAGCTGTTCGTTTGTCTCGCTAAAACTCGAGAACGGGTGGGCCAATTTAGCTGATTTTGGCTTTGAAATATTTGTCGTAGTACAGGGAAGGTTTATACGGTGAAAAATTAAAAATAACTTGAAAATCCAAGTATCACGTGTACGAAGTAGCGGGCACAGCTAGATAAAGGGGCATTTCACGTCAAGCGGCCAGCGAAAAAAAAAATGAGGTCGTGAATTTTGTTTATACTCTGGTCAGTTATACTTCTAGGAGACGTGGATATGTACACACAATATTTTTTTCGTATGATGCTTTATTGCTGAGTTATAAGCTTTTGAAAATTTACTAAAAATGAAGTCTGTTATTTTTGGATACTTATTATTTGCATCAATTAATTTGTAAAAAAAACTAAAAAGTATTGTTTCTAATAGTTAAATAGTTAAAATTTTGTTTTTTTATATCGAATTCCAAATTTAAATTTTATTACGTATAGTAAACCGGAAGTGAACATTTCAAATCGATTTTTGAGTAACTTCGACATTTTTTATTTTTAACACCCCGCCGAATTGTGAATTTTAGAAATCCTCCCTTTTTTCCAAAATTATTATCTTTGCTGTTTTGTATGAAGTATGTGTGTAAAGAAACGTTTTACAAGGCCAAGCTGTGTTGCCAGTATGTGATGAGTGTGGGCAATGTTTTTTAGGTTCTTATTTAATTTAAAAAAAAAATGGAAATTTTAAATCTGGTGACATTGCATTCAAAGAGGCCTCGCGAGGCCCCTCTAAGTGCGAGGCCGTGGGCGAGGGCCCACTTCGCCCACGCCTATACCCTATTCAACTTCCTCTGAGACAAAAGGTAAACAAAGAAACCAATGTTTCGTCGAGAGTAAACATGGCCGATGTAACGAAACTAATTACAAAATTTCACATTTGTACGTAAATTATTTGCCTTATCACTACTCTTCTATTTAGTAGTGTTACAATACGTTCAAAGTTTGGGAACAGCTACAGTTTTAGGTGTTTTTAATGTCACTTTTTAGTCAGTCCACTGTGAACTCGGAAAATTTGGACAGTTGCAATTATTTTATTTTTTAACACGTATTTCCGTTGTACTTGACACTGGCAAAATTGTTGACATCGGCACAGTTTGCCATTTTCCAAGAAAAATAAAGAAAATGTCACTTTTTTTATTGATTCCAGATGCATATAAAATTTGACCTATTAAAGAACCTTTTTCTGGTTTGCTTACCTTTTGTCTCAGAGGAAGTTGAATAGACTATAGCTACGCCACTGCCTAGCACGTATAACTACTAAAATAAGCACTGTCAATGAAAAAGTACCAAAATATGCAATAAGGCCAAAAAAATAGAATTTTATGCATTTGCTGCAAACATGCAAATGCATATAATCCGATGTCTAGTGATAAACATAGTATGGCGACTTCCAAAAACAAAAAAAAACAACAAAATATGTTGCAGCGCCATCTAACGAAGACCCACCGAACTAATTCTTTATCGCGATATTTTTTTTGTTTTAAATTGGTTCAAGGGTTTAAACTGATCACCTGGACCTGCTGGTAACTTTCTTCACATAGATATTCGTAAAACAAAAGTCACTAATACGTTGGCGGCCATGGAGTCCGTCTCCCCAGAATAGAAGTGTTTGATATCCGGTAACCGTACTCCTTCCGTAGTTCGAATGGTGACGGATTAAGCATTTGGATGTCACCACTGTGTGTAATATTTTCTATTTAGATATATCACTAGCTGATCCACGCAACTTCATCTGTGTCTCTTCCAATCTCGTTCGGCACCCATCGGTTTAAGCGTGATGCTAACTATCCTATGACCTATCTAAGTCACGTCAATAAAGCACACATTAAAAAAATGTGAAAATCGGTTTGATAGTTTCGGAGTTCACAATGAGTAATAACGTGACAAGAGAATTATATATTTTGCAGCAGTCCTGTTACCATAGTGTTGTTGACTGCCTCGGTGGCGCAGTGGTAGCGTACGCGACTGATTCAGGTCCGAAAAAATTAATTATTATTTACTATATAGCTAATCCGGCGAACTTCGTACCGCCATATTTACTATCGTGAATAATTTCTAAATAACTGAAAAAACTTATTTTAATGTTTAAGCCCGCCTCAACTTCCCGAAGTGTATAGGACTACGCGGACTAAGAAAATACGGATGTATACACACACACAGCCTATAAAACTTTGCCCTGATATTAACAAACATTTGGTGCAGTAGATCGAAAGTTATGCGTGGCCGCGTACCTACATTTTTGTGATCCATTTTTATTTATATAGAAGATTGAAGAAGAAAACTAAACAAGCTTTAAGTACAAATGGCGTTTTACTACTTACAGGTAATAATTTTATGATTTATAAACTTAAATTTCATTGTAACATTAAGTATCCGATCCGTAGAGCAAATAAAATGTCAATAAAAAATTTCTTTTTGTCATGGTCAGATTTGATTTGGCGCAAAATTGCATTGGATCCACATTTTTTATATATTTTTTTTATATTTTTTTACATTTTTTATATTATAGACTTGAAGACTTATGATGAAGACTATAAACACTTGACATTGGCAGAAATAGCTGATCCGAGAGATCCGGCTGGTTGCCATTTCATCAAAAGAAGAAATTACATTGACATGTATGATGTGTTTTTAAGGTTTTTAATCTGTGACGATTAATAATAAATAAATAATTTTTTTTTTCGTACATCTAACACACAACGCCATCAAGTCGCCAGCTAAGTAGAACTTGTGTCTTTGTCCATTCGTTTATTTTCTTTTTGACAGCTCACGCCTATAAATTACCATTTTTTTTTCGGAATTATGTACTACAGTAATGTCGTACTTTATTGACGGTGACGGTACTTTAGTGAAGTGGTCTGTGCATAACAAACAACCACAGACTATAAAACAGTACTTGAAATACGATAAATCGATCTTATGATAAAAATAATTTGACTTCATGTAAGTATTTTTTCTGTAAATTTAATAAAAAAAGGAAATAATAATAGTATCTATGACTCCAAGATTGAATATTTGCAAGGAATCAAGTCGAAATCTTGGAATTTAGGATCAAACCAAGAGTAAAGAACAATAACTCTGTTCATTCATCTAATTTACAGATTTATTATTTATATTTTTGTTTATTTCTTACATAATATAAAAACTAATAAAGGAATAATTAATATTTCAACAAAAAATATTTAATTAAATCGATTGAAAGTTCTTCATAAATAAAATCGCTATTCGTTTCAAATCGAATCGGTAATGGGTGACGGCGTCACTAATTTCAAAATTTCTTGAACTGTCAAAAAGAAAATAAAGAAATGGACAGAGTATATACAACTGAATACATATATACTTTTTTTTTGTAAATACCTACATACATATTATATATAGAAAACACCCAAACTCCAAAACAAATATTTGTAGATCATTCAAACATTTGGTTCGACCCGGGAATCGAACCCAAGACCTCATGATCAGCAGTCGCACACGCCAACCGCCAGACCAACGAGGTAGTTTGGTTACAGACAATTTCCGTTTAGCAAGTTAATGACAGATAGAATCTTATTGTCAACGTCAGATGATAAAGACTTTTTACAAGCTTTTTATTAACTTGCAATGTATGTATGTATACTTGTATGTTCGGGTGGAATCTTGCAACTCAATTTTGAAGCAGATATCTTCAACCGATTTTGCTGAAATTTTGCAAGCATATGTATACAGCGTGACAATACAATATTATAATGACATGGAGCTGATCTGATGCTGGAGCTGGAAGGTGGCCATAGGAATTCTGTAAAGAAACGTCGCAACTTCATCGAGTTTGGACTCGTTTGATTCGTCTCGTCGCTTTCCAGTAAAAGCTTGTTTTTAAAAAGCTTTTTAATTTAATTTATTTAATAAACTTTTTTACCCTACTGCGCAGAAGAAAGATTATATTTGCCGAAAGTATGTATGTATAAATGTTTCTTTGACATGCTTTGTAACCTCTATTAAATGTATTTTGGCGTTTGAGGTGTACTTATATTGGTATTCCTAGTTCTGAAACTGACACGCTTTATGTTTGTTAGTATGTAACGGAAATAACGGAATCTTTGAACATGAATTCCACCCCCTTCAAAACGTCGGATTAACTCGAAATTTGACATATTTATTACGGACCGATGACAATTTAATATTCTAAAGAGTTAAACCCGTTATCTATCTATACTTACAATAAAAATGTAACAGGTCAAATTCTGTACATTGAAGATATTTTGAATTTTTTTTTGGAGGGCACTCTGTTATCGATACTGAAACCAAAACTATTTTTTTTTTCATTTTTGTCTGTCTGTCTGTCTGTATCTTGGCCGCGCATCACGGCGAAACTACTGAATGGATTCAAATGAAACTTGGCATGATTTGAGTTCATACTCCGAGGTAGGACATAGGATACTTTTTATTCCGAAATTCCGGACGGTTTCCTTGTGAGGGGGGAGGAAAGTCAAAATGTGTAATTAATTGTAATTCATTAACGAGTAATCCGATTGCAATAATTCTTTTTTTGTTAGAAAGGAGATACTCTGAAGATTGTAGCATTAAGTATTTAATTTATCACAATCTGTGTATCCTTGCGACTGTTACCCGGTTTGTGGGCGGTATAAGGTTGTGTATAGTGTTTCTGACAAATAATCTGTAAGTTTTACGCCTTATAAATACAAATTTTGTGTTAGTTTCTTTTACTACGGCTATCGGTAAGTCAATTTATTTTTATTCTTAAAGGTAGGTAGGAGTAATATTTTGTTTGTATTAATTTTCTTTTCGTGTTTTTTTATTTTGAAGTTGTTTTCTATTGATATTTCTTTTGTCTGGTGTGTCTTTGTTTGGCCATGTCGGTTGTTGGCGATTTGCCGGATCCCGGTGGTACAAATGAATTTCGAACACCAACCGGAAATAAATTGTTTGGTAGAATGTCGCCATCAAATTTATCGTCAAATGAAAGTAGAACTGGACGAATTAGGGCTTCGGACTTGGGCGAGAGTGTTTCGTCTCTTAGTGGTCGTGATAACTGTGGGGAGTATGATTATTTTGAGTTGGTGTCTCAGGCAACCGAATATTTAGCAAAAATTAACGAATTGGTAAACGATCAGGGGTCGCGAATGAATGTGGGGAATAGGACCGCCATTATGGACGTAACCCAGCGGATTACCGGTATCGTCTCATTGTTGGCAATTAAATCTGCTAGCAATGAAACGAAATTAGCGAATCTCGAGCGCCAGGTGGGGGGGTGTCGCCGTTCAACAGCCGGGCTTGACGTACGCGGACAAGCTTAGGCTTCGCTTACCACCTGGATCAGCCCCGTGTCCGGTGTCCGCTGAGGCACGCGTATCTAGGCCGTGTGTTATTGCGTATCCTACTACGGAACGTTCAGCGGACTATGCAACTTCGTCAGCTACAAAAGAAGCTCTCATGAAGGCTATTAAACCTAGCGATGAAGGTTTTCAAATTGTAGGCGTCAAAAAAACCGCAAAGGCAGGCGTCGTGTTGCGGGTCGCAAATGAACGGCAGCTTAAAAAACTAGAAGCAGTAAACGCCATTAAATCTGTAGGCTTGCGCTTAGAAAAGCCGAAAGGCCGAAGGCCCCGTATAATTGTAAAAGACGTGCCCGGTTCTATGGAGGATCGTACCTTCCTAACAGCTTTATATCGTCAGAATATCAAGGACGAATTAAAATTAAGCGAAAGCGATTTTTTAAAAACAACCAAAATTGTCAGGCATCGTAAACTGGAAAACGGACGTCAATGGATAGGCTTAGAATTAGAGACAGAGGTTAGGAAACACTTGGCTAGCACAAAAGATAAATTATATATAGACTGGGCCACATGTAGGTTTATAGACGACTTAGAAGTAGTTCGTTGCTTAAACTGTCAACAATTCGGTCATGGTCAAAACTTTTGCACTATTAAAACTCCTACGTGTGCTAATTGCGCGGCCAGCCACGATACAAGGGCTTGCCCGGATAAGGACACACCAGATTTTAAACCGAAATGCGCACAATGCAGCCGGTACAAAAAACCATGTGACCATCGATGTGGATCACAAGACTGCTCCACATATAAACTTAAATTAGAGCAGCTAATCCTAAATACTAATTACTGAATAGCTTATACAGTAGTAGTTGTAGTACCTTTTTAATAAAATGGATAATATCTCAATAGGCCAGTTAAATCTTCATAATGATAAAATAGCCACTTCAGAATTAGATCGCTTAGTTTTGGAACAAAAGTTAGACATTGTCCTTATACAAGAGCAATATCAAAGCGCTCAATTGCGGAATTATGTAGTACAGCTAGATGGCCGGTCGCGGGCTGGGATATATGTTGCAAGTTCTAATTTTACGGTAACATCTTTGCGTAACCTTATGACGTCACACTGCGCCGTTGCTGAGATCCTCTACCTGTAGGGTTTACGTAGTGAGCTGTTATTTTCAATTTTCACATCCTATTGATCCTCATCTACATCATTTACGTTTCGTTTTGCGGTCCCTCATAGGACACAAAATTATCATTGGCGCTGATGTCAATGCTTCTTCTACTTTATGGTATGGCAAATTGCGTGCAGCTGACATGGCTCGTCGCTGTGCGGTTGAAGATTTTATTGCGGAAATGAATCTTACTATCCACAATACCCCTGATGCACCACCAACTTTTTGCAGCCCAATGGGTGAGTCTTCTATTGACGTGACGCTTACGCGCGGCGACGTCTCGATATCTGGATGGCGTGTCCTACCGGACGCATCCTGTAGTGATCACCGCTTAATCGTGTACGAATTCATACCAATGGTTGCACAATATCCACAAAGAACTCCTTACAATTTTAGGTATAAAACTAAAGGGGCAAATTGGGCTTTATTTGGTTCACTCTTTGCAGTACATGCTAAAGACTTCAGTCGCAGTGGTCTATCAGCTGAGGAAAGCGCAAACATATTATCAGATACTTTCACATATTGTGCTGATGTTTGTATCGGCCGTGGGTCTATCACTAACACTCGTAGATGTTATTGGTGGAATTATAAATCAGTGGCGAACCCAGGGGGGGGGATATGGGGGATATATCCCCCCCCGAAATATTTATGTTCAATAAAAAAATTAACTTCACGATTGTTGGCGAGCGACGACGCGAATTGGTGCCACGATTCCTGTAACAACTGCAACATGTAAGCGTTCGTTTTCAACTCTAAGACGAGTGAAATCTTACTTGAAAAGCACCACAGGACACCGAGATGTTCCTCTAAACCCAAAAGACATCCTTAACAAGCTAGCGCACAATAAATAAACGCGGCTTGATTTTATTTTTAATCATTTGTAAGAGTACAAAAATTCCATGAAAATTTCTTCATATTGAATTTACCACGAATAATTTTATAAAGTTATACTTTTTTTCCTTCAAATAAAAACATGTGATTTTCGGTTGTTCTCTGTGTTTACTTATTCGTTAACCTTTCTTCTTTACAATACCCTCCGTGGGGGGACACATGAACGCCGTGTGTGGGACTCCCGACGAATTGGTCTACCCACTAAACCCCGCGGCGGACTACCTCGGCTGTCGGGGGAGCTCCAGGAATGCATCAGTGGCTTCTGGAGTTCCCCCTGCCGTACCTCCCCGTACCACCCCCGGGGCAGGTCGCTATCGCGTCTCTCACCGCTCTACACAGTAAGAGTCGGGACACCGACCCGCCTTAGACGACACCCCGGTGTCACAGGTCTCGAGTCGTTTGCAGCGGCCCCATTTCCCCTAAATGTGGCCACAACGACCCTTAAGCGACGATTGGGGAGTTAACGGTCTCTATCGCGTCCCCTTCGTTACCTCCTGCGAGCCGGATCTACCTTTTGTCGATCCCGCTCTGCGGACTCCTTCTGCAGCATAACATCTCTTCACAGAAGGAGACCGCGGCCTCCCATCCCACACTACTCGCCAGCATTGCCGCGATCAATGCTGGTGGTAACAGGTTTTGTCCGATCTGTCTGACCAGGACTCAAGGCTCGGACTCCCACGCAGGGCAGCCCTCCAGCGTGTGCTGGGTGGACCCGCAGTGGTGGCATTGTGCCGGAGCCTCACGTCCGATTCTGTTCAGATACTCACATAAGCAACCGTGCCCGATAAGTATCTGAGTAAATCAGTAGGTGACACAGTCGGTTTTCTCTATCCGAGCTTCGAAGCTCGGCAGAACGGCTCCGATAGCGTGTTGGCTGGCACAGCCCTGGATTTCGAGCCGTACCCGACAAGCCCGTAGGGCTTGCGTATGTGCGTTCCGCCGAAGCATTCCGGGCTCATGATCCGGCGCTGTCTCGGGTGGCGGCGGCGGGTGGGGCTCGCGCCAGTATCGTCGCCGCCTCGTACGACTTATTCGTTTACCTGAGCAACGTTTCTTTCTATCTCTCTCTACATATATTTATATTTTACTGGCAATCTGTATAATCTGATATTCTACACAATGCCTAGGCAATGTATACAATACATAATACGTAACATTTACACTAAAATTGTTTATGCATTTCTAAGGTTTACAAAAGATGGTATCCCCCCCCCGAAATAAATTCCTAGGTTCGCCACTGTTATAAATTAGTCGAATTACGTAGAATCTATCGGAAAGCTCGTAAAAAACTAAATGACATTAAAAAGCGTAACGTAACAGGAGATATTTACAATAATGCTCTTATTGCTCTTAGAGTTGCCAGGTCTCATTATAGAGCTGCTGTGGAGAAATCAAAGGGCAATTTAATACGTAAACTTGTTGATAAACTCGATAGAGAGGGTCCCTGGTCACCTTTGTATCATGAATTTAAAGCAAATAGATCAATCGACCTTGCATACGTACAGAACATCAAAATTAATAATAGTTATACTACAGGAGTAGAACAAACCACAGAATATCTTTTAGAATCACTTGTGCCTGACGATCGGCCGGAGGATGACACGGATTATCACCGACAAATTAGGCAGTGGGCTATTGAACCACCATTGTCTCCAATGTCTGACTTACCATCTTCAGACGAATTCCTCAGTATTGTTAGGTCATTACCACTAAATAAGGCTTCGGGCGACGATAAAATATCAAACAAAATGATAAAAGAAGCTTGTAAACTTTCGGGTGATACGGTTTTAACAGTTTTTAGACGTTGCATTGCGGAAGGAGTATTTCCTAGTGTTTGGCGGTGCGGTAATATTCGAATAATACCAAAAAACGGCGATAAGCCTCCGGACGATCCTAAATCCTATCGACCCATAACACTGTTGCCATCGCTGGGAAAGCTTTTAGAGCGTCTTGTAGTACCACGACTTCTACCGGGTGGAGTTAAATTTCATGATAGACAATTCGGCTTTACGTTGGGAAAATCGACAACTGATGCGGTTATATCTGTAAGGAAAACTGTCACCGAGTCAAGTTTTCAATACGTTTTAGGCATCTTTTTAGATATATCTGGCGCCTTTGACAATGCGTGGTGGCCCATGCTATTGCTAAAATTAAAATTAAGAGGTTGCTTTAAAAAAATTTATTCCCTTATCTCCTCGTACTTCTTACAAGGTACTACTAAATTGAGACTTGGGCATCATTCTGTGTCGAAGGCGCTTACGATGGGGTGTCCTCAAGGGTCAGTGCTAGGACCATACTTGTGGAACATAGGCTTCGACGATTTTCTGGCAATGCCTGTGCCGTCCGGATGTACCCTGAATGCGTACGCGGAGGACGGTTTGTTATTGATAGAGTCGGATACTAGAACGGGGCTTGAGAGGCTGGCCAGTGAATGTTTGGACTTAATATCTCGGTGGGGTGGGCGTAATCGGTTGACGTTTGCACCAAACAAAACCTTCCAGCTACTTCTGAAAGGTAACCTCAAATCACCGCCGTGTATTAAATTTGAAAATGTTACTATTAAAAATAAAACCTCGGTTTGTTATTTGGGATTGGTTTTAGAAAGAAATTTTTCATTTATTGAACATATTAGAACAGTTAATGAAAAGTCTAAAAAGAGTTTCTTTGCACTGACGAGGATATCAACTGCGACATGGGGTCTGTCATATAATACACTAAAGATCATATATGGAGCTACTTATTTGGGTTCTATTTGCTATGGTGCTCCTGTATGGGCAGATAGGGCGACTGTAGGTGCTGTCCGTCGCAAACTGTTACAAGGCCAACGACCTGCATTGATTTTCTTGTGCAAGGCATATAGGACGGTTAGCACTGAGGCTTTACCGGTGTTGGCAGGTGTTCTTCCGGTCGATCTCGAGGTGCAAAGACGTGCAGCCATGTACTATTCCACACTACAAAACATGGAATGCGATTTTTTGGGCATACGAGACCGCGGTAAAATCATAAGATTGTTTCAACAAAAATCCAATGTCTATAACGACCTCTTGGATGAATGGCAGAAACGATGGGACGAATCATCTAAGGGGCGCCACCTCTACCAGTTCTTTCCATCTGTTCGCGAAAGGTTGTCAAGGACATGGCTCGAGGTAGATCACTGTGTCGCTCAATTTCTTACAGGCCACGGTAACTTTAAGAGCAAACTATACTCATTTAAATTAGTCGATTCACCATTTTGTCAATGCTCAACACCTGATTCTAGCTGTGAACAGTCGGCTCATCATATCCTCTGGGAATGTAGTCTTTGGTACAATGAACGTAACATGATGCTAAATAACTTACAAATGACGTCTGGGGTAGTATATTATGGGGATCTTGTGTCAACTGCGGTGAATTTCCGTGCGTTTAAGCGATTCTGCCATACATACTATAGAAATCAAATATAGCTCACTTAGGACCCATAATATTTTTTATCCGTGGTGCTTCCCGGTTTGAAAAAGGCGTCTGCCTATTTAGACTCCATTTTGTCTCCCGCTTTGCTAAGGAGGGAAGTGGACTTATTATATTTCCAACTCCTCCAGTTTTCTTCTGATTAATTTCGTTGCGGGTACCAAGACAGTTAAATTTGTCCTGGGACTTCCCGAGTGTCATAACTCGGTGTTTTCGTGGGTCACTGCTGTTGATCCTGGTGTACAGGAGTTACAGTGGTGGGCGTGTGGGCGGGATTAAAAAAAAAAAAACTCTCTATCTATTGGAAAAAAAAAATTATAAAGAATTTATCATTACGTAAAACAACACGTAGTGACATCTATTGGCAGCCATACGTAATAACACTTTGATTAATATATCGTGGAATAATCATGGAAACGTTTTACGCACAAGTATTACGTATAATTCGGTGTAGCATTAAGTATTTGATTTATCGCAACCTCTCTATCCATAGGAAAAAGAATATCTATACTTATAATAAAAATGTAACAGGTCCAATTGTGAACATTAAAGACGTTTTAAAAAAAATTTTTGGAGGGCTCTCTATAATCGAACCAAAACTGTATTTTTTTTCCTTTTTGTCTGTCTGTCTGTCTGTCTGTCTGTATGTATCTTGGCCGTGCATCACGCCGAAACTACTGAACGGATTCAAATGAAACTTGGCATGATTTGAGTTCATACTACGAGGTAGGACAAAGGATACTTTTTATTCCAAAATTTAGCACGATTTCCTGGAGAGAGGGGATGAAAGTCTAAATATGTACTTAGTTGTAATTCAATAACACATTTTCCGATTTCATTCAGTATTTTTTTGCTAGACAGCAAGTACTTTAAATATTGTTCCGTGATCTATTTATACATATATCACGCATAATAAATCTGTAGACGTCGAATGTGTGTGTTTGTTTGTGCCCGCATGACTTAAATATTCAAAATAATCGTGGGAACGTTTTATGCACAAGCATTGTGATTAATGTGGTATATAGTTAGTATTTGATAGGTAGGTATTTGTTTTATGTTCTCTCTTTCCATAGAAAGGGTTGTTTTAAATTTTCTTGAAAATTGATTCTTTGCTTAAAACAGCGACATCTTTTGGAATCAAGTAACTAACTTTACAATAGGTACGTAATATGATTACTCTTTTTAACGTATAATAAAAATGTAACAGTTCAGTTCTGTACATTAAAGAAATTTAGATGTTTTTTTGGGAGGGCTCTCTAATCGATACTGAAGCAATTACATTTTCGTGAAAATTGTTTCGTAACTTAAAACAGCGACATCTCCTGGAATCAAGTAACACTAACTTCACAGTAGGTACATTATATGATTACTTTTAAACGCATAAGAAAAGTGTATAATGACACGTCCAAATTGTTTAAAAAGCAGTACCCGCGCGGTCGGCCGGCTCCCTACGCGACACACGCACCCAAATCGACTTAAAAACTCAGTAGTAGTTCTTGAATGTAAATTCGGATAAAAAGTTATTTTTGGAACTATTTACTGGATTTTTGTTCTACCTACTATAAATATTACTTGGTATTATAATATTTCTTCTGTATTTTTAACCGACTTCCAAAAGGAGGAGGTTCTCAATTTCATCGGTATTTTTTTTTAACCGACTACTAAAGAAATCGAAGGAAACCCTCAAATTTATGTAAGCGCCTGCAATGAAGTTAAAGCAATTGTCTGCATGCCTTCATATTCTGTAGACATCATTTAATTTCATAATATATAAAACGGGTTTTAACGATATCAGAGTTAGCCTCAGATAGTCAGTTTACCCCAAATCACTTGAATTATAGTAACCTATAGAAGATAGTCCGTTTGAGATTTTATTACAAAAAATTACCTGAAGTCCTTTCGATTCTATACAGCATGTATTAGTTGTATTCTTTCAAGTTATTTAGGTGAAATGATGATGAGAGACTTGAGAAAGACTAAAAGTGGAAAATAAAAAAAACTTCGTTAAAAAAAACCGACTTCAAAAACTAAAAAGTATCAAATAACTTAATTTGTATGTGCTACCTATTCATAGGTTTGAGGTCGGTGCCAAGCCAAAAATGTAATAGTAGGTACCGCACTCGCCGCGCGTGACCTTGAGCGGGATAGCTGCTCTTCGCGTAGAACAAAACAACTGAAGCGTCGGTGACGTCGTTGACGTTCGTCTCGAAATATAGCGAGTGTAATACCTACTATTACATTTGGCTTGGCACTGACTTCAAACCTAGGTAGCACATGCAAATTAAGTTAATTGATACTTTTTAGTTTTTGAAGTCGGTTTTTTAAACGAAGTTTTTTTTTTAGGTTTTTTTTAGGTTATAAGCATAGGTATAAGCAGGCGATTTTTGTTGTACCTAAATAATTAGCAAATAGTCTTTTGTAGATACTAATTGGTTTTCTCGGTATTTTTAGAATTTTGTGAGGTTATAGCATAGGTACCTAGGTACCTATAATTTACTTTTTATAGGATTTTGTTAGGTTATCGGTATAGGCATAGGTAAGCAGATGTTTTTCGTTGCAAATATTTAATTACTTAGCCTTATTTGTTGGTGTTTTAATTTCTTTTAGTAAGTTGTAGATACCTTCCATTTTTTTCGTTGAATTAGTTGTAGATACTTACATAATTTAGTTTTATTTACGTTTTGAAAATAAGCTTCATTCGTTATGTCTAATTTTTCATTTAACTGTAGTGATAAATTTAACATTGTTTTTTGTATTCGATTTTATCACATCACACTAATTTATAAAAGCGAATGTGTGTGAGGGTGTATGTTTGTTACTTCTTTACGCAAAAAACGCTGGACGAAATTGGATGAAACTTTACAGTAACATAGCTTACTAGCTGTTGCCCGCGGCTTTGCAGGCGTGGAAGTTGATTATTTACAATATATTTAATTAAAACTGTGGAAGTATGTATGAATAATTTATTCATGTTTTTAAACGTACCTATTAATTATTTTTAATCAATAGCCCATTAAAAAGTATTTCATACTAACGTTCGACCCTTATTTTAACCCCTTTAGAAATAGAATTCCCATATATGATGATATAGAGGTATTCATTTATTTGTACTTAAAAGCCTAAGCCTGAAAGGCTACTAAATTTAAAATGACGAACTTCCAAACTAATCTACTTACGAAATTTCAAAACCTTATTCACCCCTTAGGGGTAGAAATATCATTTATGGGATTTCCTTTCGAGGGCGCTCTGGTTCCCTGGTTTCTAGAACCCGAGACGGTGTGCGGTTTTTAGTCTGGATATCACCAACTGGATATCACCAGTTGGTGATATCCAAGGGAATTTCTGCACAAAAAAAAGGGGTAGGTATAATATCCAGAGACACTTAGTATCTACGCGTTTTTAACTATTAGCCCAATAATAAGCTCGATAATTTTTCATGTTTCTAACTTAAAAACCCTATTTCACCCCCTTACGGGTAGAATATTGGGAAACGCTTAAATACGTATCTCCTAATTTTTTATCAATAGCCCTAAAATAAATTTTCATGTTTCTAACTTCGAAACTGACGGACTTCTAGACTAACCCGCTTACGAAATGTCAACGCCTATTTCATCCCTTCAGCGTAGAATATTGAGAAAGGCCTAAATACGTATCTACTCATTTTTAATCAGTAGCCCAAACCAAAAGTAAAGTTTCATGTTTCTAATTTAAAAATGACGAAGTTCCAAACAAACTTCAACCCCTATTTCACCCCCTTAGGGGTAGAATATTAGGAAACGCTGAAATACATATCTACTAATTTTTATAAGTAACCCAAAAATAAAGTTTCATGTTTCTTATATAGCCCTAAAATAAACTTTCATGTTTTCAACTTCACAGATCACGGACTTCCAGACTAACCTACATACAAAGCGTCAACCCCTATTTCACCCCTAAGGAGTAGAATATCCAGAAACGCTTAAATACGTGTTTACTCAATTTTAATCAGTAGCCCAAAAATAAAGTTTCATGTTTCTAACTTAAAAAATGACGGACTTCCATACAAACTTTCAACCCCTATTTCACACCCTTGGGGGTAGAAATTCCGAAATTCCTTCCTTAATGGGTGTCTACTTAATAAAACGATCATACTCACCAAATTTTGTATTCGTAAGTTTAATAAAACTATTAAGCGGCTCACGGCGATGATGAATCAGTCAGTCAGGACATGTTATTTTATAATGTGGGGGACAGGTGTTTCCTTCTTAGTTTACGCTGATTTCAGCACGAACGGGCCGGCTCGACCGGGGCGGTACTACCCTCGCACAGAAAATCAACGTAAAATGACAGCGTTCGTGCTGTCGTGTTTCATTGGTGAGTGCGAGGCCGGAGGCCCAATTAGTCTAGTCAATAAGTCCCATACTTGTTGACTAGACTAAAAGATGCACAAGCATCACTAGGCCGCCATAGTGTGGGTCGCCATACTGCATTGTTGTATTCGCAATGAGTATGTTGGCCACCACTCGTGGATTCTGCTTATGCTTTCCATCAGGCAGAGTAGAGTCATTTTGGCAGGCCAAATATAAAAAAAAAAAAAAAAAAAAAAAAAAAAAAAGTTTCCTTCGTTACCCCGTAGTTCAGTGTAACTTCGGTAGATGGCGCTGTAGTATATTTCTGTTGCGCTGTAGTATATTTCTGTTGCGCTGTATGTGGAAGTCGCCACATCACTCCCCTCCAGTTTTACCCCTACGGCCTCTACAGCGCAACAACATAACAACAATGTATCGACCTCCCTCCGGTCTTGGAGGGGAGTGATGTGGCGACCTCCACAAACAGAAATATACTACAGCCAGCAGCCCACTGTGGGGGACAGGGGTGTCACATCCCACCAACACAAAGGGAGGATCCTCCGACCAGGCGAGGTGATCATGCCTGGCGGGCCAACTGCCCAACGGTTGATGTTGGGATGTTGTATATATGATTATCGGCGCGAGAACTTTCACTGCGCGATTCAGGATTGGTAGTTTCTTAGTTTCCTTCGTTACTCCGTAGTTTAGTGTAACTTCGGTAGATGGCGCTGTAGTATATTTCTGTTGCGCTGCATGTGGAAGTCGCCACAATAAGTATAGAAGATACATCAGATTAATAATAAACATATAATTATATGTTTTTAACATAGGTTACTATTTGCCGCGATAACCAACATACACGCGGGCGGAGCCGCGGGCAACAGCTAGTCCTTAATATAATAATCAGGATTGGCGATTTTTGTTTTCCATAAACTGATAGTTAGAGAGAAAACAAGAAGGGAAACTACACCAGGCAATTGAAAAATCTATACTAATATATAAAGCTGAAGAGTTTGTTTGTTTGTTTGTTTGAACGCGCTAATCTCAGGAACTACTGGTCCGATTTGAAAAATTCTTTCAGTGTTGGATAGTCCATTTATCGAGGAAGGCTATAGGCTATATTTTATTTTCAAAAAAATTAGGGATCCGTAAGAAAATTGCTATTTCGTAACCCAAGGTGTGAAATCGAAAACCTATTTTTGCGTGCGCTGCAAATACTATTGACAATAGAACAAAATAATGTATTACGGGTTTGTAGGTCTCATTAAGATCTACAAAAAGTCCGCGAGAGCATATATCTAACTATCATGATTTAGTTACAATAACCGCTTTTGTGTTCAAAAAAATTATTAAATCGTCTGAAGAAAGAAACTACGTTAAATGTGTATCGTAATATTAATCCTTATCCAAATTAAGCATTATGTTATCAAAGGTATTTATGTAGAAGTAAAATACTTTTTGTTTCATCCCAATCGTTCATTTCGTTTAGAAGTTATCACGAGTATAAGACGCTAAGAGTTAGTACCTAATAATGAGTTATTTGCCAAAGAGTTTTTATCAAAATAATACCTAATATTAATATTTATAAAAAAAAGTGTTGTTGATTATGAGTATTAGATATTAGAAGAGCATAATAAATACATCTATACTAATATATAAAGCTGAAGAGTTTGTTTGTTTGTTTGAACGCGCTAATCTCAGGAACTACTGGTCCAATTTGAAAAATTCTTTCAGTGTTAGATAGCCCATTTATCGAGGAAGGCAATAGGTTGTATATCATCACGCTAAGACCAATAGGAGCGGAGCACCAATGAAGAATGTTTCAAAAACGGGGGAAAATTATCAAGTTACGGGCAATAGGAGACGCAAACGACGTTGCGTGGGTCAGCTATACTAATATATAAAGCTGAAGAGTTTGTTTGTTTGTTTGAACGCGCTAATCTCAGGAACTACTGGTCCAATTTGAAAAATTCTTCCAGTCTTAGATAGCCCATTTATCGAGGAAGGCTATTGGCTATATATCATCACGCTTAGACCAATAGGAGCGGAGCACCAATGAAGAATGGGGGAAAATTATTACGCTACGGGCAACAGAAGACGCAAATGACATTGCGTGGGTCAGCTATCCATACTTATATTATAAATCCGAAATTAACTTTGTCTGTCTGTCTGTTTTGCTTTCACGGTCTTACCGCTGCACCGATTTGAATGAAATTAATTTATTTACACAGATAGTCTGGAGCCTGAGAAAGGACATAGGCTACTTTTTAATGCAAAAAGGGGTTGTAAGGGGTTTAAAAGGGGGATGAAAGGTTGTTCTGGGGGTTCACTCGCCACACGCCTGCGCGTTACCTACGTCGGGCGTCTTGACAACGAATAAACAAGGCTGTCACAATCATAAAAAATATTTCACTTTTTCAATGAAGACCTGAAGACCTAAATATTAAGATATTAAGTATGTATTCGTCAATCTGATTTGAATGTTCATTATATTAATAGAAATAAATAAGCCAAATTAATATAATTAATTAACAGCGTTTCTTAACTTCAAAATTCTCTGCAGAAGTATCGTCATTATACGCTAGTTGTTGGTTAGGTAAGAATGAAAATGTCATTTAAAGTTTGTAAAAATTTTACCCTCAAGGGGGTAAAATAGCAACAGGGGATGGCAGTTTATATAGAAATATGTTAGGTTTGTGAGTTAGTTTGCGACAAGAGACAAAATATGGATTAGAGCTATTCTGATATGACATTTACGGAGATATCACGGAGAAGATAGTATGCCAACCGACAGTAACGACATGATTACACTGAGACGTGGGTTTTGGTTTAAGACAAACAAACTTTCAGCGTAAGATAGCAGAGCACAGATGATTTAAAAATAATTACGATCCTGATCTGCTGACTAATGAGATATTTAGATATATTTCCTTCCCTCTGATATGGCGAAGGAGATGATGGCTGGTCCATGCGTCATACTCGTGAACGGGTGCTGCTTGGGGTGACTGGTCGGCCTAGTCAGCGATTCTTTAGACAATACTATTATTCTGGTTCGTTCAACTGCAACCCTAGCCTCTTAATCCAGTCACGAATTATTTTCAACAGTAGATTTTGCAACTGAATGTAAGTGGATGTGCACCTTGTTTCTATTTTGTTCTATGTTTAATAGACTCAAACCTTCAACGTTATCACTGAGTGTTTTTTTTGTTTGCGCGTTAGATTTTGGAGCTTTTTAATAAAAGGAATTTCAGGTGGCAACAGCTTGCATACTGTTTACCTTACATGTAATACTAACACTATTGTACCTGAAAATCAGATTTTGAAAAAGAGTAGCCATGAGTTTCTTTGCCAGTATTCTTCTCATGAGCTCTACGCATTTTGGAAACTGGAAGTTATGGATCGACACAGGCAGGCAGTAGATTTTGGTGTTTTCGCCTAACTTACCTCGACAATACAGCACATGCTGTGGCCTCTGTTTGTGTCGATCTATGATTTTTAACTATAGCTTCAATTTGACGTTCATAAGTGTCACTTGGTGTCTTAGATGAATAAATGATTTTGATTTGATTTGATTTGAAGATAGTTATCAATTAAACGAACGGATCATGTCAGGCGTGGAGGGAGATGTTGTCGAATACTTAAAGTCTTTAGAAATATCAGGAGTGCCTTCCCATAAGTTGAGGCTGCAAGTTAATGTTCCAGTACTATTAAATGAGGTATCTTGAGCGCCAAAGCAATGTAATAGTACATGGCTAAATATTACACAACTGGGGTACAACATTGTAAAAGCTACAATCATGACGCATGGAATGGCAAAAGAAGATAATGTTTTAATTCCCCGTATTCCAATAATTCCAACTTATTTGACATTTTAATTTAAAAGAATGCAGTTTCCGCTGAATGCATGAAAACAGCATTTCCAGTAACAATATTAACAAAACCCAAGGACAGATGCTTAAAGATACAGTAATTTTTTTTTCTCATGGGCAGCATACTCACGTATATCAAATCCGCAAAATCTTCATATTTTGGCAAAATATGGCAAAAGAAAAAACGTAGTTATTAAAATTGTACTTTTTTTTTAAGCTGCCAAAGTGACTATGGTCAGCCTGATGGAAAACTCAAGCAGAATCCAACAGTGGGGGCAACCATACTCACTGGGAAAGCAGACAATGTAGAATTGCGTCCCACACTATGACGGCTTAGTGAGATGCTTTTTCACGCCCCACTTAATTTACGCCCACTTAAAGGGCCCGGGATCACAGTGGGAGAGAAACACGTGCGCTGTAAGTGAGTTCCAGTTTTTAGCTGCTCGGCACAGGAAGGATGAACCAAACCGTTTGGTTCGAGAGTGAACATGTTATTCTGCAGAGGAAGGGAGAAGGGGGACCAGTTGGAAGAGCTCCTCAGAATACTTCCAATGATACAGATGGTAGTGGACTGCTATAGAGGCGATATCTCTACGCAGCTGCAGAGGTTCAAGGAACTCGGTGGCTTCGGGACTGTTGGTAAAGCGGACTGCTCGCCACTGCAACCGATCGAAAGCATCAAGCAAATACTGCGCGGATCCATCACAAAGATGAGAACAGTACTCGAGGTCCCGGCAAATATCCATGCCCAGGACACCGAGCTTACCCCGTAGTGGCAGTTGAGTGCTCTGAAAAGTGGGGAGGGAAAGAAATGGAGACTTTTTGGTAGAGAACGCGCATAACTGTGTTTTTGTAGCGTTGAACTCGACCAGATTCTTATCACCCCATTGTAAAATGCGGTTCAAAACCCGGTCGAGCTCAGCGACAAGCTTCTGTCGACTTTCCTCAACGTCTGCCAGCTTGGCTGAACGGTGTCAAAAATATCGCCCATGAACTGAGCTATCGTCTGCATAGCAATGTATGTTGCCAAGAGCTAACATGTCATTGATATGCAGAAGAAATAGTGTGGGCGACAGGACTGAACCCTGAGGTACGCCAGCGTTTACATCCAGAACATCAGAGGCCGTGCCGTCGCAAAGGCCCATAATGCGGCGTTGATGAAGAAAAGCGTCAATCCAGTGACATAGTCTAGGAGGCAGACCGAATGCCGAGAGCTTGGACAGAAGCGAGCGGTGCCAGACCCGGTCGAAGGCCTTGGCCATGTCAAATGTCGAAATAAGCTCATATAAACACTTTATAATTTATGTACATATATAAATACTTAAATAAGTTTTTAATAGTAAAACGTGTGTCTTATTTGTAAAAAAAATCGAGTGGTGTCGTGGGACATCAGATAGGAATGAGTTCCATATCAAAAATACAGATGGCGCTATACTAAATTTTTCGTTCACGAAATAAATAAATCATTACAGATGGCGCTATACAAAATTTTTAGTTTTCACGAAATTGTCTTAACCCCTTTATTTTATTTAAACTGATTTATAAAAATATATAAAAGTTCTATGCGAGGTAAAGAAAATAAAACTATTCAGGTACCGATACATTTTGTATTATGATTTTATATCGATAAAAATCCTACCTATATTAATAACGCGAAAGTTTGTTAGTATGGATGGATGGATGTTTGTTACTCTTTCAAACAAAAACTACTGAACGGATTTGGATAAAACTTTACAGTAATATAGCTTATACATCAGAATAACACATAAGCTACTATTTGCAGTGATAACCGACATACACGCGGGCGAAGCCGCGGGCAACAGCTAGTTTAAAATATATAAACACTAGTTTATCAAGTTTGTTAAATTTATTTTAATACTGTTTTTTTACAATAACTCTACTAACTGGCGGTTTCACCGCGTAAGCCAGTGGTTGTGGGTACGATTCTCACAGAAGACAAATATTGTTTAATAAGCCAAATTATTTCTAATTTATATTTTTTTAACCGTCCCATCGGATTATGAGAGAGAGGGAACAGATAGTGCACATGTGTTTGCGCACACACATGCGCACTATAATATCTCCTGCGAAGTTGGCTGGTCTCCGTTGAGACTGGCCGCCGTGGCCGTAATCGGCTAGGAGAACATCGTTTGTAATTTATCTAAGAGATACAGATTATCTGTATGTGGCGCTCATAGCCCACTTGCACTCTGTGATTAGAAACAATCACTTAGGTTAAGCAACGACGGCGCGGTCAGTGCCTGGATGGCTGACCGCTGGTGGCATGATACCATGAGCGTCTCCGTGATTCGGAGGTCACGTTAAGCAGTCGATGCCGGCTGTTATCATAGGATAACAGTCGTAAAGCTTAGTTAGAGGCCTTTGGGCGGCTTAAATACATCCAACGGCAAGATTACGTAGCCACAACGTTGTCTTGCCAGTCCCCAACCCGCACTCGGCCAGCGTGGGGACGTGTGGCCTTAACCCTCTCCTGAAAGGAGACCCGAGCCCAGCAGTGGGACGTTATGGGTTGTTGATGATGAATCTGTATGTGTATATCTGATTAAAACTCTTCGGAGCAGAGTTGAGACCACATTACAGGGATACAATAGTGTTTTATTTAAATATTTATGAAGAAATTAACTCTATGTAGGTTTTATAAGTATTTATATTGTACCCAGGCATGGTTCTCGAATACCCGTAGTCGAATTTTAGTTGCACATGTATTGTTACAAAATGCACATCTTTATACCCGAGTACGGCAAAGCCAAAGGAGGGTTATGATTTTGACAGGCTATGTATGTATGTATGTTCATCTGTTCCCTCACAGCTCCTTAACTACTTATTAGAACTGGACAAAGGAGGTATCGTTAGAAGCGTCGTGATCGTCCGCTGGTTATAGGATATAGACGTATCACTGAATCTAATGTGGCGCCCTCTAGCCGACATAAAGTACTTTATTAAAAAATAATTTTGAGATAAATATGCCGTGTTTGATATCATTGGAAAGGGCATTACTTGTACATTTCAAAAATACATATATTATTAGCATTTGCTCGTGACTTTGTCCGTATTTATTCGATAGTGTGATATTTCTATGGTATTGTCTGTTCCCTCATTCTTTCTAAACTACTAGTCAGAATAAGACAAATGAGGTATCGATAGAAGCGTCTTGATCGTCCGCTAGTTATAGGCTACATATAGCCTATAACTAGCGGACGTAAGTAAGCGGACGACTATAACACGTCATAACGTGTCACTGATTCTAATGTGGAGCCCTCTAGCCGACATAAAGTATTGTATTAAAAAAATAATTTGAGATAAATATGCAGTGTTTGGTATCATTCGAAAGGGCGTCACTTGTACCTTTCAAACATATATATATATATTATTAGCATTTTCTCGTGACTTTACCCGTATTTATTCGATAATTGTGATATTTCTATGGTACCTATTAAAAATACACTTTGCAAAGAAATTAATATTATAGAGGCACCAAAACATTTTAAATAAAAAAAGTAAAAACTAAAACCCAACTACGACAATAAACGACGCTGAAAAAGTATAAAACAAGTTTCAAAAGCTGTAGTCCAGATAGTTTAATGTACCATAGTCCATAACACTTTAACAATGCGTGACTACGGCTTTTGAAACTGGTTTCATACTTTTTCAGCGTCGGTTTTTTTGATATTCTAAAAATAAACTTTAAGTATGCCAATGGAAAATGTCTATGTCCATCTGCAAAATTTCTACTAAAGCCAAATGGTAGGTACATATTTTAACACAATATTAATCTATATTAGCTTAAAAGTAAACTTGACAAATGTGGGTTTATGTATATGTATCCATGTGCCACCATAAAAAAAAACGAATATAAAATTTGGCACTGCGTCACAAAGCAATCACAATATTCGACACCCCTATCTCTATCATTTATTTTACCTGTCCGAAGCTTTCTGACACAGCCTTATTTTTCATCTATTAAACAACTTGATATTCAATAAACGCCTTTATATTCTTAGCAACAAGGCTAAATATGTTCAACACAATAAGAAAACTCTATATAGGTTAACTTCCAAGCCCTTTTCTTCCGAAACTGACCTGTGATTGGCTAATTTAGAAAATGCGCGCGCATTTAGAATAGTGAAAAGAAGTGGTTTCCTCTTTGATGAACTACATTGCGCGTTTTCCTTTGTAGAATATGTAACGTTCAAAACTAAACAGCAATGGTTGCTGAATTTATTTATATCGTCGTAAAACTTATAACAAAGTGTTAGCAATTCTTTGAATGCAAAAGATACTCTCCAGTTGGGTTTTGCTATCCGTTGCATTTAGTAAAGAATTTTATAGTAAAATATATTTAATATGTAATCGAAAACAAATTAAAAAAGAATAAAAAAATAAAAAATAAATAAATAAACATAGATTAAATATTTTATTTATAAAGATAATTAAATATTCACAAAATTATATATTTTTTTATACAAAAGGCTATTTGGACATATTTATGTGGTTCCAATTTTGAAATTAACTTTTTTTTACAAATGGCGAATGTGGGCAAAGTTTTGGCCACAATAAAAGCAGTGATAACACGTTTGGTATTTGCTTGTCACGGCATTATTGCAATATGGCAGGTGACGCTATTCAATGGTACAGAATATTGGTATTTAGCGTCTCCACTTATCTTGCTGATCTTCGAAGGTGTTTTCACGCTAACTATTAAAGAGAGTCAGGAGTGGAAATGGTAAGTCATAGATAAGTAGTTTAGTAACATTTTTAAATATTTCCGAATTTAATTTTAATAAATATTTATTGTTTAATTACTTATCTACTCTTTAAATTTAAATAAACCTAAAATAGAAGTAAATATTTCGTCCTAAGTAAGTAAAATTCCAAATCTATTCATAAAATGTCGATTTCTGAATTAAAATAATTGTTAAAAAAACAATTGAATAGAGAACCTCATTTGTTTTTAGAATCGTTTAAAAATCCCGCTTTTTAAATGACAGTTGAATTTAATTGGCAAAATAGGTCTTTTTACTTTTTCAGAAACCTCTGTTCTCTAAAACTAAATGGTGCTGGTATTTTTCTATGACTGGATATTTATACAAAAGGTTCTAACTCTACATAAAATGAGCCACTCTCATGTAGGTATTCAGATTAGTGCGAGTTTTTTTTAAATTTTCAGTAGACCAATCCCATCTCGTGTGGTGATGTATTGAAAATACGGAATGTCACCACCCCTATTCACCCCATGTGTGTCGTTAGAGCCGACTGAGCGAGCAAACTACCAGGACAACAGCACTGACAAGATAAGGAACACTTGGCACAAACCCTATACCAACCCGTTGTGTTAAACTAGCATAAAACAGCCTGTGCCCGCGTCAATGCGGGCGGGCGCTGGGAGGGGTCCGTAGCCTGGATGTTTTAATAACAGCGATTCCCGGATTCATCCCTTCTCAGGCACAGAGTGGCACACCGTGAGGTTTTAGTCGGTTCGATTGCGACACACCGCCCCGCCGCAAACCCCGGTGGGGTGACGGCCCGAGGGGGTTTCCACACGTAAAAAAAAGGCTAAAACCTCCTTTCTAAGGAGAGGCCTTGGTATGTCTAGCAGTGAACTAGGCTGTTGGTGTGATGTGAAACTGGTCCTAACAGACAGTAGTAAAGTCAGAACAAAGTTAAAATAATTAAAACTCTTTTAAAACCATTTAAAATCGCTTCTTATGCAAGGACTCTAAAGTCACAGATTAACACATATAATAGAAGAAATATTTTTGGTCAAATATTTAAGAAAACAAAAATACATATCTCTAGAAAATCATACTTCCCATACTAATATTATAAATTTGAAACTAACGTCCGTCTGTCTATTTCACTTTAACGTATAAACTGCTACACTGATTTCAATAAAATTTGACGTAGAGGTACTTTGATACTTGTAGAAGAACATGGGCTGGCAGAGAATGCCTCAGGGAGATACATGTATTTGTGCATAAAGTAATAAAATAAAGTGGGTCACATCTTCCGTCGCCTACAATACCGCCTTTTTCGTCTAATAATGATTGGAAAATATTCGGCAAACGAAATGTCGGAAGGTGACTTAACCAAGGTTCAGAAACTTATGAGAATGAACAGGGATCACCAGCGTAGAAGAACTGTTTCTTCTGTAAAAAAACTGAAAGGAGTGTACAAGGTAGTAGAGTCACGCTGATTTCAGCACAAACGGTCCGAATCGACCGGGGCGGTACTACCCTCGCACAGAATATCAACTAAAATCAATGATCAGAAACAACGGTTGCCGCCATTGTGTGGGTCACCATGCTGCATTATCTGCATTCTGCATTCGCCGTGAGTATGGTGACCACCACTCTTGGATTCTGGTTATGCTTTCCATCAGGCAGTGTAGAGTAATTTTGGCAGGCCCATATATAAAAAAGAGTTAATGACCAACCTTCATTAGTTGATAGACACTATAAGAAGTTAAGGAAGAAAAAGATAATGGTGGCAATAATAATTCGATGGGATTATTTGTCATGAATCTTCTTTTCACTCATTTCACTCTTGGCAGAGCGGTTGTGGTCACTTGTTATAAATAAGTAGTTCTAATCTATAAAAATAAATAAAATTGAAGTGTCTGCTTGTAATTTGTACACAGGAAAGGAAGGACAATTAGTTTTGGCGGCCGATATATTATTTGTGTATGTATGTTCTACTGTAGCACCTAAAGTACTAAGATTTTAATGAATGGTCAATATATATCGTAACAATGGCCCGGGTGACATTATATTTATAAATGTTATCAAAAGATAAGTGGTTTTTAATATTTTTTTTGTTTATTTGTGGAATAAATAAAAAATAAATATTTTTTTAAGATATTCTATCAATAAAATCTATTTTAAGTTTTTTAAATATACAACAAATAAATTATAGTTTAAAAAACTAAAAACACGCTTAATAGCAATCGAACTATAAAGTAGAATAAATTAAATTAAAAAGCTTTTTAAAGACAAGCTCTTACTGGAATGCCTCGAGATGAATCAAACGAGTCCAAACTCGATGATGTTGATCCGTTTCTTGACAGAGTTCTTATGGCCACCTTCTAGCTCCAGCATCAGATCAGCTCCATGTTATTATAATATTGTATTGTCACGCTGTATACATATGCTTGCAAAATTTCAGCAAAATCGGTTGAAGATATCTGCTTCAAACTTGAGTTGCAAGATTCCACCCGAACATACAAGCATACATACATACCTACATTACAAGTTAATAAAAAGCTTGTAAAATAATTTTAATGTAAAAAGAGTGAGGCGACATTATTGAAATATTTTCAGAAAGCACCCCGCTTTTTACCTACGTTAAAATAATTTTCTACTTTTTTGTGTCGATTGCTATTAATTGTGTTTGAGGGTTTCCGTGCCAAAGGCAAGAAACGGAACCCTTATAGATTCGTCATGTCTATCTGTCCATCTGTCTGTCCGTCCGTATGTCACAGACACTTTTTTCCGAAACTATAAGAACTATACTGTTGAAATTTGGTAAGTAGGTGTATTCTGTGAACCGCATTAAGATTTTCACACAAAAAAAAAACAGTACATTTTGGGGGTACTTACTTAGAACTGAAACTCAAAACATTTTTTTTTCATCACACCCATACGTTTACATCTATAGATAGGTCTTCAAAAATTATATTGAAGTTTCTAATATCATTTTTAGGGTTCCGTGCCAAAGGCAAAACACGGAACCCTTATAGATTCGTCATGTCTGTTTGTCTGTCTGTCCGTCCGTGTCACAGCCACTTTTTTCCGAAACTATAAGAACTATAATGTTGAAACTTGTTAAGTAGATGTATTCTGTGAACCGCATTAAGTTTTTCACACAAAAATAGAAAAAAAAACAAAAAATTTTGGGGGTAGCCATACATAGAACTGAAACTCAAAAATTTTTTTCTCATCAAACCCATACGTGTGGGGTATATATGGATAGGTCTTTAAAAATGATATTGAGGTTTCTAACATCATTTTTTCTAAACTGAATAGTTTGCGCGAGAGACACTTCCAAAGTGGTAAAATGTGTGTAACTGTAACTTCTAAAATAAGAGAATGATAAAATTAAAAAATATATATGATGTACATTACCATGTAAACTTTCACCGAAAATTGGTTTGAACGAAATCTAGTTAGTAGTTTTTTTAATACGTCATAAATCGTAAACTGCAATTTACCTTTCATTCAATCAACACAAATATAAAAATAAAATAAAAATTATGTTATATTACTTGCTGCTGCGGAACCCTTCATGGCCGAGTCCGACTCGCACTTCGCCGCTTTTTTTCTAAACTGAATAGTTTGCGCGAGAGACACTTCCAAAGTGGTAAAATATGTGTCCCCCCCTGTAACTTCTACAATAAGAGAATGATAAAACTAAAAGAAATATATGATGTACATTACCATGCAAACTTCCACCGAAAATTGGTTTGAACGAGATCTAGTAAGTAGTTTTTTTAATACGTCATAAATCGTAAACCGGAATTTATCAATCAAAGTTACAACGAACTACAAGAACTTTTATATTATGTTACATGCTGCTCCGGAACCCTTCTTGCTAGAGTCTTTTAAATTCGATTATTTTAAATGTATCATATTATTTATTTAAAATACTTTTTTTTTCAAATTATTATATTGTCACCGGTCCTTAACCCCTGTGCAAATTTTCAAGTTAATCAGACTCCTAAAAGTGGTGAAAATGAATTCAAAACATTTTGTTACATACATACAGGTCAAGCTGATAAAAGCGTGTTAAAAATAACGCAATCGGATTTTTATGAAAGCAAGAACGAGAGAAGGAAATGACAAAAAGAATAACCGCCCGAACAGGGACTTGAACCCTGGACCCTTGGATTAAAAGTCCAATGCTCTACCGACTGAGCTATCCGGGCTATATTAACAGGGTTCAAATTACTATTTCCAAGTCATGACAATAATTATTCATTATACCAATTAAAAAACCGACTTCCAAAAAACATCCAACGAAAACTTCTGCCAAAAAACACATAAAAGCGTAAAATAAACTGGTTCTACAGTTCTACATAAATTGCCTATACATAATTCTTTATTCATTTAAATAGTAGTATTATAACGTGTGCTAGGTACCTAGAATCTGTTTGAAGTCGGTGCCAAGTGACTATCGCTTAGACTTTTGTAATTGTTCGTTTGTATTCTTTTTGGCTTAGCACCGACTTCCAACAGATTTTAGGTACCTAGCACACATTATAATACTACTATTTAAATGAATAAAGAATTATGTATATGCAATTTATGAAGAACCAGTTTATTTTACGCTTTTAAGTGTTTTTTTGGCAGAGAGTTTTTGTTGGATGTTTTTTGGAAGTCGGTTTTTTTTTTATAAAAAGTTTTTATTTTTCAGTTTTTAGTGCAAACAATCGTAAGTAAGTAGTAAGTTGAACTATTTCATCATCAAGAATACAAATTAAGGTCTATACGTACGTGTAATATCAAAATCATCCTCTAATCCCTAACTGTTGAAGAGTTTAACATTCTATCATCAGCTCACCTAAATAACTTGAAAGTATACGACTGAAGGTCTTTAGATACGTATGAAATTGAAAGAATTATCCTCCAACTCCTAACCGTTAAGAGGTTGTACCTTCCACCTTCCATCATCAGCTTACCGAAATAATTTGAAAGAATACGACTAAAGGTAACATATGTACATATGATATTTAAATATTTATCCTCCAACTCCTAACCGTTAAGGAGTTGCACCTTACATCATCAGCTCATCATCATAAAATGATGACTACCAGACGCAAATACGGGTGTAACTTCAGAAAATATACGAAAAACATAGTATGTGCCTATAAAAGTTGAGGGTTTCTCTCGATTTCCCTAGGATCTCATCATCAGATCCTGATATGCTGGCAATGGGACCACGGAAGCATACCCTTTCGAATACAAAAAAAAATACTCAAAATCGGTTCACAACTGACGGAGTAATCGGTGAACATACATAAAAAAAAATAAAAAAATACATACAGTGGAACATAGAACCTCCTCCTTTTTGGAAGTCGGTTAAAAAAAGGAGGAGGTTCTTAGTTCGAATGTTGTTCCAAGTTTTTTTTTAAATTTATTTTTGTTTGACCTGTCCCGATGTTTGTCTGTAGTCAAATCTTGCAAGTTTTTGATCCACTTCCCGATTTTCGATTGAGCTGAAATTAGAAATACTCCTACCTTTAGTTCTGATGACAATGCAATTATATATAATAGGTATTATTATTATTTCAAAATGGCTGCCGTAACAAAATGGCGGCGTACTTATTTCTGAACAACCTACTTAATAATATGGGTATCAAAAAAAGGGCTTAAAGTATTTTTTGTAATAACAAGTGTTAAAAGCTTGTTTTAAAAAACCTTTTTAAATCAATCACTTTTGTTTTTGAATGATTATAAATTATAATATTATTATTACTTGATACCTCCGTCATATCTTCCGATTTTAAATATTTTACTTCATCCCACCAAATACATTTTCATTTAAAATGTTGCCAAGACGACTGCATATGGCTTACCCTGTGAAAAATATATCATATCTCATGTAGAGCCTAGCTTCTGAATCTACACGCCCTGACTCTACCAACCATAACTTCACAATTCCTACATCTCAGTAAAAATGTATGGCTTCGTCGTTTCGCCACAGTCACGAAGGCGAAACGAACGCCTTTTGTGTTTGTAAATATCTAGTAGTTTCTGAAGTAAAGTGTGTTATGTTTCTGAAGTAACGAAACAGCCAAGCCATACATTTTTACTGAGATGTAGAGTTTGTGAAGTTAGGGTTGGTAGAGTTAGGGCGTGTAGATACAGAACCTTGGCTCTACATGAGATCTGATATCTTTTTCACAGGGTAAGCCATATGCAGTCGTCTTGGCAACATTTTACATGAAAATGTTTTTGGTGGGATTTCATTTCTTTTTGTAAGTTGCTTAGAGCAGTATTTTTATAGTTTTTTTTGGGTTGTTTTTTTGTACATCTTCTTTCTTCTTTCAAAAAAGTCCGTGTACCAAAAATAACACATAACGCATAAAAATTCGTGAAAGTCTTATACAAACTTCCACCCCCCAATTTTGGGGGTTGGGGGGCAAAAGTAATAGGTTTATGAATTTTTCTGTTGTTTGTATACTAAACTTAGCTTACACACCAAATTTCACCTTTCTAGCACTTCAGGAATTACCCTAACAGTTTTGATGATCATCAGTGTGTCAGTGACGAAATCGGTGTTTTTTAGATATCAATAAAATCTAAAGTATCAGAGCTATGCAATTGAAACTTTGTATGTTTCATTAGTCTATTACTGACATCATATGCTGAGAATTTGAACGATCTGGTATATCGGAAACCAAAGTTATAAGAGTTCAAAAAAACGACGAAACACTTCGAGAAAAGGTAGGTAGTGCCCTTGTGCTTCGCTTGCCTCGTCTTGGCGGGTGCACGACCGTGCCCTCAGATCTTACTTTTGTTTTTTTTTTGATAATTATATTTATGTACTGACAGCTGTAAATCCTATTTTATACAGTAGGTATAAAATATTAACCCTGCCATCGATGTACATTTTAGAAACTGTAATATTTGTTAAATTAAACCCCAATCTATTTCCCCGGTTATCTGACAGAGTAATTCAAAACAGACGTGACGATAGCAAACTATGTTTACATTATTCCAATACTGCACTCTTACGAAAGAGCATATTTTGCATGGCGCCAACTATTGGTGACGAGCAGATTCCCTAGCGGCAAGTCGCAGAACTAACGTATGACAGATAAAAATACGTATACACACGTTAAAATTCCACTTTTAAAATACTATTCACCCTCACGAAGTGGTCTTATAGTATTTTTTACTACTCCGGTGACGTCTATAAATGAAATCATTGTAGAAATAATTTAAAATAACAATGCACTCGCTCTGTTTAAGACGAGCAGATTCCCTAGCGGCAAGTCGCAGAACTAACGTATGACAGATAAAAATACGTATACACCCTCACGAAGTGGTCTTATAGTATTTTTTACTACTCCGTACACGTCTATCAATGAAATCATTGTAGAAAGAATTTAAATTAACAATGCACTCGCTCTGTATATTAAACTGTCAGGTAGAAGTATCTGTCATACGTTAGTTCCGCAAACGGCCACTAGGGAAATCTTCTCGTTACCATATTAACAAATTACCAACATGTTGGAGGGAATACACAGCCCTAAGACTGAGAAATAAATTAAAAAGTCTATTATTAGAGAAAGCCTATTACAGCATTAATGAATCTTTCACAGATAAATTCTAATCATGAAAATGTAAAAAAGTGAAAATTTTGGACATCAATTTTTTATTTATTTTGTACACAGTACAGTTTAGACTGCTGATATATTGTAAATAAATTAAATTACATAAATACATATATTTTTTAATTGTTTAATAACTTTACTAAACGTTATGACTGTGTGTAATATTTGTATACCGCAAAGGCAAAACATGACTGTTCCACTACTTATTCTAACACCCTGCATGCTCTGCGTATGTATAGTGTGTGTTTGTGTATGTGTTCATGTGAACAAATAAAGGATCTTGTATCTTGAAAACTATACCAACCTGTCTGCCCAGTGGCAGTGTGGTATAGCAGGACAACACCTCTTTCCTAAGTAGAGACCTACGTCCTACAGTGGACATAGGCTGTTAATGAATATTTCCTTGCTTTAAACTAGTTGTGTAGTTTCAAGGTAGCCTCGCTGATTTCAGCACGAACGGGCCGGTTCGACCGGGGCGGTACTACCTTCGCACAGAAGACCCGCGTTAAATGACTGTTGTAAAAAAAAATTAGATAAATAAATCATTTATTATTATTATTATAACTATATTTTTTTATAGTTGAACCTGACCAAGTGACTCTACTCTGCCTGATGAAAGCATGTGCAAAATCCAAAGGTGGTGGTCACCATACTCATTGCGAATACAACAATGCAGTATGGCGACCCACACTATGGCGGCCTAGTGATGGTTGTGCATCTTTTAGTCTAGTCAACAAGTATGGAACTTGTTGACTAGACTAATTGGGCCTCCGGTCTCGCACTCACCAACGAAACACGACAGCACAAACGCTGTCATTTTACGTTGATTTTCTGTGCGAGGGTAGTACCGCCCCGGTCGAGCGGCCCGTTCGTGCTGCGAATTGCGAATGCAACAATGCAGCATGGTGACGCACACTATGGCGGCCTTTTGAAATTCTTCTGTATCATTGGGCCTCCGTTCTTGCACTCACCAATGAAACACGACAGCACGAACGCTGTCACTTTAGGTTTTTAATAGACTTCAAAAAGGGAGGAGGTTCTCAATTCGATTTGACCGATTTTGATGATTCTTTTTTTAATGGAAAGGAGATATCCCAACCGTGGTACCATGATAAGGACACTAACATCTGATGATGGCATCCAAGAGAAATCGAGTCCAACCTTGAAGTCGGTTTTTATTTTGTTAAAATTTTACTTGTCTTCAGTGAGGAGGGTAGTACCTACCGCCCCGGTTGAATAGGTCCGTTTATGCCGAAATCAGCGTGACTCTACTATCAGTAGAATTGAATGTTTAATACCCTATACCTACCCTTTGGGGTGTAAAGAAGTGATTGTAGTTACATATGTAGGTGCCCCCTTTTGGGGACGGGAACTCAGGGGTTCCCACACAAGAAAGGGCCATCTACAAACCATAGGTGGCCCAATAGGGTCCATGTATTTCCTTTCTATGGTGCACGTGATTCCCCAGTTTCCTGTACCTGACATGGCTAGCGATTTTTAGTCGGTTCGAAACCGACATAGCCACCAGCAGGTGATATCCGGGGGGATTCGCTCACATAAAAAAATAAGGTACCTATATAGGCATTCCTCTGCCCTTCATGATTCATTATTTAACCCTTCCCGACCCCCGGTCTCACTTCATTAGTCGTTCACAAAACATCCAAATGTCACCCCTTAACCCTTGCTCGGGAGGGTGAATTTAACGACTGTACGATCGATATTGTATTCCCGAAACCCGCCTAAAACATGGTATTATCTTTGTAGGTTAAAAGGGCATTACAGCTATCGACAACAGCATTTACCAGTCCACTGCTGTATATAGGCCGCTCCTTAGAAAGGAGGTTTTGCGGAGGTGCACACTGACCAGACGGGTTGGTATAGGGTTTGTGTCAAGTGTTCCTTCTCTCTGCAGTGCTGTTGTCCTGGTAGGTAGCTCCCTCAGTGGGCTCTTACGACACCCACGGGGTGAATAGGGGTGGTGACACTCTGTATTCTGAGTCCGACATCTTGCAGAGTATTTCAGCTAGCTATACCTTTATTTTTCCTGTGGCTCCGAAAGTGTGTATTTCGGTTATTGCCGTAACAAGTAAAATTTTAACAAAATAAAAACCGACTTCAACCAAGGTTCGACTTGATTTCTCTTGGGTGCCATCATCAGATCTTAGTGTCCTTATCATGATACCACCGTTGGGATATCTCATTTCTATTAAAAAAAGAATCATCAAAATCGGTTCACCCAGTTAAAAGTTAGGAGATAAAAAATAAATCGAATTGATAACTTGCTTTTTTTAAGTCGTTTAAAAAGTTAAAATAATTCTGTCCGTCTCTGACACTCTCACGGCTCAACCACTAATCCGATTTGGTGTGGTCCCATTTCAATTTGGTCCAGTTCTTGAAGTCGGTTCTTTTTTTGTTAAAATTTGAGATTCTGAAATATGAGTTGCATCTGCCTTTCGCTTTCGGTATGTCTGATGTCTACTGCAACTGGACTATACCACGGTTTTAACCATTTCGTGGCGATGGATTTAGTAAAATTCCATCAAGAAAGAATTTTTGGAAATTACACTTTTAGGAGGGTACTTAAATAAGAGATGTAGAGTTGTATTTAATATACTATATAGTCATTTTAAAATTTAAAAACACGAAATAAGAAAAAATCACTAGCGAAGCCATAGGTAATAGCTAGTTTAACAATACAACCCCTTTTAATGGAATTCTTGTGTCAATGAATTTAAGAGGCTTTCAAAAACGTTTGTACAGGCAAGGTTAGTTTGATGGGATTATCTGTAAAGTCTGGCAACACCATCCAATTATTACTGCTTGCACGATCACTTCAATTTTATTAATTTGTTTACATTACATTAAATTACCAGTGAGAATATTGTATATACTAGCAACCTGCCCCGGCTTCGCACGAGTTCTTTACGGAAAATTTAATATAGGTACCCTATGTAACTCTGCTGTGAGAAAATGTGCGGTTTGAGTTTTTCCGACGTCTTAACAAATATCGTTATATTTTAACCAATGTACTCAAAAATGTTACAAATTAAATCCAAAAACTTTCCTCAAGAATCAGTGTATAGATCTGTTGGTAAAAATCGCATAAAAATCCGTGCAGTAGCTTTTGAGTTTATCGCGAACAGACCGACATTCCCGGCGGAGGACTTTGTTTTATAAATATGTAGTGACATTCACAGCTCTCAGTGCAATTAGTTATAGGCTATAGCTTTACTCTCCATTTAAACCTGCCTGTAGAAGTTGTCACTTCAAAAACCTTCAGTCTTCGCGGCTTGAACAAGAAATAATAAACTGTCTATCCATATTATTTAATGGCAAATCCATTCCTAAATTGTGACGTCACACGTCCCTCATTAGGTGAGGTCAGAGGGCGAGGCAGGAAGCGCCTGACTTTGAGTTGACTCAATGCTAATGTTCGGAAAATTCTCGACTCCTGGAACGCCATTAAATTGGATAGATAGTTGCTTTTATGGAGGGTAGAGATAAGTAGTACAATCTAGAAGTAAAAAAAGTGACCGCCAAAATACACTAATTAGGTGACGCCACTGTGCAACGAGTGTAATAATCAAATGAACTATTATTTGCTTATGTTTGTCGAACAGGATACTACGCAAAGTTTTTAATTTTTAACCGACTTCCAAAAGGAGGAGGTTCTCAATTTCATCGGTATGTTTTTTTTAATGTATGTACATTGATTACTCCGTCAATTGTGGACCGATTTTGAAAATTCTTTTTGTATTCGAAAGGGTATGCTCCTCATGTGGTCCCATGGCCACCATATCAGGATCTGATGACGGGATCCCAAGGAAATCGAAGGAAACCCTCAAATTTACGTGAGCGCCTGCAATGAAGTTAAGAGCAATTGTCTGCATGCCTTCATATTCTGTAGACATCATTTAATTTTAAATGAAATGTTGATGAGAGACTTGAGAAAGACTAAAAAGCGAGAAAAAAAAACCTTGTTTAAAAAAACCGACTTCAAAAACTAAAAAGTATAAAATAACTTAATTTGTGTGTGCTACCTATTCATAGGTTTGAAGTCGGTGCCAAGCCAAAATGTAATAGTAGGTACCGCACTCGCCGCGCGTGACCTTGAGCGGGATAGCTGCTCTTAGCGTTGAATAAAACAACCGAAGCGTCGGTGACGTCGTTGACGTTCGTCTCGAAATATAGCAAGTGTGGTACCTACTATTACATTTGGCTTGGCACTGACTTCAAACCTATGAATAGGTAGCACATACAAATTAAGTTATTTTATACTTTTTAGTTTTTGAAGTCGGTTTTTTTAAACGAAGTTTTTTTTTTAAACCACAATTTAATAAAAAGAATTAAAACGATATCATACACTCTTCTCACTCTAGTGCTTAGGTGGTCGGTTCTCGAACTATTAGGTCTTTACCTATGAAATTGCCTTTCTTCAGTACTGGTCATTTCAAATAAAAAAAAGTTTGTAATGGCTCTGTATTCTAAATTCAAATTAATTTTGTTTAAAACCATGACATTCTATTTACAAACTCAGTCTTTTGTTTTTGATTAGCGTTGTATTTTCATTACATTTGAAAATTTTTCGTCATAATGGATACTTTAAAAAATCGTGTAATTATGGAATATGAGTTCCGTCGTGGCACCAACGCGACACAAACGGCACGTAACATCAAAAACGTTTACGGAGAGAACTGTACAAACGAACGCACAACCCGTTATTGGTTTTCCCGGTTCCGTTATGGAAATTTTGATTTGAAAAATAAAGCTCGTGGTCGTCCGGAGACTTTGGTTAACAATAATGAATTAAAAGCGATTGTGGAAGCTGACGAAACTCAATCTACAGCTGATCTAGCAGCAGCTTTTAATGTAAGCATCAAAACAATATTGATCCATTTGCGACAAATTGGCAAGGTAAAAAAGCTTGATAGATGGGTGCCCCTCGACCTTAACGATCGCCAGCGCAACGTACGCGTCGAGACCTGCCTTGCGCTGCTCAACAGGCAAAGAAATGAAGGAATTTTGAAACGAATTGTTACGTGCGACGAAAAATGGATTCTGTTCGACAATCGAAAGCGCTCAGCAAGTTCGTTAGACCCTGGTTCAGCACCAAAGCAATGTCCTAAACCAAAAATGACCCCTAAAAAGGTGATGGTCACTGTTTGGTGGTCTAGTGCGGGGGTGATTCACCACAGCTTTTTACAAAACGGCTTGAGCATTAATGCAGATGTGTACTGTGAAGAGAATGATGGAGAAGCTTGCACATCTGCAACCAGCTTTGGTCAATCGGTCGTCCCCACTGTTCCTTCACGACAACGCGCGGCCCCATACTGCGCAAAAAACAGACTCCAAGCCGCAAGAACTAGGGTTGGAAGCTCTCCCTCATACGCCATACTCACCAGACCTTGCACCTACCGACTATTACTTTTTTTTTAAATTTAGACAACTTTTTAGTGGGTAAAAAATTCAATTCCCGAGAGGCAGTACAAAATGCCTTTGAAGAGTTTGTTGCCTCCCGTCCAGCTGATTTTTACAAGAAGGGCATCAATAAACTGCTAATGCGTTGGCAAAGATGCGTCGATTGCATGGGTGGTTACTTCGAATAACAGAAATAAAAAAGTTTGAAAAAATAAGTACTTTCACTTATTGCACACAAAACGGCAATTTCATAGGTAAAGACCTATTATTAGTTAGTCATGTTTGATGGACAATTTTCCCCTTATGCCCCATTAAAGATTGTACTCCTTACCTCTATACTCCATGGTTGCTTTATTTGATGAGGAACTGAATCATAATTGGAATACTGGTTTGTTCCATTACTAGAACTAAAGCATAATTGGAATTTGTGTATCGATATGTGTGTTTTAGAATTTCTTATGATGTCTATTTATTTAATCTTGAAGTCATCTTTATTTCACTCTGTTAAGGTCGTTAGAGTAGCAAATATGGCTTAATTGAAAATGATAAAGCTACTGCGCCTAAATGTATCAATATTTGGAGCAATTTTAAGTATCATAACAATAGGAGGGATACAATTAATTAGTAGTTACTAGTTACTCATTTTTGAAACGCTTTTCTTAGCTTGACCTTGACCTTTAAGTATGTAACGTAATCTTTTAAATTCATTTTCACCTACTTCTAGGAGTCTGATTAACTTGAAAATTTGCACAGGGGTCCGACGATACAATAATTTGAAAAAAATAACTAAAATATTTTTTTTTCTAAATAAAAACTTTTTATAAAAAAAAACCGACTTCCAAAAAACATTCAACGAAAACTCTATGCCAAAAAAAACACTTAAAAGCGTGAAATAATAAATTGGTTCTTCATAAATTGCCTATACATAATTCTTCTTATTCAAAGAACGACTTCAAACAGATTCTAGGTACCTAGCACACATTATAATGCTACTATTTAAATGAATAAAGAATTAGGTATAGGCAATTTATGAAGAACCAGTTTATTTCACGCTTTTAAGTGTTTTTTTGGCAGAGAGTTTTCGTTGGACGTTGTTTGGAAGTCGGTTTTTCAGTTTTTAGTGCAAACAATCGTAGGTAAGTAGGAAATTGAACTATTTCATCAAATTTCATCATCAAGAATACAAATTAAGGTCTATACGTACGTGTAATATTAAAATCATCCTCTAATCCTTGACTGTTGAAGAGTTTAACCTTCTATCATCAGCTCACCTAAATAACTTGAAAGTATACGACTGAAGGTCTTTAGATATGTATGAAATTAAATGAATTATCCTCCAACTCCTAACCGTTGAGGAGTTGTAGCTTCCACCTTCCATCTTCAGCTTACCTAAATAATTTGAAAGAATACGACTAAAGGTAACATATATACATATGATATTAAAGGTTTATCCTCCAACTCCTAACCGTTAAGGAGTTGTGCCTTATATCATCAGCTCATCATCATAAAATGATGACTACCAGACGCAAATACCGGTGTAACTTCAGAAAATATACGAAAAACATAGTATGTGCCTATAAAAATTGAGGGTTTCTCTCGATTTCCCAAGGATCTCATCATCAGATCCTGATATGGTGGCTATGGGACCACCTCGGGAGCATACCTTTTCGAATACAAAAAAAATAATTCAAAATCGGTTCACAATTGACGTAGTAATCGGTGAACATACACAAAGAAAAAAAATATACATACAGTGGAACATAGAACCTCCTCTTTTTTGGAAGTCGGTTAAAAACTAAACTTTACTTGCCTATGGAACGGAACCCTAAGAAGCGTTCTTAGGGTTCCGTTCCATAGGCAAAAAACGGAACCCTTATAGATTCGTCATGTCTGTCTGTCTGTCGGTCCGTATGTCACAGCCACTTATTTTCCGAAACTATAAGAACTACACTGTTGAAACTTGGTAAGCAGATGTATTCTGTGAACCGCATTTAGATTTTCACACAAAAATTAAAAAAAGCGGCCAAGTGCGAGTCGGACCCGCCCATGAAGGGTTCCGCAGCAGCAAGTAACCTAACATAATTATTATTTTATTTTTATATTTGTGCTGATTGAATGAAATGTAAATTGCAGTTTACGATTTATGACGTACCTATTAAAAAAAAACTACTTAGGTACTAGATTTCGTTCAAATAAATTTTCGGTGGAAGTTTACATAATAATGTAAATCATATATTTTTTAAGTTTTATCATTCTCTTATTTTAGAAGTTACAGGAGGGGGACACACATTTTACCACTTTGGAAGTGTCTCTCGCGCAAACTATTCAGTTTAGAAAACAATGATATTACAAACCTCAACCTCAATTACAAGAACTTTTATATTATGTTACTTGCTGCTACGGAACCCTTCATGAGCGAGTCCTACTCGCACTAGGCCGCTTTTTTATTTAAATATACCAAACTAAAAAGTAGAAAGTAAATTATAGTTATTTTTAGGGTTCCGTGCCAAAGGCAAAAAACGGAACCCTTATAGATTCGTCATGTCTGTCTGTCTGTCTGTCGGTCCGTCTGTCCGTCCGTATGTCACAGCCACTTTTTTCCGAAAATACCTATAATGTTGAAACTTGGTAAGTAGATGTATTCTGTGAACCGCATTAAGATTTTCACACAAAATTAAAAAAAAACAATAAATTTTGGGGGTCCCCATACTTAGAACTGAAACCCAAATTTTTTTTTTCATCAAACCTATACGTGTGTGGTATCTATGGATAGGTCTTCGAAAATGATATTGAGGTTTCTAATATCATTTTTTTCTAAACTGAATAGTTTGCGCGAGAGACACTTCCAAAGTGGTAAAATGTCCCCCCCCCCCCGTAACTTCTAAAATAAGAGCATGATAAATCTAAAAAAAATATATGTTGTACCATACCATGCAAACTTCCACCGAAAATTGGTTTAAACGAAATCTAGAAAGTAGTTTTTTTTAATACGTCATAAATCGTAAACTACAATTTACCTTTCATGCAATCAACACAAATATAAAAAAAAAAAGTTACTTGCTGCTGCGGAACCCTTCACGGGCGAGTCCGACTCGCACTTGGCCGCTTTTTTCTTTCAAAAAGTCGCACGCACGTGCGACGGCGGCGCGTTCAAAGCGACCGTATATAAGCGAATGGACTATAACCATACGTAGGCGTTCCACTCTGTCAAAGTATAAGCTCAAATGAGCGTACGCGTTACACTGTTATGTCACAGAAGATATTTTAAGTATTTATGTGTGCGTGAAATACTGAATGTTTTCTTTTAACCGTTATGTGTGAGTGAGTCTAAAATGTGTAGGTATGTGTGAATGTGTATGTGTGTATCTAAAATGTGTATGTGTGATGTGTAGGGGTGTAAAGGGGTGAACCCAAATCTTTCACCCCAAGCCAAACTCACCTGCACGCGGTACATCCTGCTGAACGACGAACGAGGCTCTGGCAACCGACCGATGGCGGTATACCCATCCCAATAGGCGTAGTTAAATGTAATAGGCTGGTGACGGGCAGCAGCGTCACCTCCATGCAGCTGCAAAATAAGCCACGGCCCCCAGTTCCCGGCAGTCTCGCTATTCCTGGTCATGGTGGCGACCATGGTAACGGCGAGGCGGGGGGTGCTAAGAATCTCCGGGTTACGGCAGGCCACCACAACCGACTGACCCTGGCTACGTTTAATGGCCGCACATTACGGCTAGACTCGCATCTGGCACAACTCGAGGTCGAACTTGAGAAAATTAGATGGCATATTTTGGGGTTATGTGAAGTCCGAAGAGAGGGGGAGGACACCATAACCCTTGACTCAGGCCATCTCATGTACTTCCGTGAGGGAGACCAACAGTCTCAAGGTGGCGTTGGGTTTCTGGTTAATAAGTCCCTGTCTAGCAACGTTGTGGAAATGTCTAGTGTATCGAACAGGGTAGCGTACCTCATTGTCAAGCTCACCGAGAGGTATAGCCTCAGGGTAGTGCAAGTGTACGCACGGACCTCGGCCCACTCGGACGATGAGGTGGAGTGTATGTTCGATGACATATCGAGGGCCCTCCACTTCACTACTAAAGCCCACTACAACGTTGTTATGGGTGACTTCAACGCCAAAGTGGGAGTATAAAATTGCAGCGAATCGGTAATAGGATCCCATGGATTTGGAAGCAGAAATCATAGGGGGCAAATGCTCGTCAACTTTCTCGAACGAGAGGGGTTGTTCTTGATGAACTCGTTCTTTAAGAAACGGCCCCAAAGGAAGTGGACGTGAGCTGGATGCGAGAAGCCGAGGATCGAACCAAGTGGCGCGCAATTGGAGAGGCCTATGTCCAGCAGTGGACTGCGATAGGCTGATGAGGCTGATGATGTGTGAAGATTTCTCTCCGCAAAAAAGAAGAGACTGTTGTTATTCTTATTCAATACCTTCTCCGCTCCGATCCACGGGCTTGTGTTTCTAATGTTAGATGATGGGGTGACTGGTCGGCTTAGTCAGCGATGCTTTAGCCAATACTATTGTTTCGGTACTGTGGCCTCTTAATCCAAACACGAATTATTTTTAACAGTAGATATTGTAACTGAATGTAAGTAGATGTGCACCTTGAATGATTTCTATGTTTAATGGGTTTAAACCTTCAATGGTATAACTCAGTGATTTTCTTTTGTTGGTACGTTAGCTTTTGGAGCATTTCAATAAAATTAAATTCAGGTGGCAACAGCTTGCATACTTAACCTTTCATGTACTTACCTAATAGGTACTAAAGTACTAATACTATTGTACCTGAAGATCAGAATTTTAAAAAGAGTGGCAATGAGTTTTTTTGCCAGTATTCTTCTCATAAGGCTCTACGCATTTTAGAAACTGGAAGTTATAGATCGACACAAGCAAGCGGTAGATTTTGGTGTTTTCACCTAATTTTCCTTGACAATCCAGCACATGCTGTGGCGTCTGTTTGTGTCGATCTATGATTTTAACTGTAGCTTCAATTTAACGTTTATAAATGTCACTTAGTGTCTTATTTGAATAAATGATTTTGAATTTAATAACATACATGTATTGTCCTCAGGTTTTGCCCGTCAGTGTTCATCTACCTCGGTCTGGTAGTACCTGCGATATGGCTCCTGGAACTACACAAGGTGGATGTCAGGCTGCACAAGAAATCAATCAACTCTACCTTCACAGAGGTTAGTATCTTTACTTTGGACATATTTTTATATGGGACTGCTGATCAAGAGATCTCGGGTTCGATTCCCGGGTCCAAAGATTGTTATTAAGTTTTCTGATTTTGGAAGTTGAGGTCTTCACCCCCTTGCCTTGCAAAGCACGTAAAAAAGTCGATCCTGCGCTAAGGCGAGAGATAAGTCTCTCCCCGGTCGCGTCGGATAGCCGTCCCATTGGATTGTGAGAGAGGGAACAGAGAGTGCACCTATGTAAGCACACACACTTGTGCACTATAATATCTCCTGCATAGCTGACTCCATTAAGACTGGCCGCCATGTCCGAAATCCGCTACGAGTAAATCATTCTCCTTTTTTTGATATTGTACATTACATTCGTGTGAAATCATTATCTGTGTGGGAACGGATAAACTCTGTTACACACTTCCGTCCCCTTTCTATAGCGAGAGGAGTAGGTTACGCAGCAAATTAACAATAACACACTTTTTAAATTTGGAATAACTTTAAAAACTTAATCCACTTTTTACCTGTTGTAATTTTCAAATTGTTTTTCGTCCTTGCAACCCAGACGGAGATCCCAATCCCAGGAGCCACCAAGATACCCAAAGGGTTGTGGGTCACCCTGATAGAGCAGTTCCTCATGCTGACTCTCATTGTTGGACGCTGGCTATTACCGAAAGGAGATCTCACCAGGGACCAGTTGAGCCAACTCTTATTGGTGTATATCGGTAAGAGAACTGCTAATTCAAGTTTATTATTAACGATCGAGTTCCTACTGAATAACACGACCCATCTCTGTCTACCCTATGGATGTATTCCATAGTAGAGTTTTCTATCTCACTCTAAACCATTCTTAACAGGCACAGCAGCGGACATCATAGAATTTTTCGACTCCTTCAAAGACGAGAAGGTGGCTACAGAAAAAGTACTAGTACTCCTGACTCTAGCGATCTGGTCGTGGTCCCTGATGCAGTTCACCGTGGTCCTGACAGCCACGAAGAGTCGGAAGTCGAGGGGGACTGCTAATAGGTCAGACATGTACGTATTCACACACGCACGCTCGCTCATCGACACTGACGCACTTTTCTATTTTATCTCTAGCCAAGTTGCATTTGTCAGGAGTTTGTTTAGATTTCTAATTGCCACACTGGCAATTAGAAGTGTTTAAAAGTAGCGGTTGACAACCCTCTCACTTGCTTCGATGCGGCCATGGTGAATGGTCGAATATTGTAATAATTACAAATTACAATTATAATAAAGAGTTTAACATCGAAAAGCTGTTACTTTATACACAACAAACTTACACTTACAGCATTCTACAAATGTTAATAGAAAACTGGCAAATGTATGGGACTGACGTTTCTCGACGTTTCTCAACGCCTCATGTGGTCAAAACAAAATATTAGCAAATTATGTAAGAGAATAAGGCGATAGCGATTGTAGAAAAAGAATCGACGCGAAACACTTGCAAATTGGCTAAGGGGTTGGTCATGGATGGATGCGAATAGGGAAGGGTGAACATTATAGATTAAAAAACAACCTGTGTGTTACAATATTGTACGATTTTCTAAATAAAAATGGCGAAGGAACATGTATAGTAACATACTTGGATTAATTCATGGCTGCCATGCAGGCGGGTGGGGAGGGCTGGGGCGCAGTGGTTTCTTTTTGTAAAGCTGTAATGCTCCAGAAAGAGACTGCTGAACGGGATCGGGATAGGGCCGATCGCGAGCGTAGACGATGTCGGTGGCGATACCAACCGTCGACAAGCTGCCAGAGAGTGATCTGATGTCAGCGGATTGGTCGCAAAACTGCATCCAGCCTGCCGCCGGGAATGTATTTAGTAGAAAGCTGGCTTCTCAGTCTCCAAAGAGCTGGACATACTAAGAGATTTTCATTTATAATTATAGTGTGGAGACACAGATTGTAAAAAGAAACTTTACCTAAAAATCATTCCCTTTTCGCAACTATTCACTATATTATTGTACTACATGTTGTATACATAAATAATACATGTTTTTATTTAAATGTATAAACTCATCAACACATTGTCTTTCGTAATTGAAAATTGGTATTTTTGAAAATAACGGCGACAGCCGAAATAAATTATTCACGTAAGCATGCTTCATAGCTTTTTTATGTACATTTCCTACTTTGTGTTATCTGTGGGTGTATAAAGTGAATTGTTAAGAATACAGAGTGCCACCACCCCTACCCATTACATGGGTGTCGTAAAAGCAGGCAGCAAACTACCAGGACAACAGCACTGCAGAGAGAAGGAACACTTGACACAAACACTATACCAACCCGTCTGGTCAGCGTGATGTAGTAGGACAAAACCTCTTTTCTAAGGAGAGGCCTATGTCCAGCGTGATGATTGTTATAAAATTCTTCACAAATTCATTCCAAAGTCAAACCTTTGCAAGTTGTCAAAATTGTTTTTTTTTTATTTTGTCCAAATATTTTTACCACTGGCAATTTTTGTTTTTAAATTTCTAGGTCCTTGCGGCATTTATTTGTAAACTAGAACATCAACCAGAATGTTCTGGCCCTACTACCTTGGTTTAGCCATGAATGCGTCGTAACAGAGTGACAGAGTTACTTACAAATTTATAATCTCACTATACTGTTTGCGCTGTAGCATGGTGCGTGATGGTTTAATTTAATTTACTTTAATTAACATACTACAGTTATTAATGATTTTTTAATATATTGCGAAAGCTGAAATACTAAGTCATAATTTGTAAATCGCGGCAACTTTCAAGATTGAAACGAAATGTTACCTACTGATAATGTCACGCACCATGCTACAGCGGTAAGAGTATATGTGGTCTAAAAAACTTTCAACCTCAACGTGAAGATGGCAGCACGCGTTAATATATTAACTAGTGAATGTAGATGTGCATTTTTACCCGACTACGGCAAAGCCAAAGGAGGGTTATGATTTTGACAGGCTATGTATGTATGTAAGTATGTATGTATGTATGTTCATCTGTTCCCTCACAGCTCCTTAACTACTGATCAGAACTGGACAAATGAGGTATCTTTAGAAGCGTCTTGATCGTCCTCTGGTTATAGGCTATATGACGTGTCACTGAATCTAATGTGGCGCCCTCTAGCCGACATAAAGTAGGTACTGCATTAAAAAATAAATTTGAGATAAATATGCCATGTTTGGTATCATTGGAAAGAGCGTTACTTGTACATTTCAAAAATACATATATTATTAGCATTTGCTAGTGACTTTGTCCGTATTTATTCCATAATTGTGATATTACTATGGTACTTATTTAAAATATACTTTGCAAAGAAATTAATATTATAGAGGCACCAAAACATTTTAAATAAAAAAAAGTAGTCACGCGTTGATAATGTGATGGACGTTATGGTAAATTTCTACGTAACGTGTGACTACGGCTACTATTAGTTATTCTGTGCTACGGCTTTTGAAACTTGTTTCATACTTTTTCAGCGTCGTTTTTTGTCGTAGTTGGGTTTTAGTTTTTACTTTTTTTTATTACATTTGCATTGTGCATTGCTGGGTATGTGTGTTGAGTAGAGTTCAAGGAGATTTTGGAGAAAATAAATAAGAAAAACTGTCTTGTAGTCATCGTTAGATCGGAAATTCTTTAGATTACCCACATACTCGACGGAATTCGAGATTGGCTAAAAAATATTCTCAGAATTCAATTCAAGGTTAGACTGCACCACATTTCAGCCCTTTCTTCTGAGGGCTAAAAACATGTATCCTGTATTTCTACAGTGTTAGTTTAATTGTCTTTGGCACACAATAATGTTGTGGTCTATGCACACACACATATGGAATGTTATTTTTACTGCTTTTGTCTCTTCCGATAATGGCGGCAAAATGCAATGGCGTATCTCTGTAAGGGGTATACCTTAAAAACCTGTAAAACAAGAATTTTTCATAATAAAAACAAGTAAAATAGACCCAAAATCATTTTATTTCATAAAATACAGAAACAGCAGGGCGTGCTGCTGCAGCATCGAAGTCTGTGCCATCGTCATGAACATCGCCCTTCAAGATGCTCCTTTCCTGGCCTTCAGACTTCTCATCATCTGTCACTACAGGATCATCAACTATATGAACATATTCTTCACGTGTAAGAATACCCTGGTGAGTTGATAGTGAGGGTGATGAAATCTTCTTAAAACTTTGAAGCTTGATTATAAGTTTTAGGTGAAAAATTAATTTGGCCAGCGTGCTATTGTAGGACAAAACTTCCTTTCGAAGAGGAGGTGTATATCCAGCAGTATACTTACTATTGAATGCTGTTTTTAACCGACTTCAAAAAAAGGAGGAGGTTCTCAATTCGACTGTTTTTTTTATGTTTGTTAACTTTCGACTGGGTGAACCGATTTTGATGATTCTTTTTTTATTTGAAAGCTGGTGCTTCCCATGTGGTCCCATTTCAATTTGGTCCAGTTCTGACATGTCATTCATGAGAAAACCATATAAGTCTTCAATTGGCATTAAGTATGTGCGCGACAAATTAACGAATAACACAATATTCCCGTATGGTCCCATTTATAATTTGGTCCAGGTTGAAGTCGGTTTCTTTTTGTTAAAATTTGTGATTATTCTTTATATGAGCCAACCAAAGTGACTCTACTCTGCCTGATGGAAAGCATGAGCAGAATACAAGAGTGGTGGTCACCTTACTCATTGCGAATGCAGACAATGCAACAATGCAGCATGGTGACCCACATCATTCACTGCCTCGGTGACGCAGTGGTAGCGTATGCGACTGCTGTGCTTGAGGTCTCGGGTTCGATACCTGGGTCGGACCAAATGTTTGTATGATCTGCAAATATAATTTGTGTCGTAGTTTGGGTGTTTACTATGTAGTATGTATTTACAAAAATAAAGTATAAGTGTATTTATATCAGTTGTCTAGTACTTATAACACAAGCTCTGCTTAGCTTGGGACAAGATGGCGTTGTGTGTTAGATGTCCAAAATTTTTATAATTTAAATATTTTTTACATTAATTGTTGTTATAGGTCTGGGTGTTCTTTGTATTTATGTTTGTTAAGTCCCCTCGACACAGGAATATTCTTAGTGCGAGAGTCGTCTTTTATAAAAAAAACTTCTCAACATCAAACGTGTGGTCGTGGCCTACCAGGCATGATCACCTCACATGGTCATAACATACTTACTTCATGACATCCGTTTATCCATAGCACCATATATTATACTAACATTTATCTTTTTCTATGCAGGTAATTCTACTCCAAATATACCGTCTCTATGTCCTCCATTTGGAGACAGTGGACGAAGGTAACGGTGGTTCTGTATACAGAAAGAAGCATAAACATAAATCAAATGATAGAAAGGAGAAAGAGAAGAAACATAAGTAAGTAAATAAGAGAGAAAAGTTCACCGTGGGAGAGCCGCGCTTCGGCATGCATGGGCCCTCTCGACCGGAGTGATACCACGGCCTCACAAATAATGGTGTGAAACAGCGCTTGCGCTGAGTTTCACCGATTGAGTGAGGATACGGGAGTCCCATACCCCAACCCCTCCCCACATTCCGTTCCCTATCCCCCAAAGGCCGGCAACGCACTTGTGACGCCTCTGGTGTTGCGGGTGTCCAGGGGCGGCGGTAATCTGTTACCTTCAGGCGATCCGTCTGCTCGTTTGCCCCCTATTCCCTATTCATTATCTTCATAGAGCAACGCAGTAGGCAGTAGCCATCATAGAGGTATTATGGATAGAGTTGGGGAGCTAGGCCTCCAGCCGTCCCTCCACGTTTCCGCCTACTATCAGCCGTATGTATTCCCCACTCTATCAATAATAGCTCTATGGTGGCCATACGCAGGCGTTCGTCTATGTCAAAGTATAGACCCAAACGGGCCTAGGAGTTACACTGTTATGATACAGAATGTATTTATGTGTGTGTGAAAGTGTAAATGTTTTATTTTGTATATGTGTGATTTCGTAGTGACAGGTGGTTGTTTTTGTATGTGAGTCTAAAATGTGTATGTGTGAAAATTTCCCCCGCAACAAATGACAGACTGTTTTGTATCGGGAAAAGAAGCTATGGCTACTCCCGACTGTTCGATGACCCATGTTGCTCTTTAACTATCATTTATATGGTTCAACACCAATTCAACTACTATCTTAGAATGAATGAGAAGGAAACATTATGTCATCTCTAGTGCACGTGCGATCGTGTGTTCAGTCAGTCAAGAGTTCAGTCAACTGTGAGCGGCGGAGGTGAGCGGGCGCGTGCGTCTAAGAGCCGACAATATATATGGATATACTACAGACACGATACCATACCATACACTACACGATATAAACGATACATACATACCACGACACGATAGCAGCTTATAAGATTCTTTTTATCTGTATTTCTGGTCAGCCCCTAGTCTGTGACTTAAAGACATGCTACAAACGCAAACTTTATTAGACAACTGACAAATATGTGTTAATGACGTCATCTCAATGCTAAATCACGTGGTCAAAATAAAATATTAGCCAATGATTCGTAGGTGAATTAAACGTAAAAAATAATAATCTATACTACTAAAATAACGTCCTGACTGACTGATTCATCATCGCCGAGCGTAAACTATTATAGTTAGGGCAGGGCTATGAAATTTGGTGAGAAGGATCGTTTCATTGAGTAGACACCCACTAAGAAATGAATTTCGGAATTTCTATCCCTAAGGGGATGAAATAGGGGTTGAAAGTTTGTATAGAAGTCCGTCATTTTTAAGTTAGAAACCTGAAACTTTAGTTTTGGGCTACTGATTAAAAATGAGTAAACATGTATTTAAGCGTTTCTGGGTATTCTACCCCTAAGAGGTGAAATAGAGGTTGACATTTCGTATATAGGTTAGTCTAGAAGTCGGTCATTTTTGAAGTTCGAAACCTGAAACTTTATTTTTGAGCTACTGATTAAAAATGTAAGATATGGATTTAAGCGTTTCTGGATATTCTACCCCTAAGGGGGTGAAATAGGAGTTGAAAGTTTGTATGGAAGTCCGTCACTTTTTAAGTTAGAAACATGAATCTTTATTTTTGGGCCACTGATAAAAAATGAGTATATACCTATTTAGGCGTTTCTGGATATTCTACCTCTAAGGGGGTGAAATAGGGGTTGAAAGTTTGTACGATAGTCCGTCATTTTTTAAGTTAAAAACATGCAACTTTTTTTTTTGGCTACTGATTGAACAACACCGGCCAAGTGCAAGTCTAACTCCCGCACCGAGGGTTCTGTAAAACCTGTAGGTATATTATATGATTTTACTAAAAATTTATGCTTATCGCAATTTTTCCTTTATCTGTGCTATAAGACGTTGCTTTATACTACCAAATTTCAAGATTCTGAGTTCACGGGATGTACCCAGTGGGTTTTGATTACTTTGCGAGTGTCGAAAATTTGCAGCTCCAAGGGACAGTAGACCTGAGTATCACACTAATATATCACATCACACTTCACACTAATATATAAAGGCGAAAGTATGTGTGTATGTTTGTTACTTCTTCATGCAAAAACTACTGAACGGATTTGGATGAAACTTTACAGTAATATAGCTTATAGGGGAGGTAGGGGAGCATTGGGCTGTCGGGAGGTTTGGGCACCCCTTTATTTCTCGAAATCCTTGGTAGATTATTTTTGTTTTCTATCCTAGCACTATAGTTTAATAACTGGCAAAACCACTTATCTAAACATCATCTGTTATTTGACTTGATTGTCAAAGTTACATGCGGTTAACGGTTTCTTGCGTACGGAAGTAAATCTTTTGGTTGTGATTTGGAGAAAGATAACAAAGCAATCTGCAAGAAAGTGGAAGTATCTACGTTAACTTCTTCTTTTGTGTTTATAAAAGATTAAATTTACCTAGGATTCAACATTTGATAAAAATAAACATAATCAAATTTATTTAAAAAAATACTGTATGGGGAGCATTGGGCCCGCACATAAGAGGCAGGTTTGGGCATGCGCAATGCTAATAATTAATTAAGTAAAATCATAATTATTTTGAATAATAATAATTAATATCAATATAATATAATAATAATAAAATATAATTATAATATATTATAAAAAAGTGAAAAAAGAAGTAAGAAAAATGTTAACCACATATAATATCATAATAATATAATATATTAAATAATATCTAATTATTAATATTATATAATATCTCATTATTAATAATATATAATTAATAATCATAATAATTATCAATTATAATTATTTAATTGAGTCTAACATCTTGCAGGATTCATTCTTTCTTCACTTGGTTAATTTTTTTAAGCCTATGATAAGAAATAATATTTATTTTACAAGTTTTAATAGCAATATTATATAATACTCAAGGATAGTAGTATAATATAGCAATATGTAGCGTATTAAATACAATGCCAAAACCTCCCTACTGGGGTGCCCAAACCACCCGACCATCGGGAGGTTTGGGCACTTTGGATATGTGTCAGAAGATCTTTTGTAACTTTGAGACTGATTATAATACATAAACTTGTCTTTGCAATAATTACTACCAAATATCTGTGCTAGATATATGTGAAATAAAATTTTGAGTTTGTTAAAAAATAACAGTTTTATTACCATATATGTAAAAAAGTGCCCAATGGTCCCCTACCTCCCCTACATCAGAATAACACATAGGCTACTATTTGCCGCGATAACCGACATACACGCGGGCGGAGCCGCGGGCAACAGCTAGTCAAATAAATTTTACAATGTACACATTAAGCCTTTTCACATGATACCCCATTTAAATTAGTGCCTTCAATTTAAAATTTGACATTCTATAAATTATGAACCCCCTATTTTTTAAGATTTAATTACAAATGTATAGTTTTGAGATATTTCCCCTTATTTGTGGTCTATAATGAATGATGTTATTGATGTAGCTGATGTTATGGAAGCACACACTAAGAATGGATTTTTGGAAATTCCTCCCTAATAAGCCGTAAAATATGGGATGAAATGTTCTATGGAAGTTCGTTGTTATTAAAGCAAGAAACACTAAATAATCAGGCAAGTGAAGCCACGGTAATACTTAATATAGATTGGTGTTTTTTTAGGAAACACAAATCAAGGAAGCATAAGAAGAGACATGAGATTGGCGAGACATCTATCTCTGTAATCAGCGACCGAAGACACGACCGTCATGATGGTGGCAGGATCAGGTTAGTTTCTTATGGTTTTACTTTGCACTCATGGCGGCAGAAGGTTAATTTTTTTTCAAGTTATCTTTTAGTATTCGTGTTGTAAACAAACTGAACGGAAACTAGTGAATAGAAAGTATAACAATTTAAGAAATACATTTTTAATTTTTCAGTGAATTAAAATATAAGTTATAAAACATTGCTACACAATTCAAGCCATTATAAAAAAAAAAAAAACGACTTCCAAAAAAAAATCCAACGAAAACTCTCTGCCAAAAAAACACTTAAAAGCGTAAAATAAACTGGTTCTTCATAAATTGCGTATACCTAATTCTTTATTCATTTAAATAGTAGTATTATAATGTGTGCTAGGTACCTAGAATCTGTTTGAAGTCGGTGCTAAGCCGTTCCAACTCCTAACCGTTGAGGAGTTGTACCTTCCATCTTCCATCATCAGCTTACCTAAATAATTTGAAAGAATACGACTAAAGGTAACATATATACATATGATATTTAAAGATTTATCCTCCAACTCCTAACCGTTAAGGAGTTGTACCTTACATCATCAGCTCATCATCATAAAATGATGACTACCAGACGCAAATACAGGTGTACTTTAAAAAAATATACGAAAAACATAGTATGTGCCTATAAAAAGTGAGGGTTTCCCTCGATTTCCCTGGGATCCCATCATCAGATCCTGATATGCTGGCAATGGGACCACCTCGGAAGCATACCCTTTCCAAAACAAAAAAAAAATTCTAAATCGGTCCACAACTGACTGACTGAGTAATCGGTGAACATACATAAAAAAAAATAAAAAAAAATACATACAGTGGAACATAGAACCTCCTCCTTTTTGGAAGTCGGTTAAAAAGTTTAAAGTGACACTTCACTTGTCAAAAGTCTGAACATAAGCGGCAAATCTGACATGACGCCATAGACTCGCCGTAATGTTTGTAAATTCTAATCAAATTACCTTTCAATTGCTTGTGTAAATTATCTTGAAAGCCTTTCTTAAAGTATTAAGTCTCTAAAAAACTCGCGAATTCCTACAAACAAAACGCTTGACCTCTCGCAGATTGTAACATTAGCAGTACCTATACAATTAGTTTCTATAGCCGTCTATTGTGCAGAAGGTCGATTCGCCTTGACATGAACGGGTTTGGATCAACCTTTAGTGATGGGATTGATGTCGGTAAAAATTGCTTTTTTTATCAATTTTTTGACCATTAATTTTGTTATGAAAAAGTTATTATGTAAATGCTATTATTTTTTATGTTATTTGAGAATGCATAAATATTTAAACACCAAAAAAACACGAAGAACTAGCAAATTAATTATTACTTATGATTTAAGTATTTCAGCCGAATGCATGGCTATGGCGACGCGAAATAAAAATTTGCTAACATGTTTGAGAATCAGTTTCGTTCATTTTTAATGTATCAAATATTAAAATCAATCACTCATTCACGCACAATCACTCACCTACTTAATAATCTGCGTAAACCGAGTAGTTTGTTTGTTTCTGTGAACAGGATAATCTCAAAAAACTATTGGTTCGAATAAAAGTTAAGCCCATCAGTTCATGAGGGTTATAGGCATTACATTACGCTATGACCAATAGGATCTGGGCGTCACTGTAAAATACGGTAAAAACGATGAAAATGTTCATGTGACGAACATTTAATAAAAACTAAAACCCAACTACGACAAGTTGGGTTTTAGTTTTTACTATTTTTTTATTTAAAATGTTTTGGTGCCATTATTAGTATATAATATATATATATTTGAAATATACAAGTAACGCCCTTACCAATGATACCAAACACGGCATATTTATCTCAAATTATTTTTTTAATTCATTACTTTATGTCGACTAGAGGGCGCCACATTAGATTCAGCGACACGTCATATAGCCTATAACCAGCAGACGATCAAGACGCTTCTAACGATACCTCATTTGTCCAGTTCTAATAAGTAGTTGAGGAGCTATGAGGGAACAAATGAACATACGTACATACAAACATACATACATAGCCTGTCAAAATCATAACCCTCCTTTGGCTTTGCCGTAGTCGGGTAAAAAAATCAAATATCTAGTAAAAGCCAGTAAATCTCATGTAATACCTATATGTTTTTTTTCTCTTTATTTATTTTTAAGGGACTTTTACCCTATTAGGGTATGCCAGGCCCATATTATCATGTAATATATGATAATGCTTCGGTTATTAAATATTTCGTAGAAGCAAATGTCAAGACTATATGAAAAATTAGTTTATCGACATCGTTTTCATCGACCCCGTCCCATCACTATAGGGTGCGGCAAACGATGCCACTATCTAGCTGTGGCCACCTACCTTTTTGTTGGAATAGGGGTGAGATTACGTTTTGATTTGTAAAGCTGCCCCGTTGCTAATATAATGAAAATATAACAGGATTCGTTGACAAATTGGGAAATGACTTCATCTATACAATTATTAAATATGTTTATTAATGTATGTAATTTCAAATTAACAGCTTTTCACTCATTATATATGAAAGAATAAACGGTACTTACATCACAAATATATTTATAAACGTCTGTCTGTCTGTTTATAATCTAATATTTGAAACGGCTGGACCGATTTTGAAAAGAGTTGAAGCTAATAGGAATAAGTTAGGCTATTTCATAATAAAACTAGATGTCCCACGCAACCTCGTTTGCCAGTAGCGTAATAATTTCCCCCCTTTTTTGTAACATTCTTCATTGGTGCTCTGCTCCTAATAGTCTAAGCGTGATGATGTATAACCTTATAGCCTTCCTTAATAAATGGGCCATCAAACACAAATAATTTTTCAAATCGGACTAATAGTTCCTGAGATTAGCGCGTCAAGCAAACAAACAAACTCTTTAGCTTTGTATATGTATAAGTATAGACTAGCTGACCCACGCAACGTCGTTTGCGTCTTCTATTGCCCGTAGCGTGATAGTTTTCCCCGTTTTTAACCGACTTCAAAAAAGGAGGAGGTTCTCAATTCGACCGTATATATGTTTTTTTATATGTTTGCTCGCCGATAACTTCGTTGTTTATGAAACTTTTGATTCCCTCGCTAACGCTCAGGATTCTAATTTGTGAATTTTAGAATCCTTCACTTGCTCGGTCATCAAAATTGAGCACGCGGATAAAAAACAACTTTGCACTCTTGTATAACAAATAACTATTGTACTCTAGAATATACTGCAATTTTTTTTCAATAAAATGGATTGCACTATCGTAAACCTTATGATCTAAAGAATAAGACTGCAGTCATAACTCAATACCCGATTTTCTGTGGGTTAACACACGAATGCTTAACAGCGTCCATATAGCCAGCCTTCCTCGATAAATGGGCCATCAAACACTGAAATATTTTTTCTAATCGGACCAGTAGTTCCTGAGGTTAGCGCGTTCAAGCAAAAGAACAAACACTTCAGCTTTGTATATAGTTATAGATTCATTATAAAAAGCATTTTCAATAGTGTATTATTGTTTTAGAGCGATTATACTGACAAATTCGGACGAAATAAGGGAACTAGAGTTAAACAAAATATTCCAAGATCAAGTGTCGACTGAAAATGAAAAGAAGAAAGGGTAAGATTCAGAATATAATTATTTAGATAGAAAACTCTATATTTATACACCATATTACAATTGTTTGCCCTTTACTAATGTTTAACGGCAATGCATTCCACAAGCGTACTGGTCACTTGCGTACTACTAAACTGGTCATAGAATTTTGTGGAATGCAGATCTCCAGTCTCAAATCCTCCGATGACCTTATAGCCTCATACGTTACATTAGAATATTTAAGAAGAATTAAGACTTATTTGGAATTTAAATGAATAAGATAATAATTTATTTTAATTAATTTTTTCAAGTAATTTAAATAACTAGTGTTTCTTCGCAGTTTCTCTTGCTTTTTAGTCTGTTTTGTGTCCGTGTTTTCTTTTGATACGTATTTACATAATGTATTAGAGTCTTCATTAATTTGGTAGAGATTTTAAACACATTATTGTTGTGATTTGGTATCATGAATGAAATATACATTCCTTGTCTATGGCCTGTTCACTTTTTTAGTGTCATTTTGATCGTATACAATCAAGCCGCCTGCGCCGTCCGCCCACTAATAAGTTTTTTTTTAAACTAACTTGTGGGCGTGCGCCGCACGCGGCTCCTTTAATTCGGGCGGCACGATCAAAATGACACTATGAGAATGAACAGACTACACTTTAGCATCAGTCTCCTACTAAACTAAACTGACTAACTAACTAAACTTATCTAAGACTAACAATAAACACAATGTACCTACTTTTACTGTATCAAATTAATATTGTATTAATATGCTCTCAACAGTAAGAAGAAACAGAAATCAGAGAGTTCAGAAGAATCCTTGAATAATGCCCACCATACAACAGATGATTCGGGTATTTGACATCATCGCATTCGACGCGACAGTCCCAAGCGTAGTCCTAGAAGAGACAAAAAAGAAGATAGACATAAGGAAAAGAAGAAAAAGAAGAAGTACGACTCCAGTGAGAGTGACAGTGACAGCTCTAGTTGAAGGCTGTATGAATTGTTGTATTTGCGTTAAAATGTTGTCTATGGTTTGAAGTTTGGATAGCGGGCTTTTGGAATGTCGAAAATGTTTTACCATTTTGATAAAAGACGCCAAATTGTTGGGGCCTTTGGCAATGTCAGATATTTAAAAATGTTAAAAGATAATTGTAAAAAGGGATAGCTAGTAAGGTTTTATAATGTAAAACAATTTGTAAGTTATAAGATCAATTACAAATTAGAAGATTTTATAAAGTAAATGTCTATTGAAATATATATAAATATATATTGAAACATATCTTTTAAACTATTGGATCAATTCCTATTCGATACAAGTAATTATGTGGTAATCATTTGTTCTATGTGTATGTAATTTATTTAAAATGCTTAAGTATTTAGTAATATATATTTCGGGTGTCATCGAAATATGTTGTAAAATCGATGAAGGCGAGCGCTGATTGAAAACCTTAATTTCTATATAGGGATGAAGTTATGTAGTTATTAACACAAGGAGCGATGTAGGCACGCGATTTAAATATCAACACATAAATACAATAAATCATAAATAATAGAAAATTATTATGAGTCAGGAGTGACGCATGTCACAGAGGTGTGGACGTCGCGAGATCTGAAGAGAAACTGCTCCCTGTTTGCGATCGCACCGCTTTATATAGATATCGTCCCTACCTCGCCTGACTCATGGAACCGTTCGATTGTGTCACATGTTTGTAATAATTTTATTATTCGGATACCCTCATTCCGACATATAGGTATATCAGCAGTCTGGTCACCATAGTACAGGTTTTGTCTAGCTTGGGATCAGATTGCTGTGAGAGTTATGAAGTTATTATTAATAGATATTTATAGTACTAGCTGACCCGGCGAACTTCGTACCGTCACATTTTTTTGTAAAAATTTATACATTTCTGAAAATTCTAGAAATAGAGATACGGCGCCATCTACCGGATAATCTAGAAATAGAAATGCGGTGCCATCTACCGGATATTTGTACAACTTAGATGCCAAACCGCCATCTATTAGAATTTTATAGAACTAACCGATAAATACACACTAAAGTCGTATAATAAACAAATATTGAGATCAAATCTCCCAAGTTGGACCAAATTACGCATGCTTACAAAATTTGATAAAAATTGGTTCATTAGTTTCGGAGTTTATCGCGAATATACATCGTGACAAGAAATTTTTATATACATGGAAGATAGATTATTAACTAGATCAGGCCATTATAAGGTATATATATTTCACAGTCATGTATTGATTGTATGATCACAAGGATCAACTTTGAACTTTATTTTCTTCAATTAAGAGTTACTATTTATATAAACGACTTATTGTACACACATCAAAAGTGTCTAGGGATCAACATATGTGTCTAGGGATCAACATATATTTTTGCAATAACTTTTCTCCTGATTGATATTAATTAAAATTTTCTTTAAGGATTCATCAAATAAAGTGTTTTCGTTTGTCACAGTAACGATAAACCAAGTCACCTTTGCATTAATAAAGATATTTGCCATTTTCCTAATAAAGGGATTTTTGACATTTGAACCACTAACATTAAAGTTCGAAAAATAGACTGAAATAACAGTTTTCTTCAAAATTTTATTAGGTAACTTAAACAATTAATAATCCGTGTTTCTACCGCGAACACTAACAACACAAGAACATCGGTTTGGCATACTCAAAATGAGTTCATCCAAACACGCTGTGGAATGGCCGCCCATGTTCGTTGCAACAACAAAAAAAGGTCTTCTTGCGACTGGATACCCTCCATATTCGGCAGAGCTCTTCTCTGTAGCATATCCCATGCATGCTCAATCGGGTTCAAGTCTGGCGACTGAGCAGGCCAGGGCCAAAGCCACATCTCAATCTCAAGAAATCCGCATAAAAATGCTTGATCCCTAGACACTTTTGATGTGTGTATTTGATGTCTTTCTTAATTTGCAGTACTCTTTCTTACATACCTTTTTAACCCCCGTCGCAAAAAGAGGGGTGTAATAAGTTTAACGTCGATGTCTGTCTGTCTGTGACATCGAAGCTCTCAAAGGGTTGGACCGATTTCGATGCGGTTTCTTTCATTTGAAAGCCAGTTTCCTTGCGGTTCTTAGCTATGATTGCTTAATATCGGTCCAGCAGTATAAGAGTATCAGTTCTTTTCCAAAATGATGTAAGGCATTTTTGGCGTATGATTGCTCGATGAAGTGCTTGCGTTACACTAATTTTAGTGTGAATATAATGAACTATACTTAATTTTATGTTACATGTATACATGTCAATGGTTTAAACTCGCGTGGTACTAGGAGTTTGAATCAATAAATTGTTTGTCTGACATATTTAGATTAATCTTTGAAAAATGTAACAATTAAAAGTAGTAGAGCCACGCTGATTTCAGCACAAACTTACTGGCTCGACAAAGTGACAGCATTCGTGCTGTCGTGTTTTGTTGGTGAGTGCGGGACCGAAGGCTCAATTTTGGATTCTGCTCTGCTTTCCATCAGGTAGAGTAGAATCTAGAAGGTAGTATATGTGACGACCGCTTAAATGTTATAATTAAGGGCTTGCCATACTTAACGTTTTTTTAAGCGGTAGTCAAATCGTTTTCTACTGCGCTAAGTGTTGTTGGTTTAATTTAGACCCTACATTGTTTTATCCACAAATTGTTGTTCTGAGTCTGGGTGCTCTTTGTATCCATTTCTTATATGTTTGTAAAGTCTCCCGCGACACAGGATGCCTTCCTAACAAGTGAGAAGTATTTAAAAATATTATAAACGCGAAATTTGTAAGTATGGATGGATGGATGTTTGTTACTCTTTCACGCAAAAACTACTAACCGCATTTGGATGAAACTTTACAGTAATATAGCTTATACATCAGAATAACACATAGGCTACTATTTGCCGCGATAACCGACATACACGCGGGCGGAGCCGCGGGCAACAGCTAGTATATCAAAATATTCTGTGTGTTTAATTTTATGCTATAAATCGAATACATGTGTTTTATTAGTGTCGGAAGAAGTATAAATTGTAGTGTACCTAAATTAAGATTCGCACAACTATTATATTTAAGAAATTTCCTAGTTTTCTTAATAAAATTATAACCCGTAGTTTTTTTTAATATCTTTAGACTTAATTCATGCTACCCTTTCTCCATTGTCCCTAAGTCCAATGGCGTATGCAACACCAACCATATCAGAGGATGGAGCTACGGGTAAAGTACCTACAGGTAGTAAGTAATGCCACGCTGATTTCAGCACAAATGAATCGGCTCGACCGGGGCTGTGTTACCCCCGCACAGAAAGTCAACCTAATAATTAACAGTATTCGTGCTGTAGTGTTTCGTTCGTGAATGCAAGACTAGAGGCCCAATGATGCAGAAGCATCGGAATAAAGTTAAACAATAAGTTGCATTGTTAGCGTTCGTAATAAGTATGGTGATCATTACTCTTGGATTCCACACATGCTTTCCATCATGCAGAGTAGGGTCGCTTTGGCAGGTACATCTATGAAGAAAAGAAGTTTGACATAAATTTTTAGTACGACTGGTCACACCGTTGTAATTGTGCTAAAACATGTCTTTCCCAGTGTAATTTATAAAATTTAAAAAAAAAATGTTTAAAAAAAATTGAAATTAATTCATTTATTTAGTAACTATATATTAAGTAACGATATCACAATGTATTTTTAAATAATTTCATAAATATCTTTACAATCATAAACTATAGACATACAACTGTAATTGTCAGTTGTCATCGTCATTTTCCCGCGCAATTTCTGCGCCATATTTCTTGTACAAAGTGCGCCAGAAGTAAGCTCTTTCCGGTGTCAATGGAGCTACGTATTGGGGTTCTAAAGTGATGGCCAGCTGGTGAGGATAGGGCATCCATTCACCATTATCTGCATCCGGAGTTGGAGATCTGTGAACAAAGTAATATTACAATTAATTTAATTAAATCTGTCTACCGTAGAGTGGTGTGGAAATAAACGAAAAGGTGCACTACACTTTTAGTGGAGTGCCGTAAGACGAAACGTAATAATATTTTTTTTATATTTAAACAACAACATTTTACTATAATTTTACTCATGACAATAAATAAAATACTCGCCAAGCTGTTAAGACGTGTCACCTCGGAATCTGGTTCTACTGAATGGATTTTCATGGGACCTTTCTTTTTTAATTTTTTCAGGACAGGTGTGTATTAGTTATTCTATGTGAAATCTAACTTTTATAGTCACAAATTAAAAGTTCGTAACATGATTGAAATCTCCTCAAAAATAATATTTATTTATATATATAATAAAAAAACTGAGATCGGCAAAATATTGGGTAAATTGTGGGTAAATATTTTAGTATCTAGTGTAAGTCTTTTTAGACTTTAAAAAATAGTTTCACACAAATCCGTTCAGTGGATCCCGGTTCAGAGGCATAAACCTTACGGCACTCCGTTATTAGGTTTTTTTACGGAAAAGGGGGCAAACAAGCAGACGTATCGCCTGATAGTAAGCGATTACTGCCGCCCATGGATACTCGCAACACCAGAGGCGTCACAAGTGCATTACCGGCCTTTGGGGGATGGGGAGGGGTTGGAGTATGGGCCTCCGGTATCCTCACTCCTCACACACTTTAAAGAGATACTTGGAACACTGTTTAACAGTAGTTTGATATAAGAATACTTTGAAAGTTATGTGATTTTAGTCTATCGCATAAGTGAGAAACGACCAGAAGGGTAATCTAACATGTCAAGTGACTGGTCCAGCCTACTTACAGCATTTTACAAACAGGGGACATTTTACAACAGGGATTTTACAAACATGGAAACCCTCAAAAGGGGGTTTCCATGTTTGTAAAATCCCTCGTGACACAGGATAAATTCCTATTTTTTTTTTGTGTGAGCCAGTGAGTGTGAAAGCATGAGCAGAATCCAAGAGTTGAAGTCACAATATTCATTGCGAATGCAGCCAATGCAGTTGGTTACCCACACTGGCGGTCTGTTGAGATCCTTCTGCATCATTGGGCCTCCGGTCTCGCACTCATCAACAAAACACGACAGCACAACGACGACGAGTTTGAATTTAAATTTGACTTTTAAAGGAAATAAAAACTTACCCATATTTAGCAAAACTGGTCCACATCATCGTCATAAAAGTAACAATTCTCGCATCATTTTCATCCATCGGTAATGGGAGCCTTTCCAGCTCAAACACATAAAATAAATCGTCCATATATGTCGTAGCAGGGAGAGTGGTGTTCGTCAAAATCCTCCCCAAATTCCTGTTACCAATATAGTTGAAAATATACTGATAAACGTTTATATCAGTTTTGTTGCAATACATTTCGACAAACAAAGACATGGGACCCACGAAACAGAAATCCGAATTCAGATTGATTAAACCTCCGATGACAGTTTCATCGTCAGTAACATTTGAAAAGTACGTATCTTTTAAAATGGTTCTGATTTCATTCTTCTTCTCTTGGGATACATTGAAAGACTTTTGATCTATACAGGAGAAATCTTCATTCTTAATTCTGTCCATCTGGCTTGTTATTGTATAATAGTCTAGTGTTGTAGCTAAACCTTCAACGGTATTTAAACCAAATATGGCTGGAACTGCATTGAACGCTTTGGTTTGTAAAATATTAAAAGGCGTATCAGTCAAGAATGGTTCATCGTCATAATAATCTTCTACAGATGGTAAGAATACCGATTTTGCGTTCATTTGGTTTCCAATCGCTTCTTCCAGCTTATCAAGGGGAACGTCGGTAAATATATTTATGAGTTCTTCAGTGTTTACAGTGTTGACGCCAAGGGACTTAGCTACTTGTGAAGCAGTTGCAACAGGGTTTGCGTCGAACGTTCTAGGAGTAAACAGCGACCCACTCTCAGAAATAATTCTATTAAATAAACCTTTACAAGAGTCAGACAGAGTCAGATATATTGCTGCAGCCCCGCCACTTCCGTGTCCAAAAACTGTAATATTATCTTCGTCGCCACCAAAATTTCGAATGTTATTTTTAACCCATCTTAAAGCTGCTCTTATATCTTTCAATCCTGCGTTCCCTGGGGCTTCTTTAAGCCCCAAGTTGAGGAAACCAAGCGCATTGAGTCTATAGTTGACGGAAACTACGATAACTCCATGGCTGACCAAGTAATGGGGGCCGTAGAAATATGGGGAGCTGCTACCGACGCCGAAATCTCCGCCATGGAGGAACACCATCACTGGTAAAGTTGAGTTAGTGAAAGTTGGCACGAAGACGTTTAATATTAGACAGTCTTCGTTATCGCTAGGTGCGGCTAATGGGTCATTGGCGGGAAATTGAGGGCATAGGACTGCTCTGTTGTTGGCAGTGTAGATGCCTTCGTATTCTGGAGGTTCTGCTGGCGCCTGAAAGAGGAGAATACTTTATAGTACTTTGTAGCGAAAATCAATTTGCATTTGCATAAAATATTAAAATAACAGACAAAAATACTAAAATGATAAAAAATGTTTTGTTATATAATAACGCAAAACGGTTATTTTATTAGAAAAAAAATGTTATTGAAATATAGTTAAATATATCAGTATATTTTTAAATACAGTTTTTATGTTTAAACCTATTTAAAACTAGTCGAAAATTAAGTGATATCATGTTAAAAAGTTATAATTTTTTTTTTCATAGATGACAAAAAAATTGCTCCAATAAATAGATGAGATATCCTTATATTTTTTTCTTTAAGGCGGCCCTATTATATTGTGCAATATAATTATCGTTTGTAGTCTAAGCGCCTTTCAATATTATTGTGCAATAAAATATATTGTGCAATGTTGACCCTACACGATGCAATAAAAAAATATTGCGCAATAAAAATGAAACTCGCTCGAACTTTTGTTCAATCATTGCACAATCTTCAATATTAGCCCTAGACGGTCAATAATATTGCACAATACGGAATATTGCGCAATATACCTAATTGATCGTCTAAGGTGCGCCTAATGTGCGAATAACAGTTGATCCGCCATTTTATAGAAAATATTTAAAAAAGTACAAACCATAAATCTATTCTTTACAATGCCATATCGAATGCCACAAAATTCATAAAAAAGTTCGTTTGACGCCAAATATCCTTCCACCTTGCCCTGTTTAGATTCCACAACTTTAGTCGGTTCATTGCAACACACTTGACCAAAAACAATTAAAAAAACAAATAGGTTGACTGCAAGGCCGTATAAGCCCATTGCTTTCGCCTCGAATAAATTAAACTCTAAAATTATTATTAAATAATTTATTTTTTAATGGCGGTTTATATATTTATTCATTACATAATTTTTAATCAATGTCTGACAAAAATCGTTTGGCGTAGTTTGTATTTAACTAGTATGGTTCCGTATCTTTTATTTACAGAATTAGCAGGTTTTTTTTATGTATGAGTTCACCAAAGTGACTCTACCCTGTCTGATGGAAAGCTTAAGCAGAATCCAAGAGTAGTGGTCAACATACTATGAGAGCCTCAATAATTACCTATTTTTAGCCTATGGGACTGAAGGCCCAATGCTGCTAAAACATATATTTACATGCTTCAGCAGTATTGGGCCTTCTGTCTAGCACTTATCATCGAAACGGCACAACTCGATGCTGTCATTTTAGGTCGGTTTTCTGTGAGAGGGTAGTACCGCCCCGGTCGTTCGTGCTGAAATCAGCGTGGCTCTACTACCAAAACTGAACTTTTTGACTACCTATTTGCGAAAATCAAAATTTTATTTGTAATTTTTTTCTTTCATCGTGTCATAAAGGATTATGTAATTATAATATACAATATATATTGTTATTTTATTGCCAAAGGTTACGCTCCTATTTAGATGCCGTGTGAATTATCGTTCACAGCCTATAGACCATTGATTGCAGGAGAGGGCGCAGGCGGCAGTGGCCATCATAAACAAGGTGGCCACCAAGTCCGTCAACCTTAAGGGTCCCTTTGTCAGGGCGCTTAAGGACTCCTCTTCCGCAGTGGCGGGAGTCATAGAGACCCTAATCGGGGACGTGTCTCGCCTCCAGTCGGCCAACGATCGCCTTCTCGGCAGACGTCGGGGGCTAGCCTAGCGACCCAGGCTGCCTCTTACGTTGCCCGTTCGTCAACGTTGACGCCCATGGAGGGGGTTGTAGAAACGATCCAGTAATGGATTTAATCTGCAACCTCCTTGTCCAGACGAACCTAAACCACTGTGCCGCGGCGCAGGATCTTTTAATGCAAACCATGGCGCAGTGGTCGATCGGTGTGGCCGTAGTCGCGAAGCCCTATTTCGTTCTTCCCCGTCAAAACTGAATAGCCGGCCCTTGTCGCTCAGGGACAAGGGCTCTGGATATGTTGCCGCCGAGTGGGGGGGGGGGGATCACCGTTTACGGTGTTTACTTCTCCCCCAACCGGAGTTTGAGCGACTTCGAGGTCTTCCTTAACAGCTTGGAGACCTCGATGCGGCGATTAGCGTCTGGGCACGTCCTCGTGCTGGGGGACTTCAACGCAAAATCCATTGCGTGGGGGTCCCCCGGGACGGACGCCAAGGGCGAAGCCGTTGAGGAGTGGGCGGCTTCGGTTAGTGTGTTAGTGGAGCCTCTGTTTGCTGAACAGAGGCTCCACTAACACGTGCGTGTGACAGCAAGGGGGGTCGATAGTGGACCTTTCGTTCGCTACCCCTGCTGTTGCCGCACGAGTAAGGAACTGGTTTGTCCTGGAAGAGGTCGAGACGCTCTCGGATCATTTATATATCCGGTTCGAGCTCTCCCGGTCCCAGGTCCCCAGTATAAGATAGACGACGGGGGTAGAGAGGACGATGTGCCGCCCGTTAGGGAATCGGAGGTTGGGGCGGCTGTTCTTCGGATCCGTTCCAAGAACACCGCCCCCGGGCCGGACGGGGTTCCAGCCCGAGTGATGGCCCGAGCCCTCGACCATATGTCGGACCGCCTCAGGGAAGTGTTGGACTCTAGCCTGGCGTCCGGACGCTTTCCTGAGTGCTGGAAATGCGGAAAGCTGGTCCTGTTGAGGAAGCCGGGACGGCCTGCCGATTCGGTCGCGGCCTATAGGCCCATCGTGTTGCTGGACGAGGCGGGTAAACTTTTTGGGAGGATACTCTCTGCCCGCATCGTCCGGCACCTCTGCGAGGTGGGGCCCGACCTGTCGGACGCCCAATTCGGATTCCGAGAGGGGCGTTCGACGGTCGATGCCGTGATGCGCCTTCAATAGTCTGTCATTTAGCTGCATCAGGGAAGCACTCCACTACCACGGGGTGCCAGAGTACCTGAGGCGGCTAGTGGCAGACTATTTAGAGGAGCGTACCGTCGTGTACGAGGACCGAGAGGCGTCTTGAGACGGCGACCCATGTCGTGCGGCGTTCCGCAGGGGTCTGTCCTTGGACCACTCCTGTGGAACGTGGGGTACGACTGGGTCCTGCGCGGTCGTCTCCCCCCCGGGCTAGGCGTAATTTGTTACGCCGATGACACGTTGGTCACGGCCGAAACTTCCAAGAGGCGGCGTGCCTGGCCACCAGGGGTGTTTCTCTGGTGGTGGGGCGCATCGAGGCGCTGGGCTTACGGGTGGCCCTGGACAAGACGGAGGCCCTATTGTTCCATGGGCCCCGTCGTGGTCCACCCGCCGGCGCCTCCATAGAGGTCAACTCGGTCCTCGTACCGGTTTGGGCCCAGATGAGGTATCTGGGCCTGATACTCGACGGTAGGTGGCTCTTCGACGAGCTCTTCCGACAGCTTGGTCCAAAGCTGGTCGACGCTGCCTCCGCCCTTGGGCGACTTTTGCCAAACTTAGGCGGAGCCAGCGTCGCAACGCGACTCCTGTACACGGGGGTTGTCCGGTCGATGGCGCTGTATGGTGCACCGGTGTGGGTGGCGGCTCTGACTGCCCTAAATAAGGCCCGCCTCTGGCGGCCTCAGAGGGTATTGGCAGTCAGAGCCATACGCGGATACCGCACGTCGACCGAGGCGGCGTGCGCCTTGGCCGGAACACCCCCGTGGGATTTGGAGGCGGAAGTGCTCGCCGAAGTGGCTGGATATCGGGCGGAAAGTGGCTTTCGCCCTCCGCCCGAAGAGGTACGCGAATGGCGTGAAGCCGGTCGTCGAGCCACTATGGACAGATGGTCGTTCCGGCTGGAGACTCCACGCGCTGGCTTTGCCGCCGTGGAGGCTCTCCAGCCGGTCATCTTCGAGTGGGCAGGGCGGCAACACGGGACCCTTTCTTTCCGACTGACGCAGGGCCTTTCCAGGCACGGTTGCTTCGGGAAGTACCTGCACTCGGTCGCCAGGAGGGAATTGAGTCCCGCCTGCCACCACTGCGACTGCAGTGAGGACTCGGCCCAGCACACGCTAGCTATCTGCCCCGCATGGGCGTCGCAGCTTCGGACCCTCACTGCAGTCATCGGAGGAGATCTCTCGCTACCGGCCGTCATACGCTCCATGGCCGGTAGCGATAGTAGTTTTACCGCGGTCGCAACCTTCTGCGAAGATGTAATCTCGCAGAAGGAGGTGGCGGAGAAGGCCCGGGAGGATGATATCCACTCGGACCCAATCCGCCGCCGGCGAACCGGGCGGCGGAGGCGCGCCTATCAGTGCCTCATACCGCCCTGAGTGTGGCCGCGGATGGTCGGGACGGGTTTTCCCCTCCATCCGCTCTAGTGGCCACACAAAAAAAAGAGTTGGGATCAAGTTCTCTTTGCCACGCTTTTGTCCTGCGTAGTTTGCTACCTTAGTCGGCTCTTACGACACCAACGGGTTGAATAGAGGTGGTGAGATTCCTTATTGTCAATCCGGGTAGCACTAAGGTTTTTTTCTACCCATCTCTAAATAAAAGGCGCGAAAAGTGTACGTGACAATGACATATTATATTTATCTGTATTTGTTATTGTTTCGTAATGTAATTCTGCGTTTGTATTATCTGTGATCATCTATTGTAAGAATGATTATGTAACTTTGATAATAATAAAAAAACGATATTACGAGATTACAGTAAACATTTACTTAGGTAAAAATATTTTTTCTCATTTTTGCAACCGGTGGCTGTAGCCTGGAGTTATTAGCTTAAGTCTTCCTGATAAAAGGGCTCGGCAACACTTTTTTTTTAAAAAAAACTTCGTTTAAAAAAACCGACTTCAAAAACTGAAAAGTATTAAATAACTTAATTTGTATGTGCTACCTATTCATAGGTTTGAATTCGGCGCCAAGCCAAATGTAATAGTAGGTACCACACTCGCTATATTTCGAGACGAACGTCAACGACGTCACCGACGCTTCTGTTGTTTTGTCCTACGCGAAGAGCAGCTATCCCGCTCAAGGTCACGCGCGGCGAGTCCTACTATTACATTTTGGCTCGGCACCGACTTCAAACCTATGAATAGGTAGCACATACAAATTAAGTTATTTAATACTTTTCAGTTTTTGAAGTCGGTTTTTTTAAACGAAGTTTTTTTTTTATTTTTCGCTCTTTAGTCTTTCTCAAGTCTCTCATCATCATTTCACCTAAATAACTTGAAAGAATACGACTAAAGGTAACATACAACATACTGTATTGGTGACGAGCAGATTTCCCTAGTGGCCGTTTGCGGAACTAACGTAAGACAGATACTTCTACCTGACAGTTTAATATACAGAGAGAGAGAATCATTGTAGAAAGAATTTAAAATAACAATGCACTATTGTTATTTTAAATTCTTTCTACAATGATTTCATTGATGGACGTCTACGGAGTAGTAAAAAATACTTTAAGACCACTTCGTGAGGGTGATCAGTATTTTAAAAGTGGAATGTTATCGTGTATATATACGTATTTTTATCTGTCATACGTTAGTTCTGCGACTTGCCGCTAGGGAATCTGCCAGTTTAATATACAGAGCGAGTGCATTGTTATTTTAAATTCTTTCTACAATGATTTCATTGATAGATGTCTACGGAGTAGTAAAAAATACTTTAAGACCTCTTCGTGAGGGTGATCAGTATTTTTAAAGTGGAATGTTAACGTGTATACGTATTTTTATCTGTCTTACGTTAGTTCTGCGACTTGCCGCTAGGGAATCTGCTCGTCACCAATAGAATAATAAATAAATATTTCGGACATGATGTTTACAGAATATGAAAGCATGCAGACAATTGCCTTAACTTTATTGCAGGCGCTCACGTAAATTTGAGGGTTTCCTTCAATTTCCTTGGGATCCCATCATCAGATCCTGATTTGGTGGCCAAGGGACCACATGGGGAGCATGCCCTTTCGAAAACAAAAATAATTTTCAAAATAGGTCCACAATTGACGGAGTAGTCAATGTACATACATACTTTTTGGAAGTCGGTTAAAAATTGAATACAGTCCTTCCTGACATTTGCACATTTGCATGTTAAAACAAATAAAGAAACTCTTGAACCTTATAATAGTGCTTACAGATAATACATTATATTTAATTTAAAAATACTTTTGACTGCACGGATAGCGGAGTGGTTTAAACGGTCGCCACGCCGTTTACTACTGCACTGAGTGTTTTGAGTTCAAGCCCGAGAGACAACACTGTGTGATCCACAAATTGTTGTTCTGAGTCCGGGTGTTCTTTGTGTCCGATAACATAAATGTATGTTTTTTGGTAAATCCCCCGCGACACATCATGTTGATTGATTGATTCTAATGCTGGTTCACTTTTTTGAGAAAAAAATGTCTCAAATGAAAACCGAAATAATTGATCTTTTTTGGCTTTATCATCAGTTCGCCGTTGCTGACATCGCCGAAACACTAAAAATAACAAAAGCCTACCTTAAGGCGCGTCTCCACCAAAATTGTTGACAATGTCAGTGTTTCCAATTGTTTGCAACACTTCAAAAAATCGCCAACTTTTGTTTCCATTGTGTCTACACCGAGTCGCCAACAATTTGAAAGACATTCGAACTAAGCGTCTCCACAGAGCCAATAAAAAACTGCAAAATGCGTATTCTTTTGATGTTTGTCGCCAAAAACAGAAACACGGTTGCCATCATTTGTTGACAATTTTTGTTGCCAACACAAGGAAATTCCAGAAACTTTTGTCACCAACACGTGTTGACAACACAAAAATTGACAACTTTTGTTCGGTGGAGACCCGGCTTACCTAACTTTCCTCAGTTTTCAAATACAAATCTACTAAGCTCAGTATTTTGTAACCAATGTTTCCCAAGATTTCTGATATTTTTATCAATGATGTTGCTAGGAGCACTCTAGATAAAGTCAACTAAAAAAAAACAACTTGTAATAAAATTGATCTATTCACTTGACTCCATGATTTAGGAACCTATATACAGACAGACGCCAATAAACACATTATAATATAAACATTTTATATAAACTCTTTTGCAAAAAAAACGGGCACTTAAGCAAATAACTATTTTATAGTTTTACTATTAGTTTGTTTGTCAATTTTAGGTATTGTTATCCTCAGAATTTTATAAATTAACTAGGAAGGAATAGTTTTCATCAGTTTTATCATAACATTTTGATTAAATTATTGAGAAATAATGTTTAAGCTCAAAACACTATTATTGTACCTGCTCGCTAAATAAAAATGAAACGCGTTAATTTCTTTGCTTTTCTTGAATACATTAAAAGCAGATAAAAGTTTAGTATTGAGTGTGACCCCCTCTTGCTGAAATCACGGCTTGCATTCGTCTGGGCATGTTAGCGAATATATCTTTTATGGTTTCTTGGGGAATACGTTCCCACTCCGCGGTAATCACATTCTATAGCTCTCTGATGGTCTGCGGAGCCGGCTGCACTGATCTCACTCGTCGCTTCAGAACGTCTCAGACATGCTCTATGGGCAGGCGCGGTTCCAGCCTGAAATTTTGAGGAGGGGTCACTAATCAAATAAGTCGAGTAAATTATACTTTATTGCACAATACACAATTTTATTTCACACACTAAAAACAAATCGATATCTTTTGTTTTTATTGGTAAATCTATTGGGATCATAATATTTGAGACATCTGTGACAATCTCTGGATGAATATTTAGAGGATGTAGCTTCATTGGGGGACGAAGGGCGTGTATGGAACTCCCGACAAATAGGTCTAACAACTAAACCCCGGCGGCGGCCTACATCTGCAGTCAAGAGGAGCTCCAGGAACGCACGAGCGGCTTCTGGAGTTCCCCCTGCCTTACCTCATCACTGAGGTACATCCCGGGGTAACCAGATTCAAACCCGGGGCATGTCGCTGTCGTACCTCTCACCGCTCTACACAGTAAGATAGTTTTCGGACATCTAGCACACAACGCTATCTAGTCCCAAGCTAAGCAGAGCTTGTGTTATGGGTACTAGACAACTGATACAAATACATATATCGTTTTTTTTTGTAAATACATACATATTATACATAGAAAACACCCAAACTCCGAAACAAATATTTGTAGATCATACAAACATTTGGTCCGACCCGGGAATCGAACCCGAGACCTCATGATCATCAGTCGCACACGCCAACCGCGAGACCAACGAGGCAGAACACCGACCCGCCTGAGACGACACTCCCGGCCGCACCGAGGTGTCGGGTCCAGTTTTTTCCAGTGGCCACATCTCCCCTGCATGTGGCCACAACGACCCTTAACCCACGACTGGGGAGCTAGCGGCCTCTATCGCGCATCCTTCGTCGCCTCTTTCGAGCGGGATCGGCTTGAATGTCGAAGGGTGGAGATCGTGCCAGGATCGTCGCCGCCTCGTACGAGATCGTACAGTGGCCTCGTACGATCCGTATGGCCATCAACCGCTGCAGACTCCCGAGTTTAGCTTTACAGCGGGAAGATCCCGCCGGTGCCCCATAGAGGACCATGGATCGCACGACGCCCTTACGCACTCCCAAGCACAGAGAGACAGCGAACTTCTTCTCGCGGTCCCTCGAGATTGGGCAGCAGACAATGTGGCATCCCTGCTACTCCTCGTACTGGGGACTAGTCGCCCGAAATGCTTTTCGAAGCTCTACCGATTTTCCATGATGAGGTACTGTACTGTACTTCATGTACTGACCCACTTGGACTTCGGTGTCATCCACCCGGAGGTATGAGCTGGTTGGTTCCTGGCGCTTACGTAGGCCATGGAACCATATCGCCTCAGTATTCTGAGGCGCCACCCTCTGAGCACCTCCCCGAAGCGTGACCCTAAAGAACAACGGCAACAATATTGGCTAGACCAGTATTGTTGCCGTTGTTCTTTAGAAGTGAAAACGACACTATTTCGTACATACTGCACATCCTTCTACACGTGCAGCCTGTGGGCTGTATGTACTGAGAAATCCTATACTGCCCTCCGAGTTCAATGTAATAATGCGTTTAGGGTGTTGCTGGGGCTGCCACGATTCTGTAGTGCGTCAGGTATGTTCGCACAGTACCATGTAGATTGTTTTTACGCTACAATGCGTAAAAGGTGCGGCTCCTTGTTGGGTAGGGTTCGTGGCAGCGCCAACAACATTCTAAAGATGGTAGCGGATCGCCTAGACCAGGGGTCGGCAACCTGCGGCTCGCGAGCCACATGCGGCTCTGTGGATGTGAAGCTGCGGCTCTTTAGTTCCATACGCAAATAATATATATTTTATAAAAAAAAACATTATAAACGTTCTGAATGGATTAACGAGTATTAAGCACCATTTCTCTTTCAGACACTTGTACTTGCTTTTCACCACACCCCTCCCCCGTGACACGCGTCGTCACTGTCAGAACTGTTTCTTGATTTAAAAAACAAACCAAAAATCTTGAAAAAAAACAAAGATTTGCCACTATCCGCTAAAACAGAACAAGACAGAATAGCTAAAATGTCTTCAAATGTAACATTATTTACAGGTGGAAGACATTCTACTGGTTTCTGCCTTATCACTTGCTATAGATGAGTCTTGCGACATAAAAGACATGGTTGCCCTTTTTGTCAGGTATATTTCTTCCAAAAGAAGAACTTCTGGGATTGCTACTGCTCTCGAGACAAACTAGAGGTCAAGATATAGCGAATGTCGTGCAAAAATGCTTTGAAGATAATAAGATGATTGAAATAAAAGCAACTGATGGAGCCAGAAGTATGACAGGAAAAAATGAAGGAAAAACAACGATTCTTCAGAGCAAAATAAACCACGAAATTCTTACGTTTTACTTTGCATAATACACCAAGAAGCGCTTTGTGCATTTCCGGCCGAAATAATTGAATTCATTAATTTGGTAAACAAGATGCTGTATCTTGTCAAAAGCACTCTCCCATCGTCAGTTTAAAGAATTCTTAAACGAATGGAGACTCAGTATTGCGAGCCATCGCACTTTATTGTGAAGAAGGAGTTCTTCACAATAAAGTGCCATGGCTTTCCAAAGGTAAGGTGTTGAAACGTTTTGCTTTGTGCTTGAATGAAAAAAAAAACATTCCTCAATGAAAAAGGCATTAAAGACCCTGAATGACAAATGGTTGCATAAATTTTACTTTATGGTGGATAACACGGCGAAATTTAATGAGCTAAATCTAAAACTGCAAGTAAAGGGAAACCCAGCTTATGTTTTGGTAGAAGATTTGGTTTGTTTCGAAGAAAAATTAATTATTTTCGCAGAAGATATTCATACCGGTAAATTACTTCATTTTCAATTTCTAAAGCAATATCGCGATAAAACCAGTGCAACTGTTGACACGAATTACTTTATGAGTTATAAAAAAAGGTAAAAATGAATTTGCTGACAGATTTCAGTAATTCAAAACCAACAAAACCACTCTAGCATTCATAGTAAATCCTCTCAACACAAATAGTAACGACATCCACACTGAGCCATTTGGTGTTGATACTGGATCTCTAGAAATGCAATTGATCGATTTAAAAAGTAAAGCTTTGTGGGGTGAAAAATATACAGAATTGAAAAGCAAGTTGGAAGAGTGGAGGTTCAGTGATGTAGTACGTAACGCAACAAAAATAGACAGCTTTAAAAGAAATGCCGCGAGTTGAGGCACTTATATTCGGTGCATAGAATAGTCTTCCAGATTGCTACAGTGAGGTGAAGAAGTTGGCATTTGGAGTGCTGATCTTTAGATCGATTTATTCGTGCGAGCAAGCGTTCTCTTGCATGATTAAAATTAAAGTAAGAAGTCAACTAACAAATGAAAATTTTGAGTCGTGTTTGAAACTTTCGTATCAAAAAAAGTTTATTTTTGCAAGTACTATTTATGGTTGGTAAGAAAAAAAATTGTGGCTCTTTAAAACTTAGAAATTTTGTAAATTGAAATTTTTGGCTCTTCCGACTCAAAAGGTTGCCGACCCCTGGCCTAGACTGCTTCTAGATATGTCAATCACTGTTCCGCAGTCGCCAATGGGATGAGAATATGTACTTACGTAATGGGATTGCGTGACAGTGATTGATAATACTTTATTATTTTATCAGTCTGTTTTTATTTTTATTTATTTAATTTTGATTTTAATTTGTTTTATTTTGAATTTAATGTATTTTATTTTGATTTTAATTTATTTTATTTTGATTTTAAGTTATTTGGATTTTAATTTAATTTGATTTTATTTTATCTTATTTGAATTTAAATTGAAAAATGTTTTGATTGGATTTAATTGTAATTATTTTCTTATTTTGTTATTATTTGGTTTTAATAATTGAAACATTTAAATGTTTTATTCTTATTTATATTATTTGATTTTATCTAATTGTGATGACTTTTACTAACAATAGAATAAGCTTTAATGTATCTAACAAAATGGACACAAAGAAGTCTGATTAAATGATTTATTATTATTATTAGGGTATCGTCTGCATAGCAGGCGACACTGATGTCCGAAGTCAGACTAGCGCGAAGGCCCGCATCGTATGCGAGGTTCCAAAACAATGGGCCCAATATAGAGCCCTGGGGAACCCCACAACACACCTCCCTTTAATTTTCCACTCCGTACCGATCGACAAACTTCACTGTCCTGTCGCGTTGATAGACCTTTATGACGGCACGCAGGTAAGTCGGCACCTCGTGATATTCAAGGGCCGCCCTCATCGTGCCCCATTGAAGGGTGCTAATTATTTTTTTAAAAGTGTATGTGTGTGTTTATGTACTCTTTCACTGAGAGTTACGTTTTAAATTTGAAGTAATTTAAAAATCTAGAAAGGTCGACTGGGTGGGTACCTACTTATCGTCAATGAATACCGTTTTATCCTGGGTTATTAATAAATCGATACAAAAGTGATCATTTCATAACCTATTTTCGATAGAAATAAATATCTGCTCGCCATTATAGATCCTAATTTTAATAAAAACAAAAACAAATAAACAATTATCATCATTTTGTGCAGGAAAATGTACCAAATGGTGTTCCGTTTAGAAACATAATTATTAACGGTCTATTTTTCTGAGCAACATAGAAGATACAACTTTAATTGCTTTTATTATTTCATTTTCGTATCTATTATATCTCTTAGTATATTTCCAGTTAATTGATAATATTTATACAAATATGTAGTTAAGACAAAATATAAATAATTTTAGTTCAGATAAGTTGCGTTAAACAAACAAAGTGAAAGTAGTGTATGATGAAGATTCAAAACGCACTTTAACGCACTCCAAACTTATGATTTGACGTTCAGAATTGTGGTTACATGTAATTTATGAAATAATACAATTGTAGACCAATTATTTGTACGTATTTTAAAAATTTCGACAAAAAGTTACTTCAAACAATAAATAGCAAGTTTCTCTACAGAGAAACTTCAGTGAAATACTGTCAATAGTGTGATTTGTGCCAAGTGTATCCTAAATTGCATACGTGTTGTGTCGAAAATTTATTATTAAGTTCATAAATTGTGTTATGAAAACGTATTAATCGGCAAAGTTATGAATAAAAAACCTGTAAGGACTGGTCCGCGGATCAGGATCACAAGACCAGCGTTGAAAATAAAGAAAAACGAGGAGGCAACGGGAGTTCTCGACGACCGAAAATACATCTACACCTGCCAGTATTGTCGGCTCAAGTTTTCACAAAACAGCCAGTATTTTCGCCATATGACTTCGAATCACGAATTGCAACAGAAGGCGGCCACATATGAATGTAACGATTGTCAAATTGTCTTTAACAAGAAGAGCAATTTAGATTTACATTGTCAATCCCATCATCAAATCCGAAGCAAGTCTAAATGCGAGTCTTGTGCGATCACTTTTAAATCCAGGTATTGTTTACGCCGCCATTTAAAACTAAAACAGTTATTACAAGAGAATTCTTGTTTTAAATGTCAGAAAAAGTTTGTGAACAAGGAGGGTTTAGCTAAACATATAAAAAATAAACATACATTTAAAAATATCACGTTTCAGTGTGATCTGTGCTCTCTGAAATTCAAAGCTGAAGAATCTTTACAAAGTCATTTAGCCCGCATCCACAAAAAGTTATGATCACTTAGGAAAATATTCTAGTTTTAAATATTTTAGGTTAAGTATGACGAGTTTAGTTATCGTAATTCGTCAGGTAAAATAACTTGTATATTTTAATATTTACTTTTATTTTTTATATCCTCTACAATATTTAAAGAAACATCTGTAGTTAGTCAGAAAATATTTTAGACAATTTAACCTGGTAAACATAGTTCATTGATATGTCTAGACAGATATGTCTAAAAAATAGTGTCCATATGAAAGCAACTTCAGGCTGCCATACACGGACTTCTCGAAGAGTTAGACAGTGATCAACATACACCGACCGCTCTTGTAGTCAGAGTCAACAGCTTGAAGAAGCTGTTGATAACTGCTCAACAAGTTACATACAAATCATTAGCAACATGAATTTTGCAGTCGACAGCTCGAGCAGTCAGTGTATGCCTGTCAGCTTCTTAACCGCACAATGTAATTTCACTGTGCTGCCAACTGCCCGAAGTGGTTCCATGTATGTAGAAGACTGTACAGTTCACTATGCAGTAGCTCTCTGTATATGGTCAGCCTTATTCTTTCTACTGCTGCTTTGTGAGTCTGTCATATTGATGTTGTCACTCTACACAAATGCTGTACATATATCATTGTTTTAGAAGAAACACAGATTTTAATATTAGCTATTTTACTGGAGATAATATTTTACTTGAATGATGATATGAATACAAATAAAATTTACTGTATAATTTTAAATGGATTTTTCAATGTTCTTAAAATTTTTAAATGTTACTTTGTGGCTTTTATAAAATACTATACTAAAATCAAAATGAAATCATTTATTCTACAAATGGGTTTTTGAGCAGATGAGTTCGGCCTTTCCTAACAGAACTAGCCCTGGGAACAAAGAACGAAACAAACTCAAGCATCATCGTCTCTTTTATAGTCTAGCTAGACAATCTTCTTATAATGCAACGGAAACTCTATCTGTAAGTCCTTCCTTATTTCCAAATAACGAAATATAAACGGTGATAAACCTCCTCCTTTTTTGAAGTCAGTTAAAAAGCGATAATTATAATATGCGTCACAACTATCATAATTTGTTAATAAATAAAAATAACAAAACGTTAATAATAGCTATAATTAAAGGTAAATTAGTCAGGGTTCGAGGATATATATCAATGGATATATATCAAGAAATATATCCGATTTATATCTGATATATATCAAACTGGTTTCGTTGATATATATCAATGCTAGCTGAAATTATATTGGATATCGGATCCTTCTCATGATGATAGCGGATGATATGTTTCAAAATGTCCTATAATCCAGTCCAGACTCAGAATCGAAAGATGACCTACCTTTATCTCCCTTGCAGTCAAACTAAGCACTACAAGTATTATGAATTCTGCATTTTTTGATGATTTTATTAATTATTTGATAATATTTAACAGTTTATTACGAATGACTGATGACTAAAGTGTGAATAAAGTAATTATTACTTATTATTTGTAATGTTTTAAAACATTAAAATCATATTCTTTTTTTTTGTGATAATTTCAGTATGTTTATGTAACACATATGCCAATAGTATTCATAAATAATTCAATAAATGATAATATGGCTTACAAAATTGATATATATCAAACTTGATATATATCATAAATATCCGATATTTTGATATTTATTTATTTATTTTGTATAAATATATCGGATATTTTCGAACCCTGAAATTAGTATTCAAATTATAAATATCATTAATAACTCATTTGTGAAATACGAAAATTGTTTCTATTTAGGGAATGCAATCTCGCGAGATTGTGGTTCAGGCTTGATCTCATGAGTTTATGAATAACAATACGAGATTGGCAGTTTATTTGAAAAAAATTTGGAAAATAATAATGAATATTATAGGTATTATGTAATAAACATTTAATTTTATGAATTCTTTCAATAAACTTTTGTATTCAACATTGTTTGACGTATTGCATCATTTTTTTATAAACTTTTAAGTAGTAAACTTTGAGGTATCTAATCAAATAAGAAATCAAATAAACAACCAGTCTTCTCTTCTAATATCAAACAAAAGTCCTTTAATAATAAAACAGTTTTTTTATAATAAAAAAACAAGAAGTCAAAAACTAAAATGAAACTCATTAACTAAGTTGAGTTGATTATTAAACTGAGATATTATTATCAATTGAAGAAAACTATACCCACTCACAAATCTATTAGAAATTAGAGATTAATTAACAAAATATTCCAATCAAATGAAAGGCTTGTTCAGTTCACAGCACACGCGATTATTACGAATTATTTTGAAAGTAGCTCCTTAAGAAGCACAATATGGGCAAAGAATCGTCTGCTAAACGGCTTCTTATATTGCTGTTCAGATTACCAGCCGCTCAGAAGACCCTTTTGGATTCAACGCTAGTTGGAACCGCAGATCACAGGCAGTCATCCACGAACTGTAAAAGTTCGCCTTTTGACCCCCCGGACTCGTATAAATTCAGTTCCTTTTTGATTAATAACTCCAACGAATTCGTAGTTAGTTTTCTATCTCCACGTTCTTTGAACACAGTCAATGCTTCCTGGTTAATAAACCAACCAAGTTAAGTGACCACAAGGATATAGACCCAATAGTAAAAATAGGGATCCCCCTGTAGGGAATGCAATCTCGTTAAACTCGCGAGATCACGCCCTTTTTTCAGCCGAGATCAATCTCGCTAAAAAAGGCCGAGATCTCGCGAAAACGAGATCTCGCGAGATCGAGATTACATTCCCTAATTTCTACAGTGTGATATATCTAAATGTGGCCAATGAAATTTATAATCGCGTCACATAGTCATCATTTCAACAACCTAAAATGCCCACATAGGACTGTCTTAGAAAGGAGTGTAGGCTGACTGTACCCAGGACCGATTCACCAGTGTACGGTGTGCGGTGCACGGGCGAAGCAGTGAGGCGGCCAGTTTTTATCAGTTTTAATCTGCGCACTTACTGAAGCTCGCTACGGTTACTAAAAGGCGCTACTCTTACTAAAGAGCGCTTCACAGGCTAAAGACGCTTCTGACTGTATTGTGCTAACCTAACAAGTTAAGTTCGTGTTAAATTTTCTTACTTTTAGCCTGTCCCTTAATTTTTTCTTAATTCGTTGCCACATTGATTGTTGTTTATAATTGTAAAAGTGGATATTATGGACTAAATCTGTATTATATTTATTTGGTTGCTAGACCCATTCTGTTACCAAGCCTTTACGGTTTTAACTTTAACCTGTACGGTTTGGTTTCCATGAAAGCAAATTAGGTAATTACCTTAAACAAATATTAAAGGTGTTTCTCCCTAACTCAAAAACTAGATCCCCATAATACTTAATATTAAAAATGTTTTATTTTTGTTGAACTTTGTATAAATAATAGAGTTAATTTTAAATGTAACATATTATACTTATTTATTATATGTACTTATTTACTTTTTATATTTACTAAATAATTAAGTTAATTCTCGAATATGTGCTTTGAGCAACATATATTTGTATAAATAAACATACTGTACAAATTGCTTTAATTTTACTTTGAATGAAATATTAATTTTAGCGCCATCTAGTTAAGATACGCCGAACTATTTGCTAATAATATACATCGCGCAATTAAAGTTCTGGCGCTTATAACTATATGCTAGTAATTATGTCACTGTTTTTAATACAGATTTTGCTATTACTTTCGCTTAAGTGTGTAATTACAAACTTCTAAATTACCTTATGTTCTCAGTAAGGGGTGAAAGGAGAATGGCACATCCTGTACCGCTGGCCTTATGTTATGAATGGTTATGAGATTTATACCGTTTATTAAGTGAATCATCCTAATTATGTTCATGTAAGTATTTATTATATTTTTAGAACTGTGCTAAAAGAATTTTAATTCTGCTCATAAATTCGTTACAACTGCACTAACAAAACGCATTCCTACGAGTTCTAAACACGCCATGCTTAAAGTCTACTTAATCTGAAAACTAGATGGCGTTATGTGTTAGATTGCCAAAAATATGTTGCATTAATTTATAATACACACATCAAAAGTGTCTAGGGATCAACATATGTGTCTAGGGATCAACATATATTTTTGCAATAACTTTTCTCCTGATTGATATTAATTAAAATTTTCTTTAAGGATTCATCAAATAAAGTGTTTTCGTTTGTCACAGTAACGATAAACCAAGTCACCTTTGCATTAATAAAGAAATTTGCCATTTTCCTAATAAAGGGATTTTTGACATTTTTACCACTAACATTAAAGTTCGAAAAAAAGACTGAAATAACAGTTTTCTTTAAAATTTTATTAGGTAACTTAAACAATTAATAATCCGTGTTTCTACCGCGAACACTAACAACACAAGAACATCGGTTTGGCATACTCAAAATGAGTTCATCCAAACACGCTGTGGAATGGCCGCCCATGTTCGTTGCAACAACAAAAAAAGGTCTTCTTGCGACTGGATACCCTCCATATTCGGCAGAGCTCTTCTCTGTAGCATATCCCATGCATGCTCAATCGGGTTCAAGTCTGGCGACTGAGCAGGCCAGGGCCAAAGCCACATCTCAATCTCAAGAAATCCGCATAAAAATGCTTGATCCCTAGACACTTTTGATGTGTTTGATATGACGTGATATTACGTAAAAAATATTAAATACACACATCAAAAGTGTCTAGGGATCAAGCATTTTTTCCACAGCGTGATTTGGATGAACTCATTTTGAGTATGCCAAACCGATTCTTGTGTTGTTAGTGTCGCGAACACTAGAAACACGGATTATTAATTGTTTTAGTTACCTAATAAAATTTTAAAGAAAACTGTTATTTCAGTCTTTTTTTCGAACTTTAATGTTAGTGGTTCAAATGTGAAAAATCCCTTTATTAGGAAAATGGCAAATTTCTTTATTAATGCAAAGGTGACTTGGTTTATCGTTACTGTGACAAACGAAAACACTTTATTTGATGAATCCTTAAAGAAAATTTTAATTAATATCAATCAGGAGAAAAGTTATTGCAAAAATATATGTTGATCCCTAGACACATATGTTGATCCCTAGACACTTTTGATGTGTGTATTTGAATCAATATTTATGAATGACCTTACTGGTGAATTTAGTAAAAGAGCAACATTTTATTGACGGGTCAAGAAAATCGTAGGCGAATGATTTTGATTTCAAAATTAATACGCCATCTTGTTGACATTAATGACAACTCACTTGTGATCCATGAATTTTATTGTAATCTTAAATCTAAATTAACTTTTGAACGCAAGGTTGTAAAAATCTGGGAATTTAAAATGTTATTGTCGGTGATATAAGCAGCCAAATAAATACGAAAACAATGCCAACCACGAGATACGCCAGGCGGTACAAAAGTCCCATACAAACCTGCCATTGTCCTTTAAAGATTATTTCTGTGTGCACAGAAATCATTTTTTTGTTAACTTAAGTTATATCACAATAATAATATTAAATAATAATCCTACCTTCATTTTCTCGTAGTGAAGTCAAATATATGTAGTAGTTTTGTTTTGAAAAAAAATAAGGGTAACTTATCAACGCACCATATCATAAAAATAAAGGGACCATTTAAGAAGTTCCGGAAACTGCCCTAGAACCTAAAAAAAAAACGTCCGTCATTTTTACAACTACCCACATTGCTTAAATACTTTTTATTGCTAAAATACATGCCGTTTATTATGTTTAGAGCCGTCGTGTCTTACTCGAAGTCAATTTTAAACTATTGAATTGTAAATATTGTAGAATTTAGGGTAATCTATATATTAATACGTCAAGCAAAAACTTTGTAACCCTTTTTACGAAAATTATGTGAGCGGAGAAGTATGGAATTTGGCACAGTTAAAGTTTATATGAAGAAGTGCAGGAAGATAAAAAAATTAATGAATTAAAGTGGAATTTCGACCACTGGTTGACCACTTGTCTTCGTAAATAGATCATTCACAGCTCTAGGAAAAGAGAGTACCTACTCCAGAGACGCTCTTATGATTTTTCATGATGTCTATAGAAAGCTTCAGTCTCTTACTATCGGGCGACCCCTCTGTTTTAAACCCCCTATACTGAAAATCATAATACAATCGTGAATGTATTACTTCACTTCACTTCTTCATTGTGGCCTTTGTTGAATGTATTACAAAATATTTTTAAAATGTAGCTTGACATCTGTTACAGCTGTCATTAGTGTCATTTTAGAACTTACGAGGTACATTTATGTGTGATTTTTTTATTTTTAATGTATTGCACTTCATTTGTCATAAAACTGGGTAAAGAATGAAAATATGGGTGATACAAAATAAAATCGCTTGCCTCTCCTTAGAAATGATATCCAATATAAATTTATACTTGTTTTCATATTATATTTTTCTCTATACCATTCTCGAATCAACAGGTCTGTATTGTATGTATCTTGTTATAAGTATAGTAAAAAATGAACTTTTATTTAAAAATTTATCGACCGAAACCCGCAGGGAAAATTTAGTTATTATTAAGCCGATGCAGAGGCGTTTGTAGAACTGAGCTGAGCTGCTTTCTGAGTTTGTCGATCGCGGGAATTGAAGCAGCAAATATAAAGTTCAAAGTCGTCCATCGATTGAGCTTAGGACACGATATAGCCGTTTCAAATAATATTTTTATTTATTTTTGTCGTCAGGCAGTATACACCTAGAACTTTTTATAATGTATTTTTAATATGAATCAAACATGAGCAACACTGGCTGGCGGATCGGAGGGGAGTGGCCATATTGTCTTTTCCCCGAGAAAATAGTCTTGTCATTTTTTGAGAGGGATATCTGCACACACACATTTTAGACTCACATGCAAAACAATCGCACGTCATTACCAACTCACACATTATTTTAAAAACAAAACATTTCACACACACACACATAAGCGTGTGTCATAACAGTGTAACGCATAGGTCTATTTGAGCTTGAGCTTAGCATAAACTTTGACACTCCCTACCGTGTTGCCCTGTTATAACAAACTGTCTACTGTATATATTAAGATATATTTGTATGCTATATTTACTATACAAAAGGTTAGATAATAAATATTGTCCATTATTATCTAAGTCGCCCTTGCTATGAGATTCAAAATTAGGTTGTAATTTATGAATAAAAACAATTTACTTGTATTTAGCTGTTTTATTTCTACTAAACAATTGCTATCACTGTTATTGGAGGGAGTACATGCCTCCTACAGAGCCTCTGTAGTGTATGTGTCTTTTCTCAGTCACTTCACTAGTAACGCATTCATTCGCTCATTGTACTATGTGTACATGTGTATATTATACATGTGAATATATGAGAAGGAAGCATTATGTCGTCTCATGCGCGGTCGTGACACAGTTCAGTCAATATAGTATATGGATATACTACAGCCTCATAGTACGAATTTTCTCATCAGCTTTTAACAGTTGACTACTGAATTTAGGTCGCTCCTTAGAAAGGAGGTTTTGGTCTACGATCCCACGCTGGCCAGACGGGGTGGTTTCAAGTTTTTTTTCTCTTTGCAGTGCTGTGCTGTTGTCCTGGTAGTTTGCTACCTTAGTCGGCTCTTACGCCACCTACGGGATAAACAGGGATGGTGATACTGTATTAATTCGTCACCTCTTTGAGAAATGTGTAGTGCTAGTTTATTTCACTGGTATTCATTGCGCTGTGTTGCAATTGGCCATAAAATATTCACCAATCTTGCTGTCGAAAACAAGTTGATGTGAAAGAGTAGACCTTCCATACCTCCGTCCCAGAAGATAAAGTGACAGAAGTGCCGTGGGAGAGCCACGCTTCGGCATGCACGGGCCGGCTCGACCGGAGTGATACCACGGTCTCACAGAAAACCGGTGTGAAAAAGCGCTTGCGCTGTTTCACCGAGTGAGTGAGGATACCGGAGGCCCATACCCCAACCCCTCCCCCATCCCCCAAAGGCCGGCAACGCACTTGTGGTGCCACTGATGTTGCGGGTGTCCATGGGTGGCGGTAATCGCTTACCATCAGGCGATACGTCTGCTCGTTTGCCCTCTATTACCTATATATAAAAAAACGAAAAATTCATTTAATGTCCCTTAAATGACATAAGTATGTTAATCTATTTCTATACTAATATTTTAAAAGTTTAAGAAGTTGTATCTCTGGATCTTCTGAACCGATTTGGAAAATTGTTTTACCAGAAGAAAGCCACATTATTTTAAAAGCGGTTCTGTACAAACATCCTCAACTTGATCATACAAACGCGTAAACGTACATTAGTACACTGCTAAAATAATTAGTAATTACTCTTCCTTCTCGTATCGCTGTAGTCGAAAAAAAAACAAAATATATTACTTATCGTGTATTTCAGTGTAATTGTTCAATAACAAATACTTAAATGCAATATTTTTAGATCGTGTTCGGTGAAATAAATATATTGATTTCGAAGATAAAGCTTACTAAATTTATAACTAACAGATAATAATATCGCTAAAGTGTATTTACAATGTTGTCTAAAATTATTCTAATCCACATTGAAATTAAATAAATAATTACCTACCTAATAGGGTAGATGACTGTATCGTAAATAAATACCGATGTCTCCTTCATTATAACAAATATTAATAAAACATGTCGGCAAAACATTATATTTATTAAAGCTTTTCACTTCTATTACAAGGTTTGATCAAATAAACATTGAAATGTAACGCTCAATTGAGTAGTCTGAAACAGTGACGTCACAACTTTGTAGAAAGTACGTTTTCAAAGTTATGGTTTTGACAGATGACATAAAGTAGGTAATTATTTGAGATCCCAGTCAGCCCAGAATTACGTCATTTTGAAAGATCCGAGAGATTTAGGAAGCATTAATTTTATACAATATCGTTAATCATAATATTGTAAAATATTTTGTTTAAAATATTTGGTTATCTTTATATAAACACAGTAGCTGATATATAATTCTGTGAGTGTGTATGTCACTGAACTTCTCTCAAACGACTGGACCGATTTTGATGAATTTTTTTGTGTGTGTTCAAGGGGATCTGGGAATGGTTTAGATTCACTAAAACGACTGGACCGATTTTGATGAAATTTTTTGTGTGTTCAAGGGGATCTGGGAATGGTTTAGATTAACAAAAACGTAAACGATGTTACGTGGGTCAGCTAGTGTTCCTATAAACTTTAAACGAGTCTGGTGAGGTCTAAGGCTTCTTAGACCGTGTCTAGCTGATTGGAAAGTATTTTAAAATAATATACTTAATGATATTAGATAAAATTCAGACTTCCTAAAATGACGTAAGTTAGCATGGTTTTTTTCCACCTTTGATATCTGCTAACTGTAAAACGGCCCCACTTTCAGCTTAGTGAGTGTATCCATTCCTTTCTGAGTATATGTTAGACTACCGACCGTAAAAATTTCATCTTTCCTAAAATGACGTAAGTCTGGGCTGACTGGGATCTTGTACTATAAGGTGTCATCTACCATATTCAATGTAAAGCTAAGGTTTATAAGAACTCATGAAGCAGTTTACACCTACGTCCGGAGGGATTGCGGGGCTGTACCTCCCGTAGAATGCAAGTCTTTACATAGTATATAGTCCATTCGTTTAGATAGTGTCGGTGCACCCCGCACGCAATTGTGGTTATTGTTGTGAAATACGAATATATTCATACAAAGGCGTAAACTGACCAATCACAATTGCTTGTGGGTGTACGCCGCAGGCTCTTTGATTTGTGGCGGCTTACCCCACGTGCGACGGCGGCGCGATCAAGGTGACCGTATATAAGCGAATGAACTATACAATGAAGTCGCTTCAGCTGTCTGTTCGCTTAGATCTGTTAAACTACTCAATGGATTTTAATGTAGTTTTACAGCAATAGATAGTGAATCAAGAGATAGGTTTGTATGTATAATATATGCATATTATTATACTACAAAAAATCCGAGAAAGACTTTCGTACGAAGCCGGGCCGGGTCACCAAAAATTAAACCGCATTTCACAACGCGTTTTACGTCCGTGGTGTGAGCGATTGCGATTGGTTGTATACGTTTAACGCTGTATAGGTAGGTAACTAGTAAAATACTTACTAGCCGCAAGCTCGCCAGGTTGCGTGCGCCGCTCTGTGATTGGTAAGAGGGCCAGCGCAATGTGAATCGGGACAGCGCCATATTGCAACCATTCGTTTTGTGATAATGCCAAGCTTGCGATGGATAATGTATGCGCAACCGTAGTGGCAGCCTAATCGCACAGAACACTTCATAAGTTTGGATATAAAACAGCAATTTTTCAAGCTTAAGATGTAATAATGGTTGGGAATTTGAGTCTCATTTAGTTCACTTTTAAAAATAACTTATTACTAACACAAATTAGGTGAGCTGGAGTGATTTTTAATACTACATACTAGTAATGTGATCTGGGTCAATAAAAACGACGAATTTATCCGCGAACAAACAAAAAAAAATCGGTCTAATTGAGAAACCTCCTCCTTTTTTGAAGTCGGTTAAAAATCTATAAAAAAGATGGTTTAAAAAAATTATTTAAATCCGACGAAAGTTTAAATAAACATAATTTGGATAGTTAAATAATTAAAAATTTGTTTATTTTTAGTAATATCCAATGTTTTTTATTTAAAAATAAATAATAGGTGTAAAATTGCACTTTGATTATTTTATAATTACGTAAAACTGGAATATCTTTTATATAAAATTCTCATGTCACAAAGTTAGTATACCATACTCCTCTGAAACGGCTGGACCGATTTTTATGAAATTTGGTGTGCATATCGGGTAGGTCTGAGAATCGACCAACATCTATTTTTTATACCCCAATTTTTTAATGGCAAACAATGTTTGCCGGATCAGCTAGTTTTCATATAAAATAATAATTTGATACCCCAGGTATTTTACAAAAAAAATATCCAATCAGTAAATATTTCGTAGTGTCAAGACTTAATTTAAAAGAAAGTTTTGTCATTACATAATATTTGTTTTTTTTTTCATTTCTTACATTAAACAGATGTCACCAGCTAGCTAGCTACCTAGATTTAGCTTACATTTTAGAAAATTTACCAAGAAAAAACAAGCAAAGCTATGGTCATCCAGGTATTTCTATAAAACATTATTCAAATAAGCCTGTCTCGCATAAGTTACTTGTCTTTTAATTTTTAATGCAACATTTACTATTTATTTACATAGTTAAATAAATACTTCTTTAAATATTTGTAGTTAGTTACTCCAATATGTAGATACTTGCAAAAATGTCCTGCCAATCACTATAAATTAGCACATATAAATTAAATTTTCTGCAAAATTGTGTGCAAATTAATTTGTAAAGTGAAAGTTTTAATCATTCGTTGCTTGCAACATTTCTGTAGACGACACTAGCTTCCCATTCAGCAGTCCCATTTTATGTTTTTCTCTAACGTGCCTCACAACGTGGTCCTTCCGTTTGTACGTCTGACCGCACACAGGACATACGGCAAACTGATTCAAATGCTGGGATTTCACATGTCTCAGCATATGATCCCGTCTCTTAAATGTCGTATGGCAATGCGGGCATAAATGTCTATCAGCTAACAAATGTGTTAATTCATGTTTTTCCAATTCTGGTAGTGTATTACATTGGAAATTACATTGTCTACAATTGAATACCTCCGTAGCAGTGGAATGTTTTTTTTTAATGTGGTTTGACAATATGTCTTGTCGTTTGCAGTCTTTCTTACACACTGGACATATACAATACTTTTGATTGTTGTGAAGACTTTGTATATGACGCTTCAAGTGGTCTTGTCTCCTAAACGGAGCGTTGCAGAGATGACACATTAAAACTTTCTTTTTACCATGTATTTCGACATTGTGGTGTTCTAACTCTTCTTTATTTTCAAATGATAGGTCACAGGTTTCACAAAATAAAGATGTGTCTTCGTTAATTTCACACTTTACTAGTTCATTTAGTGTTATATGTTCTCTAGTCGCGAATGGATTTATAGCATACTTTGTACCGTCTGTCCCCTGAAATATTGCAGCCTCGATAAAACTTTCTTTATTATCCACCATTGTTGTTTTATTTATACTTTCACCGCAAATTTAAAAATGATTTAATTCACGCATTTCTTACGTTTTCACAAATAAAATAAACACTACACAAGCGCGTTTCGCTATTATATTTCTACGAAGGTGTAGCATTATTATACTCTTCGCTCTCCCGACAAAATAATGAAAATTGTATAGTGTTGTCTTTGTCTTATACTGTTCCAATAATGAAGATAAAGACTCAAACAAACTTCTAGCCTGGGATGGAATGCACGTAATCAATCGAAGTTCATGTCATAAATTAGTGTTGCTATAAAATATTTTACATTTACATATATAAAGTTCAAAATAGTACCATATTTAATATAGTTTTATTTTTCTCTAATTCTTCTCACTTTTTAGCACTGTCACACAACTAGTCCCAAATCAGAACTCATTAATCAGAGCATGTACTTTACTAGGCACTAGACAACTGATATGTGTTCAAATGTTTGACTTGAGCGGGAATCGAACCCGCTACCTTTGGGGTAGAAATCCGTTACACAAACTACTACGTCCTCTGGCCGTTATGTCACCGTTGGCATCATTTAGTAAAATAACAGACTTTTTGAAGTAAAACATCTTTACGCATGCTTGACTTGAGGAGTAAGCTGGTGAATGCATGCCGAGAGTGTTACGAAAACCGTGATCGAACCGAAGATGTGAAGCTAGAAGGAAAGCTAGGCAAAAGTGAAGATAGAGAGAGAGAGTTACGTTTCGTATATTACTGTAGGGGCAAGAGAGAGGTGCGAACACTTATTTTATTTTTCTCATAGTCAAGCTCCAAACAAACTGTCGGACGCGGCTGACAGCCGTAATCTAGAATATGAATTTACATTGTGTACAAACTATCGGACGTAAGTCTCGGACGTAACCTTTGACTGACCTTGAGCGTTCGGACGTCCGAAAGGAATCTGGAGCGCTGGATGTTTTTGTCGCGTCCGTGTGAGTGTTGCCAGAAGGTTACTTTTGTAAACTTACACAAATGAAAGTTTACTTTTTAATGACTTTTCGAAAATTGTAGAATTAACTCAATTTCTTACATTGCTCTAAGGTGATTATATATTTACTTAAACTAACGACGTGGGACATTACTATAAGGTTCTGGCACTTTACTTTCTGGTTTATTGTTAAACTAGTATCATTTATGCGCCCGGTATTATGTTTTTAAAATCAACTTCAAATACTTCTGCTGGTATTTTATCTTCATCTTGATCGATTATCTTTGTGGATGTAGATGTATCTTGATAATTTAAATATTTTCAAATATGTATAAACATAGGAACATTACAACAACTTGTTTGTTCGAGTATATTTAGGGTTGAAACCTCAGACATTCTTAAATTTGCTGCCAGTCTATTGTACCACGACTTGCTTTTGCTAGTTCGACTCTTTAGTAAGTTTATTGTATGTCTAAACTAAACTTCGTTTCTAAACAGGTAATTTATCCTCGGCAAAGCAAAGTGTACATTAGACTAAGCCAAAACATTTATCAGGGCCTTTACCGAAGGGTAAAAGGGTTGGAAAATGTGTATTTTCTAAATTAATTGAGATATTTTAAATGTATGTACTAAAAGTCATTATAAAATTTTTCAGTGTTTTTTTTTAGAATATTTCTGTCTAACTCCTAAAATTCCTCAAATCTAGTGACAAAATCACTATCAATCACTATCTAGTGACAAAGTCAATTACAACAAAGTCATTACATAATTTTTCAGTGTTTTTTTTAGAATATCTCTGTCTAAAATCACTAAAGTGGCAACACTGAGAACGTCCGCAAGCAACGTCCGAAGAGACTGTGCACACTATTAGTCGCGGCTGTAAGCCGCGTCCGTCAGCCGCGTCCGAATAGTTTGTTTGGAGCTTCAGTCAGTCATTTATATATAGAAGTTCTACTTCAGTCGTTTGGTTAAAAACAGTTTTTTTAGATATACTATTTGGGTTTGTTTAGGTTCTCGCTATAGGCTTGGTATCTAGTTGACTACTTCTACGAATGAAGCTCATAAAGTCAGAATTAGAAATCTCGGATTTAGAGAACGGCAGAGAACCAACGAATTTGCGGTAAACAAGGAGTAGCTATGTAGGTAGGTGGCCTGCCAAGCACGATCACCTCGCTTCGTCGGAGGATCCTACCTTTCTGATGGAGGGACATGACACCTGTCCTCCATAAGCGTAACAGACAGACACATAGACACAGTTAATTTCGAATTTATAATATTAGTTTAAATAACTTTACTAGATCTTTGCAGGTAAATATAGTGCGATAGAGATGCTGATACTTACATTATTATTAAGCACTAGCTTTTACACGCGGCTTCGCTCACGCAGACTTTCATCCCTTGATTTACCCCCTTAGGGGTTGAATTTCAAAAATTCCTTTCTTAGTACTCACTTACGTTATATAAGGAACCTACATGCAAAATTTCAAGATTCTAGCTTCAGCGGTTTGGGCTGTGCGTTGATCTCTGGGTATGTCAGTCAGTCACCTTCCTCTTTTATATATATAGAAGATTAGCTTTTGCCAGTGGCTCTGCCCTCGAGTGGTCCTTTTTTTTTTTAACGCGTGGAAATCCCCTCGGACCTTCACCCCACCGGGCTTGCGGCGGGGCGGTGTGTCGGACTCGATCCGACTAAAACCACACGGTGTGCCACTCTGCGCCTGTGAAGGGAGGAATCCGGGAACTGCAGTTATTAACACGTCCGGACCGCCCTCGAGTTGTCCTATCCTAACCTATGTTCTTCCTCAAGAATTAAAATATATCTATAACTAATTTCATTGAAATCGGTGCATTGGTTTAGCCGTGAAAGTAACACACACACTTACTTTCGAATTTATAAGTATGGAAGCCCACAAATGTTGAAACCATGGTTCCATGATCACAAATACAGATAAATCCATATTTCAAACATCTAACACACAACGCCATCTAGTCCCAGGCTAAGCAGAGCTTGTCTTATGGGTACTAGACAACTGATACAAATACATATATACTTTTTTGTTTGTAAATATATCAAACTCCGAAACAAATATTTGCAGATCATACAAACATTTGATCCGTTCCGGGAATCGAACCCGAGACCTCAAGCACAGCAGTCGTATACCCTACCATTGCGCCAAGCGCCACCGAGGCAGTCAAAGATTATCACTACATATTAATAAACAAACCTCCGCCACGTTTGTCTGTCTGTCTGTTCGCGATAAACACAAAAGCTACTGCAGGGATTTTGATGCGGTTTTTACCAATAGATAGAGTGATTCTTGAAGGTTTTCGTATATAAAAGTTGTTGTTTTTTTTTTGTAAATTGGCTTAAATGTATATTTGTTGATGACGTCTGAAAAAATTAAGCCGCTCATCTTCTCGGGGTAACATAGGCTATATTATGTTTTCCGTAAAGAGACCGTGCGAAACCGGGGTGAAATGTTAGTTTATAATAATTTGATTAGCTTTCAGTACTTAGTAGTTTGGAAAGTTCATTTATTGGACGCATTTTCTGCTAGACTTCATCAGGCGAACACAAATAAAGCGACACAGAACAACAATTTGTGGATTGTTTGACAACAAAACATTGTCGCATGCGGGGATCGAACCCGAACCACTTAGCGCTATAGTCAGCGGCATGATTTATCAGTGATTATATCACTACGCCATTGGTGCAGTGCAAAAATATACTTATGCTCATGGTCTAAGAAAACAAGGTCTCGCATTCCAAGAGCGACTCGGTGTGACGTCACTCCAGTTACCACTTTATAGTAACACTAGCGGACCCACGCAACCTCGTTTGCGTCTCCTATTTTTTTTTAATGATATTGGTGGCAAACGGGCAGACGTATCACCTGATGGTAAGCGATTACCGCCGCCCATAGACACCCGCAACACCAGAGGCAGCACAAGTGCGTTGCCGACCTTTGGGGGATGGGGGAAAGGGATGTGGGGAGGGGTTGGGGTATGCGCCTCCGGTATCCTCACTCACTCGGTGAAACCCAGGGCAAGCGCTATTTCACACCGGTTTCCTGTGAGGCCGTGGTATCGCTCCGGTTGAGCCGGCCCATTCATGCCGAAGCGTAGCTCTCCCACGGTAGTAGTAGTACGGCTATTGCCCATAGCGTGATAATTTTCCCCCGTTTTTGAAACATTTTTCATTGGCTCCGCTCCTATTGGTCGTAGCGTGATGATATATAGCCTATAGCCTTCCTCGATAAATATCTAACACTGAATTTTTCAAATCGGATAAGTAGTTCCTGAGAGTAGCGCGTTCAGACAAACAAACTCTTCAGCTTTTATTAGTAGTATAGATAACACGAAATGAACCAACCAGACCCAGCGATAGCGGTAATGACGTAAGGCTCGTATGCGAAGTATCCTGTCATACCATGCTTCTGCCTGTTTCCTTTGTCAGCTGTCAATATTGCCATCTTTTTAAAGTGTGTGGGGTTTTAAAATGAAACAAACATTTAAAGATTTAATATTGGACTAATATTTAGTAAAATACCATATTATATTAATAAAATTCATATAAAAATTCAAGTATTTCAGTTTTTAAACAATACCTACAGGCTTACCGAGGATCAAAGACGCATGTTCCGTGAACGGCAATTTGCAATTCTGTCGATAGTTACCGCCATTACGACTACACGACTTCCGAATTTATATAAAAACAAATATTAAGTACTTATATAATAATATCGTGAATATACATATAATAAACGAGTTAAATAGCAATTTTTTTCGAATGGCAATACATTTTTTGATTATATTAAAAATAGGTAACTATAATGTATTCATTAATAAGGAATAAATGTTTTAGGAACATAACAGTCATTTTTAACTATCGACAGAAATGTTAAACAAACTCTAAAATCCCCAATAACCATAACACTAAGTAATACTATTCAAACGACAAAAATAACATAAAAAAATCACTCTTAAAATAAGGAAAAACGCAGGTAAATCCAAAACTACTTATCTACAATAATTATTTAGTTTTTACATAAATATAAATATATAAAAAATTGTAATACATTTTATTTTAAAATAGAAAACAGAAATAATAAAGCTCCATTGTTTTTTGAAGAAATTTGAATCTAATTTGCAATATTCAAACAGATTTTTTTACATTTTTTCTATTTATTTCAAGTTAAATATACATAAATATACATTATTTTATGGCCAACGTGCAAAAACTTTATATTCGCTGAAAGCTTATACTAATCTGTGTAAAATTACCTATAATAGAAAAAAAAACTCGAAAAAAATACTGAAAAACTTTAACACTATACTACTAGTGAATAAAAACTACTAATCAATAAAAAGTTATACAAAAATTGGTAAAAAATAAATAGTGATAACATCAAAAATATATCAAAACAAGCAGGTGACGAAAAAAATGTTTACAAAAAAGCGGAATTTTCCCACCGGAATTAAGTAAAAATAGGAATCAAATATGTCTTTTGGTAGGTAACTTTGGGCCGCATCATTGTCTTTGGTCGAAACTAGAAGAATGAGGTTAGCTAAAATATGTACTTACATACAAAAATAATCTGTGACACTATGGAGCCTACAGCTGTGGTTTGAAGTTAAAAGATAAGTTTTTTTATGAGCTTTGAATCAATTTTAGTTTGGATTTAAAATCCAAATTTAATTGAGCTGCCATGGTTTAACAAGAAAATGAGTGTATTGTTAACTGTTAGTTGATGTATTCGCACAGCAAAACGCACTATCGCTCGATAGCACTAGAATGCGAAAGAAGTCACTATAATCAGACTTAAAATGTTCAGGCATCTTGTTTCCATACTTCAAACCATGTTCAAACCACGCTGTTTGCCTCCGAAAATAGGTCTAGACCTCTAGGAGCAATGACTGGGTATAAATGTCAAGAAACAGCTGTTCAATGAGGATGTGCAACGTATTAAAATTAAATTTAATGTGTTTAAGAAACCGTTATAATTCAAACAAAAACCAAACTGCAATTTTAAAGGTTCTAGTTCCAGGTTCCCAATTTAAACCAGAACTAATTTGTGAAGGCAAACATCCGATATTTTTTTATACCTTGTCATTCTCCTTAAAGTGTCCTAGACCCACAAAAAGGCAACATTGCACTAACCCCATAAGCAAACTACAATACAAACACAGGGCGAAAGTTTCAAATTCATTTTAATATCTCACAATAGTAAAGAAATTCACGGGCGTGAAACAAGACAATAGAGTCGGAGGCCGACATCGGCAGAGCAGTTGGCGCTGTCAGGGCTAACATTGTGAACGAGAATGCAGAAAAAAATTATCGACTAGCCAGTTTAGTTCCAAACCCTCTAATCCCAAGTTTTGGAATAAAGAGGATTAGTGCGGGTCATAGACAAACATGTTTATATTTAAAAAGCTAGGTAATCAGTTGCGAATGAATAAGTATTCAAGTCAATGTGTATAACAACTATTTAAAAACACATTCGTCTATTTCCTGCATTCCCGACATTACCAACGTCGTACAATTAATGTGAATTTGCCTAAGACTAAAAATGAAATCTTAAAAATTAACCTTATTAATTATTTCTCACTAAAGCTGTCCCTAGGTAGTATTGAACGCTTACAGAAACTAATGTTAGCCCCAATGACGCAACCAAAACGCTGGTAACACACTTGGTTCTATGTCAACAAAATTGATTTATTATAACAACGAATGAAACAACTGCATATAAAAATATATAAATCTTATTTCAAATTAATTTAAATTATAATATGGACTCTGTATTTCATAAAGTCTCAAATTTATTTGATGAGTAATTCCTGCCATGGATTTGAAATAAGACTTTTTGAAATACTTGACAGTTATGACAGAGAGACTTCAGATTTGATATTGACTCACTCAAGAGCCCATTGACTTGAAACTAATTTAAATATACCATTGCTACTCGTTACAATTCAAAAAATACAAACAGTGAACAGACACCAGAAGGTAAAATGGTGCAATTGGTTTTTATATTAAAACAATATTGTCCTAGCAACGGTACAAGATATAGTTACATTATTTAGACTCAACTATATTAGTTAAATTGCGCTACTCTTTGCTATTTTTAATTTCACTAAAACTCTAGCACGAGAATTTACAAAACACGCCTGGGCGACACGGACCACGCTAAGACGCAAACATTTTACTAACTCCGTTTCGCCACCGACGTAATCGTAAAAAACTTTCTTTTTTTTGCGAATTTTTTAAAAATTTTGTTTGTCCTAACTCCTATGTACATGTAGGTATGTGAAGTGCGAAACTCACTCGGGAGTAACGTGGGGGGACGATACACCGATCAACAACAACAATTCATTTATAAAGATACAAATTTCACATCAAAAAATGTATAAGAACGACACCGCGGCGCCCGCCCCGCCTGTGACCGCACGCAGTGATATGCAACCGACAAAATTACGATCTAAAATTAATGAGAACAGCACACCCGTCCATAGAAAAAACAGACAACGTACAAACATGAACGAGGGCCGCTCAGCGACGGCGTCGACAAAACAACCTACAAACTAGCGACTAATACGTGCGAGATAATACGGTCGCCCCGCCTCAACAAACTAAACCTCATTCCAAATAAACAACATAATATTTTCATTTTCAAACTCTACAGATGCCATCAAAACGTAGACGATCCCCGTGAAGACGCGCCGCAATGATGCGGAGAGCACTAATATGTCTCTTCAGACAACGACGACTCTGGGCCGCATCACTGCCGCACTCAGCTACAGAATAAGAAACTAAACATAGTCAAAATTATAATAATGCGAGGCGACATCAAGAATTACATACAACAGATAAGGAAAAAAAGGTTACAAAACCTCAAGGAAACCTATATAAAGATAAGGAGGACAAATTGAAACTTTCCCCCGCGCGATATATTAACTAAATAGCAAAATCAGTAAAAATCCTTCGCGTACTACCATAACTTTGGTAGAAAAGCGTTAAGCTGGCAACATTAGGAAAGACATTAACAACAAACAACTTGTGTATGTTCAAAATCACTGGTACATTAGGTATTATTAAGATATTTCTAAAAACTTACACAAAGCTACCCCCTTAGTTCTTATACAGATAGCGCAAAGATTCTTTAAAACGCTACATAATCCCGTAAGAATGTAAAGCCGTGCTCCGTTGACAATGCCTTTCCATACGCCAGTTAGTTCAAATGACGGTACAAATCGTCACACAAAGCCTCAGGCACAGTGCGAACCTAGCCCACCGCTCGCAGCAGACCACATATCCCAAACACCTCGGTATTTTAATCTAACACCAATTATTCTTTTTTAGTCCCTGGGTTGAACAGACCTTCAAGATTATTGTTTTGAATGCAATTGGTCATTTTTGTAAAGCATTGGTTCGCTTCTGAGTTGCAGTATTTTAGAGAAATATCTATTTGTTGTTATAATACTGATCAGATATATTTCTCAGCATTCAGAAGTCGCCATTTTAATGTTAAAAAACCACTTGAAGATCTGTTGTAATTTTACAAAAGTTTCCACCCAAGCTTCCACTACAACATTGCGCGTAACGTAAAAAAATCACATCCGAATTCACGTTTACTTTTTTATTATAAAAATACAAAAATACAAAATGGGACAGTGCGACCATACATTCAACTATCGCCCGCCATACTAATTTCAACTAGGAGGGGAGTAGGGAGTACCAAACAATTTACAAAAACCCATTGAGCAATTTCATGAAAAAGAACCAGCAAAAACACGAACGAGTGTACGAAATCCACAAATAAAACGTACAAATAAAATTTTATATTAAAAACTCAACTCGTTGCACCGACGCAGAAAACACCAACAAATATAAACAAAATTTCCTTTCAAAAGTGTAGCCATATCAAATCTTTGAAAAACTACCAACTTTGAAAATGCCGTAGAAAAAAAATCAGTCGATAATAAAATTAATGATTCAAAGTGTGCAAGTGAAAATGGTTCCAATATAAGGTGTTCGGGGCGATCAAGGCGTTTGTTTTTTATTTCTCTAGGAATCTATTTAGAAAAATGGTAATCGCATTTGCTATTTATACTGAAACTATTAATTTACTAGAAGATCCCACTCAACTGGAAATTCATTAATATACCAGCGCATATAAGTAATCTATAACTTTCGTAATAAAATCAAAGTTCGAGAAAGGTATTATAAGACTGAAGTTAGCAACAAATCGTCAAAGGCTGGTTTATTATAATTCCCAGTAAGTAATAATCCTCAGATCGTTAAAGAGCTTCACACTCGCGTGCGTTTATTAAACTCTGTACACATCGCGAGACCCGCTGCCGTCAAATAGCTACTATACATATAATATCTAAATTATTCTACTAGGAAATATAATATAATTCTTTCACTTCAAATATTTCGTCTACAATAATTGATAAATACATGAATATTTTCAGCGCAAGAGCCCCGCGATGCGTTTAATGGCAATTTTATTATAATGCTTCTACTATTTGACTAAATTGCATCTACTTAACATTTAGTAGGGTAACATTGTACCCCGGCCGCAATTGTGAACATTAAAATATAGAGAATGTTATAGTAAAACTGACCCTAAATTGGAGCGCGAGCCAATGCGATCGCGACGAAACTTGGCTCATCACAAGAGTCGAACGGGCCAGGGCTATATTGGAGCTACGTTGGGAAGGGTACACCAAACTCATACGCCACTTCAAGGCACTATTAAGCCTCATGATGATTACCGAAATAATGTACCACACAACACGAAAAAACCGCATCCGAAATCATGAAAAAAAATCATCAAAAAATCCGCGCAAGTCTTTGTACTACAGTCTATATTATTTCCGTGGTCTTTCGGGATACGTTATCTAACGCCACACTGTGTATCCGATGTAAAGATTTTTTTAAGTACTGAAAAAAATACGTCACAACTTCGTACAGACACGTTAAAGTTGCGATATGAATGGAGAAAGAAATGTCCCAAATACGAATCACAACAAAGCGTAATCTTTACTTGCTTTTCTCATTTAAATATCTACCGTGGTTTATTGAAAGTAGAGAATTTATAAACCAGAGGCAAGTATCGTAAACACGCAGATTAAACGACAGCGGTCTCCTTATAAATTCAGTAATCAGTACTGTAAGGCATTGCCAAATTAAATATCGGTGCTTAGATTCAGAACGTTTACTGTATATGACTAACATCAATTTGAGGTCCCTTAAGTGCTTTAAACTGTCGGTAATATTTCCTTTTAGTTTTTCAAGATTAAGAGCATAATAAGGAGTCAATTTAGTTTATTTCGTTTTTAGTCACGAAACATGCATTTTAGTCATAAATAGTAAACGCCCTCCACTAAAATTTAGTCACAATCCCAAGTGAAAAAAGCGCACACGCTCAAACGTGAAACCCTTTGTCTATTTACACTAAGTTTTAATAAGGTTATATAATAATCTTAAATAATTTCGAAGTACACACTATTGGTCCTAAAATGGGACAAATTAGGGCCACTAATGGTTATCTTGAAGTTAAATACTATACTACCGTCTATTGCACTACCCCGGCGAATTCAAAAAAATAGTTTTTTTTAATATATTACTTTTTAAATACACTAAATAAAAAGGCGTAGGGACTGTTTGGTCGAGCATGAAGGTACATTTTTATTTTTTATACTGGCAACTTTTAAAGCTACCAATTTTAGTAGCCGAAGCACTGTCATAAGGTATGACAGTGACATTTATGTAGCTTTGGTATGAAACAGCTCTCACTAACATCCCCACTAAACTTACAGAGCAAGACTACAGTCAAATTGGTAACCGTTTCGTTTAAGTTTGTACTAAAACTACTTTCCCTACCGCCTCTTTTGTCGAAATGTTAACGAACCCGATGTTATTTTGTACCGACATCCACATTCAGTAGAGAAGCCTTTCAGTTGGTGTCATAGCCAAGAAGAAAAGTTGGAACAACGTGCTATAAGACAATCAAATTGCTCATATTGTTGGCTCCAAAGGCTTTCATTACAAGACCAACACCAACTCAACATGCGTAGTTGTAGATCAAGTTTTATGCAGATGTATATGTGAGGGAATGATTGGAGAATGTATAAAACTTGAGCGTACAACATCAAAATGGTCGCTTATCACTTCCTACGAACAGGACGACAAGGCAACGACAACAGCATCCAATCTATAGTCTTATCGAAATAAAAGGAAAAAATATGAGGAAATTGTCTCTAGCTACACAGGTACAATAATGATTTGAAAAATCAGACATTTCACTTATGCCTTACGATCTTAGTATCTTACGAACAGTGAGCGTTACACGACGCGACTGACAGTCGCGAATGCGTTATCTCGTAACAGATTGACCTTACCTATCCACATACGACAACGGACAACTAGCTAAGTGTCGGATACATATTTTGCTTAATTCGAATTTTATTCAATAAAATGTTTTTGCGGAAACTACCATTTTCTACCATTTTCAGTGCTGGCAATCTTTACTAGTTCGTATTTCATATTTTTAAAATGTTACGCTGGTAATGAAAGTGTCCGCAAAAACTTAATTTATTGAACCGACGTCTTGTACTTCCTTTCTATAATATTTTGCTTATTATTAAATTGCGGATGACATAAGTTAATCGCAAATCGAAGTAACTTCGATAGCTGAACTGGTTTTTGGGACATCGATTTCCGAGACGAATAATTACTATACCTTTTGGTTAGGATGTCGTTTGATAAGTTTAACGATATTAATTTAAGGTTCTTTCAGACCTCTTCCTCAAGTCAGCTAGTTTCAAAATAGAGAAAACACGGTAGTTCTTAGACATTACTTGTGTGTTAGTCACTTCTTGAAATCGATGATCGCAAAACCATAAAGCCTAGTATGTCCGTTTAGTTCAGTTGACGCTTATAAAGTGTTGCCATCCATAATATTACTAGCCAGTCAGTACGATTATCCTTAAAAAACTAGTCTTAATAGAAAAAAATCTTCACGACTACCCTTGCTTGGTAAGCAGAGGTAAGTGGTACTATACTAAGAATTAACCACTTTAAAGAGGTTCATTATTTTTACTAGAGCAATATTTTAACTAATTTAATATTTCTACCAAAACTCTTTAGGAAGTCGTAAAGGTTTATTCAAACTGGCAACCTATTGAAGTGTTGCCAGTATTAAGACTAGTTTTAGCCAATTCTAATAGTCCGATGTGTGAATGGGGCAGATGATATTTAAAATATATTTGTTAATATATTTTAATTTCAAAGGGAGATTGCAGCGTGGGTTAATCATCCGGGTAGTATAGGGGTAAAACGGGTACAAAAATGCATGTTAGGTAGGGAAATGTGAAAGGAGTAGTTAGCCCTGAAAAAAAGGGAGGATCAGCCCAGACCAATCCTACCCCTTAACTACTACCCGGTCAAGAGACGAATACCCAATATCGCGAGAACATCCGTTGTTCGGGTTCGAGACCACCACGTGTTGGACTAGGGGGGGGGGGGGGGTAGAGGCCTACGAGCAAAGGGGGAAGTGAGGATCAAAATACATCGTTAATTCTAAAGCAATATGTGGTAGGTGTGATTTCAAACATATAAGTTATTGTTAATAAAACACACAAATACCATAACCACACAGAAAAATTCACCACCCGGGATTACAATTCCCCCCTCAATTCTAGCTATACCATCCACATTTACCAACTCTCTTCAACACCTCCCCTTTTCATCACCACACCTACGCCATCAGCATTCCTTCTGCATCGTAACAGCTGACTCACTGACTCACTATCCCCCCCCCCCCCCAGTTCAGGTCGCGTTGTGAGCGACTAGCACCAGCGGAAGGGCACGGCACGAGGTCGGTCGGCACCCTCCTTGACAAGCGGCTTGTGGAATTCCCGGCCGGGACGCGAGTGGATCGTGGCCCAGCAATGCTCGCAGTAGTACTGGAAATTAAAAAAAAAAAAAAATTGTATAATATAGGCTTAACTCTAATCACTCGACTACTATGCAAGATAATTGAGTGTCAATTGAGTCGAGTGTCAGGTCAAGTAATCGTCAAAAAATAAAATTGACTATAAACCGATTTGTCAAAGGTTAAAACGTTTAGTCAATTTGCCAAACGTCAAAATGTATAACCGATTTGCAAAACGTCAAAATGTGTAACCGATTTGCAAAATGTCAAAACGTTTACTCAATTTGCCAAACCTGAAAACTTTTTGTCAATTTCCCAAACGCCAAAATATGTAACCGATTTTCAAAAAGTCAAAACGTTTAGTCAATTTGCCAAACCTTAAAACGTTTATTCAATTTGCCAAACCTCAAAACTTTTAGTCAATCTTCCAAACGTCATAATGTGTAACCGATTTGCAAAACGTCAAAACGTTTAGTCAATTTGCCAAACCTTAAAACGTTTATTCAATTTGCCAAACCTCAAAACGTTTAGTCAATTTGCCAAACCTCAAAACGTTTAGTCAATTTGCCAAACCTCAAAACGTTTAGTCAATTTGCCAAACCTCAAAACGTTTAGTCAATTTGCCAAACCTCAAAACGTTTAGTCAATTTGCCAAACCTCAAAACGTTTATTCAATTTGCCAAACCTCAAAACTTTTAGTCAATCTTCCAAACGTCATAATGTGTAACCGATTTGCAAAACCTTAAAACGTTTATTCAATTTGCCAAACCTCGAAACGTTTAGTCAATTTGCCAAACCTCAAAACGTTTAGTCAATTTGCCAAACCTCAAAACGTTTAGTCAATTTGCCAAACCTCAAAACGTTTAGTCAATTTGCCAAACCTCAAAACGTTTAGTCAATTTGCCAAACCTCAAAACGTTTAGTCAATTTGCCAAACCTCAAAACGTTTAGTCGATTTGCCAAACCTCAAAACGTTTAATCGATTAGCCAAACGAAAACAATGTGGTAAGACTCGAATGGAATAGGAAAAAGGCTGCAGGATCTCGAAGAGACTCCTAGGATCCTGAGTTTGTAGCAGTCATTAGACTAGGTTCTTCTCACTCGTTTCACTCTTGGCAGAACGGTCGTGATCACGTAGAGACCACACTGCTTGTAGAGGCGGACAAAGCCCCTCGTACAATAGGCATGATGACAGTAACCAAGAACCACTAATATAATGTATTTATCTGATAACATGGGGTTCATAGAGTATAAAAATCGTATTTATTTTCTTATTTCCAGCGAGATTAATGATTAATTAACAAATATAAAACTACAAAATACAGCGTACAAATTAAATTGAACACCAACAAGAGCGAGTTACGTCACTTATGTATATAGGTCACTTTGTTCGGATATAATCGATGATCACTTTTACTGTCTGTATGAGCTATATTTGACAGTGGTGACAAATGGTGACGTCACGTCTGCACGAACATACGCCATGACACCACCGAGCGTTTTGGCGTGAATTTTAAACATTAAATTTAAATCGCTACTTTGTCCTATTAAAACTTTATTTTTGTAGAAATATAACTGTTTTTGACAAAAGGAGATACTTCCGGACACTATAAAACAGTTTTTCATCATGCCTATTTCCCGCCATCTCACCCTGTCGTCAGACTGCCGGTTGCAGTCAGACACGCGGCTTCACCTAGACTTCACCAGGTCGAGCCAGCGCATGGGTGCCCTGCCGCGGACTCTGATCCCCTCCACCTTTCCCTGCACTACCAGTCGCTCTATTGAGTCGCTATTTAGTCTAGAGACATGGCCAAAGTACTGCAGTATGCGCGACCGTACTGTGGTCGACAGGTCAGGTACAACAAGCTATGCCCAGGACACTTTTTTTTTATGGACTAGGGGGGCAAACTAGCTGACGTATCCTCTGATGGTAAACGGTTATCGCCGCCCATGGACACTCGCAACATCAGAGGTGTTGCAAGTGCGGCCGGCCTTTGTGGGATGGGAGGATTGTGGGGAGGGGGTTGGGGGATGGGCCTCCGGTATCCTCAGCCGGCCCATTCATACCGAAGCGTGGCTCTCCCATACTTACCTTTGCTTTGCTTACACTTGGCATTATATACCAGTCAATCTTTGCGTGGTGGAGAAGAAGAAGAAGTAAGAAGCTTACCTGTAGACAAGTGACGTTGGCGCAGAAGAAGGGCGCAAACTTGGACCCGCAACGCGCGCCTGCGCACTCATCGCACATCTGATCATCCAACACGTACGGCTTCACCTGACAACAGACGAACCTTTATTCATTTGGATACTTACAAAGCTCGTACCTATTTTTTCTTACACTTAATGCAAGGTAACAATAAATTAAATAAAAAAACTTTTACTGGAATGCCTCGAGACGAATCTAACGAGTCCAACTCGATGATGTTGCGACGTTTCTTTACAGAGTTCCAATGGCCACCTTCCAGCTCCAGCATCAGATCAGCTTCATGTCATTATAATATTCTATTGTCACGCTGTATAGATACATATGCTTGCAAAATTTCACCAAAACCGGTTGAAGGTATGATATCTGCTTCAAAATTGAGTTGCAAGATTCAACCCATACACAATACATACCCATTGTAAGTTAATCAAAAGCTTGTAAAAAAGTTTCTCCCGCGACTGTAGCACTGGTAGTAAACGTAACGACTCTAACTAGAGTCGCGGGTAAATTAGGGTAACCCCCGCAGTACATCAGTTACCTACGTAAAACGTCAGAACGAAATATGTCCGATGTAATATTTGACTGCACGTTTGGCCTAGTGGTTTAACGGTCACCACGCCGTTTCCTACTTCGCCAAGTGTCGTGGGTTCAAATCCCACGTAGGACAACACTTTGTGTGATCCACAAATTGTTGTTCCGAGTCTGGGTGTTCTTTGTGTCTGTTTCATGTATGTTTGTAAAGTCCCCCGCGACACAGGATTTATTCCTAGTGCGGGAGTTGTCTTTAAAAAAAAAGTCAGAACTCTAACGCGAGATAAAGTCCATTATACAACTAATAATAAAATTAGTCAGATAAGTAAAACGTTACACACACGAACACGTATAACGTCATCACATTCATAGTCAAATACACAAAATGTCAAATTTGAAAAAAGAAAAAAACAATTGTATTTTTGTATAGGTACTTCAGCACAAATAATTAATAATAATTATTTCGGACATCGAACACACAGCGCCATCTAGTCCCAAGCTAAGCAGAGCTTGTGTGCAGGGTACTAGACAACTGATATATATATATGTATTTGTATATATATATATTGTAAATACATACATATATATAGAAAACATCCAAACTCCTATAAAAATATTTGCAGATCATACAAACATTTGGTCCGACCCGGGAATCGAACCCGAGACCTCAAGCACAGCAGTCGCATACGCTACCTTACGCCACCGAGGCAGTTACTTAATGGTTAAATACCACGAAGCAAATACATTCAGGGTGTGTTTACCTCGACGCGTTTGTCAATGTCCCCGTGCTGTAGTTGCACGAAGCGAGCGGAGATGGCCGCGATGTAAGACTGCTGGTTGGAGAACGCCACGCGACCTGCGCCCTGCGACAACAAATAGAAAATGTATTCCGTGTAAAGTATACAACAAAAATCAAAATTAACGAGGGCTTTGTCCTTTTTTTCCGATGTCGCAACCATTTTATATTCACAACAATAGGGTAGATGACACCTTAGTCAAATTAGTTTCTTTTATCATCTGTCAAAACGATAACTTTGAAAAATTTACTAAATACAAACTTGTGACGTCAAATACAAACTTGTGACGTGACTACTCAATTGAGCAATATATTTCAGTGTTTATTTGATTAAAATTTGTAATCGAAATAATAGGCTGTAATAATTATATTTTCCGAGATGTTTTGTAATAATCGTTTTAATGAAAGAGACATTGGTATTTTATTTACGATACAGTAAACTACCCTATTGTCCCGCTACACTATGTATCCAAAAGGTAGTAGAGCCACACTGATCTCCGGGCCGGCTCGACCCGGGCGGTACTACCCTCGCACACATCGTAGTAGGTAGTACGAATCGAAAGTAAAAAAAAAAAAACAAAAAAAAACCTTCTGGGCCGACTTCAATCTGGGCCAAATTGAAATGGGACCACACGGGAAGCACCAGCTTTAAAATAAAAAAAGCATCATCAAAATCGGTTCACCCAGTCGAAACTTATGAGGTAACAAACATAAAAAAAACAGTCGAATTGAGAACCCCATCCTTTTTTTGAAATCGGTTAATGACAGCATGGGTGCTGTCGTATTTCGTTGGTGAGTGCGAGACCGGAGGCACAATGAAGCAGAAGCATCACTAGCCCGCCATAGTCCACCGTGCTGCAATTGTCTGCATTCGCATTGAGTATGGTGACCACCACTCTTGGATTCTGCTCATGCTTTCCATCAGGCAGAGCAGAGTAACATTGGCAAACCCACACATAAAAACATCTGGCGTATCATTCAGATTTATATTATATTATATCGTAGGCACTGGTATTTCCATTAGGGCATTGGTGGTTAAAAACCGAAACCACCATTCCATCTGGCTGCTTAGATGGAAATAGTTAAATAAAGAGAATTCGCTTGTTTTTCAAAATAGTCATTTTTCAGGATCCGATCGGGGTATAAAGACAAAGACTCCTAAAATCTCAGCTATAAAGCCAGACCGTGAGCTAAAAATGTATTTTTTTCGATTTTGTTTCTACAGAAGAAAATTAGAGTTGCAGGCACGGTTAACATTTTTGGTTAGCGTTTCTGGACAAATTTAAACTTTCTGCCCGGGATCCCAGGACACCATTGGAGTCGTGAAGTCTATGGAAAATGGTTAAGTACCTTTGGATATTTGAGCTCAGGGTCCGTGTCGATTCCTGCGTAGCACACGCCACCGTACAACCGGTCCATTATCATCGCCAACTCCACTGAAATAGAAATTAGTTGATTTCTAACTTGCTTCAAGAACAGGAATTCATAACTAGCTCGTTTTATGGTGATTACTTTGAAAACTCTTTTCATTTCTCAACCAATTTAGGAAACTGAATAGTTTATTAAACTGACCTTTAGGCTCAGTTTATTGGAATATCTTTCTATAGCGTTCTGGAAAGTCAGATAAATATATTTTCTTCGAGTTTTCATTCTTGAACTACCTTAGTCAAGTAAGTCACTCACCAGCCTTGAGAGGACGCGGCACTCCTCCCACAAAGACAGTCTTCCTGGGGTCCAGGGACATGCTGGCATCGAGGACAAAGTCCGCGTCGGCGAGTCGCCACGGCCGGATCTGTACCGGCTTGTCGCGGATCGTGGGTGACGAGACACACAGGTACAACTTATCATCGTCTGTTATGCACGCTTCCATCAGAGCCGCTACTGAGCTCTCATCCTGAAATAACCACAACAACATATATTTGAGCCATAGAGTTAAATGGGTCTCGTATAATCTAGAAAATTCTAAATTCGGAGGACAGCGCCATCTAGTCTCAAGAAGCGCACGACTGTGGAGGTTATGACTGATAATTCCGATATTTTTAGATGGCGCTGCAACTTATTCTAGGACATTCTATTTGGTCCATAATAGTTTATTGAATACTGGGGACCATTGCAGATAAATCGTTAGCCCTATAAGAGCGTAGCGTGTTAGCCGTACGTGATTCTCGGAAACGGATCCAACGATTTTCATAAAATTTAGTATGCAGGGGGTTTCGGGGGCGATAAATCGATCTAGCTAGGATTATTTTTAGAAAATGTCGGTTTATTCGTGTTTTCAACAATCAACTTTATCGATAAATCAATGTACAACTAGCATCATCTATCGCAACTCGAGCCAACTCTCCATTGTGCTGTCATCGGTGCGGAATAAACAGTACCAGGGCGTACCAAGAGAGGGCACCACTAAACTTTTTTTTATTGGACCGAGCAAAGCTCTGTCATCCAGGTACTATTTATTTATACTAGCTAGTGATAGATCTGAAAGATTACTTCCAGCAACATCAGGTTACCTGACGTAGTAACAAAGAACCTGAGGAGTCTGAATGCTTACCTGAAATAGCAGAAAGGCGTAACCCTTGGGCGGAAAATAGCTCTTGCTCTCAGCTTTGTGGGGCCAGTCCACCACCAGCGGGCCGAATCGACGGAACGACGATGTGATTTCGTCTGAAATGCAATAAAAATACTAAATTTTATAAACAGAAAATTAAAAATTAGCCCCTACAAAATCTATGATAGTGATTTTGTTATCTCGCACTGTACGAGTATTTATTTTCGTCGCTATTAACGAGTGAGTGAAGTTACCAAAGCTCAGAACCAAGCTAAGTTACACTACTTTACGCCGTTTTCAATAATCTATCATTAGTTAAAACTGGAAATAAACTGCCTCGTTGGTTATTATTAATGTAATTTAACAGCCACATTGTCCTAAAAATTGCGTGGTACGTTATCCAGGTCCTACGCTCAAAAGTTTTTTGTGTCTGCTACCCCCTGTTAGCTATTAGCTACCACAATCAAAAAGGTGCCTCCTCAAAATGAAGCCACTCACGGAAAATTTGCTTGATAGTAGTAACTTCTAAAATTTGTTTTGGGGATCCCGGACTATTAAATTTGTAATATTTTTGTTATACACGTAAAAACATTTTTTTTTCGTACTTAAATACCCTTAAGCTGGTGCCAGCTTAGAATGAAACTTGTCCATCCAAAGGTTGCCTGGAAGTCATAGCTATGAGCAATAAGACCGCCCTTTGTACATCACATTTTCTTTTTTTTGTTAATTTGGATTGTAAACTATATGTAAGCCCTGGTGTACAAATGAAGTATTATTTATCTTTCTATATATTTTCATTGGTATATGCACAAGGTTATTTTTAGTTGCGCCCTTCATATCTCTTTTCACATAGAAATATCTCCGTCGTACGTAAACAGGGTCCCTCCGTCTCCCAATGTCCTTGTGCAAATACGTCATCGATCAGGCGGCCTCTCGCTCGAAAAACAACGTTTGATTGCAAACAATTTCACTATTTACCAAAAACAACTTTCTTTACGAAGACTGTGGGCTCAGATATCAGATAACTAGAGTATATCACAAAGTCACATAATGTCACACAGGCTTCGAGCCTGGTATGGACTCCAGCTCACACTATAGGGATTTTTTTAGATACTGTTTAGTATGTACCTAGATCTCATGTAACTAAAATTATACCTTCTTTGTAAGAGAAATAAAGTTTATTATTATAGATTCACTAACAAACTAGCTGACCCGGCGAACTTCGTACCGCCATATTAACATATCTATCTCAGCTTTCCACAGGCAGTGTACAGTCGCGGAAAAAAAATACTTTTCCCGCTATCTTTTAATTTTTCTTGTACACAAACCTTGTCGTAACAATAATGAACACATAAAAAAAAGAATCATTTAATGCAGACGATCGGAAGTTATGCGCGTACATACATTTCGGCAATTCATTTTTATATGAAAGAGGGGGCAAACGACCAGATAGGTCCACAGGTTACCTTTTTTTTTTTTATGGAATAGACCGGCAAACGAGCAGACGTATCGCCTGATGGTAAGCGATTACCGCCGCCCATGGACACCCGCAACACCAGAGGCGTCACAAGTGCGTTACCGGCCTTTGGGGGATGGGGGGGGGAGATAGGGGGAGGGGTTGGGGTATGGGCCTCCGGTATCCTCACTCACTCGGTGAAACACAGCGCAAGCACTATTTCACACCGGATTTCTGTGAGGCCGTGGTATCACTCCGGTCGAGCCGGCCCATTCATGCCGAAGCGTGGCTCTCCCACGGCACTCCTGATGGAAAGTGCCTACCGACTCTTATGAACCCCTCCAAATCAGAAGTCACAAGCGCGTTGTCGGTCTTTAATAGGCGGTCCACACTACAACGATATATTGTAGCGATTTAACTGTGCAGTTCAGTCAGTGCAGATTTTTTGAGAAATATCTGAGCCAATTTCCGTCCACACGTACGATAAAACTGCACAAACGAACTGCACAGTTAAATCGCTACGATATGTCGTTGTAGTGTGGACCGCCTATAAGAAAGTATTACGATCAAAGCAGAGAAAAGTTCAAATTGTAAGGTTTGAAACATAATCGATGTTGCGAAATTTTCCTTACGTGTGATGAAAACTAAGATTTGTTACAAGCTTTTTATTAACTTGCAATGTATGTATGTATGCTTGTATGTTCGGGTGGAATCTTGCAACTCAATTTTGAAGCAGATATCTTCAACCAATTTTGCTGAAATTTCACAAGCATCTGTATACAGCGTGTCAATACAATATTATAATGACATGGGGCTGATCTGATGCTGAAGCTGGAATGTGGCCATAGGAACTCTGTAAAGAAACGTCGCACCATCATTGAGTTTGGAGTCGTTTGATTCATCTCTAGATATTGCAGTGAAAGCTTGTCTTTAAAAATCTTTTTAATTTAATTTATTTTTAAAATCAAATCCCAAGTTAATCGTGTAAGAGCCTTGTTTTGCATTGGAAATTTAGACCAAAAATGTACCTCGTAAGTTCTAAAACGACACTTGACACAACTGTCCCAAAGATTGAGGTATTTTTAAACGACTAACAAAAGGAGGAGGTTCTCAATTTCATCGGTTTTATTTTTATTTTTTATCTATGTACATCGATTACTCCGTCAATTGTGGACCGATTTTGAAAATTCTTTTTGTATTGAATTTCAAAATCGGTCCACAATTGGTCCCCATGTGGTCCCATGGCCACCATATCAGAATCTGATGATGGGATCCCAAGGAAATCGAAAGAAACCCTCAAATTTACGTGAGCGCTTGCAATGAAGTTAAGAGCAATTGCCTGCATGCCTTCATATTCCGTAGACATCATTTAATTTTAAATTAAAAGATGATGAGAGACTTGAGAAAGACTAAAAAGCGAAAAAAAAAAAACTTCGTTTAAAAAACCGACTTCAAAAACTAAAAAGTATAAAATAACTTAATTTGTATGTGCTACCTATTCACAGGTTTGAAGTCAGTGCCAAGCCAAATGTAATAGTAGGTACCACACTCGCTATATTTCGAGACGAACGTTATTTTATACTTTTTAGTTTTTGAAGTCGGTTTTTTGAAACGAAGTTTTTTTTTAAGGTCTATAGGTGAACTGCTAGGAAAGAACACAGCAACTGATACGAGGGCCACTGATTGCTTAACAGAGGTTAAGCACTCAGTGGCCCATGTATGCCGTAGCATGATTCTCTCACAAACAGTAGAGGACCCTACCAAGTGACCCAACCAAGTGGCGTAGTGAGATACTTGTTCACGTTAAAGGACTCGGGATACTAGTGGGAATGAAACACGTGCGCTGGTAGTGAATTCCAGGTATTTTTTATCACCTTCGCTTCAATTATTATCGTAGAAGAAACTTCTAGAACAAAAAGTGGCTGGGTCAGTCGGTCGGATAATATGCTCCACATATTAACGGGGTCATTATCGACTATGTACAGCCTTGGGCCTACCATAATAGCGGACCTTCAGGCCGTGTTAGTACACGGTTGCGCGGCAACCAAACGGTGGGCAATTTTGTAATGCGCACTTAACAGTAATTGGATTGTGATTTGTAATGTATGTTTAAATCTCAGATTACAAAAGAAAGCCAGATGGAACATTCTTGTCAATTAACATGACGCCGATTGATTTATTTTAGTTTGCGTGACAGCCGGTGCGACACTGTAGGAACACGTACATCTTTGTGTGTGTAATGATACCATACGCATTAAAAAAATCCCTATTTTTTTTTGATAAATATTACGATTGAAAAAAGGGTATTTTAATATTAAAGAACTTTAAATATTATTGTTTTTATCTCAGTTACTGTTACATACTATGCAAACTCTCAGCAACCTTTATTTTGCACTAACTTTTTATAATATTGTCGTTTTGCGTGTAAATTTCGTGTAAAAAATATCAAAAGGTAAAATAAATTACTTTACCAAAAGTACTTGTAATGTATGTTTTTTTTTTATATTCTGCGGTTATACCTGGGAATCAAGTTTTGTACTATCGATCATGCTCAACCATTCAATTATGATGTGAAGCACAAGTTAAAGACATAAAACACATCAAGACATAGAACAGCAATTTGTAGAAACATCCACAAATGGTTCGTGTCATAAATAATTTTATGTATCACCAAAGAATACTTTCAGATGAGGTTTGGAACCAAGTCCCTAAATATAGAAATGAGGTTCATTAATGTCTGGAATAACAAGTAATTTCCCTCATTGAAGGTAAAAAAAATAGACAAAAACTGGTATCACAGTCGAACTACGGTTGAGGTTTTGTGTTCCGACACAACAAAATAATTATCGAGTAAATAAATAATTAAAGCAACTAAATACACACATCAAAAGTGTCTAGGGATCAAGCATTTTTATGCGGATTTCTTGAGATTGAGATGTGGCTTTGGCCCTGGCCTGCTCTGTCGCCAGACTTGAACCCGATTGAGCATGCATGGGATATGCTACAGAGAAGAGCTCTGCCGAATATGGAGGGTATCCAGTCGCAAGACGACCTTTTTTTGTTGTTGCAACAAACATGGGCGGCCATTCCACAGCGTGATTTGGATGAACTCATTTTGAGTATGCCAAACCGATGTTCTTGTGTTAGTGTTCGCGGTAGAAACACGGATTATTAATTGTTTAAGTTACCTAATAAAATTTTAAAGAAAACTGTCAGTTCAGTCTTTTTTTCGAACTTTAATGTGGTTCAAATGTCAAAAATCCTTTTATTAGGAAAATGGCAAATTTCTTTATTAATGCAAAGGTGACTTGGTTTATCGTTACTGTGACAAACGAAAACACTTTATTTGATGAATCCTTAAAGAAAATTTTAATTAATATCAATCAGGAGAAAAGTTATTGCAAAAATATATGTTGATCCCTAGACACATATGTTGATCCCTAGACACTTTTGATGTGTGTATACTGTATTTACCTGTGAAAAGATATTCCATCTTCTTTTTTTTTGTTTTTGGGAACTATTCTTACAGTGTTTAATGATGCAAGACGGCATTTTGAAAATAAAATCAAAAATCACTCGTGACGTGTACACAATATGGCGGTTTGTCAAACACTGCCGCGAGAATGTATTCGCTTTCTAATTCAAATTTACTTTGTAGATTCACTGTCGTGTTCTTTACGGTCTATCTGGCTTTCTTTATTAATCTGAAGTTTAAATTATATATTTAGTACATGGATGATGACCGAGCTTTGCAAATTTTCTAAAAATGAATCCTAGCTAGATCTATATATCGCCCCCGAAACTCATTCAGTCATCAACAACCCATAACGTCCCACTGCTGGGCTCAGGTCTTCCCCTCAGTAGAGGGTTAAGGCCATACATTGTATCCCCACGCTGCCCAAAATGCGGGTTGGAGACTGGCAAGACAACGTTGTGGCTACGTAAATCTTGCCGTTGGATGTTTTTAAGGCCACCCAAAGGCCTCCAACTAAGCTTCACGACTGTTATCATACGATAACAATCGGGACCGCTCACGGAGACGCTCATGGTATAGTACCACTAGCGGTCACCCATCCAGGTACTGACCGCACCGTCGTTGCGTACCCTCGGTGATTGTTTCTAATCACCGAGTGCAACTGGGCTATGAGCGCCCCGAAACTCCCTGCATACTAAATCTCATGAAAATCGTTGGAGTCGTTTCCGAGATTCAAATTATACATATACAAGAATTGCTTGTTTTTTTATGTCGTTCCCGATACAGGATTTATACTACCTTCCTATAGGGAACTACCCTCGCACAGAAGATCAACGTGAAATGACAGCGTTCGTGCTGTCGTGTTTCGTTGGTGAGTGCAAGACCGGAGGCCCAATGATGCAGAAGCATCACTAGGCTGCCATGGTGTGGGTCACCATGCTGCATTGTCTGCATTCGCAGTGAGTATGGTGATCACCACTCTTGGATTCTGCTTATGCTTTCCATCAGGCAAAATAGAGCCATTTTGGCAGGGCCTTACATAAAAAAAATCCTAGTGCGAGAGATTATTTTTAGAATTTTTGTCTGTTTATCTGTTTGTCTGTGCGTTTGTGCACGCTAATCTCAGAAACAGCTTATCCGATTGAAATGTGGATTCCACTAATATATTGTGGTAAGCTTCACTTAACATTTAGTGTTTGTTTCATGTCAATCGGTTTATAAATAAAAAAGTTATGCCAATTTAAAGAATCACGTAGCTGGACGTTTGTAGATTGTAAACGCCTGCGCGGCCGCGCGGGTATATAAAGCGCGCCGAGAGCATTATTTTCTTTTCTTGATTTTTTTATTTCTTAATTTTATGTGTAAAAATCTGAAAGTACTTACAATTTAGTCGTTTGTTATAAGAACATATTATTTCTTTAGGGTTTATAGGGATTTTAAGTACATATACGAGTAGTATGTTTATTTTGTATAGCTTAGTTTGATTTCAAGTTCTTGATTCTTTTATAAACCTTACATTTAAAAAATAACATTTTATTTAGTAATTAACCGACTTCAAAAAGGAGAAGGTTCTAAATTCGACTGTTTTTTTTATGTTTGTACCTCATTACTTTCGACCGAGTGAACCGATTTTGTTGATTTATTTTTTATTTGAAAGCTGGTGCTTCCCGTGTGGTCCCATTTTAGAGTTATTGTCGGGCCCAGATGAGGTATCTGGGCCTGATCCTCGACGGTAGGTGACTCTTCGATGAGCACTTCCGATAGCTTGGTCCAAAGCTGGTCGACGCTGCCTCCGCTCTTGGGCGACTTTTGTCCAACTTGGGTGGAGCCAGCGTCGCAACGGGACTCCTGTACACGGGAGTTGTCCGGTCGATGTCGCTGTATGGCGCACCGGTGTGGGTGGCGGCTCTGACTGCCCTAAATAAGGCCCGCCTCTGGCGGTCTCAGAGTATATTGGCAGTCAGAGCCATACGCGAATACCGCACGGTGTCGAGAGAGGCGGCGTGCGTCCTGGCCGGAACACCCCCGTGGGATTTGGAGGCGGAAGTGCTCGCCGAAGTTTATCGACGCGTGGCTGAATATCGGGCGGAGTCATCGGAGGACATCTCTCGCTACCGGCCGTCATACGCTCCATGGCCGGTAGCAACAGCAGTTTTACCGCGGTCGCAGCCTTCTGCGAAGACGTAATTTCGCAGAAGTAGGTGACGGAGAAGGCCCGGGAGGACGACCTCCACTCGCACCCAATCCGCCGCCGGTTCCCGCTTCTGTGCGGGCAGGCGCTGGGAGGGATCTGGATGTGTTAATAACAGAAGATCCCGGGTCCCTCCCGTCTCAGGCGCAGAGAGGCACACCGTGTGGTTTTAGTCGGTTCGAGTCCGAGTTAGGTTATTTTTCTTGACTTGCTTTGGTTATTTTTCTAAAAAACAGGAAGTACTCACAGTTAACACCTTTGGTTGTTTTCGATAGTTAATAGATTGGGTTGACACGTCTTAATAGTTATTAAACTGTAATAAATGAAACTGTGTAATAATCTGTAAGTATTTATAATTTAGTTGTTTATGTTATGTACGTGTTTACTAAACTATGTTGTGTTAGTATATTGTAAGAATGCCTCGAAAAAGATTCAACCTCACCCAGTGCAGCAGGAATGCTAAAAGGATGAGATTAGTTCGATCACAGGAATCTGAAGAAGATCATGAGGCGCTCACTGCATCTCAGGAACGTAAGGCCAGGTTTCGTGCTACAGAAACTTCAGCTCAGCGAGAATCTCGATTCAGGTCGCATCGTTCTCGAATGATGGCCACTCGAATTAGGTAGTACAGGAACAGCGTGAGGCACGTTTGTCCATCGATCGTGAATCTCATGCATTATCGCGTGATCCCTCAGTGCTACTGGACTACCAGCTCATAAAATTAATTTAAATGTCGGCGTACCCATAATGCTCCTTAAAAATTTAAGCCCGCCAAAACGTTGCAACGGTACCAGATTAAAAGTGACCAAAGATTTTAATAGGGTTCGGTAAACGTGATAGTGTTTTTATTCCTCGGATTCCTCTCATCCCAAACCACTTTCCGTTTAGTTTTAAACGAGTCCAGTTTCCAGTGAGCCTATGTTTCGCGGTGACAATATATAAAGCCCATAAGGTCAGAGGTACGCTAAAAGTTGTGGGTGTAGATCTAAGTATTAACTGTTTTCACACGGTCAGCTTTATGTAGCTCTGTCACGTGTTAGCAATCCTAGCATCCTGTATGCTTTGATCCCCGATGGCTATACGTCTAATGTCGTGTATCGAGAAGCATTACTTTAAATTCGATTATTCTAAATACCCAAATGACGGTGTTTATAAACCAAAAGATATGTCCGAAAACTGCTGCCCAAAGTCACTATTCCACGCGGACGGAGGCGCGGGCACAGCTAGTGTATATATATATATTTGAAATGTAGGTACAAGTACCGCCTCACCAATGATACCAATCACAGCATATTTATCTCAAATTAATTTTTTAATTCATTACTTTATGTCGGCTAGAGGGCGCCACATTTGATTCAGCGACACGTCATATAGCCTATAACCAGCAGACGATCAAGACGCTTCAAACGATACCACATTTGTCCAGTTCTAATAAGTAGTTAAGGAGCTATGAGGCAACAAATGAACATACATACATACATACATAGCCTGTCAAAATCATAACCCTCCTTTGGCTTTGCCGTAGTCGGGTTAAAATTTAGCTTGATCGGTGTGTTTTATTTTTTTTGGGTAAGTTGGCAAACGAGCAGGCGTATCACCTGATGGTAAGCCATTACCGCCGCCCATGGACACCAAAGGCGCCACAGCTGCGTTGCCGGCCTTTGAAGGAAGGATGGGGGAGGGGTTGGGGTATGGCTGGCGGCTCTGACTGCCCTAAATAAGGCCCGCCTCTGGCGGCCTCAGAGGGTATTGGCAGTCAGAGCCATACGCGGATACCGCACGGTGTCGACCGAGGCGGCGTGCGCCTTGGCCGGAACACCCCCGTGGGATTTGGAGGCGGAAGTGCTCGCCGAAGTTTATCGACGGGTGGCTGGATATCGGGCGGAGTATGGCTATCGCCCTCCGCCCGAAGAGGTACGCGAATGGCGTGAAGCCGCTCGTCGAGCCACTATGGACAGATGGTCGTTCCGGCTGGAGACTCCACGCGCTGGCTTTGCCGCCGTAGAGGCTCTCCAGCCGGTCATCCTCGAGTGGGCAGGGCGGCAGCACGGGACCCTTTCCTTCCGACTGACGCAGGTCCTTTCCGGGCACGGTTGCTTCGGGAAGTACCTGCACTCGGTTGCCAGGAGGGAATTGAGTCCCGCCTGCCACCACTGCGACTGCAGTGAGGACTCGGCCCAGCACACGCTGGCGGTTTGCCCCGCTTGGGCGCCGCAGCGTCGGGCCCTCACTGCAGTCATCGGAGGAGATCTCTCGCTACCGGCCGTCATACGCTCCATGGCCGGTAGCGATAGCAGTTTTACCGCGGTCGCAACCTTCTGCGAAGAAGTCATCTCGCAGAAGGAGGTGGCGGAGAAGGCCCGGGAGGATGATATCCACTCGGACCCAATCCGCCGCCGGCGAACTGGGCGGCGGAGGCGCGCCTATCAGCGCCTCATGCCGCCCTGAGTGTGGCCGCGGATGGTCAGGACGGGTTTTCCCCTCCATCCGTTATAGTGGCCACCCGCGAGGGGGCGACGTACGCGTGTGCCGTACTTCGCCTAAATTGAGACTTTCCTGGAAGAGGGTGCCCGCTTCTGTGCGGGCAGGCGCTGGGAGGGGTCCGGATGTGTTAATAACTGCAGTTCCCGGACTCCTGCCTTCACAGGCGCAGAGTGGCACACCGTGTGGTTTTAGTCGGTTCGAGTCCGACACACCGCCCCGCCGCAAGCCCCGGTGGGGTGACGGTCCGAGGGGATTTCCACAGGTTAAAAAAAAAAAAAATGGGCCTATCCTCACACACTAGGTGAAACACAGCGCAAGCACTGTTTCACAACGGTTTTCTGTGAGGCCGTGGTATCACTCGCCGGCTCATTCATGCCGAAGCGTAGCTCACCCCCTTTTTTTGTAAATACATAGAAATACCCAAACTCCGAAACAAATATTTGTAGATAATACAAACATTTGGTCCGACCCAAGATTTGAACTCGGGACCTCAAGCACAGCAGCACTACCACAGCGCCAATGAGGCTATGTTTTAAGGACTGTAGATGGCGTTGTGTGTCAGATATCCGGGAAATAAGAAGATCCCTTCTCCATTCCTTCCCTCACTTAGAAATCTAACAATAATCTGACATTATCTTATTCTATGTTTATCTCGCTTCTCCCATGTCCAAGTGTGCCGAGTTGACGGCCGGATTCCCTTTGTGTATTCTAACTGGGTCATGTCATTTGATATGGCGACATTGTGAGTTTTTAGTACGGAAATGTTCATTTAAAATGACGCTCGGAATCAGCAGGGAACCTTTAGAATGTGTTTACTTGTAGTAGAGATCTAATGCGGTAAAATTTGACTACATAATGTTAATTGCACGGACTGCGTCGCCACGCCGTTTTCTACTGCGCGGAGTACTGTGGGTTCAAATGGGACAATACCATTAATTATTCTTTGAAAATACTGTGTGATCCACAAATTGTTGTTTTGAGTCTGGGTGTTCTTTGTGTCCGAGACACAGGATTTATTTCTAATGCGGGAGAGGAGATGTCTTAAAAAATGAAAATAAATATTCCTAATTGCTTTTTTTAGTTAATTTAGTGCCCAAATGATGTTTAAACATAGTTTCAAGTAGAAGTCTGCAGGTAGTTTAGCTGTATTTTTAACTGGTCGCCTCGCCTATAAAGATGGTAACCCTCCCCCTTCCCCTCTTACCAAGAAACAAAGAGTTTCGCGTCGAATATCTTTCTATAATCGCTATCGCTTCTATTCTCTTGAACTATTGGCCAATATTTTGTTTTGACCACGTGACTTAACGTTAGTAATCTGGTGTAGTTACAATAAAGTAATTAATATTATTCTCTTTATTAAAATCATTATTACATATTATTTACATTTAAAATATTCATTAAAAAAAAAATAGTAGATCACCGACTTCGAGTACAGGGATCAAGAAATCGGTGGTTAGGGCTCAGACACGGCTCGTATTGTGAGGGAACCTCACCTCAAGCCCTGTCAAGAAGGACTGCCTTCTGCATTAGACCCTTGATCCAAATGATCCAGTCATCTAACGTGAGCCTCTTAAGGTGTTGGTTCTTGGCAGTCAATCCATGAGCAGATACGACTATCGGAACAATGATCACCGAATCAACATTCCACATATCGACAATCTCGTGAGATAAATCCAAGTATTTTATTTATTATCCGACTGCGAAAGATGGAGGGTAATGTTTTTCGAGTATGTATGTATGTATAATGTTAATGACTGTATGTATAATCTAATATATAAAATTCTCGTGTCACAATGTTAGATACCATACTCCTCTGAAACGGGTGGACAGATTTTTATGAAATTTGGTGTGCATATCGGTTAGGTCTGAGAATCGACCCCAACTCAACCCAACCCAACAACCCTCTATTTTTTTATGCAATTTTTTTTATGGCAAAACAACGTTTGCCGGATCAGCTTGTGTATGTATATTTTTTTGGCACGCCCTACAGCCTAAACGGCTTGTCGTATTTTTATGCGAATGGTGTCAATAGATTCGCCTTAGTCGTGAGAGTGACACTGGTAACATCAAAACTAAAAGAAGTCGGTTAAAAAAACAAAATTAAGGATTTATGGCGCCAAAAAGTAATCTAAAAAAAACTTTCAAAATACATCGAGTGTGGTATCAAAATAAAGATTTTTTAACGGTGATTACGAATATATATAACTTATGTTTTATAGAAACCGTGGGAGAGCCACGCTTCGGCATGAATGGGCCGGCTCGACCGGAGTGATACCACGGCCTCACAGAAAACCGGTGTGAAATAGTGCTTGCGCTGTGTTTCACCGAGTGAGTGAGGATACCGGAGGCCCAACCCCCCTGCCCCTATCTCCCCCCCCCCCCATTCCCCAAAGGCCGGTAACGCACTTGTGACGCCTCAGTGTTGCGGGTGTCCATGGGCGGCGGTAATCGCTTACCATCAGGCGATACGTCTACTCGTTTGCCGGCCAATTTCATAAAAAAAAAAAAAAAATTTGAATTTAATAAAGATGACAGATACTGACAAAGTCGGGTTTTTTGTTATAATAATTGTTATTTTTAACCGACTTCCAAAAAGGAGGAGGTTCTATGTTCCACTGTATGTATTTTTTTTTTTTTTTATGTATGTTACCTGATTACTCCGTCAGTTGTGGACCGATTTTGAATTTTTTTTTTGTGTTCGACAGGGTATGCTTCCGTGGTGGTCCCATTGCCAGCATATCAGGATCTGATGATGGGATCCCAGGGAAATCGAGGGAAACCCTCATTTTTTATAGGCACATACTATGTTTTTCGTATATTTTCTGAAGTTACACCGGTATTTGCGTCTGGTAGTCATCATTTTATGATGATGAGCTGATGATGTAAGGTACCACTCCTTAACGGTTAGGAGTTGGAGGATAAATCTTTCAATATCATATGTATATAAGTTACCTTTAGTCGTATTCTTACAAATTATTTAGGTAAGCTGATGATGGAAGGTGGAAGGTACAACTCCTCAACGGTTAGGAGTTGGAGAATAATTCTTTCAATTTCATACGTATCTAAAGACCTTCAGTCGTATACTTTCAAGCTATTTAGGTGAGCTGATGATAGAAGATTAAACTCTTCAACAGTTAGGGATTAGAGGATGATTTTAATATTACACGTACCTTAATTTGTATTCTTGATGATGAAATTTGATGAAATAATTCAACTTACTACTTACCTACGATTGTTTGCACTAAAAACTGTAAAATAAAAACTTTTTATAAAAAAAAAAAACCGACTTCCAAAAACATCCAACGAAAACTCTCTGTCAAAAAACACTTAAAAGGGTAAAATAAACTGGTTCTTCATAAATTGCCTATACTTAATTCTTTATTCATTTAAATAGTAGTATTATAATGGGTGCTAGGTACCTAAAATCTGTTTGAAGTCGGTGCTAAGCCAAAAAGAATACAAACGAACAATTACAAAAGTCTAAGCGATAGTTACTTGGCACCGACTTCAAACAGATTTTAGGTACCTGGCACCCATTATAATACTACTATTTAAATGAATAAAGAATTAAGTATAGGCAATTTATGAAGAACCAGTTTATTTTACCCTTTTAAGTGTTTTTTGACAGCGAGTTTTCGTTGGATGTTTTTGGAAGTCGGTTTTTTTTTTATTATTAATATTAGATATGCTCCCGACATGCCACAGTGCGGCCTGGTGATAGATATAACAGTAAAGCACTCACCCTCGTCGATATCTGGTGGCAGGCCTCCAACGAACACCTTACGGCTGAAGCGCTCGCCGTGTTCCGAGCCGGCTGAAACAGGTGAAGATCGCGCTGGTGAACCAAGCGCACTCACGCACATTGACAAGCCTGGAATACAATGCACACGATGAGTGGTCTATCCAGCTTCATAGAAAGAATGTGTAGAATCCAGGAATGGTGGTCACCATCCTCACTGGTTGCGGACAATGTAGCCTTGAATTTTATTGCACGGTTGGGCCTAGTGTTGTGGGTTCAAATCCCATACGGGACAACACTGTGTGAACCACAAATTATTGTTCTGAGTCTGGGTGTTTTTTATGTTCGTTTCTTGTATGTTTGTAAAGACCACCTCGACATAGGATGTATATTCCTAACTAGCTGTACCCCGCGGTGTTACCCGCGGTACGGCAATAACCGCGGGCAAAGCCGCGGGGTGAAGCTAGTTTAATAAAAGTAGCCAAGTTACTCCTTATATCTACAGCTACCTATCAATGAAAATCCCGTCAAAATCGGTCCAGCCGTTCCAGAGATTAGCCGTGACAGACAGACCGACAGACAGACAATTTTTTTAATAAATATTTTTTGGTATATGTAGTTATGTACTGTGTATACATACATATGCATTTAGAAAATAGCGGATATTTTAATATTGCAAACAGACACTCCAAATTTATTTAATTGTATAGATACAGTCATCTACCCTATTAAAATAAAACATTCACAATTTCACACACACAAACTCCCATTTGAACTTATACTTTTATAGAGGGGAACAGAGGGAAACACTCCCTGCAGTGTTTCTAACAGGTCCTGAATACAGATACTCACCGGCAGCAGATAGCCTGGAAACCACATCTTGAGCTTGTTCGGGCCCTGAGGGTGAGCCGGCGCCGGCCGCACCCCCTGCCACACTTGCCTCCTCCACGCCGGGGAAGAATGGCGACTTGCCTGCAAACAAAAACACTGTTGTAGCATCTGTACTCATATAAATAAAAAACAAATTTGTAACAAAAAAAAACAGACTTCTAGTACTGGATCAAATTGAAATGGGACCACAAGGGAAGCTCCAGATTTCAAATTTAAAAAAAATCATCGAAATTGGTTCGCGTGATATTGAATTATTCGTCAATTTGTCGTACACATACATAATGCAAATTGAAGACAGTCTCAGCTTCCCGTCGCGGACAAAAAATGACTTTTCCCGTTATCATTAACCGACTTCCAAAAAGGAGGAGGTTCTATGTTCCACTGTATGTATTTTTTTTTTTTTTTTTATGTATGTTCACCGATTACTCCGTCAGTTGTGGACCGAAATTTTTTTTTGTATTCGAAAGGGTATGCTTCCGAGGTGGTTCCATTGCCAGCATATCAGGATCTGATGATGAGATCCCAGGGAAATCGAGGGAAACCCTCATTTTTTATAGGCACATACTATGTTTTTCGTATATTTTCTGAAGTTACACCGGTATTTGCGTGTGGCAGTCATCATTTTATGATGATGAGCTGATGATGTAAGGTACAACTCCTTAACGGTTAGGAGTTGGATAAATCTTTAAATATCATATGTATATATGTTACCTTTAGTCGTATTCTTTCAAATTATTTAGGTAAGCTGATGATGGAAGGTGGAAGGTACAACTCCTCAACGGTTAGGAGTTGGAGGATAATTCTTTCAATTTCATACGTATCTAAAGAACTTCAGTCGTATACTTTTAAGTTATTTAGGTGAACTGATGATAGAAGGTTTAACTCTTCAACCGTTAGGGATTAGAGGATGATTTTAATATTACACGTACGTATAGACCTTAATTTGTATTCTTGATGATGAAATTTGATGAAATAGTTCAAATTACTACTTACGTACGATTGTTTGCACTTAAAACTGAAAAATAAAAACTTTTTATAAAAAAAAAACCGACTTCCAAAAAACATCAAACGAAAACTCTCTGCCAAAAAAACACTTAAAAGCGTAAAATAAACTGGTTCTTCATAAATTGCCTATACCTAATTCTTTATTCATTTCAATAGTAGTATTATAAAGTGTGCTAGGTACCTAAAATCTGTTTGAAGTCGGTGCTAAGCCAAAAAGAATACAAACGAACAATTACAAAAGTCTAAGCGATAGTCACTTGGCACCGACTTCAAACAGATTTTAGGTACCTAGCACACTTTATAATACTACTATTGAAATGAATAAAGAATTAGGTATAGGCAATTTATGAAGAACCAGTTTATTTTACGCTTTTAAGTGTTTTTTTGGCAGAGAGTTTTCGTTTGATATTTTTTGGAAGTCGGTTTTTTTTTATAAAAAGTTTTTTAATTTTTCTTGTAATACAAAACATTGTCGTAACAATAACGAACACATACAAAAAATAATAATTTGGTGCAGCCGATCGGAAGTTATGCGCGTACATACATTTAGGCGATTCATTTTTATATAATTATAGATGTAGAGAATTATTTGAATGTATTGCACATAATAAACCTTTAGCTTGAATCACTATCTATTGCTGAAAACTGCATTTATTTCCATGGAGTACCTTAAAAATATCTTAGCGGAAGCGAATTCATTTTATACTATGTGTTTAATAAAAGTGTCATGTTTCTTTGTTTTAACAAGCTACTATTTCTACTTACATAAGCTTGGAACGACTGTTATATAGAGCATTTATTAAGCAATAATATAAGCTATAAAACATCAAGCTTAGTCCGCTAGATGCTGACAAAAGGCAATTGACAAAAAAACCCCTTCCAATATTACATTAAAGTCGTGATAAGGCTTCGTACATTGAAGAAAATAATTACTAAGGGAAAACCGTAGATTTTTTATTCAAATTATTTTTTAATTCAAATTAGGTAAAGTTTTTACGAAGGGGAAGGGGTAAACGCCAAAGAAACCCTTCTTTTATTGTGGCAAGACCATTTTGAAAACGAAATTGATATATTTTAAAACAGGCAACCTGCAATGACCTCTGCCACAAGAGGTCACGCTTTAACGGGTCAACGACACAGAAATCCAGTATGTCCTGCGTATAGGGAGGGTATGGTTTTTAATGAAATTAGGACAATTCGGATCGGATGTATATAGTGCTCGTGGGACACAATCGCATCTATATTATAACGTTTAACTTTGTTTTGTTGAAGGCGCTAATCTTGACAACTATTAGTTCGAATTGGAAAATTCTTTTAGCGTTTTGGATGGTCCATTTTATCAAGGGAGACTATAGATAGGACCATCCATACTTCTATCACACTAATATTATAAAGGCGAAAGTTTGTGTGTATGTTTGTTACTTCTTAACGCAAAAACTAGTGAATGGATTTGGATGAAACTTTACAGTACTATAGCTCATACATCAGAATAACACATAGGCTATTATTTGCCGCAATAACCGACATAGACGCGGATGGAGCTGCGGGCAACAGGTAGTACTTTCATAAATTCGAAACTAGTCTGTCGGTCTGTCTGTCTGTCTGATACGCTTCGCTGAAGCGATTACAATAAAATTTACAATGCAGATCCTTTATTTCTGAAAGTAATACATAGGCTATACTATTTACCGCGGTAACCAGCAGATACGAGGGCGGAATCCCGGACAAAAGCTAGTGATATGTAAAATCAAGCTACAATCAACAAGAGCGGATCAATGAAATATGTTAAAAATACTGCGAAAATTAATTCCTTTTGATAGTTAGATATCACTATAAGCATCTTAGTAGGCCGCCATAGGGTGGGTCACCATGCTGCATTGGCGGCATTCGCAATAAGGACAGCGACCACTAGTCTTGAGTTTTGCTCATTCTTTCCATCAGGCAGAGTAGAGTGACTTTGGTAAAAAAGTTAGTTTGAGTAAAAAATTAGTTACCGGAGATTGATTCTTGGAGCTCCAAAGGCGGTAACTCATCATCCTCAACAGCCTTTGCTCACAGCTGGACATAGGCATCTCCTTAGAAAGGAGGTTTGGTATTGCTACACCACGCTGGCCAGACGGGTTGGTATAGGGATTGTATCAAGTTTTCCTTCTCTCTGCAGTGCTGTTATCCTGGTAGTTTACTGCCTCAGTCGTCTCTTACGACGCCCACGGAGTGAACAGTGGTGACAAGTGACACTTTTTAATGCGTCACCACACAAAACTAAAAAGCCACTCAATTCATGGCCACCCCAGGTTATCCTGTCAACTTTATGGCCGCTGGCGACGTTGACATTTTATGAGCGCTTCGCTCTGTATATCGCCTGATCTAGTTTAATCGCTTCAGTCGTCAATATCTATGTACATTTATATGAATAGAATGATCGACTAGGTAAAAGCATCGATTTGGTTCCTCTCGAATTATGAAGCATAATATAACTACGAGTACTATTAATTTATCAACGCAGAATCTAAATCGTTGGGGCTAGAAATTTGACATTTTCGCAACTGATGACCTTTAAATCGACGGTCTCTACGAACAAATCCCTTATGTGGTAGTTTCATGATTTGCATGTTATGCTTCGTAAACTCGTCCCATCGGATTATAAGAGAGAGGGAACAGAGGGTGCACTTGTGTTTGCGCACACACTTTTGCACTATAATATCTCCTGCGTAGTTGGCTGATCTCCGTTGAGACTGGCCACTATAGCCGTAATCGGCTAGGAGAACATTATTATTATTATTTCGTAAACTACCAAACCTAAATCCTACCAAAGGCGTCTTTAGCAGTGCAGAGTGTGCTGTGCACACGGGCGCAGCGGTGTTAGCGGCACGGCACTTTCGATGAATCTGCGCACTTACTGAAGGGTGTTATTACTAAAGGGCGCTAAAGGAATTATTGCAAACGGGAACTTCACGGGCTAGAGAGATATGCCTCTGAGAACAACTTAGAATAACGCTTGGTTCAATAAAAACCATTCTAATTCGACTAATTCAACCCTAAGCCACCACTACCAACTACTACGAAAGTATTTTTAGAAAAAAAAAGCATTTCTGAGATGGTAAAATAAGGGACAAATAGAAGTTCATTATTTCCAAAGCTAGAACGGCGAAGAATTGTGAAGAATTATTAGAATTATCATCATGAAGACCCTAAGACATAAGTCGATACTTACTATTTTCAGAGTGAAATATAGTAAAAAACGTACACCGCGTTAAATGCGTTAGCTAATATACGACATGCGTTCCCTAGTTATTTAATAGGTTATTACGAGCCAATGTCAAAGCATTGCCTGCCAACGATAAATTACAGGTAGACCGTGACGACAGCCGAGAGCTCTGCCAGACGCCCTGTTGTGTAACCTCAATGACATACTATGGAATATTTTCATTAATGAACTACCTATGTAAAAATTAAGAATACAGAGTGTCACCACCCCTATTCACCCCGTGAGCCGACTAAGGGATCAAACTACCAGGACAACAGCACTGCAGAGAGAAGGAACACTTGACACAAACTCTATACCAACCCGTCTGGACAGCGTAGTATAGTAGGACAACATTTTTTTTTAGACAAACGAGCAAGTGCGTTGCCAGCCTTTTAAGAAGGAGTACCTACGCTCTTTTCTTGAAGGTTTGAAGGTATTAAAAAGACTCATGCCCAACAGTATTCTTATAAAGGCTCTGTATGACGATGATGGCTAAGTATTTCGTGACCGACATTTCATTCAAATCTATACTTATAAAAAAATGTAACCGGTCCAATTTTGTACATTAAAGATGTTTTGAAATTTTTTTTTGAGGGCTCTCTATAATCGATACTGTAACTGTAAACGCCAAAAGTGTTTTTTTTGTCTGTCTGTCTGTCCGTCTGTCAGTCTGTCTGTATCTTGGCCGCGCATCACGCCGAAACTACTGAACGGATTCAAATGAAATTTGGCATGATTTGAGTTCATACTACGAGGTAGGACATGGGATACTTTTTATCACGAAATTCAGCACGGTTTCTTGGAGAGAGGGGATGAAAATCAAATTATGTACTTAGTTGTAATTCAATAACACATAGTCCGATTTCTTTCATTCTTTTTTTGATAGAAAGAAAAAAAATAAAAGATAACGGGAAAAGTCTATTTTTTTGTCCGCGACTGTACACTGTCTGTGGGAAGCTGAGGCAGATATGTAAATATGGCGGTACGAAGTTCGCCAGGTCAGTTAGTTTGGAATAAGAGCGTACTCTAGCCTAAAAGCCCAGTAAGGGATTTGTGAATCGAAAATGGTTGACTGGAAAAGAATGCCTTAAACATTACGGCCGGATGGCGTAGCGATTCGTGGTACCGACTGCCTCACCAAAGATAGCGAGTTACATTCCCAATGAAATCCAACATTTGTGTGCATGAAAATTTAGTCTAAATCTAAGGTCTAATCTAATAAATATACGTGTGTATGCGCTGCCGTACCTTCCTACTATCCTATCATAGTGATATTTTTTATCTACAGTTCTAAAGAATTACTTTAAAGAGAGCAAAGCCTCAAACAAAAGCTAGTTTATTACATGAAACTGAAAAAAGTCAATGACATTTCTATAAATTCCGGCCATCTTGGATTGCTGCCAATCTAAATCTGTTTAGACAAAGCTGCTTGCATTTAATGGACGAAGTTAGTAATTAAATAGTTTTAAAGTAGGTACTATCTAGCAAAATAAATTTGTCCTGTACGTACGTAAAATATTATTTTGACAATAAAACTAAACGAAATATAAATAGTAATAAAAATTAATCAACAACCCGGTTACAGCGCCACCTATCGGGTCCAAATCTTAAGCTACCCACCGACACATACAAACACGAAAATTATATCAAAAACAATTCAGCGAATCGCAGATTTGAAAGTTCATTTGGACAAATTAGCGAAGATTAAATTTATATAAAAATGTATGAAAATAATCTTCACGGCAATTATAGGTAAGGAAGTAAATTTATATCTACATGTCGCTTAAAGAAACAAATATATCTGAAAAACGAATTCTGCCTTGCCTAGAATAATAAAATGTCGTGAAGATATTTTTTTAATAAAACAAATAACACTTACTCTTTCTGTACGGGAACCTCGGGCCTCTAATGAAAGGTGTAACCAGAGGGATAGTATGCACCGACATAATATTTCAAACTGATTTTCGAAAAAATCCGGTTAATACTAAGAAAAAATTATATTTTCGAAACTGATTTTTGACATAAACGTGTGATCCCCGCGCTGACGGACTACGCGAATGAAAAAAAAAAGAAAAGCAGCTAACATTCCAAATTCAAAAATGTGTATATTTTTTTCATCTAGCGTGCTATGCCAGCGAGGTATGTGGCTGTCAAAACTATAATAAGTTTGAATAACTTCGAAATAACATTTAAAATAACTGTTAATTAATTTTGTGCGTGGTTATTTGGTAAAATTAGACGTTTGATGTAAAAATAACTTACATAAAAATGACTTTTTCTAACATTCACGTTTGATTAAACGAGGGAAAAAGCTAAACATGACTAAAGAACACAACATAAAAGTAAATATGAAACTTCCACCAAGATACACTTTTAGACTTTTTTTTTCTTTTAAAAACTTTTATGGATTATTTGTCTTACGCACATTGAAATAATTTTCCTTGAAAACTTATTAAACTCCTTTTTATTAAACGATTTATAAAAAGGTTATCAATTTACTTGATTTTTTCGGGACGGGATCACTATTATTTCTACATTTGGCTTGGCGCCGACTTCAAACAGATTTTAGGTACCTAGCATACACAATAATACTACTATCTAAATGAATAAAGAATTAGGTATAGACAAGAATTGGCACATAGCAATTTATGAAGAGCCAGTTTATTTTACGCTTTTTAGTGTTTTTTGGCAGGGAGTTTTCGTCGGATGGTTTTTTGGAAGTCGGTTTTTTTTTATAAATTTTTTTTTTAATTACCACAGATATTTAAAGAGTTGTCGAGTACGATTTAGTTAAACCTCCTTAAAAACGAATATATTGTTTTTTACATAAAAAGTAAAAACTAGATCAATATGCAAACACATACATTTATTCATGCATAAATAAATATTTACACTGGCCGGGAATGTAACCTGCGACCTTGTTGCAATCATCCACATATTAATTCGTACAAGACCATGACACACAAATAAATAATAAATTGGCCAATCAATTATCGCTTTGAAACAATCAGCTTTGATTATTATCATCGCCATGCCTCGGTGGCGCAGTGGTAGCGTACACGACTGCTGTGCATGAGGTCTCGGGTTCGATTCCCGGGTCGGACTAAATGTTTTCTATGTATAATATGTATATACTAGCTTTTGCACGCGGTTTCGCTCACGCAGACTGTCATCCCCTGATTTACCCCCTTAGGGGTGGAATTTTATAAATCATTTCTTAGTGCTCACTTACGTTATATGTATAAAGAACCTACATGCAAAATTTCATTTACTAGCTTCAGCGGTTTGGGCTGTGCGTTGATCTCCGGGTATGTCAGTCACCTTCTTCTTTATATAATATAAAAAAAAAAAAACCGACTTCCAAAAACATCCAACGAAAACTCTCTGTCAAAAAACACTTAAAAGCGTAAAATAAACTGGTTCTTCATAAATTGCCTATACCTAATTCTTTATTCATTTAAATAGTAGTATTATAATGGGTGCTAGGTACCTAAAATCTGTTTGAAGTCGGTGCCAAGTGACTATCGCTTAGACTTTTGTAATTGTTTGTTTGTATTCTTTTTGGCTTAGCACCGACTTCAAACAGATTTTAGGTACCTAGCACCCATTATAATACTACTATTTAAATGAATAAAGAATTAGGTATAGGCAATTTATGAAGAACCAGTTTATTTTACGCTTTTAAGTGTTTTTTGACAGAGAGGTTTCGTTGGATGTTTTTGGAAGTCGGTTTTTTTTTTTTATAAAAAGTTTTTATTTTACAGTTTTTAGTGCAAACAATCGTAGGTAAGTAGAAAGTTGAATTATTTCATCAAATTTCATCATCAAGAATACAAATTAAGGTACGTGTAATATTAAAATCATCCTCTAATCCCTAACTGTTGAAGAGTTTAATCTTCTATCATCAGCTCACCCAAATAGCTTCAAAGTATACGACTGAAGGTCTTTAGATACGTATGAAATTGAAAGAATTATTCTCCAACTCCTAACCGTTGAGGAGTTGTACCTTCCACCTTCCATCATCAGCTTACCTAAATAATTTGTAAGAATACGACTAAAGGTAACTTATATACATATGATATTTAAAGATTTATACTACAACTCCTAACCGTTAAGGAGTGGTACCTTACATCATCAGCTCATCATCATAAAATGATGACTACCAGACACAAATACCGGTGTAACTTCAGAAAATATACGAAAAACATAGTATGTGCCTATAAAAAATGAGGGTTTCCCTCGATTTCCCTAGGATCCCATCATCAGATCCTGATATGCTGGCAATGGGACCACCACGGAAGCATACCCTGTCGAATACAAAAAAAAATTCAAAATCGGTCCACAACTGACGGAGTAATCAGGTAACATACATAAAAAAAAAAAAAATACATACAGTGGAACTTAGAACCTCCTCCTTTTTTGGAAGTCGGTTAAAAATATATATTATAGATTTACAAAAAAAAGTATGTATGTATTCATATCAGTTGTCTAGTACCCATAATACAAGCTCTGATTAGTTTGGGACTAGTTGGCGTTGTAAAAAAATAAAGATGATGCAGAAGCATCACTAGACCGCCATGGTGTGGGTCACCATACTGCATTGTCTGCATTCGCAATGAGTATGGTGACCACCACTCTTGGATTCTGCTTATGTTTTCCATCAGGCAGAGTAGAGTCATTTTTGCAGGCTTATATAAAACAAAAGTCAGGGTGTCAGATCTAGTTTTTTTTTTTTTTCTTTTATGTTTGGCCCGCCAAAATGACTCTACTCTGCCTGATGGAAAACATAAGCAGAATCCAAGAGTAGTGGTCACCATACTCATTGCGAATGCAGACAATGCAGTATGGCGACCCACACTATGGCGGCCTAGTGATGCTGCTGCATCTTTTAGTCCAGTCAACAAGTATGGAACTTGTTGACTAGAATAATTGGGCCTCCGGTCTCGCACTCACCAACGAAACACGACAGCACTGCTGCTGTCATTTTACGTTGATTTTCTGTGCGAGGGTAGTACCGCCCCGGTCGAGCCGGCCCGTTCGTGCTGAAATCAGCGTGGCTCTACTACCTGGTTGCCTCCGAAATCCAATCCGAAATTTTTAGGTCCCGAACCGAACTAGGAATATGTAATGTGTCGCGGACAAAGAACACCTAGACACAGAACAACAATTTGTGGATCACACAAAGTGTTTTCCCATGTGGGATTTGAACCCACAAGCCTCAGCGTAGTCGAAAACAGCGTGTTTGTTGGTCAATTTTTAACCGACTTCAAAAAAGGAGGAGGTTCTCAATTCAACCGTATATGTTTTTTTATGTGTGTTCGCAGATAACTTCGTCGTTTATAAACCGATGATGATGATTCTTTTTTTAATGGAAAGGAGATATCCCAACGGTGGTACCATGATAAGGACACTAAGATCTGATGATGGCATCCAAGAGAAATCGAGTCGAACCTTGAAGTCGGTTTTTGTTTTTGTTAAAATTTTTCTTGACACGCGTCATAGAACACATAATAGTTGTGCGGACGCCATCTTGCGACACAAACGGCCAAATGTCGCAATGTTGTGTCGCTCTTTTAGATTATTCTTGGTCACTCAGAGGTCAAAATTCAACCATTATCTATACAAATAAATAAAATTGGAGTGTCTGTTTGTAATATTAAAATAACCGCTTTACTAAATGCATATAAGTATGTATACACGGTACATATAACAAAGTCCCGTCAAAATAGGTCCAGCCGTTCCAGAGATTAGCCGGAACAAATAGACAGACAGACAAAAATTTAAAAAATAAATATTTTGGTATATGTACCGTGTGTATAGATATGCATTTATTAAAAAGCGGCCAAGTGGGAGTCGGACTCGCATAACTGTAACTTTGATCGATGTTTTAATAATAGTTTTTTTTTGCGGTTTACTATTTATGACGTATTAAAAAAAACTACTTACTAGATCTCGTTCCAAACCAATTGTCGGTGGAAGTTTGCATGTAATGTGCTATCATATTTTTTTTTACTTTTATCATTTTCTTATTTTAGAAGTTACAGGGGGGGGGGAACACATTTTACCACTTTGGAAGTGTCTCTCGCGCAAACAAGTTTAGAAAAAAATGATATTAGAAACCTCAATATCATTTTCGAAGACCTATCCATAGATACACGTATGGGTTTGATGAAAAATATTTTTTTTGAGTTTCAGTTCTAAATACACACATCAAAAGTGTCTAGGGATCAACATATGTGTCTAGGGATCAACATATATTTTTGCAATAACTTTTCTCCTGATTGATATTAATTAAAATTTTCTTTAAGGATTCATCAAATAAAGTGTTTTCGTTTGTCACAGTGTAACATCGTTTTTTTTAGTATTCAATGTTTAACAAATTTTGTTTCAGCGCCCTCTCGTTCATTGTAGTTCGAACTACAATTGGATGTTGATCGCGATCGAAGTACCGGGCTGCTGGTACACCTAGGTGGCACTAGGGGGCGTATTTTATGAAGGATATTTAGTTGACATTATGACACTTAGAAATAGTGAGACATTATCATATGTGTATCATACGATTCTCATTACTTCTTAAATTTGATCTCAAATAAGCAAGGAGTATGGAAGTTGTACGTCCTGTTCTCACATCCCGAAATGTAGTAGGGGAATCATCTAGATTGTTCGATCAAATGTCTATATAGCAGGCTGCGTGGCATATTTCTTTTTATTTCTTAAAACCTTCTCTCGTTAACTCTGAGGAAGCTTTGCTTACAGTGTACATTAATATTCTTGTTGGTAGTGTTTGTGAGTGTTCAAGTCCCACTGTCTGTGGTAAGTTAACCTCAAAAAGGTTTTTCCTTATTATCTTATTGTATGTAGAATATGTTCTCAGGCTATTTAATTTTGTTTATAGGGTCGTTAGATTACCACAGAAAGAATCCTACATCTTGCCTGTCTTGTGGTTCAAGATTTGTGCTGAGTACGGTTGACGATTGGCAGCTCACGGCTCACTCCTCAAGACCTATCTGCCCTACCTTGAGGGAAGTACATATTATATATATGGAAATTAATTATTACTTTTTTACCTAGCACCCACAAGTTGGATCACTGGTGGACGTCTCTGTAAGCTACCTTGAGCTGGAGAGAGTCTACGGCTGATTACTGTGAGTCAGAGAGGTGACCAGAGGGTGGCTATCCTGTGCAGACCAGTCTACAGGCTTAAAGAGTGAAAGAAAAGACTATAATTTTATTTTTATTTTTAAGACTACCTCTTAAGTTTTTTTGTCAATATATTAAATTAATTAAATTACTTTAAATTCATATGTAAAGATAGCAGGAATTGGAATAAAAGTTTATTTAAATTGTAAGTTGTCTTTTTGAAGTCTTCCTTGGACCCTCCGCACCCTCATCTTAAAATTTTATCTAAATTCTTACGGCGCCCTGAGGTATCATCTTCTGCCCTGAGTCGAAGCCGGTGAGTTTCCACCTGACAAGTTCAGGGGTTACAAATTGGCGACCAACGTTCGGCTAACCTTTCGAACCTTGAGGGTGTGCTGAGTGTAGTTCCCGGGAGGACTTTGGATGAGACGCTTACTATCCGTCCGAGACTACCCAGGACGTTAATTGGTTTTGTGGAGTGCAGTTCACATGTAATAATTATCTCATTGCATTTTTCAGCACTTTATTACCATCTCTGCGGTGTGGAAAAGCATTGAGCAAAATTCAAAATTAAATCAAAATTTTAACTGCACAAATTTTGGTAAGTCTTTTTGAATTTTATTTTGGCAAGAACATTTTTTTTCTTTTTTTCTTTTCCTGTTGTTTCACAGTTCATGTGTGTGTTCCCTAAGGGATCAGCACATACATATAGCTTGTATTTTGTTCAGGTTTTCCTTGAATAACTTTATTTTTACTTTTTATATTCCTACCTACTTACAACTTAAGTAAATAAATGTGAGATTAACTTTATTTTATTTCTATAAGTGGGTTTGCATAATATAATTAAAGGGATATTGTGCTTCCCTTTAACTTGTTAGTAATTTTAACATAATAATTTAACCTTTTAGTGTATTTAAATTGTGTATTTAATAGTGTAATTTAAATTTCAATCTAGGACACTTTGCATAAATAAAAGTAGGGTATACTTTTATCTATAGTAAAGAAAACTTGAATTTTTTGTTCATTGAATGTGGATTGTTAGCAACTACTTTATAGTTGTGGAAACATGAAGCAAACATAATTAATGTATTAGAAGTAAATTTATAATTAACTTAGAGTTTGAAAGGGGATTAAAAGAAAAAAAAAAGTTTTCTTTTGTTACCCCACAAATTAGGAAAAACTGCTTAGAATAATTGTAAACTTGTAATTAAAAGTAACATTTGAGAATAATTTTTTTAGGTTATTGTGTTGATAAAATAACACATTATTTTGTAAGACTGAATCTTTTATTTTTTTTCACTAAGAAGAACTTAGTGCTTTGTTTTAACTTTGTTAACTTGTCATTAATTTTAATTTTGAATTTTAAAACATTGTGTTAAGAAAGTAACACATTATTTTTATAACATTCAGCCTAATCGTTTTGTAGGACTGAATCTTTTACTTTCTCACTAAGAAGAACTTAGTGCTTTATATATAAATTTTTTAATTGTCAACAAATTTATTTTTGAATTTTAACATCATGGCCCAGCTGATTAAATGTATAAATTATCTAAAGAAGGATGAACTTATTAACGAGTTGTCTGCCATGGGTGTTTCAGCGAATCCCGATGACACGGTGGTCAGTTTGAGGAGTGAGCTGCGCACTGCGTTGCGCCTTATACGGCGTGGCAGCATTAAAGCCAGCACTGTCGTCCCTGCTTCTGCTGCTTCTGAGCTGTCTTTCTGCGAGCCGAAGGTCATGGAACTGGAAGGAGTCCTTTCTTCAGGTGATTTCGTTTCTAATAAGACTAGTCGCCTAAGAGTTTCCTTGAGGGCTAATTATCTTCTCGCTAGGTTAGCAAGGTGTGGTTTTGACTGTCCAGAACTAGTGGGTATACGTGCCCGGTTAGTTAAATTGTTGTCTGTGTCTGAGGCTACTACCGACTCTGACTCTGATGGATCGGAGAAGGAGATGCTTCCTACACATACTGACCAGATAAAGTACACCTCACCTGTGTCGACGGGGGACCGTTCGACGCGACCTATCGCTGCCACTTCTGACTCACTTCCAACTGTAGTATTGAGGGATAAGCCTGTTAATTTAAATTCATTTAACTTAAAATTTGATGGCACTTCTTGCGTACGTGTCTTCATCGAAAGACTTGAGGAGCTTAGGTGTGCTCGGGAGGTCTCCAAGGAGAAAATCCTCACAGCTTTCTCTGACCTGTTGGAAGGTCCTGCCTTGTCTTGGTTTCGCACCAACAAGGAGGATTTCACCTCTTATGAGGTCATGTTGGAGGAGCTGAGAGAGAACTTCGATCTTCCTGACTATGATTACCGCCTCCGCAATGAAATCAAACAGCGTACACAGGCCCGATCTGAAACATTGGGTAATTTCATTTCTACAATGCAGGCCATGTTCTCTAGACTCTCGTACAAGATGCCTAGTGAAGAACAAATGGACATTCTGATGCACAACATCAGACCTGATTACATGAAGGAATTGGCCCTTCATGACGTAAAGTCTATTTTAGATCTGAGGCGTTTAGGAAGGCGCCTAGAGCTTGCTCGTGCTAGAGCTGAGGCATTTCATGAACCGTCATTGGAAAAGCTTATTCTAACTGCGGATTTACACCAAGTTAAAAATAAACCACCACATAAAACTTCTCAACAGATATCTGGTGTGTCCCGTCCGTCCACCTCGAGCGATGACAAGTGCTTCCGATGTGGTGAGGGCGGCCACACTACTTACGGCTGTCCACAGTCAAGAGAGGTGGTGTGTTTCCGGTGTGGACAAAAAGGTGTCCGAACACCGGAGTGTTCCCAGTGCAATGTCAAGCCAAAAACACGGGTAGGTCGGGGCCTTGTTAAGAGCTTTCCATGTGACAACAAGCGTTCTTCTCTGTCTGAGAATTGCTCTGATAAGGTCCTGTTTAATAATAATAAACGGGATAACGATATTAGACCGTATTTAGTAGTAAGGATCCTGAACTTAAATGTTTTGGGCTTACTTGATTCGGGTGCAGCCTGCTCTGTGTTAGGTAAGGGTGCACACCGCGTTTTTCTTGAATTAGGGTTTGATCTGGAAAGAATAAGCCCTAACTTTAGTCTAACAACAGCAGACGGATCATATCTGCATTGTTTAGGCTGTATTTTTCTTCCTATAGTATATAACTCTGTTGTCAGAGTTATTAAGTTTTATGTTGTCCCAGAAATCACTACTGCCATGATATTCGGTGTGGACTTCTGGCAACAGTTTCAATTAGGGAACAGATTGATCTCTCAAAATATCAATCTCTCCCACTTTGATGATTGTAATCCTGTGGAGTCATTGGTTCTCAACCATGGCCTAGAGGATTACGACAATTTAACCGTTGATCAGAAGCGGATTATTAATAGCATTATTAAAAAGTTCGATACGATCAACACCGACAGGGTAGGCTTAGGCCGTACCTCTCTTGTGCACCATGTCATAGATACAGGTAACAGCAAACCAATCAAGCAACGTTATTATCCGCTCTCTCCCCTCAAACAAAAAGCCTTGGAAGAGGAACTGGACCGGATGTTAGAGATGGGAGTAGTGAACCCATCTCAGTCTGCGTGGAACTCGCCAGTGGTGATGGTGGAGAAAGTGAACGGTGACTTACGATTGTGTCTTGATTCTCGAAAGCTTAATTCTGTATCTAAGAGCGATGCGTATCCATTACCATACATAAATCAAATCTTAGACCATCTGAATAATGCTAAATACCTAACTTCTATCGATTTAAGTGCTGCCTACTGGCAGATACCTTTTGACTCGCCGCAATCCGCTGAGAAAACTGCTTTTACTGTCCCTAGGAGGGGTCTATTTCAGTTCAACGTGATGTGCTTCGGTCTCATCGGAGCCTCTGCTTCGATGCAACGCTTAATGGACCGCTTATTTGGTCCAGAATTCGACAATAAAGTGTTCGCTTTCCAAGACGACATCATCGCAGTGTCTAGCAGCTTTGAGGAGCATGTGGATCTCTTACATAGAGTCCATCAGCGCCTTAAGGATGCGGGCCTCACGATTAACATGGAGAAGTCACACTTCTGTCGTAGTGAGCTGAAGTACCTCGGGTACTATGTTGACAAACATGGCTTACGGACCGACCCGGGTAAGGTTGAGGTTATTCTCAATTATCCGACACCTTCCAATGCTAAGGAGGTGAAGAGATTCCTGGGCATGGCCGGTTGGTATCGTCGTTTTGTCAACAATTTTTCTAAAATCAGTAAACCCTTGTGTAAGCTAACTTCTAAAAATGTTTCCTTTGAGTGGTCGTGTGAAGCTGAAGAGTCTTTCAACCTTTTGAAGGCCGCTTTGGTCACCGCACCTATTTTGAAAATGCCTGACTATTCATTACCCTTTAGGATTCTCAGTGATGCATCATCCTTCTCTGTGGCTGCAGTCCTCACGCAGACACACGAGGGAGTGGAGCACCCTGTCGCGTATTGCAGTCGTTCTCTTAACAAATGCGAGGTCAACTACAGTACCACTGAACGTGAACTACTTGCGGTGATCTTTGCATTAGAACAGTTCAGACAATACGTAGAGGGCCAGAAGTGCACCGTGGTTACAGACCACGCCTCGCTTCTGTGGTTCCACAAACTGAAGAATCCTACTGGTCGCCTAGCGCGCTGGAGCATGAGATTGAGTCAGTTCGACTTCGACATAGAGCATAGAAAGGGTAAAGATCATGTTGTGCCCGATGCTCTGTCGCGAATACGGATTGATGCGATAGGCACCAGCACCACCAAGGATTCGTGGTATCTCCACACCCTTAATAGTGTGAAGAAGAATCCTCGTAAATTTCCTAACTTTGATATTCGTAATGACTCCTTATACAGGTTATCTAAAAATAAATACTCTTTAACTTCTGATTTTAGTTGGAAGCTTGTGGTGCCTCTGGAGGACAGGCTATCCCTGCTCACCAAGTACCATGACCACGTTTTGAGTGCCCATGGAGGTGTTTGGAAAACCCACAAACGCCTGGCCCTAAACTATTACTGGCCTAAAATGTATAATAGCGTTAAGGAGTATGTGGGCAAGTGTGAAACTTGTAAGCAGTATAAACCTGTAAACACAGCCCGTCCTGGCCTAATGGGTAATCCAAAACGTGTGTCTAAACCTTTTGAAGCCATCTCTTGTGACCTGTTGGGTCCATTCCCTACTTCCAGCAAAGGAAACGTTCATTTAATCGTGGTCTCGGACTATTTCAGTAAATATGTCATGTTGTATCCTATAAGGATAGCTACAGGCGTTGCTGTTGCGAGATTCATTGAGAAGAATGTTTTCTTGGTACATGGTGTTTGTAAAACCATTTATATGGATAATGGCCCTCAGTTCATTAGCAAACCTTTTAAAGACTTATTAGTTAAATACAGTGTGCCAAACATTTATTATAATCCCAGATATCACGCGCAGACCAACCAGGCAGAGCGTGCTATTCGCAACGTGGTTCAGGGAATTTCCTGTTACGTGAAATCACATCACAAGAAATGGGACGAGAACCTCGTGGAACTACAGTGTGCCTTAAACACGGCGGTAAGCGAAGCCACTCGTTTCAGTCCTTATTTTCTTGTTCACGGCAGGGAGTTCATAGGGGATGGAGTTCTTTATAGACAGGAAGATATCTCTGCCCATCCTAACTCGGTCACTATTGACAACCCTGTGTCCTTCGGAGAAAGGTTGAAGGAACTTCATCGTATATACGACCAGGTGAGCAAACACTTAGATGTTGCCCACCGGCGTAACGAGAAGTACTACAATCTCCGAAAAAGACACGTGGAGTTAAAAGTAGGACAGTTTGTCTATAAGAGAACGCACTATCTATCCAACAAAGATAAGAACTTCACATCCAAGTTGGCCCCTAAATTTATGAAATGCATAGTGACCGCGAAACGTTCGCCTTTGATCTATGAATTGTCAGATTTGGATGGTAAGAATCTGGGAGTCTACCATATTAAAGATATTTTGAAACATAGTGAGGAGGAACCACCTTCTGTTCTTTCTCCTCAATGTATTGGTTCTATCTTTAAGTCATTCGTTCTTACGTGAAGTTATTACCTTTGTGTCGAGCGGTTCCTCTTCGACACACACCTTATACTCGGGTGCTCATATATGTGTGCATTTTTCCTTGAAATAGGGTGTGATGTCATTAGAGTAGTTTCATTAGGAGTTAAGTTTTTCTTTCTTATACTACCTATATTTTAGTTTAAATTTTCTTCTTATAAACTCTGTGTGTCCTAACATTTGAGGGCATCACAGCTTTTTCTTAGTTTGTTGTTGTTTTGGTTATTCCCTTCGTCCTCTACTCAGGGAACACTGTGGGGAGGGGGTGGTGTAACATCGTTTTTTTTAGTATTCAATGTTTAACAAATTTTGTTTCAGCGCCCTCTCGTTCATTGTAGTTCGAACTACAATTGGATGTTGATCGCGATCGAAGTACCGGGCTGCTGGTACACCTAGGTGGCACTAGGGGGCGTATTTTATGAAGGATATTTAGTTGACATTATGACACTTAGAAATAGTGAGACATTATCATATGTGTATCATACGATTCTCATTACTTCTTAAATTTGATCTCAAATAAGCAAGGAGTATGGAAGTTGTACGTCCTGTTCTCACATCCCGAAATGTAGTAGGGGAATCATCTAGATTGTTCGATCAAATGTCTATATAGCAGGCTGCGTGGCATATTTCTTTTTATTTCTTAAAACCTTCTCTCGTTAACTCTGAGGAAGCTTTGCTTACAGTGTACATTAATATTCTTGTTGGTAGTGTTTGTGAGTGTTCAAGTCCCACTGTCTGTGGTAAGTTAACCTCAAAAAGGTTTTTCCTTATTATCTTATTGTATGTAGAATATGTTCTCAGGCTATTTAATTTTGTTTATAGGGTCGTTAGATTACCACAGAAAGAATCCTACATCTTGCCTGTCTTGTGGTTCAAGATTTGTGCTGAGTACGGTTGACGATTGGCAGCTCACGGCTCACTCCTCAAGACCTATCTGCCCTACCTTGAGGGAAGTACATATTATATATATGGAAATTAATTATTACTTTTTTACCTAGCACCCACAAGTTGGATCACTGGTGGACGTCTCTGTAAGCTACCTTGAGCTGGAGAGAGTCTACGGCTGATTACTGTGAGTCAGAGAGGTGACCAGAGGGTGGCTATCCTGTGCAGACCAGTCTACAGGCTTAAAGAGTGAAAGAAAAGACTGTATAATTTTATTTTTATTTTTAAGACTACCTCTTAAGTTTTTTTGTCAATATATTAAATTAATTAAATTACTTTAAATTCATATGTAAAGATAGCAGGAATTGGAATAAAAGTTTATTTAAATTGTAAGTTGTCTTTTTGAAGTCTTCCTTGGACCCTCCGCACCCTCACCTTAAAATTTTATCTAAATTCTTACGGCGCCCTGAGGTATCATCTTCTGCCCTGAGTCGAAGCCGGTGAGTTTCCACCTGACAAGTTCAGGGGTTACAACAGTAACGATAAACCAAGTCACCTTTGCATTAATAAAGAAATTTGCCATTTTCCTAATAAAGGGATTTTTGTCATTTGAACCACTAACATTAAAGTTCGAAAAAAAGACTGAAATAACAGTTTTCTTTAAAATTTTATTAGGTAACTTAAACAATTAATAATCCGTGTTTCTACCGCGAACACTAACAACACAAGAATCGGTTTGGCATACTCAAAATGAGTTCATCCAAATCACGCTGTGGAATGGCCGCCCATGTTCGTTGCAACAACAAAAAAAGGTCTTCTTGCGACTGGATACCCTCCATATTCGGCAGAGCTCTTCTCTGTAGCATATCCCATGCATGCTCAATCGGGTTCAAGTCTGGCGACTGAGCAGGCCAGGGCCAAAGCCACATCTCAATCTCAAGAAATCCGCATAAAAATGCTTGATCCCTAGACACTTTTGATGTGTGTATTTAACCAACAAAATTTATTGTTTTTTTTTTCTATTTTTGTGTAAAAATCTTAATGCGGTTCACAGAATACATCTACTTACCAAGTTTCAACAGTATAGTTCTTATAGTTTCGGAAAAAAGAGGCTGTGGCATACGGACGGACAGACAGACAGACATGGCGAATCTATAAGAGTTCCGTTTTTTTGCCATTTGGCAACGGAACCCTAAAAAGCGGTTATTTTAATATTACATACAGACACTCCAATTTTATTTATTTGTGTAGAAAAAGCTGTTGATGATGACCAAAATTCGGCACCTGCTCAAATTTTGACACTACTTCAAAGGTTTTTATCTGTTTCCATTTCTTGTTTTACAAGCTTTTTATTAACTTGCAATGTATGTATGTATGCTTGTATGTTTGGGTGGAATCTTGCAACTCAATTTTGAAGCAGATATTTTCAAACGATTTTGCTGAAATGTTGCAATCATAGGTATACAGCGTGACAATACAATATTATAATGACATGGAGCTGATCTGATGCTGGAGCTGGAAGGTGGTCATAGGAACTCTGTAAAGAAACGTCAAAACATCATCGAGTTTGGACTCGTTTGATTCGTCTCGAGGTATTCCAGTAAAAGCTGGTTTTTAAAACTCTTTTTAATTTAATTTGTTATTGCTTCTCTTTACAGTAGTTGCGTATTATATTGTGTGTAAAATCCAATAAATTCATTTATTGATCAGTACTTAGATGGTATTTTTAAGCTATTGCATAGCTTTTATTGCGAGCTTTGAGCGAGGCGACCGAATCAAGAAATTCCGTAACGAAAATAAAACCTAACACCCGAAGCTCGCGCGGATCGAGACGAGCTGCTCCGAAAGGGCTATTCTTCTCTTCTCTAAGTGCCATCTCCACCCCGGAGGTCGGCGACCATATGTCTGTACGCCTCCCTGTTTTCAGTCATGCGAATTAGCGCATCTGTGCTTTCCACATCCAACCAGTCTCTTATATTTCTCGTCCATGATGTTCGCCTTCTACCTCTACTGCGCTTACCCTCAATCTTCCCCTCAATTATCAGCCTTATGAAGTCATATTTATTACTTCTATATATATGCCCAAAATACGCCGCTTTTCTATTCTTAATTGTTTCTACCACCTCCAAATCCTTATCCATAATTTCCAGCACTTTTACGTTTGACACTTTGTCAGTCCACTTGATTTTCAGCATTCTGTGGTACATCCACATCTCAAAGGCCCTGAGTTTCTCAAGCAATGTTTGCTTTAGAGTCCAGCTTTCTGATCCATAAAGCAAGATTGGAAGAACATAGCATTTCACCAACCTCCATCTTAATTTCAAATTGAGTTTCCTATTAGTTAGTAATTTATTCATTTTCTGAAAGGTGTTTCTGGCTATTTCAATTCTTGCCCGGATCTCTTTTTCTGATTCCCAATCTTCATTAAGCCAAGAACCCAGGTATTTATAACTATTAACTTTTTCAATTGTAATATTTTCTAAGGATATTGGTGTTTGCGGTTCTAAATTTGGTGTTTTACTAACAATCATATATTTAGTTTTATCAATATTTATTTTAAGTCCAAAGTCTGTAAGTTGGTCATTTAATTTTTGTAGCATTATTTGAAGGTCCTCAGGTGTGGCAGCCAGCAAGACGGTATCATCGGCATATCTGATATTCTGTATTAATTTACCATTCACACGGATTCCAAGTTCCACTTCATCAAAGGCACTTCTAAAAATCATTTCGGAGTATAAGTTAAATAGACAAGGTGAAAGAATACACCCCTGTCTAACTCCTTTTTCAATTTTGACTTCATTAGTTAACATGTTGTCAATTTTGACTTTAGCGCCCTGTTTCCAATATAAATTTTCAATAAATTTGATGTCATCTTTATCTACTGTAATTGTTTTTAATATCTCAATCAATTTAGCATGTTTGACAGTATCAAACGCTTTTTCAAAATCTATAAAACTCATATGAATATCCATGTTAACATCAAGACATCTTTGAACCAAAACTTGAACAGCCACTAAAGCATCTCTAGTACCTAAACCTGCTCTAAAACCAAATTGTGTTTCGCTTATGTTTTCCTCAATTTTCCTATAAATTCTTGTACGAATGAAAGGGCTATGGGCTTCCGGTATCTTCACTCATACACAACCCAGCACAAGCGCTATTTCACACCGGTTTTCTGTGAGGCCGTGGTATCACTCCGGTCGAGCTAGCCCATGCATGCCGAAGCGTGGCTTTCTAACGGTAGATTAAAGCTAGCTGTTATCTATTTCATGTTTCTAATTTAAAAATCACCGACTTAATACAATCTTTCATCCCTAAATTTTTCCCTTCAGGGTGAAATTTCCAAAAATCCTTTCTTAGTGTCTGTTTACAACTTATAAAGCATCAGCTGTCAAAATTTAAAGTTTGCAGCTAAAGCAGTTCTCTGAGTTCATAAATAGGTCAGTTACGCCAAGTAATTTAAATAGAATATAATTTATGTCAACGCCATTTTGTTTTAAATATTTTTTACAAAATGGATGTCGAATAAATGCATTATTCCTATTTCGAATGTTAGTGAACAGCTGAGCTAATGCAGGAAACACTCTATTATCTATGACCTCCATAAGCAATCATAACTGAACACAGACAATATTTTTGATGTCATTTTCTATTGAATTCGTGTGAGAAATAAAAATATTGCAATATTGTTTGTTTTGTTTGTTAGAGTTTTTGAATTAGGAATTGAATTGGACTATTGAGTATTGTGTAATAGCAAAACTATAATATAATAATGATGCTTTTAAGTTCGTAAGTTAAAGACGTTTGTGAACAAGCTAAAATTAATTCTTTTTTAAATCCCTTTTATGAACTTAATCGAGTAATTATACGCCAAAAATGCCTTGCATGATTTTGGAAAAGAGCTGTTACTTTTACACTACTGGACCGATATTAACCAAACATAGCTAACGACCAGCGCATGGAAATTGGCTTTCCAATGAAAAAACAGCATAGAAATCGGTCCATTCGTTTGAGAGCTACGATGCTACAGACAGACACACACAGACACATCGACGTCAAACTTATAACACCAACTTTTTGTGTCGGGGGTTGAAACGCAAAAGTAAAATAAATATAGTAAAATAAAACTTGTTTTTTTTTATTTATTAACTAGTTGTTGCCCGCGGCTCCGCCCGCGTGTATGTCGGTTATCGCGGCAAATAATACCCTATGTGTTATTCTGATGTATAACGCTATATTACTGTAAAGTTTCATCCAAATCCGTAAAGTAGTTTTTGCGTGAAGAAGTAACAAACATACACACAAACTCTCGCCTGTATATATTAGTGTGACTAGCTAGTTTTTAGTTTGATTGAACGAATCTTAGGAACTATTGGTTCCAATCGAAAAAATCTTAGAGTTTAGATATCCCAGTTATCATGCACATATTATATGCTATATAACATCAAGCTACGACCAATAGGAGCGGGACATTAATGAAAAGCCCATTTTACAGAATTTTTGATCCGAATAAATTCGCGCCAAACAGTGACAGATACACGTTTGACATTTTAATTTCTTTTTTTTGTTGATGTTTTGATATTTGAGCTGCCAAAATGACTCTGCCCCGCCTGAAGGAAATCACAAGCAGAATCCAAGAGTGGTGGTCACCATCCTCAATGCGAACAAGGACAGTGCAGCATGGTGACCCGCACCATGGCGGCCTAGTGAGATGCTTTTTCACGCCCCGCTTAAAGGACTTCTTTCTTTTTTTTATTCGACAAATCGTTTTTTTCTGTGTTAAAAAAATATGGCGCGATGTTTGTGTCATACAGTCATATTAGCAGCATATTGTAAATATTTTTTTTTTTTAATATTTTCGGACATCTAACACACAACGCCATCTAGGTCCCAAGCTAAGCAGAGCTTGTGTTATGGGTACTAGACAACTGATACAAATACATATATACTTTATTTTTGTAAATACATACATATTATAGATAGAAAACATCCAAACTCCGAAACAAACATTTGTAGATCATACAAACATTTGGTCCGACCCGGGAATCGAAGAGAGACCGAGACCTCATGATCAGCAGTCGCACACGCCAACCGCGAGACCAACGAGGCAGTTGGTCTTGTGACTGTCTTGCAGTCACATATTGTGACTAGTAATATTAAATAATAGTTCCGGTGTGCATTTCTCATGGGAAAACGACAAGGTGTACAATGTCCTACATTCATATTTCAGCTTGCCTTAGACGTATCGCATAATAGATAGTTATTTTTAATGGCTTAAACATTCGCATTACGGAATAATAGGTTTTATAGCGGCTTAGCTCGCGTTATATACGCGGAAAAGGAGATAGCCTAATTTTATTAGAGTAACGAACGAACAGCGTATTAAATGAGTAACAAAATTAGCACACAGTTTAAACCTTTCATGGACTTCCAAAAATATTTCAAGACCAAGCCATTTCTGTGTTAGTAAGACATAGTCTAACGAAATTCATTTGTCAATACAAGAAGATAAATATGTCTAAATATGTATAAAATACTAGATGACCGTACGACCGTCGTATCTACCGCCATTTATTTCGTAATTATTTTCTAAATTTTCGAAATGATTGTTTTTATTATTTATAAAATACAGCTCAGCCCGGCCTCAGCTTCCCACGAGTAATGCAGTCTTGGAATAAAAAAAATGACACTTTCGGTTTTCTTATTATTTTCTTTAATAGTGTCCTGTCTGTCCTGAATCTTGTCCTGAAAATTGCAAACACATAAAATAGAATTATCCAATTTGGTGCAGTCGATCGAAAGTTATGCGCATACATACATTTTACTATAGTTTTTCATTTTTATTTATATAGATAAATAGATGAACAAGCTAACATAGCTTCATCTAGTTATCACAGGCAACACTGGGGGTGTTACCAACCCAAATATATCCCACTTTTCTATACAATACCAATACCTACTCGCATTTGAGTTTTCTAGGTCACCGCTTGTAAAAATCAATACGAACCGCCATTGATTTCTTAACAATTGTGTGAGTTGAATACATTATCAGGTTTATCAACTGCCTGTACCCGTGACTTCGAAGCTGATATCTTTTTAATTTATCTATGGTCGTTTTTTTTTTTTTAGTAAAAGCTATGATCACGTTGGTTTCTATTCTTTTCGAATTATATTTTATTCTTCTGGATAAAAGACACCCCACGTCATTTGCTGTTACTAATTAATATTTTTCTAGCGATTAGCGTTTGCGACTGCCGATCAAGAGTTCTTGGGTTCCTTTCCCGGGTCGGGCCAATAAGTGTTATTAGTTTTTTCTTACAAAAAATCTATACTATCTATACTATTTTATATCTATACTAATATATAAAGCTGAAGAGTTTGTTTGTTTGTTTGAACGTGCTAATCTCAGGAACTACTGGTCCGATTTGAAAAATTATTTCAGTGTTAGATAGCCCATCTATCGAGAAAGGCTATATATCATCACGCTAAGAACAATAGGAGCGACGCATCAATGAAGAATGTTACAAAAACGGGGGAAAATTATTACGCTACGGGAAATAGGAGACGTAAACGACGTTGCGTGGGTCAGCCAGTAATATTATAAAGTTGAAGAGTTTGTTTGTTTGAATGGGCTAATCTCAGGAACCGCTGGTCAGATTTGAAAAATTCTTTCAGTGTTGGATAGTACATTTATCGAGGAAGGCTATATGCTATATATCATCATGCTAAGACCAATAGGAGCGGAGCACCAATGAAGAATGTTACAAAAACGGGGGAAAATTATCACGCTACGGGCAATAGGAGACGCAAAAGACGTTGCGTGGATCAGCTAGATTTTAATAACAGCCCAGAGTCCGGAGTATGAATGTTTGCCAATTTTCACGCCGGTGCCTTGGAGAGCACGTTAAACTATTGATCCTGGTTATCATGCACATTTATGGCATTATTGGGAAGTCAGTACCCTCAAATATACTGACAACTGTGTCAAGTTTTCCTTCTCTTGCGTAGTCTTACGTCAAATAAAAAAGATAGATAGCTCACCGCCTTGTTGGCCACGGCCAAAAAGTAGCGAAGTTTATAGCGCGTGTGTTTACTTGGAACTACGCTACTTTTTTTTGGTTCAACAAGAACACGGCCGTGCGTTAACTACCTTTTTTTATTTAAATAAATAATAAATAAATATTTCGGACATCTAACACACAACGCCATCTAGTCCCAAGCTAAGCAGAGCTTGTGTTATGGGTACTAGACAACTGATACAAATACATATATACTTTTTTTTTGTAAATACATACATATTATACATAGAAAACACCCAAACTCCGAAACAAATATTTGTAGATCATACAAACATTTAGTGACGACTCAGGAATCGAACCCGAGACCACATGATCAGCAGTCGCACACGGCAACCGCGAGACCAACGTGGTAGTTGCTTTGATCTGAGTGCGTAGTTTGCACCCTTAATCGGTTCTTACAACCACGGGATCAATAGTGCTGGTGCCACTCTGTATTATTAACTCGTCACCACATGAGCTGGTAAGTTAATAAAAACAATTGGATTGTTTAAGAATAGTAACACAAGCTGACAAAATGGATTATCATGTGTCGTAACATGCAACGGTGTGAAGTCTCGTATTTGCTTTAGAAATGGTGTCAGTGGAGCTAGACCTTTATGCATATTAGCGGCTTATTTAGAGCTGCTGAAAGTCGCAGTTGGTTATGGTCTTATCATAGTGCAATACGGCAGAGAGTAGCTATACGCGGGTGTTCCCCTCTTTCAAAGTAGAAGCACAATAACTGCCTCGGTGGCGTAGTGGTAGCGTATGCGACTGCTGTGCTTGAGGTCTCGGGTTCGATTCCCGGGTCGGACCAAATGTTGGTATGATCTGTAAATATTTGTATCGGAGTTTGGGTGTTTTCTATGTATAATATGTATGTATTTACAAAAAAAAAGTATATATGTATTTATATCAGTTGTCTAGTACCCATAACACAAGCTCTACTTAGCTCGGGACTAGATGGCATTGTGTGAAAAAATAAAATGGGCCTACGCATTATACTGTTAGGACACAGAATGTATTCATGTGTGCGTGAAATTGTGAATGTTTTATTTTTAATCCCCGACGCAAAAAGTGGGGTGTTATAAGTTTGACGTCGATGTCTGTCTGTCTGTATGTGTGTATCTGTCTGTGGCATCGTAGCTCTCTAACGGATGTACTTATTTCGATGCGTTTTTTTTTCATTTGAAAGCCAGTTTCTTTCCAGGTTCTTAGCTATATTTGGTTTATATTGGTCCAGCAGTGTAAGAGTATCAGCTCTTTTTACCCGACTACGGCAAAGCCAAAGGAGGGTTACGATTTTGACAGGCTATGTATGTATGGTCATTTGTTCCCTCATAGCTCCTTAACTACTTATTAGAACAGGAAAAATGGGGTATCGTTAGAAGCGTCTTGATCGTCCGCTGGTTTGTAATGTGGTTCAGTACATTTCTACGTAACGTGTGACTACGGCTTTTGAAACTTGTTTCATACTATTTCAGCGTAGTTTTTTGTCGTAGTTGGGTTTTAGTTTTTACTTTTTTTTTCCAAAATGGGTAAGGCATTTTTGGCGTATGATTTGCGTAGGGGCTTTTTAAATTTTGAATTTTAGCTTGTAATTGTTTTATTTGTGTTCGTAGTGACAGTTGTTTTTATATGTGAGTCTAAAATGTGTATGGGTGAAGATTTCCCCCGCAAAAAATTACAGTCTGTTTTGTACTGGGAAAAGTCCCTTCCGTTCGATGGCTCATGATATTTTTTTTTATGGAATAGGGGGCAAACGAGCACACGTATAGCTTGATGGTAAGCAATTACCGCCGCCCATGGACACCTGCAACACCAGAAGCGTCACAAGTGCGTTGCCGGCCTTTTGGGGATGGGGGGGGGGAGGCAGGGGTAGGGGATTGGGGTATGGGCCTCTGGTATCCTCACGCACTCGGTGAAACACAGCGCAATCACTATTTCAAACCGGTTTTCTATGAGGCCGAGGTATCACTCCGGTCGAGCCGGCCCATTCATGCCGAAGCGTGGCTCTCCCACGGTAAACGGTCTATGTGTCTTATCTATGTTCTGGACAGTTCAAGAATCATCTTCAGCATATTGCAGTCCACTGCTGAACATAGGCTTCTACTATAATCGATTTTGGCCTTTCGCGTCCAGATCCTGCCAGATTTCTTGCGCTAGTCGTCACTCCACCTGACCTGTGGGCGTCCTAAACTACGTTTACTAAGGTCACCACTTTAGAACTCTTCTACCCCAATGGTTGTCAGTTCTGCGGATAATATGGCCAGCCCACTGCCACTTCAGCTCGCTCCACATCCAAAGGTAGGCGTTAGTGACTGTGCCACAGTGTTTCGCTAATGCAGTAATTATCGAACACATTTATGAATTGTTGCGCGCATCACGCTGCGACCAAAAGGAGCGAAGTGCCAATAACAATTGTTGCAAAAACCGTGAAAAATTATTCCTTTTGAGCTTCCATTGCGTGCGTTGTGTAAATGGGTTTTAAAGATTCGCAAGACAAAATTAGTTTCGAATTTATTATATTCGGGATATAATAGGGAGTTAGGCATGTGTGTTTTTATGATGATCTCTATTTAATACATGTATGTGTCATGTTTAAAGTTACATTTTAGCCTAGAAAAGCACATGGCAACATTCATCCCTTTAAACAATCGACAAAACAGACATTAACCTTCGCAATACCGCACTCGAAAGCCCCTAATACTACTACATACACCAACACAGTGTCAAACAGTAACATTTTAATCAATAAAGTTAGAAAAATGTCATAGTTATCAATCATAATGTCCAAATTTTCGGCAAATTGCGTAAAAAATTAAGTAAAGGGCGGTACTGCGCATGCGTGAGCCGAGCACGTGCCGGGTCAACGACCTATACGATTAAGACAGTTTCATTTTGGAACACCTCGCGGTCGATATAGGTTATAAGATCGGCACAAATCAGCTGGCCGTATGAAACCTAGACTGGATTTAGTTTATGGTAATTTTTAACCGACTTCCAAAAGGAGGAGGTTCTGAATTTGATTGTTTTTTTTTATGTATGTACACTGATTACTTCGCCAATTGTGGACCGATTTTAAAAATTATATTTGTATTCGAAAGGGTATGCTCCCCATATGGTCCCATTGCCACTATATCAGGATCTGGTGATAGGATCCCAAGGAAATCGGAGAAAACCATCAAATTTGTTAGGCACGTACTGTTTTTCATTTACTTTCTAAAGTTATTGCAGTATTTACACCTGGTAGTCATCATTTCATGATGATGAGCTGATGATGGAAGATACAACTCCTTAACGGTTAGAAGTTAGAAGATAAATCTTTAAACGTCATGTGTATGTATATGTTACCGTTACTCGTATTCTTCCAAGTTATTTAGGTGAACTGAGGAGTTATACCTTCCATCGAAGGTATGACTCCTCAACAGTTAGGAGGGAGGATAATTCTTCCAATATCATACGTATCTATAGATCTTTAGTTGTACCAAATACACGAATAGAGCCTTTCTTTCTAGTTGTTTAGGTGATCCGAAACTTTAAGATACCGATCTAATAACTAGTAGTCATGCAAAGCTATTAAACAGACTTAAAAAAAACATCTAAGAAAACTCTCTGCCTAAAAAGACTAATAAGCGAAAAATAAAAAAAACTTCGTTTTGAACCGACTTCAAAAACTAAAAAGTATAAAATCTATAGGTACTTATAATAAAAATGTAACTGGTCTAATTCTGTAGATTAAAGATTTTTTTTTTTGGAGGGCTCTTTAATCGATACTGAAGCCAAAACTGTAATTTTTTTCATTTTTGTCTGTCTGTATCTTGGCCGCACGCCGAAACTACTGAACGGATTCAAATGAAACTTGGCATGATTTGAGTTCATACTACGAGGTAGGACATAGGATACTTTTTATCCCGAAATTCAGCGCGGTTTCCTGGAGAGAGGGGATGAAAGTCAAAATATGTACTTAGTTGTAATTCAATAACACATAGTCCGATTTCATTCATCCTTACTTGCTAGAAAGAAAAAAAAAAGATAACGGGAAAAGTGTTTTTTGTCCGCGACTGACAGGCATTGGCCTGTGGGAAGCTGAGACAGATATGTAAATATGGCTGTACGAAGTTCGCGGGGTCAGTTAGTAACTTAATAAAGATTTAATTAAATACACCTTATATGCAAACCTTTAATATTGATGAAACACTTTTATTTGTATGTGCTACCTACCTATTCATAGGGTTGAAGTCGGTGCCAAGCCAAAATGTAATAATAGGACCCACTCGCCGCGCGTGAAGCCCGCCGCCGCGCTGGGTTGCACACAAAACAACCCAGCGGCGGGCTGACACGCGCTGACTGACGTCGTTGACGGTCGTCTCGAAACATCTATACTAATACTAGCTAACCCGGCGAACTTCGTACCGCCATATTTATATACAATAATTAGCAATAAATTAAAATTGCGACTATAATTTGAGATTTAAACTATCCTATCTCTCAATTTGGATCGAACTGCACATGGTGTGCAAATTTTATTATAATCGGTTAAGTGGTTTAGGAGTCCATTGAGGACAAACATTGTGACACGAGATTTATATATATTAAGATTATAAAGCTGCAGAGTTTGTTTGTTTGTTTGTTTGAACGCGCTAATCTCAGGAACTACTGGTCCGATTTGAAAAATTCTTTCAGTGTTGGATAGTCCATTTATCGAGGAAGGCTATATTTTATTGTGTGCGTGTGAACTGAGGGACCATAGTGATATTTTTGTTTGAAATTTTTATAAGATTTAGTAGTAGGCTCAAAACAATTGTAGAACAAATATGAGAATTTGTAAAAATATATGTTAAAAAGTACAGACCTTTAAGTGTGGTCCCTCAATCCTCACATACCATCAGCCAGATCTCGGCAAGTATGTAAAAAATAAGGTATTGTGACTGCAGGCATTTAGTAGCGAATTTGTAAAGATATATACTAAATAACTGAGTACAAATCATCAACTATTAAAAAAATACAACGACTATACTGTGGTCCCTCAGTCCACACACGAAAGATTTTGTTATACTGAATATTATCACATCAACGGAATAAAATCTTTATTTTCTTACATAATGTTTTAGAACAAGTCTTATAGCAATTTGTAAAAAATAAATTTAAAAAGATATTGACGCACTTTGAAGATATTTATAATTAAAGCTGGTCCCTCAATCCTCACGTTCTCAAACATACTTGCATCTCTAGCTGCTAGACTACTAAAGTAACACAAAGTGTAGTGTATTAAACTTTTTGTAAAAAGTTTCTACAAAATAATAGGTATCTTTAATTGTGTGTATCTTACCTCTAAATGAGATTATAGCATTTCAGTGATCTTATGAACGGATATACGAGTAGTGTGACCACACAATTTTATTTATTTATTTTATTTATTTAAAAAGACAACTCCCGCACTAGGAATAAATCCTGTGTCGCGGGGGACTTACAAACATACATGAAACGGACACAAAGAACACCCAGACTCAGAACAACAATTTGTGGATCACACAAAGTGTTGTCCTACGTGGGATTTGAACCCATGACACTTGGCGAAGTAGGAAACGGCGTGGTGACCATTAAACCACTAGGCCACACGTGCAGTCAAATGCAGTCAAATGAAAAAAAATGTAGACTACCAATATAATTTTTATTGTAATAGTCGAAACCCAAGGTTGTACGGTTGATTTAGTGTTATGTTACATTGTCGTCGTGGTGGGGCTTGCGTGGGTCAATGATTTCTGGGGCTATGCCGGTAGAGCCACTCATGCCGGATAGGCCCAGAAGGAGACCCCAGACTAAATGGGATACGAGACGGAGTCTTAAGAGACTGCCGCGTGGGGCACTCTAAACGTCCCTCTGCTTTAGCAGAGGGCGTATTAGAGTGCCAGTAGTTCCGAGAGGGACAGGGGGCGGACGGATCAGGTCTGGTGCAGACCCCGTCCGGCCCAGCCGTAATCCTGAACGGACAGGACCGGTGGCTCTTCGAAGCCACGAGGACGTAAACCTCTATAAAAAATACCCCAAGCTCACGCTCTGACGCCTGGCAATGAGCTGAATCGCTGGAGGGAGTCCAGTGCCAAGGGCGTCCTCTGTCGGAGGACATTAAACTTCAAAAAAACCAATGACATGGACAACTATAGGAATATACCTACCCAGGAGGGTCCTAGACGCGACGCGTCTGGGGAATCCCTTCCGGAGCCAGTCGGCTCCGGCAGCCCCCAATCGTATTATGGGGGGGGCACCCAATGTCTTACACGCCCGTTGCCGAGCGGTAAATCCGGCAACCAAAATATCGCGAAGGACGCGCCAACAACAACAACAACAGCAACAGAGACGAAAAGGCAGACGCGGAACAGCAGAGGGCAGTTCCGAAAGGCGGACGCCCTTCTGCCCTCGGTCTCCACCGAGGAGCTTGCTGCGGCTGAAACGCCTGCAGTGGTGGGGCTCCCAGAAGTCAATCCGACTGCTGGGAGCCGAAGAACCATGGAACGCACGCGTTCCAAGTCCGCCGTGGTTGTCGCGGGTGGCGGTTCCGGTGTGAGGACGGACACGCCGGAGCCGATGGACGTGGAGGCGGACCGGAAGCGCGGACGCCCCACTGGCTGCGAGAGTGACATCGCTCAGGCGATGTTGCCTCCGAAGGTGGCAAGCAGTCGGAGGGAGCGATCGCTGACCCCGGTGCCGGCCTCGTCGAGCTCCGCCTTTTGTAGGGCAGAGTCTTACAGGAGAACCAGGGCTGACGGCGAACTGCAGGCGGAGGAGGAGATCAGCGGTCTCCTGCTCAAAATCGGGGAGCCGATGCATGGGGACCCAGTGCCCGAAACACCGGCCTCCTTGCAGGAGAGAGCGGAAGCGGCGGTGGCCATAATCCACAAGGTGGCCACCAAGTCCGTGAACCTAAAGGGCCCTTTCGTGAGGGCTCTAAAGGACTCCTCTTCTGCCTTGGCAGGAGTAGTCGAATCCCTCGTGGGAGACGTGGCTCGCCTGACGGGGCAGGTGGCGGAGCTTAGAGCTCAGTTTGACCAATTCCGGGCGGAGCGACCCGCCCCGGCCCCGTCTACGTCACGGCCGGCCCCGTCTGCATCCCGGCCGGCCCCGTCTGCCTCCCAGCCGGCCCCGTATGCGTCCCGGCCGGCCCCGTCTGTGTCCCAGCCGGCCCCGTCTGATTTCCGGCCGGCCCCGTCTGCGTCGCGGCCGGTCCCGTCTGCGTCCCAGCCGGCCCCTGCTGTCCCCGGGGTACCCGACGACGTCCTGCAGCAGATGCTGCAGTACATGCTGCACGCCATGGGTAACCTGGTGGACGGACGGATCGCGGGTCTGGAGGCGAGGCTGCCTCCGGCCCCTATTGTTCGGCCGCCGCTCGCGACACCGAGGAGGAAGGACGCCTCAGCGCCGACCCCGCTCCCCGTGGTGGGGGGTCGAGTGACGTACGCAGCGGCGACGTCGGTGCCGGGCCCTGCCGCCACGCGCAAAACCCATCAGCGGGCGAAGGCTCCAGCCAAGACTTCTGCGCCGCCGCAGCCGGTGGCAACGTCTGGGGCGGAGCTTTCTCCGCTCTCCACTCCAACACCTCTGCCTGGCCACTGGCGAGACCGATGAGGTGTTACAAATGCCTGGTTGCGGGACACACCCGCATCAAATGTGACAGCTGCTTCGACTGCAGCGGATTATGTTTCCGCTGCGGTCGACCGGGGCACAAGGCGGCGGAGTGCTCTGCTGCCCCTCACTGCCCTGTGTGTGCGGCGGGCAATAAGCCCGCTAATCACCAGATGGGGCAGGGGGGCTGCAAGCCTTCCCGCGCATCTCGGCAGACGTCGGGGGCTAGCCTAGCGACCCAGGCTGCCTCAGACGCTGTCCGTCCGTCCACGTCGACGTCCATGGAGGTTGTAGAGACGATCCAGTAATGGACCACGTCTCCAACCTCCTTGTCCAGACGAACCTAAACCACTGCGCCGCGGCGCAGGATCTCTTCCTGCAAACCATGGCGCAGTGGTCGATCGGGGTTGCCGTAGTCGCGGAGCCCTATTACGTTCCTCCCCGTCCAAATTGGATGGGTGACCGGGACGGCTCCGTGGCAGTCGTCGGTTCCGCGGCGGCTCATTCCCCGCCCTTGTCGCTTAGAGACAAGGGCTCTGGATATGTTGCCGCCGAGTGGGGGGGGATCACCGTTTACGGTATTTACTTCTCCCCCAACCGGAGTTTGAGCGACTTCGAGGTCTTCCTTAACAGCTTGGAGACCTCGATGCGGCGATTAGCGTCTGGGCACGTCCTCGTGCTGGGGGACTTCAACGCAAAATCCATTGCGTGGGGGTCCCCCAGGACTGACGCCAAGGGCGAAGCCGTTGAGGAGTGGGCGGCTTCGGTGGGCCTCTGTTTGCTGAACAGAGGCTCCACCAACACGTGCGTGCGACAGCAAGGGGGGTCGATAGTGGACCTCTCGTTCGCTACCCCTGCTGTTGCCGCACGAGTAAGGAACTGGTGTGTCCTGGAAGAGGTCGAGACGCTCTCGGATCATTTATACATCCGGTTCGAGCTCTCCCGGTCCCAGGGCCCCAGTAGGGGTCACACGGCGCGGCATCCTTCCCGCTTTCCGCGGTGGGCTGTTGCCAAGCTGGACAGGGACCTACTAGAGGAGGCGGCCATTATTCATTCTTGGCTGTCTCCGCAGGCCCCGACCGAGGAGGTCGGCGTGGACGTGGGGGCTGGCCGTTTTCGCGATGCGATTACGCAGATTTGCGATGCGGCCATGCCTCGCGTCCAAGGTCGTCGGCCTCCACGGAAGGAGGTCTACTGGTGGTCCCAGGAGTTGGCGGACCTCCGTGCGGCTTGTACTCGTGCCCGGAGGTCCTACACCCGCAGCAGGCGACGTCACCGTGGAGACGGTGGCGGGGACCAGCTTCATGAGGAGTACCGCGAGGCGCGGAAAACTCTGAAGCTGGCCATTTGCCGCGCCAAAGAGGTAAAGAGAAAGGAGATGCTGGAGAGTCTCGATCGTGACCCCTGGGGTCGCCCATACCGTGCGGTGCGTCAGAAGCTCCGCACGTCGGGCCCCCCCCTTACCGAGACTCTCCAGCCCAGCTTCCTGCAGGAAGTGGTCGAGGGCCTTTTCCCTGAGCGGGCGGAGCACACACCCCCGTCGATGGCCTATGCGGTCATGGACGACGGGGGTAGAGAGGACGATGTGCCGCCCGTTAGGGAATCGGAGGTTGGGGCGGCTGTTCTTCGGATCCGTTCCAAGAACACCGCCCCCGGGCCGGACGGGGTTCCAGCCCGAGTGATGGCCCGAGCCCTCGACCATATGTCGGACCGCCTCAGGGAGGTGTTGGACGCTAGCCTGGCGTCCGGACGCTTCCCTGAGTGCTGGAAATGCGGGAAGCTGGTCCTGTTGAGAAAGCCGGGACGGCCTGCAGATTCGGTCGCGGCCTATAGGCCCATCGTGTTGCTGGACGAGGCGGGTAAACTTTTTGAGAGGATACTCTCTGCCCGCATCGTCCGGCACCTCAGCGAGGTGGGCCCCGACCTGTCGGACGCCCAATTCGGGTTCCGAGAGGGGCGTTCGACGGTCGATGCCGTGATGCGCCTTAGGGCCGTGACCGAAGAGGCGGTAAGCTGTGGCGGCGTGGTGTTGGCGGTGTCCCTGGACATCGCCAACGCCTTCAATAGTCTGCCATTTAGCTGCATCAGGGAAGCACTCCACTACCACGGGGTGCCAGAGTACCTGAGGCGGCTAGTGGCAGACTATTTAGAGGAGCGTACCGTCGTGTACGAGGACCGAGAGGGCGTCTTGAGACGGCGACCCATGTCGTGCGGCGTTCCGCAGGGGTCTGTCCTTGGACCACTCCTGTGGAACGTGGGGTACGACTGGGTCCTTCGAAGTCGTCTGCCTCCCGGGCTGGGCGTAATTTGTTACGCCGATGACACTCTTGTCACAGCCCGGGGGGCGAACTTCCAAGAGGCGGCGCGCCTGGCCACCTGGGGTGTTTCTCTGGTGGTCGGGCGCATCGAGGCGCTGGGCTTACGGGTGGCCCTGGATAAGACGGAGGCCCTATTGTTCCATGGGCCCCGTCGTGGTCCACCCGCCGGCGCCTCCATAGAGGTCAACTCGGTCCTCGTACCGGTTCGGGCCCAGATGAGGTATCTGGGCCTGATTCTCGACGGTAGGTGGCTCTTCGACGAGCACTTCCGACAGCTTGGTCCGAAGCTGGTCGACGCTGCCTCCGCCCTTGGGCGACTTTTGCCCAATTTGGGTGGAGCCAGCGTCGCAACGCGACTCCTGTACACGGGGGTTGTCCGGTCGATGGCGCTGTACGGGGCACCGGTGTGGGTGGCGGCTCTGACTGCCCTAAATAAGGCCCGCCTCTGGCGGCCTCAGAGGGTATTGGCAGTCAGAGCCATACGCGGATACCGCACGGTGTCGACCGAGGCGGCGTGCGCCTTGGCCGGAACACCCCCGTGGGATTTGGAGGCGGAAGTGCTCGCCGAAGTTTATCGATGGGTGGCTGAATATCGGGCGGAGTATGGCTATCGCCCTCCGCCCGAAGAGGTACGCGACTGGCGTGAAGCCGCCCGTCGAGCCACGATGGCTAGATGGTCGTTCCGGCTGGAGACTCCACGCGCTGGCTTTGCCGCCGTGGAGGCTCTCCAGCCGGTCATCCTCGAGTGGGCAGGGCGGCAGCACGGGACTCTTTCCTTCCGACTGACGCAGGTCCTTTCCGGGCATGGTTGCTTCGGGAAGTACCTGCACTCGGTCGCTAGGAGGGAATTGAGTCCCGCCTGCCACCACTGCGACTGCAGTGAGGACTCGGCCCAGCATACTCTGGCGATTTGCCCCGCTTGGGCGTCGCAGCGCCGGGCCCTCACTGCACTCATCGGAGGGGATCTCTCGCTACCGGCCGTCATACGCTCCATGGCCGGTAGCGATAGCAGTTTTACCGCGGTCGCAACCTTCTGCGAAGATGTAATCTCGCAGAAGGAGGTGGCGGAGAAGGCCCGGGAGGACGATGTCCACTCGGACCCAATCCGCCGCCGGCGAACCGGGCGGCGGAGGCGCGCCTATCAGCGCCTCATGCCGCCCTGAGTGTGGCCGCGGATGGTCGGGACGGGCTTTCCCCTCCATCCGCTCTAGTGGCCTCCCGCGAGGGGGCGACGTACGCGTGTGCCTTACGTCGCCTAATTGAGAGGATACCAGCAGACGGTGCCCGCTTCTGTGCGGGCAGGCGCTGGGAGGGGTCCGGATGTGGTAATAACTGCAGTTCCCGGACTCCTCCCTTCACAGGCGCAGAGTGGCACACCGTGTGGTTTTAGTCGGTTCGAGTCCGACACACCGCCCCGCCGCAAGCCCCGGTGGGGTGACGGTCCGAGGGGATTTCCACACGTTAATAAAAAATAAAAAAAAAAAAAAAAAAAAAAAAAAAGTGTTATGTTACATTACGTATCTTTACAAAGCATGAAATAAAGTAGCTTTTAGAAGCTTATCACCATTTAGGCTATGTTTCAAGGAAGCTTTATGTACTTATAATACCCCAGTATTTTACAAACCATTATGGTAACATAGTGGTATTATTTATACAGCTCAGTTTTATACGTTTTATTAACACATAAAATTGAACATTTAAAAACACAGGATTTTGTAAAATATTTACAAAAAGTCCGCGATAGTACCTATCGCGATGTATATTAATATTATAAATTTGAAAGTGGCTTAGTCTGTTTCTCTATTACGCTTTCACGGCTAAACCAATAACAGTGCCTGCACTTGGTAAGGCATATAACTTATTGTAATACTTTTGTTTAAGTGTGTGAACTTTTTTTCACAAAACAGAGTCATTCGCATTTTTTGCCAGGGAGTTACAGTACGGACCAACAAATCTTCTTACATTCATTAAGTTATAACCAAATTTTACGTACTTAAACAAAAGTATTACAATAAGTTATATGCCTTACCAAGTGCAAGCACTGTTAGGCACTGCACTATAAAACAAGTTTCAAAAGCCGTAGTTACGCGTTGTTAAAGTGTTATGGACTACGGTACATTACTAAGTTTCAAAAGCTGTAGTCCATGTAGTTTAATGTACCATAGTTCATAACACATTAACAACTCGTGACTACGGCTTTTGAAACTTGTTTTATACTTTTTTAGCGTCGTTTTTTGTCGTAGTTGGGTTTTAGTTTTTACTTTTTTTTTTAGTTTTTGAAGTCGGTTTTTAAACAAAGTTTTTTTTTTATTGTTGACACTTGCACAAAGCATTTGTGAGTTATTTTACTTTAAAAATATTCAAATACAAATTCTTTTTTTATGTAAAGTTTAAAATAAATCTAATATTTTGTTTTATTACTGTTTAAGCGATCTTACTTTGCATAGGTATATATAGTAAGATAAAAATAAGTAGGTAGGTATATAGATAGAAAACGAATTAAAAAATTGGACGCCATTTTCTAATCCGCCTTATTTTAATTAATCAGAATAGTGCTGTAATCAGTTTCTTTTTTTAGTTCATTTAAAATAGATTTTACAAGGAGGCTGTTTCCTTTATGGATAAAAATAGTCAAAGTATGACGTGTCTCAAAACACCCACACGCATCTCTCGATTAGGCATTCGCATTATTTAGGCATCGTCATCAAGGACGATGCCTAAATAATGCTTTAATTATTATAATCACAAGTATAGTGCAGGTTGGTAATAGCTGGTAATTACCTAAATACCTGACACGGTTTTTAGGGTTCCGTGCCAAAGGAAGGAACCCTTATAGATTCGTCATGTCTGTCTGTCTGTCTGTCTGTCCGTCTGTCCGTCCGTATGTCACAGCCACTTTTTTCCGAAACTAAAAGACCTATAATGTTGAAACTTGGTAAGTAGATGTATTCTGTGAAACGCATTAAGATTTTCACACAAAAATAAGAAAAAAACTACAAATTTTGGGGGTCCCCATACATAGAACTGAAACTTAAAAATATTTTTTTCATCAAACCCATGCGTGTGGGGTATCTATGGATAGGTCTTCAAAAATGATATTGAGGTTTCTAATATCATTTTTTTCTTAACTGAATAGATTGCGCGATAGTCGGTGCCAAGTGACTATCGCTTAGACTTTTGTAATTGTTCGTTTGTATTCTTTTTGGCTTAGCACCGACTTCAAACAGATTTTAGGTACCTAGCACACATTATAATACTACTATTGAATTGAATAAAGAATTAGGTATAGGCAATTTATGAAGAACCAGTTTATTTTACGCTTTTATGTGTTTTTTTGGCAGAGAGTTTTCGTTGGATGTTTTTTGGAAGTCGGTTTTTTTTTATAAAAAGTTTTTATTTTTCAGTTTTTAGTGCAAACAATGCTAGGTAAGTAGTAAGTTGAACTATTTCATCAAATTTCATCATCAAGAATACAAATTAAGGTCTATACGTACGTGTAATATTAAAATCATCCTCGAATTCCTAACTGTTGAAGAGTTTAACCTTCTATCATCAGCTCACCTAAATAACTTGAAAGTATACGACATAAGGTCTTTAGATACGTATGAAATTGAAAGAATTATCCTCCAACTCCTAACCGTTGAGGAGTTGTACCTTCCACCTTCCATCATCAGCTTACCTAAATAATTTGAAAGAATACGACTAAAGGTAACATATATACATATGATATTTAAAGATTTATCCTCCAACTCCTAACCGTTAAGGAGTTGTACCTTACATCATCAGCTCATCATCATAAAATGATGACTGCCACACGCAAATACCGGTGTAACTTCAGAAAATATACGAAAAACATAGTATGTGCCTATAAAAAATGAGGGTTTCCCTCGATTTCCCGGGGATCCCATCATCAGATCCTAATATGCTGGCAATGGGACCACCTCGGAAGCATACTCTTTCGAATACAAAAAAAATATTTAAAATCGGTCTACAACTGACGGAGTAATAGTAGTATTATAATGTGTGCTAGGTACCTAAAATCTGATTGAAGTCGGTGCTAAGCCAAAAAGAATACAAACGAACAATTACAAAAGTCTAAGCGATAGTCACTTGGCACCGACTTCAAACAGATTCTAGGTACCTAGCACACATTATAATACTACTATTTAAATGAATAAAGAATTAGGTATAGGCAATTTATGAAGAACCAGTTTATTTTACGCTTTTAAGTGTTTTTTTGGCAGAGAGTTTTCCTTGGATGTTTTTTGGAAGTCGGTTAAAAATGTAACAGGTCGAATTCTGTACATTAAAGATATTCAGAAAATTTTTTTTTGGAGGGCTCTTTATAATTGATACTGAAGCCAAAACTTTAATTTTTTTTTCATTTTTGTCTGTCTGTCTGTATCTTGGCCGCGCATCACGCCGAAACTACTGAATGAATTCAAATGAAACTTGGCATGATTTGAGTTCATACTACGAGGTAGGACATAGGATACTTCTTATCCCGAACTTCAGCACGGTTTCCTGGAGAGACGGGATGAAAGTCAAAATATGTACTTAGCTGTAATTCAATAACACATAGTCCGATTTCATTCATTCTTTTTTTGCTAGAAAGAAAAAAAATAAAAGATAACGGGAAAAGTCTTTTTTTGTCCGCGACTGTACACTGCCTGTGGGTAGCTGAGACAGATATGGAAATATGGCGGTACGAAGTTCGCCGGGTCAGCTAGTTTATAATATTATTACTATAGATTTATTTACTACTACCACTATGTAAATGCATAGGGCTATGAGAGAGCCATGCTACGATGAACACCGGGCTTTTTGACCGAAGTAACCACAGCAGAAAGGCGGTGTTGGTTACTGGACGAACAAGGGAGAGATGCTCTGGATTTGGTTAAGATAAATAAAATGACTATGTCCCTTTAACCGTAATATTTTTTAAACTGTCTCGGTGGCGCAAGTGGTAGTGTAAGCGACTGCTGTGCTGGACGTCTCGGGTTCGATTCCCGGGTCGAATCAAATATTTGTATGATCTGCATATGCTTGTTTCGAAGTTTGAGTGTTTTATATGTATAATTATGTATTTAGAAAAAAAAGTAAATATGTATTTGTATCAGTTGTCTAGTACCTACCCATAACACCAGCTCTGCTTAGCTTGGGATTGGGTGGCGTTGTGTGTTAGATGTGGGGTGGGGGGGGATTGAACCCCAAACCCCCTCCCTAGCTACGCCCATGGGAGGCAACAAACATAAAAAGAAAAGTCAATCGAATTGATAACCGCCTTCTTTACTTAAAGTCGGTTAAAAAATGGCGGTCACACCATCCGAATGTTTTAAATTCAGTGAAAGTTTCATTTCACAATTCAATGACCATTCCAATCTAACCTTAACTTTGTAATTTGTTTACTTTAAATTGGAAAGCCGATAACAATGGATTAAGCACTAGTGTAATTCCTAAAATGGCCGCCGCCGCGCCGTGGAGAAGTTGCGGTCTTATAGAGTACCTATATTCAGTGTTGCCAATTACAGGCGTTGCATTTCTAATCCATCAACGCACGGCATTGTCTATGTCTTATGAGATCTGGTACCTTAGAGTTATTTTAGATAGAGTAGGGGAGCCAAGCCTCCAGCCATCCCTCGGTTAGAAAGAAACTGCCTCGGTAGCGTAATGGTAGCGTATGCGACTACTGTGCTTGAGGTCTCGGGTTCGATTCCCGGGTCGGACCAAATGCTTGTATGATCTGCAAATGTTTGTTTCGGAGTTTGGGTGTTTTCTATGTATAATATATATGTATTTACAAAAAAAAGTATATAACATGTATGTATATCAGTTGTCTAGTTCCCATAACACTAGCTGTTAGTGTTAGATGTTCAAAATATTTATTATTATTATTACAGACGATCGCGGTACCTGTCTCTCTCTACTCGCGCATGCGCATAGCACGACGATTCGACGGTTAATTGTTGTGATTGGATTACCATTATTAGTCCTTTACTGCGCATGCGTGAATAGAGAAAGACAGACGGGGTACCACGATCCTCTCTCTCTTTCTAAGCTTGGACGTTTCCACTAACTGTCAATCGTATGTCTTCCCCACTGTATGTAGGTATAATAGCTCTATGTCTGGTACCCTATTTATCCCGTGGGTGTCGTAAGAACCGACTGTGAGAGCAAACTAAGTACAACAGCACTGCAGAGAGAAGGAAAACTTGACACAAATCCTATACCAACCCGTCTGGTCAGCGTGCTGTAGTAGGACAAAACCTCCTTTCTAAGGAGAATCCTATGTTTAGCAGTAGATTATTAAAGGCTCTTGACATCATGATGATGATGCCGTTTAAGAAGTAGCAAACGATACCGAGGCTCACATTAAACCATCACCTTTTCACCAAATAAGTTAGGTCTAACCAGCAAACCCCATGCGTAATTCTGGCGACGCATTCTGACTACATCACAGTGATGAACTCCTAGCCGATTTCGGTCACAGCAGAAAGTCCAAGACCAGCAAACTACGCAGGAGATATTATAGTGCACAAGTGTGTGCGTAAACACAGGTGTGCACATCGTTCCCTCACTCTTACAATCCGATGGAACCAGGCGCAGGCGGCAGGACCGACGGCTTTACGTGCTCTCAAAGGCACAGAATTTATTACAATTCCTATAATTTGCCACCAGGTTAAACATTGGACAGCCAATGTTGGAGGATGGAGAACTTTGAACAAACATTTGTAACAAAAATTTATGAGTTTGGATTTCACTCGTTTCAGTTGGGTTCGTATGCTCTTTGTATTTGAACAGGGCTTTAGGGCTTTTGGTTACAAAAGTTTGTTATGTTAGTAATTTGTCCCCAATGAACTGTTGCACCGCGATCTACGAATGCCTACTGTGGGGCAGGAAATTGTACGCCATACTAAGTTGTATAAGGAACGCATCAAACAACATCTGAATGCTCTGGCTCGGCCATTGATGGAAAACCACAACAAAGCGCGACGCTTAAAACGAAAAATACCACAGGATTTAATCCAATCACAGTGATAATTACGATCATTAATATAATATATGATGCATCGTTAATGGTTTTAAAATAGGAATAATTTTTTCTTCTTATTTTTAAGAATTATGTTACATAAACAATATATACATGTTGTATTTCACAAATATAGTTAAGAATCGCGGGTGTATTTCTCAAATTGAACTAAAATTAGATACTATTATGGCTACGTATTGGATTCTGGAATAGAAATTGATTTGGTATAGGTATGTCTATATATAACATGGCGCTGCAAAAGATAAAAAAGAAATGAACTTACTTTTCGATCATTGTATGTTCTAAATTGTGTTTAGTGTCGATACTAATACTTATCCTAACGTCTTGTTCTATACGAGACATTAGTTTTTTTCACACACATTTGACCTCAAACTAACTCAAATAATTTATACTCTCGATTGTCGGCACTTGATGGAACTTGTTATAATACATTTTTGAATTAAAATCACTTGTACTTATTCCACTATTTTATTTTTGTTTACACCTGACCGGTTTCGCCTTATGGCATCATCAAAGGTTACTGATTATACAAAATAAAATATTCACATCTAAAACCTACCAACTGCGGGTACATGTAAATATCAGTGTGTCCGTGTAAGGAAATTTCCCCGAAATCAGAAACTGTATTTGTCTCCACCTACGCTATTTGTTAAATTAGTAACTTACAGCTACACAAAGTCCCAGTTATGATATGAGCATACTAATTACAAATAACATATTAATTTTAATAATTAAAATCGACATTAATGCTGAAAATTTTTGAAATAACCTATTGATGTCTAACGCCTCCAAAGCGGTTAATTTTCTGCCTTTGTCACATACATGTAGTGCTTTAAAGTCCAATTATATATAAAGAGGACATAACATAATCATTTTATTTCAAAATTTTTCAGCATTAATGTCGATTTTAATTATTAAAATTAATATATTATTTGTGATTAGTATGCTCATATCATAACTGGGACTTTGTGTAGCTGTAAGTTACTAATTTAACAAATAGCGTAGGTGGAGACAAATACAATTTCCCTGATTTCGGGGAAATTTCCTTACACGGACACACTGATATTTACATGTACCCGCAGTTGGTGGGTTTTAGATGTGAATATTTTATTTTGTATAATCAGTAACCTTTGATGATGCCATAAGGCGAAAACGGTCAGGTGTAAACAAAAATAAAATAGTGGAATAAGTACAAGTGATTTTAATTCAAAAATGTATTAACTCAAATAAAGTGACGAAAAAATAGGTATTTAATTTCAGAAATAATTCAATGGCTAATAATGCTGAAACAGATACGAAAGAATGATACTTTTGGATAACATATTAATATTATTTAAATTGTCCTTTAAAATATAAAAATTAATGATATAAGTATTAATGTTTGTTCACTTCAGTTTCATTATACGAATAGCATAAAATGAAAGTAAAAAAATGAATGAATAAGTATCAGCTACTTAATTATAACGAAAATGAATACTGGTTAGCAAGTCGATTACATCCGATTTGTAAATCAAAACGATTATTTTTAACCTCCGCAACGATTAAAATGTCACATCACAAAATTAAAAATATAAATCACAGAATGTAACTGTTTTAGGACACAATGCAGAAATGAAGAATCACGCGACTATTTAATTTTATTTGTGGAAATTTAAACTGAAATATGCCCCATTACATTTATTCTACTCAGTAGTATAAATTATTACATTTATAAAATTTATTTGACTTAAATTAGCATAGTTTTATGGGAACTTCCATTAGTGCATGGTTGCATTCTGTCGTTACGGAACGTCAGTCTCACCTGTCAAAATCTACTTCTTAGATCAGACTAACTTATTAGGAAGTAGGATTTAACACTACGAATACCATCTGTGACGCACGGGCCTTAATAAACACAGAGGAAACGGACACAAAAAACACCCAGACTCAGAACAACAATTTATGGATCACAGAAAATTTTGTCCCGATGTATATGTTGCGTTGTTTTCTATGTTTAATATGTATATATTTACAAAATATATAATATATATGTATTAAAATCACTTGTCTGGTAGTAGTAGTACGTAAGTAAGTAAGTATGCTTATTCGCGTAGCTCGTTGTAGAATTCTGCCTTCCGAAACTTTTCATGCTTCTAAACTAGTATTTCAATTGTCATATTTGTATGTGAGCGAAAATTACAATACTAAGAACGGGTAAAAAGAATTAAATTACCATAGACATACTAGGCTCTATCGCTACTACAGCTGACAACAAAAAAAAACAATCCGACACGCCTATCACCTGATCCGCAGCGCGCGTGCGCGATCGCCATGACTACCACAATATGGCGGCGTTACCATGGCAACATGGAATATAGGCCACACCATCCCAGGTTGACCTAAATAAGAACGTTCGCCGTATCGATGCGCCCGTCGCGTTATATCACCCCATGAATGTGAAGAATGGGGTCTGTCAATGACCGTTGTGATGTAAGATATGTGCAGGGCTGCAGAATTTTAGACTTATTTATGGGCAAAAACAGGTGTTGCTAGTGACAAATTTATGGGCACAAGGGTGGCTTATTCGGAACTACTAGCTGACCAAGGCAATTTCGTCTACGACTCTTTTCAATCTTATGCGCTCTATCGGTCTAAGTGTGATGTTAACTATACTAACTTAGGCAGGCCAGCGAAATATACATTAAAAAAACGTGAAAATCAGTTTATCTTTTGACTACGTTTTTTTCTGTATAATATATTTCAGAGAGACGGCAGTTTAAATTCATTTTATATAAACTTTAGATCTAATGACTCTACGTTTCGTTTGATCAACAAAAATGTATTTAATTTATTCATTTTGTAGAAATCAAACTAGCCTTATATAGCGAAAGAAATATGTAGGTATAGTTTGCAAGCTTAATATACCAAATATGCCATTTTTCTTTTCAACAAGGATATCAAAAGGATTTTTAAACCCGCGCATTCTATCGAGTATTATTTTAAAGGCAATAGTCACACTAGTGATGATTCCTGTGCCCAATTTTTGATGATGTCCAAAATATTTATTTATTTTATTTAATTTATTATTCTTAGATCAGTACCGAGCCGACTCTTACTAAATAGAGCGGCGTTGATATTGTAATAAGACCGGATAAAAACCTCATAAAGTCCGGATAAAGTCCAGATAACAAATACAAATTGTTATACACTTATGTACTTACCATAGTACGCCATATTGCTGACTAAATGTTCGTTAATCATTTTGCACAATTATTTTAATCACTTTCACTGATTAACTTAGGAACAACTCAAAAATACATTTTAAGTTCACTTCACTAAAATAATTAATATGTATATTAAAAAAGTGGATATAAAATTTTATATTTGATATACTTTAGTAAAAAAAAGTAGGTGTTGAGTTTGTTTCGTCCTTTCTTCCCAGGTCTAATCCAGATAAGAAAATCCGAACCATCTCAAAAGAAATAAAGTAATATGTATGTAAAAATGTTCATGTTTTTTTATGTATGGCCCTGCTACTCTGCCTGATGGCAAGCATAAGTAGAATCCAAGAGTGGTGGTCAGCATAATCATTGTGAATGCAGACAATGCAACAATGCAGCATGGTGACCCACACCATGGCGGCCTAGTGATGCTTCTGCATCACTGGGCCTCCGGTCTCGCACTCACCAACGAAACACGACAAACATGGAAGTTATATAAGAATTAAAATTAAAAAACCCGCTTCGCAGCATCAGGTCGAAGTTATCAATTAATTGTCATTTAATGATTATATTCCATCCACGCCAAAGGTAGTAGAGCCACGCTGATTTCAGCACGAACGGGCCGGCTCGCACAGAAGATCTACGTAAAATGACAGCGTTCGTGCTGAAATCAGCGTGGCTCTACTACCTTTGGCGTGGATGGAATATAATCATTAAATGACAATTAATTGATAACTTCGACCTGATGCTGCGAAGCGGGTTTTTTAATTTTAATTCTTATATAACTTCCATGTACGGATAGCGACCAGTTACGATTGTATAATATGCATTGATTATTATTAATAGTGATGGAGTGCACTTCGACATCCGTGCAGTCGGAATCGAATGATTTCTGACCTAGCGATCAAAAATTCTAACCGCTTGAACTACTAGCCATTCATATACTAAAGAATATAATTAATTGATGACGTTATCACGTTTAGATCGAGATAACAATAAGTTATTTTATCTAACATCAAACAATAAAATGAAATTGATAATACGAACGTGCTTTATACGTTTAAACTGCACGTACGATTGAAGCAAGATGAATTAAATGTATATTTATTACTAGCTGACCCACGCAACCTCGTTTGCGTCTCCTATTGCCCGTAGCCACCCGTAGCGTAACAATTTCCCTTCGTTTTTGAAACATTCTTCATTGGTGCTCCGCTCCTATTGGTCTTAGCGTAATGATATATAGCCTATAGCCTTCCTCGATAAATCTACTATCCAACACTGAAAGAATTTTTCAAATCGGACTAGCGGTTCCTGCGATTAGCGCGTTTAGACAAACAAACAAACTCTTCAGCTTTATATATTAGTATAGATAGATATATTAGTACAGATTATGTTCCAAGTAGTGACAGATTAAGTACATGGAGTGACACCAGCCCCATTCACCCCGTGGGGGTCGTAAGAGTCGACTGAGAGAGCAAACTACCAGGACAACAGCACTGCAGAGAGAAGGAACACTTGACACAAACACTATACCAACCCGTCTGGACAACGTGCTGTAGTAGGACAAAACCTCCTTTCTAGGGAGAATAAAAGGTTTTTAATGAGTACATACTAAATCTTTCATCATTTTAGCCGTTCATCACCCTATTCTTTAACTTTAAACTCGGTGTTAAAGAATTCTATGATCGCTATTGTTAACTTTGAATTGTGTGAATTAACAATTAATACATTATTACGGCAATCTATAAATGACATCATTTATTTTGATCTATTTATTTCGTTTATGACTATAGCTATAGACTATAAAATATTAATATTTTCTCATTTTCGTTCAGAAAAAAATATGACATTTGCCGCGTAAGATAAAGCGCGAAAAACAAAATATTTTTTTTAAATAGGAGATTCAACAAATACGTCAAATACAAATAGGCATAGACAACAATGTACAGTGTCTTTTTAACCAACTTCAAAAAAGGAGGAGGTTATCAATTCAAATGTTTTTTTTTTATTTGTTACCTCATAACTTTCGACTGGGTGAACCGATTTTGATGATTCTTTTTTTATATAAAAGCTGGTGCTTCCCGTGTGGTCCGATTTTTATTTGGTCCAGATTGAAGTCGGTTTTTTTGTTAAAATTTGTGATTATTATCCGCTACTTTTCAATATTTTTTCTTTTGGTTAGAATCTGTTGGAAAGAAGAATTGTCTTATTTATAATGCTTTGTAACATTTGACATCTCTTCACCAGTGTTATTAATGGTTCTGTACTGGTAATTCAACTGCACGTTTGGCCTAGTGGTTTAACGGTCACCACGCCGTTCCCTACTTCGCCAAGTGTCGTGGGTTCAAATCCCACGCAGGACAACACTTTGTGTGATCCACAAATTGTTGTTCTGGGTCTGGGTGTTCTTTGTGTCCGTTTCATGTATGTTTGTAAAGTCCCCCGCGACACAGGATTTATTCCTAGTGCGGCAGTTGTCTTTAAAAAAAAAAAATTACATTCAAAATAATTGTACAATTTCACCACTAGTTCATTTGGCGGCTATTTCATAAAAATATGTTGCGCAGGACTTTACAAACATACATCAAATGTGTAGACGCAGTACACTCAGACTAGACTTGTGGATACAAAGTGTTATCACATTTAGGGATTAAACCCACAGCACTTGGGGCAGTAGGATGTGTCAAGATGACCACTTAAACCACTCAATCATCGATGCAATTTTAATATATTGTACAGAAAAGCAATAGTAAAGATATTAGAGACAACTTATATTCTGTATCATATTTAAACTCTTTGGTCAAATTTAAAACCCAGTTATTTACCTCGGAATGAATTCTTTAAAGAAAACCAACAGAAAATGACATATTCTTAGTAATATCAGCTCATTAACAAAGTACATTGTCTTTTCAACGACGACACGCTCATTGAAACGTGGATGACAATGGCCAACCTTGAGCTGACGTTCTTGAGTGCAGTTACAATCCGCATTAAAATGAATAACATCGAGATTATAACACGATATTTTATTATCTGGCAACACTGATGTATTCTTTTTTTATGGCATAGGAATCAAACGAACAGGTCACCTCATAGTGACAGCCAATGCCGTTGGTAACATGTACTTTGTACAAGTGTGTTGTCAATGGTTGTCAACTTCACTATATATTAAGGTACCTCTTCACAGAACAAAAGTTGTCAACTTTTGTGTTGTCAACACTTTTTGGTGATAAAAGTTTCTGTAAAGCCGAGCACAGAACAAAAGTCGGCAACTTTTGTGTTGTCAAATTTCGGTGGAGAAGCGCCTTTATAAAACAAAGTCCTCTGCCGCGTCTGTCTGTCTGTTCGCGATAAAATCATAACCTACTGCACGGATTTTGATGCGGTTAATACCAATAGATAGACTGATTCTTGAGGAAGACATTCTTATTTTTTTAGTATATTTGCTAAAATATAACGATATTTGTTGAAGACGTTGGAAAAAATTAAGCCGCGCATCTTCTCGGGGTACCATAGACATTATATTTTCCGTAAAGAGCCCGTGCGAAGCCGGGGCGGGTTGCTAGTTTTATACATATGGGCTTGTTAAAATGACTACTCTGCCTGATGGAAAGCATGAGCAGAATCCAAGACTTATGGTCTCCATACTCACTGCGAATGCAACAATGCGGCATGGTGACCCACACTATGGCTACTATTGAGAAGCTTCTGCATCATTGGGCCTCCGGTCTCACCAACGAAACACGACAGCACGAATGCTGTCACTTTAGAGTAGATATAGTAGGTAGGTTCTCTCACAGAAGACCAAAATAAAAAGAAATTTCTTTCGAGCTGAAATCAGCGTAACACTACTACCTACTTTGATTATAACTGCCTCGGTGGCGTAGTGGTAGCCCATGCGACTGCTGTGCTTGACTAGGTTCGATTCCCGGGTCGAACCAAATGTTTGTATGATGTGCAATTATTTGTTTCGGAGTTTGGGTGTTTTCTATGTATAATTATGTATTTATAAAAAAAATTAAATATGTATTTATATGAGTTGTCTAGTATCCATACCCGCTCAAACCACTTCACCATTCGTAAGTTCGATTAATTAATTAAATCTATCTATACTTATAATAAAAATGTAACAGGTCCAATTCTGTACATTAAAGATATTTTGAAAATTTTATTTGGAGGGCTCTCTATAATCGATACTGAAGCCAAAACTGTAATTTTTTTCATTTTTGTCTGTCTGTCTGTCTGTCCGTCTGTCTGTCTGTATCTTGGCCGCGCATCACGCCGAAACTACTGAACGGATTCAAATGAAACTTGGCATGATTTGAGTTCATACTCCGAGGTAGGACATAGGATACTTTTTATCCTGAAATTCAGCACGGTTTCCTGGAGAGAGGGGATGAAAGTCAAAATATGTAATTAGTTGTAATTCAATAACACATAGTCCGATTTTATTTTATTCTTTTTTTGCTAGAAAGAAAAAAAATAAAAGATTACGGGAAAAGTTTTTTTTTTTGTCCGCGACTGTACACTGCCTGTGGGAAGTTAAGACAGATATGCAAATATGGCGGTACGAAGTTCGCCGGGTCAGCTAGTACATACTAATATTACAACGAGGTAAAGTTTCTAACTCTGTTTGAATGTTTGTAGGGGGTTATCTTCGGAAGTACTGATCCGATCCTGAAAATTCTTTCACTAACAGAAAGCGACACTATTCAGGAGTGACATAGGCCATATTTTATTATGATTGAACAAAAAATTCAGTTAAAAATAAGAGTATTTGTAAATCAAGTCGAGGAAAAGCGGGCGGTAAACGCCCAACGACGTGGTCACTGGTCGGCTAGTTTTTGTATGTTAATATGTGAAACAAAAACTTTTTACCCCTTTTCATGAAAACTATACGAACGAAGGAGTACGAAATTTAACACAGCTATAGTTTATACTAGCTGACCCGGCGAACTTTGTACCGCCATATTTACATATCTGTCTCAGCTTCCCACAGGCAGTGTACAGTCGCGGACAGAAAAAAACACTTTTCCCGTTATCTTTTTTTTTTTTTTTCTAGCAAAAAAAGAATGAATGAAATCGGACTATGTGTTATTGAATTACAACCAAGTACATATTTTGACTTTCATCCCCTCTCTCCAGGATACCGTGCTGAATTTCGGGATAAAAAGTATACTATGTCCTACCTCGTAGTATGAACTCAAATCATGCCAAGTTTCATTTCGATCCGTTCAGTAGTTTCGACGTGATGCGCGGCCAAGATACAGACAGACAGACAGACAGACAGACAGACAGACAGACGGACAGACGGACAGACAGACAGACAGACAGACAAAAATGAAAAAAATTACATTTTTGGCTTCAGTAGCGATTATAGAGAGCCCTCCAAAAAAAAATTTCAAAATATCTTTAATGTACAGAATTTGACCTGTTACATTTTTATTATAAGTATAGATAGATAGATAGAGGAAGGGTGTAGATCTAAAAAAACATTAAATAAGGTTGAATTTTGACCACTAGATGAAAATAAATATGTTAAAATGTAGAAGCCTCTAAAACATGTTGATTTCTGTGTCGGCAACAACAATTCGCGACTAACTAATATAAAATACAAACATTGTTAAAACTGTCGGACCTTGGTGATCTTGCGAAACGTAGCATTGTTAGCACACGTTTCGTTACGCATATACGTCACTAGTTGAGGGCATTAATAAATTAATCTGTATCTGCATGTTCTTTTTTTTAACCGACTTCCAAAAGGAGAAGGTTCTCAATTTCTTCGGTATTTTTTTTTTTTTTTTTTTATGTATGTACATCGATTACTCCGTCAATTGTGGACCGATTTTGAAGATTCTTTTTTATGTTTAAGCTACCAAAATGACTCTACTTTGCCTGATGGAATGTATAAATAGAATCGAAAAGTGGTGGTCACTATCCTCAATGTGAACGTGGACAGAGCAGCAAAGTGACCCACACTATGGCGGCCTAGTGAGACCCTTTTTCACGCCCCGCTTAAAGGACCCGGGATCATAATAGGAAGGGAACACGTGCGGTAGTAGTGAGTTCCATGTTTTGATCGCTCGACACAAGAAGGAAGAAACGTTGCGTTCGAGAGCGTATGTCTTCCACTCTAAAAGGTTGACTGCGAAGGCCAGCACGTGTTGTCCTGTAGAGGAAGGGGGGACCAGTTGGAAGCGCTCTTCAAAACACTCCCGAAGTGCCAAGTAGTAACGGATTAATATAATATTAATTTGTGTAGAATATTAATGACGTGAGAGTGTCCCCATCTCTATTCATCCCGTGGGTGACGTAAGAGCCGACTGAGGGAGCAAACTACCAGGACATCAGCACTGCAGAGAGAAGGAACACTTGACACAAACCCTATACCACTCCGTCTGGTCAGCGTGGTGTGGTAGGACAAAACCTTTTTTCTAAGGAGAGGCCTAAGTTTGTGGACTGTTAAATGCTGTTGATGTGATGCTGTGATGAATTCACAATCAGCGGCTGCCTCGGTAGCGCAGTGGTAGCGTATGCGACTGCTGTGCTTGAGGTCTCGAGTTTGATTCCCAAAATAACGTTCTTTACAATATTTGTCTATCAGTCGGTCTGTATGTCTGTCTGTTTGTACCGGTTAATCTCCGGAACGGCTGGCCCAATTTTGACGGAACTTTCACTGATAGGTAGCTGATGATATAAGGAGTAACTTAGGCTACTTTTTTAGAATAGCTAGAATAGAATAGTTAACACCGCGGGACTCAGCTAGTATTTGATATAATTGTTAAATTTGTAGATCTTATGGTTAAAAATAAAACTTTACTGTACTAGTCTACCCACGTAATTTCGACTGCGTCTTTTTTAAATCATGCAAAAAAATAACCTGACAATCGGTTAGATTGTTTCGGAGTTCATCGTGATACGAGAATTATATCTATATTATGTATGGGACTAATCCCCCACACGCCCACCACCGTAACTTCTGTACACCAGGATCAACAGTAGTAACCATCGAACACACTGAGTTATGACACTCGGGAAGCCCCAGGAAAAATTTAACTGTCTTAGAACCCGCAACAAAATTAATCAGAAGAAAACTGAAGGAGTTGGAAATAAAATAAATCGCGCGATCTGTTTTATGTATATTATATCTAAATTATTTTTAGGTAAATTAATTTTAAATTTATTACAGTTGACATTTGTCGGCCATATTGTCGGCGACGTCACGGCCCGTACTGTGTACTAAATATACGCTAAACAGGTTGGTTTATTACGCAAGAAGATGTGCAAGACAGTTCACCACACGCTGTTATGTCAAGGGCGTATTTAATTGCATTTCTCAAATCTAACCATTGTTTTGGCAGCGTTTTATTGCTCCATTTATGTACTGTCATGGTTTTTTATTTTCGCTGTCGTAGACAATTTTGTTTTTTTTTGGTTTGACTTGAGGCACCTCACATACGGCCGTCTAATCTCGAATATATTTAAGCCTACTGTAATATATGGTGATCAGACTGATGATAAACGAATTTATGATACTAAATAAGTACTTAGAAAACCATACTTCCATAGTAATATTATAAATTCGAAAGTAACTATGTTTGTCTGTTACGTTTTCACGTCTAAACCACTGCACCGATTTCAATGAAATTTGGCATGGAGATTCTTTGATTCTTGATAAAAGAAATGGGTAACTTTTTATGGCGATATCCGATAATTTAAATGAAATAAAAATTTTATTAGTTTAATTGACTTTGTATTTAAGTTATCGTTATCTAAGCTAACTCATATACTCCTACAATTTAAAGTTTTGTGGTTTTTAAAAAACTTTTTATAAAAAATAAAAAAAACCGACTTCCAAAAAAACATCCAACGAAAACTCTCTGCCAAAAAAACACTTAAAAGCGTAAAATAAACTGGTTCTTCATAAATTGCCTATACCTAATTCTTTATTCATTTAAATAGTAGTATTATAATGTGTGCTAGGTACCTAAAATCTGTTTGAAGTCGTATGGGTGGATAGGTCTATGGATAGGTCTTCAAAAATGATATTGAGGTTTCTAATATAATTTTTTTCTTAACTGAATAGTTTGCGCGAGAGACACTTGCAAAGTGGTAAAATGTCCCCCCCCCCCCCCCTGTAACTTCTAAAATAAGAGAATGATAAAACTAAAAAAAATATATGATGTACATTACCATGCGAACTTCCACCGAAAATTGGTTTGAACGAGATCTAGTAAGTAGTTTTTTTAACACGTCATAAATGGTAAACCGCAAAAAAAATACACTATTATTAAAACATCGATCAATGTTACAACGAACTACAAGAATGTTTATATTATGTTACTTGCTGCTTCGGAACCCTTCATGGGCGAGTCCGACTCGCACTTGGTCGCTTTTTATAGACTAGCTTCGCCCCCGCGGCCTCACCTGCGGTACGACGATAATTGCGGGTAGCACCGCAGGACTCAGCTAGTATAATATAAAGTTGTTGATACAGATAGATTAATTTCAAACCACAAATTAAAAAAACATTAATAATAATGATCTGTATTCGAAAAAAGAACACTTTTTGTGTCACCTCAACCTACAAAGCGTTGCATTGTTTTTGTGCATTTTTAACCAAAAAATGTGGCATTGTTGTGTCAAGGGCTTTTTGCTCAATAGCATTGTTAAACGACATCTATTATATATGTATATTTATTTTAAATAGATGATATCAAAGCATATAAAACACTGGCAGGTAAAAACAATGTTTATTATTAGTCCATTATATAGCTCGATCTCTAGGCAGGTTGTTATTTCAGAACTATCGAGGTACATTTTAGGTGTGATGTTTTTATATTATAAAAAGCTGTGCGTGACCAGTTATCTGCCTGTTAAAGTCCCGTCAAAAAGGGTCCAGCTCCAGCCGTTACAGAGATTAGCTTTAAAAAACCGACTTCCAAAAACATCCAACGAAAGCTCTCGGCCAAAAAACACTTAAAAGCGTAAAATAAACTGGTTCTTCATAAATTGCCTATACCTAATTCTTTATTCATTTAAATAGTAGTACTATAATGTGGACTAGGTACCTAGAATCTGTTTGAAGTCTATAAATATAATACTAAAATCTCAGATTACAAAAGAAAGCCAGATGGAACGTTCTTGTTAAATAACATGACGCCGATTGATTTATTTTAGTGTGAGTGACAGTCGGTGAGACACTCTAGGAACACGTACATCTTTGTGTGTGTAATGATACCATACGCAGTAAAAAATCCCGATTTTTTTGATAAATATTAAGATTGAAAAAAGGGTATTTTAATATTAAAGTACTCTAAATATTATGGTTTTTTTTTTAGTTACTGTTACATACTATGCAAACTCTCAGTAACCTTTATTTTGCACTAACTTTTTATAATATTGTAGTTTTGCGTGTAAATTTCGTGTAAAAATTTTAAAAAGCTAAAATCAATTACTTTACCAAAAGTAATTGTAATGTATGATTAATATTTTTTTATATTCTGCGGATAAACGGTAAGTACCTGAGAATCAAGTTTTGTACTATCGGTTATTCTCAATCATTCAATTATGATGTGAAGCACAAGTTAAAGACATAAAACACATCTATACACAGAACATCCACAAATTGTTTGTATGTAATAATTATTAGAAATAATTGTATGTATCACCAAATAATACTTTCAGATGAGGTTAGGAACCAAGTCCCTAAATATAGAAATGAGGTTCACTAATGTCTGAATGCAATGGACTAACAAGTAATCTCCCTAATTGAAGGGGAAAAAATAGACAAAAACTGGTATCACAGTCGAACTACGGTTGAGGTTTTGTGTTCCGACACAACAATATAATTATCGGGTTAATAAATAATTATAGCAACTAAATAATCTGTATTTACCTGTAAAAAGATATTCCAACTTCTTTTTTGTTTTTGGGAACTACTCTTACAGTGTTTAATGATGCAAGACGGCGTTTTGAAAATAAAATTAAAAATCACTCGTGAAGTGTACACAATATGGCGGTTTGTCAAACACCGCCGCGAGAATGTATTCGCTTTCTAATTTATATTTACTTTGTAGATTCACTGTCGTGTTCTTTACGGTCTATCTGGCTTTCTTTAGTAATCTGAGACTAAAATAACATTTTATATGTTTTTGTTATGCTAAAGATACATAATTATAACCTTCTTGTTGTCCGTGTATTATCTGTCTACTTTGTAATATAGACTAAGTAATGACATAGACAACTAGACGATGCTTTTTTTTTTTTAAATACATAAATTCGTAGATTAAATAATCAAAACAATAGCTTTTTATAACATCCGACGACGTAAAAAAATAGGCGCTCCAGTTGTAACAAAGATTAGCCGGAACAAACAGACAGGTAGCAAAAAAACTATAGGTATACTTTCACATGTATTTAGTGAAAATTAAAATAGAAATCTGCGGGATTACTACCATGTACCTTTTTGTTAGTGAGTATCCGATATTACGGCGCTGTTGCAAGCGCCATGATCACGGAGTGCTAGTGAAAAGCTGTTACTTGGAAATTACAAACAGACACTTCAATTTTAATTAGGTATTTGTTTTGATATTAAGCATTAGTTTTGATTTTTTAATTTTGATATTTAGGCATAAGTGACACATATAGGTAGGTATTATAACCTCTTTTAGTGGAGATCTGTCTTTAGTTACATAACCAATACATAAATACATAAATTATGGCTGTAAACACAGCTGTTATCATTGTTTTACAAATTTTAAAAAAAATCTTTTCAATTTGGAACTAACGTGACAATAACGTAAATTGGAAATGTGACATGCATTTGCAATTTACGTTATTGTCACGTTAGTTCCAAATTGAAAATATTTTTTAAACTTGACTTTTGTTCTTGTTTTTTTTTAAATGCAACATTATTGTTAAAGTGTCATTGGTCGATAAATAATAACCTTGTGTTCTTGTTTTGTACTGAAATCGTCTTTAATATAATTATTTAACTTAGTTGATCTGTCCAAGATGCAGAGCTCTATCTACAGAATACTCTTTTTTTATTGAAGTGATAACTTCTTATGATGGGAGGGTAATCCGATTCGTTACGTAACGCGTTACGACGCCAGTCTGTCTGGCTTCCCTTTCTCTCACGCATACGGCAGCGGTAGGCAGGCTCCTCCTCTCTCACTCTAACCCACAGCGCTAGCCGTAAATAGTTCAACTTAGATTAGTTTAGGTTACCACTTCTGTCGGGCGTCCAGAGACGCAACACGCTTTTAGGGTTCCGTAGCCAAATGGCAAAAAACGGAACCCTTATGGATTCGTCACGTCTGTCTGTCTGTCCGTCCGTATGTCACAGCCACTTTTTTCCGAAACAATACTGTTGAGACTTGGTAAGTAGATGTATCCTGTGAACCGCATTAAGATTTTCACACAAAAATGGTAAAAAAAACAATTAATTTTGGGGGTTGGAGAACTCTTGGGGAAACTTAGAACTAAAACTCAAAAAAAAAAACATCAAACCCATACGTGTGGGGTATCTATGGATAGGTCTTCAAAAATGATATTGAGGTTTCTACTATTTTTTTTTTCTAAACTGAATAGTTTGCGCGAGAGACACTTCCAAAGTAGTAAAATGTGTCCTTCCCCTACCCCTGTAACTTCTAAAATATGATGTAAATTACCATGCAAACTTCCACCAAAAATTGGTTTGAACGAGATCTAGTAAGTAGTTTTTTTAATACGTCATAAATCGTAAACCGCAATTATCGATCAAAGTTACAACGAACTACAAGAACTTTTATATTATGTTACTTGCTGCTACGGAACCCTTCATGGGCGAGTCCGACTCAAACTTGGCCGCTTTTTTTTATTTACCAGCTTTTGTCCGCGGCTCCGCATGCGTGTATGTCAGTTATCGGTTTGAATAGTAGCCTATGTCCTTAAGAATCAAAAGATTTCCATTGTAAATTTCATCCAAATCGTTGTAGCGGTTTAGCAGTGAAAGTGTATCAAACAGACAGAGTTACTTTCAAATTTATAACGTTAGTTAAGTATGGATTGCACTTCATTTATAGTAAAAAATGAAAAAATAGGTGATACAAAATAAAATTGCTTGTTCAAAGTTACTACGTAGGTTTTGTAGCCGTCTGACACAGAGATAAAGCTATATTCGAATTCCAAATACATATGTTGTCCAATTTTGCAATCAACAAACATGAGAGTTAACCTACTTAAAGAGCACCATTTTACGGATAACTTTATCCCACTTCATTTACACAATTCGCTGTCATTTATGAACACATATTGGCGGGAAAATGTAATTCGTTAAATGTTATGTTTATGTGCCGCCATATTTGCCGCCGTTTCATTTTATGACGACACATCCGGACGGTTAAATATATAAAAGTTTTGATTACATGAACCATGCAACGATTATTTGTTTGCAAAATTAAATTTGTTTTTTTTATCCTTACGTAATAGTGGCGAGTAAAACCTAGAGCCATGGTACGTGATAAAGGAAAAGCGACTCTCGCGTTTGCTGATTTAAGTATAGAATTGTTTGAAAAGTAACAATATGAAGACTATTTTTTTTTTAAATTAGCTATTGTCATCTCACGGAAACCATTTTGTGTTGATTCTTTACACGCAAATAATTATTTTCCCAAAACTGGATTTTAAATCAAAATTTAATTTTCTTTCAACTAACATCTATTTGTGGAATAGAACTTTGGGTGGTAATGGATTTAAATCAGAATACAGAGTGTCAACACCGCTATTCACCCCGTGTGTGTCGTAAAAGTCGACTGAGGGAGCAAACTACCAGGATAACAGCACTGCAGAGAGAAGGAACACTTGACACAAACCCTATACCAACCCGTCTGGTCAGCGTGGTGTAGTAGGACAACACCTCCTTACTAAGGAGAGGCCTATGTCTAACAGTGGACTGTCAAACGCAGTTGATGTGATATGATGAAGTGATCTTCAGTGTTGCAATGTCAGTGGCGATAGAATTTAAAAGATCACCTCCTTTACTAGGAGTATATCCTGTGTTACGGGTGACTTTACAGACACACTAGAAACGGACACAAGAGCACCCAGACTCAGAACAACAATTTGTGATTGACACAAAGAGATCGAACCCGCTACACTAAGTCGTGCAGTCAATAATTGAATAAATAATTAAAAAAATAGATATTATTTTGATATTTAAAAATAATTAGCCTCTTACATTTTTGCGATTAGGCCAATCGCAAAAATGAATAAAGGTAGGTAGGTATGTAAATAATATGACGTATTGAAATCTAAGAACGCTAATTTTCAATAAAATAAATAATTATGTAAAAAAAAGTAAAAACTAAAACCCAACTACGATTTAAAATGTTTTGGTGCCTCTATAATATTAATTTCTTTGCAAAGTATATTTTAATTAGGTACCATAGAAATATCACAATTATCGAATAAATACGGACAAAGTCACGAGAAAATGCTAATCTTCTTATATTAAAATTCTCGTGTCACAATGTTAGTGACCATAGTCCTCTGAAACGGCTGGACCGATATTTATGAAATTTAGTGTACATATCGGGTAGGTCTGAGAATCGAAAAACATCTATTTTTTATACCCCATTTTTAATATATATATACTTGAAATATATAAGTAACGCCCTTTCGAATGATACCAAACACGGCATTTTTATCACGAATTTATTTTTAATACAGTACTTTATGTCGGCTAGAGGGCGCCACATTAGATTCAGTGACACGTCATATAGCCTATAACCAGCCTATAGAAGCGTCTTGATCGTCCGATCAAGACGCTTCTAACGCTACCTCATTTGTCCAGTTCTAATAAGTAGTCAAGGAGCTATGAGGGAACAAATGAACATACATACATACACAGCCTGTCAAAACATAACCCTTCTTTGGCTTTGCCGTAGTCGGGTAAAAATTTATTTGATGTTTAAAAACCGGCCAAGTGCGAGTCGGACTCGCGCACCGAGGGTTCCGTACATACCTGTAGGTATATTAAGTATATGATGTTTTTTTATTTTTATATTTGAGTTGGTCGAATAAAAGGTAAATTGCGGTTTACTATTTATGACGTATTAAAAAACTACTTACTAGATCTCGTTCAAACGAATTTTCGGTGGAAGTTTGCATGGTAATCATGGTAATGTACATCATATTTTTTTTTAGTTTCATCATTCTCTTATTTTAGAAGTTACAGGGGGTTACACACATTTTACCACTTTGGAAGTGTCTCTGGCGCAAACTGTTCAGTTTAGAAAAATTCAATATTAGAAAACTCAATATCATTTTTGAAGACCTATCCACAGGTATGGGTTTGATGTTGGGATGGGATTTCAGTTCTATAAGTATGGAGAACCCCCAAAATTTATTGTTTATTTTTTCTATTTTATGTGAAAATCTTAATGCAGTTCACAGAATACATCTACTTACCAAGTTTCAATAGTAGGTATAGTTCTTATAGTTATAGAAAAAAGTGACTGTGACATACAGACGGACAGACAGACATGACGAATCTATAAGGGTTCCGTTTTTTGCCATGTGGCTACGAACCCAGAAAAATATTTAGTAAAGCAAACAGCTACGTTTTCATGTTTTCATAAATAAGATATTATAATTTACGAATCTATGACTCTACAGTGTGTCTAAGTATTTAAAAAAAAAGATGCCAACAGCATGTGCACAGAGAATGAAAAATTGACACAACCCCTATACCAGCCTGTCTGGGCAGCGTGGCACAGTAGGACAATATTTCCTTTCGAAGGAGAGGCTTGTGTACAGCAGTGGGTTCTCAAGAATTCATTATAGGTTGTTGATGTATGATATGACCTTTCATGAAATAAAAGGTTGCTTTTTATTTTAACATTTGTCAATGTGCGTATAAATAAGTATTTAAATTTAAAATCATTTCTCTTCAGTTCCAACTTTCAAGGCACAGGAAAAATGTTAATGCCTAACCTCGATTAAAAATTAATTAATATTTATATAACTGCATTTATTACTACTGCAATGTTAATGTTATTGGTTAACTAATTAACTATAAATTTATAATAAAATACTAAAGATAAAACTGACAGAAATTATACTTATGATGTTACCAAAAATATTTTAAAAAAAGTTTAATATCCACTTTTTCAAACACAACAATATACACAATTTAAAAGTTCACTGCACTCCAAACGGTCCGCGTAATATTTTTTTTATAAAAATAGACCGAACACGCGCCGCCCACGATTCTAATTTCGTATTTTTAAAAAGTTACAGACGCATGCGCTGCGTTTGCGTTCGCGCGCGCTCACCTACTGACAGCGCACATAACAGATTCCCACTCAATTGTTATCGATTAACCGACCGTTTTAAATATACATTCGAATGTTCCCAATTGAATCGGGAACACTCCTTATCTAATTCAGTATCATACCACCACGACGGTAATACGACCAAAATAAATTGTATCTATTTCGATTCAGTGTGAACTGGTTAGTGAATATTTAATTTATCCGGTTGCTATGGAAATTCTAAGCGCATTGGAAGTCACGAGGATAGAGTTTTAGTAGCATTCAGTTTATTTATATCTAGTTTTAGACTAGCGAGCCAAATCGTGAAAATGTCATGAGTTTGTGTTGTTACTTTGCATTGATATAAGTATTTTAATGGGTTTTATTTCAGTTTAAGTCTATTACGGCAAAATGTTATGGCTATTTTCAATTTTCAAATGTCAATTCGACCTACACTGCACCTACAGTTAGATATTACAAACAGGTGTTTTATTTGCGGTATAGCAATTCAGTAAAGTATAAAATATGTTCAAATTGTAAATATCTGTTTAAAGATTGACGATATTTTGTAATCTTCGTATGTCTTAATTTTATTTTGTTTTGTTATCTTAAAACTTTATTTAGTACCTTTTAGGAAGTGTGTAGTTAGTTTTTCGATAAATACATAGTTTTACAGAAAACTATTATTATGCAGACCTACTAATACCCTGTGTGTAGGTAATATGTGGGAGAGTCACGCTTCGGCATGAATGGGCTGGCTCCACCGGAATGATACCGCGGCCTCACAGAAAACCGGTGTGAAACAGCGCTTGCAGCTTGTAATCGCTTACCATCAGGCGATACGTCGAATCGTTTGCCCGATTTCCATAAAAAAATTAAGCCTGACACATCTTACATACAGTTGTCCGATCAGCAACTAAGTTGAGCCTGAAAACTGGATCCAAACCCTAAGTTCAGCAATTGCTGATTTCAGCACGAACAGCCGGCTCGACCGGGGCGGTACTACCCTCGCACAGAAGATCAACGTAAAATGACAGCGTTCGTGCTGGTTTCATTGGTGAGTGCGAGACCCAATGATGCAGAAGCATCACTAGCCCGCCATGGTGTGGGTCACCATGCTGCATTGTCTGCATTCGCAGTGAGTATGGTGACCACCACTCTTGGATTCTGGTTATGCTTTCCATCAGGCAGAGTAGAGTCATTTTGGCAGAGCCAAACATAAAATAATCACAAAAAAAAACCGACTTCAATCTGGACCAAAAAATGGACAAAAGAATCATCAAAATGGGTTCACCCAGTCGAAAGTTATGAGGTAACAAACATAAAAAAAGAAATACGAAAATAGTCGAATTGAGAACTTCCTCCTTTTTTTGAAGTCGGTTGAAAAAAGCGGTCGCCTCGCCACTTTCTACTGCGCCAAGTGTTTTGGGTTCAAATCCAACACATGACAACACTTCGTGTAATCTGGAAATTGTTGTTTAGAGTCTGGGTGTTCTTTGTGCCCGTTTGATGTATGTTTGTAAAGTCCTTTTGTGTGTGTCTTTAATGTTGTCTTTAAAAAAATTACCTTGGAAAAGAACATAGGCTTTTTGTTGCGATGACAGCCGCGGGAAACAGCTAGTTCGAAATATTTCAATGTTTTGCAACATCACCTTATTCTCAACCAACTTCAAAAAGGAGGAGGTTATCGATTCGACTGTATAGTTTTTGTTTGTTATCTCAGAAATTTCGACTGGGTGAACCGATTATAATGATTCTTTTTTTATTTGAAAGCTGGTGCTTTCCGTGTGGTCTCTTTTCAATTTGATCCAGTACTTGAAGTAGGTTTTTTGTGTTAAAATCTAACCTCAAAGTAAATTTATTGATATCAATAATATTAACGAATTACATTGAACGTTTGAAATTAATTCGCGTAGAGAAATCGAGATTTCCGCCTCATGAATGGAAGGAAGTTGTTAAATTTTTATCGACAGAATCATGATTAACAAACTTTTTAATTTCAATCGCATTGTGAATGAGAAATCACAAACTAACCATTCCTTTTGAAGTTTTATTTCGCACTAGCTTTTGCCCGCGGCTCCGCTCGCGTGTATGTTGGTTAACACGGTAAGCAGTAGCCCATGTCCTTCTTCAAGAATCAAAGTATCTCCGTGACAAATTTCATCGAAATTGGTGTAGCTTTTTTTATGTATGGACCTGCCAAAATGACTACTCTGCCTGCTGGAAAGCATAAGCAGAATCCAAGAGTGGTGGTCACCATACTTATTGCGACAATGCAGCATCGTGACCCACACTATGGCGGCCTAGTGATGCTTCCGCATCATTGGGCCTCCGGTCTCGCACTCACCAACGAAACACGACATCGCGACAGCACGAACGTTTCTGTGCGAGGGTAGTACCGCCCTGGTCGAGCTGGCCCAACCGTGAAATCGAAATCAGCGTGGCTCTACTACCTTGTTTTAGACAGAGTTACTTACAAATTTATATCACTATACTCTTTGCGCTGTAGCATGGTGCGTGGTGTTTTAATTAAATTTACTACAGTTATTAATGATTCATTATATTGCGAATGTGGTTCAGCTAAAATACTAAGTCAAAATTTGTAAATCGCGGCAACTTTCAAGAGTTTAACGAAATGTTACTGAACCATGCCACGCACCATGCTACAGCGCAAAGAGTATAGTTGAACCCTACGGTGTTATCCGCGGTTACTGTTGTTGTACCTTTGTTGAAAGTCTAAGTTACTATTCATATCATCAACTATCTGCCAGTGCCAGCCCTTTAAAAACGGTCTAGCCGTTCCATAGATTAGCCGGAATAAATAGACACTCACAGGTGCCAAACACTATGGGGGCCTAGTGAGATGCTTTTTACGCCCCGCTTAATGACCCGGGATCAAAGTGGGAGGGAAACACGTGCGCTGGTAGTGAGTTCCAGGTTTTGACTGATTGTCAGAGGAAGGAAGAGTCGAACAACCAATTTTAGTAAATCTATATAAATAAATAATATTAACAGCTTTATATATGAAAATATATACGGTTCTTACAGCAAATAATCTATAAATTCTCAAAATTAAAAAAAAACCCCGACATATTATCCTGAGTTCCCTTTAAAAAGTAAAAAAAAAAAACCGACTTCCAAAAAAACATCCAACGAAAACTCTCTGCCAAAAAAAACACTTAAAAGCATAAAATAAACTGGTACTTCATAAATTGCGTATACCTAATTCTTTATTCATTTAAATAGTAGTATTATAATGTGTGCTAGGTACCTAGAATCTGTTTGAAGTCGGTGCCAAGTGACTATCGCTTAGACTTTTGTAATTGTTCGTTTGTATTCTTTTTGGCTTAGCACCGACTTCAAACAGATTTTAGGTACCTAGCACACATTATAATACTAACTACTAACTTGAAAGTATAGGACTGAAGGTCTTTAGATACGTATGAAATTGAAAGAATTATCCTCCAACTCCTAACCGTTGAGGAGTTGTACCTTTCACCTTCCATCATCAGCTTACCTGAATAATTTGAAAGAATACGACTAAAGGTAACATATATACATATGATATTTAAAGATTTATCCTCCAACTCCTAACCGTTAAGGAGTTGTACCTTACATCATCAGCTCATCATCATAAAATGATGACTACCAGACGCAAATACCGGTGTACCTTCAGAAAATATACGAAAAACATAGTATGTGCCTATAAAAAATGAGGGTTTCCCTCGATTTCCCTGGGATCCCATCATCAGATCCTGATATGGTGGCAATGGGACCACCTCGGGAGCATACCCTTTCGAATACAAAAAAAAAATACAAAATCGGTCCAAAACTGACGGAGTAATCGGTGAACAAACATTAAAAAAAAAAAAAAAAACATACAGTGGAAGAACCTCATAGAACATAGAACAGAATACATAGAACCTCCTCCTTTTTGGAAGTCGGTTAAAAAACACGTTATGCGCTTTCATTTGAGACCCCACTCGATGATATTTTTGCAGACATTCGGTTATTCTTCCCCACTTTCACCCCCATAACTTTTGAACGACTCAACCGATTTTCATGAAATATGTCTAAGAACACTCGCACGTAACTCACCTTTCATACGAAAAAAACTAAATTGAAATCCCTTCATCCGTTCGCGAGCTACGGTGCCACAGACAGACAGACACGTCAAACGTATTAGAGTAGTAGAGCCACGCTGATTTCAGCACGAATGGGCCGGCTCGACCGGGGCGGTACTACCCTCGCACAGAAAATCAACGTAAAATGACAGCGATCGTGCTGTCGTGTTTCGTTGGTGAGTGCGAGACCGGAGGCCCAAATAGTCTAGTCAACAAGTTCCATACTTGTTGACTAGACTAAAAGATGCGGAAGCATCACTAGGCCGCCATGGTGTTGGTCGCCATACTGCATTGTCTGCATTCGCAGTGAGTATGGTGACCACCACTCTTGGATTCTGCTTATGCTTTCCATCAGGCAGAGTTGAGTCATTATGGCGGGCCATACATAAAAAAAAAAAAAAAAAAAAAAAAAAAAAAAAAAAAAAAAAAAACTTATAACACCCCTCTTTTTACGTCGGGTTAACCCCCGACGTAATTTTTTTTAATTTCAATTTAACAAAAAAAAATTGTCGTTTGAGGCTAATCTCTGGAATGATTAAATCGATTTTTCTAGGACTTTCACTAGCTGATAGCTAATAATATAAGGAGTAAGGGTGGGTTAGGCATTTTCATATAGCCAAATCGACGAGCTACTTACATTAATGTTAATGGGCGTAGCTATACACCTACTACTACTACTACTACTACGTCCATACTGTCCAACGTTGCGCAATGCGCGTGCGCATAGTGCAGTCTAGAAGTGACATTGTTTAGCGAGCGTGGTTGGTGGAGGACATGCGAGCGTGGTTGGTTAGTTCGAGATTTTTCTGTGGTATTAGGGTAACAAACAGATTCTGATGGTTCACCTCATGGCAAGTGCCTACCGCCGCCCATGGAAATATGTAACTTAAGAGAGATACAAGTACTTAGCCGAGCACGTCCTCCTCTCATAATAGAGAAAGGGTGTTTGAGCTTTCAACGACTTTCACCGAGTGCTCACTGCACACACAAATAAACGAGCTATAAGTGATAAACTGTGCGGGGAGTACAATTTATATAATGTACGGGGTAGGTCACGGTACAAGTTTTGGACAAATAAACTAAAGGTATATACACATATAGGCCAATTGCCCTTGGTGATTAGGAACAATCGCCAAGGGTAAAAAACGACTGCGCGATCAGCACCGGGATGGGTGATCGCTAGTAGCAAGATACCATGAGCGTCTCCGTGATTCGTAGGTCAGGTTAAGCAGTCGGTACCGGTTGTTGTCATAGGATAACAGTCGTGAAGCTTAGTTGGACGCCTTCGGGCGGCTTAAAAACGTCCACCGGCAAGATTACGTAGCCACAACGTTGTCTTGCCAGTCCCCAACCTGCACTCGGACCCGAGACCAGCAGTTGTTGAAGATAAACACATATGCATATATCCATATACGTTGTATGCCCTGTTAATATTTGTAGGTATGTATGCGATACGAACTCGCATATTCGTTGTACATTACACTCCATTTGTGGGTAGTTGTATAAAAATACTCTAAAAATACTGATATCAGAATACAATACCTCTTGAAATAATTGCCATACCAAACCTGCTATCGTTAGGTATAAGCGTTTTACCAAAGCCATTATAAGCAATAACCACATTTAGTACAATTTAACGACAACACATTAAAATAAAACTTTATACCAGTTTGTGACATAAGGGAAGTGCTAATCTCGACTCGATTTAGAAAATGGCGTAACAAAATGGCGGCTTTATAGACATTTTCGTGCAAAAACCCTGCCTGTGGAGTCTCTCTGATAATATTGGTAATTTTGTTTTATATTAATTATGATGTTGGTTTATTTAGCGATGGTGCGTTAGGGTCAGCGCCGACGAACGTAGTGACGGCGAAAAGTCTTATTCAGTAACAATTGAAATTCAACTAAAGCTCTACAGAATAAAACTGTTTTTCATGCAAAGAATGAAAATGACACCAATTCACGGTTGGTTTTATGTCCTCCGGCCATCGGCGCTAACTCTGTTTAGCTGAGGACATATTTATTTGATCCTGGCATATTTGATGACCTTTCAAATAAGACGGCTATAATGCCATATATATATAGTCTTGAGATGGTTTCTTCTAGTGCCTATTTCTGCTATTGTGTCATCCGTTTCCTGCTACGAGCTTCCTCCTACTACGGTAACAGATATCTGTCACTCGCAAGCAAAAGCTGATTACAAAAACGAGTTTTCAGTGTTAAAATACCTGTGTCTTCTGCCAGTTGGTAAATTATGTTCAGCTAAAATCAACTCATCTAAAAAGGAGTTTGATTACTATGCACTTTTACTTTGATAAAACTGTAGGCAAAGGTTTTACCGTACCCGTAGTTGAGAACATATAACACAGCATTATCTACCTAATACATTTAAACGAGGGATTCTTGTTTATATATTATAATCTAATCAAGGAAACGTCTTCAACTATTTTCATGAAATTTTGTATGCAGGTGGTTTAGAAGGCGATAAATTGATCTAGCTAGGATTTATTTTTCATCCAGGTACTCTGTTTAAGCGCTGGGATTAAGCGCTGGTTACACTGGGATTAAGCCCTCCCACACGCCCACCACTAATTTATACCAGGATGTATCTACGAACACGCCAAGTTATGACACTCGGGAAGTCCTAGGCAAAATTGAACTGCTTTGGAACCCGCGACGAAATTAATCCATAGAAATTCTTAGGAGTTTATAATATTATAAATTTTATTCCCTTCTAGTTAATTTCATTAATTAGTTAAACGTTTACGTTATAATAACAATTGACATTTTATGTCTCTATTAATGTGTCCTCTACAATCTTAAAGAGGGATGATACGAGGTAGGCGTATGGCTATAAATAAGACAGCTAAAAGCGTTTCCAATCCCACAACAAATTGTGCCCAACTCTTTTATATTTAGAAAAAAAAGCAAACATAATATTGATAATGATTTACTTACATAAACAACCTAAAAAAACTGAAAGAAACAAAAAACACGCTCATCTCGAAAACTACATATGAAAGAAAGAAAGATAATCATTAATTCCAACATACACATGACAATACATGATTTATCAAATACTTTTAAACGAGTAAATTCTCGTATACATCACACTAATTGTTTGTATGTTTGTTACTTCTTCACGCAAAAACTACTGAACGGATTTGGATGAAACTTTACAGTAATATAACTTATACATCAGAATAACACAGAAAAAGCATCTATGTCTCATATCATATTCAAAAAACAAAATGCGGTAGAAGTGGAGTTATACGCACATACAGCACATGGAAAGCGTTCGGTGACAATAACGCGAGTTCCATGATTTTTGTTCATCCAAAAAGTGCTCAACGCGCCTAAAGAAGTTTTCACTTCAGAAGTCGGTTAAAAACCGAATATATTTGCATATATTACGGATATTTCTCATTGAGAAAGATTGTTTACTACATAAAATTACGCAACTTCGCGTAAAAACAAAGCTGTAACCTTAAAAGTCGGATTATCTGGTAAGCTGCCAGCGAGAGACCGAAATGTCGCATAAATATTCTCACAAAGCGACAAAACCATAAGCATAAGTTAGTATCATAATAGAGACATACTAACTTACTATGAAAATATATACATACGTATTTTTAACCGACAAATTAAGTTATTTTATACTTTTCAGTTTTTGAAGTCAGTTTTTTTAAACTAAGTTTTTTTTACTATCTAAACTCACGGCTTCACTTTCGTGATTATTCCTTAAATCGTGTTGCTAACTTTAAAAATGACGTACTTTTAAACAACCGCTTATCTCTGTTTTAAACTCCTTAGGGATAAAATTTCCAAAAATCCTTTCTTAGTGCGTACTTATGGTGGTGGTGATTCTCTTGTTGTCATCACTAAACTAAAATTCACTAAAATTTGTTGTTGGATTATATATTTTAATCTCATCTGTTTACAGTCCATTTTTCAAAATCTCATATCTCAGCTTTCACTACATTTAGTTCAGTAGTAGTACCGACTAAAAGTTGATCAGAGGTACACGCTTGTTTATAAGTAAAAAAGACTAAACTAAACTGTTAATGTCAATTTTTTAAGAAATAATTACGTAGGTAATTTAGTCGGCATGTATTTAGACGCTGTCTAAGTTTAGTGCGACACGTCAAGTTTTACTTCACACGTTACGCGTTTTAAACGTTCAACACAAGAATAGCAAAAGAGAAATATGGCCTAAGTTGAGTAATTTAACAAATTTTGGTTATGCCGAAGTAAAATTTACTTTTTCAAGTAACAAACAAGCATGCGTTTCTGATTAATGTGTATTTGGTACAAAACTAAACATAGTGGCAGCTGAGACGTGAGATATCTAAAAATGGACTGTAAGCCTATAAGATTAGAGTATATAATCCAATAATAAATTTTAGTGAATTTTATTTTAGTGATGACAACAAGAGAATCACCACCAATATACAATGTATCAACTATTAGCTGTCAAAACGTCAACTTGATGAACCAGTCAGTTCAAGAAACTTCATTTGACACTATACTAATAGGTCTTTACCTATGAAATTGCCGTTTTGTATGCAATAAGCGAAAGTACTTATTTTTTCAAACTTTTTTATTTCTGTTATTCGAAGTAATCACCCATGCAATCGACGCATCTTTGCCAACGCATTGGAGGTTTATTGATGCCCTTCTTGTAAAAATCAGCTGGACGGGAGGCAACAAACTCTTCAAAGGCATTTTGTACTGCCTCTCGGGAATTTAAATTTTTACCCACTAAAAAGTTGTCTAAATTTTGGAAAAAGTAATAGTCGGTAGGTGCAAGGTCTGGTGAGTATGGCGGATGAGGGAGAGCTTCCAACCCCAGCTCTTGCAGCTTGGAGACTGTCTGTTGCGCAGTATGGGGTCGCGCGTTGTCGTGAAGCAGCTGCAAGAGCTGCAAGAGTTTGTTGCCTCCCGTCCAGCTGATTTTTACAAGAAGGGCATCAATAAATTGCCAATGCGTTGGCAAAGATGCGTCGATTGCATGGGTGATTACTTCGAATAACAGAAATAAAAAAGTTGTCTAAATTTTGGAAAAAGTAATAGTCGGTAGGTGCAAGGTCTGGTGAGTATGGCGGATGAGGGAGAGCTTCCAACCCCAGCTCTTGCAGCTGCTTCATGACAACGCGCGACCCCATACTGAGCAACAGACAGTTTCCAAGCTGCAAGAGCTGGGGTTGGAAGCGCTCCCTCATCCGCCATACTCACCAGACCTTGCACCTACCGACTATTACTTTTTCCAAAATTTTGACAACTTTTAGTAGGTAAAAATTTCAATTCCCGAGAGGCAGTACAAAATGCCTTTGTAGAGTTTTTTGCCTCCCGTCCAGTTGATTTTTACAGGAAGGACATCAATAAACTGCCAATGCGTTGGCAAAGATGCGTCGTTTGCATGGGTGATTACTTCGAATAACAGAAATAAAAAAGTTTGAAAAAATAAGTACTTTCACTTATTGCATACAAAACGGCAATTTCATAGGTAAAGACCTATTATTTCCATTTCTTTATTTTCTCGATGACAGTTCTAATTTGATAGTTGTAGTGTTGTGACCAAATAAGTAATGATATCGATCGCATATATTTATTATGTTTTGAACAAAGACAAATACAACAAAAACATTCAAATATAGTTTTGCGAACACGAACACTCAATGACCCACCACCATTTTGTGTTTGTTTTAATCTGTAACTCGCAACAAGACGGTCGTGCTTTAAAGTCACTACATTTCTGTTCGCTGAGTTTTTTGACATTATCCATAGATACGTTACGTTGTGTATTTTGTGTTCCTCCTTGTTGATTGCTGCCCAGCTGTCAAATGTCAAAATGCCTAAAGGATCTGTTCTGAAAAGGCAGGCGAGAGAACTGGTGATCAAGGTTCGTAATTACTTTGAAGCAGAGTATCAAAATGGTGGCCTGCTATTAGCACTGTCGCAAGTGCGAGAGCGTGTTTAGGCCGCATTAGGAATTAGTGGACCAACAATTTCAAAAATTACTACCGGTACAAGCGGCACACAGGAAAATAAGCTTCGTACGCCGAAGAAAAAACGCCAACCACGTCGTGTGACATCGGTAGACAACTTCGACGCTGTCGCTATTCGCCGTCATATATATGACTATTACTTGCGCAAAGAAATTCCAACACTTAAAAAACTTGTTGTTTCTTTACGTGAATTTTGTTTGTTCCATGGCCAAAAATCGTCAATTATACTATCGTCATGCATTCGATAATATAGAAGTACAGGAACTTATAATATATGTTAGGGAGAGCTCATCGAGTGACAGTGACGATTCATCAGATTTTGATTAAAATAAATAAATAAAGAATCAACATAATATAATTACATCTTGTAATGAAATGTAATATTAGTTAATAAATTTGTACAAAATTATCCGGCAATAATTTTGTTTCTTACACTTTGTAAAAAAATATCGGGTCTGTTATCGTATTACGTTTATCGATAGCTCCATCCCTATGAGTTTTCATCCATCTGCTATGACCTTGTACGTGCGTAAGCGTCATATTTTTATTAAATAATGTATACATAATGTAAAAAAGACGCTCTTTGAAGTTTCCACAAAGAGCTGTCATCGAGAAAATAAAGAAATGGAAATAGTATAGCTGCCCCGACAGGCTTCGTTCTGATGACATTATCGACAAATGTTTTAATTTACTCTATAGTTTGTATGGGCAAAGTGTTGTTTTTACTATATTCCCCGCAATTTTTACGTTTTTCTCTCTATAAAAACAATAATAAAAACAATAAGAACCCTTCTTTGTGCGTTAACGAAGATATAAAAAAAAAACCGAATTTCTCAAGTTTTGTGCTTACCAACACGGTTGGCGATTCATTTTATGTAAATTTTTATCATATCTAGAGGTTTTATATCCGCGTCTCCACGCAGCCTCACAAACAATTACTATGCTGTACCATCAGCAAATTAGAACTAGGTATGTCAAACCTACCTTACCTAACCTATGATTATTTAAATGCATATAAGGCATAGATATATTATAGATAGAATAGGCGAGCCAAGCCTCCAGCCGTCCCTCGGTTAGAAAGAGAGAGACGATCGCGGTACCCATCTGTCTCTCTCTACTCGCGCATGCGCCTAGCAGAACGATTCGACGGTTAATTGTTGTGATTGGATTACGATTTACTGCGCATGCGTCAATAGAGAAAGACAGACGGGGTACCGCATCCTCTCTCTCTTTCTAACCGTTGGACGTCTCTGCTTACTGTCAGCCGTATGTCTTCCCCACTCTATCTATAATAGCTCTATGATATGTATAAGTTCCGTGTAGCGATGGATAAATAAATATGGAGTGTCACTACTACTCACCCCGTGGTTAACTACGGATCTCACCAAAAAGTTTGTCAATCAGTTGAATTCGTATTATAAAAAAAAGTTTGAACTATTTTGTCGATGGTACGCGGTGAGTGTTAAAAAGGAAGTCACGTCACATTAACACGGTCGTATTATTCCTTGTAGAGCCACGAGGTGCGCGTTCTAATCGAATATCGCGAGTTTAACTACTGATCGCTCTGTGGTCGAAATTTGACCACCATTTATTATTGTTAATAGAGACGAGAAGATAAATAATAAAATAAAGTGTGGAAAAAGCATAAAAGATATACGTTTATTTGTTTTTTTTTTAAATAACCCTTCTAATATTTATCATACATTATAAGTATACTTGATTACCTTTCTAGCTAAGCTAATTACTTGCCATACGAGGATAGATAACGGGGAAAGATACAAACCCGCAAGCTATACGCTAACCGGTTAATTTTATGTAACGCTTATTCCCTTAACGCTAGTTTCGTGGCCCAACTAACACAGATTCCAGCTATATCAACACAATACATTATGTCATGTAAATATGTTCTACAACCGTTTTGTAACATAGTTTGTTATCTCATAATAATATCCTCACACATCTCACACACACCCGCCTGATCTCAAGCTAGACAGACACTGGACTATGGTAAATAACTACTGATAAATTTAATATACTTATATATTATTAAATACATACATATCTATATATTAATACGTGAAGCAAAAACTTTGTACCCTTTTACGAAAAATATGCGAACGAAGGCGTATGAAAGGCACAGTGCAGAAAGCTAAAAAACAGAAGAAAAAAAAAGATTTTGTAAATGAATTATCATCGAATTTGACAAATGAGTGACCATTAGTAAATTTAGAATGCCATGAATATACGTAAAATAATATAATCGGATATGAATACAGATATCCCGCTAATGTCTAGTAAAATCTGTAAAACAAATCGTCGCCTTACAGCACCCGGATTGATACAATCTTCGAGAGAAAAGACCGGCGAAAAGACTTTTTTTTTTTAAACAGCGGCATCTATATTTATAATACAAAAACATACCTTTCATATGATCTGACGTATCTGCTCTCATGATATCCGTTAAATAATGCTCCAATGATCGCATATTGTCCAGACCGCTTCGTTCCTGCAACAAACAAAATAAAAAAATAAATTTTCACAAATATTACGATTTTTTCACTTGACACTGGCAGAATTGGCGACATCGGCACAGTTTGCCATTTTCCAAGAAAAAGAAAGAAAATGTCACTTTTTTATTGATTCTAGATGCATATAAAATTTGACCTATTAAAGAACCTTTTTCTGGTTTGTTTACCTTTTGTCTCAGAGGAAGTTGAATAGACTATAGTTATTCTGTGCCTATACTATGGCGCTTATGGGACCCGGGATCTTAGTGGGAGGGAAACGTGTGTGCTTGGTAGTGAGTTCCAAGTTTTGACCGCTCGGCACAGGAATGTCTAATTTTGCTTTAGAAGTAAGAAATCTAATAAAATAAATAAATTTTAACTCATTTTTGCAGACTTCAATTAGGTATTAGGAAAGTTTATTTTAACAGGAATAAAAAAAAAAAAATATGCTTACTAAATCAGAACTCTGTAATTATGGAGTTGTTTTTTATTTGGAAGATATTGTTGTTTACTATTTGGTCCTAAAAATGTAAAGATAAGGAATGAAAAATACCGTTTATTTAATTCTGTGCACGTCCGAAAACAATGATTTCAATTTACCTACACATATAAAACAGAAAATAATCAATAGCGTTCTCAATGCAGCAACTTCTGAAAATAAATAGCCATGATTGGACACAAGAGCTTTGCGAATGGTTTTATTCACTTTCCAGTTTTTTTTTTAAATTATACATATTTATTACATTATTTACAACAAAAACCTTAGGTACATGATTACACGTATTTAAATATTTCCTTAATCCTCTCCTGAGAGGAGACCCGAGCCCAACAGTGGGGCATTATAATAATATTATGGTGATAGATCGATTAGAGCGCCGCGCAATGATTGTCGATATTGCCGTTCCTCATGACGAGAATCTCGTGAAAGTCGAAAAAGAAAAACAAATAAAATATTTGGATTTATCTCACGAGATTGTCGATATGTGGAATGTGGATTCGGTGATCATTGTTCCGATAGTCGTATCTGCTCACGGATTGATAGCCAAGAGCCTCGACCAACATCTTAGGAGGCTCACGTTAGGGAGCTGGATCAAGGGTCTGATGCAGAAGGCAGTCCTCCTTGACACGGCTCGAATTGTGAGGAGGTTCCTGTCTCTGGAGCCCTAACCACCGGTTTCTTGGTCCCTGTACCCGAAGTCGGTGGTCTACTATTTTTTATATTTTTAAATGTATTTGTTTTTATATGTATATTTAAAAATGTAAATAATATGTATATATAAATGTAATAAAGAGAATAATAATAATAAAATATTTGGATTTATCTCACGAGATTGTCGATATGTGGAATGTGGATTCGGTAATCATTGTTCCGATAGTCGTATCTGCTCACGGATTGATAGCCAAGAGCCTCGACCAACATCTTAAGAGGCTCACGTTAGAGGGCTGGATCAAGGGTCTGATGCAGAAGGCAGTCCTCCTTGACACGGCTCGTATTGTGAGGAAGTTCCTGTCTCTGGAGCCCTAACCACCGGTTTCTTGGTCCCTGTACCCGAGGTCGGTGGTCTACTATTTTTTATATTTTTAAATGTATTTGTTTTTATATTTATATTTAAAAATGTAATTAATATGTATATATAAATGAAATAAAGAGAATAATAATAATAATATTTCGGACATTTTAACACACAACGCCATCTAGTCCCAAGCTAAGCAGAGCTTGTGTTATGGGTACTAGACAACTGATACAAATACATATATACTTTTTTTTTCTATAAATACATACATATTATAGATGGAAAACACCCAAACTGGTCCGACCCAGGAATCGAACCCGAGACCTCATCATCAGCAGTCGTACACGCCAACCGCGAGACCAACGAGGCAGTCATTATGGGTTCTTGATGAAATATTTCCGGTTAATTAAAAGAGATTACTTTAATTTTTAAAGATTTTTCCAATCGCTTGTGTCCATATTGCAGACCTAATTCAAATTTGTAATTGGTTGCGTTGACCCTTTAACCTACGTCATGAATTTAAAAAGTTTTCAAAAATAGCTCGTTCATTTAAATTTAAACTTTAACTTGTTAAAACAGGGTTAAATTTTCCATTCCAATTAAACTGTCGTACTTTTAACTCCATTCAACGCAAAACATACCCTATATTAACAGAAGCAAAATTCAGTTTTGCTCCAACTTTCTGTAGCGTTATGGCGCAATGCTGTAGTGACGTCACACTGCGTAGCGGGAAAATAGGTCAGTAGGTTTACAGTATAGCCTTAAGCCCAGTTAACTTAGAGCTCTGATGCAACATGATATTTGATTGTAATGCGAAAGACATAGAGATCTTCTTAAAATGGTGTTCTTACAAAAAGGTTCTGCGTGATGATTGATGGCTATTGAGTAAATATACCTACATTTTAGTTATGAAATGTATATCATTGGAAATGAATTTCAGCATCAATATTAAAAAATTCCAAATGAAATTCATTAATAATTGTCCTTTTTAGATTGGTAAGCGTAAGAAAAATACCTACATTTTGTATTGTAATCATAGCAAATGCCCGCCTTAATACATCTATGAATAGAACCTCTCCGTTCCTTCCCACGGAAGCCATTTAGGGAAATATTATGAGGTTGGTAGCATTGTCTACCGTGTAATTTATCATGTTGGCAAATTTCATTGAGAGTCTTCATTAAATTATCTATTAATAATTTGGCGATGCTCTATTTACTGCTTAGGTAGGTAATACATGTATATCAATGGTTGACATTCAAAAAACGGCTTGACAAACAAGAAAGAAAAAGTTTAAATTTTAAAAACAAGCTTTTACTGGAGATGCCTCAAGACGAATCAACAGAGTTCCTATGGCCAACTTCCAGCTCCAGTATCAGATCAGCTCCATGTCATTATTATAATATTGTATTGTCACGCTGTATACAGTGCTTGCAAAATTTCAGCAAAATCGGTTGAAGATATCTGCTTTAAAATTGAGTTGCAAGATTCCACCCGAACATACAAGCATACATACATTGCAAGTTAATAAAAAGCTTGTAAAAACAATACGTCGTATCCGGTTGACTGGCAGAAAATGCCTAGTCCGCCGATGCATACTATTTGTGCATAAAGATATTAAATAACCCGACTATGTTTTGATGAAACAAAGAAATAGGCTTTATAACCACCCAGCCATTATTACGAACCTCCTTTTCAACCGACTTCAAAAAGGAGGAGGTTCTCAATTCGACTGTTTTTTTTTTTTTATTATGTTTGTTACCTCATAACTTTGGACTGGGTGAACCGATTTTGGTGATTCTTTTTTTATTTGAAAGCTGGTGCTTCCCGAATGGTCCCATTTAAATTTGGTCCAGTTCTGACATGTCATCCATGAGAAAACTACATAAGTCTTCAATTTGCATTATGTATATACGCGACAAATTAACGAATAACTCAATATTACCGTATGGTCCCATTTAAATTTGGTCCAGATTGAAGTCGGTTTTTTTTTTGTTAAAATTTGTGATTATTTTGCTTCGCCATAGACCGGTAAAAAAAATACATACAATGGAACATAGAACCTCCTCCTTTTTGGAAGTCGGTTAAAAAAGCAGTTTTGTATTTCATTATTCTTATTTGTCACCGGATGGGTACAGCTATACCCCTGACGTACGTACTCATAGGCTATGAGTCATAGCGTAATGTTACATAACCTCCTCCTTCTATAAATGCCTCAGATGAAATAAAAAAGGATAACGGTTAACGCCTGTTTACTTAGAAATACGCTACTTTTTTTTGCTTCAACAAGAACAAGGCCGTGCGTTATCTACCTTTTTTATTTGATCTGAGATAAATGCTCTAACACAATAATAAGTTTTCGAAGATGTCTACTATTTCTTTTTTTTTTAATTTAATGGAATAGGGGGGCAAACAAGCAGAAGTATCGCTGATTACCGCCGCATGGATACCCGCAACACCAGAGGCATCAGAAGTTAATTCTGAATGAATACTTATCATAGATTTCATTTTCTTTTTTACATAGACATTAGCGTTTTTTTGTGCTCTTCTATCATCGGTATTACCTTTTTTTTTACAACAACTGATACAAATATATATGTATACTTTTTTTTTGTAAATACATACATATTATACATAAAAAACACCCAAACTCCGCAACAAATATTTGTAGATCATACAAACATCCGGTCGGACCCGGGATTCGAACCCGAGACCTCATGATCAGCAGTCGCACTCGCCAACTGCGAGACCAACGAGGCAATACCGTACAGTAGAGGCTTATGTCCAGCAGTGGACTATTAAAGGTTGTTTACGGTCACATCAACAACATTTTGCAGTTTCAGTGCGGTACATGGGCCTCTCCTTAGAAAAGACTACCGTTAGAGAGTCACGGCATGCATAGGCCAGCTCGACCGGAGTGATACCACGGCCTCAAATAAAAACCGGTGTGAAACAGCCACAGCGCTGTGTTTCATCGAGTGAGTGAGGATACCGGAGGGCCTCGGGGGCCCCTGAGGTCTCGGGTTCGATTCCCGGGTCAGACCAAATGTTTTTACGATCTGCAAATATTTGTTTTGGAGTTTGGGTGTTTTCTAAGTGTAATATTTATGTTTAAAAATTTATATCAGTTGTCTAGTATCCATAAAGCTCTGCTTAGTTTGGGACTAGATGGCGCGGCGTTGTGTGTAAAATGTCCGAAATATTTATATTTATTTACGGCCAGTATTGTTTTTTAAAATTAGAACAGATTCTTACATATTTAGTTCAGTACACTGCAGTACTTACTGCAGTGCGCACATCTCTTTCCGGGAACGGAAGCCGCATTTTGGAGTTCCGCAGAGTTACGAGGGGCCGTGTGTTCCGGGCCGCAATTACTGGACCCTACTCACTTTGAAATTAGAATGAACGCCCGGAATCCATACGGGCCTAAATGGTTTTGGATATTTAATGAAATTGTACTTTTTACGTGTAAGGTATTAGGTACAATTGTCGTTTATATGGTAGTAGAGCCACATTGGTTTCAGCACGAACGGGGCGGTACTACCCTTTCACAGAAGGCCAATTTAAAGTGACAGCATTCGCGCTGTCGTGTTTCGTTGGTGAGTGTGAGACCGGAGGCCCAATGATACAGAAGCATCTCAATAGGCCGCCATAATGTGGGTCACCATGCTACATTGTTGCATTGTCTGCATTCGCAATGAGTATGGTAAACATCACTCTTGAATTCTGCTCATGCTTTTCATCAGGCAGAGCAGACTTACTATAGCAGGCTCATTTATTTAAAAAATATTTCTATTTTCATTGTATTTCACTTTGACAGTGACGAGTACCCGCCACTACCGTCATTAAAGAATCTGTCTGTCGACGACACTTCCGTTTCCTGATAGATCAATAGTATTTTTAGAGCATTTGGACACTGGTATCCATCGACGCGGCCTATCATTATAAGTTTAAAAAAATGCTGTTAAGGATTAGTAAGTTGCAGGATAAGCCGTGCAGTGTAGTAAGGTAGGTACACGATTTCTACACCATCCAATAATTCTCTGAAAAATAATGCAGTTAGCTGACATCGGATTAGATCCTGCCTAGTCAAAAGTAGGTAGTACATAAAGTTAAGCAAATCTTTACAAATACATAAAATAGAAGTGTCTGTTTAAAATTTTAAAGTAACAGCTCCTCACTAAATGCATATGAAAGTGTTTACGGTATTTACATCAAGAAATCATTTAATTTTTTGTTTGTCTGTCTGTTTGTTCCGGCTAATCTCTGGAAAGGCTAAACTGATTTTGATGTGACTTTCACATGCAGATAGCTAATGAAATAAGGAAAAACTTAGGCTACTTTTTTTATAATAACTTCGCCCCACGGCGTTACCCGCGGTTGATATTGCAATTTTACAACAAACCGCTGGCAACACCACGGGACACAGCTAGTTATTAAATAACATAATTAAAGTTGTAAAGTTATAATAAGTTAGCGTCGTAATTTAATACTTAATCATCTCTGCGACGACTCGTGAGTAATTAATGATTAAATTCGTTATCATTAAAGGAGTGACATGGTATGATACACTTGTTAACTTAAAGTTAGTTTGGCTAAAGTTGGTTGAACTTAAGACGGTAGAGATACCAGAAGTTCAAACATTTATTCCCTAAGTAGCTGTGCCCGCTACTTCGTACACGTGACATTTGGATTTTCAAGTTACTTTTAATTTTTCACCGTTTAAACCTTCCCTGGACAGGCAAACATTTCAAAACCAAAATCAGCTAAATCGGCCCAGCCGTTTTCAAGTTTTAGCGAGACAAACGAACAGCAATTGATTTTTATATAAAAGATTATTAGGAAACTCAAAAGGGAGGTTCACCCTTGTGTATCTTGTGAGTTACAGGCACAGGTGATGTGTGGCAGTAAGACAAATAAAATGTTTAAAATGATTTGTGATGGCAAGTATATAATAATATGTACTTTCAAATGCGTTTAGTCAAAAGCTGTTAATTTGAAATTACAAATAGATACTTCAATTTTATTTATTTCTATAGATATAGATGTAATAGTCTAGGATCCCCAGAACAAATTCTATAAGTTATTACTATCAAGCTAATTTTTCGTGAGTGACTTCATTTTGATGAGGGGCCCACTTTTCACCTTACAAAATGTTTCGATTGTGGTAGCTAACAGGGGTAGCAGAGACAAAAAACTTTAGAGCGTAGGACTAATAATAAACACAGTTGAATGATATAAATAATAAATCTAAACAGTTCAACATTGCACCACAATGTAACACAAAAACTGACATTATCATAAGGAAATTCGATCTTATCGCCCACTCTGTCACGAACGTTGATATTGTCAACGAATAGGTATCGATTTAAACAGACCGAGGTTTTTATTATATGGTTTACTTTTCTAGGTTATGGAGTGTCACCATCCCTATGCATCCCGTGGGTGTCGTAAGAGTTGACTGAGACAGCAAACTACCAGGACAACAACGCTGCAGAGAGAAGGAACACTTGACTCAAACCCATAAACCAAAACCTCCTTGGTTAAAACTGGCCTATGTCTAGTTAATGAACATAATGATTAATCAATAAAACTCAATGTAACACTCACAAATCTATCTCTGATATATAAAAGAGGAAGGTGACTGACATAGAGAGAGATCAACGCACAGCCCAAACCGCTGAACCTAGAATCCTGAAATTTTGCATGTAGGTTCTTTATATAACGTAAGTGATCACTAAGAAAGAATTTATTGAAATTCCACCCCTAAGGGGGTGTATCAGGGGATGAAAGTCTGCCGTGCTGCGCGTGCAAAAGCTAGTATATATATATATAAATAAAATAGGAAGGTGACTGACATACCCAGAGATCAACGCACAGCCTAAACCGCTGAACCTAAAATTCTGAAATTTTGCATGTAGGTTCTTTATACATACAACGTAAGTGAGCACCCAGAAAGGAATTCTTGAAATGGATGAAATCAGGGATTGAAAGTCTGCGTGAGCGAAGCCGCGTGCAAAAGCTAGTACAGAATATACGGTCAAACTAATTAACAATAAAAACTTTTTTTATGCAACTAAATAGGTAACTAACACAATTAAATAGCAGGAAAAAGCAATGATAGCGTTTTAACTTATAGTTGTTAAACATTTTGCCACGTAAATGATTTCCAAAACGGAAGACAGTTTTTTTCTCTAAAAAACCAATAATGCACAATGCAGCTAATCGCAGAACGAAATTAGGTTAGATTTCTTGAAAATAGAACGGCGCGAAAACGAGGCATAGACGACGGCATTTGTTTTTTTTTTATCCGTTGCTTACTATTCCAGTGACCTGGGCACTGGTGACCTATCAATCGATTTTCTTAAGGGGTAACTTGAACATTGTTTGTTTCATACAGACATCAGAGTGTTATTTTTTATGCTTTCATTTTATACAGGTCTGTTAGAATAAAATGGTTTCTCTGAGATAAATGACATCTTTTGTTCACTCAGTAGTGTAATGGATGAGGTTCGACAGTTCGAACCAACAGCTGAGCATAGATAATAGCATATTTAAGTCACTTCTTTACGCGTAATTTAACAGTTTAAGTAAAATTATTGCCAACCAATTTTCCGGAACTTAAGTACAATTGAGCTTATATTTGTCTATGGTTCAGTAACTTTGTTCACTCTGTTTATTTAGGTGTAGGATATCTTCACGCTTGTTATTTCCAAAGGAACAGTACAACTTTATATATGACATAGGTGGCAAACTAGGAGGGGTCGACTGCTGGTAAGTGACAAATTAATATTATTTACTAGCTTTTGCTCGCATTTATTAAAAAGTATCCTATGTTACTCCAAATACCTTTAAGACTATGTGTACAAAGTTTCATAATGATCGGTTAAGTAGTTTTCGCGTGAAAGCGTAACAAAGAAACTTACATTCTCATTTATAATATTCTTATGATATATATTTGAACCTGGCAAAGTGACTCTACTCTGCCTGTTGGAAAGAATCCGCAGAATCCAACAGTAGTGGTCACCATACTCATCGCGAATGCGGACAATGCAAGACTTTAGATTTATGTACTTTCCATCTATACTTCTATACTAATATTATAAACTCGAAAGTGTGTAAGTATGGATAGATGGATGGATGGATAGATGGATGGATGGACTCTTTCACACAAAAAATTTTGAACGGATTCGGATGAAACTTTACAGTAATATAGCTTATACATCAGAATAACACATAGGCTACTATTTGCAGCGATAACCGACATATACGCGGGCGGAACCTCGGGCAACAACTAGTATTTACATAATTTTAATAAATGCATTTAGTGAAAAGCTGTTAATTTGAAAAAAACCTTAAATTTTATTCACACATCACATCACACCCAAAGCCTGTAAGCTATGATAATAATTAGACTGCTGATAAAGATACTTGTAAATATTCTTGTAACAGATATAATGGTGTTTAAGTTATTTGTCGTTTTTGCGAAACGAACTCATAAACTATACCTTAATTAATAGACCATAATAGACAAGACCAATAGCCACTAGACCGCAGACCCGTCAAACTAAATGACATTACTTTTTTTATCCGACTACAGCCAACCGAAAAGTAAGGGTTATATTTTTGACAGCCTATGTTACACCGTAGCGCCTAGAATACTGAACCAATTTTAATTATTGTGGTATCAATAGATTCGTAGTAATAGCGTGGGTGACATAGGCTATATTAATTTTATCAAAACGTTTTACGTTGTCGGGCTATAGTTTTTTATAACTATTTCCTATTTTATGAGTAATGATCACAAACGCAAGTTAGAAAGACGAGTTAATAATAAGTATTTTTATAAAAAAACACTTGATAAGGCCTTAGAGATCATCTGAGTGTAGATATGAGGCCACAGATAAGAGATAAGATTATACATATATATTTAAAAAGTAAACAGGCAGATTTCGGTTGTACTTCTGACATATAAACGTTGTCTATGGAACCAAAACTGGTTGTTGACTTATTGGTCTCCTTATGTTAACGATCCTGAGTAATCCTGACTGTTAGGGCACAGGTTTTTTGTTTGATTCGGTCCCTGGACTATTAGATGCGAAATAAACACATTGTTTTGTTCTGTTAATTGGTTGTATTTATCCATTTAAAGAATTATATTATACATTCGAAAGTAACCAATGTCCATCAGTGAAATGTTAAACCCTGTTGATTGAATGTCAATCAGTACGTCAAAATATGTCCATAACAGAAAATCTCCTAATTATTTCATCTAGCAACACAAAATCAATATTTAATCTTATCTATGGATACATTTTGACAGCTCATGACATATTATATGTTTCTTTACCATAAAGATAGAGTGAAGAGATTGTGGCTCTGTAAATAAATGTATTTACTTTTCGTTTAATTCTATTGAATAACAAGTGTTGTGCTTTAGGCCAATTGCCCTCTCTTCAGTCCTTCTTAAAATACTTGAACACCTTATTAAAAATCGCCTCGAATGGATTGCAGAATCAAGGAATTTGCTACCAAACTATCAGTTTGGTTTCCGCAAAGGGCTCAGTACCATGGATAGTGTTGCAGTATTGGTAACTGATATCCGTCTCTCTCTGTCTCAAAATGCATCTGTTGTAACATCATTTCTTGACATAACTGCTGCATATGACAATGTCCTACTACCCATTCTCAGGCAAAAACTGCAAGAGCTGAGATTGCCGGTTAGGATGATCCACTGCATATGTGCAATGCTTATGTCTCGAACTCTAGTCCTAAGGATCTTGGGTGAAGAGTTTGACCAGAGAAAGACCTGGAGAGGCTTACCACAGGGCTCTGTACTGAGTCCTTTGCTGTACAATCTGTACACTGCTGACATGAGTTCATGCCTAAATAATAATTGCAGTATACTACAGTATGCCGACGACCTGGCACTGTATGTAACCAATCATTCCATCCAAGATGCAGCCACATCACTCTCAATTTCCCTAAATTCTCTGTGGCAGTGGCTATCAGCTCACGGACTAAGCCTTTCTGTACAGAAAAGTGCTATTGTAGTTTTCACAAGAAAAAAAACACTGCCACAGATTGATGTCCAAGTACAGCTGCAGGAAGTTCCACTTGTAAATAAATTCAAGTTTCTAGGAGTTTACCTAGATTCGAAATTGACCGGTGTTCCCCACATTAACCACCTAGCCTCAAAATGTGAACGGGTTATCCCAATCTTGAAGACCCTGGCTGGAGTCTGGTGGGGAGCCCACCCGTATACTATGAAGCTCGTGTATAACGCCTTAGTACGTAGCTTATTGGACTATGGTCTTTTTTTACTTATTCCATGCAATAAAAGCTCATTATCAACTCTCGATAGACTTCAATCTAGGTGTCTACGAATTATAACTGGCTGCATGGAGTCCTCCCCTGTTAACGCTTTACAAGTGGAATGTTCAGACCCTCCTTTAACAATAAGAAGACAGTACTTTGCTTCCCGGTTTATATTGAAATTTTTATGCAAATACTCTCACCCCCTCTTGCAAAAACTTACTGACTTAGACAATATTTGTAATACCTCTACCTATTGGGCTCATAAAGAAATTCCATTGATTCTACAATCCTTTCGTAACTACTTTCCTTTTATGAACTCTGCTATTAAATTTGACAAACTTCCCCTTTTCTCTTTCGACTATAGTATACTTTGTTTCAAGCCAAGTATTCTTCTAGATCCTGGAATCTCTAAGGGATCTGCTTCTGCTGTCACCGCCTTCAACACATATGTAGAAGAACACTGGGTTGGCTTTGAGAGGTTTTTTACTGATGCATCCCAACTATCTAGTGAAAGCTATACTGGAGCCGCTGTATATTATCAAACCTCTCAAATCGTCCTACTGTTTAAGTGCCCAGAAGAGACCTTGGTATTTACGGGCGAATGTGTTGCTATTTTAGAGGCATGTCTGTATGCTGAGAGTCATAACATCAATAAGGCAGTTATATTCACCGACTCTCTTAGCTGCCTAAAAGCCCTGCTGGAAGATCCATTTCATGACAAACTCTACAGTCCTCTGATCCTACAAATCAAGGAAAGCCTTTTTAATAGCTCCAGAAGGGGTAGAATAGTCCAACTGGTATGGGTTCCCAGTCATAGTGGCATTGTGGGCAATGAGTGTGCGGATTCATTAGCCAAAACTGCTATAACTTCCACAATAGCTGATCAGAAATATTTCATCCATCAGCACTACGACCTTTTGAGGCTGCCCCAGAGAGAATTGATCACATCCTGGCAGGTGGAATGGGACAGCTCCTCACGACTTAAGGGACGGCATTATTATGCAATTCAGCAATATATAACCCCAAAACCTTGGTACTTTAAATTTAAAAAGGTTTCCAAACCCATCATCTCCACTATTTGTAGGCTCCGCATAGGTCACTGTAGCTCGCCTGTCTTCTTACACAAGATTCGGGTACGGGATTCATCTTTATGTGAATGTGGTTTGGATGAGGGTAATCTGGACCACATATTCTTTAACTGTACTAAAAATAACCCTTCCTTGGATCTGTATTCACATTTAATAAACCTGAAAATTCCTAGCCCTATTAACTTTGCATCCCTTCTAACCTTTCCATCTCCTAACCTCCTTCAAGCCTTGATGTTTTTTATTCGCTGCAATAACATCAAACTTTGATGTTATTGCTTTGACGCTATATAAGGATGTTGCATTGTCGATTTGTGTTTGTCTTTCAATTTTTTTTTATGTAAATATACATATATATATAACTAACACATATTTAATTTATTTGTATTTGTCTGTTTCAGTGTACTAACCTCAACAAAAAGCCCTACATTGAGTCTACTGCTATTTCTACAAATTTAATTATTTAAAATCTTTTTGCTCTTTCATAAAACCCACGTATTTCCATCACACTAGACATTGGCAGAATTGTCGACATCGGCACTGTTTGCCATTTATTAAGAAGAAGAAGAAGAACAAGTGTTGTGATTTTATTATTTGATTTTAATCCGCGCCTTTTTTACCGAACTAGGTTAGAGTCAACTTTAAGTGTACTAGGGTAGCCAGATAGATATCAAATCCGGGACAGTTAAAAGAAAGGACAACCATGTCGTGTCGCTCGGTGTAGTAAAAATATCTTGTTTATCACTGAATTTTGCCATTTTTATCCGTTTTTCTAAGTCAAAGCTTTGCAAAACTGAAAAAAAAAATTCTAAGCAAAAAACATCAAAATTGATAAGAGTCTGCAGTTCGTACTTAATTAAATGGATATTCGGTTTCGCTATTTAGTTCATAAACTATTCATTTGGCTAAATACTTTTTCGCAAAAGACATTGCTTGTTAAAATTGAAAGAACAAAACAAACTACTTTCTTTAAATTAGTAAAATTTGTGGACGTCCTATTTCAGAAGCGCCTTTGTATACAGTTTTCAGACATGTGAACCATATATTCAATATCGTGGGAAACTCGGGAAGCATTTTCTCCCTCACTCAGGCCAGCCGTGTCATTCGTTGTTAGTTTATGTTGTTACAAAGCTTGTAGGTTTTCGGAATCCGGGAAATTAAGGTCTAATTACTGGACACGGGACAAGACGCAAAATTCCGGAACAATCCCGGATTTCCCGGGCATCTGGCAACCCTAGCCCTACACAACACAAATATTTACTATGTGATATCGAAGTTCTGTCGAAAGACTATTGTAGGTCTTTTAGGGCTTTTGAAAGAAAGAAAGAAAATCAACCTAGAATGACGGCATTCGATGCAGAAGGATCACTAGGCCGCCATAGTGTGGGGTGAGGGTCACCATACTGCATTGTTGCATTCGCAATGAGTATAGTGACCAGTGTGACCACCACTCTTGGATTCTGCTTATGTTTTCCATCAGGCAGAGTAGAGTCTCTTTGGCACGCCCATATATTTAAAAAAAAAAACTATCATACACAGGACAACACATTTTACGGTGGGAGAGCCACGCTTCGGCATGCATGGGCCGGCTCGACCGGAGTGATCATCAGGATTCTAGCTTCAGCGGTTTGGTCTGTACGTTGATCTCTCTCTCTATGTCAGTCACCTCCCTTTTTTATATATCAGATAGATTTGTGAGTGTTATATGTAGGCGATACGTCTGCTCGTTTACCTCCTGTTCCAAAAAAAAAATCTAAAATTTAAATAAAACTAAAAATGTTATAATGAGCTTATATTTTACCCAATATTCGCTGTAAACCATTTCTAAACGTAAAATTTATCGCTTTTCCAATAACCTGTCCAAATATTCTGCTACAGGCTATAGCACGAATACAATTTGCATTCGTATCAGGTGAACGAACGATAAACCGAGCTCATTACATGTTTTAAATATCTTTACGACTTGTTTCTTAGGTAGGTAATTGGCAGGTAAAATATATTCTGTGCGCTGACGGATCAAGATATAGACAGTCACCACCCCTATACATCCCACGGGTGTCGTAAGAGCCGACTGAGGCAGCAAACTACCAGGACTGCAGTGTAAAGAGAACTAAAACTACTAGTACCAACCTGTCTGGCACCGGCCACTTATAATGGCTTCTCTACACGATGGACTATCGCGATGGTCCGCTATGATGGGCCAGCGCGTGGATTAGGGTTGCCACATGGCCGGAAAATCCGGGATTGTCCCGAAATGTTGTGTTTTGTCCTGTCCAGTAATTAGACCTTATTGTCCCTGATTCCGAAAACCTACACGCTGTGTTACAACATAAACTAACAAAGAATGACACGGTTGGCCTGCCTGTGAGTGATGGGGAAATGCTTCCCGAATTTTGCCACGATATCGATTAAATAGTTCGCACGCAAAAAAGGACATTGATGTCGGTCACGACCGACACCATTGTCCTTTTTTTTAACTGTCCCGAATTTGATATGTTTTTATCTGGCAACCCTAGCGTGGATAGTGGTGTCGGATGGCTTATGGCGCGTGCAATGGTTGTGGGATGGCATCTGTGTCGGTTTTTCGGCCGCACATCACTCTACTCTTCCTGCTGGAAAGCACAAGCAGAATCCAAAAGTGGTGGTCACCATACTCATTACGAATGCAGACAATGCAGCACGGTGACCCACACCATGGCACCTAGCGATGCTTTTGCGTCATTGGTCCTCCGGTCTCGCACTCACCAACGAAACACGACATCACGAACGCTGTAATTTTACGTTGATCTTCTGTGCGAGGGTAGTACCGCCCGGGTCGAGCCGGCCCTACCGTGCTGAAATCAGCGTGGGTCTACTCCTTATTCCAAGTTACTTTTAGAACCCTCTTCTTTTAGTCCCAATATATCATATCACAGCTCACGTCGTACCGTTTGTTTGTACCAAAACCAACGAGATTCGAAGTAGGTTATCGGTACCAAGATACAACGTTCAGTAAATAACGTTATCTTATATTTTGGTGAACGCTATATCAGGTGGATACTAAAATATGCGTAATATAAACATTACGTACATTTCCTATTTTTACGCACTTTTTAACCGACTTCAAAAAGGAGGAAGTTCTCAATTCGTTTTTTATTTATTTTTATGCGTGTTCGCGTATAACTTCGTCGTTTTTAATGATTCTTTTTTTAACGGAAAGGGGATATCCCAACAGTGGTACAATAATAAGGACACTAAGATCTGATGATAGCATCCAAGAGAAATCGGGGGGAACCTTCGAAATTCGTATTTTATTTGAAAGCTGGTACTTTCCGTGTGGTCCCATTTCAATTTGGTCGTTCTTGAAATCGTTTTTTTTTTGTCAAAATTTTACTTGTTGTTTTACTATAAGCGCAACACGGCCCGGCTTCGTTCGGAAATCTTTGAAAATCTCTTATTTCCTCTACTGCATGTATTACAAATATAAACCTAAACCTTTCTCTTGAATAAATCTATCTATTGCTGAAAACTGAAATGAAATCTGTTGAGTAGTTTAAAATATCTAAGCGAACAGAAAAAAAAAGCGGCTTAATTTTTAACTATGATAACTTTATATCTTCGTCGTTTATGAACCGATTTTAATAAAAAAAACTTTTAATGGAAAGGAGCTATCCCAACGGTGGTATCATGATAAGAACACTAAGATCTGATGATGGCATCCAAGAGAAATCGAGTCGAACCTTGAAGTCGGTTTTTATTTTGTTAAAATTTTATTTGTTTTATTTGAAAGCTGGGTTATTCCCGTGTGGTCCTATTCTTGAAGTCCATTTTTTTTTTGTTAAAATTTTCCTTATACATGTGAAGACTGACTGCGCCCCGCTGTGTTACTCACAGTTTTTTTAAACCTGCTTATCCCACCGGAATAAGATTTTGCTAAATGTAATTCAAATCCGTTCAGCCGATTTTGTGTTAAAATAACGAACATTCAGAAAGCCTGAAGAGTTTCTTGTTTCATTAAATGTTATGATCATCTTAGGAACTACTTGTTCGTTCTCCACCGATAGTACCTACATTTATGGAGGAACGTGATAAGATATATAACATTACGCTTTAACCAAAGGGAGTTGAGTATCGATGAAAACTGTTGTAAAAATGGCAAAAACAAATACTTTTGAGAGGCAAACGAAGTTGAGTGTGTAAGATATTGACAAATAAATGTCAAACATGTATTTCCTTAGCTCTATTAGGTACATACAGTTTGGACTACAAAAGATGTTTTGAAAAAATTGACATGATATTGTAATAATGTCATTATAATCCAAGAAGACTGCCTCGGTAGCGCAGTGGTAGTGTATGCGACTGTTTGAGGTCTCGGGTTCTATTCCCGGGTCGGAGCAAATGTTTGTATGTATGATCTGCAAATATTTGTTTCGGAGTTTGGGTGTTTTCTATGTATAATATGTATTTGTTTACAAAAAAAGAATATATGTATTTCTATCAGTTGTCTAGTACCCATAACCGCCATAACACAAGCACTGCTTAGCTTGGAAATTCTTCTAGATTTCAAAAAACTACCACTAAATCCAAGCCTTTATCTTCCTTTAAATACGAGATAAATTAAATTAAAAAGCTTTTTAAAACAAGCTTTTACTGGAAATACTGGAATGCCTAGAGACGAATCAAACGAGTCCAAACTCGATGATGTTGCGACGTTTCTTTACAGAGTTCCTATGGCCACCTTCCAGCTTCAGCATCAGATCAGCACTATGGCATTATAATATCGTATTGTCACGATGTATACATATGCTTGCAAAATTTCATCAAAATCGGTTGAAGATATCTGCTTCAAAATTGAGTTGCGAGATTCCACCCGAACATACAAGCATACTTACATACATTGCAAGTTAATAAAAAGCTTGTAAAAATAGGTGGAAATAGCTCGAACATTCAACGATGGTTATTGCTAAATCGGCAATGCAGCGCCTACTGCAGCGCTATATATCTGCTGGCCGCAGTGGCTAACCGCAATGGTAGTAAATCAATTGGCACATAACTCATTCCTACCATTATGGGAGAATTGTGTTTGGTGGAAATTCGAAGACTATTCGCCAGGCATTTAATAAATAAACATTAAATATGCATATTCTTGTTATAATGCAATAAATAAATGAGTTTAAAATTTTTGATTGGTGCTTTTAAGGACACCTTTATAGGGTTCCGTGCCAAAGGCAATAAACGGAACCCTAATGGATTCGTCATGTCTCTCTGTCTGTCTGTCCGTCCGTATGTCTTCTCTTCTTCTCTAAGTGCCATCTCCACCCCGGAGGTCGGCGACCATATGTCTGTACGTCTCCCTGTTTTCAGTCATGCGAATTAGTGCATCTGTGCTTTCCACATCCAACCAGTCTCTTATATTTCTCGTCCATGATGTTCGCCTTCTACCTCTACTGCGCTTACCCTCAATCTTCCCCTCAACTATCAGCCTTATGAAGTCATATTTATTACTTATTATACATATTATATGCCCAAAATACGCCGTTGTTCTTTTCTTAATTGTTTCTATCACCTCTAAATCCTTATCCATAATTTCTAGCACTTTTACGTTTGACACTTTGTCAGTCCACTTGATTTTCAGCATTCTGCGGTACATCCACATCTCAAAGGCCCTGAGTTTCTCAAGCAATGTTTGCTTTAGAGTCCAGCTTTCTGATCCATAAAGCAAGATTGGAAGAACATAGCATTTCACCAACCTCCATCTTAATTTCAAATTGAGTTTCCTATTAGTTAGTAATTTATTCATTTTCTGAAAGGTGTTTCTGGCTATTTCAATTCTTGCCCGGATCTCTTTTTCTGATTCCCAATCTTCATTAAGCCAAGAACCCAGGTATTTATAACTATTAACTTTTTCAATTGTAATATTTTCTAAGGATAATGGTGTTTGCGGTTCTAAATTTGGTGTTTTACTAACAATCATATATTTAGTTTTATTAATATTTATTTTAAGTCCATAGTTTGTAAGTTGGTCATTTAATTTTTGTAGCATTATTTGAAGGTCTTCAGGTGTGGCAGCCAGCAAGACGGTATCATCGGCATATCTGATGTTCTGTATTAATTTACCATTCACACGGATTCCAAGTTCCATTTCATCAAAGGCAGTTCTAAAAATCATTTCGAAGTATAAGTTAAATAGACAAGGTGAAAGAATCCGTCCGTATGTCACAGCCACTTTTTTCTGAAACTATAAGAACTATACTGCTGAAACTTGGTAAGTAGATGTATTCTGTGAACCGCATTGAGATTTTCACACAAAAATAAAAAAGCAATAAATTTTGGGGGTCTCCATACTTAGAACTGAAACTCAAAATTTTTTTTTTCATCAAACACATACGTGTGGATATGGATAGGTCTTCAAAAATGATATTGAGGTTTCTAATATATTTTTTTTCTAAACTGAATAGTTTGCGCGAGAGACACTTCCAAAGTGATAAAATGTGTCCCCCCCCCTGTAATCTAAAATAAGAGAATGATAAAACTAAAAAATATATATGATGTACATTACCATGCAAACTTCCACCGAAAATTAGTTTGAACGAGATCTAGTAAGTAGTTTTTTTTAATACGTTATAAATCGTAAACCGCAATTTATCGATCAAAGTTACAACGAACAACAAGAACTTTTATATATGTTACTTGCTGCTTCGGAACCCTTCATGGGCGAGTCCGACTCGCACTTGGCCGCTTTTTAGTTAACTGTTTATCCCGTAAGTTTTTGAATTTTGGGACTACATGTCTAGTAAATACCTTTTTAACTTTCCAAAATCCTTGCAGCATCTCTTTCTAATTTGTGATACTAATTCCTTTTTTATTATGCCTTCTAAAATCACTTCACTCGCTAAGTAGATCTTAAAGTGGAGGCCACCATCGTCATTGCGAATGCAGACAATTCAACATGGCGATCCACATTATGGCAGCCTAACTAGCGAGATGCTATGTCACGCCGTCACGCCCCCTTTATACACCCGGGATCGAAGTAAGAAGGATCCTGATCCTGATTTGCTCATTATTGTTAAACCTATTAGTTAGAGAAACAATAGATGCTATATAATTATTGGCTACCCTTGTTAGCGCTATAAACCTACTTTATTTAAGATCTAAGAGGTTTTACAAGTAGGTACTTACTCGTACTAACACGACTCTGAAAAAATAAGTCAATAACAGAACGTTTTCAGGTTTACCGAACACATAAAGCTATATTCATCCCTGTCTAACTTAACAGAAAAGAGCGTGACAGTTATATTACACGTGAGATGACGATAGCAATATGGCCGGTTCGCGGTCAACCTTGGATACTAACTATGCACTGATAACGTGGAGAAATTGCTGAACTACGTAGGTACTGTGTGTAGATTTTTTAACTATTTTTTCATGGATTGTACAAACATTCACTTCAATTTTTTAAATATCGTAATAAAACCATTTCGTAATAAACCGGTGTGAAATAGAGCTTGGGCTCTGTTTCACCGAGTCAGTGAGAATACCGGAGGCCCATATCCCAACCCCTCCCTATTCCCCTCCCCATCCCCTAAAGGCCGGCAACGCACTTGTGACGCCTATGGTGACGCGGGTACCATCATGTGATACGTCTGCTCGTTTGCCCCCTATTCCCTAAAAAGAAATCATAATTTATTACACTCAAGTTATTTTTGCCGCCATTACCTACATACTTGAAGTTTTATACTTTTTAATATTAATGACACAGACGAATTCATAGGGCCTTAAATTTTCTTCACGATATATCTTTGGTAACACTGAATTTATAGGTATCCAAAAATATATAAGAATATATTTTCCATAACCTTCTAAAAGTTAGCTAACTATATCCTATATTGCCAATGCTGCAATGGTATCAAACAAACTGTTACTCTTCAAAAAAGCAAATATTTTAAATAAGAAGTTACGTCCTAGGCCTTAAAAATTGCTACCATTGCTCCTTTGCTTGAAGTATTCGAAAGTAAGTGACGATGTCTGTGTATAAATGAAACAAGTGATTTATTTAAAAAGTTTTTTTTTAGAACAAGCTTTTATTAATTGTTAATAAAAAAAAAGAACTTTAAGCGCTTTCATTTAAAGGTTCCCACATTGGGGTTCAGAAATATGTAAGTACGCCGCCATTTTGTTACGGCGGCCATTTTGGATTTCTAATAAAACCGATTATATATAATTGCATTATCGTCAGAACTAAAGGTATATTCAGCTCAATCGGAAATCTGGAAATGGGTAAAATTTCACTTGCAAGATTTGATTACAGACAAATATGGGGACAGGTGAAAGTAAATAAACGCTTTTAATATTAAACTGTATTGAATTATTAACTTGACATAGAGTTGCTTTGGTTCTTGAGGAAGTAGCTACATAGGCTACTTTTTAGTAGGGTAACAGATATTCACGCATCGGGGCCGCAGGCTACAGCTAGTTAGTAATAAATCAGTATAACTTAAAGAATTAAAATATCTGTAATTTTATCAGCCGGTGTTGTAAAAACTGATTTGACGATAATTCACTGGAATCGATAACGGTTTATTATTGTTGTAAATACGATTATAGATAATCGGTTTGTGACTAATTTGGATTTAATGAAAATGAAATTTTGTTTTGTTTTATTTAATTAACTTATTTGTAACTTAAACCTGTGTTAAAGCAATTATTTCTGCTAACTAAACTCTTTGTAGATATATATTTGTCCTTTCCATGCACACTACATCTGCGGGGGGCAGCTGCTTAGCTAAAACCTTCACACATACACATTTTAGACTCACATCCAAAGACAATCGTCTATCAGTCACTACGAACTCACACATAACATTCAGAATTTCACACACACAATACATATTAAATACATTCTGTGTCATAACAGTGCAAAGCGTGGGCATATACTGGCAGGGTCAAATATATAAAAAAATACTAGACGCCTGTGTAGAGCTTCCTACAGTGTGGCTCTATGTGCATTTTATAGAGATTACACAACTTATATTTATATTTCGAACTCCTCCAGTGTTATTCTGATTAATTTCATTGCGGTTTCCAAGACAGTTAAATTTTTCCTGGGACTTCCCTTGTGTTATATTTCGTTGGTGAGTGCGAAACCGAAAGCCCAATGATGCAGAAGCATCTCAATATGCCTCCATAGTGTGGGAGTTGTGCATTCGCAATGAGTATGGTCAAAATAATACATAAATTACTATCTACCATGATAACCGACATTATGCTGGTGAAGCCGCAGCAAAGGCTAGTAGTATTAATTACAATTTCATTGTGTGGCTTATACAATTTAACTCGCCTTTACATACCATTAGCTCGGGTAACATTAGTCCTAGAGTGTTACTTTAGCTCAAATCATCAGAAATTCTCGGTTTCGTAGTTAATGACGTCAAATACATTCATGAATTGTAGATACAAAGTTGGAACAAGTAAACTTTGGCTAATGGCGAATATAAAGCGTAGACCCTTGCCCTGCTCTGTATGTCTCTAAGCCTTTATGTACCAGAGAATTAAAGGAATGCCACTGTCATGAGGCGTGGCGGGAAATAACCTTCAATAATGGCCGACGGTGACGAAGCAAAAATGTTGCGCATTAATTACTTAGAGGTATTTTGGGTTATAATAATAATATTTTGAGGTTAATAGGTTATGTGATAAAGGTTTTTCAGACGCAGTGATGCCAGCCCTTAGAAAATATCGGCTAAGTGCGAGTCATTCTCGCACTAAGGCATCCATTAAATATAGTGCGACAAGGATCTTTTGGCGCGTAGCTGAAGTCGGAGTTACGGCGGCCATATTGTGAAATGTTACAGCAGTGTTGCCGATCTTTTTTTAATAATGGATCTCTTTGCTTTAGACTTTTGCAAATAGCTTTGCTTTTGCTAGGTTTTTCCATTGGTTACCTACTGAATTTTTTTTCATGCAGTACGACAACATAAATTTAATGTTTTTATTGATTGGTTGAGTTAACTAAATCGTAATAAGCAAACTTAATAAAAATACTTTCCTGTGCCGAGCAGTCAAAGATTGAAACTCACTAGCAGCCTACCAGCGCACGTGTTTCCCTCTCACTATGATCCCGGGTCTTTTAAGTGTTACGTGAATAATTTGAATGAATACGACTAAAGGTAACATATATACATATGATATTTAAAGATTTATCCTCCAACTCCTAACCGTTAAGGAGTTGTACCTTACATCATCAGCTCATCATCATAAAATCATGACTACCAGACGCAAATACCTTCATAATAACTTCAGAAAATATACGAAAAACATAGTATGTGCCTATAAAAATGAGGGTTTCTCTCGATTTCCCTGGGATCCCATCATCAGATCCTGATATGGTGGCAATGGGACCACCATTGCCGCCATGCATTGCACTTCCGAATACATTTTTTTTCACAATTGACGGAGTAATCGGTGAACATACATAAAAAAAATACATACAGTGGAACATAGAACCTCCTCCTTTTTGGAAGTCGGTTAAAAAGCATAGCTCACTAGGCTCCCATAGTATTTATTGGTCACTATGCTGTATTGTCTGCATTCGCAATGAGTAAGGCGGACTCCACTCTTTCATTCTACTCATGTTTTTCATCAGGCAGAGTAGAGTCGCTTTATTAAATTAAAAAATACAAAATATTAATAAATATTTAAAAGAACAACCCACTTAGCAATTATTATTATGATTATTATATTATATATCTCAAACTGAGTAATGTCAAATTGTTTTTTTTCGAATTTGGTTTTATCTAGGCTTGTCAGTTGACAAGACAGTTGTCTCCACAAGCAACTGTTTCTCTGGCTCTATCAAGAGCTGGTGCTACGCAGAAGCTACGAATTTAAACTACAACTTTCTTTATTTTTATCATGACTGCCACATACTAAATGGTTTCCAAAGGTAGAAGGTAATTGTGAAAAATGGGTAACAAACTCTCGCTAATTCTTAAACAAGGTAATTTTAGTTCATACTAGCTTTTGATCGTGGCTCTGCCCGCGTGTACGTCAGTCATCGCGGCAAAAAGTAGCATACGTCCTTCCTCAAGGTTCAAAGTATCTCCATGCTAAATGTCATTGAAATCGGTGCAGCATTTTAGTCGTGAAAGCGTAACAAATAGACAGACAGAGATACTTTCGTATGAATTAATAAAAATGTTTTGTAATTTATCGTTGACAGCATGGTTGACAGTAAATATTTCTAAAGGAGACAGTTGTTTTCGCGCCATGAAAACAGATGTTATTTACTTCGGTTTATCGCCATTAAACGTTCAGGAGTTTTCTTGTATTGTAACTTATTAATATTGTTGTTTATTTAAGTTGCCTTTAACTCTAAAGGCTAATAGGACCAATCCCGCCCTCACACCTACCACTGTAACTCCTGTACACCAGGATCAACAGCAGTGACCCACGAACACACCGAATTATGACACTCGGCAAGTCCCAGGGAAAATAAACTGTCTTGGAACCCGCAACGAAACTAATCAGAAGAAAACCGGAGGATTTGGAAATAAAAAGATCTTTAACAAACCGGGAAGTACCACGGATAAGAAAATTATGGGTCCTAAGTGAGCTTTATTCGATTACTATAGTATGTATGGTAGAATAGCCCAAACGCACGGAAATTCATTGAAGTTAACACAAGATCGACATAGTATACCGCCCTAGATGTCAATTGTAAGCTTGAATAGCATTATGTTACGTTCATTGTACCAAAAATTACATTCCCAGAGGACATGATGAGCTGACTGTTAACTGCTAGAATCAGGTGTTGAGCGTTGCCACAATGTGTGACAAAGGTGAATCGATTAATTTAAAAGAGTGTAGTTTGCTCTTAAAGTTACCTTGGCCTGTGAGTGCTTGGCTTGAGAAATTGAGCGACACAGTGATCCACCCTCGAGCCCTTCCCTCGACAACCGTTCGCGAATATATAGAAAGAGCTGGTAAAGGTAGCGCCCCCTTAGATGATTCGTCACATAGTTATTGCCTTTCATCCATGAGGTCGTTATAGACATTGGACTGCTAGACCGGCTCTAGAGACTAATAAAAAGCCAGATAGCAAAGTTATTATACGTAGACATATTTATGTTATTCATACATCTTGTATGAATTACAGAGAAATGTAAAGGCCCCATCTTTTTGATTTAGGAAATGAAGAAGTTAGGAACTATACACTTAACTTTTATAAGCTTCATGCCAAAGATGATTGTAGTAAGTTTATGTAACGTAATAAACAACGTGTAATTAATAAATAATTGTTTTATTGTAATATATATCAGAAGTCCCTTAACGGTATTCGTTTTGCTTACCTGAATTTATAATAAAATACTTTTTTTTAATATAGAACTACCATGTAAATAATTTGAAAACATAATTAACATTTTTGACTTCAGAGAAAATAAAGTTGATTTCGGTGGACGCCATTTAAAAAAAAAAAAAAACTTTGTGACCGTTCATCCAATAAGAGTGCCTCCAGTACAGATATTTTCCAAATAAAATATAGTATTTGAATTTCTTACTAATATATTGAAATGTAGAAAAAAATAATCAGCCACCGAAGTCAACTGAATAATGAGTTACTTGAGAAATACCCATATACCTACTATACAAAAAATGCTCGTTACTAGATACATTATGTTAAATGTAGATGCATTCAGTCAATCTAAGCATTTATATTATACATATTAGTATATCATAAAATGCGACAACATTTTACCTTCTTAGTTAAGTTCTGGTTATCGTATTTAAATAATTAAGCAGCCACTTAACAAAATCGCCGCAGCGAGGTTAAAAAGACATAACTGTAATTTATAAATCACCAAAGAGTCCGTCCAAAACCTGTGCCCAAAACTTGCCAAGTAATAAATGGTATAAATTTTTCAGCGTGGCAACATTGAGGGCGCCGCACTGCGGACGGAATGTAGGTCAGAGGAGCCTTGAATCAGTTTATAGGACAGGGGAGGCTAACATTAGCTGTATGATTTGGTAATTATAGTTAAGATTATGTGTTTTATTATTTATTGAGTGTCTTGTAATCGAGAAGGGCTCGTAGCTCAGTGGGTTCTTCATATATATGAAGTCATGGATGAAGTCTTTATCGTATGGGAAAACTGAGGCCATACACGAATACAGACAATGCAACAATGCAGCATTATCGCTTAGCTTAACACATTGCAACATTGAGCAATCCTTATCAGGGCAGTCTATGATGGGTAACTATTCTTAACATATTGAGACCTTTCTGTACCTCAGAGAGAACGTTAAGTTATCATACGAACATATTTAGCATCGTTACGGGTAGCTGTAGCTCTAAGAAGCCCTACAACAGTTAATGTACAGAACTTGTTTATGGTAGTACTTGCTTTTTCTTTTTTTTTTAGTATGGCTCGCCAAAATGACTCTACTCTGCCTGATGGAAATCAAAAGCAGAATCCAAGAGTGGTGGTCACCATACTCATTGCAAATGCAGACAATGCAGCATGGTGACCCACACCATGGCGGCCTAGTGATGCTTCTGCATCTTTTAGTCTAGTCAACTAGTATGGAACTTGTTGACTAGACTATTTGGGCCCCCGGTCTCGCACTCACCAACGAAACACGACAGCACTGCTGCTGTCATTTTACGTTGATTTTCTGTGCGAGGGTAGTACCGCCCCGGTCGAGCCGGCCCAACCGTGCTGAAATCAGCGTGGCTCTACTATCTAGAAAATGATAGGTCTGATGCCATTCGCTCCACGTCATCATCTTCCTAGCCTTTATTATTCCCAAGATTATTTGAGGTCAGCTACTAGTTCAACCGGTTTTACCTGAATATTAGTTTTTTCACGGAGCTACTGGCATCGGCCCTCTGCATCCCTGAGGGTGAACTGAATTCGAAAGTTGAACTAGTTGTCAGTATATTCGAGGCCACTGACTTCCCAATAACGATTGCCAGAGATGTTCATGACAACCGGTAACGACGGCTATCTTCCTTATTTCAAAATAGGGGTTGTATAAATGATCGTCATTGTCACAGCAAGATGAAAAAGTTCATTTTAATTTTTATCTTTTCAAGTTAACAAAAGGTTTCAACCCGTCCCGGATCAAATCCTAGCGCCCTACATAGCGAATAACCCGGCTTCTGGGTGACCTAGAAAACCTGGAGCACTAGAAACCAAGAATCCATATGTATTGACCTGGTTTACTTGTAGTAATTATAATGATATAGTCCAGGGCGGTACAAAGCGACATCTATATTAAAATATAGCATGTTTTGTACATCTCCCAAGCAGAGCTACTATGCTAACCAGTTTGCTGATAAATCTATACTAACATTAGCTGAAGAGTTTGTTTGTTTGGTTGAACACGCAAATCTCAGAAAGAACTGGTCCGATGTGGATTTTTTTTTTTAAATAACCAAGTTATCGAGCGTGCGAGTGTGCAACCAGAGACCCAATGATGCAAAAGCATCACTCGGCCGCCATGGTGTGCGTCGCCATGCTGCATTGTCTGCATTCGCAATGAGTATGATGACCACCACTCTTGGATTCTGCTTATGCTTTCCATCAGGCAGAGTAGAGTCATTTTGGCAGGGCTATACATAAAAAAAAACACGCTACGACCAAAAGGAACGGAGTATCACTGAAATATATTGCAAAAACGGTTTTTTTAAACGCTTTCATTGGTTGCGCTGCGTAAACGGGTAAAGTTTCATAAAAACAATGTATGAAAGAATTGTTCCCCAGTTTTTATGGTAAACAAATTTGTTCACACGGTTGCGGGGGTCAGGTTGTCTATAATATGTATGTGATACTGATCTTTTGGCCCGCTCTCTTAACCAACTACGCAGGAGATATTATAGTGCACAAGTGTGTGCGCAAACACAGGTGCACTCTCTGCTCCCTCTCTCTCATAATCCGATAGGACGTTAACCGACATGTTCGGGGAGAGATCAACCGCAGGACCGACAGCTTTACGTGCTCTCCGAGGCATGAGGTTCAGAGCCCAACTTCCAAACTCCGAGCTGTTATTAAGTATTTCTAAAATCAGAAAAACTCAGAACACTTTTGGCCCGACCCGGGATTTGAACTCGAGACATTGATCTTGATCGGCAGTCGCATATGTCAACCGATAGACCAACGAGGCAGATATTACTAATATGTATGTATTTAGTAATATGTAAGTAGATATGTATATCAGCAGTCTATTTACCATAGTACAGTACTGCCTAGTTTGAGAGCAACTCCTCCAGTTTTTCTTCTGATTAATTTCGTTGCGGGTTCCAAGACAGTTTCATTTTTCATGGGACATCCCGAGTGTAATAACTCGGTGTGTTCGTGGGTCACTGCTGTTGATCCTGGTGTACAGGAGTTACAGTAGTGGGCGTGTGTGCGGGATTACTCCCATTAGTTTGGGATTAGATGACCGTGTGTGAGATACACTAAGTTATATAAGAAATTTAGTTTAAATGCTAACGGTTGCGTAATGCGAAAATACCCGGGGTTTGGGCTAAAATGTTTAGAAGCAAACGACCACAATTATTAATAACTAGTTGTAGCCCGCGGCTCCGCCCCCGTGTATGTCGGTTATCGCGGCAAATAGTAGCCTATGTGTTATTCTGATGTATAAGCTATATTACTGTAAAGTTTCATCCAAATTGTAAAAGTATATAATATATTAACTTTAGTTTCTTGTTGGTGCATTTGTATTTAGTTGCCTCATTAATTATTATAATTATCTATGCTACCAATACATTAAAAATAGTTACTGGAACTATTTAGCATCCTCGTAACATGTAATTTATCATCATATACATATTATCATGTATTATCGTTTTTACACAATATTCAAATTTACAGGTAGGTAATTAAGAAAATTTGAAATTTCTATAGGTACTTCATTTAAACAAATTTTATTATTTTATTTAATCATTTGCATGCCCAAGTGTCGGATTATGGAATTAATATATTATCATGTAATGAACACTTGTATTTAACACATTTAATCCAAATAAATTATTAATCATTCGATTTGACAAACCAAGTCCGCCATATTTGTTTAAAATGGCGCCAAGTTTTACACTCGTAGGTAATATTCTGATGACGTGTGATTGCTCCATCTACAACTGCTTCATCTGTAAAGTTTACACAACATTTTTTTCCAATACACACGAATCTGTAATACAATACCTTGCCGCATTGTTTCCCCGTTTGTTTGTTTATTCACAAACGGATACAAATTGACAACATTGACTTTAAAACGCAACATTCTGTTGAAAAAAAAAGTTATAACTTTACATTTTTACAGAATATCTGATTAGCTCACGGACATAAGATATAATATATTGACATCTCAGAGCATATAATATATAGAGGGAGCGCTAAACGAGCGGAAAGCGTGATCGGAGTAGAGAGAGCGAGACTGAGTTTAAGTAGAGTCTATCTCTCTCACAGTCTCCGTGATTGTTTGGTGTGATTTGGTGGGAAATATAGCAACCAATCAGAAGCTTGCGTGAGAGGGACAGACTCTAACTAAACTCAGTATCTCTCTTTCTACTCCGATCACGCTTTCCGCTCGATCAGAGCTCCCTCCATATATTGTATGCTCTAAGATTGACATCTTTAACAGGCTTGAACAGTCCACTGCAGAAAAAGGCCTTATTATCAAGGAGGTTGTCTACTAGACCACGCTGTGCAAACAGGTTAGTATAGGTATCAAGTTTTCCTTCTCTCTGCAGTGCTGTTGTCCTGGTAGTTTGCTACCTTAGTCGGCTCTTACGACACCCACGGGATAATTAGGGGTGGTGACACTCCTTATTCTGAATCTGTGACTGCAATTTTTTTTTATGGAATACGAGCATATGAGCAGACGTATCACCTGATGGTAAGCGATTACCATCACAAGGCCTCATAAGTGCGTTGCCGGCCTTTGGGCGATGGGGGATGGAGGAAGGGGTTGGGTCACTCACTCGCTGAAACACAGCGCAAGCGCTAATTCACGCCGGTTTTCTGTGAGGCCGTGCTATCACTCCGGTCGAGCCGGTCCATTCATGCCGAAGCGTGGCTCTACCACCAATAAATACATATTTATTTACTTATTATGTAATTTAAAGCGTCTAACATGGCAACATTGAAAAATGTCGACTGTCGTGATATATTGATTATCATAAGATAGAATACCTACATTATGTGTGTCACCGTATGTATGTTAATATTTTAAGCCTATATTACGCCATATTGGATTTCAAGTTTAAAAAGCTAGTTTTACAAACATAGAAGTAGATTGTAGATGCCTAGATTGAGCAGGGGAGCTAGGCTTCCAGCCGTCCCTTTGTTAGAAAGAGAGAGACGATCGCGGTACCTATCTGTCTCTCTCTACTCGCGCATGCGCAGTTAGCGCGAAAAAGCAGCATAGCAGAACGATTCGACGGTTATACTCTGTCCATTACTTTATTTTCTTTTTGACAGTTCAAGAAATTTTGAAATTAGTGACGCCCTCACTCATTACCGATTCGATTTGAAACGAATAGCGATTTTATTTATGAAGAACTTTCAATCGTTTTAATTAAATATTTCTTGTTGAAATATTAATTATGCCTTCATTAGTTTTTTATATTATGTAAGAAATAAACAAAAATATAAATAATAAATCAGTAAATTAGATGAATGAACAGAGTTATTGTTCTTTACTCTTGGTTTGATCCTAAATTCCAAGATTTCGACTTAATTCCTTGCAAAAATTCAATCTTGGAGTCATAGATACAATGTTTATTTCCTTTTTTTATTAAATTTACAGAAAAAATACTTACATGTCAAATTATTTTTATCATATGATCGATTTGTCGTATTTCAAGTACTGTTTTATAGTCTGTGATTGTTTGTTATGCACAGACCACTTCACTAAAGTACCGTCACCGTCAATAAAGCACGACATTACTGTAGTACATAATTCCGAAAAAAAATATAGTAATTTATAAGCGTGAGCTGTCAAAAAGAAAATAAAGTAATGGACAGAGTATAATTGTTGTGAAATTAGTCCTTTACTGCGCATGCGTCAATCGCACCGCACATGCGGTACCGCGATCTTCTCTCTCTTTTTAACCGTTGGACGTTTCCGCTTACAGGCAGCCATATGTCTTCCCTACTCTATCTATTATAGCTCTATGGTCACAATAAATATCGATCACTTGATTTTTTCATTTTTTTTTTAATCAGGAACGGCTTTAAGTTTTCTAAGAAACAGCTGAACTTCGATTTGTTACTTATTTTTTACACCATCAATATTCCACCCTCATGCATTAGCTACTTTAGATTCGTTCTCGTTCATTGATGTTAAAGATTTGATAGTAGTAGTTATGCCAGCATTTTTTATCTTATCAATCTCCACTGCATTTAGTTCATACCTTATATCTTGAAATAAGTATAGTAAAGCGTTATTTGTTGTTATTGAGCACTAGTAGCGAGGTCTTCAGATTCCTTGGAGAGACTGCATCGGACCTCCACAATTCACAACACAAGTAGGTACTAGGGGTATCGAAATTCTATATAGAAAGACTGTTGTTGGGATTTCTAGGACTCTGACTACCCAATAAAATAAAAATTATATCGACATCGATTATTCATCATCATCATCACACATAGGCCTCTTCAATAGGGTAGTTTACACCTTACCTTAGTCAAATTAGTTTCTTTTTATCATCTGTCAAAACGATAACCTTGTTTAGAAAATGAACTAAATACAATTTTGTGACGTCACTGTTTTAGACTACTCAATTGAGCAATATATTTCAATATTTATTTGATTAAAATTTTTAAAAGAAATGAAAAGCTGTAACAATTATATTTTCCGAGATGTTTTGTTATATTTGTTTTGATGAAGGAGACTGGAATTTATTTACGATACAGTCACCCTATTGCACGCCACACGCATCCTGCTTATGTAGTGTACTGACTGCGAGCGCACCAGTGATTCTAGATCTAGATATTCACAGCTGGCAATACCAATCCGTCTGGCCAGCGTGGTACTTTTTTTATGGTATGGCCCTGCCAAAATGACTACTAGTGAATCCAAGAGTGATGGTCGCCATACTCATTGCGAATGTAGACAATACAACAATGCAGCATGGTGACCCATGGCGGCCTAGTGATGCATCTGCATCATTGGACCTCGCACTCACCAACGAAACACGCCAGCACGAACGCTGTCATTTTACGTTGGTCTTCTGTGTGAGGGTAGTATCGCCCCGGTCGAGCCGGCCCGTTCGCGCTGAAATCAGCGTGGCTCTACCACTATTAGGCCAAAACCTCCTTTCTAAAGCCGAGTCTCCACCGAACAAAAGTTGGCAACTTTAGTGTTATCAACACGTGTTGGTGACAAAAGTTTCTGTAATTTCCTTGTGTTGGCAACAAAAGTTGGGAACCGTGTTTCTGTTTTTGGCGGTAAACATCAAAAGAACACGCTTGTTGCAAATATGTATTGGCTGTGGAGACGCTTAGTTGAAAAGTTTTTCAAATTAGTAGCGACTCGTGTAGACACAATGGAAACAAAAGTTGGCGACTTTCTGAAGAGTTGCAAACAGTTGGAAACACTGAAATTGCTAACAATTTCGGTGGAGACGCGCCTTACGGAAATTATATCTATGTAAAACAGCGGACTGTTAAATGCTGTTGACGTGCTAGCTACATATATTTCTATGACGTAGACTAGAATACTTTAAAAGAACAGTAAACACGTTTTTATCGTTGAACTAGTTGTAACAATCTGGACGCCTTAATTATCTAAATTAAGGCGTCCAGATTGTTTTGCTCCTGGATATAAAACATAGAGGTACTTTGTAATAGTAAGTTAAACTAAGAGCCCCGCAGACTACAAACTTTTTTATCGGCCGATAGTTTAATCGGGTTGGCTCTTGGCTTATTAGTCGGCCGATACCGAATCGTTATAATGTGCGCACTCCTATACATATTCATACCGATTATAAAGCCAACTAAACTATCGGTCGATCGAAATTCTGCAGTTTACAGGGGCTCTTAGAAAGACCGATAGCCCTGTAGGTCTCGTGATAAATGATATTTATTTTGTAAGTACATAAATCTTTTACAGATGTTTTTACACGTCGGACTTTACAGCTAGAAGGCGCCGCCATTTCCTAAGACTCACTCTGGGAAGAAATGCCGAAACAAACCACAGAGGTGTCTTTTTTTTTAAGTTAGTGAACATGGATCAAATAAAAAATCTATTCAAGTACAGTATGGGATCTGAGTTGTACAACATAGTATAATACACAAACAAACACTACAATCCTCAAAATATAGCTTGATTTCTGTGACAGATGTGTGAATAATGAAGCGCGATACATTATATTATAAATATAAAAATTCACACCTAAAATGTATATACCTACTTTGTAAGCTAAAATGACACTAATGGGACTAATCCCGCACACACGCCACGCACCACTGTAACTCCTGTACACCAGGATCAACAGCAGTGACCCACGAATACACCGAGTTATGACACTCGGGCAGTCCCAGGAAAAATTAAACTGTCTTGGAACCCGCAACGAAATTAACCAGAAGAAAACTGGAGAGAGTTGGAATTATAATTTATCAATTTATCTAAGGTCATAATGAAACTAGTGACAGCTGTCACAGAAATTATGCTATTATATTAATAATTTTAGCTGTTGATGGACCACAACCTAACCACAACACCTTATTTCACCCCCCAAGAACTGAAATTGCCAAAAAAACGTTTCTTAGTGGGTGTTTACAACTTAAACAAGTAACGAATCATTAAAAAGAACCGAACTGCATCAATATCTGCCATCTTTATTAAATTGATTGAAGAAGTGAAAAGATACAGAGAATGAAAAAAAAATTTTTTTTTAATTTTGTTGTACCCAGTGACTCTCACGACTAAGGTGAATCTATTGGCACCACTCACATAAAAATACGATAAGTCGTTTAGGCTCTAGGGCGTGCCAAAGAAATATACATACATACACTCGAAAAACATAACCCTCCTTCTTTCGCAGTAGGGTAAAAACATAACGCGCCTTTCGCAGTCGGGTAAAACCATAACCCTCCTTCTTTCGCAGTCGGGTAAAAATATCAGCTGTCAAAACGTCAAGTTTCTAGCCCCAGCTTTAGTCTCTGCGTTGATGAACCAGTCTGTCTTTTTATTTATCTAATCAGGTACCCTAATACAAACAAGTTCAACCACATAATATAGAATTAATGTACTTATTAACAAGTGAATTACCTGTTACCCTAATTTAGAACTTGGGAGAGTGAAACAGCAATATATACGCGTCCCTTTCCAACAAAAAACCATGCTGGAATCGATAAAATCCCTGACGAGTGGCGCATTACGGCGGACTTCGTTTCAAAGGTCGATGTTCGATGCCCGTAGGGGTATTTTACTTGACCTACATAATATCATAAAGTCGATTAAAATTTATCAGAATATAGTACCGGTTTCTGATAGGTTAGGATTTAAAAGGCATAAAGTATAGTAGCTGACTCTCGCTACCTCGTCTTCCTCTTCTATTGCCAGTAGGGTGATGTTAAAAAGCGTGAACAAATTTGTTTACAGTGAGCCAACCTTAAAAGATAGACATATGCTGTCGCGGACTTTTTTTAGATAGTTTAAAGGGGAACAATTCTTTCATACATTGATTTTGTGAAACTTCAACCGTCTACGTTGCGCATGCGATGGAAGCTCTAAAATCGAATAGGTCATTTTCTCCCGTTTTTGCAACATATTTTATTGATACTCCGTTCTTTTTGGTCGTAGCATGATAATGTATAGCCTGTGACCTTCCTCGATAACTGGGATATCTAACAGTGAAAGTATTTTTCAAAACTTGACTGCCTCGTTGGTCTCGCGGTTGGCCTGTGCGACTACTGATCATGAAGTCTCGGGTTCGATTCCCGGGTCGGAACAAAAGTTTGTATGATCTACAAATATTTGTTTCGGAGTTTGGGTGTTTTCTATGTATAATATGTATGTATTTACAAAAAAAGAAGTATATATGTATTTGTATCAGTTGTATAGTACCCATAACACAAGCTCTGCTTAGCTTGGGACTAGATGGCGTTGTGTGTTAGATGTCCGAAATATTTATTTATAAAACGGACCAGACTTCCTAAGATTAGCGCGTTCAATCAAACAAACAAACTCTTCATCTTTATAATATTATAATAGTATAGAATGTATATATGTAGTAAGGCTAGGATAGTTATCAAACATACGTAGCAAAGTGACGTATCCGCGCCTACGTCACAGTACGTGCCGTCACAATTGACTCCAAAGAGATCAATCACTTTAGTCTATGGAAGAAAAAAATTAACCATCAAAACCTCGATTCTTTTTTAAATAGGATCACAAATCAAAATGGCGACTAATTAAATAATCAGCTGTTAATTTTACAGCAAGAATTGCGTTATTACTTACTAGCGACGCGCCTCGGCTTCCCACGGTAATCTGAAATTGTTAGATTTCTTATACTACAATATGCATGTATAACCCTTCGTTTTGAATAACCATCTATTGCTCAAAACTGCGTTAAAATCCGTTGAGTACCCACATTAAAAGATAGAAGCAAAGAGACAGCGTAAGCGATTTTATTTTTAACCGACTTCCAAAAAGGAGGAGGTTTTGTGTTCCACTGTATGTATTTTTTTTATTTTTTTTTTGTTTTACTACTACTATTTAAATCAATAAAGAATTAGGTATAGACAAGAATTGGCACATAGCAATTTAGGAAGAGCCAGTTTATTTTACGCTTTTTAGTGTTTTTGGCAGCAAGTTTTTAAACTATGTAAAGAAGATTATTATTAACAGCAGTGTATGACAGCATTTAAATGTATTAATTATATTTTAAAAAAGAAAAGATAAGAGAGACACTAATCTCATTATATCTTTTTCTTTTCATGTTTGGCCCCGCCAAAAGGACTCTACTCTGCCTGATGGAAAGCATAAGCAGAATCCAAGAGTGTTGGTCACCATACTCACTGCGAATGCAAACAATGCAGCATGGTGACCCACACCATGGCGGTCAAGTGATGCTTCTGCATGTGGCCTCCGGTCTCGCACTCACCAACGAAACCCGACATCACGAACGCTGTCATTTTACGTTGATTTTCTGTGCGAGGGTAGTACCACCCCGTTCGAGCCAGCCCGTTAGTGCTGAAATCAGCGTGGCTCTACTGCCTTGAACCAATCTACCAATATATAGAGAGTACAAGAGTCATTTATATGTGAAAGAAAGGCACACATACACTACATGATCATAATAATCAGCTTTTAATAATCCACTACTGAACATCTTGAAGAAGGCTTTTGACATACTATATATATGTTTGGCATAGGGTTTGCGTCAAGTATTCCTTCTCTTTGCAGTGCTGCGGCGTTTAATACGCCTCTGTCTACCCCTGTGGGGAAAAGATGTGAATGTATTTATGTTTATAAGAATTCAGTAAAGCGTAGAGCTTCTTACTACGGAATACTAAAGGTTTCTACGCGACCTTTAGATGGTGTTTATGTCTTACTAGTTATCACCGGTAGCTTCCGTTAATAATTTTGTGTTTCTCACTTTGAAACAGACAAACTTCCAAATTTTTAACCGACTTCAAAAAAGGATGAGGTTTTCAATTTGACAGTTTTTATTTAATGTTTGTTACCTCAGAACTTTCGACTGAGAGAACCGATTTTGATGATTCTTTTTTCATTTGAAAGCTAGTGATTCCCATTATCGTATATAGTGGTCCCATTTCAATTTGGTCTAGTTCTGACATGTCATCTATGAGAAAACCCTAAAAGTCTTCAATTTGCATTAAGTATGTGCGCGACAAATTAACGAATAACTCAATATTCCCGTATGGTCCCATTTAAATTTGGTCCAGATTGAAGTCGGTTTTTTTTTGTTAAAATTTGTGATTATTTGGTAAAAGTTTTGTAGTTAGTTTAACTATTTAGGGTTGAATTGTTTATTATAAATGAAGTCGGTTAAAAATAACCGACTTCAAAAAAAGGAGGAGGTTCTTAATTCGACTATATTTTTTTTATTTCTTTTTGTTTGTTACCTCATAACTTTATTTACTAATATACATACATACTTTACTAACATAAAAGTTATGAGGTAACAAACATAAAATAAAAAATAAAAAATACAGTCGAATTGAGAACCTCCTCCTTTTTTTTAAGTCGGTTAAAAACAGTACTAATATGATGAATTGTAATAATTTTTAATTTTCATTACCTTTTGTCTACTTAGGGGTAGTTGTTTTTATCAAATTAGGAAGTAGAACCAGAATGACCGACCTTTGCTCGGTATCCCCTGCATACAAAATTTCATGAAAATCGTTAGAGCCGTTTTCGATTTAGTTTATATTTTATATATATATTATAACGATTGCTCGTTTATAGATATTACATAGATTTGACAGATAGATACTCTTACAAAAAGAAAACTTTCCAAATCGAATCACAAATGACAGATTTGTAATGTAAAAAGTACAATTGAATTCAGAACCTTCTTTTAAGTTTTTTTTTTTAAAGAACGATCTGAAATTTTATTTTTTTGGATAAAAATGTATATTAATTATTTTCCTTTTGAGGTTTTAAATGACAAAATGTGAATAACATAGGTACGTACAGATGTTGCCACGTGTCACGAACGTTTCTTTTTATTACACTTTATATTTTGGATGTGTCAATAAATTACACAACAAATTATTTCAATAAACTAAAACATGTAACGAAATAAATATCCAACATTACTATCAAAATTTGCAGTTAATGTGTTAAATAAATCTTAATTTAATTAATGCCGTATGTTCAAAACATTTTTTTCTTAAAAATTAACTGTGTATTGGTCAATAAAATTATGTTTTTAATTCGATAATATCTATAATAAATACTTTTAAAAAAGGTGTTTTACGTTTTACCTTTAATCTTAGATGCACTGAGAAATATTATCATAAATATATTATAATATATGAGCTTTTAATTTAAGTATTATTTAGTTTTTATATCGTAAATGGTTTAGATATTTGCATTCAGCTGGTACACTTGACAGAACTAGGTTGAAGTTGCTGTTGTTATCAGCAGCCAACATAGGTACTGCATACACGTCAAAATTACATTTTCAGTCAAATGAACAGAAAATAAAATATAACAACTGTTATTTATTTTAAAGCGATACGTCATAAAATTAACATAACAGCGGTTACAGGTTGACATTAAATCCATAGTCAATCTCAAAATTGTTTTAAAACAGGAAATTCAAAACTGAAATTGACAGCAAAAAGTTTAGTTTTGTTATAAAAAAATTACTTACTTGGTAGGTCTCATCAGGTTTGCCCGGGTAGGAGGCACTTCGCCGATAGTCCGGAGGCCGAGGCGGAGCGGGCGCCCTACGCCACGGGGCGAAGGCCGAAGGCTGCGGCGGTTGTGGCGCGGGCCACCTGTACTGCGGGGCCCTTCGGAAAGGAGCCCTGTACTGTCTATCGTCATCCGCGACATTTGGTGCCCCAGGGTATTGCAACTCACCCATTTATAACATAGGTCCGACCGATAATGCGGTCGGACTCGTACTGAGGCGATAAGGTATCGGTCGATGCGGAGTGCGCGCGCAGTCAAACATTTTGTTACCTAGTTCTGACATCAGGGACAAAAAAAATGTTTTTTTCCCTATGATTACTGCGTTTACTGCGTTTAGTAACTTAAAGTTTTGACGCAGTATAGGATTTATAGATGTTGTATGTGCCTTTTTATAGCTTTTTTAAACGAACGTCATATTGTTTTAATAGATAATTATTAATTAAATTAACAATATTAATGAAATTCACATTAAAAACTAATGTTTCTTGTTTTAATACATATGCTTACAATAGGTTTTAAAGCAATTTTGAGCCATCATGGGAGATAATAGAACTGTATTTGGCTGTATCCGTTTTACACAATAAAGAAAATAATGTAGATGGAGCCAGTGTGTTTGACATGAAAAGTGTCATGATTTACTACTGACGAAGTAAAAAGATGTTTTGTTTTTTTCGAAAGACGGTCTCCATTTCATCTCATCCACTTTTTTATATTTTTTATCATTAATTTCATCACGACGATGACTTATAGACTTGAAGACTTATGATATGAAGACTATAAACACTTGACATTGGCAGAAATAGCTGATCCGAGAGATCCGGCTGGTTGCCATTTCATCTAAAGAAGACGTTTTCAGTTATATTTGACATATTTTAAAAGAAAATCTTCTCAAATCGTTGTGATTTAGTCGCTATGACATTATAATAATATTATAACTAAACATATTATGTTTATTCGATTTGAATACCAACTTATCCAAGTTAATAGGTTGCGTAGTATTGATTCAGTTTTTGTATGTATGTATGTCATACATAGTAATCCTCCTAAACCACTGGCCCGATGACATGATATTTTGGATGTTTCTTTCGTTTGTTTGAATGCTTTCCTGGATGGCAAGTTAAAGTCACAATTGGACCCAGTAGGCGCTACTAACAGATCTGATTTCTGTTTTTTTAAATTAACGTATTCGGGCACGCATTAGACTTTTAAACTTTTGACTGCCTTGGTGGTGTAGTGGTAGCGTATGCGACTGCTGTGCTTGTGGTTCGATTCCCGGGTCGGACCAAATTAATGTTTGTATGATTTGCAAATATTTGTTTCAGACTTTAATATGTATAATATGTATGTATTTACAAAAAAAGTATATATCTATTTGTATCAGTTGTTTAGTACCAATAACACAAGCCCTTATACATATTATAAATATTAAACCGCAAAACCGATGTTACGAACTGTACCAAATGATGTTGTCAATTCAGACAGTCTCCAAGCTGCAAGAGCTGGGGTTGGAAGCTCTCCCTCATCCGCCATACTCACCAGACCTTGCACCTGCCGACTATTACTTTTTCCAAAATTTAGACAACTTTTTAGTGGGTAAAAAATTCAATTCCCGAGAGGCAGTACAAAATGCCTTTGAAGAGTTTGTTGCCTCCCCGTCCAGCTGACTTTTACAAGAAGGGCATCAATAAACTGCCAATGCGTTGGCAAAGATGCGTCGATTGCATGGGTGATTACTTCGAATAACAGAAATAAAAAAGTTTGAAAAAATAAGTACTTTCACTTATTGCATACAAAACGGCAATTTCATAGGTAAAGACCTATTATAATGGATGCTAGTGAGGTACGCTTTACGCAAACTACTCAACGAATTTTACCGATAATACAATAATTTGAAAAAATAATAAATAAAAGAATTGTAAAATAACTTGAAATAAATAATGGTTTAAAAAACAAAAAAAATACGCTTTTATAAATAAACCAAACTACGGGCGCTTTCTGAAAATATTTCGATAATGTTGCCAATGCTTTTTTACATTAAAATAATTTCTTTTATTTATCAAACTATGCTTAATTTGAATTATTAAAAAAAATTTTTTAGTTTGGTTTATTTAAAAAAGCGTGTTTTTTTTTTGTTTTTTTAAACTATTAGGTATTTATTTTTTCTTTGCCTCTCTTCAAGTGGGTCCAAAATCAGTTATAAGAGGAGACACAATTGGACCCAGAAAATGGCACTGTGGAAGGAGTTTTAGGATATTTATTGGTTTCATTTTTTAACCGACTTTAAAAAATGAGGAGGTTCTCAATTCGACCGTATATATTTTTTTTGGTTTTATGTGTGTTCGCGGATAACTTCGTCGTTTATGAACCGATTTTGATGATTCTTCTTTTAATAGAAAGGAGATATCCCAACGGTGGTGGTACCATGATGAGGACACTAAGATCTGATGATGGCATCCAAGAGAAATCGAGTCGGACCTTAAAGTCGGTTTTTGTTTTTGTTAAAATTTTACTTGTACATGATTTTATTTATACCTGTTAGAAATCGAACGTCATTATAATGGCAACATTTTGATTGTCATGTTTTTTGTTTGACGTTTGAAGTTAAAAGATAGAACTTACGTGAGGCTTGGTGTTAACGGTGGACCAGGGTGGTTCTTGAGTGCCGTTGAATTGAAATTTAGCTGATTGTCCATCAGACTCGGTTCTTTTCGTTGTTTACCATTATGATTGGTCTGGTTTGGACACGCGAGATTAGTAGTCGCGTCAATTAGGCGCGATCCGCGACAGCTAAAACGGGTGTATTATAAATTAGAATACTTTGGAACCTGTATTTTTTTTTAGTATGGCCCGCCAAAATGACTCTACTCTGCCTGATGGAAAGCATAAGCAGAATCCAAGAGTATTGGTCGCCATACTCACTGCGAATGTAGACAATGCAGTATGGCGACCCACACCATGGCGGCCTAGTGATGCTGCTGCATCTTTTAGTCTAGTCAACAAGTATGGAACTTGTTGTCTAGACTATTTGGGCCTCCGGTCTCGCACTCACCAACGAAACACGACAGCACGAACGTGGTCATTTTACGTTGATTTTCTGTGCGAGGGTAGTACCGCCCCGCTCGAGCCGGCCCATTCGTGCTGAAATCAACGTGGCTCTACTACCTCTTGATATTACATTAGCTTAGAATAAGAACAGGGTGAATCGCCCTGAAGTTGAATTCATTTGCCAGTGAACTAGCTTAGCGATTGAATGCCTGTACGTATGGGCCCTGCGGACATTACAAACTTCACACGGTGAACGCTAAATTGGCGAAAGGATTGAACAATACCCGTTTTACGTGTCTCCGTAGAGGTTTTGGAGACTTAATTAGACCGCTAGATGGCGCTGCATGTTTTACATGACTTTTGTCTGTGTGTTTCATGAAAATCGTTAGAGCTGTTTCCGAAATTCAGAGATTGTATCTGGGGGCACGGTTGTGCCCCCAGATACAGATCTACCTTTTCTAGAAGTGTTTCGTTGTTTTTTTTAATCCTCGTAACGCTGTTTTCCGATATGCTAGATGGTTCAAATTCTCAGGATATGATGTCAATAATAGACTAATGAAACGAACAGAGATTCAATTGCATAGCTCTGATACTTTAGATTTTATTGATATTTAAAAAACACCGATTTTGTCACTGACACATTGATGATCATCAAAACTGTTATGGTACTTCCTGAAGTGATAGAAAGCTGAAATTTCATATGTAAACTAAATTTGGTATACAAACAAAAAAAAATCATAAACCTATTACTTTTACCCCCCAACCCATAAAATTAGGGGGTGTAAGTTTGTATGAGACTTTCACATTTTTTTATGCTAGAGGTTTTATATTTGGTATACGGACTTCTTCAAAAGGCGAACATCTTGTTCAAGAAATACATCCGAAAATAAAGAGAAAACAAAAAAAAATACTGCCTTAAGCAACTTACAAAAAGAAATGAAATCCCACCAAAAACATTTTCATGTAAAATGTTGCCAAGACGACTGCACATGGCTTACCCTTGTGAAAAAGATATCAGATGTCATGTAGAGCCAAGCTTCTGAATCTACACGCCCTAACTCTACCAACCCTAACTTCACAAACTCTACATCTCAGTAAAAACGTATTTGAAATTCTTCTTAGTGTCATCACAAAAAATATCTATTGGTCGTTACGTGATGGTTAATATCGTAGCGGTTTAAACGGTCAGTTCGCCTCTCTTGTTTTAACCGACTTCAAAAAAAGGAGGAGGTTCTCAATTCGACTGTTATTTTTTTTATGTTTGTTACCTCATAACTTTCCACTGCGTGAACCGATTTTGATGATTATTTTTTTATTTGAAAGCTGGTGCTTCCTGTGTGGTTCCATTTAAATTTGGTCCAGATTGAAGTCGGATTTATTTGTTAAAGTGTTTTAAGAATAGAAAAAAGAAATTTAGACAATGTAAGATAAATAAGATGATGGTAGGTAGGTGCCTCGGAGAGCACGTTAAGCCGTCGGACCCGGTTATCATGACAATCGTTATTGGGAAGTCAGTGCCCTCAAATATACTGACAACTAATTCAATCTTCGAATGCAGTTCACCCTCAGGGCTGCAGGCATCGGGCCTGTCGCTTCGTGGAAAAACTGATATTCAGGTAAAACTGGTTGAACTAGTAGCCGACCCCAATAAATGTTGGGAATACTCGTAATAAAGCCTAGTGAAGGAAGGAGAAAGAAGATAATGTTGGGCATCTCCTTAGAAAGGAAGTTTTTGTTTACTACATGTAACTTAGTACAAACTAGGAATTTTTTATAACCTCAAATTCAATTAACCGCGCAAATTTATGTCAACCAATAAAAAAATAATACAAGTAAATTGTCTCTGGTTCGTACTTATTTCGAACGTTCAGATACATTGTTCCGCATTATGTTCACTGCATGCGGCATTGTACTGACCCGTTTTCGAACTCTGCAGCTATACTAGGGTAAAGGGCTTAGCTTTCTGAGAAGTACGGAAATAAAAGAATAAAGTAGGTAAACCAATGAGGTTTGAGTTGCTTAGTTATTTAATTTACTCGCAGTTTCTTTAATATAGTTTTTTTATAATAGATTTTTAGGGTTCCGTGCCAAAGGCAAAAACGGAAACCTTATAGATTCGTCATGTCTGTCCGTCTGTCTGTCTGTCCGTCCGTACGTCACAGCCACTTTTTTCCGAAACTTTAAGACCTATAATGTTGAAACTTGGTAAGTAGATGTATTCTGTGAACCGCATTATGATAATCACACGAAAATAGAAAAAAAAGTGGCCAAGTGCGAGTCGGACTCGCGCATGAAGGGTTCCGTAGCAGCAAGTAACATAATATTAAAGTTCTTGTAGTTCGTTGTAACTTTGATCGATAAACTGCGGTTTACGATTTATGACGTATTAAAAAAACTACTAGATCTCGTTCAAATAAATCTTCGGTGGAAGTTTGCATAATAATGTACATCATATTTTTTTTTTAGATTTATCATTCTCTTATTTTAGAAGTTACAGGGGGGGGGGGGACATTTTACCACTTTGGAAGTGTCTCTCGCGCAAACCATTAAGTTTAAAAAAAAAATTATCTAATTCCTAACTGTTGAAGAGTTTAACCTTCTATCATCAGCTCACCTAAATAACTTGAAAGTATACGACTGAAGGTCTTTAGATACGTATGAAATTGAAAGAATTATCCTCCAACTCCTAACCGTTGAGGAGTTGTACCTTCCACCTTCCATCATCAGCTTACCTAAATAATTTGAAAGTATACGACTAAAGGTAACATATATACATATGATATTTAAAGATTTATGCTCCAACTCCTAACCGTTAAGGAGTTGTACCTTACATCATCAGCTCATCATCATAAAATGATGACTGCCACACGCAAATACCGGTGTAACTTCAGAAAATATACGAAAAACATAGTATGTGCCTATAAAAAATCAGGGTTTCCCTCGATTTCCCTGGTATCCCATCATCAGATCCTGATATGCTGGCAATGGGACCACCTCGGAAGCATATCCTTTCGAATACAAAATAAATTTTCAAAATCGGAAATCCACAACTTACGGAGTAATCGGTGAATGAACATACATAAACAAAAAAAAATAAAAAAATACATACAGTGGAACATAGAACCTCCTCCTTTTTGGAAGTCGACCTACCCCAGGGTGTGTAGGTTTAAGGATCCGCATAGTTAATGCCGCAAGTGAAATCAAAAACTCGTTGTCTAGCGGTGTTGTAAAAACTCAATTGAGGACAAGAATGCGTGCTTGCATTAGAAATAGGGGCTCACGGTTTGAAAATCGACTGTAAATTTAAGTTTAGACCGCAAAATCACTACATTTTAAAATATACGATTTTTCACTTACTCCCGATTAAGTTCATTTACTCAGCCATTTGTCAACGTATTTAATTTTTTTATAGCTCGTAAATAGCTAATAAAACATACTTGTTTTTAAGCTATTACGCCGATAAAATTGTAAGGTGTTTTTTTTTTATAAAATTGCATTTAGTCATAAGAAACAGTAAAATGTATGAAAATTTTTAGATTCCCTGAATCATTCTTCACTAACGGTACTATATTTCTGTTCTTTTTTGTGTTATTATTACGTATTAGGGTGTTAGCAAATCAAAAGACCAACAGCAACCTTTAAATACGCAATTGTTTGTTTTAAGAGCACTTTGAAGTAGCGTGATCAACTTTTCTTAAAAAATGATTTTTTTTTATTTTATTTCCAAAACGGTACATTTTTGACACATTTACCCGAGGACAATTTGATAGCTAATGATCTATACTATCACCCCTTAAAGGGATTACTACATGTTACCAGTAACCCTCTAGATATAGTATAGATTCTGAATACATACATGTTTTACGCTTTTTATCCGTGTTTTGATGTGTGTCCGTGTGTCGTTGGTCTAGTGGTTATCGTAAGCGACTGCAGATCAAGAGGTCTCGACTTCGATTCCCGGGTCGGACTGCTGTTGGGTTTTTCTTACAAGAAATTCTTAACAGCATCTCGGAGTATTCAAGATGACGGTGTTGCCCGTATCTCGGAGAGCACTTGAAGCACTTGATTGTCGGTCCTGGTTGTGATGAACATCTATGGCAATCGTTATTGGGAAGTCAGTGCCCTCAAATATACTGACAACTAGTTCAACCTTCGAATTCAGTTCACTCTCAGGGTTGCGGGGGTCCGATGCCAGTCGCTACGAGTTAAAACTTATATTCAGGTAAAACTGGTTGAACTAGTAGCCGACCCCAAATCTTGGGAACAATAAAGGCTAGGAAGATGATGATCCGTATTTTGACGGATTGAAAATGTGTGGCACTCGGGGGCTGCCGCGGTAAAGCTATTGCATAACATTTTTTATCAACTTATGCAATTATAATTATTATTATTTTTATTTCTGTATGTATGTATAATATAGTGAATTAAAAATACTAAACTATTAAATTAGTACCAACATTGTCACTAGATGGCGTTGATCTTTCTTTTTAAGTAGCGATAGGTATAGTTTCGTTACACAGCATACTATAAAAGGTTTAAGCTATCTATATCTATACTTCAATTAAGAATGTAACAGGTCCAATTCTGTACATTAAAGATATTTGAATTTTTTTTTGGAGGTCTCTCTATGCTCGATACTGAAGCCAAAACTGTATTTTTTTTTCATTTTTGCCTGTCTGTCCGTCTGTCTGTCTGTCTGTCTGTATCTTGTCCGCGCATCACGCTGAAACTACTGAATGGATTGAAATGAAACTTGGCATAATTAGAGTTCATACTAGGAGGCATACCTCGTAGTATAAATTTCGGGATAAAACACGTATCCCATGTTATGACATGGGATACTTTTTATCCCGAAATTCAGCACAGTTTCTTGAAGAGAGGGGATGAAAGTCAAAATATGTACTTAGTTGTAATTCAATAACACATAGTCCGATTTATTTCATTTTTTTTTAGCTAGAAAGATAAAATAAAAGATGACGGGAAAAGTCTTTTTTTGTCCGCGACTGTACACTGCCTGTGGGAAGCTGAGACAGATATGTTTTTTTTTTTTAGCCTTTTAACCACATTGGCACTATCAAGCAATCCGGATGCGAGTGGATTGGGGTGATGGGTAAGACGTTCAACGTGCTGTTTCTGATATCGCTCTATTTCTGAGGCAATAGTTGCAACATTCACATACTCGTGTATCTCGTCATTCCTCGTGAACCATGGAGCATTTACAATACTCCTTAGAATGTTGTTTTGTACCCTTTGCAAGCACATTATGTTACTCTTGCTGGCCACTCCCCACAGTTGAATCCCGTAGGTCCATATGGGTTTCAGAATTGAGTTATAGATTAGAAGCTTGTTGTCCAGAGAGAGGGTTGAGTTTCTGCCCATAATCCAACATAGACTTTTAAACTTGTAATTGACTAAATCCCTTTTTGCCTTTATGTGGTTTTTCCATGTCAATCGTCTGTCCAAAAGAAAACCAAGATATTTCACACAGTCGGTTTCAGGGAGGATGTTATTCATCAAGCGAACCGGGGTACAGTTTTCTCTTCTAAGGGTAAATGTTATGTGCTTAGATTTCTGGGCACTGACTTTAATCCGCCATTTTTCGAGCCAGCCAGAGGTGGTATCGAGAATCTGTTGCAGTTTTTCACTTGCCAATATGGGGCTTTCATCTACAGCCAGTAGAGCTATATCATCGGCATAAGTGGCAACCAAAACATCATCCGTGGTTGGCAAATCTGATGTGTAGATGTTGTATAGCACTGGACCAAGTATCGAGCCCTGGGGCACTCCGGCATCAACAGGAAACAAGGAGGATCTGGCATCCCCCTACTTGACCCGGAACATTCTGTCAGAGAGATATGACTCCAAGATGTGAAATACTGAATGTGGTAATTTCTCTTTAATTTTACAAAGTAGGCCTTTATGCCAGACTCGATCAAACGCCTGTTGTACATCCAAAAAAGCAGCAGAGCAGTACTTTTGTTCTCGAAGCCCTGTCTGATGCAATGATATACACGATGTACCTGTTCAAGGGTCGAGTGAGCCTTACGGAAGCCAAATTGGTGCCCTGGTATGATGCCGTGTGCACTGATCAGCCCACTGAGTCTTTTAAGAAAAACTCTCTCCCACGCCTTCGAGATAACTGGAGTAAGGCTTATCGGTCGGTATGAGGAACACTCGTGTGGTGGTTTACCATCTTTATGTATCATAACAATCTCAGAGATTTTCCATAAATTTGGAAAATATGAAACTCTGTAGGTGGCGTTGAACAGACAGGTTAGAAAAGTGATACATTTTTTAAGAAGTTCTTTAAGGATTCGTAGGGTTATCAAGTCAAAACCAGGGGCCTTATTCAGATTTAGTAATTTAATTTCTGCAGCGATTTCCTTCGGGGATGCTGACTTGATTGGTAGACACAGTTGGATGGTTTGGTTGAGTATGGCATCCAAATCTGTTTCCTGGTTATTGCTCTCATTGGGCTTAAAGACCTCGGCTAGGTGCAGAGCAAAAGCCTCTGATTTTTCCTTATCCATATGTAAATATGGCGGTACGAAGTTCGCCGGGTCAGCTAGTTCCTAATAAATGTCTTCGTCATTGAACGGGTTGTTCTATTCACAGGTTTTTTTTTCTTTGAACATGTATAGGTACTTACGGGGCGCACATGCGGTGAGTGTGGCATTACAAAGATATGATCGATACCACAAACAGCTGCTTAAGTCGGACATACACGTTCAAGTATACTTGCGCAAACCCAGACTGATTTATCTTTCAGATTATCAGACAGACAGATTTCGGAGCAGCTCGTCTCGCGCTGAGCGAGCATCGGGTGTCAGGTTTTATTTTCGTTACGTTACAGAATTTCTTGATTCTGTCACCGCGCTCAAGGGCCTCAAAGCCCGCGATAAAAGCTATGCAATAGCTCAGAATTACAGAGTATCACCATCCCTGTTTATCCCGTGGGTGTCGTAAGAGCCGACTAAGGGAGCAAACTACCAGGACAACAGCACTGCAAATACCAACCCGTCTGGCTTGCGTGGTAGGTATAGCAGTCCGAAGCTTCTTTCAAACGAGGGCCTTTTGTGTGGCAGTGGACTACAAAATTGACGTGAAATGTTTTACTAACATTACACCTACGAATAAATAATAAGTATTTATTCGTAGCATTACACTCAATTCTACTAGCGCCTTACGTACGGTGGTACGGTCGCGGGGGACTTTACAAACATACATGAAACGGACACAAAGAACATCCAGACTCAGAACAACAATTTGTGGATTACACAAAGTGTTGTCCTACGTCGTGAATAATTTGAATTTATGCAGTCAAGATAAGTTATTTTATCGTCCACTTCAGCGTACTGATTCTCCGTGCGATGTCGGTCACTCTAGTTCTCTGTCGAATAGCCTCATTCCGAATTCTATCAGACAGAGAAACACTAAACATCGCACGCTCCATCGCCCGCTGAGCCACTTTAAATTTGTGGACCAGTCCAATGGTGAGTGTCCACGTCTCGGCTCCGTATGTCATCACGGGTAGGACGCATTGGTTAAAAACCTTGGTTTAATGGGCCGGTCATGTCTCTAGACGTACCGATGGTCGATGGAGCCGAAATGTGCTTGAGTGGAGACCGCGACTAGGCAAACGTAGTGTAGGGCGCCCTGCGGCTCTGTGGACTGACGATCTAAGGAAAGTGGCTGGCAGCGGATGGATGAGGACTGCCCAGGACCGGGATGGTTGGCGCTCCTTGGGGGAGACCTACGTTCAGCAGTGGACGGCGATTGGTTGATTGATTGATTGATTGATTGTTGTCCTACGTGGGATTTGAACCCACGACACTTGGCGAAGTAGGAAACGGCGTGGTGACCGTTAAACTACTAGGCCTAACGTGCATGAGTCTACCGACTACTAGTGTTTCAAAGTTTTTTACAGCTTACCTGCCACTTTTCTGACAATTCTGCCTATGTAGGGCAGTGGTGGCGTATGCGACTGCTGTGCTCGAGGTCTCGGGTTGGATTCCCGGGTCGTACCAAATGTTTGTACGATCTGCAAATATTTATTTCGGAGTTTGGGTGCTTTCTATGTATAATATGTGTGTATTTACAAAAAAAAAGATATACCCATATATATTTATATCAGTTGTCTAGTACCCATAACACAAGCTCTGCTTAGCTTGGGACTAGATGGCGTTGTATGTAAGATATCCAAAATATGTACATTTTTTTTTTCTTCATCTTTCATGCAAATATTTGCGTGTAGGTATATTTTAATGTTCACTATTCAAGGAGGCCGAACGTAACGCCGAGTGCCCCATACTAATATACCTAATCTACCCAATCTACTAACTACAGTACGTTTGCCAAATCAATGACTTGATAAAAATGGCTGGCAGCGGATGGATGCGGCCTACTCAAGACCGAGATGGTAAGCAATATTTATGGGGGTTGTTTAGTTGTGGAATGCGATAATAGGTACTACCGCATTTTTTAACAATATGATCACATTTTTATTAACCAGATAAAATAATATAAAAAATCTTTTTTAAAGAAAAATATGTCAGTTTAAAAGAGAAAAGATATAACGATTGAATACGAATTTTAATTTTAATGGGTACTTTAAATATTTATACTTTTTTATGCATTTCTGTAAGTACCAATAACATAAGCCACTTCTATAATCGCTTTTTACGTAACATCATAAACCTACTTATGTAGTTAACTGGGTCAATTCAAGCCTATTATACTTTACAAAGCCTTGACTAAGCATCTCCATAGTTAAAATGTCCGCATAAAAATATACCTATCGTACAGAACCTCTTAACAACATGTTTCAACAAGGTTTCAGAGCATCAATTGTAAATAGTAGGCGTGTTACGTACAAATGTAATGTACATGAAACTATATGACGATGCAGAACTAAGGCACTGTGTCAATGTATGCAGTCACAGCAATGCTACTTATTAAATTTTTCGGACTTCCGAATGAATGGGCAATGCGGTAACGGTAAGCTAAGAAATGGCGGCATTTAAGTTAATGTGTAAAAGTATCTATAGATGGTAGTGATAGTAGTTCAATGATTCGATAAGAGATGGCTCTTTTATCAAAATATGAAACTTAATCTATTTATAAAAAGTAAGTAAAATAAAATTTAAAATTGAAATTCATAAAATAAAAATCAAATTCATAATTGTAATAAAATTAATACACCTTTATATGTATTCAATTTAAAATTTCAGAAATTGACATCCGCAGTAATTTTTGAACGTAAATTAATATGGCAAATTTTCAATTGTCTGCTTCTGTCTGTCACAAACGTCATTCATATTTACAAAACAAGGAATGTTGTCCTACAGTGTGTTTTTATTCGCAATACAATTACAATATGACGGAATTGGAAACGTTAGCTACAATAAAGTGTAAGCAACAAGTCCGTGCCGTACGGTTCAACATAGACGGGGTATATTGTCTAACTTGCGGAGCAGACAAGAAAATAAACCTATGGAACCCCCATCGCCAACTCTTACTAAAAACTTATGGGGGACATGCAAACGAGGTGTTAGACGCTGCAGGGTCCTGTGACAGCAGTCATATAATATCTGGTAGCGCTGATAAATCAGTAATTCTGTGGGATGTCACTACAGGACAGCCCATTAGACGATATCGTGGACACGCCAGTTCAGTAACTTGCATAAAATTCAATGAAGAATCTTCAATGGCGGTTTCAGGTTCCATAGACAACACAGTCGCTTTTTGGGATGTGATAAGTCGTAGACAAGAGCCTGTACAAGTTTTGAAAGATGCAAAGGATACAATCACATCAATCCAAGTGACTGACCATGAAGTTTTAACTACATCAGTTGATTGTCATGTTAGGTTGTATGATATTCGAATGGGCAAAATGGTGTCTGATTATATAGGTCATATTGTGACATTTGGGAGCCTTACAAGAGATGGTCAATGTTATATTTTAAGCTGTGCCGATAGTACAATAAAACTTTTTGATAAAGACTCTGGGGAGATTCTAAACACATTTGTAGGTCATGAAAGTAAAGATTATTTGTTAGAAAATGCAGTAAATGCCACAGATAGCCATATTGTCTCTGGTTCGGCTACAGGAGAAATATTTTATTATGATTTAATAAGTAGTAATTGTGTTAAGAAATATTCGCATAATAAAAATAAGCCTGTAGTGTCTATTACACATCATCCAACTGACAATAGTTTTATATCTGCGTGCGAAGATGAGATTAAACTATGGGGAGTAAAAAAAATGGAAGAATAAAGTTTTATTTATTAATGCATTTATTTTATTTGCAATTAATGTCCATACCTGAAATTATTGGGTTCCATAGAATATTTTGTAGCAGGAATCATGTAAACTGCTGTGTGATAAACTTTGTCAGCTTCTCTTTTCAATCAAACTCAGTGTATATTGGTCTAAGCTTGATGTTAACTATCCTATCTTAGGCAAATTAATCTGTTAGTGCCATGTTCTGAAATAGATATATCAAACAAATTAATACATTTGAATTGAAAACCTTTGTTAACAAGTACCAACAGCACCAAATAGGTCACCACATGGATAATTATCACTTATGAGCAAGTGTCAAACGCCATTTATGCTGAAGCAATATTATGATGAAATTTTTATTGCAAATTGACTATCTACATTTTAAACTGGTGGGATAGGTACCGAGCTTAGGACATTGCTCTGCCCAAATATAGACTCAGTAGAACTAATTGTTTCATTTTAAAACTCCTCTCGAGCTTCACAGCTTTTTTTTTGAAGTCAGTTAGAAATGTAAGTAAGGATTTGTTAAAGTTTACCAATAGTATAAAGCTGAAGAGTTTGTTTGGTTGAACGCGCTAACCTCGGGCGGTATTGGCCTGATTTTAAGCATTCTTTCAGTGTTAGATAGCCCAGTTATGGAGGAAGACTATAAGCTATTAGCTACCATCAAAGGGAAGTATCAGGGGACTGCCTCGTTTGTCTAGTGGTTAGCGTAAGGGACTGCCCATCATTGATCAAGAGGCCTCGGGTTCGATTCCCGAAATGGACTGCAGTTGGGTTTTTCTTAAGAAATTCTTAATAGCAGTATGGAAGATGGTGGTGTTTACCGTCGTGCCTCGGAGAGCACGTTAAGCCGTCGGTCCCGGTTGTCATGAACATCTATGGTAATCGATATTTGGGAAGTCAGTGTCCTCAAATATACTGACAACTACCTAGTTCAATCTTAGAATTCAGTTCACCCTCAGGGTTCCGGAGGTCCGATGCCAGTCGCTCCGTGGATAAGCTGATATTTAGGTAAAACCGGTTGAACTAGTAGCCGATCCCAAATAATCTTGGGAATAATAAAGGCTAGGAAGATGATGAAGGGAAGTATCATTAGGAAAATGTTAGGCCGCTTGCATGTTTGAGCTAACAAAACTGTGAGGCCACGCCCATATTCTGTTGGATGTTAGTTGTTAAAAAACACAAAACAGTGTCACAGAAGACCCGGTTTTATAGTGAACTGTGTTCTACTAGTCAAGCCCTTTCATTTGATACCAAGGGGGGGCAGGCAGGGGCAGCGGCCCCCCCCCCTAGAGACTTGATTTGATGCATATTTGAATTTAAAGAAACATATTGAGCATGGAAAAATAATGCCAGCTATCAATCAATCGATATTCGAAATTAGATCATCCTAACAGATCTACGCTCAGAAATTGTTAATACCACAAGACCATATTTTTTGTTACTAACCATAGGACAAAAATATTAAATAATAGGTTAAAGTTTTCTATGTCCAAATGAAACAATGTCCTACACGAAAACAGGTATATATCGCTAGTCCGACAAGAATTATTGTCACAATCGTTTTTCTATTAGTATTCTCAACTTTTAAGCATAGCAGCTGGATTATGTACTACGCAATATGTAGGATATCGTACAGGCGCGGTTTCATCTTCAAATTTTGGGGGGGGGGGGGGGGGTCACTAATAATCAATTTAAGTCGAGTAAATTAGACTTTATTGCACAATACACAATTTTATTGCACACATTAAAAACAAATGGATATCTTTTTTATTGGTAAATCTATTGGGATGATAATATTTGAGACGTCTGGGACAATCTCTGGATGAACACTTAGAGGAGCTAGCTCCGTGGGGGGAGGAGGAGAGACACGAAGGGCGTGTGTGGGACTCCCGAAAAATCAGTCTTCCCACTAAACCCCGCGGCGGCCTAACTCGGCAGTCAAGAGGAGCTCCAGAAACGCATCAGCGGCTTCTGGAGTACCCCCTGCCGTACCTCACGAGTAAGTTACATCCAGGGGTAACCAGATTCACCCCCGGGGGCAGGGCGCTGTTGAGCCTCTCACAGCTCTATGCAGTTAGAAGACATACCCCGGCCGCACCGAGGTGTCACCGGTCTCGGGTCGTTTGCAGTGACCACATCTCCCCTGGAGGTGGCCACAACGACTCTTAACTGACGATTGGGGAGCTAGCAGCTTCTACCGCACCCCCTTCGTCGCCCGTTTTGAGCGGGATTGGTCTTTTCCCGATCCCGCTCTGCGGATTCCTTCTAGAGCATAACGTCTCCACAGACTCCACTCGGCCTCCCATCCCTAACTACTCGCCAGCATTGCCGCGATTAATGCTGGTGACAGGTTTCGTCCGATCTGTCCGCAGTGGTAACACTGTGCCGTAACTTCTCGTCCAATTCTGTTCAGATATTCATCGAAGCAACCGTGCCCGGTGATTGACTCGGTAGGTAACACAGTCAGTTCTCTCCATTCAAGCTTTGAAGCTCGTCAAAACGGCTCCGACAGCGCGTTGGCTGGCACAAACCTGGGTGTCGAGCCGTGCCCGCCAAGCCCGTTGGGCTTACGTATGTGCGTTCTGAGGAAGCATTCTGGGCTCATGATCCGGCGCTGTCTCTTCGCCATTCCGACCGACAGAACGAATTTCGTCGTAGACCATTGTGTCTATGTCGGTCAGAATGTCGAAGGGTGGAGATCGCGCCAGGATCGTTGCCACCCTGGGGAACCCCACAACACAGCTCCCTTCCATTTGCCACTCCGTTCCGATCGACAAACTTCACTGCCCTGTCGCGCAGATAGGCCTCTATGACGGCACGCGAGATATTCAAGGGCCGCCCTAATCGCGCGTCAGGGAGGGATGCCGAAAGCGTTAACGATATCAAGGCTAACTGTCAACACCACCATCCCTATCCGAATCCAAATTGGCAGTCCGATAGATTAGGGCCCACTCGGGGAAGGTGCCCGCTGATACGGTCAGAGATAACTCTTTCAAAGAGTTTCCCCGACTCGTTCAGGCAGGTTGTAACGCAGAGATAAAATCTGCAGCCATTCTTTACTTTTTGAGGAGCACCAGTCTTGCTTCTTTCTAGCCAAGGGGGAAGATACCGAGGCCAAAATACTCAGTGAAAATCTGTCTTAGTTTGTCTCCCAGCACCGACAGAGTGATCACCAGCGCCTGACCTGGAAAACACCATCAGGTCCAGGAGCGGTGTTGCAGGAAGCCATCCGCCATACGGTTCGATCCAGCTCTCCCTCAGATACCTCACACTCGTCGGTTCAGAATTGCCGGTCCGATTGCGTGGGAGGGATCGGGGGACTGTCCTGGATCCTTGGACAGAGCGTGTCTGTCTAGCACTCTTCCTAGAAACTCCGGTCCAGACTAGTACCTAGTGTCATCTGAGTCTTTATGGCAGAGCAGGCCTGAATCACGACAGCCTTGGAGGGTAAAGTTTTGCTATCCAGATTATATTACAGTATTAATTTATAGGTGTTAAACAATTCCTATCCTTTGACTTCTTATCTCGATTGAACAATTAGAACAAAGATAGAAAAAAATCAAGTTCTAGTAGCAGTAGGAAAAAAATACATGTGTACGAGTTTGGGGGAGGGCTCATGTCCCCTATGACTCCCCCCCCCCCTAGAACCACCGGTAGCGAGAGATCTCCTCCGACAACTTGCCCCTACCTAGGCCAAGGGCTGGCGACGCCCTTGTTTGATACCCATTTTGAGGTATATATAGCTTGCTACATTATAATAACCTGTGGGTTTATACTCGTGACAAAATTTGTAAACCGCCATTTTGTAGCGGCGGCCATCCCGCCATCTTGGATTTACAATGGAACAGAATTTATTTATTAGTATTGTCACCAGAATTATAGGTGTGTACCAAATTTCAGTTTTCAATTTCAACGACTAGATATGACCTGTAAATATCTAGAACTTTAGTTGCCTAAAACGCTTACAAAAATTATTTATCTCAAGTATTCTCAAGAAGTATTTAAACACTCTTTTTATTCCTAAACGAAAACCGAAACAATTTCAAAACGCCAAGTTAAGTTTGACACATCCAAAAGCGCGTCATTTTTAGGGTTCCGTGCCAAAGGCAAAAAACGGAACCCTTATAGATTCGTCATGTCTGTCTGTCCGTCTGTCTGTCTGTCCGCCTGTATGTCACAGCCACTTTTCTCCGGAACTATAAGGACTATAATGTTAAAACTTGGGAAGTAGATGTATTCTGTGAACCGCATTAAGGGGCGGCCTATTTCGTCCTCTATTTTAAATGTTTTTTTTTCTTATTTCGCGAGAAATAAGTATGGAGAAAAATTTACTGTTTTAGTTTTTTATATATTTTTTTTTTTATATATATGTTTGGCCCTCCAAAATGACTCTACTCTGCCTGATGGAAAGCATAAGCAGAATCCACGAGTGGTGGCCACCATACTCATTGCGAATACAACAATGCAGCATGGGGACCCACACTATGGCGGCCTAGTGATGCTTGTGCATCTTTTAGTCTAGTCAACAAGTATGGAACTTGTTGACTAGACTATTTGGGCCTCCGGTCTCGCACTCACCAACGAAACACGACAGCACTGCTGCTGTCATTTTACGTTGATTTTCTGTGCGAGGGTAGTACCGCCCCTGTCGAGCCGGCCCGTTCGTGCTGAAATCAGCGTGGCCCTACTACCTTGAATAGCCATAATCACCAAACAACAAACAAACAAAACAAATTAGCACCAAAAAGCCATAATCTAATGCTAAACATCATTCATTTTTAGCGACAAAAGTTCCATACATTTTGGTACGTAGATATCGTCTCCCGTAAATTGCAATAAATAAGTTTTGTCGCGCTCAAAAAATTCAGTGCCCTCCGAATATTCAATATTCATTCATTTAAATACCACGTCCGTTTTTAGTTTGCACCGAGCTCCATAATACGTAAATGATAAGTTTTAGGGTGGGTTTCTAGTGAGTGTCGAATTGTCACTACTGTTAATTTGTATTCTTGAATTTAATTTTGTTTTTTTTAAAGAATAATTTCAAAGAAAAATATTAGTATTTTTTATTAACACAGAACATATTTTTAACCGACTTCCAAAAAGGAGGAGGTTCTATGTTCCACTGCATATATTTTTTTTATGTATGTTCACCGATTACTCCCTCAATTGTGTACCGATTTAGAAAATTCTTTTTGTATTCGAAAGGGTATGCTCCCGAGGTGGTCCCATTGCTACCATATCAGGATCTGATGATGGGATCCCAGGGAAATCGAGGGAAACCCTCATTTTTTATAGTCACATACTATGTTTTTCGTATATTTTCTGAAGTTACACCAGTATTTGCGTCTGGTAGTCATAATTCTATGATGATGAGCTGATGATGTAAGGTACAACTCCTTAACGGTTAGGAGTTGGAGGATAAATCTTTAAATATCATATGTATATATGTTACCTTTAGTTGTATTTTTTTTAATTATTTAGGTAAGCTGATGATGGAAGGTACAACTCCTCAACGATTAGGAGTTGGAGGATAATTCTGTCAATTTCATACGTATCTAAAGATCTCTAGTCGTATACTTTCAAGTTATTTAGGTGAGCTGATGATAGAAGGTTAAACTCTTCAACAGTTAGGGATTAGAGGATGATTTTAATATTACACTTAGGTTTAGATCTTAATTTGTATTCTTTCAGTTATTCAGTTATCGTTTTATTGAGTAGACACCCACTAAGGAAGGAATTTTGGAATTTCTACCCCTAAGGGGGTGAAATAGGGGTTGAAAGTTTGTACGAAAGTCCGTCATTTTTTAACCGACTTACAAAAGGAGGAGGTTCTCAATTTCATCGGTTTCTATTTTTATGTATGTACATTGATTACTCCGTCAATTGTGGACTGATTTTGAAAATTATTTTTGTATTCAAAAGGGTATGCTCCCCATGTGGTCCCATGGCCACCATATCAGGATCTGGGATCCCAAGGAAAGCGAATGAAACCCCTCAAATTTACGTGAGCGCCTGCAATGAAGTTAAGAGCAATTGTCTGCATGCCTTCATATTCTGTAGACATCATTTAATTTCATAATATATATCGGGTCCTAACGTTATTGTCAGTTTACCTCATATCATATCATATAATCTTAGAGAACAGTCCATTTGAGATTTTATTACAAACTAGCTGACCCGGCAAACTTCGTACCGCCATATTTACATATCTGTCTCAGCTTCCCACAGGCAGTGTACAGCCGCGGACAAAAAAAGACTTTTACCGTTATCTGTTATTTTTTTTCTTTCTAACAAAAAAAGAATGAACGAAATCGGACTATGTGTTATTGAATTACAACTAAGTACATATTTTGACTTTCATCCCCTCTCTCCAGGAAACCGTGCTGAATTTCGGGATAAAAAGTATCCTATGTCCTACCTCGTAGTATGAACTCAAATCATGCCAACTTTCATTTGAATTCATTCAGTAGTTTGGGCGTGATGCGCGGCCAAGATACAGACAGACAGACAGACAGACAGACGGACAGACAGACAGACAGACAAAAATGAAAAAAAATACAGTTTTGGCTTCAGTATCGATAATAGAGAGCCCTCCAAAAAAAATTTTTTTAAATATCTTTAATGTACAGAATTGGACCTGCTACATTTTTATTATAAGTAATATAAGTATATAAGTATAGAAAAATACCTAAAGTCCTTTAGATTGAAAACGTAATATATGTTACCTTTAGTCGTATTCTTTCAAGTTATTTAGGTGAAATGATGATGAGAGACTTGAGAAAGACTAAAAAGCGAAAAATTTAAAAAAAATCGTTTAAAAAAACCGACTTCAAAAACTAAAAAGTATAAAATAAATTAATTTGTATGTGCTACCTATTCATAGGTTTGAAGTCGGTGCCAAGCCAAAATGTAATAGTAGGTACCGCACTCGCCGCGCGTGACCTTGAGCGGGATAGCTGCTCTTCGCGTAGAACAAAACAACCGAAGCGTCGGTGACGTCGTTGACGTTCGTCTCGAAATATAGCGAGTGTGGTACCTACTATTACATTTGGCTTGGCACTGAATTCAAACCTATGAATAGGTAGCACATACAAATTAAGTTATTTTATACTTTTTAGTTTTTGAAGTCGGTGTTTTTAAACGAATTTTTTTTTAAGTTAAAAATATAAAACTTTATTTTTGGGCTACTGATTAAAAATAAGTAGATACGTATTTAAGCGTTTTTTGGATATTCTATATAAATCTGTTTGAAGTCGGTGCCAAGCCAAAAAGAATACGAACGAACAATTACAAAAATCTAAGCGATAGTCGCTTGGCACCAACTTCAAACAGAGTCTAGGTACCTAGCACACATTATAATACTACTATTTAAATGAATAAAGAATTAGGCATAGACAAGAATTGGCACATAGCGATTTATGAAGAGCCAGTTTATTTTACGCTTTTTAGTGTTTCTTTGCAGGGAGTTTTCGTTGGATGTTTTTTGGGAAGTCAGTTTATTTTATAAAAAGTTTTTATGACTTTTTTTAACTTGGTATGTATTTATCTAACTATATTTGTTAAGATGGAATCTTGCAACTCAATTTTGCAGATATCTTCAACCGAATCTTCAAATACAACACATATATGTATATAGCGTGACAATGCAATATTATGATGACATGGAGCTGATCTGATGTTGGAGTTGGAAGGTGGTCATAGGAACTTTGTAGCCTTGAGCCTATCGAGTTTGGAGTCGTTTGATTTGTCTTGACGAGTATTTTCAAAGACACTTTGACAGACTGAGACACTTTGAGATTTTTTTTAAAAGTTTTTTTTATGATTTCTGTTAGAATTGAATAACTACTACTGAACTAATGAAAGACCTTAAAATTAGAAAGAAAGAAAGAAAAAATATTTATTTTGGCAACAAAAAGTAATCGTACATAAAAAAGGTAATTTACATAAAATTTGCAAGGCCAAAAATGGACCCAATTCAGCATTGTGTCAGACAAGGCGTCTGACGCTGGTTTTCAATTGGGCCCAGGTGACGCCGTGCATAAAGATATTTTACATATCCGTGCCATAATTTATACAAAAACAAAAAAACAATAATTACATACACACAGTATTGCCCTATACTTAACAGATAGCCCTATACTTAACATATTTTAACATTGCGGGGACCGCTCGCCTGCATTTCGGAACTGAGTGTGAAGCGATGCATGCTGGTATCGGTCTACGCTATATAAGAGACGTGTTAACATTTAGCATATTTAGTCTCCGCTGTGCGTCTATTAGATATTGCAGCAATTTGTACTTGAATGTGCCGATTGTATTTAATGATCTTAAAGGCGGTGGCAAATTGTTCCAAATTTTTGAAGCTGCATAGCGGAAACTACCTTTAAATGCGGCTGTCCTATGAGGCAGTATGGAGAGTGGCTGCGAGCAGTGTCTTACTTTACAATCGCGTCTGCTTGACACCCATTCTAATTTACGGAACAGGTAATATGGTTCCCGGTATTTAACAATTCCAAACATAAGCGACGCTAGGTGTAGTTTACGCCTGGACTTCATTTTTAGTATAAAATTGTCGTTTAGGAATGGTGTAACGTGTGTTCTAGGTGGTATTCTAAAGCAAAAACGAGTGCAAGCATTTTGGACCCTTTGGATTAACCGATCCGTGCGGGCCAGAAGACGCGGCCCGTAAACTGTATCCCCATAATTCAGTTTTGATAGGACCAATGACTCAACCAGTCGCATCCGCAAGCTCTCAGACAGAAATGGTCGTATCTTGTACAAAATGCGCAGACTATAAAAACAGTTTCGCACCAAGTCAGCAACATGTTTTTCGAACCTTAAGTTACTATCAATTTGCAGGCCAAGATTACGAGCCTCATTCACTCTCTCAATTGACTGCCCCATAAGAATTATACTGAAACTAGGAAGTGACTTTAGACTAAATTTCGTGCCGAACATCATGTATTTTGTTTTATTCGGGTTGAGGACCAATGAATTTATCTCCGCCCAATGTACGATTCTGCACAAATCATCGTTCAAGTCAGAAATGTAAAGTTGAATATCATCAGCATAAATATGATAACGCGAATTTTTCAAACATTTTGTTATGTCCGCGCAATATATAATAAAAAGAATCGGTCCCAAAATAGATCCCTGGGGCACTCCCCTATCAACAGGGGTGAGTTCAGAAACCACTGATGTTCCCCCATTAAGACGCAGTTCCACTCTTTGATAACGATTTGACAGATAGCTATGGAACCATTCAACTGCATTACTATCGAATCCGTAGTATTTTAGTTTTGACAGTAACAGACAAGTATTAATGCTACCAAAAGCCCGCGAAAAATCCAATAAAACAAGCAAAGTACACATGCCCTGATCTTGTGCCAACAGGATGTTATCAGTCACGTCGAGTAATGCAGTAGCTGTACCTCGCCCTCTCCTGAAACCTGACTGAAGCTCTGGTATAATATCATTTCTTTCCAAGTAGTCGGACAACTGGGCACAAACTACCTTTTCTGGAACTTTTGACAAACATGGCAGTATACTTATGGGCCTTAAGTCTTTCACATCAGCGGGGGTAGTATTTTTTGGCAGAGGCCTAACGTGCGCACATTTAGACCACGTCGAACATAAAAACCAACACCCCCACCCCGGCCCGAGCGCACATTCGCCGGTCGCGGCACATGACCACAGAACACATATACTCAATGAGAAGAATGTCAACTCCATACATAATAAATGAGGAAATTTTTCCTTAGCGTCCTGAGCCATCTTTTGGCGGCCCAAATGAAACTTTTATTAGGGCGGGCAATTCAAAATATGTATTTCTATTTTCTAGTTAATATTGGGGTTCAAAATTAGATTACTGTACTTTTCGAATAGTTCCTTGAAGAAATCTGATTATTAATAAAATCAGATAACCACATCTTCAAAGAAAATTTTAATCGAAAAACACAGTTTAGAGAGTTCAATAAAATCAGTAACTTTATTAAAAGTTTATTGCAATTACAAATCTTGCTATGAACGTACATGTACATGATTACTATATATTTAAAACAGGTTTTCAAGTATGTAATAAAATATTTCATTGATTTCCTTTAAATATAAGCCTAAAGTCGATATCCAGTTGCCATTCCAACATCTTTAAGGAAATAACACCATCATTCTTTAAATATATAATAAATATTCTTTAAACTCTATAGTTAAGTACACATTCAAATTAAAACTTACATTTTTGTAAATATAAGTTTTAATAACTCGGAACTGAACGCAACGGATATGTTATATCTTTAACTAAAGGATACGGTCCATAAGCGGTAAGCTAATATTAAATTAACCTCGTAACATTGTTTACATTTGTCGTCGGAAAATGAAATAACCAGGAACTGATTACACCTTGCTTTAGTAAACTAGATCATAAAGTAATACAACAACAATTGTTGAGAACTCTGACAACTTTACTAATTTAAAACAAATAAACATAATACATAACAAAATTTCAATAAAGTTTGTTTTTATTTGAATGTAATTAAAATGTTGAATTAATTGATTTAAGGATTAAATACTGTGTAATATATAATAGTCAATATCAAGGTAGCACTCCATCTCTAAGGAAATAACCATCCCTCAGGGATTTCATGAAATACTTAATGATATCATTTCTTGTTAACTTTTATATTGTAATATCAACAAGAGTTGCATGAGTTTTATCTTGTAATGTTAAAGAATAATAAAATGAATTGAATATTTAAAACAACCTGATTAGTACGTGCTGGTTTGAATGAATAAATTTCAAACTGTGTAGTTATGGACACATTTAAAACTTTTACTTTTACTCAGATTATGATATTTTTTAACTCAAAGATATGGACCATAACCGGTTAATATTTCTACATTAAACATAATATCTAAGCTTACATAATATTAACCGCTTAACGTTGTTTACGTATATCGCAGGAAAATGATATAACTAAGACCTGATTACATCTTTCTTTAGTAAACTAGATCATAAAGTGATACCACAACAATTGTTGAGAACTCTGACAACTTTACTAATTTAAAACATAACCACATAATACATATTTAAGTTTCAATAAAGTTTGTTTTAATTAAATTTCATTAAAATTTTCAATTCATTGAAATAAGGATTATATCCTGTGTAAATATGGAACTAGGCACATTTCTTTGTTGCAGGTACTAAATTGTGTGGTTTCTTAATTTATGCATGAATATTAGTCGATATCCAGTTACCATTCCAGCATCACTAAGGAAATAACCGTCTCTCAGGGATTTTATGAAATCCTTAATGTTATCATTTCCTATTGCTAACTTTTATAATATATCAACAAGAGTTTCCTGAGTATTATCTTGGAATGTTAGAGCAATAAAATGAATTGAATGTTTTCAAACACCATCATTCATACTCGTTGGTTTGAAATAATATTCTTCAAACTTTATAGTTAAGGACACATTTAAAATTAAGACTTTTACTTATTTGTGTAAATATAAACTCAGATCAGGATATTTTTTAAGTAAAGGATGTACCGTAACCCGTTAATGTTACAACATTATACATAATATCTAAGCTTACATAATATTAACCACGTAACAATGTTTACATTTATCGCAGGAAAATGATAAAACATGGGTCTGATTACATCTTTCTTTAGTAAACTAGATCATAAAGTAATACAACAACAATTGTTGAGAACTCTGACAAGTTTAATAATTCAAAACAAGTCAACTTATATCTATTTAAGTTTCAGTAAAGTTTGTTTTTAACTTAATATAATTAAAATGTTCAATTCATTGAATAAAGGATTCAATACTGTATGGTACTTTTTTATAGGCACATTTATTTGTTGTGTGTACTAAAATATTTGCTTTCATAATTTATATTAATTAAAACCAATTGAATATTTTCAAACACTATCATTAATACTTGCTGGTTTGAAAGAATAATCTCCAAACTCTATAGGTAAGGACACATTTAAATTAAAACTTGTACCTATTTGTGTAAATATAAACTCAGATTATGATATTTTTAACTGAAGGATATGGACCATAAACAGTTGATGTTAGAACATTATCCTACTAATATTATAAACACGAAAGTTTGTAAGTATGGATGGATGTATGTTACTCTTTCACGCAAAAATTACTGAACGGATTTGGATGAACTTTACAGTAATATAGCTTATACATCAGAATAACACATAGGCTACTATTTGCCGCGATAACCGACATACACGCAGGCGGAGCCGCGGTCAACAACTAGTACCTACATAATATCTAAACTTACATAATATTAACGGCGTAACATTGTTTACATTTATCGCAGGAAAATAATATAACTAGGAAGTGATTACATATTTCTTTAGTAAACTAGATCTTAAAGTAATACGACAACAATAGGCATGACGACAGTAACCAAGAACATGTATTTATCTGATGAAATTAGGTTCATCTTTACAAATAAATAAAATTGGAGTGTCTGTTTGTAATATTAAATAACCGCTTTTACTAAATACATATGTGTGTATACATGGTACATATTATACCAAAATATCACGTTTTACATTTTTTTCTGTCAGTCTGTTTGTTCCAGCTAATCTCTGGAACGGCTAGACCGATTTTGACAGGCATTTCACTGATAGGTAGTTGATTATATAAGGAGTTACTTAGGCTACTTTTTCAGACTAGCTTCGCCTCGTTAAGTTGAACACTAATCAGAGCGAGTTACGTCACGTTTATGTAAACATTTAGTTTGGATATAATCGACGATCACTTTACTGTTGAGTGCTATAATTGACACTAGTTGACAAATGGCACCACTGAGCGTTTTGGCGTGAATTATAAACATAAAATATTAATCGCGTTTTTTCCTACTAAAACTTAATTTTTTTGCAGAAATACGATCGTTTTTGACAATCGGAGATACTTCCGAACATCATACAATAGTTTTTCAAAATTTGTCATAATGCTTATTCAATGCTTAATCAAGTTTTAAAAGAAATCTTGCATATCTAGAAACAGTTGAATGTGTCCTGTGCTTTCTTTGACATTGGTCGAATACGTTTTGCCTCTTCTAAGATCTGGCGTCGCAGCATTCACACTATCAAAAAGCATGTCCATTTTTGGTATTAAGTTAGATGTTGCGGTGGCCTCACTCGGCATGTCCCCTGGAAATATACAAATTCAAATTTAAGTACTAGAAGTACATGATAGAAATATGAATGTATATTTCATCATCATCAACAGCTTTTAATAGTAAACTGCTGGACACATATTGTTTGTTGAAACTAGATTGTAAAACTATATAATTATATAGTATAGTTCTATACATTATATAGGAATATAAAGTATTTACATACACATACACACAAAGTATTTACATATAAACATACAATATACTACAGTGTATGGTCCCCTACAGGCGTCTCTTTAAAAAATATTTATTTTTAATCAATAGCCAATTAATAAGGACTTTCATACAAACTTTCGACCTTTATTTTAACCCCTTTAGGAGTAGAATTCCCATAAATACTGACATTTTCAAAGATAAAGGTTTCTTAAGGTAACTTAAAAAATGATGGACCTCCATGCAATCTTTCAATGCATATTTCATCTCCTTAAGGGTAGAATATCCAGAAACGCTTGAATACGTATCTATTAATTTTTAATCAGTAGTCCAAAGATAAAGTTTCATGTTTCTAACTTAAAAAATGACAGACTTCCATACAAATTTTCCACCTCTATTTCAACCCCTTAGGAGTAAAATAACCAGAAATGCTTAAATACGTATTTACTCATTTTTAATCAGTTCACAGTAACATAAAAAATGACGGATTTCGGTACAAACTTTCAACCCTTATTTCACCACCTTAGGGGCAGAAATTCCGAAATTCCTACCTAAGTAGGTGTCTACTCAATAAAAAGATCCCAGTCACCAAATTTCATAGCCCTAAATTCAATAGTTTACGCTCAGCGATGATGAATCAGTCAGGACATATTATTTTATAATATATTTCGAACTAGCTGTTGCCCGCAGCTCCGCCCGCGTGTATGTCGTTTAAATGTGTGTATGTCGCGGCAAATAGTAGCTTATGTGTTATTCTGATGTCTTAGCTATATTACTGTAAAGTTTCATTCAAATCCGCTCAGTAGTTTTTGTGTGAAGAAGTAACAAACATCACACTCACAAACTTTCGCCTTCATAAATTAGTATGATGTGATATCGCGAAAAATAGAAGCATGTGTTATTCTGATGTCTAAGCTATATTACTGTAAAGTTTCATTCAAATTGGTCGAGCCGTTTGCGCGTAAAGAAGTAACAAACATACACACAAACTCTCGCCTTTATAATATAGTAGGATATCAATATATAAATAATATCTAGCAGTTTATACGGAGCAAAAAGTGTTTTCTTACCATTAGCTATTTTAGAATAAATTCCATCTGCAACTGTGACTTAAAACTTGTGCTGCAAGTTTTCACCTTCATTTTTTTTGTTTGATGTAAGGGTAGAGGTGTTCCTCTTTTAAGCATGGTGCAAACACAAAATTTGGATTACTGTTATCTAATTCATAAAATAGTTTGATATGGCTCCATTTAGCAATTCCTGAAAATAATGTACAAACAAAATCAATAAAATATTGCTTACTTTGTTTATTTACTCACAGTTTTTTATAGGAACTGCACCTAAAAGAAGTTATCGGTAAATTAACATTATTTAATTGTTTGTTTTTAGCTATAAGTAAATCAAATTTGCTTTACTACATAAACACAACTTTAGCAAAGTATTTCATTATTACAATTTAATTAATTTTAACTCAGATTTTTGTCACTATCAGTAAAGTACTCTTACTCCTTACAACGCAGCAACGCACTTGTGACGCCTCTAGTAATGCGGATTCCATGGGAGGCGGTAATCGCTTATCATCAGGCTATACGTCTGCTTGTTCGCCCCTATTATGACTATGATATGACTGCATGCGGTTGGCCTAGTGGTTTCAGCGGTCGCCACGCCTCTTGCTACTGCGCCAAATGTCGTGGGTTCAAATCTCACGCGGTAGAAATCTTTGTGTGATCCACAAATTGTTGTCCCGAGTCTGGGTGTTCTTTGTGTCCGTTTCTTGTATGTTTGTAAAGCCCACCGCGACACAGGATGCTTATTCTTAATGCGGGTGTTAAAAAAATACCGATGAAATTGAGAACCTCCTCCTTTTGGAAGTCGGTTAAAAAACAATATTTAACAGAAACAAAAAAGAAACAACTTACCTATTCCTTGTTTGTTGTCAGATGTTATATCAGTCGTAAATTGTATATCATATTTTTAAAATAGATTTCTAAAACACTGTGTTCACCCTCTTTAATTATAGGATGCTCCCAAGAGACATAGAGCTCTCTTGTTGACTCCATCCATGTCGCAAACTGACACACATATGTTTAAGCCAGCAAGACTGTAAAACCTGAAAAAAGTAATATGTAACTTATATAATTATAAATATAATACACACTGCAATACTTAGCATAAAATGGAAATTGCTTACCTCTTTTTACCCGACTACTGCAAAGCCTAAGGAGGGTTATATCAACATAGACAATCTATCTGCTGTCACAGATGCACCTGACAAAAAATATGCAACTGGCTGCGTAACTTTTTTCCATATACCACCACCATGAAGACAAGGGTGTGTCAAGCTACCTGTGTTGTATGATTTTGGAAGCCTTCAATTAAAGAAATATTCTTTGAGTAGTACTACAAATGTTTCCTGATGGACATCTCGTCCCACAATAGAAGCAATGTCCAATATGCATTTTAAATTTACTTAATAATGATTTCAGTATAGGCAGGCAAATGATTTTTCTTAATAGTTTACAACAAGTTGATGACTTTTTGTTCAGCCTCAGTGCTATTACCGACGAATACACATTTTTGGTCTCAAAACACGAATAAACATTCCAGATGTGCCGGCAATAGGAACAAACGTGTTATTTGTTACTGCAACACTGGGAATAGGAACTGTCAAAACCTGAAATTAAGAGAAATAAATTATCAGTCTCCAGCCTTTGTTCCAATTACTTGAAGTCCGGTGTTTACGCAATATGCGTTCTTTACATATTTCGCAACAAGTTTTGCCTAAAATTATATTTTATTAAATATTAAAATAATCATGATAACAACTTAGTTGTTTTATAACCTAAAATTATTGTAGTTAATTTACATGGACTATCAGAATTTTCACATTCATCAACTACCCATAATGTCCCACTGCTGGGTTCGGGTCTCCCCTCTCAGGAGTGTTTTAAGGCCATACGTCCCCACGCTGGCCTAGTGCGGGATGGGGAATTTTCACATATATATCTGTTGAAAATATGAATGGTGTAGTATGTAAGCTCAACATTGACTTGTATATTTCTGAACGTGTGTAATACTTTTTTTATGTTTTGACACTGATGTTAATTATCGTCACTAACCTCTGTGACTACATGATAAATAAAAGTACATCTGAATAAATGTGATTTATTATCCTGCTAGTCTTTCCATCCGTCAACCATTGTAGCGGGGCTTGTGCGCACTCAAGCATTCCAACAATATCTATATTATAAGTCATACTCAAGTGTATACCAGCTAACTGTAGCATTCGGAACACAAACATTTAATTTTTGACATTTAAATTTAAGAATAATTACCATCAGCGTTATAGAAGATGATGATTAATAATAAAAGTTACTTTGAATATGGTAACGGCACAACACTAGTCTATTACATTTTTTTAATGGGAACAGAAAACATATTCACATATAGATATTAAAGTTACAATGGATTGAATTAGTAAATAAAATTAACTGACCTCATCACTTTCTACATCATGTACTGTTGTTCTACAAAGCTTATTATTAATATAACATGTTGCTCTAAAATGTTTACTGCACAACATTTTGTGTTTGTTAAATAGTTCCTTTTGAAAGTTTGATGAGAACCAAGCTTAATTTGGAAAACAATACTTCGGCCATAGTTCACTAGTTAGGTATATGTTTACTGTTGTTAGTACTGAGGTAGAAAACACAAGTTGAATCTTATGTTGAGTACTAGAGATAATCTTAGAAATGTTTCATAAAACTACAAACAAATTATGAACTATAAAAATTAAAATGACAACTAAATCTGTTATTCGTAATAGAAGGAATCACGCCAGTAATAGAATACGAATATGTAAAGCTAATACAGCATTATCCATAAAAGTACATTCAATATTGACCTGTCGCTTATAATAGGGTATCTGATGGATAAACTAAAGTTAAATTGTTTTGTAAATTCTGTTTAACATTTTATCATAAATTTACATTCTTACTGATAGTTATGAATTTTGGCATGCATCTATTTGCTAAGTTCAAAGGTGCTGTAATGCTGCCTGTTTTTTGGGAACGCTACCAGTAGGTGAAGATGTGGAGTTTTTTGACCCCTGTATGTAAATATTGTTATTGTTTTTTTAAATTATGGTTTTGTTCAAAGGTTATTAAAAATATTTGTAGGTTATTAATTTTATACCATTTAAAAGTAGAAGTTCTATAATATTATTAATACAGCTAATTATAAGTTTAATTATTGTAGGCTTAATTGGCAGAACATAAGTAGTTGATCATTATCAATTCTGTAAACATCACATGTATCCTATGATTCACAATGAAGAATCTTGATTCACCGATATTGATAAATTACCTTCTAGCATATAGACTATATTTAAAGATGTCTCAAGTATCAGTTGAACTCTAATTATCTGAAATTTGTTTTAAGTTTACATCAAAACATAATCGGCATTCCATTAGAATGCGCTTTATATTTAGAAACTCATCTCAAAATTGGGTTTAACTTACTGTTCCTAATTACGTTTGCACATTTTCGACTTTACTATTTCATATCATGTAGCAAAATGAAAATATGGATTTTTACAAACATCAAATTAAAGGCCTGGTCTTGAGCAGCCCACATTCCATCCACTGCAGACCACTTAATCTTGATGAATTTATCAATATTGTTTTATATCATTAACAAGAATCAGTCTTCCTTATATTAAATATAATACTTATTAAACAAAATGAATGACTAGCCGCTACCTTTATCAGAACATTCAAATTATTATGAACACTTATCATGTTGAACTGTCAAAGTATGTATGTTTCTAAATACATATATATATATACTTTTGTATGCATATATATGTATTTAAAGATACCTATGTATTTTATACTTCTGTCATGAAACAAAAGATTGTAGAAATTTTAATTTGAACAATTATGCTGGACCTTGCCTAAAAACTTTGCATTATTATTTAAATGATGTTCAGCTTAAATATCATGAAACTTAGGAAAATTTTCTTATTTTAGACTGATAACGATGTACTGTACTGAACTAATTATGAGAGTAATATTATTATAGATTTTATGTTCCTAACACGTTTAAAGGTTAGGTTTAGGTACCAGGTTATATTCTTCGTTATATGAATCATGAACGCTGCGTAACTTCGATTGTATCAGACTGTTAAATAAGTTTTATACGGATTTCGGGCCTAGAGAGCCTGATTTATATTTTGTAATTAAAAATACAGCCTAAAAAATTTAGTTAGAAGTTTAGTTAGTAGGATGTAACCACTTACCTTAGACTATTTTTAGGTAAACGATTCAATGTAATACTGGGATCTTTGGAAGGCGAAGACCCCCATCTGCAGCATGTCCTCGTCGTTTCTTTATTGGAACTCTTGTAAAATAATAAAAAAAAAGAATAACTTTTTGTCTGACAATGTAGCACTTGAATTCACTCAAACACTATTACATTACAACGGAACGAAAGGAAAAGAGTATTTAACTCAACACTTTGCACGGCTTAAAGCAGGAGCAATCGAAATTAGTTCATTTTTGTTGAAATAAAAAATATTAAACCGAAATTACAAGTTAACCGATTCGGAAATTCGTAGGCAGCCATTTTGTAATATTTTGTAGTGCTGCCAGTAAATGACACGAAATTATTGGTAAATATTTAAACTTCGTTTTTTTTATATATAAACTACGATTAAGATACTTTTCAATGTTGTATAACTACCAAAATTATAATCGTAATTATCTTCAAGGTTTTAAAAAAGAAAAAAATAAATCAACTTTTCAAACTTATGTCAATATTTTCAGTGGTATCATTGCAGCAGAAACTATATCGCTGTTCTTGTCTTTTCACTATCGCTAACTCCGTCATACAATAGCACCTTCCCAGGAAACAAAGTCTAGTTGACAGTTGACTGGGACTGATGTTAACAGCCTTGTCACCCTCTTTGTTGCGTGCCAGGATGCGTCCACGTCTACACCAAACAAACTTCCATCCGTTATGTAGGCAGACGTCTCGCACCCTACGACCTGACCACCATACCTAGGTCAGCTAATGTAGTGCCGCGGCGCACACGCGCGCTCGACAACAATCGGTCCCGTAGCTCTCGCCGCGCTAGCCGCACAACGAGTGGACGGCGTCGGGGTTCGGGTCCCGCGGCATTGGTTGAAACTACGCCGCGCGGACCCACTCGTTCGGCGCTGACAATATCCGTCTCCTCCATTTGCACCCCCAACTTCACAGCTATTGGTATGGTTGCGTGTATAGGATTCTCTGCGCACGCCTCCGGGAGATTGGCGATCTCGACATCGTTTGCCAATAACAATTAGTCGCGATCGTTGAGCTGTTGTTTGAGTTCCTCGAATATGTCACTGAGATCAGTTTGGACTTCAAGCAGCCGGCTTCTGCTGCTCCAGGGCGCTCACCCTGCCCTCCAACTGGTTAAGCTGCCCATTACAGGCATTGAGGGATTCTCTTATCTCTGTCATCTCTTCTCTAAATAGCTGAAGGTCCTTGTTTAAAGAGCGTAATGTGTCTCTAAAAATTATTAATTCAGAGTTAATCTCGGCTGTGATATCATGGGTGATCTCAGTGTTATTAGGAGAATTGTTCTTGGGTGGGGATGAACTCTGCTGTATATCTGAACAAGACCCAGAACCCCTTACTGGTGTTTCGGGCTTGTTATCAATGGCCTGATACACTCGGGGCACTGCCAAAATGTACTCATAGTGCCGGAGGTGGGCAGAGCCACACATCGTCGATGATAGTGAGCGCAGCACTTCTGACACCTAGCGGCTTCCGTCAGCGACAAGAAGCGAGCACAACCGCCGCACTTCGTCATGATCTAACAATATTGATTTCCTGTTTGTAGTTGGCAGCGTTAGCGATAGATGGCGTTCGATAATTGCTTTTATCAAAATATTGTTTTTAAATATTTCTTCGGCACCTCAAAGCACTAGGCAATGCGTTAACGATGCAGGTACCTATCGAAACGTAAACACCATATCACAGGCACTATTCTGCATCACCCGTTTGCTTCCAAGTACATTGTACCTATTTTATATTTATAATAGTAGGGTAGATGATTTGCGTAATGTATTCTACAGACAGATTCCTTTGCTTTTTATTGTTTATCCGAGTCACAACGACACTCGCGAACATTCACAGCTATGTATGGCACTATAGTACATATGTTTACGATGGACTGTAATGAATTTAAACTGTTTTAATTACTTTTATAACACGTAATATCGCAAACATCCGCACACACTCGCACTATCGGCGTCACCCGCCGCAAATCCCTGTTACGGTACCAAATTACAGTTTTATTAATAATAATAATAAACATTTATTGCCTTCCAAATACATAAAAAAGAAACCTCCATGCATAACATATTTTATAAGATGGCAAAGGGTGTAGATTCAGCGGATGTTAAGAGCCTACACAGCAAAGCCATGGTGACTCCTAACACTGGTTTACAATCCACCCCTTTATCTACACTTTATCGATTACACTATTTTCTTGCGGGTACACAAACACACATGTGAAAAAAATACAAAAATGTGACAAAAAAAAAACAAACTTAATAATTATAGCACTAAAAGAGCCAAGGATAAGAACATTTAAAGACCACATACACATTACATGAACTAAATAAATAGTGATAACATTATAAAAAAAAAAAAACCTACTTCCAAAAAAACATCCAACGAAAACTCTCTGCAAAAAAAACACTTACAAGCGTAAAATAAACTGGTTCTTCATAAATTGCGTATAACTAATTCTTTATTCATTTAAATAGTAGTATTATAATGTGTGCTAGGTACCTAGAATCTGTTTGAAGTCGGTGCTAAGCCAAAAAGAATACAAACGAACAACGAACCTATTCATAGGTTTGAAGTCAGTGCCAAGCCAATGGAATAGTAGGTACCACACTCGCTATATTTCGAGACGAACGTCATCGACGCTTCGGTTGTTTTGTTCAACGCGAAGAGCAGCTATCCCGCTCAAGGTCATGCGCGGCGAGTGCGGTACCTACTATTACAGTTTGGCTTGGCACCGACTTCAAACCTATGAATAGGTAGCACATACAAATTAATTTATTTTATAGTTTTTAGTTTTTGAAGTCGGTTTTTTTAAACGAAGTTTTTTTTTTCGCTTTTTAGTCTTTCTCAAGTCTCTCATCATCATTTCATTTAAAATTTAGTGATGACTACAGAATATGAAGGCATGCAGACAATTGCTCGTAACGTCATTGCAGGCGCTCACGTAAATTTGAGGGTTTCCTTCGATTTCCTTAGGATCCCATCATCACATCCTGATATGGTGGCCATGGGACCACACGGGGAGCATACCCTTTCGAATACAAAAAGAATTTTCAAAATCGGTCCACAATTGACGGAGTAATCGATGTATATACATTAAAAAAAAAAATACCGATGAAATTGAGAACCTCCTCCTTTTGGAAGTCGGTTAAAAAGTGAGAACAACCATGCGATTCTTTTTCTTTTCTATCTTTACTGAGGGAGTGTAAGCATTTCTTAAATATTTCTTAAATTTACTTTTGCCTGTCGCAGAGGTGGCGGGAGATCGTTCAAAATTTTTGCTGAACTATATTTAAAACTTCCTCGATATAAAGTCGTTCGGTGCAGGCATATTGCCATTCTATTTAATGATTTACTACGAGTATTGCGTCCGTGTTGGTCCTTTTCCCAAGTGATTTTTTCATGTAAGTAACTTGGCCTCCCTTTAAAAACGATTTTGTACACCAGTGATGCTAAATGCACCTGTCTGCGTGCTGCCATTTTTAATATACCTTTTTGGTTCAAAAAGGGCGTTACGTGTGCTCGTTTAGGTACATTAAAACAAAACCATGCACATGCGTTCTGGACACGCTGTATCAGCTTTGCTTGTTTTGGCTAATAGTCTTGGGCCGTACCCAACGTCACAATAGTTAAAGTGTGAAAGCACCAGTGACTCCACAAGCATTAACCTCACATCTTCGCTGAGACAGCTTCGTAACCCATACAAAATTTTCAAGCGATAGAATGAATTACGGATCTTGCTGTTCACATGTTCGGTATACCGTAGTTCGCTGTCCATTAGGAGACCAAGGTTCCTTACAGTACTTACCCTCTCTATGTCCTGACTGCCGATAGTCAAAATCGGCGCACAGGTAATTACTCGTTCTCGCTGAGTTTTCGTACCCAAAACAATGTATTTAGACTAGTTGGGATTTAGCACTAAATTATTATTACTTGCCCACTTCTCCACTGTATCTAAATCCTTGTTTATAGTCACCATTGCCGTTTCGGTCTCACTTGGAGGAAACGAGTAGTATAACTGAGTATCATCAGCATAGTGATGTACCTTACAGTGATTTATGTGCTTAATAAGATCAGCAGTGTACAAGATGAAAAGTAGGGGACTGATGATTGAACCCTGTGGTGTACCCCTCAACAATCTCCTTATTGAAGATTCCACTTCGTTGCCCTGCTCGTCCTCAGTTACTACGTATTGTTTCCTGTTGTTCAGAAATGAGTCAAACCATTTCAAAATAGATGGAGCTACTCCATAGTAAGCCATCTTCGCTAATAGCAACTGCACATTCAGCACATTTATGTAGTCGAAGGCTCTGGAGAAATCTAACAGAACCAGAATAGTGCTTTTACCAGCATCAGCCTCTGTCAGTGTATCATCTGTTATGTGTCCCAATGCTGTATCTGTGCCATGTAGACTACGAAAACCCGACTGTACACATGGTAGGATGTCATTGTTTTCCAAATAGCATGTTAGTTGCGTGCAGACAGCTCTTTCTACCAACTTTGATACAGCTGGCAGAATGCTGACTGGCCGGAGGTCTTTATGTGCCACAATGGCGCTACTCTTTGGCAGAGGCTTGACTTTTGCTAGTTTCCATTTATCCGGAAAAACTTTGTCGATTAAAGATTTGTTAACTATAGCTGTTATGACAGGCAAGGTGTAGTCTAAGGTTAGTCGGATCATTTGTATACTTAGCTTATTAGTGATAAGCTAGTGATAAGTTATCACTACCAACAGCATGGGTGCCTACGTCCTTAATTATTTTACAGACTTGATCCTCGCTGCATGGCTGTAGTTCGAATAATTTGTCTGTAAACCTGTTCTGCACAAAGTAGTTGTATGTGTCGGGATGAGTTTTATCATTGCCTGGTATTTCGAGGAAATAGTTATTTATAGCGTCATCATTTAAGTAATTAGGTATTGTATTTTGTGATAGCGTACCAGTTATAGCGGTGCTTTTTAAGAAAGTCCACATCTTACGAGGATCTTTAACATTCCTATTCACATAGGTGGTGTAGATAGCTTTCTTTTCTCGTTCTAAGGAGCTATTGACGAGGTTTCGTAAGCTTTTATAGTAATCATGGTGGATGTTAAGTTATTTTTGACTGCATGGTTTGTCTAGTGGTTTAAGCGGTTGCCTCGCCGCTTCCTACTGTATCAGGTGTTGTGGGTTCAAATCCCACATGGGACAACACTGTGTGATCCACGAATTGTTGTTCTGAGTCTGGGTGTTCATTGTGTCCGTTTCATGTATGCTTGTAAAGTCCCCCGCGACACAGGATTTATTGGATATATACGGGAGTTGTCTTTTTTGAAAAAAAAAAACTAGCTGAGCCCCACGGTCTTACCCGCGATACTACACCAAACGCGGTTACTCCTTATATCATCAGCTACCTACCAGTAAAAGTCGGTCCAGCCGTTCCAGAGATTAGCCGGCACAAACAAACAGACAGACAGACAAACATTGTAAAAATGGGTCCCATCTACACTTTACGTCATTTCCATTATTATTCATCCCTTAAGTTTGAATTTAATCAATTGGTGAATAGTAAAACAATAGAGCCCCATCCCTTACATTACCTGATATCTGTAATATTATATATTTAAGGAAGTTTACATTTCAAAGTTTTACACTCTTAATATTAATTTCAAGACAAATACAGTGGACCCCCGGTAATCCGGCAAACATTATGCAGGGCAGTGTCGGACTATCGAATTTGTCGGATTATAGAGCACTGCCTAAGACCCCTATAGTCCGGATTTTTTTACGAAAGAGTACCTTGTAATCCGACAAATTACATATCTAATGACAAGAATCTATATATTATACGTACATATGTATTTACTTTGAAGTACAAATCAGACTTAATTTATGTAAGTCGAATTTAGTAAATTAAATAACAATTGAGAGCTTACGTTTTATTATAAAATTAAGCATAAATGCACATACATATCTACCAAAATACACACATCAAAAGTGTCTAGGGATCAAGCATTTTTATGCGGATTTCTTGAGATTGAGATGTGGCTTTGGCCCTGGCCTGCTCAGTCGCCAGAGCCGACTGAGCCCGATTGAGCATGCATGGGATATGCTACAGAGAAGAGCTCTGCCGAATATGGAGGGTATCCAGTCGCAAGAAGACCTTTTTTTGTTGTTGCAACGAACATGGGCGGCCATTCCACAGCGTGATTTGGATGAACTCATTTTGAGTATGCCAAACCGATTCTTGTGTTGTTAGTGTTCGCGGTAGAAACACGGATTATTAATTGTTTAAGTTACCTAATAAAATTTTAAAAAAAACTGTTATTTCAGTCTTTTTTTCGAAAAGTTAGTGGTTCAAATGTCAAAAATCCCTTTATTAGGAAAATGGCAAATTTCTTTATTAATGCAAAGGTGACTTGGTTTATCGTTACTGTGACAAACGAAAACACTTTATTTGATGAATCCTTAAAGAAAATTTTAATTAATATCAATCAGGAGAAAAGTTATTGCAAAATATATGTTGATCCCTAGACACATATGTTGATCCCTAGACAGTTTTGATGTGTGTATGTAATCAAGAATTATTAATCAAAATCATGTAGTGAATACTATATCAAATTATGAAGCTTTGAAATATTCATAAATTTTTTTTGTTTAAGGTTGTTATAACGCGAGATCAGAGCTTTGTCCCTCAGTCTTCTCAAAAGTAAAAGTTCGTTGTAGGATGTACCATTCTCTTCAGCCCATTGTAAACCTAGCTCAAAAGCGTTAACTGCGTCTTGATCTGTGACTTGTGGAGCAGTTGCAATCACGTCGTCGTTATCTTCCTAATCGTTTGTTGTATTATTAGAAACCTCTTTTATAATATCTTTGTCAGACATTTCAAGACAAACATTTTCTTCTTTATCCATTCCACGGCACCAGACTTCCAAATCTTCCGGACTTATCTGTGTTTCAGTAGCGACTTGTTCTATAACTTCCGAAGTTACACTGATTTGTGGATCGTTGCTAGGAGTGGTGATTATATCTGGCTATAACTTTTTCCAAGACGATTTAATAGTTGATGACGGTAACGCACTCCACGACTGACTAAGAGCAAAAACCAAGTCTTTCATATTAAATTCTTATAAAGTTTTTTCTATTGGTTGGTCTTTTGATATGGCTCTCAAAAGTAGGTTTTTTTTATAGTCTTGCTTAACAAACTGAATGATGTTCTGGTCCATTGGTTGAATCAGTGCAGTGCAATTTGGCGGAAGAAACATCGCAGTGATGCATTTATCCTCAGTTGTCAGTTCTTCTTCAGACGGATGACCGGGAGCGTTATCAAGAAGCAACAACGCTTTTTGAGGAAAATTATGATCTTTTAACCATTTTCTAACTTCAGGTACGAAGCATTCATCAAACCACTTTTTGAAAAGGTCTTTTGTCATCCATGCACTTTTTTGTCCGTAATAGTGTACAGGTAAATCAATGTTTTTGAATGCCCTTGGTTTATTAGATTTCCCAATGACCACCATCTTAAGCGCGTGTGTACCTGCAGCATTAGCACATGGTAGTATGGTTACACGCTCTTTACTCACTTTTCGTCCAGGTACGTCTTTTTCGTTACAAGAAACGAAAGTTATGTTAGGCATCACACGCCAAAAAAGCCCTGATTCGTCTGCATTGTACACCTGTGACGGGTCAAGATTTAAATCGTTCACCTTTTGCAAAAATCTTAATTTAAAGGGCTCTATGCAGGTGGCATCGTTAGAAAGTTTCTCTCCTGTAATAGTCATTAAACGTATGCCATGACGACTTTTAAAACGTTCTAGCCATCCTTTGCTGGCCACAAAATCATCTTTTTTTGTTATTTCCTTATAAAAAAACTTAGCTTTCATCGCCAACATGGGTCCCGAAATTGGTGCATGCCTGTTTCTTTCCTGAAGAAACCACATGTACAAAGCTTCTTCCACTTCTGGATGTTCAGCTTTCTTGAGTGTCTGTCTCTTGCCTGGCCCGCAGTCAGTAGTTGACACGAACTTCTTAATCTTCTCGTGGTTTTTTTTAATGTCATAAATTGTAGATCGGCCTACGCCGTATTCACTTGCTAAACTACTGAAAGTTTCATTGCGATTTAAGCGATCTAAAATATCACATTTTTCTTTAATTGTCAACGTTTTGTGCTTTCGCTTCTGGGTTTGTGACGACATTACTAGGTACTATACCTAATACACAATGAATAAATAGTAAACAATGAACGCACGCTAGGCCGTACCGCTATCACTAGTAGTCAAATTCAAACTAAGTAAAACAATGCATACGCGTCGAGCACAATAGCGGTGGCGCGTACGAGTTGTGACCTGTTCAAACCTGCGTGATCTATATGTATTAGCAAAGATTGTCAAACATACATGTAATTCTAAGTCATGTCGGATTACAGGGGGCGCCGGATTAGACAGGGGCCGGATTATCGGGGGTCCACTGTAGTTTGTTTTTTAACCGTGTTAAAAAAAGAAGGAGTTTATAAATTAACTGTATTTTTTTTTAACCGACCACGGCAAAGCCAAAGGAGGGTTATGATTTTGACAGGCTATGTATGTATGTATGTTCATCTGTTCCCTCATAGCTCCTTAACTACTAATTAGAACTGGATAAATGAGGTATCGTTAGAAGCGTCTTGATCGTCCGCTGCTTATAGGCTATATGAAGTGTCACTCAATTTAATGTGGCGCCCTCTAGCCGACATAAAGTACTGTATTAAAAAAAGAGATAAATATGCCGTGTTTGGTATCATCGGAAAGGGTGTTACTTGTACATTTCAAATATAATATGTAAGTATTATTAGCATTTGCTGGTGACTTTGTTTGTATTTATTCAAAAATTGATATATTTCTATGTTAGGTATTTAAAATATACTTTGCATATAAATTATTATTATCACTACACCAAAACAGTTTGAATAAAAAAAGTAAAAACTTAAATTAAAATAGAAACGTACCATAACTCTTAAAAACGCGTGACTACGGCTTTTCAAAACTTGTTTCATACTTTTTCAGCGTCGTTTTTTTGTCGTAGTTGGGTTTTAGTTTTTACTTTTATTTATTTGTATTGAGTATATATGGATTTCATAAGTCATAATCAATCGAGAACTGACAGTTATAAAAAAGCCCCTGTGATGAATGTGGAATAAAAAGTGGGGCGTACATCTATGTAGTAAAATTTAGTCAATATGAGCAATAGAAGTGATCTTTATAAAATAAATTTGATCTTTATGAAAATGAAAATTATCTTTATAAGAAACATTAATATTATTTTCCATTAATATAACATATCATACAAATTTTATTTCATAACATAGCATTAAAATTCGTTGATTAGGTACTTTAAAAGATCTAAGCTGACAGATAGCGCGAGCGACTTAATTTTTAACCGACTTCCAAAAGGAGGAGGTTCTCAATTTCATCGTTTTTTTTTTTTTTTTTTTTTGTTTTTTTTTTATGTATGTACATCGATTACTCCGTCAATTGTGGACAGATTTTGAAAATTCTTTTTGTATTCGAAAGGGTATGCTCCCCATGTGGTCCCATGGCCACCATATCAGGATCTGATGATGGGATCCCAAGGAACTCGAAAGAAACCCTCAAATTTACGTGAGCGCCTGCAATGAAGTTAAGAGCAATTGTCTGCATTGCTTCATATTCTGTAGACATCAATAAATTTTACATGAAATGATGATGAGAGACTTGAAAAAAGACTAAAAAGCGAAAAATAAAAAAAAACTTCGTTTAAAAAAACCGATTTCAAAAACTAAAAAGTATAAAATAACCTAATTTGTATGGGCTACCTATTCATAGGTTTGAAGTCGGGGCCAAGCCAAAATGTAATAGTAGGTACCGCACTCGCCGCGCCTTGAGCGGGATAGCTGCTCTTCGCGTTGAACAAAACAACCGAAGCGTCGGTGACGTCGAAATATAGCGAGTGTGGTACGTACTATTACATTAGGCTTGGCCCCGACTTCAAGCCTATGAATAGGTAGCCCATACAAATTAGGTTATTTTATACTTTTTAGTTTTTGAAGTCGGTTTTTTTATACTGTGTAAAAGTACTAAAAATATATTATTTGTCCATGAAATGAATTAAAAATGAATACACTTGGAACCTATTCTCGGCCGTTGACGAGTTACTTAAAACCCGCGGGCTAAGATAGCTTTCTGACATGACTAAGATCCATTGCGTGATTTGTAGGACATTCCAAACATTCTTCAAAGGCGAACAGTTAATGAATATGTAACTAGAAGAAAAAACCGAAAGTTAATTTATTAGTTGCCAGGGGAAGTATGCAACAGTGCCCGATGCGTTTGTGTGCATGTAAAATATGAATGTGGGTGTTCAATCACAAATTCCCACGCTCGAGGACTACAGTCTTAAGATTTTCACACAAAAATAGAAAAAAAACAATAACTTTTGGGGGTCCCCATTCTTGGAACTGAAACTCAAAAATTTTTTTTTCATCAAACCCAACCCACAATGTATCTATGGATAGGTCTTTAAAAATGATATTGAGGTTTCTAATATCATTTTTTAGGGTTCCGTGCAAAGGAAGAACCCTTATAGATTCGTCATGTCTGTCTGTCTGTCCGTCTGTCCGTCCGTATGTCACAGCCACTTTTTTCCGAAACTAAAAGACCTATAATGTTGAAACTTGGTAAGTAGATGTATTCTGTGAACCGCATTAAGATTTTCACACAAAAATAAAAAAAAACAATAAATTTTGGGGGTCCCCCATACATAGAACTGAAACTCAAAAAAAATTTTTTCATCAAACCCATGCGTGTGGGGTATCTATAGATAGGTCTTGAAAAATGATATTGAGGTTTCTAACATAATATTTTTCTAAACTGAATAGATTGCGCGAGAGACACTTCCAAAGTGGTAAAATGTGTGTGTGTCCCCCTGTAACTTCTAAAATAAGAGCATGATAAATCTAAAAAAAGATATATGATGTACATTACCATGCAAACTTCCACTTAAAGTTGGTTTGAACGAAATCTAGTAAGTAGTTTTTTCTTAATACGTCATAAATCGTAAACTTTAATTTACCTTTCATTCAATCAAAACAAATATAAAAAAAATGTTACTTGCTGCTGCGGAACCCTTCATGGGCGAGTCCGACTCGCACTTGGCCGCTTTTTTTTCGAAACTGAATAGTTTGAGCGAGAGACACTTCCAAAGTGGTAAAATGATTGTCCCCCCCCCCTGTAACTTCCAAAATAAGAGAATGATAAAACTAAAAAAAATATATGATGTATGATGTAATTACCATGCAAACTTCCACCGAAAATTGGTTTGAACGAGATCTAGTGAGTAGTTTTTTTTAATACGTCATAAATCGTAAACCGCAAAAAAATTACACTATTATTAAAATATCGATCAAAGTTACAACGAACTACAAGAACTTTTATATTATGTTACTTGCTGCTTCGGAACCCTTCATGGCCGAGTTCGACTCGCACTTGTCCGCTTTTTTTAAATTTTACCACGTTTCATTTTATATGGAAATTTAAATAACATTTATATTTTTTTGAAAAAGCGCGGGAAACTCGAAACAGGGCGGACGTACTTTGTCCTTTGGAAAATTTTATTTCTATTTTAACTTGTAAAAATTGATAATTTGTGTTGTGTAATATATATTTCATAGTGTAGTTAGTGTACCTATATTTATTTTATTTGTGTATATTTTCATGACCAGGAAAATATTGGTAAGTTTGTACATATTTTTAATGTGAGGTTCGTTCATACACCTACGTATGAACGAACCTCCCGATCCAACCTTGGGTGGCTTAGATTCTGGTCTAAGCCCCCCTGTAGGATGTAACATCACGATAAATTGTATGGAAGATGGTATGGATAATGATGTATCCTTGAGTAGTACTGATAGTATAAACCGTAAAAGACCAAAATATCTGAAAAGGTGCAGACATTGCAATAAAAAGAGAAAAAGGAACTCTCATGAAAACGGTTCTTATAACGAATTAGATTGCCAGTGCAATCCTCATGAAAATCGTGACAGATCACCACTTTCAAAGAACCCAATACTTCCAAAGGTGTCGCCAAACATTTTACATACTACTCCTAAACAGTTGACTGGTCAGAAAGAAAATCCAACTTCTGGCCCACATGATACACAGGTAGGTCGTAAACATTATATTTCTTCTGACTTGTCCCCTATGTTATTCATGTTCAAAGAATTCAGACCTCTCCTGGTGATGGTTCCTTCCATCACTTCCTTTTAAAGAAAAACAATTTTTAAAATATAGTAACAGGAAGTGTTAAAAGAATAGGCCGTAATAGGTGTACAGTTTCTTTTTCCACAGTTCAAGATGCTAATGATTTTTTAAGTGACACAAAATTGAGAGATTTCAAACTTCATGCTTTTATTCCCTCTTTTAATGTAACCAGATTAGGATTAGTTCGAGGTATACCAGCTGACTGGTCTGCAGAAGAAATTAAAAGTAATGTTACTACACCCTTTGGTTGTGGAGAAATTATAAAAATAAGGCGACTTAATTATAAGTAGTGACCGACCGAAGGTTCGGTTTCGGTTTCGGCCAGTTTCGGCCAAAAAATCTAGGTTCGGCCGTAGTTTCGGTTTCGGCCCAAAAATGGCCGAACTTGCCGAATTGAATTGATTTTATGTTTAACATATGCATGATTAACATATGACATACTGTATTTGTTTAGTTAGGACATATTCATGACACAAAACATAAAAAATATATTTAATACGTACTTTAATCATAGAATATGCAAATACATGTTTAAATATCTACTAAATTTCCGTATGTAACAGGAATTTCATATATGTTTAACTCTTATTCCTATAAAATTTACTATGATCACTTTGAGCTTTTTTTAAAGCTACTAAATCAACTTGACACGGCAATGTCACAGTTCTAATCTTGTCCTTTATTCAGTGTCACGAAGTCATTTTTTTTTATTATTTATATTTTTTTACACAATTTATCAAAGTCATCCATCGCTACAAGTTGATTTGACAACAATAAAATGACCAAACCTTTTGTGCGAAAATATTGACAATTTTCGAGCGCCATTGTATTATTGTTGCAAATTAATTCAACAAAAATTGTAATAATATTTTTTCCGATGTAAATACGCAAACTATGATATTTTTAGGGTAATCTTACTTGTTAGCTAAATCATATAATAAGCAAATAGTGAATATTTTGCTTGTGATAAAATAATTTTTAACTAAACAAATATTATGGAACCTTTCTAGCTCACTTCTGCATTTTCGATTTCCACTATTAGTAAGACAACAAGTAGTTCCAAATTATTAAATATATGTGGAGACGTAAATAGTGAGTTCGTATCAATAATATTTATTCAACATTTAAATTTACAAGAAAAAATAAACACAACAAAAAATTAACTGAAACAAATACTCGTCTCTATTTTAGCACTTCTGCATAGATAATTTTAAATTTTTTACCACTTCAAAAACCAAACAATCTTATTTTGTTTAATTTGATAAAATATACTAAATAAAAAAATTATTAAACTGACTTCAAAAAAAATAACACTAAAAAGCGTAAAATAAATTGACTCTCCTTAAATTACTATGTGGCAACTCTTGTGTATTTTTTAGTATTTGTTTATTTAAACAAAGTAGTGTTATAGTATGTGCTATGTACCTACCTAAAACCTGTTTGGAGTCGGTGCTAAGCCCAAAATAATACGAACAATTACAAAAATCTAAGCAATCTTTACCAAAATTAAAATAGGCCACGGATTAATAACAAGAAAATGCGTCGAGTCGCGTAACCGCTCTAGATGGTGTTGCTCTTTACGATTTAGAGCACAACGAAATTCCTAACAAGCTGCATGATGAAAAGCGAAGAAGCGTTACGCAAAGAACAACAGTTAAGACTAATTGTAAATATTTAAATGAACCCCCTAAAATAAACTAGGCGTATATAGTATAGGTTCCCAATCCCATCCCTAAAAAATTTGTGGGTATCCCTCGATTTCCTTGAGATCCCATCATCAGATCCTTATATATTGCCAATAGGACTACCTCGGGTGCATGCCCTTCCGAATACACAAACAATTTCCAAATTCGGTTTACACTTGACGGAGTAATCGGTGAACATACATATAAAATACATACCCTAATTACCTGAAATATAACAACTTTTGAAAAAATAGGTTTGATTCACGTATTTTTCAAGGGCAAAAAAGGTTCGGTTTCGGTCTCGGCCGAAACTGAGAGCCAGGCCGAAGGTTCGGTTTCGGTTTCGGTTTCGGCTGAAAAACCAGTTTCGGTCGGACACTAATTATAAGGTCCATGTTGATGGATCAGTGACTTGGAAACCTTCACAATCAGTTGTGTTTACCTTTGATGGGCAAGTACTGCCTAAAAGAATTTACATCTGTTATAATGCTTTACCTGTTGAACTTTATACTTATCCCACAGTACAGTGTTTTAATTGCTGTAGTTATGGTCATACTAAAGTTGTAAAGTTAATTGCCGTTCACGTCCTAGATGCTTTAAATGTGCCCAAGAGCATAAAAGTGAGAATTGTTCTGTGGAAGAAAACCGTGCACTATGTATAATGTGCAGTGGTTATCATTATGCTACAAGCAAAAGCTGTCCTGAATTTAATCGACAAAAACAGATTAAATTAACTATGTCTCAAAGTAGTATTTCTTACATGGAGGCCATCAAACTCCATCCCCAAATATCAAAGTCATATGCTGATGTTACAGTAACTAACCATCCTATGTCTGATAAGCATAATAGCAATCCACTCAACTGAGTCCACAGACAAACTGTTTAAAACAGTTTTGTGGACCTTATGTTTTAGAATAAGGTTTTATTATTGTGAACAATAAATTTTAAATAAAAAAAAAAAAAAAAAAAATCACCACAAAATACTTCTTATAAAAAAACAGTGTTCAAGAAACCCCGTCCACCACCAATTTTAGAAAAAGATTATGACCAATTAGCTCACAATAAAATTGTAAAAGATTATGATATGCCTGTAACATCAGCAAATGGTGGTGCATTTCAAACTAAAATGGATGTTGATAAAGAGGACAAAAAAATGATTGAAACTATTATCACATTACTGAATACATTATTAACAAATAATCTATTGAAACCGTCCCACGCTGCCATTATAACTAATATTATCTCTAATTTACTCCATAATAATGGATCTAAAAATTCTACAGTGGAATTGTAGGAGTGTTACATCAAAAAAAAGTGATTTATTTCTTTTCCTATTAATAACAAACATAATTGTTCAATAATAGTATTATCTGAGACATGGTTGAAACCAGGTATTTTATTTGAAATTCCTGGCTTTACTTGTCTTTGAGAAGACAGAGTAAATGGTCGTGCGGGTGGAGTGGCCATCCTTGTAAAAATACATCTCCTTTCAAACAACTGGAATTACCTCCGCATGACCCTAATAATCTAAATATAATAGGAATAAAATAACAGAATGGAATCTCAATTGTATCAGCATATATACCCCTCACAACATCAAACATTTTAAAGAATGACATTGATCCATTAATCAAATCTTTGTGTAGATAGACCTTTCCTTTTGCTACCTACAATTTTAATTCACATCATCAGGCCTGGGGTAGTGGCATAAATACCAGCACTGAGGAACAATTTTTAGAAATTATAGAATTAAACAACTTATGTTTATTAAATACTGGAGCGCCAACCCGTCGCACGGGGCCTAATGAAAACGTCAGTGCTGTAGACCTGTCTATTGATACTCCTGGATTAGCATAATCAATGAATTGGTTTCCCCTTGCTTCATCTTATGGTAGTGATCATTTCCCTTTAATTATAAGTACTCCATTCAAAGTAGCCTCTAACCCTAATCGCAATCCTCGCCTTAAATACACACATCAAAAGTGTCTAGGGATCAAGCATTTTTATGCGGATTTCTTGAGATTGAGATGTGGCTTTGGCCCTGGCCTGCTCAGTCGCCAGACTTGAACCCGATTGAGCATGCATGGGATATGCTACAGAGAAGAGCTCTGCCGGATATGGAGGGTATCCAGTCGCAAGAAGACCTTTTTTTGTTGTTGCAACGAACATGGGCGGCCATTCCACAGCGTGATTTGGATGAACTCATTTTGAGTATGCCAAACCGATTCTTGTGTTGTTAGTGTTCGCGGTAGAAACACGGATTATTAATTGTTTAAGTTACCTAATAAAATTTTAAAGAAAACTGTTATTTCAGTCTTTTTTTCGAACTTTAATGTTAGTGGTTCAAATGTCAAAAATCCCTTTATTAGGAAAATGGTAAATTTCTTTATTAATGCAAAGGTGACTTGGTTTATCGTTACTGTGACAAACGAAAACACTTTATTTGATGAATCCTTAAAGAAAATTTTAATTAATATCAATCAGGAGAAAAGTTATTGCAAAAATATATGTTGATCCCTAGACACATATGTTGATCCCTAGACACTTTTGATGTGTGTACATACTATCCCAAGCTGACTGGGATAAATTTAAAACTTTAGTTGAATTTCAGACCTACCAAATTTTATTCATTCTGTAGTTTCAAATTGCTCTGAAGCATTAGCTAAATGTTTAGTTGAAGCTGCTGATGAAACCTTTCCAAGAAAGGGGAAATTTTCCAACACTATCCCTTCCCCTCCTTGGTGGGACCGAGAATGTACAGAAGCAGTCAAAAAACGTAAGGCGGCAGAAAAACAGTATGAGTCATGTATGTCTTCTCATAACTATGAATCTCTTTGTAATATAACTACAAGCACAAGGAAGCTCTTGAAACAGAGAAAAAGAAACGGGTGGATGTCATTTTGTTCGTCTCTTTCGCCCAGTTCATGTCCATCTGAAGTATGGCGTAACATTAAACGATTTAGATCAGCATTTAACTCTCTTACATACACTAGCATTCCTCCTTCTTTATCTGAAAATTACATGGATCAGTTAGCTCCACCGACAGTTTCAGAATCAATTCATCCCCTATTCCTGTCCCATAATCAACGAATCATAAACTTAATTGTCCTTTCTCTCTCGTAGAAAGAATCGTAGAATAAAAAGGTGTATGTACTGAGTAGGTACCTTAAGCCGGCTCTACACTTGCGGCGCGAATGGCCGCGAAAGCCCGCGACAACTGCGAATCACGAGTGTAGATGTCGTTCACGCCTTCTCGTTCGCGCTTCGCACCATTCCCCGATCAGTGTCGGTTTTTTGACCCGTGTGATTGACTTAAATATGAATGTTACATGGAATAATGATCTGGAACTGACCCTCTGAGTGTTATCAAGCTGAGCCGATACTCTGGCAGTCGAAACACAAGGACCATAAAAATAAGAATAAAATTCATGATGCGTGGACACGCATAAGTGCTATCTTAAATATATCTGTAGCTGAGTTAAAGAAAAAGAAGGAATCACTTATGTTAAGCTATAGATCGTATAGAAAGAAAGTGAAGGACTCTATCCACAGCGGTGCAAGCTCAAGTGATATTTACAAGCCCATATGGTTTGCTTACGAAATCATGAACTCATTTCTTGGAGATGACGCGCAATGCAAAAAAACAACAAATACCGTAAGTATTAATCCATCTTTATTATTTAGAAATTACTCAATTAATTATTTTCAAAGTATTTCGTGAACTCGTCTCTTATTTCACGAGCATTTAAAGTGGGTCGGCGTGGTAAATGAGTTATTTGACGTATCGCACAATCCGTCCCAATATCATTTCTCCATGAACCAGGTGTTATTAATGGGTTGTTCTCATCAATTACGTCCACTGTTCCGGGTGGAGTATAAATGTTTGAGGAAGTCGAACTTTTTCGTAAGAAATTATGCAATAATATACATGTTAACATCGAGATATTACGTACTACGTAGTAGAGGAGCCACTCAAAACCAATTTTAAGTTCCGTTTATATTTGAATTATAACTAAAAAGCGCTGCAGCGCAGCCAAACAATAATATCGCATTTAAGCTGTAGTTTCCTCGCGAGCGAAATGTCATAAGCGCCGTGATTTTCATGGCGCTTACGCGTTTTGGCCAACGAACTGTTGCAAAGATTCGCTTTCATAGAGTAAGCGCCAAGCAACAAAGCAGAACGGATGAATAGCTTTATACCTACGAAGCTTTTTTAGGAAATTCACACTGAGTAAATATTCTGTGTCAATAGCTTTGCCAGTTTCAGTTTTTTTGTAGAATGCATCGAGGTATAAAATATAAAAGCCGAATATTCAATTTTTTTATTATACTTTAAGTATAATTTTGAGTATAATTATTACAAAAAAAATGCTATGGGTTAGCTATTTTTAACAACATATTATTTTTACTTATCCAATTAAATACGTTAGATACGTTGTGCATTTAACGTCAGTTAATTCTACCTAAATATCACTTCTGTATGTTTTACTCTAAGTACTCTATGTCGAGTGAGGCAACAATGGCGTCTTAAAATATTTTGTTCGTATTTAATTTTAAAACAATTATATCTAGTTAATTACTGGTGAAAAGTTATTCTTTTGTTTTTCTCCGTATTCCTTGTATTATTAGTGCAATATCTTAAGACACAAAATGGCATATTTCACGAGTTTTAGAACGTTTTTAACTTTAAACAATTACACGCCTAAGCCACCTCTTCAGCAGAGTGTAGCTAGCAAGCGACTGAAGGAAGTGCGGCGCAATCGCCGCAATTGCATGGAACACCGCACTTGTGAGTGACGTCTTCTCTATACATTATATCTCGATGCATGTTAATGTCAGAAGTGTAACTTTTTCAGGATTTAATTGAACTGTTTTTTTAAATATTCTAAATATTGACACTAGTATTCCAAACGTATTTTCAACTACAACCCTAGCACTAGATAACCTTTGATTAAATTTACGTTTTGGCAATCCCCAATCATGGTTACCAGGATAAGGTTTCATAACATGTTCTGTAAGTGCAAAGGCACCGTCTCCTAAAAAAACATAGGGTATATGTTGGTTTGAATTTGGTAAAGGACGCGGTGTTGGTCAATTTAACTCATTACGACATATTTTTTTCCATAATAAACAATTTCTAATCAATCGCTAATTCTACCTTGACATCCTATGTCTGCGAAAATAAAATTGTAATTACTATCCACTAAGGCCAACAATACAATACTAAATATTTTCTTATAGTTAATGTATTCCGATCCTGAGCCAATTGGACATTCTATGACTATATGTTTTCCATCAATTGAACCGATAGCATGAGGAAATTTATGAGAAAATCCTTTGTCGATCTCCAGCCACTCTTCTGCTCTCGTTGGCATCTGTAAAAATAAAAGAATACAAATTAAATATTTTATCTAAGTATTTGATTTTTCATTTTGTTTCAGGATAGATCATCGTCGGTGATCAACGAAGAGGAAGAGAGTTTTGACGGAACTGTAGACGATAGTCAATCTACGAGTGCTACTGTAGAAGGTGGTCAATCTGACCTGTCTATGAGACCACATCGTCGTCGTAGTAACCCTATAGAACTTGTGGCTGCTGGAGAAACAGTTAAGGATGCTTTGGTTACACTAAAAGAAATTATAAAGAAACGACAAATTCATGACGATGATGAGTGTGACTTACATGGCAAAGATATAGCCAAAAAATTGGGATAAAATAAAAAGACTGTCTGTTGCGAACTGTACCAAATGATGTTGTCAGTTCAGACAGTCTACAAGCTGCAAGAGTTGGGGTTGGAAGCTCTCCCTCATCCGCCATACTCACCAGACCTTGCACCTACCGACTATTCCTTTTTCCAAAATTTAGACAACTTTTTAGTGGGTAAAAAATTCAATTCCCGAGAGGCAGTACAAAATGCCTTTGAAGAGTTTGTGGCCTCCCGTCCAGCTGATTTTTACAAGAAGGGCATCAATAAACTGCCAATGCGTTGGCAAAGAGGCGTCGATTGCATGGGTGATTACTTCGAATAACAGAAATAAAAAAGTTTGAAAAAATAAGTACTTTCACTTATTGCATACAAAACGGCAATTTCATAGGTAAAGACCTATTAATTAGTGAAGACTTTCGAAACTATTGGTGACGAGCAGATTCCCTAGCGGCAAGTCGCAGAACTAACGTATGACAGATAAAAATACGTATACACGTTAACATTCCACTTATAAAATACTGATCCCCCTCACGAAGTGGTCTTATAGTATTTTTTACTACTCCGTAGACATCTATCAATGAAATCATTGTAGAAAGAATTTAAAATAACAATGCACTCGCTCTGTATATTAAACTGTCAGGTAGAAGTATCTGTCTTACGTTAGTTCCGCTAACGGCCACTAGGGAAATCTGCTCGTCACCAATTTCCACTTTAAAAATACTGATCACCCTCACGAAGTGGTCTTAAAAAATTTTTTACTACTCCGTAGACGTCTATCAATGAAATCATTGTAGAAAGAATTTAAAATAACAATGCACTCGCTCTATATATTAAACTGTCAGGTAGAAGTATCTGTCTTACGTTAGTTCCGCAAACGGCCACTAGGGAAATCTGCTCGTCACCAATCTCCAGTAGCCAAATATCGCAATGTAATGGCAAGGCGTATTTTAGCTGGGATCGATGGTCTTAATTGAGTGTCTTTGGCTTTTGCTGGCTGGCTTTGGCTATCATTGGTACAATTTTGCCCAATAAGTTATCAAAATCCGACTGAGACATTCTCGTAAACTTATGAAATTCTCCTGATGGTTCAGCACTAATTCACTCAACTGTTCATCCATTGTTGCATTGAAAAAAAGTAGGTAGGTAAAGTATTTATAACAAAAAGATTATACAACAAATAAAAATGTGCTAAATACTACGCAAATTATACTCCTTAATGAATAATTTACCTGGTTCTATTGCGATGGATTCGTGTCATCTACCAATGTCTTCTTCTCCATCTCCTTCTTGTATGCTTCTTAACTTTAACACAAAGGTAATTATAATACGCAATGGCAAGCAGTGACACAGCAGCAGCAGAAATCACGTCGTCGTCCATCATAGTCGCGAACAAGACTGTGAATGAAGCTTTGCGAGTGTGGAGGGACATAGTTCTCGCGCGGATAACGGCGTTTATTCACGGCGTGAATTCACGGCGCGACGTAACACGTGAGTGTACAGCCGGCTTTTTAAATGACAGCCACAGAACATGACTGCTCTCCTGGTGAAGATGGGTTGCCATACTCATTTTTTGTAAATTTAAATGAAAATAATATAAAAGAAAGAAAATAAAAGTAATATAAATAGCTCTTGCATATTATTTAGATTTAGTTAACAAAATCATTGCTACGGGAGAGTTGCCCCTTTCGTGGAAGTCACAAATTATAGTTCCTATTCTAAAACCGGGAAAACCCTCCTCAGACCCTTTATCATATCGTCCAATAGCGCTTAGTTGTACTCTTGCTAAATTAGCCGAACATATGGTAAAGAACCGTTTAGAGTGGTATATTGAAAGCAATAATCTATTATCAAAAAAAGAGCCAGTTCGGATTCAGGAAAGGTAAAAGCGCAATAGATAGTATTGGTATTTTAGTTTCGGATATAAGAGTAGCATTTTCTCGTAATGAGTCTGTGTTAGCGGCATTATTAGATATTCACGCTGCCTATGATAATGTCATTGTTTCCAAGCTTATACAAAAATTAACAGAGCTCAGTGTACCGGTCACACTCATAAAATTTATTTTTCATATGTAATCCGAAAGATATATACATTTAGAACTCAATGATGGTACAAGAATATCCCGAGTGGTCCGAAAGGGATTTCCGCAAGGATCAGTTTGAGCCCATTGTTATATAATATATATTTTTACGATTTAGAACACTCTCTAAATAATATTGAATCCTCTGTTAATCGTAGTGTAGAGTCCGCTAACAGTACCGTAAATAATGCTTTAAAACGATTAAAAGTATGGCTTGAGAATAACGGATTGGAATTATCAGTCGGGAAAAGTAGTGCAGTTTTGTTTACGAGAAATCGTATCCCACCACAAGTAAATGTTGTTTATGATGATATATCCATCCAAAATAATCTTCATGCAACATTTCTGGGTGTTGTATTAGACTCTAAACACTCAGGGAAAGTGCATTGTGACTATATAGTAACAAAATGTGAGAAAATACTTAATATGATGAGATGTTTATCAGGGGTTTGGTGGGAGCGCACCCATCTGCACTTAAGTTAGTATATAATGCCATAAAAGGAGTTTGCTTGACTATGGACAATGACACAATATACTAAATAGACCGACCCTCCCCTGGCCCAAACTGTACACCGATAAAAGCTAGAAAATTTCACTTAAATCTAGATGGCGCGCAAAAATAAGGTACTAGAAATAGTTTAACAAACTCTATCACTATTTTATTGATATGCTTCAATTATAGTAATTATTTTATTATTTTTCGAATATAAATCTTTCTTTCTAATGCTTGTTTAAAAAAAATGTTTTTCAATTGCGTAACTACAAGTTATCACCTATTTTTAGGAGATGTCGTTGCAATCGATTTAAATAAACTTGAATATAATGACCTATTTACTACGCTAGATGTCACATTTATAAGTTATTGATATGACATATAGAATATTATATGCTGGATGCGCGATGATAGCGCCACCAAGTGGCTACAATTACGTCGGACTTTGATATGTCAAATGGTTAGTTGTCTTACGTAGAGTAAGTAAACAAACAAATTATTTCAACGAAACATCGTAAAGGGGCGTCCATTAATTACGTGAGGCATTTTTGAGAATTTTTTGACCTCCCCTCGCGCCTTGGTGAGATATCGTAAGATTTTCCTCAACTCCCTCCACCGTCCCCAAATCTCTTTTCTTCAAATTTATGTTTTGGCTGTAAACGTGTTGGATTATTGAACTTGTTCTATTACTTCTATTGAAGACTAGCAAAGCAAAATCGAATGCTACTTCGCTGCTCTGCGGAGTTCGGACGAATACGACAAACACTATTGTGTCAGATTTGGCCATATTTTTTAGGAAATAATTTTTCACGCAATTTTACACAATAATTACGTGACATTTGCCAAGACCCCCCCTAAGTGAGATTTGAAAAGATTTAGCTCAATCCCCCCCCCCCCTAAAACACCTTACGTAATTAATGGAAGCCCCCTAATATAAATATATTCTATTCGATGATGTAAATCTATGGTGCAGATAATAATGTTGAGCGATTTTATTTCCTGTCTGATAGAATAGAATAGAAAACTCTTTATTTGCACACCATATTACAGAGTTAAATAAGTACATAATACATAATATGTCCGAAGTGTAGTGTACAAAGGGCGGCCTTATTGCCAAAAGCAATCTCTTCCAGGCAACCTTAGGATGGATCAAATGTTCCAGAGAGACAGTAGTAGTTGACGTACATTGAGTTTGAAGAAATTATTTACATCCATACACACATATATTTATAAATGTATATATATAAACATACACACATAGTTATAAAATACATACTTTTACATACTAATAGATAAACATACATACATACATATACTATAAGCATAACTATAATTTAAGAGAAAGAAAAGACTCAAATCATACCCTAACGCGTGACTGACTGAATTATGATGCGTAATATTCGTGAACCATCTTCTTGAATCCACTTATTGTTTGCGCTTGCCTAATGTTTATGGGCAACGCATTCCATAAGCGTACAGCTTGGACAGTGAAAGACTGATCATAAAACTTCGTGGAATGCTGAGGCATCTCCAGTACCAAATTTTCGGATGACCTTAGACATTTTACATGTGTGTCATTAAGGAACTTGAATCGTTCTTTGAGGTAAAAGGGAGCTCTAGGATTGAACAAGATGTTATATAGAAAAGTGAGAATATGAGTATTCCGGCAAGAGCGAATCGGAAGCCACTTGAGCAGTTGACGAAATTCGGAGACGTGATCATATTTTCGCAGGCCAAATACAAATCGTATACAGAGATTTTGTAGTCGCTCAAGTTTATCAAGTTGTGCTTCAGTGAGATCTAGATAGCTGACATCGGCATAGTCGAGAATTGGGAGGAGAAGTGCTTGTGCAAGTGCAGCCCTAGTTGCAGTCGGCAGAAAGTTACGCAGTCTTCGGAGAGATCCGGCAGAAGCAAATATCTTACGACTGACTTCTTGTATCTGTGGGCCCCAAGATAGAGTACTATCGATGTATGTACCTAAATTTTTGACACTAGTACTTATATCGAGGTTGGTGCCATCGAATTGTATTTGAGGTAGTTGTGTCCAGTTAATTCTTGAGACCATCCCAGGACTGCCAACAACACACACCTGGGTCTTTGCTGGATTAACCTTGAGGCCATAATTATGACTCCATTCTCCAATGCGGCGTAAGTCAGCATTAATTGTGTTGAAAGCTTCTGGTAACAAGTTAATCTTAGCTTGTGTATATATTTGTAGATCATCTGCATAAAGATGGTAGAAGGAACTTAATTGGTTAGAGATTGAGTTTATGAAAACAGCGAAGAGTAAAGGAGATAGCACGCCACCCTGTGGTACACCAGCAGATATACTGCACCAAGAGGACTTTGAGTCTTCAATGCAAATACGCTGCCGGCGACCAGACAGGTAACTATGAAACCAATCAATTGTCCTTGGAGATATGTTAAGAGACCGTAATATACCGAGCAGAATGTGAAAATCAACAGTATTAAAAGCGTTGCTAAAATCGAGCAAAGTGAGTACTGTGATCATTCCACTATCCATGCCAAGTCTAATACTATCCGTGATGTGTACCAACGCAGACGTCGTGCTGTGACCAGAGCGAAAGCCGGATTGGAAGGGGTTCAGTAAGGAATTTTTGGAAAGGAAGTTATTCAGTTGAGAGTGGATGAGACGTTCGAGCACTTTGGATAGGAAAGGTAAAATGGATATGGGCCGGTAGTCAGAAAATGAAGAGGGTTTAGCTTTTTTAGGTAAAGGGATTAGCTGAGCATCTTTCCAAGCAGTTGGAAAAACACCACTTGACATGGAGTGGTTTAGGATATTGCATAGGATAGGTAGGATCTCGTCAAGGATGGGAAGAATCATGTTTCGACTGATACAATAACTTCCGACTGCATTGGATGAGATCGATAAAATGGTCATCCGAACATCACAAGCGAACAATTGATTAAAGACAAAGGTGAATAGTTGGGTGTTGGGGTAGAAGAAATATTTCTTAGAGTATTAGCTTTAGTGTTGTCATTAATATCAGACGAGGAAGAGAAATGTTTATTGAGTAAATCAATGTTTAAATTATTAGGAATAGAATCATGGCGCGACTTCCCAACTCCCAATGTTCTTAGAAATTTCCAGACTCTTGCTGGATCTCCGTTTTCTACGGAAGAGTGGATATGTTGGCGTTGTGCATTTCTACACATCTTGTTGCAGAGATTTCTCATATATACATATTTTTCAAGGTTAGCATCCGTTGGTCGACGCTTATATTTGCTTCTCGCCAAACATTTTTTGGACATAGTCTGTTTTATCTCCTCAGTAAGCCATGGAGCCGGTAAATGTTTAATTTTTATCGAGCGCAGGGGAGCGTGAACGTTGTATAGTTGTATCATATTGTTGGTGAGCATTTCGACTTTTTCATTGACACATTGCGAATTTAATAAAGCAGACCAGTTGATGTTACGCGCATCTTCTTTAAGTTTAGCGAGCGATATGGCTTAATCAATACATTTTGGGTCATTGTATGTCATTTTAATATAAAATAAATGATTGAACTGCAAAGTAAAATCTTTATTTTGGAACGAAGTTCCTTATCGCGCGTTGCGAAAGGGGGCTAGACGGAAAAAAATGTAATGACACTTTTCGTGCCAAAAGTTGTAACGACACTTTTAACATTGAATTGACGTCATAGTGCTGGATACTCAACGTTAAATATAACAAACTGATTGCCAACGTACATACCATGTTGAATACACCGGTTCTCGTCCGATCATCGAAGTTAAGCAACATTCGGTGTAGTTAGTACTTGGACAGGTGACCGCCTGGGAATACCACGTGATGTTGGGTTTTTGCATTTATTTACAGAAAATATATTGTTTTATAGTATATTTTGTAAAGCTTGATTATTTCTAAAATAATTTGAGTATTTTATGCGCATTTTTATTAGTAGTAGCATATATATATAAACCTCGTTCCATCCGGGTGTTCCTTGACACCTCTCAAGTTTTATTATACATATTTTAATTTGTACAACAGGTAATATGAAAATCACATTAAATCAGTCAGGAGATTAACAAATACATATTATTTCATATACATACACTTTAAACAGTTTTCTAACAATTTTTTTATCCTATTATTTAAATTACGGCAATAACCGCACAGAAAATCAACGTAAAATGACAGCGTTCGTGCTGTCGTGTTTCGTTGGTGAGTGCGAGACCGGAGGCCCAAAGAGTCTAGTCAACAAGTTCCATACTTGTTGACTAGACTAAAAGATGCAGTAGCATCACTAGGCCGCCATGGTGTGGGTCGCCATACTGCATTGCCTGCATTCGCAGTGAGTATGGTGACCGCCACTCTTGGATTCTGCTTATGCTTTCCATCAGGCAGAGTAGAATCATTTTGGCGGGCCATACATAAAAAAAAAAAAAAAAGCAAAATCTGATGACAGCATTTTAAAATCTAAAGAGTTCAGAAGATGTTTCTACAGAATTGGCATTGATGCAGCTACGAAAATAAAGGTTAAGAATTGGACAGAAGACGAAAATAAATTCAGCTTGTCATTATTTTACAAATCTAAAGTGTATTTTTTTCTAAGGCGGCAAGGTGTAGTACTTGCCGCTTCAACCACAATCCGAAACTCCGAAAGTGTCTAGCAAAATCCGATTGTTTTGCCCTGATCTATTTAAAAAAGAATAACAGAAACATTACTTACAACAGAATTACAACTCTTTTAAAAGCTACTATAAATAAACTATTTGATAATAAGTGGGCTTCTGCTAAACGCTGTGTTTTGCGGTCGGGCTACGAAAAACCAAAATACATGCACGAAATCAGGGATATCTAGTAACTTTCCCTTTTTCTTTTGTAACGTTTTGTAAAATTATTTGCGTTTTTTGATGTGCCACATTTAATTAAAAGTATTCAAAATCATTTTTTAAACAATAACTTTCTTAACGGCAATGAGCAAATTTCGTTTCAAGATGTTACCAAACCATACGAAATAGACAAAACTTAAAACTTGAGTCGATCACTTACAAAATTGACAGATCGGCACATTGAACAGTAATAAAAAAAAATGGGATGCCATAGAAACACGCATTGTTTAAAAAAGTAACACATGCATTAAATGCGATAAAGAAGGGCAATTTTTTTTTTAAAAATTACACAAAAATTGAATCAGGATGTAATAGAAAATTTGTTTGCGTAATTTCGGCAAAAGGGTGGCTGAAACAAAAATCCATTTAGGAGTAATTTAGTTAATTCCTTAAAGAGTCCCCATAACAAAAAACTGTGAGGATGAAGATGGTGATTTTATCCAGTTAGCCGTTGGAGAAAGCAAATAATTTTCTCCAAAACCATCATTATCATCAAAACACGCAGTAAACAATGAGAAACAACGCACTCATCAACGGCAACTTATTTATTTATTATTTACCGCTGCCCATGGATACCCACAACACCAGAGGTGTCACAAGGCTTTTAAGGAGAAGTATGCTCTTTTCTTGAAGATTGATTGAAGGTCGTATTGGTCCGGGAATACCGCAGTCGACAGTTAATTCCACAGTTTTGTTGTGTAGGGCAGAAATTTTCTCGAAAAGCGCACAGTTGACACCTAAATGATGAGGATGAAACTGCAGTCGCGTAGGATGATGGCGGAAAAAGGAGGCAGGGGTCAATTCAATCAATTGCTCGGAGTACTCCCCATTGTAAATACGATAGCAGATGCGTATTGAAGCCACGTCTCTACACAGCGCGTGCAGCGCCAAAGATTCCAGCCGAATTGAAACTTCTTGACAATTGACGATTCGATTCGATTGTATATTAGTATTTCAATCATAGACGAATTGAATTTTGCGTGAAATAAGAAATAGGTACATTTTGTATACCCAGAACAATAAAATTACTTGAAGAACTTGATGAACTTGTAAGTGTTGGTTTGCAGATGTTTATATTTGGGCAAAAAATAAAGCTGGCAGGTGGCTTAGAAACTTCAGTCAACACATGTAAACAATGAAGGCCTTGCAAATAGTAAGTAAATTTGTAAGTAGTTTGCTCGAAAGCTTTTGCCGAATTTAGGTAAACTGATTGTTGCGACAAGATGGAACGCAGAATTCTCCGGTTAATAACACTTTACGGTACCCGGTGTAGACGGTAGCACTGACCGCCTAGAGTAGGGTGCGTCACAGGCACCCTTAGAGAGTGTTGTTGGTTTGAGCCACACGCGTTTATCACATAATGTCTACGGAGGCAGAATGCGCGTTGGCAGGAATATCCATGTGAGATTTGTTCCGCGTAACGCAGGTTCTTTCCGGTCACAGTTGCTTTGGAAATACCTGCACGCGGTTACTAGAAGTGAGTTGAATCCTGCCTGTCCAGTCTATTGAGCCGATTCCCTGTGCCATTACTTGAGCATCGCAGCGTTGGATATAGAATGCAGTTATGGGAGAATATCTCTCGCTGCCAACCATGTTATGCTCCATAGTAGATAGCAACAGAGTTTTATCTTCTGCGAAGATGACATTGCACAGAAAGAGGTGGCGGAAAGGACCAAGGATGAAAAATTCTACTTGAACCTAATTTGCCGCCAGCCGCTGAAACGGTCGCAGCAGTGCATTCTAGCAACTCATGCCACCTTCAGTGGTAATTAAGAAAATGTTTAGTTAAAATTACTAATTTAAATTGTAATATTTAACTGCTATTGAGATGTCTTATAAACGGATATTTACAAAGATGTATTTTAACAAGCATATAGAATTTCTCAAACAGTACTATTAATACATTATTTCTTCTTGTTAAACTGCCAAGACTTATTTTTAACCGATTTCAAAAAAAGGAGGAGGTTTCTCAATTCGACCGTATATATATTTTTTTTTTATGTGTGTTCGGGGATTACTTCGTCGTTTATGAACCGATTTTGATTATTCTTTTTTTAATGGAAATGAGATATCCCAACGGTGGTACCATGATAAGGACACTAAGATCCTCAGATCATAAAAATAAGGAGATATGGTAAGGAGGCGTGGTCCTTGCGAACGCATCATGCCAAAAATGCGCTTGATGCCTCAAAGTCGCCTCAGTCTTAGTTTGTCAACTGTGCGGAGCGCTACTTCATTAAAAAAAACAAAATGCCGACTTGTTCAGTGGTTGTTTGCAAAAATACTAGCACCAAAGTAAATTATGTGAAGGATAGCATCTCATTTCACATGTAATTATTAAAAAACAAAATTATTTTCAATAAAATTAAATAAAAGATTACTTCGTGGCATCAAACACGAGGTGAAGTACCTAATTCATTATACTTGTTAGCACAAACACTATTGCTCGCTCAGTACTAATCTATCAACTCTGAATGTGTTTCACGGCGCAATGGATGAGTGCTTTATCGATACTTTTGAAAACAAAAAAGTTTCGGGATGCGTCAACTGCTAGCTTCCGTGAAATAGAGATGTTACGTGATTGTATTGTGCTTGTACTTGTCGATATTCTTATACTAGCGACCCGCCCCGGCTGCGCACGTGTGGATTTCAGATGCCCCCGCCGATGACACGATTCGTGCATTTTAAATCGGTAATATCTTCGAATATATTCATTTAAATTAGATACTGTAAAGGGCCATTTTGATCTATATTAAATGCACAATGTATTTAATTTACTTAATTGTATAAGGATTCATTCTGTATTGCTTAAAATCACTTCGTAAATAAGCCATTATTTATCGTAAAAAGAAATCAATAAAAATGGTTGTTGTGGGTTATCCCTAAGATATAGACATATAACGTCGCGGACTTTTTTGTAGTACTTTTTAAAGTGTACAATACTGTAGTACATTATTTGATCCATCTCGTAGGGTGCAAAAAATGAGTTTATTTGCTACATCACATCAGAAACCTCGAAAATTAGCAGTGTTTCCATACTATATTATGCATTTATTATACATAAAAACCTTTATCTTGAATCACTCTATCTATTAAATAAACCCGCATCAAAATTCGTTGCGTAGTTTTAAAGATTGAAGCAAACAAAGGGATATAGGGACATAGGGACAGAGAAAGCGACTTTGTTTTATACTATGTAGTGACGATCTATCGCATCCTACTCATAATTATGTATATTGGAAGATTTTATTCCTGGTACATAGAAATATTTTTTAAAAGAAGCAATTTAAAACTCTTAATGTTTGCTTAAATAATGAATAAATACTTAATGGATTTTTACTATTTTTACACGTTTGAATGTGTTTTTTGTGTTTTATTCGATATTTTAAAATTTAATAAATAAATGATTTATAATCATTTATTTATTAAATGTTTGAACAGACAACACACAACGAGAAAAATAAGAATATGATCATGATGCAATGAAAAGTTTTCTGTCCTTGAAGCCCTAACCACCAGTTTCTAGGTCCCTGTACCCGAAGTCAGTGGTCTACTTTTTTTTTTGAATGTGTATTTTGTTTTTCGTTTTATTATATTTAAACATTTAAATAATATCTATACACAATTATAATACGGGGAATAATAATATACTCTTTATTATTATAAATCTATTTCATACTTATTCATAAAACGTATTAAAACACAGTCAGATAATTAAATACTTAAAAAGAAAACCAGCCTGTATAAGAAAAAAAAACGATTTATTTCAATCGGTTGATAAATGAAAAACTGTATCAGTTTCAAGAGTTACAACGATGATCGACAAATAGGCGGGCGGAGCCAATTTTTTTATTTTACTTGCCTATGAAATAGCTACTACTAAATATAAGTATTATGAGGAACATGTTATGTATTAAATAATTCATAAATAACCTTTAAAGGAAAGTAACACATTAGAATATAAGTTTATCGACTTTTTTACATCAATAATTTTCAACCTCTAGTTGCATATGTGTGTCTACGCAGAGACCGTAACTACAAGTGGTGGCACCGCCCTTTGTTTGCATGTGCCCTATTCATTAGAATATTGGTGTGAGTGCAAATTTCTTAGTGTGCGTGAGAAATGTGCGCATGTGGATCGTACTCATAGATATTGTTTTAGTGTTTGTGTGAATTAGTGGGAGAAGTGTGGAGACATCGGAACACGAACAACTTTTCGTACTCGCCAAATCTCCCTTGTTTCTATGATCTGTGCTAAGATCTGATGATGGCATCCAAGAGAAATCGAGTCGAACCTTGAAGTCGGTTTTTATTTTTATTTTGTTAAAATTTTTCTCAATTTCTATTACAGTAATGTAGTTTTTTTAAATCGTTTAATTTGCCGCCCCTTAAAAGAAGCCGCCCTAGGCTTCAGCCTACTGAGCTTTCATCACTGAATAATATAACATATATAATATATGGATATTTTTCAACAAATTTTGATTATTATAACACAATTAAGTAGCTAGACCTACATACAGAGTTTTATGTGAAAGTTTAAAAAGTTTCATACAAAAATTAATAAAAAAATATATTCATGTACCGTATTTACTGAGAAGCATTTATTAAGAAGCTGTTTATTTGAAATTATAAACAGATATTTCAATTTTATTTATTTGTGTATACTCGTAGATGACTCTTGGACGATTTAATAAAATATCACATAAATTACTAATGTAATTATGTGGAAAACGACATCTAGTGGGACATTTTGCACTAATACAAAAACAAATAAACTTGACAGTTTACTCTCGGATTCGTATCGGAGTAGAAGCTCAGAAAATATCTTTGAAATTTACAATTTAATACAATTAGTGACATCTAGTGAACATTAAGCTTATTATCCATCCGCGTACAACTCTAAGTTCAGGCGGTGTAAGTCTATAGTTATATTTCGTCAGTGCTATGGATCATTTTTGCTTGAAGGAGGTAATAAAACTGCCTTTAAAAAATTATATTTAATTCAACATAAAGCGATGAGACTTATTATAGGTGCAATGAAATCCACACCAATAAAGCGATAATTTTTTGTTTAAAGCATATCAATTTTCTTATCATCCTATCTTTCAAAAACTTGAAACTCTCAATGATAATATTAGTTCACATAATTACTACAGATACAAACCTGCTACTTGTCTCGTCGTTAGCTACAGGAAACTTTTAACCATCCGGGCTCCTATTTACCGCTCGCCAGTCTTACCTTTATTCAATAACAGTTATGAATCTCTATGCATAAGTCCTGATATTTGCTATAAAGTTGGTTTTGATCAAAATGATGTCGAAATGAACGCCATATTTAACTTTAATGTAGATGAAAATTGGAGAAATTTTAACTTTATTTTTACTGATGCTTCTAAATCATCTGATATTGAAAATGTAGGTGTCGGTGTTTTTCACGTCCATTATAATATTGTACAAAATATCAAATTACCACCAGAAGCATCTGTGTTCACAGGTGAATGTTTTGGAATCTTTAAAGCCTTAGAGTATATATAATTTTAATGAAACTTAAGAATACAATTATATTTACTGATTCTAGAAGCTCATTACAAGCCATTCAAAAATTTCCATTTAAAATGAAACCGTTCTATTCAATAATCGGTGACATCAGGACAAAATATCTGGTATGTAATACTTTAGGTTATTCAGTGACTTTAGCTTGGATTCCAAGTCATCAGGGAATCAAAGGAAATGAGAAAGCCGACCAGTTAGCAAAAGATGCGGTGAAGTGTGGAGACATTTATCCTTATATAAATTACTGCCATGATTTAACTTCTCTCCCCAAGCTCTACTTATTACATTCTTGGAGATCTTTGTTAGTTGAAACCTCTAAATTTAAAGGTGTACAATATTTTAAACATCAACATAATATTCCCAATAAACCTTGGTTTACTTAAACTGAATATAACAAAAAATGTATTAGCATCATTACACGTATGCGTCTTGGTCATGTGTGCACTCCTGCACATTTGGCCAAATTGCATATGATAGACAGCGACCTGTGTGAGTGTGGAATGGAAGTGGGGGATCTAGACCATATTTTCTTTTCGTGTCATTTATATGATCGTTCCTTTTTCCTAAATTCTCTTAAAACGCAAAAAGTTCCATTCCCTACCCGTATGACCTGCCTGTTATTAAATCCATGTTTATAATATGATATAATATCTTCCTTTATTAATTTAAATGATATTAAAATTTAATCACATAACTGTGTATTTATATGATTTATGTATGTTTATTTTCCTTAATTATTTTGTTAGTTTAACATTCACAACTCATTAGATCCTTTTCCAAATTCCGTGTTTATTTTAGAGTATTAAACCTAAGCTCTAAGCTCAGAGGCCTTTCCTTTTATTTCCTTGTTTCCCTACCTTTTGAACTTGACATTGGCAAAAAAGCAAAAAAGACAAAAACTAAATTACCATACCACAAAAAAAAATAATAACATTTATATTATATCTACCTGTTTCTAACGCATGAAAGTGTGTGTTAAACAAAACAGTAAGGCTGAGGCCGCACTACGGTTTTTTCCAGCCAGCGGTTAAACCGCCAAACCGCAAAACCGAAGCGCACACACTACGGTAAAACCGCGAACAGTGTTGCCAACAGATAAACTAGCTCTCCTTTGGATTGAACTTTTAAACCCACCAGAAAACCAAATCGAAATGAAATGACAGATCTGAGATAATTACTGAGCTTATAATAAAGCAACTTCAACAGCATGATCTTTTAACTAAATGTGTTGCATTTTCTGGAGATAATTGTAATAGGTACGAACTTCGGTGGAATAGAGCGCCATGGAACCAACAATGTTTTATAATTCCATAAGTTAAAACAAAATGTGAATTCGAAAATAGTTGGTGTGGGATGCTCTGCGCACATAATCAATAACGCACTGCACCACGCATGTGATTGACTGCCAGTAGATGTTGAATTAACAACATAAAAAAAAAAGTTTTTGCCACCTAAACAAGCCGACCCAAAATAAAATTGGGAATAGTATAGGCTACAGTCTAAAAAGTTCTTAAAGAACTCTCTGACACAGCCGAGGTTGAGTATAAACAGTTTCTCTATCATTCAAAGACGCGTTGGCGAAATCTGTTTCCATCTATCGAGTGAGTCCTGAATGTGGTTTATTTGAAAAGCTTATAAAAGCCGCCTGATCTGATTTTTTTTTAAATCGGAGGCATACCTGTTTTTCATGCATTCAATTATGCACATCCTCAAAAATAAAAGCATTAGAAAAAAAATATAATTCAATATTTAAAACCAGAAATATACCTACTTGTAACCATTTCAAAAAGCTTGGATGATCGAAATAGAGAAAGTTTCTTGCCATTGTATGTTCAGAGTACATATTCTAAATAAAGAAGATGAAAACCCAAAAAAAACTTAATAAGACTGCTGATAAGCAGATATTTTTTTATTTGTTACTAGCTGTGCCCGCTAATTCGTACACGTGAGATTTGGATTTTCAAGTTATTTTAATTTTTTTACAGTTTAAACCTTTCCTGGACTACGACAAACATTTCAAAACCAAAAACAGCTAAATTTGCCCAGCCGTTCTCGAGTTTTAGCGAGACAAACGAACAGCAATTGATTTTTATATAATAAGAAGATAAGACTAAAAAACTTAGAGCTTGAATACTGGAATGATATCAGAGTATCAGAGAGGTAGGTAGTAGAGCCACGCTGATTTCAGCACGGTTGGGCCGGCTCGACCGGGGCGGTACTACCCTCGCACAGAAAATCAACGTAAAATGACAGCGATCGTGCTGTCGTGTTTCGTTGGTGAGTGCGAGACCGGAGGTCCAAATAGTCTAGTCAACAAGTTCCATACTTGTTGACTAGACTAAAAGATGCAGAAGCATCACTAGGCCGCCATGGTGTGGGTCGCCATACTGCATTGTCTGCATTCGCAATGAGTATGGTGACCACCACTCTTGGATTCTGCTTATGCTTTCCATCAGGCAGAGTAGAGTCATTATGGCAGGCCATACATAAAAAAAAAAAAAAAAAAGAGTTTCAACTTAAAGATATTTTTGTCAAATTAGTCTGGTTTAAAAAAAATGGTTGTGAAAAATATACTACTGTTTGAAAAGCATTTTCACAACTGTGAGATTTTACTTTTCTATCACTGATTTTGATGAAAAATAACTAAATTTAATTAAACTGAATACCTATGAAAATAAATAAAAGAACTATTTTGACTAATTGAACTATGTATTCTTTTTATTTCGACTAAATAATATAAAAGTGTTCGGATTATGACCGCAAATATCCGGGGATTTTACGCTTGTTGTCCTGGTTTCAAAATTTTTGAGATGGCCCTATCTCTAGGTCAATGCTTATTATATAAGAATCTATTTAATAGTTTCTTAAAAGTTTTATGAAAATCCTAAAACTTTAGAATACGACATTAAAGATTTATGGCGGCTTAATACGAGTATAGGGCCCTCAGTTCAGTAACGTCTCTACGGAGGAATCTGCATTAATGCAATTATCTGAACTGGACTTCGCTCGATATGTCGACTCCAAGTATTCCAATTTTGGCAGAGGCAGATAGGGGAGTGTATTAAAAAAAACTTATTTGTGTAACGTTAAAAGTAACCAAGAGATGAAAAATCACCTGAAACGTTACAAAAGTAACCTTCTGGCAACACTGGACAGAACCGCCCGCGGTTGTCGCGGTTTTAAAATCAGTCGCGGTAAAAAACCGCCAGTGTGGCCGCTTCCATACATTTCCTTTTGTCACAAAATCAGGCGGTTAAAAACCGCGGCGGTTTAGCCGTAGTGCGGCCTCGGCCTAACATGTAAATTAATTTCAAAAGTGTAATGTTGCTGGATCTGGAACCCCGAACCCGATCTCTTCAATGCATGCGAGGTGAGCGAGGTCAGCTAACTCAGCTTAGGGATGTCGGAAGTGTAAAAATGTATCGATATATATCGAATCGATATTTAAAAAAAATATCAATATCGATATTGATATTTTTATAAAAAAATATCGATATATCGGTATGATTTGACAGAGATTTGCCAATTTACAAACCAAATTAAAAAGCAGCAAATCAAGTCAACCAAAAACAAAAAAACTTTTTAACCTCCGACGCAAAAAGAGGGGTGTTATAAGTTTGACGTGTCTGTCTGTTTGTCTGTCAGTCTGTCTGTCTGTGGCTCCTTACCTCGCGAACGGATGAAGCGATTCCAATTTAGTTTTTTTGTCTGAAAGGTGAGTTACGGGCGAGTGTTTTTAGACATGTTTGATGAAAATCGGTTGAGTCGTTTAAAAGTTGTGGGAGGTTGAAAGTGGGGAAGAATAACCGAAAAACCGCAAATATAATCGAGTGGTGTCTCAAATGAAAGCGTATCACGTGCTCATAACAAAATAATATGTTTAATATAAATCGGTTGAGCCCTGAAAAAACTCTGGGGTAAAAGTGGGGTGAATACCCAATATCTGCAAATATATGTGGTGGGGAGAAAATGAGGATGGAAAACCAAAGCAAATTTACCCAAGTATCAGCAAATGAAATAGCATCATGCTACATGCACTTTACAAAATTAATAATAAAAATAAATGAAAAATATTTAAAAAATCGGTTGAGCCGTTTAAAGTTAATGGGGCTAAAAGTGGGGATAGAAAACAGAATGACTGTGAATGTATCGTAATATTGTATCAAATGAAAGAGCACTGAAAAAGAAAATTAATGACTTAATCGAGAGTGTTCTTAGCTTCGGTGTGTAACTATAAAAAGTATGAAATAAAAATTAAATTAAAGAAACTCAATCTTAAAGTACATAATGTATATACGAGTATTAATAATTCTAAAAAAAAAATCGCATAGACGTAGAGGACGGCTCCAAACCTAACAATTCAATTACAAATATTAAAGTATAAATAACGCGATGTTGGTCCCCCAACGCGATGTATTTTTTTTAGAATTATTAATACTCGTACATACTTATGTACTTTAAAATTGAGTTTCTTTCATTATTTTTTACTTTTTAAAGGAAACTCGGAAACTTATTGTGTCGGGAGTCTTTTTTTTTCAAGTTTCTAGTCTAGTATAAAAAAAGTTGGCCTAGAAAAATATCGATTTTTATACCTTTTCGATACTTGGAATTTTATATCGATACATCGATATATCGAAATATTAAATATCGCTCAAAAATATCGATACATTGTAAAAACAATATCGATATATCGATATTTTTTCAACAAGCCTAACTCAGCTGCTCAGCTGTCAGCTCGAAAGTGAATACAACAAGGAAGATTTTAAATTTTTTACATTTACATTTTTTTTTTACATTTTTTTAACTGTTTATGCGATTGTGAAAGTAAATGCTGTTTACAAAATGGGAAAAAAAGCACCCGAAAAGTTAAAATTGCTGCGTCCATCGTGTAAATGTGAAGTGTGCGGTCGAAAATTCCCAAACCAGAATGCTTTGATTTTGCATCGAAGATTTGTGCATAAAAAATCTATTGATTGGTATCAAAGGTTGGTGAAAAAGCGCGTCTCAGTTAAAAAAAACTTACAAGCCGCAAAAGTGATTACGAAAAACACTGATATCCAAACTGATTCGAAAGTAAGCGACGAAGAATCACCTTCAAAAGTTGTGACCAAAAATAATACAGAAGAAACTATAGTAGAGGAGTCTAAGACTAAAAAAGCGATGACGAAGAAGAGAATTAAGTTTAAATGCCCTAAATGCATCAAAGTTTTTAGAGTATACTTCTCCGCTTACAGACATATACAGAAGAATGACTGTATTGATAAAAACGACCTACCTGTGTGAGTATTTCCATATTTATGATTATACAAGTAATTAATAAAGTTTTTTAGTTACAGTCTTCTTTATTATCTATACTAAACTAAAACTTTCCGGTTTATAATAACCGGAAAGTTTGTAAGTATGTATGGATGGATGGATGTTTGTTACTGTTGAACGCAAAAACTACTGAACGGATTTGGATGAAACTTTATTAGTAGTTTTTGCGTGAAAGAGTAACAAACATCCATCCATCCATACTTACAAACTTTCGCGTTTATTAGTATAGATTATGACTTTGTGACATTGATTAGAGGATAAGATTAGAACTGTAACATTACCGTGTCAAGTTGATTTGGTAGCTTTAAAAAAAGCTCAAAGTGATGATAGTAGCTATTTTTGATATTCGCGGGCGGAGCAGCGGGGAACAACTAGTTTCAAATATTTTTATTATTTATCTATTTTTAACAACTTATCGAGGTCATCCATACACATACAAGTTTATATAAAAAATGGCCAAACCTTTTTTGTGTGAAAATATTCTCAATTTTTGAGCGCCATCGTAATACTGTTGCAAATTTTATTAATGAAAATTGTAATAAGATTTTTTTCGATGTAAATACGTAAACTATGATATTTTTAGGATAAGCTCACTTGTTCGCTAAATCAAATGGTGAATATTTTGCTTGTGATAAAATAATTTTTAGCTAAACAAATATTATGGAACCTTTGCAGCTCACTTCTGCACTTCCGATTTCCACTATTAATAAAACAACAAGTATTTCGAAATCTATACTAATATTATAAAGCTGAAGAGTTAGATTCTTTCAGTGTTAGATAGCCCATTTATCGAGGAAGGCTATAGCCTATATATAATCACGCTAAGACTAATAGGAGCGGAGCACCAATGAAGAATGTTTCAAAAACGGGAGAAAATTATCACGCTACGGGCAGTAGGAGACGTTAACGACGTTGCGTGGATCAGCTAGTTGTTAAATATATGTGGAAACGTAAAGAGTGAGTTTGTATCAATAATATTTGTTCAATATTTAAATTTGCAAGAAAAAATAAACACAAAAAAAAATAAACTGAAACAGATAGCGGTCACAATTTTATCACTTCTGCATGGATAATTTTAAATTATTTACTTACCACCTCAAAAACAAAACAATCTTATTTTCTTCAATTTTGATAAAAAATAAACCGACTTCAAAAAAAACTTCAAACGAATACTCCATGCCTAGAAACACTAAAAAGTGTAAAATAAATTGGCTCTCTTTAAATTACTATGTGACAACTCTTGTGTATTTCTAAGTATTTATTCATTTAAACAAAGTAGTGTTCTAGCTAGTGTGTGCTAGGTACCTAAAACCTGTTTGAATTCGATGCCAAGCCCAAAATAATACGAACAATTACAAAAACCTAAGCAACCTTTACCAAAATTAAATTAGGCCAGGGATTTATGAAATAAAAATATTGCGTTGAGTCGCGTAACCGCTCTAGATGATGTTGCTCTTTACGACTTAAAGTTAGAACCCAACAAAATTCCTAACAAGCTGCATGAGGAGAAGCGAAGAAGCGTTACGCAAAGAACCACATTTGAGACTATATGTAAATATTTAAATGAACCCACTAAAAAAACGTGTAGATATAGTGTAGGTTCCTAATCCAAACTTCTGTTTTGCATGTCTTTTTTTTCCTACAGACCACTATTTTCTCTATCCTCTATCTCTTAATCTAACCTATCAAGGGCGTCGCCAGCCCTGGGCCTAGGTAGGGGCAAGTTGGCGGAGATCTCTGGCTACCGGGCGTCATCCACTCCATGGCCGGTAGCAGGCGCGGTTCTAGGGGGGGAGGAGTCACATGTACTCATGGGGGCTCATGTACCCACATGAGCCCCCCCAAAATCGTACACATGTATTTTTTTCCTACTGTTACTAGAACCTGATTTTTTTCTCTCCTGTTTTCGTAATTGTTCAATCGAGATAAGAAATCAAAGGATACAAATTGTTTAACACCTATAAATTAAAACTGTAATATAATCTGGATAGCAAAACTTTGCCCTCCAAGGCTGTCTTGATTCAGGCCTGCTCTGCCATAAAGACTCAGATGCCACTAGGTACTAGTCTGGACCGGAATTTCCAGGAAGAGTGGTAGACAGACACACTCTGGCCAAGGGTCCAGGACAGTCCCCCGATCCCTCCCACGCAATCGGACCGGCAATTCTGGTCCGACGAGTGTGAGGTATCGGAGTGAGAGCTGGATTCGGCTGGCTTCCCGCAACACCGCTCCTGGACCTGATAGTGTTTTCCAGGTCAAGCGCTGGCAGATTTTCACTGAGTATTTCGAGCTCGGTATCTTCCCCCTTGGCTAGAAAGAAGCGAGACTGGTGCTCCTCAAAAAGTAAGGTATGGCTGCAGATTCTATCTCTGCGTTACAACCTGCCTGAACGATTCGGGGAAACTCTTTAAAAGAGTTATCTCTGACCGTATCAGCGGGCACCTGTCGAGTTGGCCCTGATCTATCGGACTGCCAATTTGGATTCGGATAGGGGGGGGTGGTGTTGACAGTTAGCCTTGATATCGTTAACGCTTTCGGCATCCTTCCCTGGCGCGCGATTAGGGCGGTCCTTGAATATCACGCGTGCCTATCTGCGACGCTATCGCGCGACGCATAGAGGCCTGTCTGCGCGACAGGGCAGTGAAGTTTGTCGATCGGAACGGAGTGGCAAATCGAAGGGAGCTGTGTTGGGGGGTTCCCCAGGGCGGCGACGATCCTGGCGCGATCTCCACCCTTCGACATTCTGACCGACATGGACACAATGGTCTACGACGAAATTCGTTCTGTCGGTCAGAATGGCGAAGAGACAGCGCCGGATCATGAGCCCGGAATGCTTCCTCAGAACGCACATACGTTAGCCCAATGGACTTGGCGGGCATGGCTCGACACCCAGGTTTGTGCCAGCCAACGCGCTGTCGGAGCCGTTTTGACGAGCTTCAAAGCTTGGATAGAGAGAACTGACTGTGTCACCTACCGATTCAATCACCAGGCACGGTTGCTTCGATGAATATCTGAACAGAATCGGACGAGAGGTTACGGCACAGTCAGTGCCACCACTGCGGACATCTGTCACCAGCATTGATCGCGGCAATGCTGGCGAGTAGTTAGGGATGGGAGGCCGAGTGGAGTCTGTGGAGACGTTATGCTCCAGAAGGAGTCCGCAGAGCGGGATCGGGAAAATACCAATCCCGCTCAAAACGAATGACGAAGGAACGATTGTGATTTCGGGACAGCTGTGGTGCTTGCTGACCCGTGGGGCTTATCTATACTAATATTATAAAGCTGCAGAGTTTGTTTGTTTGTTGTTTGTTTGAACGCGCTAATCTCAGGAACTACTGGTCCGATTTGAAAAATTCTTTCAGTGTCGGATAGTCCATTTATCGAGGAAGGCTATAGGCTATATTTTATTTTCAAAAAATTAGGGATCCGTAAGAAAATTGCTATTTTCTAACCCAAGGTGTGAAATCGAAAACCTATTTTTGCGTGCGCTGCAAAGACTATTGACAATAGAACAAAATAATGTATTACGGGTTTGTAGGGCCCATTAAGATATACAAAAAAGTCCGCGAGAGCATATATCTAACTATCATGGTTTAGTCACAATAACCGCTTTTGTGTTCGAAAAAATTATTAAATCGTCTGAAGAAAGAAACTACGTTAAATGTGTATCGTAATATTAATCCTTATCCAAATTAAGCTTTATGTTATCAAGGGTATTTATGTAGAAGTAAAATACTTTTTGTTTCATCCCAATCCGACATTTCGTTTAGAAGTTATCACGAGTATAAGACGCTAAGAGTTGGTACCTAATAATGAGTTATTTGCCAAAGAGTTTTTATCAACATAATGCGTAATATTAATCTTTATCTAAATAATTGTGTTGTTAATTATGAGTATTAGATCTTAGAAGAGTATAATAAATACATCTATATATACATACATATACATACATATACTAATATATAAAATATATAATAAATAAAAAATATATAAAGCTGAAGAGTTTGTTTATTTGTTTGAACGCGCTAATCTCAGGAACTACTGGTCCAATTTGAAAACTTATTTCAGTGTTAGATAGCCCATTTATCGAGGAAGGCTATCCATAAAGGCTTCCGTAAAATAATAAGATAATAATTAAATTTATAATAAAAGAAATAAAATTTTAAGATCAAGGTAAAATAGCAATAGGAGATGAAAGTTTGTATGGAAATATGCAAGGTTTGTGAAGGAAAGGCAAGGCAAGGCCTATGTCCAGCAGTGGACTGCGATAGGCTGATGATGATGATGCAAGGTTTGCGAAAATGCTTCATGAGTTTGGGACAGGAGACAAAATATTATAGCTATTCAGATGTAACATTTACTGAGTTATCACAATATGCTTAAGTGTGCTTACCCGAACGGGCAGACATGTGAGGGCAGACGACTGTGCCGCATGCGGATGTTGAATTTTGCTACTACAAATTCGTTATTATTCACTAGGATTCGATTTTTTTACATGATTTTTTGTTTATTCAAATAAATTTCTGCATGAAAAAATCCGAAGGAAAAGTATCCGGCGGGATTTAAACACAAAAAAAAGCAAAAGGGGTACGCCGCAAGATGAAATAAATGCCTGTATGAAACATATGTATTACGGGTACATGTTAAAAACTTTTGTCTTACTACAATTATGCAAGTACAACTTCACAATGATTTATGAGCAGTGTCAATATGCAAATGCTCTTCTAAAAATAGGAGATGATTGTATGCCAAATGACAGTAACGACATGATTACACGGAGACGTGAGTTCTGGTATATGATAGCACACATGATCTTAAAATAATATCTATTCTGATCCGCCGACTAATGAGACAGTTATCAAATAAACGAACGGATCATGTCAGACGTGGAGGAAGATGTTAACGAATACCTCTCAGGAAACAATGCAAGGGAAACTGAACCAGTCATGTCATAGCTTATGCATAAAGTTTTTTAAATCTTTAGAATCATCAGGAGCGCATTCCCATAAGTTAAGACTGAAAGTTAATGTTCCAGTCCTATTAATAAGAAATCTTGAGCGACAAAGATATGTAATGGTACACGGCTACAAAATACACATCTGGGGTACAACATTGTAAAAGAAAATGTTTCAATTCCCCGTATTCCAATAATTCAAACTTATTTGCAATTTCAATTTAAAAGAATGCAGTTTCCGCTGAAAACAACATTTGCACTACCATTTATCAAAGCCCAAAGACAGACGGTTAAAGTTGCAGTTCATTTAAAAAAAACATGTTTTTCAAATGGGCAGCTCAATCGCGTGTATCAAATCAGCTAAATCACTATATTTTGACAAAGGATGGCAAATCAAAAACGTAGTATTTTAAAATTGAAAAAATTGAGAATTTGCTCAGACTGAGGGAAAACTCAAGCAGAATCCAACAGTGGAGGCAACCATACTCGCTGTGAAAGCAGACAATGCAGAACCAAACCGTTTGGTTCGAGAGCGTATTTCTAAGACTGAGGCGGTGACTTCCAAGACCAGCACGTGTTGTTCTGTAGAGGAAGGGAGAAGGTGGAATCAGTTGGAAGAACGCTTCAGAACACTCTCCATGGTAAAGCGGTAGAGGACTGCCATAGAGGCAATATCTCTCCGCAACTGCAGAGGCTCAAAGGAATCGGTAGTATTGGGACTGTTGATAGATAATGCGGACTGATTGCCGCTGCAAAAGATCGAGAAAATCAATGCCCAGATCCATCACAAAGATGAGAACAGTACGGACGAGCGTACCTGGGTCTTATAAAGGAGTCACAAATGCTCGGGCGCGAAAAACCGTCTCACCCTGTTCAGGCTGCCTTAGTGGTGCCCTCGATGTACTCCCGTGGGTTGAGGTCTCGGCAAATATCCATGCCTAGGACACCGAGCTTATCCCGTAGTGGCAGTTGAGTGCTCTGAAAAGTGGGGAGGGGAAGAAACGGAGACTTTTTGGTAGAGAACGGGCACACCTGTGTTTTCTTAACGTTGAACTGGACCAGATTCTTATCACCCCATTGTTAAATGCGGTTCAAAACCCCGTCAAGCTCAGCGACAAGCTCCTATCCATTTTCCTCAACGTCTACTATCTTGACTGCAGGGTATCCATAATATCGCCCATGCACTGTGCTACCGTCTGCATAGCAATGTATATTGCCAAGGGCTAATATGTCATTGACATGCAGAAGAAATATCTTGGGCGACAGGACCGAATTCTGAGGAGCGTTTACCTCCAGAAAAACAGAGGCCGCGCCGTCCGTCGCAAAGAACCCGAATGCGAAGGCGCTGATGAAGAAAAGAGTCAATCTAGAGACGACTCTAGGAGGCAGACCGAATGCTTAGAGGTCGGAGAGAAGCGAACAGTGCAAGAACAGGTTGAAAGCCTTGGCCATGTCGAATGTCGAAATAAGCTCATACAAAATACTTTTAATTTTATGTACTTATATAAATACTTAAATATGTTTTTAACAGTGAAAAGTGTGTCTTATTTTTAAAATAATATTAGCCTTAATAATTAAAACTGCTACCCAAAGTCACTGTTCCACGCGGACGAAGTCGCGGGCGCAGCTAGTGAATATAATAACTGGTCCTATACTATGCCAGCTGGCTGAGAGCGTATGTACTGGATGTATGTTGGCCGGCCCAGCTGTTTAGCCTTCGATCCGTAGCCTAAATACCAAGGAGAGGTGGTGGTAAACTATCCTAACCGGCCCAGATGTTTGCCTTCGTACCGTAGATAGGATGGTAGTGAAACTCGGAGGAGGGATGCACTTTCTAATTTCAATTTTCAATTTCTTTATTTTCAAAATAGTGTAACGTAATTACATCTTTTTGACGTCAAAAACTACTTAATACTAAGTTTACCACCGCTTCCTAGGCGCTAGTGGAGAAGAAACGGCGCAACAAACTCCACTGCTGCATTTTCAGACGTCAGCTTATACATATATATCTTATGACTAAATATGGACGAATGTACATTTTTGTCTCGTGTCAATATAAATAAAGGTATATAAAAAAAAAAAAAATTTAACCCAAGTTATACAATAAAATAATTGAAAATGTCAAAATATTGTAATGTCAAAATACAGTAATGTCAAAATACAGTAAAAAAAGGTCGCGTGCCTACCACAATATCATTAGTAGGCAAATGCCACAACTACAGCATTCTGCAGTTGTAGCACTTTAGCATTCTAGCATTCTAGGAGGGGCCTGCACCATGCTCAAGCCAGACATTTTTGTCTTCAAGGTAATCGACTGTCCTATAGTATGCTTTTTTACATAAGGTGGCCTTAACAAATGTTTTAAATTTATTGTCAGGCATACCAAGGACCGATTCAGGCAATTTATTGTAAAAGCGTATACCTTCCCCCCTAAAAGAATCACTAACTTTGCTAAGCCGATAACATGGAAGGATCAGTTTATTTTTATTGCGCAGATTTCTGACTGTAATGTCACTTACTTTTGTATAATTGGATATATTTTTCCTGACATACAGTATGTTCTCGAATATATATTGGGAAGCTACAGTTAAAATATTAATATTTTTAAATCGTTCCCTAAGAGAATCTCTCTTGCCTACACAATAAATGGCACGAACTGCCCTCTTTTGTAGTATAAATATAGTTTCTAAATCTGCTGCATTCCCCCAAAGTAGTATTCCATAAGACATCAGACTATGAAAGTAACTAAAATATACCAGCCTAGCAGTCGGTTCATCTGTCAACCGCCTAATCTGTCTGACAGCATAAGCAGCAGAACTGAGTTTATTGGCCAAAGTAATGATATGGTCACCCCATTGCAATTTCGAATCCAATGTAATGCCTAGAAAAGTAGTGCTATTTACAAATTCTAACCTTTGCCCCCCCAGCACGACATTAACGTGTGCTTGCCTCACATTAGGCAGTGTAAACTTAATGCATTTGGTTTTTTCTGCATTCAGCAATAGGTTGTTTGCATAAAACCAATTTGAAATGGCGTTCAAAAGACTATTAATATTACTCGCATCTGCACTACGCCGATCTACCTTGAATATCAGTGATGTATCATCTGCAAACAATACTATGCCAGCCTGCGATTCGATCATATAGGGCAGGTCATTGACATACACCAAAAAGAGAAAGGGTCCTAGGATTGATCCCTGTGGTACGCCTATTTTGACGTTTGATCCGATTGACTTGACGTTATTCACAACAACAGTCTGAAGCCTATCTGTTAAGTATGACTTTAATAGTTCTATTGATTTGTTATCAAAACCATATCGACGTAGCTTGAGCAAGAGTGTTTGATGGTCAACACAATCAAATGCTTTGGAAAGATCACAGAATACCCCAATAGCATCCTGCGATCCCTCCCAAGCGTCGTAAATTTGGCTAACTAAGGCCACTCCCGCATCAGTGGTAGATTTCCCGCCAGTAAAGCCATATTGTTGGCTATGGAAAAGATTGTTGGTCTTGAAGTAAAGTTGCATCTGACTGAGCATCACTTTCTCAAACACCTTACTCAGAGCTGGCAAAATAGAGATGGGGCGGTAGTTGCCAAGTTCCGACTTAGATCCTTTCTTAAATAAGGGTATTAGTTTACTGCGTTTCATTAAATTAGGAAATGTGCCTTCATCTATACATTCATTAAATATGAGTGCTAGATCAGGTGCAATGATATTAATTATATGACTAATTAAACTAACTGACATGCCCCAGTAATCCTCAGACATTTTTATTTTTAGATTTTTAAATGCCTTTAAAATTTCATTGGGATCAATATGTTTGAAGTTGAATTTTGAAGAACTAATATTACTCTCAACAAGGGCCACAGCACTGTTAGCACTGGAGTTAATAGAGGAAGTGAGTTTCAATGGAATATTAGTAAAATAATCTTCAAAAGCATTTACAATATCCTTCGGAGAGGTGATTCTCTTGTTTTCCAATTTAATTTCAGCAACAGTATCCCTCATTTTACATTTACCAGACTCTTTGTGAATTACTTTCCAAGTTTCTTTCATTTTATTGGGAGCCTCAATTATTTTCCTTTTAATGTGAATGGCCTTCGCTTGTCTACATACCTTTTTGAATATCTTAGAGTAATTTTTTACATATTCAATGAAACTACTGTCAAGTCTGTACTGTTTCTGGGCGTATAAATCGAAAAGTGTTCGTCTACTTTTATATATGCCTACAGTAGCCCATTCACAGAATTTAGATTTAGTACTGTGCTTTTTACATTTTTGTTTGAATGTATGTGAAAAAGCATCAGTTAATGTACTAAATAAACTATTGTAATGAACATCAGGATTATTGCCCAGGTAAGCTACAGAATTGAGTTTGTTCTCTAACAAGTTTTTGAATACTCTAATTTTGTTAGAATTTATGGGCCTACACATAATTTCCTCTTTAGGTTGATTATTATTTCCCTTGGAAAAGGATACTATTTGACCACAGTGATCTGAGGGCAACGCACTTATTACGGACTTACCTAGGTATACACTGTCACTAAAAAAATTATCTAAACAACTGGCAGTTGTAGCAGTGATTCTAGTTGGTTCACAGAAAATGTTTTCAAGGTTGTAACTATTGAACATGTTTAGAAATTAGGTACTTTTCCTACACTGTTCCAAGATGTTTATATTAAAGTCTCCACACACAATTAGATTCTTACCACTACTAGATGCCATCCCAAGAATCCGGTCCATGACCCCAAGAAACATTCCAAAGTCACCACTAGGTGGACTGTATACGCATACTACTATATAACTATCAAGCTCGGCACAGGCCACCTCAGCACATCGCTCAACAGAAAGTCTAACAATGTCAATCCGCTCTTTGCCGCAGAGACCATTTTTTACTAAGACCATGGAGCCACCTCTGATAGCAGACCCTCTGTTAAAGCAACTTACAATTTTATAATTGTCTATGCTGAACATCATCTCACTCTCTAAGAGCCAATGCTCAGTCAGACACAAAATATCTATATTGAATTTCTCTAGGAATAATTCTATTATTAATTCCTTGCCGGGAAGACCTTGTATGTTTTGATGAGCTATCTTTAGCTCTGGCATTCCTGTTGTCTGAGCACTTAGTTTAAATTACTATTATCAGTTAAACATACAGAATCACCACTACAAGTAACTGGCAAGTCTGTAGGTATCTGGTTATTGCTTTGTTTATAATGTAAACTTGTCCAAAAATTAATATTATATGCTACTAATGTAGCAATTTTATATTTGTCCTGCTTTTTAAGATATATACTATCTTTAGTCTTAAAACAATAATTACTAATAAAATTATTAGTGTCAAAAAATATAAAAGTGTCATTACGACGACATGTCAAAGTATGAATAAAATTATTCAAATAGTGTATCTTTTTATTATGAGATGAAGGCTGGCAACACACATATGGAAATGCACATAATATTATTTTAGATACTTTTAGCTTACTTAGGCTTTCTATACAGTATAATAATTCTTTCTTGCCTACTTTGCTACTCTCACCTACCAGTAACACAATGGTGGAATTACTATTATACTTGGAAGACACAATTTTGTCTATAATTTGAGTGTAAGTTGCATTGGGCAGGGAATAATGAATACAGTTTTTTAAATATTCACTAAACATGTAGCCCATATTGCAACCCACACTGTCAGAAAATACCATTGTATTACTAGGTGGCCCAACGTTGTCAGAAGAATCAGATACAGTTTCAAGAACACTGCCACAAGCAGAGAGAGCCGCTATGGAGTCATTGACAGGGGGTTGGTTGATCAGCCCAGAGCTGCACTGTCGAGTTAATGAATCAAGTAGTTTTTGGTTGTGCCTGCTGTCATCAATCAATTTGTCCAAAGCCAACATGCATTCAGTATTCTGTTTACTTTGGTGGTTATATTTAGAGAATAAAGCTGAATAATCCTCCTGCAATTGCTTGATGTGTGACTCTAGCCTGACCCTCCCAACATCATGAGCCACTTGACTCTCCGCCAACTGATTACTACATATAACCAACTGCCTCCTACACATATCTAGGTCACATTGGAGTTGTGAATTTAAGTTTCTAGTATTTGTCAAACAAGACTTCATCTTTAGATTGATTTTATTAATTTTTTTGTTTATTTTTAATTTATTTTTGATTTTATTATGGCTAACTTGTTTAGGCAATTTCATACACCTACTATCATTAATGAGATCAATTACAGATGAATTGGTTGAGGTAGGCACATAGGTGCTTCCCCCCAATGTATCCCTACGTTGTCGTCGTGGTGGGGCTTGCGTGAGTCGATGATTTCTGGGGCTATGCCGGTAGAGCCACTCATGCCGGATAGGCCCAGAAGGAGACTCCAGACTAAATGGGATACCAGACGGAGTCTGGCTACAGACTGCCGCGTGGGGCACTCTAAACGTCCCTCTGCTCAAGCAGAGGGCGTATTAGAGTGCCAGTAGTTCCGAGAGGGACAAGGGGCGGATGGATCCGGTCTGGTGCAGACCCCGTCCGGCCCAGCCGTAATCCTGAACGGACAGGACCGGCGGCTCTTCGAAGTCACGAGGACGTAAACCTCTATAAAAATACCCCAAGCTCACGCTCTGACGCCTGGCAATGAGCTGAATCGCTGGAGGGAGTCCAGTGCCAAGGGCGTCCTCTGTCGGAGGACATTAAACTTCAAAAAAATTATGACATGGAACAAAATAGGCAAAAACCTACCCAGGAGGGTCCTAGACGCGACGCGTCTGGGGAATCCCTCCCGGAGCCAGTCGGCTCCGGCAGCCCCCAATCGTATTATGGGGGGGGCATTCAATGTCTTACACGCCCGTTGCCGAGCGGTAAATCCGGCAACCAAAACATCGCGAAGGACGCGGATACAAGGGAGAAGGAGAAGAAGAGGAAGGCAAGGAGGAACGCCAAGGGGCAGTTCCTAAAGGCGGACGACCAGTCGTCTACCGAGGAGGAGGCTGTTTCGGGTACGCCTGCGTCGGTGGGGCTCCCAAAAGTCGATCTGACTGCTGGGAGCCGAAGAACATCAGAACGCACGCGTTCAAGGTCCACCTTATCATCGGATGGCTCGGATAGTAACTCCAATACTGATGCATTGGAGTCTATGGACATGGAGCCATGTGAGAGCCGCAAACGGGGACTTTTCAGGGGTGGGGAGAGCGACACCTCCCAAGAGATGTTGCCTCCCTCTAAAATCCCGAGCAGCCACAGAGGGAGGTCACGTACTCCAATCTCGGCCCCGTCGGGTTCCGCCTTTTGTAAGGCGGAATCCTATAGGCGGACTCGGGCAGACGGCGAATTGCAGGCGGAAGAGGAGATCGCTGGTCTCCTGCTTACGATCGGGGAGACGGTGGAAGGGGATACCGTGCCCCAATAACCGGCCTCATTGCAGGAGAGGGCGCAGGCGGCGGTGGCCATCATCCACAAGGTGGCCACCAAGTCAGTGAACCTGAAGGGCCCTTTTGTGAGGGCCCTTAAGGACTCCTCCTCCGCCTTAGCAGGAGTTGTGGAATCCCTCGCAGGGGACGTGGCTCGCCTGACGGAGCAGGTGGCGGAGCTGAGTGCTCAGTTCTCCCAATCCCGGGCGGAGCGCCCCGGTCCGGCCCCGTCTGCGTTTCAGCCGGCCCTGTCTGAGCCGCGGCCGGCTCCGTCTACGTCCCAGCCGTCCCCATCTGCGTCCCGGCCGGCCCCGTCTGCGTCCCGGCCGGCTCCGTCTACGTCCCAGCCGGCTCCGTCTACGTCCCAGCCGGCTCCGTCTACGTCCCAGCTGGCCCCATCTGCGTCGCGGCCGGCCCCGTCTGCGTCGCGCCCGGCCCCGTCTGCGTCCCAGCCGGCCCCGTCTATGTCGTGGCCGCCCCCGTCCACGTCCCAGCCAGCTCCGTCTACGTCGCAGCTGGCCCCTACCGTCCCTGGGGTGTCCGAAGATGTCCTGCAGCAGATGCTGCAGTACATGCTGCACGCGATGGGAAACCTCGTGGATGGGCGAATTGCGGGTCTGGAGGCAAGACTACCGCCGGCCCCTATTATTCGGCCGCCGCTTGCGGCGCCAAAATCAAAGGTCGCGTCGGCACCGACCCCTCTTCCCGTGGTGGGGGGTCGCGTGACGTACGCGGCGGCGACGTCGGTGCCGGGCACTGCAGCCGCGCGCAAGACGCAGCAGCGGGCGAAGGCGCCGGCCAAGACGGCTGCACCGCAGCCGAGGCCAAATATGGCAGCGACTGGAGCGGAGATTGCTCCGCTCCCCACTCCAATACCCCTGCCTGGCCCCTCCACATCTGCCCCCTCCAATGAGGGTTGGCAGGTAGTCGGGGGGTCAAAGAAGTCGAAGAAGGCCAAGAAGCGGGCCAAGAAGGCTGCCCAAAAGGCGGCCTCTGGCCCGCAGTCGTCATCGGTGGCAAGGGCCACCCCAAAGAAGCCGCGGAAGTTGCAGCCGCCTAAGACCGCGGCTGTAGTGGTCACGGTGTCACCGGAGGCGGCAAGTGGGGGACTGTCCTACGCGGCCGTCTTTAAGACGGCCCGGGACTGTCTCGCCGGCGACTTCGCGACGGCAGGGGTTCGACTGCGCCTCGCCCAAACGGGAGCTCGAATCCTCGAGTTCCCTGGGGCTGAAGGCGCCAAGACTGCGGACACGTTTGCTGAGAAGCTGCGGGGTGTATTTTCGGACACGGATGGTGTCAAGATCGCCAGGCCTACGAAATGCGCTGAGTTGCGCATCTCGGGCCTGGACGATTCGGTGACGGCCGAAGACGTTCGCGTTGCAATCCGGGCAAAGACGGGTTGCAACGCGGAGAGCGTCAGAGTTGGCGCCATTCGCCCCGGTCCGGGAGGGCTTGGCGCAGTGTGGGTGAGTTGCCCCGTGGCGTCGGCCAAAGTTTTGGGCGACGCCGGCAGGCTTCTCATCGGTTTTGTGAGTGCCAGGGTAACAGTCCTGGCGGCAAGACCGATGAGATGCTATAAATGCCTAGCATCGGGGCACACACGCGTCAAGTGCGGGAACTGCTTCGACTGCAGCGGTCTCTGTTTCCGCTGCGGTCGACCGGGGCACAAGGCGGCAGAATGTTCTGCCGCCCCTCACTGCCCTATTTGTGCGGCGGACAACAAGCCCGCCAATCACCAGATGGGGCATCCTGTAAGCCATCCCGCGCTTCTCAGCAGATATCGGGGGCTAGCCAATCGACCCAGGCTGCCTCCGATGTCGTTCGTGCGTCTTCATCGTCGCCCATGGAAGAGGTTGTAGAGACGATCCCTTAATGGATCACGTCTCCAACCTCCTTGTCCAGACGAACCTAAACCACTGTGCCGCGGCCCGGGGGGCGAACTTCCAAGAGGCGGCGCGCCTGGCCACCTGGGGTGTTTCTCTGGTGGTCGGGCGCATCGAGGCGCTGGGCTTACGGGTGGCCCTGGACAAGACGGAGGCCCTATTATTTCATGGGCCCCGTCGTGGTCCGCCCCCCGGCGCCTCCATAGAGGTCAACTCGGTCCTCGTACCGGTTCGGGCCCAAATGAGGTATCTGGGCCTGATCCTCGACGGTAGGTGGCTCTTCGACGAGCACTTCCGACAGCTTGGTCCAAAGCTGGTCGGCGCTGCCTCTGCCCTTGGGAGACTCTTGCCCAATTTGGGTGGAGCCAGCGTCGCAACGCGACTCCTCTACACGGGGGTGGTCCGGTCGATGGCGCTGTATGGTGCACCGGTGTGGGTGGGGGCTCTGACTGCCCTAAATAAGGCCCGCCTCTGGCGGCCTCAGAGGGTATTGGCAGTCAGAGCCATACGCGGATACCGCACGGTGTCGACCGAGGCGGCGTGCGCCCTGGCCGGAACACCCCCGTGGGATTTAGAGGCGGAAGTGCTCGCCGAAGTTTATCGACGGGTGGCTGAATATCGGGCGGAGTATGGCTATCGCCCTCCGCCCGAAGAGGTACGCGAGTGGCGTGAAGCCGCCCGTCGAGCCACTATGGCTAGATGGTCGTTCCGGCTGGAGACTCCACGTGCTGGCTTTGCCGCCGTGGAGGCTCTCCAGCCGGTCATCCTCGAGTGGGCAGGGCGGCAGCACGGGACCCTTTCCTTCCGACTGACGCAGGTCCTTTCCGGGCATGGTTGCTTCGGGAAGTACCTGCACTCGGTCGCTAGGAGGGAATTGAGTCCCGCCTGCCACCACTGCGACTGCAATGAGGACTCGGCGCAGCATACGCTGGCGATCTGCCCTGCATGGGCGTCGCAGCGCCGGGCCCTCACTGCAGTCATCGGAGGAGATCTCTCGCTACCGGCCGTCATACGCTCCATGGCCGGTAGCGATAGCAGTTTTACCGCGGTCGCAACCTTCTGCGAAGAAGTCATCTCGCAGAAGGAGGTGGCGGAGAAGGCCCGGGAGGATGATATCCACTCGGACCCAATCCGCCGCCGGCGAACCGGGCGGCGGAGGCGCGCCTATCAGCGCCTCATGCCGCCCTGAGTGTGGCCGCGGATGGTCGGGACGGGTTTTCCCCTCCATCCGCTCTAGTGGCCACCCGCGAAGGGGCGACGTACGCGTGTGCCGTACGTCGCCTAAATTGAGAGTTTTACAGCAGACGGTGCCCGCTTCAGTGCGGGCAAGCGCTGGGAGGAGTCCGGATGTGTTAATAACTGCAGTTCCCGGATTCCTCCCTTCACAGGCGCAGAGTGGCACACCGTGTGGTTTTAGTCGGTTCGAGTCCGACACACCGCCCCGCCGTAAACCCCGGTGGGGTGACGGTCCGAGGGGATTTCCACACGTAAAAAAAAAAAAAAAAAAAAAAAGGCACATAGGTGCTTCCGCAGAGGCTTGGACGACGGTCGTCAAAAGGGGCGGCCAAAAGAAGAAGGTGGCGCCGCCTACACCTACGACGACGCCCAAGAAGACCAAGAAGCGGAGGACCCGGAAGAATAGGGCCTCTCGTTCCGCGGCTGTGGTACTTACACTACAGCCCGGAGCCATCGAGAGGGGCCTTACCTACAAGGATGTCCTCACGCAAGCGAAGGCCAAAGTCGCCTTCCCCGACCTCGGCACACCGACCGGCTTCAGGATGAAGTCGGCGGTAACGGGGGCGCGACTGTTCGAGGTGGCGGGTCCGGACGGCAAGGAGAAGGCGGACATCCTGGCCGCCAAGTTGAGGGAAGTCCTCAATGAGGAGGACGTTCGAGTGTCCAGGCCAGTCAAGACCGCAGAATTGCGTGTCGATGGGCTGGACGACTCGACAACTCCGGAGGAGGTCGTGGCGGCCATCGCTCGAAACGGTGGATGTCTGCCGGGGGACGTACGGGCTGGCGACATTCGCGCCATTGCTGCCGGGCTGGGCACTATTTGGCTGAAGTGTCCGGCTGCGGTGGCAAAAAAGGTAGCTGACAGCGGGCGGCTTCTGGTGGGGTGGGTTGCAGCACGGGTGAGGCTGCTGCAGCCCAGGGCTATGCGGTGCTACCGATGCCTTGACGTTGGGCACGTCGGGGCGCGGTGCACCGCAACAACTGACCGTAGCGGCCTATGTTACCGCTGCGGTAAGCCCGGCCACAGAGCGGCCCAGTGCTCCGCGAAGCCAAACTGCAGCCTCTGTACAGCTGCAGGGAGACCCGCGGAGCACAGCATGGGCGGAAATGCCTGCGGCGCCCCCGCCCAGAAGAATAAAAAGGGGAATGAGAGGAGAGAGCCAACCAGAGCTGCCCCTCAGCCTGGTGGCTCTTCGGCCGACTCCCGGCCCAAGGTTGTAGAGGAAATGGATTGTGTTTAATGGCACAATTCCATTTCCTCCAGTGCAATATCAACCACTCTGCCAGAGCTCAGGATCTTTTACTCCAGAGCATGGCGGAGTGGTCGATTCATGTGGCCGTGGTCGCCGAGCCGTACTACGTCCCCCCCCGGGATAACTGGGTGGGAGACCTGGACGGCTTGGTGGCCATCATTGGCGGGGCTCTTGCCGACCCGTCCCGAGGTCGCGGCTGGGTGGCCGCCCTCGTGGAAGGCATTGGCACTGTTGGGGCGTACTTCTCGCCCAACAGGAGCCTCGCTGACTTCGAGAGCTTCCTTGTCGAGTTGGGTGCCGTCGTGAACGGGTACCACCCTCGCCCGGTGCTGCTGCTCGGGGATCTCAATGCCAAGTCTGCGGCGTGGGGATCCCCGTGCACTGATGCCAAAGGCGAGGCACTGGAGGAGTGGGCCGTTACGACCGGCTTGACCGTCCTGAATCGGGGCTCGGTGTACACGTGCGTGCGGCAGCGGGGCGGTTCCATAGTGGACGTCTCGTTCGCAAGTCCCGCTGTCGCGGGCCGTGTCCGCAACTGGCGTGTCGCCGTGGGGGTGGAGACGTTGTCGGATCACCGTTACATCCGTTTCAGCGTCTCCGCCCAGACCGCGGGCGGTCGCGGGCCATCGGCCCCGAGGACGGACGGTCCACGCTGGGCGCGTAAGCGCCTCGACAGGGAGCTACTCGAGGAGGCCGCTATTGTGCAGGCCTGGATCCGGGAGTCGGCAACGACCGGACCCGTCGACGTCGAAGAGGAGGCGCAGTGGTTTCACGGGGCGATGACGCAAATCAGCGACGCGTCCATGCCCCGGATCCACACACAACCCAGAAGGCGCCAGGTGTACTGGTGGTCCGCCGAGATCGCGCAGTTGCGCGTCTCGTGCGTTCGTGTCAGGCGCCAGTACACCCGATACCGAAGAAGACGTCGTCGGGTCGCGGAGGAAGAAGCCGCGCTGTACGAGGGGTACCGCGCGGCTAAGCAGGCTCTGCAGCTGGCCATCGGCGAGGCGAAGACGCGAGCCAGGGAGGAGATGTTGGAGACTCTAAGCCGGGATCCGTGGGGGCGTCCTTATCGTTCGGTCCGAGGGAAAATCGGACCATGGGCGCCTCCAATTACGGAGAGTCTCCAACCCGAGCTGCTGGAGGAAGTGGTCGCAGCCCTCTTCCCGGCACGAGCGGAGCACACTCCGCCGCCGATGGCTCTGCCCACAGCTGCGGAGTCTGAAGAGGAGGACGCCAACGTCCCAGAGGTGACACAGTCAGAGTTGGGGGCGGCCGTGTTGCGGCTCCGGGCGAAGAACACTGCCCCGGGGCCCGATGGCATTCACGGCTGCGTGTTGGCCCTGGCTCTGAAGGAGTTGGAGCCCCAACTGATAGGTCTCTACTCAGCGTGCCTGGAGCGGGGCCAGCTGCCCGCTCAGTGGAAAGCTGGTCGTCTGGTCCTGCTCAGGAAGGCGGGGCGCCCTGCGGACTCGCCGTCCGCGTACCGGCCCATAGTGCTGCTGGACGAGGTGGGAAAACTATTCGAGCGGATAGTTGCAGCCCGCCTCGTCCGCCACTTGTGCGAGGAGGGGCCGGACCTGGCCGAGTGCCAGTTCGGGTTTTGGCATGGGCGCTCCACCATTACGGCGATCTCGCGAGTGAGAGACCTGGCGGAGGAAGCGGTGTCCCGGGGTGGGGTGATGTTGGCGGTGTCCTTGGACATCTCCAACGCCTTCAACACTCTGCCCTGGAGTTGTATCCGGGAGGCACTGCGCTACCATCGGGTGCCTCCTTACCTCCGCCGCATCGTTGGGGCTTACCTGACGGAGAGGTGTGTCACCTATCTGGGACGTGATGGCAGACACCAGCGCCTCATGTCGTGCGGTGTTCCACAGGGTTCGGTGTTGGGCCCACTGCTGTGGAACATCGGTTACGACTGGGTGCTGAGGGGCGAGCTCCAACCGGGTGTGGACCTGACGTGTTACGCCGACGACACGCTGGTCACTGCCCGGGGGAGCACACACAGGGAAGCAACGTTGCTAGCGACGGCGGCGGTCTCACAGGTGGTGAGCCGCATACGGCGCCTTGGCCTGGAGGTGGCCCTCAACAAGTCGGAGGCCATAGTTTTTCATGGCCCCCGACGGGCGCCGCCGCCGGGATTGCACATGGTGGTTGGGGGGGCTACCATCGCTGTCGAGTCCACCCTAAAATATCTGGGACTGGTGCTCGACAGCCGGTGGGATTTCGGCCCCCACTTCCGGCGGCTAGCACCCAAGTTGATGGGCGCGGCGGGGGCGCTGTCAACGTTGCTTCCCAACGTGTCGGACCCGAGCGCCGCCTGCAGGCGGTTGTACGAGTGGCTCGTTCGATCGATGGCCCTATATGGGGCCCCGATTTGGGCGGCTGACCTGACGGCCGGCTCAATCACCGTGCTGCGGAAGCCGCAGAGGGTGATGGCCGTCAGAGTCATTAGGGGTTATCGCACGATCTCCTTCGAGGCGGCTTGCGTGCTGGCCGGATCTCCGCCCTGGGACCTGGAGGCGAAAGTCCTCGCATCACTACATTGGTGGCGTGAGGACGCGCGGGCCCGCGGCGTGGGACCGACGCAGCGAGTTATCGAGCTGCGCCGGTCACAGCTGCGCGGGGTCCTGGTGGCGGAATGGCGGGACAGGCTTTTAAGCCCTTCCGCTGGCCTCGCCACTATCGAGGCCATCCGGCCAGTGCTCGACCTATGGCTTGGGAGAGGGCACGGCTCCCTCTCGTTCCGTGTGACGCAGGTCCTCTCGGGGCATGGCTGCTTCGGGAGGTTCCTGTGCCGCATAGGCAGGGAGCCGGACGCTTTGTGTCACCACTGCGTCGACTGTCGGGAGGACACGGCGCGGCATACGCTGGCAGAGTGTGCTGCTTGGGAGGGGCCGCGCCGTGCCCTCATCTCTGTAGTAGGCAGTGACCTCTCGCTGTCGGCCGTAGTTCGTTCTATGGTCGACGGCGAGGAGTCCTGGGACGCGGTGGTGTCCTTCTGCGAAGCGGTCATCTCGCAGAAGGAGGCTGCGGAAAGGGAAAGGGAGATCCTGACCTCTCTCTCGGTCCGCAGCAGGCGCACCGGGCGTCGGGGGAGGGCCTACGCTGCCCTCCACCGGCCCCCCTAACTGGGTCCAGGGGTGGCGGACTTGGGGATGTCCGTCGCCCCCCAACTGGACCCGAGGTGGCGGCGCGTAGTGTTCCCGCGCGCCCCTCTTGAAGTCGCGAGGGAAACTCTCCCTCGCTGACGAGATGTGGCCCGCAGCGGCGGGCCGGCACCAGTCGGGGATCGCGGTTGTCTCTTATGTTCCCGTGATCCCCGGCGTAGGTGTGAGACGGAACACCGGGGGGTTTTAGTCAGTAGGAGTCTGACAGACCCCTTCGCCCCTTTCCCCAGGGCGGAGGACATCCATGAGGATTTCCCCCCGTCAAAAAAAAAAAAAAAAAAAGGCACATAGGTGCTTTCAAGGAGTTCGGTATAGAGGTTGGACACCTCTGCTGATTGGCGCGACTGGGCATCCTGCTCGTAGCTACTAATAAGCCTGTATGCCTCCCCCAGCACATTTTCTAGCTGGGTGTTACGTCTGAGGGTTAGCTCAAACGTATCACCGCATTGGCGGAAAGACTCAATTTCTATTTGCAGCTGGTAAAGTTGTTCGCGCAACTCATCCCGAGTAACTTGGCTTTCAGAGAGCTTTTGTTCCAAGCTGATGTTCTTATTACGCATAAATTCATATTCACGTTCATTATCTTCCCTTTCCATTATTAATTGCACAATATTAGCATACAACTCGCGGCTGTACTCGGGAGCTTGAATCCTCGAGTGAGTGAGAGAGAGATATGAGTGGGTGAGAACGGACTTCGACAGCTTACGTAAATACGTGCGCGCGCTGAGATTCAGTTCACAATTTGTTTGCTAGCGCAGCGAGTGGACGTACGCATGGCGCTACAGGACGGCGCCAGCGCAGGCGCTCTGTCGCCACATTACTCCCCCTCAAGCGAAGCGTACGTTGGGTTTAACTGGCCTCCCGGCTCGGGTGACGTAGATGTTGCGTTTCGTGGCTGGCTCATCTGTGTTGCTCGACGTCGCGGCGGCTGCAATCGTAGTATTGGTACTCGAAGTTGGCGGTGTTGTTTGCATTGTCGTATTAGAATATGTTTGAGGATTTGCTGTACATTGTTCGTCACTATATGTATAGGCTGGTTTCAGTCGATCCATTGATACCACTGTCGTACGTAATGGTAGTTGAATGGTGAATTATTTTTCTTGTAGTTCGTATGCCGGGATGACTAAGTTCGTGTTGCGCTTTGAATGCTACAAAACGATACTTAGTGGTAGGTATGGTCGAATGTTCATAGTAGATGTTTCGCACCATATCGGTCGTTGACCCCCGGGTAGTCTGATGTGTGAAAACTTGAGATTACTTTGTTTCATGCAGGCTTGTAGTTCTGTGTCGTTCTCTTGTTCTATTGCTAATTTATTGTAGTCGATTGTGTGATTATAGTGGAGTCATTTTAATAGGTAACATTTGACAATTCATCAAAATTCAACAACGTAACCTTGTAACGGCGGGCATAAAATAATATATTTTTTGAATTTTTTAGTTTTGTTAGAACTGCACAATTGCTTAACTTTTTTCAATTACGATTACATATTTATTGTAATAATGACCGATACGAGTAATTTTACGATTTGCTTTCACTAATAAACCATTCTAAACATAATAAACAATTTCTGATCTAAAGAACTGAACGTCGTTACAATGTTGCGTCAGTTAACCCTTTTTCTTTTTAAACACTAGGGATGTTACTCTAGAAATCGAAAGCTGATAAGTAGAATCGAATGCAATGATTACATCTAAACACATCTTACACACTTACACACACACTTACATCTAAACTCCAAATGACGTTAAAAGAATTAAAAGTTACTAAGGAGAGGTGTGATCAGCTGATGAAAGAAAGAAACGACAGTGAACAAACACTCTCAGATACTTTGCATGAAAACGATAATCTTAGACTTCAGCTGTCTTCATTGCATTTACAAAATGTTGAGATTACCAATGCTCGGGATAGACTACAGCTCCTCGTTGACTCATTCGACACATGCAGGGATGAGTACGAGCAAGCTCTGAAACGCATCAGGGTTTTAGAACGACAACTCCATGAAGCACACAGCACGATAACATCATTTGAAGACTTCAAGGACAGGATAGTAGCTGCATCAAATCAGAGTCTGTACGAGGAGCTGGTCGCTCCCAATTCACCATTGGTGGTTGAGAACCATAATTCAGCTCTCATTATAGATCTTACAAATGACAACGACTCCTTCAGAGTTAGTCGTTCTCAAAAAGTTATCAAATGTAGCAAGAATAAATTTAAAAAGTACCTTCGTGTTAAGAAATTTATTACAAAAACAAAAAAGCTTATTCATAAACATAAGTTCTTCATAGATAGTGTAGCATTAAATAAGCAGAGGCTGCAATTAATTGATCAGGTTAATATGTACTCCATAGAGATAGATAACATGTCTTCACAATATTTTGATGACACACGGGCTCTTCAAACAGAAATAGACAAACTTGAAGAGCAACTGAGAACTATCAGTAGTAAATATGAGATTTCTCAAAAACAAAGTAGGGAACAAGTTATGGCAATAGGTAAATTAGTTAATTCATGCAATTGTAGGAATGATTCATTGTTTTCTGATAACCACAATGAAACTACTAGTTCTTTGGAAAGTTTGCCTGTAACATGTGATCCCAGTATATTGACAACAAATAACAATAATGTAATTAGTATACAGAATAGCAATAAAAATATTCAACATCAATACTGTAGCAATAGTAATATAGTCATGTTTAGCGATGAAATTGGTAAAAACATGGGCCATGTTTTGTGTGAAACTTTGGGGCAACCAGTGACAAACTACTGTAGTCCTAATGCGAACTACTCTCAAATATTATCTAAAGTAATAGAAAAACAAAATTGTTATAATACAAATACTACATTAATTATTGTTATTGGGAGAAGGGGAAATGCAAACATAAACAAACTTAAATTTTTCTTTGAAAAACTTTCTTAATTAAATGTGCAAAAATATAATTTTGTTTGCCTTTCCTTACTGTAAGGGCTTGCCACAGACGGAAAATAATATTAGATTTAAATACAATATTAAATTACAAAAAATGACATATTATAATGATAAATTTGAATTTATTGACACAAATGCTGTATATAATAGTAATTACCTTATGACAAAAGATAATTATTATCTTTCTGGATATTTTAGACGACAGATAGCTTCTTCGCTATCATATTTTATTTTTAAATTAGCCAATACGTTGGCTGTGACTTCTGCTTCTATTGAGCAGAACAATACTAGTTATAGTAGTATATTTTTGCCTTTGACATCTGCTCCTATTGAGCAGAATAATACTAGTTGTAGTATAGTTTTGTCTTTGACATCTGCTTCTATTGAGCAGAATAATACTAGTAGTAGTAGTAATATAGTCTTGACTTCGACATCTGCTTCTATTGAGCAGAGAGATAGTAGTTATAGTGTACATAACCCTCAATCTATTTCTAGTCATTTAAACCAAAGATTATGACAATAGAGTGTACCTCTAGCAACACTGTATCCTCAGAAACTTTTCATAAAAACTGTATGAACAGTACCAAAAATTGTTTGAACCTGGTACATCAGAACATTCAAGGATTGATGAGTAAAGAATTAGAATTAGAGCTATATCTTCAGAGGCGGATTAACCCTAAGGCAAAGTAGGCACGTGCGTCAGGTTGATTAGGGGCGCCAAATTTTGTATAGAAAAAATATATGCCACACATACAGGGTGTCCCAAAATTCAACGATAAGCGGGCGTCTAAAGGTAGACCTGCTAATGAGTACATAAGGAAAAAAAAAATAACCTAGTTTTTTTTTTAGTTACAAGAAAAAATTAGAATTTCTTTGAAAATTTATACCTTTCATGATATTGCTACTATTCACCACAACTCTTAAAAACACCAAATTGCCCGCAGTTTTTACACAAAAACGTTCAAAATAATTTTTTTCCCTACAATTTTGAAATGTTTTTACTCTTAGTGTACTTTGACTCATGGTCTTGTAAAAAAAAAGTATGGACACCACTACGTAATAAATAAATAAAAAAAAATGAAGGGTGTAAATTTTCAAAGAAATTCTTAATTTTTCTTGTAACTAAAAAAAAACTAGGTATATTTTTTTTATTATTTTTCCTTATGTACTCATGAGCAGGTCTACCTTTTGGCGCCCGCTTATCGTTGTAGAAGAAAATATCACTATATCTAGATCGAGACTAGTGCTGTTTACATAAAAAAAAAATGTAGTCGTTACAACTGCAGCTGTAATTGAGATTATTCTATAAGTTTTAGTAAGACCATATTTGGAGTGGGCGGCGGCTTCGACCGCAAATAATAAGGTATGGACAGGGCGGCAGTATAGGACCTCTTCCTTGTTTATGACTGACTGAGATCCTTTCTGGGCATGCCTGCTTAGGGAAATATCGGCAATTGATTGCTAAGAGAGTATTGAATTGCGCCTGTAACAATTTGCGGGCCTTCCATCACTTTATGCCACCCTGAGTGTGGTCACAGGACTAGTTTCACTGACCACCCGCAAAAGTCTAACGAGAGAAAGTGACGTTTGACGGACGACGTCGCCTCAATAAGAGGTTTTCCCCACGGGCATCTAATTGAACTGTTTGCCAGTGTTAACCGTGCAAAGAAAAGCAAAAAGCCACCGACCGAAAAATGTTGTGCCGACAGCCTTATTATGCTAAAACGTTTATAGAAATCCGTTATAGGCCTGAAAGTTGTCCACATCCCGGGCTACGCAGACGACATACTCATGACGGCGTGGGGAAAGGTGCACTGAGAGACAACTTTGAGGGTCACGGCCATTGCAAATGTCCTACGGCGGATCCAGTGTCAAGGTCGTGGGGTGGCTTTGCAGTAATATGTGACCTTGTTCTTACATGGGCGTTAAAGGGAGCCACCTGAAGCTAATACTGGCTCGGAATCCTGCGACTCGAGAAATCGAAGACCCGAAATTTCAAATCCACTGGGTTCTGGTTGAGCAGCAAAGGACAGATTTAGGCAACCAAGCACCGGGCAGACGGCAGTAAGATCTGTTAATGAAGATTTGATCGGGAGGAAACATAGAACTCTCTCAAACCGAGTGACGCAGATATTCATCGAGAAAGGAAGCTTCGGAGATCAGCTGTGTCTGATCTGCATGGAACCAACGCCTAGGTGCCAATTATATCGGTGGAGAGAGCGTGTCCACAGCAAACCACACGCAGCCAGAATGCTTGGAGTTGGAGGAGCATTGCCATGTGATGACCATTTGAGTTTCGATTCTGTCGCTCAATTCCATGGTTGAGGCCGTGGTATGGAACGAGGACGCGTAAAGCTCGCCTTCTTATTCGGCAAGCAAATTAAGCTCTATAAGGCGAGGGTAGTGTGGGACCGAAAATGACTTAGAACTCTCCCAGTTCGCCTGGTCCTGGAACGGTACTTCAGATGGTCCAGGCGCCGGCATCCTACATAAGCGCAGTTCTAGGTGCGATAGATGAACCCAACACATACCTATCGTATATGTAATAACGGCTCAAGAAGGTTTTATATTTAAAAAAAAATGTAGTACCTAAAAATATGCCAACTGCCAAGATATATTATATGGATGCTAGAACAAGTAATTTTTTTTTTTTTTTTGTTTTTTTTTTTATTTATTTAAGCACTATGGAAGACTTACAGCTACATAAAACAGTATAATAATATTGTAGTAAGCTGACAGCCAGTTACAAGTCTCCGCTTATAAAATATATATTAGAAAACTAAACTATGAACATCGCACACACTTAAAGTACATATAACTATGTTAAAGAGAAATAGTTATAAAATTTGATTTGATTAGTGACTGAGCTAGTTATAAGATATTAATGTCTATACACAACTGGAATCTTCTCAATCCTTACTGCTAAAAAAATCAAGGCTTAGGCGCCTTCTGGCTGAGGACACACTTGTTTGAAAAAGATCAAAGCCATGCTGCTCGCACATCGTGTTAATTTGTTTGCTTGCACGCAGTACATATGAATTCTGCCTATAGTTTACCGACGCATGAGGTACATATAGTGGTGGATTATAACGTAATGATTTACCAGTGGCATTATGCGAGCCAAATTCATGTTAATTAATAAAGCCGGGTGAAAATCGTCGATGGGGACCAATGGACTTGAACTTATCACATCTACCGACTGGCTTGAGATAACTAAATCCAACATTCTGTCTTCTATATTGAGTATGTTGTTATACTGCCCAAAGTCGAGGGTGGATAGTTCATCTTTAAGCAATATTTCGTCGCTACTTTTGGCATTCGTTGGGGTTAACGATTGATTGTCTGAGGGAATCCATTTAACATTACTCATATTGAAGTCGCCAACAACGAGAAAGGTATCCGAGGAATTGTTTATAACTGTGTCGTTCAACTTCGAGAAAAAGTTACGAAGCTGTGAGGAAAAAGAAAGACCTAAGTTTTGTTCACATAAGTAAAGAACGCAAATATGTAGTGTAATAGGTTTGTGAGTAGTGGGTTCTAACATACGTATACTTACCCAAAGGTCCTCCGCTGAGGAGTGAAAATTTGGTTGACAGATAACAGACAACTCTCTGCGAGTGGCAATGAGTACGCCTCCCCCATACTTTTATCTCGTTAAAGAATACTCCCGGTCGCGACGCCATACAATATAACGGTCATCAAAATATTCCGAGTCAGATATTCCGTCTAACAACCAGGTCTCAGTGATAAGGACAACATCATACGAACTAAGTAACATTTGTCGATAAAATATATCTGTTTTCGTTCGTAGTCCCCGAACGTTCTGATAGAATACACTTAAATGACTAGCCATAGTGAGGAACGGTTTCAAATGCAGTATAAAATAAGGTTAATTCAAGTTCCGAAAGCTTGTAGCATTCAGTCACAAAAAACCTCAACACAATATCACGATGAAACATTATTGGACCAATATATATAATGCAATGAAGGTAAATATGATTTAAGTTAGCGCGGGCGCAAGAATCAATAGGTTTAACGTGGTAAACAGGTGTGCGAGAAGGCAAGCGATAGTATGCAATGCGTGCAAGCGCGAGCAAGCAAGATATACAAGCGCGATAAGGAATAATATTGAGAGGCATCGAGCCCATTAGTGTGCCAGCTGTTCTAAACATTTTGTAGATGTTTAAATTAAAGTAAACAATAATTACATTAAATGATTAAGAAATAACAATGCAATAAAAAATTAAAACAAGATATAAGCGATGCAGGCAACACTTTATACAATCTTGTTTAAATCAGACTCTCTTCTAATAATAAGTACCTTGGAATTGTTGTTTTTTAATGTATGATTTTTTCCATGCTTAACCCAAATATATTCATAGTGTTTCTGTTTGGCTATGGCTTTCACTTTTGTTAGTAGTTTTTTGTACTCAACGCTCAAATGGTCGTTTACATACACGCGCCGTGAAGGGCCCTGTAATCCGACGTCCGAGGTTGTTAGTTCCTTAACAGAGCGTGCAGCCGCAACAAAGTCTTCTTTCACGTAACGATTTAAAAAACTTACAATTATTAGTTTTTCATTTGAGTTAAAACTCTCGATATATAGTTTACCTGCGTTTTGGGGCATATATAATTAACCCTACGACCAAAAGCTTCGAGGATAGAAAATAGATTTTCACCCTTCCTCACAGGTACTCCCTTAATTTCTACGTTGTTGAGTCTGGATCTCTGTTCATTGGTCGAGAGTTCCAACTTCGCTTTAGCTAAATCTGTCTGCAGACCATCTACTGTCTCCTTGAGTTGGTCAAGTTCAGAAACTCTGGCTTCGAGAACCCCAATGCGCACACCAAAGTCCTCGAGCCTCACGCCCGTATCCTCGCATGTAGTTTTGACTTCTTTTAATTCTGCTTTCATACTTCGAATGTCGTTGTACCTACTAGTTGTAGTATAGTTTTGTCTTTGACATCTGCTTCTATTGAGCAGAATAATACTAGTAGTAGTAGTAATATAGTCTTGACTTCGACATCTACTTCTATTGAGCAGAGAGATAGTAGTTATAGTGTACATAACCCTCAATCTATTTCTAGTCATTTAAACCAAAGATTACGACAATAGAGTGTACCTCTAGCAACACTGTATCCTCAGAAACTTTTCATAAAAACTGTATGAACAGTACCAAAAATTGTTTGAACCTGGTACATCAGAACATTCAAGGATTGATGAGTAAAGAATTAGAATTAGAGCTATATCTTCAGAGGCGGATTAACCCTAAGGCAAAGTAGGCACGTGCCTAGGGGCGTCAGGTTGATTAGGGGCGCCAAATTTTGTATAGAAAAAATATATGCCTCACATACAGGGTGTCCCAAAATTCAACGATAAGCGGGCGTCTAAAGGTAGACCTGCTAATGAGTACATAAGGAAAAAAAAAATAACCTAGTTTTTTTTTTAGTTACAAGAAAAAATTAGAATTTCTTTGAAAATTTATACCTTTCATGATATTGCTACTATTCACCACAACTCTTAAAAACACCAAATTGCCCGCAGTTTTTACACAAAAACGTTCAAAATAATTTTTTTCCCTACAATTTTGAAATGTTTTTACTCTTAGTGTACTTTGACTCATAGTCTTGTAAAAAAAAAGTATGGACACCACTACGTAATAAATAAATAAAAAAAAATGAAGGGTGTAAATTTTCAAAGAAATTCTTAATTTTTCTTGTAACTAAAAAAAAAACTAGGTATATTTTTTTAATTATTTTTCCTTATGTACTCATGAGCAGGTCTCCCTTTTGGCGCCCGCTTATCGTTGTAGAAGAAAATATCACTATATCTAGATCGAGACTAGTGCTGTTTACATAAAAAAAAAATGTAGTCGTTACAACTGCAGCTGTAATTGAGATTATTCTATAAGTTTTAGTAAGACCATATTTGGAGTGGGCGGCGGCTTCGACCGCAAATAATAAGGTATGGACAGGGCGGCAGTATAGGACCTCTTCCTTGTTTATGACTGACTGAGATCCTTTCTGGGCATGCCTGCTTAGGGAAATATCGGCAATTGATTGCTAAGAGAGTATTGAATTGCGCCTGTAACAATTTGCTGGCCTTCCATCACTTTATGCCACCCTGAGTGTGGTCACAAGACTGGTTTCACTGACCACCCGCAAAAGTCTAACGAGAGAAAGTGACGTTTGACGGACGACGTCGCCTCAATAAGAGGTTTTCCCCACGGGCATCTAATTGAACTGTTTGCCAGTGTTAACCGTGCAAAGAAAAGCAAAAAGCCACCGACCGAAAAATGTTGTGCCGACAGCCTTATTATGCTAAAACGTTTATAGAAATCCGTTATAGGCCTGAAAGTTGTCCACATCCCGGGCTACGCAGACGACATACTCATGACGGCGTGGGGAAAGGTGCACTGAGAGACAACTTTGAGGGTCACGGCCATTGCAAATGTCCTACGGCGGATCCAGTGTCAAGGTCGTGGGGTGGCTTTGCAGTAATATGTGACCTTGTTCTTACATGGGCGTTAAAGGGAGCCACCTGAAGCTAATACTGGCTCGGAATCCTGCGACTCGAGAAATCGAAGACCCGAAATTTCAAATCCACTGGGTTCTGGTTGAGCAGCAAAGGACAGATTTAGGCAACCAAGCACCGGGCAGACGGCAGTAAGATCTGTTAATGAAGATTTGATCGGGAGGAAACATAGAACTCTCTCAAACCGAGTGACGCAGATATTCATCGAGAAAGGAAGCTTCGGAGATCAGCTGTGTCTGATCTGCATGGAACCAACGCCTAGGTGCCAATTATATCGGTGGAGAGAGCGTGTCCACAGCGAACCACACGCAGCCAGAATGCTTGGAGTTGGAGGAGCATTGCCATGTGATGACCATTTGAGTTTCGATTCTGTCGCTCAATTCCATGGTTGAGGCCGTGGTATGGAACGAGGACGCGTAAAGCTCGCCTTCTTATTCGGCAAGCAAATTAAGCTCTATAAGGCGAGGGTAGTGTGGGACCGAAAATGACTTAGAACTCTTCCAGTTCGCCTGGTCCTGGAACGGTACTTCAGATGGTCCAGGCGTCGGCATCCTACATAAGCGCAGTTCTAGGTGCGATAGATGAACCCAACACATACCTATCGTATATGTAATAACGGCTCAAGAAGGTTTTATATTTAAAAAAAAATGTAGTACCTAAAAATATGCCAACTGCCAAGATATATTATATGGATGCTAGAACAAGTAATTTTTTGTTTTTTTTTTTATTTATTTAAGCACTATGGAAGACTTACAGCTACATAAAACAGTATAATAATATAGTAGTAAGCTGACAGCCAGTTACAAGTCTCCGCTTATAAAATATATATTAGAAAACCAAACTATGAACATCGCACACACTTAAAGTACACATAACTATGTTAAAGAGAAATAGTTATAAAATTTGATTTGATTAGTGACTGAGCTAGTTATAAGATATTAATGTCTATACACAACTAGAATCTTCTCAATCCTTACTGCTAAAAAAATCAAGGCTTAGGCGCCTTCTGGCTGAGGACACACTTGTTTGAAAAAGATCAAAGCCATGCTGCTCGCACATCGTGTTAATTTGTTTGCTTGCACGCAGTACATATGAATTCTGCCTATAGTTTACCGACGCATGAGGTACATATAGTGGTGGATTATAACGTAATGATTTACCAGTGGCATTATGCGAGCCAAATTCATGTTAATTAATAAAGCCGGGTGAAAATCGTCGATGGGGACCAATGGACTTGAACTTATCACATCTACCGACTGGCTTGAGATAACTAAATCCAACATTCTGTCTTCTATATTGAGTATGTTGTTATACTGCCCAAAGTCGAGGGTGGATAGTTCATCTTTAAGCAATATTTCGTCGCTACTTTTGGCATTCGTTGGGGTTAACGATTGATTGTCTGAGGGAATCCATTTAATATTACTCATATTGAAGTCGCCAACAACGAGAAAGGTATCCGAGGAATTGTTTATAACTGTGTCGTTCAACTTCGAGAAAAAGTTACGAAGCTGTGAGGAAAAAGAAAGACCTAAGTTTTGTTCACATAAGTAAAGAACGCAAATATGTAGTGTAATAGGTTTGTGAGTAATGGGTTCTAACATACGTATACTTACCCAAAGGTCCTCCGCTGAGGAGTGAAAATTTGGTTGACAGATAACAGACAACTCTCTGCGAGTGGCAATGAGTACGCCTCCCCCATACTTTTGTCTCGTTAAAGAATACTCCCGGTCGCGACGCCATACAATATAACGGTCATCAAAATATTCCGAGTCAGATATTCCGTCTAACAACCAGGTCTCAGTGATAAGGACAACATCATACGAACTAAGTAACATTTGTCGATAAAATATATCTGTTTTCGTTCATAGTCCCCGAACGTTCTGATAGAATACACTTAAATGACTAGCCATAGTGAGGAACGGTTTCAAATGCAGTATAAAATAAGGTTAATTCAAGTTCCGAAAGCTTGTAGCATTCAGTCACAAAAAACCTCAACACAATATCACGATGAAACATTATTGGACCAATATATATAATGCAATGAAGGTAAATATGATTTAAGTTAGCGCGGGCGCAAGAATCAATAGGTTTAACGTGGTAAACAGGTGTGCGAGAAGGCAAGCGATAGTATGCAATGCGTGCAAGCGCGAGCAAGCAAGATATACAAGCGCGATAAGGAATAATATTGAGAGGCATCGAGCCCATTAGTGTGCCAGCTGTTCTAAACATTTTGTAGATGAATAAATTAAAGTAAACAATAATTACATTAAATGATTGAGAAATAACAATGCAATAAAAAATTAAAACAAGATATAAGCGATGCAGGCAACACTTTATACAATCTTGTTTAAATCAGACTCTCTTCTAATAATAAGTACCTTGGAATTGTTGTTTTTTAATGTATGATTTTTTCCATGCTTAACCCAAATATATGCATAGTGTTTCTGTTTGGCTATGGCTTTCACTTTTGTTAGTAGTTTTTTGTACTCAACGCTCAAATGGTCGTTTACATACACGCGCCGTGAAGGGCCCTGTAATCCGACGTCCGAGGTTGTTAGTTCCTTAACAGAGCGTGCAGCCGCAACAAAGTCTTCTTTCACGTAACGATTTAAAAAACTTACAATTATTAGTTTTTCATTTGAGTTAAAACTCTCGATATATAGTTTACCTGCGTTTTGGGGCATATATAATTAACCCTACGACCAAAAGCTTCGAGGATAGAAAATAGATTTTCACCCTTCCTCACAGGTACTCCCTTAATTTCTACGTTGTTGAGTCTGGATCTCTGTTCATTGGTCGAGAGTTCCAACTTCGCTTTAGCTAAATCTGTCTGCAGACCATCTACTGTCTCCTTGAGTTGGTCAAGTTCAGAAACTCTGGCTTCGAGAACCCCAATGCGCACACCAAAGTCCTCGAGCCTCGCGCCCGTATCCTCGCATGTAGTTTTGACTTCTTTTAATTCTGCTTTCATACTTCGAATGTCGTCTATCAAGGTCGGCAAATTGAGCAGCTGCCGTTTCATGTCACGAACTTCATTGAGTATGGTTTCGAAGGACGCTGGTTCCGATGATGATGTAGCTGGTGATAATGATGATTTACAAGTAAGGCACTTCCACTGAGCCATCCTGCTGACACCCAACTTTCTCCATCCGGATTCCGAAATGCTTGCGCATCCGAAATCAAGATGACTTTTGCAGCTACTGCATTGAACTCCATCGTTGAATTGCACTTTACAGACTGCACACGTTTTCATATTAAGAAATATCTAACAGATTCACCTATTGAGTTAGTATTTAAAAAACGAAAAAGGTTGACGATCTTTTTCTCTAACAAGCGACGCGTACTGTTCTTGCGAATGTTCACAGGCGAGCTATGTATACAAAAACAAAAACCGACTTCAAAGTTCGACTCGTTTCCTCTTGGATGCCATCATCAGATTTTAATGTCCTTATCATGGTACCACCGTTGGGATATCTCCTTTCAATTAAAAAAAGAATCATCAAAATCGGTTCATAAACGACGAAGTTATTCGCGAACACACATTAAAAAAAATATACGGTCGAATTGAGAACCTCTTCCTTTTTTGAAGTCGGTTAGAAAAGGAGGGGGAGGGGCGCCGATGGGATGGTTGCCTAGGGCGCTCTTGATACTTAATCCGTCTCTGTATATCTTAACTGTAATAATATTGATATTTTATGTTTAACAGAACATTGGCTTAGTAGTCATCAATTCTTGTTTAATTTCAGTAATCACCAGGTTACTAGCTCGTACAACAGAACCAACATTATACGTGGTGGCTCATTAATAATCACAAAAAAGAGTATTAAAGTAAAGGAACGATCAGATATTGTCAGTCTGGAGTCTGGAAAACAGATATTCCGTCTAACAACCAGGTCTCAGTGATAAGGACAACATCATACGAACTAAGTAACATTTGTCGATAAAATATATCTGTTTTCGTTCATAGTCCCCGAACGTTCTGATAGAATACACTTAAATGACTAGCCATAGTGAGGAACGGTTTCAAATGCAGTATAAAATAAGGTTAATTCAAGTTCCGAAAGCTTGTAGCATTCAGTCACAAAAAACCTCAACACAATATCACGATGAAACATTATTGGACCAATATATATAATGCAATGAAGGTAAATATGATTTAAGTTAGCGCGGGCGCAAGAATCAATAGGTTTAACGTGGTAAACAGGTGTGCGAGAAGGCAAGCGATAGTATGCAATGCGTGCAAGCGCGAGCAAGCAAGATATACAAGCGCGATAAGGAATAATATTGAGAGGCATCGAGCCCATTAGTGTGCCAGCTGTTCTAAACATTTTGTAGATGTTTAAATTAAAGTAAACAATAATTACATTAAATGATTGAGAAATAACAATGCAATAAAAAATTAAAACAAGATATAAGCGATGCAGGCAACACTTTATACAATCTTGTTTAAATCAGACTCTCTTCTAATAATAAGTACCTTGGAATTGTTGTTTTTTAATGTATGATTTTTTCCATGCTTAACCCAAATATATGCATAGTGTTTCTGTTTGGCTATGGCTTTCACTTTTGTTAGTAGTTTTTTGTACTCAACGCTCAAATGGTCGTTTACATACACGCGCCGTGAAGGGCCCTGTAATCCGACGTCCGAGGTTGTTAGTTCCTTAACAGAGCGTGCAGCCGCAACAAAGTCTTCTTTCACGTAACGATTTAAAAAACTTACAATTATTAGTTTTTCATTTGAGTTAAAACTCTCGATATATAGTTTACCTGCGTTTTGGGGCATATATAATTAACCCTACGACCAAAAGCTTCGAGGATAGAAAATAGATTTTCACCCTTCCTCACAGGTACTCCCTTAATTTCTACGTTGTTGAGTCTGGATCTCTGTTCATTGGTCGAGAGTTCCAACTTCGCTTTAGCTAAATCTGTCTGCAGACCATCTACTGTCTCCTTGAGTTGGTCAAGTTCAGAAACTCTGGCTTCGAGAACCCCAATGCGCACACCAAAGTCCTCGAGCCTCGCGCCCGTATCCTCGCATGTAGTTTTGACTTCTTTTAATTCTGCTTTCATACTTCGAATGTCGTCTATCAAGGTCGGCAAATTGAGCAGCTGCCGTTTCATGTCACGAACTTCATTGAGTATGGTTTCGAAGGACGCTGGTTCCGATGATGATGTAGCTGGTGATAATGATGATTTACAAGTAAGGCACTTCCACTGAGCCATCCTGCTGACACCCAACTTTCTCCATCCGGATTCCGAAATGCTTGCGCATCCGAAATCAAGATGACTTTTGCAGCTACTGCATTGAACTCCATCGTTGAATTGCACTTTACAGACTGCACACGTTTTCATATTAAGAAATATCTAACAGATTCACCTATTGAGTTAGTATTTAAAAAACGAAAAAGGTTGACGATCTTTTTCTCTAACAAGCGACGCGTACTGCTCTTGCGAATGTTCACAGGCGAGTGATGTATACAAAAACAAAAACCGACTTCAAAGTTCGACTCGTTTCCTCTTGGATGCCATCATCAGATTTTAATGTCCTTATCATGGTACCACCGTTGGGATATCTCCTTTCAATTAAAAAAAGAATCATCAAAATCGGTTCATAAACGACGAAGTTATTCGCGAACACACATTAAAAAAAATATACGGTCGAATTGAGAACCTCTTCCTTTTTTGAAGTCGGTTAGAAAAGGAGGGGGAGGGGCGCCGATGGGATGGTTGCCTAGGGCGCTCTTGATACTTAATCCGTCTCTGTATATCTTAACTGTAATAATATTGATATTTTATGTTTAACAGAACATTGGCTTAGTAGTCATCAATTCTTGTTTAATTTCAGTAATCACCAGGTTACTAGCTCGTACAACAGAACCAACATTATACGTGGTGGCTCATTAATAATCACAAAAAAGAGTATTAAAGTAAAGGAACGATCAGATATTGTCAGTCTGTCTGTTGAGCGAACCATAGAAATAGCTTGTGTAGAATTTGAGCGGTTCATTGTAATGAGTGTGTACAGGCCCCCATGTAGTTTGTATGATATATTTGATAAAATCCTTGAAGATGCATTATTTAGGGCTACACAATGTAATAAGACGGTTGTTGTCTGTGGTGACTTTAATATAAATATTCTCGAAAAGTCGAATATAACTGTAAAGTTTTTAACCTTATTGAAGTCATATAATCTATATAACGTTTTCTTTGAACCCACACGTATTACAGCCAGTAGTGCCACTTGTATTGATAATATTTTTACAAATGTGAAACCAATTAATAGGTGTATTGTAAGTGAGCTAGATTCAGATCATTGCGGGCAGTTGGTTACTTTTACTCGAACAAAACTAGAGGTTCAAAGGAAGCGTATTAGTTACGTTCCGATTACGGAGAGCCGCATGAGCCTGTTCAGGAATAATATGGCGGATAAGTTTTTAAGATTGGCCTATGATAGTGACCCTAATCAAGCTTTCGCTTTATTATTTAATATGATTAATAATGAATTTAAATTAACTTTTACATCAAAAACACTAACGATTAGTGATCGTGTAGTATTCAGTGACTGGGCCACTGTAGGTATCTATAAAAGTCGACAACGGCTATATGAGTTGTATTATGATTATAAAAAAAATCCGACTTCCAAAAACATCCAACGAAAACTCTCTGTCAAAAAACACTTAAAAGCGTAAAATAAACTGGTTCTTCATAAATTGCCTATACCTAATTCTTTATTCATTTAAATAGTAGTATTATAATGGGTGCTAGGTACCTTAAATCTGTTTGAAGTCACGTCAAGAAATCGTGACTTCCATTTAAAAATTAAAAATGTAGATATAAAAGCGGATGTGGAGGTTGCGACTGAGTTTGAACATTTTTTTACCAACATTCCTATTCGATCAACCAAAACTCTTTCGTCATCCTCTTCCCCTGCTTGTTTTTTATTAGAAAATAGTGTAAACCGGTGTGATAGGGGTTTTGAATTTTCAGCCGTTAGTATAAATGATGTTATCAAGGCTTTTAAAAGTATAAATGTAAAGAAAACAACTGATTTATGGGGACATACAGTACATACTATATCTGCAATAATTGATATGATATCTCCATATTTAGCAACTGTTTTCAATTCTTGTATCGCATCTGGTGTGTTTCCTGATCTAATGAAACAAAGTAAAGTGATTCCATTGTTCAAATCTGGTAGTAGTTCAGATCCATCAAACTTCCGGCCTATCTCAATACTTCCAACATTAAGTAAAATTTTAGAAAAATTACTTTTAAACCAAATGTTACAACATTTTATTAAGCACAACTTGCTTCATCAAAAGCAATTTGGTTTTACTAAAGGTCGTTCAACTACGGACGCGGGCGTGGAATTGCTTAAACACATATATGGCGCCTGGGAGGATTCACAGGATGCGTTTGGTATTTTTTGTGACTTGTCTAAGGCTTTCGATTGTGTCCATCATCCCACACTCATCAGGAAGCTACAGCACTACGGAATAATGAATAATGCTCTAAATATTCTAACGTCGTATTTGAATAAGCGAGTTCAAAAAGTTGATATTAATGGTAAAACATCTTCGGGATCCCCGGTAACAATGGGCGTCCCACAGGGTTCTATTCTAGGGCCATTTCTGTTTCTCATATATATAAATGATTTAGCTTATTATGTAAGTGACAATCATGAGATTGTATTGTTCGCGGATGACACATCGTTAATTTTTAAAGTTAGGCGCCAACTTGACAGTTTTACTGAAGTCAACAGTGCACTCTTATAATAAATAATAATAATAATAATAAATTTATTCCATATTCAATGTACAAGATTTGGGTGTTTTTCTTAAGAGTAAACTTAATTTAACTTCTGAAGTGCTTATACGATTAGAGCTAAGTATCTATTATTTCTAACTATCAAATTACACTTCTTATATTCATTATTAAGTAAGATCAACATTTTGTTTTAATGATCTGCCTGATCTAGGTAAGACCTGTGTTTCAGGCAATTTCTGGTATTACTATTACTTTTTTTCAATATTAAATATTTTTTTCTTAAAACATAGGTTATAACTAAGTGTACATGTTACAATTCTACTTTAAAATTGCTAAGATGTTTTCAGTGTCTGAATAGTTTAATGTACCTAAATATTCTGATACCCTTTTTTTGCATATTGTATTATTAACACTATATATGTTTAATAATTTATTTAGTTTATTATATATAAACGGTCCTAAAAATAAGTAAAATCTGTCTACATAAGCATGCCTCGTCTGCGGGGTTCCACAGACTAAGTCTTTTCGTCTTTTGTCTGTTGTTGTTGGGTTGTATTGAAGCTCTCTGTGCTGTTTTAGAATCGTACTTAAGATAAACAGTTGTCGAACTGTTAGTACTTTACATTCGGAATACAGCTGGTGTGTAGGAAATCTAAAAGGGCGAAATGTGGATACTTTTAAAATAGCTCTCTGAGCACGTTCTAACGGCAGTAAAATTGTTTTAGCAGCACCACCCCACGATGATATGCAATATGTAAGGACAGATTGGCACATAGCCAAATAAACTAGTTTTACAACCTCATAGTCGGCGATATTTCTCACGTTCTTAAATATAAACATTAATTTACGAATTCTAGTACATAATAATTCGATGTGCCTGCGGAAATTCAAATGTGTGTCAATCGTGACGCCTAGATATTTCACATCATCAGTTTTTGTCAAAGCAGGGCAGTTGCATGCGTTGTTAGCACTAGAACCACAAGTATGAGCGTAAATGTCAAGGTCAGGTGTCGGGGGCTTAATGTTACTCATCGTAAATACAATGTATTTTGTTTTGTCAGAGTTCAATGTTAGTAAATTTTTATAAAGCCAGTTAGTGACTATGTTAAGCCCTTCTTGTGCGTGATTATATAATTGAGCGCGCGATTTGGCTGAAAATACTATAGCCGTGTCGTCCGCATACGTTACAATGATACCATTTTCTAGTTTTAAGCTGCACAGATCATTTATATAAACCAGGAATAAGGTACATCCTAATACACTTCCTTGAGGAATAGCGTAATCATTATTTTTTTGGTAAGAACTAGTGTATGGTCCAATTTTTACACATTGTTGTCGGTCTCTGAGATAGTCTTCAAAAAGGGCCAACTGCGTTCCCCTTATTCCAAGTTTTTCCAGTTTGCGCAGTAGCACTGTACGGGAAATGGTATCATATGCCTTGGCAAGGTCAAGGAAAATACCTACAGAGTGCAAATTCTTGTCCAGATTATCAACGATATAATTAGTTACTCGATGTACTGCGTTATCAGTGGATCTGTTTGACCTAAAACCAAACTGGTTATCAGAAATCAAATTGTTGTCTTCAAGATATTTTATCAACCTGGAATTTATGACTTTTTCTAATATTTTAGATAGGCCTGAGAGGACTGAAATAGGTCTATAATTACTAATACAACATTTGTCTCCTGTTTTGTAAACCGGCGTGATAACAGCTTTTTTAAGCATTTTCGGAAACACTCCTTTTGATAGACATAATTGAAAGATATGTGTCAATGGGGGGGCAAGTATGTGTCTAAATCGTTTAAGTATACTATTACTTATATTGTCGTACCCAACTGCACAGTCTTCCTTTAACTCGTTCATAGTTCTTAATATTTCGTCAACATCTGTATCTAATAACACAAATGAATGTAGTTTAGAAGGTAAATTCGTACTTGGGTGATGGGAGGAAATTCTTGAGTTCAAATGTGTTTCAGCCAATGTTTTACCGACGTTGACGAAGTATGTGTTTATTTTATTTAACGCATTGGATGATTTTGTTTCTCTTGACAATAACTCGAGTGGGGGTTCGGTAGTTTTGGATTTAAAAATCTTATTTTTAATACATTTCCAAAGTAATTTGGTATTTTTTCCTGCTTTTTGCAGTTCATTTTGTTCGTGCTGAATTTTAAGGTTCTTTAACAGTTTATTGCAAAAGTTGCGGTATCTTTTGTAGATAATGGAAAGTGTCTGGTTATCGGGTGCTAATTTCGCTTTTAAGTGCAATTTATCTCTGTGTCTTATACAACGAACGAGGCCTGGTGTGATCCATGGTTTAATACTTTTGAATCTAGAGGGTACGTTTGTTATACTAGTATTATGTGCTATTGCATATTGTAAACAACTTATGAAGTAATTTAACGAAAAATCTGCATCGTGTGAGGAGTAAACTGGGTCAAAATTAATTTTACTTAAGTCGCTTTCGAGGTTGTTTATATTAATTCTTTTGTACGTACGTGTGCAGTTTTTACTTGGTACATATAATTGTAGTGATAAAAATATCGCCTGATGGTCTGTGAGACTGGTATTAGTAACTAATGTTGTACATGGTATATTTGCCTTTATGATAAAATGATCTAAGCATGAGCCACTTTGGTGAGTAGGGAAGTAATGTGCGGGTAGAAGCCCATGATAAGCACAAATGTTTAGGTATTTGTGAGTATGAGTGTTAGCTAGTTTCGATGCAATATTGATATTTATATCACCTGTAAGAATAACTGTGTTGTATGATGTATATTTGTTCAAATTTGAGTCGAGGGAGTCTAAAAAGGTATCGATATTTTGGGATGGGGGTCTGTAAATAGCCAAAATCACTATGTCGGAGTTAATTGTGAGTGCTAAACAATTACTATCTAACAGTATCAGTTCTTCTACTTTAATTTTTAAATTATTTTTTGTATAGATAACTAGTCCGTCGTTTTTGTTAATGTTTATATCCGTTTTGTGAGAAGTGTACCCGTTTAAAGATGGTATGTACGTGGTCTGGTTTGAAAGCCAACATTCTGTTAATACAATTATATCACAGCTCATATCAAGCCTCTGCAACAGGACCTCAAACCCGCTCATATTACGGTTTATGCTGCGGATGTTTTGGGTAAGTATGGTCAATGTTTTGTTGTCAGTGGTTATTAACTTTTTACACTCCTCTATCTCACAAATTTTTGATTCAGACACTGAGAAATTATCTATACTATAAAGTAATTCATTAATCATAGTTAAAATAAATATAAGTAACTTAAGTAGTGCCTTAATATATAACTTATAGGTAGCGCTCTTAGGCGCCCTCATAATCTATTGAGTTAATGTATCTGTCCTCGGCAAACTTACGTGCTGGGCAACTTACATCTCCCGTTTCGTGGTCACATTTCTTCTTGAAGCGCTTGCATGTTGCACAATTTGGGGCTGCAGATTTTTTGACGCATTCCTTGAACGCATGTCCAGGTTCACCGCAGTGGCCACACGTAGGGCTGGTTTCCCGACAGTGTTTGGCTGAGTGCCCAAACTGTTGGCAGTTAAAACACCTCGTTACAATCGTGAAATCCCTGACTGGGCATGAGGTCCATTGTATAAAAATTCGACCTTGGTTTATGAGTGCCTTTCTGATACCTGCAGGAACTTCTAAAACGTAATTGCACGTTGAGGGGTTTCTTTTACCGGACTTGTGGCTTAGCTTAATGGCTGCCAAGAAGGACTCGCGCGTAGAGGTAGGGAACTTATCTGCGATATTTTGTTCGTAAATGCAGTTATATACTTCTTCTTCCGAAAGGGCTAGGGGAACGCCAACAATGGTTATCCTTGGGCGGCGCTTAGTCGGTTCTTCAATCGTCAGGCCCGAGGAGACTAGTTTGTCCAATTTCTTGAGTTTTTCAACGTCTCCTTTATCTTCTGTGCTGATTACAACACCTCCATTTTTCACCTTTCTTAGGCCTCGTACATGAAGTTTAAGTTCACCTGGCGAAATGATTTTTTGTACTAGGGTCTTGGTCTCATCACTCGATTGTGTCTTATTGCTGGGGTAGATGGCGATTGAGCTCAGATTGGATGGACGAACGAAATTGTCGGCACTTTTTTTGACCATGTCAGCAAAAGTACTTGTTTCTCCTGGTTTAAGTTTATTCTCGACGACCTCTTTAAAGCTTTTAAGACTACTAGCTACATCCTGTTGGGCCTGTAAGTGCTGTATAGTTGTATAGGCCTGGATTGTTTTTTGTTTTAAGGACTGGTACAATATCGCCATTTGTGACGTTCCAGATATGGCCTTGCGACAAAGGGTAGTGACACGTAGCTTTTGGTCCGTGTTCATTTTTCCATCTGCAACTATAGTACACACTTCTTTCATGATGGTATCAAAGCTATCGGCCCACCTTTGGAGTTCCGTCGTAGGTAACAGATCACTGACAAGATCATTTTCCATGGGTGTTGGTGGTTGTTGGTCTATCGGGTCTGATTGTTGCGATGGCGGTGGTGGAGGGGTTCGTCTTATAATTCGACTACGGTCAAATGCTGGGCTAGGTCCTGCGTGGGACATTGCTACACAAATTAATCACTGAATCACTCTTGAAAGTGGTACATTGGTTTAATACAAATAACCTTCTCCTTAATGAGAAGAAAACTAAATTCATTAAATTCTCTACACCAAACGTTAGGCATGTTACAACCAATGTTCGATTGAATGGACTAGAGTTAGATCCTGTAGAATCAACTGTATTTTTAGGTATTACTATTGACGCTAAGTTACAATGGGGTCCCCAAATAGAAAAACTATCCGGTAGGCTAAGCTCAGCGGCTTTTGCTGTAAAAAAGATTCGACATTTAACTGATGTTGATACAGCTAGAATAGTTTACTTCATTTACTTTCATAGCATAATGAGTTACGGTATCCTACTCTGGGGTAACTGTGCAGATATTAATGCCATATTTGTTTTACAAAAACGCGCCGTACGAGCCATTTATAAATTAGGCCCTCGAGTTTCTCTCCGTTCCAAATTTAAAGAGATAAATATTCTGACTGTATCTTCACAATATATATACGAAAGTTTAGTTTATGTTCAAAAAAATATATCAAAGTTTTCTAAAATCAGTGATGTTCATTCGGTAAATACCAGAAACAAACATAATCTTAGTGTTCACGTCACTCGTCTCCACAGAGTAGGCAACTCGTTCATGGGCCAATGTATACGCTTTTACAATAAACTCCCTATTGATATTAGGAATTTGCCATTAAAGAAATTTAAGAATACCTTAAAATCTCAGTTATCCGCAAAGGGGTATTACACCATAGCAGAATATCTTGATGATAAAACCGCCTGGGATTGAGCTGCCCATTCTGCACATGCTGTTTATTTTTAATGTTTAAATTTATTTTGATGTGACGATAATTTATAGTTTGAAACAAATTCATTTTAAATTATTGCTATTGTTGTCATTTTTTTAAAATTATTATCTTTACTGATTATTGTAATTGTGACTCAAATTGTAATTGTGACTCAAATTGTAATTATCGCATTTATTTTATTGAAATAATGTCTTTTGCATATTGTCTGGACTTTAAAAGAGACGGTAATCCCTGAGTTTGTTTCGTCCTTTCTTCTCAGGGCTAGTCCAGTTAGGAAAGGCCGAACTCATCTGCTCAAAAAAAGTTTAACTTGCAAAAGTGTTCATGTAACCTAATTGCAGAATAAATGATTTCATTTCATTTCATTACATGTGAAGAAATATCACCATAAATTAATAACCACGTTGTGATTATAATCTATACTTATAATAAAAATGTAACAGGTTCAATTCAAGATATTTAGGAATTTTTTTTTGGAGGGCTCTAATCGATACTGAAGCCAATTTTTCTTTTCATTTTTGTCTGTCTGTCTGTATCGTGTTGTATGTTTATAAAATAAAAAAATAAATAATAATAAATAAAATAAATAAATAATAATAAATAATAAGATAAAACACGTATGGGTTTAATGAATTTTTTTTTCTTCTATATTAACGAATGGCATTCGTTCTTATAGAAGTACAGGAACTTTTAATATATGTTAGCGAGAGCTCATCGAGTGACAGTGACGATTCATCAGATTTTGATTAAAATATATAAATAAAGAATCAACATAATATTTACATCTCGTAATGAAATGTAATATTAGTTAATAAATTTGTACAAAATTATCCGGCAATAGTTTAGTTTCTTACACTTTGTAAAAAAATATCGGGTCTGTCATCGTATTACGTTTATCGATAGCTCCATCCCTATGAGTTTCCATCCATCTGCTATGATCTTGTACGTGCGTAACTGTCATATTTTTATTAAATAATGCATACATAATGTAAAAAAGACGCTCGTTCAAGTTTCCACAAAGAGCTGTCATCGAGAAAATAAAGAAATGGAAATAGTATAGTAAAACATAATTATATTTATTATTCTTTTAACTAACTATAAAAATACAAAACATAACTAAAAAGAAAAATCATTGATGTTAGGTACAATTTAGGTGGCATGTTGATGTTGCTGGCAACACCAGTGCCTGTCGATGACGCCATGTCATGTCGCCATTACATGACGCAGTCTTTTGGTTGTTGTGCGAAGTGACTGCGTTTTTGGTATGCGTGCTCTCTGTTATTTTCTTCGGATCCGGCTTTTTTATTGGACTGATCTTACTGACTACGTTTACTTGGCGTTTGATTTTGAACGAGATGTGAGAATAGACAATATTATTGAAAATGAATTTTTAATACAGTTGCTCAAAAAGTGGCGTATTGCAGTTACGTATAGCGTACGGGATGTGGGCTATTACATACTCGAGCTTTTTCTTTACCTTTTTCGAACTCGTGCGTTCTCTTTCCCAACTGTCAAAATAATGTCTATTAAAAAGAAAAAACCAACCACGAAGTTTTAAAAAAAAAAATATAGAAGTTTTTATGATTCATGCAAATATTTCTAAAAAGAAGCTACTAATTTGTTTCAATATCAGATTTAATGATTTGATTCAATGAGTTAGGTTAGGTTTCATTTCATTTTCATTTCATATCAATAAAAAAAATCTACTGAAGACTTGGCTGTTTGGGCCTAGAGTCCTTTGCCTACCCAGAATGAGTGAAGAAAACAAAAAAAATCTCTGCTTATATTCTTTTACGGTTGGCGCCTTTTTTTGTGTTTTTATGATTATATTAAATTGCTTCATTTTTTCGCAACTGCATTAAAAATAGTTGTTCAGTACACGTGCGGAACCGTTGTTCCGAGTGTCAACCCTCACCTTCGGCTGCGCCTCGGCTCGGGTAGACATTTGTCGGAACTCTTTGCAATGACAGGCTTTCCGCACTCGTAATTAAATAAATCTCATTCATTCAAAAAATTATATCTCTGAGTGCTGACATGACAGCAGTGATGAAGATGACAATACTAATAACAGTTCTGATATTTCAACTAAATAAATAATTTTTTTTTGTTAAATTATGTACTTGTCTTATTTTGCTCCTTAAGGAAAGAAAAAAATATAATGGGACAGGGATTCGCCTAATGATTTTTAACCGACTTCCAAAAAGGAGGAGGTTCTATGTTCCACTGTATGTATTTTTTTTTATGTATGTTCACCGTTTACTCCGTCAGTTGTGGACCGATTTTGAATTTTTTTTTTTGGATTCGAAAGGGTATGCTCCCGAGGTGGTCTCATTGCCACCATATCAGGATCTGATGATGGGATCCCAGGGAAATCGAGGGAAACCCTCAATTTTTATAGGCACATACTATGTTTTTCGTATATTTTCTGAAGTTACACCGGTATTTGCGTCTGGTAGTCATCATTTTATGATGATGAGCTGATGATGTAAGGCACAACTCCTTAACGGTTAGGAGTTGGAGGATAAATCTTTAAATATCATATGTATTTATATATGTTACCTTTAGTCGTATTCTTTCAAATTATTTAGGTAAGCTGATGATAGAAGGTACAACTCCTCAACGGTTAGGAGTTGGAGGATAATTCTTTCAATTTCATACGTATCTAAAGACCTTCAGTCGTATACTTTCAAGTTATTTAGGTGAGCTGATGACAGAAGGTTAAACTCTTCCACAGTTAGGGATTAGAGGATGATTTTTATATTAAACGTACGTATAGACCTTAATTTGTATTCTTGATGATGAAATTTGATGAAATAGTTCAACTTGCTACTTACCTACGATTGTTTGCACTAAAAACTGAAAAAAAAAAACTTTTTATATAAAAAAAACCGACTACCAAAAAGCATCCGACGAAAACTCTCTGCCAAAAAAACACTTAAAAGTGTAAATAAACTGGTTCTTCATAAAACGCCTATACCTAATTCTTTATTCATTTAAATAGTAGTATTAAAATGTGTGCTAGGTACCTAAAATCTGTTTGAAGTCGGTGCTGAAGCCAAAAAGAATACAAACGAACAATTACAAAAATCTAAGCGATAGTCACTTAGCACCGACTTCAAACAGATTCTAGGTCCGTAGTCCGTATCGATTCATTCACTTTAATCGATGTTTTTAAGCAGGTCACCTCACTATGAAGATAAAACTGACAGACGTCAAATGTTACCTATTAAAATGACTCCTTTTTTAAGTACTTCTATCTATACTTAATATTATAAAGCGGCAGAGTTTGTTTGTTTGTTTGAACGCGCTAATCTCAGGAACTACTGGTCCGATTTGAAAAATTCTTTCAGTGTTGGATAGTCCATTTATCGAGGCAGGCTATAGGCTATATTTTATTTTCAAAAAAAATTGAGATCCGTAAGAAAATTGCTTTTTCGTGACCCAAGGTGTGAAATCGAAAACCTATTTTTGCGTGCGCTGCAAAAAGTATTGACAATAGAACAAAATAATGTATTACGGGTTTGTAGGTCCCATTAAGATCTACAATAAAGTCCGCGAGAGCATATCTAACTATCATGGTTTAGTCACAATAACCGCTTTTGTGTTCAAATATTATTTTAAATCATCTGAAGATAGAAACTACGTTAAATGAGTATCGTAATATTAATCCTTATTCAAATAAAGCATTATGTTATCAAGGGTATTTATGTAAAAGTAAAATACTTTTTGTTTCATCCCATTCGGACATTTCGTTTAGAAGTTATCACGAGTATAAGACGCTAAGAGTTTGTACCTGATAATGAGTTATTTGCCAAAAAGTTTATATCAACATAATACCCAATAATAATCTTTATCCAAATAAATGTGTTGTTGATTATGAGTATTAGATCTTAGAAGAATATAAACAATACATCTATACTAATATATAAAGCTGAAGAGTTTATCGAGGAAGGCTAAAGGCTATATATCATCACGCTAAGACCAATAGGAGCGAAGCACAATGAAGAATATTTCAAAAACGGGGGAAAATAATCACGCTACGGGCAATAGGAGACGCAAACGACGTTGCGTGGGTCAGCTAGTTTCTGATATGCGTGATAACGCGTTGGCTGTCTGTGCTCTGTTGCGGAGTTTGCCAGTGACAGGAGTGAGTAGTTCCAGCGAGTCGGAACTGAGTGCCGCAAGTTCCAGTAAGTGAGTCGGAGCTGACTACCGCTAGTCCCAGTGAGTCGGGGCTGAAGTCCGCTGATCCCAGTGAGTCGGGATGGCAGGTGGTGTGCGGTTCTGCGGTGACGTCCCCAGTGAGTCGGAGGGGTTGCTGCGTAGTGGCTGGCTGCTGCGTAGACGGGAGAGAGATGCTCTGCTAGGTGTAGTCGCTTCGAGTATGCTTTGGCGGCATTGCCCAAAGGATTTTACAGCTTCAGAAGTCCATTGAATTGGTGATTTGTCATTCTTCTTAGAGTTGTGTAAGTGTTTATTGAGTAGGCATTGATTTTCTGATTGATGAGGTAAACAGTTGCGGTAAAAGTTAATCATGCCTAAAAATCTTCTTAGTTCTGGTATCGTAGTGGTTTTGGCGCCAAACTGGTGGTAGACGTGCAGGCAGCGAGATTGTGGCTACGTCGCTCTGAATTGTAACTCCCTGGGCGTCACTAAATTCTGTATTTGCTTCGTTCGTCATGGTTATAGGTACACGTGGACCGTAGTAGTAGAAGATACGTCTCTCGTTGCGTTGTTGTTACGGCGAGTAGGCAGGTACGTCGCGTCGTCGCCGTGAATATGAAGGCGCGTTCGTTATTGGGTGTGTAAATGTATAATAACTGGCCCTATATTATACCAGCTGGTTGAAAGTGTATGTACTGGGATAGGTATGTGGCCGGCCCAGCTGTTAAGCCTTCGATCCGTAGCCTAAATACCAGGGAGAGGTGGTGGTTCACTATCCTAACCGGCCCAGTTGTTAGCCTTTGTACCGTAGATAGGATAGTAGTGAAACTCGGAGGAGGTTACGACTTATCTATTTTGCTAAAATGCACTTTCTAAAGTGGATTCATTTTAATAGGTAACATTTGACGTCTGTCAGTTTTATCTTCATAGTGAGGTGACCTGCTTAAAAACATCGATTAAAGTGAATGAATCGATACGGACTTGAAACATATTCTTATGTTAATTTAAAAAAAACTTTTTATAAAAAAAAAACCGACTTCCAAAAAACATCCAACGAAAACTCTCTGCCAAAAAAACACTTAAAAGCGTAAAATTAACTGGTTCTTCATAAATCGCCTCTACCTAATTCTTTATTCATTTAAATAGTAGTATTAAAATGTGTGCTAGGTACCTAGAATCTGTTTGAAGTCGGTGCTAAGGTACCTAAAATCTGTTTGAAGTCGGTGCTAAGCCAAAAAGAATACAAACGAACAATTACAAAAATCTAACCGATAGTCACTTAGCACCGACTTCAAACAGATTCTAGGTACCTAGCACACATTTTAATACTACTTTTTAAATGAATAAAGAATTAGGTTTAGGCGATTTATGAAGAACCAGTTTATTTTACGCTTTTAAGTGTTTTTTTGGCAGAGAGTTTTCGTTGGATGTTTTTTGGAAGGCGGTTTTTTTTTTATAAAATTAGTTTTTATTTTTCAGTTTTTAGTGCAAACAATCGTAGGTAAGTAGCAAGTTGAACTATTTCATCAAATTTCATCATCAAGAATACAAATTAAGGTCTATACGTACGTTTAATATAAAAATCATCCTCTAATCCCTAACCGTGGAAGAGTTTAACCTTCTGTCATCAGCTCACCTAAATAACTTGAAAGTATTTTCACCGTGGGAGAGCCACGCTTCGGCATGAATGGGCCGGCTCGACCGGAGTGATACCACGGCCTCACAGAAAACCGGTGTGAAATAGTGCTTGCGCTGTGTTTCACCGAGTGAGTGAGGATACCGGAGGCCCATACCCCAACCCCTCCCCCTATCTCCCCCCCCCCATCCCCCAAAGGCCGGTAACGCACTTGTGACGCCTCTGGTATTCCGGGTGTCCATGGGCGGCGGTAATCGCTTACCAACAGGCGATACGTCTGCTCGTTTGCCGGTCTATTCCATAAAAAAAAAAAAAAAAAACAAAAAAAAAAAAAAAAAAAAAAAAGTCCTTAGATACGTATGAAATTGAAAGAATTATCCTCCAACTCCTAACCGTTGAGGAGTTGTACCTTCCATCATCAGCTTACCTAAATAATTTGAAAGAATACGACTAAAGGTAACATATATACCTATGATATTTAAAGATTTATCCTCCAACTCCTAACCGTTTAAGAGTTGTGCCTTACATCATCAGCTCATCATCATAAAATGATGACTACCAGACGCAAATACCGGTGTAACTTCAGAAAATATACGAAAAACATAGTATGTGCCTATGAAAATTGAGGGTTTCTCTCGATTTCCCTGAGATCCCATCATCAGATCCTGATATGGTGGCAATGGGACCACCTCGAGAGCATACCCTTTCTTATCCAAAAAAAAATTTCAAAATCGGTCTACAACTTACGGAGTAATCGGTGAACATACATTAAAAAAAAATACATACAGTGGAACATAGAACCTCCTCCTTTTTGGAAGTCGGTTAAAAATCATCAGGCGAATCCCTGTCCCATTATTATTTTTTCTTTCCTAAATTTAAGGAGCAAAATAAGACAAGTACATAATTTTACAAAAAAAAATTATTTATTTAGTTGAAATATCAGAACTATTATTAGTATTGTCATCTTCATCACTGCTGTCATGTCAGCACTCAGAGATATAATTTTTTGAATGAATGAGATTTATTTAATTACGAGTGCGGAAAGCCTGTCATTGCAAAGAGTTCCGACAAATGTCTACCCGAGCCGAGGCGCAGCCGAAGGTGAGGGTTGACACTCGGAACAACGGTTCCGCACGTGTACTGAACAACTATTTTTAATGCAGTTGCGAAAAAATGAAGCAATTTAATATAATAATAAAAACACAAAAAAAGGCGCCAACCGTAAAAGAATATAAGCAGAGATTTTTTTTGTTTTCTTCACCCATTCTGGGTAGGCAAAGAACTCTAGGCCCAAACAGCCAAGTCTTCAGTAGATTTTTTTTATTGATATGAAATGAAAATGAAATGAAACCTAACCTAACTCATTGAATCAAATCATTAAATCTGATATTGAAACAAATTAGTAGCTTCTTTTTAGAAATATTTGCATGAATCATAAAAACTTCTATATTTTTTTTTTAAAAACTTCGTGGTTGGTTTTTTCTTTTTAATAGACATTATTTTGACAGTTGGGAAAGAGAACGCACGAGTTCGGAAAAGGTAAAGAAAAAGCTCGAGTATGTAATAGCCCACATCCCGTACGCTATACGTAACTGCAATACGCCACTTTTTGAGCAACTGTATTAAAAATTCATTTTCAATAATATTGTCTATTCTCACATCTCGTTCAAAATCAAACGCCAAGTAAACGTAGTCAGTAAGATCAGTCCAATAAAAAAGCCGGATCCGAAGAAAATAACAGAGAGCACGCACACCAAAAACGCAGTCACTTCGCACAACAACCAAAAGACTGCGTCATGTAATGGCGACATGACATGGCATCATCGACAGGCACTGGTGTTGCCAGCAACATCAACATGCCACCTAAATTGTACCTAACATCAATGATTTTTCTATTTAGTTATGTTTTGTATTTTTATAGTTAGTTAAAAGAATAATAAATATAATTATGTTTTACTAGCTGACCCGCCTAACTTCGTACCGCCATATTTACATATCTGTCTCAGCTTCCCACAGGCAGTGGAAAGGAAAAAATAAAAGATAACGGGAAAACTGTTTTTTCGTCCGCGACTGGGACGAAAAAACAGTTTTCCCATTATTTTTTATTTTTTCCTTTCTAGCAAAAAAATAATGAATGAAATCGGACTACGTGGTATTGAATTACAACTAAGTACATATTTTGACTTTCATCCCCTCTCTCCAGGAAATCGTGCTGTATATCGAAATTAAAAGTATCCTATGTCCTACCTCGTAGTATGAACTCAAATCATGCCAAGTTTCATTTGAATCCGTTCAGTAGTTTCGGCGTGATGCGCGGCCAAGATACAGACAGACAGACAAAAATGAAAAAAAAAATTGGCCTCAGTATCGATTAGAGCCCTCCAAAAAAAAATTCCTAAATATCTTGAATTGAACCTGTTACATTTTTATTATATGTATATAGATTATAATCAAACCGTGGTTATTAATTTATGGTGATGTTTCTTCATTATTCTGATAATCATTGCATTCGATTCTACTTATCAGCTTTCGATTTCTAGAGTAACATCCCTAGTGTTTAAAAAGAAAAACTAACGCAACATTGTAACGACGTTCAGTTCTTTAGATCAGAAATTGTTTATTATGTTTAGAATGGTTTATTAGTGAAAGCAAATCTTAAAATTACTCGTATCGGTCATTATTATTACAATAAATATGTAATCGTAATTGAAAAAACTTAAGCAATTGTGCAGTTCTAACAAAACTAAAGAAAAAAAAAAAAATGTATGCCCGCCGTTACAAGGTTACGTTGTTGAATTTTGATGAATTGTCAAATGTTACCTATTAAAATGACTCCACTATAATATACACAATATTAGCCTTAGATTATTAATATGTCTAGATAGAGCATCTAGATACAAAAGAACAAAATAAAAAAACTTTTTATAAAAAAAAAACCGACTTCCAAAAACATCCAACGAAAACTCTCTGTCAAAAAACACTTAAAAGCGTAAAATAAACTGGTTCTTCATAAATTGCCTATACCTAATTCTTTATTCATTTAAATAGTAGTATTATAATGGGTGCTAGGTACCTAAAATCTGATTGAAGTCGGTGCCAAGTGACTATCGCTTAGACTTTTGTAATTGTTCGTTTGTATTCTTTTTGGCTTAGCACCGACTTCAAATAGATTTTAGGTACCTAGCACACATTATAATACTACTATTTAAATGAATAAAGAATAAGGTATAGGCAATTTACGAAGAACCAGTTTATTTTACGCTTTTAAGTGTTTTTTGACAGAGAGTTTTCGTTGGATGTTTTTGGAAGTCGGTTTTTTTTTTTTTATAAAAAGTTTTTATTTTACAGTTTTTAGTGCAAACAATCGTAGGTAAGTAGTAAGTTGAACTATTTCATCAAATTTCATCATCAAGAATACAAATTAAGGTACGTGTAATATTAAAATCATCCTCTAATCCCTAACTGTTGAAGAGTTTAATCTTCTATCATCAGCTCACCTAAATAGCTTGAAAGTATACGACTGAAGGTCTTTAGATACGTATGAAATTGAAAGAATTATTCTCCAACTCCTAACCGTTGAGGAGTTGTACCTTCCACCTTCCATCATCAGCTTACCTTATTAATTTGTAAGAATACGACTAAAGGTAACTTATATACATATGATATTTAAAGATTTATCCTCCAACTCCTAACCGTTAAGGAGTGGTACCTTACATCATCAGCTCATCATCATAAAATGATGACTACCAGACGCAAATACCGGTGTAACTTCAGAAAATATACGAAAAACATAGTATGTGCCTATAAAAAATGAGGGTTTCCCTCGATTTCCCTGGGATCCCGTCATCAGATCCTGATATGCTGGCAATGGGACCACCACGGAAGCATACCCTGTCGAATACAAAAAAAAAATTCAAAATCGGTCCACAACTGACGGAGTAATCAGGTAACATACATAAAAAAAAAAAAAAAAAAAAAAATACATACAGTGGAACATAGAACCTCCTCCTTTTTGGAAGTCGGTTAAAAACTGGACTTGAAAAATGCATGACGGCACGGTTGGTCTAGTGGTTTAAGTTGTCGCCACGCCGCTTTCTATTGCGCCAGGTGTTGTGGGTTCAAATCCTAAATAGGACAACACTGTGTGTGATCCACAAATTGTAGTTCTGAGTCTGGGTGTTTTTTGTGATGTATATTCGTAATGCGGGACTTGTTTTTTTAAAACAAGGAGGAACTCATATCTAGTAAGTATACCTAAAAACCCTTAAACGAAGCCCATAGTGACATTTTATAAAATTGGTGCGGCGGCCATATTTGATTCAAAAATGACATGAAATTAATACTCAGCATACCTAAAAACAACCTTACACGATACCCATAGTGACTTTTTATGAAAATGGTGCGGCGGCCATATTGGATTTAAAAAATGACAAGAAATTAATACTCAGTATACCTAAAAACCCCTTACACGATACCCATTACCCATAGTGTCATTTTACAAAAAACTTTTTATAAAAAAAAAAACCGACTTCCAAAAAACATCCAACGAAAACTCTCTGCCAAAAAAACACTTAAAAGCGTAAAATAAACTGGTTCTTCATAAATTGCCTATACCTAATTATTTATTCATTTAAATAGTAGTATTATAATATGTGCTAGGTACCTACAATCTGTTTGAAGTCGGTGCCAAGTGCCTATCGCTTAGACTTTTGTAATTGTTCGTTTGTATTCTTTTTGGCTTAGCACCGATTTCAAACAGATTTTAGGTACCTAGCACACATTATAATACTACTATTTAAATGACTAAAGAATTAGGTATAGGCAATTTATGAAGAACCAGTTTATTTTACGCTTTTAAGTGTTTTTTTGGCAGAGAGTTTTCGTTGGATGTTTTTTGGAATTCGTTTTTTTTTTTATAAAAAGTTTTTATTTTTCAATTTTTAGTGCAAACAATCGTAGGTAAGTAAGTAAGTAACTATTTCATCAAATTTCATCATCAAGAATACAAATGAAGGTCTAAACGTACGTGTAATATTGAAATCATCCTCTAATTCCTAACTGTTGAAGAGTTTAACCTTCCATCATCAGTTCACCTAAATAACTTTAAAGTATACGACTGAAGGACTTTAGATACGTATTAAATTGAAAGAATTATCCTCCAACTCCTAACCGTTGAGGAGTTGTACCTTCCACCTTTCATCATCAGCTTATCTAAATAATTTGAAAGAATACGACTAAAGGTAACATATATACATACATATGATATTTAAAGATTTATCCTCCAACTCCTAACCGTTAAGGAGTTGTACCTTACATCATCAGCTCATCATCATAAAATGATGACTACCAGACGCAAATACGGGTGTAACTTCAGAAAATATACGAAAAACAAAGTATGTGCCTATAAAAAATGAGAGTTTCCCTCGATTTCCCTGGGATCCCATCATCAGATCCTGATATGCTGGCAATGGGACCACCTCGGAAGCATACCCTTTCGAATACAAAAAAAAAATTTAAATCGGTCCACAACTGACGGAGTAATCGGGTAACATACATAAAAAAAAAAAAATAATAATAATAATACATACAGTGGAACATAGAACCTCCTCCTTTTTGGAAGTCGGTTAAAAATGATGCGGCGGCCATATTGAATTACAAAAATGATTAAAAAATTCTTAGCGTATCTATTATCTACCATGAAGTATTTTATACAACACAACTCCGCCTGCCACATTTTATGAGGGAGTTTTGACTTCATAAACTAGCAACACCCGCATTAAACACAAAATGGCGACTACAATAATTAATTAGGTCTTTACCTATAAAATTGCCGTTTTGTATGCAATAAGTGAAAGTACTTATTTTTTCAAACTTTTTTATTTCTGTTATTCGAAGTAATCTGTACAGTAAATCGAAGAAGAGCTGGGGTTGGAAGCTCTCCCTCATCCGCCATACTCGCCAGACCTTGCACCTACCGACTAATACTTTTCCCAAAATTTAGACAACTTTTTAGTGGGTAAAAAACTCAATTCCCGAGAGGTAGTACAAAATGCCTTTGAAGAGTTTGTTGCCTCCCGTCCAGCTGATTTTTACAAGAAGGGCATCAATAAACTGCCAATACGTTGGCAAAGATGCTTCGATTACATAGGTGATTACTTTGAATAACAGAAATAAAAAAGTTTGAAAAAATAAGTACTTTCACTTATTGCATACAAAACGGCAATTTCATAGGTAAAGACCTAATATTGATTTTAGAAATTATTTAATGGCTTTGTTTGCTGTAATAGATACATATCAATGGTACTTATCGATAATAGGTAACTTTCTTTGTTAATTTAGATCGTACTCTGTAATTTTTACACACTTATATCGCACAATTCGCCATTTTTATCAACACAAAAATGACAGCAACATGTGTGTATCCACTGACAGTGCATTTGGGACTAAACGCGGAAAATCATATAGGCGTTAGTGTTAAAGCCTATTTTTTCGTGTGTTTTTACAGCTTTGACAGTCCATCTAGACATATTAATAATCTAAGATTAGCATACAACTCGCGGCTGTACTCGGGAGCTTGAATCCTCGAGTAAGTGAGAGAGAGAGATACGAGTGGGTGAGAACGGACTTCGACAGCTTACGTAAATACGTGCGCGCGCTGAGATTCAGTTCACAATTTGTTTGCTAGCGCAGCGAGTGGACGTACACATGGCGCGACATGACGGCGCCAGCGCAGGCGCTCTGTCGCCACAGTGACAATAATTCTTATCGGACTAGCGATATATCCTGTTTTCGTGTAGGACATTGTTTCATTTGGACAGTGTACACTTGAACCTATTATTTAATATTTTTGTCCTATGGTTAGTAATAAAAAATATGGTCTTGTGGTATTAACAATTTCTGAGCGTAGATCTGTTAGGATGATCTAATTTCGAATATCGATTGATTGATAGCTAGCTGGCATTATTTTTCCGTGCTCAATATGTTTCTTTACATTCAAATATGCATCAAATCAAATCTCTAGGGGGGGCAGCTGCCCCTACCTGCCCCCCCTTGGCGACACCCTTGTAACCTGTTAGAACACCTAAAAAACTTGAAAGAATACAACTAAGGCCCTATTCGTGTATAAGGTATGTAAAGAATCTTTCTCTAACCCCTAATCGTTTTACTTTCTATTATTATCAGCTCATATGAATAACTAAAGAAAACGACTTGTTTGAAGTTCCAAATTCTAACCGTAAAGGAGTTGTACCTTCTATCATCAGCTCATCATTATGAAATATTGACTACTAGATGCAAATACCAGAATAGCTTTAGAAAATATATGATAAACATGGTACGTGCCTAAAAAAAATTAGGGTTTCCCTCGATTTCCTTGGGATCCTATCATCAGATCCCGATATGGTGGCAATAGGACTAGCTCGGGAGCATGCCCTTTCGAATACAAAAACAATTCTCAAAATCGGTTCAAAATTGACGGAGAATACAAAATCGGTGAACATACATAAAAAAAACATATCCTAATTACATAAAATATAAGGCAATTTTGAAAAAATGGGTTTTGACTCACGTATTTTTCAAGGGCAAGCAAGTTTCGGTTTCGTCCGAAACTGAGAGCCAGGCCGAAGGTTCGGTTTCGGCTGAAAACCCAGTTTCAGTCGGACACTAGTTGGTATGTGAAATGTCCGAAAAAAATCATTACATTAAAAGTAATCTGTTCACAGACAGCCAAACTCATCAGACTTAATCCGACCAATCCGTGTGGAGATGTTTGAATGCTGTAATAAATACTTGCCAGTAACAGAAGACCATGAATGCACGGATGTTGCAAAGGAAAGACCTGATTGTTTCATGTGTTTGGGGTGCCAGAAAACATTTGATAGTCTTGTGCTGTTTGAACAGCATGTTAAAGACCTGCATTCGTTGCAAGCAGACTGTTTGTACTTTCCGAACAAGGATGGTTTGTATTTCAGGTGTAATATTGAAAACCGTACCCCTTAAAATATACCTTGAGCTCTTACAGATTACTATGAAACCGGCTAAGTAGCCAGTACCAATATTTTCAACCTTTACATACGATTTTATCACAAACTAGCTGAACCCCGCGGTGTAACCCGCGGCTATTGTCGTACCGCGGGTAACGCCGCGAAGCGAAGCTAGTCTAAAAAAAGTAGCCTAAGTTACTCCTTATATCATCAGCTACCTGTCAGTGAATGTCCCGTCAAAATTGGTCCATTCGTTCCAGAGATTAGCCGGAACAAAGACAGACAAAAATTGTAAAAAATGTAGTATATGTACCGTGTATACATGCATATGCAGTTAGTAAAAAGCGGTTATTTCAATATTACAAACAGACACTCCAATTTTATTTATTTGTATAGATGAAGTGCATTATAAAATTTTGCACCTAAAATGTACCTCGAAGTTCTAAAATTACTCTAATTACAACTTTCATACAGATCAAGCTATATTTTAAGGACTATAACAAAATTTTACTGATAAGTTTGTTACAATTGTTATCATCCACATAATAGGTCCTTACCTATGAAATTGCCGTTTTGTGTGCAATAAGTGAAAGTACTTATTTTTTCAAACTTTTTTATTTCTGTTATTTGAATTAATCACCCATGCAATCGACGCATCTTTGCCAACGCATTGGCATCTGTAAAAAGCTGTGGTAATTCACACCCGCACTAGACAACCAAACAGTGACCATCACCTTTTTAGGGGTCATTTTTGGTTTAGGGCATTGCTTTGGTGCTGAACCAGGGTCTAACCAACTTGCTGAGACCTTACACCTACCGACTATTACTTTTTCCAAAATTTAGACAACTTTTTAGTGGGTAAAAAATTCAATTCCCGAGAGGCAGTACAAAATGCCTTTGAAGAGTTTGTTGCCTCCCGTCCAGCTGATTTTTACAAGAAGGGCTCAATAAACTGCCAATGCGTTGGCAAAGATGCGTCGATTGCATGGGTGATTACTTTGAATAACAGAAATAAAATAGTTTGAAAAAATAAGTACTTTCACTTATTGCATACAAAACGGCAATTTCATAGGTAAAGGCCTATTATTACGTCACAAGCATTTCATAGTTTTAGGCCCCCACCATGTCTTTGTCATAGCTGATCACTCCTACACCTTTATTAATTCATTTACTAGTTTTCATATGATGGTGGGCTCTGGGCGAAATTCCCAGGGACATTGCCCTATGCCACCCACCGTGTCGCAGGTTGCGGATAGCGAAACGGCCTCCAGATATGGAGGCTAGCTGCTTTTGCAGTCACGGACAGCAGGACGATCCATCTGAAGCGATGCTGGGAAATACTTTGGCGGGGATTTCTCTATAAAAAGGCACGAAACCCAATGACAGAGGATGACAGTGGCGTGATGGAGCCGCCACTTAAAGGTCGGACCCGGGTCCGAGCTTTAAGTGGCGGCTCCATCCAGGGCTAACGAAGTGGGTCTCCCCGGGGAGACCCACTTCGTTAGCCCTGGATTGGCTACGGGTCTAGGAGACACAAACTCCGAAATCAAAGTAACTGCTGCCTTGTAGTAAGATGTTGGTTCATCAAAGGCCATCACCCTGATATACTGATGTGTAGTGCCTTGGGAAATTGCTGCACTATTTTTTATTTATTTATTTATAAAATTTTATTGCACACCACTACAGTAAATATTTGTACAGATATACATATACGGAGAGTAACATCAGGTATTACAATAGGCGGTCTTATCGCTCACGGCGATCCCTTCCAGACAACCTTCGTACGGATATTATAAAATGATCTTTTGGGTAGTCGGACTGGTGGACTGGTTGGGTCGGATGACTATTCTCCCAACCAATGCCATGAAATGAGTTCTAATGAAGATAATGTTTTGCCATGTGAACCGGCTAGCACCCGGCGCTTGCAGGTATCCGGGCCTGCAAGTGAGAAATTGGTTACCGAAGACTGTAAGGAGGTGGGCATCCCGGCCTCCCTACCAGTAAATGCTACTGGTGTTAAAAAGAGCAATTAAAAGTTAACGCACCAGGCTCTTCATCCTGGTCTGTTTCTGGCCAGGCCTAGAAGTGCATCTCTAAGCACTGTAACAGATGCTAATACTCAAACACAGACTGCTACCTTGAGAGAAATGGATACTGATTCTGAAGATTCGAATCCTCCCACATGGCAGAAAGTACCAAAAGGAGAAAGTTTTCTACGCCATCCCCAGAGAGAATTAAGGTGTCAAACCAATCCACTTCTCTTCCTGTTGACCAGAAGGAAAATACCGAACCAAAAACCCATACGAAGGTCACGAAACCACCACCAATAATACTCTACGAAATTGAAGACCTCACCAAGCTCACTGAACTCTTAGAAAAGGTCACTAGTAAGTCCAACTTCACATTTAAAGTAATTAATAGACAGCAACTTAGCGTTCATAGTGTTAATGTAGAGGCATATAAATCCATTATAACAGCTATAGGAGACAAGGGACTTATAGGACACACGTTCAACAGAAAAGACAAAAGGCACTTTAAAGTTGTTATAAAGAATCTTCATCACTCCACACATATAAACATAATAAAATAAACTCTAGAAGAAACAGGAAATGCAGTTATCGGCCAGATAATAAATGCAAGGTACGGCCCCGAAAAGAAACCTATTAATAATTTTTTTGCAACCCTAGAACAAAGTCCCAGCAACAAAATTGTAAAGAGCATCAAACACATCCACCACCAGTCAGTTACCATCGAAGAACCAAGAAAACGTAACACAATAATTCAATGCCAAAAATGTCAGCAGTATGGCCATTCTAAAAATTATTGTATGCGTCCTTTTCGTTGCGTGAAATGTGCCCAAGGACACAGAACAGCAGATTGTCCTAAGACCGATCCGAACTCCCCAGCAAAATGTGCTTTATGCCTTGGTGCACATCCTGCAAATTACAAGGGGTGTGAAGTGATAACGAAATACTAGCGAGAAAATCTAACAAACAAAGACACATAAGAAGTAGAGTACAGACAGATGACCAGCGAGTTCCAATGTATACTACCGCTAACACTGACATTCAGCTCCCAACACACAAACTCCCCAACCATCAAATGCTGATAAACAAAAAACAAACAAAGAACTAATCAGAACACACTACACGCAGAAACAACTACACCAAATAGAATAGAAGAAATGCTTCTCAAACAAGCTGAAAAGTTTGATCACATCCTACAAAAAATGAGTGTTCTAATTAACCTCATAACAATAATGATAACTAAATCAACAAAATGACTTCTCTAAAGATAGCAGCGTGGAACCTTGGTGGGCTATCTCCTAATGTAGACGAGGTGGAAATCCTACTACACTCACACAACATTGACATCTTACTGGTGTCTGAATCTCACCTGACTGATAACAATAGTATTCATATACGTAACTATAATACTTACGCCACAAATTATCCTGATGGTACAGCGCATGCGGGAGCGACCCTAATTATCAAGTCAAAGATTAAACATTATGAACAACCACAGTTTAGAAAAACTAACATGCAAACAAGCGACTGTAAATGTAGATGATCGAAATGGATCATTCAATGTGTGATCTATATTGTCCCCCAAAACATAATTTAAAAGAAGAGCAATATGACTAGTTTTTTAACACACTTGGAGTACGCTTTATTGCTGGAGGTGATTGGAACGCAAAGCATGTACACTGGGCGTCTACACTTACTAGCACGAGAGAAAGAGAGCTGAAGAAATCGATAACCAACAACAACCTGATTACCATCTCAACTTCTGAACCTACAAATTGGCTGACTGACAGAAACCGGCATCCTGATATCATTGATTTCTTCATCGTTATGGGTCTATCGGACTTTCTCAAATAGAAACCTGTCTAGATTCGAACACAAACCACGTTCCGATAATTTTGAACTTTGACACAACTGTTTTGAACATGGAACATAACACAAAGCTCTACAACAAGCGCACGAACTGGAATTCGTTTCGGGAATTAGTCCACGAGAGACTCGATATGAAAGTAGTTCTAAAAACCAAGTCGGATGTCGATCATTCTGTACGTAAAATAACATCTGTTATTCAAGAGAGTTGTTGGATGTCTACTCCGGAAGATAATAAATAAATAAATACATAAATAAATATTTCGGACATCTAACACACAACGCCGTCTAGTCCCAAGCTAAGCAGAGCTTGTGTTATGGGTACTAGACAACTGATACAAATACATATATACTTTTTTTTTGTAAATACATACATATTATACATAGAAAACACCCAAACTCCGAAACAAATATTTGTAGATCATACAAACATTTGGTCCGACCCGGGAATCGAACCTGAGACCTCATGATCAGCAGTCGCACACGCCAACCGCGAGACCAACGAGGCAGTCAGTGCATAATATTCGCTCTCCTCAGAGCAAAACATATTCGGATCACATACGACAAAAGATACTCGAAAACAGGAGACTGCGTCGAGTATGGCACACCAGCAGGCCGCAAGTCCCGAGTCTCCTCCTTTTTTAAAGTCGGTTAAAAACAGAGTGGAGACCGATCCTCTCGCTCTTTTTATTCGCACTTTAAATATAAAAAGAAATCCAACCGAATCAAGAACTTATTCTGATTCAGTAGAAAGAGATATTGTTAAAAGATGATGACGCGTCGAAAAAACTAGACCCACCCCTAAAACTAGTGACACCAAGGGAAGTGATCAAAAACCTTAAGTCACTCAAAAATAATAAAGCACCAGGGTATGACCTGATTGACAAAAAGATACTGGAAGAAACACCTCGTAAAGTAGCCGTTTATTTGACTATGCTATTTAACTCAATAATTAGAATTAAATTCTTTCCAGACCTATGAAAAACAAGTCATTCCTGAGCACCAATTTGGTTTTGAAAACAACATGCTACAATTGAACAAGTACATAGAGTGTGTAAAAAATTAGGAAGGCAATGGAAAAAAGAGTACTTTCACGTTCGTTCATCAGTCTTTCTCGACATTCAGCAAGCTTTCGACCAAGTCTGGCACAAGGGTCTATTATACACGACTAGTTTTTAATTACCAGAGAAAAAAAAATCTGGTATTCGGTATTCGATACTAATGTATATGATACTAATGAAAAAACAAAATGTTAATTTTATCCCTAAAACCACCAAATATTTGTTCATGACGCAGGATATAATTCAATATGGTCAATGTCCTTTACTGCGGGGCTGCGGGATGCAGGGGAGTGTTAACACATGCCGTTGCCGAGTTCGCAATCGCGGCCGAGCGCAATTCAAAACACACCCCGCGCGGGCGGGTGGGGTCATATGACAACAATAAATAAAATGCAGTTTCGATTTTAACGTCGTTAAGTACGTTTCTGTGATACCTGTGGACTTTTAGGTACTTGTGGAGTGAAATGAAAGTGTTCGTGTTTGCAACAATTAAAGTATTTGTAGTGGTACGTATGAAATACTTAAGTTCCGTAGTAGCTGCTAGTTGATTACTTAAAATTAAAACAAACAAATAATAAAACAGTATCGGATAAAACATTGGCAGGTATATAATTACGATTAAACTAGTATAATAAGGGATTTTAACTATTTAACCATAAACCTAGTTGTATTTGAAGTCCCCGTAATAATAATATTTAATCAATCCTCGCCCGGGCCCGCTGTGTGACTGCGATGAGTGAGAAAGAATAAAAATATGCATTGACCGATATGTTAGGTACACTACGTGCGTAATTATAACATGGTGTCCAAAAATTATGGACGTATTTTTTTATTTTAAAATCGTTAATAACTTTGTTGTTTTGTTTGTTTGGCATTTCTGTTATGGTGTTTTAAGTAAGTACATACGTTCTGTATCTGCCCCTATTTTTTCTCTGGTAATTAAAAATTAATGGTGTATAAAATAAAATCTGTGTTACCACATACATTCTATGATATCTTCATCTATCTGACAGAATTTTCCAGGTGAGGGAGAAGGACCGTACTTTGAATTTCTATGAAATACTGGCAGGAGTCCCACAGGGATCGGTGCTTGGGCCAGCTCTATACACACTCTCCTGGAGTAACTGTCGCAACCTTTGCTGACGATACAGCCTTACTCACCTCGAATAAATGCCCTATTAAATCTTCACAAGTCTACAAAACAACCTAAACGAAATTGAGAAATGGTTGGCAACGTGGCGAATTACTGCCAGTGTGTCCAAATCGGTACACATTACCTTTACTCTTTGAAAAGAAGATCGTTCACCAGTCTACCTAAACGGCACACAGCTGCCTCACCAGCAGACATTAAGATACCTAGGCATGCATTTGGACTGTAGACATACCTGGAGAAAACATATTGAAACAAAACGAGAAGAAATCAACCTCAAATACAGAGGTCTCTATTGGCTGCTGGGACGCAATTCAATACTATCTATGGACAATAAACTGCTCATATATAAGTCGATATTGAAACCCATCTGGACTTATGGATTACGGTAGTGGGGCTCCGCCAGCGCCTCCAGCATAATAATTATATAAAGAGCACAAAACTATATTTTAAGACAAATATCGAATGCACCAATGCATTGAGCAATGGAGAGATCAATGCTCGGAATATCCTTATTGGACCGCAAAAGGAACGAATGGATTAGGGAAAAGACACAAGTCAGGGACGTGGTACAGAAAATAGAGGCCCGTAAATGGAGATGGGCTGGCCACATCGCCAGGATGAACCCCAGAAGATGGGCAAGGATAACCCTGGAATGGAGACCCCGCCCTAACACCCGCGGACGGGGAAGACCGCACAAGAGATGGACAGACGACATCCGGCAACAAGCCGGTATAAATTGGATGCAAGTGGCCCGGGACAGGTGCTTTTTTTTAACTACAAGTTGTGGTTATCAAAGCACCCGAACCAGCTAGCGAGACAGGTCACTATCCCGGAAACCATACGTCGACTCAAAAAGCGGCGCGATTTTTCTGACAAGTATATGGTTATAATTCCAGGAAAAAATAAAGAAAGGGCAGGTTCCGCTGGGAGCGACGCTCTGAACGCCAATAGTACTAACACCTCATCTGCTTATAGTTTAATTATGACTGATCGCAAGAGATAAGGAAAAAAAACTTCATATGAAACTATAATTTCTTGGTGTTTAAAAAAAGGGACAGGATTTAACCAGCATTACAATTTTCTAAACGCGAATGGACGTGGTATTTTACAAAAATTGTTGATATTATTTTAGTCACATAAATTTAATTTACTAATGGGAAGTGTTTCAGAGTGTTTGGTTAAAATTAATATATACTAGCTGCGCCTGCTACTTCGTACACGTGAAATTTGGATTTTTTTTCACCGTTTAACCTTCCCTGGGCTACGGCAGCATTTTAAACCCTAAATCAGCAAAATCGGCCCAGCCGTTCTCAAGTTTTAGCGAGACAAACGAACAGCATTTGACTTTTATATATAAGACTAGCGACCTGCCCCGGCTTCGCACGGGTAGATTCCAGATGCCCCCGCCGACGACACGATTCGTGCATTTTAAATCTGTAATATCTTCGAATATATTCATTTAAATTAGATACTGTAACGGGCCATTTTGATCTATATTAAATGCACAATGTATTTAATTTACTTAAATGTATATGGATTCATTCTGTATTGCTTAAAATCACTTCGTAAATAAGCCATTATTTCTCGTAAAAAGAAAGGAATGAAAAATGGTTATTGTGGGTTATCCCTAAGAGATGACATATACCGTCGCGGACTTTTTTGTAGTACTTTTTAAGGTGTACAAAACTGTAGTACAATATTTTGATCTATCTCGTAGGGTGCAACCAGCGTTTGCACTGTAAGCGCAAAAAATGTGTTCATTTGCTACATCGCATTAGAAACCTCGGAAATTAACAGTGTTTCCATACTATATTAGGCAGTTATTATACATAAAAACCTTCCTCTTGAATCACTCTATCTATTAAAGAAACCTGCCTCAAAATCCGTTGCGTAGTTTTAAAGATTTAAGCAAACATAGGGACATAGGGACAGAGAAAGCGATTTTGTTTTATACTATGTAGTGATAGTGAAGATGTACATTTGATTGAAGTTTAGACAACTTGACTACTCATTATTATTGTTATTACAGCTTTATTTTTCCACTCATACACACATAATTCTATTTATTTTTTTCAGAATTCACAACCTGGAAATCAGAATTAGAGGCTATGGCTAAAGTTAAATTCCAGACCCTGGCACCTTCAGTGGAAAGCTCAAAGAATATATATCACTGCTCTCATCAGCCTCCAATCGAAGCAGAGAAAAAATTACTCTGTCCGTCATCATTAATTGCCACTGAACTTCGTAACGGTTACCGAGTCATATATTTTAAAGAACACTTTGGACACTCATCTTTAGATTTACCACCGTCGAAGTACAAGACAAACTCCATATTAACGTTCTTAAAAGATATTGAAATTCAACATGTTGACTCGGATGAACACATTCACCAACAGTTAAAAAGTATTATGAATAATATCATGGTTACTGATCCTAAGGGTGATACCAGTGTTTTATATTCTTTACTCGACAAAGCTATGGAGATGACCCTAATTTTGAACAGTATTGGAGTAGAAGAACAAACAGTTGTGACCAAAAGCTTGACTGACAATCAAATAACTGAATCTCTATCAGAAGTAAGGACATATCCAGGTAAACGTAAAGCGGTCACAGTTAAAAAGGATGTCAAAATTAGCAAGACAAACGAAGAAAATACTGAAATTCAAACAGATGCAGTATCTAAAAAGACTGTGGACTCATTAGCATCGACACCGTTAAAGAAAACTTTCATAAATTCTTCTCCGTCTTTCAACGATACTTACAAAAGTATTGTCGATCAAAATTTGAAAGCAACAACAGACACAATTACTCCAACAAAGAGTACAATCAAAAAGAAAGCTGTTGAAACTAAAATCGGTAAATTCAAAGTCAAACCGAGTTTGTCACCCAAGGAGTCCATTGAGACCTCTCCGGTGAAGAAACCTCAGGATTCTCCTAAAATCCAGTTCCTGGCAACCCTGGGTTTGTTTACATTGCGCGCGCAGTACTAAGTGGGTAGTCGAAAGGTCAACACATCATAAAAGTTCTTATTAATTATTTTAAATAAAAATACAATAAACATATTTTAAGTAAATTTAATGAATATAATAACTTCAGAATAATAAATACCTGCTGGTCTAGTGTTATCCATCCATAATATAACCTAAACTTCAAACAATTTCAAAAATAAAAGTAATCACAAAGTCACCATGAAAAGCATATACTCGTAGGAGCTACAAGACTGCTTTGAGAAAAGGATGGCGAACTTCGAAGAGCAACTCATGAAGAAGATCTCCAACACTGCTAGTCTGACTGGTCTCGCAGAGGAGTTCAACGGCTTTAAAATTCTCATCCTTGATATGTTGAAGTCCTTCCAAAGTCAGATGGAGTCCATTGTAAGCGAGATGGACAATATGGAGACACGCAGCCGCCGTAAAATAATCTTTCTTCATGGTGTTTCAGAGGGAAAAGATGAGAATAAATCCTGTGTGGTTGCGGAGGTAGCGACAAGTAATTTGGGTCTTGATTGCTTTATATCTGAGGACATAAGTCGTTGTCACAGGATGGGTCGTCAATCCTCGGGTGACAAACCAAGACCCATTCTCGTGTAATTCAGGACAGTAGCGGTACGGGATGGGGTCTGGGCGTCTAATACCGAGCTAAAAGGCTCTGGTGTTACACTCTCGGGGTTCCTGACTCGGTCGCGACACTCAGCGTTTAAAGCAGCACGTCAGGCATTCGGCATCACTAAATGCTGGACCAGAGAGGAGGGGACTGTATTTGTTTTGGGCCCTGATGGTACTCGCTACCGTATTACAAGTGTCGCAGATCTCAACCAAATAAGGCCAGTGGTTGCTGAGAAACCGCCTGCAGCCAAGAAGCTAGAAGAGCACCTGCTTCCAAAAGATAAGTGGATGTCATGTGATGACATGCGGTGTTTCATTGTGGTGTAGGTACTAGGGTAGTAACTACTTGTCTCGTGTTATCAGAAGTAAATAAAAGAGTTTAACTCACTGTTATTAAAATGTATTTGTCCAACACACGAGAAATAGACAGAAGGTACAGTAGGTAGAAATTGTAGGCACAAGCACAGCACATATAACAGTTTAAGCAGGAAGAAAGACAGTTCAAGATTAGCACAATGGATCACTAGATATGAAGGCAGTATATAAATAGAATACAAGCCAAATTTAACAGTATATAAGCGGTAAACAAAACTGACCTAAGCAAGCGTGCAGTCGGCGACGATAACGGATTCAAACTGTTTGAGACGGCGCACGCGCAATGGTTGCCGGCGCGTATCTCATGTAGCCATACATTTAGATAGCATAGCCTTTCACTATGTCGTCACGTGTCGATAGAATTTATCGGCAAACATATCGACAAACCGATATGTATCGCTGAAATGTAATATTTTTTATGATGTACTTATATTATAATCGTTTGTGTTAATGATGTAGGTATATATTTTGTGAATAATAAACTCTTTTGCAAAAAAAAAACGGGCACTTAAGCAAAGAACTATTTTATAGTTACTATTAGTTTGTTTGACAATTTTAGGTATTGTTATCCTCAGAATTTTATAAATTAATTAGGAAGCAATAGTTTTCATCAGTTTTATAATAACATTTTGATTATATTATTGAGAAATAATGTTTAAGCTCAAAACACTATTATTGTACCTGCTCGCTAAATAAAAATGAAACGCGTTAATTTCTTTGTTTTTCTTGAATACATTAAAAGCAGATAAAAGTTTAGTATTGAGTGACCCCCTCTTGCTGTAATCACGGCTTGCATTCGTCTGGGCATGCTAGCGAGAATATCTTTTATGGTTTCTTGAGGAATACGTTCCCACTCCACGGTAATCACATTCTTTAGCTCTCTGATGGTCTGCGGAGCCGGCTGCACTGATCTCACTCGTCGCTTCAGAACGTCCCAGACATGCTTTATGGGATTGAGGTCCGGACTTCTAGCTGGCCAGTCCAAACGACGAATTTCGACTTCTAGCATATACGCTTCCACATCGCCAGACTGGTGGGCGCGAGCGTTGTCGTCCATAAAAATTGTTTCGCCAAGAGCGGTTAAAGCGGGTTGTGCATAAGGAATTAGAACTTCCGTTATGTATCGGTGTCCAGTCAATGTACCGTTTTCGATTAAGACTAACTCCGTACGATCCATAGCATTTATTCCTGCCCTAAACATAACAGAGCCCCCTCCATAAGGTGTGATTTCTTCAAAACATGCCTCTGCAAAGCGTTCTCCTCGTCTACGTAGCACTCGCCGACGTCGGTCTTCACCATGCAGAGATATCCTGGCTTCATCGGAGAACAATACCCTATCCCGGTCTTCATGAGTCCATGACACAATTTCGAGCAAAGCTAAGCCTGGCAACTCGATGTCCACGGAGTAATTTCGGGCCGCGTGCCGGGCGATGACTGTGTATATTAGCAGCGAGAAGTCTCCTCCTGACCGTCCATAGACTAATTTGCACATTTCTTACTTCTTCGAGCTTGTTCTTGAGGTCCACATAAGAAGATTTGCGATTTCTCAACGCTTGACTAACTAGAAAACGATCATCCCGTGGTTCGGTACATGTCTTTCTGCCAGAACCAGGCCTTCTCTTGACGCAACCGGTCTCTTGATAGCGCTGCCAGGTCCTGTGAACTCACATTTAGCCTCTGAGCCACGGAGCATTGGCTGCAACCTTCTTCAAGCAGCGCAATAATTTTGCTCGCTTTTATCACTTTATCTACCGTTTTCGAGATTGCTAAACAGCAATAACAATACTTTTAAATGTCAAGGACATCAGATAGTTTAATAAAAATTGACAAAAAGTTAATTAGAGTCGATATTAACTATAGGGAATTCGCGCCGCGCCACAATCTAAACCGCCCGTTTTTTTTGCAAATGAGTGTATTTTTAGTGTAGAATAAGTGTAAATATTGTAAATAAATAATAATATATAATTTACGTTCCTTCCGTCCCGGACCAGAATCAGAATAAGACGTGCACACATTTAATTAATTGAAGTTTAAATCATTTATTTACAAGTGTTTAAAATCAAAATAATCGAGTGAGGTACCAGGCGCACATAGCGTAGAAGAAACGCAGACTATCTGTGTGAGGGAGACAGCAACAGTTGAAACGAAGATATTCGCTGAGCGTCGTATTTTTGCAATTTTTTTTTGCTAATTCGATTGTTCGTCGTTTGTTCGTGATTGATCGATCAAAAATAGCGTTTGTTCGTTTTTAGTTTTTTTTTTTATAAATTTTTAAAAATTTGACCTCAGGTTGGCGGGGGCAAGTCAGTTTTTTGCAACTTTTTTTCGCTAATTCGTTTGTTCGTGATTGTTCGATCAAAAATAGCGTTTGTTCGTGTTTAGTTTTTTTTTTAAATTTTACCTGAAGTTGGCGGGGGCAAGTCAGTTTTTTGCAACTTTTTTTTGTTAATTCGATTGTTCGTGATTGTTTGATCAAAAATAGCGTTTGTTCGTTTTTATTTGCAACTTTTTTTGCTTATTCGATTGTTCGAGAGTTTATAAATTTTCCTTGGCCTAAACCTAGCGCCGACAATTATAGTACCTAGACTTTTTTTTTCGATCAATCTAAGCTAGTTATCGTTTGTTCGATAAAAAAAAATGTTTGTTCGATATTATTTACGCTGGTAATTATTTTTTTTATATCACAACACCCACCTTTCGTAACTAAAGGTATGTTCAATTATACGCTACTGTTTTTCATACTGTGTCATACTGTAAACATCATAACTGAGCAGCTCCCGTTAATATCGTATTTAAAATTTATTTACGATCACTTGTTGATATAGAAACATCGCGAAATATAAATTTAAGTGCTGTGAGTGCTGTGAATAGTGTGGAAGTGTTGATTTTGCGTAATCCTGTATTTTAAAGTATATATTTGAAAACAAGACGCTGACTAGATTGTTGAATTGAGGGTAGAAATTGAACCATCGTCAAGACGTCAGTTGACAGTGTCATAAAGGGTAGTGTTGCCAAAACAAGGAAAATAAAACTACTATTTATTACGTTCCATCACACTCAGATTACATTATATTAGAAAATGGAAGATCAGTTTCAACTTTTATTTGAATCATTGAAAATTGAGTCGCAAAAACAAACCATTGAAATACAAACATCTGTAACTAACAAGGTAATGGAAATATTGGATGTAAAACTAGAGCCTATCATAGCAGAAAATAAAATCTTAAAAACAAAATTAGAGAATCTCGAGAAAGATGTGGAAAGTTTGAAAAGAGCAAAGAAGCAGAAAAACTTAATCATTTTTGGCATAAAAGAAGATGAGAATTCTAACTTAGAATTACTTCAAAATGTGAAGAAAGTTATTAAAACAGATTTAGGCATTAATTTCGAAGATCGAGAGATAAATAATGTGTATAGAATTGGAAAGAAGAAGCCAAGTGATAAGCCAAGACCCACCTTGGTTTCCTTCGTAAATGAATGGAAAAAGATTGAAGTTATGAAATTGAAGAAAAAATTTAAAAATGTATACATCACAGAAGATTATACTAAAGATGTCCTAGAGAAAAGGAAAATGCTGCTGCCACAACTGATAGAGGAGAGAAATAAAGGAAACTTTGCATATCTCAAGTATGACAAAATAATAATAAAAGGGAAAAGTGATATAAACAATGACAATCGGCAAAAAAGAAAAACATCAACATCTCCTGAAACCAATAACCAACCAAGAAAACAACCAAACTTAATGCCGCCGAACCATAAAATATTAAATGTTTATGATTTACTGAGGACCAAACGCAATTCTCTTCCTTCCAACACAATGGATAATAAACAATAGCAACTAAATGTCGGGAAACGGAAAACACAACAATTATTTAACAAAAAGAACAACGTAAAAACAAATCATAACACTCTCCCAAGCCGACTGGTCCTCGTGGGGGAAAATGACCACGACCCTCTAAAGGTTAAAAGTAATGTCAACACACTTAGTCAAAAGAAAACAAATGGTATTTATATAGCAACTATTACTGTCGATCTCTTAGAACCCCTGAAAAACTCCGAGAATTAGAAATAGCATTGGAAGAAATAAAATGGGATATTATAGGGATAAGTGAAATGAGAAGATTTGGGGAACAAATTGAAGATCGTGGAAATTATATACTACAGTATAAAGGAGAGACGCCAGGGCTTTATGGAGTCGGATTCATGGTCAAAAAGAATTTAGCGAACAACATAATAGAACTAAGAGGAATTTCAGAACGTATCGCAATCCTCAACATAAAATTAAACGAAGAAGAATGGTCCATTATCCAGGCGTATTCACCAACTGAATCGGATAAAAAGGAAGACTTAATAAAAACTGAAAAATTCTATGAAGAACTCCGGAACACCATAGAAACGAGACATAAAAATGTGATAGTGATGGGCGACTTTAATGGCCAAATCGGAACACAAAATAATGGCGAAGAATATACCATTGGAGGTCACGGTTTTGGCACTAGAAGTAAGAATGGTACAAGATTGGTAAACTTTTCACTGGAAAATAGATTAAGTATTCTAAACAGTTTTTATAAAAAGAAAATAACAAATAAATGGACATGGATCTCACCTAATGGTCTTCATAAGAATGAAATAGACTTTATAATGTCCAATAATAGAAAAGCTTTTAAAGATGTGTCGGTCATACATAATTTAAATTTTAACACTGACCATAGAATGGTACGGGCCACAATGGCAGGAACACGCCCTAAAAAAGCGAGAAAATTTCATAATAAATATGCAGTTGTTCAACACACAGGCGACACAAAATTACTGCTTAAAAATCTCCAAACATCATTAGATATTAAAGAACATTTAACGATACAAAAAAAGTACAACAAATTACTACACCAATTAAAAACTATAACTAGAAAAACATATACAAACAGCAAGAAAGAAATCTCATTTAAAAGCAAGGAACTACTACAGAAACGTAAGGAGCTACTACGAGATAGAAAAACAAAAGAAAACCGTAAAAAAATATCAGAAATAAGTAAAATTATTAATGAACAACTACGGAAAGAACGAAAAACAAAACGAACTATTACAATGAAAAATTATATAGAAAAAACAGGAGGAGTTAAAAAGGCACTAAAAGAACTAAATGGCAAAAAGGATTGGATACCAAATATGAAAAAGAAAGACGGCAACAGTACAGGGAAGAGATCGGAGATACTAAAAACTGCTACAGGTTTTTACCGAAATCTATACCAAAGCCAAAAGATGGAACAAACTGTAAAAGAATATGACGTATCCACTGATGAAGAGGAAGTACCTGAAATACTAAAAGAAGAAACTATAAAAGCAATTAGTACGCAGAAGAACGATAAAGCTCCCGGATCAGATCTCGTTACAAATGAACTACTGAAAACAACATTACCAGTGATTGCTCCGAAGCTTACAGATATATTTAACGAAATAATCATAACGGAAAAGATTCCAGAGGATTGGACAAAATCGACTATTGTACTATTGCATAAAAAGGGCGATAAAGGAGACATATCAAATTACAGGCCGATCAGTTTAATGTCTAATGTCTACAAAGTCTTTTCAAAAATTATATTAACGAGAATTACCAATACTCTTGAAGAAAATCAGCCCAAAGAACAAGCTGGATTTCGTCGAAATTTTTCCACCATAGACCACATCCACTCCCTTAGACAAATAATGCAAAAATATAAAGAATATAATAAGACTTACTACCTGGGGTTTGTTGATTTTAACAAAGCATTCGACACACTGGAACACGAGTTCATATGGAATGCACTAAAAACACAGGGCGTACAAACAAAGTACATACGAATACTCCAAAATGTATACACCAAGAGTACAGCGCAAGTTAAGTTAGAAACTATAGGCGAAGAATTTCCCATCAAGAGAGGCGTACGCCAAGGAGATCCCATCTCACCTAAATTATTCTCAGCCGTCTTAGAAATGATATTTAGGAACCTAGATTGGAGAAATAAAGGATTAAATATAAACGGCGAAAATCTGAGCCACTTACGTTTCGCAGATGACTTAATCATTTTCTCTGAGAGCCCAAAAACATTGGAACTAATGTTGCAACAACTAGCCGATGAAAGTGACAAGGCAGGTCTAGCAATGAATTTAGCTAAAACAAAAATTATGTCAAACTCTACACAAAAAGATAACATAATAGTGAATAAAGAGCAAATAGAATATGTACATGAATACGTTTACTTAGGACAACTAATATCTACCGAAGACTGCATGAAAAAAGAAATTGAACGAAGAATAGCTAACACCTGGAAACGATATTGGTCACTCAGCGAAGTTATGAAGAACAAAGAAATACCGATGAAAGAAAAAAGAAAGGTATTTAATATGTGTATTTTGCCATGTTTGCTATACGGGTGTCAAACCTGGGCATTGACAGAACAACTGGCAAACAAAATAAAAGTTTGTCAAAACGGAATTGAGAGAAGTACATTAGGTGTTAAAAGAAAACACCGAGAAAAATTAAAAAGCATTAAAAGTAAAACTAAATTCAAGAACGCCTATATAACGTATAAACAACTAAAGTGGAGATGGACAGGACATATGACAAGAGAAAAGAAGGAAAAATGGACAAAACTAATAACAGCATGGTACCCGCTAGACTGCAAAAGGAACAGAGGAAGACAAACTAAGAGATGGGAAGATGATATTAGGAAAATAGCGGGTCCAACATGGACTCGAACTGCAAGGGATAGAATTGAATGGCGATCTTTAGAGGAGGCCTTTGTCGAAAGACAAGTTGAGGAGTAAATACCGTTTGCCGAATTATAACCAGTGAAACATTAATTATACATTAAATAGTATAATAGTTTATATAGTATTGTTAGTTAGTAGATTTGATAGTAGTATTTAGTTTTTAGGCATACTTACAAAACTTTTGTTATTTAAACTAAAATCAACAATAAAGGCTTTTTTTTTTATTTTTTTTTTTTTTATTTTTTTTTTTATTTTTTTTTATTTTTTATTATATAATTTACGTTCCTTCCGTCCCGGACCAGAATCAGAATAAGACGTGCACACATTTAATTAATTGAAGTTTAAATCATTTATTTACAAGTGTTTAAAATCAAAATAATCGAGTGAGGTACCAGGCGCACATAGCGTAGAAGAAACGCAGACTATCTGTGTGAGGGAGACAGCAACAGTTGAAACGAAGATATTCGCTGAGCGTCGTATTTTTGCAATTTTTTTTTGCTAATTCGATTGTTCGTCGTTTGTTCGTGATTGATCGATCAAAAATAGCGTTTGTTCGTTTTTAGTTTTTTTTTTTATAAATTTTTAAAAATTTGACCTCAGGTTGGCGGGGGCAAGTCAGTTTTTTGCAACTTTTTTTCGCTAATTCGTTTGTTCGTGATTGTTCGATCAAAAATAGCGTTTGTTCGTGTTTAGTTTTTTTTTTAAATTTTACCTGAAGTTGGCGGGGGCAAGTCAGTTTTTTGCAACTTTTTTTTGTTAATTCGATTGTTCGTGATTGTTTGATCAAAAATAGCGTTTGTTCGTTTTTATTTGCAACTTTTTTTGCTTATTCGATTGTTCGAGAGTTTATAAATTTTCCTTGGCCTAAACCTTGCGCCGACAATTATAGTACCTAGACTTTTTTTTTCGATCAATCTAAGCTAGTTATCGTTTGTTCGATAAAAAAAAATGTTTGTTCGATATTATTTACGCTGGTAATTATTTTTTTTATATCACAACACCCACCTTTCGTAACTAAAGGTATGTTCAATTATACGCTACTGCTCATGCGCAAACTCGCGACTGCTGCGTGGCTCATTTAAATCTCATCCAATAACAACAATATCAATGACCAGTGCAAATTTAGCACCCCATCGAAGAATTTTTGAAATCAAAATTACCTTAATCGATAGGTCTACGTTAGGTTTGTATAGATCCACCATAATTTTTGTTAGGTCCCATAGTTTTTTAATAATATTTTTTAAATTTTGCAAAAAAAAATGCATCTTAGGCCGAGGTCGCACTACGGCTAAACCGCCGCGGTTTTTAACCGCCTGATTTTGTGACAAAAGGAAACGAATGGAAGCGGCCGCACTGGCGGTTTTCTACAGCGACTGATTTTAAAACCGCGACTTGGTACAGAATGGCTAGCGGGAAAACCGCGACAACCGCGGGCGGTTCTGTCCAGTGTTGCCAGAAGGTTACTTTTGTAACGTTTCAGGTGATTTTTCATCTCTTGGTTACTTTTAGGTTACACAAATAAGATTTTTATTTGAATACACTCCCCTATCTGCCTCTGCCAAAATTGGAATACTTGGTGTCGACTTATCGAGCGAAGTCCAGTTCAGATAATTGCATTCTTGCAGATTCCTCCGTAGAGACGTTACTGAACTGAGGGCCCTATACTCGTATTATGCCGCCATAAATCTGTAATGTCGTATTCTAAAGTTTTAGGATTTTCATAAAACTTTAAAGAAATTCTTAAATAATAAGCATTGACTGCCTCGTTGGTCTAGCGGTTGGCGTGTGCGACTGCTGATCAAGAGGTCTCGGGTTCGATTCCCGGGTCGGACCAAATGTTTGTATGATCTACAAATATTTGTTTCGGAGTTTGGGTGTTTTCTATGTATAATATGTATGTATTTACAAAAAAAAAAAAAAGTATATATGTATTTGTATCAGTTGTCTAGTACCCATAACACAAGCTCTGCTTAGCTTGGGACTAGATGGCGTTGTGTGTTAAATGTCCGAAATATTTATTATTATTATTATTTTATTATTATTGACCTAGAGATAGGGCTGCCATCTCAAAAATTTAGAAACCAAGACAACAAGCGTAAAATCCCCGGATATTTGCGGTCATAATCCGAACACTTTTATATTTTTTTATTTTATTTAGTCGAAATAAAAAGAATACATAGTTAAATTAGTCGAAATAGTTCTTTTATTTATTTTCATAGGTATTCAGTTTAATTAAATTTAGTTATTTTTCATCGCAATCAGTGATAGAAAAGTCAGAGAACTTTACAAGAAACAACTAGCAGAAATATCTTCTTAATCTCATTACCTCGTATATATAACTTTATATATTTCATTCTGTATGTATATTGTATAAATATTTATTTATATAATTTATCTATGTATATTTAAAGGTTAATTGTTACCATATATTTATTATTCATAACTTCCCTTCATAAGACAAGTGCACCTGCCACGTCCTTTACTAAACCATCCAAAGGTTGACTGGTAGAAAATGCCATCTGGCATTAAGTCCGCCTCATGCAAATGTAATGCAGGAAGTATTAATAAATAAATAAATAAATAAATAAAAGTAAAATCTCACAGTTGTGAAAATGCTTTTCTAACAGTAGCATACTTTTCACAACCTTTTTTTTAAAACCACACTAATTTGACAAAAATATCTTTAAGTTGAAACTCATAAGATATAATTCAAGTATTCAAGCTAAGTTTTTTATTCTTATCTTATTATTTAAAAATCAATTGCTGTTCGTTTGTCTCGCTAAAACTCGAGAACGGCTGTGCTGATTTAGCTGATTTTGGTTTTGAAATGTTTGTCGTAGTCCAGGGAAGGTTTAACTGTAAAAAAATTAAAATAACTTGAAAATCCAAATCTCACGTGTACGAATTAGCGGGCACAGCTAGTAACAAATAAAAAAATATCTGCTTAAAGTTTTCATCAGCAGTCATATTAAGTTTTTTTTTGTGTTTTCATCTTTATTTAGAATATGTACTCTGAACATTCAATGACAAGAAACTTTCTCTATTTCGATCATCCAAGCTTTTTGAAATGGTTGCAAGTAGGTATCCTTCTGGTTTTAAAGACTGAATTATATTTTTTTTCTAATGCTTTTATTTTTGAGTAAATGATGTGCATAATTGAATGCATGAAAAACAGGTATGCCTCCGATTAAAAAAAAATCTGATCAGGGGGCTTTTTTAAGCTTTTGTAATAATCCACATTCAGGACTCACTCGATAGCTGGAAACAGATTTCGCCAACGCGTCTTTGTATGATAGAGAAGCTGTTTATACTCAACCTCGGCTGTGTCAGAGAGTTCTTTAAGAACTTTTTAGACTGTAGCCTTTATTATTCCCAATTTTATTTGGGGTCGGTTTTAATATTGTTTAAGTAGCAAAAACTTTTTTTTTCATGTAGTTGAATTAACATCTACTGGCAGTCAATCACATGCGTGGTGCAGTGCGTTATTGATAATATAATGTGCGCAGAGCATCCCACACCAACTATTTTCGAATTCAGATTTTGTTTTAACTTATGGAATTATAAAACATTGTTGGTTCCATGGCGCTCTATTCCACCGAATTTTGTATTACAATTATCCAGAAAATGCAACACATTTAATTAAAAGATCATGCTGTTGAAGTTGCTTTATTATAAGCTCAGTAATTATCTCAGATCTGTCATTTCATTTCGATTTGGTTTTCTGGTGGTTTTAAAAGTTCAATCTAAAGGAAAGCTAGTTTATCTGTTGGCAACACTGTTCGCGGTTTTATCGTAGTGTGTGCGCTTCAGGCGGTTATGCGGTTTGGCGGTTTAACCGCTGGCTGGAAAAAACCGCAGTGCGGTCTCAGCCTTAGCATCTCATTTAAGCGGAAACTGATATAACAATATATAATTTAATATAGATAAAATAAGATAGAAGATAAAATAATCTTTATATTCATGCATTCTTTATCGTAAGGTCAGTATTGGTCTATAGTTTTTGCTTTTATATTATTCATTAGATTTTTTATTAACAATTATAAATAATTTATCACTGGCGCATGCGTTAACGCACCTAGTCATAGTCTTAGAGCATATCCAAGTATCCAATCTCCAAGTATATAGTTTATTTATACTGATATATATAGACTGAGTTTAGTTGTTGTCTTAGAGCATATATATCTGAAAGGGTATCCGAACGGGCGGAAAGCGTGATCGGAGTAGAGAGACTGAGATGTCCTTAATAGACTAAATAAACATATAAACTTTGAATTGCATAGCTCTGATACTTTAGATTTTATTGATAGGTACTAGATACTTTAGATTTTAAAGCAAATAGATCAATCGACCTTGCATACATACAGAACATCAAAATTAATAATAGTTATACTACAGGAGTAGAACAAACCACAGAATATCTTTTAGAATCACTTGTGTTGTGCCTGACGATCGGCCGGACGATGACACGGATTATCACCGACAAATTAGGCAGTGGGCTATTGAACCACCGTTGTCTCCAATGTCTGACTTGCCATCTTCAGACGAATTCCTCAGTATTGTTAGGTCATTGCCACTAAATAAGGCTTCGGGCGACGATAAAATTTCAAACAAAATGATAAAAGAAGCTTGTAAACTTTCGGGTGATACGGTTTTAACAGTTTTTAACAGTTTTTTACGTTGCATTGCGGAAGGAGTATTTCCTAGTGTTTGGCGGTGCGGAAATATTCGTTTAATACCAAAAAGCGGCGATAAGCCGCCGGACGATCCCAAATCCTATCGACCCATAACATTGTTACCATCACTAGGAAAGCTTTTAGAGCGTCTTGTAGTACCACGACTTCTACCGGGTGGAATTAAATTTCATGATAGACAATCAGAGCCGTCTTAAGCTCAGCTGGGGCCCCTGGGCACACAAAAATTTGGGGCCCTTTTGAAAAGTAAAGAAAGCGAATTACAATAACATTCTACTATGATCATTTATGAGTAATCAAGTATATAATTTATTAAGTCATGAATGATATTATTATGTAGCTAGTTTTTTGGTTACAATAACGATAATGTTTTTTTTTTCAGGTTTTCTGCTAAATAAAATCTTCTATTATACATTACGTGTTAGGGTTCAACGAATATAAGAAACAAAACTTTCTGCCGTGTAAAAGAGACTTTATTATAAACACTCTTAAAACACAGAATAATTTAGAACAATAGTCCTTAATGTTCGCCGAGCTCGTTGTATTAATCACTTATATCACTTAGATATTTGTCGTACTATAGCCCAAACTGAACTGCACTGCGTTCCGCGATACGCCTTTCTATAATACTAGCTGTTGCCCGCGGCTTCGCCCGCGTGTATGTCGGTTATCACTGCAAATAGTAGCTTATGTGTTATTCTGATGTATAAGCTATATTACTGTAAAGTTTTATCCAAATCCGTTAAGTAGTTTTTGTGTGAAAGAGTAACAAACATCCATCCATCCATACTAACAAACTTTCGCGTTATTAATATAGGTAGGATTTTTATCGATATAAAATCACTAGCTGTTGCCCGCGGCTCCGCCCGCGTATATGTCGGCCATCTGTCAGAACCCAGAACGGCGCAGAACCCAGCTGAGGGATAGTCAAATAATAACCGTCTTCTCCTGTCACAAACATTATAGGATACTGTAGTGGATCATACGACCGAGGGCGATGTAGCTCAGAAACGCTTTTGAGCTGTGCGTCTCTATCGTATAAGACGATATCCCTTTGAAATTTGTCTTCATCTACCAATAGAACGGCTACCTCAGTTGAGCATTATATCTGCCTCTGTGTGCTTTCTGTCGAGTGCGATCTGAATTAATAATTAACTTTAAATTATCTAAAGATTTTAGTTCTAATTTTTGCTTAAAACTTCGTATATACACGTTATGATTATTCAGAGCGGTCTATAATTCGCGAATTAAATCCATTTTTAAGGTTGGTGCGATGCTTGATCGCAACGATAACTGGTCTGCATCCGAAATAAAATATATTTGCAAAAACTTTTGTTTTTCGCCTGATGCTGGTAAAAGGCTTGTCCTTCAATTTTAAAAGTGGGCATAAAATTACCTTCCCTGATTTCTTTTGCGCCAAAAGAAGTCATTTGAAAAAGACTATTGTATTTACGTATATTTGTTAAAAATTGACCAGATAATGGATGGTTATTAGTTAAAAGAATTTTTATTGTTTGTGGCGGCTCCTGAAGGTTAGTAAGACAAACTTTACCTGAAGCACAGCACATACCATTAGGTTCGTCCGCCCATTTCTTGGCAGAGCAGTTAGAGCAGATCTTATTCATGACTCCGATTTGGACGGACGCTTGTTGTGCATCACAGAACAAAAAATGTGTTGTGCATAATCAACCTGCGGATCATATCTTAAAACCCGTTTTTTTGCTGTTAGCTGAAATTCGATTGCGAACTCCATTTATAGACAACTTCTGTCTCTCTGCCTGAGCTCTAAGTCGCTGCGAACGCTCAACACTTGACTCTCGTTCGCGTAAGTCAGAAGTTCTCATATTTTGTTTTGCAAGGCGTTGCGAACTTTCGACACTCGACTCTCGTGCGCTTACCTGAGAGTTTCTGTGATTTTATTCATCAATGCGTTGTGAACGTTCAGGTGAAGATTCTCCCATACGACGTATTCTTGCTGCCTGTGCTTGAGAACTATTTTTAGAAATTTGAGACCTGGCTCTCTTAGGCATTTTCAAATTTTTAAGGAAATGTTAATAGCGTGTAATATTCTAGCTCTGAAAAGAACTGTTGTTTAGCCCTGAAAAGAACTGTTGTTTAGCCCTGAAAAGAACTGTTGTTTAGCTCTGAGAAGAACTGTTGTTTAGCTCTGAGAAGAACTTTTGCGTAGGTGTATTATTAAGAACGAAATCTAAAAAAAATCGCACGAAAATTATTAGACTTCGCGCACGACCGCTGCGTAGGGAGCCGACCTCGCGTCTGAGCCGCGCGGGTACCTTACTCATAGATCTAAACTCCCAAATCGTATATTTTAATTTCTCTATAACTTCAAAACCAAACGTCCAATTTTAATCATTCAAAGACCAAATATTATCTACATAAACTGTACTTAGTGAAGAAATAATTTATTTTGATAAGGATTAATAGCATGAGTAAAATAAATGCGTTTAAATTTAGTACAAAAAATAGATATGTATAAGATCTACAATTAATTGGAACATTTTATGGTTCTATCTTTTATAGTTTAGGCAGCGTACGCAAAATAAGTAACTTTTCTGCTTTTCTGGTTGATTTTTTACACCTTGTGTCCGAATAACCCAAATATCATATGGAACCCTATTTTTTTCCAAAATTAAATTTAGCCTATTTTACTCGTGGATAATGTAGCTTTCGAATGGTGAAAGAATTTTTAAAAACGGGACAGTAGTTTTTAAGCCTATTCATTATAACCAAACAAAGTTTTCCTTTTTATAATATTAGTGTAGATAGCCTTCCTCGATAAATGGGCTATCTAACACTGAAATATTTTTTCAAATTGGACCAGTAGTTCCTGAGATTAGCGCGTTCAAACAAACAAACAAACTCTTCAGCTTTATAATTAGTATAGATGTATTTCTTATACTCTTCTAAGATCTAATACTCATAATCAATAACTCATTTTTTTGGATAAAGATTAATATTAGGTATTATGTTGATAACAACTCTTTGGCAAATAGCTTATTATTAGGTACCAACTCTTAGCGTCTTATACTCGTGATAACTACTAAACGAAATGTCCGATTGGGATGAATCAAAAAGTATTTTACTTCTACATAAATACCCTTGATAACATAATGCTCAATTTGGATAAGGATTAATATTACGATACACATTTAACGTAGTTTCTTTCTTCAGACGATTTAATATTTTTTTTGAACACAAAAGCGGTTATTATGACTAAACCATGATAGTTAGATATATGCTCTCGCGGACTTTTTTGTAGATCTTAATGGGACCTACAAACCCGTAATACATTATTTTTTTCTATTGTCAATAGTTATTGCAGCGCACGCAAAAATAGGTTTTCGATTTCACACCTTGGGTTACAAAATAGCAATTTTCTTACGGATCCCTAATTTTTAAAAAAATAAAATATAGCCTTTAGCGTTTCTCGATAAATGGACTATCCAACACTAAAAAATTTTTTTAAATTGGACCCGTAGTTCCTGAGATTAGCGCGTTCAAACAAACAAACTCCGCAGCTTTATAATATTATATTATAGATTAGTGTGACGGTCTTGTTTATTGGTTGTCAAGACGCCCGGCGTAGGTAACGCGCAGGCGTGTGGAAACTTTAAATGACATTTTTATTTATATCTAATCAACAGCTTAAAAAATAAATTTCAAACTTCTAGCTTATACTGACGATACTTCTCTAGATATTTTGAATTTTACAAATTAATTTGGCTTATTTATTTCTATTAATACAATGAACATACAAATCAGATTGACGAATATCTTTTTAATGAGTGTGACAGCCTTGTTTATTGGTTGTCAAGATGCCCGGCGTACGTAACGCGCATGCGTGTGTGAACCTCCAGACTTCTATACAAACTTTCATCCCCTTTTAAATCCCTTAAAACCATTTTTTCTCATTAAAAAGTAGCCTATGTCCTTTCTCAGGCTCTACACTATCTTTGTATCAAATTTCATTTAAATCTGTGCAGCGGTTTGGCCGTGAAAGCACGACAGACAGACAGACAGAGTTACTTTCGCATTTATAATATAAGTAAGGATAATACAAAATGTATCGGTACCTGAATAGTTTTATTTTCTTTACCTTGCATAGAACTTTTATATATTTTTATAAATCAGTATAAATAAAATAAAGGGGTTAAGACAATTTTGTGAAAACTAAAAATTTAGTATAGCGCCATCTGTAATGATTTATCTATTTCGTGAACGAAAAATTTTGTATAGCGCCATCTGTATTTTTGATATGGAACTCATTCCTATCTGATGTCCCACGACACCACTCGATTTTTTTTACAAATAAGACACACACGTTTTACTATTAAAAACTTATTAAGTATTTATATATGTACATAAATTATAAAGTGTTTATATGAGCTTATTTCGACATTTGACATGGCCAAGGCCTTCGACCGGGTCTAGCACCGCTCGCTTCTCTCCAAGCTCTCGGCATTCGGTCTGCCTCCTAGACTATGTCACTGGATTGACGCTTTTCTTCATCAGCGCCGCATTATTGGCCTTTGCGACGGCACGGCCTCTGATGTTCTGGATGTAAACGCTAGCGTACCTCAGGGTTCAGTCCTGTCGCCCACACTATTGGAAATATTCTGAGGAGCTCTTCCAACTGGCCCCCCTTCTCCCTTCCTCTGCAGAATAACATGTTCACTCTCGAACCAAACGGTTTGGTTCATCCTTCCTGTGCCGAGCAGCTAAAAACCGGAACTGACTTACAGCGCACGTGTTTCTCTCCTACTGTGATCCCGGGCCCTTTAAGTGGGGCGTGAAAAAGCATCTCACTAAGCCGTCATAGTGTGGGACGCAATTCTGCATTGTCTGCTTTCCCAGTGAGTATGTTTGCCCCCACTGTTGGATTCTGCTTGAGTTTTTCATCAGGCTGACCATAGTCACTTTGGCAGCTTAAAAAAAAAGTACAATTTTAATAACTACGTTTTTTCTTTTGCCATATTTTGCCAAAATATGGAGATTTTGCGGATTTGATATAGGTACGTGAGTATGCTGCCCATGGGAAAAAAATTACTGTATCTTTAAGCATCTGTCCTTGGGTTTTGTTAATATTGTTATTGGAAATGTACATTGCTTTGGCGCTCAAGATACCTCATTTAATAGTACTGGAACATTAACTTGCACCCTCAACTTATGCGAAGGTACTCCTGATATTTCTAAAGACTTTAAGTATTCGACAACATCTTCCTCCACGCCTGACATGATCCGTTCGTTTAATTGATAACTATCTCATTAGTCAGCAGATCAGGATCGAAATTATTTTTAAATCATCTGTGCTATCTTAAACCAGAACCCACGTCTCAGTGTAATCATGTCGTTACTGTCAGTTGGCATACTATCTTTTCCGTGATAACGCCGTAAATGTCATATCAGAATAGCTCTAATACATATTTTGTCTCTTGTCGCAAACTAACTCACAAACCTTACATATTTCTATACAAACTGCCATCCCCTGATGCTATTTTACCCCCTCGAGGGTAAAATTTTTACAAACTTTAAATGACATTTTTATTCATATCTAACCAACAGCTAGCGTATAATGACGATACTTCTGTAGATAATTTTGAAGTTAAGAAACGCTGTTAATTAATTATATTAATTTGGCTTATTTATTTCTATTAATATAATGAACATACAAATCAGATTGACGAATATATACTTAATATCTTAATATTTAGGTCTTCATTGAAAAAGTGAAATATTTTTTATGATTGTGACAGCCTTGTTTATTCGTTGTCAAGACGCCCGACGTAGGTAACGCGCAGGCGTGTGGCGAGTGAACCCCCAGAACAACCTTTCATCCCCCTTTTAAACCCCTTACAACCCCTTTTTCGCATTAAAAAGTAGCCTATGTCCTTTCTCAGGCTCTAGACTATCTGTGTAAATAAATTAATTTCATTCAAATCGGTGCAGCGGTTTGGCCGTGAAAGCAAGACAGACAGATTGACAGACAGAGTTAATTTCGCATTTATAATATAAGTATGGATAGCTGACCCACGCAATGTCATTCGCGTCTTCTGTTGTCCGTAGCGTAATAATTTTCCCCCATTCTTCATTGGTGCTCCGCTCCTATTGGTCATAGCGTGATAATATAGATTAACTCGATAAACTTCCTCGATAAACGGGCTATCTAACACTTAAAGAACTTTTTGAAATTGGACCAGTAGTTCCTGAGATTAGCGCGTTCAAACAAACAAACTCTTCAGCTTTATATATTAGTATAGATGACCCGCGCAACGTCGTTTGCGTCTCCTATTGCCCGTAGCTTAATAATTTTCTCCCGTTTTTGAAACATTCTTCATTGGTACTCCGCTCCTATTGGTTATAGCGTGATGATAAAGATACACTCGATAAACTTCCTCGATAAACGGGCTATCTAACACTGAAAGAACTTTTTGAAATTGGACCAGTAGTTCCTGAGATTAGCGCGTTCAAACAAACAAACTCTTCAGCTTTATATATTAGTATAGATGACCCACGCAACGTCGCCGTCGTTTGCGTCTCCTATTGCCCGAGGCGTAATAGTTGCCCCCCGTTTTTGAAACATTCTTCATTGGTACTCCGCTCCTATTAGTCATAGCGTGATGATATAGATAAACTCGATAAACTTCCTCGATAAACGGGATATCTAACACTTAAAGAACTTTTTGAAATTGGACCAGTAGTTCCTGAGATTAGCGCGTTCAAACAAACAAACTCTTCAGCTTTATATATTAGTATAGATGACCCGCGCAACGTCGTTTGCGTCTCCTATTGCCCGTAGCTTAATAATTTTCTCCCGTTTTTGAAACATTCTTCATTGGTACTCCGCTCCTATTGGTCATAGCGTGATGATATAGATAAACTCGATAAAATTCCTCGATAAACGGGTTATCTAACACTGAAATAACTTTTTGATATTGGACCAGTAGTTCCTGAGATTAGCGCGTTCAAACAAACAAAAACTCTTCAGCTTTATATATTAGTATAGATGACCCACGCAACGTCGTTTTCGTCTCCTATTGCCCGTAGCGTAATAATTTCCCCCCGTTTTTGAAACATTCTTCATTGGTACTCCGCTCCTATTGGTTATAGCGTGATGATAAAGATACACTCGATAAACTTCCTCGATAAACGGGCTATCTAACACTGAAAGAACTTTTTCAAACAAAAGAACATCATAAAAGGTGAAATTGGACCAGTAGTTCCTGAGATTAGCGCGTTCAAACAAACAAAAACTCTTCAGCTTTATATATTAGTATAAGATGTATTTATTATACTCTTCTAAGATCTAATACTCATAATCAACAACACATTTATTTGGATAAAGACTAATATTAGATATTATGTTGATAAAAACTCTTTGGCAAATAACTCAATAATAGGTACCAACTCTTAGCGTCTTATACTCGTGATAACTTCTAAACGAAATGTCCGAATGGGATGAAACAAAAAGTATTTTACTTCTACATAAGTACCCTTGATAACATAATGCTTTATTTAGATAAGGATTAATATTACGATACACATATAAAGTAGTTTCTTTCTTCAGACGATTTAATATTTTTTTTGAACACAAAAGCGGTTATTGTGACTAAACCATGATAGTTAGATATATGCTCTCGCGGACTTTTTTGTAGATCTTAATGGGACCTACAAACCCGTAATACATGATTTTGTTCTATTGTCAATACTTTTTGCAGCGCACGCAAAAATAGGTTTTCGAGTTCACACCTTGGGTTACAAAATAGCAATTTTCTTACGGATCTCAAATTTGTTTGAAAATAAAATATAGCCTATAGCCTTCCTCGATAAATGGACTATTCAACACTGAAAGAATTTTTCAAATCGTACCAGTAGATCCTGAGATTAGCGCGTTCAAACAAACAAACAAACAAACTCTGCAGCTTTATAATATTAGTATAGATATGCCGCTATAGGTCATTCGAGAAAAATCAAAGGCCTCTCGAAGGGACTGCCAATCTCGCGACGAACAGTCTATACCTATTCGATTCTAATAGGTCTTTACCTATGAAATTGCCGTTTTGTATGCAATAAGTGAAAGTACTTATTTTTTCAAACGTTATTCGAAGTAATCAACCATGCAATCGACGCATCTTTGCCAACGCATTGGCAGTTTATTGATGCCCTTCTTGTAAAAATCAGCTGGACGGGAGTCAACAAACTCTTCAAAGACATTTTGTACTGCTTCTCGGGAATTGAATTTTTTACCCACTAAAAAGTTGTCTAAATTTTGGAAAAAGTAATAGTCGGTAGGTGCAAGGTCTGGTGAGTATGGCGGATGAGGGAGAGCTTCCAACCCCAGCTCTTGCAGCTTGGAGACTGTCTGTTGCGCAGTATGGGGTCGCGCGTTGTCGTGAAGGAGCAGTGGGGACGATCGATTGAAGGAGCAGATGTGCAAGCTTCTCCATCATTCTCTCCAGTTCTTCACATCTGCATTAATGCTTATGCCGTTTTGTAAAAATCTGTGGTGAATCACACCCGCACTAGACCACCAAACAGTGACCATCACCTTTTTAGGGGTCATTTTTGGTTTAGGGCATTGCTTTGGTGCTGAACCAAGGTCTAACCAACTTGCTGAGCGCTTTCGATTGTCGAACAGAATCCATTTTTCGTCGCACGTAACATTCATTTAAAAATTCCTTCATTTCTTTGCCTGTTGAGCAGCGCAAGGCAGGTCTCGACGCGTACGTTGCGCAGGCGATCGTTAAGGTCGTGGGGCACCCATCTATCAAGCTTTTTTACCTTGCCAATTTGTCGCAAATGGATCAATATTGTTTTGATGCTTACATTAAAAGCTGCTGCTAGCTCAGCTGTAGATTGAGTTTCGTCAGCTTCCACAATCGCCTTTAATTCATTATTGTTAACCAAAGTCTCCGGACGACCACGAGCTTCATTTTTGAAAACCAATAACGGGTTGTGCGTTTGTTTGTACAGTTCTCTCCGTAAACGTTTTTGATGTTACGTGCCGTTTGTGTCGCGTTGGTGCCACGACGGAACTCATATTCCATAATTACACGAATTTTTAAAGTATCCATTATGACGAAAAATGTTCAAATGTAATGAAAATACAACGCTAATCAAAAAACAAAAGACTGAGTTTGTAAATAAAATGTCATGGTTTTAAAACAAAATTCATTTGAATTTAGAATACAGAGCCACTACAAACTTTTTTTTATTTGAAATGACCAGTACTGAAGACAGGCAATTTCATAGGTAAAGACCTAATATTTACCTACATTTACGTTATGTTCATTGTTTTGTGCCTCAAGAAACCGACTAGAACTTTCAAGGCTAAACCGATTCACGATTCTTTTTGTGGAATGTTCTTTTTTCGTAACACTTACTCCTTCTTAGAGATGCTCGTCCCGAGAACCGCTATGGCTGCCACAATATTTAGCCAGGCGGTCTAATGCACTACTTTAAACCCCTCTTGGTAGTCGCCGACCTTGTATGAACCCTCCCACTTGGTCTGTAGTTTAAGGGATTTCCCTTTCCCACGGATTGGGTTAAGGAGCCGAACCAGTGCACCTTCATCAAAATCGTTTGAGCGCTGGTCGTTTCGGGTTTGCTTGTTATCGCTCGCGACGTCAACCGTGATTTTTTCCCCTGATGTGCCGACGTTTTACAGTTGTTGGTTTCCTTGACTTCGCGTCTGTGGACCTTTTACGACAGTACAATTTACTGCACCAATCAGGTACATCTTGCCAAGAATTAAGCCAGTAGAATGTCTCACGTACTGTTAACAGTGTCTTCTTGACACTAGAATGGCCTCCTGAATCGTGAACTTCACGGATTTGCAGGTAGAACTCTCTCCCGTTGATCTTCTTCCATCTCCGGTAAAGGATCCCGTTTTGTAGAACCAAGCTATCCCATTGTGCCCAATAAGCTTTAGTAGTACTGATTGCAGACGATATATGACTCCGAGCAGGTTAAGCTTATCACATAGAAAGCACAAGGTTATCCTTGTGATAAGTTGCATAAGGTCAACGTCATACGTGCTATCTTCATTGTTTCATCTTCACGGGACCCTTGAAGACGAAACCCCAAACGAGTTCACCAAGGTCCCAAAAGGAGTAACGTTGATGAGCTTCACCGTCAAGCCAATTGATTTCGAGTTTGGACTTGGAGTACACTTTCTCTACGAGACATATCTTTGCATTGTATGATGACGTCACCTTTCATTTTGCTGTCATGTTTTCCCAGATCGCTGCCTTGGAACGTGCGTTTTGGATCAACAAATTTCTTTTCGCAATGTTTTCCAGGTAGTCTTATATCGTCTTCATCTTGAAAATCCTTAACCGGCAACTTAGCTGCAGAAGGCCGGCCGAAAGGTACGCTTTCCGTACGAGGTTCTCAATTTGCAATGCCCATTGCTGTAGGCCTTCTCCCAGACCTTAAACTCTATCGCGTAGTAGGGCGCGGAACACGTGTTCCAAATGGCGATCCCCGTATCTCGACTCGAGCGCTTCTGACAAATATTTATACTCGCTGCCTGCTGCTATTTCCATGCTATCTGCTTCTGACTGCTTCCTGGAACCTTTACCAGGTAGTCGGACCACCTTGTGGGGGGGCCAACAACGTTGCAATTATCTGTACGCGTTCGTCTCGTAAAAAATTAGTAGCCCCATCGATCATAGTTTCTGCAAGAAATGTGCCTCACCCTCTAGTTAACACTTAAGTTTAGTTATTTTCTTAAACGATTTATATTATAGGAAACAGCAGCTTGACTTTGGAATCAAAGTTTTTATTATAAGTGATCGCCAGATGATGTACTTAGTAAATTAAGTAGGATACCTTCTAAATAAGCGCCTTGTTACCGATGGAGAATCTATACTAATATTATAAACGCGAAAGTTTGTAAGTATGGATGGATGTTTGTTACTCTTTCACGCAAAAAGTACTCAACGGATTTGGATGAAACTTTACAGTAATATAGCTTATACATCAGAATAACACATAGGCTACTATTTGCCGCGATAACTGACAAATGCGCGGGGTGAGCCGCGGGCAACAACTAGTAATTGTATAAACATCAAGCACATAATGTCAACATTGAATATTTAACGATTTAAAGATTTTTCTCTTACTATAATTCAGCAAATACAAAGGCAGAGAAAATATTTAATTTATGATTTAACGATCGTAAAGAAGGTGAAAGAGACACAACTTTTTACGCTTTCATTTTTCAACCGTAAAAAATATATGAACTGAAAGCTTAGTAATTATTTCGAATAATACATACTGAACTGTTTTTTTGTAAAAAAAAACGTAGTGTGCGAGAGAAATTGACGGTTCCTCGGGGCCCCCCTGAGGATGGAGGCCCTGGGCACTGGCCCCGTGTGCCCTTATGGTAAAGACGGCACTGTAGACAATTCGGGTTTACGTTGGGAAACTCGACAACTGATGCGGTTATATCTGTAAGGAAAACTGTCACCGACAACTGTCAAGTTTTCAATACGTTACCCCCACTTTTCGGTTTTGGACATCGGAGAGGATATATCAACACAATGTACTCTGTGATTGACATCACATTTCGTTTCGACCAATAGTAACCGTTTTCTAAGTTTGAATTTCCCTCCCATAATTTTCACTTTTTATTTAATATTTTCTGGGTTTAAATAATCACTAAATAAAAAAATACCTGTTAAGTATATTGTAAAAACAATAAAGAATCTAGATAAAAAATGTGTGAGTCAAATAATTTTTTTACGCATATTCCCTATTGGGCCTGAGAAACAAATGTGTGCAATATAATTGTCACTTGAGCAGTGCTTTACAACATTTACAACTTTACAACAAGCAGAGACAATTACTCTATTCTGGAAGAAGATGCACAGCAAAGTGATGAAGTACCGTTAAATTCAGGAGTGTCATCAGCTGCAGGATTAGCATTCCCACAATCCATCATAGAATCATATGATTGATAAATAAATAAAAATCATAATATTTAGTTTTCATTTATTATTTTTTTCTGTAACAAATCTCTTTTAATGAAAATCTTTTAATGTCTAGTATCTCAAGTTCTTTTTCTTTTTTCTTAAGAGTTCCTTTGTAAATCCTCTAGTGATTGTTCAGCTTTTTCTTTTTTTGCTGGAATTGGTGCTAGTTCTGGTGTTGTGGTCATTGGAATTTTAAGCCCCTAGAAAAAACAGACCAGTAGAGTATTTGTGTTCTCTTCTACCTCTTCTCCGCGTATATGAACTTCCATATTCACCATTCTGGTTTTTTGTTAGCCAGTAAATACTGTTATCATCATTTGATTCACCTTAAACCAAATAAGATGTTACTTACAAATTACTAGACGCTGGTATAATTTTAATATTAGGTCTTTACCTATGAAATTGCCTTTCTTCAGTACTGGTCATTTTAAATAAAAAAAAGTTTGTAATGGCTCTGTATTCTAAATTCAAATTAATTTTGTTTTAAAACCATGACATTCTATTTACAAACTCAGTCTTTTGTTTTTTGATTAGCGTTGTATTTTCATTACATTTGAAAAATTTTCGTCATAATGGCTACTTTAAAAATTCGTGTAATTATGGAATATGAGTTCCGTCGTGGCACCAACGCGACACAAACGGCACGTAACATCAAAAACGTTTACGGAGAGAACTGTACAAACAAACGCACAACCCGTTATTGGTTTTCCCGGTTCCGTTCTGGAAATTTTGACTTGAAAAATGAAGCTCGTGGTCGTCCGGAGACTTTGGTTAACAGTAATGAATTAAAGGCGATTGTGGAAGCTGACGAAACTCAATATACAGCTGAGCTAGCAGCAGCTTTTAATGTAAGCATCAAAACAATATTGATCCATTTGCGACAAATTGGCAAGGTAAAAAAGCTTGATAGATGGGTGCCCCACGACCTTAACGATCGCCAGCGCAACGTACGCGTCGAGACCTGCCTTGCGCTGCTCAACAGGCAAAGAAATGAAGGAATTTTGAAACGAATTGTTACGTGCCACGAAGAATGGATTCTGTTCGACAATTAAAAGCGCTCAGCAAGTTGGTTAGACCCTGGTTCAGCACCAAAGCAATGCCCTAAACCAAAAATGACCCCTAAAAAGGTGACGGTCACTGTTTGGTGGTCTAGTGCGGGTGTGATTCACCACAGCTTTTTACAAAACGGCATGAGCATTCATGCAGATGTGTACTGTGAAGAACTGGAGAGAATGATGGAGAAGCTTGCACATCTGCAACCAGCTTCGGTCAATCGGTCGTCCCCACTGCTCCTTCACGACAAGACAGTCTCCAAGCTGCAAGAGCTGGGGTTGGAAGCTCTCCCTCATCCGCCATACTCACCAGACCTTGCACTTACCGACTATTACTTTTTCCAAAATTTAGACAACTTTTTAGTGGGTAAAAAGTTCAATTAAATAAAATAAAATTAAATAGACCATATGTCTGTACGTCTCCCTGTCTTCAGTCATGCGAATTAGTGCATCTGTGCTTTCCACATCCAACCAGTCTTTTATATTTTTCGTCCATCATGTTCGCCTTCTACCTCTACTGCGCTTACCTTCAATTTTCCCTTCAATTATCAGTCTAATGAAGTCATACTTTTTACTTCTATATATATGCCCAAAATACGCTGCTTTTCTTTTCTTAATTGTTTCTAATCTAATTGTTCTTAATTGTGCAGCGTAGTGCAGCATCCCCCATTTTCCCAACTTAATGACAAACACCTTCCAGTTATGGAAGCAACCTTCCAGTCTAGTGGAATCACTACGATGGGAAACCAGGGACCTCCATCAACTGCACACCAAGTAGCAAAGGAGTTCCGATGTTCAACCGCTTATCCCAAAGAGGACATCATGCATTCCCGAATGTTGTCATTTCGGAACGCAGGTGCAAAGCCCTCTTGTTATGACACTCTACTAGAGTATATGCATAGCTCCATCAGAGAACGGCAGAGAACTTCCAAATGGCTGAAATGCGGTGCAACGGCCAGAAAGTGCATTTAATCAAAACTAAGAACATAGAGTTATTTCCTCAAAATCAGTCATCTATCCAAGGACCAACCCATAATACCCATTGCCTTCGTGTAGTCCCCCGCCATCATGGAACCGTCAAAATTCGAACACAAATGCAATACAAGTGCCGACGTACAGCAGCAGCAGCAGCTCCAGTGGCACGCAATATCGTGACGTTTGCTGAGTCAACACTACAAACGAACGCACCACCCGGTATTGGTTTGACGCCTCCACTTCTCAAACTTCAACTTGAAGCTGAAACACGACCGTCTGAAAACCTTGGCAGACAATGACGAATTAAAGGTGACAGCAGAAACACCGAAATTTAAGGTCCAACCAGAATCAGCCCTCGACGCTAGTATCAAAACCAGATGAATCCACCCGCACGCACGCTGATCATCGCGGCGCAAAGCAGCTCATGATCCTTACCCAAGGATCAAAGCATCTCCACGTCAAAGGGCAAAGATCTTACACCAATATTTTGCGTATATAAACCAGTATTAAGTTACATAATTTTAATAAATTTAAACCTTTTAATAAATTCTCATAATATTTAATCTCCTATTTAATAACACAAGCTCTGCTTAGCTTGGTACTAGACGATCATTTATTTATTTATTCCTGTATCTAACATAACAGTCAGCGACTTTCTGAAACAGGTATTTACACGTAGCTCAGGTCAATCTCAAAAGAATGGTGTATTATTATGATTTCACTTTTCTCTATTGACTCTTGCACCTTTAGAATAACCATATACTGGTGTCGTATAGACTTAGTTATAATCCTTGTTTATACATACAATAAAATATGACAATTTAATAATGTGAAGATTTTCACCATAGACAACATGTAACCAAAGTATTTGTTCCGCAAATAAATTTTATTATTTTATTACAATGGATGGTCACGAGATCCGCACCGCCTATAAAGCCAATCATTCCACCCATTTTCACCATATTTCAGAGCACGGCCACAACACCGTACGTCAGACGTCCAAAAGATGGTTCAATTAACAATTTCCGAACACTTATTGGGACACTCATTCATGGCATGACATATGCTAATATACACCCAACTCATCAACCAAAATACGCCTTAATACAGATTCTAAAGAAAACTCCCCAATGCCCTCGGGTTCATCTATGAGCCAGGCAATACAATCACATGTTGCTGGACTGACATATCGACATATCGATCCCAACAGTAGTCCTTACAGAACCGCTCCAGAACTACCAAGCATCGAACTGCATTAATCCAACATACAAGAACCAGCTGGTTATAATAATTCTCTTTACACTCCGTATATAAAACTTCTTATTGCGGGCGCCACCCGAGTAAAACTTCTATGTAATCACACTGACATAACTACTTCGTATCGCATCAAGTACTTACAGGCATCACCTGTACTGAACTACACACATCAAAAGTGTCTAGGGATCAACATATGTGTCTAGGGATCAACATATATTTTTGCAATAACTTTTCTCCTGATTGATATTAATTAAAATTTTCTTTAAGGATTCATCAAATAAAGTGTTTTCGTTTGTCACAGTAACGATAAACCAAGTCACCTTTGCATTAATAAAGAAATTTGCCATTTTCCTAATAAAAGGATTTTTGACATTTGAACCACTAACATTAAAGTTCGAAAAAAAGACTGAAATAACAGTTTTCTTTAAAATTTTATTAGGTAACTTAAACAATTAATAATCCGTGTTTCTACCGCGAACACTAACAACACAAGAATCGGTTTGGCATACTCAAAATGAGTTCATCCAAATCACGCTGTGGAATGGCCGCCCATGTTCGTTGCAAGAACAAAAAAAGGTCTTCTTGCGACTGGATACCCTCCATATTCGGCAGAGCTCTTCTCTGTAGCATATCCCATGCATGCTCAATCGGGTTCAAGTCTGGCGACTGAGCAGGCCAGGGCCAAATCCACATCTCAATCTCAAGAAATCCGCATAAAAATGCTTGATCCCTAGACATTTTTGATGTGTGTATATTACGAATTTCTTACAGGCGTCATCCGTTTTCGGACTAGAATACATCATCTAGTAACCTCACAGTTTAGATTTTGTTCACCTTTATATAGAACTTATGTAACAGGCGTCAACGAAGTCCTCACAGGCATCACCTGTTTCTGGATTATCAGGCATCATCTAGTACTACATCATAACTTATTGCTACAGGTGTCACCTGTTTCCGCACTACTAGGCATCTTCTGGTATTCCATTAGAAGTAACAGGCGTCACCTGTCTATGACACAATCACCACATCACTAGCACGCCTTCGCCAGACAATCGGGAGGACGCGTCGCCGGCACCATGTTTCCATCCGCTTGGTATAGAACTAGGCGTCATTCACTGCTCCAGAGAACGCGGCACGCCTCATAGGCAATCCCGTCGTCACATTCATATTGTTTTGCACTAAGCACTATTGAAGTAGTTATTATAAAATACCGTCCACTATAAATAGTTGCCATCTTTTATTTAGCCTTAATACACCTATGATTACATTCGTATTGTAAGAGACGCGTGTTCTGTTTTGTACGAGCATCATTACTTGACACAATAATCCTCCTCGTTATTATTATTACCGAGTTTTGTCATTCCTTAGTTGAGGCGATCTTCTGTCGGACACTTACTTGCCACTTATCCCTCTCCTTGGCCGAATGCAAAGCAATGTTAGAGGCTTCCAAGGCTGTTTGGATCTGGTTAGTTCACTTATTAGAGTACGTCCTCTTGGACCTTTGCTGTCAACCTTTCCGATGACTAAACCTCGCTCGAGGTTGTTCTCTTTTGTGGCGATGTAACCAAAGAAAACACTCTTCGCCGGCAGGTAGGACAGAATCGGGTATTTTCATTTAGTAGAAGACAGTCCATGGAATCTGAAGCATTCGACTCCAACACCACATCTCAAAACATCGATGCGGTCACGATCAGCTTTCTTTATGTCTCGACCCGGTTGCTGAATATGCGGAATATCAAGGTCTTCACTAATATTACATGAATCTGTCATGTTCCATGCAGTTTATATCGCTTATTTAGCCATTCCTATGCGTTTTCTGACTTTCTCTTCACCGGAACCATTGTTGTTTATGTTCCACTTCGACTTGGTCGAGTTAATACAATCATAAACAATAATATAGTAAGGTCTAGTCTACTTCTAGATATGAAGTCAATTAAGCTACTCAATAGTCTGTACGCATTTTGTATACATTTTAATCTGGCAGACATCTAGGTCCCATAACCTACTTCTATCGCTTAGTCATTAGGTCACTATAAATAATTCAATTATGTTAATAATATTTTATATGATTGCACTCACACTCATAAAAGTATTTATTTAATAATCCACTTTGGACTAACTTTCACCTTATATATTAGGTCTTTACCTATGAAATTTAAAAATGAAGCTCATGGTCGTCCGGAGACTTTGGTTAACAATAATGAATTAAAGGCGATTGTGGAAGCTGACGAAACTCAATCTACAGCTGAGCTAGCAGCAGCTTTTAATGTAAGCATCAAAACAATATTGATCCATTTGCGACAAATTGGCAAGGTAAAAAAGCTTGATAGATGGGTGCCCCAAGACCTTAACGATCGCCAGCGCCACGTATGCGTCGAGACCTGCCTTGCGCTGCTCAACAGGCAAAGAAATGAAGGAATTTTGAAACTAATTGTTACGTGCGACGAAAAATTGATTCTGTTCGACAATCTAAAGCGCTCAGCAAGTTGGTTAGACCCTGGTTCAGCACCAAAGCAATGCCCTAAACCAAAAATGACCCCTAAAAAGGTGATAGTCACTGTTTGGTGGTCTAGTGCGGGTGTGATTCACCACAGCTTTTTACAAAACGGCATGAGCATTAATGCAGATGTGTACTGTGAAAAACTGGAGAGAATGATGGAGAAGCTTGCACATCTGCAACCAGCTTTGGTCAATCGGTCGTCCCCACTGCTACTTCACGACAACGCGCGACCCCATACTGCGCAACAGACAGTCTCCAAGCTGCAAGAGCTGGGGTTGGAAGCTCTCCCTCATCCGCCATACTCACCAGACCTTGCACCTACCGACTATTACTTTTTCCAAAATTTAGACAACTTTTTAGTGGGTAAAAAATTCAATTCCCGAGAGGCAGTACAAAATGCCTTTGAAGAGTTTGTGGCCTCCCGTCCAGCTGATTTTTACAAGAAGGGCATCAATAAACTGCCAATGCGTTGGCAAAGATGCGTCGATTGCATGGGTGATTACTTCGAATAACAGAAATAAAAAAGTTTGAAAAAATAAGTACTTTCACTTATTGCATACAAAACGGCAATTTCATAGGTAAAGACCTATTATCATATATACCGCTTTAATTTCTTCTTCTACACTATTTAATACATCAGACACAACCCTCTACTTTTCTTATCTTGCGGTATCTGAGAGCAATGGAATAGCCCTGAGGTAGGAATCTTGTGAAATTAGAATATAATTTTACAATGACAATTATAACGTCATGCCATATTATTAATAAATAATATTCTATACGGCATTCTATACGACATATATACTGTTCATTCCTCCCACCAATGATAGCGATCACCTTGATGTAGTTTATAATACCTATGGCCCATAGATAGGCATACAATCACTAAGTTATTGGTCCACTGGCGAGAAGAATGAGCTTTACGGCGATTCACCGTGTTCTTAAACACTAAAATCATTAAGCACTTACTGGAGTGTGTGGCTTCAATGCTCGACCTTGGCGTTCCAAGAGATATCTCTTGGGTAGAATCTTCTCTGCTCTGCTTCTTCACACAAACATAAACTCCTAAAGTGCTGTACAACTTCCAAGGTATTCGAATTACAACAACTCGCTTCAGCTAACGCGGAACGCGCCTACAAAACTCGCGAGTCCACGACCTAACACAATACGGTTTATCACTAAAGAGACCGCGGGTCGATGGACAATACAATTAGCTTACTAACCATTAATTTTAACAATAAAAATAAATCGTCGGCCGGTTTCAACACGCGTCTTTCAAGTTCTTTTTCACATATTAACCTCAAACGTCAAAACGTCAAACACCAACCAGAGACAATCAAAATGTTGCCAGTACAATGACGTTCGAAATCCAACATATACGAAAATAATAATTTTGTGTAAGGTGGTAGGTACTTCGAAAACACGTAACGGATTATGATATTTTACCGTCGATACGTAAATTTTCTTCCCATCGACACACGTGTTCAACACAAAACACAAATTCTATACTTCGAAAACGAAGCAAGGTAACACCACAATTTTCACTAAGTAATCATTATAACAACACAACCATATTTTTTCTTTAATACTGAAGATATAGTTTATTCACGAATAATTACAGAACCCCAAATGCTCTTAATGTAGGTAATATCATTATACCTACATCAAAACTTGGTATAGAGGCAGACACAGGACGACATTATTTTTGTCTCGTATCTATACAAATTTTATACAGCCCTGCCTCAAAGCAGGAAAACCCGCATCTTAAGAGACAGTGTCTTACAACAAGACGTTGCCGGTCTACCACATTATTTTACATTAGCTATTAAACAAGTTGTGGTTTGTTATGTGTTCCACCACTAACGTCATCTATTGGGGTTTAGGTATTCTCGTTAATACTGTCGAAGTTTACAAATTTATCCCACTAAATTGTTATTTCTACTTTGATATTTATACATTTTTTTACGATGTTTTGTAGTGTTGAATAATCTTTCGTCGTCGTCTTTGCACCTCGAGATTGACCGGAAGAACACCTGCCAACACCGGTAAAGACTCAGTGCTAACCGTCCTATATGCCTTGCACGAGAAAATCAATGCAGGTCGTTGGCCTTATAACAGTTTGCGATGGACAGCACCTACAGTCGCCCTATCTGCCCATACAGGAGCACCATAGCAAAGAGACCCTAAATAAGTAGCTCCATATATGATCTTTAGTGTATGAAATGACAGACCCCACGTCGCAGTTGATATCCTCGTCAGTGCAAAGAAACTCTTTTTTGCCTTTGCATTAACTGTTCTAATATGTTCAATAAATGAAAAATTTCTTTCTAAAACCAATCCTAAATAACAAACCGAGGTTTTTTTTTTATAGTAACATTTTCATATTTAATACACGGCGGTGATTTGAGGTTACCTTTCAGAAGTAGCTGGAAGGTTTTGTTTGGTGCAAAAGTCAATCGATTACGCCCACCCCACCGAGATATTAAGTCCAAACATTCACTGGCCAGCCTCTCAAGCCCCGCTCTAGTATCCGACCCTATCAGCAACAAACCGTCGTCCGCGTACGCGTTCAGGGCACATCCGGACGGCACAGGCATTGCCAGAAAATCGTCGAAGCCTATGTTCCACAAGTATGGACCTAGCACTGACCCTTGAGGACATAATACAGAAAATGTTAGCCAATAGCGTCAATAGTCACGTCATCGAAATTATAGGCATCGAAATTCATACTGTATTAGTTGTTTGTGAGAAAAATAAACTTCATTTAAAGCAATTAAAATTGTTAATAAGTATAAAGTAATTGCAACACTGAATAGTAAACAAACATGAAATGACAATGATGTCATTGGATGTGGATGTATCAAAAGCGCGCGCAAAATAGCTCAGTGTTCACTTTGGAAATTAGTTTGACTATTTCAAGCCTATTTTTTTTCTATGTTAAAGAGACGTAAATAATCAGGTTAAGAAATAAAAAAAAATGCATATTCCCTATTGCAGACATCCAGATTCCAAAAAATCTATCAACTATGTTCCTTGTCCTTATTTGACCATAATTATAATTGTTTTCGGCACATGTTGTTGGTTGTAATAAGGGTGTTAATGTAAATGACACGGATGGGTATCCACTATCACCCACCAAGACTGTCTGCAATTGTCCACAAATGTGCATAAACGCAGCTCAAGCCTAATTAATTCCCACAAACAGTCTGAAATAGAAAAGTTATTTAAAAGTACTACTGGGACAGTCAATACACCCAGAAATAAATTTCATATAGTTTAGGGCTTATTTTTATTTATTTATTAAAACTTGTTGCACTTATTGTACAAAGGCGGACTTAACGCCATGAGGCATTCTCTCCTAGTCAACCTTCAGGTGAGGTAGAAATAAGATGCGGTAGGTGCAAAGGTAAAGTTTTTCATGGTATATATTTTTTAAATAATGTAGGTATATCCTACATCAAATAGAGCCAATTAAATAAATTTACTATTACACTTAAATTAATAATATAAAACACATATACATACACATACATAAATTTAATATTATACTTGTACACAGTCGGGTACTACGGTTGTGACTGTATTGCCAACTCATTCCGAAGAAGTTCACGTACTTTTAACTTGAATGTAAGGCGGTTTGTGGACATCCTGATCTCGACAGGGAGTGCATTCCAGAGAAGAACAGACTGCACGTAGAAGGAAGAATGGAGGAAGTTGGAGGTGTGGGGAGGACATAGAAGTAGCAGATTATTGGTTGACCGAAGTTTTCGGTCGTGGTTCCGCAGGGGTCTGTCCTTGGACCACTCCTGTGGAACGTGGGATACGACTGGGTCCTTCGAGGTCGTCTCCCCCCCGCGCTGGGCGTAATTTGTTACGCCGATGACACTCTTGTCACAGCCCGGGGGGCGAAGTTCCAAGAGGCGGCGCGCCTGGCCACCTGGGGTGTTTCTCTGGTGGTCGGGCGCATCGAGGCGCTGGGCTTACGGGTGGCCCTGGACAAGACGGAGGCCCTACTATTTCATGGGCCCCGTCGTGGTCCGCCCCCCGGCGCCTCCATAGTGGTCAACTCGGTCCTCGTACCGGTTCGGGCCCAGATGAGGTATCTGGGCCTGATCCTCGACGGTAGGTGGCTCTTCGACCGGCACTTCCGACAGCTTGGTTCGAAGCTGGTCGACGCTGCCTCCGCCCTTGGGCGACTTTTGCCCAATTTGAGTGAAGCCAGCGTCGCAACGAGACTCCTATACACGGGGGTTGTCCGGTCGATGGCGCTGTATGGCGCACCGGTGTGGGTGGCGGCTCTGACTGCCCTAAATAAGGCTCCCCTCTGGCGGCCTCAGAGGGTATTGGCAGTCAGAGCCATACGCGGATACCGCACGGTGTCGACCGAGGCGGCGTGCTCCTTGGCCGGAACATCCCGTGGGATTTGGAGGCGGAAGTGCTCGCCGAAGTTTATCGACGGGGAGCTGAATATCGGGCGGAGTATGGCTATCGCCCTCCCCCCGATGAGGTACTCGAGTGGCGTGAAGCCGCCCGTCGAGCCACTATGGCTAGATGGTCGTTCCGGCTGGAGACTCCACGTGCTGGCTTTGCCTCCGTGGAGGCTCTCCAGCCGGTCATCCTCGAGTGGGCAGGGCGGCAGCACGGGACCCTTTCTTTCCGACTGACGCAGGTCCTTTCCGGGCACGGTTGCTTCGGGAAGTACCTGCACTCGGTCGCTAGGAGGGAATTGAGTCCCGCCTGCCACCACTGCGACTGCAGTGAGGACTCGGCCCAGCATACGCTGGCGATCTGCCCTGCATGGGCGTCGCAGCGCCGGGCCCTCACTGCAGTCATCGGAGGAGATCTCTCGCTACCGGCCGTCATACGCTCCATGGCCGGTAGCGATAGCAGTTTTACCGCGGTCGCAACCTTCTGCGAAGAAGTCATCTCGCAGAAGGAGGTGGCGGAGAAGGCCCGGGAGGATGATATCCACTCAGACCCAATCCGCCGCCGTCGAACCGGGCGGCGGAGGCGCGCCTATCAGCGCCTCATGCCGCCCTGAGTGTGGCCGCGGATGGTCGGGACGGGCTTTCCCCTCCATCCGCTCTAGTGGCCACCCGCGAGGGGGCGACGTACGCGTGTGCCGTACGTCGCCTAAATAGAGAGTTTTAACAGCAGACGGTGCCCGCTTCAGTGCGAGCAAGCGCTGGGAGGGGTCCAGACGTGTTAATAACTGCAATTCCCGGATTCCTCCCTTCACAGGCGCAGAGTGGCACACCGTGTGGTTTTATGGCGCAGAGTGGCGATGGGGAGTTGAGGAAAGAAAAAAGAGTAGTAAGCGCTCGCAGACTGCGGCGCTGACGAATTGGAAGCCATTGCAATTGGGAACGAAAAGCAGACACATGATCATACTTGCGAAGATTAAAAACGATACGAATGCAGTTATTGAGAAGGCGGTCTAGTTTATTGAGTAGATCTGCATTCAGGTGAAAGGTTTATTGCCCCTCCCTACTGATCTCATGCAAAATTGCGGTAGAAAATAATAGAAATTCTAAGCTGATTTATTTGCTCTACTTTGGCTGGCAGTGGTAGCTTATGCGACTGCTGTGCTTGAGGTCTCGGGTTTGATTCCCGGGTCGGACCAAATGTTTGTATGATCTGCAAATATTTGTTTCAGAGTTTGGGTGTTTGTATATATTTACAAAAAAGTAGGTATATATATGTATTTATATCAATTGTCTAGTACCCATAACGCAAGCTCAGCTTATCTTAACACTAGATGGCGTTGGGTGTAAGATGACCGAAATATTTATTTCATTATTTACACCTACTTAAAACACAAGAAAAAAGTTAATGGTCTTGCCAGGTGGTATGACATGATCTGACTGAGGTAAAGATCTATGGAGTAAATGTACAGTCTAATAAATCTAGTATAAATTGGTATATGTACCGTTTTTTTTTGTTTTTTTTTTTTTTAAAGACAACTCCCGCACTAGAAATAAATCCTGTGTCGCAGGGGACTTTACAAACATACATACGGAAACGGACACAAAGAACACCCAGACTCAGAACAACAATTTGTGGAACACACAAAGTGTTGTCCTACGTGGGATTTGAACCCACGACACTTGGCGAAGTAGGAAACGGCGAGGTGACCGTTAAACCACTAGGCCAAACGCGCAGTTGCTTATTGAGACAAGCAATAATAAATTTAAACTATAAAATCGTACCTGATAAGCATTGAACCCTAATGCTAAGAGTGTTTGTATCTTTTTTTTTTTTTTTTTTTTTATGTTTGGCCCGCCAAAATGACTCTGCTCTGCCTGATGGAAAACATAAGCAGAATCCAAGAGTGGTGGTCACCATACTCACTGCGAATGCAGACAGTGCAGTATGGCGACCCACACTATGGCGGCCTAGTGATGCTACTGCATCTTTTAGTCCAGTCAACAAGTATGAAACTTGTTGACTAGACTAATTGGGCCCCCGGTCTCGCACTCACCAACGAAACACGACAGCACGAACGCTGTCATTTTACGTTGATTTTCTGTGCGAGGGTAGTACCGCCCCGGTCGAGCCGGCCCGTTCGTGCTGAAATCAGCGTGGCTCTACTACCTCTAGTATCTGCGGTGTTATTGGCAATCCTCTATTAGCATAGTAGTTCAATTTGTCAGCAATTAGTGGCAAATAACATTTTCCAATATTTTTTAAGAATCGATACCTTTTTTCAAATTGTCCGTCGCAAAAATTATATGGATCTTGATTGTATTGTTGGCGACTACTTATAAACTTTAAGCATCGAGCATTATCTAGTGTCGATGTTACGATGCGAATATAAATTCTATCTATTCTAGAGAGAACATTTTCTATTCTCTCGATGTTCTCCATCGTTAACCAAAACGTTCGATAACGATGGTTCGATTGTCCAGGTAGAAAAGCCGTAATCTAGTATGGAAGCGTTATAACAGAAGTCCGTAAGGGTATGCCACGGTCAAATTAAAAAGTTATTACTAGAAATCTGGGGGCACGGTCGTGCCCTCGCCAAGACGAGCCAAGCGAAGCGGAAAGGCACTACCTACCTTTTCTCGAAGTGTTTCGTCGTTTTTTTGAACCCTCCTAACTTTGGTTCCCGATATACTAAATCGTTCAAATTCTCAGGATATGATGATACTAATAGACTAATGAAACATACAAAGTTTCAATTGCATAGCTCTGATACTTTACATTTTATTGATACCTAAAAAACACCGATTTCGTCACTGACACACTGATGATCATCAAAACTGTTAGGGTACTTCCTGAAGTGCTAGAAAGCTGAAATTTGGTATGTAAACTAAGTTTAGTATACAAACAACAGAAAATTCATAAAACTATTACTTTTGCCCCCCAACCCCCAAATTTGGGGGGTGGAAGTTTGTATGAGACTTTAATAAATGCTTATGTTAGAGGTTTTATTTTTGGTACACGGACTTTTTCGAAAGAAGAAAGAAGATGTACAGGAATAACAGTCCAAAAAAACTAAAAAAAACTGCCTCAAGCAACTTACAAAAAGAAATGAAATCCCACCAAAAACATTTGCATGTAAAATGTTGCCAAGACGACTGCATATGGCTTACCCTGTGAAAAAGATATCAGATCAGTAAAAATGTATGGCTTCGCCGTTTCGCTACCACACCATCACGATATATTTTTACTGAGATGTAGAGTTTATGAAGTTAGGGTTGGCAGAGTTAGGGCGAGTAGATTTGGAACCTTGGCTCTACATGAGATCTGATATATTTTTCACAGGGTAAGCCATATGCAGTCGTCTTGGCAACATTTTACATGCAAAAGTTTTTGGTGGGATTGGTAATTATTTGGGAATGAAATAAACTCGAGACAACCTCAAATTAAATATCGGACATATTTTGACAAGTCAAGGACATGTACGTTTGGTTTTATTTGTACATGTGTTATTTTTGCCCTTTTACACCTAAAATAAATGAAAAGTAAAGGTTAAATTGATCGAAATACAATTATGTGATAAAATTTATAAGATTACCAATATTTCAGTTTATTTTAAAAATAATATATTTTTTAAAATACCAAGAACTTAAATTTCGTTTAATAGTGATGTAAAAAATACAAGTTGCAAACTTGTAAACTTGAGTTGTTGTAAACCGTAGTAAAGTAGTAGGTATAGGCCGAGGCCGCACTACGGCTAAACCGCCGCGGTTTTTAACCGCCTGATTTTGTGACAAAAGGAAATGTATGGAAGCGGTCACACTGGCGGTTTTTTACCGCGACTAATTTTAAAACCGCGAAAACCGCGGGCGGTTCTGTCCAGTGTTGCCAGAAGGTTACTTTTGTAACGTTTCACGTGATTTTTCATCTCTTGGTTACTTTTAGGCTGAGGCCGCACTACGGTTTTTTCCAGCCAGCGGTTAAACCGCCAAACCGCAAAACCGCCCGAAGCGCACACACTACGGTAAAACCGCGAACAGTGTTGCCAACAGATAAACTAGCTCTCCTTTAGATCGAAGTTTTAAAACCACCAGAAAACCAAATCGAAATGAAATGACAGATCTGAGATAATTACTGAGCTTATAAGAAAGCAACTTCAACAGCATGATCTTTTAACTAAATGTGTTGTATTTTCTGGAGATAATTGTTATATGAACTTCGGTGGAATAGAGCGCCATGGAACCAACAATGTTTTATAATTCCATAAGTTAAAACAAAATCTGAAATCGAAAATAGTTGGTGTGGGATGCTCTGCGCACATTATCTATAACGCACTGCAACACGCATGTGATTGATTACCAGTATATTTTGATTCAACAACATAAAAAAAAAGTTTTTGTCACTTGAACAAGCCGACCCCAAATAAAATTGGGAATAATAAAAGGCTACAATCTAAAAAGTTCTAGAACTCTCTGACACAGTCGAGGTTGAGTATAAACAGCTTCTCTTTCTTAAAAAATTATCTGCTTAAAATTTTCATCAGCAGTCTTATTAAGTTTTTTTTTAGATTTTCATGTTCTTTATTTAGAATATGTACTCTGAACATACAATGGCAAGAAACTTTCTCTATTTCGATCATCCAAGCTTTTTGAAATGGTTGCAAGTAGGTATCCTTCTGGTTTTAAATATTGAATTATATTTTTTTTCTAATGCTTTTATTTTTGAGTAAATGATGTGCATAATTGAATGCATGAAAAACAGGTATGCCTCCGATTTAAAAAAAAATCAGATCAGGGGGCTTTTTTAAACTTTTGAAATAATCCACATTCAGGACTCACTCGATAGCTGGAAACAGATTTCGCCAACGCGTCTTTGAATGATAGAGAAGCTGTTTATACTCAACCTCGGCTGTGTCAGAGAGTTCTTTAAGAACTTTTTAGACTAGACCTAAATAAAATTGGGAATAATAAAGGCTACACTTTTGTTGGTGGTTCAGTGTTGGTCAAGTGGCTACTTTGTGTGTAGTTGGTTTCTTGGGTTGATTAGACAAAGAAAATCCGTTATGCTTTTCTGTATCTTGTGTAATAAAATAATACAGTTTTACAATTATAATGTACGTGTGCTCGCTCAATCGTCGTTCAAAAATGGTCTGGGGAGAGAACGATAAAACAGGGCGGCGACTGAAGCCCGCGCGTGCTGTTGTACCGACCGTTGCCAGCAGCCGAAGACACCAGACATTTCGCCGTGCAGGGATAGATGGCGTCATTCAGGCCTTCGAACAAATCGATTTGAGCAGCCGACGACATCAGGCGTTTCGCCGCTCGGCTAACAGATGACGCTCCTCGACATGCCCTCGGCCTTGGAAGCATCAGATTCCAACAGGTTGTGATTTACTGGAGTCTGCGACTGACCTTCTTCATGTGGATACAGGAGCGGGCATATCTTCGAGAATGACCTTCTAATTATGTCAGATGCAGTTTTGATGGTTGCCACGCGAGAGATACCATCCTTGCCAGGAAACGTTTGCAGTACTCGTCCTAGGCGCCATTTTAAGGGTGGTAGATGATCTTCCTTGATTAGCACCAGAGTATCTGGAAGTAGTGTGTCCTGGTTGAACTGCCATTTCGTCCTTTTCTGCAGCTCAGAAATATATTCGGTAGCCCATCGACGCCAGAAGTTCTGCCTCATCTGTTCTATGCGATCATAACGTGGAAGGCGCTGCGTAGCCGTTGTTGTGAGGTCCTGGCTGGCGGGAGCTGTAAGCGGTCGGCCAATCAAGAAGTGAGCGGGGGTGAGAGCAAGAAGGTCATTTGGGTCAGTGGACATAGGTGACATAGGACGGGAATTGAGGACAGCCTCAATTTGTGCCAATACAGTACTCAATTCCTCGTACGTTAAATTCGCATTACCAACTATTCTGTATAAATGAAATTTACAGGACTTGACCCCAGCCTCCCACAATCCGCCAAAATGTGGTGAATACGGCGGTATAAAGCTAAACTTAATTAAATTATTTGTTGTGAAATTTAAAATATCCGTCTCAGAATCTTTTAAAAATTTTGAAAATTCCTTTAATGCTCCGACAAATGATTTACCATTGTCCGAATAAATTTGTAAAGGTTTACCACGGCGAGAGATGAACCTTTTCAACGCGAGTAAGTATGCTTCGGATGTAAGACTTGTTACTAATTCTAAGTGAATAGCGCGTGTCGAGAAACACACGAAAAGACAAATGTAACATTTTACTAACTTTGCCCCCCTTCCCGCACGATTCAATATAACCAATGGTCCGGCATAGTCTACTCCACAATGTATAAATGGATACCCCGGATCTAATCTTTCAGGGGGTAAGTTCCCCATTTGAATATTTAGGGGTTTGGCCTTCATTCGCTTGCACGTCATACAGGAATGCACTACCTGTTTGGCTAAATTACGACCTTTGATAGGCCACCAAGTCTCTCTTAGGGTAGCCAGCAACAGCTGTGGCCCCGCGTGTAATAAATTTTTGTGTGAATATTCAAAAATACGACGAGTCAAAATATGCTTTGCACACAACAACAAAGGATGTTTTTTATCATATGAAAACGATTCAGAATAAGTAAGCCGACCTCCCACTCTAATCAAATCGTGTTTGTCTAAAAATATATTTAAGTTAGAAATGTGAGGAGGACACTTTATATTTTTATTATTTTTTAAATTATTATAAATATCAGAAAAAGACTGTTGTTGGGCAATCCGTGTTAAAATCCTAGTTGCATAAGTTAACTCCTCCACTACAAGACAGCCAGTGAGACGCTGTGATTTTATTTTATTACGACAATTATTTATAAAACGTGTAATGTACGCTAATACACGTCGCATTCGATTAAAACAAGAAAATAACTCGAATGGAAACGAACACAGATTAGTGTGAATTATCATTGAAGATTTAATTAGTTTTAATTCTGGTAATTCGTCAGAATTAAATTTAAAATTATTGATATTATGTGCCCAATTTAATCTAGGTTCACGTAAAAACATCGGTCCGTGCCACCAAATAACTGACGTCATTAAAATATCTAACTGCACTCCGCGCGATAATAAATCAGCCGGGTTTTCTTTACCGTCTACGTGAAACCACGGCTTATCACCGGTGAGTTCGTTAATTTCTACTACGCGATTTTGAATAAATGTTTTTAACAAACTCGGCGACATCTTTAGCCATCCCAGCACTATAGTGGAATCTGACCAAAAGTAAATATTATCGAACCTAAGTCTAAGCGATTTTATTATTTTTGTGTACAATTTCGAACCTACTACCGCGGCACACAACTCTAAGCGCGGTACACTAACCGGCTTCACCGGCGCGACCTTACTCTTCGCACACAATAAGTGAGTAGTTATCAGTGAATCGTAGTAGCAGCACACATACGCACAAGCGCCGTACGCTAGGGATGAGCGATATAAGTAAAATATCGATATTGAAATCGATATTGATATCGATAGCTAGATATCGATAATTCGATATTATCGGGCACAAAATATCGATATTTTAAAATATCGATCGAAAACCATGGTCAATGTATGTTATGTGCAAAAAATATTGTGAGAAATAATGGACATCACATTTTTTATCACAATTTATTAAAAATACAAATTGAAAATGCAAGTTGTGTTACATTCAATTTAAAGCGATCAATCTTCTGATCAATCTTTTTTTGTTGTTTTGAATAGTAGGTACAGTAAGTTGCACATCAATACTTACGTTTTCGTGGTTGCGTTCGAAAATTCATCTCAAACTTATACTTTACTACTATACTATACTAGTGGTTGACCGCGGCTCCACCCGCGTATATGTCGACTAGGCGGCAAATAGTAGCCTATGTGTTATTCTGACGTATAAGCTATATTACTGTAAAGTTTCATCCAAATCCATCCAGTACTTCTTGCGTGAATAAGTAACAAACATACACACAAACTTTCGCCTTTATTTATTAGTGTGATGTGATGTGATATGATACCACTCGAAAATATTGCACTTAAATTCTTTTAAAATAACACAATGTTTATTAGAACTGAGCTGACTACTAACTGACTTGTAATAAATGAATGAGTGAGAATTGACTGACTTTATTTTCATTTCATTTAATGAGAAGGTAAAATAGGAATGCTACTCTGCTGAGTTTGCTCGTAAAAAAAACTATATCGATGTTTAAGAATGAATATAAACAATTTTTTTACATAAACAAGAGAACAGAGATGGAAGTTTCGATATTTCGAGAATAACCCGATATCATGTTAAAAATATCGATATAGCGATATTTCAAAGTTACAATTATCGATATTTAAATATCGATATTTCGGAGATTAATATCGATATTTCAACGATATCGATAAATATCGCACATCCCTACCGTACGCTTGCTGCGACGCGTCACAAAATATATGTAAGTCTGTATGGTCGCTCTCCGCCAACACATACCGAGGAATTCTTAAATTATTTAAACATTTTAAGTTATTAATGAATTTTTGCCAATCGAGTAAAATATTTCTAGGTACAGGGTCATCCCAACCTATTTTTGATAACCACAGCCTTTGAAGTATAATCTTAGCGATAATAATAGTAGGTGTGATTAAACCTAACGGATCGTAAATCTGTGCAATCGCAGAAAGAATAGTGCGCTTAGTAGCATGAGTCACATCGTGATCGCATTTCGATGTAAAATATAATTCATCAGAAATATTTATCCACCCTAATCCTAATGTTTTTGTTTGACAATGATCACCTAATGATAATTCTTTGGAAGTTAAAGACGACTGCGACTGCACGTGTGAAACTGGTGAATTGAATATCCACTTCCTTAACATAAAACAACCCGATTCAAGTACCTTGGACACACTATTGCATATTTCTAACAACTTTTGTTGATCATGATGTCCCGTTACCAAGTCATCAACATAAAAATCATCATTGATGACTTGCGCGATTACGTCATCACTACATTCCGTTGCGAGTTGCTTTAAACATCTGATACTAAGATAAGGCGCGGACGCAGTGCCGTACGTCACCGTGTTAAGCTGAAATACACCGAGGGGGTCGGAAGGACTCTCTCTCCAAATAATCAACTGTAAATCTCTTTGATCAGACTGTATCAATATTTGCCTGTACATTTTTTCAATGTCGGCACATGCAACATATTTAAATTGCCGAAAACGCAATAAAATTGAAAATAAGTCATTCTGTAACGTCGGCCCTATGTGTTGAATATCGTTTAATGATTTGCCTGACGTCGACTTTGCACTTGCATCAAAAACAACCCGAAGCTTTGTGGTCGAACTATGTTCCCGTAAAACACCGTGGTGTGGCAAAAAATAATGTGGTTTATTATATTCAGATATGCGACTCATGTGTCCCAAGCTTAAATATTCATTCATAAATTCAGTGTACATTTTTCTATAGCTAGGTGCGCTTCTAACTAGTTTGCGTTCGAGTGCAAGAAACCTATTCTGAGCCATATAAAACGTATCGTGTAATGCGTCAGCTGATTCGCTCAGCGGGATGCGCACGGAAAAACGACCTTTGTCGTCACGCAAAGTCGTGTCAGAAAATAGATTTTCGCATGCACTTTCATTCTTATTGAAATTAATTTTGTTATTGGAATAATAATTAATTTCCTCCAACTCCCAAAAAAGCTTAAGCTGTGTATCTAAATTTATTGTTTGAGTAAAATTACAATGAATTTTATTAAAATTACTGTGTGATGGGTTGTGAACCGCCCCCGATATTATCCACCCAAGTTTGGTGTTTTGCAAATATGGACCGTAAGGTAAGCGAATAAGTCCTTCCTTCAATAATTCCCAAAACTTATCAGCGCCTATGAGTAAATTAATTTCGTTCGATAAATAATAATCGGGGTCTGCCAGTTGCACATTATCTGGTATTTTGATTTTATGAGAATAACCTAGTGATGGTAATTGTGACGTAATGCAGGACAAAACTAAGCAATTGAAATGCGTGTGATATTGGCTTGTTTTGGACCGCACATTGAGTGTGCATGATTGTGTGGATTGCGCTATAGAGTTACCTATACCTATAACTTGCACAGTGGACTGTATCCTTGGAATGTTGAGTTTGTTACATAACGTTTCTGAAACAAAACAATGTTGGCTCCCGCTGTCGAGAAGAGCCCGAATTGTGTGATATTTGTTGTTATTATCCGCGATCTCAACTAAGGCAGTCGATAATAATACTTGATTATTAAAATACTGTGTGTTTATATTATTATTATCGACGTCTTGACATGTGTGAGTTTTGTGAGTCGCGGTTTGTGTTACGTGTGTGGGCGTGATGTCTGTGCTTGTGCTTGGTACTGGATGAGGCAGTGTTTGTGTAGTGTGTGCAACTTTGGATGCACTCACGTCGACAAACTCACTGTGTAGTAACGTATTGTGCTTCTTGTTACAATGTTTGCACGGCCCGTACCAACATTCGGTAATTGCGTGACCACCGCGCAAACAATTATTACACAGTTTTTTCTCCTCAACCAATTTTAGTTTGTCTCTAAGCGATAAACTAAGAAAACTCTCACAAGCATACAGTGGATGATTTGAGTTACACATACTACACATATAACGTTGAGTAGATAACTTAGAGAGTTTGTTATTGTTTTTGTGTGTAATAACATGACTGTGTGATTTTACGAACGACGATTTTTTTATGTTAGTGTTTTGAGTGTGCTGTATATGTGTGTCTGCTGTTTGTTTGTTTTGTGATGGCTTAACCGTTTCTAAAAAATCAGCCCTATCCTTAAGAAATGTCAATAAATCGGACAACGAAAATCTATTATCGGAAGAGGCATTCGTGACAGAGCTTTTGTGAAGCTCCCATTCGCGTTCGGTAGTAGAATCTAACTTTGAGACTATGATGTAACTAATTAGAGTATCCCACGTATCGGTAGGTTCGCCTAGTGTTTTTAAAGCACGAATGTTACGTAAAATGGTGTCAATGAGTTTACGAATTTGCGCTGCCGACTCTTTGCTGATTGACTGAGCTGTAAATATAGCCTTGACGTGATTATGTACAAGTAAACGGTTGTTATTAAACCTATTTTGTAAAAGATCCCAGGCGATTAGGTAGTTATCGGAAGAAAACTCTAATGACTTAATAACTTGTAGTGCATTACCTGTAAGTACCGACCGCAAGTAATGAAATTTCTGAATATTATCGAGATTATTACTAGGATTGTGAATAATAGAAACATAAGTGTCGCGGAACTCGAGCCATTGGTCATATGAGCCGTCGAAGTTGGGCAAAGAAATCGTGGGTAATTTTATTTTGTTAATATTTAGATTACTGTTATGAACGCCCTTAGGTGGGTCGTCTAACAAACACTTACATTTAGCAATGATTGAATAAAACTGATTTTCGAAGGTTTCTCGCTCATGCAATTCTTTTTCGACCTGACTACCCGACACTATGGCATCTATATCATCTTGAATGTTAGTGAATTGATCAAATAGTACTTGAGCCCGTTGAAAACGCTCGTGCAACTCGGCCTTCTGAATTACAGACACGCTTTCAACATCTAAAGTTTGTACAAACTTCGTAAATAACGTGAATTTGGCCCTAATTGACCCCCGTTTCTTAATTAACTCTTGGATAATAATATCACCACTCTCAATATCTACGAGGGATTGCCTCTTCTTGGTCATTTTGGCGGTTGTGAAAAGCAAGAATCAAGTACTCACGGTTTTAGTTGTTCGCCGCGCTCGCGCACGATGTAGGTAGGTAGGTAGGTACCACGAACACGTCGCTACAGGTTAAATATGGCGATTACCTATTTAAATTTAGAAACAAACGCTGTATTAGCACAAACTGAGCATAGGATTTTGGTTTGAAAAGGATACTGCTTGATTGGCTTGACCGTTACTGCTGCAGGTGATGCTGCTTCCTGCTTCAGATGAGGATCCGCCTTTTAAGGTCCAATGTGGATCCGGCTCGAAGGACCAATGTTGGTGATTCAGTGTTGGTCAAGTGGCTACTTTGTGTGTAGTTGGTTTCTTGGGTTGATTAGACAAAGAAAATCCGTTATGCTTTTCTGTATCTTGTGTAATAAAATAATACAGTTTTACAATTATAATGTACGTGTGCTCAATCGTCGTTCAAAAATGGTCTGGGGAGAGAACGATAAAACAGGGCGGCGACTGAAGCCCGCGCGTGCTGTTGTACCGACCGTTGCCAGCAGCCGAAGACACCAGACATTTCGCCGTGCAGGGATAGATGGCGTCATTCAGGCCTTCGAACAAATCGATTTGAGCAGCCGACGACATCAGGCGTTTCGCCGCTCGGCTAACAGATGACGCTCCTCGACAACTTTATTATTCCCAATTTTATTTGGGGTCGGCTTGTTTAAGTGGCAAAAACTTTTTTTTTTGATGTTGTTGAATCAACATCTACTGGCAATCAATCACATGCGTGGTGCAGTGCGTTATTGATAATGTGCGCAGAGCATCCCACACCAACTATTTTCGAATTCAGATTTTGTTTTAACTTATGGAATTATAAAACATTGTTTTATAATTCCATAAAAAATATAATCGTATTACAATTATCTCCAGAAAATGCAACACATTTAGTTAAAAGATCATGCTGTTGAAGTTGCTTTCTTATAAGCTCAGTAATTATCTCAGATCTGTCATTTCATTTCGATTTGGTTTTCTGGTGGTTTTAAAAGTTCAATCTAAAGGAGAGCTAGTTTATCTGTTGGCAACACTGTTCGCGGTTTTACCGTAGTGTGTGCGCTTCGGGCGGTTTTGCGGTTTGGCGGTTTAACCGCTGGCTGGAAAAAACCGTAGTGCGGCCTCAGCGTAAGGGATTGTGGAGCATTGGTTGGTGATGCAAATAATCAAAAGTTGTTTAATTAGTATAACAAGGGATTTATGGTTTTAAACTTTCATGGTCAGTTACATTTAAATAGAAATCTACGGGATTGCAATAACAAGGGATTGTGGAGCTTTGATATTTCCGTTGTTATTGGATGAGTTTTAGATGACCCACGTAGCAGTCTCGAGTTTGCGCATGAGCAGTAGCGTATAATAACAATTGAACATACCTTTAGTTACGAAAGGTGGGTGTTGTCATATAAAAAATTAATTACAAGCGTAAATAAGATCGAACAAACGATAACTAGCTTAGATTGATTGAAAAACAAAGTAAAAAAAGTGTAGATATTATAATTGTAGGCGCTAGGTTTAGGCCATGGAAAACGTTGATAAACTCTTGAACAATCGAATTATTAAAAAAGTTGCAAATAATTGACTTTTCCCCCCCCAACTTCAGAACAAATTTTAGAAAAATTAAAAAAAAAACGAACAAACGCTATTTTTGATCGATCAATCACGAACAATTGAATTAGCTAAAAAAAGTTGCAAATAATTGACTTTCCCACGCCAACTTCAGGCCAAATTTTTAAAAATTTATAAAAAAAACTAATAACGAACAAACGCTATTTTTGATCGAACAATCACGAAAAAACGATGAACAATCGAATTATCAAAAAAAGGTTGCAAAAAACTGACTTGCCCCCGCCAACTTCAGGTCAAATTTTTAAAAATTTATAAAAAAAACTTAAAAACAAACAAACGCTATTTTTGATCGAACAATCACGAACAAACGACGAACAATCGAATTAGCGAAAAAAAGTTGCAAAAAACTGACTTGCCCCCGCCAACTTCAGGTCAAATTTTTAAAAAGTTATAAAAAAAAAACTAAAAACGAACAAACGCTATTTTTGATCGAACAATCACGAACAATCGAATTAGCAAAAAAAAGTTGCAAAAAACTGACTTGCCCCCGCCAACTTCAGATAGCTGCTAAGTGCTAGTTTACACTGCTTCTTCATAGACAATGCTGTATGTTTTTCGTCTCGGCACATAATATCGGTTTTATATTTGTGTAAAACCGTCATATTCTACGCTGAGTGTCCAGTGTCTTAAATTAATCTAACTACACTGTGCTACGTTTGCCAAATCAATGTAATGATAAAAATAGCTGGCAACCGATGTATGCGGCCTACTCTATTCCGGGATGTTTCTTTTTAAAATACCTATCATTCAACAGAATTTATTTATTTCTATTGTCACCAAAACTAAAGGTGTGTGCCATATTTCAGTTTTCAATTTCAAATACTAGATTTGACCCGAAAATATCGAGAACGTTCTTTAGTTGCCTGAAACGCTTACAAAAATTATCTATCTCACAAAGTATTCAAACGCTTTTTCTATTCCTAAACGAAAAACGATGTAATTTCAAAACGCCAAGTTTGACACATCCAAAAGCGCGTCATTTTTACCACGTTTCATTAAACATTTGGAACATTTATTTAACATTTGTATTATATCTAGCTCTTTCTAACGCATGAAAATGTGTATTGAACAGAACAGTAACATGTAAATTAATTCCAAAAGTGTAATGTTGCTGGATCTGGAACGCGATCTCTTAAATGCGAGTTCAGTTCAGCTCGAAAGTGAACTCATTACTCAAGTCTCGAGAAAGATATTTACATTTTTTCATAAAATAACTGTATAAGCGATTGTGAAAGCAAATGCTGTTTACAAAATGGGAGCAAAAGCACCCGAAAAGCTGAAATTGCGGCGTCAATCGTGTAAATGTGAAGTGTGCGGTCGTAAATTCCTAAACCACCAAGCTTTGATTTCACATCGAAAATTTGTGCATAAAAAATCTATTATTACCAAGCGCGTCTCAGTTAAAAAGCCACCAGATATGAGAGCCACAAAAGTGATTACGAAAAACACTGATTCGAAAATAAGCGACGAAGAATCACCTTCAAAAGTTGTGCAGAAAAATATTTCAGAAGAAACTGTAGTAGAGGAGTCTAAGACTAAAAAAGCCATGACGAAGAAGAGAATTGAGTTTAAATGCCCTAAATGCATCAAGGTGTTTAGAGTATACTTCTCTGCTTACAGACATATACAGAAGAATCACTGTGTTGATAAAAACGACCTACCTGTGTGAGTATTGCCATATTTATGATAATACTAGTAATTGCTTGCGGTTTTACCTGTTTTTTTAGGTAGTCTTCTTTATTAGTATTCAATATACTAAAAAAATATATGTACTTCATAATTATGTATGTTTTTTGAATGTGTGAATTTGCATATTGTGTAAAAAATGTGTAGGTTTTTGTTTTATTTCTGGTTCAGCCACTGTTGAAAGATTAACATCAGTTAGGATGAGCTACAGTGGTGCAGTGGTAACATATGTGAATGCTGTGCTTGAGGTCTAGGGTTTGATTCTGGGTTAGATCAAATGTTTGTATGACTTAATATGTATTTAAGAGTTATGGTATCTACAAAAAAAAGTTGCCTAGTATCCATAGTTCAAGCTCTGCTTAGTTTGCGACTAGATGGTGTTGTGTGTCAGATGTCATAAATATTACATTTGCTGCATCTGTGACTGCTGTTGGATTCCCGGGTCGGACAAAATGTTTCTATGATCTACAAATATTTGTTTCAGAGTTTGGGTGTTTTTATATATGTATGTATTTACAAAACAAAGTAAATCAATATTTTATCAGTCAATCTAAATATCATAATACAAGCTCTCTTTAGTTTGAAGCTTAACGATGTTGGTATATGAAATGTCCGAAAAAAATCATTACATATTAAAACGAATCTGTTCACAGACAGCCAAATTCATCCGACTTAATCCGGCCGATTCGTGTGGAAATGTTTGAATGCTGTAATAAATACTTGCCAGTATCAGAAGACCATGAATGCATGAAGGTTGCGGAGGAAAGACCGGATCGTTTCATGTGTTTGGGGTGCCAAAAAACATTTATTAGTCTCGTGCTGTTTGAACAGCATGTTAAGGACCTGCATTCGTTGCAAGCAGAATGTTTGTACTTTCCGAACAATGATGGTTTGTATTTCATGTGTAATATTGAAAACCGTAGTCCTTTAAATATAGCTTGATCTCTGACAGATGGATATGAAACCGACGAAGGAGCCGGTACCAATATTTTCAACCCTTGCATACGATTTTATCACAAATGAAGTGCATGATAAATAAAAATAACTTTTCAAGGTAGTAGAGCCACAATGATTTCAGCTCGAACGGGCTGGCTCGACCAGGGCGGTACTACCTTCGCACAGTGACAGCATTCGTGCTGTAGTGTTTCATTGGTGAGTGTGAAACTGGGGGCCCAATGATGCAGAAGCATCACTAGGCCGCCATGGTGTGGGTCACCATGCTGCATTGTCTGCATTCACAATGAGTATGGTGACCACCAATGAGTATCATCTACAGCCCATAACGTCCCACTGCTGGGCTCGGGTCTCCTCCCAGGAGAGGGTTAAGGCCTTACGTCCCCATGCTGGCCAAGTGCGGGTTGGGGACTGGCAACACAACGTGGCTACGTTATCTATGAGTATGTTGCACTTAAAATGTACCTCGAAGTTCTAAAATGACACTAATTACAATTTTCATACAGATCAAGCTATATTTTAAGGACTTTATTATACATAATTTTACTGTTAAGTTTGTTACAATTGCGGTCATCTACATATTACAAGCATTTCATAGTTTCTGACCCCCACCCTGTCTTTGTTTCATAGCTGATCGCTCCTAGATCTTGACTAACTATTTACAAGTATTCATATGAAACTATAATTTCTTGGCGTTTAAAAAATAGGGACAGGATTTTTCCAGGACCATCACTATTTTGAACCAACTTCAAAAAAAGGAGGTTTCTCAATTTGACTGTTTTTTTTTTTTTTTATGTGTGTTCGGGGATAACTTCGTCGTTTACGAACCGATTTTGATGATTCTTTTTTTAATGGAAAGGAGATATCCCAACGGTCGTACCATAATAAGGACACTTAGATCTGATGATGGCATCCAAGAGAAATCTCCAGAACTCACGTGGTATATTACTAAAATTGTTGATATTATTTTAGTCACATATATTTAATTTACTAATGGGAACTGTTGAAGTGTTTGATCAATATTCATTTATGTGTACATTTGATTGAAGTTAAGACAACTTGACTACTTACATACAAAATTAAACAGCCAATCTGTAACATGCTGACAAGACATTAATTCTTCACTCTGATATTGTACAATTAATACAAGTTGTGTTTACAAAATCTTCCAAAGGAATACCCTAGGGGGAGAGGGGGTAACTTGAACTCGCGGGCTGGGTTTCCGCAACTCGACGACTTTGTTGCGCCTATTGTGCGTAGTGGGTCGGCATTACACATTTCAACAACCCAGTTCCTCCAGGAAGCCTAGCAGACCCCTTGTGTTGCCGACGACTTCTTAAAGTGACCTCGGCGATCCGAGGTGTCTCGCCCGGAATTCTGCCACTCCAGGACATGCCATAAAGACATGGGCGGCTGTTTCATCTTCTTCCATGCATGCTTTGCATAGAGGGCTGTCTGTTACACCTAGAGTAAAAAGATGATTATTTAGTAGTGCATGACAGTTATTGCTCCGATCAGAAGTCGAAGCGGCGGCCTCTTAAGTTGCTCCAGCTTCCGTGACAATCCGGGGTTGATCGTCGGGAGGGCCTCCTTGGTCTGCCTGCAGGTACAGAGGTTGGACCAATATATCTGGTGTTTATGTTTGGGGTTCTGTTGCAATGTATGTCCCAGCCAAGCAGTTGGCAAGGGCAATATTGGTTTTGGGCCTACTGCCCTTGTCTCCGATCCACCTCTTGATAGTGCATCGGCTGCGTCGTTTACGCGTGAGTTGCTATGCCCCTTGATCCACTGGAGAGTTATACTGTTTGTGTACTATTCGTAAATCAGCCCTGAGGTAGTCGCATGACTATGTAGGGCTTGTAAGACTGATCGGCTGTCGCAAAATATGCCGTTACTTTTCTGGAGATAATCGCATGTGCTGTCATTATTATACCCATGCATTCTGCCTGGAAGACTGTGTTGTGGGCTCCTAATGGTGTCGAGATGTGTATGTTTAGGTCCTCAGAGAATACTCTCGAGCCAGTGCCTGACCTTGTTTTGGATCCGTCCGTGAAGTTCTTAACTCTCTTGGGTTAAGTCCTTCTTGAGGATCCTCGTACAGTTGTATCTTGTACTTTTTGTCAAAGACGAATTGCCTGGGTATCATGTCAGTTACCGCTTCCATAAGCGGTTCCTTACCTTTGACCTCATAGAGGATTTCGGTGTGTGGTAGTACCCTAGGCGATCTCCAGATTCTGTTTCTTTAGCCGCGCTGCTTCGGCTAGAGCCTCCTCCCTTATAAAGTGGTGGAGTGGTGGTAAACCTATGATGGCTTCCAGAGCCGCAGTAGGTGTAGTCCTCATACAGCCCGTGGTCGGCAGAGAGGCCAATCTCTGGAGTCGTTGTAGGTTAGCTTCGCCTGTGGATAGTTTGGTCCATGGCCACCATACTATCGCGCCGTAACTTACCATTGGTCGAATTACTGCCTCGTAAAGCCATAGAGTGATTCTGGGGTTTAGTCCCTAGGTTTTACCTACCATTCTGCGGCACTGCCAGAAAACGACTGTTGCTTTTTCAATTTTGTTGTTGAGGCGCTCCAGTTCAGTCTGTGGTCGAATATTACTGCTAGATACTTTACCTCAGATGAGAGTTGGAGCTCAGTATTGAACTGGTTTTCCAGGTTCCGTTTGTTGGTGAACATTAGCATTTCAGTCTTCCGCGGGTTGACTGACAGTTCGTTGTCCACGCACCTGCGCGGCGTTCCACTATTGCCAGTGCCGAGCGTGTGACATCGCATACTATACTTGCGTGCATGCCGCTTGTTAATATCACTATGTCATCAGCGTATCCGATGGTATAATGGTGATTGTTGTTCAAAGTGGTGATAAGGTCGTTAACCGCTAGGTTCCACAGGAGTGGTGAAAGTGCGCCACCTTGAGGGCAGCCCTTCGCCACCAGTGCTTGTTTCGTAGCGTCTGCTTCGAGTCTGATGACGACTCTCTGGCTCAGCTTCTTGATTATCCATAGGGGAAGGGTTTCAGTGTAGACAATAATCCTAATGTGACCATAGAGTATCTAACCAGGGGACGACATGAATACGGTTGGTGACACTCCATATACTTAATACATCACCCTCAGACTAAATTGTTTCCCGACCTAATTCTATTAATTTTTTTCAGAATTCACAACCTGGAAATCAGAATTAGAGGCTATGGCTAAAGTTAAATTCCAGACCCTGGCACCTTCAGTGGAAAGCTCAAAGAATATATATCACTGCTCTCATCAGCCTCCAATTCAAGCAGAGAAAACTCTACTCTGTCCATCATCGTTAATTGCCACTGAACTTCATAACGGTTACCAGGTCATATATTTCAAAGAACACTATGGACACTCATGCGCAGATTTACCACTGTCGAAGTACAAGACAAACTCCATATTACCATTCCTAAAAGATATTGAAATTCAACATGTTGACTCTGATGAACACGTTTACCAACAGTTAAAAAGTATTATGAATAATATCATGCTTACCGCTCCTAAGAGTGATACCAGAGTTTTATATACTTTACTCGACAAAGCTTTGGAGATGTCCCTAGTTTTGAACAGTATCGGAGTGGAGGAACAAACAGTTACGAACAAAAGCTTGACGGACAATCAAATAACTGATGCTCTATCAGAAGTAAGGACATATCCAGGTAAACGTAAAGCGGTCACAGTTAAAAAGGATGTCAAAATTAGCAAGACAAACCAAGAAAATGGTGAAATTAAAACAGATGCAGTATCTAAAAAGACTGTGGACTCATTAACATTGACACCGTTAAAGAAAACTTTCATAAATTCTTCTCCGTCTTTCAACGATACTTATAAAAGTTTTGTTGATCAAAATTTTAAAGCAACTTCAGACACAAGTACTCCCAAAAAGAGTACAATCAAAAAGAAAGTTGTTGTAAAAACTAAAATTGGTCAATTCAAAGTCAAACCGAGTTTGTCACCCAAGGAAACCATTGAGATTTCTCCGGTCAAGAAACCTCAGGAGTCACCTAAAGTGACAAATGTAACGTCGTCACCCAAACGAGAGCAATATTCGAATTTGGTTGTTAAGAAGGGCAGACCAAGTTTGTCACCCAAAGTATCAAAACCAACCGTGTCACCTAATACTAAGACTACACCTGTTAAACTTGTAGAATACAAAATCAAACCTGATTTTAAATATGAAGTAAAAGAACAAAAAAATGATTGTAATATATTAATCTTAAAAATATGAAGTTTGAGAAAATTCTGAAAATATAATATTTTTTTCGTTGTTGGCAACACAGTTTTGGGCATAAGATGTTATAGCAAGTCCTGCGTTTACAGTAAATCTAATGATATAATCTTTGTTGTAAATTTTAAAATGTCTTCCTACTGAATTGGTTAATGTCATAAATCTACTTAATATGAAATAAATACTCTTAAGTTTCTAAATAATAATTTTACTTGAAAACATTCAGACCAAGGCATCAGGTGTTAAACTTAAAACTTAATGAAGGGTTGCCAATATTAAAATAAAAACTACCAAGAGTGTACATAGTAGGTAGTCTAAAAAAAAACCGACATCAAAGTGAAGATGGCAGAACTCGATAATAAAAACTAGTGAATGTAATTGTGCATGTTTGCATTTGTATTGTGCATCGTTGGGAGAAGTGTGTGGAGTTCAATGAGACTATGGAGAACAAAAAGATAAAATGTCTTATATCATCGTTAAGTGGGAAACCTTTTTAGACAACACGTTATTTAAATTAAGTTTTTGTTAAACAACCTATAAAAACTTTGAAAATAATAAAATATTTTTCTAAGTAAACAATTCTTTTCACGTAGTTAATTTTTCTGTCCTAATTTTGCACTCAGTTTCCGCCATTTATGTACGACGAAGTATTTCAATGAACAAAAATTCATATTAACGTGTGTAAATCTATTATAGATTTAGATAATTAACTAGCGATTTGTACTCAAGCCTCTAAGAGAGTGTATCAAATTGCCAAAAACAGCGACTTATTTCAATATATCACTGACTAGCTACTTATGTCGTATGTACACGGTAAAATTATTCTAAAAATGTAGCCTAAGTTACTTCTTATATCATCGGCATCTGCCAGTGATAGTCCCGTCAAAATCGGTACAGCCTTTCCAGAGATTAGTCGGAACAAACAGATCATAACTTAAAAAAATAGTATTTTTTTATGTAAATATCTTAAAAAATTTCATATGCATAAATTGAAAAGCTGTTAATTTGATTTATTTAAATGAGAAACACTAAAATCTAGTTTTAGCCAAATCCTACTAAGTTGATTCTAAGAACTACTAAATGCTGTGTTTTGATAGCCTGTTGAGCTCTTTCTTTCTATCTGTGTCTCTTTTTGTTATTGTTCTTTGCTCAGTAAAAGAAAGAAAGAAAGCGTTTAGTTTTATTTCTTTTTTAAATAAGAATGAGTTTGATTCCTTTAGGTAAAATACAACCATTAGAATTAAAATATTGCTGGGTTAGGCAGGGTTAAGTACATTCACGAATGTCATACTCATAACTGCCATTCTTTCGCCCGGCGTCTACCACGCCGGACGGCTGCGCTGCCCTCTACGGGGGGTCGGCCTCTAAAGCCGACCCCAGCACTGCACTCTTTCGCCCGGCGTCTACCACGCCTGGTGGCTGGGCCGCCCGGCCTACGCCGGAGCCCCAGCACTGCACCTCTTTCGGCCGGCGTCTACCACGCCAGTCGCCTGCGACGCCTCTACGGGGATCGGCCTCTAAAGCCGACCCAGGACTACACCTCTTTCTTTTCTCATCGCTGCGAACCTACAGTTAAGTGCTTCTTGTCTGGAGGCACTGACTGGTCGAATCTCTCAAACCCACACCCTGACTGTACATCTATCTGTTTGTGTTATACTTCAGTAAATAAATTCTTTAAATTGTTGTTGTGAAGCGTCTAATTTCATCATCATCAGAACCTCGTGGCTTCACCACAACCTTCTAGGCTCCTAAAGCCGCTACGTGACACATGGCATCATCCCTTCGACCCTGAAAAAAATTATCAATAGTGCTACTTGAATGGAAGTGTAATATTTTTACTAGAATAAGTCCAGTTATTAGATGCAAAAAGAAATATTTTGTATTTATTGAATGATAAAATAGGGTACTATTAAATTGTTTGTTTACTAATATGAACTGTAGCTCTTGGCGCCAAAACTTTACGTCATGTAAACAATCAAGTGGTGAAAAAAGAGGCTTTATTTTTGAATTAAATTGGTGTTTTTTAAAAAGTAAAGGAGATTTATCTTTTTGCATTTAATTTATTACAGTAAACTGTACATTATAGCTATTAAATGGCATTTTCATTTCAAGCCTTTTTCAGAAAATCCAGCAATTATTTTTGACCCGACCCGAATCCTCATTAAAAAGTAAGAAATATGTGTTTATGACTTGTACTTGAAGTTCTGCCTTTTGAGTTACGGGCATACTTACGCGTCTCGACCGTAAGAAGATCGGTGCTAGTTTGAGTTCTTTCATAGCTTTTTACCCGCTTTTTATTAGCTTCACCTGTATGTTTGTTTGTGACCGATCTTCCTTTCAATTAACCTTTCATTTAAACCTATTAGACTTAATGAGGACCGATGACAATACAATAATTTGAAAAAATAAAAAGAAAAAAAAAAGAAACAAGCTTTTAATATAATTATTTATTTAGTGTTTTTCGACAATTTATTTACCAAGTGAACGAGGATACAAACTAATTCTAGCAACATGAGAGATGAGAAGAGGTTAGGTGATTAGGTGGTATCTCCTATTATACTCTGTCCATTACTTTATTTTCTTTTTGACAGCTCACGCCTATAAATTATCATATTTTTTTCGGAATTATGTAATATTAATAATGTCGTACTTTATTGACGTTGACGGTACTTTATGCCGAGGCCGCATTACGGCTAAACCGCCGCGGTTTTTAACAGCCTGATTTTGTGACAAAAGGAAATGTATGGAAGCGGCCACACTGGCGGTTTTTTACCGCGACTGATTTTAAAAGCGCGACAACCGCGGGCGGTTCTGTCCAGTGTTGCCAGAACGTTACTTTTGTAACGTTTCAGGTGATTTTTCATCTCTTGGTTACTTTTAACGTTACACAAATAAGATCTTTTTTTAATACACTCCCCTATCTGCCTCTGCCAAAATTGGAATACTTGGTGTCTACATATCGAGCGAAGTCCAGTTCAGATAATTGCATTCTTGCAGATTCCTCCGTGGAAACGTTACTGAACTGAGGGCCCTATACGCGTATTATGCCGCCATAAATCTGTAATGTCGTATTCTAAAGTTTTAGGATTTTCATAAAAAAATTAAGAAATTCTTAAATAAATTCTTATATAATAAGCATTGAACTAGAGATAGGGCCATCTCAAAAATTTAGAAACCAGGACAACAAGCGTAAAATCCCCGGATATTTGCGGTCAAAATCCGAACACTTTTATATTTTTTTATTTTATTTACTCGAAATAAAAAGAATACATAGTTCAATTAGTCGAAATAGTTCTTTTATTTATTTTCATAGGTATTCAGTTTAATTAAATTTAGTTATTTTTCATCGAAATCAGTGATAGAAAAGTAAAATCTCACAGTTGTGAAAATGCTTTTCGAACAGTAGTATATTTTTCCCAACCTTTTTTTTTTAAACCAGACTAATTTGACAAAAATATCTTTATGTTGAAACTCATAAGATATCATTATTCCCAATTTTATTTGGGGTCGGCTTGTTTAAGTGGCAAAAACTTTTTTTTATGTTGTTGAATCTACATAATACTGGCAATCAATCACATGCGTGGTGCAGTGCGTTATTGATAATGTGCGCAGAGCATCCCACACCAACTATTTTCGAATTCAGATTTTGTTTTAACTTAGGGAATTATAAAACATTGTTGGTTCCATGGCGCTCTATTCCACCGAAGTTCGTATTACAATTATCTCCAGAAAATGCAACACATTTAGTTAAAAGATCATGCTGTTGAAGTTGCTTTCTTATTAGCTCAGTAATTGATGAAATCTTAGATCTGTCATTTCATTTCGATTTGGTTTTCTGGTGGTTTTAAAACTTCAATCTAAAGGAGAGCTAGTTTATCTGTTGGCAACACTGTTCGCGGTTTTACCGTAGTGTGTGCGCTTCGGGCGGTTTGGCGGTTTAACCGCTGGCTGGAAAAAACCGTAGTGCGGCCTCAGCCTTAGTGAAGTGGTCTGTGCATAACAAACAACCACAGACTATAAAACAGTACTTGAAATACGACAAATCGATCATATGATAAAAATAATTTGACTTCATGTAAGTATTTTTTCTGTAAATTTAATAAAAAAAGGAAATAAAAATTGTATCTATGACTCCAAGATTGAATTTTTGCAAGGAATTAAGTCGAAATCTTGGAATTTAGGATCAAACCAAGAGTAAAGAACAATAACTCTGTTCATTCATCTAATTTACTGATTTATTATTTATATTTTTGTTTATTTCTTACTTAATATAAAAAACTAATGAAGGCATAATTAATATTTCAACTAAAAATATTTAATTAAAACGATTGAAAGTTCTTCATAAATAAAATCGCTATTCGTTTCAAATCGAATCGGTAATGAGTGAGGGCGTCACTAATTTCAAAATTTCTTGAACTGTCAAAAAGAAAATAAAGTAATGGACAGAGTATAGTCTGTTTATGTCAATGAGGAAAGAAAATATAAGGAGATGAACTATTCTACTATACGAACAATTCATTATACAAATATATGTAAGATCGACACATATATACAAAAAAGCATTTATGCATTCATGCCAATATTAACGACATTATCCGTCGTGCTCTTGTTACCGCCGGCGTTCCAGCTGTACGCGAACCAAATGGTCTGGTACGGGACGATGGCAAGAGACCAGATGGTATGTCGTTACTGCCATGGAAGATGGGTAAGCCTTTGGTGTGGGACGCAACTTGCGTTGACACCCTCGCGCCATCTCATCTTCCAAGTACAGCTTTTTATGCCGGCGCTGCTGCTGCTTCTGCGGAAAGCCTCAAACGGCGTAAGTATCAAAATTTAATAGGTAATTACATTTTTGAACCGTTTGGGGTAGAGACGCTAGGTTCATGGGGTCCGAGTGCCCGCGCTATGTTTAAACAACTAGCCAAACAACTGATTGACGCTTCTCGCGACCAGAAGGCCGGCCTTTTTCTAGCACAGAGAATCAGCATTGCCATTCAACGTGGTAATGCTGCCAGTCTTTTGGGAATGCTACCAGTAGGCGAAGATGTGGAGTTTTTTGACGCTTGTATGTAAATATTGTTATTTTTTTTATAAATTATGGTTATGTACATAGGTTTCTATATTATGTAATAAAGCTCTCATTTTTGTTTAGTTAAAAAAAAAAAAAAAAAGCATTTTGTCTCTTTTTAACTTATGTTTACCTTGGTGTGAAAAGAGAGATAAACATAGTTTAGTGAGCGTTAATATTGGCAATACTTTTGAGTGACGTCATGCACTTGTCAATTCGTGACCGGCGACGCCATTTCACGCCCCAAGGCCCCCAAGTTCTGAGGTAGATCTGCTGTCAAGCGGTTGTTGTTGGAAATTTTGTTTTTGTTTTCGTGCCAATTACGGCTTTAAATTGATTTTTATTGTATCCAAGGCTTTGCCCTAGACATGAAAATCATGCCTTCGTGCTCCATTAAACAATCTGGTGCAAGAAAAAACAAGAATCATTGTACATTGACTCTTTACAGGTTAGTACAAAAATGCATTGAAAATGTTCAATATTTTACGATTTTGTTTATTGTATTGTATTAAACATATTCTTTTTATAATTTCCGAAGACGTTTGTTAGTTTTTTGAGGTTCTCAATGGTATTATTTGCTTTGTTTCACTTTGATTTGTTTACATACGATTAAGGATAGTGATGGTAGAATTAAAGTGTCGATACTTATATTATTATATAAAAAAATATGTTAACATGGTGTTTTCTTCATCAGATTTCCTGTAAATGAAATTTTAAGAAAGAAATGGATCGAAATCATTGGTTTGGAAAATATAAACCCTCAACATAAAATGTGGTATGTCTGCTCGATACACTTCCATGAAACATCCTACAACAGAACTCTCGACGTGACGCGATTACGTGACTGCGCAGTGCCCTAACCTGAATGTGTGAATAAATATTACAACTATTTAAAACGTGTTTTATTTACTCAATTTGTTATTTCGCTCAATGTCAACATAATATAAGTACTTTTTATGTTGATATCGGTATCCCAGAACCGTCGGAGCTACGAAAAAATAGGTAAACAACGATATACATTCTCGTTGGTTTGAATGCGGAGGTATTCTGTTCTTTCTTTAGTCTTGTTGCTGATAGAACGGATAGGGCTGTTTTCATAGCCGATAAACTAATAAAGATAAAAAATAAAAAAACAATCGGATTTAACTATAATTATTTAATGTTATCGTTATTTTTGCAATTTATTAAATATTTCAGTTAAATATGGATATCGACATTTCGAGTCACTCTACATAGGTACAACCCTATGGCAGCCATTTTATGCGCCAACTTCTTGTGTAGGTAGGCACGATAATTTTGTAGGTATGCGTAGTCCATGTACTGTAGGTCAATGGTTTATGTGATCACTTTGACATCAGTGTTGCCAGATGGGGCTATCTCCCTTGCCGAGCGGCTGTAATATTTTATGCGTTGGCTACACGTAGCTGATAGGGCTATCTTTTTTTTCAGAAATATTTAATAATCAAACAAACATTTTTATGCCGAAAAAAGACCTTTACAGCAACAATCAGTTTCAATAGTTTGTGGAAACTAAGCATGAATTTTAAAACGTTAACTGTCTCGCAATACATGTAAAGTAAAGGAACACAATTATAAGTCAAATCTTGAGTACTAGTGACGTCACTAGATGGGGGGGCTATCTATCTTGGGGCTACACGCGTGCTCCGGTAAAGCTATTCGAGAAAAAAATATTCTGGTAAATAAATACATTGTACTCTGTGGGTAACACTATTTGACATGACACTTGAATTGAATGATGTGTTCTGTGCAAAGAGTAAAGTAATAACAATGAGTAATAAGGGTAGTTCTGTGCTTCAATTAGGGATGTCGGAAATGTAAAAAAGTATCGATATATATCGTATCGATATTTTAAAAAAATATCAATATTGATATTTTTATAAAATAATATCGGTATGATTTAATAAAGAATTGCCAACTTTTTTTTCTTCTCTGTGAATTGACAACTTACAAACCAAATTATAAAGCAGCCAATTAGGTCAACCAAAAACAAAAAATAGTTTTTTTTAAGTTGTTAGTAAAGGGTGTCTCAGCGGCGATTTTAAACTTTAAACATGAATATCTCGGCAGCCAGCGGGGCTAGCCGGAGAGGAGCGATAGCGTTCGAGAGGTGATTAGTGCGGATTTTTTTGTCGCCATGTCGCAGTGGTCTAGCGCGCACCGCGCGTCCGCAGTGGAGGCGTATTTTTACAACGAGTTTTCGTTGAGTGAAGCATAGCGCAAATTTTGTAATCACTTTCAAATTCACCGTTTAAGTGATGCGCCAGTGTTCAATTAATTAAGCCGTGGGTAGCAAAGCTTAGAGCGACAGGGTGTTTACTGAATCATTCAATTGGGCCTCGAAATAATGGCCGCTGCGGTCGCAGAGCACCCATGACGATCAGTTAGAAAACATGCTGCCTCTTTGAAACTCCATCGTTCAAGTATTCAACGAATTATGGCCTTATACTTAAAATTACATCCCTATATAATTCAAATAGTTCAAAAAATTAAACCAGAAGACTACAACAAGCGAAAAATGTACTGTGAGAAGAGAGTGATGAGAATGTACTGTTAGAGATTTTTTCAGAGGAAAATGGGATGGACAATGTTTATTTTAGCGATGAGTCACATTTTCACCTCGAAGGGTACGTCAATCGTCAAAATTGTCGTTTCTGGTCATCCAACAATTCAAAACAAAAACATCAGAAAGCATTACACAGCCCCAAAGTTACTGTATGGTGCGCAATATCGTCGGAACAAATCATCGGCCCATTTTTCATCGAGAATGACCGAGGTGCAGCACTTACAGTCACGAGCGATCACTATATGGACATGATTGATACCTTTTTTTTTCCCAAGCTGAAGGAAGAGGACATTGACGAGTCAGGTGTATGGTTTCAGCAAGATGGGGCCACAGCCCACTCAGCTAGGGTCACCATGGACTCACTAAGAGCTTTGTTCCAAAAAAAATCATAAATCGCTTTGGAGACATATCGTGGCCACCTAGATCGTCCGACTTAACCCCAGCTGACCTTTTCTTATGGAGTTTTCTCAAAGCAAGGGTTTATGATACCCCTATTACAAATTTGGAGGATCTGAAGACGAAAATAATGACAGAAGTGGGGGGCATTTCAGTTGAGGTTCTGCGGCACGTCTATGCGAATTCGATAGTCCGCTTTGAAGAGTGCATTCGCCGTGATGGAACGGTGTAATATTCCGTGAAATAAAATCCGCAGTAGTTTATTGCAATTAAATTATTATAAATACAATCTTTGGATTTTTTGTTTAGATATTCAAGTAAGTTTAAAATCGGCTCTAAAAAACAGTTGGTCTAGAAAAATATCGATTTTTATACCTTTTCGATACTTGGAATTTTAAATCGATACATTGATATATCGAATTATTAAATATCGCTCAAAAATATCGATACATTGAAAAAATAATATCGATGTATCGATATTTTTCAACAAGTCTAGCTTCAATGACTTCAATTTCTTCGTCGAACGAAATGTTGCAGAAACTTCACTTCACATTTGAATTTTAAACGGCTTTTTAAACCGTTTGTTGTTTTTCGGTGCCACTGTTAAATGTTGAAGAATATAATTTATTATTAACAAATATTTCTTTATTTAATCATAATAATACGTGTTAAATACTTTTGGATGATAACTGTTTATCAAGATGCAGGGTTCAACTAAGAACAGTAAGTAAAAACTATAATTCAATCATCAAACTTGTGTTTACAAATCAAACGCATCTTAAAACCAGAGCAGAGTAGAGTCATTTTGGTAGCTTGAACATAAAAAATAAATAAATAATAAAACATGTGGCACTTGGGGACTGCCGCGGCATAGCATTTTTTATCAAGTTATGCAATTATAATTATTTATGCAGTATTTTTTTTCTTTGATATTAATAAATGCACTTTCTTTATTTATATTTATAACATTTTATACACAAATTTTATGCATACAGCTGTTCACCAGCAACTGCTATTCACTGTTAAACGCAGGTACACCTATGTATACATATATACCTACATGTATACTTACGGGGCGCACATGCGGTGAGTGTGGCATTATAAAGATATGATGGATACCTATACACCTATATATACTTTCTCGCAAGCAGTGGCTTACGTATTCGTCCAATTTTGGAGCAGCTCGTCTCGATCTGTGCGAGCTTCGTACAGTTGTACCATATACATACACGTTAAGCGAACGCTCGGCCGAGCATGGTAGGCAGAGTGGGGGGTGTTAGGTTTTATTTTCGTTACGGAATTTCATGACTCATCATTAATATTCAGACAAATTTTAACAAAACAAAAAACTGACTTCAATAGCTGGCATTTGGCAAAGCGGCATTGCTAGGCTCATTTCAAATATGGTTAGGTAGAGGGGGTAACACGGCGGACAGTGGAGGTGAGCGTTGACGCGTCGTAAGGAGTGCTCCTTAAACCTAAACCTGGGTCGCAATTCCCAGGCACTGTCGAAGTCGCATGTTTTGCCCCCATCTATCACGCGATGGACCCGGCACCCGCACGGTGAATCCATGGAACGCTAAGAAATAGGTCTGGCGCGCACATACTTAATGCAAATTGACGACTTATATGGTTTTCTCATGGATGATATTGTCAGAATTGGACCAAATAAACATGGGACTACACGGGAAGCACCAGCTTTTAAATAAAAAAAGAATCATGAAAATCCAGTCGAAAGTTAAATCAGGGAAAGGAGGATACATTCCCAGTGTAGTATTCAGGGGTCGAAAGGCGACTCAGGCGCCGGAGATCGCAATAAGATCTCCATAAACTCAAGCCTGAGGGTGACAGGTGAGGCAATTTGTCACCCTAGCAGAAGCAGGCCCAGGTGGCAGCGCTTGTGCCACAGTAACGGGAACATATTTAGGAGTAGAAATTACTAGATATTTACTAGCTCTGCCCTTACAGTGTTACCCTAGTGTTGCATGCCGTTGTTGTTATAAGGTACAACAACTGGAGAATGAAGTTAGTTTACAATGAAAGTAGCATAGGTAAGTTATTCCTTATATCATCAGTTATCTGCCAGTGAAAGTCTTGTCAAAATCGGTCCAGCTTTTCTGGAAATTAGCCAGGATAAACAGATTTCATATGCATTTAGTGTTCAATCTGTTAATTTCAAATTACAAACAGACTTCAATTTTATTTATTTGTATGGATTTCAGTATGTAGGGATACCAACTCCCACACTAAGACAGAAGCCCGGGTGGTAGGGTGATAAATGTGGAAAAAGGAGGGCCACAGTAATATCTGAGACAGGAAGATCTAACCAGGGCCGAGGATCACACCATGATGCATGAAAATATACTTTTTTTATATATATGGCTGCCAAAGTGACTCACCTCTGTCTGATGAAAACCTAGAGCAGAATCCAAGAGGGATTGCCATATTCATTGCGAATGCAACAATGCATCACTCCAACAATGTTTTTTGTATAGTCCATTCATTTAGATAGTGTCGGTGCACGCTCGCGCAATTGTGGTTATTGTTGTGAAATACAAATATATTAATTCATACAACGGCGTAAACTCACAAATCATACGTGCTTGTGGGTGTAGGCTGCAGGCTGGGCCTTTGATTTCGTGGCGACTTGCCGCACGTGGGACGGCGGCGCAATCAAGGCGACGGTATCTAAGCGAATGGATTATAAATAAAATGGATCCGCTACTAATCAAAATCTGTCTTAAATTCCAGAATTATCAGAACTCCAGACCATAATAAGCAGGATGCCTCTGGAGTTGTTCTGTATAGCGGCATTGCCTGAGTTTGGTGTCCGTTGGCGAGATGTCTCCAAAGCGGTCCGTAATGCACGGCTGCCGATGCAACCAGCAAGTGTAGCACGTGTGTTGTGCCGACATGTATCTAAAGCTCTCAGCGGAGATGAGATAGAAGATATTGTTGCTAGACTCAGGCTTAAATGTAAGTTGCTATTTTCTTTTTTATATATATGGGCCTGCCAAAGTTAACTTTAGTGTAGCGTATTCGTCGGCAGTGCTTGAGGTTCGATTCCCGGGTCGGACCAAATGTTTCTATGATCTGCAAATATTTGTTTCGGATTTTGTATTCTATGTATAACATGTATTTATAGCAATTGTCTAGTACCCATTAACACAAGCTCTGCTTAGCTTTGGACTAGATGGTAATAGTAAAAGTAAAGAAAGTGATTTTCCACTGCCTCATGGACAGCTTTAGCAGAATCCAAGACAACTGCGGTCACAATACTCATTGTGAGCGCAAACAATGCAGCATGGTGATGCGCACTATGGCGGTCTATTGAAATGCTTCTGCACCATTGGGCCTCCGGTCTCGCACTCACCAACGAAACACGACAGCACGGACGCTGTCAGTTTAAGTTGGTCTTCTGTGCGAGGGTAGTACCGCCCCGGTCGAGCCGGCCCGTTCGTGCTGAAATCAGCGTGGCTACCACCTTGAATTATGGTCTACTAGTGATTGCCCGCGGTTCCGCCCGCGTGTTTGTCGGATATCGCGGCAAATAGTAGCCTATGTGTTATTCTGATGTATAAGCTATATTACTGTAAAGTTTCATCCAAATCCGTTTAGTAGTTTTTGCGTGAAAGAGTAACAAATATCCATCCATCCATACTTACAAACTTTCGCGTGTATAATATTAGTAGAATTTCTGAGCATGGGTCTAAAACCCTGAAGGCTGGCTGAGTGGCTGCTTGCTTGATGTCAGCCAACCTTTCAGTTGAACGTAGACGAATGTAAGGAAACAAAAAAGATGAGTGGTAGACCAATTTTACAATGAGGATTATCAATTCGACTGTATTTTTTTAAATGTTTGTTTACCTCATAAATTTCGACTGTGTGAACTGATTGTCATGATTCTTTTTTTATTTGAAAGCTGGTGCTTGCAGTGTGGTCCCATTTGAATTTTGTCCAGTTTGTGAAGTCGTTTTTTTTTGTTAAAATTTGTGAACTACAGCAAATTAAATGTTTTAGTAGTTTGTTACACGACATAAGTAATGAAAAAGCGCTGCAGCGTAACGCCAAAGTTTTGCTTAACGCTCGATTTCACTTTTCATAAAATGTTCATACCGCAGGCTAAATATGAAGCAAACTTCAAAAAGCCAGGAATTTATGTATGCACTCTATTTATTACCTACATAATTATAATTACAGTGGTTGCAACCCAGACTCGGAAATGGCATGTGATCCGTCTCTCAGAGAAGACCACGGATGAACCGGTGACCAACACTATCAGAGTTCTCCAGGGAAGAGTGATGCAGGCCCTCCGGAAGAACAAGAGAGGCATGCGCCCTGAGGTAATCACATTTAATGGAAGGGGTCGTCCATTAATCACATCTTTTAGCATTTTTGCCTCTAACATAAACATTTGTGAAAGTCTCATACAAACTTCCACCCTCCAAATTTGGGGGTTGGGGGGCAAAAGTAATAGGTTTATGAATTTTTCTGTTGTTTGTATACTAAACTTAGTTTACATACACACAGTTCCGTATCACAAGCACAAATCAGACTCCAGTTTACAAGCACAGCAATCATAAATCAGAAGAAAGAGACCAGAAACATATTCAAGTCAAGTAGGAAACAGATAACAAAATAATATCACATTTACCACGGACGAATCACATAAGCAGACTAACAATAACAAGTTAATACAAAACGTACACAAAACACATTTGCACATTGTTTTTCTCACTCACACCTGCATAAATTGTAAGGTGTCTCGATCGCACGCACCGCATTAACTTTAAAGAACAATTGGCTGGGACTTTTAGAATTGCGACCTGGCAGCTCGCAACTAAATTTTTTAATTTTTTTTTTTATAAAACTAGATTGTTATACCTCGTTAGATAGCTGATGAAACATAGATATTTAAAGCACATCTGTAAAGCAGGCGCCATAATATTTATTTTAGATATCAATTGAAGAAAAAAAATCTTTCTATTTTTTTTTTTATTTTTTTAGATTAAATCGTCCACAACAACTTATTTATTCACATTACGTATAATATTGGTTATTAAGGTCATAACGCATCTTATTTTACATGTAAAAATCAAACAATAGTCATAATAACACCTACACATTTCAAAATATCTAAGCTGACAGCTGAAAATCGGGCATTTTTTTGTAAAAACAATTAAATTCAAATATCTCAAAAACGGTTAGATTTAGGATAGGGTGTTTTTAGTGAATTCAGTCAGAAACAATGTCAACTACACGCCCTTAACGGGAATAGGTCGACTTACCCTGTAACCCTGTATATAAAAATAAATCGCCGAAATGTATGTACGCGCATAACTTCCGATCGGCTGCACCTAATTATTTTTCATGTGTTCGTTATTGTTAGGGTAAGGTTTGTGTACAAGAAAAATAAAAAATCAACGGGAAAAGTATTTTTTTTTGTCTGCGACAGTACACTGCCTGTGGGAAGCTGAGACAGATATGTAAATATGGTGGTACGAAGTTCGCCGGGTCAGCTAGTATATATGTAAATGACATGGTTATAAATGTAATTCTGATTATTTCCAATTTAGGTCCAAACAGCGTTGCTAGGTGATCTGATGTATCTGAGCGTGCAACTGGTCTCCGATCAGAAGGAAGGGTCCGTCCTGTATCTGGCAACTCCTCCGGGGGAACCGGTGGCTTTGGTATCCAGCACCTCAATGGCAGGACTCCTGAAAGCTTGTGTGGAAGGTACATTTTTGTTTTCATTATCATCAACAACTTTTTAATCAACCTTCCTCACAAGTCTGATCTATTGGTTAGTAAAAATCCGTGTAGCTTTTGAGTTTTTTTTTATATGGAATAGGCCGGCAAACCACCAGACGTATCGCCTGATGGTAAGCGATTACCGCCGCCCATGGACACCCGCAACACAAGTGAGAGAGGCGCCACAAGTGCGTTACCGGCCTTTGGGCTATAGGGGAGGAGATAGGGGGAGGTGTTAAGGTATGGACCTCCGGTATCCCCACTCACTCGGTGAAACACAGCGCAAGCACTATTTCACACCGGTTTTGTGTGAGGCCGCGGTATCACTCCGGTCGAGCCGGCCCATTCATGCCGAAGCGTGGCTTTCCCACGGTGGCTCTCCTGCGAGTTAATCTCGAACAGAGGAACAGGAACAGAGACGCGGCGGAGGACTTTGTTTTAAATTATGCAGTGACTAGCTTGTGGTCACGGCTCCGCCCGGATATATCTCTGTCATTGCGGCTAAATGCGCGGCCTATGTCAAGATTCAAAGTATTACTATCTCCATGACAAATTTCACTGAAATCGGTGCAGCGGTTTCGCAGTGAAAGCCGGACAAACAGACGAAAGTTACCTTCCCATTTATGGAATAAGTATGGATTAAGATAAATATTATTGTTTTACAGGTCTGGGCTACAAGAAATATGTAAACGCCAACCTGTATGGACATGATGTGAAATCACTCTTGCGCATCAACGATGGATCTTGGACAGCAAACGCTGACCATTTGACTGAAATCCCTGAATATGCCCCAGTACCAGTTATTACCAACTCTGGAATAGACTACACAAATAAGAAATATGATGAAAACTATGTTGAGAACCTCCTCGGTCCGGACCCACCTTTGATGACGGATTTACATATCAAGGTTGCGAAAAACTTCTTTGACAGGACCCGTCTGGACAAACCGATAAATCTATCAGTGAATATAAAGAGTGATGATGTAGCGAAGTCCCTTAAGTCCTGGGTTAGTAAGGGAGCTTTGGCACCAACGAGTGATTTCTTTCACATATTTAAACAAATTAAGTCAAATAAAATCAGTTATGAGCGGGAAGATTCTGATTAATGTGAAATGTATGTAGTGCTGACGGGTTGTTGGTCTGTGTAGTGAGTCAAGGGTTAATTTTTAGGTTTCGGTACCCAAAGGATAAAACGGGACCTTATTACTAAGACTTCGCTGTCCGTTTGTCTGTCTGTCATCAGGCTGTATCTCGTGAACCCGTGATAGTTAGACAGTTGAAATTTTTAGAGATGATGTATTTCTGTTGCCGCTATAACAACAAATTCTAAAAAACAAAAAAAAAATGGTTATTTATGGGGGCTCTCATACAACAAACGTGATTTTTTTGTTCGATATTGATAACGGCAATAGAAAGACGCTTGAAATGTATAAATAATGGTACAGAAACCTTCTTGCGCGAGTCCGACTCGCACTTGGCTGTTTTTTTTTATCTATGAGTGAGTCTGCCAAAATGATTTTACTCTGCCTGATGGAAAGCATAAGCAGAATCCAAGAATGGTGGTCACCATACTCATTGCAAATGCAGATAATGCAATATGGTAGATGACACGTTAGTCAAATGAGTTACTCTTTATCATCTGTCAAAACGATCACTTTGTATGAACAATGTACTAAATACAAACTTGTGACGTCACTGTTCTAGACTACTCAATTGAGAAATATATTTCAATGTTTATTTGATTAAAATTTGTAATAGAAATGAAAAGCTAAAATAATTATATGTATTTTCCGAGATGTTTTGCAATGTTCGTTTTAATGAACGTGACGTCGGTATTTATTTACGATACAGTCAACTACCCAATTATGCGGCATGGTGACCCACACAATGATGGTCTATTGAGATGTGTTGTGTGTGTGTTTTTGTTTACGAGTCTGAAATGTGTTGTGAAGATTTTTCATAGAGCTATTATATATATTCCTGAAAGAAAAATTAATTTAGAACAATACAGTTATATTAAAACCAGATCAATGAAATCTAAACAAGAAACTAATGGTAAGTATTAGTTTCTTGTTTAGATTTCATTGTACAGGTTAAGTTCCAGATAATGAAAATGTACCACAGACATACTCTGAAGCTATATCATCAAGAAATAAAGATCATAGAGCTGGGGAGCCAGGCCTCCAGCCGTCCCTCGGTTAGACAGAGAGAGACGATCACGGTACCTATCTGTATCTCTCTACTCGCGCATGCGCAGTTAGCGCGGAAAAGCAGATAATTTGTTGTGATTGGAATACCATTATTAGTCCTTTACTGCGCATGCGTCAATAGAGAAAGACAGACGGGGTACTGCGACCTTCTCTCTCTTTCTAACCGTTGGACGTTTCCGCTAACTGTCAGCCGTATGTCTTCCTTACTCTATCTATAATAGCTCTATGAGATTTTCCCCCGCAAAAATGACAGTTTTGTATCTGTTGACTTTATATCTTACTTTTAATAAAAATGTAACAGGTCCAATTCTGTTCATTAAAGATTTTTGAATTTCTTTTTGGAGGGCTCTCTATAATCGATACTGAAGCCGAAACTGTAATTTTTTTCATTTTTGTCTGTCTGTCTGTATCTTGGCCGCGCATCACGCCGAAACTACTGAATGGATTCAAATAAAACTTGGCATGATTTGAGTACATACTACGAGATAGGACATAGGATACTTTTTATCCCGAAATTCAGCACGGTTTCCTGGAGAGGGGATGAAAGTCAAAATATGCACTTAGTTGTAATTCAATAACACATAGTCCGATTTCATTCATTCTTTTTTTGCTAGAAAGAAAAAAAAAAATAACGGGAAAAGTCTTTTTTTTGTTCGCTGCCTGTGGGAAGCTGAGACAGATATGTAAATATGGCGGTACGAAGTTCACCGGGTTAGCTAGTTATTAATATAATGTAACTTTGTATATATTTTGTAAATAAATACATTTATAATTAATATATTTTTTTCTTTATTACCAGTAAATGCACGGATGACGTATAGTGGTGTAAGCTGTCGCCACGTTGTTTTCTACTGCGGTTAGTGTTGTGGGTTCTAAGCCATATGGTATAACACTTTGTGAGATCCACAGATTTTTGTTCTGAGGCTGGATGTTTCATGTATGTTTGTAAAGTCCCCCGCGACACAGGATACATTCCTAATGACTACTTTTGCAAGTTAATAAAAAGCTTGTAAAAATAAGGGTATGTTTAATATTTGTCTATGGTAATTCAAATGTAAAAACATAAATGTATTGTCTATGTCTCTTCTTTACACGATGGACGAGAGAATGGAGGCCGTCGAGTCCGGTCTCAATAAACTATAATGTTTAGTTATTAAGAAGTCGTCTTATTTCAAGAACCCAAGCAGTCCCAAAACATAGACTGTCTGCAGTTTAAACTAGAGACTACTTGGATGACTGAACTTTGCTCGGTATATTTTTTTTGGTAAATTTTCTAAGAATGAATCGTAGCTGGATTGATTTCTCGCCCTCGAAATCCCCTGTGTACTAAATTTCATGAAAATCGTTGGAGCCGTTTACAAGATTCAGATTATATATACAGTAAAAGCTACTTATTCGCGGTGGATTCCGTAAATATGCCGCGAATACCGAAACCATGAATCTGGGGTGGTAATTTATATGAAATTATAGGGGTTCCAAGGTGACGAAATAAAACAATTATATTTACAAAAAACCAGTTAAATTGAAATTTTCGACCATAATGTTAAATTATGATCGTCAGGCTTAGGCAATGGTTTAAAGATTTTTTTTTACTTGGCAGTTCTTAAAAGCACGTTCAGTTCAGACTGATATTCAGAAATGCTCTTGTTTTATCTTCGGATTTTTTTTATCGATCGATCGTATACTTTTATTTTAATTATTTTATTTTGTCGACATTATAAATTACGAATAGTGTTTAGTAAGTGGCAGCATTGATCATTATACTTATTCATTGAGTTATAAGACTGGTTTCCTTAAACATTGTGTTTGATAATATTCGTAGTATATATTAAGCTGCGAAGGCGGCTTATGACAAAGGAAATCCCGATAACATTTAAAAATATAGGTCGGTACTTAGACGAAGCAGTAATAAGGTCTATTTAACTTATTTCTTCTATGTGCCGACGGGTTTACAAAGGATACCGAATCCTTTTTATTAATATGTATGTACCGATTGTATTCACGAATATAGGAACTGGGTCGCATTTTTTTTATCCGCGAATAGTGAAAACGCGAAAGCTGGAAGATTTTACTGTATACAAGAATTGTTCGTTTATAGGCATTATATTAGATAGGTTATTGAAAACGGTTGTTGATCGGCTCTTACGACACTTACGTGATGAATAGGAGTGGTCAGACTAAGTATTCTTAATCTATCACCACATCTGTACTGATATATAAAGCTGAAGAGTTTGTTTGTTTGCTTGAAGCGCTAATCTGTGGAACTTCTTGTCCGATTTGAAAAATTATTTCAGTGTAATACAAGGTGGATATGACAATACGACATTAAACGAAACGAAAAATTAAAACCAATAAGGACACCATTTGTAATTTAAGTTCATTAACCTGAGTGGCTGCGGTCCCATCCTGTATAGTCCATATATCCAGAAGATGATGTATTTCTGGCTATATATCATCACGCTAAGGGTCCGTTCACACAGACCGGCTTGGAGAGGAGAGCTCGCGCAGCCCATCGGCTCTGATTCTCTTCCACAGCCGGTCTATGTCAAATAGTTGGCGTCTCCCCTCCGGCCAATTCCAAGCGTATACGATCCGGTCTGTGTGAACGGACCCTTAGACCAATAGGAGCGGAGCACCAATGAAGAATGTTACAAAAACGGGGGAGAATTATTACGCTACGGGCAAATAAGAGACATAAACGAGGTTGCGTTGGTCAGCTAGTAGCTATATCCTAAACTAAAACTAATCTCTGAGATAGGGTTGTAGGAAAAATAAAAATCGCATTTGAAATATTGATAAAACGCATTTATTTTTGGATCACAATCGAACTGGTTATAACCAGGTCCAAAACAGGCTTGGCCGAATCATTTCACTTATAACGACTTATATTCAAGGCGAATTAACAATAAATACCAATTTTTGTAGTTTAAAACACTTCCAATATTTAAAATTAACTGAATTATAAAAATAACACTGTTTTATTTGCTATGAGATTACAATTATTTTTTTCTTGCCACATTTAAAAAGCAATATATTCTTGTTAATTCACCTTAAACATCTTAATAATATTATAATTACATCTGGCAAGACTAACTATAATTTTTCAAAATTGCCCTATCTATTAGAATTTGACTCAAAAGTTTGGTATCCATAGATTGAGCTTGAAAATGTAATAAAAAGCCGATTTCAATCAGCTAAAGGGCAACACACACCTAGTACTTAGACGGACAAAAGTCCGTCTGAATGTCCGCAGGAAACTTTTTTTTAATACAAAACATCACACCAATAGTTGCTCAAAAACAATGCTTTCCAATTCAAATTTTCAAAATAAAACATCAAATAAATCACGAAAAAAAGTCCGCCGCGGACTATCCTAAGTATGCGTTGGCCGTGAACGTAGCTTTAGTGAACTACAAAACATTTCTTACAACTATATCGACTATTCAAAAGTTTTAGTCGATTTTAACAAGCATTACTCTAATTGGAAAGGGAACACTGACTGCAAATTGTACATCTATAATCGAGTACTTTAATTGGTGGACTAAATAGTTATTCCTTTCTAATCTTCTTCTACCCACATACGAAATATCACAGTTGGAATACTAAACACCAATTCTCTTAATACTTGGTCAGTTACAGATGGTTCTGCATCGCGCAATCGAGGTTTTCAATAATTAACGTTGTCTGTTTTTTTTTTAAATATTCATAATCCTCTCTTGGTAATTATTTCTTTTCTCTACAGCTTAAAAAGCATTTTTCTCATAATTTTATGTATCAATTATGCCATTAAGCCACTAGATATGAATTACCACCTCATAGAAATTTAGATCCATTTCAATTAGTCCACCAATCGTTACTCGAATATAAAAAGCAGTTTGGAAGTTATCTCAAACACCATAAAAAATCGACTAAATGCATTAATGGCTATTGTGTCAAAATTATGGATCGATTTTCGATTCAATATACTATTGTGAGCTCGATACAAACTTAAAAAGGCATTTAAAACTATTGCAATAGGATTTTTTTGATGATCTGTACAATAACCTTTGTATAGTTTACAATTGTGCATATAATAGTGTTTATGCAATCGATCCACAGTTTAAAGTTATTCTATAGAAAAGACTGAACCATTATTATCTAACAATAGTCGATTAATCGAATCGACTAACAAATCTGACAGTCGACTATTCGAAATTGAATAAAAACTTAGAAAATGAAATCCATACCCCTATAACAAACTTAAATGAATGAACAAAATACAAGACTAGAATAACTTAAAACAAATCACCGGAAAGAAGTTTGAAAGCTAATATCTTCATTCAGATGACAAACGAATATCTACATTCTTGTCTAATCAATAGAAATCAAAATAGTTAATGCACATATTTTTGGCAGTACCCCTTAAGAACCGATTTTCATATTTAGTCCGCAGTATGAGAATTTTATGAACAGTAAAATGGAGCGCTAACTAAAAGTGAGGCGTTACTATGCAGCGCTTTATTAGCTATGTATATTAAAAAAATCGGTTGTTTGTAAAGTCGGTTTACTGACGATAGTTGAACGTGACAACGTCATAAGAACGCCGAACGCGGAGGCCGATTGTGCCTCTTTGTCGCTCGTTCCGCGCTCTCGCTTGCACTTCAAACCCTAAATGGAACGCCTCAGAGCGAGGTAACGCCGCATGAGTCATTCTTTCGTGCGTGCAGCCGGCTCCATCGAATTATAAGATGTTGTCACGTCAAAATGGTTTTGATATAGTTTCTAAAATATGTACCTAACATTTCGATTATGAGTATAAAACCTCCTTCCATGAGGAGGATCATTTTGAAAGTAGACAGATTAAAATAATAAAAATATTAAGCACCCAAACTCCTTTTGAAAATAAAATATTACTTGTCTATTCTCAACACTCAAAAACCATAGACATTACAATATGCCGTCCGATACCTTTACACAACTTATTACAAAGAAATATACCTATAACAAGTAAAAAAAACAAAATATTTTTATGCAAAATGCATTTGTAACCTAAAACGACTGTATATTTAAAAAATTTCGTTTTGGGGTCATTCTATTTCGTTCTGGGGTCAACAGTGACTCAAACGCCCCCCAAAACAGTTTTTTTTTCAAACAGTCTCATTTACAATTGTTTTATATGAAGAAATAAAGATGTATTTTTTATATAAATCACAAATAGTATTTAACAATGAAACTATATTAAGAAACAAGAAAAAATATATGTAGGTAGTTGAAAAATATAACTTTAACCCCGAACCACTTTTCAACTACCATTTACATAAACATTCAATAGTTCGGAAACTCTTAACAGTTAGAACTTGACTTATAATTATTATCTATGAAAAGAAAAACACGTGGACCTCCCAACGCGCATTTTCCGCAAATAATAAAGCCATATTATAATATATTCAAAAATTATACTTTCTAGTCATAAATCTAATAGAACTTTTAAGTTATAGGAAAAAAAATAAAAATAGTATATTTTAAAATTAATAGTATGGCAACGCCCATATAAATTGCACCAAAAAGATCCAATGACACATAATGGAGATCATATAAGTCAAATAATTATTATAACAGCTATCTTTTTCAAAGATTGCCAAGATCGTTTAATTAAAAATTGAGCGTCTTTGAAATCTAGTATTATTGGTTTGATTCTGTAGATACATTTTAGTATGCGAAATGTTAGCATGTTATCGGGTTCCTTAAATGGTCTTTCTACAGATCTCCGACATTGCCTTACTTGGAGTTGTGGAGCTCCGATCGCTCCACGCATCAAATCTAAGTTCAGCCGTGTCGTGGTAGATTTAAGTCGACCCCAACCAAGATTAGCAGAGAGAGAGAGATAAAGGCTTCTGGGTCCAGAAACACAGTAAGACGCTCAATTCTAAATGAAACGACTTACAATTCCCACCGCTAGCAGTAGAATGGATCTTTCTCTTAATGTAATTATGTAATGTTTTTAAATATATTTCGGATATCTAACACACAACGTCTTCTAGTCCAAAACTAAGCACGAATTGTACCGTGTATGGGTACTAGACCACTGATATAAAACTTAGAAACAAAAATTTGTAGATCATATCAACATTTTGTCCGACGGATCGAAACCGAGACCTCATACACAGCGGTCGTTATATTTAAGATTACATTTGGGGTATTTAGGTTTATGTTTAGTAATGATTAGTTATCATAACTGCCAGAAGCATATATAGCCCGTGAAGCGCCCGTACCCGTATGCAATCATTACTCTACCGCCCTTTAGCATGAAATGTCGCGGCCGGCGCACCCCGCACTTAAAGTAAAGATGCTCCTGCGAACTGCTTAGCTAGCTAGAAACCCAGATAAGTAATTTGCGTGATATGATTTCTTTCCATGTCTCACTTAACTGATATATTATGTTTGTATTTAGTAATATATTGTAGCCATTGTGTATTTATGTAAAGTACTTTTATCAGTACTCAAGTTACCATAGTACAGGCTCTACCTTGGTATTAGATGGCCGAGTGCGGGTGTGGAGTCATTAATATTTTCTATTGAGAGTAGATCCTTCTTTATTAACGTGTTTTGCTGTACCGCCAGTTTTTCGGGCAATAACTAAGATCCAATCTACTCTAGCAGTAATAAATTTTACATATCTACATGTTAGTTGCTTACAATTAATTTTTTCAACAAATTAAAATGCGTTAGCTTAAGGATTCCACGTCGAGATTGTTATACGAATTCGTTAAAGGTATTTGTTAGATGATTATTTTAAAATAATATTGTAAATAAACAACCACGTTTTGGTTTAAAGAGGGTAGTCTAACTGATGGGTAACCTGATGATGAATGACTAATATATTTGACCTTCAACTCAACAATTATAACCTTTGAACGCCTCAGTTTTTTTTTCGTGATTTATTTATAGACAACTCCCGCATTAGACTGAGAACAACAATATGTGGATCACACAAAGTGTTGTCCCATGTGAGTTTTGAAACCACAACATTTTGTCTGCACGTTAGTTTTTGACTGCGTTTGGCCTAGTGGTTTAACGGTCACCACGCCGTTTTCTACTTCGTCAAGTGTCGTGGGTTCAAATCCCACGTAGGACAACACTTTGTGTGATCCACAAATTGTTGTTCTGAGTCTGGGTGTTCTTTGTGTCCGTTTTGTGTATGTTTGTAAAGTCCCCCGCGACACAGGATTTATTCCTAGTGCGGGAGTTGTCTTTAAAAAAAAAAACACTCAGCACAGTAGAAAGCGGCGTGGCGAGCACCTAAACCACAAGGTCAACCGTGCAGTCTAGAATTATGGATAAAGGGGTGTTTGAGGAATCAATAACCTCATCTACTCGGTGAAAGCAACGAAATAATTGCTTAAACCTTTTGAGTCCGTGACATAACTCCGGTTAAGTTGGCACTTTTGTTCCTAAGCGTGGCTCCTCACAAATTCTCATTAACAAAACAATTAATTATAATAAAAATAATTATCTAACAAAAAGCTTCCTACATACATTCTAGGAACGTTAAGTGGCAAATATTCTGACTAGCTATAACCTTGCAAGCATCTCGACAAACAATTGGCAATAAGAAACAGTCATATGAAGATTATTTAACATATACCATTCAACAAGCATAGCTGAATAATGTCGCGCAATTTTTTAGAAAACATACACTGTCCGGATTAGCCGGATAATAATTAACAACTGCATTCTTACTTTTGTAATGTTATCACCATTATTGTGTTATTTACCTATAAAATGTCTGTATTATTCTAATGAATTCATAATTCCTCGTTTTAATATGTACTGTCCGGTTGCCGGACAGAGAAACGGATGGCATCTCATGTTAATGTATTAGAATAGCTTTTAGTTGGTAATACGAAAAATATAACTGTTTCTTTCGCCAAATAATAACAAATTAAAAAATAGCACCGCGTTTACAAAAGAAAAAACATTTTTCTACATTGCAACACCCTTAAGATTAACATTCTTAAACTGGCAACACTGATAGAGAAATCAGTTTTATTAAAAATGTCTTACTCCTAGTATAGAAGACGCTATTAACTAGAAATTTTTATTTTTTAGAAAAATGACATTTAAATTTAGATTTATTAAATAGAATTTTGTACTTGTAAATGCCGAACCATTTTTTTTTCATTCACTACTTGGAGATATAGGCCTTCTCTTCAATTTTTTTTTCACAAATGGAATTGCTTTTTTAAAAAATTAAGGATTTTTTCTTATGATAAATAGTTTAAAAAAAAAGAGAAAAGCTATATCTCCGCCCCCAATTTCTAAACTACGATCACAATTCGCCATACAATCACAGATATTTTCAACCCTGACAACACTGTACCACTGCTGTCCAGGCACTTAATAGTACCACTTTTACGATTTTGTTAATTATTTATTAGTCTAAAACTTTTAGCGGAATAAAGTCTGCCGTGAATATATAATTTAATACTTTCATAGAATTGACATTTGCATTACTTTAGTGACTTAATCGGTGACATTAAAATTTTAAGCGTTCTTTTAGTCCGCCGTATATTTTTTTGAACGGCTTTTCTTACCTCTGCTACAGACTTATTTTGTCTGTATTTAATAGTTAGTTTTTTTTTTTTTTGTTAGTTGTTAAAAAAATCTAGTCTTATTAATTAATAGTATTCAGCAGTGGCACCCCAAACTACTAATTAGAAACTAACTTTAAATGTACTAAATGCATGCTCATATATAAAATGGCAACATTTACCTGATTGTTGAAAAAGTCGAGACATAACTAGCTGCAGGGTTTAAATGTCTGCGAATATTTATTTCAAACAAATACATTTAATTATTTTCTTGAATACTAAATTGGTACTGCTATTTTACTGCCTTTATTTATTAGTGTGTAACAAAGTAATATGTTTATTACAAAGTAATATTGCAAGCGTTAAAAATTTCTACCATTCAGTAAGTTCTACTACCATCATGTGAATGCATTGAGTACATTTAAAATTCGACATTATACCAACACTGGCCACCCCTCCAAAACTTTTTAATTTGACGACCAAAACGTTCAAAACTAGCATTTTATAAACTATTTTCTTTTAAAAACCTTTAATAATAAAACTTAGAGTAATCGCCGCCATTTTCGAAACATTTAGAAACAACATTTAATCGTCTTTGTAGCGACAGCAAAAGTAACATTAAAAATAGATATACACTTTATTAAATATGAATATCACTACTTAAGACACCAAAGTCTACATTCGGAGTCTTTTCAAAAGTGACACTAAAAAGTACCAATTTCGAAAATAAAACAAAAATGGCGGTCGGCTCTGCAGTGAATTACTCATCTAAATTACTATCTCGTTGCTCCGTGGACTTGATAGTTTCTTCTTGGTTTGTTGTGTGTGAAATTGTCATGTGACGTCTGAAACAGAAGAGTATAAATAAGATACAGTATTTATATTCTTTACTAGCTTTTGTCTGCAGCTTCACCAACGTAAAGATCGGTTATCGCGGTGATTCTTTAAACTGATATAACTTTTTTATTTAAGAACTGACTGAAGTGAAAATCGCATTCAAATCGGTTAAGCTGTTTCTGAGATTAGCGTGCACATACATACAGACAAGCAGACAAAAATCTAAAAATCCTAGTATATAATAGTTTTTCTATTTCTTCCATGTACAGTCAGCGACCAGTTACGATTTAATTCTTATGTAATATGTATTGATTGAATATTTTCTATGAATAATATGTAATACATGCATTTATTTACGAACAAGTAAAATTTTAACAAAAACAAAAGCCGACTTCAATGTTCGACTCGATTTCTCTTGGATCCCATCATCAAATCTTAATGTCCTTATCATGGTACCACGTTGGAATATCTCCTTTCCATTAAAATAGAAGCATCAAAATCGGTACATAAACGGCGAAGTTATCCGCGAACACACATAAAAAAAAAAAAAAACTAATTGCGAACCTCCTTTTTTGAAGTCGGTTAAAAAGGATATAATTATTATTTTATCAGTCAATTCATATAAATTCGTTTTCATAATACTAATTTTATTGAAAATTTACCTCACCAGGTTTTAAAACCAGGTTTTTACTTCAAAGTACGGCACCCTGGTACGAGTAAAAAATACTTGCAAGTCTTTGAAAGTATATGCTCAAAAAACTTCAACACTACACATGAAAAAACTGCTTAGGAAAATGATTCATATATCGTAATAGAAATAAGTAACACAATCGGATTTGTGAATAGAAATACTTTGAACTTCAAAGTATTTTTTTATTTATACAATTTTGCTCCTTATTTATCATAAAATACGGGTTGAATTCCTATGCAAGTATTTTCAAATTTGTAGACCGCGGCTGGACGAGTCTTTTGGACGCGTCTCTCGCGTCGCGTCTCAAGCTGTAAAAAACTTGAACACTACACATAAAAATACTGCATAGGAAAATGATTCATATCTTAATAGGACTAAGAGACACAATCGGATTTGTGAATTAAAAATACTTTGAACTACAAAGTATTTTTTTATTTATATGATTTTGCTCCTTATTTGTCATGGAATACGGGTCGAATTCCTATGCAAGTATTTTCAAATTTGGACACCGCGGCTGGAGGCGTCTCTCGCGTGGCGTCTCAGGCAGTACGTACGGGGCTCGGCACCGGCACGTTGAAGTGGGTTGCCGAGCCCGAGTATTTCCGACTAAAGATGAGACGTATTTACGCTACCAGGTTTTAAAACCAGGTTTCTAGTTCGAAGTACGGCGCCCTGGTCTTTGAAAGTATATGCGCGAAGTCCGATGGTCAAAAAACTTGAACACTACATATGAAAATACTGCATAGGAAAATTATTCATATCGTAATAGGAATAAGAAACACAATCGGATTTGTGAATAGAAATACTTTGAACTTCAAAGTATTTTTTTATTTATACGATTTTGCTCCTTATTCGTCATGAAATACGGGTCGAATTCCTATGCAAGTATTTTCAAATTTGTACACCGTGGCTGGACGCGTCTCTCGCGTCTCAAGCAGTAAAAAACACGGAATACGGGTCGAATTTCTATGCAAGTATTTTCTTTAAATTGATGCTGATACTTAGAAATCTTTGATACTAACAAATACTTTCAAGTATTTTTAAAACCTGGTTTTTGACCCTGGTATTTTTCCGTACTCGTACTTAGAAACCCTGGTGTTCAAATTTGCAAGTATGTCTCATCGCTATTTCCGACGAAAGCCGAATGCATGCATGAACCGAAAAAAGTTTGTTTCGTTTTTTAAGTCAACTAGTTATTCATATATATATTTAAATTGATAACGATACTTAGAAATCTTTGATACTAAAAAATACTTACAAGTATTTTTAAAACCTGGTTTTTGACCCTGGTATTTTTTCGTACTCGTACTTAGAAGCCCTGGTATTCAATTTTGCAAGTATGTCTCATCACTAAATTGAAAACAAATTTCAAGAAAGAAATTGAGTCCTGATTTTGGGACTATGTTAATATCAGGTGTAATGTGGGCCGTTCCCGGCGGCACTGCAATGCCGGGCCGACCCGTGACGGGAGTGGAGCGAGCCCCGAACATCCCGTCAGTTTACAAAAATCAGTTTAATATACTGGTCCCTCAGTGAGGGAACTTTCAGATATTAAGCTGAAAAGAACAGATACTACACTTTGATCTTAGCCAAAAGGCCGAGAAGCGATAACCACACTATGAAGAACCGCGAAGGTCATTCACTAGCGCAGACTCTTAACACCGCAATTCAGAAAGTGACGTCATTTTACAGCGCTATCTATTGCCCATTTTGGAACCACAATATTTGTATTGTGGTACCAAAATGGGCAATAAATGGCGCTATGTGCTATTGTTTGTATGCTCTTGAGGGGGAAAATCAAAGGTGCCATTTGAGGTGGTATAACCGTAAAATGTGTTACATATGGAATTTATTTAAATCTTAAATAAAAATGTATTTGAGAAACACCATTTCTTTGTAAAAAATTGCTGTTCCTGAGCTGACGTCATTTTACAGCGCCATCTACTGAGAGTAACGAACAACTGTGTTTTATTAAACTGGTTGGGAGAGCTTTTCAACTACGGGCATATTTTTATATAATTATGATAGGTTTTCTTCGTTCCTTCCTTTTGTTAAAGAGTTACTTATAGAGTTTTTTGCGGGTTCTTCTCCATAATGAATGACATTTTGGCACTAAGCAACTAGAATCATTAATGTAACGTTTCGAAAATGCCTATAAAGGCCTACTTGAAATAAAAGCTTTTTGATTTTGATACAAACAGATCAAAAGATGTGTTTAATTTGATTTCCTATGAACTCGAGTGTTTACACTGTTTATGTTCATTTTTACTAAGCTCATTTGATACACACGCACGGATGTCTTATTTTAATAAGTTTCCAACAAATGTACAAAAATGTCATTATTGTACATTTATATTTTATCTTTCTACTAGCTGACCCACGCAACCTCGTTTGCGTGATAATTTTCCCCCGTTTTTGAAACATTTTTCATTTGTGCTCCGCTCCTATTGGTCGTAGCGTGATGATATATAGCCTATAGCTTTCCTCGACAAATGTACTATCCAACACTGAAAGAATTTTTCAAATCGGACCAGCGGTTCCTGAGATTAGCGCGTTCAAACAAACAAACAAACTCTTTAGCTTTATATAATAGTATAGATAAATTAAAATATTGAATAAATTGTTTAATTAAATAGGTTAGCGATGCGTGCAGGTAAAGTGATTCTCCACATATTTATAAAATTCCGGAATAAAGTCATTTATTAACTCAGTTTCAAGCACATGAAGTCATAATTTTTTGGTCTCTAACGATTTTAATTATTATGGTACAAATTTGTATTATTTCATTACTAAAATATTGAACAGATATTTTTCATTTTTCTTAAGCCTTAAAACGCGTCTCCACCAAAATTGTTGGCAATGTCAGTTTACCAACTGTTAACAACTCTTCAGAAAATCGCCAACTTTTGTTTCCATTATGTCTACACCGAGTCGCCAACAATTTGAAAAACATTTAAGTTGACAACAAGCTCTCTCCACGGTAAAATGTCTTCGATCGACGATGACATCATGCAGGCAGCCTTAGTATTTATTATTTCATGCAAAAAGAAATGGAAGCATAGGTGTTGGGTACGACCAAGCCTGGAACGAAGAATAGTACGTGGAGGGATTGAACTATTAAATGCTTTGAGAAGAGATGATTTGTTAGCAGGCCGCATTAATGATGGACAAATCGGAAACTTTCATCGTATTTGTATGCGATATAGATTAATTTTTGCATCTCGACTGATTCGTTCGTCCACGCGTCAAGGATGTTTCTTTTTGTTTCCAACTAAGCGTCTCTACAGAGCCAATAGGGAATATGCATAAAATTATTATTTGTCTCAAACATTTTTTTCTAGATTATTTATTGTCTTTACAATATACATAAATGGTTTTTTTTTTATTTAGTGATTATTTAAACCTAGAAAATATTAAATAAAAAGTGAAAATTAAGAGAGGGAAATTCAAACCTGAAAAACGCGTCCTATTGGTCGAAACGAAATGTGACGTCGATTGTTACATTATCGAAATTATCGGCGTTGAAATTCCTACTGTGTTAGTAGTGCTTGTGAGAAAAAATAACTTCTTCCATGAATTTTATAGCAATCAAAACTGTAAATAGGTATAATATAACTGAAACACTCAATAGTAAACAAACACGAAATGACAATGACGTCATATGTTATGTCAATAGCGCGCGAAAAATGCCGGCGTTTGAATAGCTCAAAATTAGTCGGTGTTTTAAATTTCACTTTGAAAATTAGTTTGACTATTTTGAAACCTATTTATATTATTTTCTATGCTATGGAGACTTATATGATCAGATTAGATTAGAAATAAAAAAAAGACATGCATATTCCCTATTCATATCTGCAACAAGCGTATTCTTTTGATTTTTACCGCCAAAAACAGAAACACGGTTCCCAACATTTGTTTACAATTTTTGTTGCCAACATAAAGAAATTATAGAACTCTATTGTCACCAACACGACATGTTGATAACACAAAAGTTGGCAACTTTTGTTCGGTGGAGACTCGGCTTTACGGGTGAGCGATGAGTTCAAGTGAGGTACGGCAGTTAAAAAATTCCGGAATTAATGAATCCGGATTTCCAAATCATATTCATTTTCAACCCCGAGTGTAAATATTCTCTTTTCTTGAAAGTAGGAAAATCGTGTTGACGTAGAAGATCTAACTGTATTTTATATTTCATAAGCAATTTTAATACAATCTTGTGGACTATCTGCATCAGATGGATGGTCATATTTAACATATTTTTGAAAGAAGTAAATGCCTTTGCCAATAACAGAAGAAAGGGAAAGCTCCTTTAATTCCACAAATGACTTTGAGTCCTGATTCCGGACCAACGTCTATTAATTTCAGGTTTAATGTGGGCCGTTCCCGGCGGCACTGCAATGCCGGGCCGACCCGTGACGGGAGTGGAGCGAGCCCCGAACATCCCGTCAGTTTACAAAAATCAGTTTAATATACTGGTCCCTCAGTGAGGGAACTTTCAGATATTAAGCTGAAAAGAACAGATACTACACTTTGATCTTAGCCAAAAGGCCGAGAAGCGATAACTATAGAACGCAGAACAGCGGATGTCATTCACTAGCGGAGACTCTTAACACCGCAATTCAGAAAGTGACGTCATTTTACAGCGCCATCTATTGAGAGTAACTAACAATTGTGTTTTAATAACAAAAAGATACTGATTGGGAGAGCTTTTCAACTGCGGGCGTTCACGCCGGTTTATTATTTATATAATGATGATAGGTTTTCTTCCTTCCTTCCTTTTGTTAAAGAGTTACTTATAGAGTTTCTTGCCGGTTCTTCTCCATAACAATGACATTTTGGCACTGCGCAACTAGAGTCATTAATGACGTTTCGAAAATGCCTCTAAAGGCCTACTTGATTTCAAGCTTTTTGATTTTTAACCGACTTCCAAAAAGGAGGAGGTTCTATGTTCCACTGAATGTTTTTTTTTTTTTCTTTTTATGTATGTTACCCGATTACTCCGTCAGTTGTGGACCGATTTAAAAAAAAAAATTGTATTCGAAAGGGTATGCTTCCGAGGTGGTCCCATTGCCAGCATATCAGGATCTGATGATGGGATCCCAGGGAAATCGAGGGAAACCCTCATTTTTTATAGGCACATACTATGTTTTTCGTATATTTTCTGAAGTTACACCCGTATTTGCGTCTGGTAGTCATCATTTTATGATGATGAGCTGATGATGTAAGGTACAACTCCTTAACGGTTAGGAGTTGGAGGATAAATCTTTAAATATCAGATGTATATATGTTACCTTTAGTCGTATTCTTTCAAATTATTTAGGTAAGCTGATGATGGAAGGTGGAAGGTACAACTCCTCAACGGTTAGGAGTTGCAGCATAATTCTTTCAATTTCAAACGTATCTAAAGACCTTCAGTCGTATACTTTCAAGTTATTTAGGTGAACTGATGATAGAAGGTTAAACTCTTTAACAGTTAGGAATTAGAGGATGATTTCAATATTACACGTACGTTTAGACCTTCATTTGTATTCTTGATGATGAAATTTGATGAAATAGTTCAACTTACTACTTACCTACGATTGTTTGCACTAAAAACTGAAAAATAAAAACTTTTTATAAAAAAAAAAACCGACTTCCAAAAAACATCCAACGAAAACTCTCTGCCAAAAAAACACTTAAAAGCGTAAAAGAAACTGGTTCTTCTAAATTGCCTATACCTAATTCTTTATTCATTTAAATAGTAGTATTATAATGTGTGCTAGGTACCTAAAATCTGTTTGAAGTCGGTGCTAAGCCAAAAAGAATACAAACGAACAATTACAAAAGTCTAAGCGATAGTCACTTGGCACCGACTTCAAACAGATTCTAGGTACCTAGCACACATTATAATACTATTTAAATGAATAAAGAATTAGGTATAGGCAATTTATGAAGAACCAGTTGATTTTACGCTTTTAAGTGTTTTTTTGGCAGAGAGTTTTCGTTGGATGTTTTTTGGAAGTCGGTTTTTTTTTTGATACAAGCAGATCAAAAGATGTGTTTAATTTGATTTCCTATAAACTCGAGTATTTACACTGTTTGTGTTCATTTTTACTAACCTCATTTGATACACACGGATGTCTTATTTCAATGTGTTTCCAACAAATGTACAACAATGTCATTATTGTACATTTATATTTTATCTTTCTATTAAAATATTGAATAAATATTTTTATTTATAGGTTAGCGATGCGTGCAGGTAAAGTGATTCTCCACATATTTATAAAATTCCGGAATTGATGAAACTGTTTTTTTGTCATTTATTAAGCACATAAAGATATAATTTTTTTGGTCTAACGATTTTAATTATGGTAAAAATTTGTATTATTTCATTACTAAAATATTGAACAGATATTTTTATTTTTTCTTAAGCCTTAAGGCGCGTCTCCACCAAAATTTGTTGTTGGCAATGTCAGTTTTTCCAACTGTTCGCAACTCTTCAGAAAATCGCCAATTTTTATTTCGATTGTGTCTACACCGAGTCGCCAACAATTTGAAAAACATTTAAGTTAACAACAAGCTCTCTCCACGGTAAAATGTCTTCGATCGACGATGACATCATGCAGGCAGCCTTAGTATTTATTATTTCATGCAAAAAGAAATGGAAGCATAAGTGTTGGGTACAACCAAGCCTGGAACGAAGAAAAGTACGTGGAGGGATTGAACTATTAAATGCTTTGAGAAGAGATGATTTGTTAGCAGGCCGCATTTAATGATGGACAAATCGTAAACTTTCATCGTATTTGTATGCGATATAGATTAATTTTAGCATCTCGACTGATTCGTTCGTCCACGCGTCAAGGATGTTTCTTTTTGATTCCAACTAAGCGTCTCTACAGAGCCAATTGATATCTGCAACAAGCGTATTCTTTTGATTTTTACCGCCAAAAACAGAAACACGGTTCCCAACATTTGTTTACGATTTTTGTTGCCAACATAAAGAAATTATGGAACTCTATTGTCACCAACACGACGTGTTGATAACACAAAAGTTGGCAACTTTTGTTCGGTGGAGACTCGGCTTTACGGGTGAGCGATGAGTTCAAGTGAGGTACGGCAGTTAAAAAATTCCGGAATTAATGAATCCGGATTTCCAAATCATATTCATTTTCAACCCCGAGTGTAAATATTCTCTTTTCTTGAAAGTAGGAAAATAGTGTTGACGCAGAAGATCTAACTGTATTTTCATATTTCATAAGCTATTTTAATACAATCTTGTGGATTATCTGCATCAGATGGATGGTCATATTTAACATATTTTTGAAAGAAGTAAATGCCTTTGCCAATAACAGAAGAAAGGGAAAGCTCCTTTAATTCCACAAATGACTTTCGAGTCCTGATTCCGGACCAAAGTTTATTAATTTCAGGTTTAATGTGGGCCGTTCCCAGCGGCACTGCAATGCCGGGCCGACCCGTGACGGGAGTGGAGCGAGCCCCGAACATCCCGTCAGTTTACAAAAATCAGTTTAATATACTGGTCCCTCAGTGAGGGAACTTTCAGATATTAAGCTGAAAAGAACAGATACTACACTTTGATCTTAGCCAAAAGGCCGAGAAGCGATAACTATAGAACGCAGAACAGCGGATGTCATTCACTAGCGGAGACTCTTAACACCGCAATTCAGAAAGTGACGTCATCTTACAGCGCCATCTATTGAGAGTAACTAACAATTGTGTTTTAATAACAAAAAGATACTGATTGGGAGAGCTTTTCAACTGCGGGCGTTCACGCCGGTTTATTATTTATATAATGATGATAGGTTTTCTTCCTTCCTTCCTTTTGTTAAAGAGTTACTTATAGAGTTTCTTGCCGGTTCTTCTCCATAACAATGACATTTTGGCAGCGCGCAACTAGATTCATTAATGTGACGTTTCGAAAATGCCTTTAAAGGCCTACCTGATTTCAAGCTTTTTGATTTTGATACAAGCAGATCAAAAGATGTGTTTAATTTGATTTCCTATAAACTCGAGTGTTTACACTGTTTGTGTTCATTTTTACTAACCTCATTTGATACACACGGATGTCTTATTTCAATGTGTTTCCAACAAATGTACAACAATGTCATTATTGTACATTTATATTTTATCTTTCTATTAAAATATTGAATAAATATTTTTATTTATAGGTTAGCCATGCGTGCAGATAAAATGATTCTCCACATATTTATAAAACTCCGGAATTGATGAAACTGTTTTTTTGTCATTTATTAAGCACATAAAGATATAATTTTTTTTGGTCTTAAGGCGCGTCTCCACCAAAATTGTTGGCAATGTCAGTTTTTCCAACTGTTCGCAACTCTTCAGAAAATCGCCAACTTTTGTTTCTTGTCTACACCGAGTCGCCAACAATTTGAAAAACATTTAAGTTGACAACAAGCTGTCTCCACGGTAAAATGCCTGCGATCGACGATAACATTATGCAGGCAGCCGCAGTATTTATTATTTTATGCAAAAAGAAATGGAAGCATAAGTGTCGGGTTCGACCAAGCCTGAAAGGAAGAAAAGTACGTGGAGGGATTGAACTATTACATGCTTTGAGAAGAGATGATTTGTTAGCAGGCCGCATTAATGATGGACAAATAAGAAACTTTCATCGTTTTTGTATGCGATATAGATCAATTTTAATATCTCATTGATCTGTTTGTCCACGTGTCAAGGATGTTTCTTTTTATTTCCAACTAAGCGTCTCCACAGAGCCAATAGATATCTACAACAAGCGTATTCTTTTGATGTTTACCGCCAAAAAACAGAAACACCGTGTTTCTGTTTTTTGGCGGTAAACATCAACATTTGTTAATTCATTTCAATTCATCAATTCATTAAATTAATTTATTCTCACTTTACGAACATTGCACCCTTGATTTCTCCCCTCAATGAGGGACATACACACAATAGCAGGTAACATTTACAGTTTATTAAAGTATGGTTCCAATATGAACTATAGATGGTGCTGTAAAATGACGTCACACTCTGAATTGCGGTGTTAAGATTCTCCGCTAGTGAATGACCTTCGCTGTTCTGCATAGTATGGTTATCGCTTCTCGGCCTTTTGGCTAAGATCAAAGTGTAGTATCTGTTCTTTTCAGCTTAATATCTGAAAGTTCCCTCACTGAGGGACCAGTATATTAAACTGATTTTTGTAAACTGACGGGATGTTCGGGGCTCGCTCCACTCCCGTCACGGGTCGGCCCGGCATTGCAGTGCCGCCGGGAACGGCCCACTTTATACCTTTATATATTTATTCAACCTTTTATTCATTAGCTGGATAAACTCAATGTTTGCAATCACAAATACTGAAAGGCACAATATGCACATACATTCTACGTTTCCCGAGACAGTCTGCACTAGACCTTGTTTTGAACCGTAACAATTGTCGGATCAGCGGCTTATATGGCCAACTCACTGCAGTTTCAGTGTTTTATCCCGTTGGCTAAGACCTTATTAATTGATCAGCAGAAACCTATTACCCGAATTAATTCCACGAATTATCAAATGTTTTGTTACTTTAAACAACTTTGTTTGATCCAAACATTCGTGCCTTGATGGTTTATATTAGTAGTTTGATCCAAACATTCGTGCCTTGATGGTTTATATTAGTAGTTGGATCCAATAGCTGGCGTTACAAGCATTCATTTATATATTTATACTAGCTGATCGGGCAAACGTTGTTTTGCCATAAAAAAAATGTTATAAAAATAGATGTGGGTCGATTCTCAGACCTACCCGATATGCACACCAAATTTCATAAAAATCGGTCCAACCGTTTCAGAGGAGTATGGTAACTAACATTGTGACACGAGAATTTTATATATAAGATTTGACTAACTCAGAAGACCCACTTGCTTAAATGCTTTAATTTATTCTCTCGCTAGAAAACACAACTGACGTTTCCCTCATAAAACTGAACATTTATTTTACTTTATGATTTGAATCTGATAATGTTTCGTGTTAAGAATACTTCATTTATTATCTAATTCAATTTTTTTTTCCTACATAGATGTATTTTTTTAAGTCACATTAAGAAATTGTTGAGCGAAAATTATAATATTGTGTTAATTTATTAAAATAATAAATATTTAAATCAAAAGGTCATGAATCCATAAATTAGTATTATAAATTCGAAAGTAACTCCGTCGGTTACGGTTTCACGATTAATACGCTGCACCGATTTCGATAAAGTTTGTCACGGAGATACTTTGATTCCTGAGGAAGGACATAGGCTACGTTTAACCGCAATAACCGACATACACCTGGGAGTGGTATAGTACGCCAAAAAAATCTCCATTCTACGGAGTGGCCTTTTTTAGTTTTTGACGAGGTGGAAAAATCCCTTCGGATCCCCGGCACCCTGGTCTGGGGAGGACCCGTGCGATGTTATTTTAGGTTCCCCCCAGGAACGACGCCGCGTCTAAAGAAACTATCCTGGGGCTTCCCAGGCTTCCCTCGGCTTCCCCCTGCCTGTCGGCCCAACCGTTATATGTTGCGGCCTGACCGCAGTTTAGCGAACAGGCCGCTCCCCTATCGGTGACCGCATCAATTAATCAGCTACCAGAGGTCCCCTCTCCCTGGCAGCTTGCGGTCCTGTCGCCGGCGACGTCGCCTAAGCTCGGGATCGGCCCTCTCCCGATCCCGTTCAGCATATCTTTCTGGAGCACTACAGCCTCACAGAAAGAGACCACTGCCTCCCAGCCCTCCTCACCCGCTAGCATGACAGCAATGATTGCTGGCGGGGCACGTTCTACGGAATGGCCTATGAAGGGCTGGTAATGATGATAAAAAGATTGAGAATAAATATCACTTCACTAAAGCTTCAGCTTTGAAAAAATCAAAAAGCAGTCATGAGGACTGCCGCCAGAAGTGAAAACTTAAAACTATAAGCAAACAGTTGTTAGCTCACCTAAAACGAACCTCTTTGAACTTTGATTAAAATGCGCAATAAAAACGACGAAAAACGACATTTTCGATTCACGAGTTACTGTTTTTAAAAGAAATATTCTCGCTCTATCGCTATAAAAGTGTAGTAAAACCATTTATCATTGTATCTATTTGGGTCTAATTGTCTAAAAAAATAATAATAATATTTTCCTGTTTATCTTACTTTGAATATCATGCTGTGTGATTACGGAAGGGTACCAATCAGTACTGAACCTGTATTTATCCTAAAAAATAATGCCCTGTTTGTTGCCTTCGTAATTTCCTTAGTGAATAAACAAATAAATAACAAAAAAAAAGAATTATAAAGAATAAATAAATAAATATTTTAGACATCTAACACACAACGCCACCTAGTCCCAAGCTAAGCAGAGCTTGTGTTATGGGTACTAGACAAGTGATAGAAATACATATATACTTCTTTTTTGTAAATATATTATATATATATATATATATATATATATATATATATATATATATATATATATATTTACAAAAATATATAAATAAAAGGCTTGTACGATGTGCAATGCGGCAATAGGTACAGCCAGGCACTTACTGACAGGTTGTAAGGCGCTATTAGACCGGGGTCATTATTCACGTCGCCATGATAGGGTATTACACATCATACGCGAAGCTATGAGTTTATCACTGGCGAGAGCGAAAAAAGGAATAACAACAAACATAAAAACTAACATCGCGTTTGTAAAGGAAGGCTCAACACAAAAAGACTTCACTCACACAAAAGCCGTACTCAATTAAAAATACCGCCAGTGACTGGACATTATTAGTGGACACGTATGAAAATCACTACAGAATACCGGAGGATATCTGTGCCTCGGCGTCCAGACCGGACATATTTCTTTATGCAATGTCAATTAAGCGTGTAGTACTAGTAGAACTCACGGTGCCGTGGGAAACGAACATCCCTAAGGACCACGCTTTAAAAAGAAACAAGTACTTTGACTTAACCAACGAAATAACTAAAAATGGTTATGTCGTTGCGCTGTATGCCGTGGAAGTGGGTGCGAGGGGTATACCAGCCAAATCCCTCTATAACCTGCTTAAAGACCTTGGATTGCCAAGAGCTTCAGTAAGCTCTTTTCTTGAACGAATATCCAAAGCGGCATTGCTAGGCTCATTTCAAATATGGTTAGGTAGAGGGGGTAACACGGCGGACAGTGGAGGTGAGCGTTAACGCGTCGTAAGGAGTGCTCCTTAAACCTAAACCTGGGTCGCAATTCCCAGGCACTGTCGAAGTCGCATGTGTTGCCCCCATCTATCACGCGATGGACCCGGCACCCGCACGGTGAATCCATGGAACGCTAAGAAATAGGTCTCATTATACATAGAAAACACCCAAACTCCGAAACAAATATTTGTAGATCATACAAACATTTGGTCCGACCCGGGAATCGAACCCAAGACCTCATGATCAGCAGTCGCACACGCCAACCGCGAGACCAACGAGGCAGTCAATTAAAAAGATATAGCTCATGTAAAGCGTTCGGTGAAAATGACGCGAGTTGCACGCTTTTTGTTCACCCAACAAATGCTCAACGCGCCTAAAGAAGTTTTCACTTCAGAAAAAACAATGAAAGACATACCTCAGTCCTCTCCCTCCTCTAAACGTTAAACTACACATGGTACAACTCTTCCACTCCATTCCACTCTTGTCTTCTCTCTTGTCTACAGTAGGAGATCGGTTAATTGGTTCTGTTATCTTCTTTTTGTCTTCGGATTTGTGTTCTAGAAGCTTCTTGGAGTCTTTGGAAGGTTCGAGGGAACGCTTCTCTGATGGGATCTTTGGTTTTAGATCTGAAAAATAAATTAATTTAAATTTTTTCCTATATTTTAACAATTTATGTGGGGGCGACGTATTCCACAAGGATTATATATATAATTATTAGGCCCGCAACGGCTTGTACACAAGTATAATATTAGTACCTGGAGGACTGAGGACTTAAACCCGCATACACACAGCTGGAGACCCAGGCAAAAGCTAATCTATCCAAATAAATAAAGTTGGAGTGTCTGTTTGTAATATTAAAATAATCGCTTTTTACTAAATGATATGTATGTATACACGGTACTTTTTTTTATGGAATATGTGGCAAACGAGCAGACGTATCACCTGATGGTAAGCGATTACCGCCGCCCATGGACACCACCATCACCAGAGGCGTCACAAGTGCGTTGCCGGCCTTTGGGGGATCGGGGGGGGAGGATGGGGGTCACTCACTCGGTGAAACACAGCGGAAGCGCTATTTCACACCGGTTTTCTGTGAGGCCATGGTATCACTCAGGTCGAGTCGGCCCATTCATGCCGAAGCGTGGCTCTCCCACATATACCATAATCACATTTTTTACATTTTTTGTCTGTCTATCGGTCTATCTGTCTGTTCGTTGCGGCTAAACTCTGGAACGACTCGACCGATTTTGACGGTACTTTCACTGGCAGATAGCTGATAATATAAGAAGTAACTTAGGCTACTTTTTTAGACAAGCTTTGCCTCGCGGTGTGACCTATGGAACGACAATAACCGCGGGTAACACCGCAGGGTTCAGCTGGTGTGAGATAAACTTGAACTAAATCCATAAACCTCATTAACTCCTCACCTCTGGTCAGTATGACGATATTCGGCACTCCCATCACGTTGTCATCATTTTCCACACTCTTGGAGTCTACCTCCACGATCCGGCTGAGGGGGACAGCCTCGTCACTGGAGCCCTCAGTGTCACTGTGGGCGCGGGCCGTCTGGCGTTTCTTTACACGTTTCCTGAACCTGGAAAATTTAAACAATATTTCGATTCAAAAGCAATAAAACCCGCAGACAACGAACGGGCGGGCTCGACCGGGGCGTTACTACCCTCGCACAGAAAATCAACGTAAAATGACAGCAGCAGTGCTGTCGTGTTTCGTTGATGAGTGCGAGACCGGAGGCGCAATGATGCAGAAGCATCACTAGGCCGCCATGGTGTGGGTCACCATGCTGCATTGTTGCATTCGCAATGAGTATGGTGACCACCACTCTTTGATTCTGCTTATGCTTTCCATCAGGCAAGAGTCATTTTGGCAGGCCCATTCATAAAAAAATGTTTATACTGTGGCGACTTCCACATATAGCGCAACAAGAAAACTCACTACAGCGCCATCTACTCTATATACACCGAACGACGGAGTAACGTACAATACGAAGAAACTACCAATCCTGCATCGCGCAATAGAATCGCGCCGATTAGCATACATACAACTTCCCAACATTAACCGTTGGGCAGTGGCCCGCCAGGCATGATCACCTCGCCTGGTCGGAGGATCCTCCCTTTGTGTTGGAGGGACATGACATTCGTTCCTCCACAATACTAATATTATAAAGCGATTAGTTTTTTTGATGCTTGAATGCGCTTATCTTAGGTTTGAGTGTAATTTGTTTTGTACTATTAAAGAGATCATTTATCGAGAAAAGTATTAGCAAATAGAATTCCAACAGTCTTGCTATGAAACTTCGATATCTACACTAATATTATAAGAAATAAAGTTTCTGAGTTGTGAGGTTGTAGAAGTTAATCTATATATCTACTAAACTAAATTTGTTTTTTTTTTTCAATATAAAGCCACATTATATTTTGTGAGTGTCATAGGCTATAGTGTATACTATACTTATATAAAAAGCTGAAGAGTTTGTTGGTTGCTTGAACGCGCTAATGTCAGGAACTACTGGTTCGATTTAAAAAATTATTTCAGTGTTAGATAGTCTATTTATCGAGGAAGGCTACAAATCATCACGCTAAGACCCAGGGTTCGAGGATATATATCAATGGATATATATCAAGATATATATATCCGATTTATATCTGATATATATCAAACTGGTTACGTTGATATATATCAATGCTAGCTGAAATTGGATTGGATATCGGATCCTTCTCATGATGATAGCGGATGATATGATTCAAAATGTCGTTTATGTCCTATAATCCAGTCCAGACTCAGAATCGAAAGATGACCTACCTTTATCTTCCTTGCAGTCAAACTAAAGCACTACGAGTATTATGAATACTGCATTTTTTGATGATTTTATTAATTATTTGATAATAATTTACAGTTTATTACGAATGACTGATGAATGATTTGGTAACTAAAAGACTTATGATTATATTATAAAGTTATTATTATTATTTGTGTTGTTTTAAAACATTAAAATCAAATTATTATTTTTTTTGATAATTTTAGTATGTTTATGTAACACATATGCAAATAGTATTCATAAATAACACAATACAATGATAATATGGCTTACAAAATTGATATATATCAAACTTGATATATATCGGATATATATCATAAATATCCGATATTTTGATATTTATTATAAATATCGGATATTTTCGAACCCTGCTAAGACCAATAGGAACGGAGCACCAATGAAGAATGTTACAAAAACGGTGGAAAATTATTACGCTACGGGCAATAGGAGACGTAAACGAGGTTGCGTGGGTCAGCTAGTTATATAAACGCGAAAAATGATTACCGCGATATCCGGCGGGCGGAGTCGAGGTCAAAAGCTAGTCGCCTGATACTAAAAAATCGAAGTTCAAACGTACTGTCAACTTAAGAGCTACGCTCTTGTCGGTGCAGCTTTATTCCGGTCTCCCTATCAAGATCCGTTTCCTTGACCTCCTTATACGTCGCAACCGCCACTTTTTCCTTCATCTGGTCTATATAACTGTGTCACGATTTTCCTCTTCCTCTCTTTCCTTCTATGTTTCCCTCTATGATGTTACTTATAAAGTTATCGTGACGTATAAGGTGGCCTACCATCTTGCCTCTTCTAATTTCTATAGTAGACTAGCTGACACGTGCCCACTTCGTTGGAAATGTGATAAATGAAGAACCGCTCGACCGATTTTGTGCAAACTTCACATAAACCATCTACTAAATAGTCCCAACAAAGCCTAAACATTTGGTTTGGATAGGCGAGCCCGTTCTTGAGTTATAAAATTACAAAGAAAAGTGGCATTGATTTTTATATATATTGATTTCAGTAACCTTTTCTCTTTCACTCTTTCTAGAACTTCTTCGTTTGTAATTTAATCGTCCAGCTGATTGCTTCCATTCTTCTCCAGCACCACATTTCAAAGGCTTCCGTACTGTACCAGACAAAAAGACGATGCCAGTCTAGTTTGAAGAACACAAACTTTGACTCCACGATTAACCTAGTTGTTTAAGTGGTCGCCACGCCGCTCTCTACTGCGCCAAGTGGACAACACTTTGTGTAATCCACAAATTGTTTTTCTGAGTCTGGGTGTTCTTTGTGTCCGTTTAATGTGTGTTTTTAAAGTCCCCCACGACACAGGATTTATATTCCTAATGCGGGAGTTGTCTTTTTAAAGAACACAAAAAAAAGGACACACTCACCTTTTCCTGGGCCTCTTGTAAACCACAGCTGGTTTCTTGGTCTTCAGTTCCTCGTTATTGTTAATGTTGATGTACTTCTCACACGTAGCGGTCGGCTTTTCAGCTTCCGTGCTGCTGGATATGGAGTCGGACTTGTCACAGGCGAAGAGGTCGGTCTCATTGCTGAGTTCGTTGCTATCTATTTGGTCACTGGAAAGAAGGGAAGGAGAGTCATTTTAACAGGCCAACAGACCGAGTTATGGGCCTTAATGTTTAGTTTGTACCAAGATCTCATATAACCAAAATTGTACCTCCCTGTGAGAGAAATAAAGTTTATTATTATTTATTACTAGTTGTTGTAGATGTCGGTTATCGCGGCAAATAGTAGCCTATGTGTTATTCTGATGTATAAGCTATATTACTGTAAAGTTTCAACCAAATCCGTTCAGTAGTTTTCGCGTGAAAGAGTAACAAACATCCATCCATCCATACTTACAAACTTTCGCGTTTATAATATTAGTAGGATTATTATTAATGATGTTCTCCTAGCCGATTACGGGCACGGCAGTCAGTCTCAACGCAGACCAGCCAACTACTCAGAAGATATTATGGTGCACAAGTGTGTGCGCAAACACAGGTGCACTCTTTGTTCCCTCTCTATGATAATTTGATGGGACAGTTTACCGACGCGACCGGAGACAGATCAAGCGTAACACCGAGAGCTTTAAGGCGCGTCTCCACCAAAATTGTTGGCAATTTCAGTGTTTCCAACTGTTTGCAACACTTCAAAAAATCGCCAACTTTTGTTTCCATTGTGTCTACACCAAGTCGCCAATAATTTGAAAAACATTTGAACTAAGCGTCACTATAGAGCCAATAAATATTTCCAACAAGCTTATTCTTTTGACGTTTACCGCCAAAAACGGAAACAATGTTCCCAACATTTGTTGACAATTTTTTTTTTACCAACAAGGAAATTACAGAAACTTTTGTCACCAACACGTGTTGACAACACAAAAATTGACAACTATTGTTTGGTGGGGACGAGACGGCTTTACGTGCTCTCAAAGGCACGGGGGTTCAGACACCAACTTTCAAACTCCAAGCTGTTATTAAGTATTTCTATAATCAGAAAAACTCAATAACATTACCGTGGGAGAGCCACGCTTCGGCATGCATAGGCCGGCTCGACCGGAAAGATACCACGGCCTCACAGAAAACCGGTGTGAAACAGCGCTTGCACTGTGATTCACCGATAGAGTAAGGATATCGGAGGCCCATACCGCAAACCCTTCCTCCCTCCCCTTCCCGATCCCCCAGGCCTTCAGGCCGGCCACGCACTTGTGACGCCTGACGCCTCTGGTGTTAATGGCATCCAAGTGAAATCGAGTCGAACCTTCGAAATTTCTATGGGCGACTAGTGCATTTGTTAATTTTTTTATTTTATTTGAAATTGAAATGGGACCACACGGAAAGCACCAGGCTTTCAGTGTGGTCCCATTTCAATTTGATCGTTCTTGAAGTCGTTTTTTTTGTAAAAAGTTTATAGGACCAGATCTTCATGTGTGAAATGAGTGACGTTTTTATTGTCATGTTAGACTCCTTTTTATTACACTTTTTTAATGTCTCCATGTAGCATAGTGTAAGAATATAATATAACAAAGTTATAATGTATATTATAATGAATTACTTGCATAAAGCATATAAACAGCCCTGACATGTATAATTTTCGCGCCTAAAAACCTAACATGGCCGTCAAAGTGTAAACGATAAACACATGTAGGTATCTACACTTCAAAGAAAAAAAAGTTTGTTTTTAAATTGACCTTTGTGTTGAAATTGCCAGCACCACTCTATACCATCGACAATGTATCAAAAGTTTTATTAAAAAAAAAAACAAGGCTGTGAAAACTGAAAACGCGGTATTGTATTATCAAGTAGGTAGTTCCTTATCAAAAAACCTTGAGTTTTGCAATGCATGTTCGGAAATAAATTGTAAGGCTATGTGACATTACAATTTGATACAGTTATGATAAGGTGTGAACTTACGGTATTTCCTTAACTATGGATAATAAATAAAAAGGAACATTTTACCTGTTTATTTGTACAGAGCATTTAAATGAGGTTAGGTACTGTACAAATTAATTGTTTGTGCTGTGACTGATAAAAAATTACGAAGTATCACCACTATTTGACTGCCACGGTGGCAAAGTCAGTAGTAGCGATGTGAATGCTGTGCTTTAGGTCTCGGGTTTGATTCCCGGGTCGGACCAAATGTTTGTATGATATGAGTTTGGGTGTTTTCTTAGTATAATATTATGTATTTACAAAAAAAAGTATATATGTATTTATACCACTTGTCTAGCACCCATAACACAAGCTCTGCTTTATAGCTTGGGACAAGATGGCGTTGTGTGTTAGATGTAGAAAATATTTGTTTATTTATTTTGCATCCAAGTTAGATTTCCTCTGCTCTTCAAAGCCATGAACTTGATTTCACCAATTACCTCATCAAAAATTAATTAAGGAGGAGGTTAAGGGGTCATGTGTAAGGGGGGGTAAGGTATAACAATGGGAGGGGTTTTCATAAGTGTTGTGATATCAGATTTAAAATCCGATTTATCCAATTTATATTTGAACTATTGGCAGTAACATTATTCGTAATTTCATAATTTGTATTGAATTTTAGAAGCTGGTTTTTAATTGACTGCAAAAAATGAGGAGGTTCTCATTTCAACTGTTGTTTTTGGAATGAAGTTCTTTATGGGGCGTTGTGGAGGGGTACCCTAGCCGGCAAAAAACGTCCGTAGTGTAAGATTTTGTGGACAAAAAATTTAATATAGCACCATCTGTAAGTTGTATGTAAAACAAGTACAGGGTAACTCTAGACAGAACTTGTTTCAGTAGAGATTATTAGGTGGCAGCACAAGTGACCATTTTCTTTACCTTGCATAGAACTTGAAATTAATATTTTTATAATAATTATTATTAGTGCAGTTTGCATTTATTATATATTTTTATAAATCATTTTAATTAAAATAAAGGTGTTAAGACAAAGTGTGAACGAAAAATTTTGTATAGTGCCATCTGTAAGTTGTGCTTATTATTATATTTTATGATAAGGAACTTAGTTCCTATCTGGTGTCCCATGTCACCACATGTTTTTTTTTATGTTTGTTACCTCAGAACTTTCAACTGGGTGAACCGTTTTTGATGATTCTTTTTTATTTGAAATCTGGTGCTTCCCGTGTGGTCCCATTTCAATCCAGTTCTTGAAGTTGTTTCTTTTGTTAAAATTTTATATTATAATTTATTTAGTTGTAGATGTAATAACATATTAGACTCTCAGAATGCTACAGCAGTCTTGGATGGGTAATTCACCTCATCATTGAAGATTTTGAAATATACAAGTTTACTTTATGTATATGTAAATACTTATGTATTTACGCAGAACATATTGTAATATGTGACTAGGCATGAATTGAAATAAATTTAAATAAATATTCACGGACATCTAACACACAACGCCATCTAGTCCCAAACTAAGCACAGCTTGTATTATGGATACTAGACAACTGATATAAATACATGGATATATACTTTTTTGTGAGAAGACACCCAAACTCCTAAACAAATATTTACAGATTGTACAAACATTTGGTCTGACCCGGGGATTTAACCAGAGACCTCAAGCACAGCAGTTGCTTACACTACCACTGCACCACCGAGGCAGTCAGAAAATGATGAATTAGGAAAAAAACTATACAGATATAAATAAAAGTTACAAAATACACTCTGGTAACCTAGCAGTGAAAGTTTACATAAATTTAAGTAAGATAAAAATAGAAGTTTTTACAATTAAAAAAATTATAATTAAATATTCACTTACCTATGGTCAGAAACATCACTTTGAACAGCAGTTTCCAATTTTTTTATTTGAAATGTAATATTTATCCTTTTGTATATTTCTTCTGTAATATTACGACATTTTTCGTACTTTGGATCAAGGCCTTGACCAGCCATAGCCCAAACATCTTTATTTTTCTCCAGTGCAGACATTTTGTGGAACTAATAAGATTCTTATTGGATAACTAATGGCTGTTTCTTATTCCGAAGCCTTATTAGACGGTTTTCACGACGATAATTGAGCAACACAGCCATATTTGTGACGGAAAATTGTTAAAATATAATTACGAAATGGTTGAAATTTCTCCCATGTGAAATCTAGCTAAAACAAGGTTGTATGACCACTTTTCCAGCCACAATCGAACAAAGGAATATTGACAAAAGGCTTGGCACACCTTAAATGCTGCTTTCAAATGTTTTCTAAGCAAAACTCACGATGTAACTCTAGAAACACTAAGATTTGAAACAAAGGACACTATTTCAACCTTTTTATGACGCTATAAACCAGTCACAAGCACTGATACTTGCAATTAAATTACTCTGGACACAAAATAAGCTCTAAGACTAGATAAAATTATGGTTGTTACTATCAAAGTAGTACTATAACACTAATTAAACAAATAACAATAAAAATAAAACTAAGTTGCCTTCCGGCAATTTTTTAGGTATCTTGACGTTTTTAATGTGGTGTTGCTGCTTCTTTGATTAATTGCACATAATTTTATTATAATTTTTACCATAGACAAGCTTATTTTATTTGGAACAATGAGATCACAAGCCCATTAGGTAGAAAACCAAATTTTGTTAGGGGCAACTTTAAGGTTTTTCTCGGTAGATTTTGTACCGAGAAAAACCTTTAAGTTTTATTGACCTACCTTTAATTTTTTTTTCCTACCGGTTATCCAAAATGTACTTATTATTTTTTTATAAAATGAAATGATCAACCAAAGATTACCAAGGTAATAAAACCACGCTGATTTCACAACGAAAGGACCGGCTTACCCGGGGCGATAGTACCGACTACCGCCCCAGTTACCGGCCTCTCACAGTAGGCCAACCTAAAATGACATCCTTCAAGCTGTCGTGTATCATAAGTGAGTGTGAGACCGGAGGCCCAATAGAAGCGTCTCAATAGGCAGGCTGCCATAGTGTAAGTTACTATACTGCATTGTCTGCATTGTCAGCATTTGCAACGAATATGGTGACTACTACTCTCTGATTCTGCTCATTTGATGCTTTCCATCTACAGAGTCACTTTGGGATTATTCTAGAAAGTTAAAGCACTAATCCTATCCAGAAACAAGAAGGAAAAGAAAAAGAGAAGCTTTTTATTGGGGGGTTTACTGCTTTAAGTCGATATGGGTTTCTTAAATAAGTTACATTAATTTATACTAGTACTCAAAACTATCAAATGATAAGGTCAGTAAATTCATTTTTTTGGGACTAGATAAATCTACTAAAAAGTAGAAATTGCTATCTATCTGTATTGGCTTTCATAAAAAAATAGTATTGAATAATCAATTATTTTTAGCAAATCTTATTTCTTTAATATTTTCGTATTGATTTTTATTTTTGAATGTAATAAATAATTAATAAAAAGGTTAAAAATGTTCACAATTGACTGTGGGTTTCTGAACGATTATGAAAACGGCCAATTTACTCTCCCGCCAAATGATCTGTCAAAGTCTCAAACAACTACTTGTTGTAGTGCAGTGTTGTCAAATGGTACAGGCAAAACGAATGCAAGAAAAATTAACACGTTACATTATTATATGTTTCAATAAATATTTGAAAGACTTTACAGAATGTAAACATGTGTTTTTGGTGTATATTGTTAAGATAGTGAAGTGATTGTTAGTAAAAATTCAAAATCTCAACATGGCTCCGCGGAATAGTGGGATTAAAAATATCGTTGCTAAATTAGTGACCGGCAAAACACAGCCTTGTGCCTTTTGTAATCGGGCAGTAGATGACGAACTTCTATATGGCAAACTATATGCCATAGGAAATATACAATGCCATTATTATTGCGTGGTAAGTTAATATTACTGAAACTGTGTTTACAAGTGTATATTCATCTATTCGGCAATGAACTCGTTATGTCTTTAAATATATACACGCATATATGTGTGTTAGATAGAGATATGAACACTTGACAGTAAACATTATATCTGTAAAAGCAAAGAGTTCGTTTGGTTGAACGCGCTAATCTCAGGAACTGCCCGTCCAAGTTGAAAAAAGTTTTTCTGTTGCCATTATAACAAGCGATACTAAAAGCAGAATAAAATAAATATTTAACTCTCTCCCATAAAACAAACGAGATTTTTTCGGTTTTTTGCTTGATATTTATAATGGCAATAGAACACTTCAAATGTATAGAAAATGGTAGGGAACCCTTACTGCGCGAGTCCAACTCGCTGTTATATTATGACGCTGCAGGCAATGGGACACGAAGATGAGGTTGCATGGGTCAGCTAGTATTTTTTTTCTGTTCCAGTTATTGTCGTCATGTTTAATACAAAAAGGAAAGGATGAACATGGATTATTTGGATTCCTTTACGAAGACATTCTTGCTGAAGTGGAAAGGTGCAAAAAACATGTAAGAATTGATTTTTTTATATATTTTTAAAATGTTATTCTGAGAATCATCAACAGCCTTTGACAGTCCACTGTCAGATATAGACATTTCCTTTAAAAGGTTTTGATCTACTAAACTATGTTGGAAAAAATATAAGAAAAAATAAACAACATCCCCAACCCAGCTGGTCCCTGTGGGGATTGGGACCACTATCCTCCAACTCTGACTGAAGTGGAACGATTAGGAGGAGGCCTATACCTGAAAAGAGACTACAAGGAAAAACTAAAACTAACTCACTAACATATGGATGACAATAAATACTAAGGAAAGTAATAAATAAGTTTATAATCACAAATTTTCACAAAAAAAAAACGACTTCAATCTGGACCAAATTAAATGGGACCACATGGGAAGCGCCAGCTTTCAAATAAAAAAGAATCATCAAATTGGTTCACCCAGTTGAAAGTTATGAGGTAACAAAAAAAATAGTCGAATTGATAACCACCTCCTTTTTGAAGTTGAGAAGACTGCACGTTTGGCCTAGTGGTTTAACGGTCACCACGCCGTTTCCTACTTCGCCAAGTGCCGTGAGTTCAAATCCCACGTAGGACAACACTTTGTGTGATCCACAAATTGTTGTTCTGAGTCTGGGTGTTCTTTGTGTCCGTTTCATGTATGTTTGTAAAGTCCCCCGTGACACAGGATTTATTCCTAGTGCGGGAGTTGTCTTTTTAAAAGAAAAAAAAAAAAAAGAAAAAAGAAGTCGGTTAAAAACTATTACAATGTGTAGGTTCATGGCTTAAATAAATAATTTGTTTATATTTTTCAGAAATGTTCGTACTGCAATAAATTTGGTGCTAACTTAGGTTGCTCAATATCACAGTGTAGAAAACAGTTCCATCTGCCATGTGGCAGAGAGAGGAACTCCGTATCTCTGTTCTATGGGAATTATAAGTAAGTAATTTATTTATTTTTAAAAGACAATTCCCGCACTAGGAATAAATCATGTGTCGCCGGGGACTTTACAAACATACATGAAACGGACACAAAGAACACCCAGACTCAGAACAACAATTTGTGGATCACACAAAGCGTTGTCCTACTTAGGATTTGAACCCACAACACTTGGCGAAGCAGGAAATGGCATGGTGACCGTTAAACCACTAGGCCAAACGTGCAATTAACATTAATGATCATTATCTAAGCCAAAAGACATCCTCTGCTTAACATAGGCCTTACTCAGAGCTCTGCAACAATCAGTCCTATGCTGCCCTTGTCTAACAGCATGGGTAAGACCCCTACGAGGTGGAAGACGACCTGGTGAATGTCGTGGGATAAAACTATTATGTAAATGTTACCGTTAAGATTGTCAAAACCGTTAGATTGTAATCTATCTCGCGAGATTGCAAACAGTCGAAAGATTGTGAAATGGTATCGACGAATCGCAAGCCGCGCTGATTCGTAGAACAGTATATGCCCCGCGCCCCGAATATTTGTTTGTTAATTCCTCTTTATTGCCGAATTTAAAGTATTTTTGTGATAAAGTTGTGAGGTTTTCGACATGAAATCAATTTACTGATTTCATGTCGAAAACCTCACAACTTTAGAATTAGTTATATAAAATTGTTGTGACAGTAAAAAACCGACTTCAAAAACTAAAAAGTATAAAATAACTTAATTTGTATGTGCTACCTATTCATAGGTTTGAAGTCAGTGCCAAGCCAAATGTAATAGTAGGTACCACACTCGCTATATTTCGAGACGAACGTCAACGACGTCACCGACGCTTCGGTTGTACCGCACGCGCGGCGAGTGCGGTACCTACTATTACGTAATTTATACTCTCGATTGTCGGCACTTGATGGAACTTGTTATAATACATTTTTGAATTAAATCACTTGTACTTATTCCACTATTTTATTTTTGTTTACACCTGACCGGTTTCGCCTTATGGCATCATCAAAGGTTACTGATTATACAAAATAAAATATTCACATCTAAAACCCACCAACTGCGGGTACATGTAAATATCAGTGTGTCCGTGTAAGGAATTTTCCCCGAAATCAGGGAAATTGTATTTGTCTCCACCTACGCTATTTGTGAAATTAGTAACTTACAGCTATACAAAATTGGACTTTAAAGCACTACATGTATGTGACAAAGGCAGAAAATTAACCGCTTTGGAGGCGTTAGAAATCAATAGGTTGTTATTAGGGAATCGGGACAAGGTGTTAAATCAACAATTAGATATCAACAATTCACCACTATTAAAATATTTCAAGTAATGTCATCTACAATATTTGTAAGGGGAGTTTGTATAATTTAGACGGGTATAGTTAACACATTTAATGACTTTTATGAATTTTTGACATATAATTTAATAGACATATAGTATGACACAATTTTGGACATTAAATATAAAGAGGACATGACATAATCATTTTATTTCAAAATTTTTCAGCATTAATGTCGATTTTAATAATTTTAATTATTAAAATTAATATATTATTTGTAATTAGTATTTCATATCATAACTGGGACTTTGTATAGCTGTAAGTTACTAATTTCACAAATAGCGTAGGTGGAGACAAATACAATTTCCCTGATTTCGGGGAAAATTCCTTACACGGACACACTGATATTTACATGTACCCGCAGTTGGTGGGTTTTAGATGTGAATATTTTATTTTGTATAATCAGTAACCTTTGATGATGCCATAAGGCGAAACCGGTCAGGTGTAAACAAAAATAAAATAGTGGAATAAGTACAAGTGATTTAATTCAAAAATGTACCTACTATTACATTTTGGCTTGGCACCGACTTCAAACCTATGAATAGGTAGCACATACAAATTAAGTCATTTTATACTTTTTAGTTTTTGAAGTCGGTTTTTTTAAACGAAGTTTATTTTTTATTTTTCGCTTTTTAGTCTTTCTCAAGTCTCTCATCATCATTTCATTTAAAATTAAATGATGTCTACAGAATATGAAGGCATGCAGACAATTGCTCTTAACTTCGTTGCAGGCGCTCATGTAAATTTGAGGGTTTCCTTCGATTTCCTTGGGATCCCATTATCAGATCCTGATATGGTGGCCATGGGACCACATGGGGAGCATACCCTTTCGATATACAATACAATACGATATATTATACAAAAAGAATTTTCAAAATCGGTCTACGATTGACGGAGTAATCAATGTACATACACAAAGAAAAAAAAAACGATGAAATTGAGAACCTCCTCCTTTTGGAAGTCGGTTAAAAATATTTTTTGTAATTAATTAAAGAGGTTTTAACCTAAAAGGCCTACTGTAAAACCGACTAATCAGTTACAGTTGACAATATGACGCCTGTAAGCAGTATATCACACTTGACAATTTATCAATAGTTTGCAATCTCGCTAGGTAGATTATAATCTAACTGTTTTTACAATCTTATGGTAACATATATATTGTGACTAATCCCGCCCACACGCCCGCCATTATAACTCCTGTACACCAGGATCAACAGCAGTGACCGACGAACACAGAGTTAAAAAATTTTACTATCTTGGAACCTGTATTTATTTTTTATGGTTGATTTTTTTATGTTAAAATTTGTGATATTATCTTCTTAAGTGTACTAAAAGATTGCATTTCTTTTACAGAACCTTCTGCCAGAATCACGCGCCCAAACAGAAGATCCCACAAGTTATAATGGTTAAGGCAAGGTTAAGGAAATCCAGAGACAACAAAATTAAAAAAACAACATGCTCTTTTAAAGATTTAAAAGAACTATCATTAGATGATACTACTAATGGTAAGATAGATTTATTTATTTATTTAAGACTAACATAAACCGCAGGTAACGCCGCGTTGAAGCTAGTCTAAAAAAGTAGCCTAGGGTACTCCTTATCTCATCAGCTATCTGCCAGCGAAAGTCCCGTCAAAATCGGTCAAGCCGATCCAGAGATTAGCCGGAACAAAGAACCACAGGCAAAAAAAAAATTAAAAATGTTATTTTGGTATATGTACCGTGTATACATACATATTATGCATTTAGTAAAAAGCGGTTATTTTAATATTACAAATAGACACTCGAATTTTATTTATTTGTATAGATTTAAGACTAACTTAAACCGCAGGTAACGACGCGGGTTGAAGCTAGTCTAAAAAAGTAGCCTAAGTTACTCCTTATATCATCAGGTATCAGCCAGTGGAAGTCCCGTCAAAATTGGTCCAACCGTTCTGGAGATTAGCCGAAACAACACTTGGTGTGATCCACAAATTGTTGTTCCGAGTCTGGGTGTTCTTTGTGTCCGTTTTATATATGAAAGTCCCATCTCAGTGGGTCACTATACTGCATTGTTGCATTGTCTGCATTCGCAATTAATAACCACCACTCTTGGATCCTATTCATGCTTTCCATCAGGTAGAGTCACTTTGGCAGGCTCATATATAAAAAAAATAGATTTAGTGCGAAAGTTGTTCTTTGAACATAAGAAAGAACATTAACTGTGGGAGAGCCACGCTTCGCCATAAATTGCCCGGCTCGACGGGAGTGATACCATGGCCTCACAGAAAACCGGTTTGAAACATATCCATAGAGGCCCATACCCCAACCCCTCCCCGCCTCTGGTGTTGCGGGTGTCCATTGGCGGCGGTAATCGCTTACCATCAGGCGATACCTCTGCTCGTTTGCTCCCTATTACATAAAAAAAAGAAACAAAAAAACATATATAAAATTATTTTTCCTCTGTTCTAGATTCCGCCAGCGACACGGAGTCAGTTTGCGTGATATGCTATGAACATGTTGAAGGGTATCCCACACAGAACACCTTCTGGCCACCTTGCTGTGCGAGAGATGCTTGGTTCCACAGAAATTGCTTACAGGTAAAGTATAATAGAAGTTAGTAACATTATTACATATAGGCACACACACTCACACATGCACAAAGACACACATAAATACACACACATGCACACGTAAAACAGCAGCTGAGCAGTTAATTTTCCTTTCCCCGTGATGTACGTAACGATGATCCCGTTGGAAGTAAGACAGCAAAGAAAACGAGGCAGGTTTCGTAGTCGGTATAGATGGCTAGGTTGCTACCAGACCAAGCCCGACATACGCATAACACGTTAGCCCTATGATACATAATTCTAGTTTTATTCTCAAAAAGAAACACACACACATACGGATCGATACGACCTACTTACACCCCGTTCACACTTGTCGTGTGTCGGGTTCGGTTATTAATCGGAGGTTCCAGCAGCGTAGCATTTTATATGAAGCTATTCTCACTTGTCGTTCACCGATTTTGTGTCGTCCACGACAATAAATGTCGGGTGTTATGCCAGCCGTCTACGCCTGGAAAAAAATCGTGTCGGATCTCGCTCGCCTATAAGTAAGAATGGCGCTGTTCACATTTGTGTCGGGTGTCGGGCGACCAGCGTCTCCCGCTACCCCTTGTTCCGTCCGTGCGTACATCGCACATCGCGGCTTCGATCGTGACCGACAACCGATTATTAACCCTAGCGTAAACAAAGGCGCCGACACCCGATGAATATTCGGACCCGATACCCGGCAAGTGGGAACGAGCTCTTAGAGCGTTTTCACATTATCCGATCCGATATCGGTATCAGGCGCCGATGCGATATCGGAGGAAGTAAAATGTATGAATGTGTCGACTCCGATATTCGATATCGGGCCGGACAATATGGAAGGCAGATACATATGTATTTCATACATTTAACTTCCTCCGATATCGTATCGAATAATGTGAAAACGCTCTTAGCTTATGTACTCCTTCTTCAAAGGTCGGAAATGCGCTTGTGACGTCTAACTTGCAGACGTTTATGGGCGGCATCAGTTACTTTCCCTCAGTTGCCACCAAAGCACACACGCACACCTACGTGCACACAGCCACACACACATAATTGAAAACGTGCCGTAATCTAATTGCGTACGTAGGTGTTAGTGTATACGTTAGGTATGCGTGCGTGTGTATACGTAGGTATGCATGTGTGTGTGTAGGTCTATAATTTTCATTAAAAATTTAACAAAAAAAAAACCCACTTCAAGAACTGGACTGAATTGTAATGACCACACGGGAAGCACCAACTTTTAAACAAAAAAAAAAAAAGATCAAAAACGGTTCACCCAGTCGAAAGTTCTGAAGTAACAAACATAAAAAAATACAGGCGAATTAAGAACCTCCTCCTTTTTTGAAGTCGGTTAAAAAAATATTTTTGTTTTAGCGTATGGCGCTGAGTGCGGGTATGCATTACATAAAATGTCCGCTGTGTAATGACAAAGAGAACTTCTATCAAGCTGTCGTCAGTCAAGGATATTATGTGCCTGATAGGTAAGTGTTGCAAGTGCTAGGAAAAAAAAACGTGTGGCACTCGGAGACTGCCGCGGTAAAGCTATTGCATAGCATTTTTATCAACTTATGCAATTATAATTGTTAATTTATTTTTTATTTATGCAGTATTTTTTTTGGAAATAATGACCTCAAGTAAGTGAAAATATCATAAAATACAAATATATCACATGATTTCTCCAATATGTAAGTATTTCTTGATAATACGTGGGATTTGAACCCACGACACTTGGCGAAGTAGGTAACGGCGTTGTGACCGTTAAACCACTAGGCCAAACGTGCAGTCACAGTTATGTTTTTCGAGTGTATGTATGTATGTTGCCTAAAACGGCTTGTCGTATTTTTATGTGAGTGGTGTCAATAGATTCGTCTTAGTCGTGAGAGTGACACTGGGTACATAAACATTAAATAAAAAATCAAAATAATAAAAAATAATACACAAAAAAACTAAATTTAATAAAGATGGCAGATATTGACGCAGTCGGTTTTTTTTTAAATATGTTACTTGTTTATTACGTCGCTATGTTAATAACTTATTAAACGTGGGAGAGCCACGCTTCGGCATGAATGGGCCGGCTCGACCGGAGTAATACCGCGGCCTCACAGAAAACCGGTGTGAAATAGTGCTTGCGCTGTGTTTCACCGAGTGAGTGAGGATACAAGAGGCCCATACCCCAACCCCTCCCCCTATCTCCCCTCCCCCACCCCCCAGGCCGGTAACGCACTTGTGACGCCTCTGGTGTTGCGGGTGTCCATGGGCGGCGGTAATCGCTTACCATCAGGCGATACGTCTGCTCGTTTGCCGGTCTATTCCATAAAAAAAAAAAATGCATTTATCTTTGTTTCTGTTGAAGCATTCTGAGGATTTACTAATGTGAGTACATATATTTATATACTAGCTGTTGTCCGCGTATATGTCGGTTATAGCGGGAAATAGTAGCCCATGTGTTATTTTGATGTATAAGCTCTATTACTGTAAAGATTCACCCCAATCCGTTCAGTAGTTTTTGAGTGAAGAAGTAACAAACATACACGCTCACAAACTTTCGCCTTTATATTATTAGTGTGATTTACTAGTTGTGATCAGGGATATTTCGGTTAGGGTTAACCTAACCGAAATAATCTGTTATTAACCCTTTTGGATATGGGTTAACCTAAATTTAGGATTAACCTAAATATGTGTTACCTAATTATAACTGTTAACAGGAATAATCTAATACAGGATAATTACGGTTAACCTTAACCGAATTTGATATAGGTTTCTGGATATTTGTAGGTCCGTGATTCATTTTTCGTTACAGTCGTCGGTGACGTTCATTATTTGCGTGGAATGGAAAAAGGGGATAACAAGTTAATTTTTTTTCACAAGAGATCAAGTAAAATTGATTAATTTTCGAATCGCGTCACGTCGTAAAATAACCGAAATCTTGGGTTAACATCTATCATTTGGGTTAACAATTTCAAAAACATAAACCCTTTAATTTGGGTTAACCCTTATTGTTTGGGTTAAAACAATAACATATATAATCTGTTAACCGAATCGATGAGTAACCCTTTGAAACGGTTACAGATTGATTCGGTAACCGTTTATAACGAATACCGTTATGCATGGGTTTTCCGATCCCTGGTTGTGATATCAAGAATCAAAGTATCTCCATGACAAATTTCATTGAAATCGGTGCAGCGGTTAAGTCGTGACGCCTCAGTCGTGCGGTCACCGAAACGGCTGGCCCGATTTTGACGGGACTTCCACTGATAGGTAGCTTATGATATAAGGAGTAACTTAGGCTAGCTTCGCCCCGTGGCGTTATAGTCGAGCCGCGGGTAACACCGTGGGGTTCAGTTGGTAACAAATATATTAAGAAGAAATACATCTGTTGCAGGGATGCTGCGTGGGAGTTAGAACAAAACGCCTTTGCAGAGATCTATGAAAGACCCATTAGCTGCTCGGCTCCTGACTGTGTATGTCCTGAGGGTCGCAGCCATGATGCAGAGAATGGGTAACTATTTATCTATATTTTTTCGTCAAAGCGGTATCAAGAGGTCTCGGGTTCGATTCCCGGGTGTCTGCTACTGGGTTTTTTTCTACAATAAATTGTTAACAGCATCCCGGAGTATAGAAGATGATGGTGTTTCCCGTATCTCGGAGAGCACGTTATTGGGAAGTCAGTGCCCCCAAATATACTGACAACTAGTTCAACCTTCGAATATGGTAGTTGACTGTATCGTAAATAAATACCGACGTCTCCTTCATTGCAATAAGAGGGATGTTATAAGTTTGACGTGTCTGTCTGTCTGTCTGTGGCACTGTAGCTCGCGGACGGATGAAGCGATTTCAATTTAGTTTTTTTGTTTGAAAGGTGAGTTACGTGCGAGTGTTCTTAGACATGTTTCATGAAAATCGGTTGAGTTGTTTAAAAGTTATGGAGGTGAAAGTGGGGAAGAATAACCGAATGTCTGCAAAAATATCATCGAGTGGTAAGATAAGTGTTTGTTACACATTATTGTGGTCTTTGTGAATGTACTTTGTATTAGTTTAGTGTAGGTTGGCGAACCTAAATAAAAAAAAACCCTCTTCTGAGAGGAGACCCAAGTCCAGAAGTGGGACATTATGGGTTGTTGATGATGATCTTCTTCCTCAGGTCTTGGAGTATCAGCGTGTGTATGTTATGTGGGAGCAGTGGCCAACACAGCGGCTGTTTCTCAGACCCTTCTAATCTCCATGTGCATATCTGTGCGGTTTGCAAGCCAGCCGCCCCTGAGGATCTGGAGAACTTGGCCAATAGCATCGAAGCTGGTGAGTGAATAAATATAAATAAATATTTCGGACATCTAACACACAACGCCATCTAGTCCCAAGCTAAGCGGAGCTTGTGTTATGGGTACTAGACAACTGATACAAATACATATATACTTTTTTTTGTAAATACATACATATTATACATAGAAAACACCCAAACTCCGAAACAAATATTTGTAGATCATACAAACATTTGTTCCGACCCGGGAATCGAACCCGAGACCTCAAGAACAGCAGTTGCATACGCTACCACTGCGCCACCGAGGCAGTCAGTCATATACTTTCAAACGCGTTTATTATTCAATAAACAGACACTTCAATATTATTCATGTACATATATGTTTATACGTGAAACATAAACTTTGTATCCCTTTTTAGCCGACTTAAAAAAAGGAGGACGTTATTAATTCGACTGTTTTTTTTTTATTATGTTTGTTACATGAAAACTTTCGACTGGGTGAATCGATTTAGATGATTCTTTTTTTATTTGCAAGCTGGTGTTTCCCGTGTGGTCCCATTTCAGTTTGGTCCAGTTCTTGAAGTCGGTTTCTTTTTTGTAAAATTTTCTATTATCTTACAATTATTTGTCCCGGTTTGGAATCGAACCTCCGTATTAGCTGTTACTAAGAAAAGTTGCTAAACTATTGTATTGATATTTCCAGTGATATCACAGGAGCAAACTCAGACCTCGTCTCGGAGACGTCCCGGCCCTGTCATGCCCAGTCGAATGTCTTTGCGGAGAACCAAACGGAATATACCCAACCCTGTGTAAGTTGTTTTATTATTTTAAGACATATTTCTTCTACATTTACTCTTTATTACCCGACTGCGAAAGAAGGAGGGTTATGTATGTGTGTATGTTAATCGTATGTATATCTTTGGCACGCCCTAGAGCATAAAGGGCTTGTCGTATTTTATATGAGTGGTGTCAATAGACTCGCCTTAGCCGTGAGAGTGACACCGGGTACATAAAAAGAAAAACAGTTCTTTTGAAAAATTCTTTCAGTGTTGTATAGTACATTTATCGAGGAAGGCTATAGGCTATATATCATCATGCTAAGACCAATAGGAGCGGAGCACCAATGAAGAATGTTAAAAAAACGGAGGATTTTTTTAGGCTACGGGCAATAGGAGACGTAAACGACGTTGCGTGGGTCAGCTAGTGATTAATAAATACGTAGAAACGAATTATCTTAATATAGATAATACAAATTCTATAAATACAAGTATATAAGTGATAAATATAAGCTGATCAAATAGTTCACAATCTCTGGAGATACTCCGGTTTCTTATTCAGAGGGAGGCCGAAAACATCCAACACACACAATTGTTCGTTTCTCTCAACAGATGGCGCTGTATAATGACGTCACTTTCTGAATTGCGGTGTTAAGAGTCTCCGCTAGTGAATGACCTTAGCTGTTGTGCATTTCGTAGTTATCGCTTCTCGGCCTTTTGGCTAAGATCAAAGTGTAGTATCTGTTCTTTTCAGCTTAATATCTGAAAGTTCCCTCACTGAGGGACCAGTATATTAAACTGATTTTTGTAAACAGACGGGATGTTCGGGGCTCGCTCCACTCCCGTCACGGGTCGGCCCGGCATTGCAGTGCCGCCGGGAACGGCCCACATTAAACCTGAAACTAAAAAATTGTAGTCCGGGATCAAGACTCAATTTCATTTGTAGAAATAAAGGAGAGTCAAGCTTTCCTATACTTTTCTTACAGCAGTCGAACTGGTCGTTGTCTGTACATGGAAGATAAAGAAATAAAAAAATCTATTCCGTGGGCTTTTTATAATCGCAATAAAAGTCTAAACAATGGTTTTTAGAATTTTTGTCTGTAGTCTGTACGTTTAAATCTCAGAATCGGCTTAACCGATTTGAATACGTTGATTTAACATTTAGTGTTTATTTCATTTCATTTCATCATAAGCTATATATATTACTGTAAAGGTTCCCAAATCCGTTCAGTAGTTTTTGCGTGAGAGAGTAACAAACATCCATCCATACTTACAAACTTTCGCGTTTATAATATTAGTAGGATTTTTACCGGTTTACTGCGTGCAACACTCCTCACCCCTTAACTGGTTTTAAAGATTGTTCGTTATGTGTTAAAATCATATATTTGTGATTTCTTTAACTGTGAGCAATTACTCAAAAAAATGACAACTTATTCGATGGATAGTTCATTTAAAGATTTTGTAGTAAATATATTTTAATGGTTTTTTAACACACAACGCTAAGCTAAGCAGAGCTTGTGTTATGGGTACTAGACAACTGATACAAATACATTTACTTTTTTTTGGAAATACATACATAATATACATAGAAAACGACCAAACTCCGAAACAAATATTTGCGGATCATACAAACACTTGGTCCGACCTGGGAATCGAACCCAAGACCTGAAGTACACTAGTCGCATACGCTATCATTGCGCCACCGAGGCAGCTAAAATTCGCAAAGTCTAAGATTGTTCGTTTATCGCAGTTAGGAGTAGCCAGTTAATTTAATTGAAATCAGTGTAGCGGTTTAACCTTGAAAACATAACGTACAGAATTACTTTCGAATTCTTTTGAGAAAACTTAATAATTATGTATTATTTCAAGCTTTATATTAATTTGCAATGTATGTATGCTTGTATGTTCGGGTGGAATCTTGCAACTCAATTTTGAAGCAGATATCTTTAACCAATTTTGCTGAAATTTCACAAGCATCTGTATACAGCGTGACAATACAATATTATAATGACATGGAGCTGATCTGTTGCTGGAGCTGGAAGGTGGTCATAGGAACTCTGTAAAGAAACGTCGCAACATCATCGAGTTTGGACTCGTTCGTCTCGAGGCATTCCAGTAAAAGCTTGTTTTTTAAAAGCTTGTTTTTTAAAAGCTTTTTAATTTAATTTATTTAAACAATTGTTTTCTGAATCAATAACATTATATTATTTTCTTTTTCAGCGCTTCTAGCTCCAATCTGGCAATAAAATCTTCAATGGATTCGCTACGTAAGTGTTTTTACATTACTTCACACCTGTTTATACTAGAAGGGATAGGCAGAAGTGTTTTCAAACTATTTTTGTTTTAATTATTTTGGAAACATTGAAATAGTCTTAAGGTATTCTTTTTTGGGATTCGCTCTCTTATGAGAACACACTTATAGTATTTCATATTAAAGTCTTATCTTATTAGTAACCAGTTTATAAATTTTAAGTGAAGCGATCGCCTGAAACACAAAAATTTTTTTAAAAATAAGATCAAATGCGATTATACGATTATCTATAAAAGACAAAATAAAACACGTTTGTCGTATGGGAGCCCCCCTTAAATATGTATTGTTATAGCGTCAACAGAAATACATCATCTCTGAAAATTTCAACTGTCTATCTATCACGGTTCATGAGATATGGCCTGGTGACAGCCGGACAGACAGCTGAGTCTTAGTAATATGGTCCGTTTTACCCTTTGGGGACCTTAAAAATGAATTATGGTCGGATATCGACCACTATACTAGCTGAGCCCCGCGGTGTTACCCGCGGTACAATAGGAACCCCGGGTATTGCCGCGGGGCGAAGCTAGTCTGAAATAATCACTAATTTTAACAAAAAAAATTACTTCAAGAACTAGGCCATTTAAATAGGACCACACGGGAAGCATCACCTTTCAAATAAAAAACGAATCATCAAAATCGATTCACCCACTTGGAAGTTCTGAGGTAACAAACATAAAAATAAACAGTCGGATTGATAACCTCCTCGTTTTTTAAACCGGTTAAAAAGTAGCCTAAGTTACTCCTTATATTATCAGCTATCTGCCAATGTAAGTCCCGTCAAAATCGGTTCAACCGTTCCAAATATTAGCCGGAACAAACAAACAGACAAAAATTGTAAAAAAATGTTATTTTGGTATATGTACCGTATATACATACATATACATTTAGTTAAAAGCGGTTATATTAATATTAGACACAGACACTCCAATTTTTTTGGTATAGTATATCTTTATCTCATTTCACAGCATCCAACACATCTTTAAGTCGCAACGAACTCAATTTAAAACCACCAAGAAAACCCACCTCGGAAACTGCAATCCCAAATTCAATTAAACTTAAATTTTCACCAAAAACATTAGAACAATCAGATCAATTTTCGCCAAAAAAACTTATTAATACCAAATATGATTCTCCATCGAAATTTCTCGAAGAAGGATTAAAGAAAAGATTCGGGAGCCAAGAGATTGTGTTAGAAGACCAGCTCCTTGAAGATTTGAGGAGGAAATTCAAAAGACCTCAGCCATTAAGTGTTAAGAGGAAGATTGTCAAGTAAGTATTATAGACTAGTGATTGCCCGCGGCTCCGCTCGCGTAAATGTCGGTTATCGCGGCAAATAGTAGCCTATGTGTTATTCTGATATATAAGCTATATTACTGTAAAGTTTCATCCAAATCCGTTCAGTAGTTTTTGCGTGAAAGAGTAACAAACATCCATCCATCCATACTTACAAACTTTCGCGATTATAATATCAGTATAGATTCACCGTGGGAGAGCCACGCTTCGGCATGCATGGGCCGGCTCGACCGGAGTGATACCACGGCCTCTCAGAAAACCGGTGTGAGATAGCGCTTGCGCTGTGTTTCACCGAGTGAGTGAGGATACCGCAGGCCCATACTCTAACCCCTCCCCCTATCCCCCAAAAGCCGGCAACGCACTTGTAACGCCTCTGGAGTTGCGGGTGTCCATGGGCGGCGGTAATCGCTTACCATCAGGCGATACTCTGCTCGTTTACCCTGTATTCCATAAAGAATTATATAGAGACAAGCTTTTGGCCGCGATTCCGCCCTCGTAAATGTCAGTTATCTCGGTAAATAGTAGCCTATGTCCTTCCTCGAGAATCAAAGTATCTATATGTCAAATTTCATTGAAATCGGTGCAGTGGTTTAACTGTGAAAGACAATTACTTTAGAACTTATAATATTAGTGTAGATTCCACTAAATTCATGCAATGCCGTCTAGTCACAAACTAAGCAGAGCTTGTACTATAGGTACTAGATAACTGATATAATTAATATATATATATATATTGCTTATTGTAAATACATACATATTATACATAGAAAACACCCAAACTCCGAAACAAATATTTGCAGATTATACAAACATTTGGTCCGACCCGGGAATCGAACCCCGAGACTTCAAGCACAGCAGTCGCATACGCTACCACTGCGCCACCGAGGCAGTCGAAAACACCTAAACTCCGAAACAAATATGTATTTGTAGATGATTTGGTCCTACCCGGGAATCGAACCCGAGACCTTTGCAGTCGTATAAGTATTACTAAACTGTAATTAATATTTTCACAGTGAAATTCTAAACGGTCTATTTGATACTGTTCTGCAAGAACTGAAACAGAAGGAGCCAGTCAAGCAATGGTGCTCTCCCAAGAAGAGTATGGAGATCGACGAAGATGTTATCGAGGTATGCTATTAAGAATACAGATGTCACCACCCCTATTCACCCCGTGGGTGTCGTAAGAGCCGACTGAGGAAGCAAACTACCAGGACAACAGCACTGCAGAGAGAAGGAACACTTGACACAAACCCTATAAATGTGAGGATTACGGAGGCCCATACCCCATTCCCCAAAGACCGGCAACGCACCTGTGACGCTTCTGGTGTTGTCGGTGTCCATGGGCGGCGGGAATCGCTTACCATCAGGCGATACGCCTGTTCATTAGCCCGACTATTCCATAAAAAAAAGATACCGACCCGTCTAGACAGTGTGGTATAAATAATATTTATAATGAGATCTATCTATTATCACTGACAGGACTATTGTTGCCAATAAGCCTGATATTGTGGTGATAGATCGATTAGAGCGCCGCCGTTCCTCATGACGAGAAACTCGTGAAAGTCGAAAAAGAAAAACAAATAAAATATTTGGATTTATCTCACGAGATTGTCGATATGTGGAATGTAGATTCTTACTACTTATATACTTTTTTTTTGTAAAAACATAATTATTATACATGGAAAACACCCGAATAAAAAGTAAAATAAATAAATATTTCGGACATCTAACACACAACGACATCTAGTCCCAAGTTAAACAGAGCTTGTGTTCTGGGTACTAGACAACTGATATAAATACAAATCTCCTTTGTTTTCTTCTAAATACATACTTATTATACATAGAAAACATTCCAACTCCAATACAAATGTTTGCAAATCATACAAACATTTGGTTCGACCCGGGAATCGAACCCGAGACCTCAACACAGCAGTCGCCTTCGCTACCACTGCGTCCAGTATAGTGGGACGAAACGTCCTTTCTAAGGAGATAGCTTCGTCATCTTAATATAATCACTATTTTTTCAACAGGTACTACCACCACCAGAGGAAGTAATAGATCTAACCATAACCCAAGATAGCGACCCTGAACACGCATCAGAACTACCCCTAATTGAAAACCCACCCCTATCGCACCTAGATCAAATCGAGACTATATTAAACACTCCCAAAAAACTCAAAACTATCGACACACTAACTGATTCTAGTTTAGAAATTTCCGCAAACGATGAAACTGTCAACATACATGTGTTTAAACTTGAAAACCAACAAATTGAACAATCTCCAAAACCGAAACTACCCTCAAATAAGAAAAAATACAGCTTTAAGTGCAGCCCTTGTAACAAAGACAGCTTAGATACCGAAAATATAGATATTGATTTGGAAAGTTTCAAAAACCAGTATTTAGATGAAGTAAGCGGGTCTAAAATCAAAGAAAAACCGGAACCGGTTAAAAAAAGGAAGTTAGAAAACGATAAAATTATTGTGGAGGTAGAATCTAAAAAGCGTAAATTGAAACGCAGAAGCATATCAATCAAAGATAGAAATATCCAAGTCAAGATAAAATGGAGGAAGGAACAGTTAAAATTGAAATTCAATGATGTTAAAAGTAAGAAAAAATCCAAGAAGTTCAGACAATATGTTCTTCAATATTCTCCGGAGAAGACAAGTAAGGGAAAAGTGGGGGAAAACAGATCAGTTTTGAGCAAACCGGAGGTAGATATAACACCGATAAAAAAGAAGAAAGTGAAACAAGAAAAAACACCGGACAATTTAGTTCAGACATCGATTCAGAAATTTTTCAAAGTCACTAGCCACGGTACGGAATGAAGGATGTCTCTTTTCAATCATGCTCGCCTCCTATTGGTGTAAGCGTGATGTTAACTATCCTATATTAGACACATCAGCTAAACACACATGTAGAAAAAAAAACGTGAAATGAAGTTCACCGAATTGATGTGCGAGTGTGGTGCTGGTCTTAATACAGTGTCATCCCGTGATTATAAGGGACGTTTTCGTCAATGAAATAGCAATAAGATGGAATGTAAACCAGAATTATTTGCATGCTAATGAATCAAATTAATACACGAACTACCCCTATAAAATATTTTTTTTTTAAAAATAAATAGACTTGCTTATCAAGCTCGGGGCTGGGTTGTATCCTAAGTGTGAAGGAAGTCAGTTAAAAACAAAACATCTTTGCCATTGGATAATAATAATAAAACTTTATTTCTCTCACAGGAAGGTACAATTTTGGTTACATGAGATCTAGGTACAAACTAAAGTTTCTAAAAAATTCCCTAGTGAGAGCTGGAGTCCATATTAGTAAGCGCATTTGTAAATATTTTTAACTTTTTATTACATTTATATTACATTGTTTTAAAAATTAAGGTTTTTTAGTTATTTATAAAGATATATTTGTCTATAAGCCACACAAACAGGCAGAAAGAGAAACTAATAAACATTATGTCGGACTAGTGGTTATGTCCTTGACTACTAAATCATTGGTCATAGGTTCGACCCCATCCAGGACAAAAATTGGCATGATGAGCACGCCCATTAATAAAGGCAACATATAGACGCTTGAAATGTATAGATAATGGTACGGAACCCTTCGTGTGCGAGTCCGACTCACACTACGCCTAGTTTTTTAATATAGGTAAATATTAAAATTTTAGATATACTATGTATATTTATATTATACTAGCTGACCCGGCGAACTTCGTACCGCCATATATACATATGTCTCAGCTTCCCACAGGCAGTGTACAGTCGCGGACAAAAAAATACCATTCCCGTTATCTTTTATTTTTTTTCTTTCTAGCAAAAGAAGAATGAAAGAAATCTGACTGTGTGTTATTGAATCACAACTAAGTACATATTTTGACTTTCATCCCCTCTCTCCAGGAAAACGTGCTGAATTTCGGGATAAAAAGTATCCTATGTCCTACCTCGTAGTATGAACTCAAATAATGCCAAGTTTCATTTGAATCCATTCAGTAGTTTCAGCGTGATGCGCGGCCAAGATACAGACAGACAGACAAAAATGAAAAAATTACAGTTTTGGCTTCAGTATCGATTATAGAGAGCCCTCCAAAATTTTTTTTTCAAAATATCTCACATTTCAGTGTGAATACAGCGAGTCTTAGATTTTAAAGTACAATATTGAGAGAAATATTCTTATAAATGTACAAAACAGCATAATACAATGAAATTTTTATTAATTTTGAAAAAAGATTTTTAGATAGTTTGTATTTGTAGATTTTACCGTGGTAGAGCCACGCTTCGGCATGAAAGGGCCGGCTCGACCGGAGTTACACCACGGCCTCACAGAAAACCAGTTTGAAACAGCGATTACGCTGTGTTTCACTGAGTGAGTGAGGATACCGGAGGCCCATACCCCAACCGATACGTCTGCTCGTTTGCCCCCCTATTCCATAAAAAAAGTAATTTATTGTAATATTAGTAATTTTTAACATTCAAACATAAAAAAATACCAATCAAGTTGGGAACCTCCTCCTTTTGGAAGTCGGTTAAAAATCACGCCTATTTCCCAGAGGTACATCGCTTTTGCTTCGTCCACATATCAATCGCTGCGTATAACTAAAACTGCACGGTTGGCCTAGTGGTTTAGGCGGTCGCCACGCCGCTTGTTGTGGGTTCAAATCCTACACGGGACAACACTTTGTGTGATCCACAAATTGTTGTTCTAAGTTTGGGTGTTATTTGTGTCCGTTTCATGTATGTCTGTAAAGTCCCCCGCGACACAGGATGCTTAGGTATTCCTAATGCGGGAGTTGTCTCTTTAAAAAAAAATAATAATTGTCGGTTCTTGGTACTTTACATATGGCTCTTCTTCAGAACATCACCAATGTGGTCGATAACTTCCGACACACATTCTCTATAAATTCCTTTTGTGAGTCTTCCATCATCCATCCTCTCTTCTTCTTCAAGTGCCTCTTCAATCTCGAAGGTTGGCCGTCAGCTTCCTGTACTCCGCCTTGTCGTTGGCCAGGCGAAACAGTTGTTCAACGGAGGTGGTACCGGTCCACTCCCGGATATTTCGTAACCACGATTGTTTTCTTCGTCCAGCGCGTCTCTTACCCTCCACCTTGCCCATCATTATTAATTGAAGCAGCATATATCGTTCTAAGCACATGGCCGAGATATTCAATTTTGCGCTTTTTGATGGTCTGCATCTGCTTTATAGGCAGGTGGACTCGCTGGAGTACAATATCGTTCCTTATCATTTTTTTCTATCCTCTCTAAGTGGCCAAACCATCGAAGCATAGCCAATAGTTTTAACAAGGTTTTATAATGAACTAGCTGTTGCCCGCGGCTCCGCCCGCGTGTAGGTATGTTGGTTATCGCAAATAGTAGCCTATGTGTTATTCTGATGTATAAGCTATATTACTGTACAGTTTCATCCAAATCCGTTCAGTAGTTTTTGCATAAAGAAGTAACAAAGAAACTCACAAACATATATTAGTGTGAAGTGTGATTACCAGTAACATCAATACTGTTTTTTTTTATATATCCATATCTTTCCTACAATTTATAGGAGTTTTTTTTTTTTAATTAAAAGGGACGGAATCGTGTAACAGGAAGTCGGAAGCGTGCACTATTTGATTAGACCAATGACCGTGCGGTACTATTTTTGTGCAAGGCTCGATAGTATTTGTTACATTTGTATACTTTATTTTCACAAACTGAAAGTCTGATTTCATTCTATATATATATTTAGTTATATAATACTAAGGTGTAGTTTTTTCATTCAATAAATTTACACAACTGTTGTAAAAGTGTTTATAGACTCATGTACTGAGTATGTTTTTAGATGTTTTTGAAGATAAATAAAATTGTGTACCCTTTTAAATAGTATTTTTATTTACTGTACGCACAACGCCATCTAGTTTCAAACTAAGCAGAGCTTGTATTATGACAACTAGATTGACTGATAAGACTTCTTTTTTTATAAATTCCTACATAGAAAACACTATTACGGATTAAATATTTGCAAATCATACAAACGTTTGGTCTAACCCGGGAATCGAACCCGAGACCTCAAACACAGCAGTCCACTGGACCACCATAATGCATATCTCATGTACACCATTAGAGGGAGTAGTTGTCAATCTGTCAGTCGATGTTTAGACGCGGTGAGAATTGGACGTACGCTAGCACTCGAATGTAGTGATGATGATGTTCTCCGAGCCGATTTCGGCCAGTCTCAACTGAAACCAGCCAACTACGTAGGGGATAAAATATAACTGCACAAGTGCCCCCTCTGTTCCCTCAATCTCATAATCCGATAGGACGGTTATCCGGCACGACCGGGGAGAGATCAGGCGAAGGACTGACGGCTTTACGTGCTCTCCGAGGCACGGGGACCCAACTTTCAAACCCCGAGCTGTTACTAAGCATTTCATTTTAAAAAATCGATAACACTGTTTGGCACGACCCGGGATCTCAAGATCAGCAGTTGCGTGTGAGTAGTAATGAGTTAGTGAAATACGGATACATATAAAAATATGGCTTGATCTTCGTAACAGTTGACACTAGTGTCATTTTAGAACTTGCGATGTACATTGGTGCTAATTCTGTTGTTGATATCACTAAACTAAAATTCACTACACTTACTTACATTGACGCCTCAGGGACATACATACAATAGCAGGTAACATTTACTTTATTATAATTATTATGGTTCCAAAATGGGCAATAGATGGCGCTGTAAAATGACGTCACTTTCTGAATTGCGGTGTTAAGAGTCTCCGCTAGTGAATGACCTTAGCTGTTCTGCATTTCGTAGTTATCGCTTCTCGGCCTTTTGGCTAAGATCAAAGTGTAGTATCTGTTCTTTTCAGCTTAATATCTGAAAGTTCTCTCACTGAGGGACCAGTATATTAAACTGATTTTTGTAAACTGACGGGATGTGCGGGGCTCGCTCCACTCTCGTCACGGGTCGGCCCGGCATTGCAGTGCCGCCGGGAACGGCCCACATTATACTTGATATTAGTACTTAGTAGATTAGGTTAGATCTGATACGTTCTCTTCGATGAAGACCTCGTACGTATAAAACAGTGCCCAAGACACGATATTCGAGTTCGCGCCCTACATGAACTCACCACATTCGCAATCCACAACATTCTTGTGGATACCACATCCAAAATATACAGTCTCTGACGTTTTAATTTTTTTTTATTAAAACCGGAGTACCAACACCAAAATGAAATTATCTCTTATAGAAAACAAAAATTGAATTCTTTTAGTATTTATTTTTATATATTCTATCTTAGTCTTTCTAATTGTGATATCATAGTACTAATTTAAAAAATGCATTGAACTGAATGTTTTTTTTTTTTTTACACAATCATTGATATTATATGTACTTTTTTATTTCTTTTTTTAAGTCAACTCCCGCTTAGGAATATACATCCTGGGTCGCGGGGGACTTTAGTAACACATATGAAACAGACAAAGTACACCCAGACTTAGAACAACTATTTTTGGTTCACTGTGTTGTCCCATGTAAGATTACCGTGGGAGAAACACGCTTCGGCATGAATGGGGCCGGCTCGACCGGAGTTATTCCACGGCCTCACAGAAAACCGGTGTGAAATAGTGTTTGCGCTGTGTTTCACCGAGTGAGTGAGGATACCGGAGGCCCATACCCCAATCCCCTACCTCCCTCCCCCATCCCCAAAAGGCCGGCAACGCACTTGTTACGCTTCTGGTGTTACAAGTGTCCATGGGCGGCGGTAATCGCTTACCATCAGGCGATACGTCTGCGCGTTTGCCCGCCTATTCCATGAAAAAAAAAGGATTTCAACCCACAAGACTTGGCGCAGTAGCAACCGGCGAGGCGACCACTTAAATCGTGCAGTCAATTAAAATTTTGCAATAACTTTACTATTTCGTTTTACATCAGTGAAATGTTTATATGGAACTTCTAAAACATCTTGACTGCACGTTTGGCCTAGTGGTTTAACGGTCACCATGCCGTTTCCTACTTCGCTAAGTGTCGAGGTTTCAAATCCCACGTAGGACAACACTGTGTGATCCACAAATTGTTGTTCTGAGTCTGGGTGTTCTTTGTGTCCGTATCATGTGTTTGTAAACAGCGACACAGGATTTATTTCTAGTGCGGGAGTAGTCTTTTTAAAAAAAAAACATTGCAATTTTGCATATTGCAGTTTGGCATCCTTTTTTAAGCAGTGAAATGAACTGGTAAATTCTAGGTTTTGATGGAATTCTTGTGTTGATTCGGCGATGCCAACCCGCAACACCTAATGTGTACTGGTACTACACTGGTGCATAACACCGCAGTAGGCATTATTATTTTTGGTGTCCAGTGTACTATGGGAAAATGAGTTTAATAAATAAATAGATTCGGAGGTCACGTTAAGCAGTCGGTCCCGGTAGTTATCATAGAATAGCAGTCGTGACGTGAAGCTTAGTTGGAGGCCTTCGGGCGGATTAAAAACATCCAACGGCAAGATTACGTAGCCACAACGTTGTCTTGCCAGTCCCCAACCCGCACTTGGCCAGCGTGGGGACGTATGGCCTAAACCCTCTCCTGAAAGGAGATCCGAGCCCAGCAGTGGGACATTATGAATTGTTGATGAAATAAATTAGTAAATAAAACAAGGTAAGGTATAGAGTTCCAAGTTTTTATTCACTTAATTCGAGATTTTTCTTCCCATGGACTCTCGTCTCGGAAATACTTCACAACTCACTGGCCTACAAACATCGACAATTACAATACTGTTTCATATTTTAAATGCGGATTGTAATACATTGACAATTGATATTTTATTCAGTTGCCCGATAGTTGAGCAACAGTTGTGCAACAGTCGGGCAACTCATTTAAAACGCTACATGAGTTATTAGTATTTTTAGTCATTATTTTTTACGTTTTTTCAAAATTTGTGAACATAAATTAATTTTTCAGCCAAAGTAGAAATTAATCAAAATTTATATAAATTTAATCATATAAATTGTCAATGCACCGTTTTAAAGTGATATTATTGTTACTACTCGAATGACTTTGCTTACAAATTATTTCGTTAACGACTCAGTACTGGCTTGGCAGTTTTGAACACAATTCCTGGTCGCTTACCTATTTAGTACAAAAAGTTACAAAATCGATATTCGGGTTTTACACACTTTTGAAGCGTTAGAAACTAATAGACATTACTAAAAATATCGAGTGACAAAGTTTAACTTTAATTGTTTACTTATATTAAAAAAAAAACTACTTAAATGAAAAATATCCAACAACAAGCCAAGTACTAAATACTTTTATAAAATTTTGCTTTTATAAAAACCTTCTTCGTGTGATTGAACATTATTCATTAAGTCTGTATCACAGAGAGTAGGTGTATTTACATTTTTTTTAAATTTAATTTTCGTTTTACTATAATATATTACACGTAGAAGTTAATTATAATATTGTATGAGTGAGAAACTAAACCTGTTTTAACACTGCTTAGCAATTAATCGCGCAACAGTTGCCCAACTGTCGGCCGACTAGCAATTTTAGATAACGAGAAGCACGTGACAGTAAGAAAATGCTTGTGAAAATAAATATAAAGTCATACTTAGCTTAATTTTGTCACGTTGAGTAAATGCACTCTCACTTTTCGCAACGCATGGCACTGGTGATATTCATACAACGTACAGAAGGTTTTAATAAGTTGACTAAGTTTAATGTCACCCTCATACAATATTCGTTAAATACAGTTTTGTCTTGAAGAAAACTAATAATTGAGATCATTTTTTTTTCATTTTTTCAAAAGATTTGTATTTTTTTTTTGTCATTTCTTAATATGAAACTACGACAGAAAGTTACCACTACTGAGAAAATATAAAGAAATTAATGCCATTTTTTAAACAGATTTTAAACTCAAAGAGTTAGTCGTACAGAAATATAATAAAATTATTTTATTTTTTTTATACAATAACTATGTAATACTTAAAATAATTAATAAATGTATACTTAAATAAGAAAAAACTTCGGTGGATTTTTTTTTTTTACTTTTTCTCTAAAAAGTTTACAATTCGCAAAATTCGCACTTTTATGCTTATATTTAAATAATAAAATGAATTTAATGTGATTTAAGGAGCAACTGTAGAGCAACTGTCGGGCAACTTTTTTGTTGATTTAGCAAATTGAGTAAGCCTTTTGTAATGAAATTTAGGCCATTAATTTGCTATATTAATAGCTTCAAGCACACTCCACAGTTGAGTCCTTAACCTAAAAAACTTACCTTCTAGAAAAATATGTTTTTTTTGTTTTTTTTTCTACTTTAGTAATAATCACAGTAAGGGAAAAGATTGGCTAGATTGACAATGTCTCATCCTAAAAATTATAAAAAGTAAAAAAGACTAATTAGCTGTAAAGCTTACGAACCCACTATAGTCCGGAGGAAACATTGTTCATCTAAACGCAAATAATTAAAAAAAAAACAACATTCACATTGACCAATAATCCAAAAACGTCTTTTATTATTGCAAATGTCAATAATTAATTTTAAAAATTTTGAAATTGCACCTTTTATATTTTTTTTGTTCCTAACGGATTAACTGGAACTTAATTCGAAACATACAACACAAGTAGCGCAACTGAGTGGCAACTGTTGCTCAACTGTCACGCAACATCGACTAAATTAAATCAAATCTTACCCACTAAAACGGGTACCCTGAGGTCGAAAAGGCCTGATTAATCGGTAAAATCGGTATAAATGAAGGTACAAACGGCCTATCACTTGGTGATGGTCATCAAACAATTGCCATTCACTAACGCATTATCACTGGAACACACACAACACGGATCACATACATTTTGATACACTCAAAATTAGGATCACGACCATACTCGATTATTTAATCTAGATTAACTAACACACACTCATTTATTAATGAAATTAATAACTGAAATTATCAAAACACTTAGAATTCTTTACTAACTCACGGCTGTTTTTTTTTTATTTCCCTTCTATTTGAATATATATATTTCGTATTCCATATTGTCAGTACTTTTAATCAAACGTCAGTTAAAAGTTTTCTATACATTCACTGGTCTTATTAATGTTTTTTTTTTTTTTACTTTTGTTGGTATTTTGATATTATTTGATGATTTTGGTATTTTGCTGATTTGAGATTATGGTATTTTGGTTTTTGAGAATTTTCACTAAAAAGTATTTTCATTATAAGAATTTAGTGTCTTTCACTTATGTTGGTATTACTTTATAAAAAGTAACAGTTTAGAATACAAACAATATTCAAACAGAACAGATTTTACGTCTGAAAAATTCATAGATCCCCGATAAAATTATTTATTAATTTCTCATTTAAAAACCTCTTGTATTATATACAATATTGGTTAAATAATATCGTTAAAATATACCGCGCAAGTATTAATATTATATATACTATAAGTATATAAATTTTGCCCGTTTAAGATTCCTAGATTGTAAGTAGGGCTTGAAAGAATATAATATGTATCTCCAGCAAAGACGATTAGAACCATGTCTTTAGGTTCACACAGACCGGCTCGGAGAGGAGAGCAGATTTTTATCACATTGTAAACGTTTTGAGTAATTGTAGTAAGGTTTATTTTTGCATGTGAATTTTTTTGTCATTAAGAATGCTGTAACGCGCTTTGTGTGAAATAATGAGAGGAGCCGGTCTATGTGAAATAGTTGGCGGCTCTGGTCCGGCCAATTCCAAGCTTATACGATCCGGTCTGTGTGAAAAGAAAAAAGTGGGCCGATGCTCTCCGAGCCGGTCTGTGTGAACTGACCCTTAGACCATCGTTCCGGACTATTTTCTAAAAGATTTTTATTTCAAAATTCAACTTTCCTTACAAAACTACCAATCCTCACTGTTTGTATGTACAGTTGGTTTTTCAAGTTTACCTGAAAAGGCGGTTTCTTTTTTTTAAAGTTATTCAGATTGATGAGCTGTCATGGTTTTGCTAATTGTCTTTACTTACACACACATTTGTATATTTCGCGAGTACCTTTTAACCATATAATTAAATTAATATTATATTCTACAAAAAGATTTTTATTTACAAATACTAATACAAAAAGTATAGCAACTCAAACCGCAAGAACCATTTTAGATATGTGAAGTTCTTATTTCATTTAACTGAGATTTTTAATCAAACAAAGACGGTAACGCGTAATTATGAAGCTGGTGGAAAAATAGTCACATTAAATTATAGACTTTTCGATAGTCATATTTACATTATATGACCGGTGACTGTTTGTTAATAAAGATTGGTATTTTGATTGACTCATTACAGCCATATATGGTGGAATAACCCCTTAACCCGTCTTTGAGTTACATTATCAACAGCTCAGTTGATGATAATGTAACTCGAAGACTCACAAATGTGTTCAATTTGAGTTCCTCCCAATATTGGAGAGTGGAGGTATAGTTACAACTGCGTGGAAGGTCTTAGGGTGTTCCTCCCAAATGAAAAGAGGATGGTTAAATCACTCGGTGAAATATTATTACAATATTATTACCACTATAGTAAGATATCAGACTCAAAATACTGATTTAGTGGATTTCAAACTGCACCATATATATTTGTACTTAACTATTAATATCGCCACAGTAATAGTCATATCTTGCGCTGGTCTTCAGTTTCTTCAACGGGTTTGCCAATTTCATTATTTGTGTATTTTTCTGTTTAACACCAACTGTCTGGATATTTAACACCCAGAAGCTGGATTAACATGTCCAGCGTCTGAATTAAGTAGATTGTCAGGTTTAAACAAACCTATCTCTGGGTTATTGTGTGATGGTTCTCGCGGAGTGGGTTGTTCTTAGTTGTCGCAGTACACCGGAAGGACGGGGCTGCGAGGCCAATCTGATGTTTCTTCATTCTCGCTACTCTCACTGCCTGATCTGTTACAAGAAACGGTATCTATTAGTGAATATTTAATTATACACCTAAGAATATATTATATTTATTCCTATATATATATATATTCCTAAGAATAGGAAGAACTTTTTTTTTTTATAGAGTCGCGCAGAGTAGAGCAGACGTATCACCTGATGGTATATCGACGATACGTACTAACAGAAAAATAATGAGTCTAACAAACTAAATTTATCTGTGGGAGAGCCACGCTTCGGCATAAAGGGGCTGGCTCGACCGGAGTGATACCAGCCTCACAGAAAACCGGTGTGAAACAGTCACAGCGCTGTGTTTCACCGAGTGAGTGAGGATACCGGAGGCCCATTTTTAGCTTTACCAAAACTACTAATTATTAAATATAAATTAAATATATTTTAGTTACCTGTTCCTGGTAGGCGTGACGTCTACTTGGAAATGCTGCTCTTCAATAGTCGGGAGTAAAGATGTCAGACGGTCGGTTGGTCGAAGTACCTGTAACAATACATCATAATTAGTATTAATACAGACTGCACGTTTGGCCTAGTGGTTTAACGGTCACCACGCCGTTTCCTACTTCGCCAAGTGTCGTGGGTTCAAATCTCACGTAGGACAACACTTTGTGTGATCCACAAATTGTTGTTCTGAGTCGGGTAGTTCTTTGTGTCCGTTTCATGTATGTTTGTAAAGTCCCCCGCGACACAGGATTTATTCCTAGTGCGGGAGTAGTCTTTTTAAAAATTAGAAAAAAAAAATTAGAAATTAGTATTAGCATGTCTCTCTCACTTGTCTTGGCACATAATGGTTGAAAAACTAAATTAAAATCATCTTAGAAGCACACGTGTAAAAATTGAGTTTTTAATAGTCGGTCCACACTACAACGATATATCGTAGCGATTTAACTGTTAAAATAAATATCGTGTGGACGAAATTGGCTCAGATATTTCTCATATCTGAGTCAATTTCCGTCCACACGTACGATAAAACTGCACAAACGAACTGCACAGTTAAATCGCTACGATATATCGTTGTAGTGTGGACCGACTATAAGTGTATTTTTTTATGGTATAGGTGGCATCACCAAATATACTACTTCGTTCGCATAATTTTCATAAAAATGAGTAGAAAGTTTTTGTTTTACATATTAATATACTTTAAAAGATTTTAGAGCGGGAATTAGAATAAAAACTAAGAGAAAAACTCGAATAAGAAAAAAAGTAACAAAGCTATTGTGGGCTGTCTAAAGGGAATATTTAATTCATTACCATTTCTATAAAATTATTATCTAAATTACATTCATATAACTTATTAGCTTATTAAGTAGTATTGGAACAGTGAGAAACACGGTAGGAAGTAACCATACGCAGGCGTTCCCCTCTGTCAAAGTATAAGCCCAAATGGACCTATGCCTTACACTGTTTATGACACAGCATGTATTTATGTGTGCGCAAAATTGTGAATGTTTTAATTGTTATGTGTAAATTCGTAGTGACAGGCGAGTGTTTTTGTATGCGAATATTCCCCGCCAAAAATGACAGACTGTTTTGTATCGGGAAATCTATTGTTTGTACCATGAGTGTTGATCATGTGTGTTGATCTATGTTCGTACCATGTGTATTGATCTATGTTTGTATCATGTGTGTGTGTTATCGAGCTGCTGTCGAGCGAGCCTCGCTACGCTCGTAGTGTCATGTGTAGTGTGTGGTGGATGTCGGTGCGCGCTTACCTTGAGAGTCCGCTCGGAGTCTCCAGACGAGGCGCTGTCGCTGGTCACGGTCACGGCGAGCCTCGCTACGCTCGTAGTGTCATGTGTAGTGTGTGGTGGGTGTGGTGGGTGTCGGTGCGCGCTTACCTTGAGAGTCCGCTCGGAGAGTCTCCAGACGAGGCGCTGTCGCTGGTCACGGTCACGGCGAGCCTCGCTACGCTCGTAGTGTCATGTGTAGTGTGTGGTGGGTGTGGTGGGTGTCGGTGCGCGCTTACCTTGAGAGTCCGCTCGGAGAGTCTCCAGACGAGGCGCTGTCGCTGGTCACGGTCACGGCGAGCCTCGCTACGCTCGTAGTGTCATGTGTAGTGTGTGGTGGGTGTGGTGGGTGTCGGTGCGCGCTTACCTTGAGAGTCCGCTCGGAGAGTCTCCAGACGAGGCGCTGTCGCTGGTCACGGTCACGGCGAGCCTCGCTACGCTCGTAGTGTCATGTGTAGTGTGTGGTGGGTGTGGTGGGTGTCGGTGCGCGCTTACCTTGAGAGTCCGCTCGGAGAGTCTCCAGACGAGGCGCTGTCGCTGGTCACGGTCACGGCGAGCCTCGCTACGCTCGTAGTGTCATGTGTAGTGTGTGGTGGGTGTGGTGGGTGTCGGTGCGCGCTTACCTTGAGAGTCCGCTCGGAGAGTCTCCAGACGAGGCGCTGTCGCTGGTCACGGTCACGGCGAGCCTCGCTACGCTCGTAGTGTCATGTGTAGTGGGTGTGGTGGGTGTCGGTGCGCGCTTACCTTGAGAGTCCGCTCGGAGAGTCTCCAGACGAGGCGCTGTCGCTGGTCACGGTCACGGCGAGCCTCGCTACGCTCGTAGTGTCATGTGTAGTGTGTGGTGGGTGTGGTGGGTGTCGGTGCGCGCTTACCTTGAGAGTCCGCTCGGAGAGTCTCCAGACGAGGCGCTGTCGCTGGTCACGGTCACGGCGAGCCTCGCTACGCTCGTAGTGTCATGTGTAGTGTGTGGTGGGTGTCGGTGCGCGCTTACCTTGAGAGTCCGCTCGGAGAGTCTCCAGACGAGGCGCTGTCGCTGGTCACGGTCACGGCGAGCCTCGCTACGCTCGTAGTGTCATGTGTAGTGTGTGGTGGGTGTGGTGGGTGTCGGTGCGCGCTTACCTTGAGAGTCCGCTCGGAGAGTCTCCAGACGAGGCGCTGTCGCTGGTCACGGTCACGGCGAGCCTCGCTACGCTCGTAGTGTCATGTGTAGTGGGTGTGGTGGGTGTCGGTGCGCGCTTACCTTGAGAGTCCGCTCGGAGAGTCTCCAGACGAGGCGCTGTCGCTGGTCACGGTCACGGCGAGCCTCGCTACGCTCGTAGTGTCATGTGTAGTGTGTGGTGGGTGTGGTGGGTGTCGGTGCGCGCTTACCTTGAGAGTCCGCTCGGAGAGTCTCCAGACGAGGCGCTGTCGCTGGTCACGGTCACGGCGAGCCTCGCTACGCTCGTAGTGTCATGTGTAGTGTGTGGTGGGTGTGGTGGGTGTCGGTGCGCGCTTACCTTGAGAGTCCGCTCGGAGAGTCTCCAGACGAGGCGCTGTCGCTGGTCACGGTCACGGCGAGCCTCGCTACGCTCGTAGTGTCATGTGTAGTGGGTGTGGTGGGTGTCGGTGCGCGCTTACCTTGAGAGTCCGCTCGGAGAGTCTCCAGACGAGGCGCTGTCGCTGGTCACGGTCACGGCGAGCCTCGCTACGCTCGTAGTGTCATGTGTAGTGTGTGGTGGGTGTGGTGGGTGTCGGTGCGCGCTTACCTTGAGAGTCCGCTCGGAGAGTCTCCAGACGAGGCGCTGTCGCTGGTCACGGTCACGGCGAGCCTCGCTACGCTCGTAGTGTCATGTGTAGTGGGTGTGGTGGGTGTCGGTGCGCGCTTACCTTGAGAGTCCGCTCGGAGAGTCTCCAGACGAGGCGCTGTCGCTGGTCACGGTCACGGCGAGCCTCGCTACGCTCGTAGTGTCATGTGTAGTGTGTGGTGGGTGTGGTGGGTGTCGGTGCGCGCTTACCTTGAGAGTCCGCTCGGAGAGTCTCCAGACGAGGCGCTGTCGCTGGTCACGGTCACGGCGAGCCTCGCTACGCTCGTAGTGTCATGTGTAGTGTGTGGTGGGTGTGGTGGGTGTCGGTGCGCGCTTACCTTGAGAGTCCGCTCGGAGAGTCTCCAGACGAGGCGCTGTCGCTGGTCACGGTCACGGCGAGCCTCGCTACGCTCGTAGTGTCATGTGTAGTGGGTGTGGTGGGTGTCGGTGCGCGCTTACCTTGAGAGTCCGCTCGGAGAGTCTCCAGACGAGGCGCTGTCGCTGGTCACGGTCACGGCGAGCCTCGCTACGCTCGTAGTGTCATGTGTAGTGTGTGGTGGGTGTGGTGGGTGTCGGTGCGCGCTTACCTTGAGAGTCCGCTCGGAGAGTCTCCAGACGAGGCGCTGTCGCTGGTCACGGTCACGGCGAGCCTCGCTACGCTCGTAGTGTCATGTGTAGTGGGTGTGGTGGGTGTCGGTGCGCGCTTACCTTGAGAGTCCGCTCGGAGAGTCTCCAGACGAGGCGCTGTCGCTGGTCACGGTCACGGCGAGCCTCGCTACGCTCGTAGTGTCATGTGTAGTGTGTGGTGGGTGTGGTGGGTGTCGGTGCGCGCTTACCTTGAGAGTCCGCTCGGAGAGTCTCCAGACGAGGCGCTGTCGCTGGTCACGGTCACGGCGAGCCTCGCTACGCTCGTAGTGTCATGTGTAGTGTGTGGTGGGTGTGGTGGGTGTCGGTGCGCGCTTACCTTGAGAGTCCGCTCGGAGAGTCTCCAGACGAGGCGCTGTCGCTGGTCACGGTCACGGCGAGCCTCGCTACGCTCGTAGTGTCATGTGTAGTGTGTGGTGGGTGTGGTGGGTGTCGGTGCGCGCTTACCTTGAGAGTCCGCTCGGAGAGTCTCCAGACGAGGCGCTGTCGCTGGTCACGGTCACGGCGAGCCTCGCTACGCTCGTAGTGTCATGTGTAGTGTGTGGTGGGTGTGGTGGGTGTCGGTGCGCGCTTACCTTGAGAGTCCGCTCGGAGAGTCTCCAGACGAGGCGCTGTCGCTGGTCACGGTCACGGCGAGCCTCGCTACGCTCGTAGTGTCATGTGTAGTGTGTGGTGGGTGTGGTGGGTGTCGGTGCGCGCTTACCTTGAGAGTCCGCTCGGAGAGTCTCCAGACGAGGCGCTGTCGCTGGTCACGGTCACGGCGAGCCTCGCTACGCTCGTAGTGTCATGTGTAGTGTGTGGTGGGTGTGGTGGGTGTCGGTGCGCGCTTACCTTGAGAGTCCGCTCGGAGAGTCTCCAGACGAGGCGCTGTCGCTGGTCACGGTCACGGCGAGCCTCGCTACGCTCGTAGTGTCATGTGTAGTGTGTGGTGGGTGTGGTGGGTGTCGGTGCGCGCTTACCTTGAGAGTCCGCTCGGAGAGTCTCCAGACGAGGCGCTGTCGCTGGTCACGGTCACGGCGAGCCTCGCTACGCTCGTAGTGTCATGTGTAGTGTGTGGTGGGTGTGGTGGGTGTCGGTGCGCGCTTACCTTGAGAGTCCGCTCGGAGAGTCTCCAGACGAGGCGCTGTCGCTGGTCACGGTCACGGCGAGCCTCGCTACGCTCGTAGTGTCATGTGTAGTGTGTGGTGGGTGTGGTGGGTGTGGTGGGTGTCGGTGCGCGCTTACCTTGAGAGTCCGCTCGGAGAGTCTCCAGACGAGGCGCTGTCGCTGGTCACGGTCACGGCGAGCCTCGCTACGCTCGTAGTGTCATGTGTAGTGGGTGTGGTGGGTGTCGGTGCGCGCTTACCTTGAGAGTCCGCTCGGAGAGTCTCCAGACGAGGCGCTGTCGCTGGTCACGGTCACGGCGAGCCTCGCTACGCTCGTAGTGTCATGTGTAGTGTGTGGTGGGTGTGGTGGGTGTCGGTGCGCGCTTACCTTGAGAGTCCGCTCGGAGAGTCTCCAGACGAGGCGCTGTCGCTGGTCACGGTCACGGCGAGCCTCGCTACGCTCGTAGTGTCATGTGTAGTGTGTGGTGGGTGTGGTGGGTGTCGGTGCGCGCTTACCTTGAGAGTCCGCTCGGAGAGTCTCCAGACGAGGCGCTGTCGCTGGTCACGGTCACGGCGAGCCTCGCTACGCTCGTAGTGTCATGTGTAGTGTGTGGTGGGTGTGGTGGGTGTCGGTGCGCGCTTACCTTGAGAGTCCGCTCGGAGAGTCTCCAGACGAGGCGCTGTCGCTGGTCACGGTCACGGCGAGCCTCGCTACGCTCGTAGTGTCATGTGTAGTGTGTGGTGGGTGTGGTGGGTGTCGGTGCGCGCTTACCTTGAGAGTCCGCTCGGAGAGTCTCCAGACGAGGCGCTGTCGCTGGTCACGGTCACGGCGAGCCTCGCTACGCTCGTAGTGTCATGTGTAGTGTGTGGTGGGTGTGGTGGGTGTCGGTGCGCGCTTACCTTGAGAGTCCGCTCGGAGAGTCTCCAGACGAGGCGCTGTCGCTGGTCACGGTCACGGCGAGCCTCGCTACGCTCGTAGTGTCATGTGTAGTGTGTGGTGGGTGTGGTGGGTGTCGGTGCGCGCTTACCTTGAGAGTCCGCTCGGAGAGTCTCCAGACGAGGCGCTGTCGCTGGTCACGGTCACGGCGAGCCTCGCTACGCTCGTAGTGTCATGTGTAGTGTGTGGTGGGTGTGGTGGGTGTCGGTGCGCGCTTACCTTGAGAGTCCGCTCGGAGAGTCTCCAGACGAGGCGCTGTCGCTGGTCACGGTCACGGCGAGCCTCGCTACGCTCGTAGTGTCATGTGTAGTGTGTGGTGGGTGTGGTGGGTGTCGGTGCGCGCTTACCTTGAGAGTCCGCTCGGAGAGTCTCCAGACGAGGCGCTGTCGCTGGTCACGGTCACGGCGAGCCTCGCTACGCTCGTAGTGTCATGTGTAGTGTGTGGTGGGTGTGGTGGGTGTCGGTGCGCGCTTACCTTGAGAGTCCGCTCGGAGAGTCTCCAGACGAGGCGCTGTCGCTGGTCACGGTCACGGCGAGCCTCGCTACGCTCGTAGCGAGACACCACGTGGCGGACACGAGCTCGGCACAGCGCCAGGGATGAGTCGCACATCTACAACCAACAACAACAATATTATATTTACTACCATTTTTAATCAACTTAAAAAGAAACAAAGGTTCTCATTTCGACTGTTATTTTTTATGTTTGGCCCTGCCAAAATGACTCTGTTCTGCCTGATGGAAAGAATAAGCAGAATCCAAGAGTAGTGGTAAACCTGTCTGCAAAAAATGAATGTAGTTGTGTATTTTGCATCTTTGCATTTTCATTGTGGATCGCTGTGAAAAGCGTGTAGTTAAAAAAAAAGAAATTCCGTAATAAGAATATACATCTTGTGTCGCGGAGGGCTTTACAAACGCACACAAATAACACCCCGACTCAGAATAACAATTCGTGGACCACATGTTGTCCCATGTGGGATTTGAACCCACAACACTTAACGCAGTAGAAAATGGCGTGGCGAACGCTTAAACTACTAGGCCAACCACAAAACAAAAAGATATAAGTAGAAATGACTAGTATTTTTTTTTTTTTTTTTTTTATTTTTTTTTTTATGTTTGGCCCGCCAAAATGACTCTACTCTGCCTGATGGAAAGCATAAGCAGAATCCACGAGTGGTGGTCACCATACTCATTGCGAATGCAACAATGCAGCATGGCGACCCACACTATGGCGGCCTAGTGATGCTTGTGCATCTTTTAGTCTAGTCAACAAGTATGGAACTTGTTGACTAGACTAATTGGGCTTCCGGTCTCGCACTCACCAACGAAACACGACAGCACGAATGCTGTCATTTTACGTTGATTTTCTGTGCGAGGGTAGTACCGCCCCGGTCGAGCCGGCCCGTTTGTGCTGAAATCAGCGTGGCTCTACTACCTGCAGATAGATAATTTTAGTAGGCGTGGCGCGCCTGCCACTGATAAGCGTTGCAACGCATACCTTTATGAGTTGTAGGTATTTTGTATCATAGTCGTGTTACAACGCTGCGTTGAATAGGTCGTCCAATGAAAGTTCTTTTTTACGCCACAATGCAGTACTGTTCTGTTTTACAGTGTAAAAATGATAGCAGAAGGAAAAAGATTGATAATTGAGGTGTTTCTTACCATCTGTAGGTACAATTTTATAAGTTTTATCAATAAAATCTAAAAAAATTATTTAACTGATAATTGACTAGAGATTTAAGCTAAACTCTTCCTTATCCCATTCACATAAATCTCAATCTGGTATGATCGGGTCTTATCAGTTTTCAACGTTATTCTCGTATTTTCTATTCTACTCGATTAGTGATGTAGCCAGGTAGGATGTTAGCTTTATCGATTTGCGTACTTTTAAACGTGTTATATTTACTTACTATAATAATTATAAATATTAAATTTTGCTTGTTTGTTTACGTGGCCTTGAAAGAAAAACACTTGTTTTAACCATTGAATATCTATACAAATAAGTATATAGTAAGAATATATATATATATAATAAGAGTGTCTGTTTGTAATATTAAATATTTATATCCGCTTTTTACTAAATGCATCTGCATGTGTAGGTACACGGTACAATTTTTTATTTACGGAACAGGTGGCAAACGAGCAGACGTATCACCTGATGGTAAGCGATTACCACTGTCCATGGACACCCGCAACACCAGAGGCGTCACAAGCACGTTGCCGACCTTTGGGGGGTGGGGAGGGGGAGGAGTTGGGATGTGGGCCTCCGGTATCCTCACTCACTCAGTGAAACACAGTGCAAGCGCCATTTCACACTGGTTTTCTGTGAGGCCGTGGTATCACTCCGGTCGAGCCGGCCCATTTATGTCGAAGTGTGATTCTTTTCTTTGCGAAATTTGCAGGCACGGGCCGGGACGTATACCAAAATTACATTTTTTTTTTAATTTTGTCTGTCTCTCTCTGTCTCTGACTCAGCAGTCAGGATCGCTAAACACTATACCAACGGGTCGACAATTAGACGAATTGCATTTTTGTTCATTGCAGTCAATAAAATTTATGATTATTGATACCATGTGTATTTCCTATAAAACTAAATATGAATACATACTGTGCCAAATATTAATTATGTAACCACTGTTTTGAATTTTGTTAAGTGGCTAAACAGTCTTTATTCAATATAATATGATTATAATACAGATTCTTAAAATTAATAAATATTATTATGCAAGTACTTATTTTTTAGCTTCTTCACCTTTATAATGTTACCTCCTCAGATATCCTTCAATTCATGTTTTTTTAATCTGCTCCGTCCTATTACAACAAAAGTTAGGTATCGATATTATTGATAATATTGTAATATGTGCCACAACACTAAGCGAGTAGCGGTAAATATCGAAGAATGACACAAATATCGAATTTATTCTTATAGTGATTAATGTTATAATTGCGTGCATTTAGAATAACGCCATCTGTTTTTGAATAGCTTGCAATGAAGTATTCTTACTTTCAAGATTACGAAACGTTGTAAGTTCTTCTTACGCTATGGCAAAATAACTGTTAACATTACGCGATAAGATATATTATCAAACGTGTGACTTTATGTATTGTAGGCTAGTTTTGAGCAAATAAAAACATCAAATCAAAACAAGTCGTTAGTAGTGTGCAGTAATAAAATAGTGCTTTCATTTGTCTGAGTTTGGCGACAGTCGTTCCGTTGTAAATTAAGACACATAACATTTCTACCTATTCTTTATGTTCTGTGAGGCCAACCGTGCAGTCGACTACGAAGAAAAATAAGAAAAAAAAAGAAGTGTTGTATCATCGTTGGGTTGGAGACCAGCCTGAACTTCTTATTAATCCAGAACTTCCCGACTTCCATCCCATTTGAGAATTCACACTTTTTAACCAACTTCAAAAAAGGAGGAGGTTCTCAATTCGACCTTTTTTTATGTGTGTTCGCGGATAACTTCGTCGTTTATGAACCGATTTTAACGTTTATTTTTTTAATGGAAAGGAGATATCCCAACGGTGGTACCATGATAAGGACATCTGATGATGGCATCCCAGAGAAATCGATGGATTTGGTCGGTTCTTGAAGTTGGTATTTTATTTTGTAAAAAAAATCATATAACCACTCATCAGTGTAAGAGAGAGACTATACACGGTGATTTTGAAAGCGTTTTGGAAACGAAACATTTTAATTTGGAATCATCTATAGTACCAATAAAAATGGATAAATCAATTGTAATGTTGACAAAAAAAAAGTTTCCGTTTAAATATTCATTTTTACTCGATCGACTTGGAAAGTAGTAATGCACTGATCATTCGTTCATTATCTTATATCGTATATTTATATGTGTTAGTGTATATGTACGTATATTGAAAATATTAGTTTTTAAACCTAAGTGATTTGTAAATGTGCACCACAAACTACACATTACTTTATAGTACTGTCCATCTAAAGGTTGCCTGGAAGAGATCGCAGCCTGCGATAAGGCCGCCCATTGTACCACTGTTTTTATTTGTGTATATTCGACATTGTATATTTAAAACTATGGTGTGCAATAAAGAGTACCTATCTATCTATCTATCTTATATGAATGAAACACGTCCGTGCGCGTAACAGCAGCTGATAAGGCGGGCTTAGGACCGTCGGAAATACCTATTTTATTTAAAATTCTTTTCCATTATTAACCACGATTGTTCTTTTCACAACAAATCAATTTCTCAACGGACTGTAGGTATAAATATTCCAGGCGTATTTAAAAAATCGGAACTATCTACAGAATAATTAACTTACAGGCCTATTTACACTTTATTTACACTTCTCTGTATCGAAGCAACTGCTCAAAATGGAGTCCACTGCATTCAATACACAAACGTCCACGTTTAATACAATTGTCTTTTAATTTTCCTATAGCCTTCCTTGATAAATGTACTATCCAACACTAAAAGATTTTTTCAAATCGTACCAGCTTTATATTAGTATAGATAGATTAGAATCCTATTTAAATTTAGTTTGCAGGGGGTTTCCAGGGCGATAAATCGATCTAGCTAGGATTTATTTTTATAAAATTTACCAAAATAAAATAGTGGTCATCCAAGTATATACTTACATAGCAATGCAGTTGCAGTTGTCTTGCGAAGTCGTACAAATAATACGCGTGTTCACTTTCCACGCCGTTAGATGTCGACCACTCGGAGAGTTGTTGCTCTGAGAAAACAATTTTTTTTATTAAAGCCGAGACTCTACCGAAGAAAATCAACACGTGTTGGTGACAAAAGTTTCTGTAAAGCCGAGTCTCGCACGACGAACAAAAGTAGGCAACTTTTGTGTTATCAACACGTGTTGGTGACAAAAGTTTCTGTAAAGCCGAGTCTCGCACGACGAACAAAAGTAGGCAACTTTTGTGTTATCAACACGTGTTGGTGACAAAAGTTTCTGTAAAGCCGAGTCTCGCACGACGAACAAAAGTAGGCAACTTTTGTGTTATCAACACGTGTTGGTGACAAAAGTTTCTGTAAAGCCGAGTCTCGCACGACGAACAAAAGTAGGCAACTTTTGTGTTATCAACACGTGTTGGTGACAAAAGTTTCTGTAAAGCCGAGTCTCGCACGACGAACAAAAGTAGGCAACTTTTGTGTTATCAACACGTGTTGGTGACAAAAGTTTCTGTAAAGCCGAGTCTCGCACGACGAACAAAAGTAGGCAACTTTTGTGTTATCAACACGTGTTGGTGACAAAAGTTTCTGTAAAGCCGAGTCTCGCACGACGAACAAAAGTAGGCAACTTTTGTGTTATCAACACGTGTTGGTGACAAAAGTTTCTGTAAAGCCGAGTCTCGCACGACGAACAAAAGTAGTCAACTTTTGTGTTATCAACACGTGTTGGTGACAAAAGTTTCTGTAAAGCCGAGTCTCGCACGACGAACAAAAGTAGGCAACTTTTGTGTTATCAACACGTGTTGGTGACAAAAGTTTCTGTAAAGCCGAGTCTCGCACGACGAACAAAAGTAGGCAACTTTTGTGTTATCAACACGTGTTGGTGACAAAAGTTTCTGTAAAGCCGAGTCTCGCACGACGAACAAAAGTAGGCAACTTTTGTGTTATCAACACGTGTTGGTGACAAAAGTTTCTGTAAAGCCGAGTCTCGCACGACGAACAAAAGTAGTCAACTTTTGTGTTATCAACACGTGTTGGTGACAAAAGTTTCTGTAAAGCCGAGTCTCGCACGACGAACAAAAGTAGGCAACTTTTGTGTTATCAACACGTGTTGGTGACAAAAGTTTCTGTAAAGCCGAGTCTCGCACGACGAACAAAAGTAGGCAACTTTTGTGTTATTAACACGTGTTGGTGACAAAAGTTTCTGTAAAGCCGAGTCTCGCACGACGAACAAAAGTAGGCAACTTTTGTGTTATCAACACGTGTTGGTGACAAAAGTTTCTGTAAAGCCGAGTCTCGCACGACGAACAAAAGTAGGCAACTTTTGTGTTATCAACACGTGTTGGTGACAAAAGTTTCTGTAAAGCCGAGTCTCCACCGAACAAAAGTAGGCAGCTTTTGCGTTGTCAACCTTTTTTTGTGTTGTCAAAATTCCGTGGAGACGCGCCTTAACATTGGCAGTAGGGTAGATGTAGGCATCTATACAAATAAATAAAATTGAAGTCTGTTAGTAATATTAAAATAACCTCTTTTTTACTAAATGTATATGTATGTATACACGGTAAATATATTTACCGTGTATACATACATATACATACCATACATAAAATGTTACTTTGTTATACCAAAGTAACATTTTTTTCAATTTTTGTCTGTCTGTCTGAGAGTCACGCTTCGGTCTCACAGAAAACAGGTGTGAAATAGGACTTGCGCTGTGTTTCACCGAGTGAGTGAGGATACCGGAGGCCCAAACCCCAATCCTCTTACCCCTCCCCATCCCCATCATCCCCAAAAAGCCGGCAGCGCACTTGTGACGCTTCTGGTGTTGCAGGTGTACATGGGCGGCGGTAAGCCCTTACCATCAGGCGATACGTCTGCTCGTTTGCCCGCCTATAAAGGCCCGTATTCACTTTGTATAGTGCGAGTGCAGGTGCTTAGTGCGAGTGATGGTGATTGGTGGAAAGTACGTGTGGGCAGCGAATTCGCGGTCCACACGGATTATCTACCAATCGTTGATCGCCTGCGCTTCACACCTGCACTCGCACTAATCAAAGTGAACACGGACCTTTACATAAAAAAAACGTATGTTCGTTTACCCCATATTCCATAAAAAAAATACTAGGTTTACCGCGAGAAGCCGCGGGTTGAAGCTAGTAAAGGTTATAATATGTTGTACTCACCAATTTTATCATAAAGCAACACCAGTGCCAGCTCACTGGTCCTGGCGTTGACGCACGCAGCATCGCAAGATACAATCTCCAACAAATGTACCAATTCATGTTCCTGTAACGAAAGACCATCATATTGATAAAATTTATACCTCTTATTAAAATTGAAAAAAAAAACACAATTTTCGAAGTGAAAACTTCTTTAGCCGCGTGGAGCGTTTTTTAGCCGACTTCAAAAAAGGAGGTGGTTATCAATTCGACTGTTTTTTTTATGTATGTTACCTCAGAACTTTCGACTGGGTTAACCGATTATAGTGAATTCTTTTTTTTATTTGAATGCTGGTGCTTGCCGTGTGGCCCCATTTCAATTTGGTCCAGTTCTTGAAGTCGGTTTTTTTTTTGTTAAAATTGGTAGGAGAAAATCTCACGAGTTCGCGTCACCGCGTCACTGACATGCTAATGTTTGATGTTGATAATTTAAATTTAAACATTATGAAATTTATAATTTTACAAATAACATTCTTAGTTGTAAGGTTTCACTTTTATCGGCAGTATTTATAACTGCCAATTTTTTTTCTCTTTTATGGCAGCCATAAACATACAGACAAGCCATCTAATTAGTGCCTACCATCATTAATGTTATTTGCTACTTAAATTTTAACCCTACTTTTACTAACTTTCTCTAGTGTTTCACCCGAATGAGTGAGGATACCGGAGGACCATATCCATCCCCATCCCCCAAAGGCCGGCTACGCACTTGTGCCGCCTCTGGTGTTGTGGGTGTCCATGGGCGGTGGTAATCGCTTACCATCAGGAGATACGTCTGCTCGTTTAACCCCTATTCCATAAAAAAAAATCGTGTGGTGTCGTGGGACACCAGATAGGAACGAAGTTCCTTATCATAAAATATAATAATACATGCAACTTACAGATATACAGACAGCTAGGGTATACAGATGGCGCTATACGAAATTTTATAAATCCTACGCTTTTTGGATTGAACGTTACGGACGTTTTTTGTCGGCTAGGGTACCCCTCCGCAACGCCCCCTAGGGAACCAATACTCAAAAAACATATACTTACAGAACTCAAACCGGGTAACTCAATACCCAATTGTTCAGCTTGCAACAGCAGCATTCCGCGAAAGAGTCGGAGCCAATCGAGCGAAGTGACAGTACAGTCGCCCGCCACCAACAGCTTCTTCTTTATCACTTCAGACATGCGGGTGACATCGCCTGCTGTGCAAGCCGACTGGGAGATGGATACTGAAATAAATGATCACAAATTTTTGCAAAAAAAAAAAAACAACTTCAAGAAGTGGACCAAATTGAAATGGGACCACACGGGAACCACCAGCTATTAAAATAAAAAAGAATCATCAAAATCGGTTCACCCAGTCCAAAGTTATGAGGTAACAAACATAAAAAAAAACATACAGTTGAATTGATAACCTTCTCCTTTTTTGAAGTCGGTTAAAAAAACGATCATCTAAAGCCGAGTCTCTACCGAACAATGTTGTCAACTTTTGTGTTGTCAACACGTGTTGGTGAAAAAAGTTTTTGTTATTTCCTTGTGTTGGCAACAAAATTGTCAACAAATGTTGGGAACCGTGTTTCTGTTTTTGGCGGTAAACATCAAAAGAATACGCTTGTATCAGATATTTATTGTCTCTATGGAGATGCATAGTTGGAATATTTTTCAAATTGTTGGCGACTCGGTGTAAACACACCAAAAGTTGGCGATTTTCTGAAGAGTTACAAACAATTGGAAACACTGAAATTGCCAACAATTTTGGTGGATATGCGCCTTAACACACAACACAGAAGATCAGATGGCAATAATGACATGTGGGAGATAACAAACATACATGAAACGGACAAAGAACACCCAGACTGAGAACAACAATTTATGTGTCACACAAAATGTTGTCCCATGTGAAGTTTAAATCCACAACACTTGGAAGTAGGAACCGGTAGTAAGAAAGTTTAAAAATGTTCTAGAACTTACCTAATCCCTCTATGGAGACACTCCTCTTGTTGGCGTCAGGTACGTAATCTTTCAAAACGATGTTCATACAAGCCACAGTGATGCAAGGCACGTGGCATGGACGAACTTTCATCTTTGTCAAAAACCTGCAATGGAATATTTCACCATTAATACATTTCTTTCATCAAAAAGTCTTTGTTTAAAAGACAACTTTTTTCATGGAATATCGGGGCAAACAAGCAGACGTATCACCTGATGGTAAGCGATTACCCTCGCCCATGGACACCTGCAACACGAAAGGCGTCACAAGTGCGTTGCCGGCATTTGGGGGATGGTGGGGGTTTTGGGCCTACGGTATCCTCACTCACTCGGTGAAATACAGCGCAAGCGCTATTTCACACCAGTTTTCTGTGAGGCCGTGTTATCGGCCTCACAGTAAACGTGGAGCCGGCGCATTCTTGCCGAAACGTGGCTCTCCCACGGTAACTTCCGAACTAGGAATACATCTTATGTCGAGGGGAACTTTATAAACATACATAAAACTGACACAAAAAACAGACTTAGGACAACAATTTGTGGATCCCATGTTCTTTTTTTTATGTATGAGCCTGCTAAAGTGACTACTCTGCCTGATGGAAAGCATGAGCAGAATCCAAGACTGGGGGTCACCATACTCATTGCGAATGCAGACAATGCAACAATACACACTATGGCGGCAGCTATTGAGATGCTTCTGCGCCATTGGGCGTCCTGTCTCGCACTTACCAACGAAACACGACGGCACGAATGCTGTCATTTTAGGTTGAACTTCTGTGAGAGGGCAACCGACTACAACAAGCTTGGCTATTCAGTAAACTATATATATATATATACTCTTTGCGCTGTAGCATGGTGCGTGACAGTTTCAGTAAAATTTAGTTTTACTCTTGAAAGTTGTCGCTATTTACAAATAATGACTTAGTATGTCAGCTGTCACACTTCGCAATATATTAAATCACTAACTGACCCACGCAACGTGTTGGTCGAGGCTCTTGGCTATCAATCTGTGAGCAGTTATTATCAATTATTATTATACTGGTGTAGTGGATGCTAAGTATACAGACCTGTCGAACAGGTTGATAGCGTTGATGAGAATCTCTGGAGGCAGGTCGTACCACAGTTTGAGACAACGCAAGACGTGGGCCGCGCCGTCCCTGGCGCCAGTCGTCACCTCACCATTCTGTTGGGTAATATAATAAATAATAAATATTTCGGACATCTAACACACAATGCCACCTAGTCCCAAGCTAAGCAGAGCTTGTGTTATGGGTATTAGACAACTGATATAAAAACATATATCCTTTTTTTTTTATAGATACATACATATTGTCTATATATATAACTATATATATATAATAAGACTGCCTTGTTGGTCTAGTGGTTAGCGTACGCGGCTGCTGATCAAGAGGTCTCTGGTTCGATTCCCGGGTCGGACCATATATTTGTGTGATCCACAAATATTTGTTTCGGAGTCTGGGTGTTTTCTATGTATAATATGTATGTATTTACAAAAAAAAAGTATGTTTATGTATTTATATCAGTTGTTTAGTACCCATAATACAAGCTCTGCTTAGTTTGGGACTAGATGATGTTGTGTGTAAGTTATCCGATTTTTTTTTAATTTTTTTTTATTATTTATATTATACATAGAAAACACCCAAACTCCGAAACAGATATTTGCAGATCATATAAACATTTGGTATCGCCCGGGAATTGAACCCGAGATCGCATCGCATCGCACAGCAATCGCATTCCATAGAACGGTTTATTTTTTCATTAATTATTCATGCACTTTCCCCTTTAGGTGACCACCCTTTATTGTATACATTTAAAAACTCCTTTTCACGAAGTAAAAATTGTTTCAAAGACGCCACCATTAACATTTTTTTTTTTTTTATACCGCCCCCCGCTCCTAAACGGATCATGTAGCACGAGTCCCCTTATCCATAAACCGTCTCGTTATCTATGGTCAACACTATAATCTGTGGACACAACAGAGGTCGTATCGTCACGCGGCCTTCGCGCGATGCTAATTTTTGAACGTAGTACGTACGACGGTCGATAGTTGCACAAGAAATGTTTTGTAATGTTGAATCTTCTATTGGTGTTATTGTAAGGGAAAGTTTGTTATGTTTGGAAGGTTAGGGGTTTGTTGTGTTGACTGTTAAGATCTTTGCAGCAATCTTTGTTGTTTGTATTGTAATATTAATTTATATTGCTTTAAAACATTAATGCGGAGGGATAAATTTACTGTTGTCACACGCTATGTTAGCCACATATCACGCTAATATTTTAAAGGTGAAAGTTTGTGAGTGTGTATGTTTATGTTTGTTACTTCTTCACGCGCAAACGACTGAACGGATTTGGATGAAACTTTACAGTAATATAGATATACACATCAGAATAACACATAGGCTACTATTTGCCGCGATAACCGTCATACACGCGGGCAGAGCCGCGGGCAACAGCTAGTTGTTTACTATGTAATGCTGTTTGCGGTACTACATTTGACATGTTTGTTTGTGGGATGTGTCTTATGTTTAATGATTGTCCATACATTTTTTTATAAAAAAAATATATCTGAAAAACAAATAAATTGTATGAAAAACTAAACGAAAGGATTAAAAGGCCAAATAACCGGAATCATGACCTTTCGCGTGACGGTTAACAGGTGACCACTATTTAAAACATAGTTTATTAGACAATTACTTCCTAAATATTTGCATATACTCGAGGTTGTACCCCCATAAAAGCACAAACATAGCTACCAACAAAACGACAGTTCAACATTTAAATACCACCCGTACACGTTAGCTTAATTAGAAGGTCGGCATTGAGGGTTATGGTATATTTTAACCGACTTCAAAAAAAGGAGGAGTTTTCTCAATTGGACCGTTTTTTTTTATGTGTGTTCGCGAATTATAAACGAGGAAGTTCGTCGTTTATGATCCGATTTTGATGATTCTTCTTTTGTTGGAAAGGAGATGCCCCAACGGTGGTACCATGATAAGGAAATTAGGACCTGATGATGGCATCTCAGAGATATCGAAGGGAACCTTCGAAATTTGTAGGGGCAACTAGAGCATTTGTTAATTTTTTATAAATATAAATAAACAACAGCAAAAAGAAGGAAAACTTTACACAATTCCTATACCAACCCGTCTGGTCAACGAGGTAAATATAGCAGGCAAAAACCTTTGAATCTGTTTGAAGTCGGCGCCAAGCCAAAATGTAATAGGAGGTACCGCACTCGCCGCTGCCGGATAGCTAGCATAAAACATCCCAAGCGGGCAGGCACGCGAGGGCTGACGCGACGTGGTTGATGGTCGTCTCGAAATATAGCGAGTGTGGTAAACTGGTAACTACTATTACATTTGGCTTGGCGCCGACTTCAAACAGATTTTAGGTGCCTAGCACACATAATAATACTACTATTTAAATGAATAAAGAATTAGGTATAGACATGAATTGGCACATAGCAATTTATGAAGAGCCAGTTTATTTTAAGCTTTTTAATGTTTTTTGACAGGGAGTTTTCGTTGGATGGTTTTTGGAAGTCGTTTTTTTTTTAAATAGACCATCGGTAGATAATTAAAGGTTATGATGAAATTAGGAATAAACTTATGAACTTTCCTCCTGTTCCCTTAACCATCTTGGAGAGGACAGTGGGGGGAGGTCTTTTCGTATTTGTAAAATCTTTAAAAGGACGGACGGTAAGACATGTCATTCCCATACATATAATTATGTTAGTTTTCTAATCTAATATCAATAACGTTAAGAACTACTTTAAATTGTGGAGTGGCAATCCTCAAAATTACAAAACCGCGATTGAAGCCATGAGAACTTTAATAGCGCGATGCAGAACTATCTCTAACGCTGAAGTTAGACGTGTTTCCGTACGATGGCGTTAAACGTGTATCTCTATAAACTCACCTTAGACTCGGTAGGCAAACACAACCTGGGTTGGAACTTTGGCTCCAACAGCAGAAATTCATTCAGCTTATTGAACAGATCATGCGCTTCCTCTTCAGGGTTGCGCACTCTTGGAGTGGACGTCGACGCTACCGGTGTAGCGGTGTCGTCAGCATCCGGGTGCCTCGCGCCCGATCTCAACATTATCGGGATTATTGGCGCGAGTCGAGGGTGAATCGGCACCTGAAAGAATAACATTCTGACTGAGTTTTTGGATAAGGCATGAATATCGGAACAGAGAGATACTCTAAATCCCGGGACTTTATTTACCGGAGAAGTATTCTGTATACTTTCTCAGGTAGGCCTTTCTACAGTATTTCTACACCAGTTCTGTCGCTACCCTTATGTGTAGATGTTTCAATGCACACATATATTTTTCTTTATATGGGCCTTCCAAAACGACTCTACTCTGAGTGATGGAAAACATGAGTAGAATTCAAGTGCGGTGATCACCATACTCATTGCGAATGCTGACAATGCAGCATGGTGACCCACACTATAGCGGCCTATTGAGATGCTTCTGTATCATTGGGCCTTCGATCTTAACCAGGTTTAGGTCATGTATTTGTATTGTACCATCACACACATTAAGATAGATACTAATCACACTAATATATAAAGGCGAAAGTTTGTGTGTATGTTTGTTACTTCTTCACGCAAAAACGACTGAACGGATTTGGATGAAACTTTACAGTCGTATAGCTTATACATCAGAATAACACATAGGCCACTATTAGCCGCGATAACCGACATACACGCGGACAGAGCCGCGGGCAACAGCTAGTAAATAAATATTTCGGACATCTACGCATAACGCCATCTAGTCCCAAGCTAAGCAGAGCTTGTGTTATGGGTATTAGACAACTCATATAACTACCTATATACTTTTTTTTGTAAATACATACATATTATACATATAAAACACCCAAACTCAGAAACAAATACTTGCAGGTCATACAAACATTTGGTCCGACCCGGGAATCGAACCCGAGATCTCAAGCACAGCAGTCGCATACGCTACCACTGCGCCACCGAGACAGTCATCATCATATGTATGGACATCATGGTGTGACTGCATTTATAACTATTGACTCTATTGTTTGGTTTTGGTACAGTAAAAATACATTCTAATTAATATGAGTACTGGTAAATAATTTACGATATATTTACGTATATAATAAACACCGGAATAAGGTATAAAAACTTGAAATAAATTGTTAACAGTTTTTATCAAAAAGTTGGAGGAAAATTATGAGTAAGAACGAGGTCTCTATTAATTAATATTCAGACCGAGTGCTATTATTGTGATATGACCTCGTTTTTTTTCCCATTCGTATCTTACAAGGTTCTGTACATTATATATTTTTAACAACAGGTGTTGAATGCATCCACCTACAGTATGGAAAAGGACTTTCGATTGAAATTATAGTCAAAAGCATCCTTTCCGCGATTCTGTTGGCACTAATGACCTACTAAGGTATCTAACGTATTTATAGTTGTTCAAAGAGGCTCAGAAGGGTATGGTTTAGTATGTTTATTTACCCTTTCAGTATACTATACAAAATTATTAAAAAAAAACGATTTCTTTACTTTTATGCTCTCATAACAAAATATTTTCTTTATTGTTTGTTTATACTTTTGACAACCTTAGAGAACAAAACATAATCAAATTGTTTTTTAACTGCAAACAAGCGAACAATGACCCAACCCCTCATGAATGATTGGTGGTGGTCACACCCGGACCACACGTGACAAAGCATAGTTTTAACACAAAAAAAGAAATATATATTTTGAATATTTAACAAACCAATATCTTACCTAAGCTTGCTTGTTGCAGGAGCAATCAGCGGCTTCTTGTCGTTGTATATGCCCGCACCGATCCCCCCACGGCTCGTCCCGACGTTCTGAGCGACCGGGCGCGAAGGCCCTAGTACCTGACAATCGAGAGACCGCTATCAGCGCAAAGCAGCCAGAACAGGCCGCTGAGCGATGAATACTGGTAATTACAGTAAGGTGCGAGAGGAAAAGGAAATGGAGATACAAGAGAAACAGTTACCAACTGTAAATTGAGAAGTGGTATATCACAGATTGAGATTTAACAACGATCTTGAGATTCTAATAATACTGAATTGAAGGAACTTTGGGTAATTAAGGGATGTTTATTAGGATAGGAAAACACACAAAGGCTACTAGATGCAATGTCTTGTTGAAAAACAATTGTCTAGCCACCAATGAGTCTCTCAGCGTCAGATACAAATACAACAGCGGTTGAGCACTGTTGTAGGGCGGTACACTGCCCTCTAGCGAGCGACAGCGACACTAGCGTTTAGACAACAAACAAAACACCTCGGTCTGTCCCTGTACCCTTTAGTATACACCGGGTAGTTTGTACCCTTAATACTATATTTTATAAACTTTTGAAAGTTCTGTCGCAGCAAGCGACTAGGGTATCTTGACAGGGATAATTTTAAAATTCAATGTTTTATAAAAATACCTGTAAGATTAATGAAACAATTAAGATAAATGCTAGAAATGGAGATTTTTAAATATTTTACGATTCAACCAGCGTCTTTTTAGAAATGTTTCAATTAAAATGAGATTTAAATAAGTATGCAAACTTTTTAACATAATTTGAGTACGTTGTGTTTAAACGGTTAAAAAAAAAAGAGATTCTAGTCATAAAAAATAATAAAAAGTTGAAAATAACTTTTAAATAGATTATTTACTCTTCATGTGGTGACGCATTATGAATACAGCGCGTCGCGTCACCGCCAGGGTTGCTAGATTTTTTTTTAGTCAAATCGTGAATGTGATTTTTTTTGTGAAAAAAAAAGCGGGATTATTTCGCCGAAAGCGGGACAAAGCTAAAAAACGTTTACGATACACAAGTTACCAAAAAAAAAGGTCATTCGCAATATTTTTGTTTTTCCGGTACATCATCCCTAATTCGTGAAAGAACCTAGTGCCATTTCCTAACTTTACTTTAAGCGTCCGGCTAGTTATCTACAAATAGCAGGACAAAACCTGTCCCGCGCGGACATTACAATTTTTAAAAAAGCGGGACGTCCCGTGAAGATCGGGACGTCTGGCAACGCTGGTCACCGCCCGTATTCATACCGTGTGAGTCCGTGTGTGACGCAAGAGCCGACTAAGGGATCAAACTACCAGGACAACAGCACTTCAGAGAGAAGGAACACTTGACACAAACCCTATACCAACCCGTCTGGACAACGTGCTGTAGTAGGACAAAACTTCCTTTTTAAAGAGAGGCCCAAGGCCAAAAGTAGACTTAAAGACATTAAAAAAAGTAAATCACAGATTAACATATTTTTTAATGATTTTGTTTTTTTATTGAAATGAATAATATGCTTATTTAGCCGTTATCTGGAGTTCGAAAGTCGTAAACTTCGATCAAAGTACGTTATGCTCATAAATAATCTATATACCTTTATGATAAGATATTATTGTTTTTTGTTTTTGTATTATAAAACAAATGTTTTTATCCCAGACATATCAATAAGATGCTATCACCTAAGCGATATTCACAGACACCGACTCCGAAAAGGAGGAGGTTATCAATTCGACTGTTTTTTTTTAATTGTTTGTTACCTCAACTTTGGACTGGGTGAACAGATTTTTGATAATTCTTTTTTATTTGAAAGCTGGTGCTTCCCATGTGGTCCCTTTTCAATTTGGTCCAGTTCTTGAAGTCGTTTTTTTTTAATTTGTGATTATTTTCAGAATTTGCTTGTCCTGTGTTACTTTCTTTTGGTTATAATATAAGGCACATCTTCAATGTATTTTTAGTATTTTGATGGCATAGAGTTCAATAGGTTGCAACACTATTGAAAGAATGTATTTCTGTCATCATTATTCTCATTACTCTATTTAGAACTGAATTATATGCTCACTGCAAAGAAGTATATCGGAATAGATTTCGTAACATTGTCAATTCAATTCTAAGTTTTTTTTTATGGAATGTCGGGCAAAGGAGCAGACGTAACACCTGATGGTAAGCGATTTCCGCCGCCCATGAACACCTGCAACACCAGAAGCGTCACAAGTGCGTTGCCGACCTTTGGGTCTTCACCATTTTACAAATATTTTCTAAAAAAAAACAATTATATCATTGTACAAAAATATAGTACTGACGAGCATGTCAAAACACGTCAGTGTTGATCATGAAACATGTTTAAAATCACTGTGAATAATATCATGTATATGTATTTATTTGTGTTGTTTTTTTACAACACACGCCTTCCGCATGACGCAATCGTGATAATCACTCGTTATTGTAGTATCGAGACAGCTAATACCTATCGATTATCAATCGATTATCACGCAAAACGATTATTATGTAATAAATCAAAATTGCGTAATTTTATTGTCTATGACGATATTTTCAAAGGTGGTGTGTGGCGTAGTGGTTAATTTTTTTATTGCAAAGTCATAAACCGATGTTACGGGATTTCTTCCCTCATTCCTATGATGGGTATTTAAAGATGTTAATATATTTATTTATTAGTGTGGAAACGTGTTGGGTAAACTGTAAAATATATAAAGCAGTTACTGTTGATAATAAAATAAATACACCGTTAACCATATTGGGACAATTTTGGATTGGTTTTACGTAAATACACAACAGCTGCAGTGTTTTAAATAACAGATGTTATTAAAATTAGGCATGTGTAATGCGGTTGAGCCAAGCTTGAACAAGTTTGAACTTCCGCCATATATACCCTACCTACACAGCTTCTATACAAAAAAATAAGTGTAAAATACGTGGAGTGTGTTTGTAATAATAAAATAACCGCATTTTACTAAATGCATATGTATGTATTCACGGTACATATACTAAAATAACATTTTTTACAATTTTTGTCTGCCTGTCTGTATGTTTGTTCCGGCTTATCTCTTGAACGGCTGAACTGATTTTTACGGGACTTTCACTGGCAGATAGCTGAAAATAGAAGAAGTACTTAAGGCTACTTTTTTAACTAGCTTCGAGCCGCGGCGATACCTGCGATTTATGTTATATCGCTGGTAAAATGGTTTTTTCTTAGCATCGAATCAAATACATACTCAAAAACCACTTTCCGAATTTCTAAATTTTGTATTTCCACTTTCAATTCAGATTAAAAACCAACAACCCCAAATCCGAATTCACAAAGCTGTCTAGAAAGACCGTATTACAAACTATGAAAAAGAAAGAAAAATGACATTTAATCTATGGTTTTTTATTACTTTTTAATCGGCTGCTTAGTTAGGTACGGGTGCACATCGCATTTTATGATGCGTAGCGCGATTATACACACATCAAAAGTGTCTAGGGATCAACATATGTGTCTAGGGATCAACATATATTTTTGCAATAACTTTTCTCCTGATTGATATTAATTAAAATTTTCTTTAAGGATTCATCAAATAAAGTGTTTTCGTTTGTCACAGTAACGATAAACCAAGTCACCTTTGCATTAATAAAGAAATTTGCCATTTTACTAATAAAGGGATTTTTGACATTTGAACCACTAACATTAAAGTTCGAAAAAAAGACTGAAATAACAGTTTTCTTTAAAATTTTATTAGGTAACTTAAACAATTAATAATCCGTGTTTCTACCGCGAACACTAACAACACAAGAATCGGTTTGGCATACTCAAAATGAGTTCATCCAAATCACGCTGTGGAATGGCCGCCCATGTTCGTTGCAACATCAAAAAAAGGTCTTCTTGCGACTGGATACCCTCCACATTCGGCAGAGCTCTTCTCTGTAGCATATCCCATGCATGCTCAATCGGGTTCAAGTCTGGCGACTGAGCAGGCCAGGGCCAAAGCCACATCTCAATCTCAAGAAATTCGCATAAAAATGCTTGATCCCTAGACACTTTTGATGTGTGTATTTAATTGTTTGGCTTATGTAAGTAGTTCTAGTTTTCGATTAGTACTTATAAGAAATTCGAGTGTGGTAACACTAGAGTGTGGGTCACCATTTTGGATAGTTGCATTGTTTGCATTCGCAACGAGTATGGTGACCATCACTCTTGAATTCTGCTTATGCTTTCCATCAGGCAGAGTAGAGTCATTTTGGAAAGGTCATTAATAGAAACTACATATTACAGTCAGCTATTTAAATATATGTAGGTATTGTAGGTACTAACAATATCTCTTTATTTATTCGACATTCGAACAATACCTTTGTACTGGACAACGTGTGAATAACCTTCCACAATAATAATAAAATTGATTTTTATCGTACCTGCACCTATCGTACCTCTTATTTTACCTGCATTATCATTGGATTAAAACAGTGCATTATAATGTTTCCGATATCAAGTGTAGACTAGACGGGAGTACTCGTAGAAGTCATTGTACAGATCTATACAAATAAATAAAATTGGAGTGTCTGTTTGTAATACAAGCTAAAATTCAAAATTTAAAAAAACCCTACTCTAGCACTCACTTTCACCCCCATAACTTTTAAACGACTAAACCGATTTTCATGAAACATGTCTAAGAACACTCGCACGTAACTCACCTTTCATGCAAAAAAAAACTAAATTGAAATCGCTTCATGCTTTCGCGAGCTACGGTGCCACAGACAGACACGTCAATCTTATGACACCCCTCTTTTTCCGTCGGGGGTTAATTAAAATAACCGCTTTTTACTACATGCATATATATGTATACTACACCTTTTTCCTGGGACTTCCCGAGTGTCATAACTCGGTGTTTTCGTGGGTCACCGCTGTTGATCCAGGTATACAGGAGTTACAGTGGTGGGCGTGTTGGGCGGGATTAGTCCCATATGTATTTTTATTTATTTCTTATTTCTTAAAAAAGACAACTCCCGCACGAGGAATATATCCTGTGTCGCGGGGGACTTTACAAACATACATGAAACGGACACAAATAACACCCAGACTCAGAACAACAATTTGTGATTCACACAAAGTGTTGTCCTACGTGGGATTTGAACCCACGACACTTGGCGAAGTAGGAAACGGCGTGGTGACCGTTAAACCACTAGGCCAAACGTGCAGTCAGACACAGTACATATACCAAAATAACATTTTTTTCAATTTTTGTCCGTCTGTTTGTTCCGGCTAATCTCTGGAACGGCTGGACCGACTTTTTTAGACAAGCTTTGCCCCGCGGTGCTACCCGTGGTTGTAAAGGTATAACAATAACCGCGGGTAGCACCGTGGGACTCAGCTAGTCGTAAATAAAAACGTATGTATTTATTACGCAGGAAACAGTACTGTAAAAAGAAGGAAATCTATATCTAAGCCCTAGCCCATCCTAATCCTAGCCTAAGTAGCCCATCTAGCCGAGTTTAATAAAATTTATTCTTTTCAACCGAATTCAAATAAAAAAAACGTTGTTAAAGTGTTATGGTGCGTTTCTATGTAACGTGTGACTACGGCTTTCCAAACTGGTTTCATACTTTTTCAGCGTCGTTTTTTGTCGTAGTTGGGTTTTAGTTTTTACTTTTTTTTTTATTTAAAATTTTTTGGTGCCGTTATTAATATATTTGAAATGTACAAGTAACGCCCTTTCCAATGATACCAAACACGGCATAATTATCTCAAATTTATTTTTTTAATCATTACTTTATGTCGGCTAGAGGGCGCCACATTTGATTCAGCGGCACGTCATATAGCCTATAACCAGCAGACGATCAAGACGCTTCTAACGATACCTCATTTGTCCAGTTCTAATAAGTAGTTAAGGAGCAATGAGGGAACAAATGAACATACATACATACATAGCCTGTCAAAATCATAACCCTCCTTTGGCTTTGCCGTAGTCGGGTAAAAAGGAGGAGATTCTCAATTCGACTGTTTTTTTTTATGTTTGTTACTTCAGAACTTTCTAGTGGGTGAACCGACTTTCATGATTCTTTTTTTATTAGAAAGCTGGTGCTTCCCATGTGGTCCCATTTTAATTTGGTCCAGTTCTTGAAGTCGGTTTCTTTTGTTAAAATTTTACTTGTTTTCAATATAATGTATTCAATACTTTGATTGATAAGGAGGATCATTTTTTTCCTTTTTTTAACCGACTTCAAAAAAGGAGGAGGTACTCCATTCGACTACATTTTTTTATGTTGTTTTTTTTTAATTTTTTAAATAAGACAAATTTACACGTTCTTTTCATTATACGTATTTATTTACGTAATTTATATAATGAAATAATTAATACAATATATTCACCGATAGACATTATTATATAAAATGTACTGCGCAGTTTTGATAAATTAAAAATACTTAAATACAGCGTATTTACTTTATTTATAAATTTAATTGATACAAGTTTGTTTTAAAAACTATTTAATATTTGAGCCTCTGTCTATAAAGTATATACAAACTAACTTTTTTAGGGCTCCGTGCCAAAGACAAAAAACGGAACCCTTATAGATTCGTCATGCCTGTCTGTCTGTCCGTCCACCCGTATGTGACAGCCATTTTTTTTCCGAAACTATAAGAACTATAATGTTGAAACTTGGTAAGTAGATGTATTCTGTGAACCGCATTAAGATTTTCACACAAAAATTGAAAAAAAAAAACAATAAATTTTGGTAAATACACAGAAAACTCGAAAAAATAAAATTTTCATTAAACCCATACGTGTATACGTGGTATCTATGGATTAGGTCTTCAAAAATGATATTGAGGTTTCTAATATCATACTAAAATAAGAGAATGATACAACTAAAAAAAATATATGATGTACATTACCATGTAAACTTCCACCAAAAATTGGTTTGAACGAAATCTAGTAAGTAGTTTTTTTTAATACGTCATACATCGTAAACTGCAATTTACCTTTCATTCAATCAACACAAATATAAAAATATTAAACAAAAATTATATTATGTTACTTGCTGCTGCGGAACCCTTCATGGGCGAGTCCGACTCGCACTTGGCCGCTTTTTTTACATATTTCGGTTGCTATATATTACACTAGCTGTTGCCCGCGGCTCGGCCCGCGTGTATGTCGGTTATCGCGGCAAATAGTAGCCTATGTGTTATTCTGATGTATAAGCTATATTACTGTAAAGTTTCATCCAAATCTTTTCAGTAGTTTTTGGGTGAAAGAGTAACAAACATCCATTTTTCCAAACTTACTAACTTTCGCGTTTATAAACATTAGTAGGATTTGCGACCAGTTCGTATCTTCGCGTTGCAATACACGATACACGGTATGATAAGGAACATAAGATGCTAAAAACTCACGTTTCGCGATTCAATGTTACGTGATTTTTAATATAATATGTGAATTCGCTTTAATTTTTAATCATGGCAAAATATTTATAGATAGATAGCACACATTCAGACATTCCTCATTGGTCTAGCGGTTAGCACAAGCGACTGCCAATCAAGAAGTCCCGGGTTCGATACCCGGGTCGGACTGCTGTGGGGTTTTTCTTACAAGAAATTCTTAACAGCAGCCCGGAGTATGGATAATGGCGGTGTTTCCCGCCCAAAAATAAACCGACTTCAAGAACTGGACCAAATTGAAATGGGACCACACGGAAAGTTCTGAGGTAACAAACAAATAAAGCGGCCAAGTGCGAGTCGGACTCGCCCATGAAGGGTTCCGTAGCAGTAAGTAACATAATATAATTTTTATTTTATTTTTATATTTGTGTTGATTGAATGAAAGGTAAATTGCAGTTTACGATGTATGACGTATTAAAAAAAACTACTTACTAGATTTCGTTCAAACCAATTTTCGTTGTAAGTTTGCATGGTAATGTACATCATATTTTTTTTATCATTCTCTTATTTTAGAAGTTACAGGGGACACACACACACACACATTTTACCACTTTGGAAGTATCTCTCGCGCAAACTATTCAGTTTAGAGAAAAATGATATTAGAAACCTCAATATCATTTTTGAAGACCTAATCCATAGATTTAGTATGGGTTTAAAGATTTTTTTTTTTTGAGTTTTCTATGTATGGGACCCCCAAAATTTATTGTTTTTTTTTTCAATTTTGGTGTGAAAATCTTAATGCGGTTTACAGAATACATCTACTTACCAAGTTTCAACATTATAGTACTTATAGTTTCGGAAAAAAATGGCTGTGACATACGGGTGGACGGATAGACGGACAGACAGACAGACATGACGAATCTATAAGGGTTCTGTTTTTTGCCTTTGGCACGGAACCCTAAAAATACAGTCAAACTGAGAATGTCCTTCTTTTTTGAAGTCGGTAAGGCTGTTAATGTTGACGATGAAACAAATGTTTTGTAATAAAAAGATGTTGTCACAAGGGTATTAGTGGAACTAAACAATGTAATTGTTTTGTCTGCAATATGGACAGTGTTGCCATGTTTTTTTTAATCGAAATTTCCCACGGAGAAAAGGCCTCGTGTGTCTTGACTTGACTGGTTCAATTAAAAGATATTCTCCTCCCCCTAATAACATTTTTAATAGACTTCAAAAGAAGAAGGGCTAGCTCGATCATTTGAAGTCCATATCTGTGTAGTGTATAGGCATCTCTTTAGAAAGGATGTTTTTATTTACTCTACCTTGCTGGCTAGACGTGGATTGGAGCAGTGTTTGGATCAAGTTTTACTTCTGGGCCTTGTTTTATAAAACCTACAATTGTCAGACAGGTGACAAGTGACAATTTGACAATTGTCCGTTTCATAAAACTCTTTCTCTGACATATTTGTAATCAGGAAATTCGAAAAGTTCGTCAAATTGTCGTGACAATTTGTCATTTTTGCGTTTCATAAAAATTTATAGGTGACAATGAAAACTGGTGTAGTCTGTCTCTCACGTGAGGAATATGTATGTTGACAATTGTTTAAAATGTAGGGTAAGTTAACAAATTATTATTAATTTACTTTGTATTGCATTTTAGTATTATTCGAAAGAGATCGAGATTTAGCGGGTGAGCTTCGGTACACCGGCTCGACAGAAGTGATAAAAAGAACTGGATAATCACTACATAGTATAAAACAAAGTCGCTTTCTCTGTCCCTATGTTTGCTTAAATCTTTAAAACTACGCAACGGATTTTGATGCGGGTTTCTTTAATAGATACAGTGATTCAAGAGGAAGGTTTTTATCTATCTATACTTATAATAAAAATGTAACGGGTCAAATTCTGTACATTAAAGATATTTTGAAAATAATATATTTTTTTGGAGGGCTCTCTATAATCGATACTGTATTTTTTTTATTTTTGTCTGTCTGTCTGTGTGTCTGTATCTTGGCCGCGCATCACGCCGAAACTACTGAACGGATTCAAATGAAACTTGGCATGATTTGAGTTCATACTACGAGGTAGGACATAGGATACTTTTTATCCCGAAATTCAGCACGGTATCCTGGAGAGGGGATGAAAGTCAAAATATGTACTTAGTTGTAATTCAATAACACACTAGTCCGATTTCATTCATTCTTTTAGAAAGAAAGAAATAAAAGATAACGGGAAAAGTGTTTCTTTTTCGTCCGCGACTGTACACTGCCTGTGGGAAGTCTCAACAGCAGATATGTAAATATGGCGGTACGAAGTTCGCCGGGTCAGCTAGTGTATAATAAATGCATAATATAGTATGGAAATACTGTTAATTTTCGAGGTTTCTAATGTGATGTAGCAAATAAACACATTTTTTGCGCTTACATTGCAAACGCTGGTTGCACCCTACGAGATAGATCAAAATAATGTACTACAGTATTGTACACCTTAAAAAGTACTACAAAAAAGTCCGCGACGGTATATTATGCCTATCTCTTAGGGATAACCCACAACAACGATTTTTTTTTCATTTCTTTTTACGAGAAATAATGGCTTATTTACGAAGTGATTTTAAGCTATACAGAATGAATCCTTATACAAGCAAGTAAATTAAATACATTGTGCATTATATAGATCAAAATGGCCCTTTACAGTATCTATTTTAAATGAATATATTCGAAGATATTACAGATTTAAAATGCACGAACCAGGTCGTCGGCGGGGGCATCTGAAATCCACCCGTGCGAAGCCGGGGCGGGTCGCTAGTAAATATATAAAATATTTTCTAGAAAATTTAAATTGTATATAACAAATCTGCCCACACCACCATCGAAACCATAATGAAATAAATATAACTCTTTTGAAATAGTTGAATCGTCGAAAATATTTACATTTTACGTACAAACAAGTCAACGACCCCTGACTAAATAGGCAGATATAGTGTACTTTGAACGTGACGTCACACCTAAGCACTTACTGCCGTTATTGATAATTATTAATTTCTAGACAGGTTTTATGGCTACTTTTTTCATATCAATTCAGCTCTTTGACTGATAAGTCTGATAACGAAGTGCAACAAAAATGACAAAAAATATTGATAGAATACTTAAAATACTTTTTTTGTCAATACGTACATAATATACATAGAAAACAGCCATGAAGAGTTGATTTGAAAATCATGTAAATGATGTTGTTTTTGAGAATTCTAGTATAGGTTAAAACATTAAAATTTAAACAGCCTTATCCATACTCATACATATTCATAAAACAAATTCTATATCTCACCGTTACTTTCGTCCTTCTATTTGGTTAGTCAACTTTCTATTGAGCTATTTGGTAATCTTATTTATTGCCCGACTGCGCTTTAAACAGTGTTATGTTTTTCAAGTGTGTGTTTGACACCTGTCAGATTTGACACTTGTCAATCATTCCCGGCAACACGCGTACACATTTTTTAACGATGCAAATCTATACAAATAAAATCTGAGTGTCTGTTTGTAATATTAAAATAACTGCCTTTTACTAAATGCTTATGTATCTATATACGGTACATACACCAAAATAACATTTTTTACAATTTTGTCTGTCTGTTTGTTCCGGCTAATCTCTGGAACGGCTGGACCGATTTTGACAGGACTTTCACTGGTAGGTAGCTGGTTATACAAGGAGTAACTTAGGGCACTTATTTTTGACTAGCTGCACCCCACGGCGTTGCCCGCGGTTGATGTCATACTGCGGATAACACCGCGGGGCCAGACAGCTAGTAAGTACTAAGTAAAATGTTCTTCAATGGCAAGAAGAATAAGAAACAAGAGGCGGACTACCGTGCGTTGTAATCTTTAAACCCCTAAGCCCTAGAACCAGGGAGCATCGGTTATAGGTGTTATCGGCCTTTTTAAATGACATTAAGGTATTTTCTTAAACGGTAGGTTCGTAAATACCACAAGCGATTAATATCTGCGAAGGTTATTTTGAAATATACACACATCAAAAGTGTCTAGGGATCAACATATGTGTCTAGGGATCAACATATATTTTGCAATAACTTTTCTCCTGATTGATAATAATTAAAATTTTCTTTAAGGATTCATCAAATAAAGTGTTTTCGTTTGTCACAGTAACGATAAACCAAGTCACCTTTGCATTAATAAAGAAATTTGCCATTTTCCTAATAAAGGGATTTTTCACATTTGAACCACTAACATTAAAGTTCGAAAAAAGACTGAAATAACAGTTTTCTTTAAAATTTTATTAGGTAACTTAAACAATTAATAATCCGTGTTTCTACCGCGAACACTAACAACACAAGAATCGGTTTGGCATACTCAAAATGAGTTCATCCAAATCACGCTGTGGAATGGCCGCCCATGTTCGTTGCAACAACAAAAAAAGGTCTTCTTGCGACTGGATACCCTCCATATTCGGCAGAGCTCTTCTCTGTAGCATATCCCATGCATGCTCAATCGGGTTCAAGTCTGGCGACTGAGCAGGCCAGGGCCAAAGCCACATCTCAATCTCAAGAAATCCGCATAAAAATGCTTGATCCCTAGACACTTTTGATGTGTGTAGTTTTTCTATGTCCACCGTTTGGCTGAGATTATGATGATAATGACAGTATACAATAGCATTAGTAATAACAAAAAAAAACCTCACAATATCTAATCAAAAACGCAACAATTCCGCACGATTTCCTCAACACATTCCCACACACGAACATTAACTACTTTCGCTGTTAACACTGCTCTAAGCAGTTTCAGAGAAAACAATTTGGGCGGGTAGTCGTACAAATGAATATGTATGACGTCACGCTTTGCTAGCCACACGAGGGTAGATGATACATGATATTATGCACTTTCATTGCAATTAACATATTCTATGTTCGTTTATATTTACCGTGGGAACACAGGTTGGTAACTTTTTTGTAATTTTTTATTTGAATAATGAAGACGAACCATGCTTTGTACATTTGAAGTCATAGCAATGCGATTAGTTATTACAATTTAGGTTGTATCTATGTGACAGCTGTCTCTAGTATCATTTTAGAACTTACGAGGTACATTTATATTGTATTTCACTTCATTCGTGATAAAACTGACACGTTAAGAATGAAAATATAGGTGATACAAAATAAAATCGCTCGTTCGAAATTATCAAGTTGGTTTTGTAGCTATCTGCCACAGAGATCAATCTATACCCATTTTTATGACTATAGTGACCTGTATCTATTGCTAAATTTTGACTTTTTTATATTTTAAAAATAGTAAATTAGTTAACCTGAGTAAGATCTAAGTAAGTCCTGTGTACTGCAATAATCGATTAAAATATGAATACGATAATAACTAAAGAACTGGGTGAAGGTGATGCTGGCATAAATTAATACACTTTTTCATAAAGGACAAAGATTGTCTAATCAGACTGATTCGCAAAATTCTCCAGCACTATTATACTACGTAGACGCTAAAATCTCTTTTTAAGTGACTTCAAAAAAGGAGGAGGTTCACAATTCGACTGTATTTTTTAATGTTTGTTACCTCAGAACTTTCGACTGGGTGAATCGTTTTGATGATTCTTTTTTATTTGAAAGCTGGTGCTTCCCGTGTGGTCCCATTTCAATTCGGTGCAGTTCTTGAAATCGCTTTTTTGTTAACATTTTGTATTATCTCAGAAGAAGTCTAAAATATAATTTCGCAATAAACTCTTAAGTAATTAAACAAAGAAACATGTTAAGACCAGTTGCAAAACAGTTTTTGAAAGCGTCCTTATTCACACGTAAAAATAAGATGCTGACGTCATCGACCTCGCTGGAGCTGTTTTTGTCGTGGGCGAGATGACACTCGAAGCTTTTATAATTCGAGGTGAAACTGTGCCTCCATACTGCCTGCCTCTGTGGCGCAGTGGGAACGTATGCGACTGCTGTGCTTGAGGTCTCGGGTTCGATTCCCGGGTCGGACCAAATGTTTGTATGATCTGCAAATATTTGTTTATGAGTTTGGGTGTTTTCTATGTATAATATGAATGTATGTACAAAAAAAAGTATATATGTATTTATATCAGTTGTCTAGTACCCATAACACAAGCTCTGCTTAGCTTGGGACTAGATGGCGTTGTGTGTTAAAATGTCCGAAATATTTATTTATTATTTATATGAGAAACATATTTTTTTATGTTTACATTAAATAACTGTTTTTATTAGACAAATGACGTTATCATCTTCCTAGCGTTAATCATTCCCAATATGATTTGTGGTCGGTTACCAGATCAATCGGTTTTACCTGAATATCAGTTTTTCCAAAGAGCGACTGGCATCGAACCCCCGCAACCGTGAGTGCCAACTGAATTCGAAGGTTGATCGCGGGATTCAAAACCTCGCGCCTCTTGTTTCGAAGGGGGAAACGGGTGTAAAGGTTAAAAAGACACTTTTGTGACTCCGGGCCCCCTGGGAGATGGTAATAACTTGACATGAGGTGACCCGTCTACTAGTTTAAGCCGTGTACGATGGTAAACAGACTTTTTATTTCACTTGGGACTTCCAAACATACACGAAACAGACACAAAGAACACCCAGACTCAGAACAACAATTTATGAACCACACAAAATTTTGTTCCGTGTGGGGTTTGAAACTTTGAACCCACAACACTTAGCGCAGTAGAAAGCGACTGCTTCAACCGTTACGACCTCTGTGCAGTATATCAATATTTTTCTTTTCTTCTCTTTTCCCTTTCGATAGACACACAATATTTAGATACTAGCTGACCCACGCAACCTCGTTCATTCAACATTCTTCATTGGCGCTCCGCTCCTATTGGTCTTAGCGTGATATATATAGCCTATAGCCTTCCTCGATAAATGGGCTATCTAACACTGAAAGAATTTTTCAAATCAGACCTGTAGTTCCTGAATTAGCGCGTTCAAACTCTTCAGCTTTATAATATTACGTTCTATACTTAGATTTAACACAGGTAGTGATCACACAGTTATGTCCTGGGATTAGAGTCTACAACCGCCGGCTAAGCAGTCATTTACTAACCACTCAACCAACAGGCGAAATATTAAAACATAAACAAGTATATGGTACGATTGATAGCAAGCGGTTATCAATGCCTGCCTATAAACATACCAAGAGATTACTCGCTGTATTCAGCTGATTTACACTTAGCAAACGCATGAAACTGGTTAGTATTATGTAAACAACGAATAACAATGACTTGCCACATTCACAATACTGCTAAACTAGGTTTTGTTTAGAGGATATGTGATGAAAACGACCATTTGTTCTGTCTGGCTGTAACTAATCTATCTATACTAATATTATAAAGCTGAAGAGTTTGGTTGAAGGCGTTAATCACAAAAACTACTAATTCGATTTGATAAATTATGTTAGAGTTGGATAGCTCATACTACTTATAATAGGTACTACTTCTTTTCTCACTAATTTAGATTTTTTTTTCTTATAAGAGACACGGCTAACATAAACAGAAATTTATACCTACTTGTGTTTAAAGAATGATTAACACAGTACAGCAGGCTTTGTCCAGTTTAGGAACAAACGGCCGTGTAACTGTACGCAATTATATTATGTTTTTTACGATATAATAAAAAAAGAAATTTAAACGTACCTATTTAAAAATCCCACCAAAAAGTCTGACAAAATTCTATTAGACATTTGAACAATGGCCTAAAAAGGTTCCTACGCAAATATTACCATAAATTAACCATGTCAACGACATTACCGTTACAGAAAAACAAGATGGCGACCATACAGCGTTCCTAATACAAACGTACTATATTTTGGAGGGAAATTGGGACACCGTTATAATTGCGTTTGTCTATGACTTATACAGTCCATGATTTATGTTTCGCATATGGTTTTTATGGCAGCACTGGGACTAGACTCCCGCCGAGGCATATCAATTGAATGGTAGTTTAAAATAACTGGCGCAAAGCGATATAAATTAACTGTTGGTAGGAGTTTCGGCCTTTTATCTTGATATCTGTGTCAAGTATTAATTTACTAATGGTAATAATTTTATCAGGAATACATGGGTTCTACAATTATTTAAAAGGTCTGCCTAGAAAATTATCTGAGAATATAAATTCAGTCGTATTTTTAACATCTTCACTGTGTGTTTGTTTGTATATATCTGTAACCGACTTTTTGTAAGCGTTTTTTCCGTTTGTCACTTTACTACATTTAGGCTTTACTTTACCCAACATACGCAGCTTTTGGGGCCATCCAAATTTTAAAAAAAGCAACAGTTGAAAATTAAGGAATAAAGAACACTCAAGTGTCAAATAATACATATTGTGTTATTGCTTTAATTATCACGAACGAAGGGCAAACAGCTGTTAAATCATAATCTAACAAAGTATCACACGGAAGAAATAAGTTACGAACTGATAAAACCATAAGACAACTAGATACCTACGGTTAAAAATATCTATAGTGACGTCATACTCGTACCTTCTTTATCAAATCATTCTGTATCAGCAAATCTAGTTTCGGGCGAACAAGTTTTAACAGATCTTTTAAAACAAGGTCATTCAAACAAAACATTTAATTTTCTAAACCTATTTATTCGAAAAATATTCATTAAGAAGAGAAATTGAAGAATTTAGTTCGTAGTTTTACATTTTTGACCTAAGATACATCAAGATGAAATAATTTATTCAAAGTCGATTGTTGCCCCAGAGTGGACCCCTGTAGCATACCATTTGGTTCAAACAACATTTTAGAAGTGATAAATAACTGTATAATCATGTAAAACATTATGTAACGCGATTCTTGGCACAAACAAGACAGTAAAACAAAAAATATTTATAGAAACCAGTAAGAAGTTGATACGTTCGATTTATATTATACTCTAGAAGAGTGAACGCCTTAGGCAATTCTGTGTAAATGATATAGGGGAAGAGGTAAGACGGGTCACTGTATGGCAAGCTATTATCACGGCACATGGACACCTGGAAGGTAAAGATAAGTGCCTAGTGATTAGTTTAAGTGCTCACCCTATTAGGGGAAGGAATATTAACCTCCCATAACCACAATCACTCGTCGAATAGCTACAAATGAAATGCTTTAGCAGTGGTTTCCTATAAAGCCGTGATGTCTCTTCAGAAGAATCGTCCCATATATGGCATTTAAAGGCTGTTTGTATATATCTATCACAAGTACATAGGATCCGAGTTCAAAGAACTAGTTTATAAGGCCTTGTCCCGCATTTGAAGCCAATGTCGGACAGAACCAGACCGAGGTCGCGTAATTAGTGGCATCATAATTATTTTCAGAGCTTTACAACTGTTTACTTTTAATCCAGCGGTCCAGCGCTCGTAATGAGATTTAGAAATTGGAAAGGAATGTTCTACCACAAACAACCTTATAAGGTTAACCGTCCTGTAAAGAATTTACCAACATAAGTATGGTATTCTTATAAAGAATAGTCTTAATTAGGCAATGTGTACTTTGTGTATGTAAAGTGTTCTAACCAAGATTTCATCAAAGCGGACATTTATAACATCGGAAAAGCATACGTGACTCTCATGGCGCTGGAAGAATGCATAGTCTGAGTCATCAAAATATGTTGCTAAAGCAAGAAGATGCTGTTCTGTGAACCAGGCTATTATATTTACTCTTAATGAATAAATTTCGGATTGCCGAGTAATTACATAGTTTTCCTTTTAAATGTTAATACGGAAACGTTTAATACGATGACTAAATATATTGGTTAGAATATTGATAACGAAAAACTGATTAAAATTGTGTCATGAATATATTTTGATTACATGTCAAGTTTTGAATAAATGTGAAGACTGACGTCTGATATTGTATTTATCACTTTAGTGGCTTGGCAAAATTCGTCGAAATTTAGTAAGACAGGTATTTCAGTATGCGTTTGAAATAATATTCTGAAAAAAGGATCTTTAAATATTGATCATATGTTTCATGATTTTATTTTACGATTATATACGGTATTGAAGTAGTTTTTATTACTACTACTAGCTGTTGCCCGCGGCTCCGTCCGCGTGTATGTCGGTTATCGCGGCAAATAGTAGCCTATGTGTTATTCTGATGTATTAGCTTTATTGCTGTAAAGTTTCATCCAAATCCGTTAATGCGTGAAGAAGTAACAAACATACACACAAACTTTCGCCTTTATATATTAGTGCGATTGTTCTTTGTAAAACGTACGTACGTTTAACGTAATAATTATAAATGGAATCACTTTACAAATATCGAACGATACAAAAACAGCCTCTTCTAACACTCTTTTAAACAGATCAGATCAGTGAAAAACAGAGACATAAGATTCAGAGAACGTCTTGAGGCTGAGATGATGAGTCTCCCAAAATCTCAAAGACACTCATCATCTCATCCGCAAGACGTTCTCTGATGGACTTTGGTCTCCCCCATCGTTCGTCAAAACAACCGCTCCTAAGCTCACCACATTGGATGTGGTCAGCTTGGACCTAGTGAAGGTTGCGGGACACCGTTGAATATATTTTTCAGCAATGCAATGATGTATTTACAGATTTCCATTCTATTTCAAGACCAGTGACGTAGTAGGACAACAAACATCACCTTGAGTCCACCTGCAGACCGTTCTGACGAAGCCCTTGAACTCGACAAGGCACATGTTACAATTACGCGTAATGTCCTCTTACGAAATAGTACATAAAAAAGTTTTGGCAAAATTCCCGAAAAACGAGTTTCATAATTTCTGTTTTGCTACAAGACTAGTCTGAATATTACGCTAACAGCGTGGGAACAAAGTTAACGGTCTGGGAAAGATCCAGAAAACTCTAGATCTCTTATTGCAAAAAAGAGTCAAATTTTGAAATCGACAGTAAATTTTGTTAGAGCGTTTTTAGAAGTGACATTATTAATATTCATCCTACGGGTATCGTAGGGACGACTGAACTAGATAGACTACGGGCACGGGCCCGTGTCGAAAATTTATGGGTCATGTGAACCACTAGCAGACCTTATAAGAAAGATACAGGAACATAAAACCGATGCCGTACAAAATCAAATGACCAAATTGACCGAGAGAATCGCCGGGAAAAAAAACCAACTTACTCGACTAACAACTCGATACCTCTTCCAATTCATTATCCCACAACTCCGTGCAAAAATCACGTGACAAGGGAGAAAAATCGAGGGTTGCAACGCAGTACAGGTGAAGGGGAGGGGCCTCTTCACCTGTACTAGGTTTGACAGCTTACAAGTGGATGGCATAGTGCTGAATGTTATTGTTTTATGCCGCTGTATCTTTCTAAAAACTTCTCCTGGTGGTGGGCCCGTAGTCTAAGAAGAGCTAACTATGCAGGACATCACCACTGCAAAACTTGACGAAGTCGTTTTGCCAGCGTATTAAAGTAGGTCAAAACCTTCTTTCTTATGATAGATGTTTAGCAGTATACTACTAAAGGGCATTGCTTGCGTTAAGCCAACCAAGGATAAAAAACGACTTATATTAATGACAAAGCTCATGTTATAAATTGAACCTTGTTGTATTTATATCAAAGGTAGGTTTCAAAACTTATTCATTTTTATTATAAAATCGGACAAACATTCAGGTTTCGAGGTTGCAGCTCAAAATAAACGACCTGTTTGCATATCATGGATGTCATCGCTATATCCGTTGGCCTTCGTGCCTAATTTAATATTTTTAAAGTCTCTAATATTTACATTGAGATGCAAACTGGTAATGGTACGGGACTATCGACGCTTGGAGAACTTAGGGATGCCAGAAATGTAGAAAAGTATCGACATATATCGTATCGATATTTTTAGAAAATATCAATATCGATATTGATATTTTTATAAAAAAATATCGATATATCGGTATGATTTGACAGAGAATTGCTAACTTACAAACCAAATTAAAAAGCAGCAAATCGAGTCAACCAAAAACAAAAAATACTTTTAACCCCCGACGCAAAAAGAGGGGTGTTATAAGTTTGACGTGTCTGTCTGTCTCTGGCTCCGTAGCTCGCGAACGGATGAATCGATTTCAATTTAGTTTTTTTTATATGAAGGGTGAGTTACGGGCGAGTGTTTTCAGACATGTTTGATTAAAATCGATTGAGTCGTTTATAAGTTGTGGGGGTGAAAGTGGGGAAGAATAACCGAATGTCTGCAAATATAATCGAGTGGCGTCTCAAATGAAAGCGCATCACGTGCACATTACAAAATAATATGTTCAATGAAAATCGGTTGAGCCCTAAAAAAACTCTGGGGGTAAAAGTGGGGAAAATACCCAATATCTGCAAATATATGTGGTGGGGAGAAAATGAGGATGGAAATCCGAATGTCAGCAAATTTACCCAAGTAGGGTCGCAAATGAAATAGCATCACATGCACTTTACAAAATTAATAATGAAATAAATGAAAAATATTTAAAAAATAAAAGTGGGGATGGAAAACAGAATGGCTGTGAATGTATCCTTATATTGTATCAAATGAAAGAGCACTGAAAAATAATATTAATGACTTAATCGAGAGTGTTCTTAGCTTCGGTGTGTAACTATAAAAAATATAAAATAAAAATTAAATTAAAGAAACTCAATCTTAAAGTACCATGTATGTACGAGTATTAATAATTCTAAAAAAATACATCGCGTAGAGGACCGCCCCAAACCCAAGAATTCAATTACAAATATTAAAGTATATATAAGGCGATGTTGGTCCCCCAACGCGATGTATTTTGTTTAGAATTATCAATACTCGTACATACATAGGTACTTTAAGATTGAGTTTCTTTCATATTTTTTTAATTTTTAAAGGAAACTCGGGTTGTTGTGTCGGGGGTCTTTTTTTTTTTTTTTTTTTTTTAAATTGTTAGTATAAAAAAAGTTGTTCTAGAAAAATATCGATTTTTATACCTTTTCGATACTTGAAATTTTATATCGATATATCAAATTATTAAATATCGCTAAAAATATCGATACATTGTAAAAATAATATCGAAATTTTTCAACAAGCCTAGGAAAACTACAACTCAATGAGTCACAGAGCATTGCCGTTTTTGAGTACTCTTACCTATAGAAGGGAGTGATGAGGCTGAATCCCGTTACCTCATTCGGTGAAAACCAAGGAAATAATTACACTTAAAACCCGTTTTCTGCGAGGCTATGGTGTCAATCTAATCGAGACCGTTTATACGGATGAGTAAAACCTAAATTCGCAATTACGGACACTTTTAAACGACCCAAGGTTTTTGATCTCAAATCTTTTTGCAGTCGTATTTGCACATCTCTGGATACAAAACAATTATATCTTTAAAACTGCGTTGTTTATTATTATATAACAATGACACCTAAATTGCGAGGTAAACAACTATGTTTACGTAAATTATTAGCGTCTAGGTGACAATTTTGTTAAGAAACATTTTTTGATCAATAAACTCGATTGTAAAAAGATTCATGCTCTTTAAACAGCTCAATCTATTACGACGAACATAAACGTATAGTGATTATTGACCTTGCCGGCAGAAGTGGCGGCCGTGGTGTCTATTCGCAGTCAATATCTATAAAATGTATTACGAGTAATATGTATGTTCATCAACTGTCTGGTTACTATGGTCTAGGCTCCGTCATATCCGTGGGAGGATTTATTGCCACGGTGACAGACCATATTTATAATCATCATCAACAACCCATAAAGTCCCACTGCTGGGCTCGGGTCTCCTCTCAAGAGAGGGTTAAGGACATACGTCCCCACGCTAGCCAAGTGCGGATTGGGGACTGGCAAGACATCGTTCGTATCTTACCGTTGGAAGTTTTTAAGCTGACCAAAGGCCTCTAATTAAGCTTCACGACACGATCCTATGATAACAACCGGGACCGACTGTTTAACGTGACCTCCGAATCACGGAGACGCTCATGGTATCATGCCACTAGCGGTCACCCATCCAGGTACTGTTCGCGCCGTCGTTGCTTACCCTCGGTGATTGTTTCTAATCACTGAGTGCAATTGGGCTATGAGCGCTCTTTATAATATCCAAGATCTAATAGAAGCCCAGTGAATGAACAGAAGCCATGTAACTCCAACACAAAGGGACTATAAACAACCTTCTCCGCTTCTTTGAAGTTGGTTAAAAATAACATAAGAGCGTATAGCCTCTGTTAGAGTTAAATACTTAGCCGGCGACGAGGCCGCGCCATTTCAACGTGAGCACAACGGTCAAGAGATAATGACGTCATAAAGTCTGTAGCTTTATTTCAAAAGGACGTAACTACTCACAACGTTTCAAAGTTTAAATTACAACTCAACCAGAGCGTTTTAAAACAATGTTCTATTGTAAATTTGCAGTAATTACCACTAGCTAGCGTTATAGGCGAGCATTGGTATGTAAAAATATGTATGTTATATACACCGTAGTCATACATATCTATACTAATATTATAAAGCTGAAGAGTTTGTTTGTTTGAACGCTCTAATCTCAGGAACGACTGGTCCGATTTGAGAAATTATTTAAATGTTAAATAACCCATTTATCGAGGAAGGCTATAGGTTATATACCATCACGCTAAGACCAATAGGAGCGGAGCACCAATGAAGAATGTTTAAAAAACGGGGGAAATTTATCACGCTACGGGCAATAGCAGACGCAAACGAGGTTGCGTGGGTCAGCTAGTCAAATATAATCACACAGGTTATTATAATTAGTTGTAAGTTTAATATGTATGATGTGGTAGTACTTTATACAAATAAATAAAATGTTTATCAACAGTATAGCCCCCATGTCCTCATGATCCCAAACTGGGCAGAGCTCTTTCTCTGTCCAGTTTTGGATGAGACGACCGTGTGTTGTTATTGATATTAAAGTCAAGATCTAATATTGTTATTTTACTTCTAGTCAATATAATTAATTACGTCAAAATAAAGAATTACGTAGCCTCAATTAAATGCGAAAACAAATATTTATCGACCCAAACTGCGCCAGTCAAATACGTAACTTAAATTCGGCCAATAAAGTCTAAATTACATTGAAATATAAAGTATATTTTTGTAGAAAAACAAATTTACGAGTCGATGCGCAGTTGTTCGACGAGGCGACCAATCATTCGGATGATGCGTACGTGACTGGCAACTCGCAGCGCCCCATTGAAAAAAAGTGGGACAGCTTACATACATATTTGGTCTCACTATATGCATGAATAATTTCGCCATAACAAAGAAGCGTCTCTTTCGAATTTGACGAAACAATATTGACCTCTATTAAAGAACTAGCGAAAGTCTTTTGTCGAAGTGCCTGAAGGGGTCTACTAGAAATAAAATCTTTTTGATTTCGAATACACAGAGAAAAGTACGAAAATACAAATCTAATCTAAAATAACAAAACTATGTATTATAAAATAGCATTCAAAGATAACAAAAAATAGACCAGATTAAACCACTGGACCGTACACAACACATCGATCATCTAAAACAACTTTATCTCATAACATGACAACTTCGGTTCTGGAAAAATATGTATCTATGATTACAAAAATATACTCGCAAAATGCATCTAGGTCTAGTACAAAAATTTACCAGTCTTCCTCTGGCAAACAAGCTAAAATAAAAAAAACCCAACGCAAGCTCATAATCGAGTATCATACGCCTTACATCATTTTGGAAAAAAGCTGATACTCTTAGGCGCTGCACAAACGTGTCGCCCGTTGTTACTACAGGTCACTGGTAAGTCTGGTAACCGTGATTGCTGTGTCCGGTGGCGGCAACCGTAAACAGTCACCGGTTGCTACTACTGGCCACAATTCGTCGCTTGTTTTCCGTCAGTCTCACGATGTTGTAAGGAAATTTGTTAATGTTCCTTGTGTCTTCAACAGGTTTCCAGTTGCGTACAGCGAACTCTTTTTGATCGTCATGAGTATGTATTAAGTGGTGGCAACTGGACACAAAAAATATTTACGTGTGCGCAGGGAATGGATGATTTCATATTTGTTCTATAGAAATCAAATATTCATCGGTAGCTTGCATCCGCCACAAGACACAAAAGTGTCCACGTTTGCACTCTGCCTGAATCTCAATGACAAATTTCATTGAAATCGGTGCAGTGGTTTATTCGTGAAAGAATGACAGATAGGTACTTTATAATAATGGTTAATTTCAGTTGTCACTATAACAACACATACTAAACACAGAATAAAATTTTCGAGTGTGGTTTTCATAAAACGAACATGATTTTAAAAAATAGTTTTGTGGATTAAACGGGCTGGCTGGTCACCTGAAGAGCCCCAGAATCAGGCTGAGGGGGCTGGCAACTACATGTCTACACAAAGATACGACGCAATATCTTTCTTTATGCAAAACCTTTTTATTTACACTCAAGGTTTCTTTCTAATAAAAAAATCGACTTTAAGTTGCTTAAATTATAAATACACATAGGCGAGGACAAAAGCAAGCCAAATAATGGAAAACCAGCCCACCTTGGATTGAACTCGTTGGTTAAGTAATGATATCGCTATCTCTTTCACACTATTGCGTGTGTATTTTTTTACGAGAATCATTTGTATTCAAAGGAAGTTTTTATTAAGAAAAACTAGCTTTTTAGCCCGTGTAATATGTAGGTTATAGTTATCACGGTGAAAAGTAGCTACGTATTTTTTAAATATATGTACCTGCCAAAATGACTCGTTTCCTTGATGGAAAGCATAAGCAGAATCCAAGAGTGATGGTGGTGGTGACCACCATACTCATTGGGAATGCAGACAATGCAACAATGCAGCATGGTGACCCACGCCATGACGGCCTAATGATGCTTCTGCATCATTGTGCCTTCGGTCTCGCACTCACCAACGAAACACGACAGCATGAACGCTGTCATTTTACGTTGATTTTCTGTCAATGTACAATTTAATTAATATTGGTTCAGCGGTTTAATGTAACAGAAAGACAGGTAGTTTCGCGTTTATACTATTAGTGGAAAAGTGAGGATTACGTTTCACAGAATTGACACGCTCACGATATGTGTTAAGTACATCACAGTTCACATGCCTTCTATGGTTTCTTTTTATATTATGAGCCTGTCAAAGTGACTCTACTCTGCCTGATGGAAATGAGCAGAATTCAAAAGTCGTGGTCACCAAACTCATTGCGAATGCAGACAATGTAACAATGCATCAAGGTGACCCACCCACACTATGGCGGTCTATTGAGATGCTTCTGCATCATTGGGGTGGACCATGGAAGTTCCCCATGGATGTCTTTCTCCCCGTTTGTGGGACTGTACCAACTAACCTCCTCGCCCCTCTTCTACGAGGTAACATCAGTTATATTAATCGGGAATAAAATAAAACAATATCTAGATTATTAGAATCAATTTCATATTCCCGTTATTTAAACCGCCATTTTGTACCTAAGTAGGACACTTCAAACTTATCAGTTCTCCGATATCGAGTATTTTTATTCGGAAACGCAAATTTTGATAAAAAACTGCCGTTTTAAAACAAGTATTTATCATTACATACATTAAATAATAATAACATAGAACATTTTGGCCATCCCATGGCGGCCTAGTGATGCTTCTGCATCATTGGGTTTCGCACTCGCCAACGAAACACGACGGCCGGCACGAATGCTGTCATTTTATGTTGATCATCGGTGCAAGGGTAGTACCATTATTATTATTTTTACGGGAATTAACGCGATCACTATTTCAAGGTACTACATACCTCTGTTTTGCCTGTCGTTTCGACCAGGTTGCACTGGCCGTGGTCACAGGCTGAGGCAGCCTGTGACCACGGCTTGGCGGCACGGCGTGTTTTATGAAAACACGACGGCCGGCACGAATGCTGTCATTTTATGTTGATCATCGGTGCAAGGGTAGTACCATTATTATTATTTTTACGGGAATTAACGCGATCACTATTTCAAGGTACTACATACCTCTGTTTTGCCTGACGTTTCGACCAGGTTGCACTGGCCGTGGTCACAGGCTGAGTCAGCCTGTGACCACGGCCAGTTCAACAGTGATCGCGTTAATTCCCGTAAAAATAATAATTATTATATCATGGAACGCGAAAGTTTAAAAGTTAGTAAGGGTAGTACCACCCCGGTCGAGACGGATCAACCCTGCTGAAATCAGCATGGCTCTACTACCTTTTCATTGAGTCAAGTAAATTTTAGGCTATTAATAGATACAAAAACCCCTAATTATAATCGCCCGAACGTTCATTTTCCTCTCTTTTTTTATATATTTTTAACGACCGATATCATGCGTTGATAAATATTTGAACAAATGTTTGCATTAAGTATTGCGTATATGCGAAATATCGATATCACCTTGAAATTATCGGCGCTGTTTAAAATGGCCTGAGGGAGATTTCGCAATTCTTCTAGCAGACTTCTAACAGATTCTAGGTACCTAGCACACATTATAATACTATTATTTAAATGAATAAAGAATTAGGTATAGGCAATTTATGAAGAACCAGTTTATTTTACGCTTTTAAGTGTTTTTTGGTAGAGAGTTTTCGTTGGATGTTTTTTGGAAGTCGGTTTTTTTTTTATAATTACATATATATTAACTACTGGCCTAGGTCGGCTTCGTACGAAAGTCTTTAGAAAATATTTCATTTAGTCAAAATAATACATTGCACATCTAGAGCCAGACAACTGACACAGAAACTTACAATTGACACAGAATATACAAACACCACACACATAGCCCAGTTGCACTCGGTGATTAGAAACAATCACCGAGGGTAAGCAACGACGGCGCGGTCATTACCTGGATGGGTGACCGCTAGTGGCATGTTACCATGAGCGTCTCCGTTATTCGGAGGTCACGTTAAGCAGTCGGTGTTATCATAGGATAACAGTCGTGAAGCTTAGTTGTCGGGCCTTTGATTGGGCGGTTTGAAAACATCCAACGGCAAGATTACGTAGCCACAACGTTGTCTTGCCAGTCCCCAACACGCACTTGGCCAGTGTGGGGACGTATGGCCTTAACCCTCTCCTGAGAGGAGATCCGAGCCCAACAGTGGGACATTGTGGGTTCGGGTGGTGACGTATTAAGAATACGAAGAGTCACCACCCCTATTCACCCCTTGTGTGTCGTAAGAGCCGACTGAGGGGAGACCGAATTATCAGGACAACAGCACTGTAGAGAGAAAGAATACTTGACAGAAGTCCTAAACCAACCCGTCTGTCCAGCGTGGTATTGTAGGCTAAATCCCCTTTATGGTCCTGCCAAAATGACTCTACTCTGCCTGATAGAAAGCATAAGTAGAATCCAAGACTGCTGGTCACCATACTCATTGCGAATGCAGACAATGCAACAATGCAGCGATGAAATTGAAATTGATTTAATATACGCGAAATTATCTCAGTAATATTGTTCTTTTTTTTTAACACTATCATAAAGATCATTGTATACATTTATATAAAAATCATAAAATACCTAAATTTATTTGGGTGACCACCACTCTTGGATTCTGCTTATGCTTTCCATCAGGCAGAGTAGTCATTATGGCGGGCCATACATAAAAAAAAAAAAAAAAAATTTGCTAGTTGACAGTATACGTAGGAGGTATCGATTTGATGGATATTTGTGAATTTTCTTTTTTAATTCTATTTCTTTTAAACGGCAGAACTATAACATGGCTAAGTACCTACACTCCCGACTAATCCACCAATCAAAATCGGAGCTATGATACCACACAGACACGACAACACCACGTCTTTTTTGCGTCAGGGGTTAAAATATAAGTATCAAAAGTCAGTATAACTTTGATAACGCATGTTACGGCCAGATGTTTGAACAGCTGGCTATAAAAGGAACTTGATGTACTTTTTTTTAATATCGAGTTTACGAGGGTAATGCGTAGTACAATTGCAACACTGTTATCTGGCTTCGAATGAGGTTATCTGTGCCTTGTCGTATAGTTATAAAATTTTAACAAAAAAAAAACCGGCTTCAAGAACGACCAAACTGAAATGGGACCACACAGAAATCACCAGCTTTCAAATAAAATAAAAAAATTAAAAATGCACTAGTCGCCCCTACGAATTTCCAAGGTTCCCATCGATTCCTCTTGGATGCCATCATCAGATCTTAGTGGCCTTATCATGGTACCACCGTTGGGACATCTCCTTTCCATAAAAAAAAAAATTAAATAAACGAAGAAGTTAGCCGCGAACACACATAAAAAATATATACGATCGAATTGAGAACCTCCTCCTTTTTGTAGTCGGATAATAAAAATAAACTGGCTGTGCTCCGCGGTTTGTGTCGTAAAGGCAGAACTACAACCGCGGGTAGCATCACAGCTAGTCTACACAAATAAATGAAATTGGAGTGTCTGTTTATTTTATAATATTAAACTAATCGCTTTTTACTTATTGCATAAATGTATGTATACACGGTACATATACCAAAATATCATTTTTTACAATCTTTGTCTGTCTTTTTGTTTGTTGCCGCTAATCTCTAGAACGACTGGATCGATTTTGACAGGTTTTTTACTGGCAAATAGCTGCTTTGCCCTGCGGTGTCATCCGCGGTATAACAACAACCGCGGGCTTAGCTAGTTATACATAGGTATAAACCTTCCCTCTTGAATTCCCAATTTATAGACCTAAGATATCATATTTCTAGCAATTTGGCCAGGCTTCACACGAAAGTTTTGAAATTTTGAATTTCCTCTGCTATAATATGCACATATTACACATAATAGGTCTTTACCTATGAAATTGCCGTTTTGTATGCAATAAGTGAAAGTACTTATTTTTTCAAACTTTTTTATTTCTGTTATTCGAAGTAATCACCGATGCAATCGACGCATCTTTGCCAACCTTTGTTTATTGATGCCCTTCTTGTAAAAATCAGCTGGACGGGAGGCAACAAACTCTTCAAAGACATTTTGTACTGCCTCCCGGGAATTGAATTTTTTACGACAACGCGCGACCCAATACTGCGCAACAGTCTCCAAGCTGCAAGAGCTGGGGTTGGAAGCTCTCCCTCATCCGCCATACTCACCAGACCATGCATCTACCGACTATTACTTTTTCCAAAATTTAGACAACTTTTTAGTGGGTAAAAATTTCAATTCCCGAGAGGCAGTACAAAATGCCTTTGAAGAGTTTGTTGCCTCCCGTCCAGCTGATTTTTACAATAAGGGCCTCATATCAATAAACTGCCAATGCGGTGGCAAAGATGCGTCGATTGCATGGGTGATTACTTCAAATAACAGAAATAAAAAAGTTTGAAAAAATAAGTACTTTCACTTATTGCATACAAAACGGCAATTTCATAGGTAAAGACCTATTATAAACCTTCCTCTTGAATCACTATCTGTTGCTGAAAACTGCATTAATATCTGTTGAGTCATTTAAAGGATCAAGCGAAGCTGACAAAAGTAATGGTGAAATTCATATATCCCACCACCGAGCGGAAGATTGCATCATTCATATTATTGCTTGCATCTTGCTTGAAAATTAAACAAAAATAAAAACTGATGAAATCCCCAGCAAAATTAGTAATTAATTCCTTGTTGTTTAATAATCTACGGGGGAATTCTAAATTTTATTTCCAACTACCTTCACCCTGCAGTTTAACCCGGTAATATGCAGGGTGAAGCTAATGTTAGTTACTCCTAATATCATCACTGAAAGTCTCGCCAAAATCAGTTAAGCTCTTCCAAAGGTTAGCCAGAACAAGCGCACAGAAAAAAAAATGAAAAATAGATTTTTATCCTTCTACCCTCAGATCAAATAAAAAAAGGTAGATAATGCATACATGTTGAAGCAGAAAAAAGTAGCGTAGTTACAAGAGCTGCTTCCTAAATTCAAATCAATAATCTCTACTATTATATAAATCTGAAGAGTTTGTTTGTTTGAACGCGCTAATCTCAGGAACCGCTGGTCCAATTTGAAAAATTATTTCAGTGTTGGATAGTACATTTATCGAGGAAGGCTATATATCATCACGCTACGACCAATAGGAGCAGCGCAGTAACGAAAAATGTTTCAAAAACGGGTAAAATTATCACGCTACGGGCAATAGGCAATAGGCAAAGGTGTTAGATTCTAGCTCTACCGAAATTGTTGGCAATTTCAGCGTTTATGTACAACAGGCCTTCGACCGGGTTTGGCATAAGGGACTACTGTGTAAAATTAAACAGTATCTTCCACACTCCTACTACCTTCTGATGGAATCCTACCTCAGTGACAGAAAGTTTCAAGTCAGGCTCCGTGACGCAAGATCTTCTCTTTATAGCTGCACAGCCGGAGTACCCCAGGGCTCCGTACTTGGTCCGGTCCTTTACAATATATTTACTAGTGACCTGCCCCAGTCACCTGACACAGTTGTAGCAACCTTTGCCGATGATGCGGCGTTTCTAAGTTGTGACCGTGATCCAAATAAAGCGAGCAGATTGTTGCAAACCCAGCTCAACGCTACCAATGATTGGTTGATCAAGTGGCGCATAAAAGCAAGCACTCCAAAGTCTCACCACATCACATTTACCCTAAGGCGTGAAACCTGCCCCCCGGTCAACCTAGGCACCGACACATTACCACAATCAACCTGCGTCAAATACCTTGGATTTCACCTAGACCGGAGGATGACATGGAAGGACCATATAAAAGCGAAGCGCAACGAAATCAATTTTAGATTCAAAAACCTACTCTGGCTCCTCGGTAGACAGTCTGCCTTATCTCTATCCAACAAGCTGAGGGTATATTGTTCCATAATAAAACCGATTTGGACCTACGGCATACAACTGTGGTCGACAGCCAGCAAATCCAACATTATGTGCCTGCAGAGAGCCCAAAACAATATTCTAAGGGTACTTTCCTCGGCGCCCTGGTATGCTCTCAACTCGGAAATACACGAGTATTTGGAAATCCCAACCATTTTGGACGAAGCTAAGCGTTATTCAGCCAACTACAAGGATCGCTTGACAACTCACCCAAACCCATTATCCAGTATGCTTCTGCAGCCAAATCCAATTAGAAGACTCAAGAGAGCCGATGTGCTGCCTTACTAAGGGGAGATGGAGCAGTGGCTCTACCTCTCCAAACGCCAACCACATTCTACACACCTGATTATAGTCTAGACGACTGATCGCAGGTCTACAAAAAAAAAAAAAAAAAAAAAAAAAAAAAAAAAAAAAAAAAAAAAAAAAAAAAAAAAATTCAGCGTTTCCTACTGTTTGCAACTCTTCAGAAAATCACTAACTTTTGTTTCAATTGTGTCTACACCGAGTCACCAACAATTTGAATAATGATCCAACTAAGCGTCTCCACAGAGCCAATAAATATTTGCAACAAGCGTATTCTTTTGATGTTTACCGCTTAAAACAAACACGGTTCCCAACTTTTGTTGACAATTTATGTTGCCAACATAAGGAAATTACAGAAACTTTTGTCACCAAAATGTGTTGACAACACGAAAGTTGCTAACTTTTGTTCGGTGGAGACTCTGCTTAACAATTCACATGTTCATTTTAATATGTACATAACTTAGTATATTGTGTATCATAATTTCTTACATAGAAAGTTGCTTCTTGATCCTCCTACTATACAAAAAATAAGCAATTTCTGTAATTATTGAGTGGATCATGATATTCTTAGGGGAAATGACGTGTGGGTCACATTTTTAGAACCAAAAATTTTTCTTACAACTGTTTTACCCAATTGCGTCAGAAATAGTAACAAGTTTTAAGAGAGTGTACTTCAAATGAAAAAGTTTATCAGACAGAATGAAATCCCTTATATTTATAAAGTGACAGTCCCCTTTTTAGAAGTAACTGGAGTATGGAATTGCGTTTAACTTCATAAATATGAATATTTACAGCTAATAAAATATTCTAAGCATTTTGGTTTATATTGCAACAGTTTAATAAGGTACAAGTCAATACATGTATTGGAAGTAGTGTAATTGCAATTGAATGATAAAATATTATGCAACAGGTGGATTCAAAATTTACACAACTTAAAAACTTCATCAAATTGTCAAAAATAATACTTTAAAACTTTTAAGTTATTTTTGTAAAAAGAATTTAAATAGAAAATTCTAAAAGTATTTAATACAAACCTATTTTAGAATAATCCTTACCAAAAAAGTTCGTATTTTAAAACATTTAAAATATAGATAGTAAATAAGTACTGTAAATTAAAATTCGAACACGAAATACGTCTTATGTCCGAATTTCTAAATTCAAAATTAGAAGCAGCTCGTACGAGCTCGAACTCTGTTCAAAGAATATGTAAACTTTCTACGACTAGGATAGTGTAGACAGGTGTAGATAAATATAGACACTGGATTTCACAAATTGTGTATAGTAAGTCGTTTATGCAAATATAATTCATTATACGAAATTTCGACACTAAAGGCGCTGGTTGACTAAAAATTCACAAAGAGGTTATAAAGGAACAAAGAAAAATTCACACAGAAACGAAATATATCGGTCGCCATTTCTCAATAAAATTGTGTTCATAGACTTACCCGGATGCTTCCGTGGTGGGATTTTTAGAAAAACCTCCCAATAAGAGATGATTTTTTTTCTATCACACCCTGCGCAAACTATACCAAGAATGGCTTGACAGATGACTGATGGTAAAAATATGGCGGACACATGAAGAAAATTACGTCATGTCGCGGGAAAATTAAAACGACCGTTACATTTCCTTTTTTACTGTTTTTCATGTTCATAGGTCTAAAAAATTAAAATAAATCACTCACCTCATAAAATAGGGTTTGATGTGTGATATATAACTATATCTGATTGAGTTTTGTTAATACATTAGAAAATTATTCAGTCCGATTCCTCGCCCTGTTGCCAGATTGCTATTGCGTCAGAAAATGAATAACGTTCAAATTCACACATTTCAAAACACTTTATCATTACTTAGTGAATTAACGCACAAGAATTATCACAGATTCAACTTATAATACTAAACTCGGCTAAAAAACTCGCTTGGAATATCGATTTCTCTTATTAGAAAATTTGAACGGAAGAACGGCAACGTTGCAAATAACACTTTTGAATCAACAAGAATATTTATAAAAATTACTTTTATGACAACTTTTAAAATAAGATTCGAGGATTTATTTACAGTAACTGAATTCTAACGCTGCAATAATTAATATATGATCACAAAATGGCGAAATCTACAGATGCTTATCCAGACAAGGTATAAAATTAACTGACTCGCTATGATATGAACTTGTTTTTGTTTCGTTCGTTCGGCGTTGTAAACAATGGGGGTCAATGTTGCCATATCATCATAATGGTAAATTGTAGTACAATTGATAAATGTTTTTAAACATTTTGTATGTAACCTTAAACCGGGTCTCCACCGAAGAAAAGTTGGCAATTTTTGTGTTGTCAACACGTGTTGGTGACAAAAGTTTCTGTAAAACCGAGTCTACACCAAACAAAATTGGCAACTTTTGTGTTGTCAACCTTTTTTTGTGTTATCAACAGTGCCGGATTTAGCCAGCGCGGGGCCTGTAGGAAATTCGGCCAAGGGGCCCTTGGTTTGCTTTAGGTTCTCAAGTTTATTGTATTTTGGACATTAAACACACGATTGCCATCTTTTTTTATGGAATAGGGGGGCAAACAAGCAGACGTATAGCCTGATGATAAGCGATTACCGCCGCCCATGAACACACGCAACACCAGAGGCGTCACATGTGCGTTGCCGGCCTTTGGGGGATAGGGAGGGGGATGAGGGGATCAATTACCAATCAACCAATCAACAAGCCAACACCACGCATCACATGTCCATACCAGGTTAACCTGTTGCTTCTCAACTTTCCATCCAGTGGTGCTACTTTCAGGCTTCCTCTAATGTAGTCATTTGTTGCCCTAGTTAAAACCTCTCGGGGTACCTTATCATGCGCTTTTTCTAGATCAACAAGCACCAAATGCCAGTGTTTGTGCGACTGTCTGTATTTCTCACACAATTTTCGAATTACGAATATGGCATCTGTTGGCCCGACAAAAACCCAAATTGGTTTCGGCTTACTGAACTTTCCTCTCTCACTCTTCTCTCAAGTGTGTGTCTACTATGTGGAATGAGCTTTATTCCTCTACTAGCTGTTGTCCGCGGCACCGTCCGCGTGTATGTCGGTTATCGCACCAAATAGTAGCCTATGTGTTATTCTGATGTATAAGCTATATTACTGTAGAGTTTTATCCAAATCCGTTCAGTACTTTTTGCGTGAAGAAGTAACAAACATACACACGCACAAACTTTCGCATTTATTATATTAGTGTAATGTGATGATAACTGCCACATTCCATCATCTCCTTTTTTAAAGATGGGCACAAGCGAACTTAAACACCGTTCATCCGGATTACCTAATGGCATGCAAGATATTTTACGCTTATCTAGACTTTTTTTACGGCGTTGGAGCGCGGGGCCCGTAGCATTTGCTACTCTTGCTATGTGGCTAATCCGGCACAGGTTATCAACCTTTTTTTGTGTTATCAAATTTCGGTGGAGTCGCGCCTTTAGAGCTTATATAACTGAAAGAGCAGCCGAGCAGACGGAAAGCGTGATCGGAGTAGAGAAAGAGAGACTGAGTTTGGGTAGTGTCTGTCTCGCTCATGCAAGCTTCTGATTGGTGGACGCACATACCAATTTGCATGACTGTTTTGGCGGGAAATACACCAACCAATCAGAGAGACAGACACTACCCAAACTCAGTCTCTCTCTCTCTCTACTCCGATCACGCTTTCCGCCCGTTCGGCTGCTCCTCCCGCTCTAAGTATTTTTGATATGAAACGTCTCTAGGCGAGGGTAAACCTGATTTTTGGCGTGGCGAGATTTGCCGTGGCGACGCTCGCCGCTTCGCCTTACCGAAGTCACTGATGTAAATAATTGAGATGTTGCGATTTCAGAGAATTTTTGGATTTTGTATTTAATAAAAATTAATATTAATGTATTAAACAGTCATTGGAAAAAAAAACAAAAAGGCATTTTTTTATTATAGAACTTATACAAAACAATTTCGATGTTTCACATCTGCCAGGCGTCCCGTATGGAATTGTATTCACTGTTTACTTTTACAAACTGCCTGGTTTAAGAGCTTCTAAATTATAGATTTTGCAATTAAAATACAATAGTCTCCAATAAGTTTTCAATACAGCAATGGGTGCGACCACGACTCTGTATACATTTAGTTTATAGATATGCTACTGAAACCTACCACTTTTGTAACTATTTTTTGCAGTGGATGTTTATTTTAGTTGTAAAGAAAAATGCCTTGACAGGTTATATAACATTAGAAATTCAAAGTTTTCATGTATTTTGAAATAAAGAGGGGCTTGTGGCTAAGTGGAATCTAAGCAGGTTAACACATTGCTAAGTTAAGTAACCTTAGCCAGGTCAGTCTGTAGATGGGTGACCATTATTTTCACATCGTGTTGGTCCCGTTTGCCATCGAACATCTGTAGTAATGGTAACGAGTAATAATAATAATAACAATCGCTTGATTTTATACACCATATTAATTATCACTACATAGTATAAAAAAAGTCGCCTTCTCTGTCCCTATATCCCTTTGTTTGCTTAAATCTTTAAAACTACGCAACGTATTTTGATGCGAGTTTCTTTAATAGATAGAGTTAGAGAGAGGAAGGTTTTTATGTATAATAAATGCATAATATAGTATGGAAACACTGTTAATTTTCGAGGTTTCTAATGTGATGTAGCAAATAAACACATTTTTTAGCGCTTACATTGCAAGCGCTGGTTGCACCCTATGAGATAGATCAAAATAATGTACTACAGTATTGTACAACAACCATTTTATATTCCTTTCTTTTTACAAGACATAATGGCTTATTTAGGAAGCCATTTTAAGCAATACAGAATGAATTCTTATACAAATAAGTAAATTAAATACATTGTGCATTTAATATAGATCAAAATGGCTCTTTACAGTAACTAATTTAAATGAATATATTCGAAGATATTACAGATTGAAAATGCACGAATCGTGTCGTCGGCGGGGGCATCTGAAATCCACCCGTGTGAAGCCGGGGTGGGTCGTATTTATTAAAGCTAGGAAGGTAGATGACTTTATCTTATGATAAGATACATTGATACCGACACGATGTCTATTTCATTACAACGAATATTACAAAACATCTCGGAAAATATATATTTGCTAAGACCAGTAGGAGCCGAGTATGCTTGAAAAGAGACGCAGAGGATCAACTAGTAGTCTATAAAATTAATAAAAAACGTTGTATGTTAACAAAATTTTATTATCAGAAACAGAAAATACAATATTTAAAACTTGTTTTTTTAATGCCGAAGGTATTTGACGACTTATTTCTTGTAATATTGTTTCGAAACCCGATATTATGTATATGCCGATATAAAATATATATATAAAAATATTTTTAAACAATTGAGTAATATTCCGATGTATTAATTCTTAGTTCTTAGAAAGTCATCGATGCAAAATGAGAAAGAATTTACATGGTTTTTTTTTGTTGTAAATTTAATTGAATATGTATGTATTAATGAAAGGTCTTGTTTTTAAGCATTTCTAAAACTTATTGCGTTCAGTGTAATGGACAATTTAAAAAAACTATCACAATTAAATTTTTATATGTCAGTTAATGCTATAATGATATTTACAATGTAAAATATATTCTAGAAAATAAGATAATAATAACTATTCTTAAGAAACAAGCTAACCTCAATACATAATGAGGTTGCAAACTAGACGTTTTTGATAATAAAACAAAATGGTGGCAAATATAAAAACGAATCTTCTTGGCAAATTTTATTTCATAATCTAATTAATTTTAATATAATAGAATACTTTCGTAACTAGATAAAAATGATCATAAGGTCAAATATAAGAGGTTGGTTCGGATTTTAAAATGCGAAACAATTAAAAATTTAAGTTCATTTCATTTTATTTACATCGAAAGAAGAGATCAGTAAAAATATTTTTTTTTGTTTACTCTACTTATGTCTATGGTAATTAGAAGTGTGTATACTCGTATTAAGAAAAAAATTGTGAAAGGCATTGATAGTTCATAACATTCAATACATTAAATAGATTTTACAATTTAGAATACAGCCGAGTTCATCACAATTTAAAATTATAAACAGCACATTTTAAATGTCAAATTGCTTACATGAAACAGTAAACTATAATAGAATTTAACAATAATATTACGTCAATATATACTCCAAAAATAAAGAAATATAACTTATCTTTAAGGTCTTATTAAAAAAAAAATATGATTACACCTATGCTACTGGTAAATCATTATTTTTCAGTTTAAAACACTGAAAATCTATTAAATTGTGTCAAGTAAACGCTTTAAGAGACTGTAATATCTATATAATATTTTAAACTAAGAACTTATCTATAAAATCGGCAACAAGTTTTACTTCGCGATCTCCAATATTAATAATTACAAGTATTTTGAATACTTTTTGAAAACATTTTATACTTTTAAAAATAACATATTCATTTTTCTTTCTTTTAGAAACTTAAGGCATAACTTGTTACCTTAGAATATACGTCATTATTCAAAAATATAACAACTCTAACAAAATACTAAAGCTCTTAAATTTATTTATAAACTAAGTAAATTTAATTTACGCGCCATAAAAAAATCTGATTAGATTTTGACATGTGCAAAGGATTAAAAAAAAAAAGCGCGAAATTTTAAACAGTATAAAAAATGGCGGCATTTCTGGTATAACCAGCACAAGAATATGGCAAAATAAAATGAAAATTGCTACGAAACAGCGTTGAAACTAGGTCGAATTAGACTTTATGATATTCAAGGTAGAACTATCTTGCGGTAAAAATGACTCAATCGTTTGCCGCGACGTACAGTTTGATAAGGTATGTGCAATATGTGTAAATTTCTGTGGTAGTTTTAACAAATATATTTAAGTATATTTAAATTATAAGTCACAAACGGGAGTTATTTTATGATATTTCGTGACTGTTGCAAGCGCCATACTCAAGTGAAACTTACAATGGTGGTTTAAACCAAAACTTATGTATAAATTACATTTAATATTTCACGTAAAACTAGCCAACATCCAATGGCTAAGACGTTTTTTTTGATGATATCTATAATTAAAAGAAGAGTTCTAAACACAACCATTTTGAATATTTTTTTTATGGAGTAATAACGATTAAAGTACGTATTTATTGTGACGTTGGTGTGCATTATAGCTACGTTTTACATTGCTAACACAAACAGTGATGAAAGGGATGTTGAAAACTTTTTTTTTTACCAAAGTTGCAAATTGTTGTTTGTTGTAAATTATTTTTGCTCTTTTCCTTAAAAGGTTTAAAGAATCTTAAATATAAAATAGTTTTCACCAACGCTTTGCCAGGTTATTAGTTTTGTTAATGTAAAACATAAAAATTTAGACTGTTACAAAACAGTAGCATAGTGGCTTACGCCATTTTGTATCCCACACAATGTCCTGAAATATGAAGAAGACGAAGCATATTCAGACATTTCGGTTAAAATTATATATTTTTTTAAAGCTGAACCTCAAGTATGACCTTCGCCAAAAAAAAAACACGTAACAAAACGTTTGTATTTATATACTGTTACATTTCTGATGGCATAGAGTCAGTACATTACTTTGTTCGAAATTCAAAAAAAGATCAATCTAAATAGTGTTGGGATAGTTACAAATCATTGTTTAGTCGATTAATCGACCATTTAGAGTCGATTTAACGAATGTTTGTTGTTCGTTTCAATAAAAGAAATCAGCGACACTTTTTTAGGAAGTCCAGTACTTCGGTTGGGTAGTTGGGTCTTGATGTCGATTTCGTTGCCAGCCGTGCTAGGTCAAGTGGGGTTTTCGAACTGTAAATAAAAAAAAAACTAATAAAACGTGTGGGATTTAATTAAAGAGTGTTAAATCTATTTTTTCCGTGGGTGACGCAGGAGCCGCCTAAAGGCGCGTCTCCACCGAAATTGTTGGCAATTTCAGTATTTCCAAATGTTGGCAACTCTTCAGAAAATCGCCAACTTTTGTTTCCGTTGTGTCTACACCGAGTCGCCAACAATTTGAAAAACATTCCAACTAAACGTCTCCACAGAGCCATTAAATATTTGCTACAAGCGTATTCTTTTGACGTTTACGGCCAAAAACAGAAACACGGTTCTCAACATTTGTTGACAATTTTTGTTGTCAACACAAGGACATTACAAAAACTTTTATCACCAACACGTGTTGACAACACAAAAGCTGCCAACTTTTGTCCGGTGGAGACTCGGCTTAAGGGAGCGAACTGCGCAGTACAACAGCACTGCAGAGAGAAGGAACACTTGACACAAACACTATACCAACCCGTCTGGACAGCGTGGTATAGCAGGACTAAACTTCCTTTTTAAGGAGATGCCTATGTCAAGCAGTGGATTATTAAAAGGTGATGATGATAAACAATTGGGTAGTTGACTGTATCGCAAATAAGTCTCCTTCATTAAAACGAATATTACAAAAAATCTCGGTAAATATAATTATTACAGCTTTTCATTTCTATTACAAATTTTAATCAAATAAACATTGAAATACATTGCTCAATTGGGTTTTAGAACATTTTCCATACAAAGTAATCGTTTTGACAGATGATAAAAAGAACCTAATTTGACTAAGGTGTCAACCCTATTTGGCTCTTCGTTTCTGTGTCAAGACTGTCAAGTAGTCAAACCCGGGAACTCTCCCAGCGCACATGTTTCTCTCTTACTACGATCCCGGGTAATTTAAGCGGGGCGTGAAAAAGCATATCACTAGGCTGCCATAGTGTGGGTCACCATGCTGCCTTGTTGCATTCGCAATTAGTATGGTGACCACCACTCTTGAATTCTACTCAAGCTTTCCACAAGGCAGAGTCATTTTGTAAGCTATTACTTAAAAATAATAATAATAAATAAATATTTCGGACACCTAACACACAGCGCCATCTAGTCCCAAGCTAAGCAGAGCTTGTGTTATAGGTACTAGACAACTGATATATATACGTATATACTTTTTTTTGTAAATACATATATAGAAAACTCCGAAACAAATATATGAAGATCATACAAACATTTGGTCCGACCCGGGAATCGAACCCGAGACTCAAGCACAGCAGTCGCCTATGCTACCACTACGCCACCGAGGCAGTTACGAAGTAATAATGCGTGTTTAACGGTGGAAACTTACCTTAAATTAGGACAGTGTGCCAGATTTTTCCACTCTTTTCTGTCAACATGTTTGAACATCAGGAGAATGAGTTGAATATCACAGTTCGTGCTATTCACCGCTAGATGGAGTGCCGTGTCTTTCCCTTTTACATCCTGTACAAAAAAAAACTTGTTAAGATTAGAATATTATTTATCAAAACAAATAAATAAAATTTAACTGTCTGTTCGTGATGTCACAATATTTTTTTAAGCTGATACAGTTCTTTCCATAACACCTGTACCTAAAAATCTGTTTTAAACATTTTGTGTCTGTCTGTTTGTTCCAGCTAATCTTCGAAACGGCAGGACCGATTTTGCTAAGATTTTAAGAAAAATTCCGGGTAACTTTGCAAATGAAAATATTTGGAGGCTGGAGCAACTAAATCGATGAAATTAAAGATACAAGTAAAATTTTAATAAAAAAAACCGACTTTCGACTTTTGCTAAGGTTCGACTCGATTTCTCTTGAATGCCATCATCAGATCTTAGTATCCCTTTCATCGGACCTTGGCCTGGGTTATTTCCTTTACATTAAAAAAAGAATCATCAAAATCGGTTCATAAACGACGAAGTTATCAGCGAACATACATAAAAAAAACACATGCGGTCGTATTGAGAACCTCTTCCTTTTTTGAAGTCGGTTAAAAATTAGCAAACTACGAAGAAGTGTAGAACAATCGGACTCAGAACAACACTTTGTGTGATCCACAAATTGTCGTTCTAGGTCTGGGTGGGTGCAGAGCTTGTAGTATAAAAGCTACATTGTACATTTTCTTTGTAACCACATACATACTATACATAGAAAACACTCAAACTCCGAAACAAATACTTACAGATCATACAAACATTTGGTCCCGAACCCGAATCATTTGTAAGTCTGCCACATAAAGCCGAGTCTCCACCGAACAAAAGTTGACAACTTTCGTGTTGTCAACACGTGTTGGTGACAAAAGTTTATGTAATTTCCTTGTGTTGGCAACAAAAATTGTCAACAAATGTTGGGAACCGTGTTTCTGTTTTTGGCGGTAAACATCAGAAAAATAAGCTTGTTGCAAATATTTATTGGCTCTGTGGAGACGCTTAGTTGGTCTTTTTTTTAAATTTTTGGTGACTCGGTGTAGACACAACGGAAACAAAAGTTGGCAATTTTCCGAAGAGTTGGAAACACTGAAATTGCCAACAATTTTGGTGGAGATGCGCCTTTATACATATTGTTAGTGCGAGGATTGACTTTAAAAATAAATAACTCACCCCTTCAGTTAATTCAAATCCAGCATGTTCTAGAAGTACATGGACAGTGTGTAGTTTAGGGGAGGCCGCGCTATGTTGACTGCTGGCCACATGCAATGCTGTGTATCCTAGAAAAAAATAAAACCAAAATATATATTGTGTTGTTCAATCAATACTAATATTATAAACTAGGTGAACCCCGAGATGTTACCCGCGGTTATTGTCGTAGCGCTGGTAACGCCGCGGGGCAAAGCTAGTCTCAAAAAACATACCAATCAAATTGAGAACCTCCTCCTTTATGAAGTCGGTTAAAAAAGGAGCTGAAGTTACTTCTATCATAAGCTACCTATTAGTGAAAGTCCCGTCGAAATCGGTCCAGCCGTTCCAGAGATTAGCCGGAACAAACAGAAATAGACAGACACAAAAATTGTAAAAAATGATATTTTGGTATTAGAACCGTGTATACATTATGCATTTAGTAAAAAGCGGTTATTTTAACATTACAAACAAACAAACACACCAATTTTATTTATTTGTTTAGATTTATTAAACTTTATTTTTTAATAAAAACTAGTTAAGTTGAAATTCCTGTGGGCAATGTAACCGTTAGCCGAAATACAGGTTTCGACCTAGTTTGACAACGGAGGCTTATCTCATTTTCAATTTATACTAGTTTTTTTTATTGATAAGTGTCGCCTAATGGTAAGCGATTACCGCCGCCCATGGACACCCGCAGCACTAGAGGCGTCACAAGTGCGTTGCCGGCCTCTTCAGAAGGAGAATTGGTGCGAGAATACAGCAGGCGACAGGTCATTCAACAATTTTGTTTTGTTTTCAGTTTTAAGTTGAACAGATTGTATTTTTTTGTTTTCGTGCAATAAATGTTATAATTATTATTCTTGTATTGGTAACTCACCGTCAGCGTTGTTGTGGTGCAGTTTGAACAGAGGTGGTTGGTCGGGGTGTGCTCTGACGAGTTCGTATAACACATCAGAACACCTGTCTCCGGCTCGGGCACACGCGATAACTAAGGTATCGCCGAGTGCATCCACCTTTAAAGATATCATAATGTATTATAGCGCCATCTAGTGAAGAACAGCTTAACTACGAAGGTTCTGCATCGCGCAAGGAATGCTTTCGAGTTAATTAATGTTACATTTTGACGAAATTCTTGGTCTAGTGATATTCTGAAAGGGGTGGCGGAAGAATGTAATTACGATTCTCTTCTCTCGACCATTGGCAGTGAGAGAGGTGGTTTTCAGTCAGTAGGTGTTCAAAAGACCCTTTCGCCTCTCATGCTAGCCGGAGGACAATTTGGGATCAGATGTTTGCGTTAAGATAAAGAGTTCAATCATAAGTGTTTTTTTAATGGAATTTGAGCAAAGGAGCTGACGTATCTACTGATGGTAAGCGATTACCACCGCCCATGGACACCCGCAACACCAGAGGCGTCACAAGTGCGTTGCCGGTCTTTGGAGGATGGGGAGGGGGATGGGGGGAGGGGTCGGGATCCCGGTATCCTCACTCACTCGGTGAAATACAGCGCAAGCGCTGTTTCACACCGGTTTTCTGTGAGGCCGTGGTATCTCTCCGGTGGAGCCGGCCCATTCATGCCGAAGCGTGGCTCTTCCACGTGAGCCTTATTAGAAAATATCAGTTAAATATTTTTTTGCTTTCAAGAATATAGCGTTCTTACCTCATGAAATACATAGTCTTTCCCTGCGGCTAGGCTTGCGTTGGTCTTAATGGCAGTGCGAATGCATTGGACCAAATATCTAGTCAGGAGAGGTCTGTGAGGGCAGCGGAGGGCTGCAGCTTTCAGGAGGCTGAGGCCAGCTGTAAAAAATTAAAACAAAATAGATTATCCTGCAATTTTGTTATAGAATAAGGCGTCAAGAGAGCTGACTCATCACTTGACAGTGTTTTTGAGTCAGATGACTATGATGGTGATAGTGGAATATTAAAAAAAAAAAAAAATAGCCACGAATTTTCACCGCCAACTGATCTCTAATATATATTGAATCTAATGATTTAAATTTCTATATAAAGAAGACCTAATTGTGAGTTTTCAGAGTGGAAGGCGCTGGCAACTATAGCACAATTTAATACTATTAAGGCTGCCGACGTTAACCCACAAATGTAAGAATTTCTAAAAATCGTTAGTATTTTTGTAATAGCTAAAGAAACAGTGAATAAATCAACTTATTATTATTCTATAAACCTTTGACATAATGCATGGTTACGCTACTGCACCATAGATGGCGTTAGAGGTTTTGTTTGGTAGGCAGTTATTTCTCATAAATATGCTTTTTAAATAAGAGTAAATTATAGTTCTTTCTTTTAGATGGAAGAGAAAATGAAAAGCTAAATAATTTGTACACATAATACGGACATTTACTACAAAATTTCAGATAAGTGTCAATTCAGTTTTAAGTTAAGATGTTTTAGAAGTTTTATATAAAAATTGAACTGGTACAATTGAACACTATACGGTTAAGTAAAGACAATAATAAAACCTATACTACTCTATCTAATAATAATCTAAACTGTAATCTCAAGTATAAAACACGTTGAATTAAACAAAAAAGAAATAAATCCGTTAGTCAAATCCTTCGGAATAAAATTCTCCTTTAGAATATACAAAATCTAAGATCAAGCTACGATTTTGAGAAGCAGAGAAGTAATCACAAAAGCGTTTTAAAAATGTTATATTAAAAAAAAAAATGTCGCGTCTATGCCAGTCCTTATCACTGAGAGTGTTCTGACGAGCTCTTCTAACTGGTCAGGCAGTATAGTGGTATCTCTTAGATTCTGCTCGTGCTTTCCATCAGTTAGAACTCTAGAGAAATAATCACAAATTTTAACAAAAAAAAAACCGACTTCAATCTGGACCAAATTCAAATGGGACCATACGGGAATATTGAGTTATTCGTTAATTTGTCGCGTACATACATAATGCAAATTGAAGACTTATATGGTTTTCTCATGGATGACATGTCAGAACTGGACCAAATTTAAATGGGACCATTCGGGAAGCACCAGCTTTCAAATAAAAAAGAATCATCAAAATCGGTTCACCCAGTCCAAAGTTATGAGGTAACAAACATAACAAAAAAAACAGTCGAATTGAGAACCTCCTCCTTTTTTGAAGTCGGTTAAAAACAATTACTCACCGTCTCCGGTAAACATCGAGATATCTTGAGCAAGAACCCTTTCACCGATGAGGCTGAATAGGACATAATGTAAGTCTTCTTGCTCCGATTCACGAGACAGACTCAACAAAATGTGTTGGAGAACTCTGAAATATACATACATATTTATAACTTTATTTTTACTTTGCCTTCCAAATGGTTGTCATTACGGCTTGTTAGAGATCGAAAAATTCAGACAACTAACTTTGTACAGAACTTAAATATCGTCTAGTTACTTGTGTTGTGGAGAACTGATTTTTACCAAATTAAAATAAGACCACACGGGAAGCACCAGCTTTCAAATAAAAAAAGAATCATCAAAATCGGTTTACCCAGTCGAAAGTTCTGAGGTAACAAACATAAAAAATACAGTCCAATTGTGAACCTCCTCCTTTTTCAGTTCAGTCTGTTTGTTCCGGCTAATCTCTAGAATGGCTCCACCGATTTTGACGGAACTTCCACTAGAAGATAGCTGATGATATAAGGAGTAACTTAGGCTACTTTTTAGACTAGCTTCCACCTGTGGCGTTCCCGGGGCTAGTAAGTAATAAGTATGGATGTACTAAGAATGGTGTGTGCGAAAAATAATTCAAAACAGTCATTGAATTTTATTAAATTGATTCTATTAGCGAATGTTAATACGTTATATGGTTTCTATTATTTTCCTCGTGTTGATATTGTCATGTATTATTATATAATTACGTCAGCACTATGATGAATCAATGCGAATTAGATGATTTATACATGTGCAATACCTATACATATTAATCTGTTTGCATAATTTCTGTAAAAAGAGGTACAAACTATTACTAGAGGTATTACTAGTTGTTGCCCGCGGCTCCGCCCGCGTGTATGTCGGTTATCGCGGCAAATAGTAGCCTATGTGTTATTCTGATGTATTATTTTGATGTACTATATTATTGTAAAATTTCATCCAAAACCGTTCAGTAGATTTTGCGTGAAAGAGTAACAAACATCAATCCATCCATCCATACTTACAAACTTTCACGTTTATAATATTAGTATAGATTATTTTCGGTGTTCATAATCATAAATTAAAAATTCAAAAAATATAATATAAACGCAGCATCAGGTCGAAGTTATCAATTAATTGTCATTTAATGATTATACTGACACGCGTGAAGCACTTGCTTTACATCATTTAGGAAAAGAGCTGATACTGTTACACTGCCGGACCGATATTAACCAAACATAGCTAAGAACCACCGCAAGGAAACTGGCTTTCAAATGAAAAAAAACCGCATCTAAATCGGTCCATCCGCTTGAGAGCTACGCGATGCCACAGACATCGACGTCAAACTTATAACACCCCGCTTTTTGCGTCGGGGGTTAAAAAATGCTACGGTTTATGATGACTGTTAGAAATTTGATGTTGGTTTATAAATTACGTGAATTGTTTAATAAAAACGTTAAAACTTACCCATATGCGGCTTTGAGATCTAACTGAGCTACTTTCATACACAGATCTTTCCTTTCAACCATTTTTAATTTCTGCATATGCTGTTGAAACAGTTCGATGCAGGTCTTACGATTTACTTGGCAACACTCTTTCTTTCCAAAACAATTAACAATCTCTTTTTGTGCGTCTTTGAATTGTTTCATAGTCATAGATGAGATAGAGACTGTGCGTTCCCGCGCTTTTTTATCTATGGTCTCCTTTTCGTCTTCAAAAGAGGGTATATATTGATACCTCTCATTATCGCTGTTATAAATTGGCGACCTTTCTGGGGATAGTGTGTATTCAGAATTTGAAGGGTAAAACGATGCTGGCGAAGCGGACATGGAGCTTCGTTCGTTTTCTGATCTTGGCGGCGTTGGGTATGTGTAAGCAGCGACATAATAGTCATCTTTTGGCATATTATTCATCTCAGTCTGTATATAGTTATACATATCCTTTTCAAAATTAGTATCGTTGACAATGTCTTCGATGGGATTCGTGTGTGTTAGATCCGTTTGTGGTACTTCATAATTGTTTTCTTTTAACAGTTGAAGAATTTCATCTTGACCGATTGTTTTTTTCTCGAGATCCGCCAATAGAAAGTCTTCTTGTGCTTTTTGTTCCGCCTCGAGTAAGACCGCCATTTTGTTTTGTGATATACCGGGATTCGATTTATGAAAGTCGACGTGGCCATCTTGATTATTTTTACTTGTATCTTCATGAATGAATTCTAAGAGGTCCTGTAAGTACTTTTCGGGATCATTTTGGAGAAATTGTGAGTTCTGTTGGATTGTTTCGCATGCAATATCGATTTCTGATAGATTGTCTGTAGGTATTTGGCACTGATTAACGATGACTTGACCGCCCGTTAGAGTTTTTGTGTTAATTTGATTGATCTGAAAAATAAATAAAATATATGTTACTAAGGTAAAATTACTTGATAAGATTTAAAAGTTTCAATTGCTATTCACAAAGTCATAAATTGTTAATCAACTGCACGGATGGTGTATAGTCCATTCGCTTAAATACTTTCACCTTGATAGCGCCGCCGTCGCACGTGCGGCAAGCCGCACATCAAAGGCCTGCGGCGTACACCCACAAGCCAGTGTGATTTGTCAGTTTACGTCGTTGTATGAATTTATTCTTATTTCACAACAATAACCACAATTGCGTGCGGGTGCACCGACACTATCTAAACGAATGGACTATAGTGGTTTAAGCTAAGGCATCTCTAAAATTTGGAAACCAGGACAAAAAGTGCAATTTACCCGGCATTTAGACTTCAAAACCCGGACACGTAAACAGTTTTTTATTAAATTTAGTTAATATAAAGATCATCAAAGAATAGTAGTAGTAGAATAGTAGAAGTAATAGTAGAATCACTAGAATCCAAGAGGGCACCACATATTCTGTGAATGCAGACAACGCAGCATGGTGACTCACAACATGGCAGCCGAGAGAAAGGTATATTGAAAAAAATATATGATACATTTATAAATTGTAGAAAATATATTCCTCTACCTATTTACCTCAATAAACTTTCATGAAAGTTAAATAAAGTTACATTTTCAAGTAGTTAGTTATTAATTCTTTATTTTACAAAAGTTAGTTCACAAAGTAATCCACGTTCTTTATTAGTAAAAACTATTGCACCAAAAATGGCTCTGGATACTACACTAGGATTCCCGGTGTTGCGTGGGGAAAAGTACCTTAAAATATTGTTACGAAGAAAGATTATTCGCGAATAACGTTCGAGAAAGTTCTCTGTGATCTCCTGCGTCAGAAGGTTTATTTCTCGAATCCATCGAACCCTAACACGTAACAATATTCATACGAAATTGTCTAGAAATATATTTGGTAAACGTGCAGTTCTATGAAGTAACATGAAATTTATAACATACAGGTATTCTCGAAAATTCTATGTAATGATGGCCGTTGGTTCGGTGTTTAGTGATCCTGACGCTGACGTTTGAATCAGTCTTGGGTTCAATTCCTAATCAGACAAATAATACGAGTAATAGGCAAGATCCATTATTCTGTGTCTAAATGTGATTTACCTCTAATTTGTATGTGGGTATTTAGAAATATGTAAGTACGAGTATATTTATCAGCCGTTTAGTTACCATAGTTAGATTTCTAATAACGTTTACCTTAATAGAATGTCACTTGGCTATATGGGGGACTGGTATCTAAAGGAGCGTATCCACCGAAATTGTTGGCAATTTCAGAATTTCCAACTGTTTGCAACTCTTCAGAGCTTCGGCAACATTTTAGTATAGGTTCCGGATATAAAAGACCTTCACCGAGATGTTTATTTGATAAAACGTATTTTATAGTTAATTTAATATGTCAATAAATATATTGCATATGGGTTGTCTACAAATTTCAGTCCATGATATGATTAATTATTAATTTAAAAAAAAAAAAAAATTACATTTCACTGGTTTGATTATTAGACAAATTCTATACCAATCGAAAGTATGAAGCCCATAGAATATGCAAACGTTAGGTAGCCTATTCTTTTCCAGTCACAACTCTCGGTAAGCCAGGTATAAACAGGTAAATCGATACTAGCATTTTGCACCGGTATGGTATTGAATTAAAATTAAATAAAAATAAAGATTATTTCATTATGAACACGATGGTATAGGGTTGCCTGTGAAAAATCAGCCCCGAATTCCGGTTGTCGAATTTTGAAAAGTGAAATATTGCTGCGAAAACCGGATCTTAGACAATTTGTTTCCATTGTGTCTACACCGAGTCGCCAACAATTTGAAAAACATTCCAACTAAGCGTCTCCACAGCCAAAACATATTTGCAACAAGCGTATTCTTTTGATGTTTACCGCCAAAAACAGAAATACTATTTTTGTTGCCAACACAAGGAAATTACAGAAACTTTTGTCACCAAAACCACTTTTGTGACAACACAAAAGTTGGCAACTTTTGTTCGGTGGAGACTCGGCTATTAAAACAATTTAAAAATGAAGTGAAGTGAAAATGCAATGTTTGTTCAATTAAAATAAGACTTGACTTAAAGGTCTTAGTTACCAGGTCATTAAATCCAAAAAAAAAAAAATATTATAGCTAATAATATTATCCATACTAATATTATAAATTCGAAAGTAACTTTTGTCTGTCTTCATGGCTAATCGACTGCACTGATTTTATGAAATTTGTCATGGATATACTTTGATTCTTGAGGAAGGACATGGGCTAGTCTCTACCGCCATAGCCGACAATCATGTGTGCGAAACCGCGGACAAATGATAGTAATATTGTAAATGTGTCAGTAATTCGCTTTCACGGTCAAACTGCTTAACAGATTTTGAATAAATCTGGCATGGAGATACTTTGATTCTTGAGGAAGTACATAGGGTACTTTTTACTTCGTTAATCGACATACAACTAAGTCTAGAATATATTATTGTCTTTTGTTTTATAGTGGTTCCCCGGTCTTAAATAGAGATGGCGTTGATTACATCAGTACGTAGTCTAGACGGCAACGAGATCACTTAAGCTTATTAAGATTTATGATCACAATTGATATGCGTGCTTTTAAATGTGTATTTATGTTTCAAGGTCTTATCCAGAAGACGAAATATACTATACCTATTATTTATGTGTTTTACATGTTGCATCTCTCTTGTTGTAGTACTACCCTCGCACAGAAGATCAATCAAAAATAATAGTATTCGTGCCGTCGGGTTACGTTGCTGAGTGCGAGACCGGAGCGAGGCCCAATGATGCTGAAGCATTACTAGGTCGCCATGGTGTGTGACACCATGCTGCATTGTCTGCATTCTCAATGAGTATGGTGAACACCACTCTTGGATTTCGCTTATGCTTTCCATTGAGCAGAGTAAAAAAATACATCCAATTGTACTTGCTTCGACACAAATGGGCCAGTTCGCCCACAGTTATACCACATCTTTAGTTTTAGCGTTTCGTTGCTATTCACTGAGTGACTGAGGTTGCTAAGGCTCAATCCCTCCCCCTCTTGATGCGATTTTTTAGAAAGAAAGTATTGAATCAATCATATTGAAAAATATGTATTCTATAGACTCTCCTGTTTTCACTAGAGATGGTTATTGAAAAAACGGCCGTAAAACATCACCCACCCCTTGATGCGATTCGTGGCAGAGGAAAAATGTATAAAGGGCGGCAACGCATTTTTGACTTGATCAGAGGACACGTCAGTTTGTTTAGTCCTTATTCTAAACAAAAACAAAATTTACAAAATCATTAATTCGCATATCTATACTAAAAGTATAAATCGATAGAAACCAACGGATGTACATTTACGCGATAAATTTCTTGATATACGTTTAATATGCCTAGAAGTCACAATTATTTACAAATATTTGTATGTCTTTAATCTGTGTACAATTCTAATCGATTTAATTATTATTTTTTAATAAAAAGTAAAAAAAAATATATTAATTTTCTTTTTGTTTTGTGATTGATATAAACTTGAGAATTTCTTGCTTTGACTTTTTGTATGCGATGCCGTGATACTGTTTTATGACTTTATTTGTATGCTGGCTGTTTGTAAGTTATGAATAACATAAAAGGAAAAGCAAAGTGTGGCAATAAATACAGACTCCTTTCGTACAAGCTCAGTTTGATAAAAAACGGTTTATAAACCGTATTTTATAAAAGATCTATAGATCTTTATTTTCTCATTAGGACAATATTGTCACTTACATGAGAACAATTAATATTAAACAAAAACGTATTGCTTTATCATATAACTTAGACCTACAGTAATCTACCAATGTCATCTCTATTTAGACTGATATATTTACTAATACACATCCGCAAAAAGATAACACAAAATAAATACATAACACTGCTCATCAACAATAATAACATTATGACGCATCCACGTAAATTAATTCTTGCGCCATCTACTTTCTGAATTTAGTAACAGTGAAATGATATTAACGCCATCTGTTATTCAAAGCCCGCAAACTCTTGTAAGAAACCCGTCGCAAGTAATTTACATAATTTGTCAATAAATACAGGCTTGTTTTCCGCATACCGCTTTTAGAATGTACAGTGTAAAAATCCCACGTCATTCATCATTGATTGAATGCTAAATTGTTATCTGTTCTATAACAGCGGCACAAAAAACGATTACGAGTATAGATTTACATTAACAGTACACGTTTTTGATATGCAGGTATTGTTGCTAATTTATAAGTTCGCGCCAAAAGTGTTGTCATGACGTAAGAAAGAAAATGACGCTTGTCAATTTAAACTCTAGAACTGAAATAGACTCAAAGACCGCTATCTTTTGAATCGAATAAAAGAAATGGATATTAAAGAGAGAAAAAAAACGTGAATTAATGCTACTTTATGTTAATCGATTGTGAACAAAAAACTTAGAGTATTTTCTGCATAGTTATTTTCTTTTTAACGTATCTACCGACTGTTATCGGCACTTATCGGCGTTCTATTGCTTAAAAAATTTTTTGGTGTAGTTATCTAATAGACACTACATAAAAGATCTAGTACATAGAAAGTTAAATATTGAGTTTGAACAGACTGTCCCAGAATAGTGAACATAGTGTGGCCTATAGAGGCTTTTTGCCATACCAATACGAACTCTAAAGTATTGTCTATTTTAAGTCACATATTCTAAATTTAAATTAAGATGTTTTTTATTTTTCTTAAATCGTTTTTATGCTATGAAAGTTCACGTGAAAGTAGATTGATACTTCATAAGAACTTAAATGTACATGTGGTTAATCTAAAACATAGAAAAAATATTTAGTTTTAGAAAATTTTAACAAAAATAAAACCGACCACAAGGTTCGACTCGATTTTTCTTGGATGCCATCATCAGATCTTAGTGTCCTTATCATGGTACCACCGTTGGGATATCTCCTTTCCATTAAAAAAGAATCATCAATCGGTTCATAAACGACGAAGTTATTCGCGAACACACATAAAAATGAAATATATACGGTCGAATTGAGAACCTCCTCCTTTTCTTGAAGTCGTTTAAAAAAGGAAGTCATTTCTTTCGCTTTGGAAAAATCGACGCTTTGTTGCGCAATTATGGTGATACTGAACTGTTAAAAAACATACTTAATATTGTCATTCGAAAGTAAGCTTTAATTTACTTCTTAACCCGTCTCTAGAGAGCTTGAAGAGCTTCAGTACGGAGTTCTTTAGTAAATTAGAATTTCTTTAGGTTAGTATTTACAAGTTCAGCCATGGATAAATTCATTATGGTTGCAATCGTTACCAGCTGTAATACAAAAAATCATCATTATCAAAGCCCATCGCAGTCCACTGCTGGACATAGGCCTCTTCAATAAAAGTAAAAAAAAATGATAAATCCTATTAATATCCTATCTATACTAATACTAGCAAACCCGGCGAACTCCGTTTCGCCACCAGATGGCTTCGCTTTATGTAACACTTTCCCGCTTTTCTGTTGAAAATTTTCCTGAATTTTCTTTGCTATAAACCTCACGGAGCCCGAGACCTTTCCAACGAATGCAAAACCGTGGAAATCGGTTCGTGCGTTCTGGAGTTATAGCGTCAGGAAGGAAAACCCGACTTATTTTTATATAGTAGATTATAAAGCTGCAGAGTTTGTTTGTTTGTTTGAACGCGCTAATCTCAGGAACTACTGGTCCGATTTGAAAAATTCTTTCAGTGTTGGATAGTCCATTTATCGAGGAAGGCTATAGGCTATATATCATCACGCTAAGACCAATAGGAGCGTAGTACCAATGAAGAATGTTTCGAAATGTGGGAAAATTATCACGCTACGGGCAATAGGAGACGCAAACGACGTTGCGTGGGTCCGCTAGTAATATTATAAACGCTAAAGTTTGTAAGTATGGATGGATGTTTGTTACTCTTTCACGCAAAAACTACTGAACGGATTTGGATGAAACTTTACAGTAATATAGCTTATACATCAGAATAACACATAGGCTACTATTTGCCGCGATAACCAACATACAAAAACTAGATAAGTATAAAAAATTGGCAGTCATAAGGACTGCAGATAGAAGTGAAAGCTTATAACTTAGATTGTTATTTGTAAAATTATTTAAAATTATCAACATCAAACATTAGCATGTCGGTGACGCGAACCACTAAGATTTTCCTATACCAAAAAGTGCTCAACGCGGCCAAAGAAGTTTTGTGACGCCAGCATGTCGGTGACGCGGTTTCACTTCAAAAACAAAAAACGATCTCTGTACAAAGTTTTTGCTTCACGCATTTAAATATAGATAGCTGTTAAATAGGCGGATGACTTTTTTTAAGTTTAATTTTAGAATATAGCATTGATCAAAGGCTTTATCGGATGTAATAAATTACAATCATAAACTTAATAATCGATATTCATCATTAAATTTTATATTTCTACCATGAATTAGCATTAACTTTAAAATTAATTGAAATAGTAATGCGAAATAGTATGTATTTATAACACTTAACATGCGTACAGCAGCGTACATAAGGAAAATGTTGATAATAACACAAAACAGAAATCTTGGCAAAAAGACGCCATTTTAATATATATATATATAAGTAATATAGAATTAAATATAATATATAATAGTATATATAATATTAAATTCAATATTCATGTAAGTTACATGCGTACAAAAATTTTTGAAACAGCGCAGCGTAATGATTCTGAAATCTGAACTTATACTCTACTAGGGCAAAGATAGCTGTCTAAAAAAGTAGCTGAAGTTATTTCTTATATTATCATCAGCTATCTGTCAGTGCCATCAAAATCGGTTAAGCCGTTCCAGAGATTCGCCAAACAAACAGAAAAAACTTTTAAAATCGTTTTTTAGGGTTCCGTGCCACAGGCAAGAAACGGAACCCTTATAGATTCGTCATGTCTGTCTGTCTGTCCGTCCATATGTCACAGCCACTTTATTCCGAAACTATAAGAACTATACTGTTGAAACTTGGTAAGTAGATGTATTCTGTAAACCGCATTAAGATTTTCAAACAAAAATAAAGAAAAAAATTTTTAGGGGTCCCCATACTTAGAACTGAATCTCAAAAACATTGTTTTCATCAAAAAATCGTGTGGGTATCTATGGATAGGTCTTCAAAAATGATATTATAGTTTCTAATATCATTTTTTTCTAAACTGAATAGTTTGCGCGAGAGACACTTCCTAAGTGGTATAATGTGTCCCCCCTGTAACTTCTAAAATAAGAGCATGATAAATCAAAAAAAAAAAATGGTGTACATTACCATGCAAACTTCCACCGAAAATTGGTTTGAACGAAATCTAGTAAGTAGTTTTTTTAATACGTCATAAATAGTAAACTGCAATTTACCTTAAATTCAATCAACACAAATATAAAAAAAAAATGTTACTTGCTTCTGCGGAACCCTTCATGGGCGAGTCCGACTCGCATTTGGCCGCTTTTTTATGTAAGTACCTACCGTATATAATTTCATAGTGGTTGGCCGCGGAAAATATTCTGATGTATAAGCTATATTACTGTTAAAGTTTCATCCAAATCCGTTCAGTAGTTTTTGCGTGAATGAGTAACAAACAAACATTCATCCATTCATACCTACAAACTTTCGCGTTTATAATATTAGTAAGACTGGCGACCTGCCCCGGCTTCGCACGGGTGGATTTCAGATGCCCCCGCTGACGACACGATTCGTGCATTTTAAATCTGTAATATCTTCGAATATATTAGGTCTTTACCTATGAAATTGCCGTTCTTCAGTACTGGTCATTTCAAATAAAAAAAAGTTTGTAATGGCTCTGTATTCTAAATTCAAATTTATTTTGTTTTAAAACCATGACATTCTATTTACAAACTCAGTCTTTTGTTTTCTGATTAGCGTTGTATTTTCATTACATTTGAACATTTTTCGTCACAATGGATACTTTAAAAATTCGTGTAATTATGGAATATGAGTTCCGTCGTGGCACCAACGCGACACAAACGGCACGTAACATCAAAAACGTTTACGGAGAGAACTGTACAAACGAACGCACAACCCGTTATTGGTTTTCCCGGTTCCGTTCTGGAAATTTTGACTTGAAAAATGAAGCTCGTGGTCGTCCGGAGACTTTGGTTAACAATAATGAATTAAAGGCGATTGTGGAAGCTGACGAAACCCAATCTACAGCTGAGCTAGCAGAAGCTTTTAATGTAAGCATCAAAACAAAATTGATCCATTTGCGACAAATTGGCAAGGTAAAAAAGCTTGATAGATGGGTGCCCCACGACCTTAACGATCGCGAACGCAACGTACGCGTCGAGACTTGCCTTGCGCTGCTCAACAGGCAAAGAAATGAAGGAATTTTGAAACAAATTCTAACGTGCGACGAAATATGGATTCTGTTTGACAATCGAAAGCGCTCAGCAAGTTGATTAGACCCTGGTTCAGCACCAAAGCAATGCCCTAAACCAAAAATGACCCCTAAAAAAGTGATGGTCACTGTTTGGTGGTCTAGTGCGGGTGTGATTCACCACAGCTTTTTACAAAACGGCATGAGCATTAATGCAGATGTGTACTGTGAAGAACTGGAGAGAATGATGCAGAAGCTTGCACATCTGCAACCAGCTTTGGTCAATTGGTCGTCCCCACTGCTCCTTCACGACATCGCGCGAACTCCATACTGCGCAACAGACAGTCTCCAAGCTGCAAGAGCTGGGGTTGGAAGCTCTCCCTCATCCGCCATACTCACCAGACCTTGCACCTACCGACTATTACTTTTTCCAAAATTTAGACAACTTTTTAGTGGGTAAAAAATTCAATTCCCGAGAGGCAGTACAAAATGCCTTTGAAGAGTTTGTTGCCTCCCGTCCAGCTGACTTTTACAAGAAGGGCATCAAAAAAATGCCAATGCGTTGGCATAGATGCGTCGATTACATGGGTGATTGCTTCAAATAACAGAAATAAAAAAGTTTAAAAAAATAAGTACTTTCACTTATTGCATACAGAACGGCAATTTCATAGGTAAAGACCTATTATTTATTTAAATTAGATACTGTAAAGGGTTATTTTGATCTCTATTAAATGCACAATGTATTTAATTTACTTAATTGTATAAGGATTCATTCTGTGTTGCTTAAAATCACTTCGTAAATAAGCCATTATTTCTCGTAAAAAGAAAGGAATAAAAAATGGTTGTTGTGGGTTATCCCTAAGAGATACACATATACCGTCGCGGACTTTTTTGTAGTACTTTTTAAGGTGTACAATACTGTAGTACATTATTTTGATCTATCTCGTAGGGTGCAACCAGCGTTTGCAATGTAAGCGCAAAAAAATGTGTTTATTTGCTACATCACATTAGAAACCTCAAAAATTAACAGTGTTTCTATACTATATTATGCATTTATTATACATAAAAACCTTCCTTTTGCATCACTTTATCTATTAAAGAAACCCGCATCAAAATCCGTTGCGTAGTTTTAAAGATTTAAGCAAACAAAGGGATATAGGGACATAGGGACAGAGAAATCGACTTTGTTTTATACTATGTAGTGATAGTGATATGCATTAAGTAAAAAGCTGTTAATTTGAAATTACAGACAGACACTTCAGTTTTATTTATTTGTATAGTACAATAATCTATACTTTCCACGTCTTTCTTTCCAGGGTTTGAACACTTGGCGCAGTAGAAAGCGGCACGGCGACCGCCCAAACCACTAGGCCAACCGTTCAGTCTAATTATTATTGGTAATGTCTAGTACATTTTTAAATATAATAGTTTTGCCTTTCTCATTGTAATTTATTGTAACGAGGAAATGATTACAGTTCAACAAAGATTAAAAAAAGAACGCACGTTCAACTGCAGATTAAATATATCGCAAGTGTTGCTAGCATTTTGCAAAACTGTCTTACATAACACTTATCCGGACTACGAGAATATCCGTATAGGTTTTCAGGTTAAATCCTCTTTGCTTGTGATATAATAGACAAGTTGAATAACTTTTTAATTAGTTGATAATTTGGCAAACATAACTGATATTCTTATTATTATGTTCTGTTTATAAAATTATAACAATATTTTTTCTAAATTAATTTTACTACTGTCCATCTATACAAATAAAAGACTGCCTCGTTGGTCTGGTGGTTGGCGTGTGCGACTGCTGATCATGAGGTCTCGGGTTCGATTCCCGGGTCGGACCAAATGTTTGTATGATCTACAAATATTTGTTTCGGAGTTTGGGTGTTTTCTATGTATAATATGTATGTATTTACAAAAAAAAGTATATATTTATTTGTATCAGTTGTCTAGTACCCAGAACACAAGCTCTGCTTAGCTTGGGACTAGATGGCGTTGTCACAGATTACTGAATAGTTACTACGTAACAGATACTTCACTCAGTAGAAAATTTCCAATACCTATTACGATAATTGCCTACTCCCTCGCGTCAACAACCACTGTATGCTAAAATGCGCCTAAATGCTCAAGCGTACAGCAGTGATTGCTTCGCACCGCGCGATTCCACAGTAATCGCAGGGCTGCCTCTTCGAGAAAATTAAATTAACATAACTTTTTATTTTTTATCTATGTTATTGAGAACTGTGAATATGTTCTGACTTTTATGTGGCAGTTAAAAATTTTATCATTTATAAAATATTTAACCAACTTAAAAAAAAGGAGGTGATCAGACATACAGGCCAAACTGAGATGTTTGACTTGTATGGTTTGTAGGTATGTATGTTTGTGCGCGATAATCTCGCGTTTGGCTAAACCGATATCGATGCGGTTTTCAGAAAAGGATTTGTTACATTTAGGAGAACGTTTTAAAATAAGTATAATACTTCTTAGTTTGATGATGATCTTCGGAGATGTTCACTAGAAATGAAAAAAAAAACCTTAAAGAGAACCGACTTCAAATAAAGCACTAAGCCGTAAGAAATAATTTGTTTTTTTTTATGTTAGTGCTAACAGCTGGTAATTACGAATCGAAAAAGCACCGACATCAAAGAAGAAATTATTAAACCTTTCTTCATTCATTCATTGACAGGTAAATGGAAAAATGTTAGGTGTTTATCCCTTCTTTTGCTTGATTTACACCCATCTACAGCACATAAGGCACCACACGGCATCGTAATACGCGTACGAACGAACAGCACTATTAACATTGAACGGCGTGCGCGCGCTTCGCTTGCGAAAACCGCACTGAATTTGATCCGCCGGCGGACCGAGACCGCTCGGCTGGGCGGTAGGCACTTATAGCGCGCAAGTACATGGAGTGACGGAGGCCTGGCGTTGTGTGTTAGATGTCAAAAAAAAACTATTTAACTATTTAAATGTTTCGATAACCCAGGATAGATTGTTCTAGTGCCGCAGAACGAGGAAAACCGATCCCAGATACTGGGAAATGGCAAGGACAAAAATAAGAAGATTATTACTGACCTGTCTGTATGGATCCGTGTCCCGAGTTGGATAAGGGCATCTCGAAGTGTAAACGCTAACTTTGTTTCTAGTCGGCCCTCTCTTCAAAAGAACTTTCTGTAATTTCTTCGTTTTCTTATTCTCATCATCTAATTCCAATTTTTCCAAATCTTCCGCTAAATCATCGCACTTATCACTTTTTTCACAATCTGGTACTTTATCGAAACTTTCTGATTTGTCGGAGTTCTCTGATTTTTCGGAAAAACCACTGTCGCCTGAAGAATGTGAGTGGATTCTTTCATTTCTAGATACTGTGATTACTTTGATGTTGAAATTTCCCAATTCGTTTTCTTCTTCATCGTCAACTGGTTCTTCTTTGTGATCTTCTTTGTCCTTGATGTCAATCTTCTCGATTTTATCAACTATAAGGTTAACGTCATCAGTTTCAGTTTTTGTATCTTTTTTGGGCTCTTGTTGTATGTGTGTCTTGGGCAAGTGTTCTGTTTTTTCAACTTTGTCTTTTTTCTTGCGAAACAAGAATTTTAAACGAGATTTGAACGATTTTTTGTCTGTATTCTCTTCCATTGGTACTGGTTTTGCTGAGGACTCGGTCGGACTTCCCATAATTTTTTTAATAATTTTGATTATTTTTCTTTGACTTAGGAATCCAATACTGACATCTGTAACAAGCGATATTGAACTTTAATGAATATTATCATAAATATTACAATTAAATGTAGTAGCGGAAATGGACGTATATCAGTAAATAAGATGATTGAAACAGAATGCTAAATATACACAAAAATAAATTTTAGTATCTTATCTACACAAAAAAATAAAATTGGAGTGTCTGTTTGTAATATTAAAATAACTGTTTTTACTAAATTTATATGTATGTATACACGGTACACGTACCAAATTTTTTTTACTATTTTTGTCTGTCTATTTGTTACGGTTAATCTCTGGAACGACAGAACAGATTTTGACGGTACTTTAATTGATAGGTAGCTGATGATATAATGAGTAACTTAGGCTAGACTAGCTTTACCCCGCGGTACGACAATAAGCGTAACACCGCGGGGTTCAGCTAGTTTTTAATAAAATTCTATTTTGGTCTGCCACATTCTTATTCTAGTAAATAATTTAATATTGTTGGTTTATCCTTATAGCGAATTCTTGACCTTGATTCTTCAGTTTTTTTAAATAGTTACAGTTAATAATAATTTCCCAAGTTTGACGTAGGAAATGCGCGCGAATGTCAGAAAAAACGGTATTACCAACATACAAAAATTGTATTTTCAAGGTAGTAGAGCCACGCTGATTACCGGACCGGGCGATACTACCCTCACACAGAAGACTGACCTAAAGTAAAAGCATTCGTGCTGACGTGTTTCGTTGGTGAGTGCGAGACCAGAGGCCCAATGATGCAGAAGCATCTCAATAGGCTGCAATAGTGTGGGTCACCATAGTGCATTGTCTGCATTCGCAATGAGGATGGTGACCACCACTTTTGGATTCTGCGTATGCTTTCCATCAGGCAGAGTAGAGTCACTTTGGCAGGTTCATATTAAAAAAAAGACATGTTTTGATGTTGGCAACATATTTTATATTTCATCAAGTAAGACCACGGTAATCACCTACCCGGTGAAACAATATGCATTTTGGCGCGAACCCAACGCGAATAAGTCTTTAAATCTATATATAAACTGTTTTATTTTCTTTTGAAATGCTTTCTGAGAAAACGGGCACAACCTTGTATAATATTTTTGGTACATTTCCATCTTATTAAATCGTTAGTAACAGTGTTTATTTTTTATTTTTCGAACGCCATCTTGCGCAATGGCCATTTTTAGGGTTCCGTGCCAAGGCAAAAAAAGAAACCCTTATAGATTCGTCATGTCTGTCTGTCCGTCTGTCTGTCCGTCCGTATGTCACAGCCACTTTTTCCGAAACTACCAGACCTATAATGTTAAAACTTGGTAAGTAGATGTATTCTGTAAACCGCATTAAGATTTTCACACAAAAAAAAACAATAAATTGGGGGTCCACAGACTTAGAACTGAAACTCAAAAATTTTTTTTTATCAAACGCATACGTGTCTTCATCTATGGATAGGTCTTCGAAAATGACATTGAGGTTTCTAATATAATTTTTTTCTAAACTGAATACTTTGCGCGAGAGACACTTCCAAAGCGGTAAAATGTGTCCCCCCCCCTGTAATTTCTAAAATAATAAATCTAAAAAAAATATATGATGTACATTACCATGCAAACTTCCACAGAAAATTGGTTTGAACGAAATCTAGTAAGTAGTTTTTTTTTAATACGTCATAAATCGTAAACTGCAATTTACCTTTAATTCAATCAACACAAATAAAATATATGTATATATTATGTTACTTGCTGCTGCGGAACCCTTCATGGGCGAGTCCGACTCGCACTTGGCCGCTTTTTTGTACATCGGCAAGGATCAACATGTATACGGCTTGAATGATTGATAGTAGTAATGATGAAATTAAGGCTGGCAACACTAATGTTATCAACTTTCTATCGAAATATATCTATAAAGAAAGTCCTATTGTCTAATTGTGGACTGTTAAAGGCTGTGTTGATCTGTAATTACTGATAATATTTAGAAGAACTTTTGAAAGTCGAAGTACAAGACATAAGATCAACAGAAAACAGCCATGTCGCTAATTCGAGTTATACAGACATACAAATAACAGCAAAAAAGGTTAATCGACATGGCTGACCTTTTTATTACAAGCTTTTTATTAACTTGCAATGTATGTACTGACCTAGCATTAAGCATAGCATTATCTGGTGTACAATAAAGCGATATATTATTATTATTATGTATGTACACATATGTATGCTTGTATGTTCGGGTGGAATCTTGAAACTCAATTTTGAAGCAGATATCTTCAACCGATTTTGCTGAAATTTTGCAAGCATATGTATACAGCGTGACAGTGCAATATTATAATGACATGTAGCTGATCTGATGCTGGAGCTAGAAGGTGGCCATAGGAACTCTGTAAAGAAACGTCGCAACATCATCGAGTTTGGACTCGTTTGATTCGTCTCGAGGCATTTCAGTAAAAGCTTGTTTTTAAAAAGCTATTTAATTTAATTTTCTTTACTTATCATTGATGTTTCTCACCGTTAAAACCTTCCCTGAATTTCCACAAATCGGTGCAGCCATTCTCGAGTTTTAGCGAAACAAACGAACAGCAATTCATTTATTGTATAGATTGATTAAATTAAATAGAAAAAAAAACCAATCAAATTAAGAACCTCCGCCTTTTGGAAGTCGGTTAAAAAGGTGGGTTAAGAGCTTGAAGCATTTTTAAATATTGCCAAAGAGGCGTGTTGTAAGTCCAAAATACAAGTAGTATGAGGTCGTTGACTTTAACGAAGTGTTTGTAAAGTAAAAAAAAGGAGATCAATAAATCATTGACAATCTTCTTGTTCAAGTGGTTAGTGACCTTGACAGCGTGGGTTTGATTCCCAGCAAGGACAAATAATTAGGTGTGAACGCGATCATTTATTCTATGTCTGGATGTTGGTTTATATATAGCTGGATTGGGTCGCGGATCCGCTCGCGAATATCATGAGCTTGTTTGTATGTCGAATGTCGATAAAAATAGTCTATTTGTTTTTCCAAGGTCCAATCTATCACTATAAAAATCATCTGAATCGGTGTAGCCGTTTACCGTGAAACTTTGTCTATTTGTTACACAAACATATAGAAAAAGTTACATTCGAATCTATTTAAATAAAAATGAATCGACGAAATGTATGTACGCGCATAACTTCCGATCGGCTGCACCAAATTAAATAATTCTTGTTTTTACGTGTTCCTTGTTGTTAGGAGAATGTTTATGTACAAGAAAAATTAAAAAATAACGGGAACATTGTTTTTTTTGTCCGCGACTGTACACTGCCTGTGGGAAGCTGAGACAGGTATGTAAATAAGTCGGTACGAAGTTAACCGGGTCAGCTTTTATAATATAAGTATGGATGAGTCTTCCTTTATAAATTAATTATAATTATCTAAACTTAGTTTGAAGTTACTTCTTGGTTTTTGAGTGGAGCAATATAATATGTTTGCCTATTTATTTCCTTATAGTTCATATACCCGGTTACTAAATAACAGGACAAAGATACCAAATATCGTTCTATTATTATATATTTAACTAGCCACCCGCCCCGGCTTCGCACGGGTGGATTTCAGATGCCCCCGCCGACGACACGATTCGTGCATTTTAAATCTGTAATATCTTCGAATATATTCATTTAAATTAAATACTGTAAAGGGCCATTTTGAACTATATTAAATGCACAATGTATTTAATTTACTTAATTGTATAAGGATTCATTCTGTATTGCTTAAAATCCCTTTGTAAATAAGCCATTATTTCTCGTAAAAAGAAAGGAATAAAAAATGGTTGTTGTGGGTTATCCCTAAGAGATAGACATATACCGTCGCTGACTTTTTGTATATCTTTTGAATGTGTATAATACTGTAGTACATCATTTTGATCTATCTCGTAGGGTGCAACCAGCGTTTGCAATGTAAGCGCAAAAAAATGTGTTTTTTTGCTACATCACATTAGAAACCTCGGAAATTAACAGTGTTTCCATACTATATTATGCATTTATTTTACATAAAAACCTTCCTCTTGAATCACTCTATCTATTAATCCGTTGCGTAGTTTTAAAGATTTAAGCAAACAAAGAGACATAGGGACAGAGAAAGCGACTTTGTTTTATACTATGTAGTGACTAGCTGACCCGAGCCCACTTCGTTGGGCGAAAAACATATTTTCTCAGACTTACTTTGCAAATTCAGCTACCACGAAAAAGTCTTCCCACTTTTCGGGTTATTATATATCCTATGTCACTCACAAATAAGGTAGCCTTCTATTGGTAAAAGGATTTTGAAAATCGGTTCAGTAGATCCAGAGATTACCCCCTACAACGTCACAAACTCACAAACGCACAAACTTTACCTTTTTATATAATAGTGTACAGTGAAATTAGTCTCGAGAAATTTTTGCATATGTAGTGGTGTGTATATTACTCAGATCTTAGAGCGCGTTTCCACTATATCGTTCTGGCCTATACAAAAATGTTTCGATATCCTAACATTACTATTTAATTTTATACTTATCCCTAGCAACACTCTGATTTTTGGTTTCAATAAAAACAAGTTTTTATTTTAAAGAAAAAGGTTTTGACTTTATAAAAACCGACTTCCAAAAAACATCCAACGAAAACTCTCTGCCAAAAAAACACTTAAAAGCGTAAAATAAACTGGTTCTTCATAAATTGCCTATACCTAATTCTTTATTCATTTAAATAGTAGTATTATAATGTGTGCTAGGTACCTAGAATCTGTGTTACGCTTTTAAGTGTTTTTTTGGCAGAGAGTTTTCGTTGGATGTTTTTTGGAAGTCGGTTTTTTTTTTATAAAAAGTTTTTATTTTTCAGTTTTTAGTGCAAACAATCGTAGGTAAGTAGTAAGTTGAACTATTTCATCAAACTTCATCATCAAGAATACAAATTAAGATCTATACGTACATGTAATATTAAAATCATCCTCTAATCCCTAACTGTTGAAGAGTTTAACCTTCTATCATCAGCTCACCTAAATAACTTGAAAGTATACGACTTAAGGTCTTTAGATACGTATGAAATTGAAAGAATTATCCTTTAACTCCTAACCGTTGAGGAGTTGTACCTTCCACCTTCCATCATCAGCTTACCTAAATAATTTGAAAGAATACGACTAAAGGTAACATATATACATATGATATTGAAAGATTTATCCTCTAACTCCTAACCGTTAAGGAGTTGTTTCTTACATCATCAGCTCATCATCATAAAATGATGACTACCATACGCAAATACCGGTGTAACTTCAGAAAATATATGAAAAACATAGTATGTGCCTATAAAAAATGAGGGTTTCCCTCGATTTCCCTGGGATCCCATCATCAGATCCTGATATGCTGGCAATGGGACCACCTCGGAAGCATACCCTTTTGAACACAAAAAAAAATTTCAAAATCGGTCCACAACTGACGGAGTAATCGGTGAACATACATAAAAAAAAAATACATACAGTGGAACATAGAACCTCCTCCTTTTTGGAAGTCGGTTAAAAAAAAAGGTGTGTGTGCGATTCACACACGATAGAAGTGAAACTTCAAAGAGGAGAGACCGATATAAATATATATTTTTTTCCTTTCCTTTCATCTAGGTTTTTAAAACTCCGGGGGGCCTACGGGGGGGTCAAAATTTATGCGTTTATTTTTGGCCTAGGACGCACCGTTTCCGAGATATTTCAATCTAAAGCAAAAAATCGTCACTTGATAGTGGAAAGTGGAAACACGCACAAAACCAGAATAAACCAGTTTACGCTGTCCGCAGGTGCCACGTGCAGTCCGGCGTCAGTCGCTTGGTACTGTTAGAACATAAAGCACACATTTCATTCAAAAATTATAATTATTACGTTAATTGTTAAATTTTGTATTTGTTGATTGTTGTTATTGTTTGTTATTATTGTTATAATATTTGTTGAAGTTTTTAATTTGTGTGTAAGTGTTGTAACTTTATATTGTAAATTCAAAATGGCTCCAGTGTTAAAACATGGTCGAGGCAAGCCTTTGACTTCTCAAACTAAAGAAGTTTTGTACTGTTTGTACAAATATTTCGAAAATGAGTGTAATAACAACCCGAGCAGTATTATGACCCCCACTCAATTAGTTGCTAAATCAACAGGAATTTCAATAGCATCCGTCAGAAAGGTAGTATCAGAAAGCAAATGTCGTCCTTCAGATCAGGAAGTAACATTTAAATCTCCTAAAAAGAAACCGAATCGTAAACCTACAATAGTAATCGATAACTTTGATCAGCAAGTTATCAGAAGAACAATTCATGACTTCCACATCACAAATAAAGAAGTTCCCACTTTGAAAACTTTGCACGCAAAATTGAGAGAAGATATTGATTATAAAGGTTGTGTCAGCACGTTACGAAAACACGTCATGTCATTAGGTTTTAATTGGAAGCAAACAGAAGATAACCGGAAACTTCTTATGGAAAAACACGAAATTAGATACTTGCGAATTAATTATTTGATGAAAATTGCTGAATATCGTGAACAACGCCGACCAATTGTTTACACCGACGAAACATATATACATACATCACATACCCTCTCGAAATCTTGGTCAGATGGAAGCACTTCAGGTTTGAAGCAACATATATCGAAAGGCAACCGCTTAATCATTGTTCATGCCGGTGGTATGGATGGCTTTATACCAAATGCATTGCTTATGTTTAAAGCCAACCAAAAAAGTGGAGATTACCACGACAATATGAACTATGACAACTATTCAAGGTGGATTCAAACTCAATTGATACCCAACTTACAACCAAATAGTGTTGTTGTTGTTGACAACGCACCATATCATAACTCAATACAAAATCCTGCACCGAATAGTAATTCTAGAAAACAGCAAATGATTGACTGGCTGACATTGCGAAACATTGAGCATTCATCCACGTTGCTTAAGCCTCAATTATATGAACTGATTCTGCAAAACAAGGCGAGATTTGTAGAGTACAAGATAGACGAAATATTACGACAGCACGGTCATACTGTGCTGCGTTTACCACCAATCCATCCGGAGTTTAATCCTATAGAAAATATATGGGGGATAGTGAAAACATATGTTGCAAAAAAGAATGTCGCAATGAATATGAAGATTATAATGTCATTAGCTGAAGAAAAAATGAACGCCATAACTGTAGAGGAATGGAGAAAAGTTTGTCTGCATGCTATTGAGGAGGAAAACAAATATCAGGGTAGAGACGCAGCTTTAGACACAATATCAGAACGAATCATAATTAATTTAAATAATTCATCTGATGAAAGCGAGGATGGGGATGGTTGTGATATGCCTGGGGTTGATGAATTATTAGAATAAAACATTTATGGCCGGAGAACACCTAATTCATACACGTCTTCACTGAAGTGAAAACCGGCATTCACTGCTTGTAATGTTTGGAACTGGCTTGTCTGCCTCATATAGTTCCATAGATTACAATGCAGTGGATACACATTTTCACGTCCGTATTAGTACGTAGTGCGTATGCGTAGACGTGTACGCATTTGGTGTGCTCCAGCCACAAACGTATATTACCTTTAAAAAAATAAAAACTAAAAATAAAATGTTGTTTTTTTTTATTTGCTGACCATACACTACTACAAACGCAAAAATTTCTCCAAGCTAATTTACCTGTAGTAGTGTGTCGGTTATCGCGGCAAATAGTAGCCTATGTGTTATTATGATGTATAAGCTATATTACTGTAAAGTTTCACCCCAATCCGTTCAGTAGTTTTTGCGTGAAAGAGTAACAAACATCCATCCATCCATACTTACAAACTTTAGCGTTTATATTATTACTAGCGGACCCACGCAACGTCGTTTGCGTCTCCTATTGCCCGTAGCGTGAAAGAGTAACAAACATCCATCTATTCATTTATCCATACTTACAAACTGTCGCGTTTATAATATTAGTAGGATATATATATAGATATATATATAGCTGACCCCCGCAACCATTTTCGTGCGAGAGCCACGCTTCGGCATGCATGGGCCGGCTCGACCGGAGTGATACCAAAGCCTCACAGAAAACCGGTGTGAAACAGCGCCTGCGCTTTGATTCACCAAGTGAGTGAGGATACCGGAGGCCCATACACCAACCCCTCCCCCCATCCCCCAAAGGTAAAGGCGCGTCTCCACTGAAATTTGACAACACAAAAAAAGGTTGACAACACAAAATTTGCCAACTTTTTTTCGGTGGAGGCTCGGCTTTACAGAAACTTTTATCACCAACACGTGTTAACAACACAAAAGTTGACAGCTTTTGGTCTCTGAAGACTCGTCTTAACATCGCACTTACGACGCCTTTGGTGTTGCGGGTGTCCATGGGCGGCGATTATCGCTTACCATCAATCAGGCGATATGTCTGCTCGTTTGCCACCTATTCCATAAAAAAAAACCTCGTCTGCGTTTCCTATGGCCCGTAGCGTGATGTACTCGTTATACCGCGGAAATTAATTTGATTCCCATAAAAAAGCTTATAGTGAGCCAACCTTAAAATGCTGTCAAGGACTTTTTTTTAAATCTTTTAAAGAAACAATTCTTTAATAGATTGTTTTTGTTGAAACTTTATCCGTTTACGCAGCGCACGCAATGGATGCTCTCAAAAGGAATATTTTTCCCCCGTTTTTGCAACATATTTAGTTAATACTCCGCTCCTTTTGGTCGTAGCGTTATGATAGCGTATAACCTTCCTCGATAACTGGGCTATCTGACAGTGAAATAATTTTTCAAATACTTTCTGTACTTCCTGGGATTAGCACGTTCAAACAAACAAACTCTTTAGCATTATAATGCTGGTAAAGATATGATTATGTGTGAAAATATGGCGTGTAAGGAGCCGTTCAAGTATTACGTAAGCAGATTTATTACAATTATTTATCCCCCCACCCCCCTTGTCAGCAAAAGTAAGCAAAGCTCTTACCCCACCCCTCCCAAGCTTACGTAAATATTACTAAATAATTAAATATTTTGGACATCTAACACAACGCCATCTAGTCCCAAACTAAGCAGAGCTTGTATTGTGAGTACTTAGGGTTGCCAACTTTTTTTATAAGAAATAAAGAATATTTAGGTCTGAAAAGAATATTAAACAGTATTTTATGAAAATGAACAGTATTTTACTCAGTGTTCACTAATTTCTTGGGCACGCCGTTATTGCGGCGGTAAGACCCGTTATGGAGGATTGGCTCAAGAGGCATTACGGGAGCCTCTCATACCGGCTGACACAGGTGATCACTGGGAAAGGATGCCTTGGAGAGCACCTGTGTCTGATCCGCAATGAGCCAACGTCTGAGTGCCGCCACTGCGATGGCTAGACCGTGGACACGGCACTCCACACGCTGGCAGAATGTCCGGCGTGGGGAGAGGCAAGGCGTGATCTCGTGGCGGCCATCGGAGAAGGGGTTCTCTCGCTCGCTTACATGATTGCCGCCATGTGGCGGAGCGAGAGCGCGTGGAATTCTGCAGTCTCTTTCTGCTAGCAAGTTATGCTTGCGGAGAAGATGGCGGAGCGGGGCCCGGAGAGGTTTAAAACTCTTCCTTTCCGCCAGGCCCGGGAACGGGCCAGGTACCGCCGCAGACGACTCGGGCGCCGGAGATCACAAAACGATCTCCGTTCTCCATAAGCGCAAGCCTAGAGTGACAGGTGACGCCACCAGTCACCCTAGCAGAAGCAGGCCGGGGTGGTGGTGCGAGTTCTACATAGTGCTCGCGCCCTTTACTAAATAGAAAAGGTGCATCAAGGTTCCTACACAGGAGAGGGCCGTCTACAAACCGTAGATGGCCCGATGTACGTCGGGGTTCCAGGGATTTCCTTCCGACAGTGCACCAGGTTTCCCAGCTTCTAGTACCCGAGACGATGTGCGGTTTTTAGTCGGTTCGAGCCCGACATGGCCACCAGTTTGTGGTATCTGAGGGGATTTCCGCACAAAAAAGGCTAACTGATTTCTGCACATTTTGTACTTTCGTACAACATGACATTTTTTAAAACTTGCTATAGTTTTTTGGTATAACTTGTATTTGTCTATTTGAAACGACATCTTTATATGAAACAATTCAACTTTAGTGAAAAAGATCAACGTATTGTAAGCAAAGCATGTGGTACAGACAAACAACCAACAACAACAAAATATGACGTGTTACGTCAAATTGTCAGTCTTAACGAAACAATATAACGGGAAAAATAGTTATACTAATAGCGCGCGGTAATTCCCCTATTCGGTTCTAAGCGAGTATGCATCATTTGTGGGAATCCCCAAAAATGTGTTTCGTTTTAAACATTAACAATGTGTAGGTTGCCATATGTGTAAAAAAGTAAATAAATACTGCTGACGTAATCACCATCTAGACCCCCCCGCCCCCCATGTCATCAAAAATAAGCAAAGCCACTTGAACTGCCCCTAACTAATGGTGTGGTGACGGATTAATAACACAGAGTCAACTGTGTCTCTCTTTTCATTCAATAGGTGTCGCAAGAACCGACTGAAGCCGCGTTTTCACAATACGAGTTGGCTCGGACCGAGTGCACTCGGATGTCTACTCGGACGGTACTCGTATTATGTAAACACCTAATCCGAGCGCACTCGGACGCCGGCATCAAATCCGAGTAGACTCGGACACTGCTCTATTTTTCGAGCTCACTCGGATCATTTTTATAAAATTAAAATGGCGACAACTAAAAAAAGTGGAGTGACTACTAGTGGTGGGTGCTACTTTTTCTAATAAATACTCAAACTGTGCGGTGTTTAATTTCAAATGATTTTTAAACGTGTTTTGATCTTCTTCTTCTACTTCACGAAGAAAATTATTTGATGCACCCTGTTGGTCACGTCTTAAAATCCATTTCCGTGTCCAAATTTTTTTCTCTTTTAGTTTTTGCCCCTTTCGTGATTTTGAACTTCGACTATTAACATATCTGCTACAACATCTATACCTCGATCAGTCGATGACATCTTGATTGTGCAAGGAGACAAATGACCACAATACGAGTGTACTACTATCGTGTGTAAACCACTATCTGAGTACGCTCGTATAAAGCTGACTCGTACGAGTGTACTCGGGCCAACTCTTATTGTGAAAACGCAGCTTGAGTGAGCAAACTTCGCAGGCAAACAGTGCAAAGAGAAGGGTTACTGGGAGAGCCAGACTTAAGTATTTTTACGGCTCTTCACCAAGTTCCTGAGGTACATCGTTCAGGCCTCACCTTAGAAAAGAAAATTTTCAAGAACTAATTTAGGTCAACAATCACCGATAAATAGAATCCTTAATCTATACTAATATTATAAAGCTGCAGAGTTTGTTTGTTTGTTTGAACGCGCTAATCTCAGGAACTACTGGTCCGATTTAAAAAATTCTTTCAGTGTTGGATAGTCCATTTAACGAGGAAGGCTATAGGCTATATTTTATTTTCAAAAAAATTAGGGATCCGTAAGAAAATTGCTATTTTCTAACCCAAGGTGTGAAATCGAAAACCTATTTTTGCGTGCGCTGCAAAGACTATTGACAATAGAACAAAATAATGTATTACGGGTTTGTAGGGCCCATTTAGATCTACAAAAAAGTCCACGAGAGCATATATCTAACTATCATGGTTTAGACACAATAACCGCTTTTGTGTTCGAAAAAAATATTAAATCGTCTGAAGAAAGAAAGTACGTTAAATGTGTATCGTAATATTAATCCTTATCCAAATTAAGTATTATGTTATCAAGGGTATTTATGTAGAAGTAAAATACTTTTTGTTTCATCCCAATCCGACATTTCGTTTAGAAGTTATCACGAGTAAAAGACGCTAAGAGTTGGTACCTAATAATGAGTTATTTGCCAAAGAGTTTTTATCAACATAATACCTAATATTAATCTTTATCTAAATAATTGTGTTGTTTATTATGAGTATTAGATCTTAGAAGAGTATAATAAATACATCTATACTAATATATAAAGCTGAAGAGTTTGTTTATTTGTTTGGACGCGCTAATCTCAGGAACTACTGGTACAATTTGAAAACTTATTTCAGTGTTAGATAGCCCATTTATCGAGGAAGGCTATCCATACTTTATATTATAAATGCGAAAGTAACTCTGTCTGTCTGTCTGTCTTGCTTTCACGGCCAAACCGCTGCACCGATTACAATGAAATTTGGTACACAGGTAGTCTAGAGCCTGAGAAAGGACATAGGCTACTTTTTATTGCGAAAAAAAGGTAATAAGGGGTTGAAAGGGGGCATGAAAGATAGTATAGAAGAGTGGTGGTTTAATCGCCACACGCCTGCGCATTACCTTGGTGACACCGCCCGGTACACCGGACACTCTTGCCAACGAGGTAACAAGGATGTCAAATTCATTAAAAATATTTCTCCTTTTCAACGAAGACTTAAATTAATATGATAATAATAATATAATAAATAACATACATTCATAAATATGATTTGTATGTTCATTATATTAATAGAAATAAATAAGACAAATTACAAAACAGTGTATACAGTATCGTCATTTTAAGCTAAAATCTTAAACTTTATTTTTTAGGTTGTTGATTACATATAAATAAAAATGTCATTTAAATTTCGTAAAAATTTTAAGATCAAGGAGGTAAAATAGCAATAGGGGATGAAAGTTTGTATGGAAATATGCAAGGTTTGTGAAGGCAAGGCAAGGCCTATGTCCAGCAGTGGATTGCGATAGGCTGATGATGATGATGCAAGGTTTGCAAAAATGTTTCATGAGTTTGGGACAGGAGACAAAATATTAGAGCTATTCAGATGTAACATTTACTGAGTTATCACAATATGCCTAAGTGTGCTTACCCGAACGGGCAGACATGTGAGGGCAGACGACTGTGCCGCATGCGGATGTTGAATTTTGCTACTACAAATTCGTTATTATTCACTAGGATTCGATTTGTTTACATGATTTTTTGTTTATTCAAATAATTTTCTTCGTGAAAAAATCCGAAGGAAAAGTATCCGGCGGGATTTAAACACAAAAAAAAGCAAAAGGGGTACGCCGCAAGATGAAATAAATGCCTGTATGAAACATATGTATTATGGGTACATGTTAAAAAGTTTTGTCTTACTACAATTATGCGAGTACAACTTCACAATGATTTATGAGCAGTGTCAATATGCAAATGCTCTTCTAAAAATAGGAGATGATTGTATGCCAAATGACAGTAACGACATGATTACACTGAGACGTGAGTTCTGGTATATGATAGCACACATGATCTAAAAATAATATATATTCTGATCCGCCGACTAATGAGACAGTTATCAAATAAACGAACGGATCATGTCAGACGTGGAGGAAGATGTTAACGAATACCTCTCAGGAAACAATGCAAGGGAAACTGAACCAGTCATATCATAGCTTATGCATAAAGTTTTTTAAATCTTTAGAATTATCAGGAGCGCCTTCCCATAAGTTAAAACTGAAAGTTAATGTTCCAGTCCTATTAATAAGAAATCTTGAGCGACAAAGATATTTAATGGTACACGGCTACAAAATACACATCTGGGGTACAACATTGTAAAAGAAAATTTTTCAATTCCCCGTATTCCAATAATTCAAACTTATTTGCAATTTCAATTTAAAAGAATGCAGTTTCCGCTGAAAACAACATTTGCACTACCAATTATCAAAGCCCAAAGACAAAGACAGTTAAAGTTGCAGTTCATTTAAAAAAAAACATGTTTTTCAAATGGGCAGCACAATCGCGTGTATCAAGTCAGCTAAATCACTATATTTTGACAAAGGATGGCAAATCAAAAACGTAGTATTTTAAAAATGTAAAAATTGAGAATTTGCTCAGACTGAGGGAAAACTCAAGCAGAATCCAACAGTGGAGGCAACCATACTCGCTGTGAAAGCAGACAATGCAGAACCAAACCGTTTGGTTCGAGAGCGTATTTCTAAGACTGAGGCGGTGACTTCCAAGACCAACACGTGTTGTTCTGTAGAGGAAGGGAGAAGGTGGGATCAGTTGGAAGAACGCTTCAGAACACTCTCCATGGTAAAGCGGTAGAGGACTGCCATAGAGGCGATATCTCTCCGCAACTGCAGAGGCTCAAAGGAATCGGTAGTATTGGGACTGTTGATAATGCGGACTGATTGCCGCTGCAAAAAATCGAGAAAATTAATGCCTAGATCCATCACAAAGATGAGAACAGTACGGACGAGCGTATCTGGGTCTTATAAAGGAGTCACAAATGCTCGGGCGCGAAAAACCGCCTCACCCTGTTCAGGCTGCCTTAGTGGTGCCCTCGATGTACTCCCGTGGGTTGAGGTCTCGGCAAATATCCATGCCCAGGACACCGAGCTTATCCCGTAGTGGCAGTTGAGTGCTCTGAAAAGTGGGGAGGGGAAGAAACGGAGACTTTTTGGTAGAGAACGGGCACACCTGTGTTTTCTTAACGTTGAACTCGACCAGATTCTCATCACCACATTGTTAAATGCGGTTCAAAACCCGGTCAAGCTCAGCGACAATCTCCTATCCATTTTCCTCAACGTCTACTATCTTGGCTGCAGGGTATCCATAATATCGCCCATGTACTGTGCTATCGTCTGCATAGCAATGTATATTGCCAAGGGCTAATATGTCATTGACATGCAGAAGAAACATCTTGGGCGACAGGACCGAATTCTGAGGTACGCTAGCGTTTACCTCCAGAAAAACAGAGGCCGCGCCGTCCGTCGCAAAGAACCCGAATGCGAAGGCGCTGATGAAGAAAAGAGTAAATCTAGAGACGACTCTAAGAGGCAGACCGAATGCTTAGAGATCGGAGAGAAGCGAACGGTGCAAGAACAGGTTGAAAGCCTTGGCCATGTCGAATGTCGAAATAATTTCATACAAAATACTTTTTATTTTATGTACTTATATAAATACTTAAATATGTTTTTAACAGTGAAAAGTGTGTCTTATTTTTAAAATAATATTAGCCTTAATAATTAAAACTGCTACCCAAAGTCACTGTTCCACGCGGACGAAGTCGCGGGCGCAGCTAGTCAATATAATAATATCCAAACTCATAATCCAGACATTGACATCTTTAGCCAGTCGTATGATGTATTTAAAGCTGAAATAACAAAAAAAACCATGTCCAGTCATATAAAGAACTAGCTGACCCGGCGAACTTCGTACCGCCATATTTACATGTCTGTCTCAGCTTCCCACAGGCAGTGTACAGTCGCGGGAAAAAAAGACTGTTCCCGTTTTCTTTTATTTTTTCTTTCTAGCAAAAAAAGAATGAAAGAAATCGGACTATGTGTTATTGAATTGCAACTAAGTACCTACATATTTTGACTTTTATCCTCTCTCCAAGAAACCGTGCTGAATTTCGGGATAAAAAGTATCCCATGACCTACCTCGTAGTATGAACTCAAATCATGCCAAGTTTCATTTAAATCCATTCAGTAGTTTCAGCGTGATGCGCGGATAAGATACAGACAGACAGACAAAAATGAAAAAAAAATACATTAAAGATATTTTGAAAAATGATTTTCAAAATATCTTTAATGTACAGAATTGGACCTGTTACATTTTTATGATAAGTACATATAAATATTAGTAGTAGACGAGATCTCGTCGCAGGCCATGCACTCAAATGTGAAGTCGGACTTTGATCGAGAAGGGGAAGCTGTGGGGGGCGGGGAGGGGTTTGCATTATTTTCATGAACGTTTGAAGGACGTTCCAGATAAAAGGTACGAATTCATACTGATCACGGTATCTTGACTTCGATATAATGTAAGATTAAACTTATTTTATAATATATAAAGAAAATAATTATCTTATAATTAGTTTAGTTATCATTTCGATGTCGTTGTGTTTTTCTATCTGTACATATCTATACAAATAAATAAAATTGAAGTGTCTGTTTATTAATTAACATAGATTCATAATTTTGCGTTTAGTGAAAAGTATGGGCCTCCGGTATCCTCACTCACTCGGTGAAACACAGCGCAACCGCTGTTTCACGCCGGTTTTCTGTGAGGCCGCGGTCATACCAGGAAGCGACTTCCAGTGAGCTCGAAAGAATTATAATCCAATTAAGTAGTAAGAAATCACCCGGTATAGATGGTATAAGAACACAAGATGTAAAATATATTAAGGACAAAATCAGCCCCATACTAGCCAAGTTCATTAACCTATGTATCCAGAAGGGAGTGTATCCAGATTACTTGAAAAAGTCTATCATTCGGCCTATTTACAAAGGAGGCAATCATTTGGACTACTCAAATTATAGACCAATTGCCATTTTACCTGTAATTAACAAAATAGTTGAAAAAGTAATTGTAAAAAGAATCAGTAATTTTCTAGAATCCAACAACATAATTTCAGACACACAGCATGGCTTTAGAAAGTCACGTAGTACAGCGACTGCCTTGTCAAAATTTACAGATGATATAAATGTACAGTTAAATAATAAAAAGTATGTTGCTGTTTTATTCATTGACTTCAAAAAAGCTTTTGAAACTTTGGACCACGAGATTCTTCTAAAGGCCATGCAAGAATGCGGAATTCGCGGTCCTCTTAACAAATGGTTTCAATGTTATTTAAAAAATAGAACACTTTGCACCAGTATATGTGAACAGAGTGGGCAAGAAGCGGTCGTTAAGACAGGTGTGCCAACCGGATCAGTATATGGGCCTGTTGGGTACATTATGCACGTTAATAGCATGAGCAGAGTAATAAAGAATTGTAGTGTATATATGTACGCGGACGACACGTGCCTAATGTACGCAGACACCAACTTAGATATTATAGAAAAATGTATGCAAATAGATTTCGAAAATGTTATCAAATGGTCCCATGATAATGGCATTATATTAAATGTATCCAAAACTAAGTGCATGCTCCTTCATTCACCATATAATAGAAAATCGATTAGAAAAATATCCATTATTGGTCACTCGTATGAATGCTTACATAATAATATGCAATCCTGTATGAATTGTGAACATATAGAATTTGTGGAACAATATAAATACTTAGGTTTAACAATAAATTGTCATTTTAACTGGAAATTACACATCGATATTGTTTGTAACAAATTGAGGTCTGTTTTGTGTAAATTCAAGCAACTTAAATATGTAACAAACCGAGCCACGCTGTTTATGTTATATCATGCACTGGTTGACGCAATTTTGAGCTATGGTCTGAGTGCTTACGGGCGTACTTTTAAAACGTATCTGGATAAAGTCTTGAATATACAAAGTAGGTTCCTAAAGATTATGGTAGATAAAAACACTAAAAATAAATGTAATAAAAACTATATGAAATTGTTTAAAATATGTAATATATTACCGGTGCATCAAAAAGTCCAATTTATGTTAACTGTCGAACAATATAATAAAGCCGAGTTTAAGATACCTAAAGCTCCACATTGTATGCTCAGACAAGCTGTAAGAAACAAATACAAAGAGCCTGTTTCATGTAATTACTATGGTGAACGAACACGTATGTATATAATACCAAGGCTATTTAATAAAATAATGATTGAAGAAAATTGTTTAAACTTAAATATATTTAAGAAAAAGTTAAAAGAACTATTGTTACAAATGTTTAATGAACAAATTGAAGATTAAAAGTATTCCTACTATTAAATGTATCTCAAAGCCTACTTAGATTCTAAAAAAGTATTTTAATGTATTTAATTTGAAACATAAATATGCATATTGTTTTAAATGTGTTTACATATTTAAAATTGTAAAATGAGCGCACAGTATTCGCCAACAAACTGTCATGCAGTTTGGCGAAATCAATTAAGATGTACCTACATGTATCACATTTGTAATTAATAAATTAAAAAAAAAAAAAAAAAAATTCGGTCGAGCCGGCCCATGCATCGTGACCTCTCCCACGCATGAAGGTGCTTTTTAAGTTTTGATCTAAGAATGTTTGTTACTCTTTTACGCAAAAACTATTAAATTTTTACAGTATTATAGCTTACACATAATAATACAGAATTTAACAAAAAAAAAACCGACTTCAAGAACGACCAAATTGAATTGGGTCCACACGGGAAGCACCAGTTTTCAAATAAAAAAAGAATCATCGAAATCAGTCGGCGTGATATTGAGTTATTCGTCAATTTGTCGCGCAGATACTTAATGCAAATTGAAGATTTATATGATTTTTTCACGGATGCCATGTCAAAACGGGACCAAATTAAAGTGGGACCAGATGGGAAGCACCAGTTTTCAAATAAAAGAAAGAATCATTAAAATCGGTTCACCCAGTCGAAAGTTATGAGGTAACAAACATAAAAAAAACAGTCGAATTGAGAACCTCCTCCTTTTTTTGAAGTCGGTTAAAAACACTACTTACCGCGGTAAAAGGCATACATGCGGGAGGAGCCGCGGGCAAAAGTTGTTAAGAAATAATCACGCGAACGAAACCGCGAGGAACAGTTAGTCTTGTAGGTATATCGTATCTGTTGTTATCATAAGCCGATTGATAAATACCTACCGGATATGATGACATACCATTGTTTCAGAGTGTTACGTATTTTCATGAAATAAATCATTACATGAATACAGTCACGTATTTTACAAGCTTTTTATTAACTTGCAATGTATGTATGTATGCTTGTATGTTCGGGTGGAATCTTGCAACTCAATTTTGAAGCAGATATCTTCAACCGATTTTGCTGAAATTTTGCAAGCATATGTATACAGCGTGACAATACAATATTGTAATGACATGGACCTGATCTGATGCGGGAGCTGGAAGGTGACCATAGGAACTCTGTAAAGAAACGTCGCAACATCATCGAGTCTGGACTCGTTTGATTCGTCTCGAGGCATTCCAGTAAAAATTTGGTTTTAAAAAGCTTTTTAATTTAATTTATTTCAGCTTAACGTGTGGTGAAGGATTAAGAATAGGGAGTATCACCAGCCTATTCACCCAAGGGGGGTCGTAAGAGTCGACTGAGGGAGCGAACTACCAGGACAACATCACTGCAAAAAGAAGGAATACTTGACACAAACACTATACCAACCCGTCTGGAGTGCGAGGTATACTAAGCCAAGAACTGCTTTTTAAGCCTATCTCCAGTTGTAGAATTTTTACACGGTGTTTCCCACTTTTGAATATGGGTCCAAAATGCGCCAAAAAGCTTAACTACTTGACTAAAATTTAAGTACTGCTGAGGGGGTGAGGTTTGTGACCAAGGGCTGGGAGGAGTACTTAATCTTTATGACGCGTTGTCATCGCATCATAAAGATTATCAAGTTACTATAGGATGATGTTAACGATAAATGATTATCATGTTTTTTTCGAACTAATGCCATATATTTTGATTCTTTCACTCTATGCATACACATCCTGTTTAATCCTGTACACCAGTGCTGCTTCCTTGGAGTGTAAGGTTTGTGATTTGCCGAATTCGGGCTCATGAGAGATAAAGCTAAATACACCCGCAGATTAATCACCGGTGTACAGTTACTTAATACTACATCTACCAACTAATCATAATTTAGACTAACAAGTCGGAAAGATTTTGCTGTTAGCAACAGAACTGTTTACGAACCAGAATGAAGAAGTGGGGTATATTTTGGAAGAAAAGAGAAGAATAAGGATAAGAAGTGAAAGTAATGATGCCGATAATGGGATAGGATGGAAAAGCAATAAGTAAATAACTGCTAATTAGCACTAAAGATACTAGTAGCAAATTAGGAGTAAAAGGTGGGTAAAGAAAAAAAACAGAAGAGATGTTGGAACAAGAAGGTCAGAGTTAAGGATTTCTAAAAAGATACCTATGTAACCTATGTCCAGGTGCAAGGTAGGGCTAAAACCTTACATTTCTACACCTAAATTCCCTCGGTATTAAGTCCTAGTTACCAATGAAAAAGTGCATAGAGGTTAAAAAAAGAATAAATAAAAGTAATAGAAGAGGCATGGCGCCAATAGATTTTCGTGACACTACGACAAAAGGTAATTTTTTTAAGTTCTATTTCGCTGTAACCACTTTGAATGTTATCTTAGATGTTCTCAGAGGTCAACGACATGTTGAAAAGTAAGATTCAATTAGATGAGATAGAAAATAGAGGCACGAATCTATTAAACTCAATTATAGATTAATCTTATCTAATTTAAAATGGCGAATCGAAAAATAAACAATTGATGCAACGAGTTATAAATAAGTTTTACAGTTTCTAAAGAGTGACTGCAATGCTTAAGGTATCGGTAATAAAGTGTTCTTGTGCAAAATTCATTACGGAATGAAAAATATAGGTTGAGCAAAAAACTAAAAAAAAATGCCATGGTACGCAGATACTTAGATTTCTGCAAGTCATGCGACAATGTTTATAATAACATTATTCTTATGAAAAACCGTTATAGTGTTCTATATTTATTAAATAAGAATCTTACGCTAATTAAATTAAAGTTCAATTTCAGTTATGAAAACTATGAAGCTTTCAGTCGATTCATTTAAATAAAACGTTATGGAGTCCTTCAAGGTTCTATTGTAGGTCCTAAATAATATCACTCAGTAAATGTGTTTCTATGCTTCAATATGAATGACTAGCAGTTTTGGTGAGTGACCGAGGCATGTCGAATCGTGAATTTGGACTAAAAATAACAAGTTCAGCATTGACGAGGAGGCTGTTTTTTTGTCACTGTTTTGCAACTACTGCCAGATTACTTCAGATACATTTTGAATCGATATCCTAAATAATGTTCTAAAGGCTACATTGGTTTCGTTTTTATGTAATAAACTAGATGAACCCCGCGGTATTACGTAACGGTAACGCTACGTAATACCGCGGGGCGAAGCTAGTCTAAAAAAAGTAGCCTGAGTTACTTCTTATATCATTAGCTACCTATCAGTGAAAGTTCCGTCAAAATCGGTCAAGCCGTTCCAGAGATTAGCCGAAAATAACAGAAAGACAAAAATTGAAAAAAAAATGTACCGTGTGTATACCTACATTACATACATATCCAATTAGTAAAAAGCGGTTATTTTAATGTTACAAAAAGACACTCCAATTTTATTTATTTGTATGTATAGAAGATAGCCACGTATAACCCGCGGTTAAGGGGGGTCCAATAGTATTTTTACTTTTTACATAAACAACCGCGAGGCGAAGCTAGTTTAAAAAAGTAGTCTAAGGCCCGTATTAATAAACCGATATCAGCGTAAGAGTAAGATCTTAAGACCCGGTTTGAGATCCAGGCATATAAATAAACAAAACTTAAGATGCGGTTTAATACTCTGTCATCACTTGAGATCGTGTTGTTTAATAAACAATAATCGAGTTTCAAGAGCGGTATTAAGATGCGTCTCAAGATCATGATAGTTGAGTTCAGTCGATCCGTGACTTAAGATCGTGAACTTGTAGTGGCGGGAACTATGGACGTCGAAAATATTTTTTCCGAAATTAATTATTACGATGAATTAGACTATTATGATGATATTCTATGGCCTTTTCTAATTCGATTACCTAAAGTTTATATAAGGGACGCTACAAATCCCTTCGAATTACCTCCGCAAAACTTTAAAAAACGATTTCGTTTTAACCAAGAATCAGTGCTATATATTGTATCGTTGATAAGAAATGTTTTGGTGAAAAGTGATAACAGAGGGCTACCAGTTGCGGCAGAAATAGCCGTCTTGTTAACTTTGAGGTATTACGCTACAGCATCCTTTCAGGTAGGTACCTACCTATTTAAACCACTAGCTGATGGCTGAAGCCGCACAATGATCCGACCCGGGAATCGTATCCGAAACCTCAAGCACAGCAGTCGCTTAAGCTACCACTGCGCCACCGAGGCAGTCAAGTAGTCGTGTTGTCCTACGTGGGAATAGAACCCAAGATCTCTGGTTTAGCAGTGAGGATTACTAAGCAGTAGACTAGATCAAGAGGTTCGTCAATTCTTTTGAAAGCACACCATCTACTTCATTGAGTAATAATGGGTGGTGATGATGGGTGATAACACAGAGGTGAGCTGATTTTTTCCCTTTTTTAATGGCAACAACGGCATAAGCAATATATACATCATGTGTCGAGGACTCTACAAACATACATGAAATGTACACAAAGTACACCCAGACTCAGGAGAACCATTTATGGATCATATAAAGTGTTGCCAAATTTGAACCCACAACACTTGGCGCAATAGAAAGCGGCTAGGCCGCCATGGTATGGGGCTGCATTGTCTGCATTCGCAATGAGTATGGTCACCACCACTCTTCGATTCTGCTTATGCTTTCCATCAGGCAGAGTAGAGTCATTTTGGCAGGGCCAAACATAATTAAAAAAGAAACTTTGTTTCCTTCCTTGTTAATTATAGTTTCCTTTTCTTATACGAATGTTGTACAAGCTATACAACTATATTACTCATAGGAATTCCGCGTCTCACGCCGTCATACGGTTTATCTCGTCAGTAGATCTTGGTTTACATCAGACAAAAACTACATAACAGTCATGGTTTCCACAAAAACATTAATGTTACCATGTTTAGGTAAAATAAACTCCTTGCAGGTAAAATAGAGCAAAGTATTGTCTACGCATTATGAGCCCGATTATGAATGATATCTTGCAAAATCTTCATATTTAGAATTTTATCTTAGTTTGTGTTTAAAAACTGCTTTAATAACTCAAAAAGTTCTGAACCGACTGAGTTCAAATTTTGACACGATATACAATCCGTTTCAAAGATTGCTTCGACCTAAAATTACAGCATTCGTGCTGTCGTGTTTCGTTGGTGAGTGCGAGACCCAATGATGCAGAAGCATCACTAGGCCTCCATGGTGTGGGTCACCATGGTGCATTGTCTGCATTCGCAACGAGTATGGTGACCACCACTCTTGGATTCTGCTTATGCTTTCCATCAGACAGAGTAGAATCAATTTGGCAGGCCCATAGGCCATACATAAACAAACACTCAATTAAAACACTAGGAAACAAAAAAAAACAATGAAAATATTCACAATATTTGCATACAAGCGTGACAAGCGACAAAAAAAAAATCACATCATCGGCTACGGGTTGCGTTCCCAAAAGACTGGCAGCATTGCCACGTTGAATGGCAATGCTTTCTCTGTGGAGTAAAGGCAGGCCTTCTGATCACTAGAAACGTCATATGTTTTTTTTATGGAATAGGAGGCAAACGAGCAGACGTATCGCCTGATGGTAAGTGATTACCGCCGACCATGGACACGCGCAACACCAGAGGTGTCACAAGTGCGTTGCCGGCCTTTAGGGTATGGGGGGAGGGGTTGGGGTATGGGCCTTTGGTATCCTCACTCACTCGGTGAAACACAGCACAAGTGCTGTTTCACACCGGTTTTCTGTGAGGCCGTGGTATCACCGGTCGAGCCGGCCCATTCATGCCGAAGCGAGACTCTCCCACGCCGAAACTAGACAGCCTGCCTGGTAACTGGACTGCTTATAACACTCTTATATATTACTAAACATATATATTATAGATAAATAACACCCAAATACGTGTTATTTAATCCTTTTATTATGATAATGTGATATAACTTATCTATTATAGGAAATGGGAAATATTTTTATCTGTGATTGGTTATAGCTCAAAATAAGTACATCACTCTTTCCTCCTAAGCATTTTAGAATATTAAACACTATTAGGGTTCCGTATCCAAAGGGTAAAATGGGACCCTATTACTAAGACTCCGTTGTCTGTCTCTCACCAAGCTGTTTCGCATGAACCGGTCTGTGATAGTTTTTTTTTTATGTTTGGCCCGCCAAAATGACTCTACTCTGCCTGATGGAAAGCATAAGCAGAATCCATGAGTGGTGGTCACCATACTCATTGCGAATGCAGACAATGCAGCATGGCGACCCACACCATGGCGGCCTAGTGATGCTTCTGCATCTTTTAGTCTAGTCAACAACTATGGAACTTGTTGACTAGACTATTTGGGCCTCCGGTCACGCACTCACCAACGAAACACGACAGCATTGCTGCTGTCATTTTACGTTGATTTTCTGTGCGAGGGTAGTACCGCCCCGGTCGAGCCGGCCCGTTAGTGCTGAAATCAGCGTGGCTCTACTACCTTTTATAGATATAGATAGTTTAAAAGTTTAATAGATGTTGTATTCCTGTTTGTATTTCTTTTTGGAGCCATGGAAAACACTGTTTTGCACTATAGCAATCTTAACTAGTCTTAAAATGATGTTGTTTAGAGTTCCATAGTTCACGTCTCGGAAGCTAAAGGGCAGGCTCAAAAAATCTTAAAATATTCCTGATAGTAGTAGTGTGATGAACTTTGAAGAAAAACTATAATAACTTTGTTAGTTCAGGAGTTATAGAGGCCTAACTTGTAAAAATGCGCTTACTGGGGCAAATTCGTACAAAAATAAGGAAAAAAAATTACAAAAAAAAACGACTTCAAGAACTTAACCAAACTGAAATGGGACCACATCGGAAGCACCAGCTTTTCAATAAAAATGGAATCATCAAAATCGGGTCGCCCAGTCGAAAGTTATGAGGTTACCAACATATTGAAAAAATCAGTCGAATTGATGACCTCCTCCTTTTTTGAAGTCGAATAATAATAAGTAAACATTAATCATAGTAATAAATACAATGCCTGCCTGCGAAATACACGAGCATAGGTGTCTACGGAACCCTATTCTATGCGTGGCCTGACACGCACTTGGCCGGTTTTTTTTATAGTTTCGTCAAAGATATTAAATAGACAGAAACACATTAAAGAATACTAAGTTTAAGTATACCAGGTTTGTTTTACATCATCTAAATAATTGTATTTAATCATCTGATGGTAAGTGCCCACCGACGCCCATGGACATCTGCAATTGAAGAGTCACAAGTTGGGAGAAGGTATAGGGTGCGGTATTTTTTATTTATTTTTTATGTCTGGCTCAGCCAAAATGACTCTACTCTGCCTGATGGAAAGCATAAGCAGAATCCATGAGTGATGGTCACGATACTGCGAATGCAGACAATGCAACAATGCAGCATGGTGACCCACACCATGGTGGGCTAGTGATGCTTCTGCATCATTGGGCCTCTGGTCTCGCACTCACCAACGCAACACGACAGCACGATCGCTGTCATTTTACGTTGATTTTCTATGCGAGTGTAGTACCGCCCCGATCGAGACTGCCCGTTCGTGCTGAAATCAGCGTGGCTCTACTACCTTAGGTATTTTATACTAAATTACCATTTAATATAATTGCTTTTTAAAGAAACCCTGGTTGATCGCCTAGTCAGGTTAGAAGACCCTAGCTTCTTGTAGGACAAGAACTCATTTTTCCACTATGATGTGGATAAATGAGTGGTGGTGGTGATGAGTCTCTGTGTATAGAGTTAAACCATTCTCCATATATAAATTGGCTCTGCGTCACATGTCTCCTTTTTTGGGTTCCGTGCCAAGAAAAAAACGGAACCCTTATAGATTCGCCATGTCTGTCTGTCTGTCCGTCCGTATGTCACAGCCACTTTATTCCGAAACTATAAGACCTTTAATGTTGAAACTTGGTAGGTAGATGTATTCTGTGAACCGCATTAAGATTTTCACACAAAAATAGAAAAAAACAATTAATTTTGGGGGTCCCCATACTTAGAACTGAAACTCAAAAAAATTTTTTTCATCCAACCCATACGTGTGGAGTATCTATAGATAGGTCTTCAAAAATGATATTGAGGTTTCTAACATTATTTATTTCTAAACTGAATATTTTGAGCGAGAGACACTTCGAAAGTGGTAAAATGTGTGTCCCCCCCCCCTCTAACTTCTAAAATAAGAGAATGATAAATGTAAAAAAAATATATGACGTACATTACCATGCAAACTTCCAACGAAAATTGGTTTGAACGAAATCTAGTAAGTAGTTTTTTTTTTATACGTCATAAATCGTGAACTGCAATTTACCTTTCATTCAATCAACACAAATGTAAAAATATAAAATAAAAATTATATTATGTTACTTGCTGCTGCGGAACCCTTCATGGGCGAGTCCGATTCGCACTTGGCCGCTTTTTGTTCACATTCTTATTTTTTTTAAAAAGCGTGATATAATTTTTAAATTCCGCTTAGTGACGCAAGCTGCTTATGTAAAGAAACCAAAAAACAAATGGTTTTTAACACTAATAAAATCAATTGATTCTGACGTCCAAATACTTCAAATATGGCGATAAAAATTTGTCATTTGAAGTTTATCCTTATTCTTTTACGTAGGTTGGTTGATTGTGACGTTGGAATATGAATTTGACATTTGTCAGTGTGAACAATTAATTATTAAAAGAAATTGTAGCTCGCAATTATTAAACATCTAATACAAATAATATTAATAGTCCGTGATCCCCGGAACAAATTTTACAAGTTATTACTTTCAAGCTAATTTTTCGTGACACTTTGTCCTACAAATTGCGTGGTACGTTATCCCGTTCCTAAGCTCAAAAGTTTTTTGTGCCTGCTACCCCTGTTAGCTACCACAATCGAAAATGTTTGTAAAGTGAAAGGTGAACCCCGCATCAAAATTAAGCCACTCACGAAAAATTAGCTTGATAGTACTCATAATAACTTGTAAAATTTGTTCCGGGGATCCCGGACTATAATATTACCTATACTAATATATAAAGCTAAAGAGTTTGTTGTTGTTGTCCGATTTCAAAATTATTTTAGTGTTAGATAGCCCATTTATCGAGGAAGGCTATAGGCTATATATCATCACGCTAAGACCAATAGGAGCGGGGCACCAATGAAGAATGTTAAAAAATGCGCTACGGGCAATAGTAGACGTAAAAGAGGTTGCGTGGGTCAGCTAGTTACTTCATATTTATTTGACAACCGCAGATATCAATACTAATATTATAAACTCCAAAATAACTCTGTTACAGGAGTATTATACCATCCTAAATTCAGGATCCGATATTCAGTGTCCGATTTAGGACAGTAAATTCAGTCGCTGAAGCTGATCGTCGCTGACCACACGTTAACTGATTCAGGGCTTTGAATCAGACTTACGGGACGAGCGGCAAGTGACCGACGTATCGAGTGTCAAAATGCTTCCAATTCTATCGAAATACCAGGAGGTCTCGGGTTCGATTCCCGGTCGGACCAAATCTTTGTATGACCTACAAATATTTGTTTCGAAGTTTGGGTGTTTTCTATGTATAATATGTATGTATTTCAAAAAAAAGTATATATGTATTTATATCGGTTGTCTAGTACCCATAACACAAGCTCTGCTTAGCTTGGGACTAGATGGCGTTGTGTGTTAGATGTCCGAAATATTTATTTATTAATATATTATTAAACCTGGTGACACCGTTTATTAAAAAGGAAAATACTTTATTTAGAGAAAATATTAGTGCAAAGCAGAGGTTAGTCGTAACGTTGCGTTTTCTCGCTATTTTGCGTGCGCGTGCAATAGACGGAGCAAATATGAAACATGCGCTCACGACGGTAGGCGAACCGCGCAAACGGCGACTGAGCGTCCTAATCCTAAATGTGATTACACCCATCCGATTTAGCATCCGATTTAGTATTTAGGACGTCGGAAACCGTCCTTGTCCTAAATGGGCTCCTAAATCGGATGCTACTATTCCTAAATGCGATTTAACTTCCTGAATTCAGGATTGACTAAATATCGGATTCTGAATTTAGGACGGTATAATATCCCCTTTACGCTATCACGGCTAAACCACTGCACCGATTTCAATGTTCGTCATGGAGATACTTTGATTTTTGAGGAAGGACATAGGCTAGTCTTTACCGAGATAACCGACATACACGTGGACGACGCGATCGAAAGGTAAGTAAGTAGGTAATAATTGACAATCACCACTTTTCGAGTTGCATGGACAATCTTTAAAGATCTCTAACTCCTCGGACTCGGATATGAAGAAGCTAGGAGTATGTGGTCATTTCGCAAAAATAATCACCACGATGGCTTAGATGCACTACCTATTCTGAGAAAGACCTGGATCAATCATTTTAAGGTCCCTCGTATTGACGGAAGACTTCGATAGGTCCTAAGCTGTAAGCTGCAAGCTCAAACGCCAATGTTTTATCAATCTACCGTTTTCATTTATTTGGGTTTGGCGCAATGCCAACCAGACAGAGACAAAGGAGAAAATAAAATTGTATTTTAAGACAAATTATTAATTGTAAAAACTATTATTAGCTCACAATACTCTTAAAACACTTACCTACTTGTATGGGCCTTCCGTTTTTATAACATCTTTGCCTTCTCAATTACCTGCAAAAAAAAGAAATAAAATATTATTACTTATGGATCTACGTCATAGTCAATAAAGAACGGACCCGAGGTGATATAAACATGTTAGAACATCTAAAAATAAAGTTCGCGCGTCAATACACTGTTTGTGTCTATGATTTATTTACATTATTTACCTACTCAATGAGGATCGAGTGTCATTTCAAAATAAATACAACACTATTAAAAATAAGTTAGGCTATTTTTTTTTCTTTATGGTTATAAGAGGCTCAAATTGACATCTGTTTCAAGAAGTAAAGAAATAGCGTTTAGTTTATGATTATTTTAATTAAATAAATTAAATTAAAATCTTTTTAAAAACAAGCTTTTACTGAATTGCCTCGAGACGAATCAAACGAGTCCAAACTCGTTGATTCTTTACAGAGTTCCTATGGTCACCTTCCAGTTCCAGCATCAGATCAGCTCCATGTCATTATAATATTGTATTGTCACGCAGTATACATATGCTTGCAAATTTTCAGCAAAATCGGTTGAAGATATCTGCTTCAAAATTGAGTTGCTAGATCCCACCCGAACATACAACATACATTGCAAGTTAATGAAAAGCTTGTAAAAAGGAACAATAATAAAATATTAACTGAAACTAAATCTGTTCGCTTAGATCTTTTTTAAACTACTCGACGGATTTTTATGCAGTTTTCAGCAAAAGATATAGTGATTCAAGAGGAAGGTTTATATGTGTAATACTTGCATATTATAGTAGCGGCAATGCAAGAATTTCAAAGATTGCCATACGAAGCCGGGACGGGTCCCTAGTGAAAAATTAAATGTATTGTTATAGTGCCGATTTTGTAGAATTTAGAATTTGAATCAGTAATAGCATAAATCAGTTAATATAAATCTAGTAATTTATGTTGATTATTGTGTTAATACATATATTGACTCTAAGGTACATACTAGAAGGAAAACTTATTATACACAACACGTTTCCAAACTATAATGCCGCCATTTTGGCGTTGCATATAAAATTATAATCCATCTCTTTCTTTTTGAAGTAAACGGCGGAGACGACAAGTGTTTGGCTTTAATAGCCTTGGATATAGTTTTTTTAAATCGTGAATAACTAAGTCTTAGTCTGCAGTTACATAAAATGTATTTGAAAGAAATCTATTTAGAAAATAAAGAATTAAGTACTGTTATCATGTAGCCTCCGTAAATGTGATTAAAATATATTATTCAACATCGCATTTTAAGTTCGGGTTTATGCGCCTTACCTACTTACCTAACCTTTTTTAACAGACTTCAAAAAAGGAGGAGGTTATCAATTCGACTGTATTTTTAACCGACTTCCAAAAAGGAGGAGGTTCTATGTTCCACTGTATGTTTTTTTTTTTTTTTTTTTTATGTATGTTACCTGATTACTCCGTCAGCTGTGGACCGATTTTGAATATTTTTTTTGTATTCGACAGGGTATGCTTCCGTGGTGATCCCATTGCCAGCATATCAGGATCTGATGATGGGATCCCAGGGAAATCGAGGGAAACCCTCATTTTTTATAGGCACATACTATGTTTTTCGTATATTTTCTGAAGTTACACCGGTATTTGCGTCTGGTAGTCATCATTTTATGATGATGAGCTGATGATGTAAGGTACCACTCCTTAACGGTTAGGAGTTGGAGGATAAATCTTTAAATATCATATGTATATAAGTTACCTTTAGTCGTATTCTTACAAATTATTTAGGTAAGCTGATGATGGAAGGTGGAAGGTACAACTCCTCAACGGTTAGGAGTTGGAGAATAATTCTTTCAATTTCATACGTATCTAAAGACCTTCAGTCGTATACTTTCAAGCTATTTAGGTGAGCTGATGATAGAAGATTAAACTCTTCAACAGTTAGGGATTAGAGGATGATTTTAATATTACACGTATCTTAATTTCTATTCTTGATGATGAAATTTGATGAAATAATTCAACTTACTACTTACCTACGATTGTTTGCACTAAAAACTGTAAAATAAAAACTTTTTATAAAAAAAAAAAAAACCGACTTCCAAAAACATCCAACGAAAACTCTCTGTCAAAAAACACTTAAAAGCGTAAAATAAACTGGTTCTTCATAAATTGCCTATACCTAATTCTTTATTCATTTAAATAGTAGTATTATAATGTGTGCTAGGTACCTAAAATCTGTTTGAAGTCGGTGCTAAGCCAAAAAGAATACAAATGCGATAGTCACTTGGCACCGACTTCAAACAGATTTTAGGTACCTAGCACACATTATAATACTACTATTTAAATGAATAAAGAATTAGGTATAGGCAATTTATGAAGAACCAGTTTATTTTACGCTTTTAAGTGTTTTTTGACAGAGAGTTTTCGTTGGATGTTTTTGGAAGTCGTTTTTTTTTTTATAATTTATTTTTTATTTGTTACCCCATAACTTTCGACTGGGTGAAACAATTTTGATGATTCTTTTTTGAAAGCTGGTGCTTCCTGGTCTCATTTCAATTTGGTCCAAATTGAAGTCGGTTTTTTTTTGTTAAAATTTGTGATTATATTATTTGTGAATGTTTATTTTGTGTACTGAAAGCATAAAATAAAAGTACCTGCAATTTTCTAAAAATGAATCCTAGGTAGATCGATTTATTGCCCCCGAAACCTCTTGCATTCTAAATTACTTGAAAATCGTTAGAGACTTTATTAAGATAAAATGGCCGTCATTTTTTTTTTATGTCATGTAATATAGAATTATAGATATTTAGCCTTTGACTTTAATATTTGACACAACTAGGTATGATTTTAATTTTATGAACCGATTTGGAAAATTCTGTTTTATGTAGGAGAATATAAGTCCTTTTCATTTGGTCCTAATTAAAAAAATTTAGAACAAGTACCTCGCCAATAAGTTTATTCGAAAAGCCTAGTTTATTAGAAACATTTTTCTAATTCATCGTAATAAAGGCTCATTGGAGTCATTTAGTTTTTTTACCCCCGACGCAAAAAGAGGGGTGTTATAAGTTTGACGTCGATGTCTGTCTGTGTGTATGAGTGTCTGTCTGTGGCATCGTAACTCTCAAACGGATGGACCGATTTCGATGCGGTTTTTTCCATTTGAAAGCAGGTTTCCTTGCGGTGGTTCTTAGCTATGTTTGGTTAATATCGGTCCGGCAGTGTAAGAGTATCAGCTCCTTTCCAAAATGATGTAAGGCACTCTATTAAGTGCTTGCGAAGGGAATTTTTAATTTTTGCTTGTAAAAGCTCCTCATTTATATATATTCCTATACTCTGTCCTCAAAACAGTTGCAACCATAAAGAAGAATATTGTTATTCTGTTTCTAAGATCGATGTATTCCTCTATCCAGGTCAATAAACTTTAATTATTAAGAAAGCACTTATAGTAAATACCCGCTATAATAGTTGGACTAATCATATACAGTACTGTTGAGTATTCCGCCATCTTGTTTTACTCCCATTAATGAAGGCTTTAAGTTTATTTGCAACGCAAACTTGTGAGGATATGACACAAGATTTCCTCTCAAAACCAGTTATTACTAGTTTTTAGTTGTTCACATCATATTATAGTAACTGCGTGATCTGAACAAGTAGCTGTTCGTGTTTATATCAAGGCATAAAAAGTCTCGTATTTAACATACATACCAGAGACAAAAAACTTTTGTCTGTGTTTGTGATGTCAAAAAAAAACTGATAATATTACGATCTTTAATTGATGTTGTTAATACATTATGTAAGACTACTTATTCATTAAACTTTATTTAACTGCAAGCAACGGTTCTGTATTATTTTCAACTTTTTGGCAGATTTCAAAATTATATAACCAATTTTTAAAAACTGAAGAGGCTCTTTATGCCTAAGTAAGGCTCTTCTAAATGTATACCTGTGCTTGATAAATTACTTGTTAGACTTGAGCATAGAGCGAGGGGAGCTCCATAGCGTCTTTTTGCAATACAAAACAGTCTCTCATTTTTGCGGGGAACTCATGCACATTTTAGACTCACGTACCAAAAACAATCGCCTGTCACTACGAACTCACACATAACAATTAAAACAAAACATTCACAATTTCACGCACACATAAATACTTTGTCAGATAGGAACTCCTGCGTATGGCAATTCCTTAACGTGTTGCTTTATTTACTGGACAGATTATAAAGTTATAATACGTAACTCACGTCTATCTGAATAATAATGACGATATATATTAAGTAACGAGGACAATTAATTAATCTGCTGCTTTGACTGCACGTTTAACGGTCACCACGTCGTTTCCTACTTCGCCAAGTGCCGTGGGTTCAAATCCCACGTATGACAACACTTTGTGTGATCCACAAATTGTTGTTCTGAGTCTGGGTGTTCTTTGTGTCCGTTTCATGTACGTTTGTAAAGTCCCCCGCGACACAGGATTTATTCCTAGTGCGGGAGTTGTCTTAAAAAAAAAAACTATACATATCCAGGGGTCAATGTGCAGTATATTTATATACTCTCCACTCACAAAGGATGATATATAAATATGTATAACGATATTTTTATTATTTTTATATTTATTTATATTATTACTAGAGAACTGATATAAATACATATATATATATACTTTTTTTTGTAAATACATACATATTATACATAGAAAACACCCAAACTCCGAGACAAATATTTGTAAGTCATACAAATATTTGGTCCGACCCGGGAATCGAATCCGAGACTCAAGCACAGCAGTCGCATACGCTACCACTTGTGCCAAAGAGGCAGCTATGTTATGTTAATATCGGTCCAGCAGTGTAAGAGTATCAGCTCTTTTCCAAAATTATGTATGGCATTTATAGCGTATGATTCCTCGATTAAGTGCTTGCGTAGGGGGGTTTTTAATTTTTTAGTTTTAGCTTGTCTATGGTCAGTATGGAATTGTAGACCCAAACCTTCTTTCTAAGGAGAGATCTATGTACAGCAGTAGCCTATTAAAGGCTGTACATGATGTTGAGGCGTTAATTAATTTATTTTATTACTTTATGCACAAATACATGCATCGGCAGACTTAATGCCTATGGCATTCTCTGCCAGTCGCACTTCTGAGGAAATGATAGATTTTCGTCATATTGTAATTAATAGAAAGAAGAAAGAAAGGAGAAAGATATGTGGTATGTGATGGACTAAGACCCCGTTGAATTCGCAAATTCACCTAGTAAAAGCTCCTTTAACTTAAAAGCTAAAAAAAGGCAGAGTAGAGTCATTTTTGCGGGCCAAACATAAAAAAAAAAAAAAAAAAAAAAAGCGTACGAATTTCTAGCTGTTTTGTTCTCAAGAGGAAGCGTATTCCACAAGAGAACAGACTGGACAAAGAACGAAGAGCCGGTAATGTGAGAATGACAAAGAAGGAGGAGATTGTTATACGAGCGATGGTTTCGGTTATGATAATTGCATAAGACTTGGAAATGTGTTGTTAAATAAGTAGGAGAGGATGGGGAATGAGGATAGTATAAAGGAACGTGAGTACGCGCATTTTTCTGCGTTGACGAATAAGTAACCAGCCTATACCAACACGTCTGTTGATGATACACAAATAACATCAAGGCACAGAATCGATCCATTAAACAATATTAGCAGCTTAGTAACCTTTAAACCAACGCGCCAATTGAAATTTCAATAGCCGAAAGCGATAATAAAGAAATAAATAAAAATGGTTGTCTGTAAAGTCTGTTTACGGACGATAGTTTGACGTGACAACGTCATAACGAAACATTGATGAAATGATGTTGAAGTACAAGCGAGAGATAGATGTGGCGCTTGCGCTGCATCTATCTCTCGCTTGCACTTCAAGCCTTAAATGGAACGCCTAAGATCGAGGTAACGCCGCATAGCTAGGTAACGACGCATGACGAGTCGACGAGTCATGTTTTTTGGTGTGTGCAGCCGGCTCCATCGAATTATAAGACGTTGTCACGTCGAAAAATTGGCAGTCATAAATACTGCCGAAAGAAGTGAAAACTTATAACTTACATTGTTATTTGTAAAATTAATGTGTAAAATTAGAAATTTCATAATGTTTAAATTAAAATAATCAACATCAAATATTAGCACGTCGGTGACTCGGTGATGCTAACTCATAAGATATTCCCCTACCAAAAAGTACTCAACGCGGCTAAAGAAGTTTTCACTTCAAAAATTATTACTGTTAATCCGCCGCCAAAAATACCTATTACAACTGATTATATAACGGATAGTTTGTGCAATGGCCCGTCTAAATCTAATACCTACGAGCAATTCTTGTATATATATAATTTGGAAACGGCTCCAACGATTATGATGAAATTTAGTAAGGAGGAATCAAGCTAGGATTGATTTCTAGAAAATTTACCAAAACAAAACATTTAAGCAAGCAATTATTGTATATATATACATATAATCTGAATCTTGGAAACGGTTCCAACGATTTTCACGATATTTAGTAAGTATGCAGGGGGTTTCGAGGTCGATAAATCAATCTAGCTAGGATTGATTTCTAGAAAATATACCAAAAAAAAAAAAATACCGAGCAAATCTCGTTCATCCAGGTATTCTATTTAACTTTAAAAACTTTTTATAAAAAAAAAAACCGACTTCCAAAAAACATCCAACGAAAACTCTCTGCCAAAAAAACACTTAAAAGCGTAAAATAAACTGGTTCTTCATAAATTGCCTATACCTAATTCTTTATTCATTTAAATAGTAGTATTATAATGTGTGCTAGGTACCTAGAATCTGTTTGAAGTCGGTGCCAAGTGACTATTGCTTAGACTTTTGTAATTGTTCGTTTGTATTATTTTTGGCTTAGCACCGACTTCAAACAGATTTTAGGTACCTAGCACACATTATAATACTACTATTTAAATGAATAAAGAATTAGGTATAGGCAATTTATGAAGAACCAGTTTATTTTACGCTTTTAAGTGTTTTTTTGGCAGAGAGTTTTCGTTGGATGTTTTTTGGAAGTCGGTTTTTTTTTTATAAAAAGTTTTTTTTTCAGTTTTTAGTGCAAACAATAGTAGGTAAGTAGTAAGTTGAACTATTTCATCAAATTTCATCATCAAGAATACAAATTAAGGTCTATACGTACGTGTAATATTAAAAACATCCTCTAATCCCTAACTGTTGAAGACTTTAACCTTCTATCATCAGCTCACCTAAATAACTTGAAAGTATACGACTGAAGGTCTTTAGATACGTATGAAATTGAAAGAATTATCCTCCAACTCCTAACCGTTGAGGAGTTGTACCTTCCACCTTCCATCATCAGCTTACTAAAATAATACCTAAATAATTTGAAAGAATACGAGTAAAGGTAACACATGTAGGAGGTACAACTCCTAACCGTTAAGGAGTTGTACCTTACATCATCAGCTCATCATCATAAAATGATGACTACCAGACGCAAAACCAGTGTAACTTCAGAAAATATACGAAAAACATAGTATGTGCCTATAAAAAGTGAGGGTTTCCCTCGATTTCTCCGGGATCCCATCACCAGATCCTGATATGCTGGCAATGGGACCACCTCGGAAGCATACCCTTTCGTATACAAAAAAAAATTTCAAAATCGGTCCACAACTGACGGAGTAATCGCTGAACATACATAAAAAAAAAAAAAAAAATACATACAGTGGAACATAGATCCTCCTCCTTTTTGGAAGTCGATTAAAAATACCAGCTATGTGAATAAAATTAAAATATTAACTCACACATGCATTGCGATTTGGAATTCCCCATAATACGTATTACTAGAATAACCTTGAAATGTACCGTTACAACTTGTATGTCGGTATAGAATAATAGACCCTTGACTTATTGCGTAGTGGGCTAGGTGACACCTTAGTCAAATTTATTTACTTTTCCATCCATCAAAAAAAAAAAAAAAGAGAAGTAAACGAGGTTGCGTGGGTCACCTAGTTTATAATATTAGTAGAGTAAACCTCCACTACCGTTAGCAAAATTGCAAGTTAAAGGATATTTTTTGCAACAAATGATTGCCATAGAGAATCAGCATATCTATGGCGATGCAGATAACATCAGTTGTTAACCAGTCAGGGACAAGGTATTACAGATAACTGCTTTTATTGATGTGGGTTGTTATTGATAATGGCGATAGTATTTTATTGAACATCACACTAAACTAACTAACTAGTTTGTTACTCTTTCACGCAAAAACTACTGAACGGATTTGCATGAAACTTTACAGTAATATAGCTTATACATCAGAATAACACATAAGCTACTATTTGCCGCGATAACCGATATATACGCGGCAGGAGTCGCGAGCAGCAACTAGTATTAAATAAATACGATCATAGAACCATCAGGTGGAGTTATGATCTGCGCAAGACGGCTGGCAAGAGCTGGATGCGAGAAGTCAAGGATCGTACCAAGTAGCGTGCAATGGGGTAGGTAGATGACAACTTAGTCAAATTAGTTACTTTTTATCATCTGTCAAAATTATAACTTTGTATGAAAAATGTACTAAATACAAACTAGTGACGTCACTGTTTTAGACAACTCATTAGAGAGCAATATATTTCAATGTTTATTTGATTAAAATTTGTAATCGAAATGAAAAGCTGTAATAACTACACACATCAAAAGTGTCTAGGGATCAAGCATTTTTATGCGGATTTCTTGAGATTGAGATGTGGCTTTGGCCTTGGCCTGCTCAGTCGCCAGACTTGAACCCGCTTGAGCATGCATGGGATATGCTACAGAGAAGAGCTCTGCCGAATATGGAGGGTATCCAGTCGCAAGAAGACCTTTTTTTGTTGTTGCAACGAACATGGGCGGCCATTCCACAGCGTGTTTGGATGAACTCATTTTGAGTATGCCAAACCGATGTTCTTGTGTTGTTAGTGTTCGCGGTAGAAACACGGATTATTAATTGTTTAAGTTACCTAATAAAATTTTAAAGAAAACTGTTATTTCAGTCTTTTATTCGAACTTTAATGTTAGTGGTTCAAATGTCAAAATCCCTTTATTAGGAAAATGGCAAATTTCTTTATTAATGCAAAGGTGACTTGGTTTATCGTTACTGTGACAAACGAAAACACTTTATTTGATGAATCCTTAAAGAAAATTTTAATTAATATCAATCAGGAGAAAAGTTATTGCAAAAATATATGTTGATCCCTAGACACATATGTTGATCCCTAGACACTTTTGATGTGGTATATTTTCGTAGATGTTTTGTAATAATCGTTTTAATTATGGAGACATCGGTATTTATTTACGATACAGTCATCTACCCTATTGAAGAGGCCTGTGTCAGCCAGTGTGCCCAGCAGTGGACTACGAACTGCGATAGGCTGATGATGATGATAGGACCATCGTCAAGCCTTTAATTGTGTACTGTTAGACATAGTTGAACAACCTCTAATAGTCATAAGCCGTTTTCTGAAGGCGCGTCTCCAAAAACGTGTTTTTTTTAAAATGTGTATTATAGTTTTATATGCATTCAGTGAAAAGCTGTTAATTTGAAATTACAAACAGACACTTCAATCTATATCTATATATATAAAAGCGAAATACCACTCACTTATTAATCACGAAATCTCAGAAACTATAACACCTACAAACTTGAAATTTAGCAGGTAGGTTCCTTATAGGGCGTAGACATCCGCTAAGAACGGATTTTACGAAACTCCACCCCTAAGGGGGTAAAACGGGGGTTGGACGTTTGTATGAAAGTCCTATGTTTTTGAAGTAGGAGACCTTAAATTTAAAATGTATGCTCTATAGACGGTGTGGAGGTGTACTAATAATGCATCTTTAGAAATCAACCCCCTTTTGGGGTTAAAATGGAGGATGGTAGTTTGGACGCAAACGAGGTTGCTTGGGTCAGCTAGTTTTATATATTTGTGTAGATGGAACGCGGAAGTTAACCCACGACACAAAAAGAGGGGTGTTATATGTTTGACGTCGATGTCTGTCTGTCTGTGTGTGTGCCTGTCTGTGGCATCGTAGCTCTCAAACGGATGGACCGATTTCGATGGTTTTTTTTTCATTTGAAAGCCAGTTTCCTTCGGTGGTTCTTAGCTATGTTTGGTTAATATTAGTCCAGCGGTGTTGGCGTATCGGCTCTTTTCCAAAATGATGTAAGGCATTTTAGGCGTATGATTACTCGATTAAGTGCTTGCGTACGGGGGTTTTTATTTTTTTTATTTTAGCTTCTAATATAGTAGAATAATTACTTACACGTTTTTTGGTCCAAGGTAGACAGTACGCCATTTGCTAAGATCCTAACACAGAGCTTGCGTCTCTTACAAGCTCAACTTAGTTTAGGACTAAATAAAACGTCACACAATAATAAAAAATAATCACAGCTCAATTAATTTAACTATATTGTCTTCAATATTTTAAATACAAAAAAAATGGAAACTAACTTTGAAAATAGGTATCCGAACTGTCAACTAGTTTAAAAAATACAGTCGGCCATATTGCAGTCCTAGTTTCGAGAAACTCGTGGACAAACTGACGTAGGCGAGTTTAATATCGATATTTAATAATGTCATTAATATCTAATTTTATACAAACAAAACTCTGTTGTACTAACGAGATTTTAATAGCTTTGGTTGTAAGGTACATGCGACTTTTAATTATGATTATTAGTTGAAAAAAAAAAATCTGGTCTATTCACCTGTTTTATATACCTAACCTTTTTGCTTATTTATTTTTCAAATATAGGCTTTCCAAGTGGCCTGTCGTCGCCGAGTGAGACCGTCGAAGCCGACGACCTACCCATTCATTCCAGTGTGTTCCAAATCCAAATCAACGCTTGATGACACTTTCGAGCGCAATTTTAGTTTCAAAAGCGGTATAATTTTCTTCACATTTAATACAGATCATCATCTTCCTAGCCTTTATTATTCCCAAGATTATTTGGGATCGGCTACTAGTTCAACCGGTTTCACCTGAATATAGCCACCACAGAGCGACTGGCATCGGACCTCCGCCGAACATCTTTTGGCGCGTTAAATTTATAATATAAGTTTCGTAATATCGTGGAATGCCATTTTTCAAATCAATTAAAAAAAACTTTTTATAAAAAAAAACGACTTCCAAAAAACATCCAACGAAAACTCTCTGCCAAAAAAACACTTAAAAGCGTAAAATAAACTGGTTCTTCATTAATTGCCTATACCTAATTCTTTATTCATTTAAATAGTAGTATTATAATGTGTGCTAGGTACCTAGAATCTGTTTGAAGTCGGTGCCAAGTGACTATCGCTTAGACTTTTGTAATTGTTCGTTTGTATTCTTTATGGCTTAGCACCGACTTCAAACAGATTTTCATCCACCTTCCATCATCAGCTTACCTAAATAATTTGAAAGAATACGACTAAAGGTAACATATACATATGATATTTAAATATTTATCCTCCAACTCCTAACCTTTAAGGAGTTGTGCCTTACATCATCAGCTCATCATCATAAAATGATGACTACCAGACGCAAATACCGGTGTAACTTCAGAAGATATACGCAAAACATAGTATGTGCCTATAATAAATTAGGGTTTCTCTCGATTTCCCTGGGATCCATCATCAGATCCTAATATGGTAGCAATGGGACCACCTCGGGAGCATACCCTTTCGAATACAAAAAAAATATATTCCAAATCGGTCCACAATTGACGGAGTAGGGGAGACCGGGGTTGGTTGACTATAGGGGTAGGTTGACTAACTATCAAAAACTTGTCGGACACCATAGTCTTGAGCCAACCAGTGAGGTACGAGAGTCCGTCATCTCCCCCCGCTCAATCACCAAGAACGCGGCGTTCTTGGTGATTGCTCATCGTTTGTAATTTTGTAATAATGCCTAGTTATTGATTATCAAAGCATTTATAACAAATATTTGATTCATATTCTTTCTTTTATGTAGTATTCTATTTGATTTCGTAGCAGTTTTGAGATTATGGCACGTGGTTAAAAATTAAAAGATGGTTCGGGGCTAGTAGACTAATGTATAACGGGGCTGGTTGACCAGGTGCTCAAACAGTTTTATTTATGAAGATAATTATGATTCTATAAATGAAGTCGGCATTTATTCAATTTTATCCAAACAGTGTTGTTTCAGGACCTTGCGAACATACAAAAAAAGACTAATGGACGGATTACACCCAAAGATGTGCAATCAACTTTGGACGGCGTTGGCTACAAAAAAATTGACAAATATTTATTTTGTGTTTAATTGAAGTGCCGGAAGATCACCGTAATACAATTTTGTGTCTTTTATCCTATTTCCTCGTATATTTTGCCCTTACAACTTCATAGGTCAACTTACCCCAGGTGAATAGACAATAGGGGCAGGTTGACCAGTTTTTCCTATTTTACAAGAACTGGTCTGTGCTCTATATTATAATGAATAATGTGATTTATGCCAGTTTTTTCCAAAGCTCAATAGTAAATCTATTAACTGAACCCGTTTTTAAATTAATATACTCTAAAGAAATGAAAATACACACCTTTAAGCCAAAACTTGGTCAACTAGCCCTGGTCTCCCCTAATCGGTGAACATACATAAAAAAAAATACATACAGAGGAACATAGAACCTCCTCCTTTTTGGAAGTCGGTTAAAAATTACGCATACTTACTTACTTCAAGGTAACAAATTTAAAAAAAAAGTTTTTGAAAGTCAGTTAAATATTTTTAGAGAAGTATGTTTTAGCGCGTAAAATTCGTACCTAGCTACTTCTCGTGATATTGTGGGATGTCATATTCAAATGTTCGATAAATTAAATCAGCTTGCTTTATTTTTATACTGTTTTTAGGGTTCCGTGCCAAAGGCAAAAAACGGAACCCTTATAGATTCGTCATGTCTGTCTGTCTGTCTGTCCGTCTGTCTGTCCGTCCGTATGTCACAGCCACTTTTTTCCGATACTATGAGACCTATAATGTTGAAACTTGGTAAGTAGATGTATTTTGTAAACCGCATTAAGATTTTCACACAAAAATAGAAAAAAAAATATTAATTTTGGGGGTCCCCATACTTAGAACTGAATAACAAAAAAAAAATTTTTCATCAAAGCCGTACGTGTGACCTATCCATAGATACCCCATCTATGGATAGGTCTTTGAAAATGATATTGAGCTTTCTAATATCATTTTTAACCGACTTCCAAAAAGGAGGAGTTTCTATGTTCCACTGTATGTATTTTTTTTCTTTTTTTTTTTTTTTATGTATGTTCACCGATTACTCCGTCAGTTGTGGACCGATTTTGATTTTTTTTTTTGTATTCGTAAGGGTATGCTTCCGAGGTGGTCCCATTGCCAGCATATCAGGATCTGATGATGGGATCCCAGAGAAATCGAGGGAAACCCTCATTTTTTATAGGTACATACTATGTTTTTCGTATATTTTCTGAAGTTACACCGGTATTTGCGTCTGGTAATCATCATTTTATGATGATGAGCTGATGATGTAAGGTACAACTCTTTAACGGTTAGGAGTTGGAGGATAAATCTTTAAATATCAAATGTACATATGTTACCTTTAGTCGTATTCTTTCAAATTATTTAGGTAAGCTGATGATGGAAGGTGGAAGGTACAACTCCTCAACGGTTAGGAGTTGGAGGATAATTCTTTCAATTTCATACGTATCTAAAGACCTTAAGTCGTATACTTTCAAGTTATTTAGGTGAGCTGATGATAGAAGGTTAAACTCTTCAACAGTTCGGGATTAGAGGATGATTTTAATATTACACGTACGTATAGACCTTAATTTGTATTCTTGATGATGAAATTTGATGAAATAGTTCAACTTAGTACTTACCTACGATTGTTTGCACTAAAAACTGAAAAATAAAAACTTTTTATAAAAAAAAAACCGACTTCCAAAAAACATCCAACGAAAATTCTCTGCCAAAAAGCACTTAAAAGCGTAAAATAAACTGGTTCTTCATAAATTGCCTATACCTTATTCTTTATTCATTTAAATAGTAGTATTATAATGTGTGCTAGGTACTTAAAATCTGTTTGAAGTCGGTGCTAAGCCAAAAAGAATACAAACGAACAATTCCAAAAGTCTAAGCGATAGTCACTTGGCACCGACTTCAAACAGATTTTAGGTACCTAGCACACATTATAATACTACTATTTAAATGAATAAAGAATTAGGTATAGGCAATTTATGAAGAACCAGTTTATTTTACGCTTTTAAGTGTTTTTTGGCAGAGAAAAAAAGTTTTTTTATCTTAATTAAATAGCTTGCGCGAGAGACACTTCCAAAGTGGTAAAATGTGTCCCCCCCCCCCCCTTGTAACTCCTAAAATAAGAGCATGATAAATCTAAAAAAAAATATGATGTACATTATCATGCAAACTTCCACCGAAAATTGGTTTGAACGAAATCTAGTAAGTAGTTTTTTTTAATAGGTCATATATCGTAAACTGCAATTTACCTTGCATTCAATCAACATAAATATAAGAATAAAATAAAAATTATATTATGTTACTCGCTGCAGCGGCCAAGTGCGAGTCGGACTCGCCCATGAAGGGTTCCCTTCATGGGCGATTCCGGCTCGCACTTGGCCGCTTTTTTTTACTCTTAGAAAGAAACTTAGGAGGTAGGTATATAAAGTGTCACAGATGTATAGATAATCATGGTTTTACAATAATAAAAACATCCGCACCAAACACGCATTTGGTGACATATAACAAGTCAAAATCGATTACACAATGACAGATTTTCCGAACTGACAACTACGCAGAATTGTTATCTATGACGTGACCTCAAAGATTACTAACATACTATAACCGATAATAATAGTTAAGTTTTGTTAATAGTTTGCACACTGACGAAATATATACTAGACCAACACTCTACTAGGCGAGACCTGTACGCGGATTTATAGTAAGCTTAATGTTCCCTAGATGTCACTAAGTGCATCAAATCGTGAATTACAACGATATTTTCTGACCCCGAACACCAATACGAACCCAACAGTCAACTGTCAAGTTTATTGTCATTGTATTATTGCGAAATGTACCACTAGATGTCGTTTTTTAAATAATTAATTATCTTAGTACCTACATAATTTATGTAATATTTTATCGTCAGAGAGATCTACACAAATAAATAAAATTGAAATGTCTGTTTTTAATTTTAAAATAACCGCTTTTCTCTTTACAATCTTTTTTTATTATTAATTGTTTGAAACTTTATTTATTTTCATTGGATTCACTTTAAACTTTGTATGTATGTTTCTCAATTGACATAGGTAAGGAACTAAGGACTGACATTTTATTTTTTTAATGGATTCAAAAAACAAAATAAAAATTGATGAATTAATATATTATTAAATATTATATATAATATTAATACAGTTGCATGTTGCAGTTGCAATTCCCGTCCTTAATGACACATGTCTAAAAACAGTTTTTGGCGTTTATAAATGTTGTTGATCGTGAATGTATGCAAATAAAAAACTTGATAATTATGAGTTGATAATGTCGAGAATTGCTTGCACATATTAATTAACAACTGTAGATGACAAAAAGGTGTAATTAAGGATTTTCTTTCGGTTTGTGTCTTATAAATAATCCTAATGTTAAAAATGCGAACGTAAGTTCCTTTGTTACGCTTTCCGGCGAAAACTACTTAGCTGATCAATCTGATCATCATGAAATACATATTCTTGTAGAGGTATTAGAAGTAACATAGGATACTTTTTATTAAATGCGAACGAAGTCGCGGACGAACGAAGTCGCAGGCGAAACCTAGTTATTAATAAAACAATCAGAAATGTTTTTGGAACGAAGTTCCCTAACGCGCTTTTCGCGCCAAAAGTTGTAGCGACACTTAACATTGAGTTGACGTCATAGTGCTGGATACTCAACGTTAAATATAACAAACTGATTGCCAACGTCCATACCGTGTTGAATGCACCGGTTCTCGTCCGATCACCGAAGTTAAGCCACATCGGGCGTGGTTAGTAATTGGATGGGTGACCGCCTGGGAATACCACGCGTGTTTGACTTTTTGCATTTATTTACAGAAAATAATATATTGTTTTATAGTATATTTTGTAAAGTTTGATTATTTCTAAAATAATTTGACAAATGCGTTACCGGCCTTTGGGGCATAGTGGAGTGGGATGGGGGGAGAGGTTGGGGTATGAGCCTCCGGTATCCTCACTCACTCGGTGAAACACAGCGCAAGCACTTTTTCACATCGGTTTTCTGTGAGGCCGTGGTATTACCAGGGGCAGGGGTCATATTACGTCGCGTCGCGTGTAACCAAGTAAAATAATATCCAGAAACGGCTAAATACGTATCTACTCATTTTTAATCAGTAGCCCAAAGTTAAAGTTTCATGTTTCTAACTTAAAAATGACGGACTTTCGTCCACAGTTTCAACCCGTATTTCACCCCCTTAGGGGTAGAAATTCCAAAATACCTTCCTTAGTGGATGTCTACTCAATAAAACGATCCATATGAATAACTGAAAGAATACAACTTAAGGTATATACGTACGTGTAATATTAAAATCATCATCTTATCCCTAACTGTTGAAGAGTTTAACCTTCTATCATCAGCTCACCTAAATAACTTGAAAGTATACGACTAAAGGTCTATAGATACGTATGAAATTGAAAGAATTATCCTCCAACTCCTAACCGTTGAGGAGTTGTACCTTCGATCATCAGCTTACCTAAATAATTTGAAAGAATACGACTAAAGGTAACATACATACATATGATATTTAAAGATTTATCCTCCAACTCCTAACCGTTAAGGAGTTGTACCTTACACCATCAGCTCATCATCATAAAATGATGACTACCAGACGCAAATACCGGGTTAACTTCAGAAAATATACGAAAACATAATATGTGCCTAAAAAAATGAGGGTTTCCCTCGATTTCCCTGGGATCCCATCATCAGTTCCTGATATGGTGACAATGAGACCACCTCGGGAGCATACCCTTTCGAATACAAAAAGAATTTTCAAAATCGGTCCACAATTGACGCAGTAATCGGTGAACATACATAAAAAAAACACAGTGGAACATAGAACCTCCTCCTTTTTGGAAGTCGGTTAAAAATAAAAATACAGTCGAATTGATAACTACCTTCTTTTTTTGAAGTCGGTTAAAATAAACATTCATATTAATTAAATTTTTGAACTGAGTACGCGGCTCAAGCGACGTTGCCGTTCCGTATTAACTACTGGAAGATATGAACGATTTTTGCAATGTTGCCATTCATGAGTGCATTGTTTCTCTGATTCAACCAAATAACTTATAAATGTGACATCTAGCGTAATAAATAGGTCATTATTTTCAAGTTTATTTAAATCGATTGCAACGACATCTCCTAAACATAGGTGATAACTTTTAGTTATGCAATTGAAAATCATTTTTTTAAAGCAAGCAATACAAAGCAAGTTTTATATTTGAAAAATAATAATATAGTTACTAGAATTGAAGCAGATCAATAAAATACTGTTAAACTTTGTTAAACTGCTTTTTAGAGCTTATTTTGAGCGCCATCTAGATTTAGTTGAACTTTTCTAGCTTTTTACGGCGTACAGTATTGGCCAAGGGAGGGACGGTCTATAGTATATTGTGTCATTGGTTTGCATAATAAAAATCTTCAATGATATAATGTTACGTAAATAATTGTAATACCGTGTGTACATCTTTTTTTTGTAAAATCATAGACAAGAATTGCAACCCCTGATAATTGACGTTTGATATCAATGACTTGTCAGAATCAACTAAATAGTTTAATACTATTAAGATAAAAAATCGGCCAAGTGCGAGTCAGACTTGCGCAGAAAGGGCTCCGTACCTTTATCTATATATTTCAATCGTCTACCTATTGTCGTTATCAATATCGAGCAAAAACGAGCAGAAAAAAAAGTTACGTTGTTGTATGGGAGCCCCCTTAAATATTTATTTTATTCTGTTTTAAGCATTTGTAGTTATAGCGGCAACAGAAAAACATCAATTTTATAATAAAATATATTAATTAAGGCACCCTCGCACAGAAGATCTACGTAAAATGACAGCATGCTTGCTGTCGTGTTTCGTTGGTGAGTACGAGTGCGTTGTTGCAATGTCTGCATTCGCAGTAAGTATGGTTACCACCACTCTTGGATTCTGCCTAAGATTTCAAACGAACAATTACAAAAGTCTAAGCGATAGTCACTTGGCACCGACTTCAAACAGATTCTAGGTACCTAGCACACATTATAATACTACTATTTAAATGAATAAAGAATTAATTAATTGAAGGTAGTAGAGCCACGCTGATTTCAGCACGAACGGGCCGGCTCGACCGGGGCGGTACTACCCTCGCACAGAAAATCAACGTAAAATGACAGCGTGCTGTCGTGTTTCGTTGGTGAGTGCGAGACCGGAGGCCCAATTAGTCTAGTCAACAAGTTCCAAACTTGTTGACTAGACTAAAAGATGCAGCAGCAGCACTAGGCCGCCATGGTGTGGGTCGCCATGCTGCATTGTCTGTATTCGCAGTGAGCATGGTGACCACCACTCTTGGATTCTGCTTATGCTTTCCATCAGGCAGAGTAGAGTCACTTTGGCGGGCCAAACATAAAAAAAAAAAAAAAAAAAAAAAAAAAAAAATTAGGTATAGGCAATTTATGAAGAACCAGTTTATTTTACGCTTTTAAGTGTTTTTTTGACAAAGAGTTTTCGTTGGATATTTTTTTTAAGTTAGAAACGTAAAACTTTAGTTTTGGGCTACTGATAAAAATGAGTATAACGAATTACGTAGCGTTCCTAAATATTCTATCCCTAAGGGGTGAAATAGGAATTGACATTTAATACGTCTTTTTTTTTAAATCACTAAAGTTATTTGCATCAGCAGAAATTTTATGAAATAGTTCAACTTACTACTTACCTACGAGACTGTTTGCACTTAAAAACTGAAAAATAAAAAACTTATAAAAAAAAACCGACTTCCAAAAAAAACATCCAACGAAAACTCGCTGCCAAAAAACACTAAAAAGCATAAAATAAACTGGCTCTTCATAAATTGTTATGTGCCAATTCTTGTCTATTCTTTATTCATTTAAATAGTAGTATTATAATGTGTGCTAGGTACCTTAAATCTGCCTTCCAAAGACCAAACTACGGCGTCCAATGCAACGACCAGCAGTTGCACGCGGAAGGTGGTACTTCTTCTTCTTCTCTAAGTGCCATCTCCACCCCGGAGGTCGGCGACCATATGTCTGTACGCCTCCCTGTTTTCAGTCATGCGAATTAGCGCATCTGTGCTTTCCACATCCAACCAGTCTCTTATATTTCTCGTCCATGATGTTCGCCTTCTACCTCTACTGCGCTTACCCTCAATCTTCCCCTCAATTATCAGCCTTATGAAGTCATATTTATTACTTCTATATATATGCCCAAAATACGCCGCTTTTCTTTTCTTAATTGTTTCTACCACCTCTAAATCCTTATCCATAATTTCTAGCACTTTTACGTTTGACACTTTGTCAGTCCACTTGATTTTCAGCATTCTGCGGTACATCCACATCTCAAAGGCCCTGAGTTTCTCAAGCAATGTTTGCTTTAGAGTCCAGCTTTCTGATCCATAAAGCAAGATTGGAAGAACATAGCATTTCACCAACCTCCATCTTAATTTCAAATTGAGTTTCCTATTAGTTAGTAATTTATTCATTTTCTGAAAGGTGTTTCTGGCTATTTCAATTCTTGCCCGGATCTCCTTTTCTGATTCCCAATCTTCATTAAGCCAAGAACCCAGGTATTTATAACTATTAACTTTTTCAATTGTAATATTTTCTAAGGATATTGGTGTTTGCGGTTCTAAATTTGGTGTTTTACTAACAATCATATATTTAGTTTTATCAATATTTATTTTAAGTCCATAGTCTGTAAGTTGGTCATTTAATTTTTGTAGCATTATTTGAAGGTCCTCAGGTGTGGCAGCCAGCAAGACGGTATCATCGGCATACCTGATACTCTGTATTAATTTACCATTCACACGGATTCCAAGTTCCACTTCATCAAAGGCACTTCTAAAAATCATTTCGGAGTATAAGTTAAATAGACAAGGTGAAAGAATACACCCCTGTCTAACTCCTTTTTCAATTTTGACTTCATTAGTTAACATGTTGTCAATTTTGACTTTAGCGCCCTGTTTCCAATATAAATTTTCAATAAACTTGATGTCATCTTTATCTACTGTAATTGTTTTTAATATCTCAATCAATTTAGCATGTTTGACATTATCAAACGCTTTCTCAAAATCTATAAAACACATATGAATATCCATGTTAACATCAAGACATCTTTGAACCAAAACTTGAACAGCCACTAAAGCATCTCTAGTACCTAAACCTGCTCTAAAACCAAATTGTGTTTCGCTTATGTTTTCCTCAATTTTCCTATAAATTCTTGTATGAATGATTTTCAGAAATATCTTCAGGAAATGACTCATAACGCTGATCATCCTATGTTCACCACAGTTTTTCGCATTTGCCTTCTTTGGTAATGGTAAGAATAGTGACAAGAGCCAGTCTTCAGGAAGCACATTGTCAGATTTATAAAATATGTTAAAAAGAGAAACCAACTCATCCATATTATAATCATGCACAAGCTTTAATACTTCCACAACAATTCCATCGGGTCCCATTGCCTTCCCGTTCTTCATATGCTGAAGAGCTGACATAAACTCTGATTTCAGTATGGTCGGACTTTCTAAATTTTGTTTGCTTAGAGACAGCGGATGTTTTCTATCGTCTTTGAACAGGTTCCGAATGTATTCCTCCCATACCTCGCAAGCCTCATGACTGTCAACAACAATGTTCCCTTCTTTATTCAAAAGTATGCTCCTAGGGCTTTTCTTATTAATGTTTGTAAATTCTTTAACCTTTTTATGCAGATTAAAGCTGTCATGTTTCTGTTGTAATATTTCAATTTCTTGACATTTTTCAATTAACCACCTCTCTCGTGTAATTTTAATTTTATTATTAATAATTGAGTCTATTTCCTTATATTTATTTTCATTAGTAAATTTATATGTCCTTCGCTCATCCATTAATTTCAATATTTCGTCGGTCATCCACTCTTGTTTATTTTTTCTTCTTTTACTTGTCAGTTCCTCCAATATTATATTTTTAATTTTAGTCGTAAGAATATTATATGTAGTTAAGGCATCCCTTCCTTCCTTACATATAGGTTGAATGCAGTTATTGAGCTTTACACTCACTGCTGTTTTAACTGTGTCATCTTTAAGGTAATTTAAATTTATTTTTCTTGCATTTGATCTAGGAATTAATTTCTTTAACTTAATAAGCATCTTTGCACAAACAGGGTTGTGGTCCGATTTTATATCCGCACCCGGGTATGTTTTAGCTTGGATTATAGCATTTCTAAATCTCTCCTGAATCATAATGAAGTCAATCTGGTTTCTTACAATATGTGATGGTTTATCAGCAGGTGATCGCCAAGTATAGAGTCTTCTCGCAGGATGTTGAAACCATGTATTTGCGATAACCAGACTGTTCTCAGTACAGAATTCTACAAGTCTGTCCCCTCTTACGTTTCTATTCCCTAAACCAAATTTTCCCACTATTCTTCCTTCCTCTCCACTTCCCACCTTTGCATTTAAATCCCCCATTATAATATTAATATCTTGTGAATTTACCGATTTTAACAGCTTATTTATTCCTTCATAAAACTCTTCCACTTCTTGGTCGTCACTATCACCCGTGGGCGCGTATACCTGTATTATATTGAGGTTGAATGGCTGAGCGTTAATTTTAATCATCATAGATCTATTAGAAAAGTGAATGACATTGGTGACATACTTCCTAAGCTCCTTGCGCACCAAGATTCCAACTCCATGATGGTTTGATTTTAGGTGTGATGGGGTTGGGAAGGTGGTACACGCGATCGTATATTACTGGCGCGTCTAATGTGGTTCCTGGCACGGGGAGAGTGGCCCAACGGCCACGTGAGGGGCGACGGGACTGTCGTCGGTGTTTTCACACTACCGACGGCGGCCAATGCTGAACGCCAGCAACCGGACGGCCCGACCCGCAGACGCTGACTTTCGGGAGCGGGGGCCATTAACCTACGTAGGAGACTTACCCCTAACCCAAGCTGAGGAAGCCCGGTGACGAGGTTAACGGCTGGGGGGGTATCCCAGTCACTAGGGCAACAAAACAAAACGTAAGCTCACGTCAAAGAGCAAATAAATAAAATGGATGCAACCAAAAAACATATAGTACCCCAGGAGGGTACCAACCGCGCCGCGGTTGGAGAGTCCCTCGGCACTCCGACTTCACTCGGCACTTCGAGTGAAGTCGGAGTGTTCAGCCCACCGTACTCTGGGGGGGTAAAGTTGCGTGCAGAGCAGTGTCCGAGCCCGGGCACAACTATTGGGTCGCACACGCCCAGTTTTGTGCGTCCCAAAACGCCGAGTCTGGCGTCTTCCCGCGCCCAGTCAGGCGAACTGGTAGAAAGAAATATACGGGCACCAACAATAGGACGCCCAACCACAGAGTCTGTAGAAGGCCAAGGGACGGAAGGGCGACGGGCGGAATCCGGGGATAGCGACGCTTCGTCGTTCGTCTCTGTCTCCTCGCAGCCTTCCCAAGTCCGCAAGCGCAAGCCGAAGGGACCGGCGGAAGAGAGCAGGCCCACCAAAGTTGCGCGGTCTAGGAGAGGCATAACACGTAGTGAAGGAAGCGGAACGGGGACGGAAGCGGAGCTTGAAGTCCCAGGGGGTCCGTCCGCTCCACTGGATTCCCCAGAAGGAGAACCAGTAGTAGAAAAAAGAGCAGAGGCGGCGGAACTGAAAGGCAAACCTGCCGCCGACATAGACCTCAAAATCCAAGAGTCTCTGTCGGCGGTTGAGAAGGCCTTTGTAGGAATAAAGGGAGTTCGAGGCGGCAAAAGAGCTGCCGCTAAAGAAGCCATAACGACCGTCAGGGCTGGTGTATCAGAACTCCTTATGAGAACTGACACATCAGTCTTGAGGGACCCAGTAGGGAGGTTAGAGCGAGAGAATGAGGCACTACGCTCCCAAATAGCCTCTTTACAAAAGGAGATGGAGGAACTTCGCCGTGGGGGCCCCAAACCCCTTCAAAAACATAAAGCCCGGGGTGGTGTGACTGGCAGAGCTTTGTCCCCTAAGAAAAGCAGGGCACCGGCAAGTTTGCCCGACCGAGACCAATACACGGTCATACTGGACCGCGTGTTGGCTGAGGTGCGGGCTAAGATGCTGGGAGAGCAGTATCCAGAGAGGGGCACGTTGACTACCTCCGCAAAGGGAGCGGGTGCGGTAGAGGCCAATGCCCTACCATCATCTAAAAAAAGGAAGAGGCGGAGGAAAGGTCAGCTGGCTACATCACAGCCTCTATCATCTCATTCCCCCACAAGGCAGCAGCAACCTGCGGCCCCATCTACGGGTGAGACTTGGGCCTTGGTCGTTGGTCGGAAGTCCAAAGCCAAGGCTGTGAAAAAGGCGGCTACTATTACCCAGTCGAAAGGCCGTACTACTGCTGCCTCATCACCCCAAAAAAGGTCTGTGCCACGGCCTCCCACAGCAGCGGCTGTCACTGTTTCCGTGCCTCCTGGCTCGGAAACGAGAATAGCCGCGCTGATGGAGGCTGCAAAGGCCAATATAAATCTGAGTGACCTCGGAATCGCAGGCGGGCTCCGCACCAAGCGAGCCATGACTGGGGCTTTGATTTTACAGATCCGGTGAAGGCAGCGCCGCTCAGGCGGACAAGCTGGCAGCACGTTTGCGGGAGGTACTGTCCGCAACGGACGCTATTATTGCGCGTCCGTGTAGGACAGGTGACTTACGTGTGCTGGACTTAGAGGAGTCCATCACCCAAGCCGAGGTTGCCAAGGCTATAGCAGCGGCGGGGGGATGTACCATCTCCGACGTCAAAGTCGGAGCCATCCGCGCTTCCCCATCGCGGATGAGCACAGCCTGGGTCCGCTGCCCGCTTGCGGCGGTTCGAAAAATTTCGAACGCCAAACGGGTGCAAGTGGGCTGGGTTTCAGCCAGGGTGGAGGCACTAGTAGCACGCCCGTTGCAGTGCTACCGGTGCCTCGAATTGGGACACGTGAGAGCAAAGTGTCCCAATGAGACAGACCGTGGAGCGCTGTGCTACGCGTGTGGTGAAACAGGCCACGTAGCGCGAACATGCACCGCAAAAGCGCCGAGATGCCCAGTCTGCTCAGACCTTGGCCGTCCCGCGGATCAGCGGCTGGGGAGCAAGAAATGTTCCCCGCCGAAGAATAAAAGATGGGGGCTACATACGGCTCCCACCCCAGCCCAGGCAAGTGCCAGCACTAGCCGGCACTTGCTGGCTGCAAGGGTGCCACAGCCGGAAACTCTTCCGGCAGAGGAGGCAATGGAGGCCTAAAGTTCGCGTCTCCACAGAAAGTTTTACAGGGCAACCTAAATCACTGCCGCGCAGCGCAAGATCTGCTGATGCAGATACTCGCCGAGCGGTCGGTTGCCCTAGCGGTGGTGGCGGAGCCGTATTGCGTCCCGTTTCACCCTCGGTGGTTCGGGTCGAATGACGGTACTGCCGCCATATTCTGGGCCGGGGTAGAAAACGGCCTCCACTGTGCCCTCCTTCAGCGAGGGATGGGGTTTGTGGCAGTCGAATGGGGCCCCATGGTCATTGTAGGCTGCTACATATCTCCAAACTGCGGCCTCCCTGCATTCGAGGCGTACTTGGACGGCATCAGGAGCTGCATCTGCACTTACCTATCCCGTCCAGTACTTGTCCTAGGCGATTTCAATGCCCGCTCTACACAGTGGGGAGATCACCTGGACAACGCGAGAGGAGATACACTCATTGAGTGGGCGGCGGGACTGAACCTCGGTATTGTGAACCGGGGTTCAGTAAGCACCTGCGTGCGATGGCAGGGGGAGTCAATCGTTGACCTGACGGGGGCGACTCCCCTAGGTATCGAGCAGGTGTCAGGATGGAGGGTGGCGGAGGAGGTGGTCACTCTGTCGGACCACCGCCACATCTTCTTAGATGTGACCATCCGCCGACCAGGCGCAGGCCTGGACCGCCGCAGTAGCTGCCCCCCGCGACGATGGTCCCTCAAGCGGATGAATACAGATATGCTCGTCGCCGCAGCCATCGTCACGGACTGGCCAGGGGAAGAGGAAGAGCGGGTCTCGTCTGAGCCAGAAGCGCAGGCGGCCTGGTTTCGTGGTGTCATGACCGAGGTCTGTGACGCGTCAATGCCACGGGTCAGGCCGGGAGGTAGTAGGGGTTCTGTGTACTGGTGGACACCGGAACTCGAGCAGCTTCGCATAGCGTGCTCGAGAGCCCGTCGCCGGTTTCAGAGAACCCGAAGAAGACGGCGAGCCACAGCTGAGGAGATCGCCGAAGTGAGGCAGGAGTATGGCGCCGCAGCAAAGGCTGTAAGCCTTGCTATCGCGGAAGCCAAGGCTCGGTCCTGGAAGGAGCTCATAGAGGGACTGGACAGGGACCCATGGGGGCGCCCGTACAAACTTGTATTGGGCAAGCTCAGACCATGGGTCCCACCACTAACGCAGACCCTGGACCCCGAGTTTGTGGGAAGAGTGGTAGATACCCTCTTCCCCAGGGATCAGGGTAGTCCCTCACTCCCTTCGTTATTGTCGGAACCAATTATGTGGTTCGACGACTACGACGTAACGGAGGATGAGCTGGACCGAGCCGTGAAGCGACTAGCCGCCCGCAACACCGCCCCGGGCCCTGATGGCATACCGGGCCGAGCATTGGTGCATGCTTTAGCGATCCTGGGGGATAGGCTGAGGCGGCTGTTTACCAGCTGCCTCCGTAACAGCGTATTCCCTTTCGGCTGGAAGGAAGCCAGGCTGGTCCTTATCCAGAAACCTGGCAGGAATGCAGATTCTCCCTCGTCGTTCCGACCAATATGTCTGCTGGACGAGGCGGCGAAACTCTTTAAAAGAGTTATCGCCGCCCGCATCAGCCGGCACCTGTCGCGAGTGGGCCCCGACCTATCAGATAGTCAATTTGGCTTCCGACAAGGACGCTCAACGCTGGACGCGATAGAACGCGTCCGTTCCTTGTCGGAGGAGGCTGTCTGTCGGGGGGGAGTGGCGCTGGCGGTCAGTCTCGACATAGTCAACGCTTTTAACTCCCTCCCGTGGTGGGTGATCAGAGAGGCACTGGTCTATCACCAGTTGCCCCTCTACCTGCAGGATATCATCGGGGCCTATCTTCGCGATAGATCCATATCCTATGTGGGTCGGGACGGCGAAGAACACCGAAGGGAAGTCACATGCGGGGTTCCCCAGGGATCGGTCCTAGGGCCCCTTCTGTGGAACCTCGCATATGATGCGGTCTTGAGGACCAGTTTACCCCCTGGATTGAGTGTCATCTGTTACGCGGATGACACTCTAGTACTGGCTAGGGGAGATGGCTTCCAGGAAGTTCTGGAGCTCGCCGAATTAGGGGTGGCCTGTGTCGTCCAAACGATCAGCGGTCTGGGTCTACGGGTTGCACCTCATAAGACGGAAGCCCTGTGGTTTCACAGGAAACGCGGAGGTGCCGTTCCTACTCGCTCACCTATTAGAGTGGGAGGAACGGAGGTCGAGGTTGGCCGACATATCAAGTACCTCGGCCTCACCCTGGACAGCCGCTGGAGCTTAGAGGAGCATTTCGAGCGGATGATCCCCCGAGTTCGAGGGGTGGCGGGCTCCCTACAGAGGTTATTGCCTAATCTAGGGGGCCCGCGGGAGGAAGTTCGCTGCCTCTACGGTGCGGTGATACGATCCATGGCCCTTTATGGAGCGCCGATATGGGCCAAGCGCCTATCGGCCTCCTCCCGCTGCAGAGCCAAGCTCAACCAAGCGCAGCGGGTAGCGGCCATTCGGATCGTACGAGGATACCGCACCAACTCGTCGGAGGCAGCGACAGTCCTGGCTCGTTTCCCGCCCTTTGATATCCTGGCGGATATGGACGCGAAGGTCTATGACCAGTCTCGCGCCATCCGGCGGGGTGAGAGCGGGGAAGAGCAGGACGAGCTCGAAATGCGGCGGAACGCTCACCGACAGGCACTGGCACAGTGGCGTGCACGGCTGGAACAGCCGCAAAATGCGCGCCAACGCGCTGTTGGTGCCGTTCTGCCTAACCTCGAAGCTTGGGTAGGTAGGGAGGGAGGTCGCGTCACCTACCGACTTACGCAGATACTCACCGGGCATGGTTGCTTCGGTGAGTATCTGAATAAGATCGGACGCGAGGAGACGGCACAATGCCACCACTGCGCAGCCGACTTGGACTCCGCCCAGCATACGCTGGAGGACTGCCCCGCGTGGGCGTCTGATCGTGAAGTCCTGGTCGGCCAAATTGGACGAGACCTGTCCCCGTCAGCTATCATTGCTGCCATGCTGGAGGGTGAGGAGGGCTGGGACGCAGTGGTCTCTTTCTGTGAGACTGTAATGCTCCAGAAAGAGACCGCTGAACGGGATCGGGAGAGGGCCGATACCGAGCGTAGGCGACGTCGCCGGCGACACCAGCCGCTGACAGGACCGCAAGCTGCCAGAGAGTGGGGACCTCTGGTAGCTGATTAGTTGATGCGGTCAGCAATAGGGGGGCGGCCGGGTCGCAAAACTGCGGTCAGGCCGCGACATACAATATAACGGTTGGTCCGTCAGGCCGGGGGAAGCCTAGGCGTTACTTTGCGGAAATCCATGACATTAAATGCTATGAAATATATTTAGCTTTAATTCCGCGAGACAAATATCCAGGTCTGAAAGCAGGACACAAATCCCACCGTCATGCATACTCACATGCACATATGGGTATCATGCATATGCACACATACAAAACAAATGAGAAATAATAGGTCTTTACCTATGAAATTGCCGTTTTGTATGCAATAAGTGAAAGTACTTATTTTTTCAAACTTTTTTGTTTCTGGTATTCGAAGTAATCACCCATGGAATCGACGCATCTGTGCCAACGCATTGGCAGTTTATTGATGCCCTTCTTGTAAAAATCAGCTGGACGGGAGGCAACAAACTCTTCAAAGGCATTTTGTACTGCCTCTCGGGAATTGAATTTTTTACCCACTAAAAAGTTGTCTAAATTTTGGAAAAAGTAATAGTCGGTAGGTGCAAGGTCTGGTGAGTATGGCGGATGAGGGAGAGCTTCCAACCCCAGCTCTTGCAGCTTGGAGACTGTCTGAACTGACAACATCATTTGGTACAGTTCGCAACAGACAGTCAACAGACAAAATAAGTAGGTACTTTCACTTATTGCATACAAAACGGCAATTTCATAGGTAAAGACCTATTATATGTATAAAGAATGAGGTATAGACAAGAATTGGCACATAGCAATTTATGAAGAGCCAGTTTATTTTATGCTTTTTAGTGTTTTTTGGCAGGGAGTTTTCGCTGGATGTTTTTTTGGAAGTCGGTTTTTTTTTTATAAAATGTTTTTTGATGTAAGTACCGTAGATACTTCCGTATGCATTTAGTGAAAATCTGTTAAAGTGCCGTAGGGCCAAACCGGTCAGGATTAAAGTCAATACAAGTTAAAATTAAAAAGAAAACCCTACGTAAGCATTTTCTTGAGTTGCCTTACATCATTTTGAAAAAGGGCTGATACTCTTACACTGCTGGACCGATACATATTAACCAAACATAGCTGAGAACCACCGCAAGGAAACTGGCTTTCAAATGAAAAAAAACCGTATTGAAATTGGTCCTTCCACTTAAAAGCTACGATGCCACAGACAGACATTAAAAATAGGGGAATGAGTACAAGAGAGTTTAATTCTAGAATGTGAAATTACAAGCAGACATTTCAATTTTATTTATTTGTATACATGCCAGCGCTTACTATCAATAATGAATGTCGTAAGTGCATATGTTTTGAGCACGTGATACGTCTTTATCAAGTACATACTAGGGACTAATATGTTTTATACCTAATATAATATTAGGTACTTTATGTACTCGTTATCTCTGTTACTAATTCAAGTTTTATTGTCAATAAACAATATTGAAGACCTGTGGTCTGACTAAAATTAATAACTTGTAATAAATTATTTCTTATCGGTTTATTCTCGTATCTATTTGTCTCGTGCTTACATGTTATAATTAACGTTCTACAAAATGGCGGTTTGAATTTTACGCACCAAAACAATCACCAATTCGTTTATTGTCTTGAGAGGAGGTTCTAAATTCGGTGTTATTGTTTTTTTTTCTCTTTGTAATTCGGATTTGCATGTTTTATGAACCACCAGCCAGCCAGAACCAAGCTATTTATTAGACAAAATGACTTATGTAGAATTTCGCTATATGTAAATTTACCTTTGGGCCCACGCAGCAGCGGTAGTGTCGTCGAATTTAAGCGACTTCAGTGAATCAATTCGCAATGACAGTCTAGGATGCTTGCGATTAAGGACCAGAGATTTCGAGACTTACAGCCACCAGTCAGAGGTGGATTGCGATTGCGCAAACTATTGTTTTTTTATGGGATAAGGGGCAAACGAGCAGGGGGATCGCCTGATGCTAAGCGATTACCGCCACCCATGGACACCCGCAACACCAGAGGCGTCACAAGTGCATTGCAGGCCTGCTAAAAAAGAGTACACTCTTTTCTTGAAGGTCGTATTGGTCCGGGAATACTGCAGGCGACAGTTTAGTTGTGGACTTCCAACCATTCAAATGATGGTTTAAGCGGAAATCCCTCAGCATCATACTGCATTGAGTGTTGTAGGTCCGAATAACACTAAGTGATCCACAATTTGTTGTACTGTGTCTGGGTGTTTTTGTGTACGTTTCATGTGTATATATGTGAGACAAATTAGCTATTTATGTCTTATGTATGTGCCATAATTTATTCTTACCTTCCATTAAGGCAAAAAGGGAGATATGAAAGAAAAATAAAACACCGATGAATCATGTCTACAAAATGTTTTTATTCGTCTTCAATAATTAATAATATATTATCTAAAAACTGTGCAGGTGCTAATATCGCCTCGTCATCCAAGATTCTTCTGCCAATAGAATTATTGCGACTAGTCGCAAAGGCACAATTCACACAGCGATCCATGTCGTCAATATCCAATCGATAGGCGTAATCGGTAGTCCAAAATAGTGAGCCAGGTAATCCAAAATAGCAATCAGTCGTATAGTCCGTTATAAAGCCGAAATTATTAGAAATTGAGAATAAACAATAAACGCAGCGCACTCCGAACCAAAAAAAACGAACGAGTGTTGTTTTGAATTTTGACATACCTGACATCGATGATCAGTGTTGACAGGTGTAAAAAACAAAAATCTTGATTCACGGTATATTATCGATTGTGAAACACAATTTGGATGTTTATACGATCTTTTTAATTCTTAGGTTCTTCGTCATAATATAAGTAATCTACCTCAAAATATTATACATCACAGAAAACTATTTAAAAATATAATAATGAAATACCAATTTAGTGAATTTCCTTAAACTTTTTAGCATTTTACTATTTTTTTTAAACTCGATGATTAGGAAATCGAATATGGTATTTATCGATTCTATATTTTGAAAAACAAAAATGTTAATTACTCGTTTTCTAGATAGAAAAATGCTGCTATATTTTGTAATTTCAATCACAAAAATATAATGTATTTTTATATACATATTTCAACTAGTTAACTGTTGGGCCCAGAACTTTCCTTCTCCTTTTAACAATAAAACGACTTCAAGAACTGGACCAAATTAAAATCTGAGCACACGGGCTTTCGATTCAAATAAACAAAGAATAATCAAAATCGGTTCACCCAGTCGAAAGTTATTAGGTAACAAACATTAAAAAAACCAGTCGAATTGATAACCACGAAAGAGCTAATCATTAGACAAAAATTGTTATTACTGTGAAACTAATTAGTGCGAAAACTTCCATAGCGCGATTTAGGAATATCAGTTACTTCGTAGTTCAGTCTGTCTTCGTTAGATGGCAGTGATGTAAAAGTTGCCATAGATAAAATCTATATTCATATCAGCGCAGGAAAAGCTTGTTGAATGTCAAAGACAAAATGTCAATTGTTATTCAACAGATAAGGACAATCGAGTACCAAGATAGTCTTCTTGGGATTCCTCGCGAGCAATGGCAGTATGCCAATATTATCTGTACAATTACCTAAATAAAATTAAAGTGTCTTTTTACTAAATGCATATGAAACTATGTAACATATACGGAGCTTATATAAAAAAAAGCATTTTTTTAAAATTTTGTCTGTCTGTGCTCGCTAATCTCTGGTACTGCTGGACCGATTTTACCAAAAATCCATTTAGTGAAAATTAGGAATTACAAACAGACACTTCAATTTTATTTATTTTAATAACAATAGATTAATGATGATAGTAGCGATACACTGGTGATAGCTGTGATAAAGGCATCGCTATCACTTGATGACAAGGACCTTGTGATAAGTTAAAGAGATAAATAAATAACATATCTGGATTTGTCTTACAAACTCTGAAAGTTAAAGAGTTTGTTTCAACGAGCTAATCTCAGAAACTACTGGTCCGATTTGAAAAATTCTTGCAGCGTTGAATAGTCCATTTATCGAGGAAGGTCACAGGCTATATAATGTCACGCTACAAAAAATAGGAGACGAGCAGCAGTGAAAAACGTAAAGGTAAATTTATTCTTTTTGATAGTTGCGTGGATTTTCGATAAGTGAACTCTTATCGAAGTGCTTAACCATATCTGTTTATGGATTGATAGCTAAGAAGTGGGACTAAGCCCATAAGAGCCGAGGGTATCAGTTCTTCTATCAGACAGCTCTTCAAATTATCAATTTCTTGGGACTAATGTCTTCTTTGTTGTCATAAGGAGTTAGTACCTGGATGACAGATGACACATCTTCTAGCGTAGATTACGTATGAGTCTACCAATATCTTTGGAATCTTCTTTTAAACATAAAAATGTTAAGTTGGTGCAAAAACTCCAAGAGTTCTACATCGATCTCATATACGAGTATTTCAATATTGTATGAACAACTTTGACTCTTCAAAAGAAGACTAGCTAAGTGTGAATGAGTTTGCTAAAATAAAAGCTAACGAGCCTTTCGCAGCATAAAATAATATTACGTAATCTCTGACAACTAGAACTGCGCGCGTTCATTGGTTAATTCAAATTTCGCGCGCTTTTCGAATTTAGAAGTATTTCATCTCTCTTTATGAAATAACTCCTACAGGTTGCAGGAAAGAGACAGGAGTTATCAGAAATAAGTTAAGGTACTTTTTTTATTATGCACTTTTCACTGTGATGACAGAATCTCCACCGAACAAAAGTTGTCAACAAATGTTGGGAGCCGTGTTTCTGTTTTTGGCGGTAAACATCAAAAGAATTTGCAAATATTTATTGGCTCTGGCAATGGAAACAAAAGTTGTTGATTTTCTGAACAGTTGGAAACACTGAAATTGCCAACAATTTCGGTAGATACGCGCCATAAGGAAGCAAACTATGCAAGATAATTACACTACAAAGAGAAGGAAAACTTACACAAACCCTATACGTCTGAGCAGAGTGTTATATCAGGCCAAAACCTTTTTAAGGAGAGCTCTAAGTAGTGCAGTGAATAATAAAGAATGTTAAGGATAATAATCCTTGCAAAACGCTACTATAAGTTCTCGTCGTAATAATAAAGTACCTTACGCCAATAATGCACATTTTTAATCTATGGCTTGATTGACAGCAATAATGGGCGGGAAAACCATAGACAATAATTGAACTTTTTGTTTTTTCACAGGTCATGTTTGTTATGTATCTTGAGCAAGGATATAATAATATATTAATTATGGAGATGAGCCTAAAGACATCAGTATGATGACTTTCCTTATAACGTAAGGAGATTTCATTTAAATCTTGTTGACATATTTGCGTCAATCGCCGCCATTATCTATCTATATATATAAAAGTGTAAGGTGCCTGACTGACTGACATACCCAGAGATCAACGCACAGCCCAAACCGCTGAAGCTAGAATCCTGAAATTTTGCATGTAGGTTCTTTATATAACGTAAGGGAGCACTAAGAAAGGAATTTTCGAAATTCCACCCTTAAGAGGGTAAATCAGGGTATGAAAGTCTGCGTGATCGAAGCTGCGTGTAAAAGCTAGTAATGTTTAAATAACAAAATGCATACTGAGGAGTTGAATTTAAATGATGTCAATCCTTTAATGGAGGAGAACAGAAGCTAAATATTTTTTCGTGGACTTTTCCTTCTTCTTCTTTGGGTTAAGACCTCAAGCACATCAGTTGCATTAAAGTTACAACTGCGCCACCAAGGCAGTTTATGCAGTAACAGAAAATGTTTTCTGTGGCGTTGTATAAGTTTCAAATTTTCAATAAGAAGAATTTAAAAAAAGTAAAAACTAAAACCCAACTACGAAAAAACGACGCTGAAAAAGTATGAAACAAGTTTCGAAAGCCGTAGTCACGCGTTACGTAGAAATGTACTATATCCATAACACATTAACTACGAGTGACTATGGCTTTTGAAACTTGTTTCATACTTTTTCAGCGTCGTGTTTGTGGTAGTTGGGTTTTAGTTTTTAACCGACTTCAAAAAAAGGAGGAGGTTTCTCAATTCGACTGTTTTTTTTTTTTATGTGTGTTCGGGGATAACTTCGTCGTTTATGAACCGATTTTGATGATTGTTTTTTTAATGGAAAGGAGATATCCCAATGGTAGTATCATGATAAGGACACTAAGATCTGATGACGGCATCTAAGAGAAATCGAGTCGAAACTTGAAGTCGGTTTTTATTTTGTTAAATTTTTTTACTTAATTTTTTATTTAAAATGTTTTGGTGCCTATATAATATTAATTTCTTTGCAAAGTATATTTTAATAGGTACCATAGAAATATCACAATTATCGAATAAATACGGATAAAGTCACGAGAAATGCTAATAATATATATATTTTTGAAATGTACAAGTAACGCCCTTTCGAATGATACCAAACACGGCATATTTATCTCAAATTTATTTTTAATACAGTACTTTATGTCCGCTAGAGGTCGCCACATTAGATTCAGTGACACGTCATATAGCCTATAACCAGCGGACGATCAAAAAGCTTCTAACGATACCTCATTTGTCTTATTCTGACTAGTAGTTTAGAAAGAATGAGGGAACAGACAAGCATACCATAAAAATGTCACACTTATCGAATAAATACGGACAAAGTCACAAGCAAATGCTAATAATATATGTATTTTTGTATACAGTAGGTACTTTATGTCTGCTAGAGGGCGCCACATTAGATTCAGTGACACGTCATTTAGCCTATAACCAACGCGATCAAGACGCTTCTAACGATACCTCATTTGTCCAGATCTAATAAGTAGTTAGGAAGCTATGAGGGAACAGATGAACATACATACATAGCAAATCCTCGTTATATCTTCTACCTTTTAATTGAAAGTCTAAAAAACCCTTGACACAGAAGTTGTAGAATAAAAATATATCTTAAAACGCACCTATACCATCAATAATACCTTATCTTCTTTTTTAAACATTGATTTAATTATGATTAGATATTCCACAGATTATTATAAAAACAGGATGCATATAAATAGCACAATATATAAAAAAAAACAAGAAGTCATAAAAATACATATACACTCATTTTCAACAGTATAAAGTTCAATTTTGACTGTTTTTACTTTATTTAAAAATAGGCACTAAGGAGTTAAGTTTGCACATGTAATAATTTGTAATAAGTTGCCCGACATTATAATCAGTGTGATAGGGCTTGTAGCGATATCCATCAATCGATATTATCTTAGGCCGTTTGACGTATGTAATATATACACACATCAAAAGTGTCTAGGGATCAAGCATTTTTATGCGGATTTCTTGAGATTGAGATGTGGCTTTGTAATCAATTTATGATTTTATAAATTTATATGGATCCTTTTTGGTGCATTTCATAATTTGAATCAGGAACTGTCAATCAAATTCGAGTAAAAGATGAAAATCAGCTGTCAATATTTTCCCTATAAAAACATACAACGCATTGAAGACATTATTAGTGCTACTGTTTCCCTACTACTGATTAAAACCAACGTTATTATGGAGCGGCGACGTCATTTAAGCAGGGAAGAAATGCTCAGAGCCGTGGGAATGATAGAAGCTGGTTCCCGGCAACGTACTGTGGCTTTAGCTCTGAATACAAGTCAGAGTGTTATCAGTCGACTTTGGACACGTTACCGAAGCACTGGTACCGTGGCTGAGCGCCATGGAGGACGGTATCGCTGCACCACACGGAGACAAGACCGATACATTCAAATCTTAACTCGAAGAGCTCGAACAATAACCGCCATGATGTTAGCCGTGAGGCTTCATCACTCTTCAGGGAACTTAATTAGCGACCAAACAGTCAGAAACCGCTTGCATGAAGTGAACCTTCATTCCCGAAGACCGCTACGGGTACCACCTATAGCAATGCACAATCGTAGGATTCGATATCAATGGGCTCTTGAACACAGAAATTGGGCAGAAGAACAATGGCGTTTCGTGTGCTTTTCTGATGAGTCTCGTTTTGGTATGAGACCGGATACAAGACGTATACGACACTGGAGAACCCCTGGACGCCAACAGCGATTAAAATCCTGCCAGGAAGTCCATCCTTATAGTGGTGGAACCATCATGGTATGGGCGGGTATTTGGATCGGCGGAAGAACTGAGTTGATTTGGATCAGAGACAACCTCAACGCTCAAATTTATGCTGAGACGATTGTATCAGACGTCATCGTTCCTCTACAAGTGCAAATCGGTCCCTTATTTCAGTTAATGCATGATAATGCACGACCGCACACCGCAAGAGTTGTAAGACAGACTCTCGCCGCAGCTAACATCAATGTCATGCCCTGGCCTGCTCAGTCGCCATTGAGTCGCCGATTGAGCATGCATGGGATATGCTACAGAGAAGAGCTCTGCCGAATATGGAGGGTATCCAGTCGCAAGAAGACCTTTTTTGGTTGGTGCAACGAACATGGGCGGCCATTCCACAGCGTGATTTGGATGAACTCATTTTGAGTATGCCAAACCGATGTTCTTGTGTTGTTAGTGTTCGCGGTAGAAACACGGATTATTAATTGTTTAAGTTACCTAATAAAATTTTAAAGAAAACTGTTATTTCAGTCTTTTTTTCGAACTTTAATGTTAGTGGTTCAAATGTCAAAAATTCCTTTATTAGGAAAATGGCAAATTTCTTTATTAATGCAAAGGTGACTTGGTTTATCGTTATTGTGACAAACGAAAACACTTTATTTGATGAATCCTTAAAGAAAATTTTAATTAATATCAATCAGGAGAAATGTTATTGCAAAAATATATGTTGATCCCTAGACACTTTTGATGTGTGTATATATATTATACCGTTGCCAGAATTTAAAATTTGTCACTTCATTCCTTCGACTATTCATTGATGTTTATCTATATACATACAAATAAATAAAATTGGAGTGTCTGTTTGTAGTATTGAAATAACCGCTTTTTACTAAATGCATTATAATATGTACTTATGTATACACGGTACATACACCAAAATAACATTTTCTGTCTGTTTGTTCTGGCTAATCTCTGGAACGGCTGGACCGATTTGGACGGGATTTTAACTGCTAGGTAGGTGAGGGTATGAGGAGTAACTTAAGCTACTTTTTTTAGGGTTCCGTGCCAAAGGCAAAAAACGGAACCCTTATAGATTCGTCATGTCTGTCTGTCCATCCGTATGTATAAGAACTACAATGTTGAAACTTGGTAAGTAGATGTATTCTGTGAACCGCATTAAGATTTTAACAGAAAAATAGAAAAAAAAACAACAAATTTTGGTGGTCCCCATACTTAAAACTGAAACTCAAATTTAGTTTTTTCATCAAAACCATGCGTAAGATCCAAAATGATATTGAGGTTTCAATATATTTTTTTTCTAAATTGACTAGTCTGCGCGAGAGACACTTCCAAAGTGGTAAAATGTGTGTCCCCCCCCCGTAACTTCTAAAATAAGAGAATAATAAATTTAAAAAAAATATATGATGTACATTACCATGCAAACTTCCACCGAAAATTGGTTTGAACGAGATCTAGTAAGTAGTTTTTTAACCGACTTCAAAAAAGGAGGAGGTTCTCAATTCGACAGTTCTTTTTAATTTATTTTTTACTAGCGACCCGCCCCGGCTTCGCACGGGTGGATGACACGATGCCCCCGCTGACGACACGATTTGTGCATTTTAAATCTGTAATATCTTCGAATATTCATTTAAATTAGATACTGTAAAGGGCCATTATGATCTGTATTAAATGCGCAATGTATTTAATTTACTTAATTGTATAAGGATTCATTCTGTATTGCTTAAAATCACTTCGTAAATAAGCCATTATTTCTAGTAAAAAGAAAGGAATAAAAAATGGTTGTTGTGGGTTATCCCTAAGAGATAGACATATACCGTCGCGGACTTTTTGTAGTACTTTTTAAGGTGTACAATACTCTAGTACATTATTACGATCTATATCGTAGAGTGCAACCAGCGTTTGCAATGTAAGCGCAAAAAAATGTGTTTATTTGCTACATCACATTAGAAACCTCGAAAAAAAAAACCGACTTCCAAAAACATCCAACAAAAACTCTCTGTCAAAAAACACTTAAAAGCGTAAAATAAACTGTTTCTTCATAAATTGCCTATACCTAATTCTTTATTCATTTAAATAGTAGTATTATAATGGGTGCTAGGTACCTAAAATCTGTTTGAAGTCGGTGCCAAGTGACTATTGCTTAGACTTTTGTAATTGTTCGTTTGTATTCTTTTTGGCTTAGCACCGACTTCAAACAGATTTTAGGTACCTAGCACCCATTATAATACTACTATTTAAATGAATAAAGAATTAGGTATAGGCAATTTATGAAGAAACAGTTTATTTTACGCTTTTAAGTGTTTTTTGACAGAGAGTTTTCGTTGGATGTTTTTGGAAGTCGGTTTTTTTTTTTTAATAAAAAGTTTTTATTTTACAGTTTTTAGTGCAAACAATCGTAGGTAAGTAGTAAGTTGAATTATTTCACCAAATTTCATCATCAAGAATACAAATTAAGGTACGTGTAATATTAAAATCATCCTCTAATCCCTAAGTGTTGAAGAGTTTAATCTTCTATCATCAGCTCACCTAAATAGTTTGAAAGTATACGACTGAAGGTCTTTAGATACGTATGAAATTGAAAGAATTATTCTCCAACTCCTAACCGTTGAGGAGTTGTACCTTCCACCTTCCATCATCAGCTTACCTAAATAATTTGTAAGAATATGACTAAAGGTAACTTATATACATATGATATTTAAAGATTTATCCTCCAACTCCTAACCGTTAAGGAGTGGTACCTTACATCATCAGCTCATCATCATAAAATGATGACTACCAGACGCAAATACCGGTGTAACTTCAGAAAATATACGAAAAACATAGTATGTGCCTATAAAAAATTAGGGTTTCCCTCGATTTCCCTGGGATCCCACCATCAGATCCTGATATGCTGGCAATGGGACCACCACGGAAGCATACCCTGTCGAATACAAAAAAAAAATTCAAAATCGGTCCACAACTGACGGAGTAATCAGGTAACATACATAAAAAAAAAAAAAAAAAAAAAAAAAAAAATACATACAGTGGAACATAGAACCTCCTCCTTTTTGGAAGTCGGTTAATTAACAGTGTTCCCATACTATATTATGCATTTATTATACATAAAAACCTTCCTCTTGAATCACTCCATCTATTAAAGAGACCTGCATAAAAATTCGTTGCGTAGTTTTAAAGATTTAAGCAAACAAAGGGACATAGGGACAGAGAAAGCGACTTTGTTTTTAACCGACTTCCAAAAAGGAGGAGGTTCTATGTTCCACTGTATGTATTTTTTTTTTTTTTTTTATGTATGTTACCTGATTACTCCGTCAGTTGTGGACCGATTTTGAATTTTTTTTTGTATTCGACAGGGTATGCTTCCGTGGTGGTCCCATTGCCAGCATATCAGGATCTGATGATGGGATCCCAGGGAAATCGAGGGTAACCCTCATTTTTTATAGGCACATACTATGTTTTTCGTATATTTTCTGAAGTTACACCGGTATTTGCGTCTGGTAGTCATCATTTTATGATGGTGAGCTGATGATGTAAGGTACCAGTCCTTAACGGTTAGAAGTTGGAGGATAAATCTTTAAATATCATATGTATATAAGTTACCTTTAGTCATATTCTTACAAATTATTTAGGTAAGCTGATGAGGGCGAGTCCGAGTCGCACTTGGCCGCTTTTTTTAGACTAACTTCGCCCCGCGGCGTTGCCCGCGGTATTTTGACGGGACTTTCACTCATACGTAGCTGATGATATAAGGAGTAACTTAGGCTACTTTTTTAGACTAACTTCGCTCCGCGGCGTTGCCTTATATCATCAGCTATATGTTAGTAAAAGTCGCGTCAAAATCGGTCCAGCCATTCCAGAGATTAGAATCGTAATAAATATACAGATCAAATTTTTACCGACTTCAAAAAGGACAAGGTTCTCAATTTGACTCAAAAACTTCAAACAGATTCTAGGTACCTAGCACACATTATAATACTACTATTTAAATGAATAAAGAATTAGGTATACGCAATTTATGAAGAACCAGTTTATTTTATGCTTTTAAGTGTTTTTTTGGCAGAGAGTTTTCGTTGGATGTTTTTTTGGAAGTCGGTTGTTTTTTTTTTATAAAAAGTTTTTATTAAATGTATTTGTTTTTATATGTAAGTATATTTAAAAATGTAAATAATATGTATATATAAATGTAATAAAGAGAATAATAATAACTTTTCTGCAAAGCTGTACACTCCAGTTGAGCTGGTTGGTCCAATTATGTCAAAGTACTTTCTTAGTAAGGAAACATTAAGGATCTAGAAGAAATATGAATCAGGCGCGTCTCCACCGAAATTTGAGAACACAAAATGGAGACTCGGCTTTACAGAAACTTGTTTCCCGGAGTCTCGGCTTAAGGACACCTTATTTATTATAATCGGTTCAGTAGTTTATGAGCTAAGGTGGAACATGAAAAAAAAAACAAAGACTGACAAAATGTTTACCTTTCCTTTTGGCTTTGACATAGTCGGGTAAAAAAAGAGAAAAAGAGATTTGTACAGCATCTCAATCACACTAATATATAAATGCGAAAGTTTGTGTGTATGTTTGTTACTTCTTCACGCAAAAACTACTGAACGGATTTGGATGAAACTTTACAGTAAAATAGCTTATACATCAGAATAACACAGAGGGTACTATTTGCCGCGATAACCGACATACACGCGGGCGGAGCCGCGGGCAACAGCTAGTTAGTTATAAATTTATTTATTAAGAGACCTCTTTAATAATTCATATAAATTTTTAAGTAGAAGACATTGTGTTGCCTGAGGTTATTCATATAAGTTATTCATATAATACAAGTTAAAACATCTTATCATAATATTATCAGAAAATTTATAAATATTAAGTTCTTAGGTGATTTACTTAAGTACATAAACTTGAAATTTTTAAGAATCAAAATGTTATTCCAAGTGAAAGTAAGTTAGTTGTGTTTAGAGAAAGCTTTTATTTTCTAAAATTTTGTAAATGTTAAGAAGTATGAGCCAAGTTCCCTGGCTAATGGGATTTTTTTTTAAACATTCTGATAAATTGGAGTTGGACTTTTTTTTATGATTCTACTGTGTTTTGATATTCGCATAATGATCCGTTAGAATATTGAAAAGTTACTTATTATATTAAGTGCTAAAGATATGAAAATAATAAATAAACTTTCTAAATCTTGTATTTGTTTAACAGTACGTATACGTATGCTTTAGTAACTGGTACGCTCTTGTACGACATGCCTGAGGGGATAAACAACAGATTTCTTGGAAAACGTACGAATTATTTAAAAACACAATTCACAAATATTCGCGATTCCTTTCACCGCCAAAAATTTGAATTTGACGAATGAGTTTTTTTAAAAAGGTGTTCGACTACACGGTTCGGCCTAGAAGACGTCAAATAAAATGAAAAAGTATGGGCTTATTGATGTAGGACACTCACCTCAGAATCAGAAGTCAGCACGGCAAAAGGACAAAAAATCCAGTTATTGATAAAAAACACAGTACCTATCTCAAATCTCTCACTGCACAAAATCCACACTAAAATCAAAATTCACAAGCGCGTCACAGACTAATATGGAACACGTTTTCCAAGAAGCACTTTGTTTTTGATTATCTATTTTCGCGAACCATACGTCCTGTCACATTTGATGCGCACGAGTCGAGTAATTCGCGAATTACCAAGATGAATGGGGCTGCCAGCTTCTAAATATAATTTTCGCCGAATTAAAGTTTAAAAATCTACCGTGCTTAAATAAGAAAAAGTCAATGTGATATTATTTTATTTGTCTAGAGTAATGAAAGATGTACTTGTCTACTTGTCAAACGAAAAATGTTAAGGCGATATGTACCAAGCATTAAACAATAATTAACTACTTTATCATTGTTTGTTGTACTTATACCTTATATATATATATATATTATATGACGTAAAAATAAAAAAATAAATATAAAAAGATATAAATATACAAATTAAATATATAAATTACAAATATTATATAAATATACAAATTATGACGAATGTGGTATTGTTGAGGATGTCTATCATTTTTTAATTTAATGTGTTAAAACTAGGGCTGAGAGGGAGACTTTGGTAATTAGGCTATAAGATAAATATTGTAGATGTTGGCATGTTCCAAAGTACATATATTATCAAAGCCTCTGTCAGAAGCGGCGTTGTTAGTGTATAAACTCTTCGAAATATAGTCTGTACTGCAGTGTTTTGCAAACAAGTATATTTTTACTTTTTAAGATAGATATGAATACATTGTAAATTTAGGGTACGATGTGGCTGACATGGTCTTATGCTCTTATGTGTGACTAAAAGCCCCTAAATAAAATTAGATTTAAAAAAACCATTGTTTATTACTTTTTGGCTCAGGTTCTGTCTGTGTCATGTCAGTATTGTCGATCACTCATTTTTCTGTCACTGCTCACTGTATCATGATAATGATCACTGTAAAATGACCTTGTCGATAAATTAGACCGTCTTCTTAATAACTGCATTCGATTTGTTTATAATCTCCGTAAATACGATCACGTCTCCTCTTTTCGTTCGCAGCTCAATTGGCTTCCAATTCACCTACGCCATAAACTACGCGCGCTTACTGACCTATACTCTATCCTGAATAATCCATCTTCGCCAACTAATTTAAAATCGTACTTTTAACTCATAGGTAGCAATAATAACAGAAACCTTCGGTCCTCTAATAACCTTCTTCTTCGTTGTCCCTCCCAAAGGTCTGAGTTCGTCGGCTCATCCTTTTTTGTGCAGTCCGTTCTTCGTTGGAATGAGCTTTCGCTCGAGGTCAGGATGGCTACCAACCTTTTTACATTCAAAACAAAAGTAAAGCAGTATTTATTGGAACAGCTCGCAGAATCAACCAATACATAAATGACATCTCATACTGGTTATGGTATTTATTTGTGTTTGTATGTATTTATATAAATTTTAGTATGTGTATGCATCTATGTATTATGTGTAGTGTATGGTAAGTTCATATATGTATGTGTATTTGTTAATTTACAAATAACCTAAATGCATCTACTTCCTATTTTCTCTGCATCACCTAAAGGTTGACTGGTTGAGAATGCCTAAGGCATTAAGTCCGCCTATGTATACCTAAAGTGCATGATGTGTAATAAAAAAAAAAATATATGCTACTTGAACACATATTTTATTTTAGTACCAAATTTAAGGATAGTGCATGTTTAGATGTAAATTTACCGGTGGCATAGGATACAGTGTAAGAAATGAATTCGTAATTTAAGTATTTAAAATTTACACACAATACAATAATGCACAAACAGATAAAAATACAGACAAAAAGAAAACTATCTCAGAGAAATTCTAAAAAGCAAGAAACTAATTGTATTACTCGAATGTATATCTAGCTATCATACTAAAAGCTTTACTTAGTTTGAAAATAGATGGAGTTGTGTTTCAAATTCCTAATTTTAGCTTTGTGTAGTCATATTTAAATAAATCTTTAATTGATTCTACATATTGCAAAAAAGTATTAGCTATTACTTCTAAAAACTGCTCACTATCCAAACATGTGTACAGAATGTTACGAGTATATTTGAAAAATAGATTTGTTTATGTTTAGATTGCAGCACCTTTCATGTCTCTTTTAATAACTGTATACGATTTGCATTATCTACTTTTTATGGATAGGAGGTAAATTTATAACAAACAATTTTATTTATTTCTTAAATGACGATTAATAAATATGTAAATTTGAATCCAAAGATGTATAAATAAAACATGGATGATTTGTTTCTCCCTAATTGTAAGTATAATTCAATAACGTTGCAACACTACAACTACCTGTTATTGAAATAGTCGTGCGTCACTGTCTGAATTTATATGATAGCTGTACCAGTTATGGTTCGAGTAAAAGAGATGGTACTATACAATAAATACTAATACATGACAGAGGTAAATATACATTTAATAAGTTCAGCCAGAAAGAGACAGGCTTCAGGCTTTATGGTGGATTTGCAAATTGTAGTTTGCAAATTGTCAACGTTGTAATAATTGTAATGTGGAACTAAAGGATCTAGTACTCGAGTACTGATACAGATTATTATATATAATTATAAATATGTCATTTTTCTTTAGCGTATCTCACTCGGTCATATTTCTAAACAAATTAACTTTTTAGAACGCTTTCCCGTGAAAATCGACAAACAAGTGAGGTTCTGGAATTCATTGATTGATATGAGTCTTATCTAAAGGTATTTCTGTATGGTTTAAAATAATAATAATACAAGTAAATGTTTTTCAATTGAGGTTAATATTGATCTAATTACAAAATTCAATTTTTTTTATGTAAAGGATACTTTTTTTTAAATCTTTTTACAAACTCTATCTACTCTATTCTCTATGTTAACAGCTCAAGTAAACTGAAATTTGAAACAATAGTGGTAGACCAGGGTAAGAACCTTTAAAAATTATAAAAAGTGAAAAAAAAAAATAGTAGGATGAAACCCATTACAAAAGGAGGAGAATATTATGAAAATGAAAGGAAAAATAATTTACGGGCGATCTGAGGTCGGGAAGGGGACGGGGGGCAGGTTTTAAGGATAAAAACCGGTTTTTCTCGATTTCCGGCAAAACTAAAAGTCCCATGGAAAAAAGTCAAATGGCAAAGTTGTAGGTAATAAAAAGATGTAAACTTTTGTATTTACCCTTTTATCACATAACCTCAAAATTTATGTGAAAAATTCAAAAAACCAAGCTTTTGATTTTTTATTTTTATCTATTACAATTTTCTTTTTTTTTCACAAATATGGTGAAAACTTACCTTTTTATGTTCCAAATACACTGTAATTTATTTGATTAGAAATATTTATTTTTTCACCTTATATTGAATTAATATCGAAAAAGCATCCTAATTTTCAATCGAAAATTCACCCGTTAAAATATCAGCTTTTTTCAAAAAGTTGGTATGTTTTCTGTTCGTTGTAATCTGTTGGGGAGGATTATTGCAGAGAATTATACACAGTGGTAACTTGGAAATACAGAATATATTAATAAAATAATACTTAAGTAAAAACACAAACACTTCAAGCAGACATAGGAATATAAGTGACATATTCTAAAATATATTCAAACTGAAAAGATGTTCTTAATTCATAAGACCATGAAGGTGATATATCTTCAACACACCTCCTTCAACTACATGGGCTTATTAATAATACTACCTAAATTACCGCACACACAAACCTAAATTACAAATCATAGATTCGTGCCTAAAACGGGACAAAGGCTTGGTGAGTATATCAGCCAACATCTTATCAGTCGATAAGTGTTCCAAACTTATAGCTTTATTTTCACGCAGCACATCTCTAATAAAGAAATAACGCATATCAATGTGCTTACTCTTCGCGTGATAAACACCGTTATCCTCGGTTAAGCAAATGGCACTCAAGTTATCAGCATGCATTCTTACCTTAGACAAATTATGTAGACCTAGTTCGTTCAACAAGCTATTTAAGTACACAGCCTCTTTCATAGCCTCCGCCAAACTCACAAACTCAGCCTCACAGGTTGACGTTGCTACAATGCGTTGCTTATGTGAAGCCCATGAGATACCTGCACCTCCTAAAATGAAAACGTATCCACTGAATGAACGTCTATCATATGTACAACTACCCCAATCAGCATCCGCATAACCATACATGCTCAAACCAGTCGGTTTATATACCAAACTGTAATTTATCGTACCTTTCAAGTAACGAAGAATCCTTTTCGCTGCTTTCCAGTGATATTCTTGCGGATTCTCTACGAACTGCGCCAACTTCGCTGTTGCGTTTGCTATATCCGGCCTCGTAGCAACACTCAGATACATGAGCGAACCTATCAGCTCTCTATAGGGAAATGAGTTCCCGTCCTCATTTTTCTTCGTGCTCAACACTGGCTTCCCAATCTCCATTGGAGTCTTCACAGGATTGCAGTTCTCCATCTTAAATTTCTTCAATATATCATTGATATATTTCTCTTGTGACAAATAGTATTTGTCCCCATTTTTCTTTAAATCTATCCCCAAACAAAAACTTGATTGACCAAAATCTTTCAGTTCGAACCTTTTGGTTAATTCATGCTTGAAGCTATCAATAACTGACCTTTTCTGACTCGATATAAGTATATCATCAACATAAACTACTACGAAGAGATCTGAACCATCTTTGTTACGCTTGTGGTACAAGCATGGCTCATTTATAGTCGGCTTTAAGCCCATTTCTCTTAACTTCGTGTCAAGTTTTATGTTCCATTGACGCCCGGCTTGCTTGAGTCCATACAAAGCCTTCTTTAATTTACATGTATTTCCACCTTCCTTCATATCTTCAAGCATCTTCATTGCTCTCTTACCTGTGATGCTAGTAACACCATCACATTTCACAAGTTTTTCCAAACTTTCTTTCAGCAATTCTGGAATCTTCATATAAATATCTTCATTCAAATCTCCGTTTAAATATGCCGTATTAATATCTATTTGATCAATGTCCATGTTCATCTCGACAGCTAATGCGACCAGCAAACGAACGGTTGAAATCCTCGCAACCGGTGCGTATGTCCTGTGATAATCAAGATCTGCCTGTTGACTATATCCCTTTGCGACAAGTCTCGCCTTCTTTTTCTCAGTTTTGTCGATATTAAGCTTCGTCGTTAAAACATATCGACATCCTACGACATTACGATCAATTGGTTTCCTTACGATTTTCCATGTGTCGTTTTTCACTAGGCTCCGAATTTCTGATAAAATCGCTTCTTCCCATTGATTCTTTTCGTCACTAGACAAAGCATCCTTCAATGAAGTTTCAATAGCTCCTGCAAAATCATCAGCGTCCACGAAGTCATCTTCGTCCATCGTCGATGATTCATTTTCTCTATTTTCTTGAACTTCGACCATGTTGTAAATTTTACGAGGTCGACCTATGTGCCCTCTTTCAATTCTCGGTCTACCAGGCCCTCTCTTCAGAGTAGTTACATTCTCCTCATTCTCAGCACTTTTCGTACTTACTGTACTTGGTACCTCATGCGATGGTCCTGATAAGTTCTGAATTTCGTTGAAATCTCTCATTGTATACGGTTCTTTATTTGTACAACGCGTACTCGACGTACTCGGTACTTGACTTGCTGACACAATGGATTGACTTCCTTCACTCTGACGAGTCGGTACATTTGATGGACTTTCCAATGGAATTTCTACCTCGATACTCTTCCTCACAACATTCTCCTCACATTGTAAATCAAGAAATGATTGATCCGAGACTTTACTTTTAGTTTCAAAATACTTTCCTTCCTGAAATCTTACATCCCTGGACACGATGAACTTTCTCCGCTCCGGTATCCATAGCTTGTAACCAACAGCTTCTTCTGGATAACCTACAAAATAGCCAACAATAGAGCGTAACGCAAATTTATCTTTACCTGGCTCCTTATCTAAGACATGAACTTTTGTACCAAAAGTTCTTAGGTAACTTACGTTCACAGGCTTATTGAACCATTTTTCATACGGAGTTTTCCCCTTCAGACTTTTTGTTGGACATCTGTTACGAATGTAACATGCAGTTGCAATTGCTTCTGCCCAAAAACTCGAAGGCAGTCCCGCAGATATCAACATACAACGCGCCGTTTCCAGGAGCGTTCTGTTTTTACGTTCTGCAACTCCATTACTCTGCGGCGTGTAGGGTGTAGTAAAACGTCTCTTAATTCCATTTTGTTGTAAAAATTCATCAAAATCTTTATTTTTAAATTCCGTACCATTGTCACTTTGAAATGTTTTGATTTTTCTGCCCGTCAGATTTTCAACCTGACATTTAAACATTTTAAATTTTGACAATACATCATTTTTATTTTTAATCATAAATACTTCACACCAACGAGTATGGTCGTCGATAAAAGTTACGAAGTATTTATTACCTCCGTTCGATTGAACTCTCATAGGGCCTACCACATCAGAATAGATGATCCCCAATTTCTCACTACAGGGCTCCCTGGACTTCTCAAAAGGCAACGACACCATCTTACCCTTAGCGCACACGTCACAATCCTGCAAGTTACTATCAACCTTGGATAGGTTAATTCCAGATTTCTTCAGTACATTCATAAGATCTCTAGCATTTAAATGTCCCATACGCTCATGCCATTCATACGAATCCACATCATTCCCTGATACTACCGATGCCGAGGCATCTAGCTCCCTCAAGTAATATAAATCCCCTCGCCTATCAGCAGTTAGCTTAACCTCACCCTTTTTCACAGCGTAGGCTATATTTCGCTTAAAGATAACCTCGCAGCCTCGTTCAGAGAGTTTGGCGATCGAAATGAGACTATTACGTAAATCAGGAACTAACAACGTATCTTGGAATTCAATTTTACGCGTACCATCATTGTTACATGCTAATATCTTAACAGTACCTTTACCTTGCACGGACGACAAAGATTCAGTGGCTAATTTTAATACTTGACTCGATGGCAGTACCTCATCAAACCTTGTCCCGTCATTGCACATATGAGAAGTGCAGCCGCTATCAAACAGCCATTCGTGTCGGCGTTTGATATCAACAGCACGGCACTCATCTGAAACTGTAACAGAGGTTAAAGCTTCAACACACTTTTCACTAGCACATGACTCTACTAATCTAGTTTCCGAAGTACTCTCCTTCTTCTTGCATTCCGAAGCCTTATGTCCAAATTTATGGCATTTAAAGCATTTAAACTTAAATTTGTCCTTTTGTCTAGTCTTTTGTCCCTTCTTGGGTTCTACGTATTTGTTTACATACATAGCACCTTCCATACTTTCGACTTTTGAGTTATTTCCTCTCGAATTATATTCTTCGACGATTTTCACTCTCAGCTGTTCCGGTGTTGGAAGCTCGTCCCTCGATTCAATTGCACATCTGAAGTTTTCGAAACTTGCTGGCAAACTATATAATAGCATTATAGCTAATAAATCGTCATGAATTTTGATATTCATTTCATCGAGTTTATCGGCGGCCTCAAAAAATGAGTCAAGATGTTCGCTTACTTTTTCATTTTCGCTCATCTTCTTTAACATAAGCCTTTTCATCAAGGTCGCCTTTTTCGCGGGACCTCTTGACGCGAACAATCTTTCCAACTTACGCCATAGCTCACTTGCAGTAGTCACCCTTCTAACATGACGTACCACACTCGAATCCATGGCCAGTACTATTTCAGACTTGGCTTTTCTATCCGCAGTCTCCCATATCAACACACTGGCCTCATCCGTTGGCTTTGGCTTCTCACCGGTCACATATTCCCAGTAGTCGTTTTTTATCAACAACGCCTCTACTTGAATCTTCCAACTATCGTAGTTGTCGCCTACTAGTAGCTCCACACGTACGTTCGACATTTTGTTGTTTTTATATTTTCGTAATATTTTACTTTATTTCTGTTTTCCATTCATCCCTGGGTTCTGGGGCCATAACCCTTGTTGGGGAGGATTATTGCAGAGAATTATACACAGTGGTAACTTGGAAATACAGAATATATTAATAAAATAATACCTAAGTAAAAACACAAACACTTCAAGCAGACATAGGAATATAAGTGACATATTCTAAAATATATTCAAACTGAAAAGATGTTCTTAATTCATAAGACCATGAAGGTGATATATCTTCAACATAATCTCTACTTTCCGATGGTGAAAAAAAAAATGTTACCATAGTAAATCTTCTCAGAAATTGCAAAAAACCGAAAAAAAACTCGAATTCGAAAAAAAATTTTTAATCATTATAAATAATTTCATCTTAAAAATTTGATTGCTGCAATTTGTTTAAATTAAAAATTTGATTTATTTAATGCTTATTACATTTTTATGTCATAGAAAATCTCATTATCTATATATGTATGTATAAAAGAGTAAGGTGACTGACTGATTTATATTTATATTTATTTACTAGCTTTTACACGCGGCTTCGCTCACGCAGACTTTTTTTTTTTTTTTTTATGGAATAGGAGGGCAAACGAGCAGACGTATCGCCTGATGGTAAGCGATTACCGCCGCCCATGGACACCTGCAACACCAGAAGCGTCACAAGTGCGTTGCCGACCTTTGGGGGATGGGGAGGGGATGGGGTATGGGCCTCCGGTATCCTCACTCACTCGGTGAAACACAGCGCAAGCACTATTTCACACCGGTTTTCTGTGAGGCCGTGGTATCACTCCGGTCGAGCCGACCCATTCATGCCAAAGCGTGGCTCTCCCACGGTTAGTTAGTTACTTTCACCCCTGATTTATCCCCTTAGGGGTGGAATTTCATAAATTCCTTTCTTAGTGCTCACTTACGTTATATAAAGAACCTACATGCAAAATTTCAGGATTCTAGCTTCAGCGGTTTGGGCTGTGCGTTGATCTCTGGGTATGTCAGTCAGTCTGTCAGTCAGTGACCTTACTCCTTAAGTAAGGTCCTTACTCTTTTATATATATAGATGTTGTATACTGTACTGTATTTCGAATACTGGCTAGTCTAACGGTTGTTGCAGCTGCTACGAAATAGTAGGTGTGTATGTAGTAAGACCCAGACCCGCCTAGCCCCTTCCCCACTTCTCTATGAAATACCCTTTGATGGGCTAAAATTTTTCGTAGGTCACTCAGGTATATAAGTTATCTTAAAATAGTTATAAATAGGCATCTACGCATATAATTTAAAGAAGTTTCGACAACTTTCTCCAAATAATGTAGATGTCTTATTAAATATTAATTTTATTAACTTATTTGCTTGTTAATTATAGTAGTATATTTTGATTTGCATTTTTTTTTTATCAATGTAACATGTAATCTTACGTTTTTCGAGTAATTAAAGTATAAATTTTCATAAATAGCTCAAAATTGTATATAATAATAAAAACAAATTTTCGAATTCGAGTTTTTTTTCGATTTTTTGCATTTTCTGAGAAGATTTACTATGGTAACAAATATTTTTTTTTTCACTATCGGAAAGTAGAGATTGCAACGAACAGAAAACCTACCAACTTTGAAAAAAAGCTGATATTTTGACGGGTGAATTTTCGATTAAAAATTAGGATGCTTTTTCGATATTAGTTCAATATAAGGTGAAAAAAATAATATTTCTAATCAAATAAATTACAGCGTATTTGGGACATAAAAAGGTAAGTTTTCACCAAATTACGTGAAAAAAAAAGAAAATTGTAAAAGATAAAAATAAAAAACCAAAAACTTGGTTTTTTGAATTTTTCACATAAATTTTGAGGTTATGTGATAAAAGTGTAAATACAAAAGTTTACATCTTTTTATTACCTACAACTTTGCCATTTGACTTTTTTCCATAGGACTTTTAGTTTTGCCGGAAATCGAGAAAAACTGTTTTTTACCCTTAAAACCTCCCCCCATCCCCTTCCCGACCACAGATCGCCCGTAAATTATTTATCCTTTCATTTTTATAATATTCCCCTCCTTTTCTAATGGGTTTCATTCTACTATTATTTTTTTTTGTTTTAAAACTTATCGACACTGGTCTATGGCGCGAAATCGCGAATTCTAATATCAGCTGTAGTTGTCGTCGACTTACAAAGTTGTTGAATTAAAGTTTCATATTTTAATGAAGAATACATTCGGTCATACGGTTAGAATTCATTTATTCCTTAAAGATTACAAATCACTTTACAAAGAAATATACATAAGATCGTTGGTATATTACAAATGTGTGTCCAGAGAATCGATTTGCTTCTATGTGATATTTAGTAAGATAGTAGGTACTTTTATAAAATGTTGTCAATGTTATCTACTTCGGTTAAGTTAGTTAGGGCCAGTTCACACTCAATACTTTTATATGTAGTCATTTTGCTATAAAGTTTTCCTCCAAGATGTGACTTTTTAAATATTTTCTGAAAAGATTTATTGATTGTGCATCCTTAACTTTATTTGGTAATGAATTATAAAGTTGTGCTCCCTCATATTTTATTGATTTCTTGCCGTAGTTTGTTCTAGGCTTTGGTAAAACAAGATGATGTGCTCGTCTTGAACTACGAAGTTGCATTTGTGATTTATTCGTAAATGAAAGTTGCATATGCACACCACCAGACAACATTTTGTGAATTAAGGTACATGTATTGCATTTTAAAGTTTGGGCAACGTTAAGCAGTTTTGTTTCGCGATAGACTTTGCATGTCGGTGTTAAATAATGAAAATGAAATAAAACTTTAACCAGTTTATTCTGCGCAATTTGAAGCCTGTCTAGGTTGGTTTTTGTTGTAGTACCCCATATCTCTATAAGGTAATCGAGATGGGGAGGCATCTCAGTATTCTACGTAAAGCTCCTGTAAGACTCGAAAACTTCGAACATATTCTCTGAACATGAGGCTGCCATGTCAAGTGACTATCTATACTTATAATAAAAATGTAACAGGTCCAATTCTGTACATTAAAGATATTTTGAAAATTTTTTTTGGAGGGCTCTCTATAGTCGATACTGAAGCCAAAACTGTAATTTTTTTCATTTTTGTCTGTCTGTCTGTCTGTCCGTCTGTCTGTATGTCTGTCTGTCTGTATCTTGGCCGCGCATCACGCCGAAACTACTGAATGGATTCAAATTAAACTTGGCAGGATTTGAGTTCATACTACGAGGTAGGACATAGGATACTTTTTATCCGGAAATTCAGCACGGTTTCCCGGAGAGAGGGCATAAAAGTCAAAATATGTATTTCGTTGTAATTCAATAACACATAGTCCGATTTCTTGCATTATTTTTTTGCTAGAAAGAAAAATAAATTAAAAAGATAACGGGAAAAGTCTTTTTTTGTCCGCGACTGTACACTGCCTGTGGGAAGCTGAGACAGATATGTAAAAATGGCGGTACGAAGTTCGCCGGGTCAGCTAGTCCAAAATAAGGCCCAGATACTTTTCTTTGTTAACTTTACTTAGTGTGTCGCCATTGATGGTAAGGGGACTGTGGGAATGGAGTTTTTTATTTCTAGCCGCGAAGATAATGTAATTTGTTTTATTGGTGTTAATAGTGAGAAGATTATTCAGAAAATACTTCTCCAAAATAGCTAGGTCATCCTGAACGTCTTTTATTATTGAATCCACAGAGTGTCCAAAGTTAAAAAGGCAAGTATCATCGGCATACAATGTTATATGTCCTTTCAGTCCTATTTCATAGATATTGTTAATGTAAATTAAGAACAAAAGTGGGCCGCAAATAGATCCTTGGGGCACGCCATAGTTGATTTTTTTGTTGGTCTAGTGCTATCACCAATTTTAACAACTTGAAATCTATTTTCAAGATCAGACTTAAACATTTTAAACGCATTCCCACCTACTCCAATGGACGACAACCTCTGTAATAACAATTTATGACTTACTATGTCGAATGCTTTCTTTAAATCAATAAAAATGCCCAAAGCTATGTGTTTCTGATCTATACATATGTGTTTTGATTTTGGTTATTAGGTCCGCACATGCTGATAGAGTATTCGACTTTGGCCTGAATCCATACTGTCGTTCAAATAAGAAATTTTTTGAGATTAAATACTGACCGAGTATTATGCATAAATTTTTCAAAAACTTTTGAAATTATAGGTAACACAGAAATTGGTCTATAGTTGCCTGGGTCTTGTTTGACACCTGCTTTAAAGATTGGGGTAACCCTTGCATGTTTGAGCGTGTCTGGGAAAGAACCTTCATCAAAGCATTTATTAATGCATTTTGTTAAGGTGGGTAATATGGCGTTTTTTACACATTTTATAGATTTAACACTAATTCCATCTATTCCTATGCTTGTGTTTTCATTAAGTTCAACTATTATTTTGTGTACCTCGTCTATTGTAGCTGGTAATAGTTGTGTCAGATGTTCGGAGCTTAATTTTTTATTTTATTGCTAAGTTTTGTTAAGTTTTAGTAGGTATTTACCTACGAAGATCGAAAATAATGCGGTAAATAAGTAGGTACATACGAAGAATTGAATCGTAGACATTTGAGCGCACGAATAGCGTATAGTGATTTAAGCATTTGAGTGTTGCGAATTCAATTGTCACATGTACAACACATTGAATGATGCACAAATTGTTGTTCTGAGTCTGGGTGTTCTTTGTGTCGGTTTGGGAAGTTCTCCGCGGCACATAATGTATTCCTAGTGCGGGAGTAATCTTGTTTTCAAATCTTTCTTTCGGGCCCTCTTCAACACCAAACCACCAACACAACAAATAAGGCGAGCGTGGTAAAACATGGCTATGGAGCGTATGGCGGTCGAAAGTGAGATTGGCAGACATAAAAAGCGTTGAACAGAAAACATAAAAAAAATAACTACGTATTTTTTTTTTCATATTTATATAGCCTATGTCCCCTGGGCTCATTTTAACGAATCTATTGATACTTCATTCATGGAAATCGATTGTAATTTAGGCGCTACGGTGGGACCTACAAAGCCTGCCAAACCTTTCCGATTGGCTTCTATTCTATGTAGTCGGGTATAAAAGATGGAATACCAAATGAAGAGTGAAAAAGACATTGTGTCTAAGTTTGAATGAATCTATTTAAAATTTCAAAGTAACGCTCGTCACCAGCTCCAAAGCCTCCTCCTCAAAGATGGACGCCTTCTTGATTATTATGCAAACTCTGTTGCGGATTTCCATCGATCATTTGAACGTAAATCATATTATTGTTTCCTGATATTTTATGCAGTTCGCATATCAATGGCAGAAGTTTTTTTATAATGTAGCAGGCAAACATGCAAATATGGACATTTGCAAATCAAAAGACATAAGTGCGTTGCCAGTGATGCCACTTTTTTAGTGCGATCACCATTTTTAGGGAGAGGGGGGGGGGCAGTGTTACTCTATGGCGGAGTTGGGATATCTGATCTTCGATTTCTCAAGTCTCAGGACTCCTACCCAACTCCTGCGCCTCTTTGCGCCACTGATAAAGAGCCGCAAGGGCTCTCGCCTCCAGGTCCCATGGTGGAGTTCCGGCCAGGAGACTTGCCGCCTCAAAAGAGATCGTGCGGTACCCCCTTATAATCCTGATGGCCAGCACCCGTTGCGGTCGCCGCAATAGTACGTGCGATAGTGCTGGCCTTCAGGACCTCCGTCCACACCGGGTCCCCATAAAGGGCCATGGACCGCACAACCCCCGCGTAGTCTCCTGCAGGAGTCATCGGGCCCCCTCATGTTTGGCAGCAATCGTGCGAATGCATGCGCTGTGCCAACTAGCTTGGGGACCTTCGAGACCCCTGTATACTAAATTTCATGACAATCGTTGGAGTGTTGGAGCCGTTTCCGAGATTCAGATTATACTATACACAAGAATTGCTGCTTTAAAGGTATTAAAGTAGTAATAAGTAGTAGTAAGTAGTCCTTATTCATTATCTAGTCAATGACTTTTGACTAGTCGATACTAATATTATAAACGCGAAAGTTTGTTAGTATGGATGGCTGGATGGATGGGTTACTCTTTCACGCAAAAACTACTGAACGGATTTGGATGAAACTTTACAGTAATATAGCTTATACATCAGAATAACACATAGGCTATTATTTACCGTGATAACCGACATATACGCGGGCGGAGCCGCGGGCAACCACTAGTAGGCAGTTCATAAAATAACGATTATTTATAATATAATCAATTCGGCTATTGCTGTCTAGCATCTGAAAATATTTTAATCAATTTTATGAATAAGGAAAATTATTTCTATCTCATACAATCAATTGTCTCAGACATGACTCTTTAATCGTTCAATTTATAATATATTTAAACTGGATGGCCTTGACGTTTATAATTTGTATACAAAATGGCGGACCAAGCCAGTTTTCGCGGGAAGTCCGGTGATATATCTCTAGTCCGTTTATTAATACTTTATTTATGTGAATGTATTACGACGGTCGACTGCACCAAATTGGATAATTCTTTCTTTTATGTGTTTGTTATTGTCACGACAGGGTTTGTATTAAAGAAAATTACAAGAAAACCTGAAGTGTATTTTTTTTAGTTCACATCTGTACTGCTTGTGGGAAGCTGAGACGGGCATAAAATAATCTGGAAAATACTGGAAATCGCATATAGAAAATGTTTACCTTAATAAAATTTCATGTATTATGCTCTGTACATGTTAGCAAAATCAGTTAGTGTCCCTACTGTGGTCACTGCATATCATGCGTATTGCATGTCCATTGTGTACGTTATGGAGGTAGAGAACAACATTTTGACCAATGGGAACAATGGTATATCACGACATCCCCTGTTGGTCTGATTGGTGACGAGAAGTGTTGTCAGTCTACAAAAGTTAATTGTATGCGTGAACGCGTGAACAGTATCATATTTTGTGGAAACTCCACGGATTGGGAGGTGATATTCAAAGCTCAAAAGCAGTGTATTAGATCCATATGTATTATTAAGAGCAGAGACAGCTGTAAACCACATTTCTTTAACTTAAATATATTGACTCTACCAAAACTATTTTCTTACAAAAACATAATATACTATAGTGTAAAGGAGTATCTGGATAAATGCGTCGTTTCATTTCATTGCACGATCCACAGTAAACATTATGACAGTGAAAACGGGAGAGGCTTTGTTTAAGAAGAGTCCAAGTAAAACTGCCGCGTGCCAATATTGTTTAGTTCCAGAGAAATTAAGTACCAAAGTTTACCTTTTTTGCGATCTTGAAAACAGAAAAAAAAATCTTCGAAATCAACGAATTAAATGTAGTTTCGTATTTATTAATCAATGAGTGCATAAGAAGCGCTTATTATATACTTATTCACGTTAGTAAAAAGTCATAAGCGTAAAAAAAGGTTTTGTTAATTTTCCTTTTTTTTTTTTTCTCGGGAACATCAGCATTGCGGCACCTAAATTTTATTTTAAAATATACTTTAACCCTTAGAATAATAACGCATAGAAAGCGAGTCCGCGCGTCCGTTTTGAACTCCACCTCAAATGGAGCCATATATGGCTCCAAACGCCGGGCCGCTTCGTAGTGTTCAAGGTCAAAGTACGCCGAACGTTAACGAAAAAAAAAACAATTATGACGGTTTGTTCAATTAAATTGTGTCACAACTTATTTGAAAAACAAAAGAAGTGTGATAACATCACTTTTCACAGGTAAGTTTTTAATATTTCACAGTATTTTGTAAGTAATTATGTCAAAATAGAAATGTTTTGTTTCAATATTACGTTTGCATGTGTGCGTTTCGCCGCACATACCTACGTAATCGTCACACCTATGTGAATCGGTTCAGTGCTTCATTTTTGACAGGGCGCTTGTATGAAGACTATCTTTCTATGCGTTATTATTCTAAGCTTTAACCACAGTCCATACGAATAACAAAATCAGCTGCCCATTCCGTGGTATATTTGAGAAATAATAAATCAAACTTATGAGGGTCTAGGGTTGTCACTTTGGAGTAGGTATAATAAAATCAAGGTGAGTTTTGATTGATATTTAAAAAAAACGAAAACAGACAATCATTAGGATTGTTAGTATAGTATTATAACTTATAACTAACCTAATTTTAGATAATGTTAACCGACTTCGAAAAAGGAGGAGGTTCACAATTTGACTGTATTTTCTTTGTTTGTTACCTTAGAACTTTCAACTGGGTGAACCGATTTTGATGATCATTTTCTTATTTGAAAGCTGGTGGGACCACAAGGTCCCATTTTAATTTCGTCTAGTTCTTGAGGTCGGTTTTTTCTGTTAAATTTTTTGATGTCTTATATAATGTGGTTATAATAAAATAAAAACCTAACAAAAATTGTGTAATGAAAGATTAATCAACTTCTTCTCGCATTAGCACGATAATATCATCTTGATTATTTACGACGGCATCTTCGGTGCATCCCTCAGCGTATTCGTCATTACCATCAGAAGAACCACAAGAAGAAGAAGGTTGGTCAGAAATTGGTAGCGGTAATTGAACTGTGGGTTGATTCTCCTCTTGGAAGGGTACAAGCATTGACCTAACTTCAGCAGGTAAAGGAATCTTATTAGCTTTTCGCTGCAATAACCTCGCGCTAGAAATGACTGGGTCTGAAGTTTGGCGTGCTCGTTGAAATAGGTGAATCATTGTTTGGCGACGATTTACTTTACTAGTGTGGTGTTATCGGTCACTGCGCCAGAATTTATTGCGAGATTCTGCAGCTTGTTCTTTTCTATGTATAATAGTACAGTCGAGATTTAAACGTCAGGGGGGGGGGGGGTTGGAATTATAAATCTTGATTTTCGAACTAATCCCGGTAGAGGGTTCGCCGCCATCTTGGTTCAAAGTTAAATTTTTTCGTTTTTCTGAAATAACTCGTTCATTTTCAACTTTAGAGCAAAAATGCATTATACAAAGTTGTTGGATATTTAATTTCTCACAAGTTTGATTATTATAATTTTTACGCTAGGATCAATATTTGCGGAGTTATAAACTATGAAGTTTATCAAAAAATCGTAATGGGTGGAATTTTATTTTCTTCAACTTTGGTTCTCGCACCTTTTTTTATTCCACGATCAATATTTTCGGATTTATACTCAAAATGGACGTGAAATTGTTTTTATTTTTCATATATTTTGTTTATTATCTAGTTTATTTGTAAAAAAAATGTTTTTATGTTGATAGTATAACTCTGCAAGTATGGTAATGAACTGTATGTTGTGCAAGAAATAATCTTTTAGGGAATTATTAATGCTAGTTTTTCATCCAAACTAACCAATTGTAAATAAACTTGACAGAAATAGCTAGGTATAGTTAGAAAGTAACTTCGTACATAATTATTATTAAGTATTTTATTTTTATTGTTTTATTATGTTATTTATATTGTATCATCCCTTCTATACAATATACTTTCTAATAATAATAATAATTTATTTATATGTCCAATATAATTATATGTTACAGTGTAGGTACATTTTATAAAAATTGATCTTAGACAGTAGGTTCTCAACCCTTACATAACACTAATGTTAACCTAATTATATTACACAAATATATATATATATATATATTATATTAATATAACACGCTTAGTAAAGTTTTGAATGTGGCTTTAAACGATCGAGCCTGGCTCCAAGCATCCTTACCAGTTCGTTTGGGTGGTCTTGGAGTACGCAAAATTGTAGATGTCAGCCTTCCAGCATTTCTGTCTTCGGTTCATGGCACAGAAGAGTTAACCAGGAAAATTCTTACAAACACACTGGTTGATTCTGAAGTATCATGCAAGGCCATTGCCATAGATGCTTGGCAGATAGCTTGTCCCAGTACTGCATTACCTGTTAATCCATTTTCTCAGCGACAATGGGACTCACCGTTATGTATTTTAAAGCAAAAGATACTTTTAGATACATCAACCAGTCTTGCTGAGCGAGCTCGTTTGTTAGCTGTGGGAGAGTGGGAATCAGGTTTATGGATTCAGGCACTTCCATCACCCAACATAGGTACCTTGTTGGACAATACTACTTTTCGCTTTGCCACTTGCCTTCGTTTAGGAGCGCCTTGTGTTTCTCCGCATTTTTGTCACTGTGGAGAAGCTGTTGACAGTTTCGGACATCATGGCCTTTCTTGTAGCAGAAGCGCTGGCCGAATATCTCGACATGCCAATATTAACGACATTATCCATCGTGCTCTTGTTACCGCCGGCGTTCCAGCTGTACGCGAACCAAATGGTCTGGTACGGGACGATGGCAAGAGACCAGATGGTATGTCGTTACTGCCATGGAAGATGGGTAAGCCTTTGGTGTGGGACGCAACTTGCGTTGACACCCTCGCGCCATCTCATCTTCCAAGTACAGCTTTTTATGCCGGCGCTGCTGATGCTTCTGCGGAAAGCCTCAAACGGCGTAAGTACCAAAATTTAATAGGTAATTACATTTTTGAACCGTTTGGGGTAGAGACGCTAGGTTCATGGGGTCCGAGTGCTCGCGCTATGTTTAAACAACTAGCCAAGCAACTGATTGACGCTTCTCGCGACCAGAAGGCCGGCCTTTTTCTAGCACAGAGAATCAGCATTGCCATTCAACGTGGTAATGCTGCCAGTCTTTTGGGAACGCTCCCAGTAGGCGAAGATGTGGAGTTTTTTGACGCTCGTATGTAAATATTGTTATTTTTTTTTTATAAATTATGGTTATGTACATAGGTTTCTTTATTATATTTATTTGTACAAATGTCTCTACAAATGTCTCTACACATGAAATCTATACTTATAAAATAACATGTGCTGACTCACTGTCACTGATTGACTGACTGATTCATCATCGCCGAGCGTAAACTACTAAAGTTAGGGCTATGAAATATGATTGTTTCATTGAGTAGACACCCACTAAGGAAGGAATTTCGGAATTTCTACCCCTAAGGGGGTGAAATAGGGGTTGAAAATTTGTATGGAAGTCCGTCATTTTTTAAGTTAGAAACATAAAACTTTACTTTTTAGCTACTGATTAAAAATGAGTAAACACGTATTTAAGCGTTTCTGGATATTCTACCCCTAAGGGGTGAAATAGGGGTTGTTATTTCGTATATAGGTTAGTCTGGAGGTCCGTCATTTTTTAAGTTAGAAACATGAAACTTTACTTTTGAGCTACTGATTAAAAAAGAGTAGATACGTATTTAAGCGATTCTGGATATTCTGCCCCTAAGGGATTAAATAGGGGTTGTTATTTCGTAAATAGGTCTGTCTGGAAGTCCGTCATTTTTGAAGTTAGAAACATGAAACTTTATTTTTGGGCTGCTGATTAAAAATGAATAGATACGTATTTAAGCGTTTCTGAATATTCTACCCCTAAGGGGGTGAAATTGGGTTGAAAGTTTGTATGAATGTTTGTCATTTTTTAAGTGAGAATCATGAAACTTTATTTTTGGGCTACTGATTAAAAAGATAAGATGTGTTTAAGCGTTTCTGAATATTCTTACCCTAAGCCCCCTTATTTCACCCGTGAAATAGGGGTTGAAAGTTTGTATGGAAGTTCGTCATTTTTCAAGTTAGAAACATGAAACTTTATTTTTGGGGTACTGATTAAAAATGAATAGATACCTATTTAAGCGTTTCTGAATATTCTACCCCTAAGGGGGTGAAATAGGGGTTGAAAGTTTGTATGGAAGTTCGTCATTTTTTAAGTTAGAATCATAAGACTTTATTTTTGGGCTACTGATTAACTTTATTTTTGGGCAAAGTCGCTCAGCGATCTACGGAGAGTGCTATGCTCAACGTTTCAATAAGGGATCACATCAGGAATGAGGTGATCCCGCAGCAAACCAAGGTCATTGACATAGCCCACAGGATAAGCAAGCTGAAGTGACAGTGGGCTGGCGATATTAGCCGCAGGACTGATAACCGTTGGGGTAAACGGGTTCTTGAGTGGTGACCGCGTCTCGGCAAACGTAGTGAAGAATGTCCACAGGCCAGGTGGAATAATGATCTGCCCAAGACGGCTGGCAGGAGCTGGATGAGAGAAGCTGAGGATCGAACCAAGTGGCGTGCAATTGGAGATGCCTATGTCCAACAGTGGACTGCGATGATGATGATGATGAGATACGTATTTAAGCGTTTCTGGATATTCTATACCTAGGTTAGACTGCAAGTCCGTCATTTTTTAATTTAGTAGCCTGAAACTTTGTCATCAGGCTTTTGGATACAAATAAATGAATACTTATATCAGCATTGATGAGAATTCTATTTCTAAAAGGATTAAAATAACGGTCGAAAGTGTGTATGAAAGTCGATTTTAATGGACTATTGATTATAAATAAATACGTTTAAAAACATGAATAAATTATTCATAGATACTTACACAGTTTCTAATTAAATACATATAATCAAATTCCAGGCGAGCAAAACCGCGGGCAACAGCTAGTATAAAATAAAACTTAGTTCAAAAGCTTTAATCGCTGCCTGCCTGAACTAGGGTTAACCTGTATCTCAGGCAATCGGTTGATTAAGTTTTCAACAAATCCTATTTAGATATAAATTTTAAAATAATAGCAGATTTATAGAAAACATACTAATATTTCATAGTGCAAGCTTAATTAAAAGCAATATTAACATTAAACAGTTATTTCTGTCTTGTTTAATAATTTCTAACATATTAGGTCTTTACCTATGAAATTGCCGTTCTTCAGTACTGGTCATTTCAAATAAAAAAAAGTTTGTAATGGCTCTGTATTCTAAATTCAAATTAATTTTGTTTTAAAACCATGACATTCTATTTACAAACTCAGTCTTTTGTTTTTTGATTAGCGTTGTATTTTCATTACATTTGAAAATTTTTCGACATAATGGATACTTTAAAAATTCGTGTAATTATGGAATATGAGTTCCGTCGTGGCACCAAAGCGACACAAACGGCACGTAACATCAAAAACGTTTACGGAGAGAAATGTACAAACGGACGCACAACCCGTAATTGGTTTTCCCGGTTCCGTCTGGAAATTTTGACTTGAAAAATTAAGCTCGTGGTCGTCCGGAGACTTTGGTTAACAATAATTAATTAAAGGCGATTGTGGAAGCTGACGAAACCCAATCTACAGCTGAGCTAGAAGCAGCTTTTAATGTAAGCATCAAAACAATATTGATCCATTTGCGACAAATTGGCAAGCTAAAAAAGCTTGATAGATGGGTGCCCCACGACCTTAACGATCGCCAGCGCAACGTACGCGTCGAGACCTGCCTTGCGCTGCTCAACAGGCAAAGAAATGAAGGAATTTTGAAACGAATTGTTGCGTGCGACGAAAAATGGATTCTGTTCGACAATCGAAAGCGCTAAGCAAGTTGGTTAGACCCTGGTTCAGACCAAAGCAATGCCCTAAACCAAAAATGACCCCTAAAAAGGTGATGGTCACTGTTTGGTGGTCCAGTGCGGGTGTGATTCACCACAGCTTTTTACAAAACGGCATGAGCATTAATGCAGATGTGTACTGTGAAGAACTGGAGAGAATGATGGAGAAGCTTGCACATCTGCAACCAGCTTTGGTCAATCGGTCGTCCCCACTGCTCCTTCACGACAACGCGCGACCCCATACTGCGCAACAGACAGTCTCCAAGCTGCAAGAGCTGGGGTTGGAAGCTCTCCCTCATCCGCCATACTCACCAGACCTTGCACCTACCGACTATTACTTTTTCCAAAATTTAGACAAATTTTTAGTGGGTAAAAAATTAAATTCCCGAGAGGCAGAACCAAATGCCTTTGAAGAGTTTGTTGCCTCCCGTCCAGCTGATTTTTACAAGAAGGGCATCAATAAACTGCCAATGCCTTGGCAAAGATGCGTCGATTGCATGGGTGATTACTTCGAATAACAGAAATAAAAAAGTTTGAAAAAATAAGTACACTTTCACTTATTGCATACAAAACGGCAATTTCATAGGTAAAGACCTATTATTTTCTCTACTTCAGCTTTATTAATTTAACCAAATAATAATTGTTGTTAATACTTTAGTTGTTGTTGTTGTTAATACTTTACTGATGTGCACAATCTTTTGGGATTTTCAAGGCATTTTAATGGTGGATTTTAAAGAACGTAATACAGTCGTGAACGACAAATATTATGCTTTTTTAATATATAAATTACGAGACAAGATAAAGGAAAAACGAAGAGGCAAGCTGTCTAAAGGTGTCCTGTTGCTCCATGACAACGCCCCTGTTCATACCGCTGGTGTTTCGAAGGATGCAGTTCGTCAATGCGGGTTCACAGAAGTGGAACATCCACCTTACAGTCCAGACATGGCCCCGTCCGACTATTATTTATTTCCAAATTTAAAGCGGGACTTAAGAGGAAGAAAATTTTCAAGCTATGAAGAGTTGCAGGCGGCCGTCTTCGGTCATTTTGAGAATAAAAATTGTGATTATTTTTATAAAGGTTTAGAGATGTTGACTCACAGATGTCAGAAGTGTGTTTTAATATTGAAAACTAAAAATTAGTTTCGTTTAATTTCCTTGATTAGTTAATAGTTAGGCCAATTCATTATGGGACCGCCTATACCTTTTATGTTTTATTTAAAAATACTGAATTTAATAAAGATGACATATTGACGCAGTCGGTTTTTTTAATAATTTTACTTGTTATACAATTATACATTGTAGGAAACGGAAGGAAGGCTATAGGCTATATATTATCACGCTAAGACCAATGGGTGCGGCGCATCAATGAAGAATGTTACAAAAACTGGGGAAAATTATTACGCTACGGGTAATAGGAGACGTAAACGACGTTGCGTGGGTCAGCTAGTCACCTATAAACAAAGCTATTGTTTATCAATGTTACCCATCCTGATATGAAAGAATTTGGTATAGCTTCCATCCCGTCCATCATCATCATAAGCCTATCTAGTCCCGTCCATAGGACATATTAAAACAACAGAAATTCCCCTACATACAACTAGACCTAATGTTCTAGGGTCATCCAGTAATTTCTAAGGGTCATCGGGATCTCTCAAGAACTCTGTGGTATTGTCTAATACAAGATTCAGAATAGGTTTTAATATTCCTGCTGCTTCCTTACCTATAAAAAAATACTTAAAATGTTTACTTAACTGTATACATATGTAAAAGCAAAAATTGACAAACAGATTCACTGACTGATCAATTCACATACAATTGAAACTTCGTTATTTTTGGTCATAGTTTTTCACTCTCACAAACATAGCCAAACTGCAATATTCTACGTTCTTATTAAGAATTTTTTTGAGAAAAATCAAAAACCCTTTTGGCCGAGAAGCCGGAGGAGCGTATGGTTAATAGTTAGTGAGAAATAAGACCCTTATGAAAGCGATTATTTAATATTCGTATATTTCGTATAATAAAAAATTACAACAATTACAATTATTACAATTACATTTAAGTAGTTTTTTTTTGTCCTGATCGTCTTGAAGAGTCTCTAGATTTATTTTCTGTCCACAAAGTGAGGGCTGCAAATACCATATAATTATTGTTTTGTAATAATGAGCAAAAGTATTTTGCCTCCCTCTTTTAGTGGTCATATTTTGTTAGAGTCAACGCACCAAAGTGCATTAATGCAATCATTATATTCAATTCGATGTCACTTCATACTTTTGGTTTTCCACCATTATTCCGTTGCATCTTCTGATTGTTATTTTTTTTTGATAAAGTTGGCTGAAGTCATCAGCGACTTTCTGTACTATTCAAATTCAAATACTATTATATAATAATAGTTTTGTATTTGGTGGTAATAGGGAATATGCATAAAAATTTTATTTGTCTCAAACTTTTTTTCCTAGATTCTTTATTGTCTTTATAATATACATAAATGGTATTTTTTTTATTAAGTGATTATTTAAACCCAAAAAATATTAAATAAAAAGTGAAAATTAAGGAGGGAAATGCAAACCTGCAAAACGCGTCCTATTGGTCGAAACGAAATGTGACGTCGATTGTTACATTATCGAAATTATCGGCGTCGAAATTCCTACTGTGTTAGTAGTGTTTGTGAGAAAAAATAACTTCTTCCATGATTTTTATAGCAACCAAAACTGTAAATAGGTATAAAATAACTGAAACACTCAATAGTAAACAAACACGAAATCACAATGACGTCATATGTTATGACAATAGCGCGCGAAAAATGGCGGCGTTTGAATAGCTCAAATTTAGTCGGTGTTTTAAATTTCACTTTGAAAATTAGTTTGACTATTTTAAAACCTATTTATATTTTTTTCTATGTTATGGAGACTTATATAATCAGATTAAGATATAAAAAAAAACATGCATATTCCCTATTAGATTCGTTGAGGCAAATTATTCTTAGTTTGTCATTTATTTGTGAAATATTTCTTCATTAGACCAATCGGGTATTTTTATATGCTTGCTATTTTAAATACTATAAACACATTTATATCTTAGGTCTCGTATATTTGTTTCATTATCTCGCATAGTTCATTATTTTATGCCAATCCAAGCTGCTGTTTCAGAATAAGTGGCATTTGGTCTAAACTGTCGTAGCAAACACAACATATTGGGTTACGTTGTGGTTTAGAATTGGGATTTTGATATGGAATAGCGCCGCCTGAGCATGTAGTAACTGGATTGGTTGCTGGCCGTCCGACTATAGGAGTATCAATAGCTGGGTTATTTGAAATAGTTTGAGTTGTATCGATATTCACCACTATAGTTTCTGTATTCGTTGCGACACTGGTAGTTTCAGGTGAATTTCGAATAACAGGGCTGGTTTTACCAATTTCTTCTTCGTCAGGGTTTGGACTGACCCCGTTGTTTGGATAGTTAACTACAGTCGCGGTGGCGGTGCTAGTTGTGGTTGTCTGAGAAGTAGTGCTAGTGAAAGGGCTTGGAACATCTTCATCTCCTTCTTTTTCCTTAATTGGGTTAATTTCTGGAGCACTGTCTGGTTCTGGAAGTAGTTCTATCTCTGATGGACCATTGATAGGTCTTGAACCATCTTCAACGGTAGAAATGGGCTGTTCTGGAGAGTATTCACGTATTGGATATTCACCAATTTTCTCAATAGGATTAATCTCTGAAGGGTAGTCTGGTTTTGGAGTTGGTTTTATCTGTGATGGACCATCCTCGTTTTTTACAGCGATAACTGTAGTCGAGGTGGTAGTGGTGGTGATTGTGTTTGTTTGAGAAGCAGTATTGCTGCTAGGATTTTGATCATCTTCAATCGGAGAAATTACCTCTTTTTCCGGAGAGTCCACGATCACTTCGCTAGAAGTAATTTCTGGGATTGTAGTGGGCGTGGGAGTGTTAACCTTCGGTGTTTCATTACTGATAATAGTATCTGGTATGATTTGAAGTTTGCCGTCGGATTCACGATCCAATGGTCCATCGTCTTTTACAGGGTTTTCATGAGATGTAATTATTTCAATACTTTCAGAACTTGACGAAGATTCCTCTGACGAAGACTCCTTTGACGAAGACTCCTTTGACCAAGACTCCTTTGACCAAGACTCCTTTGACGAAGACTCCTTTGACGAAGACTCCTCTAACGAATCTTGAGGATGATCTTTCCATTGACCCCTGTACCATGGATATCTAGGTCCAGGGCCTAATCTCCACTGATCTGGTCTCCACGAATCAAGTTCACTTTTATCTTCTGTTGTCGTGACTGTGACAGTCTTTGTACTGTCTGTATTATTATCTGGGTATCTTGGGTTTTGACCCCTTCGTATTGGTCCCCACGGGTACGGTCCCCAATACGATTGCCATCCACGAGGTCCCCATAGAGGACTGTAGCGCCAATTGTTCACACCTTTTTTAGTACTAGTAGTAGTAGTAGTTTCATCGTTTTCTTGTGAACCAGAATTCCAAGGGTATCTATAGATACCTTTGTGACCATAACGCCATGGACTTGGATCCCAATTGCCGCTCGATGGTGTACGACTCCATGGACCATGAGCCTCGCCTTCGGGAATTGATTCCTTGCTGCGATCAAGAGGGCCGTCTGATCCAAGTGGTTGTCCGGGCACTGTGTAATAAATAACAAGTGTAAGTATTATATTCTACATCTAAAAACTTTATTTGTTTGATTGTATGCACTAATCTCTAAAACTACTAAGCCTTTGAGGTGGAAATACGTTCTTTCCTTGAAAAAAATGAAGATAGTATTACTTCATTTCTATAGAAATAAATAAAATTAAAGTGTCCGTTTGTTATTTCAAATTAACAGCTTTTCACTAAACGTATATGAAAGTATATACGCTACTTACATCTTTTTTTTTTAAATTGTGTCCCGCTGTCTGTGTGTTCCGGCTAATCTTAGAAACGGGTGGACCGATTTTGATGGGACTATGGGACTTTGACTGGCAATTAGCTAGTGAAATAAGGAGTAACTTAGGCTACATTTTTACAGACTAGCTTCGCCCCACAGCGCTACTCGTGGTTGTTGTTGTACACCGTGGGCAACAACGCGGGGCTCAGCTAGTCTAAATATATTTAGTTCGTCCACTTACCATAGTATGGATGTGGTGATTGTGGACCTAAAAATAAAAAGAAGTTATAATGCTTTTTGCTGGTGAGTCATGGTTGCTTTAATAAAAACTATAGGGGTTTGATGATGACGTGGCTTTGGTGTTAGCTTAATCTACCGCTAGGTCTTATACAATTTTGGTGATTATTAAAATTGATCAGATGAAGTAATGGACCCAACATGTAACCTTTAGGTACTCCATAACGTGGTTGAGGTTAAAAACAAGCACTAAGATTTTATTTTTTAAGAGCAATAGATTCTATTGGTTTCGTTAAATGTGCTTTCATTAAATTATTGTAATTTGTTCTCATTCATCAAATGTTTATTTTCTTTATTTAGTAGTAAAGATTGATCATCGCAGTCAAAGGCTTTAAAAATACCGTAACATCTACGACTGAAATAAACAATCTTGTATGAATATACACATGAGAATATGCACAGATAATTACTGCGCTGAGCGTTGTGGCTTAGATTAACATGAGACAACACTTTGTGTAATCCAATTTTTTATTATGAGTCGGAATGCTCTTTGTATTCATTTCATGTATCCCAAGACACAGGATATGAGCATAATGCGGGAGCCGTTATTTAAAATGGAATGGAATAATATAATTTAGTTGTAATTTAACCTTTATTGGGTCCAGGACCCGGATATCTTCCTGCTGTGGTTTGTGTCGAGGTGACTGTAGTTACAGTGGTCTTTTCGGTGCCAGGTTGAATTAATTCAGGTGCTGCTTTAAATGTAAATACACAAACAGCATTAAAGCTAGTGTGCAAAATAGTAAATTATTGATTTGTTGTGTTCAGAAAAAAGGATTTTCGTAATCTATAAATATACACTCGTGACTAGGTGATAACCGGGTACACAATGAAAAATTTAGCAATTCTACATGTTTGATTATTAAAATTCTGCGGATGGATGATCATTCTTAAGAGACCCCTCCAGATCTCGGCGAGCACGTTAAGCCGTGGGGGTCGCCTTATGAACATCTATTTGAAATATATTTGATATGAAAACGGTTTGTTGGAGCTCTAAATCTGACATCAGTCAATCTAAACAACCTTGATATCGCTTAGTACTTTTTTTAAAGGGGGCAAACGCGCAGAAATATCGCCTAATGGTAAGTGATTACCGCCACCCATGGACACCCGCAACACCAGAGGCGTCACAAGTGCGTTGCCGGCCTTTTAAGAAGAAGTAGGTACGCTCTTTTCTTGAAAGTTTGAAGGTCGTATTGGTCCGGGAATACCGCATACGACAGTTCATTCCACAGTTTTGTTGTGCGAGGCAAAAAAAATCTAGAAAAGCGCACAGTTGTGAACTGCCAGCCATCTAAATGATGGGGATGAAACTGCTGTCGCGTAGGACGATGGCGGAAAGAGGCGGCGGGGATCAGTTCGAACAATTACTCATAGTACTTGGGTTCTGGAGGTCTGATTGTAGTCATACAACGCAAAAATTTCAGGAGTGCCATAGAAGACTGAAAGCCGAACTCAACCTCCGGAAGACGAAAGATTGAGGAAATAAATACTTATGTATTCAAAATTTTACTTACGTGATTCTAATACTGGCTCATCTATTGCTGGTCGAGCAATTATTTGTTCTGGTTCCACTTCTGGTGACTCATTTTATAATAAAAATAGATTATTTAAGTACAAGAAATTTTAAAATATTTGAGGTTAGGCTTTCTGTAATTGCCACGGAATTTAAGAGCTGTGTTGCGGCCCAGTGCTGTTAAGATTCAAATTTTAGTTGGCGTATTAAAATGTGGACGTTTAAGACGCTTCTCTCTATGAAGATCAAAGATGCATGTGAGTGTGTAAGTAACTTACATTTGTCAATCTACGAGCAAATACTGTGCTTGCCTTTTCTAGACTAAAATTGCCCTAATAGATGTTGCCAACAACAAACTGCCCCATTGGTCTAGTGGTTAGTGCAAGCGACTGCAGATCAAGAGGTCACGGGTTCGATTCCCGGGTCGAAATACTGTGTTCTTACAAGAAATTCTTAATAGCAGCCCGGAGTATGGAAGATGGCGGTGTTTCCCGCCCGTGCCTTGGAGAGCACGTTAAGCCGTCGGTCCCGGTTGTCATGAACATCTATGGCAATCGTTATTGGAAAGTCAGTGTCCTCAAATATACTGACAACTAGTTCAATCATCGAATTTAGTTCGCCCTCAGGGTTGCGGAGGTCCGATGCCAGTCGTTCCGTGTAAAAACTGATATTCAGGTAAAACCGGTTGAACTAGTAGCCGACCTCAAATCTTGGGAATAGTAAAGGCTAGGAAGAAGAAGAACGATGTTGCCAACAACAGGCTTTAACAGTCCACTACTGAACATAGGCTTGTCCTTAACAAGGAGGTTTTATCCTACGCTCCTATAACAAGCTGGCCACACGGGTATGCTAACCCTATGCTAAGTTTGCTATCCTTTTCTTTGCAGTGATATTGTCTTGCGTAGTTTGCTCTCTTACTCGGCTTTTACGATACCCTCGCGATACATATTTTTTTATGGAATATGTGGCAAACGAGCAGACGTATCGCCTGATGGTAAGCGATTACCGCCGCCCATGGACACCCGCAACACCAGAGGCGTCACAAATGCGTTGTCGGCCTTTGGGGAATGGGGGGAGGGAGATGGGTTCGAGGGGTTGGGGTGTGGGCCTCCGGTATCCTCACTCACTCGGTGAAACACAGCGCAAGCGCTACTTCACACCGATTTTCTGTGAGGCCGTGGTATCACTCCAGGCGCGCTAGCCCATTCATGCCGAAGCGTGGCACTCCCACAAACATAATAACAGAAAACATAGAGGTGATGACACTCTGTATTCTTAAGCCGTCACCACACAGATTCGCTGTCAGGGTATATTTAATAAATAAGTAATGATTATAATTTTTTTAATGGTCATAACGTTTAACTTACTTGTACAGTCTGGTACAAGCTGCTCTTTCGACGAAATCAGGACTGCAGGCTTGGCATATGTGGACTCCAACTCTGTTTTTAAAATGGATTAAACAATTTTGTATGTTAAAATTATGATGTATTGTGAGGAAATAATTTTACCAAAGTAATTATAGGCTGGTTATCAGAATCTACCAAGGCTTTACAGAAAATCACTGCTTTTTTCAGAGTAAATAAGGTTACTGGAATCTAGAACTCTCATTTCCCTGAATCTAGCAGAAGGAATTGAAGGCATCAACACGCTTGTGACTTAAGTCGGCGGCATCAGATGACGCTGTTAACTTATCATTACCTTGATCTACTTCTCGTATGCTCTCCTATTATAATCATCATCAAAGGCGTTCACTTCTGGACATCAGCCGTCTAAGATTATTATTAAGATTATGCGTCACAAGTCGAACGCTTAGGCCTCACGTGGCTTTTTTTTTTTTTTTTTTTTTTTTTAATGTATGGACCGCCAAAATGACTCTACTCTGCCTGATGGAAAGCATAAGCAGAATCCAAGACTGGCGGCCACCATACTCACTGCGAATGCAGACAATGCAGTATGGCGACCCACACCATGGCGGCTTAGTGATGCTGCTGCATCTTTTAGTCTAGTCAACAAGTATGGAACTTGTTGACTAGACTATTTGGGCCTCCGGTCTCGTACTCACCAACGAAACACGACAGCACGAACGCTGTCATTTTACGTTGATTTTCTGTGCGAGGGTAGTACCGCCCCGGTCGAGCCGGCCCGTTCGTGCTGAAATCAGCGTGGCTCTATCGCTAGTTCCGCGCTCTCGCTCGCACGCTCGGCTCAGGCGGAACGTGACAATGAGTCATGCTTTCTCGTGCGTGTAGCCAGCGTTCATCGATTTATAACACGTTATAACGATATCAAATAAATGTTTTCCCAACCTTTATCAGTGATGGTTGGACCTCCCGGTCCCTTAAGCGTTTCTGCAGTATTGGTCGTTTTGACAACAGTAGAAGTAGTAACAGTAGTTTGTTGGGAACTAGTTTCTCTTGATTCATTAGTGTCGACGAATGTTGATTAATAAAGAAAATAATTTATGCTAGGAGAATCAAAATAATTTTTATTTTACTCATCAAATTTTTAAGGAATTGAGAAAAATCTCGTGACACATTGATTGTTAACGAACTCCTCTGAAATGGCTTATTGTGGCTTATGGTGAACATTTCTTAGTTCTGATAATAGATCGTAGGCAATTTTTTATACTCTTAGGTGATAAGACTAGCTTTTGATTTGAATTCAAGCAAATTTCATCCTCAGGATAGGTCTTTTATTACTTACCTGTGTAATCTGGTGATCTTGGCTCAATTTGAGAGACATCGTTCAGTCTGGGCCCTGGTCCATTATCTGGTTGTATTTATGTAAAAAATAAATACATGTATTTATTTACATAAGTTATATGTTTATATGTTAACATATTAACAATTTTTTCTCTTCCTTCGATTATTATTCCCGAGGTAAGTTGGCCTCAAACACGAGGACGTCCGTGAAAGAAAAATCCGAAAACAATGTGAAATGAAATGCAGGAGTGTTAAAAAGAATGGACCCCAACTTTAGAACTTCTGTTTGACTACCTCGGCGGCGCAGTGGTAGCGGATGCGGCTGCTGTAGTTGAGGTCTCGGGTTCAATTCCCTAGTTGGACCAAATGTTTGTATGAACTACAAAGATTTGTTTCGGAATTTGAGTGTTTTCTATCTATAAATATGTATGTATTTACAAAAAAAATATATTTGTATGTATTTATATCAGTTGTCTAGCACCCATAATACAAGCTTTGCTTAGATTGGGACTAGAATGAGTTTTATGTTACATGTCCGAAATATTAATGTATTTATTGTTTATTTCGTTTTTGTTGTAAAGCGATACTTATTAGCTGGAGTCAGTACCAAAACACTGGATTGAATTACATGAACCTCTGCACAAAACGTAACGTGCTCAAAGATTTGAAGACGGATACTGAATATCAACATCTTGAAATTCTGTCATTAGCGGCTGCAATCCCTAGCGTAGGGACGAAACAAAGCGTGCAGATGTCGCACAGACGGGTATTTGAGTGATTTGGGCGGTCAAAAGTCTATTTTGTAAAAATGCATGCAAGTAAAAGAAAACGGCAGCGCAGCAAATATGACTTATTAGGGAACAAAGTGCTGACATTTATTACGTCACCCGCGTAACAACAGGCCCGCACGAACAGTCGGAACTTGTTCGTCATTTCGAGTGTTCGTGTATTTCTCGGCGTTGGATGCAAAACAACATTTTTATAATTTACTAGCTTTTATACGCGGCTTCGCTTACGCACACTTTCATTCCCTGATTTACCCCCTTAGGGGTGGAATTTCAAAAATTCCTTTCTTAGTGCTCACTTAAGTTTATATAAGGAACCTACATGCAAAATTTCAGGATTCTAGCTTCAGCGGTTTGGGCTGTGCGTTGATCTCTGGGTATGTCAGTCAGTCAGTCACCTTCCTCTTTTATATATAAGATTACTAGCTGACCCGGCGAACTTCGTACCGCCATATTTATTTACAATAATTAGCAATAAATTAAAATTGTGACTATAATTTGAGATTTAAACTATCCTATCTCTCAATTTGGATCGAACTGCACATGGTGTGCAAATTTTATTATAATCGGTTAAGTGGTTTAGGAGTCCATTGAGGACAAACATTGTGACACGAGATTTATATATATTAAGAAAGATTATAAGCTTGGATTTTTGGTAACAGCCAAGTATTATGGATTTTAATAGAGCGGGTAAGTGTGTATACTTTTAAGATATTTTCATTGAAATAAAAACTTCTATGACTACTGTAGAAAAATTTCAAAACAATTCGATTACAATGATTTTTCGTAACGATTTTGTAACAATCGGGGAATATAAGTTGTACTTCCCGAGGTTTCCCGGCATTTTTTTTTCTGTATCAATTACCTTGGTCTTCCTGCTATTCCATTTTGTAAAAAGTAGTCCCGGAATCACTTGGTTTTAGGAAAAAAGGTTGATAAAACTTGGTAGTTCCTAACTTCATTTATTTTCTATGTGTCACTTCTTGTTCTATTTTTTGTTTTAGTGTCAGCAAATGTTAAAATAATGACTCGGAGAGAGTTGTTCGACAAAATGCAGCGGCAAAATTAACCAAACATAAAAAAAAGTTGGATTTTGTGGCAAGTTACCTATTAAATTATAATGACTTTACAGAAGATGAAAAAAAAAGATATCAAGCATAATTTTTCCCGTTTTAAGTCTAAAATGAAATGTCGATGGACTGCCGCACACAATAAGGAAGAAGCATTTATAAATAATTACAAATTTTGACAAAAAAAAACCGACTTCATTCTGGACCAAATTTAAATGGGACCATTCGGGAAGCACCAGATTTCAAATAAAAAAAGAATCATCCAAATCGGTTCACCCAGTCCAAAGTTATGAGGTAACAAACATAAAAAAAGAAAAATACAGTCGAATTGAGAACCTCCTCCTTTTTGAAGTCGGTTGAAAATAATACAGATTGGTTGAAAGGTATATTTAAGATTCCCAAATTAGTAAATCGCCAGGGCAGCCAATGAAAACATTGGGTGAATCCAGTGAAAGATCAAAAAGGTGAAAAACGGAAGAATTAGGCAGCTCTACAGATGTAGCAGTACTTGCTCGTGCTGCTCATATGAAGTTGGCAGCTTCTAGAAAGAGAACCCCTGCTCACATAAAGAAATAACTAGTAATTCAAATTGACAAGTTCACAAAATTTACACAAGAAATAGCAGATCTCATACAGTACAATACAACTATACCCATGGTATCCCATGACACCAACTATGCACAAAATATTGATCCATGGGCCCACCGTAATAGAGCACGCTATTGTTCTAATAGGCCATTTATCAGAAGAGGCTGCAGAAGCACGAAATAAATATTTTCGTTTATTTCGTCAAAACTTAGCCAGAAAATTTTCAGGGGTATCTGTAATGAAGATGTGCTTCACAGATTACTATTGAGCTCCGATCCATTATTAACTGGTATAAGGCACTTACCAAGGAAGAAAACACAACCTTTATTGTAAGAAACAAAAGATATGCTGCTTCCTACGGAACCTTATGTTGCACAAGGGACCGAAGAGTCTGATGATGAAGAAAATGAAGGTGAATCTGAATTGTCCTCTGATCAACTGACTGATCTATTTTGTGCATTTTTTAAAAATTGTTCTTATATAGTTAAATGTAGTAAAATCTAAAAAAAATACATTTTATTCAATGTTTAAGTAGTATTGTCACTAAAATTGCTAAAAATAGCTGGACAGTACACTTACAACCGATTAAACTACAAAAATAATTTTGATCGCCCAAATCACTCAAATACCCGTCTGTACGACGCGTCGTAACTATAGATGTAAAGTACCGACAGTACAAACGATCAACGCGACTCAGTGCGGGTAGTCACACTTCACATCAAAACGTCGGGAAATAGAAGGTATTGTAACCATTTAAGTACCTAATTTTAATGCGAATAAGATCCGCTATACAATAAAAACTAACTACCCGATGTCATTCACTGGACCACGGTTCGATAGGTGTGGTTGGAAGATTCTCCCTTAGTGTCTGAGGCGTATAAAAAAAATGAGTGTGCTTTAGACCACATGACTGAAGTAAAACATATTTATATGCACCGTGAGAGAGCCACGCTTCGGCATGAATGGGCCGGCTCGACCGGAGTGATACCACGGCCCCACAGAAAACCGGTGTGAAATGGTGCTTGCGCTGTGTTTCACCGAGTGAGTGAGGATACCGGAGGCCCATACCCCAACCCCCCTCCACCTATCTCCCCCTCCCCATCCTACCAAAGGCAGGCAACTCTATTGTTACATCTCTGGTGTTGCAGGTGTCCCTGGGCGGCGGTAATGGCTTACCATCAGGCGATACGTCTGTTCGTTTGCCCGATTACTCCACAAAAAAAAAACTGAGAAAGAGAGAAAGAAAATGTGTTCGCACCTCTCTCTCTCTCTTGCCTTACAGTAGTATATATGTCACGGTAAGATTGTAAAAACCTTTAGATTATAATCTACCTATCGAGATTGCAAACTATCGATAGATTGTCAACTGTGATATACTGCTTACGGGCGTCATATTGTCAACTGTCCCTGATTGGTCAGTTTTAAAGTAGGACGTTCAATGGCCATAGAGTTAGGTTAGGTTAGAACTTCTTTAATTATTCACAAATTAATTTTATTGTCACAACAATTTTATATAACTAATTCTAAAGTTGTGAGGTATTTTCAACATGAAATCCATTTACAATCACAAAAATACTTTACATTCGGCAAACAAAGACGAATTAAGAAACAAATATGGCGGCGCGGGACATATGCTGTTCAACCAATCAGTTTTTAGTTTTACTTAATATAATTATTTTTTAGGTCATAATGTTAATTCATAAATATTTGCATGCCAAAAAAGGCAGAATATGGTATGATCAAAAACTACCAATGTTACACCTGGTACTAACCTATGTTCTATGCAAATAAATTTCATTTCATTTTCAATCTTTCGACTGTTTGCAATCTCGCGAGATAGATTACAATCTAACAGTTTTGACAATCTTACGGTAACATATACACGAAAGGTGTCTGTCTTTCTTTCTATTCGTCTAACTTCCGTTCGCCTCGCCCGATCACACTTTTCGTAACGCTCTCGTCACGCGTCAGCTTACTCCCCAAGTAAAGTGTGCGTAAAGAAATTTTACTTCAAAAACCATTAGTCCACATTTACGGCTTCCGAACTTTTTCAAATGCTATTTGGGTACAGTCGTGTAGTCTGTCCGAGTCTAACCTGTGTCGGCGATGACTTCTCGGTTTGGCTTGGAGTTGGGACCATCTGGTTCTAACGATGTTGTTGAAACAGTCGTCGTAGTGACCTTCATTGAGATTTGTGTAGCAGCGTCGTTTTCAGGTTGATCTGTTTGAGCTTCGGGAACTGCGATAAATATGAAATAACCAATTAGATTTAGGTCTTGTAAAATTGAAGTTGGATTTGTAGAAAAACCATCTCACTCATGTAACTTCGTCTGCACCTCTTTTCAATCATGCTCGGCTCCTGTTAATCTAAGCGTGAAATTTCGTCAGTGGTGATATTAACTTCTGTCTTAGACACGCCAGGAAAACACATTTAAAAAGGGGGCAACGTGAAATCGGTTAGGTAGTGCAGTCGTAGTGTATGCGATTGCTGTGCTTGAAGTCTCGGGTTCGATTCTCGGGTTGGACCAAATGTTTGTATGATCTGCAAATATTTGTTTCGGAGTTTGGGTGCTTTTTTATTTTTATTTTATTTATACTTTATGCACATTAACAGTGACACAGGTGGACTTAATGCCGTAGGTATTTTCTACCAGTCGACTTTAGGGTGATGCAGAGCTAAAACATGTGGGTGTCTTCTATGATTAATATGTATGTATTTATAAAAAAAGTATATATGTATTAATATCAGTTCTCTAGTACCCATAATACAAGCTCTACTTAGTTTGAGACTGCACGTTTGGCCTAGTGGTTTAACGGTCACCACGCCGTTTCCTACTTCGCCAAGTGTCGTGGGTTCAAATCCCACGTAGGACAACACTTTGTGTGATCCACAAATTGTTGTTCTGAGTCTGGGTGTTCTTTGTGTCCGTTACATGTATGTTTGTAAAGTCCCCCGCGACACAGGATTTATTCCAAGAGCGGGCGTTGTCTTTTAAAAAAAAAAGAAAAAAAAAATGGCGTTGTGTTAGATGACCGAAAAAAATATTTATTACTACCAATTTATTATATACTAGCTGATCCGGCGAACTTCGTATCGCCTTATTTATTTTTGTAAATATTTTCTAAATTATCGAAAATGATCTTTTAGTAAACTCGTGTCAACTTCTCACAGCGCTGCAGTTTATAAAAGCGGACTAAGAGAATATAACACCTTTTTTTTATTTTCTTCCAAGAAAAACTTGTCAATAACTAATACATTTAAAAAAAAGCGGCCAAGTGCGAGTCGGACTCGCCTATGAAGGGTTCCGCAGCAGCAAGTAGCATAATATAATTTTTATTTTATTTTTATATTTGTGTTGATTGAATGAAAGGTAAATTGCAGTTTACGATTTATGACGTGTTAAAAAAAACTACTTACTAGATTTCGTTCAAACCAATTTTCGGTGGAAGTTTGCATGGTAATGCACATCATATATTTTTTTTAGATTTATCATTCTCTTATTTTAGAAGTTACAGGGGGGGGGGACACATTTTACAACTTTGGAAGTGTCTCTCGCGCAAACTATTCAGTTTAGAAAAAAATGATATTAGAAACCTCAATATCATTTTCGAAGACCTATCCATAGATACCCACCCCACACGTATGGTTATGATGAAAATAATTTTTTTGAGTTTCAGTTCTAAGTATGGAGACCCCCAAAATTTATTGTTTTTTTTTCTATTTTTGTGTGAAAATCTTAATGCGGTTCTCAGAATACATCTAACACAATCTTCAATCAATCAAAAACACATCTCACCAAGTTTCAACATTATAGGTCTTATAGTTTCGGAAAAAAATGGCTGTGACATACGGACGGACAGACAGACAGACAGACAGACATGACGAATCTATAAGGGTTCCGTTTTTTGCCTTTGGCACGGAACCCTAAAAACGTGCAGTCGATCGAAAGATATGGGCGTGCATACATTTTTGTGATTTATTTTTATTTATATAGATAAAAAATTTCATAAGATATATCTAATAAGAAACTATAAGTGTAAATGTATATCTGTATAGTTATTTGATTAGATAAAACATGGAATAATTCTGAAAATATGTTATTCAATTACTAGGAAATTAAAGGCTATTCTTTATTTGTGTATTAGAGTGCCCTCCCAAAATAAAAACCACATTTCTTTAATGTACAGAATTGATCTGTTACATTTTCATTATATCAAGATACAGACAGACAGACAGACAGACATAATAAAAATACAGTTTTCGATTGTAGAGAGCCCTCCAAAAAATATCTTTAATGTACAGAATAGGGAATATGCATGTCTTTTTTTATTTCTTAATCTGATCACATAAGTCTCCATAACAAACAAAATAAAAAGAGGCTTGAAAATAGTCAAACTAATTTTCGAAGTGAAATTTAAAACACCGACTAAATTTGAGCTATTCAAACGCCGCCATTTTTCGTGCACTATGGACATAACAAATGACGTCATTGTCATTTCGTGTTTGTTTACTATTGAGTGTTTCAGTTATTTTATACCTATTTACAGTTTTGATTGCTATAAAACCATGGAAGAAGTTTTTTTTCTCACAAACATTACAACACAGTAGGGATTTTGACGCTGATAATTTCGATAATGTAACAATCGACGTAACATTTGGTTTCGACCAATAGGACGCGTTTTGAAGGTTTGAATTTCCCTCCCTTAATTTTCACTTTTTATTTAATATTTTCTGGGTTTAAATAATCACTAAATAAAAAATACTTTTTATGTATATTGTAAAGACAATAAAGAATCTAGAAAAAAATGTTTGAGACAAATAAATATTGTATGCATATTCCCTATTGGACCTGTTACATTTTTATAATAAGTATTTATAGATTATTGATGTTTGTGATGATTTCTGTCATAGTTGTCGGTTACGAAAATGTACAGATTTTATAGTATAGGGGCAAAAGACCAGATAGGCCACCTCATCTTTTACCACGATCCCATTGTCTTAAAAAACTGTATAGGGCACAAACACTTTTATGCAGGTACACATCTCTTATACAGGGGTACACATAAAAGTTTTCACTTACTTGGATATTCCTCTCTTGGCGGTTCTCGCATTAGCAGATCTTGTACTGGCGGCTGAGGTTCTTCTGATATTAGTTCTTCTGGCTGTTTCACCAGCAGCTGTGCTTCTTCTGACGGCTCTTCTACCTCTGGCTCCACTCGAAGGCCATCAATCACAATAGGCACTGGTTCAGGGTATAATGGCGATTCGTCTGCTTAAATAAAAAATATATGTTATTTGAGCGCTTTAAGACAATAAGTTTGGCCATCGTCGTCGTGGTATGAATTAAGTGTTAAACAAGAAAGTTAAATTAAATACAGTTTTTTTTAATGTTTGGGCCTGCCAAAATTGCTCTACTCTGCCTGATGGAAAGCATGAGCAGAATCCAAGAGTGGTGGTCACCATACTCACTGCTCGTGCAGACAATGCAACAATGCAGCATGGTGACCCACTCTATGGCGGGCTAGTGATGCTTCTGCATCATTGGGCCTCCGGTCTCGCACTCACAGCACGAACGCTGTCATTTACGTTGATCGTCTGTGCGAGGGTAGTACCGCCCAGTCGAGCCGGCCCGTTCGAGCTGAAATTAGCGTAGCTCTATTACCTTGTCTTATATATAAAAATGAATTGCTGTTCGTTTGTCTGGCTAAAATTCGAGAACCGCCGGGCCGATTTGGCTGATTTAGGTTTTGAAATATTTGTCGTAGTTCAGGGAAGGTTTAAACGGTGAGAAAATATGGAAAATTGCGAGGAAGTTAATAAAAACAACAATTTCCTTTTGCCCATATAAACTGTTCTACCAACTATCCTGTCAAACTTTTGAATGTCAAATTGAAGCACTTAATAAATTAAGGGTTTTAAATAGACACCATATATTATTACACGAATCAAATTAAGGGTTTTAAATAGACACCACATATTATTTATATATTATTATCGCGTATTTTGATGGTTGTTATTGTTGGTTTATTCAGAAATTTTTGTCATTGTATTGACATATTTTGATGGTTGTCACTGTTTAGAATGCAAAGAGGTCATATCACAAACAAAATAAGTATTTCATAAACGCTGCCGCGCTGTTTTGTTGGAATGCGAAGAAATTATTGATGTCAATCGTCTGTCGAACGTTAGACGAAAGGTTATAAATACAGGCTATTTTTTGCACCTACGGCATATAAAGTACCTGTCATTCTATTACCGTTATTAAAATCTTCTATCATCAGTTTGTCAGTGAGTGAGAATTTTATTTACTATCAATGTTTGAAAATGCCAAGGCAAAGACGAACTGACATATGTCGTCGAAGTCAATCAGATTTGCGACGAGCTACCTTACGTGCAATCCGCACTGATGACCAGCGAGAGACGGATAATGATAACATTCGTATTGCTATGGCAGAATTGCGCTCTACAGTGAATAATAATGACATAGATTGTAGAGAGCCCTCCAAAAAATATCTTTAATGTACAGAATAGGGAATATGCATGTCTTTTTTAAACGGTTTTATTTAGCTCACCCCGTTTGTTTTATTTATTATTCTTGGGTCAAATTTAGTAATTCAAATTTCACCCTCTTCCTGTCAACCGATTAATCTGAAATTTTGTATACACTTTGGATTTTGGTGACAAGACAATTATGTTTATTCATTATCATTATAAATTCAAGATGGCCGCCGCTACAAAATGGCGGATAATTTATGTTTTATTAATCCCATCAATATGGGTATCAAATGAAAGGGCTCAACAAGCAGAATACAATATACTATAAAAGATTGAAATCCAAGATGGCGGCTGATACAAAATGGCGGATAACGTAGGTTTTATCAATCCCATCAATATGGGTATCAAATGAAAGGGCTCAACAAACATAATACAATATACTATAAAAAATTGAAATACAAGATGGCGGCCGCTACAAAATGGCGGATATCGTAGGTTTTATTAATTTTTCATAGTGAACTACTGATACTACTAATATTACGAAAAATTAAAAACTAAAAACTTGAAAATAAAAAATATATAAAAAAGTTTTTTTAATTTAAACGGTTTTATCGAAAATAATGTACTAAAAGGTAAAAAATAAAAATAAATTGTCTGATAAAAAATTAAATCGTTGGGCCCGTGTTTCCATCAAGTCAACTCAGTTTACGCTACGCCCAACAATTTAATTTTTTATCAGACAATTTATTTTTATTTTTTACCTTTTAGTACATTATTTTCGATAAAACCGTTTAAATTAAAAAAACTTTTTTATATATTTTTTATTTATTTCTTAATTTGATCATATAAGTCTCCATAACAAACAAAATAAAAAGAGGAAAGAAAATATGGAAAAATTGTGAGGAAGTTAATAAAAACAACAATTTCCTTTTGCCCATAAACTGTTCTACCAACTATCCTGTCAAACTTTTGAATGTCAAATTGAAGCACTTATTAAATTAAGGGTTTTAAATAGACACCATATATTATTACACGAATCAAATTAAGGGTTTTAAATAGACACCACATATTATTTATATATTATTATCGCGTATTTTAATATTATTATTTTGATGGTTGTTATTGTTGGTTCATTCAGAAATTTTTGTCTTTCTTTCTTTTTCTTATGAATGGCAAACTGTGCCGGTGTCGACAATTCTGCCAATGTCAAGTAGAATGGAGATACGTGGGTTATTAAGAGTGTAAAAAAAAAAAATTTAGAATTTTGCAGCCATCCAGAATTTTCCAAAATTAGCAGTGGACTAAATGTGGGACTTTTTGTTGCGGTTAAGAAATTTTTGTCATTGTATTGACATATTTTGATGGTTGTCACTGTTTAGAATGCAAATAAAAAATATTTAATGTGTCATATCCATAGAGGTCGTTAACGAACGTTAGACGAAAGGTTATAAATACAGGCTATTTTTTGCACCTACGGCATATAAAGTACCTGTCATTCTATTACCGTTATTAAAATCTTCTATCATCAGTTTGTCAGTGAGTGAGAATTTTATTTACTATCAATGTTTGAAAATGCCAAGGCAAAGACGAACTGACATATGTCGTCGAAGTCAATCAGATTTGCGACGAGCTACCTCACGTGCAATCCGCACTGATGACCAGCGAGAGACGGATAATGATAACATTCGTATTGCTATGGCAGAATTGCGCTCTACAGTGAATAATAATGACATAGACTGGCGGCTCCGTCCACTTAGATCCCCTACTTAGATCCCCTGGGGGATCCATGTGGAAATTTTGTCCACACTGATCCCTTAGGGGATCTATTTGGATTTCGATTCAATTTTGATCCCCCAGGGTTCCATTTGGAAAATTTTCGTCCACTTCGATCCCCTGCTTTAACCGATAAGGGATTTATCTGTATTTTTTATCCACATCGATCTCCAATGGAATCTTTTAGAATTTTCTATACATTTCGATAATTAATTTAGAAGTTTTTCATAACAAAAGTTCCATAAATATTCATACTTTTATACGATTTAAAATATTTTTTAATGAATGGATTTAATATTAGGATTTTTTATGAGTTTTAAGTTATGTAGGTAGTCTTTGGTGGTGAAATGTATTAATAGGTATGGTAATAAACCTATGTACTATATAGGCCATAAATAGCCGTGTCACACAAAAAATTCAAAAAAATCCCATATCGGTTTAAGCAAGGGATCGTAGTGGACGAAAATTTTCCAAATGAATCCCCTGGGGGATCAAAATGGAATCGAAATCCAAATAGATACCCTAGGGGATCAGTGTGGACGAAATTTTCACATGGATCCCCCAGGGGATCTAAGCAAGGGATCAAGTGGACGGAGCCGCTTAGAATGGAACGAGTTCGGGCACAACAAACACAACAACAGCGAGCACGACGCAATGAAATCGAGCGTTACCGCAGAATTAGTGCTCCTGTGAACCTGGGACGAGTAGCATTCCACTGCAATCCGAAAGTAGATTATTGTGCTGACAAACCCGTGACAATAGGGAAAATGACAATTATTTGTCAATATTGTAAAGCGTTAAAATACATTTGTATCACAAATAATAATTTAACAAGATAATTGCAGATAAAAGGACAATTTATCACTGACTGAAGATGCGGAAGTTGAAAGGCAATGTGCTCATAATTCTACAGTAAACCGAACCATTGTCCAAGAACTGAAAACGTTTCTTCATCAGAACAATAATTTTGTCAAAATGTTCAAAATGGCCTTAGATCGTATGCCATCGGACAGCCATAATATTGTAATCAGAGCTGACAAAACACCTGCTGGTGAGCATGCAAGGAGGTTTAATTCACCGATAATCGACGAAGTGGCTATTGTCGTTGTTGGAGAAATTTGCAGTCTAGAGATATAATGCTTCATCGTCGGAACAATGAATTGAAACGTGTGTCTAAAACGCATAGGTCTTATGACACGTTACAATATCCATTAATCTTTTGGCAGGGAGTAGATGGATATTATTTTAATATGAAAATGGTTAATCAAGTAAATGGTAATGATATTAGATAATATTTTTAAAATTCAGTATCAACATATATATTTATATAAAAATGTATCGCCAAAATGTATGTACGCGCATAACTTCCGATCGGCTGTACCAAATTAAATAAAACTTTTTTTTTTTTTTTTTTTTTTTTTATGTTCCTTATTGTTTGGACAAGGTTTGTGTATCAGAAAAAGCTAGCGGGAAGTCTTTTTTTGTCCGCGACGGGCAGCTGAGACAGATATGTAAATATGGCGGTACGAAGTTCGCCGGGTCAGCTAGTTAATAATAAAAATAACAAAAAGCAACAAAAAAATGTTTGTGGCTAATCTCTATGTAACTAAACTTTAAAGTATTTGCTTATCGTTATCATCATCACCAGCTTTTAACAGTCCGCTGCTGGACTCTCCTTAGAAGGGAGGTTTTGAAGTGGTCAGACGGGTTGCTGTAGGGATTTGGGTCACCCCCCAATGTATCCCTACGTTGTCGTCGTGGTGGGGCTTGCGTGGGTCGATGATTTCTGGGGCTATGCCGGTAGAGCCACTCATGCCGGATAGGCCCAGAAGGAGACCCCAGACTAAATGGGATACGAGACGGAGTCTTTACAGACTGCCGTGTGGGGCACTCTAAACGTCCCTCTGCTCTAGCAGAGGGCGTATTAGAGTGCCAGTAGTTCCGAGAGGGAGGGGGCGGACGGATCCGGTCTGGTGCAGACCCCGTCCGGCCCAGCCGTAATCCTGAACGGACAGGACCGGTGGCTCTTCGAAGCCACGAGGACGTAAACCTCTATAAAAAATACCCCAAGCTCACGCTCTGACGCCTGGCAATGAGCTGAATCGCTGGAGGGAGTCCAGTGCCAAGGGCGTCCTTTGTCGGAGGACGTAAAACTTAAAAATCATGACATGGGAAAACTAAAGGAAAAACCTACCCAGGAGGGTCCTAGACGCGACGCGTCTGAGGAATCCCTTCCGGAGCCAGTCGGCTCCGGCAGCCCCCAATCGTATTATGGGGGGGGCATCCAATGTCTCACACGCCCGTTGCCGAGCGGTAAATCCGGCAACCAAATCATCGCGAAGGACGCGGAAACAGAGAGGACAAGGCAGACGCGGAACAGCCGAGGGCAATTCCGAAAGGCGGTCGCCCACTCCTCCACTGAGGAGATTGCTGCAGCAGGAACGCCTGCAGCGGTGGGGCTCCCAGAAGTCAATCCGACTGCTGGGAGCCGAAGAACAATGGAACGCATGCGTTCCAGGTCCGCCGTGAGTGTCGCGGTCGGTGGTCCCAGTTCGAGGACGGACGCACTGGAGCCGATGGACGTGGAGGCAGACCGGAAGCGCGGACGCCCCACTGGCTGTGAGAGTGACATCGCTCAGGCGATGTTGCCTCCTAAGGTGGCAAGCAGTCAGAGGGAGCGATCGCTGACCCCGGTGCCGGCCCCGTTAGGTTCCGCCTTTAGTAGGGCGGGATCCTATAGGCGGGCTCGAGCGGACGGCGAATCCCAAGTGGAGGAGGAGATAGCAGATCTCCTGCTGAAGATCAAGGAGCCGATGGGGGGTGATTCTGTGCCCCAAACACCATCCTCCTTGCAGGAGAAAGCGAAAGCGGCGGTGGCCATCATCCACAAGGTGGCCACCAAGTCAGTGAACCTTAAGGGCCCTTTTGTGAGGGCCCTTAAGGACTCCTCCTCTGCCTTGGCGGAAGTCGTGGAATCCCTCGCGGGGGACGTGGCTCGCCTCCAGACGGCCAACGATCGTCTGACGGGGCAGGTGGCGGAGCTGAGCGCTCAGTTCACCCAGTTCCGGGCGGAGCGCCCCGCCGCGGCCCCGTCTGCGTCGCGGCCGGCCCCGTCTGCGTCCCAGCCGGCCCCGTCTACGTCGCAGCCGGCTCCGTCTGCGTCGCGGCCGGCCCCGTCTACGTCGCGTCCGCCCCCGTCTGCGTCACGGCACGCCCCGTCTGCGTCCCAGCCGGCCCCGTCTACGTCTGCCCCTGCTGTCCCCGGAGTATCGGATGAAGTAATGCAGCAGATGCTGCAGTAAATGCTCCATGCGATGGGGAACTTGGTGGACGGGCGGATTGCGGGTCTGGAGGCAAGACTACCGCCGGCCCCTATTATTCGGCCACCGCTTGCGGCGCCAAAATCGAAGGTCGCGTCGGCACCGACCCCTCTTCCCGTGGTGGGGGGTCGCGTGACGTATGCGGCGGCGACGTCGGTGCCGGGCACTGCAGCCGCGCGCAAGACGCAGCAACGGGCGAAGGCGCCGGCCAAGACGGCTAAGCCACAGCCGAGGCCCAATACGGTGGCAGCGACTGGAGCGGAGATTGCTCCGCTCCCCACTCCAACACCCCTGCCTGGCCCCTCCACATCTGCCCCCTCCAATGAGGGTTGGCAGGTAGTAGGGGGGGCAAAGTCGAAGAAGTCCCGACAGCGGGCCAATAAGGCTGCCCGAAAGGCAGCCTCTGGCCCGCAGTCGTCGTCGGTGGCGGTGGCCACAAAGAAGCCGCGGAAGCTACAGCCGCCTAAAACCGCGGCTATTGTGGTCACCGTGTCGCCGGAGGCGGCTACCGGCGGGCTGTCCTACGCGGCCGTCTTCAAGACGGCCCGAGACTGTCTCGCCGGTGACTTTGGAGCGGCAGGTGTCCGCTTGCGCCTCGCCCAGACGGGGGCTCGGGTCCTCGAGTTCCCTGGGGCCGACGGCGCAAAGACGGCGGACACCTTCGCTGAGAAGCTGCGGGCAGCTTTTGCAGACACGGATGGTGTCAAGGTCGCCAGGCCTACGAAGTGCGCTGAGTTGCGCATCTCGGGCCTGGACGACTCAGTGACGGCTGATGATGTCCGTGTTGTGATCTACGTGGGTACTAATATTATTAAGAGGTAAAGTTTGTGAGGTTGTGAGGTTGTACCGCGTAACCTCTGGATCTACTGAACCAATTTTAAAAAATATTTTATAGAAAGACACATTATAGTTATATCATCATATATCAAATCGAAAAATATAAAACCGCGATATCCGTCATACTTCCAAACATATAATACATAAAATGGTTTCTACTTACTCCACAGTTCTTGGGTTAAAGTATCGTCTTCAGGACTGCTGGGCGTCGCAGGCTCTTCAGATAACTGTTCATCGCCTATTTATAAAAAATCTTGACTTTATGTACATGCCGAAAAGGTTTAATGTTCTTTAACATATGATTAGATCTTGCTACCTTATTCATCATTACTACATAACTGCCTTAGCTGTCCACTGCTGGAACCATTAGTTTTCTTTTTTTTTTCTTTAAAATACAACTCAGAGAGAAATCACAAGAGTTTCACGTTGATTCTCTTTTTACAGTCGCTATCGCTTCAATTCTCTTATATTATTGGCCAATTTTTTGTTTCGACCACGTGATTTAACGATGAGATGACTAAGATTCTGATAACATGTCAACTTAACAAGAGGGAGGCCAGTTTACGAATGAATGACTATTTTTATTCATCGAGACCCCATTATGCTTTGGAGAGCAAATTAAGCCGTCCTAAGCTAGGTTGGGATCGGCTTCATAAGTAAGTAGTAAACTCCTAGCTCCGAACAAAGGCTAGGAATTTTGGATAAGATGTACTCACCTATGACAGTGGTGGTTTCGGTTTCGGCATTTGTTTTTGAAATAACATCTCCTGTCTTGGACTGTGTAGACACCTCAGTACTGGTTGTTAGGACAGCATCAGTAGTTTCTTCTGGTTGTACATATGTGGGCCCTGTATTGTTTATAAATAAACGAGTTAAAATGTTGCTAATTTTAATCTACGCTTTCACGCCTAAACCGCTACACAGATTTTAGTTAAATTTGTCATAGAGATACTTCGATTCTTGACCAAGGACATGGGTCACTCTTTACCGCAATAGGAGACATACACACGGGCGGAGCCGCGGGCAATACCTAGTATTATTATAAATTTCAAAGTAACTGTGTCAAAAAAGTTACCTAGTTGTTGTCCGCGGCTCCGCCCGCGTGTATGTCAGTTATCGCGGCAAATAGTAGCTCATGTGTTATTCTGATGTATAAGCTATATTACTGTAAAGTTTCATCCACATCCGTTCAGTAGTTTTTGCCTGAAAGAGTAACAAACATCCATGCATCCATCCATCCATACTTACAAACTTTCGCGATTATAATATTAGTATTATTATGCTTCGCACGGATGGATTTCAGATGCACCAACCGACGACAAGGTTCGTGCATTTAAAATCTGTGATATCTTCGAATATATTCATTAAATTACATACTGTAAAGGGCCTTTGGTCTATATTAAATGCACAATGTATTTATTGTACTTAATTGAATAAGGATTAATGCTGTATTGCTTAAAATCGCTTCATAAATAAGCCATTTTTTTCTCGTAAAAAGAGTGGAATGAAATGGTTATTGTGGGTGAGCACTAAGAGATAAACATATACCTTTTCAGACTTTTTTGTAAACTTTTTAAGATGTACAATACTGTAGTATATTATTTTTATCTATCTCGTCGGTTTCAGCCAGCGTTTGCAATGTAAGCGCAAAAAAATGTGTTTATTAACGACATCACATTAGAAACCTATATAATTATCTGTGTTTCTCTACTATATTATACATGTATTATACATATAAACCTTCCTCTTGAATTAATCTGTCTATTAAAGAAAACCGCATCAAAATCCGTTGCGTAGTTTTAAAGATCGAAGCATTTATAGGGGCAGACAGACAGCGGAAGCGACTTTGTTTTATACATACTATGTAGTGATGATTATGGATTTATCACCTGTACTCAGCCAAGCTTAGCTGTGTACATTGTAGTTGGAATAAATAAATAAAAACAATATTTAAGTCTGAAAATTTCAACTTACCTGCATTTGGTGCAATTGGTCTTGCTGAAGTTTCATCCCGATATTCATCATATTTCGTCTCCTGGTCTGTTTAAAGAAAATTCAAATTACTTAATTGGGAATACCAATAGGGCCTGAAATAATAATAATATTTTACTACAAATGTGGTAGAATTCCACACTAAGCAGAGCTATTTTAGATTAAAAAAAAGGACATACTAAGGTCTGAAAAGTTTTAGACCTAATAGTAAAGATGGCAGCACTAGTTATAGTCCATTGAAAAGTTACATTTGGGGTTTTGATGTGTTGGGGGGGGGGGGGGGGTCAGTGTAAAGCTAAAACCAAGTTTGTGGGGTCGCCACCCTTGTCCCACAGCCGCCATCTTGAAAATAGGGGTGAAATGGTTTTTACGATATATCTCTTTAAATATTTATTTGATAAAAAAAATTGTTAACATTTTTTGTCGCAAATTAAATTCTCTACAACTTTGGTTCAGTAACTTTTTCTCTTTTAGTTTCGTAAAAAAGTGGCTGTGACATACGGACGGACAGACGGACAGACAAACAGACAGACAGACATGATGAATCTATAAGGGTTCCGTTTTTTGCTTTTGGCACGGAACCCTAATAAACGAGTTAAAATGTACTATTTTTAATCTACGCTTTCACGCCTAAACCGCTACACAGATTTATCTTAAATTTGTCATAGAGATTAAGTTTTAGGCCATTATTCCTTGAAGCCCGAACTTTCAGCTATGACTACTATATTTCTAGGTTCATCGCTGTGATCGATTCTTGAGCAAGGACATGGCTCACTCTTTACCGCAATAGGAGACATACACGTGGGCGGAGTCTCGGGCAAAACTAGTTAATAATACATGTACAGATTTATTACCCGTGCAATCTTTAAGTCTGAAAATTTCAACTTACTTGCGTAACTTGGTGCAACTGGCATTGCTGAACGTTCATCCTGATATTCACCTTCTGTCTCCAGGTCTGTAAAAATTAATTGGGAATAATAATAACTTTATTGTACATCAAAAGATTATAAAAAGGACTTAAAACTAGGTATGTATGTACGAGTGCTCGGAGGCAATCTCTTACAGGCAACCATGGGATGGAGGGCAAAATATGATTAAGGTATACCTTCCCTAATTCATATTTTTAACCGACTTCCAAAAAGGAGGAGGTTCTATGTTCCACTGTATGTACTTTTTTTTTTTTTTTTTTTTTTTTTTTATGTATGTTACCTGATTACTCCGTCAGTTGTGGACCGATTTTGAAATTTTTTTTTGTATTCGACAGGGTATGCTTCCGTGGTGGTCCCATTGCCAGCATATCAGGATCTGATGATGGGATCCCAGGGAAATCGAGGGAAACCCTCATTTTTTATAGGCACATACTATGTTTTTCGTATATTTTCTGAAGTTACACCGGTATTTGCGTCTGGTAAGATGTAAGATGATGATGTAAGGTACCACTCCTTAACGGTTAGGAGTTGGAGGATAAATCTTTAAATATCATATGCATATAAGTTACCTTTAGTCGTATTCTTACAAATTATTTAGGTAAGCTGATAATGGAAGGTGGAAGGTACAACTCCTCAACGGTTAGGAGTTGGAGAATAATTCTTTCAATTTCATACGTATCTAAAGACCTTCAGTCGTATACTTTCAAGCTATTTAGGTGAGCTGATGATAGAAGATTAAACTCTTCAACAGTTAGGGATTAGATGATGATTTTAATATTACACGTACCTTAATTTGTATTCTTGATGATGAAATTTGATGAAATAATTCAACTTACTACTTACCTACGATTGTTTGCACTAAAAACTGTAAAATAAAAACTTTTTATAAAAAAAAAAACCGACTTCCAAAAATATCCAACGAAAACTCTCTGTCAAAAAACACTTAAAAGCGTAAAATAAACTGGTTCTTCATAAATTGCCTTAATTGCATAAATTCTTTATTCATTTAAATAGTAGTATTATAATGGGTGCTAGGTACCTAAAATCTGTTTGAAGTCGGTGCTAAGCCAAAAAGAATACAAACGAACAATTACAAAAGTCTAAGCGATAGTGACTTGGTTTTTTTTTTTTATAAAAAGTTTTTATTAAAATGTAGGATAGTGTCTGGTGTATAAAATTTAAAAGGAAGGAGGAAATATCTTTGTAGTATGATGTATAATTATATAGGATTAGCATGCTGAAGTGGCAGTGGGCTTGCCATATTTGCCGTAGAACCGATAACCGTTGGGGTAAACGAGTTCTTGAGTGGAGACCGCGTCTCGGCAAACGTAGTGTAGGACGTCCACAGGCCAGGTGGAGTGATAATTTACGCAGGACGGCTGGCAGAAGCTGGATGCGAGAAGCCTTAGCCTTTGGGGTAGAATATCTAGAAACGCTTAAATACGTATCTACTCTTTTTTAATCAGTAGCCCAAAAGTAAAGTTTCATGTTTCTTACTTAAAAAATGACTAACTTCCATACAAACTTTCAACCCCTATTTAACCCCCTTAGGGGTGGAATTTCAAAAATTCCTTTCTTAGTGCTCACTTACGTTATATAAAGAACCTACATGCAAAATTTCAGACTTCTAGCTTCAGCAGTTTGGGCTGTGCGTTGATCTCTGGGTATGTCAGTCAGTCAGCCAGTCAGTCTGTCAGTCAGTCAGTCACCTTAATCTATACTAATATTATAAAGCTGCAGAGTTTGTTTGTTTGTTTGTTTGAACGCGCTAATCTCAGGATCTACTGGTCCGATTTGAAAAATTCTTTCAGTGTTGGATAGTCCATTTATCGAGGAAGGCTATAGGCTATATTTTATTTTCAAAAAAATTTGAGATCCGTAAGAAAATTGCTATTTTGTAACCCAAGGTGTGAACTCGAAAACCTATTTTTGCGTGCGCTGCAAAAAGTATTGACAATAGAACAAAATCATGTATTACGGGTTTGTAGGTCCCATTAAGATCTACAAAAAAGTCCGCGAGAGCATATATCTAACTATCATGGTTTAGTCACAATAACCGCTTTTGTGCTCAAAAAAATTATTAAATCGTCTGAAGAAAGAAACTACGTTAAATGTGTATAGTAATATTAATCCTTATCCAAATAAAGCATTATGTTATCAAGGGTATTTATGTAGAAGTAAAATACTTTTAGTTTCACCCCATTCGGACATTTCGTTTAGAAGCTATCACGAGTATAAGACGCTAAGAGTTGGTACCTATTATTGAGTTATTTGTCAAAGAGTTTTTATCAACATAATACCTAATATTAGTCTTTATCCAAATAAATGTGTTGTTGATTATGAGTATTAGATCTTAGAAGAGTATAATAAATACATCCATACTAATGTATAAAGCTGAAGAGTTTTTGTTTGTTTGAACGCGCTAATCGCAGGAACTACTGGTCCAATTTGAAAAAGTTCTTTCAGTGTTAGATAGCCCGTTTATCGAGGAAGGCTATAGGCGTGATGATATATATATATATATATTTCATCACGCTATGACCAATAGGAGCTGAGTACCAATGAAGAATGTTTCTAAAACGGGTGGAAATTATTACGCTACGGGCAATAGGAGACGCAAACGACGTTGCGTGGGTCAGCTAATCGCGCTAATCTCAGGAACTACTGGTCCAATTTGAAAAATTCTTTCAATGTTAGATAGCCCATTTATCGAGGAAGGCTATAGGTTATATATCATCACGCTAAGACCAATAGGAGCGGAGCACCAATGAAGAATGTTTCAAAAACGGGGGAAAATTATCACGCTACGGGCAATAGGAGACGCAAACGACGTTGCGTGGGTCAGCTATACTAATATATAAAGCTGAAGAGTTTGTTTGTTTGTTTGAACGCGCTAATCTCAGGAACTACTAGTCCAATTTGAAAAATTTGATTATTATAAATGCGAAAGTAACTCTGTCTGTCTGTCTGTCTGTCTTGCTTTCACGGCCAAATCGCTGCACCGATTTGAATGAAATTTGGTACACAGATAGTCTAGAGCCTGAGAAAGGACATAGGCTACTTTTTAATGCGAAAAGGGGTTGTAAGGGGTTTAAAAGGGGGATGAAAGTTTGATCTGGGAGTTCACTCGCCACACGCCTGCGCGTTACCTACGTCGGGCGTCTTGACAACGAATAAACAAGGCTGTCACAATCATAAAAAATATTTGACTTTTTCAATGAAGACTTAACAATGATAGCAATGATATTATATATATAAAAATTAAATATTAAGATATTAAGTATATATTCATCAATCTGATTTGTATGTTCATTATATTAATAGAAATAAATAAGCCAAATTAATAGAATTAATTGACAGCGTTTCTTAACTTCAAAATTCTCTACAGAAGTATCGTCATTATAAGCTAGCTGTTGGTTAGATATGAATAAAAATGTAAATAATTTCGATCCTGATCAGCTGACTAATGAGATAGTTATCAATTAAACGAACGGATCATGTTAGGCGTGGAGGGAGATGTTGTCGAATACTTAAAGTCTTTAGAAATATCAGGAGTGCCTACCCATAAGTTGAGGCTGCAAGATAATGTTCCAGTACTATTAAATGAGGTATCCTGAGCGCCAAAGCAATGTTATAGTACATGGCTAAATATTACACAACTGGGGTACAACATTGTATAAGCTACAATCATGACGCATGGAATGGCAAAAGAAGATAGTGTTTTAATTCCCCGTATTCCAATAATTCCAACTTATTTGACATTTTAATTTAAAAGAATGCAGTTTCCGCTGAAAACAGCATTTCCAATAACAATATTATCAAAACCCAAGGACAGATGCTTAAAGATACAGTTTTTTTTTCTCATGGGCAGCATACTCACGTATATCAAATCCACAAAATCTCCATATTTTGGCAAAATATGGCAAAAGAAAAAACGTAGTTATTAAAATTGTACTTTTTTTATTTGAAGCTGCCAAAGTGACTATGGTCAGCCTGATGGAAAACTCAAGCAAAATCCAACAGTGGGGGCAACCATACTCACTGGGAAAGCAGACAATGCAGTATTGCGTCCCACACTATGACGGCTTAGTGAGATGCTATTTCACGCCCCACTTAAAGGCCCCGAGATCATAGTGGGAGAGAAACACGTGCGCTGGTAGTGAGTTCCAGTTTTTAGCTGCTCGGCACAGGAAGGATGAACCAAACCGTTTGGTTTGAGAGTGAACATGTTATTCTGCAGAGGAAGGGAGAAGGGGGACCAGTTGGAAGAGCTCCTCAGAATACTTCCAATGATACAGATGGTAGTGGACTGCTATAGAGGCGATATCTCTATGCAGCTGCAGAGGTTCAAGGAACTCGGTGGCTTCGGGACTGTTGGTAAAGCGGACTGTTCGCCATTGCAACCGATCGAAAGCATCAAGCAAATACTGCGCGGATCCATAACAAAGATGAGAACAGTACTCGAGGTCCCGGCAAATATCCATGCCCAGGACACCGGGCTTACCCCGTAGTGGCAGTTGAGTGCTCTGAAAAGTGGGGAGGGAAAGGAATGGAGACTTTTTGGTAGAGAACGCGCACAACTGTGTTTTCGTAACGTTGAACTCGACCAGATTCTTATCACCCCATTGTAAAATGCGGTTCAAAACCCGGTCGAGTTCAGCGACAAGCTTCTGTCGATTTTCCTCAACGTCTGCCAGCTTGGCTGAACGGTGTCAAAAATATTGCCCATGAACTGTGCTATCGTCTGCACAGCAATGTATGTTGCCAAGAGCTAACATGTCATTGATATCCAGAAGAAATAGTGTGGGCGACAGGACTGAACCCTGAGGTACGCCAGCGTTTACATCCAGAACATCAGAGGCCGTGCCGTCGCAAAGGCCCATAATGCGGCGCTGATGAAGAAAAGCGTCAATCCAGTGACAGGGTCTAGGAGGCGGACCGAATGCCGAGAGCTTGGAGAGAAGCGAGCGGTGCCAGACCCGGTCGATGTCAAATATCGAAATAAACTCATATAAACACTTTATATTTTATGTACATATATAAATACTTAAATAAGTAAATACATCAGATAGGAATGAGTTCCATATCAAAAATATAGATGGCGCTATACTAAATTTTTCGTTCACGAAATAAATAAATCATTACAGATGGCGCATAAATGCATAAATGAGTGCGCGTGAAAGTCGTCTCGCTCCAACACCCTAGTGATCCCTCTCTTGCACCGCTGCTTGTATCCGCGAACTGTCATCGCAAAGTCAAGAATATTAATAATGACATCTAATGGATCTTTGTGCCCCGATATGGCCTCTGCGGAAGAACCAACAAACACCAAGTCTTCGCCGTACAAAAAAGAAGGGAAAAGAGGATGACCTTACGGCAATGTTTGATAAGTTGTCGCTGGATGTAACGTCGCAACTGACTCTTTTTAAGTCTGAACTATGCAATAAAATCACTAACATCCAACAAGATATTAATACAGTAATAAAAAAGGATCTCGAACATATTAAATCTGACATCCAAGTCATTAACGCAAAACAATCGGAGTTCTACACCGATATATGTGATCTAAAAGACTCCATAAATTTCCTCAATAAAGAACATAAAGACCTGGATCACAAAGTCCTGCAGGAGTGCTCGTTATTAAAACAAGAAAACGCTAAACTTGCATTCGAATTAAACATCATCCATCAACGCGATCGCTCTGATAACTTAGAGATATCGGGTATACCTGAAAAATCCAACGAGAATTTGATTGCGGTGATTGTATCTATTGCCCAATCGGCGGGTACACATCTATCAGCGTCGGACATAGTGTATGCAACTCGAATTCAACCACGTACAAAAACTTCTGGTCGGCCAAGATTGATTTTGGCGAAACTAAAAAGTAAACAACAACGCGACACTATACTGTCAAGTATACGCTCCACAAAGGGACTCACAACCGCAGGTATCGGGATGTCGGGCGATGCAACAAAAATATACGTAAATGAACACCTGACACAAACAAACAAAATGTTATATAAATCTGCCCGCGAGAAATCGAAAGCAAAAAACTATCAATATGTCTGGGTCCGCGATGGAAAAATTTTTGTGAGGAAAGATGCCTTGTCACCCAAGATTACTATCAGGGAACCAGACGATTTGAAAAATATTACTTGAATCACAGTGTTATTTCTATCTCCTTCTGTTTCTGTATCATTACTATTAAGTTTGCGGAACGATTACTAAAGTACCTAAAATGTTACATTGTTGTTATTGGTTGCACGCGGGTATGTGTGTGGCAGGTGTTCTATCTTATATACGCTAATTTGTGGTCGAATATTTCTCTCTCAAGTATGTACAAATATAACAATATGAAACAATCCTTTCAACATATATTCCAACCACGCAGGCAGCTTAACATATTGGTTCCACTATTGACTGAATTCTTTAATTAATTTTTAATAAAATACACATTCTCGTCTAAACTAAATGTATTTTACCAAAACGTGCGCGGACTGCGCACTAAAAGCCTAACGATGTATAATAATATTTTGTCGCAGAATTTTGACATTATATTACTAACTGAAACTTGGTTACAAAACGATATCCTTAATTCAGAACTTTGCGACAATAGATACGATATATTTCGATGCGACCGAGATCTTAGCTCCACAGGTAAACAGTCTGGTGGCGGTGTAATGGTATGTACACATCACGCACTTGCTGCTGAAATTAATAATAATTGGTCTTGTAAATTTACCGAATCACTATGCATTTCTATTTCTTCTCACAGATTACATTCAGCTGTTAATCTACATATAGTACTAGTTTACTTGCCACCGGATGGTACACGTCTTTCTCGAAATATTCTTGATGTATCGACTGCTTTTACACGTTTATTTAACCAGCACAGCAATGATTATTTCTTATTGGTTGGTAATTTTAATCTGCCATGCCTGGAATGGACACCGGATAATCTAACACTAAAACACATTGGCACAACGGAATTACAGGATACAGCACAGACACTAGTCAATGATCTTCAGTTTTTGGGACTTAGTCAATTTAACTATATTACTAATCGCAGTGGCAATGTTTTGGATCTCTGTTTTTGTAATCTCCCGGTTTCGGTTACCCAAGCTCAACCTCTAACCAGGATGGATCCTTTTCATCCACCATTAAAACTGGATATAATTGATCTCCAAATGAAAAATTTCAAAGAAAAAAAAGTGCCTCGCTATAATTTTCACCGTTGTGACTATAACATAATTAATAATTACCTTAAAAACATAAACTGGTCAAATATTTTAAATACCAAAACCATCGATGAGGCTGTTGACTGTTTTTATAACGAACTGAATAAATGTATAGCTTTATATGTTCCGTTCTCAATTAAAACATATTCTTATCCCACCTGGTATTCTAAGGCTTTGATCAATATTATAAAAGAAAAGTCTAAAGTACATAAAAGGTGGAAAAAATTTCATAATCCTAGGGACTACGACGAATTTACTCTACTAAGACACCGTCAACATAAAACTCAGAACTTGTGTTTCAGACAATTTACTGAAAATGCTGAATGCCACATCAGGCACAACTCAAAATACTTTTGGACATACATTAAATCAAAACGGGGTGGTTCTAGTTACCCTCAGCGATTCACATTTAATGATCAGTCATTTAATGACGCTAACTCCATATGTTCGGCATTCAGTGACTTTTTTAAAAGCGTTTTCGTAAATAGCACAGTACTACAAGACCCTGACATTGCCCCTGACAGTGTAAATATGCACGCTGAAGTTCTGTCGTATACTTTTGTAACCGAAGATCACGTTCTCAAATTACTGAGCTCTTTGGATATCTCGAAGGGACCAGGTTGTGATGGTGTTCCCTCAATATTTCTGAAATCATGTGCTAGCAATCTGGCCGCTCCGGTCACTCTGCTTTTTAAACGATCTCTAGAACTATCCATATTCCCAACATTATGGAAAAGAGCCCTCATCGTACCCATCCACAAAAAAGGCCCAAAATCGATGATTGAAAATTACCGACCAATCTCAATTTTAAATGTTCTGGCCAAATTGTTTGAGAAGGTTGTATATGACAACTTATATCACGTGATTTCGAAGGGGATTCCCGAATCGCAGCATGGATTCTTGAAAGGACGTTCAACCTTCACTAATCTGGCTGTATTCACAGATTTTGTTTTGGAGCACATGGAAGGGGGAGGGCAGATTGACGTGATTTACACAGATTTTGAGAAAGCTTTTGATCGTGTGGATCACGTCATTCTGTTGCAAAAACTGCAATCTTTGGGTATCCACGGTGATTTGCTGAGATGGATAAAATCCTATCTCTCAAACCGTTCACAGGCAGTTGTAATGGGAGGTTTTAAATCGGATTACATTGAAATCCCTTCGGGTGTCCCACAGGGCTCGCACTTTGCTCCGCTCTTTTACAACGCATACATACACGACATCTATCAATGTATCAACAAGGCGTCTCACCTATTGTACGCAGATGACAAAAAAATATTTTTAAAAATCCATAATAATTCTGACTGCGTATATCTACAAAAAGATCTTGATAATTTATACAAGTACTATAGAACAAACAAAATAACTGTTAATATTTCTAAATGCCAATGCATTAGCTTTAGTCGTAAAAGACATATTATAAATTATAACTGTAACTTCAATCACGTGCCAATAAAAAGGGTTGACTCGGTGCGAGACCTGGGGGTCACACTTGACTCAAAGATGAGAATGACTGATCATATAGACAATATAATCCAAAAATCATATAAAAATCTTGGATTTGTAATGCGAGCTTGTCAGCCTTTTAAAAGTTTAATATGTCATAAAGTAGTATATTACGCCTACGTCAGAAGCAATCTAGAATATCTATGTCAAATCTGGTCACCTTACCATGCAATACATATTAACAAAATAGAACACATTCAAAAGAAATTTATAAAGTACCTGAACTGTAAATTTAATAAACCTAATTTAGACTACGTAGAGAATTGTCGATTGTATAACTTGCTAACATTAGAGAACAGACGATCGTTGATGGATATGGGGCTACTTTATGATAAAATACGTGATCGCGTAGACTGCACCACATTGCTTGGAAAAGTAGGATTTAATACTCCTAGTTATCGTACCCGGCACACACAATTACTAAATGTCCCATCGCATTCTACATCATACGGGCAAAACGCGGTGATGACCAGAATCGCACGTTCGTATAATACCACATTTAACTCTGTGGACCCACTTATTATGACTAAAACCACATTTATTTCTAATATAAAAAAATATATAATCAACGATAAATAACAGTCATGTACCTCACATGCACACATCTACTTAAAACATAAAATAAAAAATAAATAAAAAATATACAGTATAACTTTATGTACTTATTAACCTTAGGTTGCCTATTGAGAGAAAAAAAAAAAAAAAAAAAAAAAAATAATCACTAGTATTTATTTTTTGTAAATGTCTTTGTTGCCACCTACATACCATTATGCCACCCACAAACCGGTCCCGAGCTCCGACCGAGCGGCGAGTGCTCGACTCGCATGATACACCCGCTTTATTAGATAGATACACATGTTTACATTCCGCAATGCAATTCATGTTTTTATTTGTTTAATTTTACAAGTTCCGCAAACAATTTAGTTTAACACTGTAATGTTTAAAGTTTAAAAGTTGTAAATGTTAGAGATTTATTGTGTAATTACCTACATATAAAAAAATATAAAAAATGGAAATCTGTTCTTTGTACTTTTTGGAAATTATTATGTATTAGTGGATAACTGTAATTGGTCATATCCTAGTAAATATTATATAAGTAATTGACTCTGTAAAAGACTGTTGTTATCCTGAATAAATAAATAAATAAAGAGCATTTGCATATTGACACTGCCCATAAATCATTGTGAAGTTGTACTCGCATAATTGTAGTAAGACAAAACTTTTTAACATGTACCCATAATACATATGTTTCATACAGGCATTTATTTCATCTTGCGGCGTACCCCTTTTGCTTTTTTTGTGTTTAAATCCCGCCGGATACTTTTCCTTCGGATTTTTTCACGAAGAAAATTATTTGAATAAACAAAAAATCATGTTAACAAATCGAATCCTAGTGAATAATAACGAATTTGTAGTAGCAAAATTCAACATCCGCATGCGGCACAGTCGTCTGCCCTCACATGTCTGCCCGTTTGGGTAAGCACACTTAGGCATATTGTGATAACTCAGTAAATGTTACATCTGAATAGCTCTAATATTTTGTCTCCTGTCCCAAACTCAAGAAACATTTTTGCAAACCTTGCATCATCATCATCAGCCTATCGCAATCCACTGCTGGACATAGGCCTTGCCTTGCCTTGCCTTCACAAACCTTGCATATTTCCATACAAACTTTCATCCCCTATTGTTATTTTACCCCCTTGATCTTAATTTTTTTACGAAATTTAAATGACATTTTTATTTATATGTAATCAACAACCTAAAAAATAAAGTTTAAGATTTTAGCTTAAAAGGACGATACTGTATACACTGTTTTGTAATTTGTCTTATCTATTTCTATTAATATAATGAACATACAAATCATATTTATGAATGTATGTTATTTATTATATTATTATTATTATATTAATTTAAGTATTCGTTGAAAAGGAGAAATATTTTTAATGAATTTGACATCCTTGTTACCTCGTTGCCAAGAGTGTCCGGTGTGCCGGGCGGTGTCACCAAGGTAATGCGCAGGCGTGTGGCGATTAAACCACCACTCTTCTATACAATCTTTCATCCCCCCTTTCAACCCCTTATTACCTTTTTTTCGCAATAAAAAGTAGCCTATGTCCTTTCTCAGGCTCTAGACTATCTGTGTACCAAATTTCATTGTAATCGGTGCAGCGGTTTGGCCGTGAAAGTAAGACAGACAGACAGACAGAGTTACTTTCGCATTTATAATATAAAGTATGGAAGTATGGATAGCCTTCCTCGATAAATGGGCTATCTAACACTGAAATAAGTTTTCAAATTGTACCAGTAGTTCCTGAGATTAGCGCGTCCAAACAAATAAACAAACTCTTCAGCTTTATATATTAGTATAGACGTATTTATTATACTCTTCTAAGATCTAATACTCATAATAAACAACACAATTATTTAGATAAAGATTAATATTAGGCATTATGTTGATAAAAACTCTTTGGCAAATAACTCATTATTAGGTACCAACTCTTATCGTCTTATACTCGTGATAACTTCTAAACGAAATGTCGGATTGGGATGAAACAAAAAGTATTTTACTTCTACATAAATACCCTTGATAACATAATGCTTAATTTGGATAAGGATTAATATTACGATACACATTTAACGTAGTTTCTTTCTTCAGAAGATTTAATATTTTTTTCGAACACAAAAGCGGTTATTGTGACTAAACCATGATAGTTAGATATATGCTCTCGCGGACTTTTTTGTAGATCTTAATGGGCCCTACAAACCCGTAATACATTATTTTGTTCTATTGTCAATAGTCTTTGCAGCGCACGCAAAAATAGGTTTTCGATTTCACACCTTGGGTTAGAAATTAGCAATTTTCTTACGGATCCCTAATTTTTTTGAAAATAAAATATAGCCTATAGCCTTCCTCGATAAATGGACTATCCAACACTGAAAGAATTTTTCAAATCGGACCAGTACTTCCTGAGATTAGCGCGTTCAAACAAACAAACAAACAAACAAACTCTGCAGCTTTATAATATTAGTATAGACTAGCGACCCGCCCCGGCTTCGCACGGGTGGATTTCAGATGCCCCCGCCGACGACACGATTTGTGCATTTTAAATCTGTAATATCTTCGAATATATTCATTTAAATTAGACACTACCATTTTGATCTATATATTATTGCACAATGTATTTAATTTACTTAAGTAATTGTATAAAGATTCATTCTGTGTTGCTTAAAATCGCTTCGTACATAAGTCATTATTTCTCGTAAAAAGAAAGGAATAAAAATGGTTGTTGTGGGTTATCATCACAATAGAAACCTCGAAAATTAACAGTGTTTCCATACTATATTATACATTTATTATACATAAAAACCTTCCTCTTAATTCACTCTCTCTATTAAAGAAACCCGGATCTAAATCCGTTGCGTAGTTTTAAAGATTTTAGCATACATAGGGGTATAGGGACATAGGGACAGAGAAAGCGACTTTGTTATAACCTATGAGGTTATTTTGAAAGTATTTCTGTCTGATGAGCTCAACTCATGTAATGTTGTGGCACACAATTGTATCTATAGGTACTAACACAGTTCTTTTGTTCTGTGGGTATTAATATTATTAAGAGGTAAAGTTTGTGAGTTTGTGAGGTTGTACCGGGTAATCTCTGGATCTACTGAACCAATTTTAAAAATTATTTTACCAATAGAAAGACACATTATTGCTATATCGTCATATATCAAATCGAAAAATGTAAAACCGCGATATCCGTCATGCTTCCAAACATATAATACATAAAATGGTTTCTACTTACTCCACAGTTCTTGGGTTAAAGTATCGTCTTCAGGACTGCTGGGCGTCGCAGGCTCTTCAGATAACTGTTCATCGCCTATTTAAAAAAAATCTTGACTTTATGTACATGCCGAAAAGGTTTAATGTTCTTTAACATATGATTAGACCTTGCTACCTTATTCATCATTACTACATAACTGCCTTAGCTGTCCACTGCTGGAACCATTAGTTTTCTTTTTTTTTTCTTTAAACTACAACTCAGAGAGAAATCACAAGAGTTTCACGTTGATTCTCTTTTTACAGTCGCTATCGCTTCAATTCTCTTATATTATTGGCCAATTTTTTGTTTCGACCACGTGATTTAACGATGAGATGACTAAGATTCTGATAACATGTCAACTTAACAAGAGGGAGGCCAGTTTACGGATGAATGACTATTTTTATTCATCGAGACCCCATTATGCTTTGGAGAGCAAATTAAGCCGTCCTAAACTAGGTTGGGATCGGCTTCATAAGTAAGTAGTAAACTCCTAGCTCCGAACAAAGGCTAGGAATTTTGGATAAGATGTACTCACCTATGACAGTGGTGGTTTCGGTTTCGGCATTTGTTTTTGAAATAACATCTCCTGTCTTGGACTGTGTAGACACCTCAGTACTTATTGTTAGGACAATATCAGGAGTTTCTTCTGGTTGTACATATGTGGGCCCTGTATTGTTTATAAATAAACGAGTTAAAATATTGCTAATTTTAATCTACGCTTTCACGCCTAAACCGCTACACAGATTTTAGTTAAATTTGTCATAGAGATACTTCGATTCTTGACCAAGGACATGGGTCACTCTTTACCGCAATAGGAGACATACACACGGGCGGAGCCGCGGGCAATACCTAGTATTATTATAAATTTCAAAGTAACTGTGTCAAAAAAGTGACCTAGTTGTTGTCCGCGGCTCCGCCCGCGTGTATGTCAGTTATCGCGGCAAATAGTAGCTCATGTGTTATTCTGATGTATAAGCTATATTACTGTAAAGTTTCATCCACATCCGTTCAGTAGTTTTTGCTTGAAAGAGTAACAAACATCCATGCATCCATCCATCCATACTTACAAACTTTCGCGATTATAATATTAGTATTATTATGCTTCGCACGGATGGATTTCATATGCACCAACCGACGACAAGGATCGTGCATTTAAAATCTGTGATATCTTCGAATATATTCATTTAAATTACATACTGTAAAGGGCCTTTGGTCTAAATTAAATGCACAATGTATTTATTGTACTTAATTTGAATAAGGATTAATGCTGTATTGCTGAAAATCGCCTCATAAATAAGCCATTTTTATCTCGTAAAAAGAGTGGAATGAAATGGTTATTGTGGGTTAGCACTAAGAGATAAACATATACCTTTTCAGACTTTTTTGTAAACTTTTTAAGATGTACAATACTGTAGTACATTATATTTATCTATCTCGTCGGTTTCAGCCAGCGTTTGCAATGTAAGCGCAAAAAAATGTGTTTATTTACGACATCACATTAGAAACCTATATAATTATCTGTGTTTCTCTACTATATTATACATGTCTTATACATATAAACCTTCCTCTTGAATTAATCTGTCTATTAAAGAAAACCGCATCAAAATCCGTTGCGTAGTTTTAAAGATCGAAGCATTTATAGGGGCAGACAGACAGCGGAAGCGACTTTGTTTTATACATACTATGTAGTGATGATTATGGATTTATCACCTGTACTCAGCCAAGCTTAGCTGTGTACATTGTAGTTGGAATAAATAAATAAAAACAATATTTAAGTCTGAAAATTTCAACTTACCTGCATTTGGTGCAATTGGTCTTGCTGAAGTTTCATCCCGATATTCATCATATTTCGTCTCCTGGTCTGTTTAAAGAAAATTCAAATTACTTAATTGGGAATACCAATAGGGCCTGAAATAATAATAATATTTTACTACAAATGTGGTAGAATTCCACACTAAGCAGAGCTATTTTCGATTAAAAAAAGGACATACTAAGGTCTGAAAAGTTTTAGACCTAATAGTAAAGATGGCAGCACTAGTTATAGTCCATTGAAAAGTTACATTTGGGGTTTTGATGTGTAGGGGGGGGGGGGGGGGTATCAGTGTAAAGCTAAAACCAAGTTTGTGGGGTCGCCACCCTTGTCCCATAGCCGCCATCTTGAAAATAGGGGTTGAAATGGTTTTTACGATATATCTCTTTAAATATTTATTTGATAAAAAAAATTGTTATCATTTTTTGTTGCAAATTAAATTCTCTACAACTTTGGTTCAGTAACTTTTTGTCTTTTAGTTTCGTAAAAAAGTGACTGTGACATACGGATGAACAGACGGACAGACAAACAGACAGACAGACATGATGAATCTATAAGGGTTCCGTTTTTTGCTTTTGGCACGGAACCCTAATAAACGAGTTAAAATGTACTATTTTTAATCTACGCTTTCACGCCTAAACCGCTAGACAGATTTATGTTAAATTTGTCATAGAGATACTTCGATTCTTGAGCAAGGACATGGCTCACTCTTTACCGCAATAGGAGACATACACGTGGGCGGAGTCTCGGGCAAAACTAGTTAATAATACATGTACAGATTTATTACCCGTGCAATCTTTAAGTCTGAAAATTTCAACTTACTTGCGTAACTTGGTGCAACTGGCATTGCTGAACGTTCATCCTGATATTCACCTTCTGTCTCCAGGTCTGTAAAAATTAATTGGGAATAATAATAACTTTATTGTACATCAAAAGATTATAAAAAGGACTTAAAACTAGGTATGTATGTACGAGTGGCGGCCTTATTGCTCGGAGGCAATCTCTTACAGGCAACCATGGGATGGAGGGCAAAATATGATTAAGGTATACCTTCCCTAATTCATATTTTTAAAATGTAGGATAGTGTCTGGTGTATAAAATTTAAAAGGAAGGAGGAAATATCTTTGTAGTATGATGTATAATTATATAGGATTAGCATGCTGAAGTGGCAGTGGGCTTGCCATATTTGCCGTAGAACCGATAACCGTTGGGGTAAACGAGTTCTTGAGTGGAGACCGCGTCTCGGCAAACGTAGTGTAGGACGTCCACAGGCCAGGTGGAGTGATAATTTACGCAGGACGGCTGGCAGAAGCTGGATGCGAGAAGCCTTAGCCTTTGGGGTAGAATATCTAGAAACGCTTAAATACGTATCTACTCTTTTTTAATCAGTAGCCCAAAAGTAAAGTTTCATGTTTCTTACTTAAAAAATGACTAACTTCCATACAAACTTTCAACCCCTATTTAACCCCCTTAGGGGTGGAATTTCAAAAATTCCTTTCTTAGTGCTCACTTACGTTATATAAAGAACCTACATGCAAAATTTCAGACTTCTAGCTTCAGCAGTTTGGGCTGTGCGTTGATCTCTGGGTATGTCAGTCAGTCAGCCAGTCAGTCTGTCAGTCAGTCAGTCACCTTAATCTATACTAATATTATAAAGCTGCAGAGTTTGTTTGTTTGTTTGTTTGAACGCGCTAATCTCAGGATCTACTGGTCCGATTTGAAAAATTCTTTCAGTGTTGGATAGTCCATTTATCGAGGAAGGCTATAGGCTATATTTTATTTTCAAAAAAATTTGAGATCCGTAAGAAAATTGCTATTTTGTAACCCAAGGTGTGAACTCGAAAACCTATTTTTGCGTGCGCTGCAAAAAGTATTGACAATAGAACAAAATCATGTATTACGGGTTTGTAGGTCCCATTAAGATCTACAAAAAAGTCCGCGAGAGCATATATCTAACTATCATGGTTTAGTCACAATAACCGCTTTTGTGCTCAAAAAAATTATTAAATCGTCTGAAAAAAGAAACTACGTTAAATGTGTATAGTAATATTAATCCTTATCCAAATAAAGCATTATGTTATCAAGGGTATTTATGTAGAAGTAAAATACTTTTTGTTTCACCCCATTCGGACATTTCGTTTAGAAGTTATCACGAGTATAAGACGCTAAGAGTTGGTACCTATTATTGAGTTATTTGTCAAAGAGTTTTTATCAACATAATACCTAATATTAGTCTTTATCCAAATAAATGTGTTGTTGATTATGAGTATTAGATCTTAGAAGAGTATAATAAATACATCTATACTAATGTATAAAGCTGAAGAGTTTTTGTTTGTTTGAACGCGCTAATCTCAGGAACTACTGGTCCAATTTGAAAAAGTTCTTTCAGTGTTAGATAGCCCGTTTATCGAGGAAGGCTATAGGCGTGATGATATATATATATTTCATCACGCTATGACCAATAGGAGCTGAGTACCAATGAAGAATGTTTCTAAAACGGGTGGAAATTATTACGCTACGGGCAATAGGAGACGCAAACGACGTTGCGTGGGTCAGCTAATCGCGCTAATCTCAGGAACTACTGGTCCAATTTGAAAAATTCTTTCAATGTTAGATAGCCCATTTATCGAGGAAGGCTATAGGTTATATATCATCACGCTAAGACCAATAGGAGCGGAGCACCAATGAAGAATGTTTCAAAAACGGGGGAAAATTATCACGCTACGGGCAATAGGAGACGCAAACGACGTTGCGTGGGTCAGCTATACTAATATATAAAGCTGAAGAGTTTGTTTCTTTGTTTGAACGCGCTAATCTCAGGAACTACTGGTCCAATTTGAAAAATTTGATTATTATAAATGCGAAAGTAACTCTGTCTGTCTGTCTGTCTTGCTTTCACGGCCAAACCGCTGCACCGATTTGAATGAAATTTGGTACACAGATAGTCTAGAGCCTGAGAAAGGACATAGGCTACTTTTTAATGCGAAAAGGGGTTGTAAGGGGTTTAAAAGGGGGATGAAAGTTTGATCTGGGAGTTCACTCGCCACACGCCTGCGCGTTACCTACGTCGGGCGTCTTGACAACGAATAAACAAGGCTGTCACAATCATAAAAAATATTTGACTTTTTCAATGAAGACTTAACAATGATAGCAATGATATTATATATATAAAAATTAAATATTAAGATATTAAGTATATATTCGTCAATCTGATTTGTATGTTCATTATATTAATAGAAATAAATAAGCCAAATAAATATAATTAATTGACAGCGTTTCTTAACTTCAAAATTCTCTACAGAAGTATCGTCATTATAAGCTAGCTGTTGGTTAGATATGAATAAAAATGTAAATAATATCGATCCTGATCAGCTGACTAATGAGATAGTTATCAATTAAACGAACGGATCATGTTAGGCGTGGAGGGAGATGTTGTCGAATACTTAAAGTCTTTAGAAATATCAGAAGTGCCTACCCATAAGTTGAGGCTGCAAGTTAATGTTCCAGTACTATTAAATGAGGTATCTTGAGCGCCAAAGCAATGTTATAGTACATGGCTAAATATTACACAACTGGGGTACAACATTGTATAAGCTACAATCATGACGCATGGAATGGCAAAAGAAGATAGTGTTTTAATTCCCCGTATTCCAATAATTCCAACTTATTTGACATTTTAATTTAAAAGAATGCAGTTTCCGCTGAAAACAGCATTTCCAATAACAATATTATCAAAACCCAAGGACAGATGCTTAAAGATACAGTTTTTTTTTTCTCATGGGCAGCATACTCACGTATATCAAATCCACAAAATCTCCATATTTTGGCAAAATATGGCAAAAGAAAAAACGTAGTTATTAAAATTGTACTTTTTTTATTTGAAGCTGCCAAAGTGACTATGGTCAGCCTGATGGAAAACTCAAGCAGAATCCAACAGTGGGGGCAACCATACTCACTGGGAAAGCAGACAATGCAGTATTGCGTCCCACACTATGACGGCTTAGTGAGATGCTTTCGGTGGCTTCGGGACTGTTGGTAAAGCGGACTGTTCGCCATTGCAACCGATCGAAAGCATCAAGCAAATACTGCGCGGATCCATAACAAAGATGAGAACAGTACTCGAGGTCCCGGCAAATATCCATGCCCAGGACACCGAGCTTACCCCGTAGTGGCAGTTGAGTGCTCTGAAAAGTGGGGAGGGAAAGGAATGGAGACTTTTTGGTAGAGAACGCGCACAACTGTGTTTTCGTAACGTTGAACTCGACCAGATTCTTATCACCCCATTGTAAAATGCGGTTCAAAACCCGGTCGAGCTCAGCGACAAGCTTCTGTCGATTTTCCTCAACGTCTGCCAGCTTGGCTGAACGGTGTCAAAAATATTGATGAACAATTGATGAAAAATATTCATGAACTGTGCTATCGTCTGCACAGCAATGTATGTTGCCAAGAGCTAACATGTCATTGATATCCAGAAGAAATAGTGTGGGCGATAGGACTGAACCCTGAGGTACGCCAGCGTTTACATCCAGAACATCAGAGGCCGTGCCGTCGCAAAGGCCCATAATGCGGCGCTGATGAAGAAAAGCGTCAATCCAGTGACAGGGTCTAGGAGGCGGACCGAATGCCGAGAGCTTGGAGAGAAGCGAGCGGTGCCAGACCCGGTCGATGTCAAATATCGAAATAAACTCATATAAACACTTTATATTTTATGTACATATATAAATACTTAAATAAGTAAATACATCAGATAGGAATGAGTTCCATATCAAAAATATAGATGGCGCTATACTAAATTTTTCGTTCACGAAATAAATAAATCATTACAGATGGCGCTATTCTAAATTTTTAGTTTTCACAAAATTGTCTTAACCCCTTTATTTTATTTAAACTGATTTTTAAAAATATATAAAATTTCTATGCGAGGTAAAGAAAATAAAACTATTCAGGTACCAATACATTTTGTATCATGATTTTATATCGATAAAAATCCTACCTATATTAATAACGCGAAAGTTTGTTAGTATGGATGGATGGATGTTTGTTACTTTTTCACGCAAAAACTACTGAACGGATTTGGATAAAACTTTACAGTAATATAGCTTATACATCTATTTGCAGCGATAACTGACATACACGCGGGCGAAGCCGCGGGCAACAGCTAGTCTTTTATATATATAGATAGATAATACAGCTGCAGGGTTTGTTTGTTTGTTTGAACGCGCTAATCACAGGAACCGCTGGTCCGATTTGAAAAATTATTTCAGTGTTGGTTAGTACATTTATCAAGGAAGGCTATAGGCTATATATCATCACGCTAAGACCAATAGGAGCGGAGCACCAACAAAGAATGTTACAAAAACGGTGGGAAATTATTATGCTACGGGCAATAGGAGACGTAAACGAGGTTGCGTGGGTCAGCTAGTAATATTATAAACTAGCTGCGCCCGCGACTTCGTCCGCGTGGAACAGTGACTTTGGGTAGCAGTTTTAATTATTAAGGCTAATATTATTTTAAAAATAAGACACACTTTTCACTGTTAAAAACATATTTAAGTATTTATATAAGTACATAAAATAAAAAGTATTTTGTATGAAATTATTTCGACATTCGACATGGCCAAGGCTTTCAAGCTGTTCTTGCACCGTTCGCTTCTCTCCGATCTCTAAGCATTCGGTCTGCCTCCTAGAGTCGTCTCTAGATTTACTCTTTTCTTCATCAGCGCCTTCGCATTCGGGTCCTTTGCGACGGACGGCGCGGCCTCTGTTTTTCTGGAGGTAAACGCTAGCGTACCTCAGAATTCGGTCCTGTCGCCCAAGATGTTTCTTCTGCATGTCAATGACATATTAGCCCTTGGCAATATACATTGCTATGCAGACGATAGCACAGTGCATGGGCGATATTATGGATACCCTGCAGCCAAGATAGTAGACGTTGAGGAAAATGAATAGGAGATTGTCGCTGAGCTTGACCGGGTTTTGAACCGCATTTAACAATGTGGTGATGAGAATCTGGTCGAGTTCAACGTTAAGAAAACACAGGTGTGCCCGTTCTCTACCAAAAAGTCTCAGTTTCTTCCCCTCCCCACTTTTCAGAGCACTCAACTGCCACTACGGGGTAAGCTCGGTGTCCTGGGCATGGATATTTGCCGGGACCTCGAGTACTGTCTCATTAGTCGGCGGATCAGAATATATATTATTTTTAGATCATGTGTGCTATCATATACCAGAACTCACGTCTCAGTGTAATCATGTCGTTACTGTCATTTGGCATACAATCATCTCCTATTTTTAGAAGAGCATTTGCATATTGACACTGCCCATAAATCATTGTGAAGTTGTACTCGCATAATTGTAGTAAGACAAAACTTTTTAACATGTACTCATAATACATATGTTTCATACAGGCATTTATTTCATCTTGCGGCGTACCCCTTTTGCTTTTTTTGTGTTTTAAATCCCGCCGGATACTTTTCCTTCGGATTTTTTCACGAAGAAAATTATTTGAATAAACAAAAAATCATGTTAACAAATCGAATCCTAGTGAATAATAACGAATTTGTAGTAGCAAAATTCAACATCCGCATGCGGCACAGTCGTCTGCCCTCACATGTCTGCCCGTTTGGGTAAGCACACTTAGGCATATTGTGATAACTCAGTAAATGTTACATCTGAATAGCTCTAATATTTTGTCTCCTGTCCCAAACTCAAGAAACATTTTTGCAAACCTTGCATCATCATCATCAGCCTATCGCAATCCACTGCTGGACATAGGCCTTGCCTTGCCTTGCCTTCACAAACCTTGCATATTTCCATACAAACTTTCATCCCCTATTGTTATTTTACCCCCTTGATCTTAATTTTTTTACGAAATTTAAATGACATTTTTATTTATATGTAATCAACAACCTAAAAAATAAAGTTTAAGATTTTAGCTTAAAAAGGACGATACTGTATACACTGTTTTGTAATTTGTCTTATCTATTTCTATTAATATAATGAACATACAAATCATATTTATGAATGTATGTTATTTATTATATTATTATTATTATATTAATTTAAGTATTCGTTGAAAAGGAGAAATATTTTTAATGAATTTGACATCCTTGTTACCTCGTTGCCAAGAGTGTCCGGTGTACCGGGCGGTGTCACCAAGGTAATGCGCAGGCGTGTGGCGATTAAACGACCACTCTTCCATACAATCTTTCATCCCCCCTTTCAACCCCTTATTACCTTTTTTTCGCAATAAAAAGTAGCCTATGTCCTTTCTCAGGCTCTAGACTATCTGTGTACCAAATTTCATTGTAATCGGTGCAGCGGTTTGGCCGTGAAAGTAAGACAGACAGACAGACAGAGTTACTTTCGCATTTATAATATAAAGTATGGAAGTATGGATAGCCTTCCTCGATAAATGGGCTATCTAACACTGAAATAAGTTTTCAAATTGTACCAGTAGTTCCTGAGATTAGCGCGTCCAAACAAATAAACAAACTCTTCAGCTTTATATATTAGTATAGATGTATTTATTATACTCTTCTAAGATCTAATACTCATAATAAACAACACAATTATTTAGATAAAGATTAATATTAGGCATTATGTTGATAAAAACTCTTTGGCAAATAACTCATTATTAGGTACCAACTCTTATCGTCTTATACTCGTGATAACTTCTAAACGAAATGTCGGATTGGGATGAAACAAAAAGTATTTTACTTCTACATAAATACCCTTGATAACATAATGCTTAATTTGGATAAGGATTAATATTACGATACACATTTAACGTAGTTTCTTTCTTCAGACGATTTAATATTTTTTTCGAACACAAAAGCGGTTATTGTGACTAAACCATGATAGTTAGATATATGCTCTCGCGGACTTTTTTGTAGATCTTAATGGGCCCTACAAACCCGTAATACATTATTTTGTTCTATTGTCAATAGTCTTTGCAGCGCACGCAAAAATAGGTTTTCGATTTCACACCTTGGGTTAGAAATTAGCAATTTTCTTACGGATCCCTAATTTTTTTGAAAATAAAATATAGCCTATAGCCTTCCTCGATAAATGGACTATCCAACACTGAAAGAATTTTTCAAATCGGACCAGTACTTCCTGAGATTAGCGCGTTCAAACAAACAAACAAACAAACAAACTCTGCAGCTTTATAATATTAGTATAGACTAGCGACCCGCCCCGGCTTCGCACGGGTGGATTTCAGATGCCCCCGCCGACGACACGATTTGTGCATTTTAAATCTGTAATATCTTCGAATATATTCATTTAAATTAGACACTACCATTTTGATCTATATATTATTGCACAATGTATTTAATTTACTTAAGTAATTGTATAAAGATTCATTCTGTGTTGCTTAAAATCGCTTCGTAAATAAGTCATTATTTCTCGTAAAAAGAAAGGAATAAAAATGGTTGTTGTGGGTTATCATCACAATAGAAACCTCGAAAATTAACAGTGTTTCCATACTATATTATACATTTATTATACATAAAAACCTTCCTCTTAATTCACTCTCTCTATTAAAGAAACCCGGATCTAAATCCGTTGCGTAGTTTTAAAGATTTTAGCATACATAGGGGTATAGGGACATAGGGACAGAGAAAGCGACTTTGTTATAACCTATGAGGTGATTTGAAAGTATTTCTGTCTGATGAGCTCAACTCATGTAATGTTGTGGCACACAATTGTATCTATAGGTACTAACACAGTTCTTTTGTTCTGTGGGTATTAATATTATTAAGAGGTAAAGTTTGTGAGTTTGTGAGGTTGTACCGGGTAATCTCTGGATCTACTGAACCAATTTTAAAAATTATTTTACCAATAGAAAGACACATTATTGCTATATCGTCATATATCAAATCGAAAAATGTAAAATCGCGATATCCGTCATGCTTCCAAACATATAATACATAAAATGGTTTCTACTTACTCCACAGTTCTTGGGTTAAAGTATCGTCTTCAGGACTGCTGGGCGTCGCAGGCTCTTCAGATAACTGTTCATCGCCTATTTAAAAAAAATCTTGACTTTATGTACATGCCGAAAAGGTTTAATGTACTTTAACATATGATTAGACCTTGCTACCTTATTCATCATTACTACATAACTGCCTTAGCTGTCCACTGCTGGAACCATTCGTTTTCTTTTTTTTTCTTTAAAATACAACTCAGAGAGAAATCACAAGAGTTTCACGTTGATTCTCTTTTTTAACCAACTTCAAAAAAAGGAGGAGGTTTCTCAATTCGACCGTATATATATATTTTTTTTATGTGTGTTCGGGGATAACTTCGTCGTTTATGAACCGATTTTGATGATTCTTTTTTTAATGGAAAGTAGATGTCCCGACGGTGGTACCACGATAAGGAAACTAGGATCTGATGATGGCATCCTAGAGAAATTGAGGGTAACCCTCATTTTTTTCAGGCACGTACTATGTTTTTCGTATATTTTCTAAAGCTACGCCGGTATTTGCGTCTGGTAGTCACCATTTAATGATGATGAGCTGATGATGAAAGGTAAAACTCCTCAACGGTTAGGAGTAGGAGGATAAATCTTTAAATGTCATGCGTATCTATAGACCTTTAGTTGTATACTTTTAAGTTATTTAGGTGAGCTTATGTCACAAGCGCTATGATGACTAACCCCTTAATGTATTTTGCTTTAAGTAACTCGCCTGCTTCTATTTCATCACGACATTTAAGCTTGGACACGATTCCTATTGCCCCGTAGACCACGTTCTCGGTAACAGAAATCTTGCATCTCAGCATAATTTTGGAAACTGATCATACTCAGTTTTAATACGTGTTCGAACCACTAAAGTTATTCGCATCAGCAGAAATTATATGAAATAGTTCAACTTACTGATAACCTATGATTGTTTGCACTAAAAATGGAAAAATAAAAACTTTTTATAAAAAAAAAACCGACTTCCAAAAAACCATCCGACGAAAACTCCCTGCCAAAAAACACTAAAAAGCGTAAAATAAACTGGCTCTTCATAAATTGCTATGTGCCAATTCTTGTCTATACCTAATTCTTTATTTATTTAAATAGTAGTATTATTGTGTATGCTAGGTACCTAAAATCTGTTTGAAGTCGGCGCCAAGCCAAAATGTAATAGGAGGTACCGCACTCGCCGCTGCCGGATAGCTAGCATAAAACAACCCAAGCGACGCGACGTCGTTAATGGTCGTCTCGAAATAAAGCGAGTGTGGTAACTACTATTACATTTGGCTTGGCGCCGACTTCAAACAGATTTTAGGTACCTAGCATACACAATAATACTACTATTTAAATAAATAAAGAATTAGGTATAGACAAGAATTGGCACATAGCAATTTATGAAGAGCCAGTTTATTTTACGCTTTTTAGTGTTTTTTGGCAGGGAGTTTTCGTCGGATGGTTTTTTGGAAGTCGGTTTTTTTTTTATAAAAAGTTTTTACAGTCGCTATCGCTTCAATTCTCTTATATTATTGGCCAATTTTTTGTTTCGACCACGTGATTTAACGATGAGATGACTAAGATTCTGATAACATGTCAACTTAACAAGAGGGAGGCCAGTTTACGAATGAATGACTATTTTTATTCATCGAGACCCCATTATGCTTTGGAGAGCAAATTAAGCCGTCCTAAACTAGGTTGGGATCGGCTTCATAAGTAAGTAGTAAACTCCTAGCTCCGAACAAAGGCTAGGAATTTTGGATAAGATGTACTCACCTATGACAGTGGTGGTTTCGGTTTCGGCATTTGTTTTTGAAATAACATCTCCTGTCTTGGACTGTGTAGACACCTCAGTACTTATTGTTAGGACAATATCAGTAGTTTCTTCTGGTTGTACATATGTGGGCCCTGTATTGTTTATAAATAAACGAGTTAAAATATTGCTAATTTTAATCTACGCTTTCACGCCTAAACCGCTACACAGATTTTAGTTAAATTTGTCATAGAGATACTTCGATTCTTGACCAAGGACATGGGTCACTCTTTACCGCAATAGGAGACATACACACGGGCGGAGCCGCGGGCAATACCTAGTATTATTATAAATTTCAAAGTAACTGTGTCAAAAAAGTTACCTAGTTGTTGTCCGCGGCTCCGCCCGCGTGTATGTCAGTTATCGCGGCAAATAGTAGCTCATGTGTTATTCTGATGTATAAGCTATATTACTGTAAAGTTTCATCCACATCCGTTCAGTAGTTTTTGCATGAAAGAGTAACAAACATCCATGCATCCATCCATCCATACTTACAAACTTTCGCGATTATAATATTAGTATTATTATGCTTCGCACGGATGGATTTCAGATGCACCAACCGACGACAAGGATCGCGCATTTAAAATCTGTGATATCTTCGAATATATTCATTTAAATTACATACTGTAAAGGGCCTTTGGTCTAAATTAAATGCACAATGTATTTATTGTACTTAATTTGAATAAGGATTAATGCTGTATTGCTGAAAATCGCCTCGTAAATAAGCCATTTTTTTCTCGTAAAAAGAGTGGAATGAAATGGTTATTGTGGGTTAGCACTAAGAGATAAACATATACCTTTTCAGACTTTTTTGTAAACTTTGTAAGATGTACAATACTGTAGTACATTATTTTTATCTACCTCGTCGGTTTCAGCCAGCGTTTGCAATGTAAGCGCAAAAAAATGTGTTTATTTACGACATCACATTAGAAGCCTATATAATTATCTGTGTTTCTCTACTATATTATATTATACATGTATTATACATATAAACCTTCCTCTTGAATTAATCTGTCTATTAAAGAAAACCGCATCAAAATCCGTTGCGTAGTTTTAAAGATTGAAGCATTTATAGGGGCAGACAGACAGCGGAAGCGACTTTGTTTTATACTATGTAGTGATGATTATGGATTTATCACCTGTACTCAGCAAAGCTTAGCTGTGTACATTGTAGTTGGAATCAATAAATAAAAACAATATTTAAGTCTGAAAATTTCAACTTACCTGCATTTGGTGCAATTGGTCTTGCTGAAGTTTCATCCCGATATTCATCATATTTCGTCTCCTGGTCTGTTTAAAGAAAATTCAAATTACTTAATTGGGAATACCAATAGGGCCTGAAATAATAATAATATTTTACTACAAATGTGGTAGAATTCCACACTAAGCAGAGCTATTTTCGATTAAAAAAAGGACATACTAAGGTCTGAAAAGTTTTAGACCTAATAGTAAAGATGGCAGCACTAGTTATAGTCCATTGAAAAGTTACATTTGGGGTTTTGATGTGTAGGGGGGGGGGGGTATCAGTGTAAAGCTAAAACCAAGTTTGTGGGGTCGCCACCCTTGTCCCATAGCCGCCATCTTGAAAATAGGGGTTGAAATGGTTTTTACGATATATCTCTTTAAATATTTATTTGATAAAAAAAATTGTTATCATTTTTTGTTGCAAATTAAATTCTCTACAACTATGGTTCAGTAACTTTTTGTCTTTTAGTTTCGTAAAAAAGTGACTGTGACATACGGATGAACAGACGGACAGACAAACAGACAGACAGACATGATGAATCTATAAGGGTTCCGTTTTTTCCTTCTGGCACGGAACCCTAATAAACGAGTTAAAATGTACTATTTTTAATCTACGCTTTCACGCCTAAACCGCTAGACAGATTTATGTTAAATTTGTCATAGAGATACTTCGATTCTTGAGCAAGGACATGGCTCACTCTTTACCGCAATAGGAGACATACACGTGGGCGGAGTCTCGGGCAAAACTAGTTAATAATACATGTACAGATTTATTACCCGTGCAATCTTTAAGTCTGAAAATTTCAACTTACTTGCGTAACTTGGTGCACCTGGCATTGCTGAACGTTCATCCTGATATTCACCTTCTGTCTCCAGGTCTGTAAAAATTAATTGGGAATAATAATAACTTTATTGTACATCAAAAGATTATAAAAAGGACTTAAAACTAGGTATGTATGTACGAGTGGCGGCCTTATTGCTCGGAGGCAATCTCTTACAGGCAACCATGGGATGGAGGGCAAAATATGATTAAGGTATACCTTCCCTAATTCATATTTTTAAAATGTAGGATAGTGTCTGGTGTATAAAATTTAAAAGGAAGGAGGAAATATCTTTGTAGTATGATGTATAATTATATAGGATTAGCATGCTGAAGTGGCAGTGGGCTTGCCATATTTGCCGTAGAACCGATAACCGTTGGGGTAAACGAGTTCTTGAGTGGAGACCGCGTCTCGGCAAACGTAGTGTAGGACGTCCACAGGCCAGGTGGAGTGATAATTTACGCAGGACGGCTGGCAGAAGCTGGATGCGAGAAGCCTTAGCCTTTGGGGTAGAATATCTAGAAACGCTTAAATACGTATCTACTCTTTTTTAATCAGTAGCCCAAAAGTAAAGTTTCATGTTTCTTACTTAAAAAATGACTAACTTCCATACAAACTTTCAACCCTTATTTAACCCCCTTAGGGGTGGAATTTCAAAAATTCCTTTCTTAGTGCTCACTTACGTTATATAAAGAACCTACATGCAAAATTTCAGACTTCTAGCTTCAGCAGTTTGGGCTGTGCGTTGATCTCTGGGTATGTCAGTCAGTCAGCCAGTCAGTCTGTCAGTCAGTCAGTCACCTTAATCCACAATAAACCAATAAATATAGATAGATAATGCAGCTGCAGAGTTTGTTTGTTTGTTTGGACGCGCTAATCTCAGGAACCGCTTGTCCGATTTGAAAAATTATTTCAGTGTTGGATAGTACATTCATCAAGGAAGGCTATAGGCTATATATCATCACGCTAAGACCAATAGGGTTGTGGTCAACCCTCCAACTGCAAACAACAAGAAAGAAATAAATGAGCAAGAACAAAAAGAAAAAGATAAACATTTTAAAGCTCCGATAGCGGCCTGTTCTTTGAACAATGAAGGTAAAAAGTTACAGATCTGCAGCTACAACGTGAGATCCTTGTCTAGCAAAGAAAGATACTTGGAACTCACACATGTACTTAAAAAGGTAAAATTTGACATCCTTGGGCTGTCGGAAGTGAAAAGACTGGGCTGTAATATCGACGAATACCATGACTATATTCTGTGTTACATTGGCCAAACAAAAGGGCTACATGGAGTTGGGTTTCTCATCTCCAAATTATATAAAACCAACATAAAAAACTTTGAGGGAATCTCAGAAAGAGTGGCCCTCTTACAACTAATATTTGAAGAACTTTCGATCTCACTAATCCAAGTGTATGCACCAACAGAGAACTCCAGCGAAGACGATCTCAACCGTTTCTACCAAGATCTAGACAGAGTAATTTATACTCTCGATTGTCGGCACTTGATGGAACTTGTTATAATACATTTTTGAATTAAAATCACTTGTACTTATTCCACTATTTTATTTTTGTTTACACCTGACCGGTTTCGCCTTATGGCATCATCAAAGGTTACTGATTATACAAAATAAAATATTCACATCTAAAACCCACCAACTGGGGGTACATGTAAATATCAGTGTGTCCGTGTAAGGAATTTTCCCCGAAATCAGGGAAATTGTATTTGTCTCCACCTACGCTATTTGTTAAATTAGTAACTTACAGCTTCACAAAGTCCCAGTTATGATATGAAATACTAATTACAAATAATATATTAATTTTAATAATTAAATTATTAAAATCGACATTAATGCTGAAAAATTTTGAAATAAAATGATTATGTCATGTCCTCTTTATATTTAATCAGACTCAGAATCAATCTAGACAGAGCATACTCGCTGACTGAAGACAAAATAATTAAAGTAATGGGAGATTTCAATGCCCGAATAAGACGCCCAGGCAGCGATGAGCACTTAATCATGGGCGAATATGGTTATGGAGAGCGGAATCAAAGAGGAGAAAGGCTGATAGACTTTGCACTAGAACACAAACTCTCAATAGTGAATACTTTCTTCAAGAAGAGAAATACTCGAAAGTGGACATGGATGTCACCCGATAACAAAACCAAGCACGAACTAGACTACATAACTACTAACAATCCTAAACTATTTACAAATTTCGAAGTAATCAACACAAGCTTCCCTTCAGACCATAAACTGCTCCGAGGCACTATGAAACTAAAACTACCCCCTACTAGCAGGAAAAACTTTAACAACACACAATACACACCAAAAACTGAAGAACAGACTGACAAATATATAAATAACTTAAAATTTAACATGAAAAAATCCGAAGAAGAATTGAATAGCCATATCGATGTCCAAAACTACTACAACAAACTAGAGAAAATCATTTCAAACAGTTCAGAGATAAGTAAATGTACTGAAAAGAAGAAACACAGAATATTTAGTGAACATACAGAACAACTCCTTAGAAGACGTAGCGAACTAATACAAACTAAAAATAAGAACACTGATTTAAAACAAGAATTAGGAAAAATATACAAAGAAACGAGTAAATCTATACGTAGAGATTATCAAGCCCACAGACAACAAGTAATAACAAGAAACCTAAACAAACACAGAAGTACAAAGAGAGCATTTAAGGATCTAAGCCTTCACAAAACATGGATACAAAAACTTCAACAACAATCAAAGGAAACAAAATCAAGGCCAGATATAATCGAGCATGCAACAGACTTCTACAAAGATATGTACCACAAAAGAGACGTCGACCATAGGCCTGAACAGATGAATACCGAGCAGATAGAACCTACATGCAGCTCTGTACATCCCATAGAGAAAAAAGAAGTGTACGAACAAATCAAACGGCTAAAGAACGAAAAAAGTCCAGGGCCAGACGGACTTAGTAATGAAATCCTCAAGATAGGAGCACCAATCTTAGTACCACACCTCACGAAACTATTCAATATGGTAATAGACACAGAGACCGTACCATCACAGTGGTGCAAATCCGACATCATATTGATATTTAAAAAAGGCGACCCACTGGATATAGGAAATTACAGACCAATCAGCCTACTAGCAAGTGTGTATAAACTTTTTTCCTCTATAATGCTAAAACGAATAACTACAGATATTGACAACTCACAACCAGTAGAACAGGCCGGCTTTCGCTCAGGTTACAGCACTACCGACCACATTCAGTCTATAGAACAAGTTATACAGAAGTACCGTGAGTTCAACAGACAATTGTATGTGGCGTTCATAGACTACCGCAAAGCATTTGATAGTATTAGTCACAACTAGATCTGGAATGCCCTGAATTTGGTGGGAATACACCCAAAATACGTAAACACCTTCAAAAACATCTACGAGAATAGCCAAAGTAAGGTAAAACTAGAAACTAGAGGAAAACCGATCAATATAGAAAGAGGCGTCCGTCAAGGCGACCCATTATCACCAAAACTATTTATCGCAGTGCTCGAGAACATATTTCGGAATATTGACTGGTCACAAAAAGGAATTAAAATATGTGGACGCCATCTAACTCATCTACGGTTCGCTGACGATATCGTACTGCTAGCTGAGAAACCCAAAGAACTAGAGCACATGATGCAAATACTTGACCAAGAGAGTGCTAAAACTGGCTTAGAAATGAATGCAAGTAAGACTAAAATATTGACCAACAGCGACAAACAACCCATCAAAGTGAGAGGAAAAGTCATAGACTGTGTTGAAAACTACATATACTTGGGGAAGCAAATATCCTTTAGCAAGACAAGTAACGAAGAAGAAATAACAAGAAGAATAGCTATAGCCTGGAACAGGTTTTGGTCATTAAAAGAAATCTTAAAAGGCGACTATAATCTAGCCATGAAGAAAATCGTAATGGACACTTGTGTACTACCAAGCTTACTGTACAGCTGCCAGACCTGGACTTTCACAGAAAAAGTGAAACACAAAATATTGACCACCCAAAGAGCCATGGAACGAAGCATCTTAAAGATAAGAAAAACACAAAAAATAAGAAGCGACATCATAAGACTAAAAACAAAAGTAACCGATGCACTTACACACGCACTGAGACTAAAGTGGAACTGGGCTGGTCATGTCTCTCGATACACAGACAGACGGTGGACCATTGAAACTACGCGTTGGAAAAGACCAGTACTAGGTAAAAGAAAGGTAGGAAGACCAATAAAACGGTGGGCTGACGACATCAGGAAGGTTGCAGGAAAACGTTGGATGATGCTGGCTAAGGACAGAAAAGCATGGAAAGAGTTGGAGGAGGCCTTTACCCAAACTGGGGTCCATATCCCAAAACCAACTGAAAACTAACACAATTACTACCAACTAAGATTAAAATAAATACTAACAACAACTAACAACATTGTAAATGTAATATGATTAAGGTTATGGAATAAATGGCTTAATAATAATAATAATAAAAAGACCAATAGGTGCGGAGCACCAACAAAGAATGTTACAAAAACGGTGGGAAATTATTATGCTACGGGCAATAGGAGACGTAAACGTTGCGTGGGTCAGCTAGTAATATTATAAACTAGCGACCCGCCCCGGCTTCGCACGGGTGGATTTCAGATGCCCCCGCCGACGACACGATTCGTGCATTTTAAATCTGTAATTTCTTCGAATATATTCATTTAAATTAGACACTGTACCATTTTGATCTATATATTATTGCACAATGTATTTAATTTACTTAAGTAATTGTATAAAGATTCATTCTGTGTTGCTTAAAATCGCTTCGTAAATAAGTCATTATTTCTCGTAAAAAGAAAGGAATAAAAATGGTTGTTGTGGGTTATCATCACAATAGAAACCTCGAAAATTAACAGTGTTTCCATACTATATTATACATTTATTATACATAAAAACCTTCCTCTTAATTCACTCTCTCTATTAAAGAAACCCGGATCAAAATCCGTTGCGTAGTTTTAAAGATTTTAGCATACATAGGGGTATAGGGACATAGGGACAGAGAAAGCGACTTTGTTATAACCTATGAGGTGATTTGAAAGTATTTCTGTCTGATGAGCTCAACTCATGTAATGTTGTGGCACACAATTGTATCTATAGGTACTAACACAGTTCTTTTGTTCTGTGGGTATTAATATTATTAAGAGGTAAAGTTTGTGAGTTTGTGAGGTTGTACCGGGTAATCTCTGGATCTACTGAACCAATTTTAAAAATTATTTTACCAATAGAAAGACACATTATTGCTATATCGTCATATATCAAATCGAAAAATGTAAAACCGCGATATCCGTCATGCTTCCAAACATATAATACATAAAATGGTTTCTACTTACTCCACAGTTCTTGGGTTAAAGTATCGTCTTCAGGACTGCTGGGCGTCGCAGGCTCTTCAGATAACTGTTCATCGCCTATTTAAAAAAAATCTTGACTTTATGTACATGCCGAAAAGGTTTAATGTTCTTTAACATATGATTAGACCTTGCTACCTTATTCATCATTACTACATAACTGCCTTAGCTGTCCACTGCTGGAACCATTCGTTTTCTTTTTTTTTCTTTAAAATACAACTCAGAGAGAAATCACAAGAGTTTCACGTTGATTCTCTTTTTTAACCAACTTCAAAAAAAGGAGGAGGTTTCTCAATTCGACCGTATATATATATTTTTTTTTATGTGTGTTCGGGGATAACTTCGTCGTTTATGAACCGATTATTGATTCTTTTTTTAATGGAAAGTAGATGTCCCGACGGTGGTACCACGATAAGGAAACTAGGATCTGATGATGGCATCCTAGAGAAATTGAGGGTAACCCTCATTTTTTTCAGGCACGTACTATGTTTTTCGTATATTTTCTAAAGCTACGCCGGTATTTGCGTCTGGTAGTCACCATTTAATGATGATGAGCTGATGATGAAAGGTAAAACTCCTCAACGGTTAGGAGTAGGAGGATAAATCTTTAAATGTCATGCGTATCTATAGACCTTTAGTTGTATACTTTTAAGTTATTTAGGTGAGCTGATGTCACAAGCGCTATGATGACTAACCCCTTAATGTATTTTGCTTTAAGTAACTCGCCTGCTTCTATTTCATCACGACATTTAAGCTTGGACACGATTCCTATTGCCCCGTAGACCACGTTCTCGGTAACAGAAATCTTGCATCTCAGCATAATTTTGGAAACTGATCATACTCAGTTTTAATACGTGTTCGAACCACTAAAGTTATTCGCATCAGCAGAAATTATATGAAATAGTTCAACTTACTGATAACCTATGATTGTTTGCACTAAAAATGGAAAAATAAATCTTGTTATAAAAAAAAAACCGACTTCCAAAAAACCATCCGACGAAAACTCCCTGCCAAAAAACAGTAAAAAGCGTAAAATAAACTGGCTCTTCATAAATTGCTATGTGCCAATTCTTGTCTATACCTAATTCTTTATTTATTTAAATAGTAGTATTATTGTGTATGCTAGGTACCTAAAATCTGTTTGAAGTCGGCGCCAAGCAAAAATGTAATAGGAGGTACCGCACTCGCCGCTGCCGGATAGCTAGCATAAAACAACCCAAGCGAGCAGACACGCGCGGGCTGACGCGACGTCGTTAATGGTCGTCTCGAAATAAAGCGAGTGTGGTAACTACTATTACATTTGGCTTGGCGCCGACTTCAAACAGATTTTAGGTACCTAGCATACACAATAATACTACTATTTAAATAAATAAAGAATTAGGTATAGACAAGAATTGGCACATAGCAATTTATGAAGAGCCAGTTTATTTTACGCTTTTTAGTGTTTTTTGGCAGGGAGTTTTCGTCGGATGGTTTTTTGGAAGTAGCTTTTTTTTTTATAAAAAGTTTTTACAGTCGCTATCGCTTCAATTCTCTTATATTATTGGCCAATTTTTTGTTTCGACCACGTGATTTAACGATGAGATGACTAAGATTCTGATAACATAATAATAATAATAATAATAATAATTTTTATTGCATAAACTTAACCATACTATAAGGGATTTACACAGTTATTCAAATTACATTAGCAAAGTATATTAGCTAGTATGGCAGACAATTAAATCAGACCCCTAATCCTCAAACTAGGATTTCCTGTATTTTGAGAAATTAGTGGCTCCGCTTAGTGCGATGTGCAATATAAGTAATCCTAATTTATTATAACATTGTGAAATCAAATATTAATACTATGGTTATAATGGGCGATATAATAATATGGAAATGTATGAGTATGCGTATATATGTGTGTGTGTATCTGAGAGTTAATGTGTGTGTGTGTGCGTGCGTGTGTGTGTGTGTGTATGTGTGTTCAGGAAACTTTGAATGTTCGTATCTGAGTAAGTATTTCTACGTCTTTCTTGGCAAATTACAAGAGGCTCTCTGTGTCGTGATAATCAAGTGAGTGTAGCCATTGTTCAATTTTAATTTTGATTTTGAACTTTATCTGGGATTGAAGGATCAGGATTTTATGTAGTTTGTTGTAGATATTTGCACTTTGATACTCGAGGTTTCTCCTACCAAAGGCTGTTCTGAACTTTATAATAGTGCACGGGGGTTTTGGTCTTCTTACTATATTGGTAGAAATTACATGTTCTGCTGCTTGCACGGTTTTGTGTCGGCGGAGACAAATTCGTAGCATGTAAAGTTGCCTAACGGTAAGACATGCTGCGTCCTTGTAGAGCTGATTGGTAGGGTATCTGTAGGGTTTCCGAAAAATGACTTTGAGGACCGCTCTCTGAGCACGCTCTATGTCTATGAACCTAGTCTTAGGAGATCCTCCCCAAATTGGGATGCAGTATGTTACCATAGATTCGCAAAGAGATGTATAAACTGTTTTTAGAATAGGTAGGTCTGCAGAGTTACGGAGCTTTTTGAAAACGTATATCAACTTTCTAACCTTTGCAGTCAAAGTTTGTATGTGTTCGTACCAGTTTAAGCAGTGATCAAGGGTAACACCCAAATACTTTGTGGATGAGGCTCTGGTTAAGGAGGGGCATGAACATGTGAGACTATTGCTAGGACATGTGTGAGCTTTTATTGTGATGGAGTCTTCGGTAGGTTGGCTGAATGAATTAATCGCAAAGGTCAGGTAGCAGGTTTTTTCAACATTTAGTGTCAGAAGATTATGTGCTAGCCAACTGCTTGTGAGGCTAATGGCTCGTTCAGCAGAAATTATGGTTTCAGACCAGGTCTTACCATAAACCAAAATGGCAGTATCATCAGCGTACGAACAGATATGAGAGCTTGGCAACGACATATTGCAAAGTTCATTGAGATAAATAGTAAAGAGAGTAGGGCCCAAGATGCTCCCCTGGGGGACCCCACAACGCACCGAAACTTCGCTACTGATATGTGATCCAATGCGAACACATTGAGTGCGGTCCCTCAAGTAGTCTGTGTAAATTTTTAGGGCATCTCCTCTGACACCCGCCAATTCAAGCTTATCAACCAAAACTGGGATAGAAACCGTATCAAAGGCCTTGGAGAGGTCAAGAAATATTCCAAGGCATTTTTGTTTATCGTCTATCTTACGAACCACCAGCTTCGTAAATGATGCAACCGCATCTTCAGTAGACAAGCCCTTTCTGAACCCAAACTGATTTTCTGAAATGATGTTATTTTCCACCAGAAAGCCTGTGAGATAATTATTGAGGACTCTCTCCAAGACCTTTGACAGAGCTGGAAGTATAGATATGGGTCTATAATTACCCACTTCACCTTTACAACCCTTTTTGTAGATCGGTATGACTACCGATCTTTTTAGAGCCCTGGGGAAAGTTCCAGACCTCAACGCTAGATTGCATATGTGGGTTATTACTGGCACTAAGTACAACCTAGCAGATTTTAAAACACTAGTCTGAATGCCATCCCACCCCACAGCTGCATCCATACGGAGGCTATTAATAACATGGTTTATCTCTGTTTCGTCAACTTCAAGTAAGCCCATAGATTTCAGGGGAGAGGGATTTATATTAGAGTTTGGTTTTGGTCTGTGTGTTGGTTTTATTTTACTGGCTAGTTCGTTACCAATGTTAGCAAAGTAGCTATTGACATAATTAATAGCTGGGTTTTTATTTTCATATGCATTTAGTAGGTCAACTGCATTGGAACGTGTGACGGCAGTGTCAGTAACCGTTTTTATCACTTCCCACATTTTTTTTGGATTTTTGTTGTATTTAGCAAATTCAGATCGCTCATAATCACACTTCAGAGTTTTAATTAGATTGTTACAGAAGTTGCGATAGCGCTTATAGGTGATTTCTAGAATAGTATTATTAGGTTGTTTTTTAAGCTTCAGGTGCATGTTGTCTCGATTACGAACACATCTTAATAATCCAGGTGTTATCCATGGTTTTAATATTCGAGCCTTACGAGAAACGTTAACGGTTTTACTGTGTGATTCAATGATAGATCTAATAGTGTGTGTGAATAAATCAGTAGCTTCATTTACGTCATCCATAGAAAGAATGTTAGAGAAATTTGTCTTTTCAATGTCATTAATAATGGCATTCAGATCCGTGCGGTTGATTTTATTGCTTAACTTAGGAAATGTCCGAGTTAGATTGAGGCTTACCAGAACAGGATAATGATCAGTGATAGAGGATTCAATAACTAGTGTTATGGCAGTGTTGTGGGTTTTAAGTAATGCATGATCTAAGCAGTTGTTTAATCTAGTGGGAAGCTGATGAGCTGGTAAAAGGCCGTGTAAAGCCGCAAGATTTAGGTAATCGTTGGCGCGGCTGTCTGAACTATTCTCCTTTATATCTATGTTTAGATCACCCAGCAACACAATGTTATTATAAGAAGATAGTTCCGATAAAATACGGTTGAAGCTATCAAGGAAGTTATCTATTTTCTTGTACGAGGGTGGTCTGTATATAGCTATAATTACATTATTGTTGTCTATCTTACAGAGAAGGCAATTAGAGTCTTGAAATGGAGGTTCGCACACTTCGTATTGTTTGAGACTATTCTTAACGTACATCACTACCCCCTCATTTTGGGTGAGCAGCTCATTCGTTGCAAAGCTCGTATATCCATCCAATAAAGGCAAAGTGGAGGTCTTAGATAACCAGCATTCCGTTAGAATGAGTATGTCACAGTTAAATTTGAGAGAGCTTAATAGTATTTTAAATTCATCAAAGTTCTTATTGATGCTTCGTATGTTCATGTGTATAACTTTGAGTGATTTATTCAGTGAGTTTAGGAGTTCACCACAATCTTGTGCCCGACAAATATGCGATTTAGATGTGGATAGGCTATCCAATTCAATTGTGTTAGCCATTTGTTAAGAAAGTAGTCATCACATAACTATAGCATATGCAATTTACGGGTGAGGAATAGACCATTATTATCAATTGTGTGGTATCTAGTAATTTTAAAATAGATACATTCAAACTCACTGTGATTCTTATGACATTATACTTGTGTATTGTGTAGTTTTGTTTTGTATGTAAGTGGTAAATATACTGTATAGTAGACTTGAGTTCATTGTTATGTGAGTAGTTGGTGAAGGTGTATGTAAGATGTATATATGTATGTGTGTAAGTGTGTGTATTTGTATTGGTAAAAAACATTTTACAATAAACTAACAACTGGTTAGATGAACTTAAAGCTAGTCAAATTTTCTTCTGTAAGTCGATAAGACATTGCTCTGATTTAATAAGAATTTGGTTAGCTCCGTCTTCCTTTCTGATAAAGATATTACCGTTAGCTGTCCAGCTATATACAAAGCTATTTTTCTTGGCAAATTCACGTGCTTGGAAAAACAGCTTTTTCAGTGAAGGTGGAAGATACTCGGAGACAAAGATGGGATGATTTTCGCCTTGAATGCCGATGTGGGTTGTATTTAGCTTTTCGGATTTTACAAGTTTTTTATTATAATTTCTTATTTCTGATAGATAGTGGCTTTTAGTTTCTACCCGGGTAAATTCGGCCACAATTGTTCTTCCCGCACCCAGTTTTCCCGGTAAACGTCTGATGTCCCTTATGTCAGAAGTCGAGATATTCACTTTTATGGCTTTGCCGATGTTGGAAATCACGGAAATTAGATCGGTGTATGATTCCTTCTCTTTCGGTGGTACATTACGTATCTCTATGCTAGAACAACGCGAGCTAAGCTGTATGTCTTTTATCTTAATTTCCAGGGTTTCGTTGTAATCTAATAGTTGGAGGCGTTCCTTTTCTAAACCATTTATTTTCCTCTTGAGTTCTTCGTACTGTTGATTAACGAAACCAATAGATTTTTCAATCTCACGATGAGACTTTAAAACATGACATGTCAACTTAACAAGAGGGAGGCCAGTTTACGAATGAATGACTATTTTTATTCATCGAGACCCCATTATGCTTTGGAGAGCAAATTAAGCCGTCCTAAACTTGGTTGGGATCGGCTTCATAAGTAAGTAGTAAACTCCTAGCTACGAACAAAGGCTAGGAATTTTGGATAAGATGTACTCACCTATGACAGTGGTGGTTTCGGTTTCGGCATTTGTTTTTGAAATAACATCTCCTGTCTTGGACTGTGTAGACACCTCAGTACTGGTTGTTAGGACAGCATCAGTAGTTTCTTCTGGTTGTACATATGTGGGCCCTGTATTGTTTATAAATAAACGAGTTAAAATGTTGCTAATTTTAATCTACGCTTTCACGCCTAAACCGCTACACAGATTTTAGTTAAATTTGTCATAGAGATACTTCGATTCTTGATCAAGGACATGGGTCACTCTTTACCGCAATAGGAGACATACACGCGGGCGGAGCCGCGGGCAATACCTAGTATTATTATAAATTTCAAAGTAACTCTGTCAAAAAAGTTACCTAGTTGTTGTCCGCGGCTCCGCCCGCGTATATGTCAGTTATCGCGGCAAATAGTAGCTCATGTGTTATTCTGATGTATAAGCTATATTACTGTAAAGTTTAATCCAAATTCGTTCAATAGTTTTTGCTTGAAAGAGTAACAAACATCCATGCATCCATCCATCCATACTTACAAACTTTCGCGTTTATAATATTAGTATAGAATATAGATAGCGACCCGCCCCGGCTTCGCACGAATGGATTTCAGATGCACCAACCGACGACAAGGTTCGTGCATTTAAAATCTGTGATATCTTCGAATATATTCATTAAATTACATACTGTAAAGGGCCTTTGGTCTATATTAAATGCACAATGTATTTATTGTACTTAATTGAATAAGGATTAATGCTGTATTGCTTAAAATCGCTTCATAAATAAGCCATTTTATCAAATAAAATGAGTGGAATTAAATGGTTATTGTGGGTTAGCACTAAGAGATAAACTTATACCTTTTCAGACTTTTTTGGAAACTTTTTAAGATGTACAATACTGTAGTACATTATATTTATCTATCTGGTCGGTTTCAGCCAGCGTTTGCAATGTAAGCGCAAAAAAATGTGTTTATTTACGACATCACATTAGAAACCTATATAATTATCTGTGTTTCTCTACTATATTATATTATACATGTATTATACATATAAACCTTCCTCTTGAATTAATCTGTCTATTAAAGAAAACCGCATCAAAATCCGTTGCGTAGTTTTAAAGATCGAAGCATTTATAGGGGCAGACAGACAGCGGAAGCGACTTTGTTTTATACATACTATGTAGTGATGATTATGGATTTATCACCTGTACTCAGCCAAGCTTAGCTGTGTACATTGTAGTTGGAATAAATAAATAAAAACAATATTTAAGTCTGAAAATTTCAACTTACCTGCATTTGGTGCAATTGGTCTTGCTGAAGTTTCATCCCGATATTCATCATATTTCGTCTCCTGGTCTGTTTAAAGAAAATTCAAATTACTTAATTGGGAATACCAATAGGGCCTGAAATAATAATAATATTTTACTACAAATGTGGTAGAATTCCACACTAAGCAGAGCTATTTTCGATTAAAAAAAAAGGACATACTAAGGTCTTAAAAGTTTTAGACCTAATAGTAAAGATGGCAGCACTAGTTATAGTCCATTGAAAAGTTACATTTGGGGTTGCGTTTTTTAGAGGACGCAATTTTATTTTTTTGATGTGTTAAGCTAAAACCAAGTTTGTGGGGTCGCCACCCTTGTCCCACAGCCGCCATCTTGAAAATAGGGGTTGAAATGGTTTTTACTATATATCTCTTTAAATATTTATTTGCTAAAAAAAAATTGTTAACATTTTTTGTTGCAAATAAAATTCTCTACGACTTTGGTTCAGTAACTTTTTGTTGTGTTATTGTTATTACGTGGACAATCGAACCGACAATAAATTTGTAATTAAAAAAATATAATAACAAAAATAAAAAAAGCAATAACTGATGACACATTACACACGTATAATATAGGTATAGTTAAGAGTACTGAAATATAGTACTCACTTCGGAGCGCTGTAAGACCTTAGCTATTGACTTAATGAAAAAATGTTGCGAATAAAATTTATTCCTCAAAAAACGATCTACAAAAATGGTCTGATATCATTTTTTCGTAAAATGATTTTTTAAAAAGTTATATCGAAAATTTTTTTTTTTCTTGAATTTCTGAACATTTTCACTTATAACTTTTTTATTTATACTTCCACGACAAAAAGTTACTGAACCAAAGTTGTAGAGACTTTAATTTGCAACAAAAAATGTTTTCATTTTTGTTTTATCAAGTAAATAGTTAAAGAGGTATATCGTAAAAAACATTTCAACCCCTATTTTCAAGATGGTGGCCGTGGGACAAGAGTGGCGACCCCACAAACTTGGTTTTAGCTTTACACTGACCCCCCCTCACATCGAAAAAATAAAATTGCGTCCTGTAAAAATTGCAAGGTAAGGCCTGAAAAATGTAACATTTCAATGGACTATTAGTATAAACTAGTGAATGTAGTTGCGCATCTTTTCATTTGTATTGTGCATCGGTGGGAGAAGTGTGTAGAGTTCAATTAGACTATGCAGAAGAAATAAAAAGGTAATAGTTAAAAAATCAAAAAAAAAAACTCATTTTTATAAATAAACCAAACTAAAAAGTAGAAAACATTTTAATTTAATAAGCTTAAATTAAAATTTCAAAAATCCTCTACGTAAGCACTTAATCGAATAATCATACGCCAAAAATACCTTACATCATTTTGGAAAAATGTAAAACCGCGATATCCGACATTCGCCCAAACATAACTCATAAAATGGTTTGTACTTACTCCACAACTCTTGTGCCAAAGGCTTTTCTTCAGGAACGTCGAGTGGCGCAGGCTCATGAGATGGGCGTTCATCAGGTAACTGTTGATCGCCTATTTGAAAAAATAAATAATAAATTCTAGATATTATGTACATAGTGAAAAGGTTTAATGTTCTTGAACCTTGACCTTTATTAGACCTTGCTACCATATTCATCATTCAGTCACATCAACAGTCTTAACTGTCTACTGCTAGAAACATTATTGACGTGACAACGTCTTATAATTCGATCGAGCCGTCTGCACACTCGAAAAAAATGACTCATGCGGCGTTACCTCGCTCTGAGGCGTTCTATTTAAGCCTCAAATGGAAGCGAGAGAGAGATCTATCTCTCATCATTTCATCAATGTTCCGTTATGACGTTGTCACTTTAAACTATCGTCCGTAAACAGACTTTACAGTCAACCATTTTTTTTACAATTTTTATTCTTTAAAATACAAGTCAGTCAGAAATTGCAAGAGTTTCCCGTTGATGGCCTTTTTACAATCGCTATCGCTTATTATCGCTTATCGCTTCTATTCTCTAATATTATTAGCAATTTTTTTGTTTCGACCACGTGATTTAACGATGAGATGACTAAGATTCTAATAATGTGTCAACTTGGCAAGAGGGAGGTTAGTCTACGAATGAATGACTACTTTTAATTCATCGAGACCTATTCGGATAGCAAATTAAGCCGTCCTAAACTAGATTGGGATCGGCTTCATAAGTAGGTAAACTCCTAGCTCCGAGTAAAGGCTAGGAATTTTGGATGAGATGTACTCATCTATGTCAGCGGTGGTTTCGGTTTCGGTATTTGTTTTTGAAATAGCATCTCCTGTCCTGGACTGTGTAGATACGTCAGTGCTGGTTGTTGTGACAGTACGAGTAGTTTGTTGTGAACCTGTACTATCTATTTGTACATATGTGGGCCCTGTATCACATCACATCACACAAATATATAAAGGCGAAAGTATGTGTGTATGCTTGTTACTTCTTCACGCCAAAACTACTGAACGGATTTGGATGAAACTTTACAGTAATATAGCTTATACTTCAGAATAACACATTGGCTACTATTTGCCGCGATAATCGATATACACGCGGGCGGAGCCGCGGGCAACAGCTAGTTGTTTTTAAATGAACGAGTTAGAATGTTGCTAATTTTAATCTACGCTTTCACGCCTAAACCGCTACACAGATTTTAGTTAAATTTGTTATAGAGATACTTCAATTCTTGACCAAGGACATGGCTCACTCTTTACTGCAATAGGAGACATACACGCGGGCGGAGTCTCGGGCAATACCTAGTCTTAATATATATAAATCTCGTGTCACAATGTTTGTCCTCAATGGACTCCTAAACCAATTAACAGATTATAATAAAATTTGCACACCATGTGCAGTTCGATCCAAATTGAGAGATAGGATAGTTTAAATCTCAAATTATAGTCGCAATTTTAATTTATTGCTAATTATTGTATATATATATGGCGGTACGAAGTTCGTCGGGTCAGCTAGTATTATTATAAATTTCAAAGTAACTCTGTCAAAAAAGTTACCTAGTTGTTGTCCGCGGCTCCGCCCGCGTGTATGTCAGTTATCGCGGCAAATAGTAGCTCATGTGTTATTCTGATGTATAAGCTATATTACTGTAAAGTTTCATCCAAATTCGTTCAATAGTTTTTGCTTGAAAGAGTAACAAACATCCATGCATCCATCCATCCATACTTACAAACTTTCGCGTTTATAATATTAGTATAGAATATAGATAGCGACCCGCCCCGGCTTCGCACGAATGGATTTCAGATGCACCAACCGACGACAAGGTTCGTGCATTTAAAATCTGTGATATCTTCGAATATATTCATTAAATTACATACTGTAAAGGGCCTTTGGTCTATATTAAATGCACAATGTATTTATTGTACTTAATTGAATAAGGATTAATGCTGTATTGCTTAAAATCGCCTCATAAATAAGCCATTTTTATCTCATAAAATGAGTGGAATTAAATGGTTATTGTGGGTTAGCACTAAGAGATAAACTTATACCTTTTCAGACTTTTTTGGAAACTTTTTAAGATGTACAATACTGTAGTACATTATATTTATCTATCTCGTCGGTTTCAGTCAGCGTTTGCAATGTAAGCGCAAAAAAATGTGTTTATTTACGACATCACATTAGAAACCTATATAATTATCTGTGTTTCTCTACTATATTATACATGTATTATACATATAAACCTTCCTCTTGAATTAATCTGTCTATTAAAGAAAACCGCATCAAAATCCGTTGCGTAGTTTTAAAGATCGAAGCATTTATAGGGGCAGACAGACAGCGGAAGCGACTTTGTTTTATACATACTATGTAGTGATGATTATGGATTTATCACCTGTACTCAGCCAAGCTTAGCTGTGTACATTGTAGTTGGAATAAATAAATAAAAACAATATTTAAGTCTGAAAATTTCAACTTACCTGCATTTGGTGCAATTGGTCTTGCTGAAGTTTCATCCCGATATTCATCATATTTCGTCTCCTGGTCTGTTTAAAGAAAATTCAAATTACTTAATTGGGAATACCAATAGGGCCTGAAATAATAATAATATTTTACTACAAATGTGGTAGAATTCCACACTAAGCAGAGCTATTTTCGATAAAAAAAAAGGACATACTAAGGTCTGAAAAGTTTTAGACCTAATAGTAAAGATGGCAGCACTAGTTATGTCCATTGAAAAGTTACATTTGGGGTTGCGTTTTTTAGAGGACGCAATTTTATTTTTTTGATGTGTTAAGCTAAAACCAAGTTTGTGGGATCGCCACCCTTGTCCCACAGCCGCCATCTTGAAAATAGGGGTTGAAATGGTTTTTACTATACATCTCTTTAAATATTTATTTGCCAAATAAAAAATTGTTAACATTTTTTGTTGCAAATAAAATTCTCTACAACTTTGGTTCAGTAACTTTTTGTCGTGTTATTGTTATTACGTGGACAATCGAACCGACAATAAATTTGTAATTAAAAAAATATAATAACAAAAATAAAAAAAACAATAACTGATGACACATTACACACGTATAATATAGGTATAGTTAAGAGTACTGAAATATAGTACTCACTTCGGAGCGCTGTAAGACCTTAGCTATTGACTTAATGAAAAAATGTTGCGAATAAAAGTTATTCCTCAAAAAACGATCTACAAAAATGGTCTGATATCATTTTTTCGTAAAATGATTTTAAAAAAAAGTTATATCGAAAATTATTTTTTTTTTCTTGAATTTCTGAACATTTTCACTTATAACTTTTTTATTTATAGTTCTACGATAAAAAGTTACTGAACCAAAGTTGTAGAGATTTTAATTTGCAACAAAAAATGTTATCATTTTTGTTTTATCAAGTAAATAGTTAAAGAGATATATCGTAAAAAACATTTCAACCCCTATTTTCAAGATGGCGGCCGTGGGACAAGGGTGGCGACCCCACAAACTTGGTTTTAGCTTTACACTGACCCCCCCTCACATCAAAAAAATAAAATTGCGTCCTCTAAAAAACGCAAGGTAAGGCCTGAAAAATATAACATTTCAATGGACTATTAGTATAAACTAGTGAACGTAGTTGCGCATCTTTTAATTTGTATTGTGCATCGGTGGGAGAAGTGTGTAGAGTTCAATTAGACTATGCAGAAGAAATAAAAAGGTAATAGTTAAAAAATAAAAAAAAAAAACTCATTTTTATAAATAAACCAAACTAAAAAGTAGAAAACATTTTAATTTAATAAGCTTAAATTAAAATTTCAAAAATCCTCTACGTAAGCACTTAATCGAATAATCATACGCCAAAAATACCTTACATCATTTTGGAAAAATGTAAAACCGCGATATCCGACATTCGCCCAAACATAACTCATAAAATGGTTTGTACTTACTCCACAACTCTTGTGCCAAAGGCTTTTCTTCAGGAACGTCGAGTGGCGCAGGCTCATGAGATGGGCGTTCATCAGGTAACTGTTGATCGCCTATTTGAAAAAATAAATAATAAATTCTAGATATTATGTACATAGTGAAAAGGTTTAATGTTCTTGAACCTTGACCTTTATTAGACCTTGCTACCATATTCATCATTCAGTCACATCAACAGTCTTAACTGTCTACTGCTAGAAACATTATTGACGTGACAACGTCTTATAATTCGATCGAGCCGTCTGCACACTCGAAAAAATGACTCATGCGGCGTTACCTCGCTCTGAGGCGTTCCATTTAAGCCTCAAATGGAAGCGAGAGAGAGATCTATCTCTCATCATTTCATCAATGTTCCGTTATGACGTTGTCACGTTAAACTATCGTCCGTAAACAGACTTTACAGTCAACCATTTTTTTTACAATTTTTATTATTTAAAATACAAGTCAGTCAGAAATTGCAAGAGTTTCCCGTTGATGGCCTTTTTACAATCGCTATCGCTTATTATCGCTTATCGCTTCTATTCTCTAATATTATTAGCAATTTTTTTGTTTCGACCACGTGATTTAACGATGAGATGACTAAGATTCTAATAATGTGTCAACTTGGCAAGAGGGAGGTTAGTCTACGAATGAATGACTACTTTTAATTCATCGAGACCTATTCGGATAGCAAATTAAGCCGTCCTAAATTAGATTGGGATCGGCTTCATAAGTAGGTAAACTCCTAGCTCCGAGTAAAGGCTAGGAATTTTGGATGAGATGTACTCATCTATGTCAGCGGTGGTTTCGGTTTCGGTATTTGTTTTTGAAATAGCATCTCCTGTCCTGGACTGTGTAGATACGTCAGTGCTGGTTGTTGTGACAGTACGAGTAGTTTGTTGTGAACCTGTACTATCTATTTGAACATATGTGGGCCCTGTATCACATCACATCACACTAATATATAAAGGCGAAAGTATGTGTGTATGCTTGTTACTTCTTCACGCCAAAACTACTGAACGGATTTGGATGAAACTTCACAGTAATATAGCTTATACTTCAGAATAACACATTGGCTACTATTTGCCGCGATAATCGATATACACGCGGGCGGAGCCGCGGGCAACAGCTAGTTGTTTTTAAATGAACGAGTTAGAATGTTGCTAATTTTAATCTACGCTTTCACGCCTAAACCGCTACACAGATTTTAGTTAAATTTGTTATAGAGATACTTCGATTCTTGACCAAGGACATGGCTCACTCTTTACTGCAATAGGAGACATACACGCGGGCGGAGTCTCGGGCAATACCTAGTCTTAATATATATAAATCTCGTGTCACAATGTTTGTCCTCAATGGACTCCTAAACCAATTAACAGATTATAATAAAATTTGCACACCATGTGCAGTTCGATCCAAATTGAGAGATAGGATAGTTTAAATCTCAAATTATAGTCGCAATTTTAATTTATTGCTAATTATTGTATATATATATGGCGGTACGAAGTTCGCCGGGTCAGCTAGTATTATTATAAATTTCAAAGTAACTCTGTCAAAAAAGTTACCTAGTTGTTGTCCGCGGCTCCGCCCGCGTGTATGTCAGTTATCGCGGCAAATAGTAGCTCATGTGTTATTCTGATGTATAAGCTATATTACTGTAAAGTTTCATCCAAATTCGTTCAATAGTTTTTGCTTGAAAGAGTAACAAACATCCATGCATCCATCCATCCATACTTACAAACTTTCGCGTTTATAATATTAGTATAGAATATAGATAGCGACCCGCCCCGGCTTCGCACGAATGGATTTCAGATGCACCAACCGACGACAAGGTTCGTGCATTTAAAATCTGTGATATCTTCGAATATATTCATTAAATTACATACTGTAAAGGGCCTTTGGTCTATATTAAATGCACAATGTATTTATTGTACTTAATTGAATAAGGATTAATGCTGTATTGCTTAAAATCGCCTCGTAAATAAGCCATTTTTATCTCATAAAATGAGTGGAATTAAATGGTTATTGTGGGTTAGCACTAAGAGATAAACTTATACCTTTTCAGACTTTTTTGGAAACTTTTTAAGATGTACAATACTGTAGTACATTATATTTATCTATCTCGTCGGTTTCAGTCAGCGTTTGCAATGTAAGCGCAAAAAAATGTGTTTATTTACGACATCACATTAGAAACCTATATAATTATCTGTGTTTCTCTACTATATTATACATGTATTATACATATAAACCTTCCTCTTGAATTAATCTGTCTATTAAAGAAAACCGCATCAAAATCCGTTGCGTAGTTTTAAAGATCGAAGCATTTATAGGGGCAGACAGACAGCGGAAGCGACTTTGTTTTATACATACTATGTAGTGATGATTATGGATTTATCACCTGTACTCAGCCAAGCTTAGCTGTGTACATTGTAGTTGGAATAAATAAATAAAAACAATATTTAAGTCTGAAAATTTCAACTTACCTGCATTTGGTGCAATTGGTCTTGCTGAAGTTTCATCCCGATATTCATCATATTTCGTCTCCTGGTCTGTTTAAAGAAAATTCAAATTACTTAATTGGGAATACCAATAGGGCCTGAAATAATAATAATATTTTACTACAAATGTGGTAGAATTCCACACTAAGCAGAGCTATTTTCGATAAAAAAAAAGGACATACTAAGGTCTGAAAAGTTTTAGACCTAATAGTAAAGATGGCAGCACTAGTTATAGTCCATTGAAAAGTTACATTTGGGGTTGCGTTTTTTAGAGGACGCAATTTTATTTTTTTGATGTGTTAAGCTAAAACCAAGTTTGTGGGATCGCCACCCTTGTCCCACAGCCGCCATCTTGAAAATAGGGGTTGAAATGGTTTTTACTATACATCTCTTTAAATATTTATTTGCCAAATAAAAAATTGTTAACATTTTTTGTTGCAAATAAAATTCTCTACAACTTTGGTTCAGTAACTTTTTGTCGTGTTATTGTTATTACGTGGACAATCGAACCGACAATAAATTTGTAATTAAAAAAATATAATAACAAAAATAAAAAAAACAATAACTGATGACACATTACACACGTATAATATAGGTATAGTTAAGAGTACTGAAATATAGTACTCACTTCGGAGCGCTGTAAGACCTTAGCTATTGACTTAATGAAAAAATGTTGCGAATAAAAGTTATTCCTCAAAAAACGATCTACAAAAATGGTCTGATATCATTTTTTCGTAAAATGATTTTAAAAAAAAGTTATATCGAAAATTATTTTTTTTTTCTTGAATTTCTGAACATTTTCACTTATAACTTTTTTATTTATAGTTCTACGATAAAAAGTTACTGAACCAAAGTTGTAGAGATTTTAATTTGCAACAAAAAATGTTATCATTTTTGTTTTATCAAGTAAATAGTTAAAGAGATATATCGTAAAAAACATTTCAACCCCTATTTTCAAGATGGCGGCCGTGGGACAAGGGTGGCGACCCCACAAACTTGGTTTTAGCTTTACACTGACCCCCCCTCACATCAAAAAAATAAAATTGCGTCCTCTAAAAAACGCAAGGTAAGGCCTGAAAAATATAACATTTCAATGGACTATTAGTATAAACTAGTGAACGTAGTTGCGCATCTTTTAATTTGTATTGTGCATCGGTGGGAGAAGTGTGTAGAGTTCAATTAGACTATGCAGAAGAAATAAAAAGGTAATAGTTAAAAAATCAAAAAAAAAAACTCATTTTTATAAATAAACCAAACTAAAAAGTAGAAAACATTTTAATTTAATAAGCTTAAATTAAAATTTCAAAAATCCTCTACGTAAGCACTTAATCGAATAATCATACGCCAAAAATACCTTACATCATTTTGGAAAAATGTAAAACCGCGATATCCGACATTCGCCCAAACATAACTCATAAAATGGTTTGTACTTACTCCACAACTCTTGTGCCAAAGGCTTTTCTTCAGGAACGTCGAGTGGCGCAGGCTCATGAGATGGGCGTTCATCAGGTAACTGTTGATCGCCTATTTGAAAAAATAAATAATAAATTCTAGATATTATGTACATAGTGAAAAGGTTTAATGTTCTTGAACCTTGACCTTTATTAGACCTTGCTACCATATTCATCATTCAGTCACATCAACAGTCTTAACTGTCTACTGCTAGAAACATTATTGACGTGACAACGTCTTATAATTCGATCGAGCCGTCTGCACACTCGAAAAAATGACTCATGCGGCGTTACCTCGCTCTGAGGCGTTCCATTTAAGCCTCAAATGGAAGCGAGAGAGAGATCTATCTCTCATCATTTCATCAATGTTCCGTTATGACGTTGTCACGTTAAACTATCGTCCGTAAACAGACTTTACAGTCAACCATTTTTTTTACAATTTTTATTCTTTAAAATACAAGTCAGTCAGAAATTGCAAGAGTTTCCCGTTGATGGCCTTTTTACAATCGCTATCGCTTATTATCGCTTATCGCTTCTATTCTCTAATATTATTAGCAATTTTTTTGTTTCGACCACGTGATTTAACGATGAGATGACTAAGATTCTAATAATGTGTCAACTTGGCAAGAGGGAGGTTAGTCTACGAATGAATGACTACTTTTAATTCATCGAGACCTATTCGGATAGCAAATTAAGCCGTCCTAAATTAGATTGGGATCGGCTTCATAAGTAGGTAAACTCCTAGCTCCGAGTAAAGGCTAGGAATTTTGGATGAGATGTACTCATCTATGTCAGCGGTGGTTTCGGTTTCGGTATTTGTTTTTGAAATAGCATCTCCTGTCCTGGACTGTGTAGATACGTCAGTGCTGGTTGTTGTGACAGTACGAGTAGTTTGTTGTGAACCTGTACTATCTATTTGAACATATGTGGGCCCTGTATCACATCACATCACACTAATATATAAAGGCGAAAGTATGTGTGTATGCTTGTTACTTCTTCACGCCAAAACTACTGAACGGATTTGGATGAAACTTCACAGTAATATAGCTTATACTTCAGAATAACACATTGGCTACTATTTGCCGCGATAATCGATATACACGCGGGCGGAGCCGCGGGCAACAGCTAGTTGTTTTTAAATGAACGAGTTAGAATGTTGCTAATTTTAATCTACGCTTTCACGCCTAAACCGCTACACAGATTTTAGTTAAATTTGTTATAGAGATACTTCGATTCTTGACCAAGGACATGGCTCACTCTTTACTGCAATAGGAGACATACACGGGGGCGGAGTCTCGGGCAATACCTAGTATTATTATAAATTTCAAAGTAAGTCTGTCAAAAAAGTTACCTAGTTGTTGTCCGCGGCTCCGCCCGCGTGTATGTCAGTTATCGCGGCAAATAGTAGCCCATGTGTTATTCTGATGTATAAGCTATATTACTGTTAAGTTTCATCCAAATCCGTTCAGTAATTTTTGCTTGAAAGAGTAACAAACATCCATGCATCCATCCATCCATACTTACAAACTTTCGCGTTTATAATATTAGTATAGAATATAGATAGCGACCCGCCCCGGCTTCGCACGAATGGATTTCAGATGCACCAACCGACGACAAGGTTCGTGCATTTAAAATCTGTGATATCTTCGAATATATTCATTAAATTACATACTGTAAAGGGCCTTTGGTCTATATTAAATGCACAATGTATTTATTGTACTTAATTGAATAAGGATTAATGCTGTATTGCTTAAAATCGCCTCGTAAATAAGCCATTTTTATCTCATAAAATGAGTGGAATTAAATGGTTATTGTGGGTTAGCACTAAGAGATAAACTTATACCTTTTCAGACTTTTTTGGAAACTTTTTAAGATGTACAATACTGTAGTACATTATATTTATCTATCTCGTCGGTTTCAGCCAGCGTTTGCAATGTAAGCGCAAAAAAATGTGTTTATTTACGACATCTCATTAGAAACCTATATAATTATCTGTGTTTCTCTACTATATTATACATGTATTATACATATAAACCTTCCTCTTGAATTAATCTGTCTATTAAAGAAAACCGCATCAAAATCCGTTGCGTAGTTTTAAAGATCGAAGCATTTATAGGGGCAGACAGACAGCGGAAGCGACTTTGTTTTATACATACTATGTAGTGATGATTATGGATTTATCACCTGTACTCAGCCAAGCTTAGCTGTGTACATTGTAGTTGGAATAAATAAATAAAAACAATATTTAAGTCTGAAAATTTCAACTTACCTGCATTTGGTGCAATTGGTCTTGCTGAAGTTTCATCCCGATATTCATCATATTTCGTCTCCTGGTCTGTTTAAAGAAAATTCAAATTACTTAATTGGGAATACCAATAGGGCCTGAAATAATAATAATATTTTACTACAAATGTGGTAGAATTCCACACTAAGCAGAGCTATTTTCGATTAAAAAAAAGGACATACTAAGGTCTGAAAAGTTTTAGACCTAATAGTAAAGATGGCAGCACTAGTTATAGTCCATTGAAAAGTTACATTTGGGGTTGAGATTTTTAGAGGACGCAATTTTATTTTTTTGATGTGTTAAGCTAAAACCAAGTTTGTGGGGTCGCCACCCTTGTCCCACAGCCGCCATCTTGAAAATAGGGGTTGAAATGGTTTTTACTATATATCTCTTTATATATTTATTTGCTAAAAAAAAATTGTTAACATTTTTTGTTGAAAATAAAATTCTCTACGACTTTGGTTCAGTAACTTTTTGTCGTGTTATTGTTATTACGTGGACAATCGAACCGACAATAAATTTGTAATTAAAAAAATATAAGAACAAAAATAAAAAAAACAATAACTGATGACACATTACACGCGTATAATATAGGTATAGTTAAGAGTACTGAAATATAGTACTCACTTCGGAGCGCTGTAAGACCTTAGCTATTGACTTAATGAAAAAATGTTGCGAATAAAAGTTATTCCTCAAAAAACGATCTACAAAAATGGTCTGATATCATTTTTTCGTAAAATGATTTAAAAAAAAAGTTATATCGAAAAATATTTTTTTTTTCTTGAATTTCTGAACATTTTCACTTATAACTTTTTTATTTATAGTTCTACGACAAAAAGTTACTGAACCAAAGTTGTAGAGATTTTAATTTGCAACAAAAAATGTTATCATTTTTGTTTTATCAAGTAAATAGTTAAAGAGATATATCGTAAAAAACATTTCAACCCCTATTTTCAAGATGGCGGCCGTGGGACAAGGGTGGTGACCCCACAAACTTGGTTTTAGCTTTACACTGACCCCCCCTCACATCAAAAAAATAAAATTGCGTCCTGTAAAAAACGCAAGGTAAGGCCTGAAAAATGTAACATTTCAATGGACTATTAGTATAAACTAGTGAATGTAGTTGCGCATCTTTTAATTTGTATTGTGCATCGGTGGGAGAAGTGTGTAGAGTTCAATTAGACTATGCAGAAGAAATAAATAGGTAATAGTTAAAAAAAAAAACACATTTTTATAAATAAACCAAACTAAAAAGTAGAAAACATTTTAATTTAATAAGCTTAAATTAAAATTTCAAAAATCCTCTACGTAAGCACTTAATCGAGTAATCATACGCCCAAAATACCTTACATCATTTTGGAAAAATGTAAAACCGCGATATCCGACATTCGCCCAAACATAACTCATAAAATGGTTTGTACTTACTCCACAACTCTTGTGCCAAAGGCTTTTCTTCAGGAACGTCGAGTGGCGCAGGCTCATGAGATGGGCGTTCATCAGGTAACTGTTGATCGCCTATTTGAAAAAATAAATAATAAATTCTAGATATTATGTACATAGTGAAAAGGTTTAATGTTCTTGAACCTTGACCTTTATTAGACCTTGCTACCATATTCATCATTCAGTCACATCAACAGTCTTAACTGTCTACTGCTAGAAACATTATTGACGTGACAACGTCTTATAATTCGATCGAGCCGTCTGCACACTCGAAAAAATGACTCATGCGGCGTTACCTCGCTCTGAGGCGTTCCATTTAAGCCTTAAATGGAAGCGAGAGAGAGATCTATCTCTCATCATTTCATCAATGTTCCGTTATGACGTTGTCACGTTAAACTATCGTCCGTAAACAGACTTTACAGTCAACCATTTTTTTTACAATTTTTATTATTTAAAATACAAGTCAGTCAGAAATTGCAAGAGTTTCCCGTTGATGGCCTTTTTACAATCGCTATCGCTTATTATCGCTTATCGCTTCTATTCTCTAATATTATTAGCAATTTTTTTGTTTCGACCACGTGATTTAACGATGAGATGACTAAGATTCTAATAATGTGTCAACTTGGCAAGAGGGAGGTTAGTCTACGAATGAATGACTACTTTTAATTCATCGAGACCTATTCGGATAGCAAATTAAGCCGTCCTAAATTAGATTGGGATCGGCTTCATAAGTAGGTAAACTCCTAGCTCCGAGTAAAGGCTAGGAATTTTGGATGAGATGTACTCATCTATGTCAGCGGTGGTTTCGGTTTCGGTATTTGTTTTTGAAATAGCATCTCCTGTCCTGGACTGTGTAGATACGTCAGTGCTGGTTGTTGTGACAGTACGAGTAGTTTGTTGTGAACCTGTACTATCTATTTGAACATATGTGGGCCCTGTATCACATCACATCACACTAATATATAAAGGCGAAAGTATGTGTGTATGCTTGTTACTTCTTCACGCCAAAACTACTGAACGGATTTGGATGAAACTTCACAGTAATATAGCTTATACTTCAGAATAACACATTGGCTACTATTTGCCGCGATAATCGATATACACGCGGGCAACAGCTAGTTGTTTTTAAATAAACGAGTTAGAATGTTGCTCATTTTAATCTACGCTTTCACGCCTAAACCGCTACACAGATTTTAGTTAAATTTGTTATAGAGATACTTCGATTCTTGACCAAGGACATGGCTCACTCTTTACTGCAATAGGAGACATACCCGGGGGCGGAGTCTCGGGCAATACCTAGTATTATTATAAATTTCAAAGTAAGTCTGTCAAAAAAGTTACCTAGTTGTTGTCCGCGGCTCCGCCCGCGTGTATGTCAGTTATCGCGGCAAATAGTAGCCCATGTGTTATTCTGATGTATAAGCTATATTACTGTTAAGTTTCATCCAAATCCGTTCAGTAATTTTTGCTTGAAAGAGTAACAAACATCCATGCATCCATCCATCCATACTTACAAACTTTCGCGTTTATAATATTAGTATAGAATATAGATAGCGACCCGCCCCGGCTTCGCACGAATGGATTTCAGATGCACCAACCGACGACAAGGTTCGTGCATTTAAAATCTGTGATATCTTCGAATATATTCATTAAATTACATACTGTAAAGGGCCTTTGGTCTATATTAAATGCACAATGTATTTATTGTACTTAATTGAATAAGGATTAATGCTGTATTGCTTAAAATCGCCTCGTAAATAAGCCATTTTTATCTCATAAAATGAGTGGAATTAAATGGTTATTGTGGGTTAGCACTAAGAGATAAACTTATACCTTTTCAGACTTTTTTGGAAACTTTTTAAGATGTACAATACTGTAGTACATTATATTTATCTATCTCGTCGGTTTCAGCCAGCGTTTGCAATGTAAGCGCAAAAAAATGTGTTTGTTTACGACATCTCATTAGAAACCTATATAATTATCTGTGTTTCTCTACTATATTATACATGTATTATACATATAAACCTTCCTCTTGAATTAATCTGTCTACTAAAGAAAACCGCATCAAAATCCGTTGCGTAGTTTTAAAGATCGAAGCATTTATAGGGGCAGACAGACAGCGGAAGCGACTTTGTTTTATACATACTATGTAGTGATGATTATGGATTTATCACCTGTACTCAGCCAAGCTTAGCTGTGTACATTGTAGTTGGAACAAATAAATAAAAACAATATTTAAGTCTGAAAATTTCAACTTACCTGCATTTGGTGCAATTGGTCTTGCTGAAGTTTCATCCCGATATTCATCATATTTCGTCTCCTGGTCTGTTTAAAGAAAATTCAAATTACTTAATTGGGAATACCAATAGGGCCTGAAATAATAATAATATTTTACTACAAATGTGGTAGAATTCCACACTAAGCAGAGCTATTTTCGATTAAAAAAAAGGACATACTAAGGTCTGAAAAGTTTTAGACCTAATAGTAAAGATGGCAGCACTAGTTATAGTCCATTAAAAAGTTACATTTGGGGTTGCGATTTTTAGAGGACGCAATTTTATTTTTTTGATGTGTTAAGCTAAAACCAAGTTTGTGGGGTCGCCACCCTTGTCCCACAGCCGCCATCTTGAAAATAGGGGTTGAAATGGTTTTTACTATATATCTCTTTAAATATTTATTTGCTAAAAAAAAATTGTTAACATTTTTTGTTGAAAATAAAATTCTCTACGACTTTGGTTCAGTAACTTTTTGTCGTGTTATTGTTATTACGTGGACAATCGAACCGACAATAAATTTGTAATTAAAAAAATATAATAACAAAAATAAAAAAAACAATAACTGATGACACATTACACGCGTATAATATAGGTATAGTTAAGAGTACTGAAATATAGTACTCACTTCGGAGCGCTGTAAGACCTTAGCTATTGACTTAATGAAAAAATGTTGCGAATAAAAGTTATTCCTCAAAAAACGATCTACAAAAATGGTCTGATATCATTTTTTCGTAAAATGATTTAAAAAAAAAGTTATATCGAAAAATATTTTTTTTTTCTTGAATTTCTGAACATTTTCACTTATAACTTTTTTATTTATAGTTCCACGACAAAAAGTTACTGAACCAAAGTTGTAGAGACTTTAATTTGCAACAAAAAATGTTTTCATTTTTGTTTTATCAAGTAAATAGTTAAAGAGATATATCGTAAAAAACATTTCAACCCCTATTTTCAAGATGGCGGCCGTGGGACAAGGGTGGTGACCCCACAAACTTGGTTTTAGCTTTACACTGACCCCCCCTCACATCAAAAAAATAAAATTGCGTCCTGTAAAAAACGCAAGGTAAGGCCTGAAAAATGTAACATTTCAATGGACTATTAGTATAAACTAGTGAATGTAGTTGCGCATCTTTTAATTTGTATTGTGCATCGGTGGGAGAAGTGTGTAGAGTTCAATTAGACTATGCAGAAGAAATAAATAGGTAATAGTTAAAAAAAAAAACACATTTTTATAAATAAACCAAACTAAAAAGTAGAAAACATTTTAATTTAATAAGCTTAAATTAAAATTTCAAAAATCCTCTACGTAAGCACTTAATCGAGTAATCATACGCCAAAAATACCTTACATCATTTTGGAAAAATGTAAAACCGCGATATCCGACATTCGCCCAAACATAACTCATAAAATGGTTTGTACTTACTCCACAACTCTTGTGCCAAAGGCTTTTCTTCAGGAACGTCGAGTGGCGCAGGCTCATGAGATGGGCGTTCATCAGGTAACTGTTGATCGCCTATTTGAAAAAATAAATAATAAATTCTAGATATTATGTACATAGTGAAAAGGTTTAATGTTCTTTAACCTTGACCTTGACCTTTATTAGACCTTGCTACCATATTCATCATTCAGTCACATCGACAGTCTTAACTGTCTACTGCTAGAAACATTATTGACGTGACAAGGTCTTATAATTCGATCGAGCCGTCTGCACACTCGAAAAAATGACTCATGCGGCGTTACCTCGCTCTGAGGCTTCGTTATGACGTTGTCACGTTAAACTATCGTCCGTAAACAGACTTTACAGTCAACCATTTTTTTACAATATTTATTATTTAAAATACAAGTCAGTCAGAAATTGCAAGAGTTTCCCGTTGATGGCCTTTTTACAATCGCTATCGCTTATTATTGCTTATCGCTTCTATTCTCTAATATTATTAGCTAATTTTTTGTTTCGACCACGTGATTTAACGATGAGATGACTAAGATTCTAATAATGTGTCAACTTGGCAAGAGGGAGGTTAGTCTACGAATGAATGACTACTTTTAATTCATCGAGACCTATTCGGATAGCAAATTAAGCCGTCCTAAACTAGATTGGGATCGGCTTCATAAGCAGGTAAACTCCTAGCTCCGAGTAAAGGCTAGGAATTTTGGATGAGATGTACTCATCTATGTCAGCGGTGGTTTCGGTTTCGGTATTTGTTTTTGAAATAGCATGTCCTGTCCTGGACTGTGTAGATACGTCAGTGCTGGTTGTTGTGACAGTACGAGTAGTTTGTTGTGAACCTGTACTATCTATTTGAACATATGTGGGCCCTGTATCACATCACATCACACTAATATATAAAGGCGAAAGTATGTGTGTATGCTTGTTACTTCTTCACGCCAAAACTACTGAACGGATTTGGATGAAACTTTACAGTGACATAGCTTATACTTTAGAATAACACATAGGCTCCTATTTGCCGCGATAATCGATATACACGCGGGCGGAGCCGCGGGCAACAGCTAGTTGTTTTTAAATAAACGAGTTAAATTGTTGCTAATTTTAATCGACGCTTTCACGCCTAAACTGCTACTTAGATTTATCTTAAATTTGTCATAGAGATACTTGGATTCTTGACCAAGGACATGGGTCACTCTTTACCGCAATAGCAGACATACACGCGGGCGGAGCCGCGGGCAAAACTAGTCTATCTATACTTATAATAAAAATGTAACAGGTCCAAATCTGTACATTAAAGATATTTTGAAAATTTTTTTTGGAGGGCTCTCCATTATCGATACTGAAGCGAAAACTGTAATTTTTTTCATTTTTGTCTGTGTGTCTGTCTGTCCGTCTGTCTGTCTGTCTGTCTGTCTGTATCTTGGCCGCGCATCACGCCGAAACTATTGAACGGATTCAAATGAAACTTGGCATGATTTGAGTTCATACTACGAGGTAGGTCATAGGATACTTTTTATCCCGATATTCAGCACGGTTTCCTGGGGGGTGGGGATGAAAGTCAAAATATGTACTTAGTTGTAATTCAATAACACATAGTCCGATTATAAAAGATAACGGGTAAAGTCTTTTTTTTTGTCCGCGACTGTACACTGCCTGTGGGAAGCTGAGACAGATATGTAAATATGGCGGTACGAAGTTCGCCGGGTCAGCTAGTACTTATAATAAAAATGTAACAGGTCAAATTCTGTACATTAAAGATATTTTGAAATTTTTTTTTGGAGGGCTCTCTATTATCGATACTGAAGCCAAATCTGTAATTTTTTTCATTTTTGTCTGTCTGTCTGTCTGTCTGTCCGTCTGTCTGTCTGTCTGTCTGTATCTTGGCCGCGCATCACGCCGAAACTACTGAAGGGATTCAAATGAAACTTGGCATGATTTGAGTTCATACTACGAGGTAGGACATAGGATACTTTTTATCCCGATATTCAGCACGGTTTCCTGGAGAGAGGGGATAAAAGTCAAAATATGTACTTGGTTGTAATTCAATAACACATAGTCCGATTTCATTAATTCTTTTTTTGTTAGAAAGAAAAAAATAAAAGAAAACGGGAAAAATCTTTTTTTTTGTCCGCGACAGTACACTGCCTGTGGGAAGCTGAGACAGATATGTAAATATGGCGGTACGAAGTTCGCCGGGTCAGCTAGTAATTATAATAAAAATGTAACAAAATTTTTTTGGAGGTCTCTTTATAATCGATACTGAAACCAAAACTGTATTTTTTTCATTTTTGTCTGTCTCTCTGTCGATATCTTGGCCGCGCATCACGCCGAAACTACTGAACGGATGCAAATGAGACTTGGCATGATTTGAGTTCATACTACGAGGTAGGACATAGCGATACTTTTTATCCCGAAATTCAGCACGATTTCCTGGAGAGAGAGGATAAAAGTCAAAATACGTACTTAGTTGTAATTCAATAATACATAGTCCGATTTTATGAATTCTTTTTTTGGTAGAAAGAAAAAAAAAAGATAACGGGAAAAGTGTTTTTTTTGTCCGCGACTGTACACTGCCTGTGGCAAGCTGAGACAGGTATATAAATATGGCGGTACGAAGTTAGCCGGGTCAGCTAGTAATTATATAAAAACAATATTTAAAACCTGAAAATTTCAACTTACTTGCATAACTTGGTGCAACTGGTATTGCTGCACGTTCATCCTGATATTCACCATATTCTGTCTCCTGGTCTGTTTAACGAAAATAAAATTTAATAGGGAATACTTTGATTTTTGAACAAGGACATGGGTTACTCTTTACCGCAATAGCAGACATACACGAGGGCGGAGTCTCGGGCAAAACTAGTTAATAATACATGTACAGATTTATTACCCGTGCAATCTTTAAGTCTGAAAATTTCAACTTACTTGCGTAACTTGGTGCAACTGGCATTGCTGCACGTTCATCCTGATATTCACCTTCTGTCTCCAGGTCTGTAAAAATTAATTGGGAATAATAATAACTTTATTGTAGCCTTAACTGTCCTATGCCGGAAACATTATGTTACACTTTTTTTCTAAAATACAAGTCAGTCAGAAATTGCAAGAGTTTCCCGTTTATTATCTTTTTACAATCGCTATCGCTTCAATTCTTTTATATTTTTTGCCAATGATGAGATGACTAAGATTCTAATAACGTGTCAACTTGGCAAGAGGAAAATGACTCTATTTTTAATTCATCGATACCTCTTCATGCTTCGGAGAGCAAATTAAGCCGTCTTAAACTAAGTTGGGGTCGGCTTCAAGGCCTTAAGTAAGTAAACTCCTAGCTCCGAGCAAAGGCTAGGAGTTTTGGATGAGATGTACTCACCTTTTTTTTTACGTGTGGAAGCCCCCACGGGCCGTCACACCGCCGGGGTTTGCGGCGGGGCGGTGTGACGTTTAGAGGTAGTAGAGCCACGCTGATTTCAGCACGGTAGGGCCGGCTCGACCGGGGCGGTACTACCCTCGCACAGAAAATCAACGTAAAATGACAGCGTTCGTGCTGTCGTGTTTCGTTGGTGAGTGCGAGACCGGGGGCCCAATTAGTCTAGTCAACAAGTTTCATACTTGTTGACTGGACTAAAAGATGCAGTAGCATCACTAGGCCGCCATAGTGTGGGTCGCCATACTGCACTGTCTGCATTCGCAGTGAGTATGGTGACCACCACTCTTGGATTCTGCTTATGTTTTCCATCAGGCAGAGCAGAGTCATTTTGGCGGGCCAAACATAAAAAAAAAAAAAAAAAAAAAAAAGAACCGACTAAAACCACACGCTGTGCCACTCTGCGCCTGAGAAGGGAGGGATCCAGGAACTGCTGTTATTAGCACATCCGGGCCCTCCCAGTGGTTGCCCGCATGGAAACGGGCACCGTCTGCTGATTAAATTCTCAAGTTAGGAGACGTACGGCACACCCGTATGTCGCCTCCTGGCGGGTTGCGGTTGGAGGATAACACCCGTCCCGACCATCCGCGGCCACACTCAGGGCGGCATGAGGCGCTGACAGGCGCAACTTCACCGCCCGGTTCGCCAGCGGTGGATTGGGTCCGAGTGGATATAGTCCCCCCGGGCCTTCTCCGCCACCTCCTTCTGCGAAATTACGTCTTCGCAGAAGGTTGTGACCACGGTAAAACTGCTGCCGCTACCAGCCATGGAGCGTATGACGGCCGGTAGCGAGATATCTCCTCCGATGACTGCAGTGAGGGCCCGACGCTGCGACGCCCATGCGGGGCAAACTACCAGCGTGTGCTGTCAGTCGGAAGGAAAGGGTCCAGTGCTGCCGCCCTGCCACTTGAGGATGATCAGCTAGAAAGCCTCCACGGCGGCAAAGTCAGCGGGAGGAGTCTCTAGCCGGGATGACCAGCGAGCCATCGTGGCTCGACGAGCGGTTTCACCCTACTCGCGTACCTCTTAAGGCGGAGGGCGAAAGCCATACTCTGTCCGGTATTCAGCCGCCCGTCGATAAACTTCGGCGAGCACTTCCACCTCCAAATCCCACGAGGGTGTTCCGGCCAAGGCGCACGCCGCCTCGGTCGACACCGTGCGGTATCCGCGTATAGCTCTGACCGTCAATACCCTCTGAGACCACCAGAGGCGCGCCTTATTCAGGGCGGACAGAGCTGCCACCTACACCAATGCACCATACAGCGCCATGGACCGGACAACCCCCGTGTAGAGGTGTCTCGTTGCCACGCTGGCTCCACCCAAGTTGGTTAAAAGTCGCCCAAGGGCAGAGGCAGCGTTGACCAGCTTGGGAGTAAGCTGTCGGAAGTGCTCGTCGACGAGCCACCTACCGTCAAGGATCAGGCCCAAATACTACATCTGGGCCCGAACCGGTACGAGGACCGAGTTGACCTCGATAGAGGCGCTGGGGGCTGGACCACGATGGGGCCCATGGAATAATAGGGCCTCCGTTTTATCCAGGGCAACCCGTAAGCCCAGCGCCTCGATGCGCCCGACCACAAAAGAAACACCCCTGGTGGCCAGGCGCGCCGCCTCTTGGAACTTCGTCCCTCGGGCTGTGACTAATGTGTCATCGGCGTAACAAATTACGCCCAGCCTGGGGGGAGACGACCTCTTAGGACCCAGTCTTACCCCACGTTCCACAGGAGTGGTCCAAGGACAGACCCATGCGGAACGCCGCACGACATGGGTCGCCGACTCAAGACGGGTCTCTCGGTCCTCGTACATGACGGTACGCTCCTCTAAATAGTCTGCCACTAGCCGCCTCAGGTACTCTGGCACCCCGTGATAGTGGAGTGCTTCCCTGATGCAGCTAAATGGCAGACTATTGAATGCGTTGGCGATGTCCAGGTACACCACCAACACAACACCGCCACAGCTCACTGCCTCTTCGGTCACGGCCCTCAGGGGCATCACGGCATCGACCGTCGAATGCCCCTCTCGCAATCCGAATTAGGCGTCCGACATATCAGGCTTCACCTCGCGGAGGGGCAGGACGATGCGGGTAGAGAGTATCCTCTCAAACAATTTACCCGCTTCGTCAAGCAACACGATGGGCCTATAGGCCGCGACCGAATCGGCAGGCCGTCCCGACTTCCTTAAAAGGACCAGCTTCCCGCTCTTCCAGTACTCAGGGAAGCGTCCGGACGCCAGGTTAGCGTCCAACACCTCCCTGAGGCGGTCCGACATATGGTCGAGGGCTCGGGCCATCACTCAGGCTGGTGCCCCGTCCGGCCCGGGGCCGGTGTTCCTGGAACAGATGGATTTATCACCAGTCCTCTACCAAGCTTGGCTGTGTACGTTTTAGTTGGAATAATTATTATAAAAACAGTATTTTAAAGCCTAAAAATTTCTACTTACTTGCATAACTTGGTGCAACTGGTATTGCTGCTGGTTCATCCTGATATACACCATATTCTATGTCCTGGTCTGTTTAACGAAAATAATAAAAATATTACGAATAATTATAATGATGACTTTATTGTACACCAGAAGATTATAAAAAGGACTTAAAACAGGGTATATATGTAAGAGTGGCGGAATTATTGCTCGGAGGCAATCTCTTACAGGTAACCATGGGATGGAGCGTAAAATATGATTTGGGGATGGTATAGGAACTATAGGATAGTGTCTGGTGTATTAAAATTTAAAAGATAGATAAGAAGGAAATATTGTTGTACTATGATGTATAATTTAATATTAAATTAACATTATTAACTAGCTGTGCTCGCTACTTCGTACACGTGACATTTTGATTTTAAAGTTATTTTCAACTTTTCACCGTTTAAACCTTCCCGGAATACGACAAACATTTCAAAAACAAAATCAGTTAAATCGGCCTTGCCGTTCTAGAGTTTTAGCGAGACAAACAAAAAGCAATTGATTTTTAACGGACTTCCAAAAATGGAGGAGGTTCTCAATTCGAGTTTTTTTTTATGTTTGTTACCTCGTAACTTTTGACTGGGTGAACCGATTTTGATAATTCTTCTTTTATTTGAAAGCTGGTGCTTTCCGAATGGTCCCATTTAAATTTGATCCAGATTGAAGTCGGTTTTTTTTTTAATTTGTAGGTAATTATTATCTATCTATACTTATAATAAAAATGTAACAGGTCAAATTCTGTACATTGAAGATATTTTGAAAATTTTTTTGGAGGGCACTCTGTTATCGATACTGAAACGAAAACTATTTTTTTTTTCATTTTTGTCTGTCTGTCTGTCTGTCTGTCTGTATCTTGGCCGCGCATCACGCCGAAACTACTGAATGGATTCAAATGAAACTTGGCATGATTTGAGTTCATACTCCGAGGTAGGACATTGGATACTTTTTATTTTGAAATTCCGGACGGTTTCCTTGGGAGGGGAGATGAAAGTCAAAATGTGTAATTAATTGTAATTCATTAACGAGTAGTCCGATTGCAATAATTCTTTTTTTGTTAGAAAGGAGATACTCTGAAGATTGTAGCATAAAGTATTTAATTTATCACAATCTCTCTATCTATTGGAAAAAAAATTATAATGAATTTATCATTACGTAAAACAACATGTAGCGACACCTATTGCCAGCCATGCGTAATTAATAACACTTTGATTAATATATCGTGGAATAATCGTAGAACGTATTACGTATAATTCGGTGTAGCATTAAGTATTTGATTTATCGCAACCTCTCTATCCATAGGAAAAATAATATCTATATCTCTCTGTAGACGTCGAATCTGTGTGTTTGGTTGTGCCCGCATGACTTAAATATTCAAAATAATCGTGGGAACGTTTTATGCACAAGCATTGTGATTAATGTGGTATATAGTTAGTATTTGATAGGTAGGTATTTGTTTTATGTTCTCTCTTTCCATAGAAAGGGTTGTTTTAAATTTTCTTGAAAAATTTCTTTGCTTAAAACAGCGACATCTTTTGGAATCAAGTAACTAACTTTACAATAGGTACGTAATATCAATGACACAATATACTAAATAGACCGACCCTCCCCTGGCCCAAACTGTACACCGATAAAAGCTAGAAAAATTCACCTAAATCTAGATGGCGCGCAAAAATAAGGTACTAGAAATAGTTTAACAAACTCTATCACTATTTTATTGATATGCTTCAATTATAGTAATTATTTTATTATTTTTCGAATATAAATCTTTCTTTCTAATGCTTGTTTAAAAAAAATATTTTTCAATTGCGTAACTATAAGTTATCACCTATTTTTAGGAGATGTCGTTGCCATCGATTTAAATAAACTTGAATATAATGACCTATTTACTACGCTAGATGTCACATTTATAAGTTATTGATATGACATATAGAATATTATATGCTGGATGCGCGATGATAGCGCCACCAAGTGGCTACAACTACGTCGGACTTTGATATGTCAAATGGTTAGTTGTCAGTAAAGTAAGTAAACAAACAAATTATTTCAACGAAACATCGTAAAGGGGCGTCCATTAATTACGTGAGGCATTTTTGAGAATTTTTTGACCTCCCCTCCCGCCTTGGTGAGATATCGTAAGATTTTCCTCAACTCCCTCCACCGTCCCCAAATCTCACGCGAGATTCTTCAAATGTATGTTTTGGCTGTAAACGTGTTGGATTATTGAACTTGTTCTATTACTTCTATTGAAGACTAGCAAAGCAAAATCGAATGCTACTTCGCTGCTCTGCGGAGTTCGGACGAATACGACAAACACTATTGTGTCAGATTTGGCCATATTTTTTAGGAAATAATTTTTCACGCAATTTTACACAATAATTACGTGATATTTGCCAAGACCCCCCCTAAGTGAGATTTGAAAAGATTTAGCTCAATCCCCCCCCCCTAAAACACCTTACGTAATTAATGGAAGCCCCCTGATTTAAGTATATTCTATTCGATGATGTAAATCTATGGTGCAGATAATAATGTTGAGCGATTTTATTTCCTGTCTGATATGGCATAATCAATACATTTTAGGTCATTATATGTCATTTTAATATAAAATAAATGATTGAACTGCAAAGTATAATCTTTATTTTAGAACGAAGTTCCTTATCGCGCGTTGCGAAAGGGGGCTAGACGGAAAAAAATATAATGACACTTTTCGTGCCAAAAGTTGTAACGACACTTTTAACATTGAATTGACGTCATAGTGCTGGATACTCAACGTTAAATATAAGAAACTGATTGCCAACGTCCATATCATGTTGAATACACCGGTTCTCGTCCGATCATCGAAGTTAAGCAACATCGAGTGTGGTTAGCACTTGAATAGGTGACCGCCTGGGAATACCACGTGATGTTGGGTTTTTGCATTTATTTACAGAAAATATATTGTTTTATAGTATATTTTGTAAAGCTTGATTATTTCTAAAATAATTTGAGTATTTTATGCGCATTTTTATTAGTAGTAGGATAACAAATATAATATATATATAAACTTCGTTCCATCCGGGTGTTCCTTGACACCTCTCAAGTTTTTATTATACATATTTTAATTTGTACAACAGGTAATATGAAAATCACATTAAATCAGTCAGGAGATTAACAAATAAATATTATTTAAATTACGGCAAAAACCAAGATCTGATTTAATATCTAAAGAGTTCCGAAGAGGTTTCTAGAGAATTGGCATTGATGCAGCTACGAAAATAAAGGTTAAGAATTGGACAGAAGACGAAAATAAATTCAGCTTGTCATTATTTTACAAATCTAAAGTGTATTTTTTTCGAAGGCGGCAAGGTGTAGTACTTGCCGCTCCAACCACAATCCGAAACTCTCCGAAAGTGTCTAGCAAAATCCGATTGTTTTGCCCTGATCTATTTAAAAAAAGAATAAGAGAAACATTACTTACAACAGAATTACAACTCTTTTAAAAACTACTATAAATAAACTATTTGATAATAAGTGGGCTTCTGCTAAACGCTGTGTTTTGCGGTCGGGCTACGAAAAACCAAAATACATGCACGAAATCAGGTAGTAACTTTCCCTTTTTCTTTTGTAACGTTTTGTAAAATTATTTGCCTTTTTTTATGTGCCACATTTAATTAAAAGTATTCAAAATCATTTTTTAAACAATAACTTTCTTAACGGCAATGAGCGAATTTCGTTTCAAGATGTTACCAAACCATACGAAATAGACAAAACTTAAAACTTGAGTCGATCACTTACAAAATTGACAGATCGGCACATTGAACAGTAATAAAAAAAATGGGATGCCATAGAAACACGCATTGTTTAAAAAAGTAACACATGCATTAAATGCGATAAAGAAGGGCAAAAATTCTTTGAAAAATTACACAAAAATTGAATCAGGATGTAAAAAAACCTTCGGAACTCTACAAACACCTAAGAGTTACCAAAAGGCATGTCTTGTCAAAATCCCAAGACGAAATCGTTAGATCCCTTCCAAAAGACAAAAATTCATCAGAGCTAGAGTCACGGCTCCAATTCCACAAAAAATTCATGGTGGGTACGCAGTCCAGTAGAGTGGGATTGGGAAATGCTAGAAGACAGACCGACAAAGAGATAACAAAATCTTTCATACAACAAGATGAAAACGAGACCTACAAGGTGCACGCAATGAACCTAGAAATGCAGAACGAATGGTTAACTCTAGGAGAATTTTGTATCCCACCAGCTTTGAAATGGCGCACACTTTTATATGATTGGTCACCCGCCCTGTTAAAATTCTACCTCAACGCCTTTCAATTAACTCTCCCCGATCAAAGCAACCTAGTAAGGTGGGGAAAAGCTACAGAAAAGGCTTGTACGATGTGCAATGCGGCAATAGGTACAGCCAGGCACTTACTGACAGGTTGTAAGGCGCTATTAGACCGGGGTCAGTATTCACGTCGCCATGATAGGGTATTACTCATCATACGCGAAGCTATGAGTTTATCACTGGCGAGAGCGAAAAAAGGAATAACAACAAACATAAAAACTAACATCGCGTTTGTAAAGGAAGGCTCAACAAAAAAGACTTCACTCACACAAAAGCCGTACTCAATTATAAATACCGCCAGTGACTGGACATTATTAGTGGACACGTATGAAAATCACTACAGAATACCGGAGGATATCTGTGCCTCGGCGTCCAGACCGGACATATTTCTTTATGCAATGTCAATGAAGCGTGTAGTACTAGTAGAACTCACGGTGCCGTGGGAAACGAACATCCCTAAAGACCACGCTTTAAAAAGAAACAAGTACTTTGACTTAACCAACGAAATAACTAAAAATGGTTATGTCGTTGCGCTGTATGCCGTGGAAGTGGGTGCGAGGGGTATACCAGCGAAATCCCTCTATAACCTGCTTAAAGACCTTGGATTGCCAAGAGCTTCAGTAAGCTCTTTTCTTGAACGAATATCCAAAGCGGCATTGCTAGGCTCACTTCAAATATGGTTAGGTAGAGGGGGTAACACAGCGGACAGTGGAGGTGAGCGTTGACGCGTCGTAAGGAGTGCTCCTTAAACCTAAACCTGGGTCGCAATTCCCAGGCACTGTCGAAGTCGCATGTGTTGCCCCCATCTATCACGCGATGGACCCGGCACCCGCACGGTGAATCCATGGAACGCTAAGAAATAGGTCTAGAAAATTTGTTTGCGCACTTTCGGCAAAAGGGTGGCTGAAACAAAAATCCAACAGCAAAATTGCTAAGTACCATATTTAGGAGTAATTTAGTTAATTCCTTAAAGAGTCCCCATAACAAAAAACTGTGAGGATGAAGATGGTGATTTTATCCAGTTAGCCGTTGGAGAAAGCAAATAATTTTCTCCAAAACCATCATTATCATCAAAACACGCAGTAAACAATGAGAAACAACGCACTCATCAACGGCAACTTATTTATTTATTATTTACCGCTGCCCATGGATACCCACAACACCAGAGGTGTCACAAAGCTTTTAAGGAGAAGTATGCTCTTTTCCTGAAGATTGATTGAAGGTCGTATTGGTCCGGGAATACCGCAGTCGACAGTTAATTCCACAGTTTTGTTGTGTAGGGCAGAAATTTTCTCGAAAAGCGCACAGTTGACACCTAAATGATGAGGATGAAACTGCAGTCGCGTAGGATGATGGCGGAAAAAGGAGGCAGGGGTCAATTCAATCAATTGCTCGGAGTACTCCCCATTGTAAATACGATAGCAGATGCGTATCGAAGCCACGTCTCTACACAGCGTTGGATATAGAATGCAGTTATGGGAGAATATCTCTCGCTGCCAACCATGTTATGCTCCATAGTAGATAGCAACAGAGTTTTATCTTCTGCGAAGATGACATTGCACAGAAAGAGATGGCGGAAAGGACCAAGGATGAAAATTTCTACTTGAATCTAATTTGCCGCCAGCGGCTGAAACGGTCGCAGCAGTGCATTCTAGCAACTCATGCCACCTTCAGTGGTAATTAAGAAAATCTTTAGTTAAAATTACTAATTTAAATTGTAATATTTAACTGCTATTGAGATGTCTTATAAACAGATATTTACAAAGATGTATTTTAACAAGCATATAGAATTTCTCAAACAGTACTATTAATACATTATTTCTTCTTGTTAAACTGCCAAGACTTATTTTTAACCGACTTCAAAAAAAGGAGGAGGTTTCTCAATTCGACCGTATATATATATTTTTTTTTTTATGTGTGTTCGGGGATAACTTAGTCATTTATGAACCGATTTTGATTATTCTTTTTTTAATTGATATGAGATATCCCAACGGTGGTACCATGATAAGGACACTAAGATCTGATGATGGCATCCAAGAGAAATCGAGTCGAACCTTGAAGTCGGTTTTTATTTTTATTTTGTTAAATTTTTTCTCCATTTCTATTACAGTAATGTAGTTTTTTTAAATCGTTGAATTTGCCGCCCCTTAAAAGAAGCCGCCCTAGGCTTCAGCCTACTGAGCTTTCATCACTGAATAATATAACATATATAATATATGGATATTTTTCAACAAATTTTGATTATTATAACACAATTAAGTAGCTAGACCTACATACAGAGTTTTATGTGAAAATTTAAAAAGTTTCAAACAAAAATTAATAAAAATATATATTCATTTACCGTATTTACTGAGAAGCATTTATTAAGAAGCTGTTTATTTGAAATTATAAACAGACATTTCAATTTTATTTATTTGTTATACACAATACACTCGTAGATGGCTCTCGGACGATTTAATAAAATATCACATAAATTACTAATGTAATTATGTGGAAAACGACATCTAGTGGGACATTTTGCACTAATACAAAAACAAATAAACTTGACAGTTTACTCTCGGATTCGTATCGGAGTAGAAGCTCAGAAAATATCTTTGAAATTTACAATTTGATACACTTAGTGACATCTAGTGAACATTAAGCTTATTATACATCCGCGTACAACTCTAAGTTCAGGCGGTGTAAGTCTATAGTTATATTTCGTCAGTGGTAATATGATTACTTTTAAACGCATAAGAAAAGTGTATAAGATCAATTCTGTACATTAAAGAAATTTAGATTTTTTGGGAGGATGCTCTTATTGATACTGAACCAAAAACGTTTATGGCATTCTAGATGCCATAAACGTTAAATGGTCATTTATAATTATGATATTTATTTTAAGTTTAAAATACTTGAAAGAGGAGTAAACATATAACATAATAGTTCATCATAATTTACCAGAAAATGATACAAAACATCTTTATGATAGGTATATAGGTATAGGTATGATAGGTTATGGTAGTTTTTTTAAACGAAGTTTTTTTTTAGGATTTTGTCAGGTTATAGCATAGGTATAAGCAGGCGATTTTTGTTGTACCTAAATAATTAGCAAATAGTCCTGTAGATACTAATTGGTTTTCTCGGTATTTTTAGAATTTTGTGAGGTTATAGCATAGGTACCTAGGTACCTATAATTTACTTTTTATAGGATTTTGTTAGGTTATTGGTATAGGCATAGGTAAGCAGATGTTTTTCGTTGCAAATATTTAATTACTTAGCCTTATTTGTTGGTGTTTTAATTTCTTTTAGTAAGTTGTAGATACCTTCCATTTTTTTCGTTGAATTAGTTGTAGATACTTAATTAATTTAGTTTTATTTACGCTTTGAAAATAAGCTTCATTCGTTATGTCTAATTTTTCATTTAACTGTAGTGATAAATTTAACATTGTTTTTCGTATTCGATTTTATCACATCACACTAATTTATAAAAGCGAATGTTTGTGAGGGTGTATGTTTGTTACTTCATCACGCAAAAAGCACTGGACGGAATTGGATGAAACTTTACAGTAATATAGCTTACTAGCTGTTGCCCGCAGCTTTGCTCGCGTGGAAGTTGATTATTTACAATATATTTAATTAAAACTGTGTAAGTATGTATGAATAATTTATTCATGTTTTTAAACGTACCTATTTATTTATTTTTAATCAATAGCCCATTTAAAAGGATTTCATACTAACGTTCGACCCTTATTTTTACCCCTTTAGAAATAGAATTCCCATAAATGATGATATAGATATTAATTTATTTGTACTTAAAAGCCTAAGGACAAAGTTTCAGGCTACTAAATTAAAAATGACTGACTTCCAAACTAATCTACTTACTACATTTCAACACCTAATTCACCCCTTAGGGGTAGAAATATCATTTATGGGATTTCCTTTTGAGGGCGCTCTGGTTCCCTGGTTTCTAGAACCCGAGACGGTGTGCGGTTTTTAGTCGGTTCGAGTCCGACATAAACACCAGTTGGTGATATCCGAGGGAATTTCCGCACAAAAAAAAGGGGTAGATATAATATCCAGAGACACTTAGTATCTACGCGTTTTTAACTATTAGCCCAAAGATAATTTTTCATGTTTCTAACTTAAAAAAGACGGACTTCCATACAAACTTTCAACCCCTATTTCACCCTCTTACGGGTAGAATATTGGGAAACGCTTAAATACGTATCTCCTATTTTTTTATCAATAGCCCTAAAATAAATTTTCATGTATCTAACTTCAAAACTGACGGACTTCTAGACTAACCCGCTTACGAAATGTCAACGCCTATTTCATCTCTTCAGCGTAGAATATCGAGAAAGGCCTAAATACGTATCTATTCATTTTTAATCAGTAGCCCAAACCAAAAGAAAAGTTTCATGTTTCTAATTTAAAAATGACGAAGTTCCAAACAAAGTTCAACCCCTATTTCACCCCCTTAGGGGTAGAATATTAGGAAACGTTGAAATACATATCTACAATTTTTTATAAGTAATCCAAAAATAAAGTTTCATATTTCTTAAATAGCCCTAAAATAAACTTTCATGTTTTTAACTTCAAAAATGACGGACTTCCAGACTAACCTACATACAAAACGTCAACCCCTATTTCACCCTTAAGGAGTAGAATATCCGCTCTATCTATCAGAAACGCTTAAATACGTGTTTACTCATTTTTAATCAGTAGCCCAAAAATAAAGTTTCATGTTTCTAACTTAAAAAATGACGGACTTCCATACAAACTTTCAACCCCTATTTCACCCCCTTGGGCAACAGCTAGTAGTATATAAGAAGATAAGATATAGTCTGAAATAACATTAATATTTTACCACAAATGTGGTAGAGTCCCTAACTAAGCAGGGCTTCTTTATGAAAAAAAGTACATGCGAGGGTGGTCTGGAGAGTTTCCGATCTCAACGTGAAAATGGCAGCACTCGTTATTAAAAACTGCTTAATGTAGTTACCTATACATCTTTGCATTTGAATTGTGCATCGCTGGGAGAAGTGTATAGAGTTCAAGGATAGTATTCAGAAGAAAAAAGGAAAAATTTCTTGTAAAAAACATATACGTAAGTATTTTGTCAGTCAATTTAACTTTCCTAGTACAAACTCTACTTAGTTTGAAACTAGATGGTGTTGCGTGTATGATGTCTGAATTTATTATTATTATTATACTGACCACCGTTAATGATGGTTTCTGTCTGTGTGTTTACTCCATTGCTATCAGTTGTAATGGTAGGTTCTCTAAAATCTGGTCGGTATTGCTCTTCGTATTCAGTATCTAAAAAAAACAAACAATATTAAAATAAATATCAATAACCTTTAACACTGAACTGCTTGACGTAGGATTCTACTTAGAACTCCCAGGCTGGTCGACGCTGCCTCCGCCCTTGTGCGACTTTTGCCCAATTTGGGGGGAGCCAGCGTCGCAACGAGACTCCTATACACGAGGGTTGTCCGGTCGATGGCGCTGTATGGCGCACCGGTGTGGGTGGCGGCTCTGACTGCCCTAAATATGGCTCGCCTCTGGCGGCCTCAGAGGGTATTGGCAGTCAGAGCCATACGCGGATACCGCACGGTGTCGACCGAGGCGGCGTGCGCCTTGGCCGGGACACCCCCGTGGGATTTGGAGGCGGAAGTGCTCGCCGAAGTTTATCGACTGGTGGCTGGATATCGGGCGGAAAGTGGCTTTCGCCCTCCGCCCGTACCTCTGTACGCGAATGGCGTGAAGGCGCTCGTCGAGCCACTATGGACAGATGGTCGCTCCGGCTGGAGACTCCACGCGCTGGCTTTGCCGCCGTGGAGGCTCTCCAGCCGGTCATCCTCGAGTGGGCAGGGCGGCAGCACGGGACCCTTTCCTTCCGACTGACGCAGGTCCTTTCCGGGCATGGTTGCTTCGGGAAGTACCTGCACTCGGTCGCTAGCAGGGAATTGAGTCCCGTCTGCCACCATTGCGACTGCAGTGAGGACTCGGCCCAGCATACGCTGGCGATTTGTCCCGCTTGGGCGTCGCAGCGCCGGGCCCTCACTGCAGTCATCGGAGGGGATCTCTCGCTACCGGCCGTCATACGCTCCATGGCCGGTAGCGACAGCAGTTTTACCGCGGTCGCAACCTTCTGCGAAGATGTGATCTCGCAGAAGGAGGTGGCGGAGAAGGCCCAGGAGGATGATATCCACTCGGACCCAATCCGCCGCCGGCGAACCGGGCGGCGGAGGCGCGCTTATCTGCGCCTCATACCGCCCCGAGTGTGGCCGCGGATGGTCGGGACGGGGTTTCCCTTCCATCCGCTCTAGTGGCCATCCGCGAGGGGGTGACGTACGCGTGTGCCGTACGTCGCCTACTTAGAGAGTCCATCAGGTGACGGTGTCCGCTTCTACGCGGGCAAGCGCTGGGAGGGGTCCGGATGTGTTAATATTAGCAGTTCCCGGATTCCTCCCTTCACAGGCGCAGAGTGGCACACCGTGTGGTTTTAGTCGGTTCGAGTCCGACACACCGCCCCGCCGTAAACCCCGGTGGGGTGACGGTCCGATGGGATTTCCACACGTTAAAAAAAAAAAAAGGATTCTACTTAGAATCCTCGACGGTAGGTGGCTCTTCGACGAGCACTTCCGACAGCTTGGTCCCAAGCTGGTCGATGCTGCCTTCGCCCTTGGGCGACTTTTGCCCAATCTGGGTGGAGCCAGCGTCGCAACGCGACACCTCTACACGGGGGTGGTCCGGTCGATGGCGCTGTACGGTGCACCGGTGTGGGTGGCGGCTCTGACTGCCCTAAATAAGGCTCGCCTCTGGCGGCCTCAAAGGGTACTGGCAGTCAGAGCCATACGCGAATACCGCACTTTTTGAAAAGGGAGTCAGTAAGTCCTCATCCTAGGACTAATGCTAGTGTTTGAAGACGGTTCTAGTCCGTAGTATATATTGAGTGAGATTTGAACCTTCTGGAATATTTAAACACGGTGAAAAATAACATAGATCATCAGCATCAACAGCTTTTAAGAGTCCACTGTTAAACCTTAACCTCTCTTTAGAAAGAAAAGTGGCTCAGTTTTAAAAAGGGGCTGTAAAAAAACAATAATAATTAGTTTGCACGTTGCTTTGAGCAAGGTATTAGAGCCTAAAGCCCCTGTCCTATATTTGGACTTGGGTAGGAGACTCAAATATCAGAAATCTTTTACAACTATTCTAGTGAAATTGCAGGTCTATCTGCAGGTCCATCTGTTTCAGGAAAAACATTGGTTAATTTGGCTCTGCGCCCATAAATAAGGTAATTTTGAATTATTTATGGGAATTATTAATGGTCCTTATTTATGGGAACTGAGGCATATTAACAGACTGGTGACCTAATGGAAAGTGATTATCGTCACAAATGCAACTCGAGAGACAAAAGCGTTCTTTGAATGTTCATTTCTCCTAGAATCGGTGGAATTTGGGAGGAAGTGTGAGAAGTTACTGCCTCCTGTAACCTCATTAATCCGGTACCTAAAAAGTAACGAAAAGATAGGAAAGAATTGACATCGGAGTCTAAATCCCTCTTCTCTTGATTCTAGGGACTGTGGGGCACTGAAGGTGCAATGCACTTGTGGTGACTCAAAAGTCACAACTTTTGAGTTCCACTTGACAGGTACTTCTCACTTGCTACCACGTGTCCCGTTTGTCCGTTTGCTACCCTATTAAAGAATAAAAAAATAGTACCTCCAGGTCTTCTTTGCGCTCCTGAATTGCTTCGCCATATGGTAGTGATGGTTTCTCGTGATTCTCTGCCATCTAGGTCATCACAATCTGCGGCTGTAACACATAAAAAATATGTTATATTTTTGAATGCGTAGGAGAGCCACGCTTCGGCATGCATGGGCCGGTTCGACCAGAGTGATACCACGGCCCCACAGAAAACCGGTGTGAAACAGCACTTGTGCTGCGTTTCACCGAGTGAGTGAGGATACCGGAGGCCCAGGTCCAGTTTTCAAACCACTTCGAAAAGTAGAAGTTTTCAATAAGACTGAATTACTTTTTGACACTCGGGAAGTCTCTCTCGGAAAAGTGAAACTGTCTTGGAAATGGCAATGAAACTAATCAGAAGGAAAGTGTATGCATTAGTAGCGTTTTTAGAAATTTCTCTGTCAATTGTGGGTTGATTTTGAAAATATTGTTACGAAGAAAGATTGTTCGAGAACAACGTTCGAGACGTCTACAGACAGGTCGTTATTTGCTGAAGCTTATTTCTATGGTAATAGCGTTAAATATCGATTGGTCATTGCGCGATTATTTCGACGGCAAGTGCGTCATTGGTACGGTGAATGACCTCTTTTTTACGAGACGTCTCTCGAAAGAAGAATAAATGGGTATAAATCGAGCGTCTCGCGGGCCGCAGTTCAGTTCCGTTCGAGCTGCAGCGCGAGAAATATCAAAGTGATATCAGTGATTAATCTAGCGACCTCGGCGACAATAATTAAGGATTGTTATTCGAAGCGATATTGTAATTTTAATAGCGCTTTTAATAAGGTCTCTATAACACGTCAGAAGGTTTATTTCTCAAATACATCGAACCATAACACGTAACAATATGTAATTTAAAACTCAATTATATATATATTATATTTACTCAATTATAAATACCGCCAGTGACTGGACATTATTAGTGGACACGTATGAAAATCACTACAGAATACCGGAGGATATCTGTGCCTCGGCGTCCAGACCAGGCATATTTCTTTATGCAATGTCAATTAAGCGTGTAGTACTAGTAGAACTCACGGTGCCGTGGGAAACGAACATCCCTAAAGACCACGCTTTAAAAAGAAACAAGTACTTTGACTTAACCAACGAAATAACTAAAAATGGTTATGTCGTTGAGCTGTATGCCGTGGACGTGGGTGCGAGGGGTATACCAGCCAAATCCCTCTATAACCTGCTTAAAGACCTTGGATTGCCAAGAGCTTCAGTAAGCTCTTTTCTTGAACGAATATCCAAAGCGGCATTGCTAGGCTCATTTCAAATATGGTTAGGTAGAGGGGGCAACACGGTGGACAGTGGAGGTGAGCGTTGACGCGTCGTAAGGAGTGCTCCTTAAACCTAAACCTGGGTCGCAATTCCCAGGCACTGTCGAAGTCCCATGTGTTGCCCCCATCTATCACGCGATGGACCCGGCACCCGCACGGTGAATCCATGGAACGCTAAGAAATAGGTCTAAACTCCTGAGGTCCCATTGTTACTAAATTAGGATCGGATGGTGGGATCCCAAAGAAATCGAGGGAAAAATAAATAAAGTCATTTCTGTAGCCTACATACCCCAAGAAATATACAAAAATATAACCTGTTTTCTAGCGCAGTCTGGTATAAAACTGTCTACATATGTGTCACGAAGTGTTTAATACTTTTTAACTGAGTTGAAAAAGGAAAAGATTATGATCCGGTCGGCTCGACCTAATGTATAATTTTGTATTTAAAATTGCTTACATTCTGATGATCCAGATTGACTTGACTTGACTCGATGTCCAGGCATGTGTCCGTCATCTGTTTTGTAATAGCTTGTTATTTATAATTGTAGGAAAACTTCATCATCATCATCATCACAATAATGAAGATCAAATAAACATAAAAGAATAATATTTAAAAAAAACAACAAATAAATATTATTATTAATTAATAATTTAATAATCATGTTTATCATGAATATGATGATAATTGTAGGAAAACTTACAGCTGTATTATTTCAGTATACAAACTTAGTAATCGGTTAAAAATGGAAGGCCTTTAATGTAGATGGAAGTAAATAGAATTAAACATTGACTTAACAACATAGAAACAAACAAGATAGATATCTTCTTATATATAAAAATCAATTGCTGTTCGTTTGTCTCGTTAAAACTCGAGAACTGCCGGGCCGATTTAGCTGATTTAGGTTTTGAAATGTTTGTCGTGTGGCGGCCTCCACATACAGCGCAACAACAACATAACATAGTACAGCGCCATCTACCGAAGATACGTCGAACTACGGAGTAACGAAGGAAACTAAGAAACTACCAATCCTGAATCGCGCAGTGAAAGTTCTCGCGCACATTAACAATACAACATCCCAACATCAATCGTTGGGCAGTTGGCCCGCCAGGCATGATCACCTCGCCTGGTCGGAGGATCCTCCCTTTGTGTTGGTGGGACATGACACACCTGTCCCCCACAGTCGTAGTCCAGGGAAGGTTTAAACGGTGAAAAATAAAAAATAAATTTAAAATCCAAATGTCACGTGTAGGAAGTAGCGGGCACAGCAAGTCATTATATAAAATTATTGATTTTTATAGAGAACATCTATTGCGCGATTCAGTATTGATAGTTACTCCATGTAGTGCATTACTCCGTAATCCAGTGTATATTCGGTCGATGGCGCTGTCATATGTTATGTTGTTGTTCCGCTGTATGTGGAGGTCCCCACACATTTTAAATGTTGCAAAAATGGGGGAAAATTTATACCTTTAGAGATCCTCCATTGCGTGCGCTGCGTAAATGAATCGTAATATTCGTAAAAATAATGTATGAAAAAACTGTTCCGCTTTAAAAGTTTTAAAAAAACTACTTACCGTTTTCGTCAGAAGAACTGCCGGATCTAGATGTGGTCTCTGTGACTTTAGTCGTCGTGATCTTCTTGTAGCCAGGTCGCTCTTCTACATGTTCTCGATCTGATATATTTAAACAAATGACAGATTCAGAGCCACTTTATCCAGATTTTTTTTTATAAAGTCAACTCCCACAATCGGAATATATATCCTGTGTCGGGGACTTTACAAACGTAAATGATACGGACACAAAGAACACCCAGACTCAGAACATCAATTTGTTGATCACACAAAGTGTTGTCCCATGTGGGATTTGAACCCACAACACTTGGTGCAGTAGAAAGCGGCGTCGCGACCCTTTAGCTAGACCAAATGTGCAGCAATTGATAAAGTTTGTGATAGTTCTCTGATTATTTCTATCTGAAACTTGTGAAACCGAAAACAGTAGTTATCTAACAGATAAGTTCAACATAGTTTATTAGTGACTTTATAGTATAGTAAGGTGTCGTCCATTAATCACGTGATGTTTTTTTAGCATTTTTTGACCCCCCTCCCTCTTGGTGATACGTGGTGATGTTTAAGATTAACCCCTCCCCCCACCCCTAAAATCACGTATATTTTTAGCAAATTTTTAGAATATTATCTTTAAGTACAGGTGTAAAGTATAATCTAATTTTGATCTGAAATTAAGAACCATGATAAAAAAAGTCTAGACCGAAAGGTGGCAGGTTGTTTTTGACTTGCATAAAAATAATAATAAAGGAATGGTGTAATCATACGAGAAACAAAAATTGTACAAGTACATAGTACACTGTGCAGAGAATTTCTCTCGGAACAATATAAAAAATAAATACACGTGATTTCTTACTACAGCCCCCCTCCCCCCTTGTGATATTTAGTGATTTCTACCAAACCCCCTCCCCCCCCCCTTTCAAGCCTCACGTGATTAATGGACGGCCCCTAAGTGAAAGTGTCCCTGAAAGTAGTAATTGAAAATGTAAACTTACGTATGTGGCCAGGTCTTCGTCTGTGGTGTATTATTTGTTCTGGGTCTGTTTGTGTAAAAGTAAATGAGAGTAATTAGTATTTGATAATAATTTTTGGTTATAGCCCACTAGTAAAGTTATTTCATCTGTAAACAACCTGTTTACAGGTACAAAATAAGATTTCTCTAGTGTACAAAAATGTAAAACTGTTTACTAATTAACAAAGAAATTTGGTTGCCTAAAATATGTAGGTATTGATAAATATTTAGTTTAAAAACAATAAAAATATGTGGCACAATTGACGAGATTAATTTCACCGAATTGCCGATAAGACTTTTCAGCGAAACTGCTTACGGTGATAGTATAAAAATTATTAGAAACGGTAAACAAGGTTTTCGTTTTTCACAGTAATTACTTAATATATATATTTGTTACATTTCTGTGATAATTGGTACCTTGTTTTTTGTGTTTGATTAATTTGTCGTTGGCAGCTGTGCTCGTGTTTGCTGTGGTTTTCACTGTAGTTCCAGGTCTTGTTTGTGTCTTATCGCCACGCACTGTGTAAAATATTTTATTTGTAGGGGACAGTAATGTATAGTCTCTGTATGATAATTATTATTAACTTAAATAAAAGTGTTTTAAAACGTGAAAAGAGTGAATTCTCTTTTTAACCGACTTCAAAAAAAGGAAGCGGTTTCTCAATTCGACCTATATATTTTTTATGTATGTTCGCGGATAACTTCGTCGTTTATGAGCCGATTTTGATGATTCTTTTCTTTTTAATGGAAAGGAGATACCCCAACGGTAGTATCATGATAAGGACACTAAGATCTGATGATGGCATCCAAGAGAAATCGAGTCGAACCTTGAAGTCGGTTTTTATTTTGTTAAATACTTATGTGTTAGTCTAAATACTGTATATTTATTTAACACAAGTCTAAAAAAATGAGTTGTTTATGTCGTTTTTAGATTTTTATCTTATTATGTATACTAATAGTTTATTTCATAAATATATACCGAGTTTCAGTATAGGCTTGCAATTTTTGTAACAAAATAGTGAAGTTAACATCTGTAACCGAACTAGGCATTGCCTGTATTTCGGCTATCAGCGTCAATCCTCGCGGACGTAAAACAATTTATCCAATTATCTTAGCCATTTACATGTGTAGAATATATTAATAAATTATTTGATTATAATATTTTCTATAAAACATGATTTAAAAAATATGATTACAAAAAAGAACAATACAAGAAAATGGAATAGTCTTCATACAAATGTGTGTGTGTGTGCGTGTGCGTGTGTGCGTGTGTGTACGTGGAATGGAATGGAATAATTAATTTGGAAAAATATAAATTTATATATATTAATTTGGAATCAGAATGTTGTGTGAGATACAAGATACATGTTTATTTATTAATAATAATATGTTTGATTACCGTGATATTTGGTGATCCATTTATCATTATCCTTAGCATTTGGAAGAGAATGTCCTCCTTGACTGCTGTGTTTTACTACTGTGTAGTGCGTTCTTGAGATTGTGGTGTGTCCTTTGCTATGTCCGTGTACATGACCGTGTGTTTTGTCATCACAGGGTTCTGTATATACATGTTAGTAAGTTAGAAAGTTTATCTACTTACGGTGCAAAGAGTTTTATTATGTTTTGATGTTTGTAATAGGGTTTGTGTTAAGGTTTCCTTTTCTTTGCAGTGGGTTGCGTAATTTGCTTCCATACAGCCGCTTTCAATAACCCATCTTCAGTTTTAACAAGATATAGGTTATTGGAAATGGTCTGAATGTACGTTAAAAAGAGTACCTATTTGTTCTTTCGTTTTTTTGACAACTAAAACTTGACAATAAAGAAAACAAATCATGAATCGAATATCATCATGCTAGCCTTTATTATTCCCTAGAGTATTTGGGGTCGGCTACTAGTTCAACCAGTTTTACCTGAAATTCAGTTTTTCTACGGAGCGACTGGTATCGGACCTCCGCCACCCTGAGGGTGAACTGAATTCGAAGGTTGAACTAGTTTTCAGTATATTTGAGGGCAATAGATGTTCATGACAACCGAGACCGACGGCTTAACGTGCTCTCCGAGGCACGGGCGGGAAACACCGCTATCTTCCATACTCCGCTCTGCTATTAAGAAAATCTTGTAAGAAAAACCCGACAGCAGTCCGACCCGGAAATCGAACCCGATACCTCTTGATCTGCAGTCGCTTACGCTAACCACTAGACCAACGAGGCAGTCTTAATCATGAATCGAATAAATCATGTTAAAAAATATTTGGCTTGGCACCGATTTCAAACCTATGAATAGGTAGCACATACAAATAATAGTGTTTCATCAATATTAAAGATTTGCATATGAGTTGTATTTAATTAAATCTTCATTAAATTATTTTATACTTTTTAGTTTATGAAGTCGGTTTTTTAAACGAAGTTTTTTATACATAACCGTGTACTGACAGACACTCCAATTTTATTTATTTGTATAGATGTATAGATAGTATGTTTGATTACCGTCATGTTTGTTGATCCATTTATCATTATCCTTAGCATTTGGAAGATAATGTCCTTCTTGATTGTCGTGTTTTTCTACTGTTTTGTTTGCTCTTGTGTTTGTGGTATGTCCTTTGCTATGCTCTTGTATATGTCCGTGTGTTTTGTCATCACTGGGTTCTGTATATACATGTTAGTAAGTTAGAAAGTTTTTCTACTCACGGTGTAAAGAGATTTATTATATTTTATGATTGTGACAGGGTTTGTGTTACGGTTTCCTTCTCTTTGCAGTGGTTTGCGTAGTTTGCTTCCATACAGCCGCTTTCAATAACCTATCTTCAGTTTTAACAAGATGTAGGTTATTGGATATGGTCTGAATGTACGTTAAAAAGAGTACCTATTTGTTCTTTCGTTTTTGACAACTAAAACTTGACAATAAAGAAAACAAATCAAGAATCGAATATAGTCTTCCTAGCCTTATGGGAATACCCATGATTATTTGGGGTCGGCCACTAGTTCAACCAGTTTTACTTGAATATCAGTTTTTCCTAGGAGCGACTGGCAACGGACCTCCGCAACCCTTAGGATGAACTGTATTCGAAGGGTGAACTAGTTTTCAGTATATTTGAGGGCACTGATTTCCCAATAACGATTGACATAGATATTCATGTAACAACCGGTACTGACGGCTTAACGTGCTCTCCGAGGCACGGGCGGGAAACACCGCCATCTTCCATACTCCCCTCTGCTATTAAGAAATTCTTGTAAGAAAAACCCAACAGCAGTCCGACCCGGGAAGCAGTCGCTTACGCTAACCACTAGACCAACGAGGCAGTCTAAATCATATTTATAAATCAATATAAACCGTCTCCAATTAAATTAAAAAATTGTAAAAGATTTTTTCCCCGAAACCGATAGGAAGTTGAATTGTTGTATTGGTTTAAAACTCTAAATCAATAGTAATAACCCTTCTTTGGCTTTGCCGTAGTCGGGTAAGAAGGACAACTCAGCTATCCTTACTGCGTTGGAAGTTAGAGATTCGGTCCCCACACATCTTTGTGTGATCCAGAAATGGTTATTCTGTGTCTGGGTCTCAGATCAAATGAAATAAGGTAGATAACGCTCGGCCTTGTTCTTGTTGAAGCAAAAAAAGTAGCGTAGATACAAGTAAACACGCGTTTACGTACACACATGCTAAGCAACTACGCTACTTTTCGTCAGTATCGTACAAGTTGTCGATATTAGTACGATACCGACGAAAAGTAGCGTAGTTTATAGCATAGTTAGTGCGTTACCGCGTGTTTACTTGGATCTCCGCTACTTTTTTTGCTTCAACAAGAACAAGGCCGAGCGTTATCTTCCTTATTCTATTGGATCTGAGGTCTGGGTACTGTAACTCTTGAAATGTAAACATAGATACTAGATACATAAGACACGACAGTCACCTATTAATTTGGAATCAGAATGTCGTGAGTGAGATACGGGTCTATTTATTATTAACTAGCTGAGTCCCGCGGTGTTATTCGCGGTGATTTTTGTACCTTTATAACCGCGGGTAACACCGCGGGGCAAAGCTAGTCGAAAAAAAATGGTCTAAGTTCCAGATATTAGCCGGAACAAACAGACAGACAAAAATTGTAAAACATGTTATTTTGATATGGACCGTGTATCCCAATAATATTATTCCTAAACGCGAAAGTTTGTAAGTATGGATGGATGGATGGATGTTTAAACGCGAAAGTTTGTAAGTATGGTTGGATGAATGGATGTTAGTTAATCTTTCACGTAAAAACTACTGAACGGATTTGGATGAAACTTTACAGTAATATAGCTTATACATCAGAATAATACATAGGCTACTATTTGCCGCGATCACCGACATACACGCAGGCGGAGCCGCGAGCAAAAACTAGAACATAAATATGTATTTAGTAAAAAGCGTTAATTTCTATATTACAAACAGACACCGCAATTTAATTTATTTGATGGATGTATAGATAATATGTTTGATTACCGTCATGTTTGTTGATCCATTTATCATTATCCTTAGCATTTGGAAGAGAATGTCCTTCTTGACTGTCGTGTTTTTCTACTGTTTTGTTTGCTCTTGTGTTTGTGGTGTGTCCTTTGCTATGCTCTTGTGTATGTCCGTGTGTTTTGTCATCAGTGGGTTCTGTATATACATGTCAGTAAGTTAGAAATTTTTTTTACTCACGGTGTAAAGAGTTTTATTATATTTTGATGTTTGTGTATGGGTTTGTGTTAAGGTTTCCTTTTCTTTGCTGTGGGTTGCGTAATTTGCTTCCATACAGCCGCTTTCAATAACCTATCTTCAGTTTTATCAAGATATAGGTTATTGGATATGGTCTGAATGTACGTGAAAAAGAGTACCTATTTGTTCTTTCGTTTTTGACAACTAAAACTTGACAATAAAGAAAACAAATCATGAATCGAATATCATCATGCTAGTCTTTATTATTCCCTACATTATTTGGGGTCGGCTACTAGTTCAACCAGTTTTACCTGAAATTCAGTTTTTCCACGGAGCGACTGGTATCGGACCTCCGCCACCCTGAGGGTGAACTGAATTCGAAGGTTGAACTAGTTTTCAGTATATTTGAGGGCAATAGATGTTCATGACAACCGAGACCGATGGCTTAACGTGCTCTCCGAGGCACGGGCGGGAAACACCGCCATCTTCCATACTCCGCTCTGCTATTAAGAAATTCTTGTAAGAAAAACCCAACAGCAGTCCGACCCGGGAATCGAACCCGATACCTCTTGATCTGCAGTCGCTTACGCTAACCACTAGACCAACGAGGCAGTCTTAATCATGAATCGAATAAATCATGTTAAAAAATATTTGACTTGGCACCGATTTCAAACCTATGAATAGGTAGCACATACAAATAATAGTGTTTCATCAATATTAAAGGTTTGCATATGAGTTGTATTTAATTAAATCTTCATTAAGTTATTTCATACTTTTTAGTTTATGAAGTCGGTTTTTTAAATGAAGGTTTTTTATACATAACCGTGTACTGACAGACACTCCAATTTTATTTATTTGTATAGATGTATAGATAGTATGTTTGATTACCGTCATGTTTGTTGATCCATTTATCATTATCCTTAGCATTTGGAAGATAATGTCCTTCTTGATTGTCGTGTTTTTCTACTGTTTTGTTTGCTCTTGTGTTTGTGGTATGTCCTTTGCTATGCTCTTGTGTATGTCCGTGTGTTTTGTCATCACTGGGTTCTGTATATACATGTTAGTAAGTTAGAAAGTTTTTCTACTCACGGTGTAAAGAGATTTATTATATTTTATGTTTGTGACAGGGTTTGTGTTACGGTTTCTTTCTCTTTGCAGTGGTTTGCGTGGTTTGCTTCCATACAGCCGCTTTCGATAACCTATCTTCAGTTTTAACAAGATGTAGGTTATTGGATATGGTCTGAATGTACGTTAAAAAGAGTACCTAAACAAATCATTAAGCAAATACCATCTTCCTAGCCTTTATTATTCCCTAGATTATTTGGGGTCGGCTACTAGTTCAACCAGTTTTACCTGAATATCAGTTTTTCCACGGAGCGACTGGCAACGCAATCAGCTACTTCCGAGTAAACACACACGCGTTTACTTACACACATGCTAAGACACTATGCTACTTTTCGTCAGTATCGTACAAGTTGTCGATATTGGTACGATACTGACGAAAAGTAGCGTAGTTTATAGCATAGTTAATGCGTTACCGCGTGTTTACTTGGAACTACGCTACTTTTTTTGCTTCAACAAGAACAAGGCCGTGTGTTATCTACCTTATTTTATTTGATCTGAGGTCTGGGTACTGTAACTCTTAAAATCTAAGCATAGATACTAGATACATAAGACATGAAAGTCACCTATTAATTTGGAATCATAATGTCGTGAGTGAGATACGAGTCTATTTATTATTAACTAGCTGAGTCCCGCGGTGTTATTCGTGGTTATTTTTATACCTTTATAACCGCGGGTAACACCGCGGGGCAAAGCTAGTCGAAAAAAAGTGGCCTTAGTTCGAGATATTAGCCAGAACAAACAGACAGACAGATAAAAATTGTAATAAATGTAATTTTGTTTTTTTTTATTTTTTTTAAAAAGACAACTCCCGCACTAGGAATAAATCCTGTGTCGCGGGGGATTTTACAAACATACATGAAACGGACACAATGAATACCCAGACTCAGAACAACAATTTGTGGATCACACAAAGTGTTGTCCTGCGTGGGATTTGAACCCACGACACTTGGCGAAGTAGGAAACGGCGTGGTGACCGTTAAACCACTAGGCCAAACATGCAGTCATTGGCCACTATGGACCGTGTATCCTAATAATATTATTCCTAAACGCGAAAGTTTGTAAGTATGGATGGATGGATGGATGGATGTTTAAACGCGAAAGTTTGTAAGTATGGTTGGATGAATGGATGTTTGTTAATCTTTCACGTAAAAACTACTGAACGAATTTGGATGAAACTTTACAGTAATATAGCTTATACATCAGAATAATACATAGGCTACTATTTGCCGCGATAACCGACATACACGCAGGCGGAGCCGCGAGCAAAGACTAGAACATACATATGTATTTAGTAAAAAGCGTTAATTTTAATATTACAAACAGACACCCCAATTTTATTTATTTGTATGGATGTATAGATAATATATTTGATTACCGTCATGTTTATTGATCCATTTATCATTATCCTTAGCATTTGGAAGAGAATGTCCTTCTTGACTGTCGTGTTTTTCTACTGTTTTGTTTGCTCTTGTGTTTGTTGTGTGTCCTTTGCTATGCTCTTGTGTATGTCCGTGTGTTTTGTCATCAGTGGGTTCTGTATATACATGTCAGTAAGTTAGAAAGTTTTTTTACTCACGTTGTAAAGAGTTTTATTATATTTTATGTTTGTGACAGGGTTTGTGTTACGGTTTCCTTTTCTTTGCTGTGGGTTGCGTAATTTGCTTCCATACAGCCGCTTTCAATAACCTATCTTCAGTTTTATCAAGATATAGGTTATTGGATATGGTCTGAATGTACGTGAAAAAGAGTACCTATTTGTTCCTTCGTTTTTGACAACTAAAACTTGACAATAAAGAAAACAAATCATGAATCGAATATCATCTTCCTAGCCTTTATTATTCCCTAGAGGGTCGGCTACTAGTTCAACCAGTTTTACCTGAAATTCAGTTTTTCCACGGAGCGAATGGCATCAGACCTCCGCCACCCTGAGGGTGAACTGAATTCGAAGGTTGAACTAGTTTTCAGTATATTTGAGGGCAATAGATGTTCATGACAACCGAGACCGATGGCTTAACGTGCTCTCCGAGGCACGGGCGGGAAACACCGCCATCTTCCATACTCCGCTCTGCTATTAAGAAATTCTTGTAAGAAAAACCCAACAGCAGTCCGACCCGGGAATCGAACCCGATACCTCTTGATCTGCAGTCGCTTACGCTAACCACTAGACCAACGAGGCAGTCTTAATCATGAATCGAATAAATCATGTTAAAAAATATTTGACTTGGCACCGATTTCAAACCTATGAATAGGTAGCACATACAAATAATAGTGTTTCATCAATATTAAAGGTTTGCATATGAGTTGTATTTAATTAAATCTTCATTAAGTTATTTCACACTTTTTAGTTCATGAAGTCGGTTTTTTAAATGAAGTTTTTTTATACATAACCGTGTACTGACAGACACTCCAATTTTATTTATTTGTATAGATGTATAGATAGTATGTTTGATTACCGTCATGTTTGTTGATCCATTTATCATTATCCTTAGCATTTGGAAGATAATGTCCTTCTTGATTGTCGTGTTTTTCTACTGTTTTGTTTGCTCTTGTGTTTGTGGTATGTCCTTTGCTATGCTCTTGTATATGTCCGTGTGTTTTGTCATCACTGGGTTCTGTATATACATGTTAGTAAGTTAGAAAGTTTTTCTACTCACGGTGTAAAGAGATTTATTATATTTTATGTTTGTGACAGGGTTTGTGTTACGGTTTCTTTCTCTTTGCAGTGGTTTACGTGGTTTGCTTCCATACAGCCGCTTTCGATTACCTATCTTCAGTTTTAACAAGATGTAGGTTATGGGATATGGTCTGAATGTACGTTAAAAAGAGTACCTAAACAAATCATTAAGCAAATACCATCTTCCTAGCCTTTATTATTCCCTAGATTATTTGGGGTCGGCTACTAGTTCAACCAGTTTTACCTGAATATCAGTTTTTCCACGGAGCGACTGGCAACGCAATCAGCTACTTCCAAGTAAACACACACGCGTTTACGTACACACATGCGTTTACGTACACACATGCTAAGAAACTACGCTACTTTTCGTCAGTATCGTACCAATATCGACAACTTGTACGATACTGACGAAAAGTAGTTTATAGCATAGTTAATGCGTTACCGCGTGTTTACTTGGAACTACGCTACTTTTTTTGCTTCAACAAGAACAAGGCCGTGTGTTATCTACCTTATTTTATTTGATCTGAGGTCTGGGTACTGTAACTCTTAAAATCTAAGCATAGATACTAGATACATAAGACATGAAAGTCACCTATTAATTTGGAATCAGAATGTCGTGAGTGAGATACGAGTCTATTTATTATTAACTAGCTGAGTCCCGCGGTGTTATTCGTGGTTATTTTTATACCTTTATAACCGCGGGTAACACCGCGGGGCAAAGCTAGTCGAAAAAAAGTGGCCTTAGTTCGAGATATTAGCCAGAACAAACAGACAGACAGATAAAAATTGTAATAAATGTAATTTTGTTTTTTTTTTATTTTTTTTAAAAAGACAACTCCCGCACTAGGAATAAATCCTGTGTCGCAGGGGATTTTACAAACATACATGAAACGGACACAATGAATACCCATACTCAGAACAACAATTTGTGGATCACACAAAGTGTTGTCCTACGTGGGATTTGAACCCACGACACTTGGCGAAGTAGGAAACGGCGTGGTGACCGTTAAACCACTAGGCCAAACATGCAGTCATTGGCCACTATGGACCGTGTATCCTAATAATATTATTCCTAAACGCGAAAGTGCGTAAGTATGGATGGATGGATGGATGGATGTTTAAACGCGAAAGTTTGTAAGTATGGTTGGATGAATGGATGTTTGTTAATCTTTCACGTAAAAACTACTGAACGAATTTGGATGAAACTTTACAGTAATATAGCTTATACATCAGAATAATACATAGGCTACTATTTGCCGCGATAACCGACATACACGCAGGCGGAGCCGCGAGCAAAGACTAGAACATACATATGTATTTAGTAAAAAGCGTTAATTTTAATATTACAAACAGACACCCCAATTTTATTTATTTGTATGGATGTATAGATAATATGTTTGATTACCGTCATGTTTGTTGATCCATTTATCATTATCCTTAGCATTTGGAAGAGAATGTCCTTCTTGACTGTCGTGTTTTTCTACTGTTTTGTTTGCTCTTGTGTTTGTTGTGTGTCCTTTGCTATGCTCTTGTGTATGTCCGTGTGTTTTGTCATCAGTGGGTTCTGTATATACATGTCAGTAAGTTAGAAAGTTTTTTTACTCACGGTGTAAAGAGTTTTATTATATTTTATGTTTGTGACAGGGTTTGTGTTACGGTTTCCTTCTCTTTGCACTGGTTTGCGTAGTTTGCTTCCAGCCGCTTTCAATAACCTATCTTCAGTTTTATCAAGATATAGGTTATTGGATATGGTCTGAATGTACGTGAAAAAGAGTACCTATTTGTTCTTTCGTTTTTGACAACTAAAACTTGACAATAAAGAAAACAAATCATGAATCGAATATCACCTTCCTAGCCTTTATTATTCCCTTGATTATTTGGGGTCGGCTACTAGTTCAACCAGTTTTACCTGAAATTCAGTTTTTCCACGGAGCGAATAGCATCAGACCTCCGCCACCCTGAGGGTGAACTGAATTCGAAGGTTGAACTAGTTTTCAGTATATTTGAGGGCAATAGATGTTCATGACAACCGAGACCGATGGCTTAACGTGCTCTCCGAGGCACGGGCGGGAAACACCGCCATCTTCCATACTCCGCTCTGCTATTAAGAAATTCTTGTAAGAAAAACCCAACAGCAGTCCGACCCGGGAATCGAACCCGATACCTCTTGATCTGCAGTCGCTTACGCTAACCACTAGACCAACGAGGCAGTCTTAATCATGAATCGAATAAATCATGTTAAAAAATATTTGGCTTGGCACCGATTGATACTTGACTTGTAAATAGGTAGCACATACAAATAATAGTGTTACATCAATATTAAAGCTTTGCATATGAGGTGTATTTCATGAATTCTCATTAAGTTATTTTATACTTTTTAGTTTTTGAAGTCGGTTTTTTAAACGAAGTTTTTTTATATATATGTACATTGTACATTACAAACAGACACTCGAATTTTATTTATTTGTATACATGTATAGATAATATGTTTGATTACCGTCATGTTTGTTGATCCATTTATCATTATCCTTAGCATTTGGAAGAGAATGTCCTTCTTGACTGTCGTGTTTTTCTACTGTTTTGTTTGCTCTTGTGTTTGTGGTTTGTCCTTTGCTATGCTCTTGTGTATGTCCGTGTGTTTTGTCATCACAAGGTTCTGTATATACATGTTAGTAAGTTAGAAAGTTTTTCTACTTACGGTGTAAAGAGTTTTATTATATTTTGATGTTTGTGTATGGGTTTGTGTTAAGGTTTCCTTTTCTTTGCTGTGGGTTGCGTAATTTGCTTCCATACAGCCGCTTTCAATAACCTATCTTGAGTTTTATCAAGATATAGGATATTGGAAATGGTCTGAATTTACCTTAAAAATATTATTTGTTTCTCTTTTCTTTGACAACCGAAACTTGTCAAAATTATTTATTAAAAATAAACCCGACTGCGTCAATACGTGCCATCTTTTTTTAAATTCAGGTTTTAAAAATAATAATTTAAATTTGTTTTTTTTTATTTTGATGTACCCAGAATCACTCTCACGACTAAGACGAATCGTAAAGAAAAATTGAAATTACTAATAATGGTAATCCAATCACTACAATTAACCGTCGAATCGTTCTGCTATGCTGCTTTTCCGCGCTAACTGTGCATACGCGAGTAGAGAGACTCAGGTACCGCGATCATCTCTCTCTTTCTAACCGAGGGACGGCTGGAGGCCTGGCTCCCCTGCTCTACCTCTATGATTAGGATCGTAGTAAGTGGAGGACATTTGTCTCTGCCTACCCTATGAGACCTATTTCTCTGTCACGCCTATGCGTGACGTTATATAAGTAGGTAACCACCTTCAAACCTTAAAAAAAAGATCGTACTTCTACCTAAAAGGCCGATAGCACGACGATATGATTTGCAGGTGCTTATGAGTGGTCTGCTTGTTTGCCCCTTTTATCATAAAAGAAGTACGTTTTTTTAGATTTCTTACCGTTATCTCTTTCTGATTCCTGAATCAAAGTTCTGCCGCTGGAATATTCGCTATGTTTGTTCGATTGTACTGTTTTTGTCGTGGTTTTCACCACCTTTGTAGCTTTAGAACCTGTATATTTAATCATAGTTGAATTAAAACACCCGTATTCATCCTGTGAGTCTAGGGTTGCCAGATAGAAACTTACCAAATCCGGGACAATTCTAATAAAAAAAAGGAGAACGTGTCGGGTCGCTCAGTCGTGACAATAGTAAAAATATCTTGGTTATAGTGATAAATTCAGTGGCATTTTGCTATTTTTATTACGTTTTTCTTAGTCAGCTTACTTAGCTTTGCAAAACTGATAAAATTTCTGAGCAAGACAAAGTTGATAGGAGTTTGCAGTTTGGATTTGATTAAATTCATGGACATTCGGTTTCGCTCTTTAGTCCATAAACTATTCAGTTGGCTAAATGCTGTTTCATTCGTTTTTAGCGTTAGGTTTTCGGAATCCGCGACAATAAGGTCTAATTAACCTTTAACTGGACACGGGACAAGACGCAAAATTCCGGGACAATCCCGGATTTTCCGGCCATCTGGCAACCCTATGTGGGTCTCGTAAGATCCTACTAAAGGAGCAAACTACTAACTAACTAAACTGCAATAAAAGGAAGGAAATCTTGATACAAACCCTGTACCAACTTGTCTGGATAGCGTGGTGTGGGGGACAGGGTGTCATGTTGGTGGGACATGACATGACACAAAGGGAGGATCCTCCGACCAGGCGAGGTGATCATGCCTGGCGGGCCAACTGCCCAACCGTTGATGTTGGGATGTTGTATATATTATTATCGGCGCGAGAACTTTCACTGCGCGATTTAGGATTGATAGTTTCTTAGTTTCCTTCGTTACTCCGTAGTTCAGTGTATCTTCGGTAGATGGCGCTGTAGTATATTTCTGTTGCGCTGTATGTGGAAGTCGCCACAGTGGTATTGTAGACCAAAACCTTCTTTCTAAGCAGAGGCCTATTATATGTCCGGCAGTGGACTATTGAAAGCTGTTTGTTGATAATGATGATAAAGGTTAGGTTAGTAACGGTTATAACCTAATGAGTAATTGCATCGAGTTATGTAGAAAACAGTCATGCCACTAGTTCGAGTTGTGTAAATTAAATCGGCCAAGAGTGAGTTAGATATTATTATAAATACATCAGGGTTCATGTAATACAGTCTAGTGACAGACGGACGGACGGACGGACAGGCAGGTGGACAGCAGAGTCTTAGTAACAGGGTCCCGTTTTTACCCTTTGGGTACGGAACCCTAAAAACAGCCTCGTCACTGAGCGACATGGCGAAATAGCTGTTAGAATAAAATAGCTGTTTAAGTTCTCACACAGAGGACAAATATTATATATATTTGTCCAAGGCATTGTTTAAGAATTTGTCCATTAGGTTTGGTTAAGAACTGTCTAATGCTATGTTGTCCCACATGGTGCAACGAGCCGGCATCAAATTTTGAAACAAGAGACTTATAAAACAATAACTTACCTCCAGTATGCCTTGAAATTTGGGCGCCATTTTCGGCTCCTCTGTTGCCTTCTTGAGCACTTCCTGTAGTGATAAACAGAATAAGGATATTGACTGTATCGTAAATAAATACCGATGTCTCCTTCATTCAAACAAATATTACAAAACATGTCAGAAAATATAATTAGTATGGTTTTTTATTTCTATTTCAAATTTTAATCAAATAAACATTGAAATTTATTGCTCAATTGAGTAGTCTAAAACATTGACGTCACTAGTTTGTATTTAGTACATTTTTCATACAAAGTTATCGTTTTGATAAAAAGTAACTAATTTGACTAAGGTGTCATCTACCCTGTTATTAATATACCTATTGAAGCATTATAAAACAACTTTGCTGCAAAGATGAGTAGTTAGAAACTGCTACTGAAAATGTCTGTCGAGATACAAGACTATGTGATAATCTTAGGCAAAGATAGAAGCAAGGATTGCGTAGTGTTATAAGCGGTAGTATGGAACAACACTTTGTGTAATCGAAAATTTGTTGATCTAAGTCTGGTTGTTCATTCTGTCCGTTTTATGTTTGTAAAGACACAGAATGTATTCCTAGTGCGGGAGTTGTATGCAAAGAGGAGAATATTTGCAAAAATAATAAAAACTCTTTTCGGTTTTAGATATAAAATGATAGATCTCTCAAATCATTCTTTTATAAATTAAAATCAAATAACTTTTATTTTAAGTAGACCTTATCAGGCACATTCTAAACGTTACAATAATGACTATAGTTGCTCGGAGTCGCTTTAAGAATTTACCAGAAAAAAAAAAACACTTTTTTTTCGTCAAATTCGAAACTATCAACGAATTGGTTCTGGATCTAAATAAAATTTGATTTGACTTTTAATTGAAAATATTTATCCCAACTGTAACTTTCAGTGGCATAGATTCCAGGACACAACGTATGAGCTACTAAAAATAACTTTTTTATGCGTTCTGTTTCATTAAGTGTTGAACGTTGCTTTAGTAGTTACGCTGCACACGTCTTGAGGTTCGAATCTTCTCAGTAAATACTGCATTTATGTGTATCTTAATACTTTTATCTATGTAAGGTATAGTATGTGTGTGGTAATGGGCTAGTCAGTGACCATTTTCATCTTCTTGCGCTAACCACTATCTATCGCCAAAAAAAATTTTTTTTTGTGTCTAAGTAACAAGGTCTGACTCTTTTTAACCGACTTCCAAAAGGAGGAGGTTCTCAATTTCATCGGTTTTTTTTTTTACTTTTTTTTTTATGTATGTACATTGATTACTCCGTCAATTGTGGACCGATTTTGAAAATTATTTTTGTATTCGAAAGGGTATGCTCCCCATGTGGTCCCATGGCCACCATATCAGGATCTGATGATGGGATCCCAAGGAAATCGAAGAAAACCCTCAAATTTACGTGAGCGCCTGCAATAAAGTTAAGGCAATTGTCTGCATGCCTTCATATTCTGTAAACATCATTTAATTTCATAATATATAGTCCATTTGAGATTTTATTACAAAAAATTACCTGAAGTCCTTTTTGATTCTATACAGTATATTGTATGTTACCTTTAGTCGTATTCTTTCAAGTTATTTAGGTGAAATGATGATGAGAGACTTGAGAAAGACTAAAAAGCGAAAAAAAACAAAAAGTATAAAAAAACTTAATTTGTATGTGCTACCTATTCATAGGTTTGAAGTCGGTGCCAAGCCAAAATGTAATAGTAGGTACCGCACTCGCCGCGCGTGACCTTGAGCGGGATAGCTGCTCTTCGCGTAGAACAAAACAACCGAAGCGTCGGTGACGTCGTTGACGTTCGTCTCGAAATATGGCGAGTGTGGTACTATTACATTTGGCTTGGCGCCGAATTCAAACCTATGAATAGGTAGCACATACAAATTAAGTTATTTTATAATTTTTAGTTTTTGAAGTCGGTTTTTTTAAACGAAGTTTTTTTTTTGCTCAATAGCATTAACATTTTTTGCTGAGCACAAGATACGATGCTCAAGACGTTGCGCAACATACATCATATCATCAATTGCAAACTCAAAGAGGCGGTTATTTCAAAATATGCTTGCAATGGTTAAGACAGTAGATAACAATTCCAAAAAAAATAGTATTGTAATAGTTTTTGTTGACTCCACAAAAGAAAGATAAAGGCTATCTCTTTATTAAATGGTAAATATAGTAGAAATAAATAAAAAAAGCGAAAAATGTAAAACAAAGCAAAATCATGAGTCTTTTTGGGAGTGTTTTCGAAAATGTTCGGAGTGATTGTTTATGTGCGTGATTTTCAAACGCTTACAAGTAGTCTTACGAAACAATTTTATACTCTATCCTAGTTCAGTAATTATGAAGATTTTTGTATTTGCAAAAAATAAACTTATTTCAAATTGGTGTACTTTTCCATTAGTAAAATTAAGTTGTAAAACGATTATGCTTTTTCAAGCTTCAACAACTCGCCCAAGGGTGTGTTTTAACTCTTAGGTTTCAAAGTATTTATGGTTTAAATTTAGTGTCAATGTTTTAAGTTTTAACTTGTCAAATTAATGTTTGAAACTAAGTTTATTGAGTTTGAGCTTTTTGAATAAGATTTTGGTGAAGGTTGTATTTTAGAGTCTGCGGTAAGTGCGTAGTCAGCGGATGTATAGAACTCACCGACTGGAATCAATTTCATCGTGATAACTTCATTGCCTCCTTCGATCGATATAGTTTGACTCACTTCGTATACTGTATTGCCAGTTCGACCTGCCGCAATTCATAAGATACCAAATCAGTGACATATTAAAAAAATGCGGGGTAGTCTGTGGGGACTGCTGATAGAAGTTAAAAAAAACTAAATAACTTGTGAATTGTATCGTTGCGAGCTATTCAATTATTACAATTACACAGTATACATATAGCTCATGGGAAGCGGTCGGTGACGATGACGCGAGTTTCATGATTTTTGTTCACACCAAAAGTGCTCAACGCGCCTAGAGCAGTTTTCACTTCAAAAACTTGATTTTATGGTTGTTTTTGTACGATCTCTGCTTGTTAAGTTGATTTAGTTAAAAAAATTTAGCAAAAAAATTAAAAAAAAATTTTTGATGAATGTATGTAATGTTTCATTTTTGGTACTATCTCTATTGATTGTCTATAATCTATTGGTTTTTAGCCTTGTTTTAATGATTACACTAAAAAAATTATTAATTTTAAACCTTTTTTAAAAACAAGCTTTTATTACTTGTTAATAAAAAAATAACTTTAAGCCCTTTCATTTGATACCCATTTGGGTGGATTGTTCAGAAATATGTACGCCGCCATTTTGTTACGGCGACCATTTTGGATTAATAATAATATCGATTATACAGGGTGTCCCAAAATTCAACGATAAGCGGGCGCCTAAAGGTAGACCTGCTAATGAGTGCATAAGGAAAAATAATATAAAAAATATACCTATTTTTTTTTTGTGTCAAGAAAAATTTAGAATTTCTTTGAAAATTTATATCTTTGAAGATTTATACCTTTCATGATATTTTGAACGACCACGATGACAATTTCTCAAATATGCTTAAATTTTTTTTAACTTGTACCTAAATAGTGCTACTATTCACCACAACTCTTAAAAACACCAAATTGCCCGCAGTTTTTACACAAAAAACGTTACACAAAAATTGTCATCGTGGTCGTTCAAAATATCATGAAGGGTGTAAATTTTCAAAGAAATTCAAAAATTTTCTTGTAACTAAAAAAAAACTAGGTATATTTTTTTATTACTTTTCCTTATGTACTCATGAGCAGGTCTACCTTTTGGCGCCCGCTTATCGTTGAATTTTGGGACACATGGTATATAATTGCATTGTCATCAGAACTAAGGGTATATTTAAAATTTCAGCTTTAACTTCAAATTTTACTTGCAAGATTTGATTACAGACAAACATCGGGACAGGTGAAACTAGCTGAGAAAGCCGGTGTTTAAGAATTCGTAAACGTAATTTCAGATGACCCTAATACAGTATTATATTATTATTTATTGCTATAGGTATACCTTGCTCACTTAAGACCGATAATATTTTAACCGTGGTGCTTTCCAGTTTGAAAAAGGTGTCTGCCTATTTTGACCTCATTTTGTCTCCCGCTTTGTAAAGGCGAGAAGTGGACTTATTATATTTCCAACTCCTCCAGTTTTCTTCTGATTAATGTCATTGCGGGGTCCAAGACAGTTTATTTTTTCCTGAGACTTCCTGAATGTCATAACTCGATGTGTTCGTGGGTCACTGCTGTTGAGCCTGGTGTACAGGAGTTACAGTGGTGGGCGTGTGGACGGGATTAGTCCCAGTATAGGTACGCCTTTATAATATATCTATACATATATATTACATACCTGGCAATGTCATGTGGTATACAGCAGGTTGTTCTGCAAATAAATAATAAATGATATTTAATTTTATAAATAAATCTTTTAGGTACAGATATTTTTACATGTCTGACTTTACAGTTAGAATGCGCCGTCATTTCCTAAGACTCACTCTGGCAAGAAATTCGGAAATAAACCTCAGACGTCTCTTTTTTTTAAGTCCGTTAACTTCGATTATAGGGTCTGGGTTTTTGAAGAAAGGGCCACAGTTATGAGTCGGCCTGTCCACACAGACGGCATACGAGCCTCAGCCATTATGTTACCTAACCGGTATTAATCAAATAAAATGAAAAAAAAAACTGGCTGAGCTCCGCGGTGTTACCCGCGGTACAACAACAAAGGAGCCTAAGTAGTTACTTATATTATCAGCTATCTGCCAGTGAAAGTCCCGTCAAAATCGGTCCACCCGTTCCAGAGATTAGATTGCACTCTCTGTTCCGCTCTCTCAGAATCCGATGGGACGGTTAACCGACACTGTTTTACGTGCTCTCCAACTTCCAAATTCCGAGCTGTTATTAAGTATTTCTATAATCAGAAAAACTCCTTAACACTTTTGGCCCGACCCGAAATTCGAACCCGAGACCTCTTGATCGGCAGTCGCATACGTCAAACGCAAGACCAACGAGGCAGTTACAGTACATGTACCCTGTATACATACATATGCATTTTTGACGTATGATTACTCGATTAAGTGCTTGCGTAGGGGTTTTTTTTTTTTTTAAATTTTAGTTCGTGTATTTGGAATTTAAAGAACTATTACGCGTACATACCTTTGATTTGCGGCCTTCCTCCGATCCAATGGCCGTGAGTGGGAACCGGAGCGTGATTTTCATAATTTATGTTACTATTTTCCCACCTCTCTCCACTGGAAGGTCCTGGAAAGAAAATATTATATGTAACTAATTGTACTCTGCCAAGCTTTGCTCTGGCTCTCCGTATGCTGGCAGATTTAGAATACAGAGTGTCATCACCCTTATTCATCCCGTGGGTATTGTTGTAATAATACTGGCTTTATAGAGTTCTTACAAAGCATTCAAAATTCTTCTTATTCGATGTAACTAGGTTACTTGACACTTCAATAAAATAACAACTAAATGAAAAACATCATTTTTTTTTCAAATACAAAAATTACAACAGGTGTCATAAGAGCCGACTGAGAACAACAGGACGTCAAAGAGAAAGAAAACTAGACACCAACCTTTTTTTACATGTGGAAACTCCCACGGACGGGCCAACACCCCACCGGAGTTGGCAGTGGGGTAGTGTGTCGGAATCGGACCGACTAAAACCACACGGTGTGCCACTGTGTGCCTGAGATGGGAAGGATTCGAAAACTGCCGTTTAAGACATCATCTATTAGGACATCCGGACCCCTCTCAGCGCCCGCCCGCAGTGACGCGGGCATCATCATCGAGTTAACTTTCTATTTAGGCGACGTATGATTTTTTTATGGAAGGAGCAGACGTTTCGCCTGATGGTAAGCGATTACGCAACACCAGAGGCTTCACAAGTGCATTGCCGGTCTTTGGGTGATGGAGAGAGGGAGTGGGTGGAGATGTGGGGTATGGGCCTACGATATCGTCACTCACTCGGTGAAGCACAGCGCAAACGCTGTTTCACATTTCTGTGAGGCCGTGGTATCACTCCGGTCGAGCCGCCCCATTCATGCCGAAGCGTGGCTCTCCCACGAAAGATGGTACACGCACCTATACCAACCCGTCTGGCCAGCGCGGTAGTAAAGCAAATGCTCTTTTCTAAGGAGAGTCTTATATCCAGTCTTATCCATCTATAATCCTATGATTATAAAAGACTATTTATAATTATAATGATGAAAATATTATGCTACATACCCCTCCACAGCGTTGGCTCATATACTACACTTTCGCGTCTGGTGTAGTGATGTTCTATTGGTTCACCGCCATGTGATTCTAGAAGTAACAAGTATTTCGTTTTAAAACAAGTTTCTATTACTTGTTAATAAAAAAGAAACTAAGTGCTTTCATTTGACACCCATATTGGGTGGGTTGTTCAGAAATAAGTCCGCCGCCATTTTGTTACGGCGGCCAATTTGGATTAATAATAATACCGTTTATATAAAATTGCATTGTCATGAGAACTAAAGGTATATTTACAATTACAGCTAATCGGATATCGGGAAGTTAAACAAAAACTTCCAAAATTTGATTACACATAACCATCTGGACAGGTGAAATTAAATAAAAGCTTGTTAAATATGTGTCAAATACAAGGTAACGAAGATTTAATGAAGTGGAAAGGTCTTTGTGACAAGAATTAGTTCAAGAATGACTATGAATAACTATTACAATGTTATGGTATACCAATAGTATTATTATTAATGCATGCTTTGAATAAAGGTTTAAATTATTGTAGGCCTAATTGGCAGAACATAGTTGTTTAAGATCGTTCAACTACGGACGCGGGCGTGGAATTGCTTAAACACATATATGGCGCCTTGGAGGATTCACAGGATGCGTTTGGTATTTTCTGCGACTTGTCTAAGGCATTCGATTGTGTCCATCATCCTACACTCATCAGGAAGTTACAACGCTACGGAATAAGGAATAATGCTCTAAATATCCTAAGGTCGTATTTGAATAAAAGAGTTCAAAAAGTTGATATTAATGGCAAAACATCTTCGGGATCCCCGGTAACACTGGGCGTCCCACTGGGTTATATTCTAGGGCCATTTCTGTTTCTCATCTATATAAATGATCTAGCTTATGTAAGTGACAATCATGAGATTCTATTGTTTGCGGATGACACATCCTTAATTTTCAAAGTAAGGCGCCAACTTGACAATTTTAGTGAAGTCAACAGTGCACTCTCGAAACACTCTCGTACATTGGTTTAATACAAATAACCGTCTCCTTAATGAGAAGAAAATTAAATTAATTAAATTCTCTACACCAAACGTTAGGCATGTTACAATCAATGTTCGATAGAATGAACTAGAGTTGGATCCTGTGGAAACTACTGTATTTTTAGGTATTACTATTGACGCTAAGTTACAATATAATAGAAAAACTATCCAGTAGGCTAGCTCAGCGGCTTTTGCTGTAAAAAAGATTCGACATTTAACTGATGTTGATACAGCTAAAATAGTTTACCTCACTTACTTTCATAGCATAATGACTTACGGTATCCTACTCTATGGTAACTGTGCAGATAATAATGCCATATTTGTTTTACAAAAACGCGCCGTACGAGCCATTTATAAATTAGGCCCTCGAGAATCTCTTCGTTCCAAATTTAAAGAGATAAATATTATGACTGTATCTTCACGATATATAGACGAAAATTTAATTTAAGTTCAAAGAAATACATCAAAGTTTCCTAAAATCAGAGTTGTTCATTCGGTAAATACCAGAAACATACATAATCTTAGTGTTCACGTCACTCGTCTCCACAGAATAGGCAACTCGTTTATGGGACAATGTATACGCTTTAACAATAAACTCCCTATTGATATTAGGAATTTGCCGTTAAGGAAATTTAAAATACCATTAAATCTAAGTTATCCGCAAAGGGTACCATAGCAGAATATCTTGATGAAAAAAACCGCCTGGGATTGAGCTGCTCATTCTGCACATGCTGTTTATTTTGAATGTTTAAATTTATTTTGATGGTTGATGATTCAGACGATAACTTGTAGTTTGAAACAAACTCATCTTAAATTATTGCTATTGTTGACATTTTATCTTTATTGATGATTGTAATTGTGACTCAAATTGTAATTATCGCTTTTTTATTGAAATAATGTCTTTTGCATTTGAGAATATTGTCTGGACTTTAAAAGAGACGGTGATCCCTGAGTTTGTTTCGTCCTTTCTTCTCAGGGCTAGTCCAGTTAGGAAAGGCCGAACTCATCTGCTCAAAAAAAGTTTAACTTGCAAAAGTGTTCATGTAACCTAATTGCAGAATAAATAATTTCATTTAATTTAAAGTTTTTAAATTTAAGACGTGTTTTTCGTTTATTATTAAGTTTTGTTTATTGTATTATAATCTAGACAAATGGTAAATGTTAAATAGATTAAAATAAGAGCGCATCTCGCTACATAACATTTTCGTTTGGCGAGTTTTATGTCTTGTATGTAATAGATTTAAGATTCTTTCGTAAAATAAACATTAAAAAATAATTGACTGATTGATTGAAGACCGTTAAAACTCACTTTACTACCTTTTTATTGTATCTTGCCTTAGAATTCATGTAATTTCTGGGTTCTGATTACATTACTCATTATTTCGAGTTCCAATTTGATAACCTACTTGAAAAAAATGAAAAGGTACAACAACGGGAAACACCGCGGGGCTAGGTAATTAGGGTTCCGCGCCAAAGGTAAAACCGGAACCCTTATAGATTAGTCATATCTGTCTGTCTGTCTGTCCGTCCGTATGTTACAGCCACTTTTCTCGGAAACTATAAGAACTATACTGTTGAAACTTGGTAAGTAGATGAATTCTGTGAACCGCATTAAGATATATTTCTCTGTCTGTTTGTTTGTTTCGGAAAATCTCTGGAATAGTTGGACTGATTTTGAAGGGACTTTCACTGGCAGATAGCTGTTTAAGAAGTAATTTAGGCTATTTTTATTTTGGTTGCTTTACAGGTACAACTGCTACTATTTCTATATATAGCCCAGATAGAAATAACTATATTTATACTATCTGGGCCCCGCTCGGACCCCGTTAGGGCCCCACAGGGGCCCAGATGGTATCGAATAAAGTAAGTATTATAATTCATACCCCTCGACGGCGTTGGCTCATATACTACACGTTCGCGTGTGGTGTAGCCATTTTCCAATGGTTCGCCGCTGCGTGGTTCTGTAAAACAAGATAATCAACGTCATTTATTTCTGGAAACATAGTCTCACAAACATCACAAACGAGCAATTATTGTATATATATATATAAACTGAATCTCGGAAACGGTCTCACAGATTTTCATAAAATTTAGTACGCAGGAGGTTTCGGGGGCGATAAATCGATCTAGCTACGATTCATTTTTAGAAAATGTACCTGAAAATATTGAATTAAAAAGCTTTTTAAAAACAAGCTTTAACTGGAATGCCTCGAGACGAATCAAACGAGTCCAAACTCGATGATGTTGCGACGTTTCTTTACAGAGTTCCTATGGCCACCTTCCAGCTCCAGCATCAGATCAGCTCCATGTCATTATAATATTGTATTGTCACGCTGTATACATATGCTTGCAAAATTTCACCAAAATCGGTTGAAGTAATCTGCTTCAAAATGGAGTTACAAGATTCCACCCGAACATACAAGTTTATACTTAAATAAATTGCAAGTTAATAAAGAGCTTGCAAAATACAGAGCAAAGCTCGTTCAACCTTGTACTGCCTTTTTCTGGACTGTAAAAGTAACGATGTTCTCTGAGTTTGTTTTGTCCTTTCTTCTTAGGGCTAGTCCAGTTAGTTAGGAAAGGCCAAACTCATATTTTTTTTTTTGTATGGTAAACGAGCAGACGTATCACCTGATGGTAAGCGATTACCGCCGCCCATGGACACCCGCAACACCAGAGGCGTCACAAGTGCGTTGCCGACCGTTAAATCCAAGTTATCCGCAAAGGGGTATTATACCATAGCAGAATATCTTGATGATAAAACCGTCTGGGATTGAGCTGCCTATTCTGCACATGCTGTTTATTTTGAATGTTTAAATTTATTTTGATGTGACGATAACTTGTAGTTTGAAACAAACTCATCTTAAATTATTGCTATTGTTGACATTTTTTTAAATTATTATCTTTATTGATTATTGTAATTGTGACTCAAATTGTAATTGTCGCTTTTTTTATTCAAATAATGTCTTTTGCATTTGAGAATATTGTCTGGACTTTAAAAGAGACGGTGATCCCTGAGTTTGTTTCGTCCTTTCTTCTCAGGGCTAGTCCAGTTAGGAAAGGCCGAACTCATCTGCTCAAAAAAAGTTTAACTTGCAAAAGTGTTCATGTAACCTAATTGCAGAATAAATGATTTCATTTCATTTAAAGTTTTTAAATTTAAGACGTGTTTTTGTTTGTTATTAAGTTTTGTTTGTAGTATTGTAATCTACACAAATGGTAAATGTTAAATAGATTAAAATAAGAGCGCATCTCGCTACATAACATTTTCGTTTCGCGAGTTTTATGTCTTGTAATAGATTTAAGATTCTTTCGTAAAATAAACATAAAAAAAAAGTTGATCATTGTCACTTAAAGAATATTGACTGATTGATTGAAGACCGTTAAAACTCACTTTACTACCTTTTTATTGTATCTTGCCTTAGAATTCATGTAATTTCTGGGTTCTGATTACGTTACTCATTATTTCGAGTTTCAATTTAATTACCTACTTGAAAAAAATGAAAAGGTACAACAACGGGAAACACCGCGGAGCTAGGTAATTAGGGTTCCGCGCCAAAGGTAAAAACCGGAACCCTTATAGATTAGTCATATCTGTCTGTCTGTCTGTCCATCCGTATGTTACAGCCACTTTTCTCGGAAACTATAAGAACTATACTGTTGAAACTTGGTAAGTAGATGAATTCTGTGAACCGCATTAAGATATATTTCTCTGTCTGTTTGTTTGTTTCGGAAAATCTCTGGAATAGTTGGACTGATTTTGAAGGGACTTTCACTGGCAGATAGCTGTTTAAGAAGTAATTTAGGCTATTTTTATTTTGGTTGCTTTACAGGTACAACTGCTACTATTTCTATATATAGCCCAGATAGAAATAACTATATTTATACTATCTGGGCCCCGCTCGGACCCCGTTAGGGCCCCACAGGGGCCCAGATGGTATCGAATAAAGTAAGTATTATAATTCATACCCCTCGACGGCGTTGGCTCATATACTACACGTTCGCGTGTGGTGTAGCCATTTTCCAATGGTTCGCCGCTGCGTGGTTCTGTAAAACAAGATAATCAACGTCATTTGTTTAATTTAATTTAATTTAGGCTATTTTATTATGGTTGCTTTACAGGTACAACTGCTACTATTTCTATATATAGCCCAGATAGAAATAGCTATATATATACTATCTGGGCCCCACTAGGACCCCGTTAGGGCCTAGATAGTATCGATTAATGTAAGTATTATATTTCATACCCTTCGACGGCATTGGCTCATATACTTCACGTTCGCGTGTGGTGTAGCCATTTTCCAATGGTTCGCCGCTGCGTGGTTCTGGAAAACAAGATAATCAACGTCATTTGTTTCTGGAAATATATTCTCACAAACATCAAAAACGAGCAATTATTGTATATATATAAACTGAATCTCGGAAACGGTTTCAAAGATTTTCATAAAATTGAGTACGGTTTCGGGGGCGATAAATCGATCTAGCTACGATTCATTTTTAGAAAATGTACCAAAAAAATATTGAATTAAAAAGCTTTTTAAAAACAAGCTTTTACTGGAATGCCTGGAGACGAATCAAACGAGTCCAAACTCAATGATGTTGCGACGTTTCTTTACAGAGTTCCTATGGCCACCTTCCAGCTCCAGCATCAGAACAGCTCCATGTCATTATAATATCGTATTGTCACGCTGTATACATATGCTTGCAAAATTTCAGCAAAATCGGTTGAAGATATCTGCTTCAAATTGAGTTGCAAGATTCCACCCGAACATACAAGCATACATACATTGCAAGTTATTAAAAAGCTTTTTTTTTTGGGACTAATCCCGCCCACACGCCCACCACTGTAACTCCCGTACACCAGGATCAACAGCGGTGACCAACGATCACACCGAGTTATGACACTCGGGAAGTCCCAGGAAAAAATTAAACTGTCTTGGAACCCGCACCGAAATTAATCAGAAGAAAAACTGAAGGAGTTGGAAACATTATAAGTCCAGTTCCCTCCTTAGCAAAGCGGGTGACAAAATGAAGTCAAAATAGACATACATGTTTTTTAAAACCGGAAGCACCAAGTATAAAATATTATGAGTCATAAGTGAGCTACATTTGATTACTATAGTATGTATGGCAGAATCGCCTAAACGCAAGGAAATTCACCGCAGTCGACACGAGATCCCCATAGTACACCGCCCCAGATGTCATTTTAAGCTATTTAGCATTATGTTACGTTCATTGCACCAAAGACTACATTCCCAGAGGATATGATGAGCCGACTGTTCATAGCTATAATCAGGTGTTGAGCATTGACAAAACGGTGAATCGACTAATTTAAATGAGTGTAGTTTGTTCTTAAAGTTACCGTGGCCTTTAAGAAATTAAGCGACACAGTGATCTACTTCGAGCCATGTCTTCGACAACCGTTCGCAACAGATGGAAAGAACTGGTAGAGGTGGCGCCCTTTAGATGATTCGTCCCATCGTTGCTGCCATTCATCGATGAGGTCGTTATAAACATTGGATTGCTGTTGAAACAATCCTAAGATTTTATCGCGGTCGCGTACGCCCAAAAAATCGCATTCCATGTTTTATAGTGTGGAATAATACACGGCTGCAAGTCTTTGCACCTGGAGATCGACCGGAAGAACACCCGCCAACACCGGTAAAGCCTCAGTGCTAAACGTCCTATATGCCTTGCACAAGAAAATCAATGCAAGTGTGGGGGACAGGGGTCATGTCCCTCCAACACAAAGGAAGGATCCTCCGACCAGGCGAGGTGATCATGCCTGGCGGGCCAACTGCCCAACGGTTGATGTTGGGATGTTGTATATATGATTATCGGCGCGAGAACTTTCATTGCGCGATTCAGGATTGGTAGTTTCATAGTTTCCTTCGTTACTTCGTAGTTCGACGTATCTTCGATAGATGGCGCTGTAGTATGTTATGTTGTGGTTGCGCTGTATGTGGAGGTCGCCACACAAGTCGTTGGCCTTGTAACAGTTTGCGACGGACAGCACCTACAGCGCCCTAAAAAGCCCTAATAGAAAAGAGTATCAAATTTACTCATCTTCCTGTACTTTTTCCAATTCACGGTACTAATTTAGGTAGGAACCTTTGTCCTAACTATAATTGAGAAATAAATTTGGGAAAAAGACAATAACATTATGAATAACGACGGATATAACTAATTATAAAACAATAAATTATGAATAAATGATCTTACCTACTTCTAGTATGCCTTCTACACTCAGAATCTGCAAAACAAAGAAGTTTGGTTTAAATGTAAAGAAAAAACATTATCTGAATTAGAGGGTAACTAAAGTAAGATTACATATAATCCACACTAAAATTATAAATTCGAAAGGAACTCTATCTATTTGTCTGCTTTCAGGCTAAACCGCTATTTTTTTTGTAAAACATACATATTATACATAGAAAACACCAAAACCCCGAAACAAATATTTGCAGATCATACAAACATTTTGTCCGAACCGGGAATCGAACCGCGACCCCAGCACAGCAAAGCCCTCCTTCGCAAGTCGTCCCGCCATCTGGCCAGAGGACGCCCTACACTACGTTTGCCAAGACGCGGTCTCCGCTCCAGAACAGATTTAAACCAGCAATTTTCGGTTCTGCGATATGTGACCAGCCCATTGCCACTTCAACCTGTTTTAATTACCTGTTAGACATAGGCCCATCCAATTGCACACCACTTAGTTTGATAACAATTACGATTAAATAGTATATCGAGTCTATCAGTGTCAAAACGTGGTTCTCCCATGGTGAATACATAATTCTTAATTACTGCTTCATCATCAGCAGTCCTTTGTTGAACAGATGCCTTCTCCAAAGCCCTCTAGAACAACGGGCCCTGTGCTACCCTCATGCAACAGTTTCCCACGACCTACAGGGTCTAACCACGCTCCGTTCTCCAGTACATAGTCGCTCCAGAACTTTTTGCCCAATCGGCCATCTTGTCTTGATTACGATTAAATATTGAAAAATAAAAACTCACACTGAGAAGGCACACCGCCAGAAAACTCCGCGTCAAGACCATCTTCAACACGAAGACTAAGTCACATGACGAAATGCATTAAACCCCACTATATTTATAATGTACCTCCATTTATTTATTGTCACACTTGAGTAAATACAATGACAGTAATTAATTAAATAAATGAAAGTAATTTATTAGTAAACACACCTTTCAGGGGCGTTGGGTCATAACTTACGTTGGAAAGAAAGGTTACTGGATTTATTGTTTATGGGTATCTTGGAACGGTAGAAATCGGATTTGCGAATTCGCGGCAAGAGTTTAGTGACGTTTTGATCAAGCTCCGCCCCCTGGCCAGTTAGATTGTGGGAAATTATTGTTACGTTCAAAAGCGTGGACTTGATTGGTCGAGGACTTGGCTGCGATTTTTGACCATTAATTATGACTGACTTATGATTTAAATGATGTAGATGAAATCGTGTAAATTGAATTCCTCATTTTTTTAGGGTTCCGTGCCAAAGTCCAAAAACGGAACCCTTATAGATTCGTCATGTCTGTCTGTCTGTCTGTCCGTCTGTCTGTCCGTCCGTATGTCACAGCCACTTTTTTCCGAAACTATAAGACCTATAATGTTGAAACTTTGTAAGTAGATGTATTCTGTGAACCGCTTTAAGATTTTTACACAAAAATAAAAAAAAACAATAAATTTTGTGGGTCTCCATACTTAGAACTGAAACTCAAAAATTTTTTTTTCATCAAACTTATACGTGTAACACATATCTATGGATAGGTCTTCGAAAATGATATTGAGGTTTCTAATATCATTTTTTTCTAAACTGAATAGCTTGCGCGAGAGACACTTCCAAAGTGGTAAAATGTGTGTCCCCCCCCCCTTTAACTTCTAAAATAAGAGAATGATAAATCTAAAAAAAATATATGATGTACATTACCATGCAAACTTCCACCGAAAATTGGTTTGAACTAGTAAGTAACTAGTAAGTAACTTGTAAGTAACTAGTCTAGTAAGTAGTTTTTTTTAATACGTCATAAATCGTAAACTGCAATTTACCTTTCATTCAATCAACACAAATATAAAAATAAAACAAAAATTATATTATGTTACTTGCTGCTGCGGAACCCTTCATGGGCGAGTCCGACTCGCACTTGGCCACTTTTCTTTAATTATCAGGGTCAATATTTTTTCTTCAAATTTTACTAAATGAAGAGTGTACCCGTTCTAACTAACTAATTATTTGACAGATGACTCAGATCTGTCCCCTTAGCCGAGATGAAAGTGTTCTCTTTCTACAAGCACTAACTCCTCTATCTAAATATACAAAAAAGCGGCCAAGTGCGAGTCGGACTCGGCCATGAAGGGTTCCGCAGCAGCAAGTAACATAATATAATTTTTATTTTATATTTTTACATTTGTGTTGATTGAATGAAAGGTAAATTGCAGTTCACGATTTATGACGTATTAAAAAAAAACTACTTACTAGATTTCGTTCAAACTAATTTTCGTTGGAAGTTTGCATGGTAATGTACGTTATATATTTTTTTTAGAGTTATCATTCTCTTATTTTAGAAGTTAGGGGGGGGGGGGGGGACACACATTTTACCACTTTGGAAGTGTCTCTCGCTCAAAATATTCAGTTTAGAAAAAAATAATCTTAGAAACCTCAATATCATTTTTGAAGACCTATCTATAGATACCCCACACATATGGGTTGGATGAAAAAAATTTTTTTGAGTTTCAGTTCTAAGTATGGGGACCATCAAAATTAATTGTTTTTTTTCTATTTTTGTGTAAAAATCTTAATGCGGTTCACAGAATACATCTACCTACCCAGTTTCAACATTAAAGGCCTTATAGTTTCGGAATAAAGTGGCTGTGACATACGGACGGACAGACAGACAGACAGACAGACATGACGAATCTATAAGGGTTCCGTTTTTTGCTTGGCACGGAACCCTAAAAATGAATGGCCAAAAACTTTTTATAAAAAAAACCGACTTCCAAAAAACATCCAACGAAAACTCTCTGCCAAAAAAACACTTAAAAGCGTAAAATAAACTGGTTCTTCATAAATTGCCTATACCTAATTCTTTATTCATTTAAATAGTAGTATTATAATGTGTGCTAGGTACCTAGAATCTGTTTGAAGTCGGTGCTAAGCCAAAAAGAATACAAACGAATATCATCGATATCGAATCAGTTCACCTAAATAACTTGAAAGTATACGACTAAAGGTCTTTAGATACGTATGAAATTGAAAGAATTATCCTCCAACTCCTAACCGTTGAGGAGTTGTACCTTCCACCTTCCATCATCAGCTTACCTAAATAATTTGAAAGAATACGACTAAAGGTAACATATATACATCTGATATTTAAAGATTTATCCTCCAACTCCTAACCGTTAAGGAGTTGTACCTTACATCATCAGCTCATCATCATAAAATGATGACTACCAGACGCAAATACGGGTGTAACTTCAGAAAATATACGAAAAACATCGTATGTGCCTATAAAAAATGAGAGTTTCCCTCGATTTCCCTGGGATTCCATCATCAGATCCTGATATGCTGGCAATGGGACCACCGCGGAAGCATACCCTTTCGAATACAAAAAAAATATTTAAATCGGTCCACAACTGACGGAGTAATCGGGTAACATACATAAAAAAAAATAAAAAAATAAAAAATACATACAGTGGAACATAGAACCTCCTCCTTTTCGGAAGTCGGTTAAAAATGTATGTACGCGCATAACTTCCGATCGGCATCACCGATTTTTTTTTCTTTTTAGGGTTCCGTGCCAAAGGCAAAAAACGGAACTGTTCAGTCCTCTCACTAGTGGAGCGACATTTGAGATGTCTTAGGACCCATAGTAAAACATTCACTCGCTACACTTGCCCACTAGCAAGAAGGCTGAACCACGGCTGTGTCACCGTGTTCTTAATCTAAACTAAAATCATTAAGTACTTACTGGAGTTGTGTGGCTTCCGTGTTCTCGACGCCGTTGACGGGGTACCCCACTGCTTTGTCTTGATACGTCCACACAATCATGAACTCCTAAAGTGCTGTACAACTTCCAAGGTATTCGAATTACAACAAACTCGTATCAGCTATCACGGAACGCGCCTACAAAACTCGCGAGTCCACGACCTAACACAAAACGGTTTATCACTACATAGACCGGGTCGATGGACAATACAATTAGCTTAATATCAATTAATTTTAACAATAACAATAAATCGTCGGCCGTTTTCAACACGCGTCTTTCAAGTCCTTTTTCTACATTAACCTCAAACGTCAAAACGTCAACACGAACAAGTGACAATCAAAATGTTGCCAGTACAATGACGTTCGAAATCCAACAGGAACCCTTATAGATTCGTCATGTCTGTCTGTCTGTCCGTATGTCTGTCCGTCCGTATGTCACAGCCACTTTCTTCCGAAACTATAAGACCTATAATGATGAAACTTGGTAAGTAGATGTATTCTGTGAACCGCATTAAGATTTTTACACAAAAATAGAAAAAAAACAATTAATTTTGGGGGTCCCCATACTTAGAACTGAAACTCAAAAAAAATTTTTTCATCCAACCCATACGTGTGGGGTATCTAGATAGATATATAGATAGATACTAGCTGATCCGGCGAACTTCGTACCGCCATATTTATGACCCACGTAACATCGTTTACGTTTTTGTGAATCTAAACCATTCCCAGATCCCCTTGAACACACACAAAAAATTTCATCAAAATTGGTCCAGTCGTTTAGGAGGAGTTCAGTCACATACACACGCACACAAGAAATATATATATTAAGATATATATATAGATAGATATATAGATAGGTCTTCAAAAATGATATTGAGGTTTCTAACATTATTTTTTTCTAAACTGAATATTTTGAGCGAGAGACACTTCCAAAGTGGTAAAATGTGTCCCCCCCCCCCCCCCTCTAACTTCTAAAATAAGATAATGATTACTCTAAAAAATATATATGACGTACATTACCATGCAAACTTCCACCGAAAATTGGTTTGAACGAAATCTCGTAAGTAGTTTTTTTTTAATACGTCATAAATCGTAAACTGCAATTTACCTTTCATTCAATCAACACAAATATAAAAAAAAATGTTACTGCTGCTGCTGCGGAACCCTCCATGGGCGGACTCGCATTTGGCCGCTTTTTTTTATGTGTTCTTTATTGTAAGGAAAGGGTTTGTGTTTATATAAAAGATAACGGGAAAAGACATTTTTTTTTGTCAGCGACTGTACACTGCCTGTGGAAAACTGAGACAGATATGTAAATATGGCGGTACAAATTTCGCAGGGTCATCTAGTTATCTTATATTATTAGGTACTAGCTGACCCGGCGAACTTCGTATCGCCACATTTTTTTTTGTAAATATTTTCTGAAGGTTTTAGAAATACGGCACCATCTACCGGATAATCTAGAAATAGAGATATGGCGCCACCTACCGGATATCTGTGCAACTTAGATGCCAAACCGCCAATCTTTTTAATAAAAGTATAGATTATTTTGTTTTGACTACGTGACTTTGCGTTGAGATGACGTTATTCCAATAAATTTGTGTGGAGGGACGGGTGTCATGTCCCTCCAACACAAAGGGAGGATCCTCCGACCAGGCGAGGTGATCATGCCTGGCGGGCCAACTGCCCCATGGTTGATGTAGGGATGTTGTATATCTGGACGGCGTAATAACAGCAGTTCCCGGACTCCTCCCTCTTCAGGCGCAGAGTGGCACACCGTGTGGTTTTAGTCGGTTCGAGTCCGACACACCGCCCCGCCGCAAGCCCCGGCGCGGGTGACGGTCCGAGGGGATTTCCACACGTAAAAAAAAAGAAAAAAAAAAAAAAAAAAAAAAAAAAAAAAAAAGGGATGTTGTATATATGATTATCGTCGCGAGAACTTTCACTGCGCGATTCAGGATTGGTAGTTTCTTAGTTTTCTTCGTTACTCCGAAGTTCGACGTATCTTCGGTAGATGGCGCTGTAGTATATTTCTATATGCGCTGTATGTGGAAGTCGCCACAATTTGTTAGTTTTTTAATAAAAAATAAATAATAAAACAATCGGAGTGTGAATTATGTCTTTATTTTTTAATTTAAACTAGCTGTTGCCTGCGGCTCCGCCCGCGTATATGTCGGTTATAAAAAAATGTGATAATTGAAGAACCGCTCGACCGATTTTGTGCAAACTTCACATAACCCATCTACTACATAGTCCGAAGAAAGCCTAAACATTTGGTTTGAATAGGTGCACCCGTTCTTGAGTTATAAAATTACAACGAAAAGTGGCATTGATTTTTAACCGACTTCCAAAAAGGAGGAGGTTCTATGTTCCACTGTATGTATAGGTACCTAAAATCTGTTTGAAGTCGGTGCTAAGACAAAAATAATACAAACGAACAATTACAAAAGTCTAAGCGATAGTCACTTGGCACCGACTTCAAACAGATTTTAGGTACCTAGCACACATTATAATACTACTATTTAAATGAATAAAGAATCAGGTATAGGCAATTTATGAAGAACCAGTTTATTTTACGCTTTTAAGTGTTTTTTGACAGAGAGTTTTCGTTGGATGTTTTTGGAAGTCGGTTTTTTTTTTTATAAAAAGTTTTTATTAATATATCTATTTGTATGATCTACAAATATTTGTTTCGGAGTTTAGGTGTTTTCTATGTATAATATGTGCGTATTTACATAAAAAAAAAGTATTTATGTATTTATATCAGTTGTCTAGTACTCATAACACAAGTTCTGCTAATTTGGGTCTAGATGGCGTTGTATATTAGATGTCCGAAACATAAAAAAAAAAAGATTCACCATCCACCATTGAATAGTCTTTAGTCCTCGTGCTTTAGTCGTACTATACTACGCTATCCAGACGGGTTGGTAGGTATTTGAAAATTGGAAATATTTTAAGGATTAATTATAAAAAGCATAGATACACAACCTATGTTGTCATAACTACAAGACGAGAGCGATCATATGACATTTCTTTAACGTTCTTGACTCCGAGAAAATATTTTTTTTCAAACTGAATGTTAAAGGCACGTCTGTCATCAGCACTGCAGCTGCGATACATACGTCACTTATTATTTGATTAAATAAATAAATAAATCCATTATTGTTTTATTGAATAACTTTATTTATCCAATCCTACTCAATGCTACTTAATAATTTATGCGTTTGCACAGATGTTTCAAAGAAAAAAGAAAATCATTGTTTGACTTTACTGCACATTGCGTGTTATTGTTTATGCAATGTAAATGCATTTTATATATGAAATATTGATTTAATCATCGCATTAGGCAGTTTTAAAGACTAGAGCGTACTTAACTCCGTAAACTATTCGCGGAGCGGCTAAAGCAAAAAAAATGTAAAAAGAGGTTCAATACTAACAGAAGTTTAAATTAACAAGCAACAAGCGCGCCAAAAGGAACAACCATTTGGCGCGCTTTTGTACGTTGCAATACTTGCAATGACACAATACACTGTGCTTTCCAATAACGATTGCCATAATTGTTCATGGCAACTGGGACTGCTTAACGTGCTTTCCGAGGCATGGCAAACTTCCATACTCGGGGCTCTTATTAAGAATTTCTTGTAAGAAAAACCCAGTAACACTTTTGGCCCGACTTGGGAATCGAACCCGATACCTCTTGATCTGCAGACGCATACGCTAACCGCTAGACCGACGAGGCAGTCCGGTCGTGAGAAAACTATTCCTAATAATAAGCGTTCTAGCGCTGTTTGTTTTAATAGCTTGTTAGAAGACATAATTAATGAGAAAGCGCTGCAGCGTAACGCCTCACTTTTAGTTAACGTTTCATTCTACTCTTCATGAAATGTTCATACGCGCGGGCTAAATAAGAAAATTGTTTCATTAAGAGATACAATTTATGGTTTTCGTGATCTCGTAGATAGATTTGCCATGTTTGATTCACGGTTTCCATAGACAAAAAAGAAGTTATTCAATACCAAAGAAGTGAGAAATTGTCTTTTGTTGGACTATATGCATCAAAGAAATGGAAGATGAAATTTTCTTTTAATGCCGTGGTGTTGATAGAAAAAACACGTTACATTAATTTCGTGTCTTTGTACAGACTAAAAACATATCAACACAACCCAAAACACAGGTAATACTAGTGTGGGGTTTAAGACCCTTAATTTGAGCATAAATAATATTAAATTCAAAATTTAAAAAACCCCCTACTCAAGCACTTAATCGAGTAATCATATGCCAATGATATTTTTGCAGATATTCTGTTATTCTTCCCCACTTTCACCCCCATAACTTTTAAACGACTCAACCAATTTTCATGTAACATGTATAAGACATGTATAACACTCGCACGTAACTCACCTTTCATACAAAAAAAAACTAAATTGAAATCACTTCATCCGTTCGCGAGCTACGGTGCCACAGACAGACATACAGACACGTCAAACTTATAACACCCCTCTTTTTGCGTCGGGGGTTAAAAATGGCTGTCTTTTAGCTGAATTATCTGAAATCATGCTAACAAATCTAGGTTGAAAGTAATAAAAAAACATAATCATAATAATATGTCAATTTCACTTTGACAAGTTAGTTTAAATTAAAAAGATTTTTTACATATATTTTATTTTTAAGTTTTTAATTTTTCATAGTGTTCTACTAGTCAAGTCCTTTCATTTGACACCCATATTGAGGTAGTCATGACAAAATTTGCAAATCGCCATTTCGTAGCGGCGGCCATCTTGGATTTACAATGACACATAATTTATTTAATAAAATTGTATTGTCACCAGATCTAAAGGTGTGTACCAAATTTCAGATCAATCTGTCAACTGGAAGGGGGTCAAATTTCAATTACTAGATTTGACCAAAACAAACAAATAAATAAATAAACAAACAGGGCAAGCTAAATAAAATCGTTTAAAAATCAATTTGACGGGCCTGTAGTCAGGATTGATATATATAATGAATATCAATCCCGACTACTAAGTCAGAGGTCGTAGATTCGACTCCCGCTCAGTACAAATATTGTTTTTTTTATGGAATAGGCCGGCAAACTAGCAGACGTATCGCCTGATAGTAAGCGATTACCGCCGCCTATGGATACCCGCAACACCAGAGGCGTCACAAGTGCGTTACCGGCCTTTTGGGGATAGGGGGGAGGGAGATAGGATGAGGGGTCGGGGTATGGGCCTCCGGTATCCTCACTCACTCGGTGAAACACAGCGCAAGCACTATTTCACACCGGTTTTCTGTGAGGCCGTGGTATCACTGCGGTCGAGCCGGCCCATTCATGCCGAAGCGTGCCTCCTCTCCTACGGTGATGGTGTGCTGAGAACAGTCATTTGTGTTGTCTGGCTGTAGACGATAAAAAACAAATTAAATCATGCTTAGTAGTAATTTTCTATGAGGCCATGGTAACACTCCGTCGAGCCGGCATATATGTTATGTAGCACGGCTCTCCCACGGTAAGTTTGCTTAAAAAACTCTTACACTTACCACGCCTAAAAACACTACAAATAACTTCGGTACTACAGCCCTTATTAAACTTGATCTCTGATGGCTACGAAACTGACGAAGTAAAGGCGGGCATACACGTTCAAGTATACTTGCGCAAGTCTGTCTGTCTCTGTCATAGTCCGAGAGCTGGTACCATTTTTTGAGTAGGTATTTGAGGCAAGCTGAAAACTTGTTACATACCTCTCCTATTATACCCCAACACGGAACACTGCAGACCTGACTAGTGAGTAGCGGGGCTAAATCAACCCCTAAAATTTTCAAAATATTAAATTAATTTTTCCAAAAATATATTTGAGGCAATATGCAATTTTTATATGTTGTAGTTTAATGTTTAAAGAATAAAAAATATTAATAAGCCAGACGATTTGGTCGGGGCTTTAACATTGCCAGAAGCGTGCAAAAATGTTTCGCAAAAAATATAAAAAATGTATTTGAGGCAACTTGAAATTTTAATAATAATTTTAATTAATTTAATTTTAATAATTTTAAATTTTAATTTATAACTAAAAAAAAAAGATTCTCAAAAAACAGATAATTTTGGTGGGACTTTCGACCTACCAGATAATTTAACAAACTAAGTAAAGGTGCGCAAGTGAGTAGCGCTATAGACAAGCTGTAGAGTTAGATAGAGCGTTTATCGGCTGTATGCGTTTTTTGTTTGCCGCGTTATTATTGGCTCTGGCGAGGTCACATGACTTACAATAGCCATGGTATAACGACATACTTCGCCAGGTATAACTCTCCGAAAAACAGTGCTCACGTGGGAGACACAAGCTACGTCATCATCGCTATCGCTGGTTCTCAAACTTTACAGTTTTGGAGAAATTTTATAACCTACTAATTTAGTCAATTACTATTTTAACTGAACTATTTGTGTTATATGTGTCTATTATAATTTAGACTATAATATTTTAATTTGTAATAATTTATTAATGTTTATTATTTTAGTTTATTACCTCGTAAGTTATAAAATGACAAATTACAGCTGTGACAGAGATAAAGCTATATTATAAGGACTATAGTACATCCATATTTCAAGCACATTTAAACTTTATCTACATTGTGTACAAAGTTTATTTTGAAACGGTTCAATAATTTTTAATCATAGTTTTAATTAAGTTTTCAAGCGAGATGCTAAACATGTTTTCTTTTAAAAAAACCGTAGTTCATTTTTAAAATGTCCTTATTTTAATAAAATTAATTATATTAATGTGTTTCTGAACTGTTTTTAAAGTGCGTAAACAATGAGTAGTGTTATTTTATCTGTAGTAGTTATATTATGTAAGTATCTACCTCTTTTTACGAAAATTATGCAAACCGATGAATCTGAAATTTGGCACAGTTGAAGTTCATATAGAGGAATGCAGAACACAAAAAAAATGGCCCCTGTACTATGGAATTTCGACCATTATGTGACCACTAGTATACTGTTATTTATCAAGACGACAGATTAGGACAAGCCAGGTGAAATAACAATTGGCTGACAGGAGCTGGGTACAAGAAGCCGAGGACCATCTAAAGACCTGGCCGGCGGGTTTCAGCAGCGCGAGTATTGCGCCGTCACAATCAGGAGGTCGCAGGCACTAGATTACTATTTATGTCTAGTTTGAGCAGCAAAGCCGGCGCTTAAATGTGCCACTGGTCTGGTTGATGATATACCCGCTGGCCAGAACGCCGGCATAGTGTGCAGGAGCCAGTGGGATGCAATTGGACAGGTCTATTACAGCAGTGACTGCGAAAAGCTAATGATGTATTTTTATTATACCTACACTTCAGCTAGGGGAATCCCCTGAATCATTATTTTTAACCCTGTTAACAAAAAAGAAAGGCAGAAGCATATCATATTGAAACATTTTCTGTATAAATGTAGAAGAACTGCACAAACGAGACATTCAAGTCAGTCGAAATTCGACTTAAGTTTGCCAATGCACCAAAGTTGTACAATGAGTGGAAATAAATACACGACTAACTTAAATACTCGCTTTTTACTTCGTCATCACCAACAGTCTCTTATAACTCACTGTTGGATATAGATCTCTCCCTAGACGGGAGGTTTTGACTAATTTGACCCCTATACCACCTGGCCTGGCCAGACGGATTGGTATAAGTTTTGATTCAAGTTTTGTTTCTTGTTGCAGTGATGTTAAACTCATACCACACCCATGGCATGAATAAGAGTGGAGACACTCTGTATGCTTATTCATTGCACAGATAATTTTTTCTCCTACTAAAATATAATTTCCAGCATTTAAACTCCAATTCACAAATACAATACAAGACGAATTCGCCCAAATGATGCCAGACGCCTACAGCCGAGCTGAGATCTTGAAACAAATGGTACGTGATGAGATCAGGCAAGACCAAGAAGCTTTCCTCCAAGGGTTTGAGCCACCAGAGATAAAGGACCAGTCTCCAGAATCAAACTTAAACTATGAACTTCCACCAGAAGGGAAGAATAACGATCGCATAACCCCCATTATGCGTGATGAACCTAAGATCAAAAGGACTACGGTTGAACATACTACTTCTACGTCGACTACCACAAAAGCAACTACTAGAAAAAGCGTTGAGGAATTTGATTTGAAACCTTTAAGGTGAGAAAAGATTTTTAGAGTTTCCTCCTTAAGAAACTATTTTCATATTCAGCCCGTGGTGCGAAAATTTTATGAACACTAAAATCGAGCGGTAACTAAAAGTGAGGCATTACGCTGCAGTGCTTGCCGCTTTGTCATTAGTTACATCGTCTAACAAACTATTGAAACTACCAGCGCTAACGGTTTAGAACGGTTATTATTAGGGATAGATTTCTCACGACCAAATGACGTACTCTCGACGTATGAAAGCGAAAAAGTTAGTGGCGTGTCGTAAATTCTAGTCGTGAGTAGAAGCTGACACACACTTTTTTTCTGGTACACGACAAACGAACAGACGCGTCAATTGATGGAAAGTAGGGAATGCAATCTCGTTCTCGCGAGATCTCGGCCTTTTTTAGCGAGATTGATCTCGGCCGAAAAATGGGCGAGATCTCGCGAGCTTAACGAGATTGCATTCCCTACAGGGGGCCCCCTAAACCAGGAAGCATTGACTGTGTTCAAAGAACCTAGAAACAGACAACTAACTACGAATTTGTTGGAGTTATTAATGAAAAAGGAAATGAATTTATACGAGTCCGGGGTTTAAAAGGCGAACTTTTACAGGTTCCAACTAGCATGGATCCGAAAGGGCCTTCTCAGCGACTGGTTATCGTAACAGCAATATAAGAAGCCGTTTAGCAGACGGTTATTTGGCCAAATTGTGCTTCTTAAGGAGCTACTTTTAAAATAATTCGTAATAATGGCGTGTGCTGTGAACTGAAAAAGCCTTTGATTTGATTGGAATATTTTGTTAATTAATCTCTAATTTCTAATATATCTGTGAGTAGGTATAGTTTTCTTTAATTGATAATAATATCTCAGTTTAATAGTCAACTCAACTTAGTTAATAAGTTTTATTTTAGTTTTTGACTTCTTGTTTTTTTGTTTTAAAAATCTGTTTTATTATTAAAATACTTTTATTTAGTATTAGAAGAGAAAACCGGTTCTTTATTTAATTTCTTATTTGATTAGATACGTCAAAGTTTACTACTTAAATGTTTCTTACAAAAATCATGTAAGATACGTCAAACAATGTTGAATACAAAAATGTTTTTTGAAAGAATTCGTAAAAATAACTGTTTATTTCATAATACCTATAATTCTCATTAGTTTTTTCCTATTCTTTTTCAAATATTGTGATTATTTGCAAGAATAAACTCACAAAATTGCCAATCTCGCGAGATCTCGAAATTAGCGAGATCTCGCGGTATTGTTATTCCTAAAGTCGCGAGATCTCGCCTCAGCCTCAATCTCGCGAGATTGCATTCCCTAATGGAAAGTAACTGCCACGGTCCCTGGATATCTGCAACTGAATAGTATATAAATGCGTTAAAAGCTCCTCAAATTCAAATTCAAAATCATTTATTCAAATATGACACTAAGTGACAACGACGTGAAGTATTTATGAACGTTAAATTGAAGCTACAGTTAAAAAAAAAACTTCGTTTAAAAAAACCGACTTAAAAAACTAAAAAGTATCAAATAACTTAATTTGTATGTGCTACCTATTCATAGGTTTGAAGTCAGTGCCAAGCCAAATAATAGTAGGTACCACACTCGCTATATTTCGAGACGAACGTCAACGACGTCACCGACGCTTCGGTTGTTTTGTTTTACGCGAAGAGCAGCTATCCCGCTCAAGGTCACGCGCGGCGAGTGCGGTACCTACTATTACATTTTGGCTTGGCACCGACTTCAAACCTATGAATAGGTAGCACATACAAATTAAGTTATTAGATGCTTTTTAGTTTTTGAAGTCGGTTTTTTTAAACGAAGTTTTTTTTTTCGCTTTTTAGTCTTTCTCAAGTCTCTCATCATCATTTCACCTAAATAACTTGAAAGAATACGACTAAAGGTAACATACAACATACTGTATAGAATAGAAAGGACTTCAGGTAATTTTGGGTTAAAAAAAGCTCAAATGGACTATCTTCTATAGGTTACTATAATTCAAGTGATTTGAGGTAAACTGACAAGTTTACTCGTTAAGACCCGTTTTATATATTATGAAATTAAATGAGGTCTACAGAATATGAAGGCATGCAGACAATTGTTTTAACTTCAATGCACAATACATAAATTTGAGGGTTTCCTTCGATTTCCTTAGGATCCCATCATCAGATCCTGATATGGTGCCCATGGGACCACATGGGGAGTATACCCTTTCGAATACAAAAAGAATTTGCAAAATCGCTCCACAAAATCACGGAGTAATACGTGTACATACATAAAAAAAACAATAAAAAAAACGATGAAATTGAGAACCTCCTCCTTTTGGAAGTCGGTTAAAAATCATAGATCGACACAAACAGACGCTACAGATGTACTGTATTGTCAAAGTGAGTTAGGTGAAAACACCCAAATCCACTGCCTGCCTGTGTCGATCCATAACTTCCAGTTTCCAAAATGCGTAGAGCTTTATGAGAAGTATTCTTTTTAAAAGTCAGATCTTCAGGTGCAATAATATTAGTATTACATGAAAGTACCTCTTTTTTATGTTTGGCCCGTCCAAAATGACTCTACTCTGCCTGATGGAAAGCATAAGCAGAATCCAGGAGTGGTGGTCACCATACTCACTGCGAACGCAGACAATGCAACACTGCCATTGCAGCATGGTGACCCACACCATGGCGGGCTAGTGATGCTTCTGCATCATTGGACCTCGCACTCACCAACGAAACACGACAGCACGAACGCTGTCATTTTACGTTGATTTTCTGTGCGTGGGTACCGCCCCGGTTGAACCGGCCCGTTCGTGTTGAAATCAGCGTGGCTCTACTACCTTGAGAATTGGTGCATTCTAGCACTTCCTCTTGGTAGTGCCTCTCCATAGAAAGAAGCTTTTGGCCTACTCTAACACGCTTGCCAGGCGGGTTGGTATAGGGTTTGTTTTAAGGGTTCTTCTCTTGCAGTGCTGTTGTTTAATCTCTTAGTGGGCTTTCTTCACACCCACGGGATGAATAGGGAATTTTAATTTACGAATATATTTATATAAATACTAGCTGACCCACGCAACGTCGTTTACGTCTCCTATTGCCCGTAGCGTCAAAACATTTATGTAACATTCTTCATTGATGCTCCGCTCCTATTGGTCTTAGCGTGATGATATATAGCCTATAGCCTTCCTCGATAAATATACCATCCAACACTGAAATAATTTTTCAAATCGGACCAGCGGTTCCTGAGATTAGCGCGTTCAAACAAACAAACAAACTCTGCAGCTTTATAATATTAGTATAGATACAATAGGTCTTTACCTATGAAATTGCCGTTTTGTATGCAATAAGTGAAAGTACTTACTTTTTCAAACTTTTTATTTCTGTTGTTCGAAGTAATCACCCATGCAATCGACGCATCTTTGCCAACGCATTGGCAGTTTATTGATGCCCTACTTGTAAAAATCAGCTGGACGGGAGGCAACAAACTCTTTAAGGGCATTTTGTACTGCCTCTCGGGAATTGAAATTTTTACCCACTAAAAAGTTGTCTAAATTTTGGAAAAAGTAATAGTCGGTAGGTGCAAGGTCTGGTGAGTATGGCGGATGAGGGAGAGCTTCAGCTTGGAGACTGTCTGTTGCGCAGTATGGGGTCGTGCGTTGTCGTGAAGCAGCTGCAAGAGCTGGGGTTGGAAGCTCTCCCTCATGCGCCATACTCACCAGACCTTACACCTACCGACTATTACTTTTTCCAAAATTTAGACAACTTTTTAGTGGGTAAAAAATTCAATTCCCGAGAGGCAGTACAAAATGCCTTTGAAGAGTTTGTTGCCTCCCGTCCAGCTGATTTTTACAAGAAGGGCATTAATAAACTGTCAATGCGTTGGCAAAGATGCGTCGATTGCATGGGTGATTACTTCGAATAACAGAAATAAAAAAGTTTGAAAAAATAAGTACTTTCACTTACTGCATACAAAACGGCAATTTCATAGGTAAAGACCTATTAAATAGATTAGCTCCTGGCTCTGTATTGGTTATAACTATCTCTGCACGTTTGGCCTAGTGGTTTAACGGTCACCATGCCATTTCCTACTTCGCCAAGTGTCGTGGGTTCAAATCCCACGTAGGACAACACTTTGTGTGATCCACAAATTGTTGTTCTGAGTCTGGGTGTTCTTTGTGTCCGTTTCATGTATGTTTGTAAAGTCCCCCGCGACACAGGATTTATTCCTAGTGCGGAAGTTGTCTTTTTCAAAAACCTAAAAAAAAAAAAAACGAAAACGATCTCCATGCTAAATTTGATTGAAATCAGTGCAGCAAAAAAACCGAAAGTAAATTTATTAGTTGCCAGGGTTAGTATGCAACAGTGGCCGATGCGTTTGTGTGCATGTAAAATATGAATGTGGGTGTTCAATCACAAATTCCCACGCTCAAGGACTACAGTCTTAAGTCGTGAAACCATAAAGGACAGACAAAGTTACGAATAAAAATAAATTAGTTGTAATTCTCCAGAACGAATGTTAAGAAAAAAAAGAACAGTGTCTCGAGAGCGAGGAAGCCAGCAGAGATCTTCTACCGCAGAGAACTGGACCGAAGCCTCAACTACCCAATCCGTGAAATCCAATGCCTGGATCTCCTTTCCCCTTATCTAATGGGAGAAAAAGGAAATGGGACATTCAAAATTATAACCCCCAATGATCGGATTGTTTTAAGGTATACTCATCATTATTTTAAATATGTGTCTGCAAAAGTGACTCCACTCTGCCTGATAAAAGCATGAGCAGCATCCAAGAGAGATTTGAGATTACAGACAATGCAACAATAGAGTAGAGTGACCCACACTAATACAAACTATTGAGATAAATAAATAAATAATAAATGTTTCGGACATCTAACACACAACGCCATCTGGTCCCAAGCTAAGCAGAGCTTGTGTTATGGGTACTAGACAACTGACATTAATACATAAATACTTTTTTTTTGTAAATACATACATATAATACATAGAAAACACCCAAACTCCGAAACAATTATTTGTAGTTTATACAAACATTTGGTCTGACCTGGGAATCGAATTCGAGATCTCAAGCACAGCAGTCGCAAATTCTACCACGGTGCAAACGAGGCAGTCTTTATCTTACTCAGACAGTTATTACTACTTCTGTTTGCAGTGCTATGATCCTAGTTTGCTCTAAGTCGGCTCTTGCGAAACCCACAAGGCGGTAAGAGCTCGTTCACACTTGTCAGGTGTCGGGTGCGAATATTAATCGGATGTCGGCGCCTTTGTTCACAGTACGGTTAATAATCGGTTATCGGCCACAAATCGTACGGCGTACCTATAATAATAAAAACAGAACAACTCTGCTTGTGCGCCGCGATGTGTGTATGTGCGATCGCAGCAACGACGTCCGTACGTACGGACGGAACAAGGGGTAGCGGGGGACGCTAGTCGACTCGAGGCGAGCGAAATCCGACACGATATTTTTTCCGGGCGCAGAGGGCTGGCAAAACACCCGAAATTTGTTGTCGTGGCCTACACAAAATCGGTTTCCGACAAGTGTGAATAGCTTCATATAAAATGCCCTGCCACGGGACCTCCAATTAATAACCGGACCTGACACACGACAAGTGTGAATGGGGTGTAACACTTCTCAATCCTAAAAAGCTCCTACCAAATTATAGTTTCCTTTTCAGAATTCTGCAGTTGTTATCAGAAGACACATCAACCATTACGAAAGACGAAATCTATTCCATTCTGTACCAAATCAGTACCATTAATATAAGGTTATACCAATGGGACGATAAAGCTATGAGACTCCTATTCAACCAGATCATACAAGGTAATAGATATTGTACTATTATTTCTCCCCCATTCTCCCAGGAGGGATAAAGTTAACAAAAAAATGTTGTACAGAGCATCAGGGTTCCTACACAGGAGAGGGCCATCTACAAACCGTAGGTTTCCCGAGGTACATCGGGGTTCCAGGGATTTCCTTCCGAGGGTGCACCTGGTTCACCGGCTTCTAGTACCCGAGACGGTGTGCGGTTTTTAGTCGGTTCGAGTCCGACATAACCACCAGTTGGAGGTATCCGAGAGGATTTCTGCACGAAAACAAAAAAAGGAGGGATAAAGTTGATAGGTCTGAGACCCGAGATTGTAGATTCGATTCCTTACAGAATATAAATATAACTAGCTGCGAAGCCAGTATAAAATGAAAGTAGCCTAAGGTACTTCTGTTATCATCAACTTCCTGCCAGTGAAAGTTCCGTCAAAATTGGTCGAACCATTCCAGAAATTAGTCGGAACAAACAGACGGACGTTATACAGACAAATATATTTTTTCATCCCCCCATCTCGGAAAGAATATTTTTGCTCTTCGATATCTGAGTACAAAAGCCGGTTATATCCGCTAGAGGATAAAGTTAATTGAATTTAGAACATCGTGTGCACCAAGTTTGTGAATTCAAAACACCATTAAACATATTTACTTGTTCCTCCATGGTGCCAAATTTATCATAAAACCTTTTTTGTTTGTAAAATTCAGTCTCGGCACCTTCTTGGTGTATTTTTTTTTAAATTGGTTTGTTCATAAAATGACGCATTGGAATAAAAGTATCTTGTGATTGTAAATAAATGCTTTGTTTGGTTTTAGTAATTTCCTCGCTGAGGTGGGATGAAAATATTTTTTTATGTAAATACTTTTAAATATGCATTCAATGAAAAGCTGATAATTTCAAATCACAAACAGCGACTTTAATTTTGTTTATTTGTATTTACACTAGTTGCTACCCGCGGTTGCTGTTGTGCCTTTACAACAAAAATATCAATGAGTATGGTGACCACAACTCTTGTATTCTGCTCATACTTTCCATTAGGTCCAGAGTAGAATCACTTTGGCAGGCATATATATATAAAAAAAGTAATTTCCCATTGTAATCGTTACAGTTAAAAACCAGTCCTTCAGAACTTTAAAGGCAGGCGTAAAGAAATTATTAACAAAATGGCACATGGACTATGGGAATGCAACAAATTTGCTGCGTCAAGCGCGGATATTCCGACCGCCTTGTATACAGACGTCTGAACTAACAGGTATCACTATTTTATTATTACGTGTTAGGGTTCGACCATGTTTTGGTTGATCCATATTGGGCCCTACGCTCATCGTACTTAGGTTCATTATCCTGTGCAACAATGCGTTTATATTACAACTTACTAGTCCACCACGGCTAAATAGATTGTCGATTTTTTTTCTGGTATGTTCTTCGCAACATTATCATCATCACCTTGATATCCTTCTCCAATTTTGAACAGGATATGAAAGCAAGATAATGTACTTTCCATCATCCAAGTTGCAAATGAATTGCGTCAATTTTCTTCTCAAAATCACTAACGCCGTATTTGCATTCTTGTGTATCATCAATGGCAAACATTTTGTTTTGACCACGTGAATAAGCGTTGAGAGACCTCATTCCCATACATTTGTAAGTTTTCTATTGACGTTTACGTTTGTAGAATATCAACTTGAATAGGAAAGGTGCTTGAATTTTCTTTGCTATCTACTCCATAAAACAAAATCCACAATCTAATACTCTTGACAAAGCTTGTTATTACTTAAACCTTCAAAATTTCAAGAAAAGAGCGTACTCTTATTTTAAAAGCCAGCGTGTGATACTAGAATTGCAGGATCTGGATCAGGTGGTAGGCGCTTACTTCCAGATGTTTGCGCGTATATAATAATAATATTTATTTATTTTTTAGGGTCAACTAGAACATCTAAAGGCACAAGGTATCCGAAGCTCACGACTCCGACAAAGGTTTGTCCCCCATCGGATGACAATTGTAGTTATTAAATAATACAATGAAATGTAATTTGTTTTATTATATGTGTTGGATTAAGAATATGGAGTGTCACCACCTCAGTGGTTTTTTTTTTTGTATGGGACTAATTCCTCCCACACGCCCACCACTGTAACTCCTGTACACCAGGATCAACAGTAGTGACCCACGAACACACCAAGCTATGACAATTAGGAAGTACCAGGATAATTTAAACTGTCTTGGAACCCGCAACGAAATTAATCAGAAGAAAACTGGAGGAGTTGGCAATACCTCAGTGGGTTTTGAAAGAATCTACTAAGCGAGAAAACTGTGCAGGGCAACAGTACTGTAAAGAGAAGGAAATCTTGACACGAACCTTATATTTCAACCCGTCTGGCCAGCATGATATAGTAGTCTAAAAACTATGTCAGGCTTATTTCCAAGTTCCATAACCGTTTTCAGACCAAATCAAGGTACAAACTAGTTTCGGGAGCTCAGGTAAAGAACACTGTCTCGGATCCAAAACTTAATTGAGACCGCAGAATTCAAGAACTAGGATATCGACTTCCCATTTTTATGGATAAATAAAACAAAAAACCTTTCATATTAAAACTTTACCATTAATTAAACCTTGGGGGTTACCAACGGGCTCCAAATTCTCTCTTACTCTACCCTCTTCTGGAATTGGTTCATCGAAACGATATTTCTCTCCAACTATTGGTATTTTTACCAAATAGTTGGGACTACTTAACTTATACATATCTCTTTTGGGTATATTTGTAGCTTGTCTAGGCTTTTTAATCTTCTTGTTTTTGTTGCTCGCGATTGGTTTCACAACATGTGGTGTTAAATATTGTGAACTAGTATAATCTTTTAATGGAATGACCGCGGATTGTGCTTTCTGTTCTTCTGTTACTTCTGTGACCGTTTCATCTGCATATACTGTATCTTGTAGCTGTTCTGCATAAGGCTGAATACTTAGTTCTGTATTTTCAGCAACCAATGGTACTACATCAGGTCTTTCTGGGTTATTAGGACGTGGTTTGAAATATTTATTGTCAACGTTTTTATTGGTATCTTCTTTGTTTTTTCTTTTTTTATTATAATTTGTAGTGTCATCTTCATATTTAGCTGATTCTTTAGCTTTAGTGGTGTCTTCGTATTCGATACTGAAGTTTTCTAGAACTTTTTTGGCGATTTTTTGTCTCGTTTCAGGTTCGAAATGATCATTGTCTTTTTTAGGTACAACGTAATCTTCATAACTGTAATTTATTGCCATGTCTACTCCTACAAATGATTCTACAGTTTGTGCAGTAGTCGTTGTAGTATGTTTAGAATGAGTCACTTTTCTCTGGCGATTAATATTTTGATTGTTATTATTAACTTGATGTTGCTTACGGGGTGTTTTATTTTTCTCTCTACGAGGAGTATTATTTTGTTCTGGCGTCGCTGTCACTGGTTGAGGATGTACACTCTGCTGTAGTGGCACTGGACTACCAAGGTTATACAAATACTTCGGTGGTTCTGCTACGAACATTTCGGCTACATATTTTTGATCTACTGTTTCACGTTTGAGCTTTTTTATCCGTTGTTCTTGTCGTGGTTTCTTTTCCTTATTATGTCTTATATTTTCTACATACTTAGAAGGTTGATTCCTATTAGGGGGTGGCTGCTTAGCTGACGGAACATCAGATGAATCATATTTCGAGACCGGTTTGTTAGGAGGTCTTACACTTTTTTTCTCTTTAGATTTTAGGAGTATTTTCTTTTTAGCTGCGCTAGCAGCCATCTGAGCTATTTCACTTTGTAATCTTTCCTTCACCTTCTCCACAAGATCATCTAGAGACAATTCATATTTACCTTTTTTCGAAGGCTTACCTCTTTTAAACTTTTGCACTGACCTGATAGAGACCTCTGAATCATTGGATTCTGGATCAGCTTCTTCTGCTTCTTCATTGGCTCTTTCTGCACCACGATATTCCAAGTGATAAGGGTTTTTATTGCTATCGTGACCGATCGCGTCTTTCGCCATTTCTAAGATTTCGTCCGCCATGTGATCTGGGACAAATTGTTTCGCTAGGGTACGAAAATCTTCAATATTGGCTGCCAGCAACACATAGCTTCTAGTTAAACTCAATATCGTTATGAATAAAACTGAAAATGGACATTAAAAATACGATTATAGTTATTGAAGTCGACTAAAGATACGAACGGTGTGTAACTGCCTTTTGAAAAGAAGTAAACTGAAGTTGCTTTGTTGAGATGAACTCATCAGTTACCCTTACAGGGTGGATGTGCATTTGTGTCTCTTAGTTGTAAGTGACCATAGACGGTTGCAGTCATTTTCCAAAGTAACCGTTTGCCCTATAGTCCTATACCTCATCACATCAATCAATCATCAACAAACCGTAATGTCCCACTGCTGGGCTCGGATCTCCTCTCAGGAGAAAGTTAAGGCACCACGTTGGCCGATTGCGGTTGGGGACCGGCAAGATCGACTTGCCGTTGGATGTTTTAAGCCGCCCAAAGCCCTCCAACTAAGCTTCACGACTGTTATCCTATGATAACAACCGGGACCGACTGCTTAAAGTGACCTCCGAATCACGGAGACGCTTCATGGTATCATGCCACCAGCGGTCACCCATCTAGGTACTGAACGCGCCGTCGTTGCTTATCCTCGATGATTGTTTCTAAACACCGAGTGCGACTGGGCTATGAGCGCCTATGCCGCCTATACCTTATAGTAACTTCTTATTATAATAGGTCTTTACCTATTATTCCCGAGAGCCAGTACAAAATGCCTTTGAAGAGTTTGTTGCCTCCCGTCCAGCTGATTTTTACAAGAAGGGCATCAATAAACTGCCAATGCGTTGGCAAAGATGCGTCGATTGCATGGGTGATTACTTCGAATAACAGAAATAAAAAAGTTTGAAAAAATAAGTACTTTCACTTATTGCATACAAAACGGCAATTTCATAGGTAAAGACCTATTATTATAATACTAACTGACGCAATTTCATCTGCTCTTCCTTTTATGGATGCTCTGCTCTATTGGTCGTAGCATGATGCTAAATAGCCTATAACCTTCTCGAAACATCGACTATGTGACATTACAAGAGTTATTGAAATTTGTTAAACCGTTCACTCGTGATGCCAAGAGAAATAAATATTCATTTTTATTTAAACAGTTTTTTTTCGTGGAATACGCAATTTCAATAGTATAATTACGTTTTAGAAGACCAAACTCATTTTCGGTGAGAAAATAAAACGGTTGTGCTTTTTGCTACAGTGTTCGCTAATTCACGGAATCTCAATAAAAAAGAATCGAATCTATAAAATTCTATTGTCAAAAATTATTATAAATTACTTAAAATCACTCTTCAACCGTGGGAGAGCCACGCTTCGGCATGAATCGGTCGGCTCGACCGGAGTGATACCACGGCCTCACAGAAAACCGGTGTGAAACAGCGCTTGTGGCGTGTTTCACCGAGTGAGTGACGCCTCTACTCTGGTGTTGTTGCGGGTGTCCATGGGCGGCGGTAATCGCTTACCATCAGGCGATACGTCTGCTCGTTTGCCCATATTCCATAAAGGAAAACCCTATGCAACTGAGCATAGAACATAAACGCGTATATAAACCACAGTATCATCTAGCTTTTTTAGAATGTTTTGCCATTTCTTACGCCACAGATAAAAAATAGTCGATTTTTTTTTAATTCTTTGTCCTTCATAGCAAAAAAATATTTACTTACACACTGCCGAATATAAATACATTTTATTAGAAAACTTCATAAAGAAACATAAATATTTTATTACAGGCAATAAAATCGTAATCTGACTGTCAACATATGTTGAAAGTAATTTTTGAATACAATTTTATTATTAAACTGTGGTGTAATACTGTAATAGTCCAAAACGTCCTCTCTAAGAGAGAGGTAGCTTGATGTGATAAAGGCAAAAGTTAAGGTACGAAGATACAAACATACAAAGACTGCCAAAACCATTAAAATCTTCTTATATATAAAATTCTCGTGTCACAATGTTAGTTACCATACTCCTCTGAAACGGCTGGACCGATTTTTATGAAGTTTGGTGTGCATATCGGGTAGGTCTGAGAATCAATCAACATCAATTTTATACCCCATTTTTTTTATGGCAAAACAACGTTTGCTGGATCAGCTAGTTTCTTTATAATTTCGTGCAGAGAATTCTTTTTACCTGACTGCGGAGTCGGTTAGAAAGAATTCTCTGCACGAACTAAAGGCGCGTATTCACTGAAATTGTTAGTAAAACTCTTCAGAAAATCGCCAACTTTTGTTTCCATAGTGTCTACACCGAGTCGCCAACAATTTGAAAAACATTCCAACTAAGTGTCTCCACAGAGCCAATAAATATCTGCAACAAGCGTATTCTTTTGATGTTTACCGCCAAAAGCAGAAACACTGTTTCCAACATTTGTTGTCAATTTTTGTTGCCAACACAAGGAAATTACATAAACTTTTGTCACCAACACGTGTTGACAACACAAAAGTGCCACCTTTTGTTCGGTGGAGACTCGGCTTTATATCGATTCTTGTATACCTAAAACAAACTGAAAATTTAAGAAAACCATTTCGCCAAGTTTAATTAAAACCAAAGCGAATAGAGGTATTTTTATCACAACATCGATTAATTAATCCTAATGTTGTCCAGTTAATCTTAATCTTGAATTAATTGAAATTAATGATACAAGTATTTATACATTTTCATTAGAGCTAATGAAAGATATTGACATTCTAAGATTGGCGCAAAAGCACTTAGAGGAACGATAAATAAAGTTGAGACTTCTTATACGAGTACAAGGCCGTCTGATTTTCAATTGTATAAGGTAGTAGAGCTACGTTGGTTTCAGCACGAACGGGCCGGCTCCACTGGGTATGTATTACCCTCTCCCAGAAGACCAACCTAAAGTAACAGCATTCGTGCTGTCGTGTTTCGTTTGTGAGTAAAAGACCGGAGGCTCAATGATGCAGAAGCATCTTAATAAGCAAAAATCTTTATGTTTTAAAAACCTTTTGACATTTTAAATAGTTATTTATATATCAATCCTCAAATACGAAACATTTTATATATATATAACTGCCTCGGTGGCGCAAGTGGTAGCGTAAGCGACTGCTGTGCTTGAGGTCTCGGGTTCGATTCCCGGGTCGGACCAAATCTTTGTATGATCTGCAAATGTTTGTTTCGCAGTTTGGGGGTTTTCTATGTATAATATGTATGTATTTACAAAAAAGAAGTATATACGTTTTTATATCAGTAGTCTAGTACAGTACCCATAACACAAGCTCTGCTTAGCTTGGGACTAGATGGCGTTGTGTTAGATGTCTGAAATATTTATTTATTTTTTAGTAGAATATGTCAAAAAACAAAAATATATGTTTTTTTTAAATATCGCGAGATTAAAAAGAATATGGTGTCGTGTATTTATTTATAGAAAACTTCTGTACGAGGGATTGACATCGCAAATTGGTTCTGGATCGTACTCTCAATGTTAGATTTATATCAATTTACTCCTAAAGCCTTAATACTGAGGGGAGAGAGGACGAAAAGGACGCACTGTGTTTTATTTTTAAGCGTTTGTTTAGTTATTTTGTACCCGAGGAATACATTTATGCGATATTTATACCATGTAAAATTACTTGCTCTAACTGATTCATTAGCGCAGAACCTTAACCGTGATGGCTACAAACTTGATGTTTCATTTATTTATTGAGGGATAATATTGGAGTAAACACAAATATGTGTGTTAAAATAGCTGTTGCTCGCGTGTATGTCGGTTTTCGCTGCAAATAGTAGCCTATGTATTATTCCGATGTTTTCGCTATGTTACTGTTAAGTTTCATCCAACACCTTTTAGTAGTTTTTGCGGGAAAGAGTAACAAACATCCATCCATACTTACAAACTTTCACGTTTATAATATTCGTAGGATAATAATAATAATCTTTATTAGCAATCCAGTTTATACATAATTTTGTGTCGGTGTTAGCTGCACTAGGCTAAGCCTGTATGGCGGCTAGCTATTGTACGATTAACATATTGGACTTAAGGTATAGGGATATAAACTAATGATACTGATTTAAACAAAGTTTGATACAATTAGAAATAAGGGTAAGGTTATTATGTGTTTTAAATTATGTTTTTAGCTTTTACCCGCGGCTCCGCTCGCATTTATGTTGGTTATCGTGGTAGCCCTATGTCCTTCCCCAAGAATCAAAGCATCTCCACGACAACCCGTGAAAACGTCACAGATAGACAGACAAACTAACTCTCAAATTTATAATACTAAGTAAGTGATGACAACAACCGTCGATTATAATCCTTTACGCAAAAGGAACAAATCTATTGCCTCTTTCATAGCCCTAGGGACACAATCCAATCCAGTTTATAAATACAAAACAAATCGATGTACATTTTGTAACCCACACGTATTTAGAACGAAATAAACACATTTACTAATAGCTTCGTATTTCCTAATCCACATGGTGTCATTCTCCCCTTATTTGCATTTTATTTCCATTAAATTTCTACTATATAAACTCCTGAAAACATCCCCTAAGCGTCAGTTTGTGAAGCACCCTCGAACAAGATGTGTAGTTTGGAGAAAATCTGTTTTACCATTCTATTAGGGTTGGTTAGCTGTATTTTGGCTACTGGTAATGATGTCAAGGTAAGTGATATATTTTTAACCGACTTCATAAAAGGAGGAGGTTCTCAATCCGACTGTATTATTTTTTTATATTTGTTACCTCAGAACTTTTGACTGGATGACCCGATTTTGACGATTCTTTTTTTTTTGAAAGCTGGTTGGTGCTTTTGTGGAGGTCCCATTTTAATTAGGTCCAGTTCTTGAAGTAGAATTTTTTTGTTAAAATTATGTACTAGTAGAGTACCAAATTAGGTGTCAAATCTGGCGATCATAGTTTAAAAGTCTAGTGGATAGTTCACGTTTTTATAACCTTATAAATCCTAATTCCTATGTTTAAATATAAGAAGATTTTTCCGATTAGGTTTATGACGGAATTCTGAATTTTATTGAGGGTCAAGTTCTGATGTTTTTTGAACGACTTCAAAAGGGGGTTCTCAAATCTATACAAATAAATACAATTGAAATGTCTGTTTGTAATTTGTAATTCACAGCTTTTCACAGTTTTCACTAAGTACAAATGGAAGCACATACGGTAGTTTACATTTAAAATCAATTTCAATTCTTTTTTGTCTATCTGTCTATCTGTTTGTTCTTCTAATCTCTGGAACTGTTGGACCGATTTTGATTTTGTAGGGTAAAACCTCCTTTGTAAGGAGAGCCCTTTGTCTACCAGTGGACTGTTAGTAGTCGTTGATGATGGTGATGAAATATAATCCTGTTATTGATGATGATGAACTATAACGACACATATCTTAAACCACTTTTTAATGTCCAATGACCCCTGAATAGGACAGAGCGCATCAACATCAGGTCTCCATCTCGACTGGCCATCTAAATTATATTGTTATTTCATCTAGGATGCTGGTCAAGATAGGAGGGCACACAGCGACCGAGGAGGACAACTGTGGTTCGGACCTCGTCTCGGAAAGCGATCCTTAAAGCTGTCCAGTGAAGATAATAGGTAAAAAAAAAAATGTTTTAAAAAACTAAAGAAACACGCTTTTATTAATAAACCAAACTAAAAAGTAGAAAAAAAATAATTTAAATGTAAATAAATTAAATTAAAAAGTTTTTTAAAAACAAGCTTTTACTGGAATGCCTCATGACGAATCAAAAGAGTCCGAACTCGATGATGTTGCGACGTTTCTTTACAGAGTTCCTCTCCAGCATCAGATCCGCTCCATGTCATTATAATATTGTATTGTCACGGTTTTTTATATATATTTTTTAGACTCCTAGAAGTAGGTGAAAATGAAGTTAAAAGATTCCGTTATATAAATACATACATACATACAGATCAAGTTAATGAAAGCGTGTTAATAATAACTGAACACATCTCCATATATGTACATATATACATATATATACATATATACATGTACCATGTCACCATATATACATATATACAAATAAATAAAATTGGAGTGTTTGTTTGTAAGGGTGCTCCCACGCAGCAGTTATATAACGTTATAAAACATTGTATAACACGATAACATTTTATAACATTTGCTACAACATGTAACATTTTATAACTTTTGTTACAATTTGTAAAAAATGTTATCCAACAAATGTTATTCAACATTCTCTAACATTAGCGTTACTGGCTGAGTCCCGCGGTGTTACCCGTGGTTATTGTCCTACCGCGTGTGACGCCACGGGGCGAAGCTATTCTAAAAAAAATAGCGGACGGAGTGACGGACTGACGGTCTGTCGGACAGAAGGACTGACGGATTGACGGACCGATGGACTGACTGATTTACGGATGGACGGACGGACTGACCAGACGGACGGGCGACTGGCTTGCTGTCGTACATACGGGCTGATGGACTGACGGACCGACAGACTGACAGACAGGCGGACTGAAGGGCTGACGGACGGCCAGACTGACGGACTGACGAGTCGATGGACGGACGGACTGACGACTGTCGGACTGACGGACAGAAAGAAAAAAAAATTTGGTATATGTACCATGTATACATACATATGCATTTGGTGAAAATCGGTTAATAACACTCCAATTTTATTTATTTGTATAAATGTGTAGATAAAACATTGTGTAACACGATAACATTTTCTAAAATTTTATAACATTTGCTACAACATGTTATATTTTGTTACATGATGTTGTATAACATCAGTAACATTTTATAACTTTTGTTAAAATTTGTTATACAAGGTGGATATGACGATACGACATTAATCAAAACCGTGGGCTATTTAAATGTATTGGTTTACTTTGGGATTGTTTAAATTATCCGAAAACGAATATAAAAAATCAAAATTTTCAAACAAACTAAATATCTTAAGAATTAAAACCAATAAGGACACCATTTGTAATATAAGTTCACTAACCTAAGTGGCCGCGGCGCGGTCCGGGCCGTAAAATAGGTACCTAGAGCACCGAACGACGCGCGACTTAGGTTTACAAAATAGATACCTACTTTATCAACGATAGCTAAATAGCACAAGTAATATTATGTATTCACGTTTTTGTAAATTACACAGTCACCATAATAATCAAAAAAAAACGGAAACCGCAAGGTTTTAAATTTGGTCATCTCGTATCGAGGTTACAACTGTAAAAGCATTATCTCTATTCTCGTATCTCGATCTCGATAGTTTGTACAATAATCCGACTATTAGTAGGTAGTAGGATATACGACATTATCCGTAAATTAAAATTTTATCCGTAGTAAATCATACACTAGCCGTAGTAGTGTATAGCCGAGTCGAGGCATTGTTTCATTTAAATTCACACAAAATAACATAACGTTACGTAACAACTAACAAACTTAATTAATGTGCCCGGCCCTGTCACTATAAAATCACTACAAAATACCTATTAATTAATAACCAATACAACACACAACGCGACACAGGGCTCCCGCGCTGATGGCGGCGCGTAGCAGCTGGTTCAAAGGGAGCGCGTGCGACGACGCGACGCGGCGACGATAGGTAAAATCGGTCATTGACCCAAGCACATCGTGTAGTAAATTTCATAAACGGAAAAAGGGTCCTATGACCAAACTACTGAACCAATTTTTTTGGAAATTTTGTAGGTGTAATTGTAACATTTGCAGGTAGGTCTAGTTCAAATTAATGTCGTATTGTCATATCCACCCTGTGTAATGTTATGCAACAAATGTTATCCAACATTCTTTTACATTTTATAACTGCTGTGTGGGAGCACCCTAATATTAAAATATCCGCTTTTTACTAAATTGGCACTAGATGGCGTGGTGTGTTGAATGTCCAAAAATATTTATCCGTCCAAATAAATTAAATTGAAGTGTCTGTTTGTAATATGAAATTAACAGCTTTTGACCAAATGCATATGAGAGTAAATATGGAGAATACTTTTTTTTTTTTATGTTTGTATGTCTGTTTCCAGAACAGCTGGACCGAATTTGAAGTGACTTTATCGTCATTTATAGTAAAAAAAAATGCTTTGATATTTAACCTGTTATTCTCCTTTTCCTAACAGGCAAGCATTCTTTAAGCTATTGGAGGCTGCTGATACCTTGAAGTATTATTATGACCAGTTGCCGTTCTACGAGAGTCAGGCTGACGAACCAGAGCCCAGAGGTGAGTACTCTATGTCAATTTGATTTGTGAAACTATAGATTACAGTATGAATGCATGGACGGCGTATCGGTTTAAACGGTAATTTTTAGGGTTCCGTGCCAAAGGCAAAAAACGGAACCCTTATAGATTCGTCATGTCTGTCTGTCTGTCCGTCCGTATGTCACAGCCACTTTTTTCCGAAACTATAAGAACTATAATGTTGAAACTTGGCAAGTAGATGTATTCTGTGAACCGCATTAAGATTTTCACACAAAAATAGAAAAAAACAATAAATTTAAACAATAAATTGGGGGTCCCCATACTTAGAACTGACACCCAAAAATATTTTTTTCTTCAAACCCATAGGTGTGGGGTATCTATGGATAGGTCTTCAAAAATGATATTGAGGTTTCTAATGTCTTTTTTTTCTAAACTAATTAGTTTGCGCGAGAGACACTTTCAAAGTGGTTAAATGTGTGTGTGTGTGTGTGTGTCCCCTGTAACTTCTAAAATAAGAGAATGATAAAACTAAAAAAAATATATGATATACATTACCATGCAAACTTCCATCGAAAATTGGTTCGAACAAAATCTAGTAAGCAGTTTTTTTTAATACGTCATAAATCGTAAACTGCAATTTACCTTTCATTCAATCAACACAAATAAAATAAAAATTATATTATGTTACTTGTTGCTACGGAACCCTTCATGGGCGAGTCCGACTCGCTTTTCTTGGCCGCTTTTCTGCTTGCTAATGTTGACTGTTGTTGATCTTGTCATGGGACAACACTATGTGTGATCCACAAATTGTTGTTCTGAGTCTGGGTGTTCTTTGTGTACGTTTTATGTATATTTGTAAAGTTCCACGCTACACATGATTTTGTACGTCGTGCTTCCCAGTTAAAAGAAGGTGTTTCTTTTTATGGAATAGGCGGGCAAACGAGCAGACGTATCAACTGATGGTAAGCGATTACCGCCGCAATGGACACCTGCAACACCAGAAGCGTCACAAGTGCGTTGCAGGCCTTTTGGGGATGGGGGGGGAGGTAGGGGTAGGGGTTTGGGATATGGGCCTCCTATATCCTCACTCACTCGGAGAAACACAGCGCAAGCACTATTTCACACCAGTTTACTGTGAGGCCGTGGTATCACTCTGGTCGAGCCGGCTCATTCATGCCGAAGCGTGGCTCTACCACGATGAAATATTTTCTGTCTGCCAATTTTGACTTCATTTGTCTCCCGCTTTGATAAGGAGGGAAGTGGATTATTTCCAATTCCAAGTGTCATATCTCGGTGTGTTTGTGGGTCACTGCTGTTGATCCTGGTATACAGGAGTTACAGTGGTGGACGTGTGGGCGGGTTTAGTCCCACTACACATGACGTGCTCAACTTTGCAATATTCTAATCTTTCGGATACGACTTAGTCACTACTCCACTTAACCGAAAAATGTTAATGTCACTTATTTATTTTCGTTTGTCTACAGTTACCAAAAAAGTGATTTTTACACCAAAATTGGGACGCAGCCTTCCATATGAAGAGAAGATCTACGAGAACGTTGAGTTCACTCCCAGGCTGGGTAGAAGACTGTCTGATGATATGCCAGCTACACCAGCCGACCAAGAAATGTAAGTAACTTAGAAATGCCTCATGGATGCAGTTGCAAATGTTCGCAGAATCTGTAAATATTTATTTTCAGGGTTTCGTACCTAACGGGTAAAACAAGACCCTAATTTATAGACTACTCTGTCCATCCATCTGTCTGTCCGTCAGTCATCAGGTTATATCTCATAAGCCGTGATAGTTAGGCAGTTGACATTTTCATAGATGTTGTATTTCTGTTGCCGCTATAACAATAAATACTAAACAAAGCAAAATAAATATTCGAGTGTGGCTCTCATACAAAAAAACGTGTATTTTTGCTGTTTTTATTCGATTCGTACTTAACCGGTTTTTGTTACTTAAATGAGCCTGGCAAAGGGAGAGTCCGCCTGACGGAAATCATGAGAAGAATCCAAGAGTACTGGTCACTATACTCATTACGAATTCAGACGATGCACCAATGACAATTTGTTTCGGAGTTTGGGTTTTTTCTAAATGTTTGACTGCACGGATGGTGTAGAGGTTCAAGCGGTCGCCTCACAGATTTCTATTGCGCTGAGTGTTGTGGTTCATACCAAATATGAGACAACATTTTAGGTGATTCCTCAATTGGGTGTTTATTGTGTCTGTCAGAGGAACATTTAAAGAAACACAGCGTTGTCAAACAAAACAAGTATTCTAGCTTTTATAATGCAATCTCTACTTAGTTTGGAACTAGATGGCATTGTGTATCAGATGTGTCATCGTGTATCAGAGATTGCAACAATTCAAACTCACAATCTTTATCCCTTTATAATAGTATAGATGTATAATCACATATATTTCCTCAGCTATCGACCAGATCCTGAGCAAATCGACAGCAGGACAAAATACTTCTCGCCAAGACTTGGCAGAACGATGAACTTTTCGCCAAGACTTGGCCGTGAGCTTGCTTATGGTAAGAATTTGGTCAACAAATCTATATATATAAACTAGCTGACCCGGCGAACTTCGTACCGCCATATTTACATATCTGTCTCAGTTTCCCACAGGCAGTGTACAGTCGCGGACAAAAAATGGACTTTACACGTTACTTTTAATTTTTTCTCGTACACAAACCTTTTCCCAACAATAACGAACACATAAAAAAAGAATTATTCAATTTGGTGCAGCCGATCGGAAGTTATGCGCGTACATACATTTCGGCGAATTATCTATTTAAAGGACAAGGTTTATGTACAAGAACAATTAAAAGTCAATTAATTGTCCACGACTGTATACTGCCTGTGGGAAGCTGAGACAGATATGTAAATACGGCGGTAAGAAGTTCGCCGGGTCCCAGCTGACCTTTTTATACTATCTATCTTTGGCTGTGTGGACTTGTTGTCTTTATATGTGTCTAGAGTGTCACCATTTCTATTCATCTCATGGGTGTCGTAAGAGCGGATTAAGGGAGCAATAATGCAGGTCAACAGCCTGCAAAGAGAAGGAAAAGTTGACACAAACTCTATACCAACTCGTCTAAAGCGTGATAACTGCCATAGGGACTCTATTCAGCCTGATGGAAAGCTTAAGTAGAAGTTTAGAATGGGGGCCGCCATACTCACCGCGAATACAGATAATGCTTGTGGAGGAACGGGTATCGTGTCCCTCCAACACAAAGGGAGGGTCCTCCAACCAGGCGAGGTGATCATGCCTGGCGGGCCGTGGCCCAACGGTTGATGTTGGGATGTTGTATATATGACAATCGGCGCGGGAACTTCTATTGCGCGATTCAGGATTGGTAGTAACTTCGTTGTCTTCGTTACTCCGTAGTTCGATGTATCTTCTGTAGATGGCGCTGTTGTATGTTATGTTGTTGTTGTCCTGTATGTGGAGGTCGCCACATGCTGTATGGTGACCCACACTACGGAGGCCTATTGAGATGCTGTTTCACGCCCCTCTTAAAAAGAAAGTGGGACCTGTTGGAAGAGCTCTTCAGAACACTCTCCATGGTTAAGGCGAAAGAGGACTGCCATAGAGGCGATATCTCGCCGCCTACACCTACTGGATGAATATGGATAGATAGTCATTGTAAATTACATAGAATAGATAATAATATTTGTTTTTTTTTCACAGAAATGTATCCAGAAAAAGTGAGAGTGGCCCGGAGCACCAACAAAACTGATTCATCATAATTACGAAGCAACTGAACACTAGTCTGACATTATTGTACGTTTTTATATGAAATAAATAAATTTTGGACGAAATAATGTTAAAAAAAATGTTTATAAGTATCGCTTGTAAGAGAATTAATAAACAAATTTAATCTAACTTGTTATTTTTATTGTCTTTTAAATGCAAATCGCTGTTAGAAGTATGTGAATGCTAAGGGGCTTTTGCTTCTGAAAGGGGTTTGGTTGGCTCACCTAGCCAAAGTAGCAACCTTCAGCTTAGCCTAAGGTCCTATGTCCCCTAGATGGGGCAGATGGGCGGCAGGGACGTCCACAGTGCATCGCCATCCCGTTCAAGTAGCAACCTTACCTTAGTTTAATACCAACATAGCTACAAAATATCTAAAAAACAGCCGTTAGTTATTTTATCTCCTATCGATTTTAATTTTATATTTCCAAAGGTTGTCTGGAAGAAATTACTTTCAGCAATAAGGTCATCAAGACCAACCTTGAGTTTACACGCGGCAAGAACATCATGACGCCTAATGTCACCTTCGGAAATATCTGCGCACCCGGCTGGAATGCGCTTCACCTCTCCCGTCCCCACGCATCGCGCACGCAAAGGAGGGGCGATGCATGGGAAAGCGAGAGGTGAACCAGGTGCGCAGATATTTACGACGGGTTGTAAATGCTAACCGGCGTTAGAACTTTTCATATCGCGATACAGGACCAGCGGCTACTCCACAGTTTGGCGCATCCAACACTGAAGAATTTTTCGCTGTATGTGAAAGTCGTCACACTCTAATATCAAAATACTGAGATTTTTGTATTTTCTAGTTTAATTAGATTTTTGTAACAAATACTTAGTTGTGGGCCTTTCATGTTTTTTTAATTTCTATCTGTAGTCTATTGGGATCACGAAAAGTGCAAAAACATTGTACAAAACTTTTTTATATTCTTTGTATGACTAATATAAATATTAGTGAAAATTATTGGATACATTTTAAAATTTAGTCATGCCACCCTTTAGTGCAATAAGAGCTTCTATACGTCGGGGTATGCTCTCAATACATGCTTTGGCAAATTTCTGGGGTTAAGTTTGGTGATGCCATTCTCTGATAAGCGATTTGATCAATTGCCGCTGGTGGCAATCGCTTCTTTCGTAACCGCGCGTTTGGTGAGTTACCACATGTTTTCTATGGGATTCGTGTGCGGTGAATTCCCTACCCAAGGCAAAACAGTGTAATTTTTCTCAATAAGAAATGCAGTAACACTACTGGCTTTGTGACACGGAGCCAAGTCATGCACAAAAACGTATTCCTCATCATCACGGAATCATTCTTTGACCTGCGGCAGTAACTGGGTTTCTAGTACTCGCTTGTATTGGTCTTGTTTCATTGTCCCTGCTACGATTTATAGACGCCCCATTCCTTTAGTTGAGATGGTAGATCACACCATGATAGTAATCGGTTGTTTAACCCTATTCACAAGCAATCAACGTGGAATCGTTCTCCAGGGCGTTGCCTTACAAAGTAACTTTTGTCAACAAAAAAAAAAAAATCGTTTAAAAAAACCGACTTCAAAAACTGAAAAGTATAAAATAACTTAATTTGTATGTGCTACCTATTCATAGGTTTGAATTCGGCGCCAAGCCAAATGTAATAGTAGGTACCACACTCGCTATATTTCGAGACGAACGTCAACGACCTCACCAACACTTCAGTTGTTTTGTCCTACGCGAAAAGCAGCTATACCACTCAAGGTCACGCGCGGCGAGTGCGGTACCTACTATTACATTTTGGCTCGGCACCGACTTCAAACCTATGAATAGGTAGCACATACAAATTAAGTTATTTTATACTTTTCAGTTTTTGAAGTCGGTTTTTTTAAACGAATTTTTTTTTTCGCTTTTTAGTCTTTCTCAAGTCTCTCATCATCATTTCACCTAAATAACTTGAAAGAATACGACTAAAGGTAACATACAACATACTGTATAGAATAATAAATAAATATTTCGGACATGATGTTTACAGAATATGAAAGCATGCAGACAATTGCCTTAACTTTATTGCAGGCGCTCACGTAAATTTGAGGGTTTCCTTCAATTTCCTTGGGATTCCATCATCAGATCCTGATATGGTGGCCATGGGACCACATGGGGAGCATACCCTTTCGAATACAAAAATAATTTCCAAAATCGGTCCACAATTGACGGAGTAATCAATGTACATACATAAAAAAAAAAAAAAAAAGATACCGATGAAATTGAGAACCTCCTCCTTTTGGAAGTCGGTTAAAAAAGTTGACAGGTTGATTCGTCAGAGAAGCACATCTGTAAATTAATAGAATGATGGTAAAAATCGTTATTAACCAATAGCATTATTAAAAAAAAAGTTATAATTACTCGACTCCTGCCAGCAAAAGTCATATTTCATGGTTGTCTAGCCCTTTCGAGTCGTTTCTTTTCATACTGTCGGTTAGGCGTGGTTTTTGGCAAAGCCGTCGTCCCATCAGATCTTCTTCAACCAACCACCTCCGCATCGTCCTCTTCGAAATCTTTCTTACCTTTTGATTATTTTAGACACACAAGTCGGTAAAAACTATTTAAAAATTATATCTAGACTATTCTAGACAATACGGCAAAACCGCGCTTTTTAACATTGGACAATCATGAAAACAAAATGTCTTACAAGAAACGCACGTATCCCGTTTTGCCACTTGAAAAAACTATAACAATGATACCATTAGCAATATCAGATAAAATAACCCTTTAAAAAGGACATTATTTTTTCAAACACATATTAAATTAAATATTACATAAATACGAGCATTGTCCCTAATAATTAGGCCACCTCCTGTATATCTGACTTCAAAAGAGGAGGAGGTTCTCAATTTATCGGAATCTTTTTAGGGTTCCGTAGCCAAATGGCAAAAAACGGAATCCTTATCGATTCGTCATGTCTGTCTGTCTGTCCGTATGCCACAGCCACTTTTTCCCGAAACTATAAGCACTATACTGTTGAAACTTGGTAAGTAGATGTATTCTGTGAACCGCATTAAGATTTTCACACAAAAATAGAAGAAAAAGACAATAAATTTGGGGGTTCCCCATACTTAGAACTGAGACACAAACATTTTATTTCATCAAACCCATACGTGTGGCTTATCTATGGAATTCTATGGATAACGACAATTTACTTTTTATTCAATCGACTCAAATAAAAAAATGGTTGTCTGTAAAGTCTGTTTACGGACGATAGTTTAACGTGACAACGTCATAACGAAACATTGATGAAATGATGATCTATCTCTCGCTTCCATTTAAGGCTTGAAGTGCAAGCGAGAGATAGATGCGGCGCAAGCGTCAGTAGAGAAAGACAGATGGGGTATCGCGATCTTCACTCTTTCTAACCGTTGGACTTTTCCGCTTACAGGCAGCCGTATGTCTTCCCCACTCTATAGTAACTCTAAAACAGTAGCAGTAAAACGCGCACTGCCCACAGATTAACAGATTAATAAAATTACACCTTGTCTGTTGCCCAAAATGCTATCATAACCTATCCTGTACATCATTTAATCGATTCGGCTCGACCGGAGTGATACCACGGCCTCACAGAAAACCAGTGTGAAATAGCGCTTGCGCTGTGTTTCCGAGTGTGTGTGTCCGAGTGAGTGAGGATACCGGAGGCCTATACCCCAACAACTCCCCCCCATCCCCTCCTATCCCCCAAAGGCCGGCAACTTACTTGTGACGCCTCTGGTTTTGCGGGTGTCCACGGACGGCGGTAATCACTTACCATCAGGCGATATGTCTGCTCGTTTGCAGCCTATTCCATAAAAAAAAAACAACGGGTTGTACTCCGGGAGTGCTGGCAGAAGTAACAACTTAAACATTAACTTTGTGCATTTTTGATTTATTAAATTTAATTGTTTTAGTTTTCTATATTTATTAAACACAATGAACGATGCTATACCAATCTATGCCTTGCTTTGCCTTTAATATTTCTTGAGAACCGATAACTACAGAAATGCTTATTGTGATGTTAGAAAAATATAGGTTAATGCTACACATAATGCGTACAATAAAAAGAGAGGGGGATATTACTTCCTCTCCTACGCCACACCTCCGTCTTACGAACATTCTATCCTGGCGTGAGTTTCTGACGCGAGTTTAACATTTTTACCCACCCCAAAAAAGTGCACAACGTCGCTAAAGAAGTTTTCACTTCAAAAAACGCAGGGGCTGGATGAATGACATCTTAAGAAAAAAAATCTGGAAATATTACCCCTAAAACGGTAAAATACTAGATGAATTTGTGTATGGAATTTCGTCATTTTGAAAGTTGCAAAAAATAAATAATCACGCGACTGAAGCTGGGGTTGTAGCTAGAACTAATAATAATATACACTGAGCAACACAATGAATACAAAACATACAAAACACGTTCAAAAACCCACACATTTCAAGCGTCCAGGGTAAATAAATCTATTTCAATGATAGCTCAATATTTCCTAATCAAAATGGTGTCATCCTACCCTCATTTACATTAAACTTTCATTTAGTATATGGTATATAAGTGCCTAAAAGTATCTCTAAGGCATCAGTCTGTCTTTAACCTTCGAACAAGATGTGTAGCTTAGAAAAATTGTGTTTTGTTATAGTTTTAGCTTTAGTCAGCTCCGTTTTAGCTGCTGATAGCGATCATGAAAAGGTAAGTGTGTTTTTTCTTGTTCAATAAATCTAAATACTAATCTATATATACTGTTATATAAAGCTGAAGAGTTTGTTTGTTTGTTTGAACGCGCTAATCTCAGGAACCGCTGGTCCTATTTAAAAAATTCTTTCAGTGTTTGATAGTACATTTATCGAGGAAGGCTATATATCATCACGCTACGACCAATAGCAGCGGAGCATCAATGAAAAATGTATCACGCTACGGGCAATAGGAGACGCAAATGAGGTTGCGTGGGTAAGCTATAAATATTATAAAGCTGAAGAGTTTGTTTGAACGCGCTAATCTCAGGAACCGCTGGTCCGATTTGAAAAATCTTTCAGTGTTTGATAGTAAATTTATCGAGGAAAGCTGTAGGCTATATATCATCACGCTACGTCCAGTAGGAGCAGAGCACCAATGAAAAATGTTTAAAAAACGGGAGAAAATTATCACGCTACGGGCAATAGGAGGAGCAAACGAGGTTGCGTGGGTCAGCTAGTCATCAACAATCTTTACGAGTAGCAGTCCACCGCTGTCAACTTCTCTAAAGCCTACTGTACTATCCCGGTTGAAATAGGCTTGTTTCAAGTTTTCTCCCTTCTCTTTGCAGTACTGTAATTCTGCATAGTTTAAGCCTTTCATCGGCTCTTACGACACTTGATGTTCTACTAGATGATTACGGCCGCGGCGGCCAGTCTCAAAGTATACCAGCCAACTGCGCAGGAGATATTATAGTGCACAGGTGTGTGTGCGCAAACTAAATGACCCAATCATTCTTTTCAATGGTAGACATCGTGTTTACCTCAAGCAATGTCGAGAAAATGCTTCAAGAATATGTACTAATTATGTGAATTTTATCCATCATGCTGTTCAGGATCAAGGATCATTGGGTGATGGAAATGGACCCTTATGGTTTGGACCTAGACTCGGCAAGCGGTCTCCGAATCTATCCAGTGAAGATAACAGGTAACATTATTACGTCGGAATTAAAAATTATCCTTAGTAGATATTTTATTGCTATCTGAAAAATATGCACTATCGTGGTGTGATAACGTATTATACGACTGCCATGTCCCACCACACCATATAAGATCAGAGTACTGGAACAAGCAATAAGCTTCCCGATTGAATCATTCTTCGGACTCCTCTTAAAGACAGATTGAAAAGATCTATATTTGAAGTTACTCCTTATATCATTAGCTATCTGTCACTGAAAGCCTCAACTAAATTTGTCCAGTTTTTAGATAAAGTGCCGTAACGGCACTTAGTAAAAAGCTGTTAATTCGAAATTACAAACAGACAATTCAATTGTATTTATTTGTATGGATATAGATGATCGCTTTAGGCTTTACCATTAACTGTTGGACTTTAAAAATCTTATTTGAATTACTTAATTAACAAATTCTGGTGGAGGTTAAGCCATTTGCAGTAACAAAATGGGTCTTCTAAAATCTCTACGTATTTTCTTCAACAGGCAAGTACTCTTTAAGATACTGGAAGCTGCTGATACCCTCAACTATTATCGTGATCAGCTTCCGTACTTCGAACGCAAAGCTACGGAACCAGAAAGTAGAGGTAAATATTGTCCCTAAACATTGCAAGTTAACATCGATGCAGAAATCGTTTCGTCATCCATTTCACCCAAGTTCATTCTAGAAACACTTACATAAGCGACTTTTTTATTTCTTAAACAAATTAATTCATGTGCTTAAGAATATCACTATTACTGCATTTAGAAAAGCCATGTTCCTTATGAATCAACTTCACCAAAGTAATACCATATCCTAGCAGAAAACCATCAAATTCCACCAAAGCCAAGATGGCCGATGAAGCACGATCTTCTAAAGTGGCGACTGCGTTCAGGATGACAAAGTGCGGGTAGATAGTCCCCAACAAGGTGGTCCAGCGAACGGGCAAAGGTCCGGCTGTGGACATCTTGCGGCTAAGATGATGATGATGCTTCCAATAAGTAAGATTAACAAAACAAGCCTTACTATTGGAAATTGACTTAACGGCCCTTCTGCTGATTTTCTCTATAATATAATGCACTAATTATACCGACCATAGTTTATCATTTGTATTAAGAAAAGTATTTTTTTTCCTAAATCTAGGTCGCAGTCTGTCGTCTGACGAAGAGAGAATGGTTGAAAACGCAGAATTCATTTCTCGGCTTGGCAGGCGATTCTCTGAAGCACCATCCGTTCAAAATATTATGTAAGTACATACTGCGGTGTTACCTTGCGCATCCTATATGAACACTACATTCTTCTAGATAAAAGGTAAATGCTATACCAGGCAATAATTTATCTCTGAACTCAGTCGCATCTAAATTCGTTTGGTCGTTTTTTGTATGAAAGAGTAACATACATCCTAAAATCCATTAATTAATCATCCCTTTTAATTAATTAATCAGTTTGAGTATTTTGATTATTTTTGCGTCCAATTGCTTTCCAATATATCCTGACACAACTCATTCTTCCACAGAAATCGTCCTGGTGCAGACCAAATCAATACCAGAACCAGATACTTTGCAGGACTTGGCAGGATTATGAAATTTTCGCCAAGACTCGGCCGTGAACTTGCATATGGTAACACTTATTATTCAATTAACTTTTAATCATACATAAGGGTAAGGACCTAAGTTACCTAATCAGAAAGTAATTACTCACTCTCCTGATCGTAATCGCATCCGACCAGGCGAGTTGATCATGCCTGTCGGGCTACGACTCAACGGTTGGTATTAGGAATTTGTATGTTTGCTATCCGGCACGGAAATCTCTATATCGCGATATAGGATTAGCAGCTACTAATTCGGTAGTTCTGTGTGTCTTCATTAGATGGCGCTGGAATATAGTTTTTGGAAATCACCACACACTATCAATTCACATGAAACAAGAAAGTTCTGCCGGACAAGATGTCCGCTCAATAACTACATTTTAAATATAAAAATTCACATCTAAAATGTATCTCGTAAGTTCTAGCTAGGATGACACTAGTGACAAAGTCATAGAGATCAAGCTACATTTTAAGCGCACAACCAGCTTTAAAATTAAAACAAATTAACATATTACTTTATCTCTTTGCAGAAATGTTGCCAGAAAAATCAAGAGCCGTCCGGAGCATAAATAAAACGCGTGCCACATAATAACAGAGAACCAAAGAGAGCTAAATATTGAATATAAAAATATTTTTTAGCTAAATCATAATGTTTTAGATCAATTATTAATATTCTACTTTTTATGTATTAATGGCTCAAAAAATACATGACAACACAACTTGGTATGTTTTTTCTTAATTACTTTTCAACTGACTTTTTTTTTTGTTTAACCTAAAAATGCCGCTTCTCGTAATTGCACTTACGTTTATGGCCACTGCTGCAGTCCATGAAGGCGTAGTATAATGTTAAATAGCTAATAGACTTCCTCAATGAAGGCTCCATATATGGACCTGCCAAAATGGCTCTACTCTGCCTGACATAAAGCATGAGCAGAATCCAAGAGTGGTGGTCACCATACTGCGTCCGAATGCGGACACTGCACAATGCAGCATGGTAACCTACACCATGGTGGTCTAGGGATGCTTCTGCTTCATTGGGCCTCCAGTCTCGCACTCACCAACGAAACACGACAGCACGAATGCTGTCATTTTACGTTGGCCTTCTGTGCGAGGATAGTACCGTCGCCCCGGTCGAGCCAGCCCGTTAGTACTGAAGTCAGCGTGGCTCTACTATCTTGTCAATATGTGTCAATAGATTCGTATTATGGGCCCAGGTGACATAGGTTCTATAGATTTAATCAAAAGTTTTTACATAATCGGATTCTATTGAAACTATTTCTTGTGTTGATAATGAAGCCAATGTTTTTCTTTTCTTCCAATAAAACTAAAGCAAAGTGAGTTAAAAACTATTATAAAAACGCGAACGTCAAATAGTAAACTTTACGAGCAATAAAAAAAAAGATCTTTTCGATATACTTCGAGCAAAATGTATTTTTATTCCGCTCTATGTAAGTAACCACTTTTTGTTATCGATCAAGATTTTAAAATATATTTTACAAGCGACTCGTCCTGGCTATCCTCTACAATAATATGCTTGTATTACACATTAGAACCTTCCTCTTGAATCTCTGTCTATTGTTGAAAACTGCATTAACATCTGATGCGTATTTTTAAAGATCTAAGCCAACAGACAACGAATTCGCATTCATTTCATGCTATGTAAAGATTGGTAACGCTAAGGTTTGGGTAAAACGCGATAAAGTTAATGGTTCCTAGTGGTTTGTGTATATGAAAATATGGATATACCTACCTCAGCTCCATCGTCATAATTATATATTATTTGAAATTTGAATTTTATTATTTGAAAAACCATTATTTACCATGAACAACTTTATCTTTGCACCTACCGCGTCTTATTTCTACATCACCGGTTGACTGGGAGAGAATGCCTCATGGCATTAAGTCCGCCTTTTGTACAATAAGTGCAACAAGTTTATAAATAAATCTATCCTTATATTATATTGAGTTTGTTTGTTTGAATGCGCTAATCTCAGGAACCGCGGGTCCGGTTTGAAAAATTATTTTAGTGTTGGAAAGTACATTTATCGAGGAAGGTTATAGGCTATATATCATCACGCTACGACTAATAGGAGCGGAGCACCAATGAAAAATGTTTCAAAAACGGGGGAAAATTATCACGCTACGAGCAATAGGAGACGCAATTGACGCAAACGAGGTTGCGTGGATCAGCTAGTCAAAAATAATTATCAACTGTCTTCATAGACCACTTCTGGATGAAGGTCTGTCCTTATTTGTTACTCCACGTAGCCAGATGAGCTGGTATAGCGTTTGTTTCAAGTTTTCCTTGTCTTTGCAGTGCTGTTGTCTTGAGGTTTTGGCTTTCCTGTCCTGGTCCTGCTTTACCACACAGCCCTGACAGGTATAGAGTTTGTGTTAATTTTCCCTCTTTGCAGTGCTGCTGTCCTGTGTAGTTTGCTTCCTTACAGCTCGTTCCCACTTGTCGGGTGTCGGATCCGTATATTAATCGGAGGTTCCAGTGGCAGAGCATTTTATATGAAGCTATTCACACTTATCGGAAACCGATTTTGAGTCGGCCCCGACATAAGCGCCAGAGGCGTCTCTAGCACAAGAAGCGCTCGTGTGAAATTATTACTCCAGTGCCCTTTAGTAAGTGTAGCGCCCTTCAGTAAGCGTAGCGCCCTTCAGTAAGTGCGTAAGTTCATTAAAAGTGGCCGGCGCGCCTAACACTGCTGCGACCGTGTGCACCCCACACCCTGCACTATAGGTAAAGACGCTCCTGATAAGCGCCGTCCCCAACAGAGGTTTCCTTAACTCGACGGAGATTTGCAGTAGTCTATGCCATATTACCTTTTGCCATGAAATACAATGCTAATCAACCAATAGGAGTTTAAAAAAATATTAAGTAACCAAAAAGAGTTTCATTATAATCTGTTGTCTCTTCCACAGATTATTTCGTAACCGCAGTAGGTTTAACAGTCAGCGAGATAGTATTAGCGGCTAATATTGCTGATTTTCGCTCCATAGCAAAACGATTTGTTCCCGATGATTTGACGGATACTATTTTCAGAATGGTAAAGGACACTATCAGCCATGATGCTTATAAACAACTCAATGAATTCCCAAAATTTCGTGATATTGCTTCTGATAGTAATAGAGCGACAGAATCTTATAATATGGAGGTCAAGTCAGAGTATGAAGAAACCAAAGTAAGAGAACGAAGTATTAAGAAGACAACTTCAAAGTACGAACTATCTATAGATGATATCGTAGAGAAAATAAAAAAGAGACTACAAAGCGAGCTGTCTCTGATGGCTGCTACGGCGGACACGAAAACCACAACTGAAAAATCTAATGAGATATCAAAAGAGCGTGTTGATTATCCCATGAAATCACAGTCAAGTGTTCTCGGTGAACTATCTCGTTATATAAAGTTTCCGTCTAGATATGTAAAACAAACTAGAAATGATTTAGAAAATAAATCTAGAGAAGATGAAGAACGTGAAAGAAAACCCCAAAAACCACCAAAGAATGATATTTACGTAACACAACAATCAAATTACATGTTCAGTCAAGGTGGGTTAAACCAAGAAAAAACAAAATATAACAAAAAACCTGCGTATCATAAAGCATTTACTATTCAACATAAAGTTAATAATAAAAAACAGATGAATCGAAATAGAAATATAAATCAACTTAAACGGATTACTTCAACTATATCCGGCATTTTCTCAGCTGTAAACTTAGCATTAAAAGACAGTTATGAAGATTATGTAACTCCAAAAAAAGATGATGACTACATTGAACTAGAAACGAAATCTACGAAAGCCGAGAAAGAGAACACGAATAATTATTTTTCGGAAAAAGATCAAGCTGAGAAGAAACTTCTTAATATATTTAGCGATGAAACCGAAACTTCAACAAGAACTAAAGAATTTATCAACTACGAAGATGAAACAACAAATTATAACAAGAGAAAGCTAAAAAATTCAATCACTAACTTAAAAACAAAAGAAAATAAAGTAGTTGTTGAAAATTTACCATATAAAGTGGCAGTTAATATAGGACAAGATATTCAGCCTATCAGAGAAAAGAATGAGAAAGGTAATTTGCCAGAGAAAGAGTATCCTGGTGATAATGAACAACCAGCTGCTGATGCTTCTAAAGCAAAGGGCGATCCGAATAATAAGCAATACGTAAAATCCAAAGTAGGAAAACTCAAGCAAAAAAAAAATAGAATAAACATAAATAAAAGAGAAAGTCAAAATATAGATTCACCTAAAGTACATGGACACGGATTTAGCACTCCTAACAACTTGGTTAAAATTCATAAACTGAATGAAAAATATAATTCGGATGAATCAACCCGAAATGAAGAGTAATAAAAATATGTACCAGAAAATTCTTGTAAAATATTTGTTTATTTAAATTAAAAGCCTTCGTTTTTAACTTTTTAATAATTAAAAGATAACGGGAAAAAGCTTTCTTTTTTCGAAAAATCCCTTTATATCTCCAGCTCCTCGGGGACCCAGGAGCCAAGAGTATTTGGTGTTTCTACCAAAAACACCTTGACGACCGGCCTGTGGCGCCCACTCTGGGAGGACCCGGACCATGTTATGTCATGTCCTCTCCGAATCGATGTCGTGGCTTATCGGCCCTGTCCCAGGAGAAATAATACATCTATGGACACCTAACAATTAAATCTCAGGTAACCTTTGATTTTTACCAGCAGTTTTAGAGAAAGGGAACGTAGAACCTCCGGTAGCTATTGAAGTGGTGGCTCCAATCGCGACAGTCGTACGGCCTACATAGTTCTCAAACGGTTTGGTATTTGTGAGGGTAGGTTAATTAAAATTCCACCCGGCGATAGACCGCTCGGTTCGGCGCATTCGTCTAGTCGAGGTTTACGCCTGAAATTCGTATGAATATTCTCGGGTTAGGGGTTCCAACGGAAACCCTCGTTCTTTGTAACATTTAAGTATTATTGTGTCCCATAACACCTTGAACCTTAGTCATGAAGATTAAGCAAGAAATCTACTATACAACCAGTTACATTCCCACACTATGCAAAATCGTCGACTCAAGCCAAGAGTGCAGTTCTCGGTAAGTCAAATTCCCTAACACACATTTTTTTTTGTAATTGTGTGCGGTAATATGCAAGCTGTGCCATAAACTGTTACCTCTTAAGGGACAATAATTAATGTGTCTAACCCATAATTAGTTCGATTCAATAATCCTATCTCCTACTTATTATTATAAACTAGCTGGCCCACGCAACGTCGTTCACGTCTCCTATTGACCGTAGCGTAATAATTTTCACCCGTTTGTGTAACATTCTTCACTGACGCGCCGCTCCTATTGGCCTTAGCGTGGTGATATATAGCCTATAGCCTTCCTCGATAAATGGGCTATCTAACACTAAAATATTTTTTCAAATCCGAGTTGTAGTTCCCGAGATTATCTTCTTCAAACAAACAACTCTTCAGCTTTATATATTAAGTAAGTATATATTAATGCGAAAGTTTGTAAGGATGGATGTATGGATGATTGTTAGTCTTTCACACAAAAGCGGCTGTAGGGATCTAGATAAAACTAAGCACAGACATAGATTGTAGTCTGGAATAGCACATATTAGACTACTTTTATTCCCGTAAAACGTAGTATTATCGTCGGATGAGCAAGGTGCAGCAACAACCGCAGGTAACATCACGAGCTGCAGCTAATCATATCTGTAGAAAAAAAATGTCAAGGGCGGCCATTTTGTAATGTGTTCGCGCGCTTTTACCTAGCTATTTGAAACGTTATGCTGTAAACTTTATCTGTAATTTAAAACTACATTAAATATTGTAAATGTTTTATTGTTGCCAATAGATTTTTTTTTCAAATATCCGCCATATTATAATCATCTGAACGTAATTTAGCTTTTTCTTCTAACAGCAGTTGTTCACACACCCGCATATTAACCGTTTCGAATTCTGTAAAATAAAAAAATACATTATTGAACCATATACAATGGTCTTTAAAAAAATAAAATTGAAGTGTCTGCTTGTAATCACTACATAGTATAAAACAACGTCGCTTTCTCTGTCCCTATATCTCTATGTATGCTTAAGTCTTTAGAACTACGGAATGGATTTTTACATGGTTTTCTTTAATAGATAGTGATTCAAGAGGAAGGTTTATATGTATAATATAGTAGTGAAACACTGATCATTTTGAAGGTTTCTAAAGTGATTCGTAAATAAACACATTTTTTGCGCTTACATTGCAAACACTGGCTGAAACCTACGAAATAGATGAAAATAACGTCCTACAGTATTGTACACCTTAAAAAGGTCCACAAAAAAGTCCGCCATGGTCTATGTCTATCTCTTAGGGATAACCCACAATAACTTTTTATTCCTTTCTGTTTACGAGAAATAATGGCTTATTTACGAAGCAATTTTAAACAATACAGCATTAATACTTATTCAATTAAGTACCTTAAATACATTCTGCATTTAATATAGATCAATATGGCCATTTACAGTTTGTAATTTAAATCAATATATTTGAAGATATTACAGATTTAAAATGCACGAATCGTGTCGTCTGTAAATGCATCTGAAATCCACGCGTGCGAAGCCGGGGCGGGTCGCTAGTTTCAAATAAACAGCTATACACTACATGTAATAAAAAAAAACCGACTTCAAAAACTAAAAAGTATAAAATAACTTAATTTGTAAGTGCTACCTATTCATAGGCTTGAATACATTCTAGAATCAAACTCACTTGCACTTATTCCACTATTTTATAAAATAGTGGAATAAGTACAAGTGAGTTTGATTCTAGAATGTATTGCAACAAGTTCCATCAAGTGCCGACAATCGAGAGTATAAATTACATAGTCTTGAAGTCAGTGCCAAGCCAAATGTAATAGTAGGTACCACACTCGCTATAATTTGACGTCACCGACGCTTCGGTTGTTTTGTTCAACGCGAAGAGCAGCTATCCCGCTCAAGGTCACGCGCGGCGAGTGCGGTACCTACTATTAAATTTTGGCTTGGCACCGACTTCAAACCTATGAATAGGTAGCATATACAAATTAAGTTATTTTATACTTTTAGTTTTTGAAGTCGGTTTTTTAAACGAAGTTTATTTTTCGCTTTTTAGTCTTTCTCAAGTCTCTCATCATCATTTCATTTAAAATTAAATGATGTCTACAGAATATGAAGGCATGCAGACAATTGCTCTTAACTTCATCGCAGGCGCTCACGTAAATTTGAGGGTTTCTTTCGATTTCCTTGGGATCCCATCATCAGATCCATGGCCATGGGACCACATGGGGAGCATACCCTTTCGAATACAAAAAGAATTTTCAAAATCGGTCCATAATTGCCGGAGTAATCGATGAACATACATAAAAAAAACCGATGAAATTGAGAACCTCCTCGTTTTGGAAGTCGGTTAAAAGAAAACTACATGTTTGTTCCGGGTAATTCTGAAACTGTTTGACCGATTTGGAGGACTTTCTTTATAAGGAATTAGGTAAGCTACTATTGTTTTACAAAAAAAAAATAGGGTAACGCAAAAAGAAACTTTAGAGAACCCGGCTAGTACATAGAAAAACACGGTAGGGAGTAAGTAGCCATAATATTACGATCCCCTCTGTCAAAGTATAAGCACAAATGGGCCTACGCGTTACACTGTTATGATGACACAGAATGTATTCATGTGTGTGTGTGAAATTCTGAATGTTTTTGTTGTTATGTGTGAGTATATGTGTGAAGATTTCTTAATTACAGACTGTTTTGTACCGGAAAAAGAAGCTATGGTTACTCCCCTTCGTTCGCTGACCCGTGTGTTGCAATACTAATATCGTTCAAAAATGGCAGGATACTACGTGAATTCGATTTTTTTTTTAAATACGGCTCTGTGGTAGTAAAAAGTGCATGCCTGACAATGTTCTTTTTTTGAAAAATGAGTTGCATTATGAAATTTAGTACAACATTAAAACACTCGTTTGGATGCTATTGTGGTTAATAAGACACAGGATTGTTTAATGTTGGCATTAAGCTAACTGTTTCAGAAACTTTTATAGAAGATTTATAGCATGGGTGTAGATAAACATTTAAAACATACCTTGGATGGTACTATTTCTGCAGTTAGCTGCTTCTAAATAGCATTTATTTACGAACAACACAACTTGACCGCGTGTGGTGCTATACGCACAAACAGGGTCCACAGTTTCTTTTCCACAGTCCGATGGGCAGCTCATTCTTAAGAACATGTTGTAAGCTCGGCAAAATTTAAGTTCAACCATGTCATATTCTGTGGAGAAATGTTTTATGGATTTGAGAATAATGAATCACAGTAATAATAATTTGATGGATTTCGCACACGGCAGTTTGATTCCAAAGATTGAAGTGACTGTACTATGCTAAGGTAAGAAACTGCTGATAAAGTAACAACTAGCCCGTACCTCGGAGAGCACTTTAAGCCGTCGCTGCCTTAAAATATACTGACGACTAGTTCAACCTTCAAATTTACTTCGCCGTCAGGGTTACGGAGTTCCGATGCCTGCTCCGTAGAAAAACTGATATTCAGGTAAAACCAGTTTGAACAAGTAGCCGAGCCCAAATAATCTTGGGAATATTAAGTCTAGGAAAATGATACACATCAACAATTAGATGTAGATGATTGATCATTTCTTAATGAGTGTTTCTAACTTTCATCGAGATATCCAGGATTAAGGACTATGTCATGAAATGGTCTTGGGTGCTAACAAAATAAAAAATATCAGATGCCAACATTTCAAGTATGTAGCTCCAGCTTTGCGTTTATGAATCAGTCAGACAACTTCAATAATTTTTTAAATTCTCACTTTATGTATAACACTAAAACATGTTTTTTTTCGATTTTCTGTGATCTCCACGTATACCAGCTGAGTAAAGTATCGAGAATCTGGTATGATTCTCGATACTTTACGAGTGTTATAGAGCGAGCGTGATAAGCGAGCGTGATTAGCGAGCGTAAAGGCGTGTCTCCTGCTCCCTAAAAATAACAAAACAAACTAAAGAAATGTTTTTGCAAACCATGTTATGTATTCTGTGAACCGCATTAAAGTTTTCACACAAAAATAGAAAAAAAAACAATACATTTTTGGGGGGTTCCCCATACTTAGAACTGAAACTCAAAATATTTTTTTTCATCAAACATGCGTGTGGGGTATCTATGGATAGGTCTTCAAAAATGATATTAAGGTTTCTAAATTTTTTTTTTCTAAACTGAATAGTTTGCACGAGAGACACTTCCAAAGTGGTAAAATGTGCCCCCCCCCCTGTAACTTCTAAAATAAGATAATGATATAACTAAAAAAAAAACATGATGTAAATTGCCTTGCAAACTTCCACCGAAAATTGGTTTGAAGTCTAGGGATCTAGTAAATAGTTTTTTTTTAATACGTCATACATCGTAAACCGCAATTTGTCTTTCATTCAATCAACTCATTGCACTTGCATCATACTTGCACTTGGCCGCTTTTTATTTTTGATTGATGGATTGGAAAATCATTCCATAAAGATAGAGTCCATAGACAACTATAATAATAATAGAACATGACATAAAAACAAATGTCGACAGATCCGAAATGACTAACAAAATAGTTATTTAATTTTGGAAATAATTAAATGGCTCCTAGTGCTGATGTTAGGTAACCTTTTAATATTATTTAAATTGTCCTTTATACACACATCAAAAGTGTCTAGGGATCAACATATGTGTCTAGGGATCAACATATATTTTTGCAATAACTTTTCTCCTGATTGATATTAATTAAAATTTTCTTTAAGGATTCATCAAATAAAGTGTTTTCGTTTGTCACAGTAACGATAAACCAAGTCCCCTTTGCATTAATAAAGAAATTTGCCATTTTCCTAATAAAGGGATTTTTGACATTTGAACCACTAACATTAAAGTTCGAAAAAAAGACTGAAATAACAGTTTTCTTTAAAATTTTATTAGGTAACTTAAACAATTAATAATCCGTGTTTCTACCGCGAACACTAACAACACAAGAACATCGGTTTGGCATACTCAAAATGAGTTCATCCAAATCACGCTGTGGAATGGCCGCCCATGTTCGTTGCAACAACAAAAAAAGGTCTTCTTGCGACTGGATACCCTCCATATTCGGCAGAGCTCTTCTCTGTAGCATATCCCATGCGTGCTCAATCGGGTTCAAGTCTGGCGACTGAGCAGGCCAGGACCAAAGCCACATCTCAATCTCAAGAAATCCGCATAAAAATGCTTGATCCCTAGACACTTTTGATGTGTGTAGTATAAATATTAATAATATTAGTATTAATATAAGTTCAGTTCAGTTTCATTATTCGAGACGGATAAAATAAAAAATAAAAAATCTATGAATAACTATCAGCTACTTAATTATAACCAAATTGATCACTGGTTCGCAAGATCCGATTTGTAAATCAAAACGATTAATCTTTACCTCCGCAACGACTATGTTAGCAAATTAATTCGCCCTCCCCGTTGACGTTCGTCTCGAAATATAGCGAGTGCGGTACCTACTATTACATTTTGGCTTGGCACCGACTTTACACCTATGAATAGGTAGCACATACAAATTAACTTATTTTATACTTTTTAGTTTTTGAAGTCGGTTTTTTTAAACGAAGTTTTTTTTTTATTTTTCGCTTTTTAGTCTTTCTCAAGTCTCCTCTCACCATCTTTTCATTTAAAATTTAATGATGTCTACAGAATATGAATGCATGCAGACAATTGCTCATAACTTCATTGCAGGCGCTCACGTAAATTTGAGGGTTTCCTTCGATTTCCGTAGGATCCCATCATCAGATCCTGATATTTTTTTTTTTTTTATGGAATAGACCGGCAAACGAGCAGACGTATCGCCTGATGGTAAGCGATTACCGCCGCCCATGGACACCCGCAACACCAGAGGCGTCACAAGTGCGTTACCGGCCTTTGGGGGATGGGGGGGGAGATAGAGGGAGGGGTTGGGGTATGGGCCTCCGGTATCCTCACTCACTCGGTGAAACACAGCGCAAGCACTATTTCACACCGGTTTTCTGTGAGGCCGTGGTATCTCTCCGGTCGAGCCGGCCCATTCATGCCGAAGCGTGGCTCTCCCACGGTTTGATATGGTGGCCATGGGACCACATGGGGAGCATACCCTTTCGAATAAAAAATGAATTTTCAAAATCGGTCCACAATTGACGGAGTAATCGATGTAAATACATAAAAAAAAATACCGATGAAATTGAGAACCTCCTCCTTTTGGAAGTCGGTTAATAACAAAAAAAAAGTTAGGCCACGCCCATATTTTGATAAATATGTGATGTTTGGTGTTTAAAAACATAAAACGGTGTCGCAGGAGATCCGGCTTAATAGTTAAGTAACTTACTCAAGGCTCCACGATACGTAGCACACATATTGTTTAAAATGAGATGACAACCGCTTTGGAAATATCTGAATTTCATGTTCTTGCGGTTCAGACCACAGGCTGTTTTGAAATAATCACCGCAGTGGTATGGATCGCAGTAGTCCATCCAGGCTGGGTGGAAGGGAGCTCTCTGTCGGTCTCCCGGGCCGTATGGTAATTTGGGTTTGAAGATCAATTCTGAAAGGAATAAATCATTACTTTTATTGAATTATATAGGGGGGAGAACAGATTGTCCACCTGATGGTAAGTGTGTAGACACTTATACCTGCAACCAAAAAGTCATAAGAGCATTCTCCTCAGAATTACTTTGAGGAGAATTTAGGTTTCCGACAACCGTATGCACTTGGAGCTTTGACTCGGAGTAAAGCTGTAGTGTATGCGTGTATTCGGTCACCTCACTCAGTCACTCATTCATTCATTCTTTCTCTTTTTTTTAGCTCCATTCACTCACTCATTATAGTGTTTTATTATCTTGTAATGTATGTATGTATGTATGCATGCTTGTATGTTCGGTTGGAATCTTGCAACTCAATTTAGAAGCAGATATCTTCAACCGATTTTGCTGAAATTTTGCAAGCATATGTACACAGCGTGACAATACAATATTATAATGACATGGAGCTGATCTGATGCTGGAGCTGGAAGGTGGCCATAGGAACTCTGTAAAGAAACGTCGCAACATCATTGAGTATGGAATCGTTTGATTCATCTCAAGGCATTCCAGTAAAAACTTGTTTTTAAAAAGCTTTTTAATTAAATTATTATTATTAATAATAGCCAAAGCACTTACTTTTAAATTGCTTCTGTATGTGAGGTGGGTAGGTTATTCTTATTCTAAAAAAAGAAAATATTACTAATAATGTGTTACACTAGCATTGACCGCGGCTTCGTTTAATTGATTAACAAGTAAAATTTTATGCCATCATCATATCTTAGTGTCCTTGTCATGATACCACCTTTCCATTAAAAAAAGAATCATCAAAATCGGTTCATAAACGATGAAGTTATCCCCGAACACACATTAAAAAAACGGTCGAATTGAGAACCTCCTCCTTTTTTTTGAAGTCGGTTAAAAAGAAGATTTTCTTTAATTCGGTTTTTTAAATTTTATGCAGTGTTTACTTCTGCTAAGCAGGTTTTGATGGGGAGTAAATGGGCATGACTAATTTTGAAAAACTGTTATGATGTTCGGAAGTATCTCCTATTCAAAAATAGTTATATGTCAACAAAAAATAAAGTTTTATGTATCTTAATATATATATTTCTTGTGTGCGTGTGTATGTGACTGAACTCCTCCTAAACGACTGGACCAATTTTGATGAAATTTTTTGTGTGTGTTCAAAGGGATCTGGGAATGGTTTAGATTCACAAAAACGACTGGACCGATTTTGATGAAATTTTTTGTGTGTGTTCAAGGGGATCTGGGAATGGTTTAGATTCACAAAAACGTAAACGATGTTACGTGGGTCATAAATATGGCGGTACGAAGTTCGCCGGATCAGCTAGTATGGTTATAAATGTTGTCTTTGGTCATTAGCTGATAGTGAAAAGCCGACAGCAACACCACCTACCACGTCCAATTGTATTTTCAAACCATCCAGGAACCCATTGAAATATACACACAAAATTTCATCCTAATCGGTCTAGCCGTTTAAGAGGAGTTAGGTGACACACGTACAGGACAATTAGTCTATACTTATATTATAAAGCTGAAGAGTTTGACCGCACCCGCACGCCATTGTGGTTATTGATGTGAAATAAGCGTAAACTGACAAATCATACTGGCTTGCCGCAGGCGGGCCCTTTGATTTTGTGTCGGCTTGCCGCACATGCGACAGCGGTGCGATCACAGTGACCGTATCCAAGCGAATGCTATACACCAGATAACTAAGTACATAACTAAAAGTTCATTTGGCCCGCTTTCATGTGTTCCGTGCGCGTTTTCGGCGCTTTCATCATTTTAGTCACAAAAACGAAACAAAATCTATAAAAAGCGTTCTAGTGCTGTTTGTTTTAATACTTTGTTAGACAACATAACTGAGTGATTCTTCGAAACACGGTTTTGACGTGTTTTTGACTTAAGAACACATCTTTATTTTATCCAATTTCTACATCGATTGCAGGTTTTATAGTAATTGACGATATCTATCCAGGCATGCATTTATTTATTTGAGATTACTTTAAATATATAAAATTAAATCAACAGGAAACGGTCAAAACTCATTCATCTGGTGTGTCCCCACGCCGCTTTTTGTTGAATTATTCGATTTTATGTAATATTACTTCGAAAGAAGTCTTTAAAACGTCGTATCGATATTTGAATAAAAGTATTTTCAAATGTGATTTATATTCAAAATATTTGTATATGTTCGTAATTACGTTAATTTAAAAAATGTCCCCAGATAAAATTATAATTCACCTGGCACAATTTGTTCGAACATATTTTACTAGTGTAAACACATAATATTTGGTAGAAAAATATCGACTCTTTCTTGGCCATAGCAGTCAGCACCGATGTATCATACGTAGTGCTAGTGTGCGGGTCTAATTTTGCAAAAAGAACGATTTATAGTTGTGATCTGGCTGTTTGTCACATAAGTTGCATAATTAATCTAATTTCTTTTATAGATTGTGTATCTTTAGTTATGTTTTGTAACTATAAGGTTCGCTATTAACGTTAAAATTGTATTTGCAACATTTTTTGTTTTTTGTTTTATTTTATCGCGTGTAGATAGGACCTTTTTACCGTTTAAAGTCATAATATATTTATGTTATTGATCTTCTTTCTAAAATAATTCTGTTTAAAATACACACTGTGACTTTTTTCAACAACAGATTACGGGAGTAGGACGGCCTTAGGTGCGGCCATTTTGGTATTATTTCGCTTTCGCGAATAAGTCGAAAGCGCTAAAATTTGCACCCAAAAATTATGAATTATTATATAATATATAAATATTATTTAAATACTTAGATATAATTAAATATAATAATTTATACGCCATTAGAAAGGGAAATAAGTCTAGTTTGTTGTGAAATTATTTTATTGACAAAAATATAACAATCCTCCTTGTAATGTAAAAAGAAAGTTTTTTTTTTTTTGTTTTCTGAATACTACGTTTAACCCGACTTTACGTATTATATATAGTAATTTACTATTAAACATAGAGAGATAAGTTTATTCTGTATACTTTTAACTTTCTTTTCGTATCTCTTTATTTATTCTAGCATAGACGGTTATGTAGCCATGTAGGTTTTTATTGCGGCTCAGCTGCAGGGGTCAAAGTGGGTCAAGTGCCGCGAACGACTGGACGTTTATATTATTTCCCTTCAATTGCGGACATCTTATTTTATTTGCGTTTTAGATAGGTGATAGGTAAACAACACTTCTACTAAAATCCCCAAAATTTTTCTATTATTAGTTTTAGAGAAATTTAGAAAATCGAGAAATGTCCATAGAAATCAGAAAAACGCTTTATCTCCATAATAAAACATTTTTTCAAGAGGAGGATTCTTTATTAAGATTCAGATGTATTTCAGGCATTAATTTAATTAAAAAAGGGTAAAAAATGTCATCTATTTCGGGAGAAAAAAAATATTTTCTATGATTTGGATGTCGCATTTTTTTTAAGTGTTAAATTATAAGTTACAGTTACTATAATTACCACAAAAAAAACCAGATGCTTCGAATGCAGGACTTCAGAGATATTCAGTTTTAAAATTTTGAATTAGGGTTGGCACTCATGTCTGTTTTTATTTTCAGTGGTAGTCATCCCAGATTTTAAGTTTGAATGTGATGTGACAATCCAAGGAAAAAATTATTACACCTCCTAAAATAATATTTCGCATAGTCAAAGAAATTTAGAAACGAGAAATATAAATACCTATAGAAACTATAAAACCACTTTATATCTATAATAAAGCATTTTTTCCATTGGATGTTTTATTATAACAATTCCGATGTATTATATACAAATACATCTGTAAATAAATTATTATGACACATAAGTCTTTAGAAAACTTAGAAGATTGCCACTGAAATAAAACCATGAACTTGGGTGGCAATCCCAATCCAAGATTTTAAAATTAAATATCTCTGAAGTCCTGTGTTGGAAGCATTTGGTTTTTTTGGTAGTCGTTATGGTAACTGAAACTTTTAATCTGGTATTCAAAGAAAAAGCGACCGTGATGAGATGCCTCAGAAAAAAAACAAAATATAGAAATAAAAAATTTTGGCCGAAAAAGACTAAGTTTATATTAAGATTAGATATTAAAAAATTTTAAATAAATGAGTACCTAAAATACATCTGAATTGTAATAAAAAAATTGGTATAGAATTATTTAAAAAAAATAATGTATAATCCTTAATATATATATACTGCCTCGTTGGTCTCGCGGTTGGCGTGTGCGACTGCTGATCATGAGGTCTCGGGTTCGATTCCCGGGTCGGATCAAAGGTTTGTATGATCTACAAATATTTGTTTCGGAGTTTGGGTGTTTTCTATGTATAATATGTATGTATTTACAAAAAAAGTATATATGTACTGGTATCAGTTGTTTAGTACCCATAACCCAAGCTCTGCTTAGCTTGGGACTAGATGGCGTTGTGTGTTACTGTCCGTAGTATATATATATATATATATATATGTGTACACATATAGAATAAACTTAATCTATTTCGGACAAAAAATGTTTTCCTATATATTTTTGTTTTATTTTTTTTCTGATGCATCTCATCACGGTCGCTTTTTTTTTAAATACCAGATTGTAAGTAGTAGTGACTACTATTACAACAAAAAAAACCAGACGCTTCAAACACAGGACTTCAAAGATATTGAATCTTAAAATTTTGCATTTCTCATGTCCGTGGTATTATTTCAGTGGCAGTCATACCAAGTTTTTAAGCTTTATATATTTTTATGATAATAATCTAAGAAAAAACATATTATATCTAATAAAATAATTTATAAACTTAATCTAATTCGGGCAAAAAAATGTTTTCCTATATTTTGCTTATTTTTTTTTCGGAGGCATATCATCACGGTCGCTTTTTTTTTAAATCCTAGATTATAAGTTGCAGTTACTACTATTACCACAAAAAAAACAGACGAGTCATACAGAGGACTTCCGACATATTTATTTTTAAAATGTTGGTTTCAGATTACCACTCAAGTCCGTGGTTTTATTTTCGTGACAATCATCCCAGTTTTCTAAAGGTTTACATAATAATTTAATTACAAAATTTTTAAAAGCCTCATCTATTTTGGCGATTTTTATTTTTCTATCATTGGGTAAAAAAAATTTTTCTGAGGCATCTCATCATGATAGCTACTACTACAATGATATTTAATTTTAAAAATTTGAATTAGGATTGCAACTCGATTCCGGGGTTTTATTACAGTGACAGTCATCCCAGTTTTTTAAGTTTTATATGTGATAATTATCCAAAAAAAATCTTTGTCCTAAAGTAATATTTTGCATACATAGAGATTATATAGAAAATTATTTAAATTCATCATAATCTTGTATGTTTTATTAGAGCCTGACCTACTCGGCTTGTATGAAATGTTATCGGAAAATAAAACAGCAATAGGGCTTTCTATTTTGTGAAACAAATCCACCTCAAAAGTGTAAAACGAATTCACAAAGATTTAACTAGGTATAGTAATTTATCTGCTAACGAAATTTTTTCACTATGCTTTACTCTAAGGAACTGTGATAACATACACAAATAACACAAACACAGTCATACAAGTATCCTATTTAACTAACTTAATAGATATATGGTATCTAAATCATCTATACACATATTTTTTTTGACAACCCTATTTCCATAGAAAATTCGAAAAAACTTAGAATCGTTATATCTCTGAAGTCCTGCATTATAAAAATTCAATTCTTTCAGAATAGGAAGGTACAGGACTGAAGTATTTTTTGTTGGTAAAAAAAAATGCGACCGTCCCATAGGAAATTTTATATAATTTTTTTTCTGAAAATTATAAAATATTTTTTATCTCAATTTCTGGAGTACATAAAGACTTGTTATTAATAAAAATAATTATGTTTATATTCTTAAATTTATTGCTAATTTTAAATAAAGTAAGTGTTGGTTATTTTGTGAATTATCTGCAAAAATGTTTTTGACAAAGTTCATTGACCTTTCAATAAATGCGTTATAGTTTCAAAATTATAAAATATATTTAAAGTCGTGTTTCATATTTAGGTGTATTACAGTTAGATGTATACTATTCAGCGATTAAAGAAGGGTGTCCTCAATTGAAGGAAAATAATATACTGTGCGTTGGAGGTGTGACCCAGGCGCGCGCGGGGGTCGTTGAGGTGGTTAAATATGGTTTGTAAGTTTGTAAATTAATAACGTTTATTGTATCTTAGATTCCATTCGTCTATAAATTATGGAGCAGAGTGAAGGTATTTCCAAATTTCTCATTTTTCTGGCACCCATTAATCTGGTTTTATCTGGCTTTTATGGCCCAGATGAATTTGGAGGAACCAAATAAATTAGATTTGGTACAGTTAAGGATGACCTGATAAGAGTAGATATTTCTTTCAGATGGATTAGTTTTCATAAAAATAAGTAACCATCGACGGGGTACATGTAGTACATTATATAGACCAGTAAAGACACAACTGATCACCTACTAAACCGTGGCTGTTTGGTGAACCTAATCGTCTTGTTTCAGATCTTTAATTTAGAAATGACAAAACCAGAAAGCAACCAAAGCAAGAAAGGCTTAAATTACATAATCGCGGTGTAAAGAGATATGAAAGAATTGAAATCAATCATGCAAGAAAAACAAAAGAAAACTATAAGACTATATACAGAGAAAATGAAAAGAAACAGCTATCAGTTATTAATTAAATGAAACCTAGGTTACAAAGATAATAAAGAAAGTGGTGTGGAAAACTTTACAAAATATATTAAACTTGAAAGTAACAAGAAAAAGAACATCAGAAAGAAAATACTCGACCCAGAAGTCTCAGCGTTTTGCCAGATACTAGACCGATAGTTTTCATAGTCAATAGTAATAATCTCCCTCTAAATTTAGTTTTCAAACAAAAAACTCGTACCACAACCATCTAGAACTCTCTCTGCGCAGATTTCCTAAACAGAGAATTGAATTCCCACCTGATCTTTTTAGGTTCCGCTACTTATTCTAGGTTATGAGATACTTGTTAATGCATATTGCACAATGACATGGATTTATTCATTTGGGAATTATACCAAAGGAAGATAATATCCAAAAAGTCCGCCTAGGATCTTCTTTCTTTGCAATGTTGCGACAAATACGATGTGGATTGTTTGCACTGAACGTTTTAATCGTACAAAGTTAAAGTAGTCTGTTATTGAAAAACTTTTTATAAAAAAAAAAACCGACTTCCAAAAACATCCAACGAAAACTCTCTGTCAAAAAACACTTAAAAGCGTAAAATAAACTGGTTCTTCATAAATTGCCTATACCTAATTCTTTATTCATTTAAATAGTAGTATTATAATGGGTGCTAGGTACCTAAAATCTGTTTGAAGTCGGTGCCAAGTGCCTATCGCTTAGACTTTTGTAATTGTTCATTTGTATTCTTTTTGGCTTAGCACCGACTTCAAACAGATTTTAGGTACCTAGCACCCATTATAATACTACTATTTAAATGAATAAAGAATTAGGTATAGGCAATTTATGAAGAACCAGTTTATTTTACGCTTTTAAGTGTTTTTTGACAGAGACTTTTCGTTGGATGTTTTTGGAAGTCGGTTTTTTTTTTTTATAAAAAGTTTTTATTTTACAGTTTTTAGTGCAAACAATCGTAGGTAAGTAGTAAGTTGAATTATTCCATCAAATTTCATCATCAAGAATAATACAAATTAAGGTACGTGTAATATTAAAATCATCCTCTAATCCCTAACTGTTGAAGAGTATAATCTTCTATCATCAGCTCACCTAAATAGCTTGAAAGTATACGACTGAAGGTCTTTAGATACGTATGAAATTGAAAGAATAATTCTCCAACTCCTAACCGTTGAGGAGTTGTACCTTCCACCTTCCATCATCAGCTTACCTAAATAATTTGTAAGAATACGACTAAAGGTAACTTATATACATATGATATTTAAAGATTTATCCTCCAACTCCTAACCGTTAAGGAGTGGTACCTTACATCATCAGCTCATCATCATAAAATGATGACTACCAGACGCAAATACCGGTGTAACTTCAGAAAATATACGAAAAACATAGTATGTGCCTATAAAAAATGAGGGTTTCCCTCGATTTCCCTGGGATCCCATCATCAGATCCTGATATGCTGGCAATGGGACCACCACGGAAGCATACCCTGTCGAATACAAAAAAAAAATTCAAAATCGGTCCACAACTGACGGAGTAATCAGGCAACATACATAAAAAAAAAAAAAAAAAAAAAAATACATACAGTGGAACATAGAACCTCCTCCTTTTTGGAAGTCGGTTAAAAATCAGTAATTCTACAGATATAACGTACAAATCGTGGTATCGTTTACAAAGTACAGTAAGGAAAATAAGAAGTAATAAAAAAGACCGAGCTATTTAAGACTGTAGTCCCTGAGCGTGGGAATTTGTGATTGAACACCCACATTCATATTTTACATGCACACAAACGCATCGGGCACTGTTGCATACTAACCATGGCAACTAATAAATTTACTTTCGGTTTTTTCTTCTAGTTACATATTCATTAACTGTTCGCCTTTGAAGAATGTTTAAAATGTCCTACAAAGCACGCAATGTATCTTTGTCATATCGGAAAGCCGGCGGACTATAAGTAACTCGTCAACGGCCGAGAATGGGGTTCAAGTGTACCTATTCATTTTTAATTCATTTCATGGACAAATAATATATTTTTACACAGTATAAAATTAAGTCGCTCGCACTATCTGTCAGCTTAGATCTTTTACAGTAATCAACGGATTTTAATCCTATGTTATGAAATAAAATTTGTATGATATATGTTATATTAATGGAACATAATGTTTCTTAAAAATATAATTTTTGATCGCTTTTATTGCTCATATTGACTAAATTTTACTACATAGATTACTTACGTACTTTTTTCACTTTTTGTCAAAAAACGACGCTGAAAAAGTATGAAACAAGTTTTGAAAAGCCGTAGTCACGTGTTTTTAAAGGTTATGGTACGTTTTTATTTTAATTTAAGTTTTTACTTTTTTTTATTTAAAATGTTTTGGTGTAGTGATAATAATAATTTATATGCAAAGTATATTTTAAATACCTAACATAGAAATATAAAAAAAAATTGAATAGATACGAACAAAGTCACCAGCAAATGCTAATAATACCTATATGTATTTGAAATTTACAAGTAACACCCTTTCCGATGATACCAAACACGGCATGTTTATGTCAAATTCATTTTTTAATACAGTACTTTATGTCGGCTAGAGGGCGCCACATTAAATTGAGTGACGCGTCATATCTTAATATATATAAATCTCGTGTCACAATGTTTGTCCTCAATGGACTCCTAAACCACTTAACCGATTATAATAAAATTTGCACACCATGTGCAGTTCGATCCAAATTGAGAGATAGGACAGTTTAAATCTCAAATTATAGTCGCAATTTTAATTTATTGCTAATTATTGTATATAAATATGGCGGTACGAAGTTCGCCGGGTCAGCTAGTAGCCTATAAGCAGCGGACGATCAAGACACTTCTAACAATACCTCATTTATCCAGTTCTAATTAGTAGTTAAGGAGCTATGAGGGAACAGATGAACATACATACATAGCCTGTCAAAATCATAACCCTCCTTTGGCTTTGCCGTGGTCGGGTAAAAAAATAAAAAATACAGTTAATTTATAAACTCCTTCTTTTTTTAAGACAGTTAAAAAACAAACTATTTGTCTTAAAATTAATATTAACACAGAACACTTTTTGTTTTGTGAATATTAAGAGTGTAAAACTTTGAAATGGAAACTTCCTTAAATATATAATACTAGCTTTTACACGGGGCTTCGCCCACACAGATTTTCATCCCCTGATTTACCCCCTTAGGGGTAGAATTTCAAAAATTCCTTTCTTAGTGCTCACTTATGTTATATAAAGAACCTACATGCAAAATTTCAGGATTCTAACTTCAGCGGTTTGGGCTGTGCGTTGATCTCTGGGTATGTCAGTCAGTCAGTCAGTCACCTTCCTCTTTTATTTATATAGATTATAGATATCAGATAATGTAAGGGATAGGGCATCTATTGTTTTACAATTCACCAATTGATTAAATTCGAACTTAAGGGCTGAATAATAATGGAAATGACGTAAAGTATAGATGGGACCCTTTTTTACAATTTTTGTCTGTCTATCTGTTTGTTTGTGCCGGCTAATCTCTGGAACGGCTGGAGCGATTTTGACGCGGGTAAGACCGTGGGGCTCAGCTAGTTTTTATTTCAAAAAAGACAACTTCCGTATATATCCAATAAATCCTGTGTCGCGGGGGACTTTACAAACATACATGAAACGGACACAATGGACACCCAGACTCAGAACAACAATTCGTGGATCACACAGTGTTGTCCCATGTGGGATTTGAACCCACCACACCTGATACAGTAGGAAGCGGCGAGGCAACCGCTTAAACCACTAGACCAACCATGCAGTCAAAAATAAAACTGCAATTTTAAGGTCTTTCATTATTTCAGTAGTAGTTATTCAATTCTAACAGAAATCATTAAAAAATTTTTTTTTTACTTTTTTCAAAACAATTTCTCAAAGTGTCTCGGTCTGTCAAAGTGTATTCAAAGTACTCGTCAAGACAAATCAAACGACTCCAAACTCGATAGGTTCTGTCGTTACAAAGTTCCTATGACCACCTTCCAGCTTCAACATCATATCAGCTCCATGTCATCATAATATAGCATTGTCACGCTATATACATATGCCTACAAAAATTCAACACAATCGGTTGAAGATATCTGCAAAATTGAGTTGCAAGATTCCGTCTTAACAAATATAGTTAGATATATACATACATAGCAAGTTAAAAAAAACATAAAAATAAGTTCTGTGTTAATAAAAAATACTAATATTTTTCTTTGAAATTATTCTTTAAAAAAATTAAATTAAATTCAAGAATACAAATTAACAGTTACAATTCGACACTCACTGGCAACCCACCCTAAAACTTGTCATTTACGTATTAGGGAGCTCAGTGCGAACTACAAACGGACGTGGTGTCACCTTGAATATTCGGCGGGCACTGAATTTTTTGAGCGCGATAAAACTTATATAATGCAATTTACGGGAGACGATATCTACGTACTAAAATGTATGGAACTTTTGTCGCTAAAAATGAATGATGTTTAGCCTTAGATTATGGCTTTTTGGTGAGAATTAATAAAAAACTAAAACGGTAAATCTTTTCTCCATACTTTTTTCTCGCGAAATAAGAAAAAAACATTTAAAATAGAGCACGAAATAGGACAGAGTGTGCTAATTAAAAAGGTCGATTTCGATGATTTTGATCTTTGTTAAGACTTTTTTTCACAAAAATAAAGAATTATTTTATAAATGTCACTCGGTAGATTGGTAGACTGATTTATTAAACTACTGAGATTTTTTTTTTAGTGTCAAATATGAATTGAGTTGTTTGTGTTTTGCAAAACTGCAAGTGCCTTTTCGCGCGTTTTTAGGGACGCGCCCCTTAACCAGTGCATCCTATCCGTAATGACATACAGAGCCAGCTGAGACCATGGGGCTGATCTACAAATTAAAGTAGCGCAGCGTACGCTCCATCGTACGCTGTGCTACTTTAATAGGGATGTTAACATTTTTTTGGAATTGCTTTTATTTTGAAGATTGACACTTATGCACCATAATAAAAAATATTATATTTAAAAATATTAGTATTTTCAATGAGAAAATATACAAAAATAAATTAATTTTGAATTTTCCCGCTAAAACACTCTCACAACTGTCACGTGACTCACTGACGTCACTAACCGCAAAACATTGGTCGCGATCGCGACTCGCGATTCATTATTGTATGTCCAGTACAAGTGTTTTCTTATTTTTACTTGAATATTTACAAACTATCAAAATGAACACAAAGTTTTACAAAACCTGTGCAGTGCCCCTGTGAATAGTACAACAATTACTACACGGGTAAAATTGTTTATTCATGTGCCACTGCCAAAAGATAAACAAATCAGGAGAAAGTGGTTAAGAATGGCTAGAAGAGATATATCAGCATTAACAACAACGAGTACTACCTATTTTTGCGAGGACGACTTCGATGTAAGTTTTAATTACCTGTACTGATACAAAATATCACAGTTAATTCAACGGAGCATGAATTCTATTGTCTTTTATTTAACCTAACCTAAAATAATTCTTATTTTAGCTGCCAAATGATGTGGAAAATAACGTGGAATATACTTCAATGGGTATGGTATCCAGAATTATCATGAAGCCTGGTTGTTTGCCAAGAAAATTTGCATGCTTCGCTTGATTTGTGCCGGCCAGCCATGGTGAAAAGGCAAAGCCTGTCATTGATAAAAGAGTGTGAAGAACAAGAAGAAATGAGGGTTGATGTATCTGAAGTCTGAAAACTTCATCTCTCTAAAAGCAAAATAAAATATCCCAAGTACAAGCTCAGGTATCTATGAACATATTTGATTTAATATTCTCTTTGTAGTTAAACAAGATATTGCACTTATATAAATAAGTAGACCCTGTTTAATATGTAAAATCTAGATTGTAGTGACAATTTAAATCCTTTATCTATTTCTTGTGGCAATGGTAATATATCAATCTGTGCGAGACCAGATCATGAAGTAATACTCAATATTACATTCTAGAATCAAACTCACTTGTACTTGTTCCACTATTTTTAATTTATCTTTACACCTGACCGGTTTCGCCTTATATTCAGTATATATTCAGTAATACTCAGTATTACTGAAATAATTATAAGTAGCACTAAACATTATTTCCCTTTTTCAGCTCCACCACCTCATGATAAACAACAAACAACAAAAGTTCAAGTTATTATTAGACCCAAATATAGGAGCAAGCAAACCCTAACAGTAATAAATTCACAAACAAAATGGACTTCACCAATGAGAGTTCTTAGTGTGTGTACATCTACTTCTCCTTTAAAAGTTACTGAGTTAGAGGCTTGGAGCCGTACAAACAACAGCAAGTTCACCTCGATGTAATATGCCGACTAGATTACAAATCAGATAGTGATATATCTATGTACACTCCTTCTGTTGTTCAGTCAAAATCTACATCTGACACCAGTAGTTTTAGTTACCACTTAACGGGTGACTAGAATCACTGGATTTTTAAATATTGACTATAACTATAAGTGCCTATTTGAATAAAAATCTTTTACTTTTGAATAAGTGTATATAAGTTTAATTAGTTGCTAATGGTAAATAAAAAACCGAATTAAAAATACTGGATTTTATTATTACCTGACATTTTAAACAATAATGGATGGATATGGGTTTTCCAAAATATCACTTGTTTCCATTAAAGATTTGACATAATAATATGCTTTGTCATATTTTACACATATAATTTCAACTTTATTATTATTTAGAAATTCACTATTTGCAACACAAAAATAAAAAAAAATTATAGCACACATTTGTATTGCATTTGTGAGTAAAACTTTTTTGTTGGTCTTCCATTTTGTATGTAGTTTTTATAAGTTTCTTCACTAAATGGACATTTAATTTCAATGATAAAATCCTGGCCTATTCCATCTGGTGAACCAGCAATCATGGGAAAATTTTTACTTATGAAAAGGCCACTGTACTACCGCAAGCACTTGTCGTTCCAAAATTTGGCCTCTTTTTATAGCTGGTGTATCAGCATACAGGCATTTTGCCATCTATGATCAGCCCCACTAATGCACCATCAGTAGTTTGACATTTACTAACTTCATAAGCTTTTAATGCCGTTATTCTACCAAACCTTGCTCATGCTATAAGTTCCTTTCGGCCTGATCTCTTGTATTTTGTTCTGCCTTTACTAAAATATCTGTTGTTAATGATGAAGATATTTTTTTTAGAAAACTCACAGCATTGATCTTGATACATTAGAGATAACTGGTACATTGATATTGTATCAGAATCCTTTGGAATATAATATAGAGCCAACTTTGTGTTCAGGACATACACGACACTTAATAGTACACACATTTAGGTATCTTTTTATTTGGACATATCCATCCAACAGGCAACAGCATCATCGCCATAAGATTCTTTTGAAGATCTGAAACAACCAACCAAACGAGCTGTTACGACCTTATTATTTTACGCACATAACCTAACTTTGTAAACAGTGATTTTAACGATGTTCTAAACATGATAAAATAGATATAAAAAGAAGAAAATCATCCATTACATATGTACTTGACTGTTATTTATGTATTCGTAGATAGATAAATAGTATTTAACGTAAAACTGTACTTACAAAGATGTTTTCACGTTCCTGAATTCTGGACCACAAGTCTTTGTTTCTTGCAAAAAAGTTTGCCACGATCAAAGAATCTATCTTTGGTAAGTTGGAACTATTCCCTTTAGTGAATTCAGATTCCATCGTGGTATTAATATTAAGTAGAAGATTAGAAGAAAATGCAGAGAAGTAAACAGTCTTTGACAGCTTGTGCCTTGTTTGTAGAGTTGTGTTGGTTGTGTAGTTCGTGAACTACGTACTACAAGGAACTAGTTCCTGACAAAGAACTAGAACGAACTATTCCTCAAAGCTCATAGTACTTCGTTCATTTAGTTCACGATAATAGTACTGAATAGTACACTACACGGCTCACCGGGTGCTGTCGGGTCGGTCGTTCGCGGCTCGCGCCTCTGCGCCCGCGCCGTGTCCTACACCCGCCGCCACCACGAACGAGCGAGACGTATATATGGGAATTCGATATACGAACGAGTAGCAGAGTAGATAACATTTTAAAAATATAAGTACTTTGCCACGTTAATGACAGAATCACAGAACTCCAGTTTATAATTGCATTGTTTTAGCTATTACTTTTATTTATTTGTCATTATTACTTAATTTGTAAAAAAAAATAAAAGCACTTATGAAATGAGTTCTCTAGTTCATTTCTTTCTCTTTCAATGTTATGATATAACCCTACTGCTGCGGGAATCCGCGAGTTCGATAAATATATGAACTAAGAGTATATATTTTTAAATGCGCCATTCTAATTTTATTTTATTTTAATTTTTGCTCAATAGTTACAGACAACAGATCATGCCTCACACAATAATAAGTAACAATATACAATTTAAAATCTGAAGTCCAATTAAAACTATACACATCATTCCCAATCGCAGTAATAAAGCTTCATCTAGGTGTTTACAAATATAAAGAAAAGAGAACAAAAATTCAAAAGGACAATAAGTGGCTACTGTACCTACTGAGATACAGTAATTGGACTAATTAGTTATATCTACAATGTGTTATTATAATTTTACAATTTATAGGATATAATGTCTCTAACATTTTACTTAACTTTACGTAGAGTCAGTAACTTTTATATTAAAGTTCTTAATTAATATTAGAATGACAGTCCTAAGTAAGTGTAAGCCTGTAAAGTATGAAGGAAAATCTGAATATAATAGTTAATTTTTTAAATTTACATAATTTCCCATATAATTCAAGCAATACCAAAAGTACTACGCTAAACAGTGCTAGTGTACTACGTACTAAAAGGCATATAGTTCATGAACGATCGCCTTGTTCATCCAAACAATTCATTTCTGCTCTGAACTAGTGTACTAAATGTACTAAAAGAACTAGAGTACCGAACTAGTTCACTTGGCTCAATGAACGAGATCGGATCGCTCCTTAAAATGACCGAGCAAGCACAAGTCTACAGTTTGTTTTGCGGTTAGTGACGTCATAAGCTCATACTGGTGTTTGCAGTCGCGTGACAACAGGTTATAAATATAGCATTTAAAATCATTTTTAATAAATTTATTAAGTTATATTAAATTATCTTAATGTGATTTTCGATATTCTAATAATACAAGCTATCATAAAATCAACACTAAATATTAATTTGTGATTAGTGTTAACATCCCTATTGCGTTGCGATACTGAATAAAGTCTGGTAAATTTGATAACGAAGTTATTCCACAGAGAACTAAAATAACTAACGTCGTACGGAGAATCAGTGTATACAAATGTAAGGGGGCCGACCATATCTCCAGATAAGCCGATGGTTGCTGAAGACGTAACGTGCTAGAATAGAGACCGCAATTAAGTAAAAGTAAAATAAAGAGAGTAGAATAAAGTGACGACGATTTGAAGAAGTGGCTGGAAGCGGATAGATTTGGACTTTCCCGCTTCCCAGGATCGGAATGATTGACACTCCTTGGTTGAAACCTTTGTTTAGCAGTGGAGGGATAGGTTGATTTAGTTATTAGACAAATTAGTTTTTGTGAGATTGAAAGCAGCCTGGCCACCTAGTAAACATAAAGTATAATTATCAAAAACTCTGCTTTTCTGAGGGGACACTGAGGTGTTCCCTCAGAAAAGCAGAGTTTTTGATACTTTATGTTTACTAATATGACATAGCGTCTGCAATCGCCCTATAGTCAATTTGAGGTTTTAAAATATGAGAACCCACGCTTTGTGGATATTTCTTCGGTTGAGATGTGGTAGATGTGGTAGGCCGGCTGGAGTCATCTTCAATGCTGTATCGTCCACATCCGAATTCTGCAACTGATTTTTTTATTGTAGTATGGTTTGGTTTTCCGCACTTAAGCCCTTGATTGGGTCATTGTACGTAGGTTTGTCATCTTTTTACTCCAACTATACTAGATCATCCCAGAAGCTATGCAACTATTCCAGGTCACTGCATGTTTCCGGGAGTGATATTGATTGGAGGATGGCCGACAGTTGATCTGCCACTCTTCCACATTCTGTGAAAACGTGCTGCGGCTTTTCTTCTGCCTCCATGCATCCCCTGCACAGAGGGTTGTCTGTTGTACCTATAGTGAATAGGTGCTTGTTTAGGAGACAATATTCAGTTAAGATACCTATGATCTTCCTGAGATCGTCCCTTTTCATTTCGATCAGCTTGCTTCGTCTTTTTGATGCCACCGGCACTGCATTTTCTATTTGCCTGCATCTTTTATCGTTTTTCCATTCGGTTTTGTATTCTTCAGTATTGGCGCACAGTCACATTTTTAATTGGGCTTGGGGTAAATGTAGTAGTGGTTCCGGACCACAATTTTTATATTTGAGTCTCTCACATCTCTGGCTGCAACTGCTTGTGCTGCTTTGATTTATTAACGCATTCTGTTTGTAAGATTGTGTTTAGCTTATCTTGAGTTCTTGATATTAAAGTCGTTCAAGAAGACGCCAGCTCCGGTACCCTGTTGTATGCGATAAACCGCATTCTCTTAAGATTTTCGTATTACATTTTAGATAAAATTGATTGAATAGTCTTTGTTATTCTCATTTATCTGTACGATCCTCATTAATATGGTTGAAATTCTCATTCATCTGTCTTCGTCATCATTAATCTGGTTGACCAATTCATCAGCACAAGCTAAATCTTAAACTACTAGGTGTAAACCAGTGCAATTGATATATGTTATAATGTGTAATGGCCGGGACAAGATAAAATAAAAATTAAGACCAAAAAGTGATTTTTTTTTGCACCAGATCAATGAGGCAAAAACACTCCGTTTCAAAGAATCACCCAACTAATGATAAAGCGCTGCAGCGTAACCCCTCACTTTTAGTTAAAGTTCGATTGACTGTTCGTAAAATTTCCATACCGCTGGCTAAACATGAAAATTGATTTTTAAGGAATGAATTGCAGAAATTTTCAGTCACTTACGTAGCATTCGACCTATCCCTACCCTTGACTGTTACAGTGTTGGATGTTTCGTTCACACCTGAAACAGAACATAAGTACATCTTCCACAGCTTATAAACAGCTGGACGTAAGCCTCTCCATAGAAAGGAGGTTTTTGCCAAAATGACTCTTCTCTGTCTGATGGAAAGCGTAAGCAAAATCCAAGAGTGGTGGTCACCATATTTATTGCGAATGCACACTATGGCGGCCTAGTAATGTTTCTGCATCATCGGGCCTCCGGTCTCGCACTCACCAACGAAACACGACAGCACGAATACTGTCATTTTACGTTGATTTTCTGTGCGAGGGTAGTACCGCCCGGTCGAGCTGGCCCGTTCGTGCTCAAATCACCGCCGCTTGTGCTCAAATCAGCGTGGCTCTACTACTTGTAGACTATGTTGGCTAGACGGATTGGTATTTTATAGGGTTCGTTTCAAGTTTTCTTCTCTTTACTATTTGCTGTTATAGTTTGCGTCCTTAGGCCTCGTACTAGGTACTAAAACTAGCAGACGCCACGACGAAGATTTATATAGGAAGCTGCCGAATGCAGTGGAATAAGCCAACAGCATAGAGATGGGGCATAGGCCGCTGGCATTGTGGGTAGGAGGATTAATCAGCTCTTACGATACCCATTCAAGTCAAATTTAAGTAAATGTTATTATATTATAAATACTTACACAAAATTGTGGATAATAAAGTTATGAAAATTAAAATTCCAAACATTTCTAAACGAAACATTTTCCAGCTAACTTTGAATGCGTTAAAATTAGAAGTGTTCTACTAATTACAATGGTTATTAAACATTGCGATTGCTAATTACTTGATTGCTTACCTATTTATGTAAAGACATAAATGAATACGCAATAAAAGTGATATAAAATCAATTTCATTCATTGCTGTAATTAACTTGTTTTTATTGCCAAGTTCTTAAAAACCTTATATTTTGTACGTCTTAACGTCTTGGCGCGAAACTGTATTCTACCTACCATTTGAGACTCTGTGGTGGGTGTGTCTTTATCATAACCATTTTCGAAGAAATTATTCTGCAATACGTTTGAAAATAATTATGTATTTATAATATATATCAAAAACAATCCATAAAAAAATCAAAGTTGATTAACTCAAACACTAAGATCTTTTTTACTTACTAAATTTAGATTACCTTATCCAAAAGCCATAACTTAGTTAATAATTTTGAACTTAGTTAGTTGTAACTTGGTTAATAAATTTAAAACTATAATTTGACTTTTTTTTTTTTTTTTTTTTTTTTTTTTTTCTCCCCATTTGGCAGGAGAACTTGGCTCGCACTTCTGTGCATTTGCCAGCGTCAAGTTTTATTTAGTTGGTATTTGAACATTGAATGACACAAAGTAAAGTTAAGGAAACATTATAACGCGAAAAGACAATATAACGGAATTTGGAAGAAAGGTAACAGGATCAGTAATGTGTATATATTTTAAATACTTACATAATTAAAATTAAATATTTTGAATAAATAGCAGCCACAGTCTGTTGTAAATATTAATGTTTATAAATATTTATACAATTTAAAGGCGAATGTTATTATTATAAATAAAATTCGAAAGAACACTATATATGGAGAGGCTAGAAGAAGAAAGAAGAGTCTTTATAGAAGTGGGGAAAGGAACGCGGAGTGACATCAAGCCATTATAAAAGGAAGTACGGTCATGAATCGGACAGGAAAGGAATATATGGTTCAGGTCTGCAAAGTCATATCCACATTCACACTGAGGACTATCTATGATGTGAAATCGTGCCAGATGTGCTGGACAAGTGGTGTGACCCAACCTCATTCTTATTAGAATGGTTGTCGCAATCTTGCCAAGTTTGAGGACAGAGAACCAAGGCTTACGAGGAATTTTCGATTGAATACTAAAGTAGTATTTCCCTTTTGAACGGGCACTTTCTTCCCAAACTCTATCCCAGGAATCTCCAAGATAACGTCTAGGAAGAGTAGCCAAGTCCTGAGTATAATTTTTAAACGGTACAGTATCACCACACACCACAGCCTCATTGGCAAGTCTATCAGCTCTTTCATTGCCACTTATTCCACAATGACTCGGAATCCAGATAAAAACTACAGAAAAGCCCTTCTCAACACATTCAAAAAGTTTAGTCCTAATATGCGCTATTAGAGGAAATGGTGGTTTAGACTTAAAAGGATATCTCAAGAGCGCCTGAAGGGCACTCATGGAGTCAGTTAAAATTAAACTATTTCTAAGTTTTAAAAGTAAGACGTATTCCAGAGCCTTCAGGATGCCAAGACATTCCCCAGTAAAAACTGTTGCTTCAGGTGGACACTTTACTTTTTGAACGATATTATACTGTGCATGATATATTCCTACGCCCACAAAATTATCAGGTTCATGCTTGGATGCATCAGTGAAAATACGGTGCCACTCAGGCCAGTTTTGTTCAACAATGAAATTAAAATGGGGGTTAGCATTATTTTTATCAATATCTAAAATGTATTTAACAGATGGCTCATGGATCAAGGATTCAAATTTATTAATAAACAAATCAAGTTTTGAAGATCGATGTGTCGGGGCATTAAATGATTTAAATCGAATATAACTTTTAACTAAACAAGGAAGAGGTTTGTGATTCCAGTAATTTGATGACTCAATGAGATCAGCAAGTATCTGAAGTTTTTGAATTAAATGGCTATTAGAAAACTGTAAAACACGGAAAAACAACCGATCAGCTAAAAATTGACGTCTTAGTTTAAGAGGAGGTTCATTGCATTCGGTTTGTAATGCATTAATGGGACTAGATTTCATAGCACCTGTGATTATTCTCAAGGACCTTGATTGGATGGAATCCAATCTCCTAAGGGCACTCACGTTACAAGGCTCCAATAGGAAGATTCCATAGTCAAGTACACTTCGAACTAGAGCATTGTAAAGAAGTTTCAAGGAAAATGGATGCGCACCCCACCAAACACCTGATAGGCACCTCATCAAATTAAGAAGTTTTTGACATTTATTTATCACATAATCACAGTGCGGAACACCTGTAAGTTTAGAGTCCAAAACAATACCCAAAAACTTGACCTGTTTTTTAACTGGTATTTCGTTATGATCGAAATCTATAGCTATTGGGATGGGAATACGCTGTCGAGTAAATAAGACTAATGAACTCTTACTCGCAGATACACTCAGGCCATTTTTTTCCATCCAGATTTTTAAATAATCAAGAGAGTTAGATAGCTGAGAACACAGAGAACTTGCTGAATTTCCACTAGCGTATAAAACTAAGTCATCTGCATATTGTAGGATATTTGATGTATTTTGAAGTGAAGAATCTAAATCAGACGTATACAAATTAAATAATAAAGGGCTTAGAACTGAACCCTGCGGGAGACCTTTCCATACTAGTCTACTTTCATCCTGTGTTTGATCTAATTTTATTGTTCTACCTGAAAGGAGGTTAATTATAAAGCAAACCAAAATTTCAGGGATGCGAAGCATATCTAGTTTTTGTTTAAGGACATTTAGAAGAACATTATCATATGCTGATTCTATATCTAAAAAAACTGCAATTACAGATTCGTTTTGTGAAAATGCAACTCTGATATCTGTTACCAAGGTAGCCACACTATCCAACGTACTCCTGCCTTTCCTAAATCCAAACTGAGATTCTGGTAAAATTCCACGGTGTTCAGCTATCCATTCAAGGCGATTTTTAACTAGGTTTTCAGCTACTTTTGCAATTACGGGTGACAAAGCTATTGGTCGATAAGATGAAGGTTCTGATGGTGTTTTCCCCGGTTTCAGAATGGGAATAACAGTTTGAGACTTCCATGGTGGAGGAATATTACCCGACATCATAATTTTGTTAATTAAGTTCAAATAGTATTGAAGTGAGGTTTGATTTAAATTAGCCAGGAATGAATACGGAATGCCGTCATCACCTGGAGCAGAGTCTTTAACCGATGATAAAACGCCCTGTAATTCTTGCATTGTAAAGGGAGAATTTAGTAGACTTTGGTTCTGAGAGATAGAAGAAGGAATGTTGTTATAAATAAGGTCATGTTCTGGGACAAATGGTGGAGCTAAACGATTAAGAAAAGAGTTCTTCAGATTTGGGGGAATGCCAGAAATATTGGAATTAGTAACACCATTTCTAAACCTTCTTATATTTTGCCAGACAATAGAAGGATTTACATTGGGGGTGATGGAAAGGCAAAAATTTTTCCATCCTTCAAATTTCTTTTCTTTGAATAATTTACGAGCTTTCGCTATAGCATCAGTTACAATTTCAAAATTATCTACGGACATATTATTTTTGTATTTTTTTTCAGCTTCCTTTCTAGCTTTTACCATTCGCGAGCATTCACTGTCCCACCATGGAGGGGAAGGAACTCTACCATTGGTTGACGTTTTTACAGGGAAGGTTTCATCTGCAGCTTGTACAAGTACGTTTGTGAAAATATTATTACAATCGATAAGATCGTGTGATAAATTATTTTGTAAATTAGAAAGTTTAAACTCTACAAGAGTTTTAAACTTATCCCATAACCCATCTTTATTAAGTTTGAACTTCACACGAGGTTGCCTTGAAGGATTAGGAGAACTGCTAGGATGAGTGGGCGTTATAAAAATTGGGAAGTGGTCACTTCCATAAGAAGATGGCAAAGTGCACCACGCAAGAGATGAAGCAAAATTAGGGGTACAAATGGAAAGGTCTATTGCACTAACATTTTCATTTGGCCCTGTACGTCGAGTTGGCGACCCGGAGTTTAACACACAAAGGTTATGTTGGTCAAATATATCTAATAATATGTCACCACTATATGATGAAAGAGTACAACCCCAAGAAATATGGTGAGAGTTAAAATCACCTAAAATTATAAAAGGACGAGGAAGAAGAGAAACGAGATTGTTGAACTGTTGAAGAGTTGAAGAAGAGGGGGAAGGAATGTATATTGAAACAATACAAGTATTATTTATTTGTGCAGCTACTACGGAAAAATTATTAAATGTCGGAAGAGATACGGGACAGAAGAAGACAGTGTTTCTAATGAGTAGAGCAGTCCCGCCATACCCATCAGACCTATCATCTCTTAGACAAGAAAAACCACTGATTTTGAAGATAGAGCCTGGTTTTAACCAGGTTTCTGAAATTGCAAACAAAGAAGCTTTATATTTATTTATCAAGTAAATAATTTCGTTTTTTTTAGAAACTGCACTTCTACAGTTCCATTGTATTATGTTCTGAGTTTGTAGTAACATTATTAACAGGTTGAGGGTTTTTATACATATCGACTATAAGGGCAACGTTGGACGGTATTTTTATATTAGATTGAGTTAGTGTTTGGATGAGAATTTGGATTATATCTGATGTTGACATCATTGTAGGATTTGCGGAATTGGTGTTAAAGGCAGAGCCATTTTGTGACGTCGGTAACCTGTATTCGTTAACTAACTGTTGATGTTTTTCTCGATCAAAACCTTTACCTAGTTTGGGGGGAGGGCGACGATTGATATACACTGTTTTTTTATGTGAAATGTGTGAAGGATAATGTTGTGTATAAGAAGATTGTGAGTTTCGGAAAGCGGTAGTAGTAACCGGAGTACTAGCTACATTGGCATATGAATTAGAAATAGGTGTAATCATTTTAGCAACTTCGCCATATGAAATACATTTTTCTGCCATAATTGTCTTAATTTCCTTTTGACGCACAAATTCAGGACACAATTTAGATGTCGCAAAATGTTTACCAGAGCAGTGGCAACAAGATATATTGTCTTCCTCAACATCACAAGCATCACCAGTATGTTCCTGACCACACTTATAACATTTAGGTTTGGACCTGCACTGTATTTTTGTGTGTCCAAAGCGACAACAATTGTAGCATTGTATAGTGGGATATACATACAGCTCTACAGGTAGTGAATTGTAGCACATGAATATACGTGGAGGAAGAATTTGACCATCCAATGTAATCACTATACTCTGCGTTGGTTTCCAAACAGGGGACCCTTCTACGATAGTCTTATAGTTTATTCTCCTAACTTTAAGGATTTTACCACAGTTATCAGGTACTGACGCATTTTCGATTATTTCTTCGGGCGACCATTCCGATGGAACACCACGAACAAGTCCCATTCGTGTTATTTGATAAGTTGGTATAAATGCTTTTAAATTAGTTTTTGTTAACTCACTATTTGAAATAAATGAATTAGCATCGTGAAAATTTGAGAACACTAAACTTATTCTATTTCTGCCAATTTTCTTAACAGATCCATCCACAATGTTGTGAATGGCATTAGTCTTGAGAAACCTACCAAATGTGACCGGGTGCAAGGTGGTACTATCATCAGGCGACTTAACCTCTTTCTGGACGTGTACAACAAACGGGCTGATGTCATTGACCTCATACTTGGTCCTAGCAACTCCAGATACTGAACCCTGGGGGCCTGAACCACTACTTGGTGTGACTTTATTATTAATTAATTCAACCGGGCTAACAGTAGGATTAGAGTCACTATTTTCACTCTCTGCACTTGCACAACAACAACCCTTGCTCCCATCAATAGCCTGACTGTGCTTCCTCTTTTTTTTATTGCATATTTTGCAAATTTTATGTAGCCTGGTTCTTTTATGTCCACGTTGTGCACTGGGACCATCCGTTTCCATTCCAGATTCATTGGAAACAACAGTTACAAAATGCGTAGCCGGGGGTACAAAGACCCCCGGGAACGCCAAGTCAGGCGGCTCGTTCATAAAATAATATTAAAAAACTTACCGAATCTGGCAAACTATACACTAAAACTTATATATATACACTAAATATGAAAATTATTTACAATATAATACAAAACTGATCCGTTATTATAGAAAAATTAAAATTAAAAATTTTATCCAGAAAAAATGCACCGGTACTCTTGAAGTTTCCCGCGCTTTTTCTAATTTGACTTTATAGTAATGTTGCTTGACAGCACAGACAGATTCTTAATATTCATTTCTAACAGTAGGTAGTTCTTCTTGTTCAGAACTTTTTGTGTGAAATGTTGAAATTGCCTCATAATACATTAGGTACTTACTCCTAGTAATTTTCTACATTAATCAATGTTCTTGGTTCTATTTTTAATTCATATTTTCTATTTGCTTACAAATTATTTTATTTCAAGAAGTCAGATAAAAAGACTACAACTACTGTCTACAACTAATGTGTCTTTGATAGATGGCGCTGTAGTATGTTTCTGCTGCGCTTTATGTAGAAGCCACCACATAACTTTTTTGCCATACGCAAATCATGATTGAATTGTACAGTTTATTAATATCTAACCTTAAGCAGTGACCCTCCAAGTCAGTTCTTGGTATACTCCATTCAGAAAATAAAATTGGCACGGGGTTATCATCACAAAATGGTATTAAATAATAATAGGTATTTTTCTAGTTAAATAACTTTAATTTATTAATATCCCTTTGCCATATTAAGGATAGGCACTGCAGCTGTTAAAGGCTGTCAATGATGATGATGGGAACTTTATTCACAGTTTTTTAAATTAATCTCTACAACAGCATAGACACTGCGAAAATTACTTTTAATGAGGTTTTCACCGTCATTAATTTTTAAGTAATATCTAATAGACTGTTACCTATTCAAAATGCATAGAATTTCTAAGGAAACACTGTACAGTAGTAGAATCTCTAAAAATGTAGTAACCCAAACATCAATTTGAAGTTGTAAGTCAAAGTCAAGTCAGCTGTCAAAACAATAAACACAATTGAACGTACGTGAAGAATATTAATGATTCATAAATGAACTTCTGTTTAATTCTAGTTAAATACTTATCTTATGCGTTATAGCGACAAAATGAAAAGCGCATTTAGTGGTCGCATACCAGAAATACCATTTATATTAGTCGATAACTTTGAAAACAAACACAAATGTGCGTACTTTTTAAGTCATTTTCATGGAGATCATATATTCGGACTAAATTCAAAAGATTTCCCTGCAAAATTGAAGAAAAATAAGGGCTTTATCTATGGCTCTGCGGTTACTGTTGCTATTGTTAAAAACGAAGTGCCTGAATTATCTCCTTTTTTGAAAATCTTGGATCTTGGTATGTACACATTTGATATTTATTTCATTTGTATTAAAAAAAAAGTGTCCAAAGAGCAAAGAGGTCTATACTATTCATTAGAAAAAAACTTAAAAAATCGATTTTTTATCGCAAGTACACTTTCTTATGCATTTAAAAAAAGCTGTTTGGGTGCTCTTTATGTCCTTTTCATACACATTTGTATAGTCCCCTGGGACACAGGATTATTCCCAGTCTAGAAGTCTTTTAAATAAATTTAAATCATATTATGGGCAATAATGTAAAATAGAACTTGATCCAAAAAAAAAATTAATTTTACAAATAAACAGTAGTCTTGTAAAACTACTTTTATTTGCAGGCAGAAACACCATCACAATAACTGAAGATGATGAAGAAATATACCTAAACGTCACCACATTACCCGCTGGCCATTCTTTAGGCTCCACCATGTTCCTATTTGATTACAAAGAATCAATTCTTTACACTGGTGATTTCAGAATCACCCAAAACACTGTAGCCTCTTACACACACTTGCATAAAAACAGTGAACCTATACATTTAGACTCATTATATGTTGATACAACATTCCAAGATGTGCCATCCTTTCCAAAACGGTCTGAGGTTGTTAGAAACGTAGCTGAACATGTTCGTGATTGGTTGAATATGAGTTCAAAACATAGGGTTGTTTTGATCACATCTGCATGTTATGGATATGAGTGTGTGTGTAATGAGATCTATTCTGCAACAGGAATTAAAACATATATTAATGCTGTCAAGTGGAAGGTTTTTAGGTGAGTTCATTTGTTTTTGTTTTGAAGTAAAAATAATATTTTGGACATCTGACACACAACGCCACCTAGGTCCAAACTAAGCAGAGTTTGTATTATGGGAACTAAACAACTGATTTAAATACATATATATTCTTTTTGGTAAATATATACATATTATACATAGAAAACCCCCAAATTCCCGAACATATATTTGCAGATTATACAAATATTTAGGCCGACCCGGGCATGGAACCCGATATATCAAGTATAGTAGTGGCATATGCGACCACTACCACTGAGCCAGTTCATTATTCACGTCTCACTTTACACCCCGTGGGTGTCGTAAGAGTCGACTGAGAGAGCAAACTACCAGGACAACAGTAAGAAGGAACGAGTCGTAGTGAGTCGAAGCACAAGCAGAGGCCTATGTCCATCTGTGAATTATTAGAAGCTGTTGATTTGATGACTTAAATCTCTGGTTTTTTTTGCAAAATATGTGCAAAAAAATGGATTTCAGACCTCAGATTTTAAAAGTCACGTACTCCTTCCCATATGTAGGTTTTGAGACAACTTTTAGGATGTTAAAATACATGTTTATACGAAGTTAATGTGGCTGATGATTGAGGTATTTATTAACAGACCTGTGGGAAACAGGTGTGTCATGTCCACGAAGCAAATACAAAGAGGAGATGGCATAAGCGCATAGGCCCCGTGACAAAATACAGGTCCCGATGTCATCGCAGTTATCGCGACTTTAAAATTAGACTGTCAATGTTCTAGAACTTTGTCGAAAAATCGCAATCCTTGAATATTCTCGGTACAATTAAGTAAAAGATGAAGTGTTGTGTTTTATCTTGTACTACTTGTACAGACATTCTTCGACTTGGATAGACGTTCTGGTGCCATGAATGGCATCATATTTCATTTGTAAGTAATTTTATACTTAATTTCTTAAAATAGTTCTAGAAAAATCTCTCAGTGTGTTGTTGAAATATAGTTAAATCTATTCGCCACTAGATGGAAAAACTTTGTGTGATGGGAAATAAAAATACAAAGGTTCGTAGAGCTGAGTATTTATAAAGTAAATCATAAAAAAATATTGAAATATGTTCTGCATTCTTGCCTAAAGAATTTTTAATCGAAAAAGCATAATTTTTTTTATTTTTTGTAATCATTTTGTGAACACTGATCTATCGTCAACTAGGAAAACAAACATCAACAGAACAAAGAGACGGTCGTAATTAGACTTAATTTTTTAATCTATATTCAAATTATATCTAGGTACATTAATCTAGAATTTAAAGTACTTGAAAATGAAACAAATTTTACTTATACTGATTATTTGATGGGTTTTCTAATTAACTAAAATTCTATCCCAGGAATCCCAGGAAAATTAAACTTTCTCGGAACCCACAACGAAATTAATCAAACGAAAACTGAAGAATTTGAAATTATAATAAATGAAAAACTAATTTGTAGAAACATTTATTTTTTTTGTATTATACTCCTACTTGTATGTTATTGTTCTCTTTATTGTATGTGTTTGTTGTTGTACTATATTTCTTTGTTTTTGTTCTCTCTCTTTAATATATATGTTACCGTCAGTTTGTCAAAACCGTTAGATTGTAATCTATCTCGCGAGATTGTAAAATGGTATCTACGAATCGCAAGTCGCGCGCTGATTGGTTGAACAGCATATGTCGCTGCGTCACCATATTTGTTTGTTAATTTGTCTTTGATACCAAATGTAAAGTATTTCTGTGATTGTAAATTGATTTCATGTTTAAAATACCTCACAGCTTTAGAATTAGTTATATAAACTTGCTGTGGCAGAAAAAATAATTTGTGATTAATCAAAGAAGTAATAACCTAAACAATCTCTATGGGCACTGATCGGCCTACTATAAAACCGAACAATCAGGGACAGTTGACAATTTGACGCGCGTAAGTAGTATATCACAGTTAACAATCTATCGATAGTTGGCAATCTCGCTAGGTAGATTATAATCTAACGGTTTTTATAATCTTACGGTGACATATTTACGCACGCAACTTCGTTTACGTCTCCTATTCCCCGTAGCGTAATAATTTTCCCCCGTTTTCGCAACATTCTTCATTGGTGCTCCACTCCTATTGTTTATTCTAAGCGTGATGATATATAGCCTTCCTCGATAAATGGGCTATCTAACACTGAAACATTTTTTTTTCAAATCGGACCAGTAGTTCCTGAGATTAGCGCGTTCAAACAAACAAACTCTTCAGTTACATATATTAGTATAGAATATATTAGTATATAGATATAGTATAGTAGTATAGTATAGTAGTATATAGATGTTATGTACGATGTTTCTTACTAATAATATTTTTGCGATACATGCATCAAAATGATTTACAAAATTGACTTTAAAAAAATAACTACCTGATAAGAAAATTCTGAGTACGTCCCTTACAACGTACGCTTAGTGTCAAATAGCTAAACTACATAGCAACATCAACATGTAACGATGCAAGTAGTTTTGCTATTGATTGGTAGATGGCAAAGGGCAAAGTAACCCCCCCTCACCCCCGCAAATTGTCACGCATTGTTTCATACAAAATTTTCATTAGGGCATCTCCTCTTTGTATTTGCTTCGTGGTCATGTCCCTCCAACACAAAGGGAGGTTCCAAGGACCAGGCGAGGTGATCATGCCTGGTGGGCCGCGGCCCAACGGTTGATGTTGGGATGTTGTTTATATGATAATCGGTGCGAGAACTTCTCGATTCAGGATTGGTAGTTACTCCGTGTTGTGCGTTACTTTCTAGTTCAGTGTATCTTCAGTAGATGGCGCTGTCATATGTTTTCTTGTTGCCCTGTACCTATGTGTCAAACGCCACAGACCTGTAGGTCTCATGGGGAGTGAACCTTGCTGCTTAAACGTAGATCCTGGCTTCAAATCCCACTCAGGAAACATAATATAAGTATGTTTACCAGCCATCTGGTTACCATGGTACAGGCTTTGCATAGTTTGGGATCAGGCGTGTTCGAGATTATTATTTTTTATCACTTTTCTTTCTTCAAGTGACCATTTCGCATACTAAAATAATAATGTTCCTTTTTAGTCAATTCCCGAAAGAGATGTATGGAATCACCGATAATGTAGCATCCAGAATACACTTAGGTACGAAAAGAGAATATATATATTCAGAATTGCCCGAAGTTTTAACCATATATTTTTCAGCAATGAAATGGGGACAAAGTATAGAAGACGAAAACTTTATTAAAACAATAAAAAAGAATAAAATTGAAGTCTGTTTTGCTACCCATTGTGGGCGCGACGAATTAATTTATTTCATAAATTATTTCAAACCTAAAAGAATTGTCGGTTTCCCAGAGCCTTACAAGATGGCCGCTCCGTCAGTGTTTAAAAATCCGTTAGATTTTCAAATTTCTGAACGTTTAAAACGAAGGAGGTCGAATTCGGAAAGTGAAACTTTGGCGGTTGGCAGAAAAATTTCTAAAAGTAATGTCTCAACTCTATTTGATTGGTAATAATAATAATAAAATATAATAGGTCTTTACCTATGAAATTGCCGCTTTGTATGCAATAAGTGAAAGTACTTATTTTTTCAAACTTTTTTATTTCTGTTATTCTAAGTAATCACCCAAGCAATCGACGCATCTTTGCCAACGCATTGGCAGTTTATTGATGCTCTTCTTGTAAAATTCAGCTGGACGGAAGGCAACAAACTCTTCAAAGGCTTTTTGTACTGCCTCTCGGGAATTGAAGTTTTTACCCACTAAAAAGTTGTCTAAATTTTGGAAAAAGTAATAGTCGGTAGATGCAAGGTCTGGTGAGTATGGCGGATGAGGGAGAGCTTCCAACCTCAGCTCTTGCAGCTTGGAGACTGTCTGTTGCGCAGTATGGGGTCACGCGTTGTCGTATAGACCTATTAGCTTGATCTCTGTGACAGCTGTCACTAGTGTCATTTTAGTACGTTACGAGGTACATTTTATGTGCCAATTTTATATTTATGAATTATTTATTGCTTTTATTTTGTGATAAAACTGGCACGTAAAAAATGAAAATAAAGGTGCTACATAAAAAAAATAGCTTTAGTCACTTCGTCGGTTTCGCAGCCATCTTTCACAGAAATCAAGCTATTATTTAAGGAGTGTAATGAAATTGTATATTGTTATGTTATGATTTATTTATGTACTGTATTATAGTTAAAAAATCAAAGAAGGATAATGGTAATTGGACTGTGATCATAAGAAAATAAGACTTGACTCGAGAGCTTTTTACGCGACAGTAAAGACGTCATATTGTTGATAATGTCAAAATGCGTAATGGCGGCGGCCTATTAAAATGAATGAGCTGAAAATGTTGCTTGTTTTTTAGCATTTCAGCTATTGAAAGTATGAATTCAATTTTTTTAAGTTTTAATCAATTTTACTTTACATAATTGCATAAAATACTGTGTTTTATAATTATTCTACTGGTTTATGTTTAAATTAAGGTAGATATCTGACTAATTAGACGACGAAGTTCAAGCATTTTTAACAATATTGTATACTGGAGCTGGTGAAAATATCCCTTAATATTTTTGTAACTTATTATAAGTTAATAAAAGATTTTTACTGTGACTTGCCTTTCATTATTAAAGTCGCAGATTCGGCGACAAGATACCTAAGTTTTGCCCAATTGTGAATGACTTTATATTCCTTAAAGTTAAACTAATTTTGTACACGTTATTTAAAGTAAAAGTTCAATATGGCAGCTAAGCAGCCAGGTCCATATAAAGCCGGGTCTCCACCGAACAAAAGTTGTCAATTTTTGAGTTGTCAACACGTGTTGGTGACAAAAGTTTCTGTAATTTCCTTGTGTTGGCAACAAAAATTGTCAATAAATGTTGAGATTATGGGACAGTGTTTCTGTTTTTAGCGGTAAACGTCAAAAGAATACGCTTGTTGCAAATATTTATTGGCTCTGTGGTGACGCTTAGTTCGAATGTTTTTAAAATTGTTGGCGACTCGGTAGACACAATGAAAACAAAAGTTGGCGATTTTTTGAAGTGGGAACACTGAAATTGCCAACAATTTTGGTGGAGACGCGCTTTAACAAATAATAGGTCTTTACCTATGAAATTGCCGTTTTGTATGCAATAAGTGAAAGTACTTATTTTTTCAAACTTTTTTATTTCTGTTATTCGAAGTAATCACCCATGCAATCGACGCATGTTTGCCAACGCATTTGCAGTTTATTGATGCCCTTCTTGTAAAAATCTGCTGGACGGGAGGTAACAAACTCTTCAAAGGCATCTTGTACTGCCTCTCGGGAATTGAATTTTTTACCCACTAAAAAGTTGTCTAAATTTTGGAAAAAGTAATAGTCGGTAAGTGCAAGGTCTGATGAGTATGGCGGATGAGGGAGAGCTTCCAACCCCAGCTCTTGCAGCTGCTTCACGACAACGCGCGACCCCATACTGCGCAACAGACAGTCTCCAAGCTGTAAGAGCTGGGGTTGGAAGCTCTCCCTCATCCAGTACATCTCAGGCAGTACAAAATTCCTTTGAAGAGTTTGTTGCCTCCCGTCCAGCTGATTTTTACAAGAAGGGCATCAATAAACTGCCAATGCGTTGGCAAAGATGCGTCGATTGCATGGGTGATTACTTCGAATAACAGAAATAAAAAAGTTTGAAAAAATAAGTACTTTCACTTATTGCATACAAAACGGCAATTTCATAGGTAAAGACCTATTACAATAGAATAGTCATTATTATCAATAGCCACGCTGACCAAACGGCTTGATTAAAGATTTGTTTCAAGTTCTCTGTGCAGTGCTGTTGTCCTGGTTGTTTGCTCCCTTAATCGACTCTTACGACACCCACGGAATGGTTAAGGGTGGTGACACTCCACATCTCACATCAGCTCGTTATTGCTTCAATTCCTAACACATTATGCATGCGTAGTTATTACAGCAGCAGTGTGTAACTACGTAGCCGTCCTAATACGTAATGTTGGTTGTCACGCGGTAACACCTTTCTCCCCGCCACGGACGCGTCACCCGGTTGCCCCACCACCACACATTAATGTAGGTACTAAATACCTACAGCGCATACCGGAGGCCCATACCCCAACCCTTCTCGCCATCCCCCAAAGGCCGGCAACGCACTTGTGACGCCTCTGGTGTTGCGGATGTCCTTGGGCGGCGGTAATCGCTTACCGTCAGGTGATACATCTGCTCGTTTGTCCCCTATTCCATAAAAAAATGTTTCAATTTCTTATACTACAAAGTTCCTTTGATTTCAAATCTATACTAATATTATAAAGCTGAAGAGTTTGTTTGTTTGTTTGATCGCGCTAATCTCTGGAACTGCTGGTCCGATTTGGAAAAATATTAGGTCCGCTACGGGTAATAGGAGACGCAAACGAGGTTGCGTGGGACAGCTAGTAAAGTTATATATAAACCAGCTGACCCAAGCAACGTCGCTTACTTCTCCTATTGCCCGTAGCGTACCTAATATTTTCCCCCGTTTTTGTAACATTCTTCATAAGTGCTCCGCTCCTATTGGTCTTAGCGTGATGATATATAGCCTTCCTCGATAAATGTACTATCCAACACTGAAAGAATTTTTCAAATCGGACCAGCGGTTCCTGACATTAGCGCCTTCAAAAAAAAGTCGCTTTCTCTGTCCCTATATCCCTTTGTTTGCTTAAATCTTTAAAACTACGCAACGGATTTTGATGCGGGTTTCTTTATAGATAGAGTGATTCAAGAGGAAGGTTTTTATGTATAACTAGCTGACCCGGCGAACTTCGTACCGCCATATTTACATATCTGTCTCAGCTTCCCACAGGCAGTGTACAGTCACGGACAAAAAAAAACACTTTTCTCGTTATCTTTTATTTTTTTTCTTTCTAGCAAAAAAAGAATGAATGAAATCGGACTATGTGTTATTGAATTACAACCAAGTACATATTTTGACTTTCATCCCCTCTCTCCAGGATACCGTGCTGAATTTCGGGATAAAAAGTATCCTATGTCCTACCTCGTAGTATGAACTCAAATCATGCCAAGTTTCATTTCGATCCGTTCAGTAGTTTCGACGTGATGCGCGGCCAAGATACAGACAGACAGACAGACAGACAGACAGACAGACAGACTGACAGACAGACAGACAAAAATGAAAAAAATTACAGTTTCGGGTTCAGTATCGATTATAGAGAGCCCTCCAAAAAAAATTTTCAAAATATCTTTAATGTACAGAATTGGACCTGTTACATTTTTATTATAAGTATAGATAAATGCATAATATAGTATGGAAACACTGTTAATTTTCGAGATTTCTAATGTGATGTAGCAAATAAACACATTTTTTTTGCGCTTACATTGCAAACGCTGGTTGCACCCTACGAGATAGATCAAAATAATGTACTAGAGTATTGTACACCTTAAAAAGTACTACAAAAAAGTCCTCGACGGTATATGTCTATCTCTTAGGGATAACCCACAACAACCATTTTTTATTCCTTTCTTTTTACGAGAAATAATGGCTTATTTACGAAGTGATTTTAAGCAATACAGAATGAATCCTTATACAATTAAGTAAATTAAATACATTGTGCATTTAATATAGATCAAAATGGCCCTTTACAGTATCTAATTTAAATGAATATATTCGAAGATATTACAGATTTAAAATGCACGAATCGTGTCGTCGACGGGGGCATCTGAAATCCACCCGTGCGAAGCCGGGGCGGGTCGCTAGTATATTATAAAGCTGATTAGGTTTCTAGTAGTGCTACCTTTTGTGAACTATTGGTCGACACAGCATTGATGTGTATAGTTCCCATCTGACTACGGACTCGCCACAATCTCTTTATCAGTGGCTCCTAGTAGCTGTCGTGTACGCAGCGGCCACACCCTGGTAAACCGCGTCGATCCGCGGGCTAAACCTGATGAAGGGCACTATTGCCAGCAACGCTGGTAGTAGTTCTACGGATGATCCTCCGTTAGTACACAAAATCTGTATCGGTATGGAGGGCGGTCACCGTCGATATGGCAACTGATCCCGGTCTTTCGGTACAGCATGGCCTTTGTGATATGCCATAAAGGGTGCATGTTAGGATCTACAAACAGCATGCGGCCAGTCACTGCATCCCTCTCTTTTGACTGGTTGTATCGGTCGCCGCTCCACTAGTCGCTTGAAGTGAGGGACGAGAGGGTGGATCTGCAGCTGCGCAACTGCTTATCCACCGAAATATATTCACGCGCTGATGACCCTTGGTAAACTTACTGGACGTTGATCTAAAGCCCTACGGCGATGGAGCATTGGTGGGAGGTTCTGGATTGGTGAGTCTGGTGCCTAGCTGATTCTCTGCACGTAGGCGGTCAGATGAGAGTGGTCGCTCTTGGAATCGATTTGGGACGGGATGACAAGTTCGGCAGCACATCTGGCGACAAAGCAGCCCTATTTAGGATCGCTCTGCTTTTCTCATTTTGGGGAGGGGCCTAGAAAAGGTGGCCTAGACATAGTCCGTCCCACTTTAAACTCTGTGTCTAACCGCAGTCACAGAGCACCATTATTTGCGGTCGAACGAAACACAATAGTAATACAAAAACCCTTTATATAGCTACCTGGAATGTCAGAACCCTAAGAGACCATGAGAATAACCAATGTCCTGAACGAAAAACAGCCATCATTGCTAGGGAGCTCTCTAGATATAATGTTGACATTGCAGCAATTAGTGAGACACATTTGGCGGATAGTGGGGAACTGATTGAGGAGTTGGGAGGTTATACATATTACTGGATGGGCAAACCTGCCTCAGAAAGATCATTGAATGGGGTAGGATTTGCGATTAGGAACTCGCTTGTGAAGACCCTTAGAGAACTGCCTAAAGGAATCAATGACAGACTTATGACATTGCGAATCCACACAACCAAAGGCAAATACCTACACCTTATAAGCGCATATGCCCCCACCCTTACCTCGACAGATGAAGATAAGAACAAGTTCTATAATGACCTACGCTCAGTCTTGCTAAATATTCCGCCCAGGGACCAGTTGATCTTGCTCGGAGACTTTAATGCTCGTGTTGGAACTGAGTATGAAGCCTGGAGTGATGTCTTGGGACGCCATGGAGTTGGTAAATGCAATGACAACGGAACAGCATTACTCACTTTATGTGCCGAATTTAACCTAAGTATAACAAACACTTTCTTTAGGATCCCAGAAAAGCATAAAACATCTTGGATGCACCCCCGCTCCAAACATTGGCATCTGCTTGACTATATTATAGTCCGTAGAAAAGACCTTAAGGATGTTCTAATTACAAGGGTAATGCGCGGAGCTGAGGGTTGGACTGATCATCGGCTTGTAAGATCTAAAATAAAACTCAGATATAAACCATCACGTAGAGCTGAGCACAAAATTCCAACGAAATTGGCTACAAAGAGGCTAATACATTGCAATGATACCAGACGGGAACTTGATGCTGAGTTTGGAGCTGCAGTCCTTCATCCGGGGGGTACGTCGGTCAATGAAGCATGGCGTGACTATGCGCGTACACTTCATAATACTGCTCAAAAAGTTGTCGGCAGATCGCAAAAGAAGAACCAAGATTGGTTTGATGAAGGGGATGGAGAATTGCGAATACTTTTTGACAACGCTAGACAAGCCTTACGAAACGTGACTGATGTTGTGACTCGCAGGGCCTTAAATCAGGAACTCAAGGCAAAAACACGTGAACTTAAAAACCGTTGGTGGACTACAAAAGCCGTCGAACTTCAACATCTGGCGGATAGTAACCAAATCGGAAGCTTCTATGAAAGCTTGCGAACTGTCCTGGGACCTAAAAGAAGGTTGGCAGCCCCTATCTACTCTCGTGACCGATTGCAACGTTTGACGGACCCAAAAGAAGTTCTTCTAAGGTGGGCTGAACACTTCAATGAGGTACTAAATCCACAAACTCAAGGCGTAGATCTTGCCTATATAAGCTCACTGAACACTATGCCAACAGCATCGGAACTGGACAACCCCCCGTCGTACGAAGAATTTACACAAGCGGTGCTTAAAATCAAAAATAATAAAACACCTGGATCGGATAGCCTTCCCGCAGAAATATACAAATATGGCGGTCCTAATATTAACAGAAGGTTATTTGAACTGATTTTGCGAGTTTGGGAGTCCAGGGAAATACCGCAGGACTGGAGAAATGCTTCTATATGCAAACTGTACAAGGGCAAGGGCGATCTCTCAGATTGTGGCTCGTACAGAGGCATATCTCTCCTATGTGCAGCTGGAAAAGTCTTGGCTCATATCATAAATAAGCGCCTTAGCTCTGTCGCAGAACGAATCCTTCCCGAAAGCCAATGTGGCTTTCGACCTCAAAGGGGCACGGTGGATGCTATTTTCGTACTAAAACAACTGCAAGAGATAAGTCTGGAGCAACACCGTGACCTCTATATGTGTTTTGTCGATTTAGAGAAAGCCTTCGACAGAGTACCAAGGGCCGCACTGTGGACGGTTCTTGAGAGAGTCGGATGTCCTGAGAAATTCGTAGATCTCATTCGCCAATTCCATGATGGAATGATGGCTCGCGTGCAGCATGACAACAACTTCACTAGCGAATTTCCAGTGACTAGTGGCGTTAAGCAGGGATGCGTAATGGCTCCCACACTCTTCGCAATCTATTTTGCCGCTGTGATGAATGACGCGTTACAGAAGTGCAATGATCAGATCACGTTAAATGTTCGCTCCGACAAGAGTGTATTCAATCTGTCCCATTTTAGAGCAAAACGTAAGGTTTTAGAACACAAAATTCTGGAGACTCTGTATGCCGATGACGTTTGCCTCATGGCAGACTCTGTGGAAAGTCTACAGCAATATTTAAACCACCTTGACAACTCGTGTCGGAAATTCGGCCTGGTGATAAGTGTATCGAAAACCCAGATACTAAAACAACCCGCTAGAGGCGCGCCTGCGAGCAATGTGCCACTTATGCTGGGCAGTCACCAATTGCAGGAGGTACCAACGTTTCGATACCTGGGATGTATGATCCGTAGCGATAACCGGTTGGAATCTGAGATGGCTGCGCGTATTGCCAGAGCTGCTGCCGCTTTTGGTGGCCTCAGTCATAGGGTTTGGAACTCACATGATCTACAGCTGAAGACAAAGTTGGCTGTCTACAAAGCTATCATCTTGCCCATTCTGCTATATGCATCGGAAACCTGGGTTCTTTATAAAAATGACATCAAGCGATTAGACAGTTTCCATATGAAATGCTTAAGAGCAATTCTTCACATCAAATGGCAGGATCGTGTATCGAACTCTGAGGTGTTGCGCCGGTCAGACATGGCTGGCATAGAATCACTCTTATTGAAGGGACAACTGCGGTGGTGCGGACATCTGATCCGTATGGAGAACCATAGGCTGCCTAAAGCAGTATTTTACGCGGAGCTCCAGCAGGGCAAGCGTAAAATTGGTGGACAGTATTTGCGGTACAAAGATGTGATCAAGAGACATTTGTCTGACTGCAGCATACCTGTGGAAGATTGGGAGAGGCTGTCGCTGGATCGGTCCGAGTGGAGACGACGGGTCAAAGTCGGAACTACCAAGTTTGAGCAAAATCGTCTAGTAGATCTTGATGCGAGACGGCACTTGCGAAAGACTCGACCGAAGCCTCTCTACAATTATACACACAATGAAAGCGGACAGCTTTGCTGTGTTGCCTGTAACCGCACGTTTAGGACTAAATTTGGTTTTGCCAGTCACATCCGTGCACACGCCAGAGGAAAACCATAGGGTCGCCGTCGGCGGATTCGTCGAGGAGGACATCATCATCATAAAGCTGAAGAGTTTGTTTGTTTGTTTGAACGCGCTAATCTCAGGAACCGCTGGTCCGATTTGAAAAATTCTTTATCGAGGAAGGCTATATATTATCACGCTACGACCAATAGGAGCGGAGCACCAATGAAAATGTTTCAAAAACTGGGGAAAATTATCACGCTACGGGCAATAGGAGACGCAAACGAGATTATATATAGATAGAGTATAGATTTTAAGTATAAAAAGTAGTATCTATGGGGGAAAATACTCACCACTATCCTCCTTATTTATTTTCTCAAAATAGGATTAAGTTACTTTAGTAATAAATAAAAAGTCTCTAAAATTATCATCACTGTTTATTAATTGAATTAACCTCATCAAGTTTTTGTTTAACAGCGTAATAAACTTCTGCAGCTCTTCTGGAATAATATTTGACGTATGATTTGACAGTTTTAGAATTCAAAGCATCTGTTAAAACGTCCACCAGACTTCTAGTGTCCATCTTCAACATAACCGATGGCCGCTTACTTTCGAAGTGAACTACTGCTGGTTCTAAGATGTAAATAATAAAACGCAATAAAGTTAACACACGGCGCTCACGTACCTAACTTACATACTTATATTATAAACTAGCTGACCTGGCGATATTTCTTGCCGCCATATTTACATATCTGTCTAAGCTTCCCACAGGCAGTGTACAGTCGCGGACAAAAAAACACTTTTCCGTTATCTTTTTTCTTTCTATCAAAAATAGAATGAATGAAATCGGACAATGTGTTATTGAATTACAACTATGTACATATTTTGACTTTCATCCCCTCTCTCTAGGAAACCGTGCTGAATTTCGGGATAAAAGTATCCTATGTCCTACCTCGTAGTATGAACTCAAATCATGCCAAGTTTCATTTGAATCCATTCAGTAGTTTCGGCGTGATGCGCGGCCAAGATACAGACAGACTAAAATGAAAAAAATTACAGTTTTGGCTCCAGTATCGATTATAGAGAGCCCTCCAAAAAAAAAAAAAAATATTTAATGCACCTGTTACATTTTTATTATGTATATAAGATTCTTAGCGCCTTGGTGGCGCAGCGGTAGCGTATGTGACTGCTGTGCTTGAGGTCTTGGGTTCGATTCCCGGGTCGGACCAAATGTTTGTATGATCTGCAGATATTTGTTTCGGAGTTTGGGTGTGTTCTATATATAATATGTATGTATTTACAAAAAAAAAGTATACATGTATTCATATCAGTTGTCTAGTATCTATAACACAAGCTCTGCTTAGCTTGGGACTAGATGGCGTTGTGTGTTAGATGTTCAAAAGAAAAGAAAGAAAAAATAAAAAATAAACTTCGTTTAAAAAAACCGACTTCAAAAACTAAAAAGTATAAAATAACTTAATTTGTATGTGCTACCTATTCATTTTTCAAAATCGGTCCACAATTGACGGAGTAATCGATGTACATACATAAAAAAAAAGCGATGAAATTGAGAACCTCCTCCTTTTGGAAGTCGGTTAAAAAAAGAAATTCAATACTGTCCATATTACATAGCAGCACGGTAGGGAGTATTCATACACAGGTATTTCCCTCTGCATGAGTACAGAGGTAAGGAGTACAATCTTTGATGGGCTCTTAAGGGGAAAATTGTCCGTCAAACATGACTCAATAATAGTTCAAGAACCGACCACATAGGCGCTAGAGTGAGAAGAGAGTGTGATATCGTTTTAATTGTTTTTATTAAATAGTGGTTTAAAAATTAAAAACTTTGGGTACTAAGTGTCCGACAAACATAATCAAATAATTAAATTGTGGTTTGAAAATTAAAAACTTTGACAAACATAATCAAATAATAGTTCGAGAACCGACCACAGTGGCGCTAGGAGTGTGATATCGTTTTAATGCTTTTTATCAAATTGTAGTTTAAAAATTAAAAACTTGTTGTAGTAACATCTTTATTAAGTACGCCATTGCAAAGCGGAAGCCTTTTTCTTATTTGATTATCTTTTCTAATTCTTTAAAATTTACACTCGTGGTACAGTGGCATCACCTAATTAGTGCATTTTGGCGGACACTTTTTAACATAGAGATTGTACTCCTTATCTCTACACTCCATAGTATGGAGGGTAGAGGTAAGGAGGACCATCTCTTATGGGGGTATAAGTAAAAAGTGTCCCACAAACATAATTAAATAATAGTTCGAGAACCTACCACAGTGGCGCTAGAGTAAGAAGAAAATGTGATATGAATATAGCAGTACAAGACAGAGTGAAGTGAGTTGATTAAAGATTTGAGTTGATTATATAATGCTAAATTGTTATCTTGATTATTACATGTGTTACTGTTATGTGTTATTGTTTAACTGTTATGTTTTTGTTGGTTTTTTTTTATTATTTTTATTAAATAAAGATAAAACAAGTTTTTCAGATTTCTACTGACTTTCCTTTTGCCGCTTTCTTTAAAACTCTTGCTACAGTGGCGCCACCCTTATTTGATGCTTTTTAGCGGACACTTTTTTATCCTAGAGATGGTCTTCTTTACCTCTACCCTCCATATGCTCCTCTCCTCTCCTCTATCCGGAACAAACAGTCAGGCAGATAAGAAATTCAAAAATTTGTATTTTTATTTAAGTAGGTACCGTATTTGCTTTGAGAGAAAAGGTATTAATTTGAAATTACAAACAAGCACTTCAATTATTTTTTTTACCGTTTTACCGTACAGTTTACCGTGGGAGAGCCACGCTTCGGCATGAATGGGCCGGCTCGACCGGAGTGATACCACGGCCTCACAGAAAACCGGTGTGTGTGCTTGCGCTGTGTTTCACCGAGTGAGTGAGGATACCGGAGGCCCATACCCCAACCCCTTCCCCTATCTCCCCCATCCCCCGTCTCCATCCCCCGCCTCTATCCCCCCCACCCCCCAAAGGCCGGCAACGCACTTGTGACGCCTTTGTTGTTGCAGGTGTCCATGGGCGGCGGTAATCGCTTACTATCAGGCGATACGTCTGCTCGTTTGCCCGCCTATTCCATAAAAAAAAAAATCGTTAATTTCTATAGAATTGTGATTTACAAAAACTTCTAGAAATACTTACCAACTAAATCCCGATCGCTAGACCTCCTATACTTAGTTTTCGCGTATTCTAAAATTTTTTCAGCAATGGTGTCTACAATGTCCTCAGGTTTTTCTTGCGTAAATAGTTTTTTAACTCCTGACAACTCCGACCTAACTGAGCCGACCCATGCATGCCGAAGCGTGGCTCTCTCACGGTAAAAAGAGTTTGGGTCTGCAATACCACGCGCTAGTCAGCTAGTTTTTATATAATTTCACTAACCGTGCCCGCGACTTCGTCCGCGTGGAGTAGTGGCTTTGGGTAGCATTTATACAACTATTCATTCCCCTTTCAACCTCTTACAACACTTTTTTAACCGACTTCAAAAAAAGGAGGAGGTTCTCAATTCGACTGTTTTTTTCGCATTAAAAAGTAGCCTCCTATGTCCTTTCTCAGGCTCTAGAATATCTGTGTACCAAATTTTATTTAAATCGGTTCAATAGTGAAAGGGCGACAGACAGACAGAATTCCTTTCGCATTTATAATACTAGCTTTTACATGCGGCTTCGCTCACGCAGACTTTCATCCCCTGATTTACTAGCTTAGGGGTGGAATTTCAAAAAATCCTTTATAAGTGCTCACTTACGTTGTATATAGAACCTACATGCAAAATTTCAGGATTCTAGGTTCAGCGGTTTGGGCTGTGCGTTGATCTCTGGGTATGTCAGTCAGTTAGCCAGTCAGTCAGTCAGTCACCTTACTCTTTTATATATATAGATTAGTAAGGATCGGGTATCGGATGAGTAATGATGACCGTTGTGCTGACTTTCCTATACCCGGCCCGGCTTACGGCTTACTATGATATGCATGTATTACACATATTATAAACCTTCCTCTTGAATCATTCTATAATCTATAATCTGTCTTAAACTCCGTTGAATAGTTTAAAAGACTAAAGCGAATAGACTTCATTTTTAATCGACTTCAAAAAAGGAGGAGGTTCTCAATTCGACCGTATATATGTTTTTTTTATGTGTGTTCGCGGATAACTTCGTCGTTTACGAATCGATTTTGATGATTCTTTTTTTAATGGAAAGGAGATATCCCAACGGTGGTACCATGATAAGGATACTGCGATCTGATGATGGCATCTAAGAGAAATCGAGTTGAACCTTAAAGTCGGTTTTTGTTCAAATTTTACTTGTAAATGTAAAGATTTGGTTCAAAAAGCCGAAAATATATAATAGCATAGTTTTAAGAACAACTTTGCTGACTGTTTGTTCAGTCCTATGCATTTGCTTTACTGTCCTCGTAATTAAAAAAAAAATACCTATTAAAATTATTATCAACTGGACCATCTTGAAAGGATTTTTCAAACAAGAATGTTCTCAAAATAAAGATAATTATTAAAACAAAACGATTACGACAGTACTTAAAATACACACATCAAAAGTGTCTAGAGATCAAGCATTTTTATGCGGATTTCTTGAGATTGAGATGTGGCTTTGTAATAAATTTATGATTTTATAAATTTATTGAATCAGGAACTGTCAATCAAATTCGAGTAAAAGATGAAAATCAGCTGTCAATATTTTCCCTATAAAAACATACAACGCATTGAAGACATTATTAGTGCTACTGTTTCCCTACTACTGATTAAAACCAACGTTATTATGGAGCGGCGACGTCATTTAAGCAGGGAAGAAATGCTCAGAGCCGTGGGAATGATAGAAGCTGGTTCCCGGCAACGTACTGTGGCTTTAGCTCTGAATACAAGTCAGAGTGTTATCAGTCGACTTTGGACACGTTACCGAAGCACTGGTACCGTGGCTGAGCGCCATGGAGGACGGTATCGCTACACCACACGGAGACAAGACCGATACATTCAAATCTTAACTCGAAGAGCTCCAACAATAACCGCCATGATGTTAGCCGTGAGGCTTCATCACTCTTCAGGGAACTTAATTAGCGACCAAACAGTCAGAAACCGCTTGCATGAAGTGAACCTTCATTCCCGAAGACCGCTACGGGTACCACCTATAGCAATGCACAATCGTAGGATTCGATATCAATGGGCTCTTGAACACAGAAATTGGGCAGAAGAACAATGGCGTTTCGTGTGCTTTTCTGATGAGTCTTGTTTTGGTATGAGACCGGATACAAGACGTATACGACACTGGAGAACCCCTGGACGCCAACAGCGATTAAAGTCCTGCCAGGAAGTCCATCCTTATAGTGGTGGAACCATCATGGTATGGGCGGGTATTTGGATCGGCGGAAGAACTGAGTTGATTTGGATCAGAGGCAACCTCAACGCTCAAATTTATGCTGAGACGATTGTATCAGACGTCATCGTTCCTCTACAAGTGCAAATCGGTCCCTTATTTCAGTTAATGCATGATAATGCACGACCGCACACCGCAAGAGTTGTAAGACAGACTCTCGCCGCAGCTAACATCAATGTCCTGCCCTGGCCTGCTCAGTCGCCAGACTTGAACCCGATTGAGCATGCATGGGATATGCTACAGAGAAGAGCTCTGCCGAATATGGAGGGTATCCAGTCGCAAGAAGACCTTTTTTTGTTGTTGCAACGAACATGGGCGGCCATTCCACAGCGTGATTTGGATGAACTCATTTTGAGTATGCCAAACCGATGTTCTTGTGTTGTTAGTGTTCGCGGTAGAAACACGGATTATTAATTGTTTAAGTTACCTAATAAAATTTTAAAGAAAACTGTTATTTCAGTCTTTTTTTCGAACTTTAATGTTAGTGGTTCAAATGTCAAAAATCCCTTTATTAGGAAAATGGCAAATTTCTTTATTAATGCAAAGGTGACTTGGTTTATCGTTACTGTGACAAACGAAAACACTTTATTTGATGAATCCTTAAAGAAAATTTTAATTAATATCAATCAGGAGAAAAGTTATTGCAAAAATATATGTTGATCCCTAGACACTTTTGATGTGGGTACTTAATTATAAAATGTATAGTTCACTCATAAATATAATAAGCTGGTTATATTATTGGCAACATTATATAAACTAAGGTAACTGCTCACTGTACTAATTTTATGAATAACGAATTCTGTGGCTGTGGTAAACTCACTCTTCGAGAAAAACCAACAAGATAATAATTGCTTCATTCCGGTTGCTTATGGCAATGGTGACGGTAAAGAATTTTTGTGGTCTTTCAAGGAAACTTCAGTTGATACTTAACTGCTGTGTATTATATGAAGGTAGTACAGAGAGTGAATAACCGACAGTAAAATAATTTAAATTACTAAAAGGTCATTACAAATATTAATGGCCGCTAATATATTGCTGAAAACCGCTGAGTAGTTTTTTTTTTTTGTGGAATAGAGGGCAAACGAGCAGACGTATCGCCTGATGGTAAGCGATTACCGCTGCCCATAGACACCCGCAACACCAGAGACGTCACACACCGGTTTTCCGTATAACTCCGGTCGAGCCGGCCCATTCATGCCGAAGCGTGGCTCTCCCACGGCAATTTTAAAAGATCTAAGCAAACAGACAGCGAAAGTAACTTCATTTTATTCTATGTAGAGAAAATACAGAGAATTAGGTATGATTGGCAACAATAAATATTTGCACCAAAGTTTCAAACTATTAATATTATATTTCACATTTCTGGAGTACAAATTTTTGCCCCTTCGGTATGAATGACAACAGACCTTTACATCTTTAATCTCCATTTCCTCTAATCAAACGATTAAAATTATCTATTAATTAATATTTTAGTTAAACGTTTAGTTTTAATCAAAATGCGGCAATTATAAACTAATAAAATTACTTTTTAGAGAGTTAAGATATGTTTTTCAATTATAAGCCTAACTCCCGAACTGTAAGCGATTAAGCATGCTACGGTACGGTGTTATCGTCTTTGGTAAATAATAATTTGTTTCTTATTATTTATTACTTAATATTAGTAGTTGTCGAAATTCGACCATTATTGTTTTTCTTTCTTTTATTATTATAATAAGCTTTTATTTAGTTTCACCTGTCCGGATGTTTGTCATCAAATCTTGCAAGTTAAATTTAATCGAATTCCCGATTTTCAATTAAGCTGAAATTTGAAATGTACCTTTAGTTCTGATGACAATATAATTATATATAATCGGTATTATTATTAATCAAAAATGGCCGCCGTAGCAAAATGGCGGCGTACATATTTCTGAAAAACCCACTCAATATTAGTTTCAAATGAAAGGGCTTAGTTATTTTTTTTTATTAACAAGTAATAAAAGCTAGTTTAAAAAAAAAATCAAATTAATAACTTGTTTTTTAAATCAACTCACTATCAACAGCGAGCGCGTTTGACGTTGCGATTGCTGTAGGGTTCAGTGTGAGTGTGAGCTAATCGCAACGCCGAACGCGAGTTAATGTTTCTTGAGAAAATAAAAGCCGTTTGTCTTATCTTTACAGTTGCTTTATTTATTTCGAGTGTGCATTCTTTTGTATTGAAAAATGATAATAATAAAATTTCTGAAAAAGAAACAGAACTTACGAAAAATGATGATGTTTCTAGACGAAGACACAAATCTCACGGCGAACATTATGAAAACAAAATGGCGCGTTACAATTCAAAACCTGACAAGCCAGTATCGGAATCTCTAGAGAGCGTAGTGTTGGCTTTGAACACGGGAATTCAAAAAAATTTGGAGCATAATAAAAAATCTGCTTTTCTAGACAAATATGCGAAACAAATTGCTCATTTCTTTAGTGGACATGGTGACGGCCACAAGTCTACTGTTAGAGAAAATAAATATGGTTTTAGTAAGTATTTAAATGTCATTAATTTTTATCCACAACATGTAATTTTACTATTTTTAATTTCTATTTTGCTGAAAGTATGAAAAAGTTACGTTTATGAAGTGAAAACTTCTATAGCGCGTTGACCACTTTTTGGGTGAACAAAAATCCTGTCACTCGCGTCATCTTCACCAAACCCTTTCCACGAGCTATTTTTTTTAGTTCTTTTTATTGCGCATTTTCTTTAAAGATCAAAGAGGTTCATTTAAGCTAAGAATAAACAACTTTTTCGTTTATAGTTTTTTTATTGGTCGAGTCAGGAAGGCTTGATACGAAAATACATTTGAAATTTTTAGTAGCAAGTGTATTTAAAGGGTAGAAGCTGCCAACGACTTGCAAGGCTTGTGGTAAGAACATAAAAACAAATAATCTTATGGACTGCTCTAAATGTAAGTGTCAGTGTGATCTGCAATGCATAAGTATAAGCCCAGAATCTTACTTAAAGTTTACTGGAAGCTACAAACAAAGTTGGTTGTAGCCGTAGAGTAGACTTGTGTCTCCTCGTTGCCAAAAAGGGGAAACGCCAACACTCCGGTCCGTAACCCAGTATTGAACAGTGAGGAGACTTACGATAATGTAAACTCAGTACGTGGATCGAGAGTCAAGACTGTAACAACTTATGAGGCATCACTCACCGAATTAATTCATGAAATTCGAGAGCTCCGAGAAGAAGTCAGAGAATTAAAACAATCAAACAATGATATGATTTGCTTAGGCAGGAAGTACAAGCGCTAAAAGAACAGCTTGCCGGGTTCTCACCATTAATATCACAAAAATTCACAGACTATCAACGCAAAATAGAAGAAAGTAACAAGGAAATTGATAGTTTGCAGTTATCAGTATCTCATTGGCAAACCGCGGTCAGAACCTTTGAACAAAACTCTTTAAAAAACGAGATTAAAATTTGTGGAATGCCTGAGCATACTAATGAGAATCTTTGTCATTTGCTATTAACTTTGTCTCAAAAAATGAGCGTAAATTTGCAGGAGGCTGACATTGATAATGTATTCAGAGTTGGGCCTAGGCATGTTTCAAGTGAAAAAACTACTCGACACCGCCCCATAGTTGTAAAATTGACCAGGAGAATCAAGAGAGATGATTTTCTCGCAGCGGCTAAATCTAGGCGAAACATAACGTCGGAAAGCATAGTTGATGGTTTAGCATCAAGGATATACGTTAACGAACGCGTCACAAAAGAAAGGAGACTTTTGTTTCGAGAGGCGAGGGCCAGAGCCCTACATAATGGCTTTCGATTTTGCTGGCTGCGAAACGGATCAATATACATTAGAAAAGATGAAAATAACGCCAATACGAGATACCCTGCCATACGTATACAATCTATTGAAGACCTGGACAAGCATATTGGAATCTCTACGACCTCGGCTATCAGTCAAGAAAATATCGATTAATTTAACATGTTTTTTTGTGTCTCTTTATTGTCTACTCATTTGTTTTCTAAATAACTTTTATTATTGTTTTTTTATGTTTTTGCATGCACCAAACTACTACACACTTAAATATTTAACACTATGCACACATAAAACTACCACTCGAATTTATTTTATCTGCATAGTAACACACAAATATAGTAATCAATACACTTACACATGGCTTGGTAGTACCACTACACATCGTAATATTCTCTCATATATTGTTAAACAAGCTCGTGGGTCTCGTAATCTTACCTCGTGGGCAGTTGCACGGATGCTCATTTTGTTGTATATTAGAATGGCGGACTTCGTATTTTATGATCTATCTTTACTCATATTAAGTATTACAGCTAATTATGAATACACTTGACATCATGCAATATATAGATAATTCGTATACAATAGATTGCCATTCTGTAGATGCTGCTGAGGATGCATTCCCTATTATTCAAAAACACAAAATTAAGATAATTACATTAAATATTAGAAGCCTCAGTCATAATTTCGATAGCTTTTTGTTGGTTCTTAAATGACTAAACATTGAGTTTAATGTGATTGTTCTAACGGAATGCTGGTTGGGCGAGAGTTCAGTACTGAATCACATTGAAGGCTATAAAACTTTCCATACAACAAAATACATCAACAGAGCTGGTGGTGTAGTCGTGTACGTAAGAGATACGTGGTCACCGCGAGTATTCGAACCTGACATTGATGATGCGGAGGGTATAGTTGTAATAATCCCCAACGTCATAAATATATTGGGAATATATAGGTCACCTTCCTTTCGGAATATTGAAAATTTTATTACATCACTACATGTCACAGTGCAAAAATTTAACTCTAAAGTCTGCATTGTATTGATGTCACCAGTAAGCACTACTGGTGACATCAATATAAATATAAGCGACGATGTTTCTGCTGACTCAACTGTATATCTATGTGCCATGGCAGAGTTAGGACTAAAACCAGCTATAGATAAACCCACTAGGAATAACTCTTGCCTTGATCGCGTGTTCTACAGAGGTAACATAGTCGTGGAAACAATCGTCTGCCCGTCGTCTGTGTCTCATCATGCTCTGGTTATGGCTGGCTTCTCGATTATTACACCAGCGCCAACAATGCCTCCGAAGCACAAATTACGTGTTAACTATGACTCAATTATGGAAGAACTAAGTAATGTGGACTGGGCAGCCCTGTAAAACATACAGAATGTTGTGGAGCAGACCGATACCTTTATGAACATAATAAAGACTGTTATTGATGCAAACTCGGAATCGATATTGCTTAGCCGTTCAAAAATAATCCTAAAGCCATGGATGACAGAGGGGCTTACAAGATGCTCTCGCGTAAAGGACAAACTCCACTTGGAAGCCAAAAACACTGCAAAAAGCGACGTCAAAAATATAATATTTAAAAGGTATCGGAATTTCTATGTTGCCCTTTTACGAAAAGTTAAAATTAATTACGAAACGGACTTACTGGAAAGGCATAAAAAACAATCAAGAAAACTCTGGCAAGCTATAAACCAAATCTCCCACAGAAAGGGCAGCACAAACTCAACTGCAACTGACCTGACAACATTAGACAGGTGTCCGCAAATCGCAGTTAATGCGTGTAATAATTATTTTGCTTCGGTTGGTCAAAATTATGCCAATGCCATATTGAAAGAACTCAATACAACTCAAACTGCACTCGCGCAAAATGCCATAGAAGGTATAGCACCGCTAAACTCTTTCTTTTTTGAGCCCACGGACGCCAAAGAAATAGAAAGTATAATAATGAGTATGAAACAAGATACCGCTCCAGGACTGGATGGTGTCTCTAGTCTACTCATAAAAAAAGTAAAACATCTCATTGTGGAACCCCTTACTATAATGATCAACCAAAGTCTAGCTACAGGGACTGTCCCACAAGACTGGAAGAGCGCTGTCATTGTCCCGATCCACAAAGGAGGAGAAACCAACTTGCCAGATAATTATAGACCTATTTCGTTACTCTCAATATTCTCGAAAATTCTTGAAAAAGTGGTAAATAGACGTTTGGTGAAATACTTACAAAAGAATCACATTTTAGCTAATAATCAGTTCGGTTTCCGTAAAAACAGATCCACCGAAGATGCAGTAAGCTTGTTAACAAATGAAATTGTAGAACATCTAGACAACGGCCGGGCTTGTGTTGGAATTTTTTTAGACCTGGCTAAAGCCTTTGACTCTGTGAGTATTCCAATCTTACTGAAGAGGCTGGAAAATATCGGTATAAGAGGTGTTGCTCTTGACTGGTTCCGGAGCTACTTATCAGGAAGGAAACAGTGCGTAAAACTGGATTCCTGGCTCAGTACGAAACAAGAAATGTCTTTTGGAGTGCCTCAGGGTAGTGTCTTAGGGCCGATGCTGTTCTTGATATACATGAATAGTCTAGCTCAATTACCCTTGAAGAACGCCAATATTGTTTGCTATGACACTTCGATTATAATACACGACACGAACTGGAACGAGTGTTATCGTAATGCAGAACAAGCCATATCTACAATAGCAAAATGGTTAAATAATAACTTACTGACATTGAATGCCAACAAAACCAAGTTTGTATGTTTTCACAAAACCATTGCTTCCTCACCATCATCTGATGCAAATATTATAATTCATACATGTGACCAAAGACAAATTAAGACAAACATCAAGTGTAAATGTAGAGAAGTTCAAAGAACAAGGTCCATAAAATATCTTGGTGTGGTCATCGATGAGAAACTGACATATAGGGAACACATTGCTGCGCTCTCAGCTAAAACCAGGAAACTGATTTATGTTATCAAAGCAATCAGAGATGCTGCCAGTATCAGGCTACTCAGAAATATCTACACCTCACTTTGCCAATCTATCTTAACATATTGCATTGGCATATGGGGTGGAACAGCAACAACGCATCTGTTGCCACTGGAAAGAGCGCAGAGGTCCATCCTCAAAGTTATGTTTCGAAAACCCATCAGGTATCCAACGACAGACCTTTATCGAGAGGCTAGTTTACTGAGCATACGGGGACTCTACATAGTTTACGCAATTGTCTCGGCTCATAAGCTGGTTTTGAACTCGCCTAATTATAATTATAGGGACATGTTGAAGCGAAGAACCTTTAAAATCCCTACTGTTAAAAGTAATACATCGTTCGCTAAACGATCACAAAAATGCATGTTTCCTTACCTATATAACAGAATTGCAGATAAGTATGACTTGAAACATAACACGACCCGTGAAGTTCTGGTTAAGATAAATATAATTATCAGTGACTTGAACTATCACCAAATTGAGCAGCTTATGCGAATAGTTTCCTGAATGAGAAAATAGCAGACTCATGACGTTGGCACACAACATACTCGCATGCACACAATACATACATACACTCACACATACTACACAAGCACGCATTAGATACATACATTATTAACTTGCTACATCAGATACATTTCGAAATTATAATAGGTCTTTACCTATGAAATTGCCGTTTTGTATGCAATAAGTGAAAGTACATATTTTTTCAAACTTTTTTATTTCTGTTATTCGAAGTAATCACCCATGCAATCGACGCATCTTTGCCAACGCATTGGCAGTTTATTGATGCCCTTCTTGTAAAAATCAGCTGGACGGGAGGCAACAAACTCTTCAAAGGCATTTTGTACTGCCTCTCGGGAATTGAAAATTTCTCTCGCACAGAAAATCAACCTAAAATGACCACGTTCGTGCTGTCGTGTTTCGTTGGTGAGTGCGAGACCGGAGGCCCAAATAGTCTAGTCAACAAGTTCCATACTTGTTGACTAGACTAAAAGATGCAGCAGCATCACTAGGCCGCCATGGTGTGGGTCGCCATACTGCATTGTCTGCATTCGCAGTGAGTATGGCGACTAATACTCTTGGATTCTGCTTATGCTTTCCATCAGGCAGAGTAGAGTCATTTTGGCGAGCCATACATAAAAAAAAAAAAAAAAAAAAAAAAATTGAATTTTTTACCCACTAAAAAGTTGTCTAAATTTTGGAAAAAGTAATAGTCGGTAGGTGCAAGGTCTGGTGAGTATGGCGGATGAGGGAGAGCTTCCAACCCCAGCTATTGCAGCTGCTTCACGACAACGCGCGACCCCATACTGCGCAACAGACAGTCTCCAAGCTGCAAGAGCTGGGGTTGGAAGCTCTCCCTCATCCGCCATACTCACCAGACCTTGCACCTACCGACTATTACTTTTTCCAAAATTTAGACAACTTTTTAGTGGGTAAAAAATTCAATTCCCGAGAGGCAGTACAAAATGCCTTTGAAGAGTTTGTTGCCTCCCGTCCAGCTGATTTTTACAAGAAGGGCATCAATAAACTGCCAATGCGTTGGCAAAGATGCGTCGATTGCATGGGTGATTACTTCGAATAACAGAAATAAAAAAGTTTGAAAAAATAAGTACTTTCACTTATTGCATACAAAACGGCAATTTCATAGGTAAAGACCTATAATTAATGCATGTTCTCTCCATATTTTGGTATAAAGTATTACTACTACTAGTCCTACTGAAAATCGCCTTTGTTTGAAAGCTGCGATACAGGCTTCGCCTAGTGCAGCTTTCATTGATATTTATAATGTTGTACAATTGGACAGCTAATAAATTATTATTATTATTAAATGTAAACTCAGTTACAGCGCATTAGCAATTTGCGGGGCTTATGTATAGTTTTGGAACATACAAAATAAGTTAAAAATACCAATATGACTTCAAAAAAATTGGCCAATTTAATTACCAAAAATTAAATAAACCATTTTTTTTTTAATTTTTTTGAGAAAAATATTTGACGCAAAAAGGAGGGAAAAAGAATTCTACAATGGTATTTTTTTCAGAGCCCGAAGTTGTTCACTTCAACTCCGAAAAACCGACGAAAAAAATCGAACTCAACGCAAAAGTGTTGTCAACTGCTCTGAGTAACTTTTTGGAGTCGGATACATTCAAGCGCCATTTTGAGAATATAGTCAGACAGGCCAGCCATGTATATCGCGCCGTACAAGAGGCAGCTAATAAAAATGTATGAAATATATAAATAATACAATTAAATTATTATTGGGTCAAATTGATGTTCGATTATTAATACACCTGAATTTATTCCTCAAAAAAAATCTATCCGGATAGTTTCCGGAACCATTATTTTTTCCTTAATTTGTAAATAGATAAAGAAAAGTGTGATAAATAGAGGTATATCGGGTATCACACCGTACATAAATAAAGGTATTGGGGCGAAATCGTAGCCGTATATCCGGACCATATTTACTCTCCTTTTTTTAACTCGTATCTTGATGTCCGGACACTCGCTATTTATTTATTGAAATGCACTTAGCTCGTAAATTATCTGTAATAAATCTTTGGACTTGGACGTGTGACGTTAGTCCAATCGATTTGCCTCCCTCGTAACATCGGTATCGAATATGTTAGATTTTCAAATCATTAAAATTTGACATGCTATATTTTTTAATGATGTATGGGACTAAGGCAGATATATTACTTTAAAATCAAATAGTTTTTATTTCAAGTAGGCTTCTTCAAGCAATTTCGAAACGTTACAATAATGACTCTAGTAACCATAGAGGTATTATAGATAGAGCATGGGAACCAGGTCTCCAGCCGTCCCTCTGTTAGAAAGAGAGAGACGATCGCGGTACCTAACTGTCTCTCTCTACTCGCGTATGCGCAGTTAGCGCGGAAAAGCAGCATAGCAGAACGATTCGACGGTTAATTGTTGTGATTGGATTACCATTATTAGTCCTTTACTGCGCATGCGTCAGTAGAGAAAGACAGACGGTACCGCGATATTCTCTCTCTTTTTAACCGTTGGACGTTTTCGCTTTCAGGCAGCCGTATGTCTTTCCTACTCTATCTATAATACCTCTATGCTAGTAACTTAGTTCCAAAACGTCATTCCTATGGAGAGGAACCGGCAAGAAACTCCTTAGGTTACTATTTAAAAAAGCTGATTGCCACTTAAAGCTGATTGTAACCTGAAACCACAGAAAAAGGGTTGTTCTGGTCGCCCATAAGTAAGGGTGTGTTTCCACTGAAACGGAGCTGAGCAAAGTGGAGAAGAACGGACCGAGAATTCGCCACAGTTCATGAAATCTTTACACCGCTTAATAATATCTTTTAGGAAACTTTCTAATATGTATATTTTTTTGGATTCGATATAAAACTTCTACCATTTGTTTGTACATCGTAAGTTCTAAAATGACACTAATGACAATTGTCACAGAGATCAAACTATATTTCACGGAGATAGAGCTGCCCATCAGATGGTAGTTGTAATGTCAGATGTTAAACTTTACATGCGTTTGTCGTAAGAATCAGTCATTCATTTGAATTGCCTGAAGTCTAAAATATATCTAATCGATGCATATTAGTCACTATTTTAATAAGAATCTTCCAAAGCGGTTATATGTAACGGTATCTTCTTTTCAATAAAATCAGACAAAAATATTCTCAATCTGAAAAAGGCCGCTGAGTACGTCATATTTAATATTTTCTTCTCTTCATCATCCGCATTAACACAAATAAAACTTATTAATTTTCCTCTTCGATTCTGCAAATAAAATCAAAAAGTTACTTGACAGTAGATGAAGACTTATCCTCTGTCACCTGTCAATGTCATATTTATAATTACAGGAGGCAAGTGTAACCATAGAGTTAAGATAGAGCAGGGGAGCCAGGCCTCCAGTCGTCCCTCGGTTAGAAAGAGAAAGAAGATCGCGGTACCTATCTGTCTTTCTCTACTAACGCATGCGCAATTGGCGCAGAAAAGCAGCATAGCAGAAGGATTTGACGGTTAATTGTTGTGATTGGATTACCATTATTAGTCCTTTACTGCGCATGCGTCAGTAGAGAAAGACAGATGGGGTACCGCGATTTTCTCTCTCTTTTTAACTGTTGGACGTTTCTGCTTATAGACAGCCGTATGTCTATCCCACTCTATCTATAATAACTCTATGAGTGTAACCCGATAGTCAGGTAATGTCATTTTTTGAGGCCACTAATCTCTATACCCCGAATGGTATTGGCCTTTTCAGTAAGAGTGTTTTTGGCTGCTGTACTACGCTGGCATTGTTATAGGATTTGCGTCAAGTTTTACTTCTTTACAGTGCTGTTGTCCTGGTAGTTTGCTTAGACGGCTCTAACGATAGGTACTCACGGGGTGAATAGGTGGCACTCCGTGTTCTTATTTCGTCACCACTCTCCACGCTAACATAAATAATACATAATATATGTTTATATACTTACTGGTAATGTTACATTCCAATTTTTACTCCCAGATGGTATAACATGTACATGGTTATAGAACTCTTTTGAGCTATTCCAAGATTGGTCACCTGCGGGAGAAATTGGCATCGAAATTAGGCTGGCAACACATTTGTAACCGTTTAGTTTTAGGTGACATGGGTGGTAGGCACTTACCATTATGGGACAAGTCTGCTCATTTGTTCCACCGCATCGTAGCTTGTTTTTTTTAATATTTGAGTTGCCAAAATGACTATGCCCCGCCTGATGAAAAGCACAAGCAGAATCCAAGAGTGGTCGTCACCAATAGCAATGCGAACAAAGATAGTGCAGCATGGTGACCAGCACTATGGCGGCCTAGTGAGATGCTTTTTCACGCCCCGTATAAAGGACCCGGGATCATAGTGGGACGGAAACACGTGCGCTGGTAGTGAGTTCCAGGTTTTAATCTCTTGATCTCTGTGACAGTTGTCAATAACTTACGAGGTACGTGTGAACTTTAATATTTATCTAGCTTTTTCCTTGCGTATATGTCGGCTTTGGCGGTACAGAGTAGCCTATGTAATTCCTCAAACATCAAAGTATCTCCATGCCAAATTTCATTGAAACCAGTGCAGCAGTTTAACCGACAAAGCATAACATACAAAGTTACTTTAGAATTTCTAATATTTAATATTATGGAGTATGGATTGCATTTCATATGTGATTGATAAAATTGGCATGTAAAGAATGAAAATATAGGTGATACAAAATAAAAATCGATTGTGTTTGAACAATCGATTTTGTTCAAAGTTCCTCGGTTTCATAGCCATCTATCACAGAGATCAAACTATATTTTAAGGACTATAACGACAACGTTCCCACAAAGTTGGCAACATTTAATCCCTTTACGTACTTATGGTCCGTACTCACATGCGGAATTACTCGATAGTTTTACTCGAAAACGAGTAAAAATATACGAGTGAACCGCAAAACTCACTACTCGAAGGCTCGCTTCGAGCCGGCTCGATGGAATAAAATAAAAGTAATTTCCTTCGCATCTACTCGAAGCGAACCGTCGAGCTTGACTCAAGCGTGCGTGTGTACGTGACCGTGAGTGGCGCGAGTTAGTCCGCCGTTGTTGATCGTCTAGAAACATGTCTTTGAGAATGAGATTTTTTTTCTTTAATTCTTTTATAATTAAGAATTGCGAGACTTGTTAAATGGCTACATTTATGTCTCGATCTTTTGGCTCGAGCGGTTCGGTGAATATTGAACGGCGCGCGTCACTATAGACGAATGCTGAATGTGTGGACGAAAGCGCATGCCGTGGTTTTTACGAGTAAAACCGTATGTGAGTACTTAGCTTTACGGTATATACCTAAAGCATCAGATACCAAAATAACAAGTTTGTAAACCCAACAGTTTAGGCTCTCTGAGTTCATCAATCAATTAGTCAGAGACATAGAGCAAGATATGCGCGCGGTCGGAGAGGAGTATCCATAGCGTCTTTTGCCGATACAAAATAGTCTGTCATTTTTTGAGAGGGAAATCTTCACATACAAAAACAATCGCCTGTCATTAAACTCACACAAACAAAACATTCACAATTTTTTACACACATACACTCATGACAATGTAATGCGTAGGCTCATTTGGGCTTAAACTTTGACAGACGAAAACTCTATGACCTGGACTAATAATTTGTATCAATAGATAGTTTTTGTTAAAAACTTACCGAAAATGTAATCACATTTATATTCATCTTCAGCAATTGATAAATATATGCCTAAAAGTAAAACAAATGAAAATAATATCCTAGACATTCTTGTTGATTCGGTTTTCACACTTGAAAAGTTAAATAACTGTCATTTTCAAATATATAAGTTGCTAAATTTGTGCAATTTTATGCAAAAAAATTGATTATCTGCATGTTTAAACGTTTTATTGGTGTCGTTAAAGCCAATTTGGTATGAAATTTACACCTAAGTGAGAATAGCGACAATAGGGTTGTTGACTGTATCGTAAATAAAATAAATACCGATGTCTCCTACATTAAAACGAATATCACAAAATATCTCGGAAGATATAAGTATCACAGCTTTTCATTTCTATTACAAATTTTAATCAAATGGAAATTGAAAAATATTGCACAATTGAGTAGTCAAAAACAGTGACGTCACAAGTTTGTATTTAGTACATTTTTCATACAAAATTATCGTTTTGACAGGTGATAAAAAGTAACTAATTTGACTAAGGTGTCAACTACCCTATTATTTATCGAAGGAAGTAGATACTCAACGTGTCTATATTTCAACAACTCGCCTCTCTTTCGGAAGGTTTTGGTAAAACTATGCTGAGCATCAGGTATGGTTTGAAGTTTTACTTCTCTTTGCAGTGCTGTTGTTGTTGTTGTGTAGTTCCTTAGTCGAGTCGACAGCCACGGGATGGAATGAAAGTGACTCTCCGTATTCTTGAACCGTCACCACACAGATAAGATTAAGAAGAACAACCATTAGTCTTGCTTGGGCAAAAATGCACCCCTTTTTTATGGAATAGGGGGCAAACGAGCAGGCGTATCACCTGATGGTAAGCGATTACCGATTGCCGGCCCTTGGGGATAGGGAGGGGGATGAGAGAGGGGTTCGGGTATGGGGTTCCGGTATCCTCACTCGGTGAAGCACAGCACAAGCGCTATTTCACACCGGTTTTCTGTGATGCCGTATCACTCCGGTCGAGCCAGCCCATTCATGCCGAAGCCCGAAGTTCCTACTAATTTAGAGCCAAGACAACAGGTCAACAGCCTGTAACAGTTGACTGCTGGACGTTCTTATGGACTCTCTGAAAAGCTTCTTATTCCTATTCTTTTAGGCACTTTATACACTCACACAGATGTGTTAATATCTCTTAAACTGAAGGTATTCGTGAGCGTATTCGAATCAGGCGAACTGCCTATACATTTGCACTCATTTGTCTGATTATAGAAATGCTTAATAACAGCCCGGAGTTTGGAAGTTAGGGTCATAACACCTGTGCCTCGGAGAGCAATGAGAGCAGTTAAAGCCGTCTGTCCTGGGAATGATCTCTCCCCGGTCGTTTCTTATAGCCGTCTTATCGAATTATGGGTGTTAAGGAACAGAGAGTGCACCTGTTTGCGCGCATATAAGTGCACTTTAATATCTCCTGTATAGTAGGTTGGTCCTCGTTGAAACTGGTCGCCGTAGCTGAAATCGGCTAGGAGGGCATTATCTGTACAAATAAATAAAATTGAAATGTCCGTTTGTAATTTCTAATTAACAGCTTTTCCCTAAATGCATATGAAATTATATTTGGTACAAACCAAAAAACAAATTTTAAATTTTTTATCTGTCTGATTGTTCTGGCTAATCTCTGGAACGGTTTAACGGTTTTTGACGGGACTTTCACAATATCAAGCAGTAACTTAGGCTACTTTTTTAAGCCTAAACTAGTTTCTCCCTGCGGCGTTATCCGCAGGTAACACCGCGGGGCTCAGCTAGTTTATAATAAATATCTACTTCTTGCTGTTCTTATTAGGTAAACATTAATAGTTTTAAATCGATTCGATTCGGAAGATTATCGGATAGTTATTACAGTTGTTGTAAATGTAAACAGCGTGTCTGTTGCAATCAATCAGCCTATTGTAGGCAATTCTAAACTTAACCAAACAAACATGTGCCAAACCCCTAAGTCCTTCACACCCACCCACGGGCGAAGTCAGGTTTTATTTGGTGGGGGTTAAGATTGTGGCGACCTCCACATACAGCGCAACAACAACATAACATACTACAGCGCCATCTACCGAAGATACATCGAACTACGGAGTGACGAAGGAAACTAAGAAACTACCAAATACCAATCCTGAATCGCGCAGTGAAAGTTCTCGCGACAGTTAACATATATACAACATCCCAACATCAACCGTTGGGCAGTTGGCCCGCCAGGCATGATCACCTCGCCTGGTTGGAGGATCCTCCCTTTGTGTTGGTGGGACATGACACACCACTGTAGATGCGTTGGGTAGTAGGTAGTGATAAATAAAAGGGTTAACACTTACAGTTTCGTAGAAGTTTACTACACTTAATACACAAACACTTACACAGCACAAGCAGATATATATAAGGTATAGAAGGAGAATAGAAGTAGAATACACAGAGAGAAATACAGCGATAGATAGTTAGCACAGCGATATAGCAAGATCGAACCAACAAACAAATAGCGGGCAGCGCGTCAGAGGGTTGTGAGCCGACTGGCGAGCGGGCCTCGAGTCTGCGGCCGCGCATCGCTCTGCCGCATTCCAATGAACCCGTTAGCAACAACATCTGGTGTCTTAGGTAACTAATAAGATGCGCCCGGTCGTTTGTCCGTTTGTTTATTGAAGGAAATATATAAACATTAAAAGCGACTATACAAAAATGACGTTTACATATAATTTAGCTTGCAAGAAGAATATAATAATAATAGATTAGAATAAATATTTAAAGATTACATAGCAAATACAACATTTAACAATGACTCGCTACAACACCCCCCTCCAGAGACCGGGTTACGGGCGATAATAGTCGGGAAAGTTTACCCTACGTCCGGAACGCGTTTTCCGAACACCAGACTCCTCAGCATTGGTCTCCTTGGTGGTCTGTGGTGTTGTATTTTGTTGTGTTTGTGTATGGGTGTGTGTGTTTGTGACGTGTGTGTCGTGTAGTATGTAAGCTGGCTTGACGCGGTCGATAGATACTGTGACTGATTTACCGTTAAGGAGGATAGTCAGTACCTTGTCACTACGTTTTAGTACCTCGTGGGGTCCTGTGTAGGCCGGTTTCAGGCAACCACGGTTAATCTCCTCTCGAAGGAAGACGTGTGAAGCCGTTGCAAGGTCTTTGAAAACGAAGACGGATCTGGTACCGTGACGTGATGCAGGTTGTGGTTGCAGTCGCCTGACGTTCGCTTTCAGGCGCCTCCCGTAGTCAGTGATATCGGTCGTGTCATCAGCTCCGGGGTGAAACAATTCGCCTGGTAATCTTAAGGTTTCACCGTACACGAGTTCAGCGGGCGTAGACTGTAGGTCTTCTTTATAGGCGTTCCTGATGCCGAGCAAAACTAATGGTAAAGATTCCACCCAGTTGTTTGTGGCGTGACAGACGATTGCAGCCTTCAGCTGTCTGTGGAACCGTTCGATGATTCCGTTGCAGGCAGGATGGTAGGCTGTTGTGCGTTTGTGCTGGAAACCGATGGTGTTGGATAGGTGTTTGAAGAGAGCTGATTCGAACTGCCTACCACGGTCTGTAACGATGTCTTTGGGACATCCGAACCTGGAGATCCACCCGCTCATCAAGGTTCTAGCCACAGTCTCTGCGGTTATGTCCTGTATCGGTATTGCCTCAGGCCATCGTGTGAACCGATCGATTGCGGTGAGACAGTAACGATACGCTTGTGATGGTGGTAGGGGTCCTATGAGGTCGATGTGTATGTGGGCGAATCTGGTCTTTGGTAGTCCAAAGGAACCTAGGGGTGAAGAGACGTGACGTGTGATTTTCGTGCGCTGGCACGCTAGGCAGGTGCGACACCATTCACGGCAATCTTTCCTCATCCCGGGCCACACATATCTCTCCGAGACTAATTTGATCGACGGAGCAGCACCTGGGTGACTTAAAGAGTGCAGGCTCTCAAACACTTGACGACGAAACGGTTTCGTGACGTATAGTCTGGCAATCTTGCTACTCTCATCGCAGTACAGTTCCGCATACGATCCCGGCAGTTTGATTTTAGTAAGGCGCAGTGTGGTGTTTCCGTCAAGTAGCTGTTGAAGCTCCGGGTCCTTCACCTGTGACTCGGCCAACTTATGTAAGTTCACCGGTTGAACGATCTCTTCGATGCGCGAGAGACTATCGGCGACCACATTGTCCTTACCTGAGATATGCCTTATATCAGTAGTAAACTGGGAGATGTAATCCAGATGTCGGAACTGTCTTGGTGAGCAATTTTCCTTTCGCGAGTGGAACGCGAAACATATCGGCTTGTGGTCCGTGTAGACGACAAAATGACGAGCCTCGACCATATGTCTGAAGTGTTTGATCGACTCGTATATGGCGAGGAGCTCCCTGTCGTATGGCGAATACTTACGCTGGGACGGGCCTAGCTTTCGCGAGTAGAAAGCAAGGGGTTGCCACGGTTGGCCATCCTTGGTTTGCTGCAGAACCGCGCCTACTGCTGTGTCTGAGGCGTCCGTTACCAGGGCAAGTTTGGCCTCACAGTCAGGGTGAGCTAATAATGCGGCTTTGCAGAGGCCGTCCTTGCAGGTGTTGAAAGCTTCCCGTTCCTTGGAACTAAAGTTGACAGGGTGTGAAGCCTTGACAGAGCCGGTCAACAGGGCGTTTAAGGGTGCTTGATGTTCTGCAGCTTTGGGAATGAAACGCCGGTAGAAGTTGATCATGCCCAAAAACCTCCGAAGTTCTCGCACGGTTTTGGGCTCGGGGTACTTGGTGATGGCCTCCACCTTCTCAGGCAGTGGCTTTGTGCCCTCGGCCGAGATACGGTAGCCGAGAAAGGTTACCTCGCTCGCCCCGAAGACGCACTTACCTGTGTTGATGACTATGCCATATTTTTGAAGTCTGGAGAAAAGTTGACGAAGATGGTCTTCGTGGTCTTTTTGGTCTTTCGAGTAGACCAAGAAATCATCCAAGAATGCGTAGCAGAAGTCCAGGCCATGTACCACTTCGTCGACAAACCGCTGAAAGGTTTGTCCGGCGTTCCGAAGAACAAGATAATAAAATGATTGTTCCTATAACCGTAATATATAAAAAAAGTGAGAGGTGTAAAAAATACAATAGTGTGAAAACATTTCGGGGGCGAAGGGGGCGGGGGGGTGAACCCTAATAGCCCTCCCCCCTAGCTACGTTCGTATTTAAAAAATATATTATGTGTGAGATAGTGTCAGGCGATTTTTGTATGTGAGCCTAAAATGTGTATGTGTGAAGATTTCCGACCACTAAAAATGACATATTGTTTTGTATCGGAAAAGGACGGCTACTCGCTTCCGGTCCGCCGGACTGTGTTGCTGTGTCAAACAATAATTTGTGTAAAGAAAAATAAATAAAACAAATATTGTATATATAAAAATCATCCACGTTTATTTTTATTCTTGCAACACAGTTTAAGATACGCCACAGATAAAAATAAAAACTTTTGCTAACAAAATAGGTAGATTAACTTAATTTAAAGCACCGAACTTAAGTACTATATTTACAATAACAAGTACAGCCAATTAATTTAAAGAAGACTTGTCAAGAAATGACTTTCGGTAATCAAAGTTTGACATCTGTCACACGTAAAGGAACATAGATGTCAAATTATGTTTTTTTTTTAATTTACTGGAGTTTATTTCTCTTTGATTTCAGAAGTGCTCTGACAGAGGTAATGACCCCTTTACAAATATTTTCAAGATCGATAGTCTGAAATCCGGAAGCCGGATATCCGGCTTCCGGATTTCCGGCTATTTAGCTTAAGGCAATCCCAGCTATTAATGAGACTCCCTTAAAATTCAGAATGCGACCTATTAGATAATACACTTTCATCTTTTAATAACAGTGAAAATAATAAAATAGATCAAAATATGTATAAATAAAAAAAAACCTTAAAATAGTAATACATTAAAAAGATTATGGCATTTAGACGAAAAACATTAAGAGTATTTAAGTACCTAATAAGAATATTATTTACATTTGGTCCGTTTGTGTTACACATACGTCGTTTTATATCAGTCACTCACGGTGTGCACTTAACCTTTAAACTTCAATATTGCACGCAATTACAATTAAAAAAACATTGGAAAATCATAAAGCCGGAAAGATGAGTCCGAAAAAATCGAGATCTAAGACTCAGGTCCGTATTTTAAAAGGCGTCTCAAGTATCCGTTGAATTCTGATCAGCTGAAACTAGTTTTAAGTTCGACTTAGCTGAAACTAGTCTCAGTAACCAATCTCAACTCCCAGACTGTTTTCACGTACGTACGTTTCTGCATTATCAAAATTATTGTTCCGTATCACTCATATTTATTTAATTAATTCTTTCGTAAATAAAGTAAGGTAAAGTAATTTTTTTGTTGTTATTCAGAAACATCATCATAAAATATGTTAATTTTCCCTAAAACGCCTTAGAAATTACCACTTGAAACAAGATTGAGCTTGTCTCAGGTGAATAGAGATCACATCTGTCAAAATCTATTCCTGAAAGGAGATTTTGACATAAATATCCTTCTAAAATAAGCTATAGACAGAGATTCGTTAATCTTTACTCACTTGATTAACGATCGGTGACTCTTGTTTCAAGAGACGTTCAATAATAAAATCTCTTCTTAAAACTAGTTTTAAAACTAGATTCACGACTGAGACTTTTAAAATACGGGCCTTAGACCGGGACTTGATATTTACGAACTCAAAACTCGAGTCTGTTTTTTTATGTATCGGCCTGCCAAAATGACTCTACTCTGCCTGATGAAAAGCAGCACCATGGTACATGGTATAGTAGTCACCATACTCATTGCGACTGCAGACATTTCTACAATGCAGCATAGTGATCTTTTAAGACGGTGGCCTATTGAAATGCTTCTGCAATCATTATCAATTCTCAGTCTAGTAAAAAAATGTAAAAAACTAAAAGTTGTAGTTTACAAATGTGCACCTACATTTTCGAAAAAGAAATTAAATACTCATTTTTGTCGGCTACACACAAAAATACAATTGAACCACACCTTAACACCAACATACATAGAGAAGCAACAACCTTCACAAATATTTACAAAATGACATGTAAATTAAAGAATGAATGATTTCGTTAGCAGTTCATTCAATGTTTGACGTTTATTGTCACATGGAAAGTTATTGCGAATGATTTGAGCTGTCAAAACTTAGTTTGCCAAAGGGCGAATGACTATGTGTGCAGTACGTTACAGAGTCTGAATCGCGCTAGCGATGTTCTACAACAGTTAATGATTAAATTTAACATGATTATGACAATAATACTTATAATATGCGTAAAAATTACAAATATACAAATTTAATTTCAGATTGATGATTCTGAATGATGAGCCGTCATGGGTTCAATTCATATTCAGGTTAAATCAGTGATGAGATGATAAATTTAAACCCAGACACAGAACCAATGCTCGGGACTTTGTATCTTCTTTTTTGTTTTATCTACCAAAATGACTGCTCTGCTTGATGGAAAGCAAGAGCAAAATCCAAGAGCCATCACCAAGAACCATCCACAATGCGAATAAATTAAATTAAAAAGCTTTTTAAAAACAAACTTTTACTGGAATGCCTCGAGATGAATCAAACGAGTCCAAACTCGATGATGTTGCGACGTTTCTTTACAGAGTTCCTATGGCCACCTTCCAGCTCCAGCATCAGATCAGCTCCATGTCATTATAATATTGTATTGTCACGCTGTATACATATACTTGCAAAATTTTAGCAAAATCGGTTGAAGATATCTGCTTCAAAATTAAGTTGCAAGATTCCACCCAAACATACAAGCATACATACATTGCAAGCTAATAAAAAGCTTGCAATAAGAACAATGCAGCATGGCGACCCACACTATGGCGGCGTAGTGAGATGTTTTTATTTAACGTTCTGTGTCCAGGTTTAATTTTATCTCTAATATACAGGGTGTCCCAAAATTCAACGATAAGCGGGCGCCTAAAGGTAGACCTGCTAATGAGTACATAAGGAAAATTAATAAAAAAAATATACCTAGTTTTTTTTTAGTTACAAGAAAATTTAGAATTTCTTTGAAAATTTATACCTTTCATGATATTGCTACTATTCACCACAACTCTTAAAAACACCAAATTGCCCGCAGTTTTTACACAAAAAACGTTCAAAATAATTTTTTTCCCTACAATTTTGAAACATTTTTACTCTTAGTGTACTCTGACTCATGGTCTTGTAAAAAAAAGTATGGACACCACTACGTAATAAATAAATAAAAAAAAATGAAAGGTGTAAATTTTCAAAGAAATTCTAAATTTTTCTTGTAACTAAAAAAAACTAGGTATATTTTTTTTATTATTTTTCCTTATGTACTCATGAGCAGGACTACCTTTTGGCGCCCGCTTATCGTTGAATTTTGGGACACATGGTATATGTATTTTGTAATAGTGTAAACTCTTTATAACAATAAACTCCCTATAACGTTGAAGTGAGCTCAACTTGGTTGGTTTGCGCTAAAACCCACATATTGAAACACTCTTTATAGCGATACGCCATTCTCTATTACGAAGAAATGTGTTCATATTTGTAGACAGTAAATATTTACTATCGGTATTATTGTTTATGTTATGTTATCAGGTAACAAAAGACTTTGAAGCTCCGAAACATCCGAGGTCGGTCTAGCTTTTGTTATCCTTAATTGCCTTGAACACGTGCAGTATGATATAATAATAATAATAAATATTTGGACATCTAACACTCAACGCCATCTAGTCCCAAGCTAAGCAGAGCTTGTGTTATGGGTACTAGAAAAGTGATACAAATACATATATACTTTTTTTTTGTAAATACATACATATTATACATAGAAAACACCCAAACTCCGAAACAAATATTTGTAGATCATACAAACATTTAGTCCGACCCGGGAATCGAACCCGAGACCTCATGATCAGCAGTCGCACACGCCAACCGCGAGACCAACGAGGCAGTATGACGCATTGTTTTCTCGGAAGTGATGGTCTTCGACCAAGCATACTGGGTACCTATCGTACTATCAGTCGTAAACTTACTTTGAAACTGTTAACATAGCAAACAACGTCAGACAAAGTTATCAGACTATACGTGTAAACAATAATACAATTTATAAGCATTTATTATCTAAGACATACATATTAAAATTCTTGTTAATTTGGTTGTTTTTTTGTTCACTCCATATAACGATAACTCTCTATAACGACAAAAAATGCTCAGTCCCTTGAGTTTCGTTATAAAGAGTTTACACTGTATATGTATATCACCAGTCTGGGTGTCATAGTACAGACACTGCTTAGTATCAGACGACCGTGTGTGACAGATGTGTTAATATACAATATTTGAATATTTACACAGCGACATTCCTGTATAATAAAAGACTTTAAAACAATTACAAAAAAAAAACCGCATTCAAATTGATCCATCCGTTTAGGAGCTATAATGCCACAGACAGTCATAGCGACTAATTTTACGTTGGTGGTTAAAATTAATCCACCCTATATTTTTCGGAACTTGAAAATATAACTTTTTAACCCATTATCGCCTCATCACATTAACACAAAATCTTACATAAAAATATATAAATAAAAATTAAATTATTTCACATATACAATATACACAATAAATTTCAAAATATATGCATCTCTTTGTCTCAAGGGCAGTCTCTTTCACTCTCACATGACGTCACTTATATTACAAACCACTTGATGGTCGTAAATATAGCGATAATTGTCGCTAGTAATTTTTCCGGCGACAAAAATGACGCGCCGCAAGTCAAAACGTCATTTGGATATAAATTTGGCGGCAACGGTTCCTCCCCTCCTTTGCAATATTCGCCCCTAGACTGAAAATGAAAACACAATTTATAAACAAGTGATTAATTTAAGAAGTTTTTTATAAAAAAAAAATTATTACTTGTTAATAAAAAAAAATAACTTTAAACCCTTTCATTTGATACCCATATTGGGTGCATTGTTCAGAAATATGTACGCCGCCATTTTGTTACGGCGGCCATTTTAGATTAATAATAACACCGATTATATATAATTGCATTGTCATCAGAACTAAAAGTAAAAGAAAAAAAAAGTTGTCTAAAATTTTGGAAAAAGTAATAGCCGGTAGGTGCAAGGTCTGGTGAGTATGGCGGATGAGGGAGAGCTTCCAACCCCAGCTCTTGCAGCTGCTTCACGACAACGCGCGACCCCATACTGCGCAACAGACAGTCTCCAAGCTGCAAGAGCTGGGGTTGGAAGCTCTCCCTCATCCGCCATACTCTCCAAAATTTAGACAACTTTTTAGTGGGTAAAAAATTCAATTCCCGAGAGGCAGTACAAAATGCCTTTGAAGAGTTTGTTGCCTCCCGTCCAGCTGATTTTTACAAGAAGGGCATCAATAAACTGCCAATGCGTTGGCAAAGATGCGTCGATTGCATGGGTGATTACTTCGAATAACAGAAATAAAAAAGTTTGAAAAAATAAGTACTTTCACTTATTGCATACAAAACGGCAATTTCATAGGTAAAGACCTATTATTTCAAATTTCAGCTCATCATTACCATCAGGCGATACGTAGGTATGCTCGTTTGCCCATTATTACATAAAAAAAATATTTTAGGTTAAGTTCGAACAATGACGATTAACAGTTTAGCCATATCCCCTCTGTTGTTGTTTAATCATATAGATAACTCGTAGATGAGTTTGAGTGGATTATTTTAGAATTTAGAGCATTAGATATTGTAAAAATTATAAAACAAAATGTATTTCATACATTATCATAGACATTGTACACTGCAGGTCAAAATGTACTGGACACATATTATTATTGTCTATAGCAGTTTTTACATCCATACTTACTGCAAATTCCTCCCCACACATCTCTCTGCAAGGGGGGCAAACTACCCCACCCTTGTGGAGCCACCCCTTTTTGATGATCCTCACTTGAAGGACCTGGCCGGCATGGAAACATGTATACGAGTAGTTCCCCACCTGAAATTGAATAAGTTTCAACATCTTTAATCATCATCAATACCACTATTCATCAAGTCATCTTCCTAGGCTTTATTATTCCCAATTTTATTTGGGGTCGGTCACTAGTTCAACCGGTTTTACCTGAATATCCACGGAGCGACTGGCATCGGACCTCCGCAACCCTGAGGTCGAACTGATTTCAAAGGTTTAACTAGTTGTCAGTATATTTGAGGGTACTGACTATCCAATGTTTTTAAAATAAAAATTCACTAAAAACCATAATTTGGGAGAATTTTAATATGATTTAAATTAACATACCACAATATGTAGTCGCCCGTATTCACATTTATATTTGTAGCAACCCGAACCCCAGTGTTGCCACTCACGTATCTGAAAAAGGAACAAAACATTTTTAAATTAAATATGTACGTATTTTTTGTTTTGAGTGGCAAATGAGTAAACGGTTCACTTGATGGTAATCGGGTACCGGCGTCCATGGACTCTAGAGTCACAAGTGCGTTACCGTTTTTTCAGGGTGGCAACACACCCTTTATTATAGAAAGTAAATTACTACATAGAAACTAGCTACGCCCAGTATTAGTGCCTGTTATTTATAAAATACACTTAAATTCCTTAAGCATCCTGAGGAACACTACATTTGTTGAGTTAATAAACGCGTGTGTAATGCAAGGTAGTGGAGCCACGTTAGTTTCAGCACGGTTGGGCTGGCTCGACCGAGGCGGTACTACCCTCGCACAGAAGATCAACGTAAAATGACAGCGTTCGTGCTGGCGTGTTTCGTTGATGAGTGCGAGACCGGAGGCCTAATGATGCAGAAGCATCACTAGACCGCCATGGTGTGGGTCACTGCTGCATTGTTGCATTGTCTGCATTCGCAATGAGTCCATACTCATTGCGAATTGACCACCACTCTTGGATTCTGCTTATGCTTTCTGTTAGAAATTGAACGTCATTAATAATGGCAACATTTTTGATTGTCATTTTTCTTGTTTGACGTTTTGAAGTGACAACAGAGTACTAATGAGAAGCTTTGTAAAAACGGTTGAACAAGGTTCGTCGGGATTGCCGTTTAAGTAAAATTTAGCTGATTGTCCACCCAATTCGGTGTTTCGTTGGTTACCGTTATGATTGGTCTGGTTTGGACTCGCGAGTTTTAGTAGTCACGTCAATTAGGCGCGATCCGCGACAGTTAAAACGGGTGTATTCTAATTCGAATATCTTGGAGCCTGTACAGCACTTTAGGAGTTACGAATGTGTGAACGCGGAGAGAGTACCAGCAGAGGGGCGCCCCTCAGACCGCCGATATCAAGGACTTCACGCATCTCCAGTAAGTGCTTGATATTACATTAGCTTAGAATAAGAACACGGTGAAACGCCGTGAAGTTTAATGCTCTCGCCAGTGAACAAGCTTAGCGATTGAATGCTTATATCATGGGCCCTATAGACATTGCAAACTTCCCAAGGTGAACGCTGCATTGGCGAGAGGACTGAACACTTACCATCAGGCAGAGTAGAGACATTTTGGTAGGGCCATACATAAAGAAACAGGTGTCAGCTATGGTGTGTAGTTAATAAATAAGTTAAAAATAGATTAATTAATTTTATCAAAATTTGAATCAAGAAGTTACAAACGTGCAATCTTACACTCATATTCGCATTTATAATGTTACTAGCTGACCCACGCAACGTCGTTTACGTCTCCTATTGCCCGTAGCGTAAAAAAAATCCCCCGTTTTTGTAACATTTTTCATTGGTGCTCCGCTCCTTAGCGTGATGATATATAGCCTATAGCCTTCCTCGATAAATGTACTATCCAACACTGAAAGAATTTTTCAAATCGGACCAGCGGTTCCTGAGATAAGCAAACAAACAAACTCTTCAGCTTTATAATATTAGTATAGATGTACTAGATTTCGTCGTGGCTCCGCCTGCGTAGGTCGGTTAACGCGGTAAAGAATGTCCTTCCACAAAATATCTTGATTGATTTCAATGAAATTAAAGGCTAAAGCCTTAAAAGCGTAACGGACATACAGGCTGAGGTAATTTCGAATTAATAATGTTAGTATGGATTGCAAGGTAATAATAATATCAGTACCTGTCTACAAGATTTTTGCTCCCACACTTTATCGCTATGGTCGAAGCATTTTGAATGGGGGCCATAATTTTCTAGGGCGAAATTTACATCAGATTCTGAAAAAAAAAAATACTATTATATACTAACGAAATCAACTTGAATTTTCTTTCATACGTATATAAAGGTAGTTTTAGTTTATAGTTTTTTTTTAAATCTTTTAATGTAGAAACACATTGGATCGTGTTGCATTATATACATATGTGCATATATTTATATACTACTGACGTCAAAAGACTGATACATGACCGAAAAACAGTTTTTAAACTCTGATTAACATTTCAATTTATGATATGGAATGAGCTTTTAAGTATCAGAAAACAGGGGATGCTGGCAATAATGTTAATTTATTTAAATAAATAAATAAATGTTTAGGACATCTAACACACAACGCCATCTAATCCCAAGCTAAGCAGAGCTTGTGTTATGGGCACTAGACAACTGATATAAATACTTATATACTTTTTTTTGTAAATATGTACATACATATTATACATAGAAAACACCCAAACTCCGAAACAAATATTTGTAGATCATACAAACATTTGGTCCGACCCGGGAATCGAACCCGAGACCTCAAGCACAACAGTCGCATACGCTACCACTGTGCCACAGAGGCAATCAAAGTTATTGAGCATTTAGTTTTTAACATCATACAATTACAAACTTATAACTCCGGATCCAACTAACAGATGGCACTGTTAATTTAGGGTACCTAAAAATAGATGGCGCTGTTTTCAAATACTAAATATTTCAAATACTCACTTGGCGTATTTTCCTCGTAAGAACACCTGCTGCCCCTGACCAGTACGCTCTTGTGTCTCCAGGTGAACTCTTGAAGGTATGGACAGTAGTCTGCTAGAGATACTGAGCCACCGTAGTATGCTTCCTCTCCAGGGAGCACGTTGGGTAATATATCGAAATGCTAGAAAGAAAATAATGATATTATAATAATAATCTTACACATTTTACACACGGCTCTCCTATCCTGAACTTTACAGAGCTTGTACATAGATAGATAACTCTTTATTTGTACGCTGTATTACAGTGTAAGTGTGTAAGATATACGAGTATATGATACAAAGAGCGGCCTTATTGCCAAAATCAATTCCTTCCAGGTAACTTCAATTACTGTTCAATGGTAACCAGACTAATATATGTTATATGGGGGTACACCATATACCATATAGTAGTACTATCGGATCGGAAGTACTGATCCGATCCTGAAAATTCTTTCACTAACAGAAAGCCACACTATTCTGGAGAATTCCAAAGAATGAAAATACAGGTGACATGAAATTAAATCGCTTGTTCAAAGTTACTTCGTCGGTTTAGTAGGCATTTTGTGACAGAGGTGAAGTTAAAATTACCTGATAAGCTCTGGGCAGTATAGTTTCATGTTTCACAAGGTTGCATAATACAACGGCGTCTCTTCGTGATGAACACTCCGTCCTCAGGGGGTTCCCCTTGATCCTTTCACAAAATGGCGACGGGTTTTTACGTCTGAAAGATTATAAAACTCAGGTTAAGATAAAATCATGGCATTTTCTTAGGTAGGACAATGGTTTTACTACCAAAGTGCTTTACAATTAATTTAAAAAGTAATAAAAATGATCAATTGTGTCGTTTTGAGCAACATAACTGATTGAAATAAAAAATCATATTACTAAACCATAATGATATGAATGTTTAACATTTGCACGGCTCATTTTTTTATTCTACTTACTCTATTGCTGTTGTCCGATTTGTGGCGCTTGCAATCAAATAAAAATCTATTAAAATGTATGTTTTCGTTCGAAAACTCCCTGCCAAAAAAAAACTAAAAAGCGTAAAATAAACTGGCTCTTCATAAATTGCTATGTGCCAATTCTTGTCTATACCTAATTCTTTATTCATTCGGTGCCAAGCGACTATCGCTTAGATTATTGTAATTGTTTGTTCGTATTTTTTTTCAAATAGATTTTAGGTATCTAGCACACATTATAATACAACTATTTAAATGAATAAAGAATTAGGTATAGACAAGAATTGGCACATAGCAATTTATGAAGAGCCAGTTTATTTTACGCTTTTTAGTTTTTTTTGGCAGAGAGTTTTCGTTGGATGTTTTTTTGGAAGTCGGTTTTTTTTTTATAAAAAGTTTTTTTTTCAGTTTTTAGTGCAAACAGTCACGTAGGCAAGTTGTAAGTTGAACTATTTCATAAAATTTCTGCTGATCCAAATAACTTAAGTAGTTTAAAAAGACGTATTCAATGTCAACTCCTATTTCACCCCTTAGGGACCGAATATCCAGAAACGCTACGTAATTCGTTAATACTCATTTTTATCAGTAGCCCAAAAATAAAGTTTAACGTTTCTAACTTAAAAAAAATACGAACTTTTAAACTATCTTTCAACGCCTATTTCACCCTCTTAGGGGCAGAATATACAGAAACACTTAAATACATTTCTATTCATTTTTAATCAGTAGCCCAAAGATAAAGTTTCATGATCCTAAATTAAAAAATGACGGACTTCCATACATTCAACTCCTATTTCACCCCCTTAGGGGTAGAAATTCCAAAATTCCTTCCTTAGTGGGTGCCTACTCAATAAAACGATCCATATGAATAACTGAAAGAATACAAATTAAGGTCTATACGTACGTGTAATATTAAAATCATCCCCTAATCCCTAACTGTTGAAGAGTTTAACCTTCTATTATCAGCTCACCTAAATAACTTGAAAGTATACGACTAAAGGTCTTTAGATAGGTATGAAATTGAAAGAATTATCCTCAAACTCCTAACCGTTGAGGAGTTGTACCTTCCACCTTCCATCATCAGCTTACCTAAATAATTTGAAAGAATATGACTAAAGGTAACATATATACATATGATATTTAAAGATTTATCCTCCAACTTCTAACCGTTAAGGAGTTGTACCTTACATCATCAGTTCATCATCATAAAATGAAGACTACCAGACGCAAATATCGGTGTAACTTCAGAAAATATACGAAAAACATAGTATGTGCCTATAAAAAATGAGGGTTTCCCTCGATTTCCCTGGGATCCCATAATCAGATCCTGATATGGTGGCAATGGGACCACCTTGAGAGCATACCCTTTCGAATACAAAAAGAATTTTCAAAATCGCTGAACATACATAAAAAAAAACATACAGTGGACATAGAACCTCCTCCTTTTTGGAAGTCGGTTAAAAATTAAAAAATGTTACAATGTTAACGTTTTAATGTTATTTATTTACTTAATGTATTTTCAAAAACACCTTTTTGGAAAATACTAACATTATTATACATAGATAGATATCACCCAAACTACGAAAAAATATTTGCAGACTAGCTTTTGCCCGCGGCTCCGCCCGCATTTACCTCAGTGATCGTGGTAAAAAAGTAGCATATATCCTTCCTCAAGAATCAAAGTATCTCCATGACAAATTTCATTAAAATCGGTACAGCGGTTTAGCCGTGACAGACAGACAGAGTTACTTTTGAATTTATATTATTAGTATGGATAATATAAAACATTTGGTCAGACCCGAGAACCGAACCCGTCTCGGCACAGCAGTCGCATACGCTACCACTCTCAGGCGAACCATGCACCACCGATGTAACCAGTTAAAACTATTGAAAAATCCGTTTTTGTGACATTTGACCCCGAGTTTTTTTTTCCAGGTATCAGATCAATGAGGACTTTTCACATTTCATATATAATATTGTTTTGAACAATCCTACCAATTTTCAGCCAAGTGTGAATTTTTGTAACCTCGCCCCTATTTTTCGGTCTAATTTGACCGGACTATATTTCTAATAACTTATTTTATTGAATCTGATACAAAACAACTTAACATTATTATATCTGTAAATTGTTGCGTGTAATAATTTAAACTTAAACTTACTCCATCGTGGAATTATCCGTGGAAATGCTTGTAATAAAAAAAATATAAGTTAATTACTTGAAAATTCCATTGCGTTACGTGTCTTTTACAAAAAATCACAACGCAACCATGAGGACTGCCGACAGATGTGAAACTCAAAACTATAAACAAAGAGTTGTTTAAGTTCACCTAAAATGAACCTTTTTTCTCTTTAAACATAGCTCATGGAAAGTGTTCGGTGACGATGACGCAAGTTCCATGATTTTATTCACCCAATAAGTAAAAAAATGCATAACTCAATACTGCATTACCTTACTTACTTACACATCTCATAATTTATCTACCTACGAGGGTTTATTTCTTTATTACATTTAACTGTTAATAAAAAGCTCAACAAGCAACATGGAACATCAACTAGAATCCATTATTATCATTTAACCTTTCATTTCAAACATGCATTGGTAACTTAGAGCATCACAGGTGGAACGGAAGGGAGAAGCCATAGCGCCTTTTTCCCGATACAAAACAGTCTCGAATTTCTTGCGGGGGGAGGGGGGGAAGGCTTCACACATACACATTTTAGACTCACATACCAAAACAATCGCCCATCACTATCTCACACATCACAATTAAAACAAAAATTCACAATTTTACACACACATAAATATATTCTGTACCATAACACTGTAACGCGTATGCCCATTTGAAATTTAACTGTGACAAAGGGGAACTCCTGCGTATGGCTACTCCCTACCGTGTTGCTCTATGATTAGTAAGCAAAAAACACACAACCACAAAAAACCTGTTAATTTTTTCGGAGTTATTCAAAAGTCCACTCTGTCACTATAGCCAAATTCCCTTGCGTCACAAATATCGATAGAAAATAACCCATTAAGGGTTTTACCTCAACCTTTGAGCATTTAGCCATTGTTTGCAGGACATCATGGCGAACTTGCAGCCGAGGCCTCTTCCCCAGAGTAGAGGGGTCGCGTGCTCGTAGTCAGCTCGGTACCAGCCCGTATCCTCCATCAGCGCGAAGGTTATCCTGCTGAAGACAGAGTTCTGGGTATGGGTGCCTGTCATGGCTTCATTCTGGAAAAAAATCAAGAAATAGTTTTTAGAACTTCGCTAATTTTGGTCGGCTAAAGAGATATCAAGAACCCATAGAAAATAATTGCGTTTCAGAAATCTGACACACAGCGCCATCTAGTTTCAAACTGAGTAGAGCTTCTACTATGAAAGCTAGATTGACTGATAAGAATACTTACTTTTATTTGGAAATACATTATGTGTTTATTATATACTAGCTGTGCCCGCTACTTCGTACACGTGACATTTGGATTTTCAACTTCGTTCCTATCTGGTGTTCCACGACACCACATGACTTTTTATCTGGCAACTATTTTTCAGAATTGGCAACACCATACATTATACTCGTATAAGGGCAGATTTAATATCAACTTACTTCAAAAACTCTCTTTTCCCAGTGCGTCAGAGCTGTTCCATCCCCTCCCTGGTCTTCCAACTCTGCCCCTTCTAACTCCGAACAGTTGAAGTGATTTCGCACCTAGAATTTCAAGATATTTCAATTCCAAAATGACAACCATTACCGATTTAACCTGTGGCTACTTCCACATACAGCCAGACTTGGAACAAGAATTATGAATCCAAAATAGGGTTGACCCATATAGGGTATGAATCCTTAACATTGAGGCGACATGCTCGTTAAAACCCTACCTCTCTCACAACCCTGGGTGTCACCATCATATGGAAGGTCCTGTCCATATAACCCCCACGAATCATCCAGTTCTTCCTGGTTATATTCTTGACTACACGATCCGACCATTTGTGAATTTGTAACCTAAAACACACAAATATGGAAATATTGAAAACATTTTTTTTTAAATAGCTTTATATCGGCTTTCGCGACAAAAAGTAGCCATTGTCCTTCTCATATAGCCAATCTTCTTCTATACCGGAATTCATCTAAATCGGTTCAGTACTTTAGTAGTAAATAAAATAGTAACTAACAGACAGAGTTATTTCCGAATTCTATATAAATAAAAATGAATCATCGAAATGTATGTACGTGCCAACTTCCGATCGGCTATACCAAATTGGATGATTCTTATTTTATGTGTTTGTTATTGTTAGGACAAGGATTGTATAGAAGAAAATTACATATTAGAAAACCAGAGGTTATAAAGCAAGTGTTTCGGAAATTCAGAAAATATTGACGAACAAGTAAAATTAAAAAAAAAGTAATTCTGTTTGTGTTATGCTCTCACGGCTAAATGCTGCTCCGATTTCAAAGATTTGTCATAGAGATACTTTGATTCTTGAGGGTATAGGGTATCATAGGGTGGTCTTTGCAGCGATAACCGACATACACGTAAACGGAGCCGAGGGCAAAAGCTAATATAATATATTAATTTATGAATAAGATAACAAGTTTAAATGCAAAATGTAATAAACCGGAAATTAACTTACTCTTCATCCAACGGAGGGTTTCCGGTATCCGGTCGCCTCTCAGTTAGAGGTTCGCCATTATCATCTCTGAAATCCGACAATAACACGGTTTTAAGCTCATGCTGATTTCAGCACGAGCGGGCTTGACCAGGCGGGAATACCCTCTCAGAGAAGACCAATCTAAAGTGAAAGCATTCGCGCTGCTAATTTACACCAATTGGTTTAGGACCTTGTCTGAAAGTCATCAATTTATAATCCAGAAGATTTTTTCTTAATTACCTATAGAACGCGAAGAGTGAGACACTAAATCCTAAAGCGTGCAGCATTTCGTGCTTGACCGTTGACAGAACTGAAGGTAGATCTCTATACTTGGTAGACAGTTCACCAGGACAGAAATTGGCATGACCAGCAACCGGCCTGAAAAAGAAAAAAAAAGAAAAAAAATACATACGGTGGAACATAGAACCTCCTCCTTTTTGGAAGTCGGTTAAAAAGCAATAATCAATACAAATAAATACAATTGAACTATCTGATTGTAATTTTAAATTAACAGTTTTTCACTAAATACATTATTATTATGAAAGTAAATATTATGGAAGTATTTGTTGATACAGTTGTCATAGCGGCAACAGGAAAACATCATCTGTAATAATTTCAACATACAGCCTGTTGACAGACGGACAGACGGACTACCCCAGTCATATTAGGTAAAAAAAGAGGTTAACCTCAGAATGAAAGATAAAATAAGCTGTAAATTGGTGTAAACCTTTGTTTTGTCGTTCTAAATGTAGTCTCAAAAGTCACAAGTGCTATCGTGTTCGCGTCTTAAGATATTGAAGGTTAAAGGTCGGAAAATCGGTTTTTCGTGAATAAAATTTAAAACTTAAATTAAATTTGCACCTACTATAAAAGTTGTAGAGTTTAAAACTTTTTTTTCATACGATCAACCGTTTTTGCGGTAGACCGCGAAGAGTGTGCCGCGTACAGTCAGATATGGCCTAATGCAAGGTCAAGCGTGAGTTACGGTTATCAGTACGTTGTATGGCTACATGACTTCAAGAACTGGACAAAATTGAAATGGGAACACACGGGAATCACCAGCTTTCAAATAAAAAAGAATCATCAAAATCGTTTCCCACAGTCGAAAGTTCTGAGGTAACAAACAAAAAACAGGTACCATTTCTACCCGACTGCGAAAGAGGGCTATGTTTTTCGAGTGTATGAATATATATATATTTTTATAAACATAATAACACTAAATTCTCAAAATTAAAAAAAAAACCCGATATAACAACCTGAGTTCCCTTTAAAAAGTAAAAAATACGCTATGCGCTTTCATTTGAGACCCCACTCGATGATATTTTTGCAGACATTCGGTTACTCTTCCCCACTTTCACCTCCATAACTTTTAAACGGCTCAACCGATTTTCATGAAGCATGTCTAAGAACACTCGCACGTAACTCACCTTTCATACAAAAAAAACTAAATTGAAATCGCTTCATCCGTTCGGGAGCTACAGTGCCACAGACAGACAGACACGTGAAACTTATAACACCTCTCTTTTTGGTCGGGGGTTAAAAATTAAAAAAACCCCGACTGCGTATAATTGTTTTTTTTTTTAATTTGATGTACCCGGTGTCACTCTCACGACTAAGGCGAATCTATTGACACTACTCACATAAAAATCCGACAAGCCGTTTAGGCTCTATGGCATGCCAAAGAAATATACATACATACTTTTTTTTTTCTCTTTCGCAGTAGGGTAAAAAATACAGTCGAATTAAGAACCTCCTCCTTTTTTGAAGTCGCTTAAAATTGAGTAACTTTACCTGTCTAAAGCTGATTCCTGTTGGCAATGTGATGCGTACGCGACAGTGAGACCACGTCTGCAGCGCTCTGTTTCAACTGCACTCACATACAGTACGAAGTCTGTATCTTCCACTCCTGGGTAGTCTGATTCTTCTGCAGAACCTGGAGACAAGGAACATTGAAATATAATTAATGACAGAAGATAGCTTTTAGTTCTGTGGAAAGAATTGTGAAAAATACCGTGGGAGAGCCACGCTCCGGCATCAATGGGCTGGCTCGACCGGAGTGATACCACGGCCTCACAGAAAACCGGTGTGAAATAACGCTTGCGCTGTGTTTCACCGTGTGAGTGAGGATACCGGAGGCCAATAAGAGGAGGAGGAGAGAAGGAGGTGTGTTATCTTACCTGTTGTCTCCAAGCCGTCGGTGATAGAGTTCCCGTTGATGGAATTTCTGTTGATTTCCGTGGCTGTTTCATCATCAAGTTGCGTCTCTCGGGGCAGAGCCCTGCAGTTGTGCCCAGTGCTGTTGCAGACGTAGCAGGGCTGGAAGAAGATTTAACTACACAATCTAGTAACTCTTTACCCGACTACGGCAAGCCAACGGCCCGGGTGACACGGGCTATATAAATTTTATCAAAATTTACTAGCAACTCCGCAGTTTCATCTGCGTAGTTCCCGTTCCCGTGGGAAAACCGGAATAAAATATAGCCGATGTTACTCGGGAATAAGTTAGCTTTCTAATGGTGAAAGAATTTTTGAAATCGGTAAAGTAGTTATTGAGTTTATTCGTTACATTCAATAACTATAAATTCTTAAAATTTAAAAAAAAAACCCCGATGTAATAACCCGAGTTCCCTTTAAAAAGTAAAAAACACGCTATGCGCTTTCATTTGAGACCCCACTCGATGATATTTTTGCAGATATTCGGTTACTCTTCCCTACTTTCACCCCATAACTTTTAAACGGCTCCACCGATTTTCATGAAACATATCTAAGAACACTCGCACGTAAGTAACCTTTCATACAAAAAAAACTAAATTGAAATCGCTTCATCTGTTCGGGAGCTACAGTGCCACAGACAGACAGACAGACACGTGAAACTTATAACACCCCTCTTTTTGGTCGGGGGTTGAAAATACAAATCTTTATAATATTAGTGTACAAGTGTAGATCCAGATAAGTATTCGGGTTTTTTTAACTGTTTTCATGTTATAGTGATGTAATTTTGAAATCCCTTGCGCATAAGCGGGGTGTTGAATTTAAGTTTGTTTGTAAGTATTTATGCCTACGCTGGACAAATACTTTGTGAGGACAATTTTTTTTTTTGGACACTTAACACACAGCGCCATCTAGTCCCAAGCTAAGCAGAGCTTGTGTTATGGGTACTAGGGAACTGATATAAATATATACTAGTTTTTGCGCGCAGCTCCGCCCGCGTGTATGTCGGTTATCGCGACAAATAGTAGCATATGTGTTATTCTGATGTATAAGCAATGTTATTTTAGAATTTCATCCAAATCCGTTCAGTAGTTTTTGCGTGAAAGAGTAACAAACATCCATCCATCCTTACTTACAAACTTTCGCATTTATAATTTTAGTAGGATATACTTTTTTTTGTAAATATATATTATACATAGAACACACCCAAACTTCGAAAGAAATATTTGCATATCATACAAATATTTGGTCCGACCCGGGAATCGAATCCGAGACCTCAAGCACAGCAGTCGCACACGCTACCACTGCGCCACAGAGGCAGTTTTTTTTGTGTCAGGATGTAATTCATCTATAGGAACTCCTATCTGCCCCCGCGATGTTACCTGCGTTTGTACTTTCACAACAACAACCATGGGTAACACCGCAGGGCGAAGCTAGTCTGAAATAAAAGTACCCTATGTTACTCTACTAAATACAGCTTTCAGTTAATTCATGAGAGTCTTAAGCTAGTACGACGTTATGATTATACGACTTACAGAACGAAGCTCCTTATAACATAAGCTATATGCCAGTGAAATTCCCGTCAAAATTGGTGCAGACGGTTGCGGGTAACACCGCGATGAGCAGCTAGTTTACAAATATATAAGTACGTACGTTGAACACGTCTTATACGTGTTAAACGTACGTTTATCACAAATCTCACAGACAGCCATGTGTGAGATGTGTCATAATTCAGTGATATTATTTTTATTGTTAACGCCTCAGAGTCCAGTCCTAGAGGGGTGATGAGAACATCATGACGTCACGAGCCCTGCCCACGCGCGACTCACTACACCAAACCACCGTCTCAAACGTATCTTTTCCTTTACCTTGGTACAATTATAGTACTTGCTGACCCGGCGAACTTCGTACCGCCATATTTACATATCTGTCTCAGCTTCCCACAGGCAGTGTATAGTCGCGGACAAAAAAAAAAGACTTTTCCCGTTATCTTTTATTGACGTGACAACGTCTTATAATTCGATGGAGCCGGCTGCACACACGAAAAAACATGACTCATGCGGCGTTACCTCGTTCTTAGGCGTTCCATTTAATCTATCTTTCGCTGGCACTTCAAGCTTTAAATGGAGTGAGAGATAGATACAGCGCTTGCGCCGCACCTGTCTCTCATCATTTATGCGGCGTTACCTCGATATGAGGCGTTCCATTTAAGGCTTGAAGTGCAAGCATTTATCTCTCATCATTTTATCAATGTTTCGTTATGACGTTGTCACGTTAAACTATCGTCCGTAAACAGACTTTACAGACAACCATTTTTTTTCTTTCTAGCAAAAAAAGAATGAAAGAAATCGGACTATGTGTTATTGAATTACAACTAAGTACATATTTTGACTTTCATCCCCTCTCTCCAAGAAACCGTCCTGAATTTCGGGATAAAATCTATCCCATGTCCTACCTCGTAGTATGAACTCAAATCATGCCACGTTTCATTTGAATCCATTCAGTAGTTTCAGCGTGATCCGCGGCCAAGATACAGACAGACAAAAATGAAAAAAAAATACAGTTTTGGCTTCAGTATCGATAATAGAGAGCCCTCCAAAAAAAATTTTCAAAATATTGTTACGAATAATAATCTTCAAGCCTTATCTGCGCACACAAATACACATACACTTCTTATCGATCTCCTGAGGTAAGGAATAATGGACCTTATCTCTATATGCATAGTGTCGGATATCGATTGGTTGTTGCCTAATTATTATTAACTTCGATTATTTTTATTAGCGTCTTTACGAGACGACTCTCGTGTTTTATCGTAGGTTCTAGAAATGTAGGAATAATAATTATATGAGTATAAATAGAGCGTCTCGCGGACCGCGTCAGTTTAGTTCAGTTTGAGCTATAGTGAGATAAACATCGAAGTGATATCAGGGATCAACCTAGCGACCTCGGCGACCTTTAAGGATTGTAATTCAGAGTACTATTGTGATTTTAATAGTGGTTTTAATAAAGTCTCTTTAACACGTCAAAAGGCTTCTTTCTCAAATAAATCGAACCCTAGCACGTAACAACTGGTGTCAGAAGTGAAATTTGGGAAATGCCATTGACCCCGAGAGACGAATGTACCAGCGAAGGAGTGAAGACCAGGGCTCAACGAGCTGCGGGAGCAACGAGTATGGAGGAAAGTGACAAGCTTACTGGTCCCGCCCACCAAGCCACGCTCCCTTCGGAACAAGTCTCGGTTGTCCACACCCCCACGGCCGTGCCTACGCCTGACTTAGCGGATCTGTTAAAGATGACGGTTGTGATGAAGGAGCAGCTGGACGGCAAGTTTACGGCTATACAAAATGGGCAACAGCAACTACAGAGTGGACAAGTAGCCCTACAAAAACAAATGAAGGATGACCAACATCTACTTTTATCCGCTGTAAGCGAAGTAAGTGGCGCCGTAGATAAACTACGGAAGGACGTCGACCTAGTTGAGGAACGAGTCACCTGCCTAAGTACTGATATGGACAGCGTGAAGACTGACCTTACGGAGCTGCAGAAAAAGGTAGTGCGCCTGGAAACTACCACCACAACACCTGTTACTTCGGGTGTAGTTGGTGTAGTACATGCACCCAGTGTCAAGGTCCCTTCGTACGACGGCAGTACTTCGTGGACCGCGTACCGTCAGCAGTTCCAGACTGTCGCAGCTGCTAACGGGTGGACAGATGAACAGTGCCTGACTGCTCTTACTGTCGCACTTAGGGGGCAAGCACTAACAGTCCTAGAGGCACTACCTAGTTCGGGCAGCGGATACAAGGAACTATTGGAAGCGCTCGAATCGAGATATGGGGAACGCCATCTGGAGCACGTTTTCCGCGCCCAGCTACGCGACAGAATCCAACGTCCGGGAGAGGGAAAACGGGTACGAAAAGCATACCTTACGGCTGATACGAAGATGGTGGAGTCGAACATCGTCCAAGCATTTGTAGATGGGATCAAGGATTTGGAGGTCAGGGCTGCAGTAAGGCTTCACCACCATGCGTCACTGAAAGAAGCACTGGCACACGCCCTAGAGGTCGAAGCGGTTCGACAGGATATCCGTCCGACCCATAAGCTACGGGAAGTCTCAGAGGAAGTCAAAGAAGTTAAGGCTTCTTTTAAGAAAGGTTCTAGGGTAATGTGCTACAGATGCGGTGAAAGAGGACACTTGCAGCTTAACTGCCCTCAAAAGAGCTCACAGATTTCCAGGCTCAAGAAAATGGAGGAACGTCTAGAGGAGCTGATGAAGAAGCGTGACGAAGCCTCGCCTTCTACTGAGAATCAGGGAAACGAGTAACAGCCAGGACTAAGGGGCGAGTACTGGCTGGCGCGGAGGAAGCCCCGTCGACCATCATATCACAGGCATGCACCGGTAACAATCTCGTAATTCTGGGCAACATCAATGGAACAGATTGTAAAATGACGCTGGACACTGGAGCTTCAAAGACAATAGTGCGACCGGATCTAGTGAAGACTACGTTGAGTAATAAAAAGAAGGTTGCTTGTCGACTTCTCTCCGCCTCCGGCCAGCCAATACCCGTCTTAGATGGAGTTTTCAAATGCGGCGATCAAGAAATCTTCATACTAGGTGATTACACGGATGAACGACGTCACCTACAGGATTCAGCGGCATTCAAGAGGAGCGTTCAAAGCAGTGCATATCGACCGCCTGGCAAAATATCGTGGTAGCAATAGCGATGTCCGGGACGAACATCTCTAGGGTAGTGTTACGAATAATAATCTTCAAGCCTTATCTGCGCACACAAATAAACATACACTTCTTATCGATTTCCTGAGGTAAGGAATAATGGACCTTATCTCTATATACATAGTGTCGGATATCGATTGGTTGTTGCCTAATTATTATTAACTTCGATTGTGATTTTAATAGTGGTTTTAATAAAGTCTCTTTAACAAGTCAAAAGGCTTCTCTCTCAAATAAATCGAACCCTAACACGTAACAATATCTTTAATGTAGGGTCGGTTGTCGAACAGTGAACCAACCAGATACAGTAAACCACCGTCATATTTCTAAAATCGCGATGTTGCTCACCTGCACGAGTATGTCAAAACCTGTGCCATGTACCCCCTTCCCGTAGTGAGCCGACGACCATGGCTTGAGGGAAATGTGTGATATGTGCTTGTTTGTTTCCCGCCGAAAAAACGTACTACACACATCAAAAGTGTCTAGGGATCAAGCATTTTTATGCGGATTTCTTGAGATTGAGATGTGGCTTTGGCCCTGGCCTGCTCAGTCGCCAGACTTGAACCCGATTGAGCATGCATGGGATATGCTACAGAGAAGAGCTCTGCCGAATATGGAGGGTATCCAGTCGCAAGAAGACCTTTTTTTGTTGTTGCAACGAACATGGGCGGCCATTCCACAGCGTGATTTGGATGAACTCATTTTGAGTATGCCAAACCGATTCTTGTGTTTTTAGTGTTCGCGGTAGAAACACGGATTATTAATTGTTTAAGTTACCTAATAAAATTTTAAAGAAAACTGTTATTTCAGTCTTTTTTTCGAACTTTAATGTTAGTGGTTCAAATGTCAAAAACCCCTTTATTAGGAAAATGGCAAATTTCTTTATTAATGCAAAGGTGACTTGGTTTATCGTTACTGTGACAAACGAAAACAGTTTATTTGATGAATCCTTAAAGAAAATTTTAATTAATATCAATCAGGAGAAAAGTTATTGCAAAAATATATGTTGATCCCTAGACACATATGTTGATCCCTAGACACATATGTTGATCCCTAGACACTTTTGATGTGTGTATTTTCAAGTAAGTGTCTCGATTTTTGTATTTTTTGTTTTTAAAAAGAACAAAAGTGGTGTGGTGTAAATATTTTTATAGCTTTGGATGTATTATGAGCATATTGCATTCTGAAAATTCCAGATAAGACTTATTATTTTTTTATCTTGAAAGTTGAATAGTACCTGTATTGAACAGTGAACCAGGTCTGCATATTACACAGTGAACCGTTTCACTGTGTGCGATCCGGGTTCACTGTTTCTTGAAGTGTAATTTAAATATTTTTTTTGTTTTAGTATGCCAAGGCAAAAAGATAAGGAGTTAAAGATAGGAAAATATACAAAAGATTACATGAACTTTACGTATGGAACTCCATTAGAGCGGCGGCAAAAGCTTGTAATATCCCATACCCTACATTGCGTCATTACGAGAAAAACAAAATTGAACATGGGACAGTTATATCACAAAGTTTGCCTAATGATGCAGCTTCTGCATTTTTCGACATAAATAAAAGCAATAATCAAGAGATTCAACTTCTATGAAAGAGACATGATGTTTAAATTTAGGGAACCAACTAGACCCCAGATCGAGAAGTATATTTATAATTTCGTTTTATTATACATCTATACGTCTTATTAAATGTAAACTTGTCTTTGCATAATATGACTTGTCTTTGATGAATTTGAAGTATTTTGATTTCAATATTTTGTCTCTGATTTTGCAGTGATAGGTAAATTAATGAAGATTGGTAGCTTTTGTTGGCGGAAATTTTTATTTGTCATTTCTACAGTAAGCATAAAAGATGATTATTAAAGATTAGTGTTCTTTTTCTACAAAGAAATGTCCTATCAACTCAATGATATTATGGTTCACTGTTGAAATAAGGGTGGTTCAGTGTAAACCATCCATAGTACACAGTGAGCCAAATTTCATTTTTTATTTAAACCTCTATACCGTCTCAGTTAATTCTTTGGTCTTTCAGTGGTCTTCAACTAAGAAACCTAATAAAATTACCTGAACGATGACATTAAAATCAGACTCTTATCTTTATTTTCTAACAAGTTATACTAGTTTGAAAAATAGGTGGTTCACTGTTCAACGACGCACCCTACAGAATTGGACCTGTTACATTTTTATTATAAGTATATAATTACATGAAGCAGGAGTTTCCTTCGAGAGAATCCCTCAGCTGAGATGTACATAAATAACAGCTTCGACAATTTATTCTTAGTACCTGGATGACCGAGATTTGCTCGGTTCAATAAAAAAAGTTTAGTGGCGCCCTCTCTTGGTACGCCCTGTTCCAGTATAGTTTAATGTAGTTCGTTCGAGTTGCGAACTTGCGACAGATGGCGCTAGATGGACATTAATTTATCGTTATAGATGATTGTTGAAAACACGAATAAATTACATTTTCTAAAAATGAATCCTAGCTAGATCGATATCTCCAACAAACAGAGAGATACATTTTGACAATATTTTAATTTACGTCATTTCTAAAATACCAATAAACCATCTATAGGTATTATAAACGCGAAAGTTTGTAAGTGTGGATGGATGGATGGATGTTTGTTACTCTTTCACGCAAACACTACTGAACGGATTTGGATTAAACTTTACAGTAATATAGCTTATACATCAGAATAACACATACTATTTGCAGCGTTAACCGATATATACGCGGGCGGAGACGCGGGCAACATCTAGTAGTCTATAATAGTCCACTGCTGGATATAGGACTCTCCTTAGCAAGGAGGTTTTGTCCTACCATACCAAGCTGACCAGACGGGTTGGTATTGGGTTAGTTTTAAGTTTTCCTTCTCTCTGCAGTGCTGTTGTTTTTTTTATGGAAGCGATTACCGCCGCCCATGGACACCCGCAACACCAGACGCGTCGCAAGTGCATTGCCGGCCTTTAGGGGATGGGGACGGGATGGGGGAGAAGTTGGGGTATGGGCCTGCGGTATCGTCACTCACCCGGTGAAACACAGCGCAAGCGCTATTTCACACCGGTTTTCTGTGAGGCCGCGATATCACTTCGGTCGAGCCGGCCCATGCATGCCGAAGCGTGGCTCTCCCACGGTAAGGCAGGGTTGGTATAGATAGCGGTTGTTTCAAATTTTCTATCTCTTTGTAGTGCTTTTGTCCTGGTAGTTTGCTTAGTCGGCGATAGAATAACTATAGGTATCAATATAGCTATAACTCCACTTATACCTCACAAAATAAAATAAGTCATAAAAACAAATGATTAAATGTATATTGCGAAATATATTTTTATTGTTTATGTACAGAAATGTTGGTTCTACAGAAATGGCCGATTTTCGGTAAGACAATATATTTACCTAACAACTATGAGCTGCGGCTTCAATATCATCATCATCACCATCATCAACAACCTTTAGCTTAGAAATAAGATCCTCTTTAGATAGGAGGTTTGGACTACTAAATCACATTTAATAATGTTCCTCCTAGCCGATTACGGCCACGGCGGCCAGTCTCAACGGAGACCAGCCAACTACGCAGGTGATATTATAGTCTACAAGTGTGTGCGCAAACACAGGTGCACTCTCTGTTCGCTCTCATCCAAGAGTGGTGGTCACCATACTCATTGCGAATGCAGAGAATACAATAATGCAGCATGGTGACCCACACCATAGCGGCCTAGTGATGCTTCTGCATCATTGGACCTCCGGTCTCGCACTCACCAACGAAACACGACAGCACGAATGCTGTAATTTTACGATGATCTTCTGAGCGAAAGTAGCACCGCCCCGGTCGAGCAGGCCCGTTTGTGCTGAATCAGCGTGGCTCTACTACCTTTTTCACTTTTCGTTAACGCTCGATTTTATTGTTCATAAAGTTTCATACCGCGGTCTAAATATGAAAATCGGTTCTTTAGGCGTAAATTCCAATAAACTGTTCAGATTTATAATATTAAGACAGATATTCTATCTGGTGACGGATTAGAATACGGAGTGTCACCACCCCTATTCATCCCATGGGTGTCGTAAGAGCCGACTGAGGGAGCAAACTACTAGGACAACAGCACTGCAGAGAGAAAGAACGCTTGACACAAACCCTATACCAACCCGTCTGGACAGTCCTCCTTTCTAGCAGTGGTCTGTTAAAGGCTGTTGATGATGATGAACTCTTGAACTTTAAAATATTCAGTGATATTCTTCTTGCAGGTCTTCAACTGTTCCTATTACTCCACACAAGTGATTCCTTCTTATTCCTAACAGCAAACATAGCAGATGTAAAAAAGCTTGCATCCAAATTTGTCTCAGAATCTCTCGCGAACAAATAGCTACGTTCATAGCAGAAGCAGCTGAACAGGTAATTAGTCTTCAAACGCCAGAAGAAGAAAGGGACATTTCGGAAGAAAACAAGAATTATAATATCAGACTACCCGTTTCTAGCGAACTCAGAGCAGATGAACAGAAACCGAAAGGCGGCGAAGACGAAAAAGATTCATAAAAAAAGTAAAATAAGTTAATTGCTCGAACCAATTCGATAGAAAACGATTGTGCTGACAGTTATAAAACTATAGATCGCGTAATCCAAATGGATTCAAAATCGGAGACAAACCAAAAACAAGATCCAGGGGAAGAGAAGAAGACAAAGCACCACAAACGGCATGAGTATAAGTTAATGGCGACAAGCGGGAACATGATCCTCACGAAAGTAATAACCAGTAAAGAATCGAGTGAGAACCACATAAGTACAAAGAAGAAAGACAATTAAAAATATTTTAGATGAGTCTTTTATTTATTACCGCAATTCCTTCCAGTTTAAGCTGCTTTTAGAGGTACTGTTATGCTCATAAAACTGGTAGCTATTATGCCGATAGACCGTAGTATATTAAACGTCGAAATTTTAGTCTTATTTAGGTTGTGTGGTAAGTCGATAGCCGTAAAACAGGTACTAGAGATTTAATGGAAAAATTAGGAGTGCTATTGAAAGAAAAGTTATACAAAATAAGAGCTAAGAGAGGAAAAATAAGATTAAAACCGTTTCCATCAGTCACGTCGTATGCCTGTTCATTAGTTTCTTTCTGTATTGGGATGAAATGATCAATTCTATTTAAGTATTCATACTAATAAATGCGACAGTAGCTCTGTTTGTCCTACACCTACCGATTTCAATTAAATTTGACATGAAGATACTTTGATTTTTGAGGAAGAACATAGGCTTCTTTTTACCGCAAGAATTGACACTGCAGGTTAGCCATCAGGTAGATTACATTTCCTCAGTTAGCATGAATCTTGTAACCATATTTTTATAGATCGCAGCACATCACTCTATATACTATTTACTTACGTTAAGATGTTCTTCGGGTACCCTTACTTCTCCACACATAGTCTCTGGATTGCACTTGTCTATGCAATGTGATCTCCCGCCCCTGACGAACACCTGTCTCGTAGGACATTTCCTGAAACAAGACATTTGGATTATGGAGCAAGTCGTTTCTTCAATTTAGAGACATCTTCTTAAAGAGAATTGTCTGTCGCATTTATGATGAACCAGCGATCCCTCGATTTACACGAGAGTTCTTCAAAAAATCTCAATTTTTCTCTACTATAATATGTGTGTATTACACATATAAACTGAAACTCTTGGACTATTATTTATTGCTTATATACTAAACTATCTAATTCCTATGCTAAAAACTGCATTAAAATCCTTTGAGTAGTTTAAAAGATCTAAGGGCACAGATTGAGATGTAAAGATACTTCTTGATGGCTCAGGGTTAGGTGTTTTACAAATAGTTGTATTTATTTATTTTTGAGAGTATGTATAATCAGCTAATGATAATCGATCTGCAAGTAGGCCATGTTTAGGGGATTATGCGCTGGTAGATCACCATCAAATAGGTCAATTTTAAGTGATTTAACATCTGATCACTGTGGGCAATTTGTTACATTGCCTTGTATGAGAGAAAATAAAGTAAACAAAACCATATGCAGGCCCATTACTAGTAACCGATTATTAAATTTTAGTAATAACATTAAGGATAAGGTTTCCAATTTAGATTGGACTCAAAGGGATCCGGATAAGCTTTACGGCTACCTATTCAACATGATAGAAATCGAATTTACCAGTATATTTAAGACAAAAACAATAATGCAACGGCCCAAAATGACGTTCTGTGATTGGGCGACAACAGGAATATACAAAAGTAGGGAAAGGCTGTATGATTTGTATGCTGTGAAAAAGGGTAATTTTGACCCAAAATTTCATGAATATGTAAAAAATTACTCAAGGATTTTTAGGAGAGCCTGTGGTGTGGCGAAGTCTTTGTATATAAGTGATAAAATTAAGTCTTCAAATAATAAAATAACAGCTACATGGAACATTATTAATAATGAAACGGGACGTTGTAAACCTCGAGATAATGATTTAAAATTAAATATCAATAATAGGTTTATAACAAACAATTTAGACATAGCTGAATCTTTTAATACCTTTTTCACAAGTGTACCAGTTAGTACAACGAGTACCTTGAATTCTTGTGCGTCCGGGTCTGAACTGTTGTTAAGGGCCAATGTAAATGAATGTAAGAATCTATTTAAATTTGAATACATAAACCCCACAGATATTATAAAAACGTTTAAGTCTCTTAACTCTAAGAAAACAGGGGACTTATGGGGGATTTTAGTTAAATTAATAGAAACTATTATAATTGATATAGCACCATTTCTAGCAATAACATTCAATCGATGTGTTGATTCTGGGGTTTTTCCTAACCTGATGAAGTATAGTAAAGTAATACCTTTATTCAAGAAGGGTTGTACAACCGAACCAAGTAACTTTAGGCCAATCTCAATCTTACCGGCTATTAGTAAAATTTTTGAAAAAGTCATTTTGCAACAACTAGAAAGCCATTTTAATCTAAATAATTTATTTCACAAAGAACAATATGGCTTTACAAAGGGTCGTTCAACAATTGATGCGGGTGCAACTCTTTTGAGACATATATTTAGTGCATGGGAGAGTTCGCAAGATGCGATAGGTGTATTTTGCGATCTTTCAAAAGCTTTTGACTGTGTAGAACATAACACGCTTTTTCTTAAACTTAGGCATTATGGTGTTAATGGTATTGCTTTGGAACTAATCGTTTCCTACTTGAAAGATAGAATTCAACATGTAGATGTCAATGGTGCGAGGTCATCTGGATTACCTGTTACTATGGGCGTTCCGCAGGGCTCCATACTGGGTCCTCTACTTTTTCTCATATATTTAAATGACTTACCATATTATTTAAAAGATCTCTGTGATTTAGTTCTATTTGCTGATGATACGTCACTTATTTTTAAAGTCGATCGTAAGAAAACAGTTTTTGACGATGTGAATAGGGCACTAAATGATGTATTGAATTGGTTTACAACGAATAATCTCCTACTGAATTCAAATAAAACAAAGTGTGTGAGATTTACTATGCCAAATGTAAAACAACTAGGCACTAATCTAACTATAAATAATGAAATCATAAGTATTGTAGACTCAACAGTATTCTTAGGAATTACATTAGATAGTAAACTTCAATGGGGAGCCCAGATAGATAGCCTTGCGGGTAGACTTAGTTCGGCAGCTTATGCAGTATGGAAGGTACGTCAGCTCACTGATACGGACACAGCTAGGTTAGTTTATTTTAGCTACTTTCATAGCGTCATGTCCTATGGTATACTACTTTGGGGCAAGGCGGCTGATATTGAAACGATTTTTATTCTACAAAAACGAGCCATCCGCTCAATGTACAATTTAGGTGCTAGAGTCTCTCTTCGAGAGTTGTTTAAAGATATAGGTATTTTAACTGTTGGATCACAGTATATATTTGCTAATATTATGTTTGTTAGACACAACATTAATGACTATAAGAAAAACAGTGATGTACACAATATTAATACTAGAAACAAATCTAAACTCATTGGTACCTATCATCGATTACATAAGGTACACAACTCGTTCGAAGGTCTTGGTGTACGTTTTTATAATAAAATTCCTATACATGTAATCGACCTTCCTGTAAATAAATTCAAGCTAACTGTAAAACATCACCTTATTAGGAAAGCCTACTATACGATCAACGATTATCTAAACGACAAACAGTCATGGGCTTAAGGTGTCATTAGAATTTAAATAGATACACACAAACTTCTTTGTCTTCTAATAAAGCTAAATATTAACAAACCATTGTTAGTTGAAAGTAATGCGTGGCGATTATCATGGTAATTTAATTAGTAGTGATTTTTATCAGTATCTAGACTATGGTTTGTCATGCTCACTAAAATGTCATTGCTTGCGGTGTCGTCGTGGGGCGGGTCGTTTCCTTCCCTCTGATATGGCGAAGGAGATGATGTCTGGTCCATGCGTCATACTCGTGAACGGGTGCTGCTTGGGGTGACTGGTCGGCCTAGTCAGCGATTCTTTAGACAATACTATTATTCTGGTTCGTTCAACTGCAACCCTAGCCTCTTAATCCAGTCACGAATTATTTTCAACAGTAGTTTTCGCAACTGAATGTAAGTGGATGTGCACCTTGTTTCTATTTTGTTTTATGTTTAATAGACTCAAACCTTCAACGTTATCACTGAGTGTTTTTTTGTTTTTTTGCGCGTTAGATTTTGGAGCTTTTTAATAAAAGGAATTTTAAGTGGCAACAGCTTGCATACTGTTTACCTTACATGTAATACTGACACTATTGTACCTGAAAATCAGATTTTGAAAAAGAGTAGCCATGAGTTTCTTTGCCAGTATTCTTCTCATGAGCTCTACGCATTTTGGAAACTGGAAGTTATGGATCGACACAGGCAGGCAGTAGATTTTGGTGTTTTCGCCTAACTTACCTCGACAATACAGCACATGCTGTGGCCTCTGTTTGTGTCGATCTATGATTTTTAACTATAGCTTCAATTTGACGTTCATAAGTGTCACTTGGTGTCTTAGATGAATAAATGATTTTGATTTGATTTGAGTTGATTTGATTCAATGGGTGTAAATCAATAAAAAACTATTAGTAATCTGGCTACCACAGAACAGGGTCTACCTAGTTTAGTACCAGACCGCGGTGTGTGAAATGTGTGAAGTTCATATTATTACTTTTGGCGAAGCTCACTTTTTCAGGAATTATAATTTCAATTAGGTTTTTTTTGTTGTTAACCTTGGTTGGAAAGCATGAGCAGAATCCAAGAGTGGTGGTCACCATCCTCAATACGAATAGGGACAATGCAGCATGGTGACCCACACTATGGCGGCCTAGTGAGATGTTTTTCAAAGGACCCAGGTTCATTGTGTATTAATTAAGAAGTAATTAACTTAAGGAATTGAAGGATTTGCCGTAAAAGAAAGAGACAGACACTTTCTTTTCCTAATAAGTTCATTAGCGGATTTTGGTTGTTTAATTTGGTCTAGAGTTCGATTCCGGCCAAAGTGCTGTTAATTATTCTATCAAAAAATTCGTAATAACAGCCTAGAGTATGAAAGCTTGGCAAGTTAAGCTGTCAGTCCCAGTTGTCACGAACGTCTATAGCAATCGTTATTGGGAAGTCAGTGCACTTAAATATACTGACAACTAGTTTAATCTCTAAATTCGGGTTGGATTCCGCAGGTCTGTTCGCTCCGTGGACAAACTGATATTCAAGTAAAACCGTTTTGAACTAGTAGCCGATCCCAAATAATCTTGGGAATATTGAAGGCTGGGATGACGTATAAAAAATATTAGTGATTTTCATATTTTTCAGTCTCAAGTCAATTTCCGCTTTCTGCTGTTCTGCGCATAAAGTAACAGTTTTTTGCTATCTTCAAAAGTTGTCTGCTTTTGACGTCTGTAACGCAGAAATGTCAAATTTATTTGACAGTAAAACCTTTAAAGTTAATAAAAAAATGTTGTCAACAGTAAATATTGGAACATAGCTGTCGATAATCGTGTTAGAACTGTATTTAGTATCATATCATCTGCCTGTAATCTTATCTAGAAGATAAAAGTCATTTCGCAGTACATACGTAAAGTTGCCTAAACCAGTATGTGGATAAGGAAAAATAATGAAGTAAAAACGTAAATATAGGAAATTTAATTGCTGTGCGAGTGTTTTAGTGGTTTTATTTAGCAGTATACACAAATAAGGTACGTAATTGTTTTGTTTTTGAAGTAAATAAAACACACAGTGAAAATAAAAATGGCGAAATTGCTTGCTTTTTGTAAGCATTTCCTTGACTTTGACATTTGCTCGAAGGTTCCAAATTGAAATAAATAATCGATTGTGTTTTTTTTTATTTGTGCGACATATGTGACTGATAAGTGATAACATCTAAAAATTATATACCTATTTAGCAGAAATCTATGGTTTTAGATTTTATTCTAATGTTTTTACTATGAACAAATTGTGATGACTAAGGGTTAATCAGCAATGCCCCGTGTCTTGGAGTGATATTAGGTCTTTACCTATGAAATTGCCGTTCTTCAGTACTGGTCATTTCAAATAAAAAAAAGTTTGTAATGGCTCTGTATTCTAAATTCAAAATAATTTTGTTTTAAAACCATGACATTCTATTTACAAACTCAGTCTTTTGTTTTTTGATTAGCGTTGTATTTTCATTACATTTGAACATTTTTCGTCATAATGGATACTTTAAAAATTCGTGTAATTATGGAATATGAGTTCCGTCGTGGCACCAACGCGACACAAACGGCACGTAACATCAAAAACGTTTACGGAGAGAACTGTATAAACGAACGCACAACCCGTTATTGGTTTTCCCGGTTCCGTTCTGGAAATTTTGACTTGAAAAATGAAGCTCGTGGTCGTCCGAAGACTTTGGTTAACAATAATGAATTAAAGGCGATTGTGGAAGCTGACGAAACTCAATCTACAGCTGAGCTAGCAGCAGCTTTTAATGTAAGCATCAAAACAATATTGATCCATTTGCGACAAATTGGCAAGGTAAAAAAGCTTGATAGATGGGTGCCCCACGACCTTAACGATCGCCAGCGCAACGTACGCGTCGAGACCTGCCTTGCGCTGCTCAACAGACAAAGAAATTAAGGAATTTTGAAACGAATTGTTACGTGCGACGAAAAATGGATTCTGTTCGACAGTCGAAAGCGCTCAGCAAGTTTGTTAGACCCTGGTTCAGCACTAAAGCAATGCCCTAAACCAAAAATGACCCCTTAAAAGGTGATGGTCACTGTTTGGTGGTCTAGTGCGGGTGTGATTCACCACAGCTTTTTACAAAACGGCATGAGCATTAATGCAGATGTGTACTGTGAAGAACTGGAGAGAATGATGGAGAAGCTTGCACATCTGCAACCAGCTTTGGTCAATCGGTCGTCCCCGCTGCTCCTTCATGACAACGCGCGACCCCATACTGCGCAGCAGACAGTCTCCAAGCTGCAAGAGCTGGGGTTGGAAGGTCTGAACTGACAACATCATTTGGTACAGTACAGCACCTACCGACTATTACTTTTTCCAAAATTTAGACAACTTTTTTGTGGGTAAAAAATTCAATTCCCGAGAGGCAGGACAAAATGCCTTAGAAGAGTTTGTTGCCTCCCGTCCAGCTGATTTTTACAAGAAGGGCATCAATAAACTGCCAATGCGTTGGCAAAGATGCGTCGATTGCATGGGTGATTACTTCGAATAACAGAAATAAAAAAGTTTGAAAAAATAAGTACTTTCACTTATTGCATACAAAACGGCAATTTCATAGGTAAGTAAAGACCTATTATCTTTTAACATATAAGCCAGCCAAAGTTATTCTACTCTATCTTATGGGAAGCATTAGTAGAATCCAAGAGTAATGATCACCATACTCACTGCTAGTGCAGCCAATGCGAGAATGCAGCATGGTGACGCACACTATGGCGGCCTAGTATGCTTCTGTATCATTGGGCCTCCGTTCTCACCAACGTTCTCACAATATAATTTTTTTTTTAAAGGAGCAACAATGGAGTTTCTTGCCAGATTCTTCTCCATGAAGGGTAGGCTGCACTTGCAACTGGCGAAAAGAATCACTCGATTTTTAAATATTGACTATACATTATATACATAAGTGCCTGTAAAATAACTGCCTATTGGAATAAAAATCTTTAGACTTTAACGAAACACGTATTATATACACGTATATATACATACAGATCTTCTGTGCGAGGGTAGTACCGCCCCGGTCGAGCCGGCCCGTTCGTGCTGAAATCAGCGTGGCTCTACTACCTTGGAAGATAGATATGGTTGAACTTCGACTGTTTACATGGAGTAACTACTATCGTACCTCCATAACCTAAATTTTAGGCGATATCGATCTGTAGGAAGACTGGTTGGACTTTTTAGGGCTCCAAGTCCCATAACGATTGCCAAAAATGTTTGTAAGGCAACCAAAACCGACAGCTAAGCGCCCGAGACACGTGGGGTCTTATTCTGTGAAAAATGGTCACCCATCCATTTATTGACCTGGCTAAGGTTGCTTAACTTTGCAATGTGGTATCTGTCGCATGTTTGTTAATTTTTTTTATCGATAAAATTGGAATGCGTTGATAATACATTTATTGTTTAGCTGATTTCTTGATAAGTTAAGTGAAAAATGCAAAATATTTTTTTTCATAATAATGTACATTGCTCGTACATCTAATAACTCTAAACGAGCAATCCCGGTATACATATTATCTTATATATAAAATTCTCGTGTCACAATGTTAGTAGCCATACTCCTCTGAAACGGCTGGACCGATTTTTATGAAATTATACTTTATATAGAATATAGAATTATAGTATACAGGGTGTTTCGGGGCGATAAATCGATCCAGCTAGGATTCATTCTTAGAAAAATTAGGAAAAAATAAGCACCTAGCAAAACTCTGTCATCCAAGACTGCACGTTTGGCCTAGTGGTCTAACGGTCACCACGCCGTTTCCTACTTCGCCAAGTGTCGTGGGTTCAAATCCCACGTAGGACAACACTTTGTGTGATCCACAAATTGTTGTTCTGACTCTGGGTGTTCTTTGTGTCCGTTTTTTTTTTTTTTTTTTTTTATGTATGGCCCGCCAAAATGACTCTACTCTGCCTGATGGAAAGCATAAGCAGAATCCAAGAGTGGCGGTCACCATACTCACTGCGAATGCAGACAATGCAGTATGGCAACCCACACCATGGCGGCCTAGTGATGCTGCTGCATCTTTTAGTCTAGTCAACAAGTGGAACTTGTCGACTAGACTATTTGGGCCTCCGGTCTCGCACTCACCAACGAAACACGACAGCATGAACGTTTCATGTATGTTTGTAAAGTTCCCCGCGACACAGGATTGTTTCCTAGTGCGGGAGTTGTCGTTTAAAAAAAAAAAAGTACTTATTATTATATTCTACTATGAAGGGATTTTAACCCACATTTTGTTTGTTCCCGACTCAGTTGTGTACATCTAGCTGAGCCGGAACAATCAGACAGACAAAAAAAAAAGTAAAATAATATTAAATTCAAAATTTAAAAAACCCCCTACTCAAGCACTTAATCGAGTAATCATACGCATACGCATATCATATGAAACATGTCTAAGAACAGTCGCACGTAACTCACCTTTCATAAAATCGCTTCATCCGTTCGCGAGCTTCGGTGCCACAGACAGACACGTCAAACTTATAACACCCCTATTTTTGCGTCGGGGGTTAAAAAGCGGTTTCTTACAAAATATACACATAACAGAATACATATAGGCTTTAGCGATTGTTAATAGAGAATGGACGTGAAACACTTGCATCTTGGTTAAATGGGCTGTACAGTACAGTGTTCTATTCTATTCTACACTGACACATTTGACCTCACTTATACTTACCATTACACGATTTGATACAAGCTAAAATCAAAAATTTTAAAAACTCCCTAAGCAAGCACTTAATCGAGTAATCATACGCCAAAAATACCTTACATCATTTTGGAAAAGAGCTGATACTGTTACACTGCTGGACCGATATTAACCAAACACAGCTAAGAACCACCGCAAGGAAACTGGCTTTCAAATGAAAAAAAAAACCGCATCGAAATCGGTGCATCCGTTTAAAATTTACTATAGCAATAGACAGACAGACAGACATTTACGTCAAACTTATTACACCCTCTTTTTGCGTTGGGGGCCGGGGATTATAAATGTGGGTTCTTAATACTGATTACCCCATCCCGAAAACAGGCGTGAATATACGTACTACATAGATAGTACATATCAAATTGACGACACGATTCAGTAATTTAATAAGCTCGTGTTCAAAACGTGTATAATTTATCTAAGACAGTATACTTTATCTTATTACAATTATCATAATATATTCTTTATTCCAAATCAATTTAATTCAGATACGAGATTATTATCATTATAAATAGACTAGCTGTTGCCCGCGGCTCCGCCCGCGTATATGTCGGCCATCTGTCAGAACCCAGAACGGCGCAGAACCCAGCTGAGGGATAGTCAAATAATAACCGTCTTCTCCTGTCACAAACATTATAGGATACTCTAATTTTATTGATCATACGACCGATGGCGATGTAGCTCAGAAACGCTTTTGAGCTGTGCGTCTCTATCGTATAAGACGATATCCCTGGGAAATTTGTCTTCATCTACCAAGAGAACGGCTACCTCAGTTGAGCATTATATCTGCCTCTGTGTGCTGTCTGTCGAGTGCGATCTGAATGAATAATTAACTTTAAATTATCTGAACATTTTAGTTCTAATTTTTGCTTAAAACTTCGTATATACACGTTATGATTATTCAGAGCGGTCTATAATTCGCGAATTAAATCCATTTTTAAGGTTGGTGCGATGCTTGATCGCAACGATAACTGGTCTGCATCCGAAATAAAATATATTTGCAAGAACTTTGGGTTTTCGCCTGATGCTGGTAAAAGGCTTGTCCTTCAATTTTAAAAGTGGGCATAAAATTACCTTCCCTGATTTCTTTTGCGCCAAAAGAAGTCATTTGAAAAAGACTATTGTATTTACGTATATTTGTTAAAAATTGACCAGATAATGGATGGTTATAAGTTAAAAGAATTTTTATTGTTTGTGGCGGCTCCTGAAGGTTAGGAAGACAAACTTTACCTGAAGCACAGCACATACTATTAGGTTCGTCCGCCCATTTCTTGGCAGAGCAGTTAGAGCAGATCTTATTCATGACTCCGATTTGGACGGACGCTTGTTGTGCATCACAGAACAAAAAATGTGTTGGGCATAATCAACCTGCGGATCATATCTGAAAGCCGGTTTGTTGCTGTTAGCTGAAATTCGATTGCGAACTCCATTTGTAGACAACTTCTGTCTCTCTGCCTGAGCTCTAAGTCGCTGCGAATGCTTAACACTTGACTCTCGTTCGCGTAAGTCAGAAGTTCTCATATTTTGTTATGCAAGGCGTTGCGAACTTTCGACACTCGACTCTCGTGCGCGTACCTGAGAGTTTCTGTGATTTTATTCATCAATGCGTTGTGAACGTTCAGGTGAAGATTCTCCCATACGACGTATTCTTGCTACCTGTGCTTGAGAACTATTTTTAGAAATTTGAGACCTGGCTCTCTTAGGCATTTTCAAATTTTTAAGGAAATGTTAATAGCCTGTAATATTCTAGCTCTGAAAAGAACTGTTGTTTAGCCCTGAAAAGAACTGTTGTTTAGCCCTGAAAAGAACTGTTGTTTAGCTCTGAGAAGAACTGTTGTTTAGCTCTGAGAAGAACTTTTGCGTAGGTGTATTATTAAGAACGAAATCAAAAAAAAATCGCACGAAAATTATTAGACTTCGCGCACGACCGCTGCGTAGGGAGCCGACCTCGCGTCTGAGCCGCGCGGGTACCTTACTCATAGATCTAAACTCCCAAATCGTATATTTTAATTTCTCTATAACTTCAAAACCAAACGTCCAATTTTAATCATTCAAAGACCAAATATTATCTACATAAACTGTACTTAGTGAAGAAATAATTTATTTTGATAAGGATTAATAGCATGAGTAAAATAAATGCGTTTAAATTTAGTACAAAAAAATAGATATGTATAAGATCTACAATTAATTGGAACATTTTATGGTTCTATCTTTTATAGTTTAGGCAGCGTACGCAAAATAAGTAACTTTTCTGCTTTTCTGGTTGATTTTTTGCACCTTGTGTCCGAATAACCCAAATATCTTACGGAACCCTATTTTTTTCCAAAATTAAATTTTGCCTATTTTACTCGTGGATAATGTAGCTTTCGAATGGTGAAAGAATTTTTAAAAACGGGATACTAGTTTTTAAGCCTATTCATTATAACCAAACAAAGTTTTCCTTTTTATAATATTAGTGTGGATAGCCTTCCTCGATAAATGGGCTATCTAACACTGAAATAATTTTTCAAATTGGACCAGTAGGTCCTGAGATTAGCGCGTTCAAACAAACAAACAAACTCTTCAGCTTTATAATTAGTATAGATGTATTTCTTATACTCTTCTAAGATCTAATACTCATAATCAACAACGCATTTTTTTTGGATAAAGATTAATATTAGGTATTATGTTGATAACAACTCTTTGGCAAATAACTTATTATTAGGTACCAACTCTTAGCGTCTTATACTCGTGATAACTACTAAACGAAATGTCCGATTGGGATGAATCAAAAAGTATTTTACTTCTACATAAATACCCTTGATAACATAATGCTCAATTTGGATAAGGATTAATATTACGATACACATTTAACGTAGTTTCTTTCTTCAGACGATTTAATATTTTTTTTGAACATAAAAGCGGTTATTATGACTAAACCATGATAGTTAGATATATACTCTCGCGGACTTTTTTGTAGATCTTAATGGGACCTACAAACCCGTAATACATTATTTTTTTCTATTGTTAATAGTTATTGCAGCGTACGCAAAAATAGGTTTTCGATTTCACACCTTGGGTTACAAAATAGGAATTTTCTTACGGATTCCTAATTTTTTTGAAAATAAAATATAGCCTATAGCGTTTCTCGATAAATGGACTATCCAACACTGAAAGAATTTTTTAAATTGGACCAGTAGTTCCTGAGATTAGCGCGTTCAAACAAACAAACTCCGCAGCTTTATAATATTATATTATAGATTATAGATTAGTGTGACGGTCTTGTTTATTGGTTGTCAAGACGCCCGGCGTAGGTAACGCGCAGGCGTGTGGAAACTTTAAATGACATTTTTATTTATATCTAATCAACAGCTTAAAAAATAAATTTCAAACTTCTAGCTTATACTGACGATACTTCTCTAGATATTTTGAATTGTACAAATTAATTTGTCTTATTTATTTCTATTAATACAATGAACATACAAATCAGATTGACGAATATCTTTTTAATGAGTGTGACAGCCTTGTTTATTGGTTGTCAAGACGCCCGGCGTACGTAACGCGCATGCGTGTGTGAACCTCCAGACTTCTATACAAACTTTCATCCCCTTTTAAATCCCTTAAAACCATTTTTTGTCATTAAAAAGTAGCCTATGTCCTTTCTCAGGCTCTACACTATCTTTGTACCAAATTTCATTTAAATCTGTGCAGCGGTTTGGCCGTGAAAGCACGACAGACAGACAGACAGACAGACAGAGTTACTTTCGCATTTATAATATAAGTAAGGATTACTTGTAAATAGACAAGCTTTTTGAGCATTAGAACTTACTACTGCTACAGAACAAGGCGCTTATAGCTCAGTTGTACTCGGCAATTAGAAACAATCACCGAGAGTAAGCAACGACGGCGCGGACAGTACCTGGATGGGTGACCGCTAGTGGCATGACACCATAAGCATCTCCGTGATTTGGAGGTCACGCAGTCGGTCCCGGTTGTTATCGTAGAATAACAGTCTTGAAGCTTAGCTGGAGGCCTTTGGGCGGCTTAAAAACATCCAACGGCAAGATTACGTAGCCACAACGTTGTGGGGACGTATGGCCTTAATCCTCTCCTGAGGGGAGACCCGAGCCCAGCAGTGGGACGTTATGGGTTATTGATGAACTAAGGTAGTACCTTCTCACAGAAGACCATCCTAAAGTGATAGCATTCGTGCTGTCGTGTTCGTTGATGAGACCGGAGGCCTAATGATGTAGAAGCATCTCAATAGGCCGCCATAGTGTGGATCACCATGCTGTATTGTGACATGGTCTGCATTCGCAATGTGTATGTTGACCACCACTCTTGGATTCTATTCATGCTTTCCATCAGGCAGAATAGTCACTTTGGCAGGTCATTACAATCATGATTCCATCATCGCTTAATCAGGTCAACCAAAACCTCCTTTCTAAACAGAGGTCAATTTTCAGTAGTGGACTGCTAAACGCGGTTGATGATAATGTATAGCGATGCCTTGCAAGGTTTTCAATAGCATTGCATGATAAGTGCTTATACATGTAGTTATTATCGCGATTAATTCTTGATTCTTCAAACTTTTTTAATTACCATCTCAATAATGTTTCAATGTGTATGAAACATTATTGAGATGGTAATTAAAAAAGTTTAGGAACACAAAAACCACTAACAATCATTGAATTAGTATCTACTTTGTAATAGGAATACACAGACTTGACTGAAGCATTTGACTACTTGAACCATAAGCACTTCAAATGCAAAGATTATAATGTCATTAGAAGAACATACTCAGCATTTATACTTCAGTAATGAAAACCAGTACACAGAAATCATTAGAATTAGTACAAAAACAAAGCAAGAGAAATCTTTTTCATCCAGACCAAGATTATCCAAATGTGGAGTACCACAGGGTAGCATACCGAGCCCAATGCAATAAATCTGACAATAAAAACAAAACTCGATCGATTTGACAAAAAAACATGATCCAATTTTTAAGCAACTGCAAGAAAGTTACTAAAATGATGTAATTTACTAGTTTGAAGGTACTCTTAACCATAGTTAATGATGATAGAAAAGACGATGATGATGAATTAAAGTAACCTTTGATAGTGGCATAGGGCAAAATCGTTCAGGTTAAACGAGCAATCCGAGTGAGTGAGATTCAATTAGCTAGGATTCATTTTTATAAAATTTACCAAACAAAATATCGAGCAAAGTTCGGTCATCGAGGTATTATTGTCTAATACGCCTATCGAGTTCTCTCTTATCTTAAGTACATATACTAACTTAAGTTTAACATAAAAAGTGAGATAAAATAGAATAAGGCGTCTTGTTATCTGATAGTCATTATTATACTATTTAATACCGTGATAAAATGTCTACCATTTCTTTTAATTTATATATTTATAACCCTAATGCAATAGTGTAGTAAAAAAAAAATGTTAACTGGACATAACAAGGATCCTTCCACTAGGATTCCCTGCTTAAGATCCCCTGGAAGTATACTGATAGTCTAGAGGTTTTTTTTGGGTTTTTGTATAAGTGACTTTTTTTGTATGGTCCTGCCAAAATGACTCTACTCTGCCTGATGGAAAGCATAAGCAGAATCCAAGAGTGGTGGTCGCCATACTCATTGCAAATGCAGACAATGCAATAATGCAGCATGGTGACCACACTATGGCGGCCTAGTGATGCTTCTGCATCATTGGGCCTCCGGTCTCACATACAACAACGAAACGCGACAGCACGAGCGCTGTCATTTTAAGTTGATCTTCTGTGCGAGGGTAGTACCGCACCGTTCGAGCGGGCCCGTTCGTGCTGAAATCAGTGCGGCTCTACTACCTGTAATTCATTCAGAGAGCATGAGAACAAGTCAATTCTATCCGCGTCGAAACAGAGAAAGTATTGCTTAAAGGCGATTTTCTGATAGGCTTTGGTATCGCCGCGGTTGAGCCGGCTCATTTGATCTGAAGCATGACTCACCCAGCATAGGTATTTACATTCGTATCCGTGTTTCGAAACTTAAGATGACTCATTTAATTGTCAGGCTATTGCAGTCTACTGTTACACAAAGGCCTCTCCTATTTCACGTCACTCTAATAGATTTTGGGATTCTCGCCTTCAGCTCCTGCCAGCCAAATAGTCACTTGATTAATAATAGCGCAAATCGTGACCTCTCCTGGCTTATGGGCGTCCTAAACTACGTTTGCCGGACTTAGTGTGGGTTTATTTCCCATTGACTCGATCGTCACGATAACTGCGTTCGGCGCTGTGATTGGCCCGCCATGAACTCTACACCAATTGCAACACCAAACGCGTTTGCCCTTGAGAGCCAGTTCATGAGAAACAAACTCACATTAGACCCTCAGTACAAAGTCTGTTTAGATAACGTACAAATATTATAGATACCAACCGGTTAAATCCAGTTCAATATTTATAATAATTGAAGGCATGCATATTCGTTGAAAGCCTCATTTATTATTACAGATAATCATGCAGATTATGTGCTATACCTACCGATGTTATCTGAAATTCTGAAGAGGAAAAACAGTACAATCATGTAAAAATACAGCACTATTATAGATTTGTATTTATAGTTTACGATCGAGATTTACACACATTAAGAATAGTAATAGGTTTCCCTACCCTGTGTGGGAACTTGACAAACATACAATATGAAACTGACACAAAGAACACGCAGACTCATTGGGGACCAAATAAATTGTTGCACAATTCATTCGTGAGTGTCACCAACCCTATGATGTATTTTTCCTGTCGTAAGAGCCGACTAAGGGAGCAAACTACCAGGACAACAGCACTGCAAAGAGAAGGATCACTTGACACAAACCCTATCCCAACTCATCTGGTTAGCATGGTATAGTATAGTAGACGAAAACCTTCTTTCTAAGGATAGGCCTATATCTAGGAATGGACTGTTAAAATCTTTCGATGATATAAATATTATGGCGTTAGCAAAGGTTAAGTTAACCTTCAGCCATAAAGCGAAATCGGTCAGGTGTAAACTTAATTAAAATAGTGGAATAAGTACAAGTGAGTTTGATTCTAGAATGTATTAGAAAGCTATCCTGTATAGCTTTCTTCCAGAAAGCGAGGGATGGATAAATATAAAATTAAAATAAACAGTTTCTGCAAATAAATACAATATCTTTATCTATCGTGCGCAAGACTGATTACTTATTGTTGATAACGTATCCACACAACAACAGAAATGAACAGTTTCATCAACATTCATCATTTAATGGCCAGTTATCGGCCAGATGGTGTGTCTTCTTCTTTTGATGAAATGGCAACCAGCCGGATCTCTCGGATCAGCTATTTCTGCCAATGTTAAGTGTTTAAAGTCTTCAAATCTTAAGTCTTTAAGTGATAGATGCTTTGTTTTATTGATTTCGCACTAGGAATAGTGCTCCGTTGCGGGGGATTTTACTCACTCAGAACAACAACAACAATTTGTGGATCACACAAAGTGTTGTACAATGTGGCATTTGAACCCCTTACCCTCAAAACGACGAGGCGATGGCCTTAACCACTACACTATCTTACAGTCAGTTTATAAGAACCTTCTGCTTAATATAATATTATGTCGATTTCAGACCATGTCCAAATATCAGGGGTATCCATACGTCAATCCAATCGTGAATGATGTTCCCACCATCGACCCGGCGACCGCCTCGCAATATGCACATCTACCAAGGAAACCATTGCAGCCTCCGAGACCACCTCCTCCAACTAACACTGGCGCGGGATCGTCCAGGGTAAGTAAGAAGACCTTTAAATTAAGGGCTCTCAATAATGCCAACGGGGACCAACGAGCAGAGGGGTCACTTGATGGGGTCACTTGATGGGGTCACTTGATGGGGTCACCTGATGGGGTCACCTGATGGGGGTCACTTGAAGGAATCAACTGGTGGGGGTCACTTCACCGGGTCACCTGTTTTAAGTGACAACCGCTACTCAAGAGTCACATGTGTTGCTGATCTTTAAATATTCCCGGTCGATTCTAAATTACTTGTCCATAAATTAATAAGTGAAGCAAAGACTTAGTACCCTTTTCAACGAAAATTATGTGAACGGAGGAAATTTGGCACTGGTTAAGTTTATACGGAGATGGAGTGCAAAAAGCAAAAGATGCCCAACCCATTCATCTGTTTCAGAGAAGACCCGGACGGTGTGATTTCAAGGTCCCTCCCGAATCGACGCCGTATCTAACCAGTCAATATCCTACGAGAAAGTCACAAGCTTCTTGCCAAAAATCGTCGTTTCTGGAATATGCTTAAAATATCTCATTTATTTTATTATATTTTCCAGGAAAATCTTGCTTCCCCAACTGAGTCTCGACCCTCAACAAACCAAAAGAAACCTGAGGATGACGACCCTCCAGTCGTATATATAGATCTACCAAGCCCTGGTGAGAGTGACATATGCACCAGTATTCAGACACCAAGTAGAGAACCAGAATATGTACAGGTAAGATCTTACTAAAATTCATAAGAGCACAGAGTGACGGATTTAGAATATTAAGTGTCACCGTTTTACCGTTTACCGTGGGAGAGCCACGCTTCGGCATCAATGGGCCGGCTCGACCGGAGTGATACCACGGCCTCACAGAAAACCGATGTGAAATAGCGTTTGCGATGTGTTTCACCGAGTGAGTGAGGATACTGGAGGCTCATACCCCATCCCCTATCCCCCAAAGACCGTCAACGCACTTGTGACGCCTCTGGTGTTGCGAGTGTCCATGGGCAGCGGTAATCGCTTACCATCAGGCGATACGTCTGCTCGTTTGGCAGCCTAGTCCATTAAAAAAACCCTCTTCACCCCGTGTGTGTCGTAAGAGCGGACTGAGGGAGCAAACTGCGCAGTACAAGAGCACTGCAGAGAGAAGGGACACTTGACACAAACACTATACCAACCCGTCTGGACAGCCTGGTATAGTAGACCTAAACCTTCATTCCAAGGTGAGGTCTAAGTGACCAGTAAAGGTCGTTGATGATATCACTTAATCCTCGGCTTTAAAGAGCTGATGGCTGTTTATCACGTCACTGCCTCGTTGGTCTAGCGGTTGACGTATGCGACTGCCGATCAAGAGGTCTCGAGTTCTAATCCCGGATAGGACCCAAAAGTGTTATTGAGTTTTTCTGATTATAGAAATACTTAATAACAGCTTGGAGTCTAGAAGTTTTAGGCTGAACCCCCGTGCCTCGGAGAGCACTTGAAGCTCCGGCGCCTGATCTCTCACCGATGATGTCGGTTAACTGCCCCATCGGATTATTAGAGTGAGGGAACAAAGAGTGCACCTATTTTTTCGTACACACTTGTGCACTATAATATCTTCTGCGTAGTTGGCTGGTCTCCGTTGAGACTGGCACCCGTGGCTGTAATCGGCTAGTAGAATATTATCATCATCACATCAAATAAATGCTCTCCTTAACAAGGACGAACTTCCTCCGAATCTTTTTACCAAACCAGAGGTCGGCTTTAAGGCTTCTACTTCGATATGTTACGTGAAGCGGCTACCATCAGGGCTCCATAGCCAAGTTCTGGCAATATCTAAGTTCTGTAGAAAGGCTTTATTCGGAGATTTTAGAGCTTTTAACTACCCGTAAATATAGACAAAGATATTCGTGTGGCATTTTGATAGACAGCTTACGTGCTTTCCGGGACCCGGAGGGGTCTCATTGTGTTAATAATGGTCACCCATTCAAAGACTGACCTGGCAGGTGTTGCTTAAGTTTGCAATGTGTTTACTTACTTGGTTAGAAATATATTAAATATGATTCTCGTGTCACGTTGTTGCTCACGATAAACTCCGAAGCTACCTAACCGATTTTCATATTCTTTTTTAACCGACTTCAAAAAAAGGAGGAGGTTCTCAATTCGACTGTATTTTTAACCGACTTCAAAAAAAGGAGGAAGTTCTCAATTCGACTGTATTTTTTTTTTTTTATGTTTTTTACCTCATATTTTTCGACTGGGTGAACCGATTTTGATGATTCTTTTTTATTTGAAAGCTGGTGCTTCACATGTGGTCCCATTTCAATTTAGTCCAGTTCTGACATGTCATCCATGAGAAAACCATATAAGTCTTCAATTTGCATTAAGTATGTGCGCGACAAATTAAGGAATAACTAATATTCCCGTATGGTCCCATTTCAATTTGGTCCAGATTGAAGTCGGTTTTTTTTTGTTAAAATTTGTGATTATTTTATGTTTGTTACCTCAGACCTTTCGACTGGGTGAACCGATTTTGATGATTCTTTTTTTATTTGAAAGCTGATGCTTCCCGTGTGGTCCCATTTCAATTTGGTCCAATTCTTGAAGTCGTTTTTTTTGTTAAATTTTGTGATTATTTCAATGATTGTTTTGCTGAAAAGCCTAGTTAACGTCACGCTGACTCACGCAGACGAATTGCGTGAGTCAGCTAGCAGGCTATAAATAAATGATTATAAATGTTTATAGCCTGAAGTTCTGAAGTTCGGTGAACGAGTGCAGCAGGATGACCTTGAACAACTCAAACTGCTACTACATAACGATCACGACCGCTCTGTCAAGAGCGTACCGGATGAAAAGAAGAAATTTATAAGCTTTCTAAATATATACTGAATTAAAATATAAAACCAGGACCCTTAATGCGGTATAAGCTTCCACAATAACATCACAAACACGCCTTTTTTTCTTTGCGGAAATCTCCCCGGATACCACCTACTTGGTGCTGGCTATTTCAGACTCAACCCGACTAATACCGCACGCCGTCTCGGGTACTAGAAGTCGAGGAACCAGTTGCAACCTAGAAAGGAAAATCCTGGAACTCCGACGTACCTCGGGCCACCTACGGTTTGTAGATGGCCCCCTCCTATGTGGGTCACAAACACCCCTCGAAAATGATTCTAACTACATCTCACTATCTTTTCCAGAACACCTTTCTCTATGACCCTTTTGATAACAAAAGGATAGACATGCCAAGAAGAGAAGAAGCCGGTTCTTCTTCATCATATTCTTCCGGAAACGACAGGAGTTTCCCTACCTCCAACTCTTCACGGCCGCCTACACAAGCTTCAAGTAGCCGTGGACCTTACGGTATGCATATCCTTGTGAAGATACTTTTTATTTTTGAGCGTTCCAAATTGACTCTACTCTGCCTGATGGAAAGTATGAGCAGAATCCAAGAGTAGTGATCAGCAATGCAGCATGGTGGCTCACACTATGGTGGCCTATTGAGATGCTTATGCATCACTGGGCAATTTGATTTAGTTATAGCGTTCGTAAGAGGCAATTTAGGAAGCAAACTTCTCAGGACTACAGCTTTACATAGAGATGGAAAACTTGAAATGACTTCTATACCAACCTGTCTGGCCAGCGCGGTAGTGTAGGCCAAAACCTTCCTAAGGTGATGCCTATGTCCAGTGGACTGCTAAAGACTGTTGATGATAATCCGTTAAAGACTAACGTGATGGGAATAATGGATGTTAAAGATGACACAAGCTGTAAGTTAGAATTTATCAATTTACAATACGCGGGCGATGATAAGCGGGTCGGGGTTGCCAGACCAGTCGTAAAGCAAACGAGTCACCTGGTGGTCAGGAGCCATCCCTACGGACGAGAGAAATGCGGATATTATCGTCGTAGCACGTTTTTTTATACACTCGGCGATTCCGTTACGAGTCGATGATACGTTGAAGGAATAATCGTTCGTTCGTGGTGTTTACCCGACGATAAAAGCGCGGAGCCGTCACGGTTCTATCGCCATCCTACTATACCTAATTCTTTTCTACTAATATATAAAACTGCGATAGTTTGTGAGTGTGTTTGGATGTTTCTTACTCTTACACGTAAAAAAACTACTCAACGGATTTAGATGAAACTTTACAGTAATAAATAGGCATTCATTCTTAACTCATTATTATTTTGTTACAGAATATAACATATATTTCTGCTTAAAACTTTCAGATGCTCAACAATCCGGCTCAAGACCGACCCCCCCTCAATCGCTTCCAGGATTCATGGAGAAAGAGTCTTTAATCTATGGAGGTCACAGTTCTAACGAGTTCCCCCTATCACCAATACCGATATCGGAATTCCCGGAACCCCCACCGGCGTACACGGAGGTTGCACCGCCAACAAAAACAACGACAACACCTCAATCTCCAACACCAACTCCAGAACCACCAAGAACGCAAGTTATAGTGCCTAACCCAGGTATTTTTTTTATTTATACTTTATCTAAATTAATAATAAAAGTTTCTACCTTTGTAGGGGTTAATCTTCGGAAGTACTGATCCTGATTATATGATTAAACAAAAAAAAAGTTAAAAAAATAGTATTTGTAAATCAAGTCGAAGAAAAGCGGACGGTTAATGTAATGATAACACTAGCTCAGCGGTACAAAGTTCGCTGAACTTTGTACCGCCATATTTACATATCTGTCTTAGCTTCCCACAGGCAGTGATCAGTCGCGGACAAATTACTTTTCCCGTTATTTTTAAATTTTTCTTGTACACAAACCTCGTCCTAACAATAAAAGGAACACATAAAAAAAGAATTATTTAATTTGGTGCAGCCGATCGGAAGTTATGCGCGTACATACATTTCAGCGATTCATTTTTATATATATAGAATAGATAGATATAGATTTTTATACATCCAAAGCTTGGCTTTCACGTAAACGTTTACAAATTCAAATACGACGGAATACAGACGGAATATCAAATGAACTGACAATTAATTTGTACAGAGATTTTGAAGCGAGATACTAATTCGTAATTAACAAACACAAACACAAGCTGACTTCCTAAATCCAATTTTCGTTCTAAATTGTTTGGCATTCGCAAATACAATTCTATTAATAAATCTGGGTGTAATTTATTTACAATTTCTGGTTGTATTTAGAAATTGACTCAATATTTTTTTTGATAAATTTTCTAATTAAAAAAATTTAACATAATAAAAACCGACTTCAGGTTTCGACTCCATTTCTCTTGGATTCCATCATAAGATCTTAGTGTCCTTATCATGGTACCAACGTTGGGATATCTCCTTTCCATTAAAAAAAGAATCATCAAAATCGGTTCATAAACGACAAAGTTATCCGCGAACACACATAAAAAAATAAAAAATACATATATACGGTCGAATTGAGAACCTCCTCCTTTTTTGAAGTCGGTTAAAAATGAATCCTAGCTAGGTCGATTTATCGCCCCCAAAACCCCCTGTATACTTTCGAGATTCAGGTTATATAAGTATATATATAAAAGAATTGCTCGTTTAAATGTATTACATACTAGTTGTTGCCCGCGGCTCCGCCCGCGTGTATGTCGGTTATCGCGGCAAATAGTGGCCTTTGTGTTATTCTGATGTATAAACTATGTTACTGTAAAGTTTCATCCAAATCCGGTGAGTACTTTTTGCGTGAAAGGGTAACAAACATCCATCCATACTTACAAACTTTCGCGTTTATAATATTAGTAGGAAGTAGGATATATATCTGAAATATTAATCCTTTTTGAATTTTCTTTCCAGAACCAATATTATCAGCAGAGGTGCTGGATCAATACAATCCAAACAACAGGAAGTTCTTAAGATGCCAGCACTGCAACAGTAATGTCCACACGTTGGTCGTCAAAGAAAATGGCACAATCACATACATCATTGCAATAATCCTATTCTGTATATTGTAAGTATGTTTAGCGGTAATGCCACGTGCGAAATTAGTCTAAAAAAGTAGCCTAAGTTACTCTTTATATCATCAGCTATTTGCCAGTGGAAGTCCCGTCATAATCGGTCCTGCCGTCAGAAAAAAATTAAAAATAGCTTTTTTGGTGTAAATTCCGTATATATACTCTCGACGGCTCGACCAGGGCGGTACTACCCTCGCACAGAAAATCAACGTAAAATGACAGCGTTAGTGCTGTCGTGTTTCGTTGGTGAGTGCGAGACCGGAGGCCCAAATAGTCTAGTCAACAAGTTCCATACTTGTTGACTAGACTAAAAGATGCAGAAGCATCACTAGGCCGCCATAGGGTGGGTCCCCATGCTGCATTGTCTGCGTTTGCAATGAGTATGGTGACCACCACTCTTGGATTCTACTTATGCTTTCCATCAGGCAGAGTAGAGTCATTATGGCGGGCCATACATGAAAAAAAAAAAAAAAAACTTTTCACATGCGTTTAGTAAAAGCTGTTAATTTGATACTACAACCTGACACTTCAATTTTATTTGCTGAGCATGAGCCACTCCTTAGAAAGTAGATTTTGACCAACTACACCGTCCACACTAGTTGGTATAGTGTTTGTGTCAAGTGTTCCTTCTCTCTGCAGTGCTGTTGTACTGCGCAGTTTGCTCCCCCAGTCGACTCTTACGACACCCACGGGGTGCATAGGGGTGATGACACCCCGTATTCTTAATCCAAGGCACGAAAGCACTTTAAGGAGGTGATTAGCTATGAAAGAAAACAACTAAAACCCTAAAACTAACTAAAATATCTAGAATCAGATAGGAACGGCAGAAAATTTATAATGAAAGAGACTATTATGTAGATATTCACATGTTCTTTTTCAGCATGCCCTTAGTCTTATTCGCCTGCTGCAGCGACTGTTTAAAGGAAAAGACACATTACTGTCCCAATTGCAACAAACGCATCGGCTACGAGATACCAGTCATCGGATCAAATTTACATTTCGAAAAACCATCCAATGGTCTGTACTAGTCCTTTAGTTTATGACATAACAGTCGTGGAATTCAAAACGAAACGATGTTCGATAATGACAATGCCCAATTTTCGGTTTTGGACATCGGAGAGGTTTTGAACGTCAAAGTGACAGCTTGTCAAAGTGACAATTAACAAAGTGACAATTATCAAAGTGACAATTATCAAAGTGACAACTGTCAAAGTGACAGCTGTCAATCTGAACAGGTTGTGAAAGGTGTGGTAATTTAAAATGTGATGATATGTACATCATATCACGGACAATTTTTAGCCTTATTATAATATTGAAATTTTGTTTGAAACTGTCAGATTTTGTTAACCTACGGTCTAAAGGCAGTTTTTGGTAAGTGAAAAGACTGCATAAGAAGATTATGGATTACGGATTTATCTGGAATAATAAAAAATATTAAAGATTTAAAGTCAAACAAATACCCATTAAAGTACATAATCCGATTAATAAAATGTGGACCCATTTTACAAAGGGATTTTTTTAATTTTATTATTACATAATAATATTATTATTGTTTAATGTAAGAGCTTCCAAAATGACTCTTCTCTGCCTGATGGAAAGCATGACATGAGTAAAATCCAAGATTGGTCACCATACTCATTGCTAATGTGTACAATGCAGCATGGTGATTCACACTATGGCGGCTTAGTGAGATGCTTTTTGACGCCCCGCTTAAAGGACCCGGGATCATATTGGCAGGGAAACACGTGCGCTGGTAGCGAGTTCCAGGTTTTAACTGATCGGCACAGGAAAGAAGAACCGAACCGTTTAGTTCGAGAGCATATGTCGGCTACTCTAAAACGGTAACTCCCAAGGCCAGCACTTGCAAGTTTTTCAATTATTTAGTTATTTTCGACTTATTAAACTATATCAGTTATATATAACAATTCATAAATATCACTACACCTTTCTGTAATACATTTTATTTTAAATATAACATAAATAAAAAAATATCAATTAAAATTGTTTTGTCTACATGTCAATATCAATGTGTCCTAAAATACTCTGAAAATTATCGTTCGCTTTTTTTATGAAGTTAACAATTACTAAATAAAAAATTCATGTCATTTATTTTTATTATATATTTAGGCAACATTGAGCTGCTTAATTTAGTTTTTTTTATGTAGTTCTCAAATTACTGTACCTATATTTTTTTATTAATAAAAATCAAAAACAAAACCAAATCCTAGCCATAGTAAATAAATTTATAATACCAAGTCGTGACGTCACTTCTTGTTCTGACACTTTTGACGTTTCGAACAATGACACTGATTTGACCTGTCAACTCAAACGTCAACGCTAAAAGAGCCGAGCATGCATAAAAAGAGGCAAAGACGAAGTTTCGTGGGTCAACTAGTTTATGTATATGAATCAATTGTAACTAGAAAGTAAGTTATACATAAGGTTAAATAACTTTTTGCCTTCTTGATGTTTTTAGTTTGTGATTCACAATTAACAAACTAAAATATGTGTTATATGTGCTTAACAAACTAAAAATATTTTATGCTAAATGTGAATCAGAAACTAAAAATAAGTCAAAGATATTTGTAAATATCGTAAAATAGTTGTGATTATTACCTATTAAGATTTCGTTTGTTAGGTATTTTTTCAGTATATTTAGATTAAATTTACGCTCTGAGATTTTATTTGACAAATGTAACCTATGAAATATCGCTCAATTATAATATAATATAAAGTATATATTTAATATAAATATTTGACATTATGTTTTTTTTCTTTTTTTTTCTTTCTTTTCTTCGTTTCCTGTGAGCGAAAGGTAAGACTTATTACTTACTTATACTCTTTGCGCTGTAGCATAGTGCGGGACAGTTTCAGTAACATTTCGTTTCACTCTTGAAAGTAGCCGCGATTTACAAATTATAAATTAGTATTTCAGCCGTCGTAATATATTCGATATATATTTAATCATTAATAACAGTAGTAAATTAAATTAAACCAACAAGAATGTTTTAGTCTACAAATAAATGCCGCACCATGCTACAGCGCAAGGAGTATAGCTTATGCCTGCGGCTCCGCCCGCGTAAAGATCGTTATCGCGGTGATTCTTCAAATTGATGCAACTTTTTATTTATGAATAGATTGAAGTGAAACAAACACTAAATGTTAAATGGAGTGGAGATGCTTATCAGCATCTGGTTATCATAACACGCTCTGCCTAGTTTGAGATCAGACGGCCATGTGTGAAACGAATAGTTATAATTAAGGCCTCCTACACAGTGCTCGGTTAGCCGCGATGCGGCTGCCCGTCCGGCTGGCCGCAGGATATGGTTGCAATTGCGGTTAACCGAGCGGCGACTAGTCGTAACCGTAACCGGAGAGTAAGTACCTATAGGATACGTTGCGATTTCGTCGAAGCATTTCCAAGTTGGACGTTGAAGAAGCTGCAGCTTTTTATTGTATTTACATGCGATATATAAAGAAAAAAACAAAGAAAAAGTCCTGGGTGCATTCTTATTTGCAAACACGAGATCATAGCAAGCATTTTGAAATATTTTTCGAAGAGCTTAAAAAGTATGACGAGAAGTTTTTTTGGATACACTAGAATGAGTATAAAATCATTTGAAGAACTTTTAAGAATACGTGCGCCTTCAATGGCTGGCAACCGCAAAGTAGTAAACCGCAGTGCATCCGCATGGTGTGTATAGAGATCGTCCAGCTAGCCGTCAGTCGGGCCGCAGCGCTCCGAGCAGCTCCGAGCGACCGGAGCGGTTGGGCGGCAGCCGCATCTCAGTGCGAATAAAAACTAAAAACTATTTTTTTGTACATATTTTCGATTGCGGTTAACCGGACGGCTGTCCGCATTCCGCATAGTGCGTAGGAGACCTAAGTTGACACAATATAATTACTCACCTATTCAATCTGATGGGTCCACCAGTTTTTCGAACCTTCAATGCTTGCTCCCAGAATTTGACAGCTTCTGGTAGTATTGTGTTCTGTAAAATAAATAACATAGCATTAAAATGTATATAATACACCGATGTGGCTTCGGCATACGGCGCAGCAGAAACTAAATTCGGCGCCATCTACCGGAGACACACCAAACTACGAAACAACTACTAACCCTGTACCGCGATATAGAAATTCTCACACCGATTAGCATATGGGACCAATCCCGCTCACACACCCCACACTATAACTCCTGTACACCAGGATTAACAGCAGTGACCCACGAACACACCGAGTTATGACGCTCGGGAAATCTCGGGAAAAATTAAACTGTCTTGGAACGTCGTCGTCGTGTTGCGCCGAATAGCCAGGTAGTAGAGCCACGCTGATTTCAGCACGAACAGGCCGGCGCGACCGGGGCGGTACTACCCTCGCACAGAAAATCAACGGAAAATAGCAGCGTTCGTACTGTCGTGTTTCGTTGGTGAGTGCAAGACCAGAGGCCCAATGATGCAGAAGCATCACTAGGCCACCATAGTGTGGGTCACCTTGCTGCATTGTTGAATTGTCTGCATTCGCAATGAGTATGGTGACCACCACTCTTGGATTCTGCTTATGCTTTCCATCAGGCAGAGTAGTGATTTTGGCAGGGCCACACATAAAAACAAAAGCGTATATACAACATCCCAACATCAGCCGTTGGGCCGCGGCCTGCCAGGCATGGTCACCTCGCCTGGTCGAAGGATTCTCCCTTTGTGTTGGAGGGATATGACCCCCGTTCCTCCACAGTAAAGTTTTCAAACTAACGTAAAATTACCCTTATTATACTATATTGTAATAATTAATTAATTAATTAATATATTGTAATAATGCAAATACAAAATTAACTTACATTAATCATGTCAAATTTCTCATCTTCTAATCTGGAAAGAAATAAAACAAATATTATCAAAAATATAATTAAAATAAGAATAAAAAAAGCGTAACATAACTAGTATCTAAAAATGGTGGTCACTTGTCGTATTACAAATGTGGACAATGCAACATGGTGACCCACACTATGGCGAGTGAGATACTTTTTCACGCCCCGCTTAAAGATAGAAATGCATTTCTGGATTTTTATTTGAATTATTATCTTGTTTCGTTCTTTTACATTCTTTGCTTTACGTAGTCCCGACTACTATTAAAGTTTATTAAAATTCATGTTTTATGCAAATAAATAACATAAAATTACGCCAATTGCATAGGCAAAGCTTTTATAGTTTTGTAGTTGCACAACTTTTTGCTCTTAGTAATATATCAGGCGCTTCTATATTTATAACTAAAAATATACATGAAACGGACACAGTACACCTAGACTCAGAACAACAATTACACAAAGTGTTGTCCTATATAGAAATCGAATCTACAACACTCAGAGCAGTAGGTAGCGACTCGAGTTGATCGCTTAAACTACTACCCCAACCGCGCCGTCAATTTATAGATGTCCAAAAATGTATGGGCTTGTGGCCCAGAATGGACAGAGATAAAATAAGTAGTATTTGAAAGCTTAGACCTTCCAATTAAAGAATAAAAAAGGTTTATGAAACATAGCAGATTGTGAAATAAGTTATGAAGGTTTAAAAAATAATTTATATCACTCCGACAACATCATTTTTGCACAATATAATTTAAAGTTATAATGTCAGGTCTACTGTAAAGAGTTTATAATATGTATGCTCATGTCAAAACTACATATATATGGTCCAAATAAACTATTGTACAAAAACACGAAAATTAAAAATTAAACGAGTTTAAAGTTAAGTTTAAAATTACCTACTACAAAAAGTGACCTTAGAGCATATATAACTAGAGGGGCAGCCAAACGGGCGGAAAGCGTTATCAGAGTAGAGAGAGAGAGACAGAGATTGGTTGGTGTATTTCCCGCTAAATCAGTCATGAAAATTGGTATGTGCGTCCACCAATCAGAACCTTGCGTGAGAGAGACAGACGCTAACCAAACTCAGTCTCTCTCTCTCTACTCACATCACGCTTTCCGCCCGTTTGGCGTTTGGCCCTTCGAGTATAATAATTATGCTCTAAGCTAGTGACTGACAAGTGTATTAAGTGTTGCCATTGACGAAATCAAATTGTATATATCTCTGATTGTTCTTTAGTATTTTGAACTAATTTATTTTTAAACCTACTGATTTCCTTTAACGGATAATTTAAAAAAATACGAATTTTTAGTTTATGTAATGAATTAAAGTTAGTGTAATATGGAATGCACTTTTTGATTGAATATTTTATCTTACTTTGCATCATAGTTACGTTATATGGCAATTAAAATGTGTCAAAGTAAACTCAAGTCGCAAGCATCGTTTAAAATCTTTTTTTTTGTGATTTTATATCCTAATCGGCTAAGGACTGTATGAAGTTACTCAAAATGTATAATTTATTTTATTTATATCAAGAACACAAACATGATCTCTGTATATTCTGGGGCAAAAATTAGACATCTCCTTAAGTAAAGTTAACAAGGTTTTATTTATAAAATTTAATTTACTCTACAAAACCTATTTTAAATAACAAAATGATTGTAAAATAAAGAACTTACCTATATACTGAATGATCGTAAACTATGCTTATTCTAAGTGGTTGATCTATACTCCTTCTTTTGACTATATGAGCGGGCTCTATGTGCACTCCTCTTATTACCTGGAAAAAATAAATAAACGTGTTTAACCATACATATTTACAAAATCAAATACGTAGATAGCCTCATAGAATACCATTGTTAACCACTTTAGCTGCCTCGGTGGCGCTGTGGTAACGTCGGGTTCGATCCGGGTCGGATCAAATGTTGATATGATCTGCAAATATTTGTTTCGGAGTTTTGGTGTTTTCTATATAGAAAATGAGTATATATTCACAAAAAGAAGTATATAATATGTATTTATATCAGTTGTCTATAAATGTTGGTGTCACTCCGGTCGAGTGGGCCCGTTCATGCCGGAGCGTGGCAACCCACGGTATAGACTTTTACGGCTAACCCACTAATGAAATTTGTAATGGAGATACTTTGAGTCTTGAGGAAGGACATAGGCTACTTTTTACCGCGATAACCGAGATACACGCGCGCGGAGTCGTGAGCAAAAGCTAGTTAAAGATATAAATAAAAATTACTGAGAATCCTTGACCAAAATGCATCTGTAACTCTTCCGTGAGTACAACCTCGCTTTTTAAACGATATTTCTATTTTTACGAAAGGATCAAAAACCTCAATCACGACTAACCTTCACCTTGGTTTTGGTAGGTTTGGTGACCTCCAAGAGACTAATGTACACAAAAAATAAAATTGTAAAAAGTCGATATCTGTACATTAAAGATATTGAAGAAAGAAGAAAGGGAGATTTATCAGAATGTCCTGAAGTTCCGCTGTTGCTAATTTAAGTCATAGCTGCATAGTTGCTAAGTTAACTGTCTCGGTGGCGCAGTGGTAGCGTATGCGACTGCTGTGCTTGAGGTCTCGGGGGTTCGAATCCCGGGTCGGATCAAATGTTTGTATGATCTGCAAATATTTATTTCGGAGTTAGGGTGTTTTTCTATGTTTAATATGTATGTATTTATATCAGTTGTCTAGTACCCATAACACAAGCCCTGCTTAGCTTGGGACTAGATGGTTTGTGTGAAAAAAAAAAATAGATAGACCCAGCCCAACTGGAGCTATCAATAACACTTTTTGATTCATCTGAAGCAATCATAAGCAGCCCATGACAGTCCACTGCTGGATATAGGAGGTGTTGTCCTACTACAGCACGCTGACCAGACGGGTTGGTATAGGGTTTGTGTCAAGTGTTCCTTCTCTTCGCAGTGCTGTTGTTTTTAGGGTTCCGTGCCAAAGGCAAAAAACGGAACCCTTATAGATTCGTCATGTCTTTCTGTCTGTCTGTCTGTCCGTCTGTCTGTCCGTCCGTATGTCATAGCCACTTTTTTCCGAAACTATAAGACCTATAATGTTGAAACTTGGTAAGTAGATGTATTCTGTGAACCGCTTTAAGATTTTCACACAAAAATAAAAAAAACAATAAATTTTGGGGGTCCCCATACTTAGAACTGAAACTCAAACAACTTTTTCATCAAACCAATACGTGTGGGGTATCTATGGATAGGTCTTCGAAAATGATATTGAGGTTTCTAATATCATTTTTTTCTAAACTGAATAGGTTGCGCGAGAGACACTTCCAAAGTGGTAAAATGAGTGTCCCCCTTTAACTTCTAAAATAAGAGAATGATAAATCTAAAAAAAATATATGATGTACATTACCATGCAAACTTCTAACGAAAATTGGTTTGAACGAAATCTAGTAAGTAGTTTTTTTTAATACGTCATAAATCGTAAACTGCAATTTACCTTTCATTCAATCAACACAAATATAAAAACAAATAAAAATTATATTATGTTACTTGCTGCCGCGGAACCCTTCATGGGCGAGTCCGACTCGCACTTGGCCCCTTTTTTTTAAAATATATTTGAGCTGCTAAAATGACTCTGTTTTGCCGGATGGAAATCATAAACAGAATCCAAGAGTGGTGGTCACCATCCTCAATGCGAATAAAAACAATGCAGCATGGCGACCAGCACTACGGCGGCCTAGTGAGATGTTTTTTCACGCTCCGCTTAAAGGACCCGAGTTCATAATTGGACGGAAACACGTAAGCTTTGAACAAAATTGAAGATTTCATTGAAACTTTACAGTCATATAGCTTATACATCAGAATAACACATAGGCTACTATTTGCCGCGATAATCGACATATACGCGGACGGAGTCGCGGGCAACCACTAGTAATATTATAAAGCTGAACAGTTTGCTTGTTTGAACGCGCTGACCTCAGGAACCGCTGCTGGTCCGATTGGTAAAATTATTTCAGTGTTGGATAGTACATATCGAGTAAGGCTATAGGCTATTATCATGCTAAGACCAATAGGAGCGGAGCACCAATGAAGAATGTTACAAAAACGGGGGAAAATTATTACGCTACGAGCAATAGGAGACGTAAACGATGCGACGACGTTGCGTGGGTCCGCTAGTGTATAATATAAATAAAAAATATTGATTTAACTAATTTTTTATTGTTTTTAGAACATAAAGTTTAATGGATATTGCTAGAAATATGTGTTATCGCTATAATAATGTTCTCGGTCCATTCAAATATTTGGTTTTATATTTTATTGTGTAAGTTTAATCTCTTGTGGCAGATGAAAACTATTATTTCAAACAATATGTAAATACTTGATTTTTTTCATCCTAAAATACCTATACTAATAATATTAAACTGAAGAGGTGATTCGTTTGTTCGTTTCGTTGGTCGTTTGGTTGAAAGTGTTAAGGCAACGGTTCGCGCCGCGACAGAGACAAGCGACCGAGACGGGAGACCGCGAGTCCGCGACAAGTGTCTCGGTCTCTTCTGTATGTGCTGTACTCTGTCTCCTGTCTCGGTCTCGCACGCGAACTGTTGCTTAAGGTAGTGGTTCGCGCCGCGACAGAGACAAGCGACCGAGACATGAGACCGCGACCATCACTTGATCATAGGCAATGTATAAGCAACAGTTCGCGAGCGAGACCGAGACAGGAGACAGAGTACAGTACATGCAGAAGAGACCGAGACCCTTGTCGCGGTCTCCCGTCTCGGTCGCTTGTCTCTGTCGCGGCGCGAACCGCCGCTACCTTTATACATTGCCTATGATCAAGTGATGGTCGCGGTCTCCGGTCGCGGTCTCCTGTCTCGGTCGCTTGTCTCTGCCGCGGCGCGAACAGCTACCTTTAATCTCAAGTACCTGACTTGAATTGAAAAATTATCGAGTTTTTATTTATTTATGAGCCTGTCGAATTGACTCTACTCTGCCAAGGGTAGTGGTCACCTCACTATGGCGGCCTATTGAGATGCTTCTGCATCATTAGGCCTCCGGTCTTGCACTCACCAACGACAACACGACAGCACGAATGCTGTCATCTTTGGTTGATCTTCTGTGAGAGGGTAGTGTCGTCACAATCGAGGTATTAGTAGTGTCGGATAGTCCATTTATCAAGGAACATTATAGGCTATATAAAATAATGCTACTGCCAAAAAGGTAGCTCTCAAGGTAGTAGAGCCACGCTGATTTCAGCACGAATGGTCCGGCTCGACCGGGGCGGTAGTACCCTCGCACAGAAAATCAACGTAAAATGACAGCGTTCGTGCTGTCGTGTTTCGTTGGTGAGTGCGAGACCGGAGGCCCAATGATGCAGAAGCATCACTAGCCCGATATTGTGTGGGTCACCATGCTGCATTGTTGCATTGTCTGCATTCGCAGTTTGGTGACCACCCCTCTTGGATTCTGCTTATGCTTCCCATCAGACAGAGTAGAGTCATTTTGGCAGGACCAAAAATAAAAAAGAATAAAAAAGAGCGAAGTATCAACGAAAACTGTTGCAAAAACGGGCTAAATTTATTCCAACGCAGACGAATATATGTAGTACAAAATTTATGGAGTTTGTGTCAAGTGTTCCTTCTCTCTGCAGTGCTGTTGTCCTGGTAGTTGGCTCCCTCGGTCGACTCTTACGACACACACGGGGTGAAAAGGGGTGGTGACACTACGTATTCTTAATCTATCACCACTAGTTATTCTACCGGGTTATATACTTAAAAACTTTTTTTGATGATAACTCCCGTATTAGAAAATATTCCTGTGTCGCGGGAGGCTTAACAGATATTTATGAAACGGACATAAAGAAAACCCAGACTCAGAACAACAATTTGTAGTTCACACAAGTGTTTCCGATGTGGGGTTTGAACCTGCAAACTATAGCGCAGTAGGAAATAACGAAGTGCCTGCTTTACAACGGGACCGATACAAATCTATTATAGATATATCTCTCGTGTCATGTTGTTGCTCTCGCTGAACTCCGAAACTATCTTACCGATTTTCACGTCTTTTTTAACCGACTTCCAAAAAGGAGGAGGTTCTATGTTCCACTGTATGTATTTTTTTTTTTTTATTTTTTTTTTTTATGTATGTTACCTGATTACTCCGTCAGTTGGAGACCGATTTTGAATTTTTTTTTTGTATTCGACAGGGTATGCTTCCGTGGTGGTCCCATTGCCAGCATATCAGGATCTGATGATGGGATCCCAGGGAAATCGAGGGAACCCCTCATTTTTTATAGGCACATGCTATGTTTTTCGTATATTTTCTGAAGTTACACCGGTATTTGCGTCTGATAGTCATCATTTTATGATGATGAGCTTATGATGTAAGGTACCACTCCTTAACGGTTAGGAGTTGGAGGATAAATCTTTAAATATCATATGTATATAAGTTACCTTTAGTCGTATTCTTACAAATTATTTAGGTAAGCTGATGATGGAAGGTGGAAGGTACAACTCCTCAACGGTTAGGAGTTGGAGAATAATTCTTTCAATTTCATACGTATCTAAAGACCTTCAGTCGTATACTTTCAAGCTATTTAGGTGAGCTGATGATAGAAGACTAAACTCTTCAACAGTCAGGGATTAGAGGATGATTTTAATATTACACGTACCTTAATTTGTATTCTTGATGATGAAATTTGATGAAATAATTCAACTTATTACTTACCTACGATTGTTTGCACTAAAAACTGTAAAATAAAAACTTTTTATAAAAAAAAAACCGTCTTCCAAAAACATCCAACGAAAACTCTCTGTCAAAAAACACTTAAAAGCGTAAAATAAACTGGTTCTTCATAAATTGCCTATACCTAATTCTTTATTCATTTAAATAGTAGTATTATAATGGGTGCTAGGTACCTAAAATCTGTTTGAAGTCGGTGCTAAGCCAAAAAGAATACAAACGAACAATTACAAAAGTCTAAGCGATAGTCACTTGGCACCGACTTCAAACAGATTTTAGGTACCTAGCACCCATTATAATACTACTATTTAAATGAATAAAGAATTAGGTATAGGCAATTTATGAAGAACCAGTTTATTTTACGCTTTTAAGTGTCATTTGACAGAGAGTTTTCGTTGGATGTTTTTGGAAGTCGGTTTTTTTTTTTATAATTTTAAATACATTTTGTTGGCGTGCCTAATATAGGATAGTTAACATCACACTTAGACCAATAAAAGCATGATTGATAATCACAAATTTTAACAAAAAAAAACCGACTTCAATTTGGACCGAATTTAAATGTGACCACACGGGAAGCACCAGCGTTCAAATAAAAAAAGAATCATCAAAATCGGTTCACCCAGTCGAAAGTTATGAGGTAACATAAACATAAAAAAAGAAAAAAGACAGTCAAATTGAGAACCTCCTCCTTTTTTTGAAGTCGGTTAAAAAGACAAGCAAATAAACTTGGGTGGGTCAACTAATTAACTACATACATTTCCAGGTTTTGTCTTATGCACCATCGAAATCAGAGGATTAGAAAAATTGGAGGAAATACCAACAGATAAAGATGATAACCTAATCAAAAATAATCTTTTCGCTATGATCCAGAGCAGAATGAACAAAAGCGCCGTGAAAAAAAGTTTAGATGACTTCACTATGGTCAGAAGAAAAACTCATTTCTCTATTCCGGGTATCATAGACAACGGTGAGATTGCAAACGTAGAAAAAGATAAAAGCGTTGTCTATCCAATTTATAGAAGCAATAATATGGCTATTGAAAATCGAATGTACCTAAATTACGGGACAACCCCGAAATTTATTAATAATGATAATAATTTCAATAAAGTGAATGATAAATTTCATGAATATCGTAATAATTTCAATGAAATTGAAGATAAATTTAATAAAAGTGATAATAATTATAATGAAATGCACAATAATAATGATGGACCAATAACTAATTCTGATATTAATAGCAATGAGTATGAGGATTTAATAGCTATAGAAGCTAAAAATGATATAGAATACTTGTATAATATATATAAAGAGAATAATTTCGATAACGTTCTAACTCCTGACCAAGAAATTGAATTATTAAAAGTATTAAGAAAACAAACAGAATTAATAAATAATATACAAAGAACTAAAAATAAAAGCAAAGGCAAAGATAGGAATTCAAAAGGTAAAAAAAACAAGGAAAATAAAGCTACTAAGGAAAAAGAAAAGAAAAAGAAAGAGAGTACAAAAGAAAAGACAACAACAGTCAAAAAGAAAAGCAGGGATTCAAAGGGTGATAACAAGAATAAAACAGAAACTCCTAAAAAGAAAGATGGTAAGGCTACCAAAACTAAAGAAAAAGAAATGATAAAGGACAAAAAGAAAGACGATAAAAAAGAAAAGACGCCAACAGCTAAATTTAAAGATAGTAAGGCTACTACTAAAACTAAAGTAAAAGAAATTAAAAAGAACAAAAAGAAAGACGGTAAAAAAGAAAAAAATAATGAAAAATCATCCAAAAAGAAAGACAAAGATTCCAAGAGTAACAAAAAGAAGGAAACTAAAGCTACTAAACAAAAAAATAGTAATACTAAAAAGGAAGACGGCAAAAAAGGAACTAAAACAAAATCAACAAAAACAAAATCAACAAAAGCAAAAGCAGCAAAATCAACAGCAACAAAAGCAACAGCAACAAAAACAACAGTAGCAAAGACAACACCAAAACCCACCACAGCGAAAACTACTGCAAAACCAACAACAAAAAAGCCAAGACCAGATAAAGACTTCGACGAGCTCTTGGCCGAATTAGAGAAGAAAAGCGCATTCGCAAGGAAATTGCCAAATTATACACCTTTCACTTTCGAAACGACCACGCAAATTACTAAACCGCCTACAAAGACCACAATAACTACGACTAAACCATCAACAGTACTGACAATTCTTAACGAAGTGGATGTCAGATCTGCTTTAAGAAACAACCCTTTCGTGAAGAGAATATTACAAATGGCGAACAGAAAACGGCAGAAGTATTTGAAGGAGTCTTTAATAAAAATCGTTAACTAATCCATTTATTCTAATTTCCCAACGATATCTCGTGGGTGTCGTAAAAGCGACTAACGCAACAGCAAAGTTAAGAGCAGGAAGTCGAAGAAGGACACAAAACCTATACCAACCCGTCTGGCCAGCGTGTTAGTAGGCCCCTTTAGGGAGAGCGCAAACGTGGACACTTTTGTGTCTTGTGGCGGATAAAATCCACCGATGAATATTTGATTTCTATTGAACCAGTATGAAATCATCCACCCGCTGCACATACGTAAACATTTTTTGTGTTGTAGATCTTACAAACATTTGGTACGACCCGGGAATCGAACCCAAGACCTCATGATCAGCAGTCGCACACGCCAACCGCAAGACCAACGAGGCAGTCAAAATTAATGCGGAACCCTAGAAATTATGTAAAAAGGGGTAAATGCATAACATTAGACATACATTGTACATTGTACATATTTTGATCTGCCATGATAAAAAAGTTAAATAAATGACCGGATTTCGTATAAATCTATATATATATATATACATTTCGTATGTATGTGCACGATAAACTCCGAAACTACTAAACCAATTTTTGTCAAATTTTGCAAGCATCTGTAATTTGGTCCAACTTAGTGGATAGGGTAGTTTTTATCTTAATTATTGATCTCTAAAAAAATGTGGCGGTACGAAGTTCGCCGGGTCAGCTAGTTATAAAAATAAATATATTTCGGTCATTTCACACACAACGCCATCTAGCTTCAAACTAAGCAAAGTTTGTATTATGATAGCTAGATTGACTGACGGAATACTTGTATACTTTTTTGTTAATGCATACATCATATACATATCTTATTTATAGAAAACACCCAAACTCGGAAACAAAAATTTGCAGATCATACTAACATTTGATCCGACCCGCAATTCGAACCCGAGACTTATAGGCGGTACACACTACAACGATTTATCGTAGCGATTTAACTGTGCAGATTCTCAAAAAATCTGAACCAATTTCGGTCCACACTATCGATAAAACTGCACAAACGAACTGCACAGTTAAATCGCTACGATAAATCGTTGTAGTGTGTACCGCCTATTAAGCATACCAGTTATACGTTACCACTGCGCAGTTAGTATTTACTATAACTAGACTTCAGTAAATACAAAGAAACTGTCATGTATTGTCCATGATCTATCTCCAGTATTAATTAGAGATAGGTTATTGTAAATGGTGTAGAGGTTACCGTAAGCAACTGCCGATCGAGAGGTCTCGGGTTCGATTACCGGGTCGAACTGCTATTGGGTTTTTCTTACGCTTACGCTACTTAATAGCAGGCCTGAGTGTAAAAGATGGCGTTTAGCCGTCGGTCCCGGTTTTAATAAAGTTCTTTCTCTTGTCTTAAAAAAGTACAATAACGGGCCAAACCATATTAAAAAACTACTTCATTTATAAATCAACAAACAGACGCGATGAATAATTTATAACCTTATATAATATTTTGATATTACGTAAAAAGACTTTAACATATTCAAATTATATACAGCCACTGACCGTTAACAAGAAAACAAACACTTTGTTCTATAATCTATGGTAATTTAATAAAAAAATTTCGATTTCAATTCGTGTTTGAGAGATGACGTCATGAAATGTTTTATGAATTTCCGCGAAAATTTTAACACGGCAATATTAGTGATGCGCATCGGTAATGAATGTAATGACATTTCAAAGTATCGATACTTTAAAACATTATGCAATTTTTATGCAAGGCAGATGATGACTGTTCTAAAAATAAAAGGCGAAAGGGTGATTACGGATTGTTGATGTGCTTTTGTTTCGCTATATCATAGATAAATTGTTTTCAAAGGAAAGAAATGATCATGCTCTTCATATAAATGTCCAGCAACAATAAATGTCCTGAGTGGGAATCGAACCTATTACCCTCTATTTAGTAATTAGGATCGCCAATTACTAGACCAGCAAACAGGCTCGTCTGAAAATCCTATACATTTATCAAGACTCCAAGACTTAAGCAAATTCTTATTCTGTTAATACACTGTTCAGGAAATTTCCCGTACTAAGAAAAGTGTAAGTTGTCATACTTTAAGTTTATGGCGAAAATAAGTGTAGAAAGCTACTATTTTAAACAATATTTATTACGACTTGTGAAAATCGATATTGTCATTATATAGAAAGTCTATAAAATGACAGTTAAACTGATAATGGAAGACTAATTTCGAGGTGTTTTGTGTCAGACACCAGTTTAGAATTGAATGAATTATGATCGTAAGACGTCAACTTATTCATTTATTTACTGTTGTTTTGAAAACCTTGACAAACTACAAATATACAAATATTAACCATCAAAAATAATAATAACACACTCATACGCGGTGTCAGCTTAAAAAATTGGCCATCGGACTACTGATAAAAATACTCGCGTAATATCATAGACAAATGACATCCAGACATACTAACAACTAATTATTTATCTTTGGTGAGAATTGTAGACCGAGATCTTTGGCGTAGCAGTTAAGAATGGAATTCTAAACTCAAAAATGATGTAAACATCACTAGAAAGCTTTTCATCATCAAAGCTGACGAGTTTGTTTGTTTGCTTGAACGCTCTAATCTTAGGAACTACAGGTCCGATAAAAAAAAATCTTTCAGTGTTAGATAGCCCATTTATCGAGGAAGGCTATAGGCTATGGATCATCATGCTAATATCAATAGGAGCGGAGCACCAATGAAGAATGTTATATAAACGGGGGAAAATTGTTACGCTACGGGCAATGGGAGACGTAAACGAGGTTGCGGGGATCAGCTAGTAGTAAAGTTAGTATAACAAAAACCTATTGCAACCCGAATCACATAATAGTGTAACGAAGTGGTTTGAAAATTGTTACGCTCTATCGATATAATTCGACATTGTGGATATATCACTATAAAACCGTAGTTCAAGACTTACATAATCAACTAAAGTTTGAGAATAGACATCTGTGTTTGACATTTTCAGTTTGTGTCAAAGGTCGCAATATATTCGGCCTTTGATTAAATAATACTTTCTCTATGGTATTTTTTTTAATGCATTTGAAAGTAAATTGGATATCTTTTTTAATGTCGTTGCATAAAAATATTTTAATATGAAATAAAGTATTTTGATAAATATTTAATTTATGACAAAACGAATGATTTAATTTAGTGATACTATTTTAATAGTTAATTATATTATTGATGTTATCATCTAAAAGAAATTATGAAAGAAGTTTAATGTCCGCGATTAGTCGACGAACGACGAACGCGCACGAAGAAGCACGTCTAGATATCAGGATATCAATAAGTAATGTTTTCTGTCAGTAATTTGAAATACTATTTTGCTAAAAGTCGTATGAGCATCGGTGGTTCAGTGGTAGAATGCTCGCCTGCCACGCGGGCGGCCCGGGTTCGATTCCCGGCCGATGCAGTCTCTTTTTGTTTTTTTATTTCAAATATCATGAATTCATGACGTTTTAAAATACCATAAAATATTATAAACATCAGAATTGAACAAGTAACGAATTATTAAAAAAAAAACAACTTTCAATATCTGCCATCTTTATAAAATTGTTTGAAGAACTAATTATAAAAAAAAAACCGATTTCCAAAAAACATCCAACGAAAACTCTCTGCCAAAAAAACACTTAAAAGCGTAAAATAAACTGGTTCTTCATAAATTGCATACCTAATTCTTTATTCATTTAAATAGTAGTATTATAATGAGTGCTAGGTACCTAGAATCTGTTTGAAGTCGGTGCCAAGTGACTATCGCTTAGACTTTTGTAATTGTTTGTTTGTATTCTTTTTGGCACCGACATACATCATCAGCTCATCATCATAAAATGATGACTACCAGACGCAAATACCGGTGCAACTTCAGAAAATATACGAAAAACATAGTATGTGCCTATAAAAAATGAGGGTTTCTCTCGATTACCCTGGAATTCCATCATCAGATCCTGACATGGTGGCAATGGGACCACCTCGGGAGCATACCCTTTCGAATACAAAAGAAATTTTTAAAATCGGTCCACAATTGACGGAGTAATCGGTGAACACACATAAAAAAAAAATACATACAGTGGAACATAGAACCTCCTCCTTTTTGGAAGTCGGTTAAAAAGATAGAAAGATAATACAAATAAGTTTTTTTTAGGAGATCGTTTTTTGTTTTTTCGGAAGACGGTCCCCATTTCATCTCATCCACATTTTTTATATTTTTTATCATTAATTTCATCACGACTAAGACTTAAAGACTAATGATATGAAGACTATAAACACTTGACATTGGCAGAAATAGCTGATCCGAGAGATTCGGCTGGTTGCCATTTCATCAAAAGAAGAAGAAGAAGTTATTTAAAAAAGAAAGATTTTTAAATTTTGTTGTACCCAGTGCCTCTCTCACGACTAAGACGAATCTATTGACACCACTTACATAATTAAAAAAAAAAGACTTCCAAAAACATCCAACGAAAACTCTCTGTCAAAAAACACTTAAAAGCGTAAAATAAACTGGTTCTTCATAAATTGCCTATACCTAATTCTTTATTCATTTAAATAGTAGTATTATAATGGGTACTAGGTACCTAAAATCTGTTTGAAGTCGGTGCCAAGTGACTATCGCTTAGACTTTCGTAATTGTTCGTTTGTATTCTTTTTGGCTTAGCACCGACTTCAAACAGATTTTAGGTACCTAGCACACATTATAATACTACTATTTAAATGAATAAAGAATTAGGTATAGGCAATTTATGAAGAACCAGTTTATTTTACGCTTTTAAGTGTTTTTTGACAGAGAGTTTTCGTTGGATGTTTTTGGAAGTCGGTTTTTTTTTTTATAAAAAGTTTTTATTTTACAGTTTTTAGTGCAAACAATCGTAGGTAAGTAGTAAGTTGAACTATTTAATAAAAAATTTCATCATCAAGAATACAAATTAAGGTACGTGTAATATTAAAATCATCCTCTAATCCCTAACTGTTGAAGAGTTTAATCTTCTATCATCATCACATACATATCACATACATACATCATCAGCTCATCATCGTAAAATGATGACTACCAGACGCAAATACCGGTGTAACTTCAGAAAATATACGAAAAACATAGTATGTGCCTATAAAAAATGAGGGTTTCCCTCGATTTCCCTGGGATCCCATCATCAGATCCTGATATGCTGGCAATGGGACCACCACGGAAGCATACCCTGTCGAATACAAAAAAAAAATTCAAAATCGGTCCACAACTGACGGAGTAATCGGGTAACATACATAAAAAAAAAAAAAAAAAAACATACAGTGGAACATAGAACCTCCTCCTTTTTGGAAGTCGGTTAAAAATACGACAAGCCGTTTAGGCTCTAGCTAGGGCATGCCAAAGAAATATATATAATACTGTAGCCATTGAAGCCTCCGTGGTATGTGACATATACAACTTCCACGTCAAAATACTGGCAGATGAGAAACTCCTGTTTGAAGCAAATGTTCTAAAATTGATTTATATAACTTGAAAGTTTGATTTTTTGAATGCTGAAGAGAAGATAAGACTGCAGGGGTCGTGGAGTGAAGACCTAACTGGCAGTGAAATATAAATAATTGTATTCCGATGTTGTGAATTCTTACCTTGCAGTAAAAGCGTATAATACGTTTAGTCGTGTTGTTATTTCCCAAATTTCAGGTACATTAGTCCACTGACTACACATAACCCCCTGGGCTTGTACTTGAGGAAGTACACTCGAGAAACATAACCCTCCTTCTTTCGTAGTCGGGTAAAAACGGCAGAAAAATCAAAATATACACTGACCTCATAATTATAAACTTTACTTAAGTTCAAGCAGCGGATCCGTATTACTTTCAACTTTTAAGTGGTAAGTTTAAAGTTGCTAAAAAGCATGGAATCGTTGCCTAAAGTTAAAATACCGATTATGAATAAAGGAGTGAGTTATTATGAAGTCTTAATTAAGAAGTCAGGAGTTTAATATATACAATCACCCATAGTTTCAATTATTTTAACTTTCTGCTAGCTTTTGCACGCGGCTCCATCCACTTGTATCTCGGTTATCGTGGTTAAAAGTAGCCTATGTCGTTCTTCAAGAATCAAAGTATCTAAATGCCAAATTTCATAAAAATCGGTGCAGCGGTTTAGCCGTAAAGCGTAACAAACAGACAGACAGACAGAGTTTCGAAATCATAATCTGTCTATATATTAAAGAAACTCGTTTTAGTGACACTATTTACAACTCAAGAACGGCTGAACCGATTAGGCTAAAAATTGGTGGGGATGTAGCTTAGAACCAGGAGACGGACATAGGATACTTTTTAAATAGTTTTTTTTTTACTTTGCTCGCGGTCGCGGTGTTGTTGTACCGCGGGTAACACCGCGGGACTCAGCTAGTACATGTATTAAATGGAAACATATTTTACTTACCATCGTCTTAGTCGGGTATTAATAAGTTATGATAGTGTATTCCTCTGTACCTTCAATAAAAAGGGCCACAGTCCACGGCCTCCGTTGATTGCCACGAATTGTTTTATTGATGCAGCGTGCACAGAACCCATGTGCTTCGTGTCAATATTGTTATAGGAACCTATAGCACTGCATTTTAAAATATAGAGCCATATATATCCATCTACTAGCTGACCCACGCAACGTCGTTTACGTCTCCTAATGCCCGTAGCATAAAATTATGCCCCCGTTTTTGTAACATTCTTCATTGGTGCTCTGCTCCTATTAGTCTTACCGTGATGATATATATATAGCCTATAGCCTTCCTCGATAAATGTACTATCCAACACTGAAAGATACACACATTTTACCACTTCGGAAGTGTCTCTCGCGCAAACTATTCAGTTTAGAAAAAAATGATATTAGAAACCTCAATATAATTTTCGAAGACAGATTGGGTTCACACGTATGGGATTTGATTTGAGCTTCAGTTCTAAGTATGGGGACCCCCAAAATTTATTGTATTTTTTTTTTGAGTGAAAATCTTAATGCGGTTCACAGAATACATCTACTTACCAAGTTTCAACAGTATAGTTGTTAGTAAAAAGTGACTGTGTCATACAGACGGAGAGACAGACATTACGAATCTATAAGGGTTCCGTTTTTTGCCTTTGGCACGGAACCCAAAAAATGTGAATTAGTTTAAAAAAACTTCCAAGCGGATATCATATCGTGTCAAGATTTGTTTAAGAAAGAACACTCTAAAACAACAGCACTGCAGAGAGAAGTAACACTTCACTCAAACATATACCAACCCGTCTGGACAACGTGCTGTAGTAGGACAAAACATACTTTCTAAGCTCCAGCAGTGGACTGATAAAGACTATTGATAATAAAGATGATGAACACGTTTTAATTACTTCTTACATAAAATACATTCCTATTCAATGCTAGTACCGTACCAAATTAGTGCCAAGCGACTTTAGTTCTTATTTATATGAACATAAACTTATAATCCTTAGCAAATCATTTTATATAATGTGGGAATTTTTACCATCAATTGCCACTGTGTTATATAACAAGGAAAGTGTTCTAACGACACAGAGACACCGATTTACTTCTGCAAATCACGCAACGCAACTATTCTAGGAATGTGTAGTATGACTAGTTTTAAGGGTTCCGTACCCAAAGGGTAAAACGGGACCATCTTACTAAGACTCCGCTGTCCGTCTGTCACCAGGCTGTATCTCATGAACCGTGGTAGTTAGACAGTTGAAATTTTCACAGATGATGTATTTCTGTAGCCGCTATAACAACTAATACTAAATACATAATATAATGAAATAAATATTTAAGGAGGCTCCCATACTAACTAGCTAGCCACATAACAAGCTGTGCTCGCTACTTCGTACATGTGACATTTGGATTTTAGAGTTATTTTGAATTTATTATCGTTTAAACCTTCCCTGGACTACTACAAACATTTCAAAACCAAAATCAGCTAAATTGGCCCAGCCGTTCTCGAGTTTTAGCGAGATAAACTTTCAGCAATTGATTTTTACAAGCTTTTTATTAACTTGCAATGTATGTATGCTTGTATTTTCGGGTGGAATCTTGCAACTCAATTTTGAAGCAGAAATCTTCAACCGATTTTGTTGAAACTTTGCAAACATATGTATACAGCGTGACAATACAATATTACAATGACATGGAGCTGGTCTGATGCTGAAGCTGGAAGGTGGCCATAGGAACTCTGTAAAGAAACGTCGCAACATCATCGAGTTTGGACTCGTTTGATTCGTCTCGAGGCATTCCAGTAAAAGCTTGTTTTTAAAAAGCCTTTCAATTAAATTTATTATTTGTTTCTATAGCTAAGAAAGAGTTTTTGTTTGGGCGGATTTGGAGAGGACTTTTAAAACACATGGTTCAGAACCTCGCCAAAGTTTTCAAGGCAATAGAGCAATGCTGATTTCAGCACAAATGCGCCGGCTCGACCGGGGCGGTACTACTCTCTCACAGAAACTAATCTAAAACGACAGAATTCACGCTGTCCTGTAAATAGGCCGCCATAGTGTGGGTCACCATACTGCATTGTTACATTGTCTGCATTTGCAGTGAGTATGGTGACCAACACTCTTGGATTCTGCTCATGCTTTCCATCAGGCAGAGTAGAGTCACTTTGACCGGACATCAGATTGTTTCACATTAGTAATTCCTTTATATGTCAACTAGCTGTTGCCCGCGGCTCCGCCCGCGTGTATGTCGGTTATAGCGGCAAATAGTAGCCTATGTGTAGCTATATTACTGTAAAGTTTCATCCAAATCCGTTCAGTAGTTTTTGCGTGAAACAAACATCCATCCATCCATCCATACATACAAACTTTCGCATTTATAATATTAGTAGGTTATTTGACGGTATGTTCCCCCGTAAAAATGGTGTGAAATAAACAGATATTTAAAATTATAAGATTCTTTTAGTCATTGAGATATCTAAAATTGAAACACAAAACCCTTTTGAAGATAACCAATCTTTGAAAGCAAAAATGTTCACCCTCTTCAAAACTATAAATAAATCGGCCCGAAAAAACCGCTCAATAGATCGATACAGTTTACCAGGTCATTGTAGCTGTATTAAGATTTCAAAATTCATAAAAATTCATGTATATTATTAAACATATCGCAGGCTATATATATATGAAAATCGCATCTCAAGAAGTAAACTCCAAAAACATATTTTCATTGCAACTAAACAATACATATGCAGACACAAACATAACAAATGTTAAGTTAATTTAAAAACAGTCATTATTTAAATACTGTTCTAAATTAAGCAGGTAACAAACGTCATTAAAATAACAATAAGCCATTTGATTGGCATGTTCTCACAAATAAACGTCAAAATGACTGACAACTGTTGTCTTTTGACGTAATACCACAGAACAAAAATGTAGTACAAGCTACAAGCATAGAAGATTGGTCTCAGACAAATTATTTAAAAGAATAACGACTTATGCATTCGATTGATGTAGGTAAAATTATAAAATACACAATACAAAGCTGAAGAGATTGTTTATTTGGTTGAACGCACTAATCTCAAAAACTACTGGTCCGATTGGAAAAAAAAATTCAGTGTTAGATAACCTAGTTATCGAGGAAGGCTATATATCATCAAGCTACGACCAAAATGAGATGAGTATCAATAAAAATGTTGCATAAACAGGGAATAATTAGCCCTCTCGAGGGCTTTCACTGCGTGCGCTGCACGGTTTAAACGGTTAACGTTTCGCAGGAATAAAATAATTTTGTTCCCGTTTCGGGCAATAGAAGACGCAATTATGGATGCGCGTTTCAGCTAGTATACTTCATACTCCGCCTGCTTATACACGCCTACGCGGGCAGAGTCGCAGGCAAAAGTTAGTGTTTAATTATTTCGACATAACAATTTAAATACTTTACAAGAAAGATATTTCTGTTGAAAACAAATTTATTATTAATATATTTTCGAATAACAAAAAGCCAGCCCTATTCTTTATGCTCTATAGTCGATTGACATTTTCTAATCACAGACGAGTTCAATGTTTCGACCTTATCTTTGGTTGATTGACCAAAAAATATTAAAAAAGGTAATCGAAATTTCAACTTAGCTTTGACATTCTCGACTTCAAATATTTCTTAGAAAGAAAAGGCGTGTCGGATACAAACGGTATCTATTTGACGGACGAATTCGCGCCATTTTGAATTTCTTGTGTTCATTGGCCAGCATAATTTGAACTGTCACTGTATAGAATTTTATTCTGTGATAGATCTGGCCTTTATTATTTTTTTCTCTAGTCGTTTATAAATACATATCTAATTAATACCCGAGCAATTCTTGTATATCCTACTAATATTATAAACGCTAAAGTCTAAAATAAGAGAATGATAAAACTAAAAAAAATATGATGTACATTGCAAACTTCCACCGAAAATTGGTTTGAACGAGAGCTAGTAAGTAGTTTTTTAATACCTACGTCATAAATCGTAAACAGCAATTAACCCACGGTACGGCAATAACCGCAGGTAATACCGCGGGACTCAGCTAGTTAATATACACATGCGTCTTCTATAGTTAATACTGTAGGGAGTGCTCCGAGGAAATGTTCGGACTGATCCCTGCCGTCTCTTTCCGCCATCGTCCTACGCGACAAAAGTTTCACCCCCATCACTTAGATGGCTGGCAGTCCACAACTGTGAGGTTTTCTAGGAACTTTCTGCCTCGTACAACAAAATTGTGGAATGACTGTCGCCTGCGATATTCCCGAACCAAACCTTAAAGAAAAGAGCGTACTCCTTCTTAAAAGGCCAGCAACGCACTTGTGACGCCTCTGGTATTGCGGGTGTCCATGGGCGGCGGTAATCGCCTACCATCAGGCGATACGTCTGCACGTTTGCCCCCTATTCAATAAAAAAAAACTTTTCGTAAAAACTATGATCAATAGTTTTAATAAACGATATTAATCTTTATTGAGGTCCTGTTTTGAGTATAAAAAGTATAAATTACGATTTAAAGTACCCTAGAGCTTAGTATTATAGCCAGTTAGTGATAACAGAGTCCATATTTAATTTATTTAATGTATTAGGTACGCTTAGGAACGTGTTATAGAATTTAACACGCAACAAAAATATTACACTTTTGAATTAAAAAACAGTAATATTACAAAGTTTAATTGCTTTCAATATTGTCTCAGGAATTCGTCGTGTTGTTGAAATGAAAAAAATATTTGAGTGTTAGATAGCTATAGGTTATCAAGCATCAACGAAAACTGTCCCCAAAGCAGGGAAAACGTTCCCAAGACGAGGTAAAATTATTTCTTTTTTAACCCACTTCAAAAAAGGAGGAGGTTCTCAATTCGACCGTATATTTTTTTTTATATATGTGTTCGCGGATAACTTTATTTTATTGTGCTTGTGTTTGAATTTATCTAGGTGATACCTACTATATGTTAGTGTTTATTTTTTCTTTTTGTTAAGTTGCTGTCTTGTTGTCTGTCAATGTTGTGCATATTTATAATTGGAATAGCACATGTACTTATTTGTTTTTTGTACTTGTTTTTAAGTGAATGTTTGTGTTTATTCTATAAGTATGCCTTGAATAAATAAATGAATAAACTTCGTCGTTTATGAACCGAATTTGACGATTCTTTTTTAATGGAAAGGAGATATCTCAACGGTGGTACCATGATAAGGACACTAAGATCTGATGATGGCATCCAAGAGAAATCGAGTCGAACCTTGAAGTCGGTTTTTATTTTGTTAACATTTTACTTGTGTTTAAATGTTCCTTGTCTTGTTGAGAGTTTCTACCTCGTTGGTGCAGTGCTAGCGTGTGCAACTACTGTTCTTGAGGTGTCGGTTTTAAGGTAAACTGGTATGGTATTCAGGCTGACATAACATCACGCTACGAGCAATAGGAGACGATGTTGTGCGGATCGGATGACCGATTTTTTAGGGTTCCGTAGCCAAGTGGCAAAAAACGGAACCCTTATAGATTCGTCATGTCTGTCTGTCAGTCCGTCCGTATGTCACAGCCACTTTTTTCCGAAACTATAAGAACTATTGGTTGAAACTTGGTAAGTAGATGTATTCTGTGAACCGCATTAAGATTTTCACACAAAAATAGAAAAAAAAACAATAAATTTTGGGGGTCCCCATACTTAGAATTGAAACTCAAAAATATATTTTTCATCAAACCCATACGTGTCATATCTATGGATAGGTCTTCAAAAATCATATTGGGGTTTCTAATATTTTTTTTTTCTAAACTGAATAGTTTGCGCGAGAGACACTGCCAAAGTGGTAAAATGTGTCCCCCCCCCCCCCTGTAACTTCTAAAATAAGAGAATGATAATACTTAAAAATATATAGCCGTTGCCGATATTCAGATTATATAAATACAAGAATTGCTCGTAGATAAAATCCTGCAATTATTTAATCAAAACAAAATGGCCGCCACTTTGCATGACAACTCTCTACCCTTGTTTATGATCATGCTAATCATTATAAGCGCTTGATCCCATAATAAATGTAATTGTTTCTTATGGATTAATTACAGTTATATTAAAAGAAACTTTAGACAAGTTATATGAGATCTGTTATTTTAATTGAAATAACTACATACGTATCTATATAAATAACTAAAATTGAAGTGTATGTTTGTAATTTCAAATTAACAGATTTTCACTAAACGCATATGAAAGTATATACGGTACTTATATCAAAATATCAATTTTAAATTTTTGTCTGTCCATCTGTTTGTCCTGGTTAATATCTGGAACGGCTGGATCCATTTTAATTTTAAAAGTTTCTAAATAAATAAATTTTGATGGGACTTTCACTGGCATATAGCTGATGTTATAAGGAGTAACTATACTACTTTTTTAGACCAGTTTCACAACAACCGCGGGTAACACCGCGACGCTCAGCTAGTTATTACCCGAATGCGGATTATGTTTTTCGAGTGTATGTATGTATATTTCTTTGGCACGCCCTAGAGCCTAAACGGCTCATCGTATTTTATGTGAGTGGTGTCAGTAGATTCATCTTAGTCGTGAGAGTGACTCTGAGTATATCAAAGTTAAAAAAAAAACGTGTGGCACTCGGGGACTGCCACGGTAAAGCTATTACATAGCATTTTTTATCAACTTATGCAATTATAACTAATTAATTATTTATTATTTTTGCAGTTTTTTTTTCTTTGAACATGTATACTTACGGGGCGCAGATGCGGTGAGTGTGGCATTATAAAGATATGATAGATACCTATACACCTATATACTTTCTCACAAACAGCTGCTTACGCATTCGTCCGATTTCGGAGCAGCTCGTCTCGATCCGTGCAAGCTTCGGGTGTTAGGTTTTATTTTCGTTACGGAATTTCTTGATTCGGTCGCCGCGCTCAAAGCCCGTGATAAAAGCTATGCAATAGCTTAAAAAGCTGTTATTATGTTATAAATACCAGTACCTAAATACACAATACTAGATCGATTTATCGCCCTCGAAACCTCCTGCATACTAAATTTCATGAAAATCGTTGGAGCCGTTTTTGAGATTCGGATTTTATATACAAGAATTATTCATAAGGCAGATGTGATAGATAAGAAATCGTATTGACCATTATCACAAGCATTCAACTGCTAAGGTCCATTCGCTTAGATACCTTGATCGCGCTGCCGTCGCACGTGCGGCAGACGCCACAAACTCAAAGGGCCCGCGGCGTACACCCACCAACAAGTATGATTTGTCAAAACGCTGTTGTATGAATTAATTCGCGTTTATTCGTATTTCACAACAATAACCACAATTGCGTGCAGGTGCACCGACACTATCTAAAGGAATGGACTGCAAATTGTCATGCAAGAATAACTCTACTGCATTATTGCATCTATAAATATATCTTACCAAGTTTTGCCCGCGACTCCGCTTGCTTGTATGTTGGTTATCGAAAATAATAGTCTATGTGATATGCTGATGTATAAGCTATATTACTACAAAGTTTCATATTAATCCGTTCAGTAGTTTTCGCGTGAACGAGTAATATAATGCTTATAATATTAGTAGGATAGAATTAGAGTACGATTTTTTTATATTTATATTAGCCTGTCAAAGTGACTCTACTCTGCCTGATGGAAAGCATGAGCAGAATCCAAGAGTGGTGGTCACCATACTCACTGCGAATGCAGACAATGCAGCATGGCGACCCATACCACACACCATGGCGGGCTAGTAATGCTTCTGCATCTTTTAGTCTAGTCAACAAGTATGGAACTTGTTGACTAGACTATTTGGGCCTAAGGTCTCGCACTCACCAACGAAACACGACAGCACGAACGCTGTCATTTTACGTTGATCTTCTGTGCCAGGGTAGTACCGCCCCGGTCGATCCAGCCCGTTCGTGCTGAAATCAGTGAGACTCTATTACGTTGGAATTAATATTTAGATGATGAATATTAGCCGTGAATTATTATATTTTCAATCCCTCCAGTTTTCTTCTGAATAATTTCGTTGCGGGTTCCAAGACAGTTTATTTTTTCCTGGGACTTCCCGAGTGTCATAACTCGGTGTGTTCGTGGGTCACCGCTGTTGATCCTAGTGTACAGGAGTTACAGTGGTGGGCGTGTGGGCGGGATTAGTCCCAAACAAAAAAAAACTGTGACACATTTTATTAATCTGTAACCACGCCACGTATTGAAATTGAAATTGAAATTGAATGTTTCTATTTTTCTGATTAATTGACACGACTTAAGCATTTTTCATGTTTTTCGATCTTATTCTTTTAAAAAGACAACTCCCGTACTAGGAATATAATATCCTGTGTCACGGGGGACTTTACAAACATGACCAGACTGAGAACAACAACTCGTGAATCACACAAAGTGTTGTCCCATGTTTAAATCCACAACTCTCAATATAGTAAAAAGCGGCAAAGAGACAGCTTCAACCTCTACAGCATCAAAGAAGTTAGATTTTTAATCAGAAACTAATGTCAAAAAGCGTTATAACAGAATTATGAACGCTCTGTTTCTTGTCAATAGAAACTCAATGTCAATGCCGTCATGCCGTCACAGATTGTCAAAATGGCGGTCAATAAACTTCGTTTTTTTTTCAATTTCTCTTCGGCCAAAATACCACTTTATTCGGCTCGAACATCATAGACAAGGTTAGTTTTCAGTGAAAATATCTTGAAAATATACAGACAAACCTTATACGAAACCGACTGACCAGGGCAGCAGTCTAGTAGGGAAAAACGAACGTTTTGAGAGGAACCTTCTTTCGAAGTTTAGACCTATGGCCTTTTATAATATAAAGTTTATAGATCTACATAACCGACTTTGAGAAAAGGGCGATATTGTCAATTCAGGTGTTTTTTTGTAGATTAGGAGGGTAAACAAGCAGACAAGTTGTTACCTATCAGTGAAAGTCCCGTAAAAATCGGTCCACCCGTTCCAGAGATTACCGTACCGTGTATACAATACATATGCATTAAGTAAATAGCGGTTAGTTTAATATAACAGACACTCCAATTTTATTTATTTGTATAGATGTAGGTAATTAATATTTTAAAGTAGAATTAATAAAGAGAATAATAATCTCACATATGGATATCTGATCTCAAACTTCGTCATAAATGGGCCGGCTCGACCGGAGTGATACCACGGCCTCACAGAAAACCGGTGTTAAACAGCGCTTGCGCTGTGCTTGTGTTCACCTAGTGAGTGAGGATACCGGAGGCCCATATCCCAAACCCTTCCCCCATCCCCCTCCCCATCCCCCAAAGGCCGGCAACGCACTTGTAACGCCTCTGGTATTGCGGGCGTCCATGGGCGGCGGTAATCGCTTACCATCAGACGATACGTCAGCTCGTTTGCCCCTAGACAGAGCCTGTACTAAGTAACCAAACTGCTTATAAAAACACTTAAAAAATATATCTAAATACATAACTTACAGGTACAGAACAAATTTTTCCTCGAATCGAAATCGAACACGGAATCTATACCTCACCAGTCAGACTTCCTGGCTACTACACCAACATGTATAAAGCTCTGTGATAAGAAATCAGGAAGTATTATGGTATAATAACATCCGTAGAAATAAATAGGTAAGCACTGCGCAAGCGCATGTGTTAATGACCTTTGAAATGTCACTTTTACGAGTCGACGGAGTACTAGTGCGCACTCAAGTGGTATATAAAAATAAGCATTTAATTAAATTCAGTGACACATGCCACATTGTTTTAAGTAGTATTTCAGGAAAGATTTTTGTAATATTTTTTTTAAATTGATTATCATATTTAGCCGTCGTTATCAATATTTTATGAAGCGCTAGAACGCATATTATTAGAGGTATAGTTTTCTCAAGTCCAAAATGACGTAAACGCCGAGAATTTCATGACGTTTACAAGTTTCGTTCAACGCAGTATAAATGCGGAACGTACAAAAGAAAAGAAGAGAAGTGTGGCGTCACATGACGACCACTGCAGTCGTTGGACCTGACACACACACACACTTTTTAACCGACTTCAAAAAAGGATACCGTTATTATCAATTCGATTTTATTTTTGAAGTGAAAACTTCTTTAGTGGCGTTGTGCACTTTAGAATAGAGTAGAATAGAATAATCGTTTATTTGGCCCAACGCCGAGACATAAAAAAAACTATTACAAAAATAAAATAAACAAGAAACTTAACACTAGAGACAGAAAAGAGAAAGTAACATAAATAAATTATACAGACAAAAAAAAACATTAATAAACATGTTAAAATTATACTTATTATGTGTCTCGAAGCTGCGGCCTAAAAGGTGTCCAGTTCAGGTAAATGCTGAGTATGCTGACACAAAGTGCTCAGCCCTGATTTTCAACTGGGACCGGTCGACTTACCGATGTCGCCAAACGCAGATATTCGTTTGGTATTCGGTATTCGGCGTATTCGGCATCTTTTTCACTATTTGTATTCGGCCGAATTATTCGGTTTTGGTGCCGAATATATTCGGTTCTAGTATTTCTAATTTTTTGGCTACACGACACTGTTAAGAAATGAGAGAAAAAACGTCATAAGTAAGATTTCTGTAGGTATATATGTTAAGTTGTTAATTCACAGAAATTAAATGAAGAATGTGTTGAATAAAGCTAATAAAATAAAGCAATTAATCAGAGAAGATTAATAAGAGAATCTTAAATCAGCATTTATTTTCAAAACTGAAAACAATATTTTTAACCACAACTCCACATATTTATTTTTTTAACTATGGGTTCCAATGTGGGGACCATTATCTCTCACAATCATGTGGATAAGCGAAGCTTTGTCCCAATTTTAAACTAAAACTTATGCAGAACGTATGTGATCACCCAGTAAAATGTTTAATTTGCAAAAGTCCATGTTGTAGAACAAAGTCCTCATTAAACCAGTGTATAGTGAAGTTTAGATAGCTAAGCTAATGTTGTTCACGCAAATCCACATATCACATGTAATCAAAACAGCCGTGGCTTCTGAGATTTCATCTTTGATCAATTTTTTCACTCTCTCATAAATTATCGGAATCACCACTTCACTTGTATACTTTCTTCCAAGCAACTTATACTTACGCTTCAATAAATTCAATACATAATCTGTTAAGTCCTTCGTTTTCGAGAATTGAAATAGGCTGATTGTCAGTTGCGATCATATCAGCAATGGCGTTATGCCTCCTCTAGAGTTTGTTGCGTACCTAGTAAATGAGACTGGTCTATATTGGATCTTACACTCGAAGTTGTTGGAAAAGTGTCTGAGCTATGTTCAGAAGCACTTACGGAAGTAGAGGTATTTTCTGGCAGTTGTTCTTTATGCTTCAGCTTCACATAATTTGTCATACCACTGGTCGAAGCACTACGCCCTGTTCCACCGCGAGAAATAACACAACTACACAAAGTGCACTTATCTTTTGTTTTGTCATCTCCCATTTCGTCAAAAAAGTCCCAAGGTGGCGAGCGGTGAGGTACGGCTCGCTCATCATCTAGCCGCCAGCGACACGTAGCGTACATGTTAAAACCTGTTTACGCGGCAAAACAATGTAATTGTAAACCGAATAATTCGGCCGAATATCCGGTTCGGTACAGGTTAAACCGAATAATATTCGGTATTCGGTTATTCGGTGAAACGACTATTCGGCGCATCTCTAGTAATTATAGAAAAAAAGCGGCCAAGTGCGAGTCGGACTCGCCCATGAAGGGTTCCGAAGCAGCAAGAAACATAATATAAAAGTTCTTGTAGTTCGTAGTAACTTTGATCGATGTTTTAATAATAGTATTTGTATTTATTCTTTATTGTACACATAGAGCATACAAATATATAAAAGAAATACAAGGAAGTGTCATGTACAAAGGCGTGCTTAACCCAAAATTGAGTTTTCTTCCAGCAAACCCTGAGTGAATAGAGGATAGTAGAAAAATGTAAGGGCATAGTCATGCGTACTTAAGAATCAAAAGAGTAACGACTATAATAAAAATGAAAAAGGTAATAATAGTAATTATGAAGCAGAGTTATACCTACAGTTGAATATATTAAACATATTAATTCACACATACGATGTTTATGCTTACATATATACATACATATATACATATGATACAATAAGGGTCTGGTTATTGTAGGGACAGATAATAATCCCTGGTTCTACTCTTGAACATAGTTAGAGAAGGACTAGCGCGTATCGCACGCGGTAAGGCATTCCATAGCCGAACAGCTGCAACACTAAAAGAGTTATTGTAGCAGCTCGAAGTATGAGAAGGAGTTCGAAGAAGGAGAGAAGAAGAAGATCGACAGGGTTGGCTTCTGGGAATAAAGTGCTCGAAGCGGTCACGAAGATATGAAGGAGAGTTGGGGTTGTGAATAGTGGAATATAGTAAGGAAAGTATATGTAGATCTCGACGCTGCCGAATAGGTAACCACTTCAGTTGTTTCCGGAATTCCGAAACATGGTCGAACTTTTTCAGACCAAAAATGAAGCGGATACAGAGATTTTGTAACCGTTCTAGCTTATTCCAGAGTTCTTCTGTAGCGTCGAGAAAAGAAACATCGGCATAATCAAGAAGTGGAAGGAGAAGGGACTGAGAAAGTAGGACTTTAGTCGAAAAGGGGAGAAAATTTTGAAGACGTTTGAGAGAATGATATGTTCCAAAAACTTTTCTGCTCACCTCTGTAATATGTGTGGTCCATGACATGTAGCAGTCCATAAACATCCCAAGATTTTTAATTTGTGTCAAATATGGTATGATCGCATTGTTATAGGACACTGGAGGTAGTGAAGTCAGATCGAGGCTATTATACATGTACCTGCCACCAATAATGATGGCTTGAGACTTGGCGGGATTGACAAGCAGCCCAAACGATTTTGTCCATGTATAGATGTTTTGAATAGTGTTCACACCTCCAAATGAATAGTGTTTTTTTTTTTGCGGTTTACCATTTATGACGTATTAAAAAAAACTACTTACTAGATCTCGTTCAAACCAATTTTCGGTGGAAGTTTGCATGGTAATGTACATCATATATTTTTTTTAGTTTTATCGTTCTCTTATTTTAGAAGTTACAGGGGGGAGGCCACATTTTACCACTTTGGAAGTGTCTCTCGCGCAAACTATTCAGTTTAGAAAAAAATGACATTAGAAACTTCAATATCAATTTTGAAGACCTATCTATATCACCCCACACGTATGGGTTTGATGAAAAAAAAATTTTTGAGTTTCAGTTCTAAGTATGGGGACTCCCAAAATTTATTGTTTTTTTTTTTATTTTTGTGTGAAAATCTTAATGCGGTTCACAGAATACATCTACGTACCAAGTTTCAACAGTATAGTTCTTTTTTTTTATAGTATAGTTCTTATAGTTTCGGAATAAAGTGGCTGTGACATACGGACAGACAGACAGACAGACGGACGGACAGACAGACAGACAGACAGACATGACGAATCTATAAGGGTTCCGTTTTTTGCCTTTGGCACGGAACCCTAAAAAGTGATTGAATAAAAGTAAAGTATGGACAATGACAGTACAATAAAGGATGACCATAGTTAAAACAAATACAACAACAAACAAATTACATATTCTGAGAAAATCATAACAAGGTGTAATTTACAATTAAAGAAATAAACAAAAAGAAAGATAATAAGTACGAAGCATGACACAACCTACACACACAGAATAGTCTAATGTGACTATTTAAATTAAAGATGTGTTGATGTTAATATTGCCAATGTCTCTCTGTGTATTTGTAAATTGATATACTTGAGAAAGACTAAAAAGGGAAAAAAAAACTTCGTTTAAAAAACCGACTTCAAAAACTAAAAAGTATCAAATAACTTAATTTGTATGTACTACCTATTCATAGATTTGAAGTCGGTGCCAAGCCAAAATGTAATAGTAGGTACCGCACTCGCCGACCGTGACCTTGAGTGGGATAGCTGCTCTTCGCGTAGAACAAAACAACCGAAGCGTCGTTGACGTTCGTCGAGCTTAAACAACTGTTTGTTTATAGTTTTTAAACGACTTCAAAAAAAGGAGGAAGTTCTCAATTCGACTTATACCTTTCGACTGAACCGATTTTGATGATTCTTTTTTTATTTGAAAGCCGGTGCTTCCCGTGTGGTCCCATTTCCATTTGGTCCAGATTGAAGTCGGTTTTTTTTTTGTTAAAATTTGTGATTATTTAATTTAGTAAGTCAATCGAAAAAAACATGGAATAGAATTATTTGGCACACATGGGCAGGCTCGATTGGAGTAATAACACGGTTTTTCAAAATCCGGTGCTAAGCTTTTCTTTTGTTACTTTCCTCTAAAGCCTAAGCAAATCCGCCTCCCATTCCCGCCCCTAATTCAGGAAGGAAGTGGGGGTAAGACGGTTAGTTCGTAGTTTTAGGGTTCCATACTCAAGGGGTAAAAACGGGACTCTATTACTAAGATTCCACAGATCGTCAGTCTGTCTGTCAACAAGCTGTATCTCATAAACCGTGATAGTTAAGACAGTTGAAAAAGTATACATACACGTTTATAACTAAAGTATACTCATTTACTCCTTATAGCATCAGCCATCTAAACGTCAAAGTCCAGTCAAAATCGGACCAGACGTTCCAGAGACTAACCGGAACAAGTAGATTTGATTTTTCATGTAAGTACTTCATATATGTACTTTCATATGCATTTAGTGAAAAGCTTTTAATTTGAAACTATAAATAATTTCACGTGTTTATATATATTTGTTAACGGTCTCGTTTCTTGCACAATTATATTTTACTAGTTGTTGCCCGCGGCTCCGCCCGCGTATATGTCGGTAATCGCGGCAAATAGTAGCATATGTGTTATTCTGATGTATAAGCTGTAAAGTTTCATCCAAATCCGTTCAGTAGTTTTTGCGTGAAAGAGTAACAAACATCCATCCATCCATCCATACTTACAAACTTTCGCGATTATAATATTAGTATAGATTTGTTTAGGCTTATAGTTAATTAAGCATATTTATATGTTATTCGCTGATACCATTTGTGGTTGAAAATGCATTAATTAATAGATCACAATATTATTTTATTATTTGCCTGTATAAGTACTTATTTTTGATAGCAATTATAATTTATTGTTGCGGTTTTTGAATCAGTAAAGCATGGTATTTGCCTCGAAAGTATGGATTAAGAAAAACCTTTATTGCACACTAGTTGTTGCTCGCGGCTCCGCCCGCGTTTATGTTGGTTCTCGCGGCAAATAGTAGCATATGTGTTATTCTGATGTTTAAGCTATATTACTGTAAAGTCGAAAGAGTAACAAACATCCATCCATACTTACAAACTTTTTCGTTTATAATATTATTAGGATTATAAAAAAAAATAAGTTTTATAAACTATGTATTGGACGACTACGGCGACTACGTAAATACGGGGCCTGAAAAAAAACGTGTGGTGTCGTGGGACACCAGATAGGAACGAAGTTGATATATATATGTATAATCAGATTCATATTTGGGTTACGCAAGTATGATCATATCTCAGAGTATCGTTCTAAACTCAAGTGGCTACCAATACGCTTTCGCCGGAATCTCCATATACTTTCTCTTCTATACAGTGTTCTGTTTCATCCTCACACACCTTCTTATCTCAAAGAACGTTTTCAGTTCCTACACAAAACACATTGCAGAGACCTAAGGTCATCGGAGAATTTAAAATTAAAAATGCCACAACACTCCACTCGTTTTGCAGACAAGTCTTTTACTGTGCAAGCAGTAAGACTGTGGAACAGCTTGCCAGAGACAATTCGAAAGGCTAAAACCTTGTCTGTTTTTAAAATCCTGGTAAAGAAATACTATCTATCATTATGAATAATTTTGATTCATTATTTATAATATATATTATGGTCTGATATGTATATGTGTATGTATGTGTGTATGTATATGTGTATGTATATGTGTATGTATATGTGTAGGCATATGTATGCATTTTTCTATTTTATTTGTTGTTTGAGTATTCACTTGATGGTGTGTTACTAGTGTAAAAACTACCTTAAAATCTTAAACACCCATTATCCATACTAAGGTTGTCTGGAAGAAATCGCCGTGAGCGATAAGACCGCCAATTGTTACGTTTTCAACTTTGTAAATAATTCTTTGTTATGTATCTATCTTGAGTATACAATAAAGTATATAAATAAATAAATAAATAAATAAATAAATATAATAATACATACAACTTACAGATGGCGCTAGCTAGCGCTAAATTTTTCGTTCACGCTCTTTAAAAACCACAAAATTGTTTAACACCGTTATTTTATTTAAAACGATTTATAAAAATATATAAAAGTTCTATGCGAGGTATAAAGAAAATAACTATTCAGGTATACATTTTTTATTATGATTTTTTATCGATAAAAATAAAAACTTTTCACTTGTGCTGCCACCTAGTAATAACTACTGAAACATGTTCTGTCTAGAATTACTAACAGATGGTGCTATACTTAAATTTTCTTTCACGAAATAATTTTAATTAAATTAAATAATTTAAATTAAATTAAATAATTTAAATTAAATTAAATAATTTAAATTAATTTTAATTAAAAAGGAGCAAGAAAAAGTTAATTATTATATTTATATTTTTTTTGTAAATACATAGATACATATTATACCTACATAGAAAACATCCAAACTCCGAAAAAACAAATATTTGCAGATCATACAAACATTTGATCCGACCCGGTATTCGAATCCGAGACTTCAAACACAGCATTCGCATACGCTACCATTGCGACACCGAGGCAGTCAATCTTACGTTACGGACGCTTTTTGCCGGCTAGGGTACCCATCCGCAACGGAATCCCAATAAGGAAAAAAACGACGAAAAAGGAATATAATTCAGATAGAAATCCAGACATTTATTGGTACAAAAATGGTCAGAGTCCAAAATAAACCCAATATCTGTTCAATAACTTTAATTTTTAAACGAGAAATTCTTGTATATAATCTGAATCTTGGCATCACAATTTGGAGCACACATTGGAGCCGTTCCAATGATTTTCATGAAATTTAGTAAGCAGGAGGTTTCGGGGGCGATAAATCAATCTAGCTAGGATTCATCTTAGAAGAAAAAAAAAACAAATTATAACATCTTTCTGCGCGACTGTACATTTACCTGTAAGGTAAACCAGTTTTCCCACCACAGCGTACGGTGGACAATATCATATTTACTTTAAACGCATTTGCAGTATTAAAAACAGGTTTTTGAAGTAAAAAGTATAAATACATAACGGGTAACTTTGGCCGCTGTAAAGGTCAACGTAAAAAATATTTATGGTTAGACAGTATTCACCGCAGCCAAAAAAAATTATGCACATACTTTTTTAACCGACTTCAAAAGAGGAGGAGGGTACTCAATTCGACTGGTTGAACCGATTTTTATGTTTCTTTTTTTATTTGAAAGCTGGTGCTTCCCGTGTGATTCCATTTCAATTTGGTCCAGTTCTTGAAGTCAGTTTTTTTTTGTTAAAATGTTGTTGTTTAAAAAGAAAACCTCTGCACTAGGAACATATCGTGTATCGCGGGGGACAAACATATTTGAAACAGACGCAAAAAAACAGCCAGACTCAGAACCACACAAAGTGTTGTCCAATGTGGGGACTTACAAGGGGGGGGGACAATGTGGGGAATTGATCCTACAATTGGTTAGCGGCGATGTTATCGCCATTCATACAGTCATATAATAAAAAAAAGTAAAAACTAAAACCCAACTACGACAAAAAACGACGCTGAAAAAGTATGAAACAAGTTTGAAAAGCCGTAGTCACACGTTGTTAAAGTGTTATGGTGTGTTTCTATGTAACATGTGACTACGGCTTTTCAAACTTGTTTCATAATTTTTCAGCGTCGTTTTTTGTCGTAGTTGGGTTTTAGTTTTTAACCGACTTCAAAAAAGGAGGTTTCTCAATTCGACCGTATATATATATATATATATTTTTTATGTGTGTTCGCGGATAACTTCGCCGTTAAAGAACCGATTACGTAAATCAGATGTGCGACGAGCTACCTCACTTGCAATCCGCGCTGATGACCAGCGAGAGACGGATAATGATAACATTCGTATTGCTATGGCAGAATTGCGTTCTACAGTGAATAATAATGACATAGACAGGCGGCTCCTTCCTCTTAGATCTCCCGCTTAGATCCCCTGGACGATCCATGTGAAAATTTCGTCCACACTGATCCCCTAGGGAATCTATTCAGGATTTAAGCAGGTGATCGAAGTGGACGAAAATCTTCCAAATGAAACCCCTGGGGAATCAAAATGAAATCTAAATCCGAATAGATCCCCTAAGAGATCAGTGTGGACGAAATTTCCACATGGATCCCCCACGGGATCTAAGCGGGGGATCAAGTGGACGGAGCCGCTTAGAATGGAACGAGTTCGGGCACACCAAACACAACAACAGCGAGCACGACGCAATGAAATCGAGTGATACCGCAGAAATAGTGCTCCTGTGAACCTGGAACGAGTAGCATTCCACTGCAATCCGGAATTATGTGGGCTAGAGGGCGCCACATTAGATTCAGCGATACGTCATATAGCCTATAACCAGCAGACGATCAAGACGCTTCTAACGATACCTCATTTGTCCAGTTCTAATAAGTAGTTAAGGAGCTATGACCAAATGAACATACATACATAGCCTGTCGAAATCATAACCCTCCTTTGGCTTTGCCGTAGTCGGGTAAAAAATGCCGTCCTCAATAACTTGTACGAAATTAAGTACAGAATTCGGTTGATTAACTAACTTACAAAACAACTTGTTGATTTACATACCTAGTTACTTAATTATGGCTGATATTCACGAGTAACTAGTGCAATAAAAGTAGATCAATGAATGATTTCGCATAAATATAATTATCGTATTAAATAATAATCGCGTCGTAATTCGCGAACGATCGAACACTTTCTTTATGGTTTTGCAATTGGATCGTGAAATCAGGTGTCAATTTCATTCCATGTCGGGAAAAAAAAGTTGTCAATCATAAAATAGATGCAATTGTTTATGGTTATAAAAAATGGTGGATTATTGTCTGTAGACCGTGAATATTAAATTTTAGTAAATATTCGATTTTAATTTTGCACCAAAGAGTATATAAATCACTTTTTGCACAGTAAGAGAAACTATTCATTGGAAATCGCATCATTTCGCTTAAAACTATCCATTTTATTGGTGGAAATTTTATTTTAACAAGGAGATAACGTATAATGATCTCCAAGTAGGTAGGACTTCGTATTATACACGCTTATTTTTTACTACGCTACTTATACGATACTGACGAAAAGTAGCGTAGTTTATAGCATAGTTAGTGCGTAACGCGTTGGAACTACGCTACTTTTTTTTTGCTTCAACAAGTACAAAGCGGTGCGTTATCTACCTTTTTTTTATTTGATCTGAGCAATTATTTTTTTATTTAACTACTAGCTGTTGCCCGCGGCTTCGCCCGCGTGTATGTCGGTTATCGCTGCAAATAGTAGCTAATGTGTTATTCTGATGTATAAGCTATATTACTGTAAAGTTTTATCCAAATCCGTTCAGTAGTTTTTGCGTGAAAAAGAAACAAACATCCATCCATCCATACTAACAAACTTTCAGGTTATTAATATAGGTAGGATTTTTATCGATATATAATCATGATACAAAATGTATTGGTACCTGAATAGTTTTATTTTCTTTACCTCGCATAGAACTTTTATATATTTTTATAAATCAGTTTATATAAAATAAAGGGGTTAAGACAATTTTGTGAAAACTAAAAATTTAGTATAGCGCCATCTGTATTTTTGATATGGAACTCATTCCTATCTGATGTCCCACGACACCACCCGATTTTTTTTACAACTAATACACACACGTTTTACTATTAAAAACTTATTTAACTATTTATATATGTACATAAAATATAAAGTGTTTATATGAGCTTATTTCGACATTTGACATCGACCGGGTCTGGCACTGCTCGCTTCTCTCCAAGCTCTCGGCATTCGGTCCGCCTCCTAGACCCTGTCACTGGATTGACGCTTTTCTTCATCAGCGCCGCATTATGGGCCTTTGCGACGGCACGGCCTCTGATGTTCTGGATGTAAACGCTGGCGTACCTCATTGTTTAGTCCTGTCGCCCACACTATTTCTTCTGCATATCAATGACATGTTAGCTCTTGGCAACATACATTGCGATGCAGACGATAGCACAGTTCATGGGCGATATTTTTGACACCGTTCAGCCAAGCTGGCAGTCGTTGAGGAAAATCGACAGAAGCTTGTCGCTGAGCTCGACCGGGTTTTGAACCGCATTTTACAATGGGGTGATAGAATCTGGTCGAGTTCAACGCTACGAAAACACAGTTGTGCGCATTCTCTACCAAAAAGTCTCCATTCCTTTCCCTCCCCACTTTTCAGAGCACTCAACTGCCACTACGGGGTAAGCTCGTTGTCCTGGGCATGGATACATGCCGGGACCTCGAGTACTGTTCTCATCTTTGTGATGGGTCCGCGCAGTATTTGCTTGATGCTTTCGATCGGTTGCAATGGCGAACAGTCCGCTTTACCAACAGTCCCGAAGCCACCGAGGTCCTTGAACCTCTGCAGCTGCGTAGAGATATCGCCTCTATAGCAGTCCACTACCATCTGTATCATTGGAAGTATTCTGAGGAGCTCTTCCAACTGGTCCCCCTTCTCCCTTCCTCTGCAGAATAACATGTTCACTCTCAAACCAAACGGTTTGGTTCATCCTTCCTGTGCCGAGCAGCTAAAAACTGAAACTCACTACCAGCGCACGTGTTTTTCTCCCACTATGATCCCGGGGCCTTTAAGTGGGGCGTGAAAAAGCATCTCACTAAGCCGTCATAGTGTGGGACGCAATACTGCATTGTCTGCTTTCCCAGTGAGTATGGTTGCCCCCACTGTTGGATTCTGCTTGAGTTTTCCATCAGGCTGACCAGAGTCACTTTGGCAGCTTCAAATAAAAAAAATACAATTTTAATAACTACGTTTTTTCTTTTGCCATATTTTGCCAAAATATGGAGATTTTGTGGATTTGATATACGTGAGTATGCTGCTCATGAGAAAAAAAAAACTATCTTTAAGCATCTGTCCTTGGGTCTTGATAATATTGTTATTGGAAATGCTGTTTTCAGCGGAAACTGCATTCTTTTAAATTAAAATGTCAAATAAGTTGGAATTATTGGAATACGGGGAATTAAAACATTATCTTCTTTTGCCATTCCATGCGTCATGATTGTAGCTTTTACAATGTTGTACCCCAGTTGTGTAATATTTAGCCATGTACTATTACATTGCTTTAGCGCTCAAGATACCTCATTTAATAGTACTGGAACATTAACTTGCAGCCTCAACTTATGGGTAGGCACTCCTGATATTTCCAAAGACTTACTAAGTATTCGACAACATCTCCCTCCACGCCTGACATGATCCGTTCGTTTAATTGATAACTATCTCATTAGTCAGCTGATCAGGATGGATATTATTTACATTTTTATTCATATCTAACCAACAGCTAGCTTATAATGACGATACTTCTGTAGAGAATTTTGAAGTTAAGAAACGCTGTTAATTAATTATATTAATTTGGCTTATTTATTTCTATTAATATAATGAACATAAAAATCAGATTGACGAATATATACTTAATATCTTAATATTTAATTTTTAAATATATAATATCATTGCTATCATTGTTAAGTCTTCATTGAAAAAGTGAAATATTTTTTATTATTTTGACAGCCTTGTTTATTCGTTGTCAAGACGCCCGACGTAGGTAACGCGCAGGCGTGTGGCGATTGAACTCCCAGAACAACCTTTCATCCCCCTTTTAAACCCCTTACAACCCCTTTTTCGCATTAATAAGTAGCCTATGTCCTTTCTCAGGCTCTAGACTATCTGTGTACCAAATTTCATTCAAATCGGTGCAGCGGTTTGGCCGTGAAAGCAAGACAGACAGACAGACAGAGTTACTTTCGCATTTATAATAATCAAATTTTTCAAATTGGACCAGTAGTTTCTGAGATGAGCGCGTTCAAACAAACAAACAAACTCTTCAGCTTTATGTATTAGTATAGCTGACCCACGCAACGTCGTTTGCGTCTCCTATTGCTCGTAGCGTGATAATTTTCCCCCGTTTTTGAAACATTCTTCATTGGTGCTCCGCTCCTATTGGTCTTAGCGTGATGATATATAACCTATAGCCTTCCTCGATAAATGGGGTATCTAACATTGAAAGAATTTTTCAAATTGGACCAGTAGTTCCTGAGATTAGCGCGATTAGCTGACCCACGCAACGTCGTTTGCGTCTCCTATTGCCCGTAGCGTAATAATTTCCCCCCGTTTTTGAAACATTCTTCATTGGTACTCAGCTCCTATTGGTCATAGCGTGATGAAATATATATATATATCATCACGCCTATAGCCTTCCTCGATAAACGGGCTATCTAACACTGAAGAACTTTTTCAAATTGGACCAGTAGTTCCTGAGATTAGCGCGTTCAAACAAACAAAAGCTCTTCAGCTTTATATATTAGTATAGATGTATTTATTATACTCTTCTAAGATCTAATACTCATAATCAACAACACATTTATTTGGATAAAGACTAATGTTAGGTATTATGTTGATAAAAACTCTTTGACAAATAACTCAATAATAGGTACCAACTCTTAGCGTCTTAAACTCGTGATAACTTCTAAACGAAATGTCCGAATGGGGTGAAACAAAAAGTATTTTACTTCTACATAAATACCCTTGATAACATAATGCTTTATTTGGATAAGGATTAATATTACGATACACATTTAACGTAGTTTCTTTCTTCAGACGATTTAATTTTTTTTTGAGCACAAAATCGGTTATTGTGACTAAACCATGATAGTTAGATATATGCTCTCGCGGACTTTTTTGTAGATCTTAATGGGACCTACAAACCCGTAATACATGATTTTGTTCTATTGTCAATACTTTTTGCAGCGCACGCAAAAATAGGTTTTCGAGTTCACACCTTGGGTTACAAAATAGCAATTTTTTTACGGATCTCAAATTTTTTTGAAAATAAAATATAGCCTATAGCCTTCCTCGATAAATGGACTATCCAACACTGAAAGAATTTTTCAAATCGGACCAGTAGATCCTGAGATTAGCGCGTTCAAACAAACAAACAAACAAACAAACTCTGCAGCTTTATAATATTAGTATAGATTTCTATCGCCTTTCTATACAAACAATTGGAATGTTGAATTTTTAACATAATTAGTACTGTTACGCAAAATTACGTTGATAAATGTGAATTTTGTATCATCATATTATTATCTACAGAAATAAAGGTAGTAGAGCCACGCTGATTTCAGCACGAACGGGCCGGCTCGACCGGGGCGGTACTACCCTCGCACAGAAAATCAACGTGAAATGACAGCGTTCGTGCTTTCGTGTTTCGTTGGTGAGTGCGAGACCGGAGGCCCAATTAGTCTAGTCAACAAGTTCCATACTTGTTGACTAGACTAAAAGATGCAGCAGCATCACTAGGCCGCCATAGTGTGGGTCGCCATACTGCATTGTCTGCATTCGCAGTGAGCATGGTGACCCCCACTCTTGGATTCTGCTTATGCTTTCCATCAGGCAGAGTAGAGTCATTTTGGCGGGCCAAACATAAAAAAAAAAAAAAAAAAAAAAAAAAAAAACAAGTTCGCGTATTTATTTTCACTTGAAGAATGCAAGTAGATTTATCAGTTTTGGTGAAATTTCACATTTGTACTGATATTATCTTCAAATTGTTATGTGACTGGTAAGTGGTGACACATACATACACACACGTCAAGAATTCCTGAAGTAAGAGGTATAAAAATTAAATTAATTAATATTTCGGACCTCTAACACACGCCATCTGGTCCCAGGCTAAGCAGAGCTTGTGTTATGGGTACTAGACAACTGATATAAATACATACATACATAGAAAACACTCAAACTCTGAAACAAATATTAACAGTTCATACAAACTTTTGGTACGACCCGGGAATTGAACCCGACTCCTCAAGCACAGCAGTCGCATACGCTACCACTGCGCCACCGAGGCAGGCAATAACGTGTGGTAACGAATAAAAAATACACCATATCACCACCCCTATTCATCCCGTGTGTGTCGTAAGAGTCGACTGAGGGAGCAAACTACCAGGACAATTGCAGAGATTTATAGATAACTAGCTTTTGCCTGCGTCTCCGCCCGCGTAAAGGTCGGATATCGCGGTGATTCTTCAAACTGACAAACATTTTTATTGATGAACCGATTTAGATGAAACAAACACTAAATTTTAAATGAAGCAAACCACAACAGATTGGTGAAAACCGCATTCAAATGCAATCAGCTGATCCTGAGATTAGCGCGCACAAACAGACAAACTGAAAAAAAATCTTAAAATCATTGTTTTGGGTTCCACTGCGTTCATAAAGCCCCCCTATAATAGTTTTCCCGATATATCTTCCATGTGGAGACAGCGATCAGTTAAGATTTTATTATAAGTACTAGCCGACCCACGCAACCTCGTTGCGTCTCCTATTGCCCGTAGCGTGATAATTTTCCCCCGTTTTTGAAACATTTTTCATTGGTGCTTCGCTCCTATTGGTCGCAGCGTGATAATATATAGCCTATAGCCTTCCTCGATAAATGTACTATCCAACACTGAAATAATTTTTAAAATCGGACCAGTGGTTCCTGAGATTAGCGCGTTCAAACAAACAAACTCTTCAGCTTTATATAATAGTATATAGATCTATCTATCTTCTTATATATATAAAATATATATATATATAAATACATACAGTCGAACATAGAACCTCCTCCTTTTTGGAAGTCGGTTAAAAAGCGAAATACCACTCACTTATTAATCACGAAATCTCAGAAACTATAACACCTACAAACTTGAAATTTGGCAGGTAGGTTCCATATAGGGTGTAGACATCCGCTAAGAACGGATGTTACTAAACTCCACCCCTAAGGGGGTAAATCAGGGGATGAAAGTCTGCGTGAGCGAAGCTGCGTGCAAAAGCTAGTATTATTATATGTATTGCTGATGGTAGGTACGGAACGGCTCTCCCACGGTAACTATTTGTCATGTACACACATCAAAAGTGTCTAGGGATCTACATATGTGTCTAGGGATCAACATATATTTTTGCAATAACTTTTCTCCTGATTGATATCAATTAAAATTTCTTTAAGGATTCATCAAATAAAGTGTTTTCGTTTGTCACAGTAACGATTAACCAAGTCACCTTTGCATTAATAAAGAAATTTGCCATTTTCCTAATCAAAGGATTTTTGACATTTGAACCACTAACATTAAAGTTCGAAAAAAAGACTGAAATAACAGTTTTCTTTAAAATTTTATTAGGTAACTTAAACAATTAATAATCCGTGTTTCTACCGCGAACACTAACACAAGAACATCGGTTTGGCATACTCAAAATGAGTTCATCCAAATCACGCTGTGGAATGGCCGCCCATGTTCGTTGCAACAACAAAAAAGGTCTTCTTGCGACTGGATACCCTCCATATTCGGCAGAGCTCTTCTCTGTAGCATATCCCATGCATGCTCAATCGGGTTCAAGTCTGGCGACTGAGCCGGCCAGGGCCAAAGCCACATCTCAATCTCAAGAAATCCGCATAAAAATGCTTGATCCCTAGACACTTTTGATGTGTGTATATATTTTTAATCTGTCAACACACTGACAATCTTGAATGCCAATCTTTATTCAACAAAATTCCGCAACCATTGTACCTAGGTACTCAAACATATTTAATTTAAACCATTATAATATTTTGTTTATTACAATTTTTGTAATGTAAACAGCAGTAAAAAAAATTATAAAGTGTTACTTTACTAGTTTTAGTATTTAGTATATTACTAAATAACTGTAGTAATAAATTTCACAGTCCGTTGAGTGCGAAATATTTTATGTTGTGTTCATTCATATTTACCTAGATTTGCTCATGATATATAAAAATACAGGTATGGCATTCCGAGATACATAGAGGACGAGATGACGTCATCATCACTATCGCTGGTTCAGTGTTACCAGTAGCGTGAAATAATAATTCCCCAACCACCATTATTCCCTTTGTGAATTCGATAGAACAATAACGTTTTATATTTTTTCAAATATTTTGTTTGATTATGTACACAAAACAACAATTTAAATGCATTTTACATTTTTTAAATAGAATGGTGACTGAAAATGATTCGATAACCTCCTCCTTTTTTGAAGTCGGTTAAAAAACCGCTCTCGCTACCGCCCGCTATCACTCTAGCTCCACAAATAAGCACAAAAACAAAAGGAAAATATTTCCTTTTATTATTATATCCAATTTTCTTTAAATTATGCTCTTTTCCTTGACTATATAAGGGCTTTTCCCTGCCATAGATAATTTTTCAACCTGCCAAAGACGATTTATGTTAAAATCTCATATTTCAAATAGAATTGAAAGGTCAAGTAATTTTGCCCTTAAATCACACCAATATTGATCAAATTATATAAATTGAGGAAATTTCCATTCCTTTTTTGAAGTGAAAACTTCTATAGGCTATATATATAATATAACTAAGCTATATAACTGTTAGAAATACGTATAGATATTCTGAACCATTATGTCAAAAGGGTTCTGTATTATATATTTTTGATGTTTTTTCTTTTCGAGTCTGTACTATGTTAACCAGAGTGGTAATACACATACTTATATATTACTAAATTAGTAAATAGATATATATTGTCGATAAATTACACCCAGACAAAACAAGTGATCATTATCATCACACACAAGATTAGCACCGGTTGAAAATCGAACTCAATACCACCCGCCAGGCCAATCAAATAGGTACGGCGATTCGGGAAGGACCTGAAATAACATGGTCTGGATTCTCCCAGAGCAGGGCGCCAAAAGCCGGTCGTCGAGATGTTTCTTAGTGGAAATATCACATCACATACTCCTGTCTCCAGGGTCCCCGAGGAGGATTTTTCACCCCGTCAACAAAAAGAAAAAAAGGCAATCCAATTAAACAAATATTATACGAAAACAAATGTTGTCCAATATATTACAATTCCAAATTAAAAAAAAACTTCAGACTTCAAACAGATTTTAGGTACCTAGCACACATTATAATACTACTATTTAAATGAATAAAGAATTGGGTATAGGCAATTTATGGAGAACCAGTTTATTTTACGCTTTTAAGTGTTTTTTTGGCAGAGAGTTTTCGTTGGATGTTTTTTGGAAGTCAGTTTTTTTTTTTATAAAAAGATTTTATTTTTCAGTTTTTAGTGCAAACAATCGTAGGTAAGTAGTAAGTTGAACTATTTCATCATCAAGAATACAAATTAAGGTCTATACGTACGTGTAATATTACAATCATCCTCTAATCCCTAACTGTTGAAGAGTTTAACCTTCCATCATCAGCTCACCTAAATAACTTGAAAGTATACGACTGAAGGTCTTTAGATACGTATGAAATTGAAAGAATTATCCTCCAACTCCTAACCGTTGAGGAATTGTACCTTCCACCTTCCATCATCAGCTTACCTAAATAATTAGAAAGAATACAACTAAAGGTTACATATATACATATGATATTTAAAGATTTATCCTCCAACTCCTAACCGTTAAGGAGTTGTACCTTACATCATCAGCTTATCATCATAAAATGATGACTACCAGACGCAAATACCGGTGTAACTTCAGAAAATATACGAAAAACATAGTATTTGCCTATAAAAAATGAGGGTTTCCTGATATGCTGGCAATGGGACCACCTCGGAAGCATACCCTTTCGAATACAAGAAAAATTTTCAAAATCGGTTCACAACTGACGGAGTAATCGAAAACAAAAAAAAAAAAAAATATACATACAGTGGAACATAGAACCTCCTCCTTTTTGGAAGTCGGTTAAAAAATAAAATCTCTATAACTCTATGGTCTATGTCATAACATCGCAGTAATGGCGGCCACAAATGTCAGCGCGTAAAAATTACAACACCGCAACACATTTGTCATACAAATGTAACATTTCTTTACAGAACGTTCAAGCGAAGTGTTTTGTTTCGCATTTAAATAATTTGCGTAAAATTTATTTGTTCTATGTTACAGTTCTTTAAATGTCCGCGATTATTTTACGAATATGTTTAACTAACTGCGCCCGCGGTGTTTCCCGCGGTTATTGTTGTCTCTTTACAACAACTACCGCGAGTAACACCGCGGGACAAAGCTAGTCACAAGTCCTCCACCGCGTCTGTCTGTCTGTTCGTGATAAACACAAAAGCTACGGCACGGATTTTGATGCGGTGTTTACTACTTAAGGGGCTGAAAACCAAAATAGAGCTAAATAAAGATCGCTTTGTATAAAACCTATCGCTTATATCATTACCAAAATCAATGTCTTTATAATTGAACATGTTCCTGACATAGTGGTTATTTCCAAAACACGATTTGAAAAACTTCACTCGATAGAAAAAAAAATCAAAGTAGCCTCCGAAAATACTTGAATTCTGACTTTACACAGTTGTGCTTTAAGTAATGTAAATGAAATTAAGTAAAATTGTCTATCATATGTAACTAAAGAAAATGGTTGAGTTAGATTTTTAATAAAATTGCAACTTTTACCATAATAACGAATTTTGTGGTTTAGCACTTACGCCCTTCTATTTCAAGCGCTCTTTCTCTGTCACTCCTATGGACATCGGCAGTGAGCGTTGAGGCGCGCTGCTAGACGGACCTATGTCGCTCGATTCGCGCGCTGACCCGATATATTAGGCGTCTATTTAGTGTATAATTTGGTATAAGTGAATCATTTTCTACAGACGAATAGTGTAAATAGATAGTTCCTAATTAATTAACCGACTTCCAAAAAGGAGGAGGTTCTATGTTCCACTGTATATTTTTTTTTTTTTATGTATGTTACCTGATTACTCCGTTAGTTGTAGACCGATTTAATTTTTTTTTTTTGTATTCGAAAGGGTATGCTTCCGAGGTGGTCCCATTGCCAGCATATCAGGATCTGATGATGGGGTCCCAGGGAAATCGAGGGAAACTCTCATTTTTTATAGGCACATACTATGTTTTTCGTATATTTTCTGAAGTTACACCCGTATTTGCGTCTGGTAGTCATCATTTTATGATGATGAGCTGATGATGTAAGGTACAACTCCTTAACGGTTAGGAGTTGGAGGATAAATCTTTAAATATCAGATGTATATATGTTACCTTTAGTCGTATTCTTTCAAATTATTTAGGTAAGCTGATGATGGAAGGTGGAAGGTACAACTCCTCAACGGTTAGGAGTTGGAGGATAATTCTTTCAATTTCATACGTATCTAAAGACCTTCAGTCGTATACTTTCAAGTTATTTAGATGAACTGATGATAGAAGGTTAAACTCTTCAACAGTTAGGAATTAGAGGATGATTTCAATATTACACGTACGTTTAGACCTTCATTTGTATTCTTGATGATGAAATTTGATGAAATAGTTCAACTTACTACTTACCTACGATTGTTTGCACTAAAAACTGAAAAATAAAAACTTTTTATAAAAAAAAAAACCGACTTCCAAAAAACATCCAACGAAAACTCTCTGCCAAAAAACACTTAAAAGCGTAAAATAAACTGGTTCTTCATAAATTGCCTATACCTAATTCCACAGAACAAAAAATATAGGTAGAAATGTTATGTAGGCGGGGCAGGCGCGCCGCGAAATAAGTCCAAATACCTCTATTTTGTCTGCTGGCATTAACTGAACGGTCGCATTCGCATTTTACTTTCAACGGGAAAAAACAATAAAACAATCATACATTGCGTATTAAATTCGATTACTAACTACACTGTTTCCACAAGAGTACGCAATGAACTGCATTTCATGCGTGAATATTTCGATATATTTCACCCGAACAGATTTAGTGTAAGGCATAGGGGTGTGCCTAAATATTTATAATGCAATCGATACCGCAAAATTGTGAATGTCGATGATATTGGTTTGTGTTTTTCTCAAGTAGAAAGAGTTGATTTGTTTTATATTATGATTTTTAACCGACTGCAAAATAATTTTTAATATGAATTTTTTTTGGAAAGCTTTTTGATGAAATGGAATAGGAATGATAGAAATATTTCTTTTAAAACTTAAAACATATTTTGAAGATTAACATTTTCGGGCCGTCCGACGTCTATACATTGTTTTTTGCATTTAAATTTAGATATGAAAATGTACATCTTGTGAGGATATAAAAATAACCTCTTACTGTTGATTACAGGGTTCTACAGAAAAATTATTAAGATTATGTGTGTTACGTCTACAGAAAGTTGTGTCGTGTTGATAAGTATGAAAAGTCAAACTCCAAAATTAGATGTATAATATGTACTTATGTTTTGACAAAACAAATGTCTTATTTTTATATTAATACAAGAAACTAGTACAATTTCACTCAATCCATATCTAAGACAGTGAATTTCATATAAAAAATAGCATAGCGATATTTAAAAGTAAGAACTATTTCTTATAGAAATTAAGCAAATTTAATTATTATAATCGACAGGACCACATCTCTACGGTGGGTGGGTCATAAAGACGAAGATCCACCTCTTAACACAAAATTGCACGTAAAACTCTACTTAATGCCAAGTGCATAAGGTTGTAGTTTAATATTATATTCATTAAATCCCTTGGACGAATTAGAATAGACTTAGTTATGTGTGTATAATATTATTAATCGTTTATGTGTGCGTCCCGGCGACAAAAGATTACTTACGAAATTACGTCAAAGGCTTTTCTAGTAGTTCTGTGCCTAATTCTTTATTCATTTAAATAGTAGTATTATAATGTGTGCTAGGTACCTAAAATCTGTTTGAAGTCGGTGCTAAGCCAAAAAGAATACAAACGAACAATTACAAAAGTCTAAGCGATAGTCACTTGGCACCGACTTCAAACAGATTCTAGGTACCTAGCACACATTATAATACTACTATTTAAATGAATAAAGAATTAGGTATAGGCAATTTATGAAGAACCAGTTTATTTTATGCTTTTAAGTGTTTTTTTGGCAGAGAGTTTTCGTTGGATGTTTTTTATGTATGTATGTATGTGTATCTATGTACCTAATTGTCTCGCTTTTTGATTTCGATCTCATGATAATCGTGATCTCGTTAATCACAATAAAATAATGTGATTATAATACATAATGTGATTAATTTTTTTTTTTTGTTTTAGGTACTTACTTGCTTACCTAATTGTATTTTTTTATCTATAACAATACAAAATAAAATAAATATTATATCACATATTTTCTATTATTTCATAGACAGAAAGTAAACACATTAATAATCCTCATTATAATATTTTTGTAAGGAATGCGCCCATTTTGCGCATGACATTTTTGCTATTTTTATATGCTGCACAAAATTTGATTAGTTGAACCATTATTTACTTATTTAAAACTAGCTATTGCCCGCGGCTTTGCTCGCGTGGAAGTTGATTATATGTATTTATTTAAAACTGTGTAAGTATCTATGAATACTGTGTTCATGTTTTTAAACGTATTTATTTATAATCAATAGTCCATTAAAATTGACTTTCATACACACTTTTGACCCTTATTTTAACCCCTTTAGGAATAGAATTCCCATAAATGCTGATATAAGCATTCATTTATTTGTAATCAAAAGCCTGAAGACAAAGTTTCAGGCTACTAAATTAAAAAATGACGGACTTCCAGTCTATCCCAGGTATAGATCATCCAGCTTCTGCCAGCCGCCCTATCATTATTCCACCTGGCCCGTGGACGTTCTACGCTACGTTTGCCGAGACGCGGTCACCACTCACGAACCCGTTTACCCCAGCGGTTATCAGTTCTACGGCTAATATGGCCAGCCCACTGTCACTTCAGTTTGCTTATCCTGTGGGCTATGTCAATGACCTTGGTTCTCTATTGGATCTCCTCATTCTTGATGCGATCCCTTAGAGAAGAGTTGAGCTTTTGTGATGAGAAAAATAAATCATTATTATTATTATAACCCTCTCCATAGCACGCTGAGCGACTTTGAACTTGTGGACCAGCCGTGTCGTAAGTGTCCACGTTTCGGTACAGTATGTCATGACAGGTAGGACGTATTGATTGAAGACTTTCGTATTTAGGCACTGTGGGATTGACGATAAAAAGACCCGACAAAGTTTCCCAAACGCTGCCCAACCCGGCTGAATTTCTCCTGTTCCCCTCGTCCTCGAAGTTGTTTCTACTTAACTGCAAAGTCTGCCCGAGAACGGCACCGTGAACCACAACCGGTTCCGGTAGAACATGTTCGTACATACGTATCTACTCATTTTTAATCAGTAGCCATAAATAAAGTTGCATGTTTCTAACTTCAAGAGTGACGGACTTCCATACAAACTTTCAACCCCTATTTCACTACCTTAGGGGTAGAATATTCAGAAACGCTGAAACACGTGACAATTCATTTTTAATCAGCAGCCTAAAACTAAAGTTTCATTATCCAAGTTCGAAAATGAAAGACTTCCAGAGTGACCTATATACGAAATAACAACCCCTATTTAACCTCTTAGGGGTAGATTATCCAGAAACGCTTAAACACGTATCTACTCTTTTTTAATCAGTAGCCCAAAAGAAAAGATTGACGAACTTCCTTACAAACTTTCAACCCCGATTTCACCCCCATAGGGGTAGAATATTAAGAAGCGTTTAAATACGTATCTATTTATTTTAAATCAGTACCCCAAAAATAAAGGTTCGTGTTTCTTACTAAAAAAATGACGAACTTCCATACAAACTTTCAACCCCTATTTCACCCCTTAGGGGTAGAATATCCAGAAACGCTTCAATACGTATCTACCCATTTTTAATCAGTAGCCCAAAACTAAATTTTCATGTTTCTCACTTAAAAAATGACGGACTTCCTTACAAACTTTCAACCCCTATTTCACCCCTTTAGGGGCATAATATCCAAAAACTCCTAAATACGTATCTAATCATTTTTATTTAGTAGCCCAAAAATAAAGTTTCATATTTCTTATTTAAAAAATTACGGACTTCCATACAAACTTTCAACCCCTATTTCACCCCCTTACGGGTAGAATATCCTGAAACGCTTTAAAACGTATCTACTCTTTTTTAATCAGTAGCCCAAAAGTAAAGTTTCATGTTCCTTACTTAAAAAATGACGAATTTCCATACAAACTTTTAACCCCTATTTCACCCCCTTAGGGGTAGAATATCTAGAAACGCTTAAATACGTATCTACTCTTTTTTAATCAGTAGCCTAAAGGTAAAGTTTCATGTTTCTTACTTAAAAAATGACGAACTTCCATACAAACTTTCAACCCCTATTTAACCCCCTTAGGGGTGGAATTTCAAAAAATCCTTTCTTAGTGCTCACTTACGTCATATAAAAAACCTACGTGCAAAATTTCATGATTGTAGCTTCAGCGGTTTGGGCTGTGCGTTAATCTCTGGGTATGTCAGTCAGTCTGTCAGTCAGTCAGTCAGTCACCTTACTCTTTTATATATATACACACATCAAAAGTGTCTAGGGATCAAGCATTTTTATGCGGATTTCTTGAGATTGAGATGTGGCTTTGGCCCTGGCCTGCTCAGTCGCCAGACTTGAACCCGATTGAGCATGCATGGGATATGCTACAGAGAAGAGCTCTGCCGAATATGGAGGGTATCCAGTCGCAAGAAGACCTTTTTTTGTTGTTGCAACGAACATGGGCGGCCATTCCACAGCGTGATTTGGATGAACTCATTTTGAGTATGCCAAACCGATTCTTGTGTTGTTAGTGTTCGCGGTAGAAACACGGATTATTAATTGTTTAAGTTACCTAATAAAATTTTAAAGAAAACTGTTATTTCAGTCTTTTTTTCGAACTTTAATGTTAGTGGTTCAAATGTCAAAAATCCCTTTATTAGGAAAATGGCAAATTTCTTTATTAATGCAAAGGTGACTTGGTTTATCGTTACTGTGACAAACGAAAACACTTTATTTGATGAATCCTTAAAGAAAATTTTAATTAAGGGGCGCGTCCCTAAAAACGCGCGAAAAGGCACTTGCAGTTTTGCAAAACACAAACAACTCAATTCATATTTGACACTAAAAAAAAAATCTCAGTAGTTTAATAAATCAGTCTACCAATCTACCGAGTGACATTTATAAAATAATTCTTTATTTTTGTGAAAAAAAAGCCTTAACAAAGATCAAAATCATCGAAATCGACCTTTTTAATTAGCACACTCTGTCCTATTTCGTGCTCTATTTTAAATGTTTTTTTCTTATTTCGCGAGAAAAAAGTATGGAGAAAAGATTTACCGTTTTAGTTTTTTATTAATTCTCACCAAAAAGCCATAATCTAAGGCTAAACATCATTCATTTTTAGCGACAAAAGTTCCATACATTTTAGTACGTAGATATCGTCTCCCGTAAATTGCATTATATAAGTTTTATCGCGCTCAAAAAATTCAGTGCCCGCCGAATATTCAAGGTGACACCACGTCCGTTTGTAGTTCGCACTGAGCTCCCTAATACGTAAATGACAAGTTTTAGGGTGGGTTGCCAGTGAGTGTCGAATTGTAACTGTTAATTTGTATTCTTGAATGTAATTTAAATTTTTTAAAGAATAATTTCAAAGAAAAATATTAGTATTTTTTATTAACACAGAACTTATTTTTATGTTTTTTTTTAACTTGCTATGTATGTATATATCTAACTATATTTGTTAAGACGGAATCTTGCAACTCAATTTTGCAGATATCTTCAACCGATTGTGTTGAATTTTTGTAGGCATATGTATATAGCGTGACAATGCTATATTATGATGACATGGAGCTGATATGATGTTGAAGCTGGAAGGTGGTCATAGGAACTTTGTAACGACAGAACCTATCGAGTTTGGAGTCGTTTGATTTGTCTTGACGAGTACTTTGAATACACTTTGACAGACCGAGACACTTTGAGAAATTGTTTTTAAAAAAGTAAAAAAATTTTTTTTAATGATTTCTGTTAGAATTGAATAACTACTACTGAAATAATGAAAGACCTTAAAATTACAGTTTTATTTTTGACTTATTTATTTTAGTGGTTTAAGCGTTTGCCTCGCCGCTTCCTACTGTATCAGGTGTTGTGGGTTCAAATCCCACATGGGACAACACTGTGTGATCCACGAATTGTTGTTCTGAGTCTGGGTGTCTGCTGAATATAATGCTGATATAAGCATTCATTTATTTGTAATCAAAAGCCTGAAGACAAAGTTTCAGGCTACTAAATTAAAAAATGACGGACTTCCAGTCTATCCCAGGTATAGATCATCCAGCTTCTGCCAGCCGCCCTATCATTATTCCACCTGGCCCGTGGACGTTCTACGCTACGTTTGCCGAGACGCGGTCACCACTCACGAACCCGTTTACCCCAGCGGTTATCAGTTCTACGGCTAATATGGCCAGCCCACTGTCACTTCAGTTTGTTTATCCTGTGGGCTATGTCAATGACCTTGGTTCTCTATTGGATCTCCTCATTCTTGATGCGATCCCTTAGAGAAGAGTTGAGCTTTTGTGATGAGAAAAATAAATCATTATTATTATTATAACCCTCTCCATAGCACGCTGAGCGACTTTGAACTTGTGGACCAGCCGTGTCGTAAGTGTCCACGTTTCGGTACAGTATGTCATGACAGGTAGGACGTATTGATTGAAGACTTTCGTATTTAGGCACTGTGGGATTGACGATAAAAAGACCCGACAAAGTTTCCCAAACGCTGCCCAACCCGGCTGAATTTCTCCTGTTCCCCTCGTCCTCGAAGTTGTTTCTACTTAACTGCAAAGTCTGCCCGAGAACGGCACCGTGAACCACAACCGGTTCCGGTAGAACATGTTCGTACATACGTATCTACTCATTTTTAATCAGTAGCCATAAATAAAGTTGCATGTTTCTAACTTCAAGAGTGACGGACTTCCATACAAACTTTCAACCCCTATTTCACTACCTTAGGGGTAGAATATTCAGAAACGCTGAAACACGTGACAATTCATTTTTAATCAGCAGCCTAAAACTAAAGTTTCATTATCCAAGTTCGAAAATGAAAGACTTCCAGAGTGACCTATATACGAAATAACAACCCCTATTTAACCTCTTAGGGGTAGATTATCCAGAAACGCTTAAACACGTATCTACTCTTTTTTAATCAGTAGCCCAAAAGAAAAGATTGACGAACTTCCTTACAAACTTTCAACCCCGATTTCACCCCCATAGGGGTAGAATATTAAGAAGCGTTTAAATACGTATCTATTTATTTTAAATCAGTACCCCAAAAATAAAGGTTCGTGTTTCTTACTAAAAAAATGACGAACTTCCATACAAACTTTCAACCCCTATTTCACCCCTTAGGGGTAGAATATCCAGAAACGCTTCAATACGTATCTACCCATTTTTAATCAGTAGCCCAAAACTAAATTTTCATGTTTCTCACTTAAAAAATGACGGACTTCCTTACAAACTTTCAACCCCTATTTCACCCCTTTAGGGGCATAATATCCAAAAACTCCTAAATACGTATCTAATCATTTTTATTTAGTAGCCCAAAAATAAAGTTTCATATTTCTTATTTAAAAAATTACGGACTTCCATACAAACTTTCAACCCCTATTTCACCCCCTTACGGGTAGAATATCCTGAAACGCTTTAAAACGTATCTACTCTTTTTTAATCAGTAGCCCAAAAGTAAAGTTTCATGTTCCTTACTTAAAAAATGACGAATTTCCATACAAACTTTTAACCCCTATTTCACCCCCTTAGGGGTAGAATATCTAGAAACGCTTAAATACGTATCTACTCTTTTTTAATCAGTAGCCTAAAGGTAAAGTTTCATGTTTCTTACTTAAAAAATGACGAACTTCCATACAAACTTTCAACCCCTATTTAACCCCCTTAGGGGTGGAATTTCAAAAAATCCTTTCTTAGTGCTCACTTACGTCATATAAAAAACCTACGTGCAAAATTTCATGATTGTAGCTTCAGCGGTTTGGGCTGTGCGTTAATCTCTGGGTATGTCAGTCAGTCTGTCAGTCAGTCAGTCAGTCACCTTACTCTTTTATATATATACACACATCAAAAGTGTCTAGGGATCAAGCATTTTTATGCGGATTTCTTGAGATTGAGATGTGGCTTTGGCCCTGGCCTGCTCAGTCGCCAGACTTGAACCCGATTGAGCATGCATGGGATATGCTACAGAGAAGAGCTCTGCCGAATATGGAGGGTATCCAGTCGCAAGAAGACCTTTTTTTGTTGTTGCAACGAACATGGGCGGCCATTCCACAGCGTGATTTGGATGAACTCATTTTGAGTATGCCAAACCGATTCTTGTGTTGTTAGTGTTCGCGGTAGAAACACGGATTATTAATTGTTTAAGTTACCTAATAAAATTTTAAAGAAAACTGTTATTTCAGTCTTTTTTCGAACTTTAATGTTAGTGGTTCAAATGTCAAAAATCCCTTTATTAGGAAAATGGCAAATTTCTTTATTAATGCAAAGGTGACTTGGTTTATCGTTACTGTGACAAACGAAAACACTTTATTTGATGAATCCTTAAAGAAAATTTTAATTAAGGGGCGCGTCCCTAAAAACGCGCGAAAAGGCACTTGCAGTTTTGCAAAACACAAACAACTCAATTCATATTTGACACTAAAAAAAAAATCTCAGTAGTTTAATAAATCAGTCTACCAATCTACCGAGTGACATTTATAAAATAATTCTTTATTTTTGTGAAAAAAAAGCCTTAACAAAGATCAAAATCATCGAAATCGACCTTTTTAATTAGCACACTCTGTCCTATTTCGTGCTCTATTTTAAATGTTTTTTTCTTATTTCGCGAGAAAAAAGTATGGAGAAAAGATTTACCGTTTTAGTTTTTTATTAATTCTCACCAAAAAGCCATAATCTAAGGCTAAACATCATTCATTTTTAGCGACAAAAGTTCCATACATTTTAGTACGTAGATATCGTCTCCCGTAAATTGCATTATATAAGTTTTATCGCGCTCAAAAAATTCAGTGCCCGCCGAATATTCAAGGTGACACCACGTCCGTTTGTAGTTCGCACTGAGCTCCCTAATACGTAAATGACAAGTTTTAGGGTGGGTTGCCAGTGAGTGTCGAATTGTAACTGTTAATTTGTATTCTTGAATGTAATTTAAATTTTTTAAAGAATAATTTCAAAGAAAAATATTAGTATTTTTTATTAACACAGAACTTATTTTTATGTTTTTTTTTAACTTGCTATGTATGTATATATCTAACTATATTTGTTAAGACGGAATCTTGCAACTCAATTTTGCAGATATCTTCAACCGATTGTGTTGAATTTTTGTAGGCATATGTATATAGCGTGACAATGCTATATTATGATGACATGGAGCTGATATGATGTTGAAGCTGGAAGGTGGTCATAGGAACTTTGTAACGACAGAACCTATCGAGTTTGGAGTCGTTTGATTTGTCTTGACGAGTACTTTGAATACACTTTGACAGACCGAGACACTTTGAGAAATTGTTTTTAAAAAAGTAAAAAAAAATTTTTTAATGATTTCTGTTAGAATTGAATAACTACTACTGAAATAATGAAAGACCTTAAAATTACAGTTTTATTTTTGACTTATTTATTTTAGTGGTTTAAGCGTTTGCCTCGCCGCTTCCTACTGTATCAGGTGTTGTGGGTTCAAATCCCACATGGGACAACACTGTGTGATCCACGAATTGTTGTTCTGAGTCTGGGTGTCCATTGAGTCCGTTTCATGTATGTTTATAAAGTCCCCCGCGACACAGAATTTATTGGATATATACGGAAGTTGTCTTTTTTGAAAAAAAAACTAGCTGAGCCCCACGGTCTTACCCGCGATACTACACCAACTACTACCTATCAGTAAAAATCCCGTCAAAATCGCTCCAGCCGTTCCAGAGATTAGCCGGCACAAACAAACAGACAGACAGACAAAAATTGTAAAAAAGGGTCCCATCTATACTTTACGTCATTTCCATTATTATTCATCCCTTAAGTTCGAATTTAATCAATTGGTGAATTGTAAAACAATAGATGCCCTATCCCTTACATTATCTGATATCTGTAATCTATATAAATAAAAGAGGAAGGTGACTGACTGACTGACTGACATACCCAAAGATCAACGCACAGCCCAAACCGCTGAAGTTAGAATCCTGAAATTTTGCATGTAGGTTCTTTATATAACATAAGTGAGCACTAAGAAAGGAATTTTTGAAATTCTACCCCTAAGGGGGTAAATCAGGGGATGAAAATCTGTGTGGGTGAAGCCCCGTGTAAAAGCTAGTATTATATATTTAAGGAAGTTTCCATTTCAAAGTTTTACACTCTTAATATTCACAAAACAAAAAGTGTTCTGTGTTAATATTAATTTTAAGACAAATAGTTTGTTTTTAACTGTCTTAAAAAAAGAAGGAGTTTATAAATTAACTGTATTTTTTTAATTTTTTACCCGACCACGGCAAAGCCAAAGGAGGGTTATGATTTTGACAGGCTATGTATGTATGTTCATCTGTTCCCTCATAGCTCCTTAACTACTAATTAGAACTGGATAAATGAGGTATTGTTAGAAGTGTCTTGATCGTCCGCTGCTTATAGGCACTGACGAAATATAACTATAGACTTACACCGCCTGAACTTAGAGTTGTACGCGGATGGATAATAAGCTTAATGTTCACTAGATGTCACTAAGTGTATCAAATTGTAAATTTCAAAGATATTTTCTGAGCTTCTACTCCGATACGAATCCGAGAGTAAACAGTCAAGTTTTTTTTTTTTGTATTAGTGCAAAATGTCCCACTAGATGTCGTTTTCCACATAATTACATTAGTAATTTATGTGATATTTTATTAAATCGTCCAAGAGCCATCTACGAGTATACACAAATAAATAAAATTGAAATGTCTGTTTATAATTTCAAATAAACAGCTTCTTAATAAATGCTTCTCAGTAAATACGGTACATGAATATATTTTTTTATTAATTTTTGTATGAAACTTTTTAAATTTTCACATAAAACTCTGTATGTAGGTCTAGCTACTTAATTGTGTTATAATAATCAAAATTTGTTGAAAAATATCCATATATTATATATGTTATATTATTCAGTGATGAAAGCTCAGTAGACTGAAGCCTAGGGCGGCTTCTTTTAAGGGGCGGCAAATTAAACGATTTAAAAAAACTACATAACTGTAATAGAAATGGAGAAAAATTTTAACAAAATAAGAATACAAACCGACTTCAAGGTTCGACTCGATTTCTCTTGGATGCCATCATCAGATCTTAGTGTCCTTATCATGGTACCACCGTTGGGATATCTCATTTCCATTAAAAAAAGAATAATCAAAATCGGTTCATAAACGACGAAGTTATCCCCGAACACACATAAATAAAAATATATATAAACGGTCGAATTGAGCAACCTCCTCCTTTTTCTGAAGTCGGTTAAAAATAAGTCTTGGCAGTTTAACAAGAAGAAATAATGTATTAATAGTACTGTTTGAGAAATTCTATATGCTTGTTAAAATACATCTTTGTAAATATCTGTTTATAAGACATCTCAATAGCAGTTAAATATTACAATTTAAATTAGTAATTTTAACTAAACATTTTCTTAATTACCACTGAAGGTGGCATGAGTTGCTAGAATGCACTGCTGCGACCGTTTCAGCGGCTGGCGGCAAATTAGGTTCAAGTAGAAATTTTCATCCTTGGTCCTTTCCGCCACCTCTTTCTGTGCAATGTCATCTTCGCAGAAGATAAAACTCTGTTGCTATCTACTATGGAGCATAACATGGTTGGCAGCGAGAGATATTCTCCCATAACTGCATTCTATGTCCAACGCTGCGATGCTCAAGTAATGGCACAGGGAATCGGCTCAATAGACTGGACAGGCAGGATTCAACTCACTTCTAGTAACCGCGTGCAGGTATTTCCGAAGCAACTGTGACCGGAAAGAACCTGCGTTACGCGGAACGAATCTCACATGGATATTCCTGCCAACGCGCATTCTGCCTCCGTAGACATTATGTGATAAACGCGTGTGGCTCAAACCAACAACACTCTCTTAGGGTGCCTGTGACGCACCCTACTCTAGGCGGTCAGTGCTACCGTCTACACCGGGTACCGTAAAGTGTTATTAACCGGAGAATTCTGCGTTCCATCTTGTCGCAACAATCAGTTTACCTAAATTCGGCAAAAGCTTTCGAGCAAACTACTTACAAATTTACGTACTATTTGCAAGGCCTTCATTGTTTACATGTGTTGACTGAAGTTTCTAAGCCACCTGCCAGCTTTATTTTTTGCACAAATATAAACATCTGCAAACCAACACTTACAAGTTCATCAAGTTCTTCAAGTAATTTTATTGTTCTGGGTATACAAAATGTACCTATTTCTTATTTCACGCAAAATTCAATTCGTCTATGATTGAAATACTAATATACAATCGAATCGAATCGTCAATTGTCAAGAAGTTTCAATTCGGCTGGAATCTCTGGCGCTGCACGCGCTGTGTAGAGACGTGGCTTCAATACGCATCTGCTATCGAATTTACAATGGGGAGTACTCCGAGCAATTGATTGAATTGACCCCTGCCTCCTTTTTCCGCCATCATCCTACGCGACTGCAGTTTCATCCTCATCATTTAGGTGTCAACTGTGCGCTTTTCGAGAAAATTTCTGCCCTACACAACAAAACTGTGGAATTAACTGTCGACTGCGGTATTCCCGGACCAATACGACCTTCAATCAATCTTCAAGAAAATAGCATACTTCTCCTTAAAAGCCTTGTGACACCTCTGGTGTTGTGGACACCACCAAGTTTTTGGGTATAACTCTGGACTCAAAATTGCAGTGGGGCCCACACATTGATGGATTATCGAATAGACTCAGCTCTGCAGCATACGCGGTTTATAAAATTCGTCAATTAACCGATGTAGAAACAGTTAGATTAGTATATTTTAGTTATTTTCATAGTGTAATGTCATATGGTATTTTGTTGTGGGGGAATGCTACCGATATTCAAAGTTTATTTGTGTTGCAGAAGAGGGCTATTCGTGGAATTTATAACCTTAGTTATAGGCAGTCACTGAGGAATAAATTTAAAGAAATTGGTATCATGACAGTTGCATCTCAATTCATTTATGAAAATCTAGTTTACGTTAAGAAAAATATTCATCTTTACACAAAGTTTAGCGACGTTCATGATATCAATACTAGAAATAAAGATAAACTCGTGTTGCCAACCACTAGATTACAAAGAGCAAGCAAGTCTTTCCGATGTCAGAGTGTGCGATTTTACAATAAAATTCCAAGCAAATATCAAGAATTAAGTATTACCAAATTTAAGTCCTTAATAAAACAGAAACTATGTGAAAAGGCTTATTACACAGTTTTGGATTATTTAGATGACAAATTTGCTTGGGACTGACGATGCTCACTTCAGTATTTACCTACGTAGGTATCTTGTGTGAAAGTGTTAGACATTTATATTTTTATTGTATGTTGTTTTTATACCAAGTGAATTCCTTTTGTGTATGTAAATGTGAGTATAGTCTAGGCTTGTAATATAAGTTCATATTTAGTATCTTTCTGGTGGCTTTGAGTGTTTCCCCGGCCTACCCAAATGTCCTGCTGACGGTAGTGTCGCGCTTCGGGTCGTAACACGATGGCTGGGGCTCGTATGCCGTCTGTATGGACAGGCCGACTCAAAATCATGGTCCTTTCTTCAAAAGGCCAACCCAGATCCTATACTGTACTCGCACAGATTATTTTTTGTTTTGTAATCAATGTTCTCGGACTAAAAAAAAAAAGGACATCTCTGTGGTTTGTTTCGGCATTTCTTCCCAGAGTGAGTCGTAGGAAATGCCGGTCTCTTCTAGCTGTAAAGTCCGACGTGTAAAAATATCTGAAAAGATTTACTTACAAATAAATATCATTTCATTTCATGTGGGTATCCATGGGCAGCGGTAAATAATAAATAAATAAGTTGCCGTTGATGAGTGCGTTGTTTCTCATTGTTTACTGCGTGTTTTGATGATAATGATGGTTTTGGAGAAAATTATTTGCTTTCTCCAACGGCTAACTGGATAAAATCACCATCTTCATCCTCACAGTTTTTTGTTATGGGGACTCTTTAAGGAATAACTAAATTACTCCTAAATATGGTACTTAGCAATTTTGCTGTTGGATTTTTGTTTCAGCCACCCTTTTGCCGAAATTGCGCAAACAAATTTTCTATTACATCCTGATTCAATTTTTGTGTAATTTTTCAAAAAAAATTTGCCCTTCTTTATCGCATTTAATGCATGTGTTACTTTTTTAAACAATGCGTGTTTCTGTGTTTCTATTCATTTTTTTTATTACTGTTCAATGTGCCGATCTGTCAATTTTGTAAGTGATCGACTCAAGTTTTAACTTTTGGCTATTTCGTATGGTTTGGTAACATCTTGAAACGAAATTTGCTCATTGCCGTTAAGAAAGTTATTGTTTAAAAATGATTTTGAATACTTTTAATTAAATGTGGCACATCAAAAAACGCAAATAATTTTACAAAACGTTACAAAAGAAAAAGGGAAAGTTACTAGATATCCCTGATTTCGTGCATGTATTTTGGTTTTTCGTAGCCCGACCGCAAAACACAGCGTTTAGCAGAAGCCCACTTATTATCAAATAGTTTATTTATAGTAACTTTTAAAAGAGTTGTAATTCTGTTGTAAGTAATGTTTCTGTTATTCTTTTTTTAAATAGATCAGGGCGAAACAATCGGATTTTGTTAGACACTTTCGGAGTTTCGGATTGTGGTTGAAGCGGCAAGTACTACACCTTGCCGCCTTAGAAAAAAATACACTTTAGATTTGTAAAATAATGACAAGCTGATATTTTCGTCTTCTGTCCAATTCTTAACCTTTATTTTCGTAGCTGCATCAATGCCAATTCTCTAGAACCCCTTCTGAACTCTTTAGATTTTAAAATGCTGTCATCAGATTTTGGTTTTTGCCGTTATTTAAATAATAGGATAAAAAAATTGTTAGAAAACTGTTTAAAGTGTATGTATATGAAATAATATTTATTTGTTAATCTCCTGACTGATTTAATGTGATTTTCATATTACCTGTTGTACAAATTAAAATATGTATAATAAAAACTTGAGAGGTGTCAAGGAACACCCGGATGGAACGAAGTTTATATATATATATTATATTTGATATGCTACTACTAATAAAAATGCGCATAAAATACTCAAATTATTTTAGAAATAATCAAGCTTTACAAAATATACTATAAAACAATATATTTTCTGTAAATAAATGCAAAAACCCAACATCACGTGGTATTCCCAGGCGGTCACCTATCCAAGTACTAAACACACCGAATGTTGCTTAACTTCGATGATCGGACGAGAACCGGTGTATTCAACATGGTATGGACGTTGGCAATCAGTTTGTTATATTTAACGTTGAGTATCCAGCACTATGACGTCAATTCAATGTTAAAAGTGTCGTTACAACTTTTGGCACGAAAAGTGTCGTTACATTTTTTTCCGTCTAGCCCCCTTTCGCAACGCGCGATAAGGAACTTCGTTCCAAAATAAAGATTTTACTTTGCAGTTCAATCATTTATTTTATATTAAAATGACATATAATGACCCAAAATGTATTCATTAAGCCATATCAGACAGGAAATAAAATCGCTCAACATTATTATCTACACCATAGATTTACATCATCGAATAGAATATATTTAAATTAGGGGGCTTCCATTAATTACGTAAGGTGTTTTAGGGGGGGGGGGATTGAGCTACATCTTTTCAAATCTCACTTAGGGGGGGTCTTGGCAAATATCACGTAATTATTGTGGAAAATTGCGTGAACAATTATTTCCTAAAAAATATGGCCAAATCTGACACAATAGTGTTTGTCGTATTCGTCCGAACTCCGCAGAGCAGCGAAGTAGCATTTGATTTTGCTTTGCTAGTCTTCAATAGAAGTAATAGAACAAGTTCAATAATCCAACACGTTTACAGCCAAAACATAAATTTGAAGAATCTCGCGTGAGATTTGGGGACGGTGGAGGGAGTTGAGGAAAATCTTACGATATCTCACCAAGGCGCGAGGGGAGGTCAAAAAAATTCTCAAAAATGCCTCACGTAATTAATGGACGCCCCTTTACGATGTTTCGTTGAAATAATTTGTTTGTTTACGTAAGACAACTAACCATTTGACATATCAAAGTCCGACGTAATTGTAGCCACTTGGTGGCGCTACCATCGCGCATCCAGCATTTAATATTCTAAATTTCATATCAATAACTTATAAATGTGACATCTAGCGTAGTGAATAGGTCATTATATTCAAGTTTATTTAACTCGATTGCAACGACATCTCCTAAAAATAGGTGATAACTTATAGTTACGCAATTGAAAAATATTTTTTTTAAACAAGCATTAGAAAGAAAGATTTATATTCGAAAAATAATAAAATAATTACTATAATTGAAGCATATCAATAAAATAGTGATAGAGTTTGTTAAACTATTTCTAGTACCTTATTTTTGCGCGCCATCTAGATTTAAGTGAATTTTTCTAGCTTTTATCGGTGTACAGTTTAGGCCAGGGGAGGGTCGGTCTATTTAGTATATTGTGTCATTGTTATAGGCTATATGACGCGTCACTCAATTTAATGTGGCGCCCTCTAGCCGACATAAAGTACTGTATTAAAAAATGAATTTGACATAAACATGCCGTGTTTGGTATCATCGGAAAGGGTGTTACTTGTACATTTCAAATATATATAGGTATTATTAGCATTTGCTGGTGACTTTGTTCGTATCTATTCAATTTTTTTTTATATTTCTATGTTAGGTATTTAAAATATACTTTGCATATAAATTATTATTATCACTACACCAAAACATTTTAAATAAAAAAAGTAAAAACTTAAATTAAAATAAAAACGTACCATAACTCTTAAAAACACGTGACTACGGCTTTTCAAAACTTGTTTCATACTTTTTCAGCGTCGTTTTTTGACAAAAAGTGAAAAAAGTACGTAAGTAATCTATGTAGTAAAATTTAGTCAATATGAGCAATAAAAGCGATCAAAAATTATATTTTTAAGAAACATTATGTTCCATTAATATAACATATATCATACAAATTTTATTTCATAACATAGCATTAAAATCCGTTGATTAATGTAAAAGATCTAAGCTGACTTAATTTTATACTGTGTAAAAATATATTATTTGTCCATGATGAATTAAAAATGAATAGGTACACTTGAACCCCATTCTCGGCCGTTGACGAGTTACTTATAGTCCGCGGGCTTTCCGATATGATAAAGATACATTGCGTGCTTTGTAGGACATTTTATACATTCTTCAAAGGCGAACAGTTAATGAATATGTAACTAGAAGAAAAAACCGAAAGTAAATTTATTAGTTGCCAGGGTTAGTATGCAACAGTGCCCGATGCGTTTGTGTGCATGTAAAATATGAATGTGGGTGTTCAATCACAAATTCCCACGCTCAGGGACTACAGTCTTAATATCAATCAGGAGAAAAGTTATATCAAAAATATATGTTGATCCCTAGACACATATGTTGATCCCTAGACACTTTTGATGTGTGTAGATTATGTTTTTTTTATCATACCATTACGATAGCATTTTTATTTTGACCTATCTGAAATATTCTAAAGCCCTGTGTAAAGTGTGGTGAAACTACAAAGCGCCATTATGTTGGTTTTAGCAGAGTGCAAACTCAAAGTGGATTAGTGGTTCTCGGACTCTGTAGTAGTACCAATAACGAACCGCATCGCAACCGCGGCGCTGCTTTATCGAACATTGTCAGGGGCGTGTCCATTGCTCAAGGTCGTTGGCTGCAGTCAGCGTCTTAATAAATATAGTGATTCTTGAGGAAGGTTTTCGTACATAGGTAATTTGTTACATTTTTGAGTGTATGCTACTAATAATATAAACGCGAAAGGTTGTGAGTATGGATGGATGGATGGATGTTTGTTACTCTTTCACGCAAAAACTACTGAACGAATTTGGATGAAACTTTACAGTAATATAAGTCGATATAATCTGGCAGACTTCTTGCCCACATCCTCGACTTTAGTTTTGGAACGCAGCTCTGTGTTTCTTATACGATTCTGTCGGATGACACCCAACATTCAGCGTTCCACTGCTCTTTGGCAAATCTTAAGTATGGACTTCTTACAGACCAAGTTTGAGCACCATAAGTAAGGATGGGCAGGAGACACATGTCAAGGAAAGGGGAAGATCCCCTTTCATGTACTGTTTCATGGACCAGTAGCTGTTCCAGGCGTTATCGATTCGGCGGTCGATTTCCCTTTCTTACCTGTTTTCGAAGGATGCTAACTGGCCCAGGTACAAGTATTCTTTAACATATTGTATCTCTTGCCCCTACCTCCACCTTACATTTTCTGCAGTTGGTCATATGTTGGGTCTTGGATCAATTCATTTGAAGTCCAACCTCAAAGCTGGCTGCGCTTAGTTTTTAAAGCATTTTTGCAGTTCTCGGGCCGTGGGTACGATAAGTAAAATATCGTCGACAAAACGAAGATTTGTCAATCTTCGTTCACCAATGACAATGCCCCTCGTTGTCAATGAAGCAGACAGTTTTTTGAAGACTTCCTCCAGAGTGCTTGTAAATAGTCTTGGTCTCCCTGTTTCACACTCTTCTCTATTATAAAATAAAATATGCATGGAAAATATTTGAATAAAAACGCCTAATACAAAAAAGGGTTTTTATTTTTCCCAGTCTTTTTGATGACCTGAATTGAACTGAAATCCGACTGACCGTCTCTGATAACCATTCGATTATCCCGATTTTTGTTTTCCAAAAGGTGGCAACCCTGGTGGTGATACTCCGTATTCTTAATACGTTACTAGACAAATCTTTACTAATATTATAAATGCGAAAGTAATTCTGTCTGTCTGTCGCGTTATTACGCCAAAACTACTGAACCGATTTATATGAAATTTGGTACACAGATAGACACATCTAGAGCCTGAGAAAGGGCATAATGTAATGTAAGGGGTTGAGAGGGGGGGATGAAAGTATGTATAAATGCTACCCAAAGTCAGTCTTCCACAAGGACGCGGGCACAGCTAGTACTTAAATACATAGGTATAGATATATTTCTAGAAATTTCCATATAGCACGTAAAAGCAATACAAATCGATATAAGACACACATTCAGAGCGTGGAAATGAGCAATAAAAATGCCACGTGACTATTAGACCGAGTGCTATCTGTATGCGACGCCATTTTCTTCAACGATATAATTATCGTTGAGGAAAATATTTTCAATAACTTCCCTCTAGTTAAAAGTGGAGATAGTCGTTTATTTATTTTTGAATGACTGATCAACTGATACAATACTTTCATTAAAATGCAGTATCATTTTTATTAACCGACTTCAAATAATCACAAATTTTAACAAAAAAAATCGACTTCAATCTGGACCTTTAAATGGGACCACACGGGAAGCACCAGCTTTCAAATAAAAAAGAATTATCAAAATCGGTTCACCCAGGCGAAAGTTATGAGGTAACAAATATTTAAAAAAATACAGTCGAATTGAGAACCTCCTCCTTTTTTTGAAGTCGGTTAAAAAGGAGGAGGTTCTCAATTCGACCGTATATGTTTTTTTTATGTGTGTTCACTGATAACTTCGTCGGTTATGAACCGATTTTAATGATTCTTTTTTTAATGGAAAGGGGATATCCCAACTAAGGTACGGTACGGTAAGGTACTAAGATCTGATAATGGCATCCAAGAGAAATCGAGTCGATCCTTGAAGTCGGTATTTATTTTGTTAAAAATATTTTATACTATTTTTAACTGACTTCCTTTATGTTTGCTGTCACAGAACATATATCATATCAATTCATATCGTTTTCGAAAACTCTGTCTTTATTTGGGAGCCTTTAATTCCCGTTAGGTTTCATTCAAATATGACGAAAAAAGAGCACTTAAAAGTGTGGAAAAATTAAGAAATTAACAATTTAGTTAGGAATTAATTTTAATATAGTATCGTGCATTTTCTTAAAATGTAGGAATGAAAAATAATGACGGTTCTCTTTTAAAAAGACAAATTGCTGAACAACGGTTTTTGTGAGGTTGTACCATCATTCTGGCACGCATGCCCGTTTGTAAATGAGTCATCCAAAGCGACTCTACTCAGCAGAATCCAAGACAAGTGGCCACCATACTCATGCAGACATGCAACAATACAGCATGGTGACCCACAGAATGGCGGCCTATTGAGATGCTTCTGCATCATTGGGCCTCCGAACTCGCACTCACCAACGAAACACGAAAGCATGAATGCTGTCATTATAGTATGGTCTCCTGTGACAGGGTAGTACCGCTCTATGTGCTCAAATCAACCTGGCTGTACTATCATGAGTATGGCTTTCCAACAGTCTACATGTAAATGGTGTCGGACTTTGTGGGGTCGCGATGATGCAATACATTGAAATAATAAAATGCATGATCAGCTAATGTAGCACATCGCACCTCGGGCTCGATAGGGCTCCGTTGGAGTCTTCAGTCAGTCCGCACCTTCAATATGTAACACACGTTTGGTCGGACTAGTCAGTCCGCACCTCCGATAGCTAACACACGTTAGCATCAGTCAACCTTAGTCACCATCTGCTAAATTGGTGACCCCGCCCGAGAAGAATATGCAACCTTGGAGTGGAGAATGAAGCACTCGGTTCGCAGCACCGATACGAGTCGGTCTGCATGCATCGTCGATAAGGTACGTAACGTACATCAGATACGATATGGGCGTCTAATTAAGAAAAATGTAACCTTCAGATCACGTCGGGGAGTATAGACCTACTTATAGAGGCGACCACCGACGTGTATCATATGTAATTGGAATCAAGAGAGATTGCGGACTGCTCCCCATTGTTTAGAAATGGGTAATTAGTATTTATATATGCATTTTTGGATATAACGTTTAAAAAATGACACTAGTACTTCCGACAGATTAGTATCACAAGAACAGAGAGATATCACTACAGGTACGTCACCAGTACATTAAGAAGGCAGGAGAAAGGTCTCCGTCTTACTGGTGAGTGTATAAAAATGTGGCAAGAACGCCAAGAACATGTGAGTAACCGTGCAACTGGAACAAGGCAAGTACGTCATCAGTACAAAGAGGGCTGCAGAAATATGGAAACGCCTTACTGGTGAGTGTATTATGTGAAAGTATAGTGAGTGAATATAAATTATGTGCCGTGAATAATACAAAAATTAAAATGTGCAGATTAAGGACATTAGAATTTAACTTAGGGTTGAGCAAGGTCATTTAAGTATACCATTAATCACGTGACGTCAAGGTAATTTTGGGCGCAGATTCGAAGAACTCGTCAATTACTCTATTTTAGCGAATTTACTAGCGAATTAAGTATATTGGCAGTTTGAGGTGTTATCTCGCTAATAGGAAAGGTCACAATCACTCTAAGTTAACACAAGGAACATAATATGAATTGTAAGCACATCGACATCGGTAACAAAGTAGTATAGTATATGCATTGTGAAGTTTCTACTAAGTACGCTAGACCCTATGTACCTGACAATTCAGGGAATTAGTTTGTCATAGCATTCATGAAATACTTACAATTGTGATAACGTTATTATTAAATGGATTTTTGCTACATGTCGGATTAAAATCAAAGTCTGGTTTAGGAAAGAAATGGTTAATTTTGTCAATCAAGCTCAAGGCCAAGTGTAAAATTGAAAAATGTAATCGATTATTATTATGTTGTGTAATATGTAAACATTTTTATCATGTATTTTATCAGAATATGTATTTTTTGAACTTATTCTATGTTATGTAAACTATTGTGAAATAGCGTATAATATTTTAAATGAAAACTGTAATTAATGTTAAAGTGTAAATGAAACCATAATGTAACTTTGTATTCAAATCATAATTTAATTGAGTAATTTTTATATAAACATTGTAATACCTGCGACATGCATAAGAGCATCAGGTTACGCGCGTGGGCAAGCGCTTATTCTACGAATCATTATTGTTGTGACCAAGGTTTAATCAGTGTCAGCGCTTTCATGTGTGCCTTGCGCGCACTAAGTTTAAAATTTTATTGTAATAATATATGATATTGTAACTGTTTGATAGAATAAAATTTTTTTGTAAGAGAGGGATGACTGTGGGGTGGATCTGAAAATCCACGATAGAACATAACTTGATGTGAAATTTAATGAAAGCAAAATGGCGGACACTCGCCGCTTGACGCGAAAGTTGACATGTCTATTGCAAAAAAAATCGACGATAATTATTATTGTGCAGCAGGCGGAAAGCGTGATAGGAGTAGAGAGATAAGAGAGAGACTGAGTTTAGTTAGAGTCTGTCTCTCTCACGCAAGCTTCTTATTGGTTGGTGCATTTCTCGTCAAATCAGTCATGCAATTGGTATTTGCGTTCACCAATCAGAATCTTGCGTGAGAGAGACAGACTCAACCAAACTCAGTCTCTCCCTCTCTACTCCGATCACGCTTTCCACCCGTTCAGCAGCCCCTCCGTGTACATATGCTTTAAGGTTTTACCTGAATATTACTTTTTCCACGGAGCGACTGGTATAGGACCTTGGCAACCCTGAGGGTGAACTGAATTCGAAGGTTGAACGGTTATAAACTTATACCTAAAAATTATTTAAACATCTTCTTACAGATTTTGAAACATAGACAATTAAATATTGGTTATGTTTTTTTCCTCCAAAGAGGCTAAAATGCGGAGGTATAAAACGCTGTTAAAAAAAGACAAAAAATCCTTGTTGAACTATACCATTTCCAGTTCCCATAAAGTGTGGAAAGTTAAAAATGTTAATTAAACAATTAAACAGTATTTCTCACGAAATTTTTCTCTGGTAACCTTGTGCAAAAAGGTAAATACTGATTTCGGAACTGGCAAGCCATTGTTATAGAAATTTTCTAGTGTGGTAACACAGCCTTGGCGGTTAGTTGATTTTTATCGTTGCTTATTGAAATTATATTAACTACGGTATGGGTTACTTCATACTACTAGACTATTCCCGTGGCTTTACTCGAGTTGATGAAGGTTTTGTCTAAAAAATTCTATTTTTTAAATTTTTTAAAGCTTGATCCTTTTTCTGGATGAAAGGTAACGTTTTTGACAGATGTCAAAAAAGGCAGCGATTCTCAATTATTTTTTTTGTGTTTCTCTTATCTCTGGTATTTATGAACCGATTTAATTATTTTTTGTTATATTTGGGAGAGTATTTCCTCTTCGGTTTTGATTCAATTATAACGAAAAAATACCACCAAATATTTTGTAACAATCTAGGCCTCTAAAAGCGAAAGCGGCCCTGGAAAATCTAAAAAAGTTACGGTGAAATGAAATGAAATGAAATCATTTATTCTGCAATTAGGTTACATGAACACTTTTGCAAGTTAAACTTTTTTTTTGAGCAGATGAGTTCGGCCTTTCCTAACTGGACTAGCCCTGAGAAGAAAGGACGAAACAAACTCAGGGATCACCGTCTCTTTTAAAGTCCAGACAATATGCAAAAGACATTATTTCAATAAAATAAATGCGATAATTACAATTTGAGTCACAATTACAATAATCAGTAAAGATAATAATTTTAAAAAAATGACAACAACAGCAATAATTTAAAATGAATTTGTTTCAAACTATAAATTATCGTCACATCAAAATAAATTTAAACATTAAAAATAAACAGCATGTGCAGAATGGGCAGCTCAATCCCAGGCGGTTTTATCATCAAGATATTCTGCTATGGTGTAATACCCCTTTGCGGATAACTTAGATTTTATGGTATTCTTAAATTTCTTTAATGGCAAATTCCTAATATCAATAGGGAGTTTATTGTAAAAGCGTATACATTGGCCCATGAACGAGTTGCCTACTCTGTGGAGACGAGTGACGTGAACACTAAGATTATGTTTGTTTCTGGTATTTACCGAATGAACATCACTGATTTTAGAAAACTTTGATATATTTTTTTGAACATAAACTAAATTTTCGTATATATATTGTGAAGATACAGTCAGAATATTTATCTCTTTAAATTTGGAACGGAGAGAAACTCGAGGGCCTAATTTATAAATGGCTCGTACGGCGCGTTTTTGTAAAACAAATATGGCATTAATATCTGCACAGTTACCCCAGAGTAGGATACCGTAACTCATTATGCTATGAAAGTAACTGAAGTAAACTATTCTGGCTGTATCAACATCAGTTAAATGTCGAATCTTTTTTACAGCAAAAGCCGTTGAGCTTAGCCTACCGGATAGTTTTTCTATTTGGGGACCCCATTGTAACTTAGCGTCAATAGTAATACCTAAAAATACAGTTGATTCTACAGGATCTAACTCTAGTCCATTCAATCGAACATTGGTTGTAACATGCCTAACGTTTGGTGTAGAGAGAGAGAGAGAGAGTTTTCTTCTCATTAAGGAGAAGGTTATTTGTATTAAACCAATGTACCACTTTCAAGAGTGCACTGTTGACTTCAGTAAAACTGTCAAGTTGGCGCCTAACTTTAAAAATTAACGATGTGTCATCCGCGAACAATACAATCTCGTGATTGTCACTTACATAATAAGCTAAATCATTTATATATATGAGAAACAGAAATGGCCCTAGAATAGAACCCTGTGGGACGCCCATTGTTACCGGGGATCCCGAAGATCTTTTACCATTAATATCAACTTTTTGAACTCGCTTATTCAAATACGACGTTAGAATATTTAGAGCATTATTCATTATTCCGTAGTGCTGTAGCTTCCTGATGAGTGTGGGATGATGGACACAATCGAAAGCCTTAGACAAGTCACAGAAAATACCAAACGCATCCTGTGAATCCTCCCAGGCGCCATATATGTGTTTAAGCAATTCCACGCCCGCGTCCGTAGTTGAACGACCTTTAGTAAAACCAAATTGCTTTTGATGAAGCAAGTTGTGCTTAATAAAATGTTGTAACATTTGGTTTAAAAGTAATTTTTCAAAAATTTTACTTAATGTTGGAAGTATTGAGATAGGTCGGAAGTTAGATGGATCTGAACTACTACCAGATTTGAACAATGGAATCACTTTACTTTGTTTCATTAGATCAGGAAACACACCAGATGCGATACAAGAATTGAAAACAGCTGCTAAATATGGAGATATCATATCAATTATTGCAGATATAGTATGTACTGAATGTCCCCATAAATCAGTTGTTTTCTTTACATTTATACTTTTAAAAGCCTTGATAACATCATTTATACTAACAGCTGAAAATTCAAAACCCCTATCACACCGGTTTACACTATTTTCTAATAAAAAACAAGCAGAGGAAGAGGATGACGAAAGAGTTTTGGTTGTTCGAATAGGAATGTTGGTAAAAAAATGTTCAAACTCAGTCGCAACCTCTACATCCGCTTTTATATCTACATTTTTAATTTTTAAATGGAAGTCACGATTTCGTACAGTGGACCTTCCGGTTTCGGCGTTTATAATCTCTCATGTGGTTTTTATTTTATTGCCAGATGATTTTATTTTATTTTTTAAATATAGGGATTTAGCAGCATAACAGGTGCGTTTAAACGTCTTTTAATAATTTTCCACATATTCTACAAAATCTAAGTTATGATTATATGTTTTTTCATAATACAACTCATATAGCCGTTGTCGACTTTTATAGATACCTACAGTGGCCCAGTCACTGAATACTACACGATCACTAATCGTTAGTGTTTTTGATGTAAAAGTTAGTTTAAATTCATTATTAATCATATTAAATAATAAAGCGAAAGCTTGATTAGGGTCACTATCATAGGCCAATCTTAACAACTTATCCGCCATATTATTCCTGAACAGGCTCATGCGGCTCTCCGTAATCGGAACGTAACTAATACGCTTCCTTTGAACCTCTAGTTTTGTTCGAGTAAAAGTAACGAACTGCCCGCAATGATCTGAATCTAGCTCACTTACAATACACCTATTAATTGGTTTCACATTTGTAAAAATATTAGCAATACAAGTGGCACTACTGGCCGTAATACGTGTGGGTTCAAAGAAAACGTTATATCTATACTAATATTATAAAGCTGCAGAGTTTGTTTGTTTGTTTGAACGCGCTAATCTCAGGAACTACTGGTCCGATTTGAAAAATTCTTTCAGGGTTGGATAGTCCATTTATCGAGGAAGGCTATAGGCTATATTTTATTTTCAAAAAAATTAGGGATCCGTAAGAAAATTGCTATTTTCTAACCCAAGGTGTGAAATCGAAAACCTAGTATAAATCTCGATTTTCGAACAAATCCCGATAGAGGGCTCGCCGCCATCTTGTTTTGAAGTTAAATTTTTACTTTTATTTTTACGATTTTTTTGATAAACTTCATAGTTGAAAAAATTTAACTTTAAACCAAGATGGCGGCGAACCCTCTACCGGGATTAGTTCGTGTCTATCTCGACTGGACTAGTAATCTTTTGTGCGTCTCACAAAATGCGCGGGTAACATTTGACATTTGCATTGCACGCCATATTGGTTTTGTAATCACGTCACGACATAGACAAACCACAGTTACTTTTGCATTTTGATGTTATTGGACTGGCCTGTTGATATAATGATCCTGACTGCTGTACTGGAAACCATGGTTTCGATTCCCATTCAGGACAATAATAAATAATAATTAAATATTTCGGACATCTAGCACACAACGTCATCTAGTCCCAAGCTAAGCAGAGCTTGTGTTATGGGCACTAGACAACTGATGTAATTACTTATATACAATTTTTTTGTAAATACATACATATTATACATAGAAAAGACCCAAACTCCGAAAGAAATATTTGCAGATCATACAAACATTTGGTCCACAGCAGTCGCATACGCTACCACTACGCTATCGAGGCAGTCAACCTTAATGTAATTGTGTACTTAAAAATCACACTAATCACACTTATCACATCACATCACACTATATTTATAAAGGCGAAAGTTTGTGAGTGTTCGTTACTTCTTCACGCAAAAACTACTCAACGGATTTGGATGAAACTTTACAGTAATGTAGCTTATACATCAGAATAACACATGGGCTACTTTTTGCCGCGAAAATCGACATACACGGGGGCGGAGCCGCGGCCAACAGCTAGTTGTTTATAAAAATAAGAAAAAGTAAAAAAAAAACTATGGCTCGACTAACGTGTACTTTCGATGTAATTTATTATAGTCTATATCACTCGGGCCCGAATTATTACGAATCTATTGATACCTCATTCATTACAATCGGTTCAGTTGTTTAGGCGCTATTATGGAACATACAAACATAATGTCAAAATTGTCACCCTTCTCTTGGCTTCACGTAAAAATAACACTTATTTTGTTTTTTTTAATTAGCTTGTTTAAATTCAGTTAGCAAATTAGTCTATCGACTGAGAGCCCTTTCATAAACAAAATCATCATAAATATGTAAATGGAGGCCAAGATCTATGTAAGTGTATCATTATCAATCATTATATAGAACATGTCGAAACAAGGTCAAGTTCGACATCATTTGAATGGTTCTGCAAGATTTTACCGCCATTATTCGTTCGGAAATTGCATGGAATTAGTTCATAGTTCATAGTTCATTTATTCAAACAATCAAATCATAATTATTTCTCTCAAACTCAGAACAAATAAAAAAGGTAGATAACGCACGGCCTTGTTCTTGTTGAAGCAAAAAAAACTCAGCTACTTCCAAGTAAACACACGCGTCAACGCGTGTTTACTTGGAACTACGCTACTTTTCGTCAGTATCGTACAAGTTGCCGTAACTTGTACGATACTGACGAAAAGCAACGTAGTTTCTTAGCATGTGTGTGCGTTAACGCGTGTGTGTAATAACTATAAATTTTCAAAATTAAAAAAAAAACCCGATATAATAACCTGAGTTCCCTTTAAAAAGTAAAAAACACGTTATGCGCTTTCATTTGAGACCCCACTCGATGATATTTTTGCAGACATTCGGTTACTCTTCCCCACTTTCGCCCCCATAACTTTTAAACGGCTCTACCGATTTTCATGAAACATGTCTAAGAACACTCGCACGTAACTCATCTTTCATACAAAAAAAACTAAATTGAAATCGCTTCATCCGTTCGGGAGCTACGGTGCCACAGACAGACAGACAGACACGTGAAACTTATAACACCCCACTTTTTGGTCGGGGGTTAAAAAGGTACATAATCTTAATACAATACATAATAGCTGCATAAGTTAACACCTTTATGAGAGCTGGACTCTGCACTAGGTTCTAGACATCTGTAAGACGAATCACCAGGCTCTCAAATAATGAAACGTTACATCTATAATCATATTATTATTATAGCCTCTTTATTTCCATCTACACTAATATTCTTTCGTTTCTTTAAAATAGACAACTCACGTATTAGGAATATAATACATCTTGTGTCATGCAAAATTAATGCATGTCATAATTTAAAATACTATAATCTATTGTTTATTATTGATGGTGATGTACTCTGTACTTCTAGCTGATTGCAATCACGGCGGCCAGTCTCAATTTAGACCAGCCAACTACGCACGAGATGTTATAGTTCACAAGTGTGTGCGCAAACACAGGTGCACTCTCCGTTCCCTCACTCTCACAATCCGATAGGACGCGGACAAGACTATTTTTATTACAATTACATAATTTACCATATATCTGATTGGATCTATGCGTATACTAATTATAAAGAGGTACCGTTTGTGAGGTTAGTAGTCGGTTATTTCTGGATCTACTGAAACGATTTTGAAAAATATGTAATAGTTTAAAAAAATATTTAAAAAACACGCTTCTATATATAAAATAAACGAAAAAGTTGAAAATAATCGTGGGGCGATATTATTGAAATATTATCAGAAAGCAGCGGGCCCACGCTTTTTTACATTAAAAATATTTTCTACATTTTAGTTTGGTTTATTTATAAAACAGTTTTTTTTTTCAAGTTATTGTATTGTCATCGGTCCTCGATATGTCTACTAAGTTCAAATGAAATCTGACCGTCACAAGTAGGTCAAAATCAAGTCCAAAGGAATCGGTTACAAACAAACATACTGGTGAAGCTAATAAAAGCGTGTAAAAACGTGTAGGGTTGATATGATTTAAAACACTTGATTTAAATCGTGATTTTAATCAAATGTTTTTTTATAAAAATCAATGATTTAAATCATTAAATTTTTACTGCAACCAAATCGGCCAAACATTGTCTGGGGACTTCCCCCGGCATAGGTCATAGACTATGGCGCGCACACTTGCACAATGCCGTGCGAGCGAGCGATTACCGACCAGTTTCGCGATTCCAAATGCTACAGGCGGCTACAGGACATGTTTTAGAAGTTATCAAATATTTCAGAAATCCGCTCGCGCATGCTATTAAAATTCAATGCAAAGCGACAAGTATTCTATTTCAGATAGTGTACTAATATGGAAAGAATTAGAATAATATGTACTTTAATGAGTTGCTATGTTTTTACTTTCCTTATTTTTTCAACACTACTGTTTTTTAAATTGTTGATTTTAGTAGAACTTGTTAAATAAAGTACCTTTTAATTGTATTAATAATTAAATTTAAACAATGCGTTATTTTCATTCAATAAATAAATGACCATTAAAGTATTAAAATAGACAAGAAAGTAAAAAAAAAAACTGATTTAAATCAAAAAAATCACATTTTAAATCTAATTAATCCGATTATTATGTTTTTTTTTTTAATCATCATTTTTATCAACCCTGTGTAAAAATTATTACTGCAACATCCGACATACCTATTGTAGCTTGTAAATTATACTAATAAGGATAGATTTCGTAAAGTAAGTATGACTATCAAAATAATGCCTACTACATGAAAAAATCTTTGTGTTTGAAATCCCATTTATCGAAGAAGGTTAAATAACATCGCGCTTCAACCAATAGGACCCGAACATAAATGAAACATACTGCAAAAACGGGGATATTCATTTTGCAAAACGCAGGCGAAATTTCGCGGGTCAGCTGTTAATCAATGCTTATTTAAGTATGTATTTGAATGGTAATTATCATAATCACGTAATAGCTACCTATTACACAACTTTAACTTGTCTGAAATTCCGACCATTTTGTATTGGTTACGAACATTGACAAGATAAAAACATCGATGAACAGTCTATAATGCACTTTCTTGACGTTTTTGCTGAAATAATTGGATTTTAAAATAGCTCAACAATGAAAAGTTCGATATTCTTTCTCCAAAAAACCGATAAAACATGAAATTAAATCATAAAACATCATTGCTAGCATTTTTATTCCCGCCAAATCACTTTCGCTATTTGACGTTGATAATGGCGCGAATATCTCACATCGATGTTACGTAAGCGAACGTAACGTTTTATCTATGGAGAGTGAAAGTGGTTGTCTATTGTGTTGTATCTATGTTTATAATAATTGTTGTAATTAAACAATTATCGTGTAGTTCGTAACAAATAACGCAGTCCAGCCAACCGTAACGATACTTTTTTTAATATAATTTATGTGACTGATGACAGATTAATAATAGAGTCACTATCCAAATTAATCCCGCGGGTGTCTTAAGAGCCGACTAGGGGACCAAATGATGCATCACAACCAGCTCTGCAAAGAGAAGGAAAACATGAAACAAACCATATACCAACCCGTTTGGACTGCGTGGTATCTATACTAATATTATAAAGCTGAAGAGTTTGTTTGTTTGAACGCGCCAATCTCAGGAACCGCTGCTCCGATTTAAAAAAATATTTCATTGTTAGATAGCCCATTTATCGAGGAAGGCTATAGGCTATATATCATCACGCTAAGACCAATAGGAGCGGATCACCAATGAAGAATGTTGCAAAAACGGGGGATTTTTTAACGCTACGGGCAATAGAAGTAAACGAGGTTGCGTGGGTCAGCTAGTGTCTATATAAGACTGTTGATAATGATGGGATGATTTGGACTCGGATTCTTGCCATCTTTTTTTGTCCACCTTTTATTTCAATACACTCTAAATTCTGACATTTATCTCTAGTACTCGGTAACTGCAATAAACCTGCCCTCTTTTAAGGTCTATGTTTGGCAATGGACAAATAAAGGTTGTTTTTGATGATGGCAGTGGGCTGGCCATATTAGCCGCAGAACTAATTGGAGTAAATGAATTCTTGAGTGTAGACCACGTCTCGAGAAACTTAGTGTAAGAAGTCCACAGCCCACATGGAGTGATGATTGAGATGGCTGGTAGGAGCTGGATGCGAGAAGCCGAGGATCGAACCAATTGAAGAGGCCTATGTCACATTCAATAAATAGTCTGGTAAAAAAAAGGTTCGAAAAATAATATCAGTCAGCTTTCAATTGGTTCAAAAAGGTTTAAATTCTTTTCATCTCTCTAGTGTAAAAGTCGTCCAGATAACGAAGTGCAGTCAACCGTTACGTGAAAGCTCGTTACATTTTTCATGAATACAAGCGATTAAACACAATATTTTTGTAAAATGACTTATAGGGTACAAATAATACACACATCAAAAGTGTCTAGGGATCAACATATGTGTCTAGGGATCAACATATATTTTTGCAATAACTTTTCTCCCGATTGATATTAATTAAAATTTTCTTTAAGGATTCATCAAATAAAGTGTTTTCGTTTGTCACAGTAACGATAAACCAAGTCACCTTTGCATTAATAAAGAAATTTGCCATTTTCCTAATAAAGGGATTTTTGACATTTGAACCACTAACATTAAAGTTCGAAAAAAAGACTGAAATAACAGTTTTCTTTAAAATTTTATTAGGTAACTTAAACAATTAATAATCCGTGTTTCTACCGCGAACACTAACAACACAAGAATCGGTTTGGCATACTCAAAATGAGTTCATCCAAATCACGCTGTGGAATGGCCGCCCATGTTCGTTGCAACAACAAAAAAAGGTCTTCTTGCGACTGGATACCCTCCATATTCGGCAGAGCTCTTCTCTGTAGCATATCCCATGCATGCTCAATCGGGTTCAAGTCTGGCGACTGAGCAGGCCAGGGCCAAAGCCACATCTCAATCTCAAGAAATCCGCATAAAAATGCTTGATCCCTAGACACTTTTGATGTGTGTATTTTACTAACTCTTTTAATAACATTTCTTTTTAATCCTTATAATCTGTAACTGGCCTTATAAAAGGAAAAAATAATTTAAAAAATTAGCAAATGACTCTAGTTCTGCTCAAAGAGTTTATATTACAACTATTTAATTAACATGCAACCGGATGTTTTGCTACCTTTGCTCACAGTTATAAAGATTCATAAACATTTTCTCTATGCATTGCTTTGTCATTCTTCGTATTGCTGTTATTAATTTATGGCAGCCATAATATTTTATTATTACCTCTGTGTACAAGCTTATTGTTTTCTTTCTATTACCTCTGTAAGGAAAAAAAAGGTATATTTTTAAGGAAAACCACCAATTTCTCTAGAAATCAGTTGCGTACTTCTAATAAAACTGACGCATTTGTATATCTTTACCAGCTGACCCGGCAAACATTGTTAGACTACGGGCCCGTGTCGAAAATGTATGGGTTACTACATACGCGGCTCCGCCCGCGTGTATGTTGGTTATCTGCAAATAGTAGCCTATGTGTTATTCTGATGTATAAGCTATATTACTGTAAAGTTTCATCCAAATCCGTTCAGTAGTTTTTGCGTGAAAGAGTAACAAACATCTAGCCATCCATACTTACAAACTTTCGCGTATATAATATTAGTAGGACTAGTTGTTGCCCGCGGCTCCGCCCCCATATATGTCAGATATCGCGGCAAATAGTAGCCTATGTGTTATTCTGATGTAAAAGCTATATTACTGTAAAGTTTCATCCAAATCCGTTCAGTAGTTTTTGCGGGAAAGAGTAACAAACATCCATCAATCCATCCATACTTACAAACTTTCGCGTTTATAATATTAGTATGTGAGGAGAGGAGGAGACCTTTTTAGAAAGATACTGGAGCATAAAACAATAACATTCAGCACTATGCCGTCACTTGTAAGCTGTCCAACTGAGTACAGGTGAAGGGGAGGGGGTAGCAACCCTCGATTTTTCTCCCTTGTCACATGATTTTTGTACGGCGTTGCTGAATAATGGATTGAATTAAAGAGGTATTGAAATTGTATGGAACCGATGCCGTACAAAATCAAATGACTAAATTGATCGAGAGAATCGCCGGGAAATAAAAAAAAACAACTTTGTGGTGCACTATTTTTGCTCTCCCGTGCCTCGGAGAGCACGGTTAAGTCGTGTCGGTCCCGGTTGTCATGAACATCTATGGCAATCGTTATTGGGAAGTCAGTGCCCCCAAATATACTGACAACTAGTTCCACCCTCGAATACGGTTCACCTTCAGTTGCGGAGGTCCGATGCCAGTCGCTCCATGTAAAAACTGATATTGTACTGTTTTTTTTATGGAGCCGCGATTACCGCCGCCCATGGACATCCGCAATACCAGTGGCGTCTCAGGTGCGTTGCCGGCCTTTGGGGGATGGGGGGGAGATGTCCCCCCCCATCCCCCAACCCCCCGTGGTTGGGGTGTGGGTCTCCGGTATATTGGTATACTCGGTGAAACACAGCGCAGGCGCTGTTTCACACCGGTTTTCTGTAAGGCCGTGGTATCACTCCGGTTACGCCGGCCTATTCATGCCGAAACGTGGCTCTCCCACGGTGCCATATACCACTGTACTATCCCATCAAGTAAACCAGTTAAACAAGACGTAGACGAACCCAAATAATCTTAGTAGTAATAAAGGCTAACTGATGAAGGAATTCAGACCAAACTTCCTCAAATAAATGCATAATTATGATGTAAGTCTTTTAGACAATAGTTGTTAAGCTCATGGGAATTTCGGACGGAAGCTGAAGCCATTTTTACATAGTATAAAATTTAGTCGCTTCCGCTGTTTTTTCGCTTAGATCTTTTAAACTACTGCCAATGATGAATGACTGCAGTGGTTTCAAATCCCATATGGGACAACACTTTAATGGATTTGACTGCCTCGTTGGTCTCGCGGTTGGCGTGTGCAACTGCTAACCATGAGGTTAGCATGAGGTAACCAAACTGTTTTTGTGGGTGTTCTTTGTGTCGTGATCAAGGCGGCCAAAGAAGTTTTGTGACGTCAGCATGTCGGTGACGCAGTGACGCGAACTCATAAGATTTACTCCTACCAAAAAGTGCTCAACGCGACTAAAGAAGTTTTCACTTCAAAAAAAGAAACACACTACCAAAACTATTACGCCTTCTTTTGTCGTAGTCGGGTAATAAAACAGACAGTTTTCGCTCTAATACGATTATCAAATAACGTACAGACCTCGTCACCATTTAGTCACTCTTGGGAATCCCAACAAACGCGCGGGTCAAAGTTACCCTCTATTACGCCCTACTTAGGTCGATCGCAACGTTTAGTTCGTGCTTTGAAATTGGAAGGGGCAATTAAAATGATTATTACTGCGTTTCGTGTAGAGTTAGTTTAAAGACGAGTTCCGACGTAAGATGATGCATCTGTCCCTGACCACGCGAAGATCACGACTATTTTGTATTGAAGAATGAATTAATATTATTTTATGACCTTTTTATTTGAATTTGGTGGGTAGCCGGATATCCGGATATTTAGGGAATGGTTATTTTATCAAATTGTTTCTTGATATAAGTCTGTGGCGACTTCCACATACAGCGGCAACAAAAACATATGACAGCGCCATCTACCGAAGATACACCGAACGACGGAGTAACGTACATTACGAAGAAACTACCAATCCTGCATCGCGCAATATAAATTCTTACGCCGATTAGCATACATACAACTTCCCAATATCAACCGTTGGGCAGCGGCCCGCCAGGCATGATCACCTTGCCTGATCGGAGGATCCTCCCTTTGTGTTGGAGGGAAATGACACCCGTTCCTCCACAAGTCTTTACAAGTAGCAAAGCAGTATCTTTACATCAAATATTTGTGACACTAAATTCTTACTTCATAGGATTAAAAGTTACAAGACATACTAATATTATAAATGCGATAGTAACTGTGACTGTCTGTCGCGCTTTCACGATAAAACTTCTGAACCGATTTAAATGAAATTCTGTACACAGGTAGTCTAGAGCTTGAAAAAGGACATAGGCTACTCTTTAATGCGAAATAAGGGTTGCGAGGTAAGGGGTTGATAGGGGGGATGAAAGATTATATAAACGTTACCCAAAGTCACTATTGCACGCGGGCGCAGTCGCGGGCACAGCTAGTATTTAATAAATATGGGTAATAACTTTTTATCATCACAGCAACAAAATCACGTAAGAAGATAAGATTTATTACAATGCATTAAACAATGCCGTGTGTGACCCAGTTATTATTTTTACAAACTTTTTACCGCGCACCGTTTGCGAAGCAAATTGTCGCCTGTGATATTTCCGGAATTAAGAAAAAGTGTTCTCAGAGAACTACAAAAGCTGGCACCGTGCCAGCCTTTGTAGAGTTTGTACTATACTCGTTTACCACAAAAGGCAAAAGTATCCGGATAATAAACCGGATATTAATGTCATCTCTACTTCAGTGACAATGGAATTTACATATTAAATGAACAAGTTGTTTATCATCATTTATTACTTAACCACTAGCTTTTGCCCGCGGCCCCGCCCGCGTATATGTCGGTAGTAAGTCTTTCCTCAATAATCATAGTACCTATCTCTATTGAAACTTTTATTGAAATCGTTTAAGCTCTAACTTTGCCACGATATAAAACCAAAGAAAGATTTATCTATTTTTTATAATATCACAGCGAAGGCGGGCTACATCTAGTCACTACATAGTATAAAAAAACAAAGTCGCTTTTTCTGTCCCTATATCCCTTTGTTTGCTTAAATCTTTAAAACTACTCAACGGATTTTGATGCGGGTTTCTTTAATAGATAGAGTGATTCAAGAGGAAGGTTTTTATGTATAATTAATGCATAATATAGTATGGAAACACTGTTAATTTTCGAGGTTTCTAATGTGATGTAGCAAATAAACACATTTTTTGCGCTTACATTGCAAACGCTGGTTGCACCCTACGAGATAGATCAAAATAATGTACTACAGTATTGTACACCTTAAAAAGTACTACAAAAAAGTCCGCGACGGTATATGTCTATCTCTTAGGGATAACCCACAACAACCATTTTTTATTCCTTTCTTTTTACGAGAAATAATGACTTATTTACGAAGTGATTTTAAGCAATACAGAATGAATCCTTACACAATTAAGTAAATTAAATACATTGTGCATTTAATATAGTTCAAAATGGCCCTTTACAGTATCTAATTTAAATGAATATATTCGAAGATATTACAGATTTAAAATGCACGAATCGTGTCGTCAGCGGGAGCATCTGAAATCCACCCGTGCGAAGCCGGGGCGGGTCGCTAGTTATTTATAAAACTCACAAATATTCCTCAGGGATGAACACGATAAAAGCAATTTCACATCCAAAAGAAATGTCAATAGTCATTGACAAAATTCAAAAAAATATTTTATTCACAATGTACTTACATCTTTAAACGAGAAATTCTTTATATAATAACACTGCCTCGGTGGCGCAGTGATAGCGTATGCGACTGCTGTGCTTGAGGTCTCGGGTTCGATTCCCGGGTCGGACCAAATGTTTGTATGATCTGCAAATATTGGTTTCGGAGTTTGGGTGTTTTCTATGTATAATATGTATGTATTTACAAAAAAAGTATATAAGTATTTATATCAGTTGTTCTAGTACCCATAACACAAGCTCTGCTTAGCTTGGGACTAGACGGCGTTGTGTGTTAGATGTCAAAAAAAAAAACTGTCAGATTAAAAATAAATTAAATTGGAGTGTCTGTTTGTAATATTAAAATACCCGTTTTTACTAAATTCATATGTATGTACACACGGTACATATACCAAAATAACATTTTTTACAATTTTTGTCTGCCTGTCTTTCTGTCTGTTTGTTTCGGCTAATCTCTGGAACGGCTGGACTAATTTTGACGGGACTTTCACTAATAGGTTGCTAAAGGAGTACCTTAGGCTACTTTTTAACCGACTTCAAAAAAAGGAGGAGGTTTTCAATTCGACTGTATTTTTTTTTATGTTTGTTACCTCATAACTTTCGACTGGGTGAACCGATTTTGATGATTCTTTTTTTATTTGAAAGCTGGTGCTTCCCATGTGGTCCCATTTTAAATTGGTCCAGTTCTGACATGTCATCCATGAGAAAACCATATAAGTCTTCAATTTGCATTAGGTATGTGCGCGACAAATTAACGAATAACTCAATATTCTCGTATGGGCCCATTTCAATTTTGTCGTTCTTGAAGTCGGTTTTTTTTTGTTAAAATTTTGTATTATTTACACTAATTTCGCAGCGTTACGGACGATAACCGCGGGGTATCGCCCGATGGCAAGCGATTACCGCCGCCCCTGGACACCACGCAACACCAGAGGCGTGACAAGTGCGTTGCCGGCCTTTGGGGGATGGGGAGGGGGATGGTATGGGGTATGGGCTTCCGGTGTCCTCACTCACTCGGTGAAACACAGTGCAAGCGCTGTTTCACACCGGTTTTCTGTGAGGCCGTGGTATCAAGTATGTAGTAACATATCCTTCCTTACACATCACATACACCATCTGGTCCAAAACTAAATAGATCATGTACTATGGTAACCAGACTCAGCTGATAAACATACTTAATTATTACTGAACTAGCTGACCCGGCTAACTTCGTAGCGCCATATTTACATATCTGTCTCGGCTTCCCACAGGCAGTGTACAGTCGCAGACAAAAAAAAACCCGTTATCTTTTATTTTATTTTTTTCTAGCAAAAAAAGAATGAAAGAAATCGGACTATGTGTTATTGAATTACAACTAGGTAAGTACATATTTTGACTTTCATCCCCTCTCTCCAACAAACCGTGCTGAATTTCGGGATAAAAAGTACCTCGTAGTATGAACTCAAATCATGTCAAGTTTCATTTGAATCCATTCAGTAGTATCAGCGTGATGCGCGGCCAAGGTACAGACAGACAGACAAAAATAAAAAAAATACAGTTTTGGCTTTAGTATCGACTATAGAGAGCCCTCCAAAAAAAAAAAATCAAAATATCTTTAATGTACAGAATTGGACCTGTTACATTTTTATTATAAGTATAGATAGATGCAGACATAACTTTACATAATACAAAACAAACTCGCTTCCGCTGTCTAGTCGCTTAGATCTGTAAACTACTTAACGTATTTTATTTCAGTTTTGAGCAATAGATAGTATAATGTACTCGTTATATATTTATTCATTGAATTCCTTCACCCGGCTCGCTCACACACGTGCCCGCGTCTTAATCAGTGTTACCAGAATATTTTTTGTCGAATCGCCTTGCCGGAGTGCGTGTTGCTGTGGCCCAGAGGTAGCCCCATCTAGTGACGTCACTAGTACTCAGATATGACATAAAAAGATGTACCTATATATGTATTCCGAGACAGTTAACGTTTTAAATTCTTGCTATAACTTATACAAGCATATAATATACACAATAACAACAACTGCCGCTGAGCTGAGCTTCCAACCCCAGCTCTTGCAGCTGCTTCACGACAACGCGCGACCCCATACTGCGCAACAGACAGTCTCCAAGCTGCAAGAGCTGGGGTTGGAAGCTCTCCCTCATCCGCCATACTCACCAGACCTTGCACCTACCGACTATTACTTTTTCCAAAATTTAGACAACTTTTTAGTGGGTAAAAAATTCAATTCCCGAGAGGCAGTACAAAAGGCCTTTGAAGAGTTTGTTACCTCCCGTCCAGCAGATTTTTACAAGAAGGGCATCAATAAACTGCCAATGCGTTGGCAAAGATGCGTCGATTGCATGGGAGATTACTTCAAATAACAGAAATAAAAAAGTTTTAAAAAAGAAGTACTTTCACTTATTGCATACATAACGGCAATTTCATAGGTAAAGACCTATTATTTAAAGTGCTTTAATATTAATATACCCTTTTTTTAATCTTAATATATATAAAAAAATAGGGAATTTTTTACTGCGTATGGTAAAATTACACACACAAAGATGTACGTGTTCCTACAGTGTCGCGCCGACTGTCACGCAAACTAAAATAAATCAATCGGCGTCACGTTATTTGACAAGAATGTTCCATCTGGCTTTCTTTTGTAATCTGAGGCGCCAATGATCTCCCTGGCATATCTGGCAACACTGGTACTAGCACTTGATATGCTTTTCCTGCCTTTCCACCAAGAAGCTATAGACTCCTCTATAGTCTCTGCGCGTCATATGTGCCAGAGACAGATATGAAACCTTCATGTATGTATTAGGCCATTATTCAAGAACCTACATTTTCTACAGTAGAGTGATTCAAGAGGAAGGTTTATAAGTGTAATACACGCATATCATATGAAAGGAAATCCGAGTATTTTACAGATAACAGTGCTCAACAAACACAAAACAATAACAAAAACAATAAACAAGAACCCAACTACTTGAAAATGTATTGATATATACAACTAGCTGACCCACGCAACGTCGTTTGCGTCTCCTATTGCCCGTAGCGTGATAATTTTCCCCCGTTTTTGAAACATTCTTCATTGATGCTCCGCTCCTATCGGTGTTAGCGTGTTGATATTCCTTCCTCGATAAACGGGCTATCTAACACTGAAAGAATTTTTCAAAGTGGTACCAGTAGTTCCTGAGATTAGCGCGTTCAAACAAACAAACTCTTCAGATAGATGATAGATAGATGTATTTATTATACTTTTTTTTTATGTATGGCCCGCCAAAATGACTCTACTCTGCCTGATGGAAAGCATGAGCAGAATCCAAGAGTATTGGTCGCCATACTCACTGCGAATGCAGACAATGCAGTATGGCGACCCACACCATGGCGGCCTAGTGATGCTGCTGCATCTTTTAGTCTAGTCAACAAGTATGGAACTTGTTGACTAGGCTATTTGGGCCTCCGGTCTCGCACTCACCAACGAAACACGACAGCACGAACGTGGTCATTTTACGTTGATTTTCTGTGCGACGGTAGTACCGCCCCGGTCGAGCCGGCCCATTCGTGCTGAAATCAGCGTGGCTCTACTACCTCTATGTAGTTTCTTTCTTTTTTTACGCGGAACGGTGCACAATGCATACCGCATTGTGCACCATTCCCTCCGTGGGGGGGACACACGAAGGGCGTGTGGAAACCCTCCTGCCGTACCTCATGACTGATGTACATCCCGGGGTAACTATAGTCACCCCAGAGCGGTTCGCTGTTGCGCCTCCTACCGCTCTACACAGTAAGAGTCGGAACACCGACCTGTTTAGACGACACACCCCGGCCGCACCGAGGTGTCACCGGTCTCGGGCCGTTTGTAGCTGTCACATCTCCCCTAGATGTGGCCACAACGACCCTTTAGCGACGATTGGGGAGCGAGCGGCCTCTACCGCGTACCCTTCGTCGCCTCCTGCGAGCGGGGTCGGCCTTTTCCCGATCCCGCTCTGGGGAATCCTTCTGAAGCATAATGTCTTCACAGAAGGAGACCGCCTCCCATCCCTCACTACTCGCCAGCATTACCGCAATCAATGCTGGTGGTGACAGGTTCCGTCCGATCTGTCCGACCAGGACTCGACACTCGGACTCCCACGCAGGGCAGTCCTCCAGCGTGAGCTGGACAGAGTCCCGGTCGGACCCGCGTTGACGGCATTGTGCCGTAGCCTCACTTCCGATTCTGTTCAGATACTCTGCGAAGCAACCGTGCCCGGTGAGTACCTGAGTGAATCGGTAGGTGACACAGTCGGTCCTCCCTATCCAAGCTTCGAAGCTCGGCAGAACGGCTCCGACACACACGAGTGAACCTGGGTCTTGTAAAGAAGATACGGATGCTCGGGCGAGAAAAACTGTCTCACTTTGTTGAAAACACCTAGCTTCCGCGAGGCGTACTCGTGCGGGTTAAGATCTCGGCAGAAATCCATGTCAAAGATATCGAGCTTACCTTGTAATTGCATTTGAGTGTTCTGATAAGTGGAAGGGGTAGGAATGGAGACTTTTTGGCAGATAACGCGAACACCTGTTAATCTAGGCATTGAACTCGACCAGATTCTGACAGCCCCATTTAGCTCAGCGACAAGCTCCTGTCGTTTTTCCTCAACGTCTGCCAGCTTGACTGCAAGTTGTCCAAAATATCACCTATGGATTGTGCTGTTGTCTGCCTAACAATTATCATGTTGCCATGGGCTAGCATGTCATTGATATGCAGAAGAAACAGTGTGGGCGACAGGACGGAGCCCTGAAGTACGCCAGCGTTGACCTCTAGAAAATTAGAGGCCACGCCGTCGCATTGGACCCTAATGCAGTTATGTGAAATCAATGTCAATGATTATTTCTCGTGGTGGAAAGGTAAAACCGATTATAACATAAAAATTGACAAATATATTATTGAGAAATACATACAAAGTAATAAGCCGAATAGTCGGCGCTTTTTGCCGACTATTCGCCGACTAATCGTCGACTACGATTGTTGCCGGATAGTCGGCTTTACCGACTAGTCGTCGACTAGTCGGCACATCTCTAATAATATCTCTATGGCGGTGCGCACCAGTGTCGCGGTGTCAGCTAGGGATGGAATAAAATAGCAATCACCTGTGATTATTGATTTTTAATTTTGTCAAGTTTGTGATTTTTCCAAATTTATTTACTTACTAGCTGTTGCCCGCGGCTTTGCTCGCGTGGAAGTTGATTATATGTATTAAATTAAAACTGCGTAGGTATCTATGAATACTGTGTTCATGTTTTTAATTTATTTCAATAGTCCATTAAAATTGACTTTCACACACACTTTCGATCCTTATTTTAACCCCTTTAAGAATAGAATTCCCATAAATGCTGATATAAGTATTCATTTATTAACCGACTTCCAAAAAGGAGGAGGTTCTATGTTCCACTGTATGTATTTTTTTTTTAATGTATGTTTACCGATTACTCCGTCAGTTGTGGACCGATTTTGATTTTTTTTTTGTATTCGAAAGGGTATGCTTCCAAAGTGGTCCCATTGCCAGCATATCATGATCTGATGATGGGATCCCAGGGAAATCGAGGGAAACCCTCATTTTTAATAGGCACATACTATATTTTTCGTATATTTTCTGAAGTTACACCCGTATTTGCGTCTGGTAGTCATCATTTTATGATGATGAGCTGATGATGTAAGGTACAACTCCTTAACGGTTAGAAGTTGGAGGATAAATCTTTAAATATCATATGTATATATGTTACCTTTAGTCGTATTCTTTCAAATTATTTAGGTAAGCTGATGATGGAAGGTGGAAGGTACAACTCCTCAACGGTTAGGAGTTGGAGGATATTTCTTTCAGTTTCATACGTATTTAAAAACCTTCAGTCGTATACTTTCAAGTTATTTAGGTGAACTGATGATAGAAGGTTAAAATCTTCAACTTTCGTTAACAAAAGTTTTCGTTGGATGTTTTTTGGAAGTCGGTTTTTTTTTTAATCAAAAGCCTAAAACAAAATTTCAGGCTACTAAATTAAAAAAATTACGTACTTCCAGTCTAGCCTAGGGATAGAATATCCAGAAACGCTTAAATATGTATCTCATCATCATCATCACAGTCCACTGCTGAACATAGGCATCTCCAATTGCACGCCACTTGGTTCGATCCTCAGCTTCTCTCATCCAGCTCCTGCCAGCCGTCTTGGGCAGATCATTATTCCACCTGGCCTGTGGACGTTCTACAATACGTTTGCCGAGACGCGGTCTCCACTCAAGAACCCGTTTACCCCAACGGTTATCAGTTTTGCGGCTAATATGGCCAGCCCACTGTCACTTCAGCTTGCTTATCCTGTGGGCTATGTCAATGACCTTGGTTCTCTACCGGATCACCTCATTCTTGATGCGATCCCTTAGAGAAACGTTTTGTGATGAGAAAAATAAATCATTATTGATGCTGCCCAACCCGGCTGAATTCTCCTGTTCACCTCGTCCTCGAAGTTGTTTCTACTTTGCAAAGTCTGCCCGAGGTACCACACATATTTTTGAACAACTTTGAGAACTTCACCGTGAACCACAACCGGTTCCGGTAGAACATGTTCGTACATACGTATCTACTCATTTTTAATCAGTAGCCATAAATAAAGGTGCATGTTTCTAACTTCAAGAATGACGGACTTCCAGAATAACGGACTTCTAAAATAACCTAGATACGAAATTTCAACCCCTATTTCACCCCCTCAGGGGTGGAATATCCAGAAACGCTTAAATATGTACCTACTCATTTTTAATCAGTAGCCCAAAAATGAAGTTTCATATTTCTTATTTAAAAAATTACGAACTTCCACACAAACTTTCAACCCCTATTTCACCCCCTTAAGGGTAGAATATCCAGAAACGCTTAAATACGTATTTACTCTTTTTTAATCAGTAGCCCAAAAATAAAGTTTCATATTTCTTATTTAAAAATTACGGACTTCCATACAAACTTTCAACACCTATTTCACCCCCTTAAGGGTAGAATATTCAGAAACGTTTAAATAAGTATTTATTCATTTTAAATCAGTACCCCAAAAATAAAGTTTCATGTTTCTTACTTTAAAAATGACGAACTTCCATACAAACTTTCAACCCCTATTTCACCCCCTTAGGGGTGGAATTTCGAAAATTCCTTTCTTAGTGCTCACTTACGTTATATAAAGAACCTACATGCAAAATTTCAGGATTCTAGCTTCAGCGGTTTGGGCTGTGCGTTGATCTCTGGGTATGTCAGTCAGTCAGTCAGCCAGTCAGTCAGTCACCTTACTCTTTTATATATATAGAAGATAGATTAAAATAACAATTTTAATAGTTAATTAAATAAACATTTTATCCATCTTTATTACTTGCAATATTGTTCGAATGGTTGTTTTTTTTTGTTTTTAATTTTATTTTGATAGGAACGCAAATATTACAAAATATATATTTAAATTCTATGTATAATATGTATGTATTTACAAAAAAAGTATTTATGTATTTATATTAGTTATCTAGTACCCATAACACAAGCTCTGCTTAGCTTGGGACTAGATGGCGTTGTGTGTTAGATGTCCGAAAATATTTATATTTTTATTTGACGAGCGAGCGACGAGCGTGTGACGAGCGGCATACGAGCGGGCGCATCAATCTTAGACAAAGTATTACATAGACTTGACACAATTTTGTAATTAACCGACGAAATTGTAACCAGGTTTGTTGAACGTTTGGAACATTAATAAGGGAGAATGGGCTTTCACCTGGCAACGTTAATATTTGATGTACTTGGTTTCTATTCCTTACGGGTGTACGCATATGTCAAGTCTACGTAATACTTTGTCTAAGGCACGAATGTAGCGGTGTCATATAGGGATGTAATAAAATAGCAATCACCCGTGATTAATGATTTTAATTTTGTCAATGTTGTGATTTTTGCAAGTTCATTTAATTATTAATATTTTATATTTTATTTATTTGTTGTTATTAAAACATTTTAATCATCTTTATAACTTGTTAATTTGTTCGCTTTTTTGATGTTATTTTTTTTTCATTGTACCCCCTGTTATTTTCTATAATGATCGAGTATAGTAACCCAATACCCCTCTAACTTGTCAATGTAAATTATTGTGTTTACAATAACGACTAATCAAGATTTTTTTAAGGTTATCAGGCTTGGGTTGTACGATTTTAGAAAAATAAATTTAATATACTAATTTATGACGCTATTACATATGTAGATATTATGATTATATAAAATATTATCAAACATTAATCGTTTTCACTAATTATTTAAAATCACTAATCATTTTTTTTGTGAAATCTGTCATCCGTATCAAGTTAATTTTACGAGGTATTGTTTCTTATAACACATCACTAAACCGCTCTAGCGCCCGCTCCTAGCCCGCTGGTTTCGAAAACGGGTTAGCGGCCCCGCTCCGCTCCCGCTGCCGCTCCGCTCCCGCTCCGCTGCCCGCTGAGTTCGAAAACGCGGCCTTAGCGTCTTTTACTCGTGATAACTTCTAAACGAAATTTCCGAATGGGATGAAACAAAAAGTATTTTACTTCTAGATAAATACCCTTGATAACATGATGCTTTATTTGGATAAGGATTAATATTACGATACACATTTAACGTAGTTTCTTTCTTCAGACGATTTAATAATTTTTTTGAACACAAAATCGGTTATTGTGACTAAACCATGATAGTTAGATATATGCTCTCGCAGACTTTTTTGTAGTTGTTAATGGGACCTACAAACCCGTAATACATTATTTTGTTCTATTGTCAATACTTTTTGCAGCGCACGCAAAAATAGGTTTTCGATTTCACACCTTGGGTTACGAAATTGCAATTTTCTTACGGATCTCTATTTTTTTTGAAAATATATCATAGCATATAGCCTTCCTCGATAAATGGACTATCCAACACTGAAGAATTTTTCATATCGGACCAGTAGTTCCTGAGATTAGCGCGTTCAAACAAACAAACAAACTCTGCAGCTTTATAATATTAGTATAGATTTACAAAAAGCGGCCAAGTGCGAGTCGGACTCGCCCATGAAGGGTTCCGGAGCAGCAAGTAACATAATATTTATTTATTTTATTTTTATATTTGTGTTTATTGAATGAAAGGTAAATTGCAGTTTACGATTCGTTCAAACCAATTTTCGGTGGAAGTTTGCATGGTTAATGTACATAATATTTTTTTTTTAGATTTATCATGCTCTTATTTTAGAAGTTACAGGAGGGGGGATCACATTTTACCACTTTGGAAGTGTCTCTCGCGCAAACTATTCAGTTAAGAAAAAAAAATTTTTAAAAACCTCAATATCATTTTCGAAGACCTATTCATAGATGACCCCACACGTATGGGTTTGATGAAAAAAAAAATTTTGAGTTTCAGTTCTAAGTATGGGATATTTTTAGGGTTCCGTTTTTTGCCTTTGGCACGGAACCCTAAAAATGGTATTTAAGTTTTAATATAATAGATGACTGCCTCGTTGGTCTCGCGGTTGGCGTGTGCGACTGCTGATCATGAGGTCTCGGGTTCGATTCTCGGGTCGGACCAAATGTTTGTATGATCTATTAATATTTGTTCGGAGTTTGGGTGTTTTCTATGTATTTACAAAAAAAAGTATATATGTTTTTGTATCAGTTGTCTAGTACCCATAACACAAGCTCTGCTTAGCTTGGGACCAGCGTCTCTCTCACAATTCTAACAACACCTCAAAACCCAAAATCGATCAAGCCCTTTACACTACGGAGCGTGGCAAAGTTATATACGTACATACATGTACTTCCTAGTCTCTATTAATGTCAACATTATTTGGGGTAAGCTATGCAATACCAATAAAACCGGTCACGGAGCGACTGGCATCGGACCTCCACAACCCTGAGGCCGAACTGAATTCGAAGGATGAACTAGTTGTGAGTATATTTGAGTGCACTGACTTCCTACTAACAATTTCCATAGATGTTCATGACAACCGGGACAGACACTTAACGTGCTCTTCAAGGCATGGGGGTAAAACACCGCTAATTTTTGTGCTCCGGGCTGCTATTAAGAATTTCTTGTAAGAAAAACCCAGTTAACATTTTCTGGCTCGACCCGGGACTAGATCGTATCGCGATTGGGTGTAAGGAACCGAAATCCTATTCAAATTTAATCCAAGGAAAAAATGGAAGCCGCATAACATAATTCTTTCACGGTAAATACTTGTGAGGTCTGTTTATTACATCATTTATTATATAAACTTACATCATTTTTCTCATACTTGTGTGCGATTGATGTCATTCATTTCACGCAGTTAGTTCTCGTAAACAATAGAATTAGAAATATAAAAGAAGAAATTAACCTAAATTGACAGGTAAATAAACACGGAATGCTTTTTTTTTTTTAAACAAATAATGGTGACGGATTTCAATTCGGTTGTATTTTATTAACTTGCAATGTATGTATGTATGCTTGTATGTTCGGGTGGAATCTTGCAACTCAAATTTGAAGCAGATATCTTCAACCGATTTTGCTGAAATTGTGCAAGCTTATGTAGGTATACAGCGTGACAATACAATATTATAATGACATGGAGCTGATCTGATGCTGGAGCTAGAAGGTGGCCATAGGCACTCTGTAAAGCAATGTCGCAACATCATCGAGTTTGGACTCGTATGATTCGTCTCGAGGCATTCCAGTAAAAGCCTTTTTTTTTACTTTTTAATTTAATTTATTTTGTATGTATTATTTAAATTTTCTGGACATCAAGATCAACAGCCACTCGCAATAAAATCACTAGCTGCGTCCCGTGGTTTTACCCGCGTTTTAAAATATATTTCAACTCTTATATATATGTATAATTAAAACAACGTAGCTTATGTGTTAATCCAGGGTGTTGACTACCTCCAAATTTATCGATAATTTTTTTCCCTCACTCGTTGGAATGTTTTTCAAATTGTTGGTGACTCGGTGTAGACACAATGGAAACAAAAGTTGGGGATTTTCTGAAAAGTTGCAAATAGTTAGAAACATTGAAATTGCCAACAATTTCGGTGGAGACGCGCCTTAATAAGGGCTAGGAAGATGATGAAAGATTTTTGAGGGTAAAATAAGAAATGAATGCTCGTACGCAAGTCCGTAATATTTCGAACAATACAATACAAGTAATTATCAAGCCAAGCCAAGCCGCGGGCTAGTTATTCCCATAATACTGTTTAACAACAGAACAAAAATGATGAGTCAAATTACTTTGTAATAATATTACATGATATCATCATATCTCGTGTGAAATCTTCAAGATTAAATGTGAAAATTGGTAGCCATTTTATCTATACAAACAATTAAAATTGAAGTGTCTGTAATTTCAAATTAACCGTCCAATTATGCATTTAAGGAAATATATACGGTACTTTATTGCTTAATTTTTGTCTGTCTGTCTGTCTGTCTGTTTGTTCCACCTAATATCTGGAACGGCTGGACTTTCATTGACTAGGCAAATTTTATTTTAGACTAGCTTTGCCCACGGTTTTTATTGTAAAGGTACAGGGGGAGAGGCTTACGATATCTGCCGAACACACTGCTCCTCGCGAAAAAAAAAAAAACTCGATAGAATGATGACCTGCCAAACATAGAATTAAAATTGACAGCTGACCAATTTCAATGCGGCCTTAATGATTGAATTAAAATGTAGGTACCAGCATCGTGGCTCCGTTTGATATACTTATTCTAAATACCTGGTAAGCGATTATCGCCGCCCATGGACACCCGCAACACCAGAGGCGTTACAAGTGCGTTGGCGGCCTTTGGGAGATGAGGAGGAGTAGGATGGGGGGGAGGGGTTGGGGTATGGGCATCCGCTATCCTCACTCACTCGGTGAGTTCGCATTTATTATTATGAATCACGTTAAAACCTATTTAGGCCGCGCAACCGTCCCTCCCCGACCGCTGCCTACCCAAGCCATAATGAAATTATAATGAAAATAAATAAATGACACACCGCATTCCTAATCCGTCACCGAACGGACAGAAAGCCATTTTATTTTGCTAAACTTAACTAAATTCAGAAAGAATACATAAATTAGATGATATTTGGGAGATAAAAAACATACCAAAACTAATTTAATTTACTTCGTAAGCCATTACACGTTTATAAAACACACAATAAATACGCGCAGCCATGAGTACAGAGTATAATGTAAAGTTCAATACTACAAAAGAGTTTTGTTAGATCAGACGAGAGCTAGGTAGGTCAGTAAAACCTGTTTACTGTTAGAACATTAAAATTGTCTACGCTTTGTATAAAGTAGGAAGGCGCGTAAAGCAAGATTCCAAATTTAAATTCAATTCTATATGCAAATAAGTGTCAGTTATAAAAAGTTCATGGTTTTTTACCCGGTTACATAGGTTACAACGAAGCTATAAGCCGGGTCTCCTGCGACAGTTTTGTTTTTAAACACCAAACGTCAAATATTTATCAAAATATGGGCGTGGCCGAACTGTTTTGTTAATTTTAACAAGCAAACATGTTATCCAAAGCGGACTGAAAACATTCCAGCGTATACTTCTCGTATAATGAAACTGAACTGAACTAACATTAATACTTATATTATTTATACTATAAAAGTAAGTAAGTAAGTGTACTATAAGTCATTTTGTCAAGTAGATAAAAGATGTTTGCTTTTCGTGTAATTGTGTTTGATGTTCGTTTAAAAGTCCGTCTCCTGCGACTTTTCGCAACTTTTGGTACCTAGAGAAAAATCTTATGAGTTCGCGTCACCGCATTACCGTCAAGATAAAAGTTTTCACTTCAAAGGGCGGCAGTCCCTTATGACTGTCAATTTTTTTTTTATCAAAACATTTTCCGTGGTCAGGTTTTGGTTTTTTGAAGTTTTTTTTGATTCGTTATAGTTTTAGGCACAGAACAGGAAATATAGGGTTTTAGGTATCGTTATTTGGAGATGGATTTCTGATAATTAGTAGAATCTTCAGAATTCAGTAACAATTAAATACAACCTAAAGTTCTTCACATTCGCCGCCATTCGTCGCCATTCCGTCCTTCGGCGCTAACCCTAACTCATCTCAACCTTAAAATGCCCGTTTAACAGAAATATTATTGCGTCCGCAATTAAATTCGCAAAGATTAAAATTATGTTCGTCAAAATGTACGGAATTAAAACACGTCTGCTATCCCTTCTAAAGGTAGTAGAGCCACGCTGATTTCAGCACGAATGGGCCGGCTCGACCGGGGCGGTACTACCCTCGCACAGAAAATCTACGTAAAATGACAGCGTTCGTGCTGTCGTGTTTCGTTGGTGAGTGCGAGACCGGAGGCCCAATTAGTCTAGTCAACAAGTACCATACTTGTTGACTAGACTAAAAGATGCAGCAGCATCACTAGGCCGCCATAGTGTGGGTCTCCATACTGCATTGCCTGCATTCACAGTGAGTATGGTGACCACCACTCTTGGATTCTGCTTTTGCTTTCCATCAGGCAGAGTAGAGTCATTTTGGCGGGCCAAACATAAAAAAAAAAAAAAAAAAAAAAGTATATAATGTATGTATACTATGGACTTAAAAATTTAAAAATTAAATAATTTTCTGAGTGAGTGAAAAAAAAAGTTTTCTATGGCGGAAATACCTTTGATTGTTTTGATAATACCTATATACTGCAGTACTACATATTCATTATACGTTTTACATATATGTAGGTACCCAGATTTATTTTCATCCTCCCGCGCTTTTTAGGGTTCCGTGCTTTGGCACGGAACCCTTATAGATTCGTCATGTCTGTCTGTCTGTCCGTCCGTCTGTCTGTCTGTCCGTCCGTATGTCACAGCCACTTATTTCCGAAACTATAAGACCTATTATATTGAAACCTGGTAAGTAGATGTATTCTGTGAACCGCATTACGATTTTCACACAAAAATAAAATAAAAAAATTTGGGGGTCTCCATACATAGAACTAAAACGTAAAATTCTTTTTTTTTCATCAAAACCCTACGGGTATCTATGGATAGGTCTTCAAAAATGATGTTGATGTTTCTAATATCATTTTTTTCTTGCGTTAGTTTGCGCGAGAGACACTTCCAAAGTGGTAAAATGTGTCCCCCCCCCCCCCTGTAACTTCTAAAATAAGAGAATGATAAAACTAAAAAATATATGGTGTACATTACCATGCAAACTTCCACCGAAAATTGGTTTGAACGAAATGTAGTAAGTAGTTTTTTTTAATCTATACTAATATTATAAAGCTGCAGAGTTTGTTTGTTTGTTTGAACGCGCTAATCTCAGGAACTACTGGTCCGATATGAAAAATTCTTCAGTGTTGGATAGTCCATTTATCGAGGAAGGCTATAGGCTATATTTTATTTTCAAAAAAATTAGGGAGCCGTAAGAAAATTGATATTTTGTAACCCAAGGTGTGAAATCGAAAACCTATTTTTGCGTGCGCTGCAATAACTATTAACAATAGAACAAAATAATGTATTACAGGTTTGTAGGTCCCATTAAGATCTACAAAAAAGTCCGCGAGAGCATATATCTAACTATCATGGTTTAGACACAATAACCACTTTTGTGTTCAAAAATTTTATTAAATAGTCTGAAGAAAGAAACTACGTTAAATATTTATCGTAATATTAATTCTTATCCAAATTAAGCTTTATGTTATCAAGGGTATTTATGTAGAAGTAAAATACTTTTTGTTTCATCCCAATCGGACATTTCGTTTAGAAGTTATCACGAGTATAAGACGCTAAGAGTTGGTACCTAATACTGAGTTATTTGCCAAAGAGTTTTTATCAACATAATACCTTTAATCTTTATCCAAATAAATGTGTTGTTGAATAAATGAGTATTAGATCTTAGAAGAGTATAATAAATACATCTCTACTAATATATAAAGCTGAAGAGTTTGTTTGTTTGTTTGAACGTGCTAATCTCAATCCGCATTGTCAACAGTCCTGAAGCCACCGAGTCTCTTGAGCCCCTGCAGTTGCGTAGAGATGTCGCCTCTATGGCAGTACTCTATCGCTTGTATCACGGAGAGTATTCTGAGGAGCTCTTCCAACTGGTCCCCCCTTCCCCCTTCCTCTACAGGACAACACGTGCCGGCCTTGGAAGTCACCGCTTCAGAGTGGTAGACATACGATCTCGTACTCATCGCTTCGGTTCGTCTTTTCTGTGCCGAGCGGAAAACCTGGAACTCACTTCCAGCGCACGTGTTTCCCTCCCACTATGATCCCGGGTCCTTTAAGCGGGGCGTAAAAAAGCATCTCACTAGGCGGCCATAGTGTAGGTCACCATGCTGCAATGTCCTTATTCGCATTGAGGATGGTGATCACCACTTTTAGAATCTGCTCATGCTTTCCATCAGGCAGAGCAGAGTCATTTTGGCGCAGCCAAAACTTAAAAAAAAAAAAAAAAAAACTACTGGTCCAATTTGAAAAATTCTTTCAGTGTTGAGCCCATTTATCGAGGAAGGCTATAGGCTATATATCATCACGCTAAAAACCAATAGGAGCGTAGCACCAATGAAGAATGTTTCAAAAACGGGGGAAAATTATCACGCTACGGGCAATAGGAGACGCAAACGACGTTGCGTGGGTCAGCTAGTACGTCATAAATCGTAAATTGCAATTTACCTTTCATTCAATCAACATAAATATAAAAATAAAATAAAAATTATATTATGTTACTTGCTGCTGCGGAACCCTTCATGGGCGAGTCCGACTCGCACTTGGCCGCTTTTTTTATTTGTATCTGTACCTATAGGAGCGGATTAAGAAAAAAAAGTAGTAGAGCCACGTTGATTTCAGCACGAACGGGCCGGTACTACCCCTCGTATAGAAGATCAACGTAAAATGACAGCATTCGTGGTGTCGTGTTTCGTTGGTGAGTGCGAGACAGGAGGCCCAATAATGCAGAAGCATCACTAGGCCGCCATGATGTGGGTCACCATGCTGCATTGTTGCATAGTCTGCGTTCGCAATTAGTATGGTGACCAGCACTCTTGGATTCTGCTTATGCTTCCCATCAGGCAGAGTAGTCATTTTGGCAGGCCCATACATAAAAAAACGTCAGTATCCCTATTCATTGCCTTAATTTTCCATTTAAATCATATCTATGCCAACCTGTCTTGCCAACGTGGTGTAGTGAAACTAAAACCTCATTTCTAACAAGAGGCCCACGTCTTAGGAGTGAAACTTTTAACGGCTGTTGATAGTGGTGTGTATTTTTGAGTCAAAGTCGCCATTAAAACCTTTAACGCCATATTTCGATACTTAACAGTAACTCTAAATCTATAGTACTTCCTGTTGACCCAGAATCATAAAATATTAGTAGAAACAAGGTCTAACAGCGCAAATAAATGAAAACATCCGAAATTCATTACTTACTAATTATTACATATTATATAATTTTATATTACGTAATATCCGATGACAAATTTATTTTGACAGTTAAAAAAATAATTTGACGTATAGAAATGTAAGCGGGAGCCATTTTTTGGCGGCAAAATTATGTTTGGAAGGTAACCTTGGAGATGTTATACTTGTTGTTACCCGCGACTTTGTCTGCGTGGAATTAGACTATAAAAATTTGTTGAGTGAATTTAATATTTGGATGACTATTGGCATGATATAAGGAATTTACATAATAATATCGCACGCTTCTTGAATCGTTCCAGGCATTGAGAAGATTAGCCGGAACAAACATAGACACGGACTTTTCACTGTCTCGGTGTCGCAGTGGTAGCGAATGCGACTGATGAGCTTGATGAGTTGAGGTCTCGGGTTCGCACCAAATGTTTGTATGATCTGCAAACATGTGTTTCGGAGTTTGGGTGTTTTACCTATTACTTACAAAAAAAATATTTGTTTTTATATTAGTTCTCTAGTGTGTAAAGGTAGTAGAGCCACGCTGATTTCAGCACGAACGGGCCGGCTCAACCGGGGCGGTACTAGCCTCGCGCAGAAAATCAACGTAAAATGACAGCGTTCGTGCTGTCGTGTTTCGTTGGTGAGTGCGAGACCGGAGGCCCACTTGTTGACTAGACTAATAGATGCAGAAGCATCACTAGGCCGCCATGGTGTGGGCCGCCATGCTGCATTTTTGCATTGTCTGCATTCGCAATGAGTATGGTGACCACCACTCTTAGATTTTGCTAATGCTTTCCATCAGGCAGAGTATTCTTATAGGAGTCATTTTAGCGGGCCATACATAAAAAAAAATCTGCTTAGTTTGGGACTAGATGACGTTGTGTCAGATGTCCGATATTTTGAAAAAAAACCTGATAATAAAAAACTTCTTTATTGCAATAAGTATCGTATATAATACACCTATACGCGTTATGTAAAAAGCTTTTATTTTATCACAACAAACAGACACTTCGATTTTATTTATCTGTATACACTAGTAATAGTATTCTGCGGTTTTTTGACGAACAATTTCATAGCACAGAGGTTTTATGCTAATAATACTTTACTGCCATTCATTGTACCGTAATATTACTTAGACCATGACCTTCCTCAATAAACAGAGTTTTTAAAGCAAAATTTTTTTTAAATTAGATTACTAATTAGCTTTTTTAATCTCCTTTACTCTGTAGTAGATTTGTTATCTGATTTCATTATATTTATTTTTGTTTGTTACCGCAGAACGAAGACGTATGTACCTAACGATTTGCTGATTTTGCACATCACATTGTATGGCGATGTATCTCGTCTTGACGTGTGTAGCCACGCCAGCAATCGATCAGATGTGTCACATTAAAATACAAATTATTAACCGAACTTCTTCTTCTTCTTCTTTTGATGAAATGGCAACCAGCCGGATCTCTCGGATCAGCTATTTCTGCCAATGTCAAGTGTTTAGTCTTCAAATTATAAGTCTTCAAGTCTTTAAGTCTTCGTCGTGATGAAATTAATGCTTAAAAATATAAAAAACGTGGATGAGATGAAATGGGGACCGTCTTCCGAAAAAACAAAAAACGATCTCCCATTAACCGAACTTAATTAGCACCTAACTCGAATGCCAGTTTTTCTCAATTATTGACAAACTATGTTAATTTCTTTTGTTTTTGTTTTAAATATTTTGGTGTATCAAATACATTCTATTTATTCCATAAAAAATCTAGCTATGTAATTATAGAATAACATTCCCACCAGATAAGTACGTAAACAGAAATCGGATCAACAATTACCGCTATCATATACATACCTACCTACAATCTCAAAATACAAACAATAAGCATTAGCTTTCTTTCTCGCTGCGATTTGATTTTTAACCGACTTCCAAAAAGGAGGAGGTTCTATGTTCCACTGTGTTTTTTTTTTTTTTTTTATGTATGTTCACCTATTACTCCGTCAGTTGTGGACCGATTTTGTTTTTTTTTTTGTATTCGAAAGCGTATGCTTCCGAGGTGGTCCCATTGCCAGCATATCAGGATCTGATGATGGGATCCCAGGGAAATCGAGGGAAACCCTCATTTTTTATAGGCACATACTATGTTATTCATATATTTTCTGAAGTTACACCGGAATTTGCGTCTGGTAGTCATCATTTTATGATGATGAGCTGATGATGTAAGGTACAACTCCTTAACGGTTAGGAGTTGGAGGATAATTCTTTCAATTTCACACGTATCTAAAGACCTTCAGTCGTATACTTTCAAGTTATTTAGGTGAACTGATGATAGAAGGTTAAACTCTTCAACAGTTAGGAATTAGAAGATGATTTTAATATTACACGTACGTATAGACCTTAATTTGTATTCTTGATGATGAAATTTGATGAAATAGTTCAACTTGCTACTTACCTACGATTTTTTGCACTAAAAACTTAAAATTAAAACTTTTTATAAAAAAAAAAACCGACTTCCAAAAAACTCTCTGCCAAAAAAACACTTAAAAGCGTAAAATAAACTGGTTCTTCATAAATTGCGTATACCTAATTCTTTATTCATTTAAATAGTAGTATTATAATCTGTGCTAGGTACCTAGAATCTGTTTGAACTGTAGAACAACGTAAAACGACAGCACGATCGCTGTCATTTTACATTGATCTTCTGTGCGAGGATAATACCGCCCCGGTCGAGCCGGCCCGTAAGTGCTGAAATCAGCGTGGCTCTACTACCTTTTTATGACGTCACGATGTTATCCTAATGGCGGCTTTCGCATATCTCAATTCTGAATTACAACATATTGTGTAATATGCAACGTATTCACAAATGACTAATCAAGATTGAAGTTTCGTTTTCTATTTCAGAGACAATTTTTTTGCCACAGAGTTATGAGAGTTCGAACGCTTATTTTATGTGTGGACGACACTACACATAGCGTGCTGTCGTGCATCACAAATTCACTCGAGTGACTCTCAAGTACAGCTTTCCCCAACTACACGGCACGATTCGATAGCTACCTATGCTCAGAATTATTATTTTCCTAGTGGTTGCCCGCGGCTCCGCCCGCGTATATGTCGGTTATTGCGGCAAATATGTAGCAGCCTATGTGTTATTCTGATGTATAAGCTATATTACTGTAAAGTTCCATCCAAATCCATTCAGTAGTCTTTGCGTGAAAGAGTCACAAACATCCATCTATACTTACAAACTTTCGCGTTTATAATATTAGAGATATAGATTCTAAACTTAGTCAATACTAGCTGAGCCACGCGGTGTTAAAAATAGCAAATTTGTTTAAAAAAAGTATCATAAGTTATTCCTTATTATATCATGAGCTATCTGCGAATAAAGGTCCCGTCGAAATCGGTCCAGCCGTTCCTGAGATTAGCTGGACAAACAGACAGACAGATTATTTTATGTAAGAAAGCTGTTAATTTTAAATGACATACAGTATACAGACAGTTCAAATTTATTTATTTGTATAGATAGGTACTATGGCAATATAAGTGAATGATTTGACAAAACTGAAATGTGACGTCATTACTTACTTATTACGGAACTTATCGACTTGCCAATCATCTCTCTTGAACTCGAATATTGTCTTTGATTTTCTTACATAAATCTGTGGTTTATTCGTATTCGTGTGGTGATGGATTGAAAATACGGAGTATCACCACTAGGGTTGTCAGATAGAAACTTAACAAATCCGGGACAATTATAAAAAAAAACAACGATGTCGGGTCGCTCGGTCGTGACCATAGTAAAATTATCTTGTTTATAACTGAGTTTTGCCATTTTTATTCGTTTTTCTTAGTCAAAGCTTTGCAAAACTGATAAAATTTCTGATCAAGACACACCAATATTGATAGGAGTCTGCAGTTCGAACTTGATTAAATTCATGGACATTCAGTTTCGCTCTTTAGTTCATAAACTATCCAGTTGGCTAAATACTTTTTCGCAAAAGGCATTGCTTGTTAGAATTGAAAGAACAAAACAGTCTACTACTTTCTACTACTACTTTCTTTAAATTGAAAAATTTCTGGTAGTCTTATTTCGAAAGCACCTTACATACAGTTTTCAGACATGCGAACTATATATTCAATATCGTGGGAAACTCGGGAAGCATTTTCTCCCTCACTCAGGCCAGCCGTGTCATTCGTTGTTAGTTTGTGTTGTTACAAATCTTGTAGGTTTTCGTAATCCGGGACAATTAGGTCTAATTACTGGACGCGGGACAAGACGCAAAATTCCGGGACAATCCCGGATTTCCCGGCCATCTGGAAACCCTAGTCACCACTCTTATTATCCTGTGGGTGTCGTAAGAGCCGAATAAAGGAGCAAACCAAGGAGAACAAGAGAAGGAAAACTTGAGACATAACTATACCAAACTTAGTGGCCAGCGTGGTATACAAAACCTCTTTTCTAATGAAAAGCCTACGTTCAGAAGTGTAAAGGCTGTTGTAGAATAAGATGATATAATAATATTATCTACGTACGAGAGAACAGATTAAACATCAGATTTCCTCGTGATGAATAATGGAATCAACTCTCTTTTCAATAAGGTTGAAAGTTGGAAATTAGCGCGTGACTTACAATATGCAAGTGTTTTATTGGCATAGATAACTAAATACATTCGGCCTAATGAGTTTAATCAATTTAGACATAAATTCAGTATATTAAGTATCTATAGTTTTGGAGATTCTGACGACTTGAGATTGTGTAGGGTACTCAAAAATTGTCAGAGGTATTAAAAACTCCCAAAAACATCAAATAGCTGATGATGTAACAAGCAACTTAGGCTACTTCTTAGGGTTCCGTAGTTCACGTCTCAGAGCCCTTATAGTTTCGTCATGTCCGTCCTCTAAAAGCTAAACGGCTGGCTCTAAAAATTTTAATAATATCATGATGGTATTCCATGCGATGAACTTTGAAGGAAAACTATAACGGCTTAGATAACTTCATTAGTTCGGGAGTTACAGAAGCCTAATTTGTAAAATGCGATTAAGTAGGTACTTGGAACAAAAATAACGAAATATTAAGTAAACATGTAAATTCTAAAAAGAAAATCATAACGAATGGGTGACTACGGAACTATTTTATGGCTTGACACGCACTTGGCCGGTTTCTTTTTTAGATTAGATTCGCCCTGCGGCGTTACCTGCGGTTGTTATAAACGTACAACAACCGCGGGTAACACCGCGGGGCCCAGTTAGTCCTATATTTTACGTCAAGTATTGGGTGACGTCATAGCGTCGGCCGCCTGTCAGTTTGACTTTGGCAGCTTGTCAAATCATCGCCAGATTTGGCATCTTTCGTCATCTTGCTATTGTATACAAAATTAGCAACCTCTTGACTGCACGGATGTCGTAATCGTTGAAGAGCTCACCACGCCCGCTTCCTACAGCAATGAGGGATCTCCACATGGGATAACACTTTGTGTGACCCACTTGTTACGAACATTGAGTAAGGCGAGTTTTTATACGATACTAAAGTCTGTCATTTTTTGCTTAACTATACATCTATCTTCACAAATAAACAAAATTGACGTGTCTGTTTGTAATATTAAAATAACCACTTTTTACTAAATGCATATGTATTTTTGTCTGTCTGTCTGTTTGTTCCGACTAATCTTTGGAACGGCTGGACCAATTTTGACCCGACTTTCACAGATAGGTAGCTGATGACATAAGAAGTAAGTTAAGCTACTTTTTTAGACTAGCTTCGCCCCGCGGAGTTACCCGCGGTACGACAATAGCCGCGGGAAACATCGCGGGGTTCAGCTAGTCTTCACTACAAATACATTTTTAGACACACAAAAGCAATCTTTTATAGCTACGAACTCACACGAAAATTCAGAAATTCGTCATTTTTGTGTAGCTGCGTAGCTCAGTAGCGCTACTATAAAAAAGTCTATTCAACTTCCTTTGAGACAAAAGGTAAACAAACCAGAAAAAGGTTCTTTAATAGGTCAAATTTTATATGCATCTAGAATCAATAAAAAAAGTGTCATTTTCTTTATTTTTCTTGGAAAATGGCAAACTGTGCCGATTTCGTCAATTCTGCCAGTGTCAAGTACAACGGAAATATGTGTGTTACAAAATAAAATAATTGCAACTGTCCAAATTTTCCGAGTTCACAGTGGACTGACTAAAAAGTGACATTAAAAACACCTAAAACTGTAGCTGTTCCCAAACTTTGAACGTATTATTACACTACTAAATTGAAGAGTAGTGATAAGGCAAATAATTTACGTAGAAATGTGAAATTTTGTAATTAGTTTGGTTACACCGGCCATCTTTACTCTCGATCAACTCGTTTGAGAAACATTGGTTTCTTTGTTTACCTTTTGTCTCAGAGGAAGTTGAATAGGGTATAAGATAACTAAGATTTAAGAGAACTAGAATCTAGAGAAACTAGAGAAATAGTTTTATTGCATGCATAGGCGCATTTGGGCTCATACTTTGACGGAGGAGAAAGCCTGCGTATGGCTTTTCCTTACCGTGGTGCTCTTTCATGGTCCCAAAAAAAAAGTAAAATAAAGGTTAGTTGTGAAATGACGAACAATTTATTGCAGTTCATCGTTATAAATCCTGCCGTTTCTCTTTCTACGTGAAAGAGTAACAAACAAAAATTCGTGATTTTCACAAACTTTCACGTTTCGTATTACAAATAGTACCTGGATGAAAGATTTATAGATTTTTTGGTAAATTTTCTAAAAATGAATACTAGCTAGATCGATTTATCGCCGCGAAACCCCCTGCGTACTCATGAAAATCGCTGGAGCCGAGTCCGACAATCATAATTAATCATTATCCTCTTCTTCTCTAGCCGAAAAGCAAGCGGAACCGCGAGCAAAAGCTAGTAAGTTCTTTTATAAATCTATACTTCTATACTAATATTATAAACGCGAAAGTTTGTAAGTATGGATGGATGGATGTTTGTTACTCTTTCACGCAAAAACTACTGAACGGATTTTAATGAAACTCTACAGTAATATAGCTTATACATCAGAATAACACATAGGCTACTATTTGCCGCGATAACCGACATATAAGTACGCGGGCGGAGCCGCGGGCAACCACTAGTATTAAAATAAAGTTAAAATAAAAATTGTAAGTAATTTGCTAATCAGTAGGTATGTCAATTTGTCGTTAAACCATTGGCCATACTTACTTCGAGCCATCTGTACATTATAACTTTTTATATACGTAGCTCAATCCGACAGTTCTGATTTAAAAGCAAGCGATAATCTCTGTAGCGTGAATGGACGTATGTAAATTATCTTCGATGTTTTTAAAACTCCATTAGTTGTGTAATAAAATGGAATTTACCAGTATCGCTCACAGATACGGTATAAACTGGTCATACCATTTAAATTTTCAACGTTTCAAATAAGATTATACGCTTAACTTGTCGTTTTCCATCCAAGAAATTTTTAAAGAATTTCCCGCGTTGTAATGAACTCCGATGCCGATGCATCCGCCATGCATGACAGGTAATATTACCATAAACAATAACAATCTTTGTTGGTTTTAAATTAAGAGGCAAATTTATTCCTTCTTTTATGGTATAGCAACTAATGTATAGTTTGAGATTCTAATTAAATTTTATAAATTCGTTGCTTTTTCATGCAATTTAAATGCGCCGTGAACAGTCACTGCTTCATTAATGTGATTTGAATTTAAATTGCATATAATTATATACCGACCAGTTGCAGTATTTTGCGTGCTACAGGCAATATAGGTAGGTACATAAAATCGACGAATTAATTAAATGGTTATAAATTTAGTTAGGTATATAATATTTAAATTTGTCTTTAAATAAACAATTATTTTTATTACGACCACATCTCGCCCTAACTTTTCATAGACTTTTCATAATAGGCTAAATGTAAAACAACTTTGTCCGATCAAAAGATCAAGTTCAGAAAAAAAAGTTTGTTTCTGGAAGAAATAATAACATAACAATTGACAGATCAGTTTTCAATGTAAACAAAACTTTTCACGTGATTCAAACAGTTAAATTACAATTATCTAAGCACAAAACGGGTTTTTTCAATAAAACAATAGTTTAGAAAGGATTTTGTGCAGACAAGTTGCTCCAGTCGATTTATACTGTACGTCAAGAGTAGTTCAACATAACCTAAAAAAAGTTGGATTAAAAAGAACTGTTTCCATTATTCTTTATAATAATTACTCACTTCGTCTGCCTTGGGATGTTCGTGTGTACAATGTACATGTTTATGTTCACTGATTGAGTAGCATAACACGACATTCAAACACTGTAACAACACAAAACACAACAGAACACAGACGTTCGACATCATTTTAGAGATTTACAGTGATATTTCACTCACTAAATGTAATAAAAACTGTTTGTTTACATTTTAAAAGTCATAAAAACTAATTACACGCCTCCTCTACGTGAAATTCGCGACGTAACTAACTATATAATGAATGAATATATTGAATAGATAAACGCAAAGTGAAGTGAGGCACGGTACAACAGCTGATGTCAACCAGCCATTTAACTCGTAAACTTTATCTCTTTCTTTCACCCGTAGATTATCTATGAAATGAAAGAGAAAGTAGAGTTCAGAATGGCGGTGAATTGATTTAGGAAAGTCGTGGGATGGTGTAAAATGTTAACCATTTGTGATGTTCATTGATTTTCTGTTGTTGATAACTTAAAGTCACTATGTTATAACTATAATATTTTTATATTCCTTTTAAAAGAATTTGGAGTTACTGTTATTAAATATATGGATAACTTTTAAAGAAGGGATACCTTTTCATAGATCGGCATCGCTCGCGTTGTTGCTCTTAACAGGCGTTTTAATCGATATTATTCGTTAAACAACAATATCAATATGCAGTTAGCTAAGTTCGAATGTATCAACTTTACTTTTTATTTCAATACTTTGAGTTTGAATTTTAATTCAATTTAGTGACAAGTTACGAATGACGCTTCGAAATATGACGAAATATGACTTTTTGCAAGTAAAAATATACGAGTACCTACCTACCTACTTATTTCTAGATTATAAATATTTTCGGAATGTAATAAACAAGTTTTTAAATAACTTGGGTTCTTTATAACTGATGTTTATTACCAGATAAAATAAAATATAAAAGACTGCGTGAGGAATTGAAATATATAATGTACGACAATTATGCGACTTACCTACCTACTGAGTTTTATGTGAATAGTTTTTGGCGGGTATTTTTTAACCGACTTAAAAAAAGGAGGAGGTTCTCAATTCGACCGTATATGTTTTTTTTTATGTGTGTTCGCGGATAACTTCGTCGTTTATGAACCGATTTGATGAATTTGACGATTCTTTTTTTTAATGGAAAGGAGATATCCCAACGGTGGCACCATGATAAGGACACTAAGATCTGATGATGGCATCCAAGAAAAATCGAGTAGAACCTTGAAGTCGGTTGTTTATTTTGTAAAATTTTATATTTTACCCACACATCGTTGTAAATAAACAAATAACATTTTAGATTAAATTACTTTTGGCGGCAAGGATTAGCTGTATTTTAATTATGAATTACAATAATTATAATCTACTATAAATAAACATAGTCACGGTGGTTGAATATGAATGTATTTACATTTTATTTTTCTTGATGTTACTACGTAAGTACTATTACTATTAGTTATTCTGTGATGTTACTTACAACCTAAATATATTGTTTCATTTGAATATTAAAAACAATAAAAGGTTTTCCGGAGCCTTTTTAAACATAATTAAACAGACAAAGAGCCCTTACCAAGGGTGTAGCATAATATTTTTGTTACGTCAAAACCCTACCATAAAAAATCTTCTTTACGGTTTTTCCAGTCCCAAAAAAAACTAGCTGTGTGGAAGTATTTTTTTAAAGTATAAATGGCAAAAGAGCAAGTAGGTTACTACCATAGAGTTAATATAGATAGAGCAGGGGAGCCAGGCCTCCAGCCGTCCCTCGGTTAGAAAGAGAGAGTCGATCGCGGTACCTATCTGTCTTTCTCTACTGACGCATGCGCAGTTAGCGCGGAAAAGCAGCATACATAGCAAAACGATTCGATGGTTAGTTGTTGTCATTGGATTACCATTATTAGTTCTTTCCTGCGCATGCGTCAGTAGAGATAGTCAGATCTTCTCTCTCTTTTTAACCGTTGGACGTTTCCGCTTACAGGCAGCCGTATGTCTTCCCCATTCTATCTATAATAGCTCTATGGCTACTACCGTCAGCAATGAAGTTCAAGGTCAAGGTTTTGCCAGCCTTTGAATCACTTTAAGTATTATTGCCCCCAGTAACCTCACTCATTAGGTAAAATGCTTAACATCGAAAAAAATTCAGAATGCCACTGCATTCTGTAAGGCAGCAGTATCTTATGTATTTTATGATGATTATGTTCTCCTAGCTCATAATCAGCCACGGCGGCCAGTATCAACGATGACCAGCTAAATACGCAGGAGATATTATAGTGCACGAGTGTGTGCGCAAACACAGGTGCGCTCTCGGTTCCCTCACTCTCATAATCCGATGCGATGGTTATTCGACACGACCGGAGGGAGGTCAGGCGCAAGACCTACGGCTTTAGGTGCTAAGACGCGAAACTTCCAGGCTCCGAGTTGTTATTAAGCATTTCTATAATCAGAAAAAACTCAATAACCATTTTTTGCCGACCCAGGATTCGAATCCGAGACCTCAGCAGTTGCATACGCCAACCGCTAAACCAACGAGGCGACAAGTATTTTACACGTAACTACTAATATAATTGATACCGTGGGAGAGCCACGCTTCGGCATGATTCCGGCTCGACCGGAGTGATACCACGGCCTCACAGAAAACCGGTGTGAAACAACGCTTGCGCTGTGTTTCACCTACTGAGTGAGGATACCGGAGGCCCATACCCCAATCCCTCCCCACATCCCTATCCCCATCCCCCAAAGGCCGGCAACGCACTTGTGACGCTTCTGGTGTTGCGGGTGTCCATGGGCGGCGGTAATCGCTTACCATCAGGTGAAATGTATGCTCGATTGCCCCAAATTCCATAAAAAAGGAGGGTTATGTTTTTTTAAGCGTATGTATGTATATCTCTTTGGCACGAGCTAGAGCCTAAACGGCTGGTCGTATTTTAAGTTAGTGGTGTCAATAGATTTGTCTTAATCGTGAGAGTGAAATTAATCGTGAGTGGGTAATCAAAATAACAAAACAGACTTATATTTAAAGAAATCATAACTTGCCGATCTATATAATGTTTTTAATTGCATACGTTACGACTAGAAAGCGGTTAGGGTACTAAACAGAGTAATTATCCAATTAAATACACGCACAGTTAAATAAAACAGGCTTAGACAAGGGTTTCGTTATGTAAACACACTACTCGACTACCTATAAATAAATAAATAACAGGTATTAGGGCGCGCTGATTTTAGTCGGGTTGGTCCGGCTGAAATACTACCCTCTCACAAGACGAACCGAAAATTACAGTGTTCGTGCTATCGCGTTTCGGTGAGAACAAGGCCGGAGGTCCAATGATGAAGAAGCATCTCAAATTCTCAAAAGCTGCCTTAGTGTGGGTCACCACGCTGCATTCGCAATGAGTATGGTGGTGGCTACTCTTGTATTCTGCTTATGATTTCATCAGACAGAGAAGAGTCACTTTGGCAGGCCAATAAATGAAATCTAGCCTTAGAGAGCCATCTAACGGCAAATATAGACAAGCCCCCTTTGTCAAAATCCAAGTGTTTCTCATTGAATCTTTTTCTACAAACTATAACTCCTTTAATCTCTTGTATTATTGAATATTATTCTGACTGCCTCGTTGGCGACTGCTGTGCATGAGGTCTCGGGTTGGATTCCTGGGTCGGACCAAATGTTTATATGACCTGCGAATATTTGTTTCGGAGTTTTAGTGTTTTCTATGTAAATACATATTTATAAAAAAAAAGTGTTTATGTATTTATATCAGTTGTCTTGTACACATAATACAAGCTCAGCGTAGTTTGGGACTAGATGGCGTTCGGTGTTTCCGAAATATTTATTTATTTATTATTATACTAGCTGACCCGGCGAACTTCGTACCGCCATATTTACATACCTGTCTCAGCTTCCCACAGCCAGTGTACAGTCGCGGACAAAAAAAGACTTTTCCCGTTATTTTAATTTTTTTTCTTTCTAGCAAAAAAAAGAATGAATGAAATCAGACTATGTGTTATTGAATTACAACCAAGTACATATTTTGACTTTCATCCCCTCTCTCCAGGAAACCGTGCTGAATTTCGGGATAAAAAGTATCCTATGTCCTACCTCGTAGTATGAACTAAAATCATGCCAAGTTTCATTTGAATCCGTTCAGTAGTTTCGGCATGATGCGCGGCCAAGATACAGAGAGACAGACAGACAAAAATGAAAAAAATTACAATTCTGGCTTCAGTATCGATAATAGAGAGCCCTCCAAAAAAAAATTTGAAAATATCTTTAATGTACAGAATTGGACCTGTTACATTCTTATTATAAGTATATAGATATATATATCGAGGCGTCTTTAGGTATCCTTTAGAGCCCCGCAGACTATAAACTTTTTAATCAGCTTTTGGTGGGTACTTCCCTCCGCTCCTCCAGCCTACCGGGTGACTATCTTGCAAGTGCAAACAATGGCTTCATTCAAAGACAAGTAAGTACATAATTATATATTTAGCACGCGTCTGCCATATTGTCAAAGTTATGTAAGAAATCGTGTTAGAATGAGAAAGCTAGAATTAGTGTTTAAATATTTATACCATGATGGATTGACTGTTTAATATGTAAACATATTTGTTTTAGATGTTCCGGTGTTTATTTAACGCTAAATCGACAAGAAATGAAAACGCCGAAGGAAAACGTCGTGAATATATTTTTTTTTTTTTTTTTTTTTTTTTTATGATTGGCCCGCCAAAATGACTCTACTCTGCCTGATGGAAAGCATAAGCAGAATCCAAGAGTGGTGGTCACCATGCTCACTGCGAATGCAGACAATGCAGCATGGCGACCCACACCATGGCGGCCTAGTGATGCTACTGCATCTTTTAGTCTAGTCAACAAGTATGGAACTTGTTGACTAGACTAATTGGGCCTATTATTAGATTATAATATTTTATTATTAGATTAGATTATAATAGAATATTATTAAAATAGAAATCTACGGGAATGCTACCATGTACCTTTTTGTTTGTGAGTATCCGATATTTCGGCGCTGTTGCAAGCGCCATGATCACGGAGTAACTGAAGATCTTGCGGGTGGGATGTTATTGGCAGACATATCGGTCTACCCTCTTTCGCAGTCTTTTACTACGATCGCCCCCGGTACCACTGTTCACTAACTCACTATTCACTCGTAATTGTTCTCGACACAACACTAACAGTATCTGATCGCGAAACTATGTTTTGTTTATTACGCCGGTTTTTGCACATTCGAATCACGGGATTCCAGACATTTGACAATTTGAACCCATCCTCACGATTGAAATTTTTGTGTTTATTAATTTCAATCGCTTCCCTGACCAATCTAGGTATGTAGTGGCGTTCTGTCGTAATTATCTGTGGGTTGTGAAACTCAATCCAGTGATTTGGGCCCGAGTCAATCAAATGCTTCGCGATTGCCGATTTCTGCTAGTCGTTGTTTTTGACCGCCTTTGTGTGCCATGCGGCACGCGATGGTACGTTTAGTTTGGCCGATATATATTATGTAGGTAGATATTTAAGTACCTATCTACTAGAGATCGAATAACGACCATTTTGAATGTCAATATTTAATAATTATTATTTTACTTCAATTTAATTAAGTTAAGATTTGTTTGTAACTATTTTCTGTATAATTTTCTTTAATAATTTCCTTTTTCTCTTAATTAGTTTGTTCTTGTTTAAATTTTCCTTTATTTTATCTCTTTCTTGTATCAATTCTACTTAATTTTCATCTTTCTTTTTTTTTTCTTAAATACAAGTTGTTTTAGTTGCAACTTATAAATGAAAACATACACATACTTGGATAATGTAAATGAATACATGATGGTACCTTGGTACTTATCTAACAATGTTTCCCAATTTATTAAATACGCACTTGTTATTGTATGAGCACCTTGTCGACTATGATTATTATTAATTATTAATTTCTTTGATATTGACCTGAGGATTTGCCGTGCGGCCTGAGTACGCAGCTCAACTATGGTTGAATAGGTCGATGGCTGATCCATGCGTCTTACTCTATTTTACATTTGTGACATTTATTGATTATTTTATATTTGGACATATTACATCTTTTTAAATTTGACTGTGAGTGAAAGTGCTATTTGGATTTTATTTTCCATAAGTGGTCCTCACAATATAACAATACAATGTCACAATATAACAATGTAAGAATCTTACAGCTATCAGTAAGAACGGCGCATGATTGGTTAGCTCATGGCTGTGCAGCAATGACTCCAAACCTTTTATTTTGTTTTCTTTGGTCGACTTCGTTCTCATTCAAGTCTCTTAGTGAAAAAAATATTGTAAAACGTATTATTATTTTTTAAAAGGAGCAACAATGGAGTTTCTTGCCAGATTCTTCTCCATGAAGGGTAGGCTGCACTTGGAACTGGCGACTAGAATCACTCGATTTTTTAATATTAAATATTGACTATTCATAAGTGCCTGTAAAATAAGTGCCTATATGAATAAAATATTTTTGAGTTTGAGTTTACTAGCTTTTGCCTGCGACTCAGCCCGGGTACCTATAGGTCGGATGTCGCGATGGTTCGTCAAACTGACATAACTTTCTTATTTATGAACCGATTTAGATGAAACAAACATTAAATAATAAGTGAAGCAAACCACAAGAGATTGGTGAAAACTGCATTCAAATCGACAAAAATTCTAAAAATCATTGTTTTGGGTTCTATTGCGTGCATAAAGCCTCCCTATAATAGTTTTCCTGATTTATCTTCCATGTACAGACAGCGACCAGTTACGATTTTATTATATGTATTTTTTTTTTTTTTTTGGGACTAATCCCGCCCACACGCCCACCACTGTAACTCCTGTACACCAGGATCAACAGCGGTGACCCACGAAAACACCGAGTTATGACACTCGGGAAGTCCCAGGAAAAATTTAACTGTCTTGGAACCCGCAACGAAATTAATCAGAAGAAAACTGGAGGAGTTGGAAATATAATAAGTCCACTTCCCTCCTTAGCAAAGCGGGAGACAAAATGGAGTCAAAATAGGCAGACGCCTTTTTCAAACCGGGAAGCACCACGGATAAAAATATTATGGGTCCTAAGTGAGCTATATTTGATTTCTATAGTATGTATGGCAGAATCGCTTAAACGCACGGAAATTCACCGCAGTTGACACAAGATCCCCATAATATACTACCCCAGACGTCATTTGTAAGCTATTTAGCATCATGTTACGTTCATTGTACCAAAGACTACATTCCCAGAGGATATGATGAGCCGACTGTTCACAGCTAGAATCAGGTGTTGAGCATTGACACAATGGTGAATCGACTAATTTAAATGAGTATAGTTTGCTCTTAAAGTTACCGTGGCCTGTAAGAAATTGAGCGACACAGTGATCTACCTCGAGCCATGTCCTTGACAACCTTTCGCGAACAGATGGAAAGAACTGGTAAAGGTGGCGCCCCTTAGATGATTCGTCCCATCGTTTCTGCCATTCATCCAAGAGGTCGTTATAGACATTGGTTTTTTGTTGAAACAATCTTATGATTTTACCGCGGTCTCGTATGCCCAAAAAATCGCATTCCATGTTTTGTAGTGTGGAATAGTACATGGCTGCACGTCTTTGCACCTCGAGATCGACCGGAAGAACTCCTGCCAACACCGGTAAAGCCTCAGTGCTAACCGTCCTATATGCCTTGCACAAGAAAATCAATGCAGGTCGTTGGCCTTGTAACAGTTTGCGACGGACAGCACCTACAGTCGCCCTATCTGCCCATACAGGAGCACCATAGCAAATAGAACCCAAATAAGTAGCTCCATATATGATCTTTAGTGTATTATATGACAGACCCCATGTCGCAGTTGATATCCTCGTCAGTGCAAAGAAACTCTTTTTAGACTCTTCATTAACTGTTCTAATATGTTCAATAAATGAAAAATTTCTTTCTAAAACCAATCCTAAATAACAAACCGAGGTTTTATTTTTAATAGTAATATTTTCAAATTTAATACAAGGCGGTGATTTGAGGTTACCTTTCAGAAGTAGCTGGAAGGTTTTGTTTGGTGCAAACGTCAACCGATTACGCCCACCCCACCGAGATATTAAGTCCAAACATTCACTGGCCAGCCTCTCAAGCCCCGTTCTAGTATCCGACTCTATCAATAACAAACCGTCGTCCGCGTACGCATTCAGGGTACATCCGGACGGCACAGGCATTGCCAGAAAATCGTCGAAGCCTATGTTCCACAAGTATGGTCCTAGCACTGACCCTTGAGGACACCCCATCGTAAGCGCCTTCGACACAGAATGATGCCCAAGTCTCAATTTAGTAGTACCTTGTAAGAAGTACGAGGAGATAAGGGAATAAATATTTTTAAAGCAACCTCTTAATTTTAATTTTAGCAATAGCATGGGCCACCACGCATTGTCAAAGGCGCCAGATATATCTAAGAAGATGCCTAAAACGTATTGAAAACTTGACTCGGTGACAGTTTTCCTTACAGAAATAACCGCATCAGTTGTCGATTTTCCCAACGTAAAGCCGAATTGTCTATCATGAAATTTAACTCCACCCGGTAGAAGTCGTGGTACTACAAGACGCTCTAAAAGCTTTCCCAGCGATGGTAACAGTGTTATGGGTCGATAGGATTTAGGATCGTCCGGCGGCTTATCGCCGCTTTTTGGTATTATTCGAATATTACCGCACCGCCAAACACTAGAAATACTCCTTCCGCAATGCAACGTTTAAAAACTGTTAAAACCGTATCACCCGAAAGTTTACAAGCTTCTTTTATCATTTTGTTTGATATTTTATCGTCGCCCGAAGCCTTATTTAGTGGCAATGACCTAACAATACTGAGGAATTCGTCTGAAGATGGTAAGTCAGACATTGGAGACAATGGTGGTTCAATAGCCCACTGCCTAATTTGTCGGTGAAAATCCGTGTCATCCTCCGGCCGATCGTCAGGCACAAGTGATTCTAAAAGATATTCTGTGGTTTGTTCTACTCCTGTAGTATAACTATTATTAATTTTGATGTTCTGTACGTATGCAAGGTCGATTGATCTATTTGCTTTAAATTCATGATACAAAGGTGACCAGGGACCCTCTCTATCGAGTTTATCAACAAGTTTACGTATTAAATTTCCCTTTGATTTCTCCACAGCAGCTCTATAATGAGACCTGGCAACTCTAAGAGCAATAAGAGCATTATTGTAAATATCTCCTGTTACGTTACGCTTTTTAATGTCATTTAGTTTTTACGAGCTTTTCGATAGATTCTACGTAATTCGACTAATTTATAATTCCACCAATCACATCTACGAGTGTTAGTGATAGATCCACGGCCGATACAAACATCAGCACAATATGTGAAAGTATCTGATAATATGTTTGCGCTTTCCTCAGCTGATAGACCACTGCGACTGAAGTCTTTGGCATGTACTGCAAAGAGTGAACCAAATAAAGCCCAATTTGCCCCTTTAGTTTTATACCTAAAATTGTAAGGAGTTCTTTGTGGATATTGTGCAACCATTGGTATGAATTCGTACACGATTAAGCGGTGATCACTACAGGATGCGTCCGGTAGGACACGCCATCCAGATATCGAGACGTCGCCGCGCGTAAGCGTCACGTCAATAGAAGACTCACCCATTGGGCTGCAAAAAGTTGGTGGTGCATCAGGGGTATTGTGGATAGTAAGATTCATTTCCGCAATAAAATCTTCAACCGCACAGCGACGAGCCATGTCAGCTGCACGCAATTTGCCATACCATAAAGTAGAAGAAGCATTGACATCAGCGCCAATGATAATTTTGTGTCCTATGAGGGACCGCAAAACGAAACGTAAATGATGTAGATGAGGATCAATAGGATGTGAAAATTGAAAATAACAGCTCACTATGTAAACCCTACAGGTAGAGGATGAGATCTCAGCAACGGCGCAGTGTGACGTCATAAGGTTACGCAAAGATGTTACCGTAAAATTAGAACTTGCAACATATATCCCAGCCCGCGACCGGCCATCTAGTTGTACTACATAATTCCGCAATTGAGCGGTTTGATATTGCTCTTGTATAAGGACAATGTCTAACTTTTGTTCCAAAACTAAGCGATCTAATTCTGACGTGGCTATTTTATCATTATGAAGATTTAACTGGCCTATTGAGATATTATCCATTTTATTAAAAAGGTACTACAGCTACTACTGTATAAGCTATTCAGTAATTAGTATTTAGGATTAGCTGCTCTAATTTAAGTTTATATGTGGAGCAGTCTTGTGATCCACATCGATGGTCACATGGTTTTTTGTACCGGCTGCATTGTGCGCATTTCGGTTTAAAATCTGGTGTGTCCTTATCCGGGCAAGCCCTTGTATCGTGGCTGGCCGCGCAATTAGCACACGTAGGAGTTTTAATAGTGCAAAATTTTTGAACATGACCGAATTGTTGACAGTTTAAGCAACGAACTACTTCTAAGTCGTCTATAAACCTACATGTGGCCCAGTCTATATATAATTTATCTTTTGTGCTAGCCAAGTGTTTCCTAACCTCTGTCTCTAATTCTAAGCCTATCCATTGACGTCCGTTTTCCAGTTTACGATGCCTGACAATTTTGGTCGTTTTTAAAAAATCGCTTTCGCTTAATTTTAATTCGTCCTTGATATTCTGACGATATAAAGCTGTTAGGAAGGTACGATCCTCCATAGAACCGGGCACGTCTTTTACAATTATACGGGGCCTTCGGCCTTTCGGCTTTTCTAAGCGTAAGCCTACAGATTTAATGGCGTTTACTGCTTCTAGTTTTTTAAGCTGCCGTTCATTTGCGACCCGCAACACGACGCCTGCCTTTGCGGTTTTTTTGACGCCTACAATTTGAAAACCTTCGTCGCTAGGTTTAATAGCCTTCATGAGAGCTTCTTTTGTAGCTGACGAAGTTGCATAGTCCGCTGAACGTTCCGTAGTAGGATACGCAATAACACACGGCCTAGATACGCGCGCCTCAGCGGACACCGGACACGGGGCTGATCCAGGTGGTAAGCGAAGCCTAAGCTTGTCCGCGTACGTCAAGCCCGGCTGTTGAACGGCGACACCCCCCACCCGACTCGCTCGCTCGAGATTCGCTAATTTCGTTTCATTGCTAGCAGATTTAATTGCCAACAATGAGACGATACCGGTAATCCGCTGGGTTACGTCCATAATGGCGGTCCTATTCCCCACATTCATTCGCGACCCCTGATCGTTTACCAATTCGTTAATTTTTGCCAAATATTCGGTTGCCTGAGACACCAACTCAAAATAATCATACTCCCCACAGTTATCACGACCACTAAGAGACGAAACACTCTCGCCCAAGTCCGAAGCCCTAATTCGTTCAGTTCTACTTTCATTTGACGATAAATTTGATGGCGACATTCTACCAAACAATTTATTTCCGGTTGGTGTTCGAAATTCATTTGTACCACCGGGATCCGGCAACTCGCCAACAACCGACATGGCCAAACAAAGACACACCAGACAAAAGAAATATCAATAAAAACAACTTCAAAATCAAAAAACACGAAAAGAAAATTAATACAAACAAAATATTACTCCTACCTACCTTTATGAATAAAATAAATTGACTTACCGATAGCCGTAGTAAAAGAAACTAACACAATATTTGTATTTATAAGGCGTAAAACTTACAGATTATTTGTCAAAAACACTATATACAACCTTATACCGCCCACAAACCGGGTAACAGTCGCAAGGATACACAAAAACAATATTTAAATTATTAAAACGCGACGTCACACGTGAACCGTACAGACCCGCGGAGGGAAGTGTGTGTGTGTATTATGACAACAGAATATTCTGTGGATATTTCAAGCGCCTACCTGTGGCTGTTATTAATATCGAAAAAATGTTTTTTTATAATGAGAGCCCACTTAAATACCTACTTATTTTATACTGTTTTTAGGATTTGTTTTTATAGCGGCAACAGAAATACAGCATCTATGAAAATGACAACTGTCTAGTTATCATTGAACAAACGACTCGCACACTACCTCGAGTCTAAAAATCTGCTGTCTTGTTCACAATTTGGATTTAGAGCTGGCATCTCAACAAGCGATGCTGTTCATGAACTGACTGACCACATAGTACGCAAACTTGACCAGAAGAAGAAAGTTGTAACGGTATTTCTGGATTTGGCTAAGGCATTTGACACGGTCCGCGTCCCACTCCTATCGGATAAACTCGAGAGGATGGGTATCCGCAACACTCAACTGGAGCTATTCTCTTCTTATCTAACTGACAGATTGCAGAGAGTTAGAGTGGGTGAAGTCGTTAGTGATGATATACCTGTCGACTATGGGGTCCCCCAAGGCAGTGTCCTGGGACCTACGCTCTTTCTATGCTTCATAAACGACTTGTGCAGCCTCTCACTCACTAATGGAAAGATAGTAACATACGCCGACGACACTGCTTTGATTTTTCATGGTGAGTCTTGGGAAGATGCGTATGGTTTTGCACAACTTGGACTTAATGCTGTCTCCTCATGGCTTCGGGAAAATGGGTTGACACTTAATCCTGGAAAAACGTATTGCATGCCTTTTTATATCAGGAGCATTCCAGTTTCTATGCGAGAACGACATGGTATACTATATCATACATGCTCACTGCGCGGCCCTTGCTCGTGTGCTCTTCTGAATAAAGTCTCTAGCATGAAATACCTGGGAGTTGTGCTGGATAGTTCCTTGAACTTCAGCTGCCACCTGGACCTGCTCTCCTCAAGAGTTCGTAAATTAATGTTTCTATTCCGAAACCTTCGTCATATAGCGGACCCACAGGTGATTAAAATGGTTTATATGGCCCTCTGCCAGTCGATGATAGGCTATTGTGTGACGGTTTGGGGGGGAGCATGTAAGAGTCACCTTGTGAAATTGGAAAGAGCTCAACGGGCGGTACTGAAGGTAAGTCGATCCCTACCATTTCGCTTTCCAACCAAAGACCTGTATCAGCTTACGGACGTATTAACAGTGAGGCAACTTTTTATCTTGGGAATCATACTGAAACAACATGGTGCTCTTACCTATGACCCGTCTTCTCTTAATCACAAGCGCCGAAAATATCAAGTCTGTGTTTCAATGTCCACTCAATGGACTACATCGTTCGCCAGGAGGTTCTTTGGTTTTTTGGGAGGTTATCTTTATAATAAGATCAACAAACAGACTGACATATACTCTTTCACGCGTTTCCATTGTAATAAAATTGTCACATCTTTCCTCAAGTCACTTGGTTACGATGAGACTGAAGATCTTTTACGTATTCCATCCTAATGCAGCGCGTTCTTATATTCTTACACATTAGTTTGCACATGAATATCCTAACACAATCTACACTTAAGTTATTCTTAATATCATCCACACACACACACACACACACACACTTAACAAATACTTGTGCACACACTCTCTCATCTATGGACGTACACACTGTAATTGTAGTAGTTCTTTACATTTTGAAAATCATATTACCTACATCTAGTACTGCACAAAACCAGAGTTGGGAGAGGCTGGCAGTCTGTCATACAGGTCTGTCCTAGTATAGATGCCAGTCTCTCACATAGAAATACGAGTATTGTAGTTGTCTAATGTTTGGTTCCTTCCGTAATTGTAATTAATGTACTATGTGAGAGAAACAATAAAGATTTATTATTATTATCATAGTTCATGAGATACAGCTGGTACAGACAGACAGATGTAAAACGAAGTCTTAGTAATAGGGTCCCGCTTTTACCCGTTAGGCCTTTAGGCCTACGGTACAGTTTGGGCGCCATTTTGTAGAAATTGAATTTATTTTCTGTCAAATAAATGAAACTGGTTTTTCAAAGTCCGGTAACATGTACCTAAAGTTAAGTCTAGAATATTTAATTTGCATGGAAAACATCTTAACAAATACGTGTATTGAATATAAATGGTTGTTATTTGTTCCAATTTACATTACGAGTATAAATTTTTTGTCCTTGACTACTTCAACCGATACTCAGATGGAGGGGAGAAACGTGCTCAATCAAGTACTGTCTGTACCAGAAGACTTCATTTACAGGATGATGCAGAAGCATTTAGGCTGCCATGCTGCTTTTCGGCATTCGCAATGAGTATGTGGTGACCTCCACTCTCGTATTCTGCTTATGCTTTCCATCAGGCAGAGTAGTCACTTTGGCAGGCCCATACATAAAAAAAGCTTAAACAGCCCGATAGGACCAAGATACGTCGGGGTTCTAGGGATTTCCTTTTTAGGGCACACTTGGTTCCCTCGGCTAGTACCACAGTCAGTGTGGTTTTTGAAGTGAAACTTCTTTACGTACGCTTGACTTGGGGAGTAAGCTGGTGAATGCGTGACGAGAGCGTTACGAAAAGTGTAATCGGGCGAGGCGAACGGAAGTTGAGAAGGAGATCGGAAATATATATAAGTTAGTTTAGATATAGAGAGTTACGTTTCGTATATTACTGTAGGGGCAAGAGCGAGATGTGCGAGCACACATTTTCTGTCTCTTTCTCATGGCCAGTTTTATATATCTGTCTACATGTAGAGCCTCCTTAAAGCACACTCGTTTTTATTGGTAGGTTCAAGTCCGACATAACCACCGGATGTGGTGCATCCGGGGGATTTCGGCACAGACAAAAAAAGAGGTCCAGACGAATCCCAGTCCTCCCTCACCTTCCAATACCTCTTTATTTACAATGAGTGAGTTCAATCAACTCAAAGGCCGGCAAATATTGCAAATATTCGAATTTGGTCATCATTGTCTTTGGTTGTAGTGCATATAGGTACTTTAGTAGGTTTCATTTTCAAATATCCTTAGTTTCTACCATTAAGTTTACTGGCAATCTTCATCTTTGTTGACAATTTAACAACTTTAACATATTCAAGCACTTATTTGAGTAATCATACGCCAAAGATGCCTTAAATCATTTTGGAAAAGAGCTGATACTCTTACACTGCTGGACCGATATTAACCAAACATAGCTAAGAACCACCGCAAGAAAACTGGCTTTCAAATGAAAAAAAAACCGCATCGAAATCGGTCCATCCGTTTTAGAGCAATGATGCCACAGACAGACATAGCTAAGAACCACCGCAAGAAAACTGGCTTTCAAATGAAAAAAAACCGCATCGAAATCGGTCCATCCGTTTTAGAGCAATGATGCCACAGACAGACAGACAGACATCGACGTCAAACTTATAACACCCCTCCCCCACCCCCTTTGAGTCGGGGGTTAAAAATACCGAAACTAAATTATTTAGAACCTGTCTAAAAAATTTCGAGCTCAAATCGACTAGTAACAGAATTTAAAACACATTTCAAACACAGCCTTATACGGCTGCCATTCGTCCGGGTTTCCCCGGATTTGTCCTAGTGTAAAGAATGTCCGGGTAGGGTTTCATTAGCAATCCGTGTTTGAAAATCTTCTTGTTATCAATCGACCGGTTAAAGACTTATGCTATCTAACTCTAAGATCTCCAAAAGAGTGTCAGAGTGATGTCTCCGGGTTTTGAACTCCGAAATCCGGGGAATCTACACTTTTTATCGTAATTGCTAAACTCTAGTTTTTTTTTAATTATTGCATAGCTTTTATCGCGGGTTTGAGGCCGGCGACCGAATCAAGAAATTCCGTAACGTAACGAAAATAAAACCTGACACCCGATGTTCGCACGGATCGAGACGTGCTGCTCCGAAAGCAGAAGCAAGCATCGGTGGCAATGAGCTACTACTTCGATTGGTTTGTCGTAATTAAGTAAGCGGTTAGACCGGACATGAATGATTTTAGTTGTATTTATATGACCCTGCCTTATCTATTTCTCACACCAATTTTGTTGCCAATTTAACTTCAATGCAACCAGAGTGCCATACCGAAGCGTGCTGGGGTACAATTACCTTAAAATAAAACACATATTTTTCAAAGAAATAATTTATTAAAACTCTTATTTCAACATTATTTATACCTAATAAAATATCCCTTCTCGTATCGTTAACAAAACATAGTAATTTTCAATTTCAATATTATTGCCAGGATGTAAAATACACTTTACTAGTTGTGTTATTTGTATATGGCAAACTTTTAACCTCGAAAGTATGACAGCCCAATCTCCAACAAAAAAACTACTGATATTTTAGTTTAACACTTCAACATAACATAGAAGCTATCAACAATTTAAAAAAGACCGTTGCAAAGCTGTTTATTAAAAAAAATCAACACAGGACTCTCTACTTATCCCTATAAAAATAAAACATTTTTTGCTCTGTTATCTCGCATACAGATTATTCAAAAAAAATACTCCACCACCATTCAATTTGAATTAGGAACTTGTCACAAAGACACGACTCTCAACTTTTATACTGAACCATTTGACATTGTTTACAAATTATAATTTATTTTATATAAATAATGGCGATTCTAAAGCCAGGTCTCCACCGAACAAAAGTTGTCCATTTTTGTGTTGTCAACACGTGTTGGTGACATAAGTTTCTGTTATTTCCTTGTGTTGGCAACAAATGTTGGTTACCGTGTTTCTGTTTTTGGCTATAAACATCAAAAGAATAAGCTTGTTGCAGTTTTTTATTGGCTCTGTGGAGACGCAGAGTTCGAATGTTTTACAAATTGTTGGCGACTCGGTGTAGACACAATGGAAACAAAAGTTGGCGATTTTCTGAAGAGTTGCTAACAGTTGGAAACACTGAAGATGCCAACATGGTGGAGACGCGCCTTAATGAATAATGATATGTCAAAAGAAAACTATAGGTTGGCAAAATACTATAGTCGCAGAGAAAATCGTAGTTTTCATTTGATAATTAAGAATACGTACCTACTGTCACCCCTATTCACCCCGTGTGTGTCGTAAAAGTCGTCTGAGGGAGCAAACTACCAGGACAACAGCACTGCAGAGAGAAGGAACACTTGACACAAACATATACCAACCCGACTGGACAACGTGCTGCAGTAGGACAAAACCGTTTACATCGTGGGAGAGCCACGCTTCGGCATGAATGTGCCTCGACCGGATTGATACCACTGCCTCACAGAAAACCGGTGTGAAATAACGCTTGCGCTGTGTTTCACCGAGTGAGTGAGGATATCGGAGGCCCATACCCCAACCCCCCCCCCATCCCTCAAAGCGTCCAAATGTGACGTCTCTGGTGTTGCGAGTGTCCATGGGCGGCGGTAATCGCTTACCATCAGGTGATACGTCTGCTCGTTCGCCCCCTATTCCATTTAAAAAAAACCTCATTTCTAAGGTGAAGCCTATGCCCAGCAATGGACTGTCAAAAGCTGTTGACTCTTTACATATCATTATCCATAGTTTCAATGTATATTCTTGTTATGGAACCGTCCAGATCCAGAACTATTGTATTTATGAAGAGTTGATATTGTGCTAACTATATTGTGACAGACGTTACTGGGTCCTTTTCTACTTCAGCGCCACACAGCTTTCGGAAGAACTCTTTGGAGTTATAGCATCTAGGGCTGACGCAGTGTGGACACCTGAAATGAGTAGAACAATATTTGGCTTACTTACATAATAATATGAATAATGTAATTGTTTCCTTATTTAAAAAGTTACAGTTGTGTGTATACACTGTGCCCAACAGAAGGGTGCCATGTATCGCGGATTCATGCATGTGTGTGTATGTGTGCGTGCGCACGCGCGTGTGTGTGTGTGTGTGTGTGTGTGTGTGTGTGTGTGTGTGTGTGTGTGTGTGTGTGTGTGTGTGTGGACCCGAGTCGAAAGGCAAAAAATAATGTCACCTGGTTAAAAATTGGTTAGATATATTTTGGTTGCTGTTCAAATGTTTGGCCACGACGTCTGCGAGAGCTGCGATGAATGTTGGGTGGTCGTTGGGTGTCGCTGCTCGCTCTATTTGTTCCACTCCGGCCTGAAATATAACAATAATAATTATCATACTATCATATACAGAAAGTTTTAGAAAAAACAAAATTTTATAATATCCGGATATTTTCCCGGCATATCCGGATATCCGGTTATTTTCATAGATCTATGTAAAAATAGACAGAGAATTGGTTAGACGCGATATTGACGAGAAATATCTTTTTTACAGACGGCCGTCTAATTCCAAGGTAGGCAAAGCCTGTACTTTGATAACCAGCCAACCAGTGGTAGCGTATGCGACTGCTGTGCTTGAGGTCTCGGGTTCGACTCCTGGTCCCGATAGTTTCAGAGTTAAGGGGTTTTCTATGTTTAATATGTATGTATTTACAAAAAAAGTATATATGTATTTATATCAGTTGTCTAGTAACCATAATACAAGCTCTGATTAGTTTGGGACTAGATGGTTTGGGTAGTTTCTTCGTATTGTACGTTACTGCGTAGTTCAGTATAACTTCGGTAGATGGCGCTGTAGAGTGCTTCTGTTTTGCGTTGTATGTAGAAGTCGCCACCATAGAGTTATTATAAGTAGATCAGGCGAGCCAGGCTTCCAGCCGTCCTTCGGTTAGAAAGAGATAGATGATCGCGGTACCTATCTGTCTCTCTCAACTCGCGCATGCGCAGTTAGCGCGGAAAAGCAGATAATTGTTGTGATTGGATTACCATTATTAGTCCTTTACTGCTCATGCGTCAGCAGAGAAAGAACGACGGGGTACCGCGATCTTCTCTCTCTTTCTAACCGTTGGACATTTCCGCTTACTGTCAGCCGTATGACTGCCCCACTCTATCTATAATAGCTCTATGGTCGCCACACCGTGATAAAGTGATAACAGAAAAACATGCGGGCGGACCAGCGAGCAATAGTTACTATGTATATACATTATAAATTATTACAAAATAAAAATATTTTGTCGGCCGTAGGGTGGGCCTGGAGATCTGTAACACATGCCTAGCCTAGTATGGACTCCAGCTCTCACTAGGTAATTTTTAGAACTTTTAGTTTGTACCTAGATCAAAATACAAAATACAAAATTGTACCTTCCTGTGAGAGAAATAAAGTTTTATTACTATTATTTCTTACCTCCTCAGCAATTTCTTTGCAATATTCAATATCCAATTCATGTAATGTCTCTATATGTTCATTCACGAATGCAATAGGTACTAATATCAAGTGTTTCTTTCCTTGTCTAGCGTACGCCTGTAGAAAGAGAAAAACTTTAATTAAAAAAAAACCAGACTTTAAGAACTGGACCAAATTGAAACGGGACCACACGGGAAGCACCAGCTTTCAAATAAAAAAAAATATTATCAAAACAAAAAAATACAGACTTCAAACAGATTTAAGGTACCTAGCACCCATTATAATACTACTATTTAAATGAATAAAGAATTAGGTATTGGTGACGAGCAGATTTCCCTAGTGGCCGTTTGCGGAACTAACGTAAGACAGATACTTCTACCTGACAGTTTAATATACAGAGCGAGTGCATTGTTATTTTAAATTCTTTCTACAATGATTTCATTGATAGACGTCTACGGAGTAGTAAAAAATACTATAAGACCACTTCGTGAGGGGCATCAGTATTTTAAAAGTGGAATGTTAACTATTTTTATCTGTCATACGTTAGTTCTGCGACTTGCCGCTAGGGAATCTGCTCGTCACCAATAGGCAATTTATGAAGAACCAGTTTATTTTACGCTTTTAAGTGTTTTTTGGCAGAGAGTTTTCGTTGGATGTTTTTTTGGAAGTCGTTTTTTTTTTTTATAAAAAGTTTTTATTTTTCAGTTTTTAGTGCAAACAATCGTAGGTAAGTAGTAAGTTGAATTATTTCATCAAATTTCATCATCAAGAATACAAATTAAGGTCCATACGTACGTGTAATATTAAAATCATCTTCTAATCCCTAACTGTTAAAGAGTTTAACCTTCTATCATCAGCTCACCTAAATAACTTGAAAGTATACGACTGAAGGTCTTTAGATAAGTATGAAATTGAAGGAATTATCCTCCAACTCCTAACCGTTGAGGAGTTGTACCTTCCACCTTCCATCATCAGCTTACCTAAATAATTTGAAAGAATACGACTAAAGGTAACATATATACATATGATATTTAAAGATTTATCCTCCAACTCCTAACCGTTAAGGAGTTGTACCTTACATCATCAGCTCATCATCATAAAATAATGACTACCAGATGCAAATACCGGTGTAACTTCAGAAAATATACGAAAAACATAGTATGTGCCTATAAAAAATGAGGGTTTCCCTCGATTTCCCTGGGATCCCATCATCAGATCCTGATATCCTGGCAATGGGACCACCTCGGAAGCATACCCTTTCGAATACAAAAAAAATATTAAAAATCGGTCCACAACTGACGGAGTAATCGGTGAACATACATATAAAAAAAACAAAAAAAAAAAAAAACATACAGTGGAACATCCTCCTCCTCTTTGGAAGTCGGTTAAAAATAACTTTGAACAGCTTGAAACAGCTGAACCGATTTGGATGAAATTTTGAATGGAGATACCTTAATTCTTGAGTAAGGGCATAGCCTACTCTTTACCGCGGACTTACACGCGGACAGAGCCGCAGGCAAAAGCTAGTAATCATATAACTTACCTTAATAGCATCGTCAGTGTATGGCTGTAACCATGGCAGCGGGCCAACTTTGGACTGCCAAACCAACCTATAGGGGTTCCTAGTATTCAGATGCTGTATAGTAGCAGCCACTGTAGCAGCTACTTCGTGGGGATACGTATCCCCGCGGGATACGGCCTGGGGACATGGAAAATTTGCATATTAATAAGTTATCACCATTAACAGTCCAGTGCTGGATATAGGCATGTCATTAAATTGAATAATAATTAAGTTACCAGAGCCCAAAATTAAATATTTACCAGAGCCCAATGATTATGAAGTTACCAGAGCTCAATAATAATTAAGATACCGTAGCTCAAAAATAATTAAGTTACTAGAGCGCAAAAATAATTAAGTTACCAGAGCCCAAATATAATTAAGTTACCAGAGCCCAAAAATAATTAAGTTACCAGAGCCCAAAAATAATTAAAGGTACCAGAGCCCGACTCTACTCACCTTCAAAGGTAGACTGTGAGCTGTGAACAGTATGAGAACTTCATTCCTGATCGAAGGGTCAAAGAGTTTGAGTTTCTCCTCTATCCTCTCAGCGAACACCTTCCCCAGCAAGGGATGGGTCGGCCACCTCTCTATCATGCTAAACTTTATACCTGAAGGTACTTTCCTGAAAATAATCCATGTATTTTATATTTTTTTATTTAAATCTTTATAGACAAACTAGCTTTTGATCGCAGCTCCGCCCGCGTTATGGCGGATAAAAAGTAGCCTCCTCAAATGTCATTCCTCAAGAATCAAAGTATCTCCATGACAAATTTCATTGAAATCGGTGCAGTCGTTTAGTCTTGAAAGCGGGACAGACAGACGGAATTATTTTCGAATTTATAATATTAAAGTATGGATGTAGCAAAAGGTTATTTCATCAGCATTCAGCATCTTTCTTTCTTTGTGGCGCACTATTTTTGTACGGCATCGTTTCCATACAATTTCAATACCTCCTCTAATTCATTATTCCGCAACTCCGTACAAAAATCATGTCACAAGGGAGGAAAATCGAGGGTTGCTACCCCCTTCCTCCTTCACCAGTAATCAGTATAGTGTTGGCATAGTGCTGAATGTTATTGTTTTATACAGGGGGTATCTTTCTAAAAAGGCCTCATGGTGGCCATATGGTGGTTCATATACTACCGTGGGAGAGCCACGCTTCGGCATGAATAGGCCGGCTCGACCGGAGTGATACCACGGCCTCACAGAAAACCGGTGTGAAATAGTGCTTGCGCTGTGTTTCACCGGGTGAGTGAGGATACCGGAGGCCCATACCCCAACCCCTCCCCCTATCTCCCCCCCATCCTCCAAAGGCCGGTAACGCACTCGTGACGCCTCTGGTGTTACGCGTGTCCATGGGCGGCGCTAATCGCTTACCATCAGGTGATACGTCTGCTCGTTTGCCAGGCTATTCCATAAAAATAAAAAAAATGACCCATCAATTATCGACACGGGCCTGTAGTCTATAGGGCGATGCAGCTTTTGCTCTCACCCCTAAACTGCTTCACCGATTTCGATGGAATTTTGCATGTAGATACTTTGATTCTTGAGGACATAGGCTAATCTTTACTGTGATAACTGACATACACGGGGGCGAAAGCCCATGCAAATACCACAAACGTGGTAAGCGGTTACCCAACCTGATGTGATCAAGTATCTATAAAGTTGATACATACCTATCTTTGTAGAAGTCAGCTATAGCGTTCAAACTTGATCCTGTGGTTGCGCAACTGTACTGGGGGTATTGAGAAAATATGACTGCCCGTTCGATTCCATCCCTGGAACAAGAAAAATAGAATATTAACATTCACAACATAGTAATCTATACTCTCGATTGTCGGCACTTGATGGAACTCGTTGCAATATATTCTAGAATCACACTCACTTGTACTAATGCACTATTTTAATTAACTATACACCTGACCGGTTTGGCCTTATGGCATCCTCAAAGGTCAACATTGTTTTATTTTAGTAAAGTCAAGCTATATAAGTCAGTTTAGAATATGGATGGGAAATCATTTCTTTAAGACTATTCTGTGTCTTGAAGAGCACGTTAGCCGTCGTTCCCGGTTGCAATACGAACATGAGCCTGCCAAAGTAACTACTCTGCCTGATGGAAAGCATGAGCAGAATCCAAGAGTGGTGGTCACCATACTCATTGTGAATGCAGACAATACCTACCTACCGTGGGAGAGCCATGCTTCGGCATAAATGGGGCCGGTTCGACTGGAGTGATACCACGGCCTCACAGAAAACCGGTGTTAAACACCGCTTGCGCTGTATTTCACCGAGTGAGTGAGGATACCGGAGGCTCATACCCCAACCCCTCCCCCATCCCCCAAAGGCCGACAACGCACTTGTGACGCCTCTGGTGTTCCGTGTGTCCATGGGCGGCGGTAATCGCTTACTATCGCGCGATACTCGCGATTGCCCAATTATTCCATAAAAAAAAAAACTATCTTGTTAAACCAATTTCTGACTCTGAACGACTACTTCTTCTTCAAAACCCTATCTGATAATCTTCTAGAAGTACTTACCTCTCAATTTGTTCAAAAGTATCGTGGGTATACGGGCGTACATATCTGAATGCTACATAATGCTGGAACGGTGCCATCGATATAAGCATTTGGTTCAAAGCCGTAGTTAACAGTTCGCCTGAAAGTGAAAGATTGCTATATATAGTCACACTTTTCATTGTGGAGTGGTACCCACAGGTCTTTTTGTCTGTTTATCTGGTCTGTTAAGCTACAGGTTTCATTCTAAACCAGGACGATATATTTTTTATGTCTGGGTATAATTTATCTAAGACTAGCTAAGCGGGTAACGCCGCGTAGCGAAGCTAGTCTAGAAAAAGAGCCTAAGTTACTCCTTATTAGTAATCTGTCAGCAAAAGTCCCGTCAAAATCGGTGTAGCCGTTTCAGAGATTAAGCCGGAATAAATTAATAAAACAAAACGACTTCAAGATCTGGATCAAATGGGACCACACGGGAACCACCAGTTTTCAAATTAAAAAAAATCATCAAAATCGGTTCACCCAGTCGAAAGTTCAGAGGTAAAAAGCCTTTGGGGGATAGGGAGGGGGGTGGGGGAGGGGTTGGGGTATGAGCTTCCGGTATCCTCACTCACTCGGTGAAACACAGCGCAAGCGCTGTTTCACACCGGTTGTCTGTGAGGCCGTAGTATCATTCCGGTCGAGCCGGCTCCATTCATGCCGAAGTGTGGTGGCAGTCCGACAAGTGACTTTGTACTGAACTTCTTAACCTAGTATTTGGGTTATGAAGGTCTGGTGGCAGTTCCTCCATGCTCAAACATACCTTGCTTATTAGTCCATTTGAGGATAGGAGAGCCACCACCAATCTCCATGTACTTCTTCTCGACCTCAGGAGTTCTCCTCGCCGCTATCCAAGGCCCCAGTCTGCTTTGAATGGGTAGCTGTATCATATCACGGTCGGTCATAATACGGTGTAAATAACCTGCCACCTAGAAAGAATATTATTGTTTTGAAACTTTTTCTTTTGGTGTGACAACAACACACGCATACAGACACACACACACACATGCACGCGTACATACACTAACTAAACGACAATCATGTTTTTTTTATAGAGTAGGCCGGCAAACGAGCAGATATATCGCCTGATGGTAAACGATTATCGCCGCCCATCGACACCCGCAACACCATAACACATAGGAGGAGGGGTTGGGGTATGGGCCTCCGCCGGTCCGAGAGGGCGTCTTGAGACGGCGACCCATGTCGTGCGGCGTTCCGCAGGGGTCTGTCCTTGGACCACTCCTGTGGAACGTGGGATACGACTGGGTCCTACGAGGTCGTCTCCCCCCCGGGCTGGGCGTAATTTGTTACGCCGATGACACGCTTTTCACAGCCCGGGGGGCGAACTTCCAAGAGGCGGCGCGCCTGGCCACCTGGGGTGTTTCTCTGGTGGTCGGGCGCATCGAGGCGCTGGGCTTACGGGTGGCCCTGGACAAGACGGAGGCCCTACTATTTCATGGGCCCCGTCGTGGTCCGCCCCCCGGCGCCTCCATAGTGGTCAACTCGGTCCTCGTACCGGTTCGGGCCCAGATGAGGTATCTGGGCCTGATCCTCGACGACGACGGATGTGGCTCTTCGACGAGCACTTCCGACAGCTTGGTCCGAAGCTGGTCGACGCTGCCTCCGCCCTTGGGCGACTTTTGCCCAATTTGGGTGGAGCCAGCGTCGCAACGCAACTCCTGTACACGGGGGTTGTCCGGTCGATGGCGCTGTATGGTGCACCGGTGTGGGTGGCGGCTCTGACTGCCCTAAATAAGGCCCGCCTCTGGCGGCCTCGTATTGGCAGTCAGAGCCATACGCGGATACCGCACGGTGTCGACCGAGGCGGCGTGCGCCCTGGCCGGAACACCCCCGTGGGATTTAGAGGCGGAAGTGCTCGCCGAAGTTTATCGACGGGTGGCTGAATATCGGGCGGAGTATGACTATCGCCCTCCGCCCGAAGAGGTACGCGAATGGCGTGAAGCCGCTCGTCGAGCCACTATGGACAGATGGTCGTTCCGGCTGGAGACTCCACGCGCTGGCTTTGCCGCCGTGGAGGCTCTCCAGCCGGTCATCCTTGAGTGGGCAGGGCGGCAGCACGGGACCCTTTCCTTCCGACTGACGCAGGTCCTTTCCGGGCACGGTTGCTTCGGGAAGTACTTGCACTCGGTCGCTAGGAGGGAATTGAGTCCCGCCTGCCACCACTGCGACTGCAGAAGGACTCGGCCCAGCATACGCTGGCGATTTGCCCCGCTTGGGCGTCGCAGCGCCGGGCCCTCACTGCAGTCATCGGAGGAGATCTCTCGCTACCGGCCGTCATACGCTCCATGGCCGGTAGCGACAGCAGTTTTACCGCGGTCGCAACCTTCTGCGAAGACGTAATCTCGCAGAAGGAGGTGGCGGAGAAGGCCCGGGAGGATGATATCCACTCGGACCCAATCCGCCGCCGGCGAACCGGGCGGCGGAGGCGCGCCTATCAGCGCCTCATGCCGCCCTGAGTGTGGCCGCGGATGGTCGGGACGGGCTTTCCCTTCCATCCGCTCTAGTGGCCGCCCGCGAGGAGGCGACGTTACGCGTGTGCCGTACGTCGCCTAAATTGAGATGTTAACAGCTGACGGTTAACAGTTCAAGCGCTGGGAGGGGTCCGGACGTGTTAATAACTGCAGTTCCCGGATTCCTCCCTTCACAGGCGCAGAGTGGCACACCGTGTGGTTTTAGTCGGTTCGAGTCCGACACACCGCCCCGCCGCAAGCCCCGGTGGGGTGACGGTCCGAGGGGATTTCCACACGTTAAAAAAAAAAAAAAAATGGGCCTCCGGCGGTGAAACACAGCGCAAGCACTATTTCACACCGGTTTTCTGTGAGGCCGTGGTATCACTTCGGTCGAGCCGGCCCCTTCATGCCGAAGCGTGGCTCTACCATGGTGGACCTGGTTGCTCATTTTTTTAAATACATTTGCTGCCAAAATGGCTCCACACAGCCATTTCTTTTTTAAGAAGACTCCCGCATTAGTAATATAATATCCTGTCGCGGGGGACTTTACAAACATACATGAAACCGACACAAAGAACACCCAGACTCAAACCAACAATTTGTGGATCACGCAAAGTATTGTCCCATGTGGGATTTGAACCTACAACACTTTGCACTGTTGAAAGCGGCGCGTGGCGACCGCTAAAACCACTAGGCCAACCGTGCAGTCAAGCCTGAGTAAAATCAATGAAATGTGAATTGTATAGTACTTAATATTGTTATACTAGTTGTTGCCTCGGTATGTCAGTTATCGCGGCAAATAATAGCCTATGTGTTATTCTGATGTATAAGCTATATTACTGTAAAGTATCATCCAAATCCGTTCAGTAGTTTTTGCGTGAAAGAGTAATAAACATCCATACATACTTATAAACTTTCGCGTTTATAATATTAGTATAGATATATGGGAGAAAATAAATAAGAAATTATTTTCATTAAAATCCCGAGATACTAGTTCAAGATCTTAAAGAGTTCGATAGGTGTGTGGCGACCTCCACATACAGCGCAACAGAAATATACTACAGCGCCATCTACCGAAGTTACACTGAACTACGGAGTAACGAAGGAAAGGAAAGTTCTCGCGCCAGTTAACGTATATACAACCTCCCAACATCAACTTCAAGTCCTTCGCTCCAAAGTTAAGGAGAGGAGGGTTGGGATTCTCGCACCGTCACTTGCTCTTTGAAAAGCACCGAAATAATAGTTTTATCCCTTCAACACAGGCGAGATGACGGCCCAACGGTTGATCAATGGTATTAGGCGAAAGAATTTCGACATCGCGATACAGGATTACCACTTACTAAGTGGTTCGGTGTGTCTTCGGTAGATGGCGCTGTAGTATGTTTTGTAGAAGTCTCCATATTTAACGACGGTTTTTGTGAGGCTTAGCTTTCCTACAATTAGATATGATAATAATATAATGATCAATTAACTAATTATATATCTACAAGTACCTACAGTTCTATATCAAGAAGGTTATCTACAAAGCTGATAAGACGCTGAAAAAAAAAACTATACTATCGTAAGAATATCGCTTGAGAATGATTGGATATTCTACATGCATGCGTGCAGTATCTCTGTCCGAATAAATTAATAATTATAAGAATTTGCGGACATCTAACACACAGCGCCATCTAGTCACGAACTAAGGTGTAATATAGGTACTAGTCCACTGATACATATACACTTGTTTTTTATAAATACTTACATATTATACATAGACAACACCCAAACTACGAAACAAATATTTTACAACATTGAACAAACATTGACGACTTGGAAATTGAACCCGAGACCTCAAGCACAACAGTAGCATACTCTACCACAGTGCCACCGAAACAAAGTTATTCGACATAGAACTTGTAACCGACATTGATGGTCATATCGCCAGAAGTGATGGTCGCTGAAAGTGACTAGAATATCATGGAGGCGGACTGCCCAAGACCGAGATAGTTGGCGCTCCTTGGGGAGAAATTCGTTAAGCACTGGACGGCGACAGGTTTATTACATAACTGGACAATTTTGACCTCAGTATTCTCGAGAGGTGTTTAGAAAAAGAAAAGTTTGCTAGTAAAGCGTGAAAAGATCATGTTGGCTTAAGGTGTTGGCGAAAAGAGCATACCAAAAGGTCAGCTGATAGAAAGCGGGTGCCACCGTCCATGAACGCCTCCAACTCTAGTCACAAGTGCGTAACTGGCCAGTAAGAAGGTGATGTTCCCCTAGAATTGGACCAGGAGGGACTGGTTCCACCTTCTCCCTTCATCTACAGGACAGGACAAAACGTGTGGCATTGGAAATCAGCGTTTCAGAAATACGCTGTCGAACTAAACGGCTTGGAACTTCTCTCTTGTGCCCAGCAGTAAAAAAACTGGAACTCACCACCAGCGCACGTGTTTCACTCCCACTGTGATCCAGGGCCCTTTATGGTCCATCCACACAGACCGGCTCGGAGATGAGAGCAGATTTTTATCAAATTGGAAACTGAGGTTTGAGTAATTGTGGTAAGGTTTATTTTTGCATGTGCAATTCTTTTTAACCGACTTCAAAAAAAGGAGGAGGTTCTCAATTCTGTTTTTTTTTATGTTTGTTACCTCATAACTTTCGACTGGGTGAACCGATTTTGATGATTCTTTTTTTATTTGAAAGCTGATGCTTCCCGTGTGGTCCCATTTTAATTTGGTCCAAATTAAAGTCGGTATTTTTTTGTTAAAATTTGTGATTATGTCATCAAGAATGCTTCAACGCACTTACAACCCGGTCACATTATCTAGAGACCTCGCTGGAATGCGAACCTCCCGCCCCGTTCTCCTTTCACCTCCCCGCGCTCGCCACGGCGCGTCAGTACGGTTAGCACTTTCGTTGCCGATACGCGTCGACTTGTTTTCGTGGTATATTTTTAAACATTTCATTGTTACGTTTGGACTTTTATTGTTATTTTGTTATTGCTGTTACGTTAAAATATTGTTTTTGTTGCAACGTTGGACATTTTTGTTAAGTTTAGACATTTTGGTTTAGTTTGGACATGTTTGTTACTATTTCGTTGCTTTGAAGTGGGACAGTGAAAGTATTTTGAAATCCCTAGGCGAAGAGAGTTCGGACAGTGAGATCAGCGATAGCGATAATGAGACAATGACTGGCATCGAGCCAATCATATATTCTGAAGAAGATTTTTAGTCTGTAATTTTGTGCAATAAACACTTCTTGTACCCACTTAACCAAGATTGTTTCATTTATTTCCCATCATTTTAATCATATCATTATAATAATATTAATAAATAAAATAAAAAGCCTTTTATTTCTTGCATTTCATAGTACAATTTAATTTACAGTGTGCTTGTAAAATAGATAAATTAAAATTAATGTGATAATGATAATATTATTATAATAATATTACCTACATTAAATTAATTAAGTAACACAATCTTTGTTTTGTTGGAAGTCTTGTTTATAATAATATCCTACTAGAGGATACTTGTTTTGCGCACCATATCAGAGCGCCGACGCAACGTGACGTCATCGACGCCAGGTCTCTAGATAATGTGACCGGGTTGTAGTGTGAAATAATAAGAGGAGCCGACCGGCTCCGATTGCATGCTCTTTCTCACTCGCGCAGCCGATCGGCTCTGATTCTCTTACACAGAAGGTCTATGTGAAATAGTTAGCGTCTCCGCTCCGGCCAATTCCAAGCGTGTATTTCGATCCGGTCTGTGTGAAAAGAAAAATGCGAGCCGATGCTCTTCGAGCAGGTCTGTGTGAACGGACCCTTAAACGACGCGTGTAAAAGCATCTAATCAAGCCGCCACAGTGTGGGGTACAGTACTTCATGGTCTGCATTTGCAATGAGAATGGTGGCCCTTACTCATGCTTTCTAAGAAGCGGAATAGAATCATTTTGGCAGTCTTTGAAATGAAAAAAAAAAAGTGTTGGCAGACTACAATCCATAACCCCTGATGGAAAGCATAAGCAAAATCCAAGAGTGGTGGTCACCATATTCTTTGGTAATGTGGACAACACAACAATGCAGCATGGTGACCCACACCATGGCGACCTATTGAGAGGCTTCTGCATCATTAGGACTTTCATTTGCTGTTGATGGGTAGTACCGCCTCGGTCGAGCCCGCCCGTTCATGCTTTGTTTTTTTATAGAATAGCGGGCAAACGATCAAACGCGTCACCTGATGGTAAGCGATAACCGCCGCCTATGGACACCCGCAACACCAGTGGCGTTACAAGTGCGTTGCCGGCCTTTGGGGGATGGGGAGAGGGATGTGGGGAGGGGTTGAAGTATGGGCCTCCGGTATCCTCACTCACTCGGTGAAACACAGCGCAAGCGCTATTTCACACCGGTTTTCTTTGAGGCCGTGGTATCACTCCAGTCGAGCCGGCCCATTCATGCCGAAGCGTGGCTGGCTCGACCGTGGCTCTGCTACCTTTAAAAACGCCACGGCATGCTATAGTGAGGAGTAAACATCTTGAACCAGTATTACCTCATCTGTAGACTCTGGTCCGCCCATGTTTAGCATGATAATAGCTGTCTTCGCTTTGCTTGTAGGCTTTGAGGTGCTGAACGCAGCCATCTGTGGCACCAGCAACTTCTTTGAGCGACCTGGAACAATTCATTTTTGTTTCATCAAGATTCAGCATGAACAGCTCTAAGTAGTAGAAAGAAGGAGGTTATGTTTTTCGAGTATGTATGCGAGTATATTTCTTTGGCACAGCCCAGAGCCTAAACAGCTTGTCGTATTTTTATGTGAATGGTAATAGATTCGTCTTAGTCGTAAGAGTGACACTGGGTACAAAAAAAATACAAAATTCAAAAAAAAATTTAAGCAAGAAAATCTGAATTTAATAAAGATATATAAGATTATTTGATATTGACACAGTTGGGTTTTTTTTTTAATAATTTTAATTGTATTGCTCAATGTTTTTAAGTTTAGGTACCCAAATGGACCCTATTACTAAGACTCCACCAGGCACACTAGTCTAGCCTCTTTAGCAACTAGCCCGACCTAAAAATTTGAGTGACGAGCTGAGACAGCGATTATCGTTTTTTTATTATGTTTGGGCCTGCCAAAATGACTCTACTCTGCTTGATGGAAAGCATAAGCAGAATCCAAGAGTGGTGGTCACCATACTCATTGCGAATGCAACAATGCAGCATGGTGACCCACACCATGGCAGCCTAGTGATGCTTCTGCATAATGATGCATGGGGCCTCCATGTTTATTAGCGTTTTTTGTTCATACTACTATTTTACGTTTTTTAGTGTTTTGTATCTCAAACTAGAGAATGGCTAGTCTTAAGCCGTGTTAGTAACAATCCCCTCTATGGGTTGATGAAAGAAGATTTAGAACAATAATATAATTGTACATAAATTCACATAGGATTCTTGTTAATGTTAATAAAAATAGAATAAATAACAACCGCAGGTAACACAGCGGAGCGAAGCTAGTCCTAAACAAGTAGCCTTAGTTATACTCTTTATATCATCAGCTAGCTAAAATTAGTCCAAAGATTAGCGGGAACAATCAGACAGACAGAAGGATAGAAAGACAGACAAAAATTTAAAAATTGAATTTCTTCTTCAAGTATTGTAAAAGACCTATTTCTTAGCGTTCCATGGATTCACCGTGCGGGTGCCAGGTCCATCGCGTGATAGATGAGGGCAACACATGCTACTTCGACAGTGCCTGGGAATTGCGACCCAGGTTTAGGTTTAAGGAGCACTCCTTACGACGCGTCAACGCTCACCTCCGCTGTCCACCGTGTTACCCCCTCTACCTAACCATATTTGAAGTGAGCCTAGCAATGCCGCTTTGGATATTCGTTCAAGAAAAGAGCTTACTGAAGCTCTTGGCAATCCAATCAAATCCTACTAATATTATAAATGCGAAAGTTTTTATGTATGGATGGATTGATGTTTGTTACTCTTTCACGCAAAAACTACTGAACGGATTTCGATGAAACTTTACAGTAATGTAGCTTAATACATCAGAATAACAGTTAGGCTACTATTAGCCGCAATAACCGACATATACGCGTGCGGATCTGCGGGCAACAGCTAGTATTTTCCTAAATTTGTAAAATTCGTAGTAAAATTTTCCAATACTTACATATTAATGACAGCATTTTAGAAAATTATCTAAATGTATTTAAAGGAATGTCTAAATTACTTTTGTTAACTAAGCACTTATAAAAATTAAATGCGATATAAATATTTTTTTACGATAATTTGCGCTATTTGTCCATAATTACATTAGTAATTACACGCCGGAATCATAACTGATTTGACAGAAATTATCAGAAATGACAAAAATTTACACAAAATCATTAGCGAACGAATGAACTGTCTTTATACATTTTCATTCAATCAGGAACATAGAAAATATAAACGCGATAGGTAAATTAAATAAATTACTTCTAGACAAAAACATTTAAGTTTTAAATTCATACTCAATTTTCAGATGAAAATAACATTATGACTACTAGATTTTGTGGTTTTTACTTTGGAAATTGTTTTCTAACTCTGGTCTAAAACAATCTTTGTACACGTACTCTCAAAAGAATGAGTGAAGTAAAACTATACGAATGAATCGAATGAATTGTCAAATTTGTCAATGGTGTATTTACATCCGACGTAAAGTATTATTTCTGTGATCGAAAATAAGTAATCTTCTATTAAAAATATAATTTTTATTTTCTTAAAATTAAGTATATTTAAAATGTCTTGTCGCAACGCTTCGCATGCTGGCTCCTGGTACACGGAAAATGGTGAGTTTACACATAAATTATTTTTTTCTTTGTTTTTGACTAGCTATCATCGTTTTTATCGAAGTGAGAAAATATCAAACGTTATTAAGTAGGTAGATTGATTTAATTAAAAAAAACTAAACCTAAAGAACGTCGATTCTTAGGGCATTGAAAAGTCAAAAGGTTAGTGACCTTATTCTGGAGTGCATTATATGTGAATGTAATTATTTATGTGCAATGGTCCATTGCCAAATTAACTGCAGTATACTGGGAGTGGGAATGCAAAGTTCAAAGTATAATTTTTGGTGTGGGTCGAACAAGGGACAACATTGCTTTGTTTAGAAATGTTAATCTCATTCAGCCTGTCGAAGCCTTTTCTCATATTGAATTTGAAAAGCTTATTTACACATATATTGAAACTGTAATTCGGTTAGAAATAATGAAAAACAATTTTACGAAGATATTTTTATAACTTCTGACCTTTTTAATCTGAGTCATGAAATTTAATATTCATATTGACCTATAGACTTTCCGAGTCTTTCGTTCAGAAATTGATACTTTCATGCTTAAAATAAAAAAAAATAGATTTTGTCAACGAGGATAATGAAAAAGAAATACTTCATTGTGAAGGTTTATATTCGGTTTAAATTTATGATTATGAGAAGTAAATTTAAAAGATTAAATCCTGATAATGGTAAAACTTTTGTTTGGTGATGGTGAGTATACCATTTCAGAACGAAACCGGAAGTTTCGGTTACCATGACAGCTATTTAAAAACAAACGTCAAACTTTCATCAGTTTCATCTTCAGTAATTTCGTAAACATAATTTTCTACGTATAATAATCGAAGGTAATGGCTGATAGAACGAAATCGGCGGCTCCCGGAGCTAAATCAGTTAAACCTAAGCGACCGTCTACAGCTAATGTCGCAACTTCATCGCGAACAAAAATAACTTCTAAGGATAAACTTCCAACAAGTCGTCCAAAGAAAGATCTTGATATCACGATTTTGAATAAGGAACAGATTCTCCCGGACTTCGATGATGAATACCGTCAAATTGCTTATGGTCGCTTTATGCGCGCCATGTTAGAAGAATGTTTGGTTGAAGACAAAATTGAGCGGGAAGAAACGCAAATGGATTTGCAAATGGCACAGTTGGCTGAAAGATTCCAAAAAACGATGGATCAGTTAGATAAAACTAATAGACGATTGAAGGACATATCATTTGTTGTAGAACAAAAGAGGTGAGTAACTATTGTAGTTAATTATATTTCCCTAATATCTATGCTCCTGTGTGCAGCTGTTTTTCTGTCTGTTTGTTACACTTTGAAGGCTAAAACACTGCATCAATGTCAATGAAATTGCCTCACTCACTCGGTGAAACACAGCGCAAGCACTATTTCACACCGGTTTTCTGTGAGGTTGTGGTATCACTCCAGTCGAGCCATTCATGCCGAAGTGTGGCTCTCCCACGGTAGAAGATTCGGTGGAGACTGGGCTTAACATAGAAATCATCCCACGAACAGCCTTTAGTAGAGGTTCCCACTGCTGTCCAGAGGGAATGGTATAAGTATTCTTTCAAGCTTTCTTTCTCTTGACAGTACTATTTTCCTGCATATTTTGCCCTCATTGTTGGACAACACGTACCCGCTATTATAAAAAATATGTCTTTTCGGCCGGACACTAAATCATCCCTAATGCATCTACTAATGAGCCTCCTAATGGAGGGGCCTATGTCCCGACCTCTCCTTAGCAAGGCCTTTCCTCCTCCTGAAAGACCTCTCCTTGGCAAGGAGGACTATTAAGCTGTTAATGATGAATGTATTAACATTCTCTTTTCTTTCAATAACCCAAATGTAGAATGTATTAACTTTCGCTTTTCTTTGCATAACCCAAATATAGAATGTACACACATCAAATGTGTCTAGGGATCAACATATATTTTTGCAATAACTTTTCTCCTGATTGATATTAACTAAAATTTTCTTTAAGAATTCATCAAATAAAGTGTTTTCGTTTGTCACAGTAACGATAAACCAAGTCACCTTTGCATTAATATAGAAATTTGCCATTTTCCTAATAAAGGGATTTTTGACATTTGAACCACTAACATTAAAGTTCGAAAAAAAGACTGAAATAACAGTTTTCTTTAAAATTTTATTAGGTAACTTAAACAATTAATAATCCGTGTTTCTACCGTGAACACTAACAACACAAGAATCGGTTTGGCATACTCAAAATGAGTTCATCCAAATCACGCTGTGGAATGGCCGCCCATGTTCGTTGCAACAACAAAAAAAGGTCTTCTTGCGATTGGATACCCTCCATATTCGGCAGAGCTCTTCTCTGTAGCATATCCCATGCATGCTCAATCGGGTTCAAGTCTGGCGACTGAGCAGGCCAGGGCCAAAGCCACATCTCAATCTCAAGAAATCCGCATAAAAATGCTTGATCCCTAGACACTTTTGATGTGTGTATAAGGCAATAACGGGCCCTTATATTGCAAGTACTGAACCGTTTTAATTCTGTTTTACAGTTTATATGATCTCAAAAACAATGAGTGTGAACAATTCTATCAAATGACGGATGATTCCAATGCTGAGACTCTACTAAAAGATCTATCAGCAGCTGAGCAACCGATATTAGACAAAATTAAACTCCGTAATGTTGATTTTGGTTATAACAAAACGTCAGGTCACAAACAGCTTTTAGATGCGGTCAACGATGCTATTGAAGGTCTGACGAATATTAAAAAGGAGTCTAAACTTGATCTGCAGAAGTTTGAAGAGTATGAACATTCAAAACAGCATATAGAAGAATTAGAAAGAGATAAATTTGATTTAGAAAGTCTGAAGTCGGAGTTTGAGGCCAAGTTCCCGAAGTTCAGTGAACGGTTGATTCAAGAAGCTTCTGAGAAAATCGCCAAGATGATTGAAAAAGATGAGGATGGTGATAATGATGATGATGATGACTGAGACTATATACATATATATATTTTATAAGTACTTAGAATGTTGTATTATGTTGTTTCTATTTGCAATGTGGCAATTACTGTTTTATATGTTACTGAAAATTTACTAACATCCATGTATGCTTATAGGTTTTTATAAATAAATGTTGCTTATAGTTATATTGATTTTTATTGTAACATTAAGGCCAATTGTGTTTGTGTCTACTTTCACATATGACAGAAAACCTGTCTCGTTAGTAAAATTCTCGCGCCATAATTGGTTAGCAATGCCAAGCATGATTACCTCGCTTGGTTGGAGGATCCTCCATTTGTGTCGAAGAGACTTGTCAGCAGTTCCTCTGGTCTCTTTGAACTATTGCAGAATGTGTACGGTATCCCTCACTTTTTCTATTATGGAATTAGAGGGCTATCTATCGACCTAGGAATCTATCGCCGAAATATTGCTGAGGGAAGATCTAAAAGAGCGCCAATCATCCCAGTCTCGGGTACTTTCCACTTTCTGATTACATAAGGTGACAATCGAGTAGGAGAGCCTACGAATGGTAAGTGGTTACCGTCGCCTGTAGGCACCTACAACTCGACAGCCCCAAGTCCGTAGTCGCTCTCTGAGTTCTTCCCCCATGGAGCCAGGGGAAGTGGGGTCCTCATTAAAACTGAAAAGCAACAAAGATTTGCTTAGCGGTTTTCTGTAAGGCTGTGTATAACGTAACTCACGACAACGCGCGACCCCATACTGCGCAACAGACAGTCTCCAAGCTGCAAGAGCTGGGGTTGGAAGCTCTCCCTCATCCGCCATACTCACCAGACCTTGCACCTACCGACTATTACTTTTACCAAAATTTAGACAACTTTTTAGTGGGTAAAAATTTCAATTCCCGAGAGGCAGTACAAAATGCCTTTGAAGAGTTTGTTGCCTCCCGTCCAGCTGATTTTTACAAGAAGGGCATCAATAAACTGCCAATGCGTTGGCAAAGATGCCTCGATTGCATGGGTGATTACTTCGAATAACAGAAATAAAAAAGTTTGAAAAAATAAGTACTTTCACTTATTGCATACAAAACTACAATTTCATAGGTAAAGACCTATTATTAGGTATTATGTTGATAAAAATTCTTTGGCAAATAACTCATTATTAGGTACCAACTCTTAGCGTCTTATACTCGTGATAACTTCTAAACGTAATGTCCGATTTTGTTTCATAAAAAGTATTTTACATCTCATGTTCGGTAAGTAGGTTCTTATTACCTCCAAATGGGGCTTGTAGGTGACTAATTAGCGCTCTAGGGTTATTACCCTAGAGCGCTAATGTAAATGTAGCTAGAAAAGCCCTAGGGCGGTAAGTAATTAAAAAAAACACTTCTTTCTTTCAAACAGTTCGCGTACATTTATCCATCATACTGGCAATAAGCTAACCATACACGTACAGATCTACCCGGCAGGCAGTACGGGCAACTGACGGGCAGTAGTTCAAATCGTAACTCCAGCATATACGCTCATATACAGTTGTCTGTAAAAATGTCTATTTCAAAGCCTAAATTACTTTTTATCTGCAGCGGGATTGATTTTGTTGCATTTTCGACCAATTTTTCGTATGCTTGTGCCTTTAATTCTATAATAAGGTACAATCGCTCATCTTAGACTATTTAAAAAACAAGGCAAAGACTTGAAGGCTCTATAAAACTTGTCCAAAATGCTTTATTTTCGCTTAACACCATTTTTGTGATCAAACGCATTTAAACTAATTAGAGTCTTAGTGCGCGACTGACGTCAAATCTGGCGGGCACATCCGTCGTTCCGCACACACGCTCAGTTGGGAGCTCGGCACGTCTGCCGGGTAGATCTGTGCGTGTATGGCTAGCTATTGACATCATGCATTCAGTCCAATGAGCTCAATTTCGTTCTTGAGAAAAAAAAATTTAAGTTCTTTACTTGATTATTTTTAATGAAAAAAGCCGGGAATAGAAAACTTTTACTAATGCCGGTTTTTTTTCTACCGATTTCACACCCTGGGTTACAAAATAGCATTTTTCTTACGAATCCCAAATATTTTGAAAATAAAATATGGCCTATAGCCTTCCTCGATAAATGGACTATACAACACTGAAATAATTTTTCAAATCGGACTAGTAGTTCCTGAGATTAGCGCGTTCAAACAAACAAACTCTGCAGCTTTATAATATTAGCATAGATGTTGCCAGTTGAATTAATACTCAATCATTTATTTGTCCAGGTAGCGAGTTATCGCGTCAGTTGGACCTGTGGCTGTCTAAAGCAGACCTCTCTCATGGACCAGCAAGGGCTATTATTGCGCCGTAAGTGGTTTATACTTGAGTAAAAATTAAAATATGTATAAACTTATTTACGATACTAACTTTTTGTGTAAGCACACTCAAAATCTTACCAAATTCAAAAAAGTTACAAGCTGATGAAAGCGTCGTTTACGAACCGATTTTAATGTTTTTTTTTTTTATGGAAAGGAGATATCCCAACGGTGGTACCATGGTAAGGACACTAATGATGATGGAATCCAAGAGAAATCGAGTCAAACCTTGAAGTCGGTTTTTGTTTCGGTTAAAATTTTTGATATATTTTTCAGACACGCGGGCTATTCGTACTGCGGCGCGTGCGCTGGTTTCGCGTACAGACAAGTCAGTCCTGTTGTTGTGTAAGTACTGCTAATATACGTATTGGAAAAGAGTTTTCGCTAAGAGCCCGATGGAATTCAGGGATATTCCGGTTAGGTTAGGTTAGGTTAGGTTAGGTTAATTAATTAACCTAACCTAACCTAACCTAACCTAACCGAAATAATCTGTTATTAACCCTTTTGGAAATGGGTTAACCTAAATTTAGGATTAACCTAAATATGTGTTACCGAATTATAACTGTTAACAGGAATAATCTAATACAGGATAATTACGGTTAACCTTAACCGAATTTGATATAGGTTTCTGGATATTTGTAGGTCCGTGATTCATTTTTCGTTACAGTCGTCGGTGACGTTCATTATTTGCAAATGTAATTCCATTGGAATTACATTTCGACCCTGATGGAAGCTGCTCTTTTTTAATATATATGTATATGAACCATACCAAACCAAAGTGACTTTACTCTGCCTGATGGAAAGCATCACAAGAAGAAACGTACTATAGCGCCATCTACCGATGATACACCGAACTACGAAGGAACTACTAATCTTGTGACGCGAAATAGAAGTTCTCGCGCCGGTTAGCATATATACAACTTCCCAACATCAACCGTTGGGCCGTGGCCCACCAGACATTTATCACCTCGCCTGGTCGGACGTTCCTCCCTTTGTGTTGGATAGACATGACACCCGTTCCCTCTACAAACTGATTTATTTTCGGAGATTATCTGGTTTCCTCAACTCCGAATTATATACTTTGAATTCTTTACTCGATTTAAATAAGTAGTTTCAATTAATCCACATTTTATTAAATTTAAAACTATCAGTAGCTTGGCAAAACTACGGTATTGTCTATGATCTAAATTTGACATATACCATAAACAGTTTTTTTTTCTTTCAGCAAACGTATATTCATCTTAGGCCCATCTCACCACGTCCGGTTAGGGGGCTGTGCTCTCTCATCTCTTGACAAGTACCAAACTCCACTATACGATCTCACTATTGATAAGCAAAGTAAGTTATATAATCTAATTGGTTGGTTTTTTTTCTTCTGTAGACCTAATGAGGATTGAGTGCTAATAATGCACGTCACACATATTTAATTGGCACAGACAAAGTTTTTCTAACTGTTACCAAGTTAGGCTTTTTTTTAAGGATTTTGTAGTTCTCAGTCTTGTTTATTTTATAATTATCTATCCACCTTAAAATGATCTTTTTCACTTGTACTAGGTGGTCTGAAAAGTTGCCGATCTCAATATGAAGATGGCAGCACTCGTTTAATATAAACTGGTAAATGCAAACGGACACTGTGTAGAAAAATTTACGAAAAAATGTCTTACATCATCGTTAGGTTGAAACGTTTTCAGACCAAACACATAAGTTGTTGTTTAAAAGAGGCAGAATAAGGTACTGCGATACACACTTGACCGTTTTGACGTGATAACGTTATAAATCAATAAACGCCGGCTGCACGCACGAGAAAGCATGACTCATTGTCACGTTCCGCCTGAGCCGAGCGTGCGAGCGAGAGCGCGGAACAAGCGATAGAGAGAAGTCTCCGCCGAACAAAAGTTGCCAACTTTTGTGTTGTCGACACGTGTTGGTGACAAAGGTTTCTGTAATTTCCTTGTGTTGACAACAAAAATTGTCAACAAATGTTGGGAACCGTGTTTCTGTTTTTGGCGGTAAACATCAAAAGAACGCGCTTGTTGCAATTTTTTATTGGCTCTGTGGAGACGCTTAGTTGGAATGTTTTTCAAATTGTTGGCGACTCGGTGTAGGCAACGGAAACAAAGGTTGGCGATTTTCTGAAGAGTTACCAACAGTTGGAAATACTGAAATTGCCAACAATTTCGGTAGATACACGCCTTAAGGCTGGTGACGCATATTTTTCATCAACGTTTTCTTATGGCGTTATCATGTAAAATTATCGTCCGTTAACAGACTTTACAGACAAACTTTTTTTTTTTTTATAGTATACGCAGAACTAGAAGCAAGCCGACAATTCGAGTGGATGGACGTACAGACAGACGAAGATGAACATTCTATTGAGATGCATCTGCCTTATATCGCTAAAGTTATGGAAGAGTAAGTATTTATTTAAATATTTCTCGTGTCACGTTGTTATTCACCGAAAATATCTAACCTATTTCCACGTTTTTACCCGACTGCGAGAAGGAGGGTTATGTTTTTCGAGTGTATGTATGAATGTATGTATGTATATTTCTTTGGCACGCCCTAGAGCCTAAACGGCTTGTCGTATTTTTATGTGAGTGGTGTCAATAGATTCGTCTTAGTCGTGAGAGTGATACTGGGTACATCAAAATTAAAAATAAATAAACAGTTCTTTAATTAATTTAATAAAGATGACAGATATTAACGCAGTCAGGTTTTTAAAGTGAAAACCTCTTTAGCCGCGTTGAGCACTTAATCTATTATATTTTCTATTTTGAAAAAAAATTTGGAGGTCTCTCTATAATCGATACTGAAGCAAAAACTATTTGTCTGTCTGTCTGTCTGTCCGTCTGTCTGTATCTTGGCCGCGCATCACGCCGAAACTACTGAACGGATTCAAATGAAACTTGGTATGATTTGAGTTCATACTACGAGGTAGGACATAGGATACTTTTTATCCCGAAATTCAGCACGGTTTCCTGTAGAGAGGGGATGAAAGTCAAAATATGTACTTAGTTGTAATTCAATAACACATAGTCTGATTTCATTCATTCTTTTATTGCTAGAAAGTAAAAAATAAAAGATAACGGGAAAAGTGCTTTTCCCGTTATCTTTTATTATCTTTATATTATTTTTATCTTTTATCAAATATGGCGGTACGAAGTTCGCCGGGTCAGCTAGTATATATATATTTATGTATGTGAGTTTGTGGATAACTTCGTTGTTTATGAACCATGGTGATGACGGTATGAACGATGGTACCATGATGAGGACACTAAGATCTGATTATTGCATCCAAGAGAAATCTCGTTCTTGAAGTCAGTTTTTATTTTGTTAAAATTTTATTTGTTGATTAGCTGATATTTGTTTCGTAGTTTGGGTGTTTTTAATATGTATGTATTTAAAATATTAACAAAAAAATACGACTTCAAGAACTGCACCGAATTGAAATGGGACCACACTGGAAGCACCAGCTGTCAAATAAAAAAAGAAACGTCAAAATCGGTTCACTCAATTGAAAGTTCTGAGGTAACATACATAAAAGAACAGTCGAATTGATAACCGCCACCTTTTTTGCAGTCAGTTAACTTTAAAAGAAAGTATATAATATGTATTTATATCAGTTGTCTAGTACCCACAATACCAGCTCTGCTTAGTTTGGGAATAGATGGCGTTGTGTGTTAGATGTACGAAATATTATTAATATTGTTTAATTTATAATTACAGATTCAAAACAGCCTTCACGATAATCCCAATTCTGGTGGGTTCCCTGACTCCTGAGAAGGAAGCCAAGTATGGAGCAATCCTGGCCCCGTACCTGGCAGACCCTCAGAACCTGTTCGTCATATCTTCTGACTTCTGCCATTGGGGGAACAGGTTCAGATACACATGGAAAGACTCATCCAGAGGCCCTATTCATCAGAGCATCGAGTGGTTGGATAAACAGGTAAACATTCTTATTTTTTCTGGGGAAGGGGACGTGAAAATGTTTTATATGATGATAAGCGGTTATCGACACCTATGGACGTATGTAGCTAAAGAAATACGACTGTTTTGGCTTTGAGTGCCTGCAATACAAGAATTAGGGAGAAGGAAGTGTTGGATTTCCAAATTAAGATGAAAAAAGATTATAGTTTTTTGTTGTTTTCTTTCTAAGGAGAGGCACTGGCATAGGGCCCAGCAGTGGAGTATTTTCTTAAAGGAAACGTCTCCTCTGTTTCCAGGGTATGGACATCATTGAGAAGATGGACCCTCGTGCTTTCACGGAGTACCTCAATAAATATGGCAACACGATATGTGGAAGACACCCCATAGGAGTGCTTTTAAATGTAAGTATATCAAATGTCGCGGGACTGTACACATGAAGCGGACGCAAAGAACACCCAGACTCTGAAAACCAATTTGTGTATCACACACAAAGTGTTGTTCCATGTCCTGACTGCTAATTTGGGATTCCTGGGTTCAATTCCCGGTTGGAATCAATAGATTTGCAGAACATAATCTGCAAATATTTATTTCGAAACTTGGGCGTTTTGGCGGTGTTACCCGCGGTTATTGTCGTACCGAAGGGTCCGAAGGTGACGCCGCGGGCCGAAGTTAGTCTAGAAAAGTAGCGTAAGTTAGTCCTTATATCATCAGCTACCTACCAGTGAAAGTCCCTTCAAAATCGGTCTTGCCGTTGCAGAGATTAGCCAGAACAAACAAACAGACAGACAGAACATGTAAAAAATGAGATTTTGGCATATGTACCGTGTATACATGCATATGAATTTAGTAAAAAGCAGTTATTTTAATATTACAAACAGACACTTTGTATAGATATGTATGTGTTTACAAGAAAATTTATTGTATATCGATTTTTCTAGTACTCATAGTACAAGCTGTGCTTAGTTTGGGACTAGATGGCGTTGTGTTTCAGATGTCTGAAAATATTTATTTTATTTATATAATGTTTGTATGTAATTCATGTGTCCAATAAATTATTTTACAGCATTTGTTACTGTTGTGACAATCGTAATGTACATTGATATTATTAATATTTTCATTTCAGGCCATAGTAAAACTCCAAAGCCAGTCGAATGCGCCTCGGATGTCCATGAAATTCCTCAAATATGCCCAATCGTCTCAGTGTAATAACATGCAAGACTCTTCTGTATCTTACGCGAGTGCTTCTCTTGTGTTTGAGTAAGAGATCTTGGATATAAGAAGAAAAGGAGTCGGTTGAAGTGAGAAAGCGATGTAAGTGAAGTTTGTTTGAGTTTATACAAGTCTTAAGCGACAGAATAGGCGCTTATGTTGTGGAAACTGTGTCATATAAAACTCCGCCGCCTGTGTCTGTCTGTTCGCGATAAACTCAAAAGCTACTGCACGATTTGTGATAGGGTTTTTACCAATAGATAGAGTGATTCTTGAACAAGGTTTTGGTATATAATTAAAAAAAATATATAACGATACTAGCTTTTGCCCGCGGCTCCGCCCGCGTGTAAGTTTGTTTATCGCGACAAATAGTAGCCTATGTGTTATTCTGATGTATAAGCTATATTACTGTAAAGTTTCATCTAAATCAGTTTAGTAGTTTTTGCGTGAAAGAGTAACAAACATCCATCCATACTTACAAACTTTCGCGTTTATAATATTAGTAGGATTACATAACCTATTTATCTATGCGCATTGATAGGTTAGTGATGAAAGCCAGAAAATAGGAAATTTTAATGTAAGACACTTTTTTCTGAAAATACAATAATATCTGAAGCATGCACCAATGCTAGCTTTTTCCTGCGGCTTCTTCCGCGAGTATGTCGCATATCGCGGAAACAAGTACTCTATATATTATTCTGATGTATAAATTGTATTATTGTAAAGTTGCGCCTAATTTCGTTTAGTAGTTTTAGCATAATAAGCGCAGATCAAATAACAAAAGTAGCGTAGTTCCAAGTAAACACACGGGTTACGCACTAACTATGCTATAAACTACGCTACTTTTTTCTGCTTCAACAAGAAAAAGGCGGTGCGTTATCTACCTTTTTTTATTTGATCTGAGATGATAAGGTAAGCAACAGACGTACATACTCACAAACTTTCCTAATAAAAATATTATTAGAGTTCAATTTCATTACTATTCGTCATTCAACTGTCGCTTAAGATTTATTTAAACCATCAAAAGCCGCTTAAAAACTTTTCCCTTTCAACCGACAATTAATTTCACAACTGGCAACAAACAATACCTAACATAGAAAAATAGAAGCACCATGCACTTTATAATAATATTATTATTTCTCCTCCTATCTGTTGTTATGACAACCACAATAATCTTTAATCACTACATGATTTAAAATGACAGATGTTAATGACAGCTGTCACTTTGATATCTGTCAGAATGTCGGTTTCTATAGCGTTTCGTTCGGGTCTATCTGTATCTCAGAGGGTCATGAGAGGAAAGATTAACTCGAAATCTCCTGTCTGTATGTTTTTAAAATTGTTAGGCTTTCAGCTCATTAAATCGATAATTGTGGTAGAATTCGATACATTTATTAACCGTTTGATTGTTTTTGTACGATTTATAAGTTTAAGTGAATGTAAAAATGTACTATACTTAATTTTTTTTCTTTATGGCAACTATTTTACACAACCATACACTCGGAATGAACTTTCTAGAAGTTCAAATAATACTCTTTACTGATACCGATGAAATCAGAACCTCTTCTTTTTGATATCGGTAAAAAAATAACATCAGGTTTAACCGTTGGATACTAACAGTCGATAATAATACTTTTGAACTCCTAAGTAGTTTTTTAAACGCACATCTGTTTTAAATATATAGTTAAATATTATTACTAACTTTTTATTCATGTATAAGAGGACTTATTACTAATAACTCAGAAATCTACTGCATACTAAATAATACTATTTCTAAACGCAAAAAATAGAAGGAAATGTAGGTTTCTGAACGTATCTTATTTTAGAAATACAGTGAAATGCTCTACTTTGTGATTAAATTAGGAAAGAATGTGAAAAAAAAATACAATTCGATAAGGAGGGTAACTTTAGCATTTATCTGTTTAAAGGACTTGATAAGCAATTAAAAAAAAACTACATAAAGTATATATGCTCTATGGTTATTACATAGTCAAGGTTGTTATTTTTGTAATATTTAATCTGTAATATATATAAAGTATTTAATGAAGATAAAATAATATATTATTGTCTATGGATATATTGAACATAAATCCAATTACCCAAACATGGGAGTCAGATTTTAAAATAATTGATAGTTCATTAAATACTTTACAGATTAAAAAATGTAGATCATTTATAATTAAATGTAGCTTAAAGGTATCTTAGCATACAATATCTAATTTCATATATTCAGTATGTAATGGCAACACCATTAACTTTTTCCCGCCTTTTCATGGAAACGAACTAAACCTGGAGTGGAGACCGCTTCTTGGCATAGTGTGGGACGCCCTCTGGCCAGATGGCAGGACGACTTGCATAAGAGGGCTGACGGTGTGTGTATTTTTGCCGCCCGCAATTAATTAGGGATAATTAACTACCCTAATTTAAGGCTTTAACGATGTTTTTCTTTCGGTCATTTACCTAAATGGATTAAAGTTACATAGTGTATATTTTAAAAGGTTGAATTATTTGTAGAAAATATGTTAAAATACAAAGTCTTTACACATTGCACCGTAACATATTAACAAACTTTAGATTTAAAAAAATATTTTTGCCTAACACAACTTATCTGAGGAAGAAATTGTCGTCTGCGGTATTTCCGGACCGATACGATCTTTTGAACATTTTACAATTGAGTGTACTCCCACTTCAAGAGGTTAAATCTTGGCGTAGTGTTGCATTCGACATTGTAATTTTCCCGAGCTAAAAATTTATACTGCGGCTCAATCACAACGCTTAATAAAATTAATAAAAAATGTAAAAAACCCGATAGAGTTGGTTTATTATAGATCACAGGTTTACAAGTAGATACAGTACAGTTGTTTAGCAGTCTAGAATCAATCTTTCTGTTGGATATCGGACATTCGTCCATGACAGACTTTAGTGACGTTCACTTAACTTACTTACTGGCTTTCAAATGAAAAGAACAGCATGGAATTCGCTTCATCCGTTTGAGAGCTACGATGCATCAGACAGACACACACATACAGACACACACACACACACACACACACAGACAGACATCGACAAAACTTACAACACCCCTCTTTTTGCTTGTAATTTATTTTAAACGTGTCTGACAAAGTGACTCCATGCTGCTTAGTGGAAAGTAAGAGCAGAATCAACCATACTTATTGCGAATGCAGACAATTGACCTTTGACTTCTAGGTGTTCATAGACTGCGGTAGTCCTACAGATGTTCCTTTTGCTCGTTTATCCCTCATACTATAAATAAGGTATAAGTTGTGTTTAAGCATAAACATATATGTAAATTATGTAGTTGTGGTGAAGATAAACCATATCATATACGAAATGTTGCGGTGTAATGTGCAGAGACCTTTATATTCGTATAATCATGATGAGGAAACTGTTCTGTCTAAAAAAGTAATTCTTAATCTAGAAATCATTATCATCGTCTACTAACGTCTACTGTTGGACCTTGTTTTCATCCTCAGCTGATAGGCTGATGATGATGAAACGTATCTACATCATCAAAAAAAGTAAATTCCAAAGAAAATTAGAAGCCAGTATATTTTTAATTATCTTAGGGCGAAGTTTTATCGAAACGTCACTATTTTCTTAACGCGAATGGCCAACAGTCAATGTACGTGCGAGTGAGAGGTCCGACAAAGCAGTTGAGACAGAACATTTTCCCCTTAACTGTTGTTTAGCGTGAGTACAACACTCATATTGGTTTGTCTCAAATACATTTTATTTTTTATTTGCAATAACTCAAATAAACTATTTTAAGTTTGCTATTATTTTGGTGTTTTATTTGTGTTTATACTGTGTACCTATCTACCCAGTTTTAGTGGACACAATCAAATGGGAGAGCCACGATTCGGCATGAATGGGCCGGCTCGACCGGAGTGATACCACGGCCTCACAGAAAACCGGTGTGAAATAGTGCTAGCGCTGTTTCACCGAGTGAGTGAGGATACTGGAGGCCCATACCCCAATCCCCTAACGCTACCCCCCCCCCCATCCCCAAAAGGCCGGCAACGCACTTGTGACGCTTCTGGTGTTGGGCGGCGGTAATCGCTTACCGTCAGCTCGTTTGCCCGCCTATTCCATAAAAAAAAGAATGTTCTAGACAAAGATAGAGCTTTCCAGAATTTTCAACGATTTTCTAGAAGTTTCCTGAAGGATGTTGATACAGTTGAGTTCATCAATCCATCATCAACAGTTCAGTATCAGTACACAGACACGTAGGCTTCTCTTGAGAAAGCAAGGTTTGGCCTACTATGTTTAAGAGTTTGTGTTTTCCATGGTATAACAATATATTTCCAGGTATGGCATTCCGAGACACAGTGACGAGACAGAGAAACCGACATTACGTCATCATCGCTATCGCTGGTTCTAGTTGATTCATTTCGTGTTATGTTGCTATAAAGTCATCATCAACAACCCATAATACCCACGCTGGCCGAGTGCGGGTTGGGGATTGGCAACACAACGTTCTGGCTACGTAATCTAACCGATGGATGTTTTCAAGCCACCTAAAGGCCTTCAACTAAGCTTCACGACTGTTATATGCCTATGATAACAACCGGGACCGACTGCTTAACGTGACCTTTGATGGTCTTTTCCTTCTCTTTGCAGTGTTGTTATTGTCCTGCGCATAGAGCAACACGGTAAGGAGTAGCCCATGGTATAACAATATACTTCGCCAGGTATAGAATTCCGAGACACAGTGATCACATGGGTTACACAAGCTGACGTCATCACCGCTATTGCTGGTTCTGGTTGGTTCATTTCGTGTTATGTTGCTATAAAGTGGTAACTGGATAATGGCGTCACACCGTGTCGCTCTCGGAATGCGAGACCTTTTTTTTCTTAGACCATGGAGTAGACGTGGAGTCAACACAACGTGCATACATACGCGGACGTTCCCTTATGTCAAAGTCTGAGCACAAATGGGCTTATGCCTTACCTTTTATCACAGAATGTATTTATGTGTGCCTGAAATTGTGAATTGCTAAGGGGGAGTTCGTAGTGACAGGCGACTGTTTTTGTATGCGAATCTAAAATGTGTATGTTTGGTTACCTGTGGGATGAAGAGTGCAGAGTGACAGAGTCAAAATCGTATGTACGCCTTCATTAGTACGACTGAGAAAGTATTGTGTGGTCTGCCTGGATGTTAGATTATGGCACTATTCAGTGATACGTCCCATCAATTATCGTTAGAGAAGAAACACATAATTGACACTATTCTTCGGACTATCTGATATACTTCTTAGAGAACGCCTCGTTCTAAATTTATGATAACTTCTGTCAAATCAACTGTCAAAAATCTGTTATGAAATTAAGCGTGTGATGAAAATTTTCTGTTTTATTTACCCGACTTTATCAACAAATGGATTGGGTTGAAAATGGGCATAAATTAGGTAAATGTGAGAGACACAAATCTTGGTACAAAGTTGACATCGACGGCGATTTTATAACGAAAAACCAAGTTAAATTTATTCCCAGGAAGAAATTATCACAGTTAATATTGAAGAAACCCAATAAAGTATGCACAGTTTTTAAGACGAACAGTGAAATACTGAACGCAACGGATTGTAAGCCAAAAATTGTTGAAAATGCTCATCAAACAATATTTAAACTGAGCATCCATTTTTGTATATCAATTATTATGTTATTAACGGCATATTGTGGATTTTCGTATGTATTACCAACTAAAGTGGTCTTAGTTAATTTATCGTATATTATACGTGAGTTTAAAGATACTGAACACGTATCAAATATTAATAATCGATTTAAAGAGTAGTGTTATTGAGCGGAACAGGAAATGGAGGCGAGGCATGGACAAGATAATCCTAATGACGCAAGTGCGGATAGGTTTTATAATCGGTTGTGGATGAGAAACTCGATTTTATCGATTGCGTCTACCGTTCTAGATGTCGGAGTGAATATAATTCAGTACACTTATGTTGTTGTATTAGTCGTCATTGGCTTCCGGTTTGTTTTAAACAAGTTTTGATTCGACAATTATTGCCGTTAACTTTGTATTTTCATTTAAAAAAATATATAATTTACACGCAACACATGTTTTCTTTTTAGTAGTACCTAACAACGAACAAAATTAAAATCGGCCAAGTGCGAGTCGGACTCGCGCACGGAGGGTTCCGTACCATTATTTATACATAGTATTTGTTGTTATAGCAGCAACAGAAATACATCATGTCTGAAAATTTATATTGTCTATCACGGTTCCTGAGATACAGCCTGGTGTCAGACGGACGGACAGACAGACGGACATCGAAGTCTTAGTAATACGATCCCGTTTTACCCTTTGGGCACGGAACCCTAAAAACATCAACCAGAAGCGTGTGTATAGCCACGTCTAATGTAGAATTCCGTAGTAAAGGCGTTTTGTAATTGCATATTATAGACATTTCAGTTTCGATGGCGTAAAACGTCGAATTCAGCGCTTTAAAGTTTAATATCCTGGCCAGATTTTTATATAGTTTTCCTTCTCTCTGCAGTCCTGTTGTCCTGGTAGTTCGTTCCCTCAGTCAACTCTTACGACACCTACGGGGTGAATAGAGATAGTGACACTACGTATTCTAAATCCGTCACCACATGGTCAATAAATTATTTCGAATATTACTTTTTTATGTGTGGTGACAGAAAAACAATACGACTAATAGGCCTACCACACGCGCAAGTATCACCACAGTTATAACTGCGCAGGTAAAACTGACGTGATACAGTTTTACCAACCACAAGCGCGGTGTTCCGTATACAAGCCGGCCTGCGCAGGCAAAACTGTGGTAATACTTGCGCGTGTGGTAGGGCCATAAGGGAGCAAATTACGCGGGACAACAGCACTGCAAAGAGAAGTTAAACTAGATATTTCGGACATCTGACACACAACGCCATCTAGTCCCAAACTAAGCAGAGTTTGTGTTATGGGTATTAGACAACTGATATAAATACATTTATACTTTTTTTGAAAACACATACCTACATATTAAACATAGAAAACACCCAAACTCCGAAACAAATATTTGCAGATCATACAAACATTTTGTCCGACCCGGTAATCGAACCCGAGACCTCAAGCACAGCGGTCGCATACGCTACCACTACGTAGAGGCAGTTAATCTTAACACAAACCCTTTTCCAACCCGTTTGACCAGCGTGGTTTAGGTAGGACAAAACCTCCTTTTATAGGAGTGTCTGATGTTTAGCAGCGGACTCATGATGATGGCTTTTTTTAAATCACACTTCTCCAATAGCTATAGTAGAGGGATAAATAAAACACGAGTCTTATTAAAATATAAATGTTATATTAATGTTAACAGTTACATGATTATGATATAAATAAATGATGACATTTTAGAAATAACGCAATAACAATGTATTTCTAATTAAAACAAACATTTCTTTTGGTTTCTAAACTTTAAATCATAAATCTGAAAAAAAAATGAGTTGCATAGAAGAAAAAAAATATAGATTTTTGAGGCTGGTAACTAAATACAACGTTAGTGATGAAATCATTGTACTCTGTCTGAAATTCATCGGGTCACATTTATTACAAAAAATATATAAATATTATACGCGTAATTTATCTCTATGAAGACAATATTTTTTTCAAAAGTGATATAGCTTTTGTAAAAAAATTCAAACATAAATCGTCTTTCTATATAGTATAATTGTAAATAACAAAATAACTTCCTCATAAAGCCGTTACGTTATTTTTCTTCCGTTATTTTCAGTTTTTAATTATCTAATTGAATTTGTGCACAACACTAAACATTGAAATAATATACACAGAAGAACATAATTTTGTATCTGACACTTAAAACCGAAACCTATACTAATAAAACGTCAAACTCAGTTATGTTAATGCTATATAAATAAGATGCTAGTCCAAATTAAGTTCATGTTCGTATTACAACTACAGTCTACCGGGAGTAAACTCATGCTGAGCAACTTGATGGGACCAGTGGTACTAATTTCATATAAAACGTTAATGTCTAAAGCTCATGGCGCATGGGAAAACTGTTATTCGAATTTCTCCATACCACTACGATATCAATACAATTGAGATATTAATTTCATACAAAAACAATTTACAGTAATAAAAAGTAGCATTTGCATTTTCCTATTCTTGAGAAGAGGATCGCGTTATTATTTGAGTGCAAATTGATTGTACAGTAATATAAAATGATAATTTTTAATTCAAAGTATCAAAATATTACCATCGCGCTTTATACATACAGCAATGTTTCGTTATAAACGATCAACTCTTGGACACCGTAGACTCTCTTTTCGAATAATTTCATAGCCAGAACCGTTGAACAAGTAAAACATGTAGTTCAATATTTCAGATGTTCAGATCCTCCTTTCTTCAGTTCAATTATCAAAATACATAACGTCTCTCTCTAGCGTCTTTTACATTCGAAATTGAAAAATCCGTGACAATAAATAGTTTTTGTAACGAGTTTTTTACAGTTATTTTACTTTATTTCTGAAAACTAGTTATTTGAAGATATTCGGGATTTTCGTTTTTAACCGAATTCAAAAAGAAGGTTCTCACTCGACTGTTTTTTAATGTTTGTTACCTCAGAACTTTCGACTGGGTGAACCGATATTGATGATTTTTTTTTTGAAAGCTGGTGCTGTCCGTGTGGTCACATTTCAATTTTGTCCCGTTCTTGAAATCGTTTTTTTTTTTTAATTTTATACTTCGTCAATCAACATTTTTTTTTAAATAGCTACAAATAAACCAAAACAATTTTGTTTGTACCACATATATGTGAAAATCAATAGGTAAAATCTTCTATTCTTCTTTCTTGATGATATGAACATTGAATGTTTAGTATGATATTAGTAGGTTTGTTTAATGAAATTAGGTACTTTGAATGAAATACTGTACTTATTTAAGTGAAAGTCCATGCAATGAAGATTGTTTTGAGTATCTTATTACTGTTGAATCTTTCTAAGGAGAGGTTTATATCTAGCAGTGGACTATTAAAGGCTGTAATTGTGAATAAGCTGTTTTCAAACGATGATAAAGACAATATTTTATCGTTTCAACAGTAAATCTAGCATTTTATAATATTATGTATGGTAGATAGTCAGGAACCTTGTTCTGAAATTAGTTTGTGGTCGGCTTTTAGTCTGCTACGACACGGCTGAACTTGGATTACATATCCAAGTTAGGTGGAGCAACTACCATCAGACCTACACAACACAAGTACTAGGTTAAGAAGTTCTGTAGAACAACTGTTGTCGGAATTTTTAGATTGCAAAATATGTTCGTATGACAACCGACAGCTTAACGTGCTCTCCGAGGCACAGAGGAGTCTCAATATGTTAAGAACCTAACAAAGAATGACCTGTATATAATAAGGCATGATGACAGTAACTAAGAACCACTAAAATTATGAATTTATCTGATGAAATGGGGTTCATAGAGTATTAAAATCGTATTTATTTTCATATTTAGAGCGAGATTAATAGTTAATCATACAAATCATACTAATAATATATAAATAAAACTACAAAATATAGCAATCCGCCATGTTAAGTTAATCAATCAGAGCGAGTTACGTCACGCTTTTGTAAACGTCATTTGAGTTTGGTTATAATCGACACTCACTTTACTGTGCTAAAATTGTCACTGGTTGTCAAAGCGTCACAAGCAGACGCCACGACACCACAGCGCATTTTGGCGTGAATTTTAAACTTAAACTTTTAAATTTTAAATCACATTTTAATCCTACTAAAAGTTTATATTTTGTAGGACTATGATTGTTCTTGACAATAGGAGATACTTCCGAACATCATAAAACAGTTTTTTACAATTAGTCATCACGCCTATAGCTTGATTTTGCAATGTGTTAATCTACGACCGCTGAGCCACTAGGTACATATAATCAAACATATTTGATTTACTGCTAGGTATAATAGGGTCTATACTTACAAAACAAAAACACATGATTAAAAACAGTAGACTTTGACTTTATTCCAGCACTACACCTAACGATATCAGCCCCCAGAAGTTAATATTCTATAAACATAAACGATAATAGAAAACTAACAATTAATGTATGGCAACGCATGACGTCTTTTATTCAAGTCACGTGGTTAGAAATATTAGCTAATAAAAATAAAACGTGTGCGTCTTGGGACACCCGACAGAAATGATAACTTAAACTAATCTAAGTTGAACTATTTACTGTGGGTTAGAGTGAGGGAGGAGGAGCCTGCCTACCGCTGCCGTACGCGTGAGAGAAATGGAAGCCAGTCAGACTGGCGCCGTGACACGTTACGTAACGAAGTGGTTTACCCTCCTATAAGAAGTTATCACTACAATAGAAGGGAATAGAATTTATAGAGATTGAAGGAAGATATATAGGCTAAGGGGATATATTCATAGACTGACTCTTTAATGTGTAAAGACTACGTTCATAGACTGGCTCTTTTATGTGTTTAGTCAGTCAGTCAGACAACTCAAATACTACCTACATATTATATCTTTTTAGTTAGATAATTGCATTTATTCCCATGTAAATATATAATTTTATACTTAATAAGGAAATTTTACATACGATTACAGGTCCATTTGACAACAAAATATTTATATATTTACTTTATTTGTATACAAAATATTGTCATTTACTTCCGAATCAAAAATTTACAAAAATAAGCAATTTTTTTTTAGTGGCGTGTTATGAAATGTGTTAATAAAATAAAAAGTTTGGTTGATTGCAATTTATTATGTCATTCTCATAATAATACAGAACCAGTAATATACAAATATGTTTACGAGAATAACGATTTACAACGAGCTAACGATATCGTTTCTTTCTTTGTTTTATTTTAAAAAAGACCACTTCCGCATTAGGAATATACATCCTGTGTATGTAGCGGGGGACTTTACAAACACAATTTAAATGGACAAAAATAACACCCAGACTCAGAAAAACAATTTGTGGATCACACAAAGTGTTGTCCCATGTGGGATTTGAACCCACAACACTTGGCACAGTGGTAGGCGGCGTGGCAACCGCCTACTTCACTAGGCCAACCGTGCAGTTTTGTTGGTAGGCAGGACTTATTCGCCATACTTTGTATATCCCAACGTTTCCAACGAGTTATACCGCTCGTACGGATAGACCGTAGGCTAGACCTAATGACAGGCATTGAAATGCCTGACATCTTCGACCAGGTTGCACAAGCCGTGGTCGCGGACTTACTGACCAAGTTGTCAGCATTTCAAACATGTGTTTGTGTGTGTTTAAACCTTCTCTGGACTACAACAATCATTTAAAAAACCAAAATCAGCTAAATCAGCCCAGCCGTTCTCGAGTTTTAGCGAGACAAACGAACAGCAATTGATTTTTATATATAAGAAGATTACACAAACACGATAGTTCCTTTTTATATGGGCCTGTCAAAGTGATTCTACTCTGCCTGATGGAAAGCATGAGCAGAATCCAAGAGTGGTGGTCATCATACTCATAGCGAATACAGACAATTCATTGTCTGTATTATTGAGTTTAAGAGTTAACTTTTTTACTTCTCAAAAGACCGTCAAATGAATAACCGCTATTCAAATAGTTATTATATATAGTTATTGGTTATTTAAGTAACTGTTTTTTTATATTTATTTTAATAACACATTAAATTGTGACACAATAACAAAATGTCCCTAAATCTATGAAAAAAATTTGTTGTATTTTCTTTTAAATATATGTAAAACACTACTGTCAGTTGTGAAGTCCATTTTCTAGTACATATTTGAAAGAAAAATATTCCCAAATATCTTTAAATTATTGTAAAAAATAGGAGACATGTAAGAAAATGAATGTTTTTACTATATATACATATAAAATTAAACTATTTTTGTCTATGAGCGATCAAAAACCGCCGCCACTCGTTGAAGGAGAGTCTGTAAAAAAAAACGTTTTGTCTATTAAAATGGCGGTACAATGATTGTGTCGTGATGAAATGACTGATGAGAATTCCTCTTTTGTTACCCGACTATGGTGAAGCGCAAAGGAAGGGTATCTACTATACTAGGAGCACGTTATGATGGCCGGTTTGACGTTTGTCAAATCATGAAGTTTCGTATTATTAGTAATTACATTTCAAGGAGCAAATTGCTGTTCTTCATTGTCAATAGCGACGTGCAGTTAGTCATAAAATTAAACCTTTTATTAAACCTTTTCAACCGACATCAAAAAGGAGGAGGTTCTCAATTCGACAGATTTTTTTTTTTTTTTTTGTTACCTCATAACTTTGGACTGGGTGAACCGATTTTGATGATTCTTTTTTTATTTGAAAGCTGGTGCTTCCCAACGGTCCCATTTAAATTTGGTCCAGTTCTGATATGTCATCCGTGAGAAATCCATATAAGTCTTCAATTTGCATTATGTATGTACGCGACAAATTAACGAATAACTCAATATTCCCGTATGGTCCCATTTAAATTTGGTCCAGATTGAAGTCGGTTTTTCTTTTTGTTAAAATTTGTGATTATTAATTGACATTTCACATCACTTTTGTAATATGTCAAAACGGCCATCATAGCGTGTTCCTAGTATAATTAGATGTACCATGATATACGTGTCATGTACATTTTGAACAAATGTATAAACAAAGATTCATTTATTAATATACTAATGTCTTTTATCTTCGAAGAGGAAGAAAGAGCCATTTTACATGCCATCATTTGCCAATTATAAATCCAGCCCCCTAATAGTGAGCAAGCCATCAAAGAAGCAAATAAGCTCTCGATTACAACGGCAGTAAAATTATAAATAAAATAAAAAAATATGGACATCTAACATACAACGCCATTTATTCACCTAAGCAGAGCTTGTAATATGGGTACTACACAACTGATATAAATACATATATACTTTTTTACATACTAACTTTTTTTTGTAAATACATACATAGAAAACACTCAAACTCCGAAACAAATACTTGCAGATCATACAAACATTTGGGGACTGGAGACAAAAACCCGGGAATCAAACCCGAGACCTCAAGCACAGCAGTCGCATACGTTACCACTGCACCATCGAAGCAGTCAGAAATGATGATTATAACTTCAGTACCGTTAGAATGAGCAAAACATGGGTGCTGAGAGATATGAGTTTTTTTTTTAATATTTCAACTTACCTGTTCCCGGACAATGCTCTTCCTGTAATAAACAAAAATAATAAAATAATTATAAGCCACCAAAGCCCTTTTTAAAGTTTATGGACGCTATTGTCAAATATATGTGACAAAAATAGTTTTTTTTTGGAATGACAGCTACATTTTGACATACAGTATGATTTTTTATAACTATCAGTGTCTCTACTCTGCCTAATGGAAAGTATGAGTAGAATCCAAGAGTGGTGGTCACCAAACTCATTATAAATGCAGACAATAAAGCATGGTGACCCTCACTATATCGTTTCGCACATATATATGACAATGACTTAGCAAGCTTTTAAATAAATAATATTCTAAGATGTCTTTTAACCCGTATTTAGATGCAATTTAAGCATAGCTTGTATTTATTAGGACACAAATAAACAGGCTTAGATAAATTAACTGTAATAAATTGTACCCTGGAATGCTTCGCTGTGGCATATTGTGGCACAAAATATACCCCACTGTGGCATATTGTGGCACACTGTGGCACAAAATATACCCCGCTGTGGCATATTGTGGCACAAAGGTAGGAAAAAACAATCTTTGAAGCGTGTTGTATATATCGTTTCATAGCGCTCAATAGGTGCAGAACTTTTTGAATTTTGCAAGGATGCCCAATGATGCAGAAGCATCTCAAATGCTGCCATGCTACATTTTTGCACTGTCTACATTCGCAATGAGTATAGTGACCACTCGTGCTTTCCATCAGGCAGGGTGGAGTCACTTTAGCAGGCTTGTAACTTATTTATGTCCTAATTAATATTATAAATGCGAATGTGAGTTTGTTTTTAACGCTTTTACACCTAAACCACTGAACAGACTTTGAAAATTCTTTCACCATCAGCGATTTACATGAGTTACTTTTTACTATAGATCGGCATACATAAGCTCTTATATAGACGTGGCTAGAAGCTAGTTTAAATTTGGTAGCAAGTAAATTCAATTATCAGGAGAGGCTTATATCCAGCAGTAAACGTATGCTCATAGCCCAGTTGCACTCGGTGATTAGAAACAATCACCGAGGGCAAGCAACGCGCGCGGTCAGTACCTGGATGGGAGACCGCTAGTGGCATGTTACCATGAGTGTCTCCGTGATTTGGAGGTCACGTTAAGCAGTCAGACCCGGTTGTTATCATATGATAACAGTCGTGAAGCTTAGTTGGAAGCCTTTGTGCGGCTTAAAAACATCCAACGGCAAGATTACGTAGCCACAAGGTTGTGTTGCCAGTCCCCAATCCGCACTCGGCCAGTGTGGAGATGTGTGGCCTATGGGGATAACTCTCTCCTGAGAGGAGACCCGAGCTCAGCAGTGGGAAATTATGGGTTGTTGATGAAAAGTAAAAGATGATGATGATGAAACCCCGATTATTTCATCTATATTCTGTCTGTCAGTCTGACTTCCACTGGACTGGGACTTTCACTGGCAGATAGCTGATGTAATAAGGAGTAACTTAGGATACTTTTTTTTAGACCAGCTTCGCCCCGCGGTGTTACCCGCGGTTGTAAAGGTACAACAATAGCCGCGGGTAACACTGTGGGCCGCAGCTAGTGAACAGTAAATTCGAACCAAAAGTGAGAAGGTACGCTGCAGCACTTTGTTACGCTGAACGCTTATTGTGAGAGATAGTTTTCTCGCGACCAAAATGACGTAAGCGCAGAGCATGTCATGGCGCTTACGCATTTCGTTCAACGCACTGCAAGCGCGCAACGTACAAAAGCGCAGAAGCTTGTGGCGCCACGTGACGTCACTCAAGTCGCGTGTCGGAACTCCCACACACACTTTTGACGTGATAACGTGTTATAAATCGATAAACGCCGGCTGCACGCACGAGAAAGCATGACTCATTGTCACGTTTCGCCTGAGCCGAGCGTGCGAGCGAGAGCGCGGAACTAGCGATAGAGAGCCACGTGAGGCCTAAGCCTAAGGCTTGTGACGCATATTTTTAATCAATGTTTTCTAATGACGTGTAATTAACGTGATCTCGTAAAATTATAGTCCGTAAACCAACTTTATAGATAACCAATTTTTTATTTAATTTTAAAGCGAAAAGCTTAATAGTGAAGTCAAAGCTAATAGTGCTCCAAAATAATAATAATTAGACTAACCATTATTAATTAATAATTGTTAGGTATTATCGCACTGTCCTTCGTAATTTGGGAATAGCGTTTGAGGTAAGGCAGTGATCATAGTTTTTAAATCTCTCACCTAATGGTGACAAAAAAAACATAAAAATATATTTTTTAATAAATTACTATTGCTTATGGCAACCCTAGCGCTGTTACGTCATTAGATTATACACATTTTTGATTTAATGAATTATAAATAACGAAATTTTCCCTGTAATTTCCATTAAATGGTTGCCTGTAAGAGATTGCCTCCAAGCGATAAGGTCGCCACTTGTACCTTCTAGTTTTAAGATATCGTTGTAATTATACTCTGTCCATTTCTTTATTTTCTTTTTGACAGTTCAAGAAATTTTTAAATTAGTGACGCCTTCACCCATTACCGATTCGATTTGATACGAATAGCGATTTTATTTATGAAGAACTTTCCATCGATTTAATTAAATATTTTTTGTTAAAATATTAATTATTCCTTTATTAGTTTATTATATTATGTAAGAAATAAACAAAAATATAAATAATAAATCAGTAAATTAGATGAATGAACAGAGTTATTGTTCTTTACTCTTGGTTTGATCCTAAATTCCAAGATTTCGACTTGATTCCTGGCAAAAATTCAATCTTGGAGTCATAGATACTATTTTTATTTCCTTTTTTTTATTAAATTTACAGAAAAAATACTTACATGAAGTCAAATTATTTTTATCATATGATCGATTTCGTATTTCAAGTACTGTTTTTTAGTCTGTGGTTGTTTGTTATGCACAGACCACTTCACTAAAGTACCGTCACCGTCAATAAAGTACGAAATTACTGTAGTACATAATTCCGAAAAAAAATATGGTAATTTATAGGCGTGAGCTGTCAAAAAGAAAATAAACGAATGGACAAAGTATAATCTGTTGTATCACTATCATCATCAACAGCATATCGCAATCGACTGCAGGACATAGGTCTCTTTAATTGCACGTCACTTGGTTCGATCCTCGGCTTTTCGCATCTAGATGGAGTATAATAAAGCGATGTACTATTATTTTTAATAATTACCAGTTTTCTTGTCCGTTGTACGCTCATGCTCTGCTGAGGGACCGTGGAGTCCGGCTGGACCCCTAAATCTGAGTATATCTCCCTGAGCATCAAAAGCATCGTGTCTTCAGACTCCCTGTGGGTGGTGGACAACATTTCTTTTTAGAGTCTTGTATAAAAAAAGTAAATAAGAGGGCCTTACTTCGCTTCGGTAAGGTAAACTCCTTGAGTGTTTCCACACGAATGATAAAATACTACTAAAATGGAGAGAGAGAGAGGCGATGAGGAGACAGAGAGCGAGGAGAAGAGGTAGAGAGAGAGAGGCGAGGAGAAGAGGTAGCGAGAGAGAGGAGGGGAGGAGGTAGAGAGAGAGAGAGGAAGGGAAGAGTGTAGAGAGAGAGAGGAGGGGAAGGGGGTAGAGTGGGAGGAGAAGAGATAGAGAGAGAGAGAGGAGGGGGGAAGGGGTAGAGAGAGAGTGGGAGAAGAGGTAGAGAGAGAGACAGAGGGAGGAGGAGGTAGAGAGAGAGAGGAGGGGGGAAGGGGTAGAGAGAGTGGGAGAAGAGGTAGAGTGAGAGGAGAAAGTGGGGCGAGAAGAGAAAGAAAGAGTAATCGCGGGGCAGAGAGGGAACGAGAGAGGGGGAGAGAGAGAGTGGAGTGGAGATGACTCACCAGTATCCAACATGGCTACTCATAGCGAACAGGTACTCGTTGATCATCTCGAGAGGTGCCTCTTGGAGAACATAGTCCACCCGACGGCCTCCGTTCAGACGACCCAGCATCTCTGGAGTCGACTGAAAATATATAATCCATCTTTACAAATCTAATACCTTTAAACGAAAAATTCTTGTGTGTATATATATGTTACAGTTAAAACTAGTTTTTACTAGAGAAACCGCGTTAAGTTAGGTTTACTTATTTGTTTTTTTTTTACGTATTATTTACCTATGTATATATATAAAAACCTAATCTAACGCGTTTGTCTAGTAAAAACTAGTTTTAACTATTATTCGATTTGAGCATTAGTTAATTCTAGTAATATCAAAGGCATACATTAAAAACTAGTTCTAACTAGGAAAAACGCGTTCTATCTAAAAACTAGTTTTAACTGTAACACATTTATCATCTGAATCTCTGAAACAGCTCCAATGATTTTCATGAAATTTAGTACGCAGGGGGTGTCGAGGGCGATAAATCGATTTAGCTAGGATTAACTTTTAGAAAATTTACCAAATAAAATACTGAACAAAGCTCGGTATTCCAGGTACTGAAAATGAACCGCCAAATGAGTTGTTAAGCGCAAAACTCTAGAATCGATCGTATTCGTTTTAGGGTTCCGTACCCAAAGGGTAAAACGGGGGATGGGACTGACCATCTGATAGTAAAACTCATTCTCTTACCAACTCCTTCTCTTTCGCTAATGATTCTTTATTTTCGAATAGCTGCTCTCTTTCCAAATCTTCTTCCACAACCTATAAAAAGAAAATAGAAAATCAATCACACAGGCATCCCACCCCATCCCAGGTAGTTTCGGATGCCTACTATGGTAAACTGCTGATAGACATACTGATGTTTCTTTTATTATTATTATTGATTACGTTATTATTTGATATTGTGGCGACTTCCACATACAGCGTAACAGAAATATACTACAGCGCCATCTACCGTAGATACTCTGAATTACGGAGTAATGTACTACACGAAGAAACTACCAATCCTGAATCGCACAATAGAAGTTCTTGCACCGATTATCATATATACAACATCCCAACTTGAACCGTATCATTATCACCTCGCCTGGTCGATCCTCCCTTTGTGTCGGAGGGACATGACACTCGTTCCCCCACAGCCGGATGGTAAGCGATTACCGCCGCCCATAGACCAGCAACACCAGAGGCGTCACAAGTGCGTTGCCGGCCTTTCAATGAGTACGCTCTTGATATGCATGTTTTACTTAATACATACACATACATAGTAATATTATAAATTCGAAACTAACTCTATCTATCTCTATCTATGTCTATCTGTCTGTTTTTAGGGCGAAACCGCTGAACCGATTTGGTTAAATTTGGGTATAGAGACAGATTGCACTTTAGAAAAGGACTACTTTTTGTTGCGATAACCTACATACATGCGTTTCACGAAAAATCGTTCAGTAGTTTTTGAAAGAATAACAAATATCTTTACATCTACACAAGCTTTCATCTATAATATTAGTAAGATATTGTTATTAAAGTCTTACCCGTTCTAGATTCCCATCAGTGGGCGTGGACTTCCACTTGTTCCACGTGTTACGGAGGGACTCCACCAGTTTCTGTTTGAGATCAGCACCGACCCGAGCCATTGTGTCTTTGAGCTCTGTAATATAATGTTTTATATATATTACATTATCACACTTCACACTAATATATAAAGGCGAAAGTTTTGCAGCGATAACCGACATACACGCGGGCGGAGCCGCGGGCAACAGCTAGTACTTTAATAAAATTGAAGTGTCTGTTTGTAATTTTAAATTATTATATTATATATTATTTAAGACTGTAGTCCTTGAGCGTGGGAATTTGTGATTGAACACCCACATTCATATTTTACATGCACACAAACGCATCGGGCACTGTTGCATACTAACCCTGGCAACTAATAAATTTACTTTCGGTTTTTTCTTCTAGTTACATATTCATTAACTGTTCGCCTTTGAAGAATGTTTAGAATGTCCTACAAAGCACGCAATGTATCTTAGTCATATCGGAAAGCCCGCGGGCTTTAAGTAACTCGTCAACGGCCGTGAATGGGGTTCAAGTGTACCTATTCATTTTTAATTCATTTCATGGCCAAATAATATATTTTTACACAGTATAAAATTAAGTCGCTCGCGCTATCTGTCAGCTTAGATCTTTTACAGTAATCAACGGATTTTAATGCTATGTTATGAAATAAAATTTGTATGATATATGTTATATTAATGGAACATAATGTTTCTTAAAAATATAATTTTTGATCGCTTTTATTGCTCATATTGACAAAATTTTACTGCATAGATCTTATTTACTTACGTACTTTTTTCACTTTTTGACAAAAAACGACGCTGAAAAAGTATGAAAAAAGTTTTGATAAGCCGTAGTCACGTGTTTTTAAGAGTTATAATACGTTTCTATTTTAATTTAAGTTTTTACTTTTTTTATTTAAATTGTTTTAGTGTAGTGATAATAATAATTTATATGCAAAGTATATTTTAAATACCTAACATAGAAATATAAAAAAAATTGAATAAATACGCACAAAGTCACCAGCAAATGCTAATAATACCTATATATATATATTTGAAATGTACCAGTAACACCCTTTCCGATGATACCAAAAACGGCATATTTATGTCAAATTCATTTTTTAATACAGTACTTTATGTCGGCTAGAGGGCGCCACATTAAATTGAGTGACGCGTCATATAGCCTATAAGCAGCGGACGATCAAGACACTTCTAACGATACCTCATTTATCCAGTTCTAATTAGTAGTTAAGGAGCTATGAGGGAACAGATGAACATACATACATAGCCTGTCAAAATCATAACCCTCCTTTGGCTTTGCTGTGGTCGGGTAAAAAAATACAGTTAATTTATAAACTCCTTCTTTTTTTAAGACGGTTAAAAACAAACTATTTGTCTTAAAATTAATATTAAGAGTGTAAAACTTTGAAATGGAAATTTCCTTAAATATATACTAGCTTTTACACGGGGCTTCGCCCACACAGATTATCATCCCCTGATTTAACCCCTTAGGGGTGGAATTTAAAAAAATCCTTTCTTAGTGCTCACTTACGTTATATAAAGAACCACCTACATGCAAAATTTCAGGATTCTAACTTCAGCGGTTTGGGTAGCGTTGAACTCTGGGTATGTCAGTCAGTCAGTCAGTCACCTTCCTCTTTTATTTATATAGATTACAGATATCAGATAATGTAAGGGATAGGGCATATATTGTTTTACAATTCACCAATTGATTAAATTCGAACTTAAGAGATGAATAATAATGGAAATGACGTAAAGTGTAGATGGGACCCTTTTTTACAATTTTTGTATGTCTGTTTGTTTGTGCCGGCTAATCTTTGGAACGGCTGGAGCGATTTTGACGGGATTTTTACTGATAGGTAGCTGATGATATAAGGAGTAACCGCGGTTGGTGTAGTATCGCGGGTAAGACCGTGAGGCTCAGCTAGTTTTTTTTTCAAAAAAGACAACTTCCGTATATATCCAATAAATCCTGTGTCGCGGGGGACTTTACAAACATACATGATACGGACACAATGGACACCCAGACTCAGAACAACAATTCGTGGATCACACAGTGTTGTCCCATGTGGGATTTGAATCCACAACACCTGATACAGTAGGAAGCGGCGAGGCAACCGCTTAAACCACTAGACCAACCATGCAGTCAAAAATAAAACTGTAATTTTAAGGTCTTTCATTATTTCAGTAGTAGTTATTCAATTCTAACAGAAATTATTAAAAATTTTTTTTTTACTTTTTTAAAAACTTTTTCTCAAAGTGTCTCGGTCTGTCAAAGTACTCGTCAAGACAAATCAAACGACTCCAAACTCGATAGGTTCCGTCGTTACAAAGTTCCTATGACCACCTTCTAGCTTCAACATCAGATCAGCTCCATGTCATCATAATATAGCATTGTCACGCTATATACATATGCCTACAAAAATTCAACACAATCGGTTGAAGATATCTGCAAAATTGAGTTGCAAGATTCCGTCTTAACAAATATAGTTAGATATATACATACATAGCAAGTTAAAAAAAAACATAAAAATAAGTTCTGTGTTAATAAAAAATACCTACTAATATTTTTCTTTGAAATTATTCCTTAAAAAAAATTAAATTAAATTCAAGAATACAAATTAACAGTTACAATTCGACACTCACTGGCAACCCACCCTAAAACTTGTCATTTACGTATTAGGGAGCTCAGTGCGAACTACAAACGGACGTGGTGTCACCTTGAATATTCGGCGGGCACTGAATTTTTTGAGCGCGATAAAACTTATTTATTGCAATTGACGGGAGACGATATCTACGTACTAAAATGTATGGAACTTTTGTCGCTAAAAATGAATGATGTTTAGCCTTAGATTATGGCTTTTTGGTGAGAATTAATAAAAAACTAAAACGGTAAATCTTTTCTCCATACTTTTTTCTCGCGAAATAAGAAAAAAACATTTAAAATAGAGCACGAAATAGGACAGAGTGTGCTAATTAAAAAGGTCGATTTCGATGATTATGATCTTTTTTAAGGCTTTTTTTCACAAAAAAAAAGAATTATTTTATAAATGTCACTCGGTAGATTGATTTATTAAACTACTGAGATTTTTTTTTAGTGTCAAATATGAATTGAGTTGTTTGTGTTTTGCAAAACTGCAAGTGCCTTTTCGCGCGTTTTTAGGGACGCGCCCCTTAACAGATTTTCACTAAACGAATATGAAAGTATATACAGTACTTAAATGACAAAGCAATTGCTTTTTTGCTTTTTTCTGTCTGTTAGTTCCGGCTAATCTTTGAAAGGGCTGAACGGATTTCGATAGGAATTTTACTGGCAGATAGCAGATGATATAAGGAGTAATCTAGGCCACTTGTGTTTTAGACTAGCTTATCACCACGCGTAACACCGCAGGGTGGAGCTAGTAAATATATATATATTTCGGACATCTGACATACAACGGCTTTTAGGGTCAGGGTCACCACGCTCTGCTACCAACTTCTTCCTCTGGAAACTGTTTAAGCCTGAGAGGGGGTTTAGTTAAGGTTGAATTCAAGAACTCCCAAACAACATTTTCCAGCATCTTCATAATTTTTTATAGAAGTAGCTGAACCCCGCGGTGTTATGCGAGGCATGAAAATAACCGCCGGCAACACCGCGGGGCGAAGCCAGTATAAAAAGTAGCTAGTACTCCTTATATCATCAGCTACCTATCAGTGAAAGTCAAATCAGTCCTGCTTTTCCAGAGATTAGCCGGAACAAACAGACAGATGAGATACATTTTTAAATGTAAGTATCGTATTTACTTTTCTTTGCATTCAGTGAAAAGCTGTTAATTTGAAATTACAAATAGATACTTCAGTTTATTTATTTTTATATATAGATTTAAATCTGTGAACTATATTTATTTAAAACATATGTTACCCAAATGCATTCTCTTCCTCCCTTTGTGATGTGGTATCAAGTATGGCTTCAATTCCTTTAGCCGAGGGTCGATAAGGGGTTCGATTCTGTAACGAATAAAAATAACTTGATATATTGAATGTAAATATCGGTCAGTATAATTAATCCACGACGACAGTGCTAAAATAAAATCAACAAAAATATTATTTGAGGTACCTCCCCTACACGTAATGTGGGGATGTATTTTTTAAAATAACGAAATGATAAGTAAACATGTAAAACATGTACTAAAAATAAAGTCATAACAAATAAGGGTTCCGTGTTCACTCTACGGAAAACTATTCTACGCGTGGCCTGACACGCATTTAACAGGGTTCAGTATAGTCACGATTTTTTTTAATAACAATGCCATCTAATTTCCAACTAGGTAAAGTTTGTTCTATAAAAACTAAATGGATTTTTTAAAATACATACATCTTAATATATATATTTCTTGTGTGCGTGTGTATGTGACTGAACTCCTCCTAAACGACTGGACCAATTTTGATGAAATTTTTTGTGTGTGTTCAAGGGGATCTGGGAATGGTTTAGATTCACAAAAACGACTGGACCGATTTTGATGAAATTTTTGGTGTGTGTTCAAGGGGATCTGGGAATGGTTTAGATTCACAAAAACGTAAACGATGTTACGTGGGTCATAAATATGGCGGTACGAAGTTCGCCGGATCAGCTAGTATTATAATATATAGAAAAGACCTACACTCCGAGACAAATATTTGCAGATCGTAACAAACATTTGATCCAACCCGGGAATCGAACCCGAGACCTGAGCACAGCAGTCTATTGTGCCACCGAAGCAGTTAATATTTAATCAAAATCAAATACCCTACCCTATTCCTATGGAGAAGAACCGATTAGAAACTTCATATTCTTCTTAATCTTACCTATATGCTATGGGGTCATATGGATGGAAGATATTGAAGAAATTCTTGCAAGTTGGCAGAGCGAAATCACCTCCTAGGGACTCCACGCCGCGAATGCATTCGAATATCGCTGGAAAATAAGAAGTAGAAGATATCAGGCAAGTGTGAGTCTTTGTCGAGTAGTTAGAGGTTCCGTAACAGATGTGTTCTTTAGAGTTCCGTGGTGAGTGAAATGACAAAAAAAAATTGTTTATAAAAACAAAAAAAACACGCTTTTATAAATAAACCAAACTAAAAACTGGAAAATAATTTTAGTGTAAAAAGAGTCCGGAAAAAAATAATCTGAAAATATTTTTACGTTATATTTCACAAAAAAAATGTTATGTAGAAAATCATAGTTGAAATATTTTCCAATCACGAGTCATAATTATAATTATTACTATACCCTATTCAACGAGCCATGAGCCAAAACGTAAACAAACCATAAAAAGGGTTCTTTAGATGTCACGATTGATGTAGTGAACTTATTTTATAAAAATAACTACGGAAGTAATACACAGACAACATAAGAAATTATTTTTTAAACCGAAGTCTATAAAACTTATGTAATCTGTTCAGACTTATTTGAAATCAAAAATCATAAATGCCATAAATGATTTTCTTAATTTTAATTAATTATGTATTAAATTGTTTACATGTAAAAGAACCTAAAAAAGAAGTTATTCTCAAACTTGGAACGCATTTCAATACGACTAAATGTAGACCACAGATGCTGCGAACATTTTACATCAAAATGTGACGTATTGTCATCGGTCGGGTCATACCCGCCATCTTTACTGTCGATCAACTTGTTTGAGAAAGAATAGGGTATAGTACTGCACCCCGCGGTTTTACCCGCGGATGACACCGCAAGACGTAGCTAGTCAAAAACAAAAGTAGCCTAAGTTATTCCTTATATCATCAGCTACCTATCACTGAAAGTCCCGTCAAAATCAGCCAGCCAGAGATTAGCCGGAACAAACAGACAGAAAAAAAAAGAAAAAAAATGTTATTTTGGCATGGCATGTACCGTGTATACATACATATGCATATAGTAAAAAGCGGTTATTTTAATATTACAAAAAGACACTCTATTTATTTGTATGTATAGAGTATCGATTGACGAAAAAAAATATGGCGGTACAAAGTTAGCCGGGTGAGCTAGTCTATACTTATAATAAAAATGTAACAGGTCCAATTCTGTACAATAAAGATATTTTGAATTTTTTTTTCTGAGGGCTCTCTATAATCGATACTGAAGCCAAAACTGTAATTTTTTTTCTTTTTTTCTGTCTGTCTGTCTGTCTGTATCTTGGCCGCGCATCACGCTGAAACTACTGAATGTATTCAAATGAAACTTGGCATTATTTGAGTTCATACTACGAGGTAGGACATAGGATTTTGTAATTCAATAACACGGTCCGATTTCTTTCATTTTTTTTTGCTAGAAAGAAAAAAAATAAAAGATAACGGGAAAAGTGTTTTTTTGTCCGCGACTGTACACTGCCTGTGGGAAGCTGAGACAGATATGTAAATATGGCGGTACGAAGTTTGCCCGGTCAGCTAGTTACTAATAAAGCTATGTAAATATAACTTACCGATGGGACTCCCCAGGGCATAAAGCGCGGAAGGTTCAAACTCCAACCGCGGGTACAGAACGCCGGGTTTACCGGTCCCGGCCGGCCCCGACAAGTACTGTTTGTCTTGGCTCTCGCGACGATCGTTCTGTTAAATTTATTATCATCATATTCATCATTGGTATCACAATATTCATCATCACTATCAAGCTGTCTAAATTTATTAAAAAAAAACTAGATGGCGTTGTGTGTCAGATGTCCGAAGTATTGATTTATTTAACTTACTATCATCATTTTTTTTATGGAATAGGGGGCGAACGAGCAGACGTATCGCCTGATGGTAAGTGATTACCGCCACCCATAGACACCCCCGCAACACCAGAGGCGTCACAAGTGCGTTGCCGGCCTTTGGGGGATGGGGGAGGGGTTGGGGTATGGGCCTCCGGTATCCTCACTCACTCGGTTAAACATAGCGGTTTTCTGTGAGGCCGTGGTATCACTCGGGTCGAGCCGGCCCATTCATGCTGAAGCGTGGCTGTCCTACGGTAGAGCTCATCAATATATATATTATTTTTAAAAGACAACTCCCGCACTATTAATACATCCTATCGCGGGGTACTTTACAAACACACATGAAACGGACACAATGAACACCCAGACTCAGAACAACAATTCGTGGATCACACAAAGTGTTGTTCCATGTGGGATTTGAACCCACAATACTTGGCGCAGTAGAAAGCGGCGTGGCGACCGCTTAAACCACCAGACACCAGGCAGTATTAGTCTAGATTTAATTAAAACTCACGTCTTCAAGCTGATGACACAGAAGATCGTAGAGGATGACGCTGCCGAGAGAATGTCCTCCCAAAGACACTCCTCCTTGGAAGGATGGGTTCCTCTTCTTGAAGAGCTGGTAAATTCGGTTCAGCTCTTGGCACACCGTGTTGAGTATTGTCTGAAATATAACGGTTTAATGATTGGTCTGATGGCTACTTAATGTGAAGTTGTCCCGGTTTCCATTCTCACCCCATACAAATAAATAAAATTGAAATGTCTGTTTGTAATTCCTAATTAACAGCTTTACAATAAATGTATATGAAAGTAAAGCAATTTTTTAAATTAAGTTACTCGTTATAACATCAGATATTTGACAGTGAAAGTCCCATCAAAATTGGTAAAGCCGTTGCAGAGATTAGCCAGAATAAACAGTCAGACAAGAAATTTTAAATTGATTCTGTGTTGTAAGTACCTTGTATACTTTCATATGCCTTTAGTGAAAAGCTGTTAATTTGGAATTGCAAACAGGCACTTCAATTTTATTTATTTGTATGGATAAAAGAGGAAAGCAAAAAAAATTGCCCAAGTGCGAGTCGGACTCCCGCAGGAAGGGTTCCGTACCGTTAATTATCTGTACATTTCAAGCGTCTACCTGTTGCCGTTAGCAATATCGAGCAAAAACGAGCAAAAAAACTGTCCAACTATCACGGTTCATGAGATACAACCTGGTGACAGACGGACAGCGAAGTCTTAGTAATAGGGTCCCGTTTTATCCTTTGGGTACAGGACTCTAAAAATATATGTTTAATAATATAAAACATAGTAGATCACCGACTTCGGGTACAGGGACCAAGAAACCGGTGGTTAGAGCTCCAAAGATAGGAACTTCCTCACTATACGGACCGTGTCAAGGAGGACTGCCTTCTGCATCAGATCCAGTCTTGTGATGGGACTAATCTTGCCACATGCCCGCCACTGTAACTCCTGTACACCAGGATCAACAGCGGTGACCCACGAACACACCGAGTTATGACACTCGGGAAGTCCCAGGAAAAATTAAACTGTCTTGGAACCCGCAACGAAATTATACAGAAGAAAACTGGAGAAGTTGAAAATAGCAGCTCCTTAGCAAAGTAGGTGACAAAATGAAGTCAAAATAGCAGACACCTTTTTCAAACCGGGTAGCACCACAGCTAAAAAATATTATGGGTCCTAAGTGAGCTATATCAGATTACTATAGTATTTATGGCAGAATCGCCTAAACGCACGGCAATTCACCGCAGTTAATCCAGTCACCTAACCCGAACCTTATTATCATTACCTGGCAGAAGACAGGGCTAGTGTAGAACAGCACATCCAGAACGGTGTCGTTGGTGAAGTTCCGGAGACGAGGGATGCTGTCGAGAGTGATCTGTGCCAGACGCCGGTCCACGCCCGTCTCGCCAGAATGTAGAGCCGCGTGCCACGATATTGGCAGGACCTGGACACCAGCCGAGGAGGTAGAGGGGGGAGGGATTATATTGTTACGTGTTAGGATCGATTGATTTTGAGAAATGGAACTGAACTGAGGCCAGCGAGGCGCTTTTTTATATTACATGCCGTACATTCGAGAAAGATCATTGACCGATTCCAAGAACACGCCGGCGAATGTATTCGAAGCAACCGCGCGACCATCAATCTATATTCGATATACGCTATATATATTGCTGTAAGGTTCATTCTTCTTTGCCTCCAGAAATTAGTAAGAACTTTCGCGATGTTGGCCGCGTCGAGTCTTGTTCTGGAATGATCTTTCTCGGTAACAATATATTGTTAATATACAGTAGATATTATAAGAGAAAGGAATTTTGAAACAAACACTATACCAACCCGCCTGGACAGCGTTAGAAAGGAGGGTTTGGCCTACTACACAGTAGACCAAACCCTCCTTTCTAATGAGTGGCCTATGTCTAGCAGTGGACTGTTAAAGGCTGTTGACGATGATGAGAAATGCGAAGTTCAGTTTGTTTGTTACGTTTTCACATGTAAAGCAGTAAATAGATTTTGAAAATTGTTGCATTGTTCGCATTCGCAATGAGTATGGTGACCACCACTCTTGGATTCTGCTTATGCTTTCCATCAGGCAGAGTAGACACTTTTTTTTTTTTTTTTTTTTTTTTTTTATGTTTGACCTGCCAAAATGACTCTACTCTGCCTGATGGAAAGCATAAGCAGAATCCACGAGTGGTGGCCACCATACTCATTGCGAATGCAACAATGCAGCATGGTGACCCACACTATGGCGGCCTAGTGATGCTGCTGCATCTTTTAGTCTAGTCAACAAGTATGGAACTTGTTGACTAGACTAATTGGGCCTCCGGTCTCGCACTCACCAACGAAACACGACAGCACGAATGCTGTCATTTTACGTTGATTTTCTGTGCGAGGGTAGTACCGCCCCGGTCGAGCCGGCCCAACAGTGCTGAAATCAGCGTGGCTCTACTACCTTTTACACTTTGGCAGGCTCATTTATGAAAAAGTGAGCAGATGTGAAACAAAGAATTGAGAATTGAATTGCAGTGGCGAAGCTCGCAACGCCAAAAATCAGGTTTACACCTCGCCTAGAAGTGCCGTGACGAAGCTCGCCGCTTCGCGGCCACTTACCGCGCCAAAAATCTCGCCATACCAAAAATCAGGTTTACCCTTCGCCTATAGATGTTTCACATCAAAAAATCTGTGTGATGTAATTTAAAGATGGACCCTCATCATCATCAGCTAGCAGTAGCTGGCTGCTGGACATAGGCCTCTCCCAAGACACCACAGAGCCCGGTTTGTTACTTTTTGCTGGTCGTCCTACCATCTGGCCAGGGCGTCCCACACCACGTTTGCCAAGACGCGGTCTCCATTCCAGAACACGCTTACTCCAGCAGTTGTCAGTTCAACCTACTAACTAAATGGATTCTCCTCCTCCTCCTCAGGTCAAATATAAAGTGAGTGCCATTATAGCTGTATGTACCTCAACTCTGTTCACGATGCCTTGGTCGTAGGAGTTCTTGTAATGAGACTGTACAAGCTGCAAGCTGGTCGCTCTGAAGTCCTCCACTGAAAAATAATGAACATTGTAGTATATTCATATTTACTGTTGGCTCTGCCGAGTCTCCACCGAACAAAAATTGCCAACTTTTGTGTTGTTAACACGTGTTGGTGACAAAAGTTTCTGTAATTTCCTTGTGTTGGCAACAAAGTTAAGAACAGTGTTTCCGTTTTTGGCGGTAAACGTCAAAAGAAAACGCTTGTTGTAAATATTTATTAGCTCTGTGGTGACGCTTAGTTCGGATGTTTTCCAAATTGTTGACGACTCGGTGTAGACACAATGGAAACAAAAGTTGGCGATTTTCTGAAGAGTTGCAAACAGTTGGAAACTCTGAAATTGCACACAATTTTGGTGGAGACGCGCCTTTAAACGCACGCGTCTACTCGACTTCGCCGCTCATAGTTGACTGAACTATGTCACGACCGCACGTGCGCTAGAGATGACATAATACTTCCTCCTCATTCATTCACAGATAGTATAATGAATGGGTAAATGAATGAATGCGTGACGAATGAAGTGAATAGACGTATACACTACAGACATTATATGATATGTTTTTCTAAAAACTTTCTGCCTCGCACAACAAAACTGTGGAATGAACTGTCGCTTGCGGTATTCCCGGACCAATGCGACCTTCAAACCTTCAAGAAAAGAGCGTAATCCTTCTTAATAGGCCGGTAACGCACTTGTGACGCCTCTGGTGTTGCGGGTGTTCATAGGCGGCGGTAATTGCTTCCATCAGGCGATTCATCCGCTCGTTTGCCCCCTGTCCCATAAAAAAAATGTTGATAGGCCTATTATTGGTGTAGTGACCCTAAATGATAAACCAGTAGTCGTGGATTTGAATCCCATCTAGGTTAAATAGTAGTGTCATGAGCGATATCGTTTTGTAGCAACGTAAATATGTAGGTGTATGTAAATAAATAAGTCCACAATACACAAGAAAAGGAACGTAAGTTTATTTTGAAATTACACACACAGAAGTTACACTACAATACAATAATATATAATATATAAATACAATATAAGGATAATTAAATTGGCGCGGCGAGATAATATGATAACAGCGTTAGGCCTGGGACGGTACTGCCTGCCCTCATATTGGCACATATCGTGCGACTCGCCCGCACTCGCCGGCCGGCTGATTAGGTAAACAACTATATAATTCAACGTACAAAATCTGTTTGTACGTTGAACATTATTTATTTTAAGTAGATTTAAATTTAAATATAATATTATTTGATAATAATGAACGTATACAATATAAATAATTTAGACAGTTAACATGTTTGACAAATAATAATAATTAACATAATACACAGAAATAAGTGTAGGTAATAAGTCACTGTAATATATCTATAACTATTTCCCCTGACAGACTTCGTTCTGTCAAAGTTATTGGCCTGTCGCATTCTAATAGAAACAATAAATAAGTGTTATTTTTTTCTATTTACCTCACAATTATTACGATTTTTCTTTCCGTAAGAATGTTCCTTGTTTAAATAACAAGCTAAAATTCAAAATTTAAAAAAAACTCAAGCACTTAATCGAGGATTCATACGCCAAAGATATTTTTGCAGACATTCGGTTATTCTTCCCCACTTTCACCCCCATAACTTTTAAACGACTCAACCGATTTTCATGAAACATGTCTAAGAACACTCGCACGTAACTCACCTTTCATACAAAAAAACTAAATTGAAGTCGCTTCATCCGTTCGCGAGCTACGGTGCCACAGACAGACAGACAGACAAACTGACAGACACGTCAAACTTATAACACCCCTCTTTTTGCTTCGGGGGTTAAAAATAATTATATTAAGAACTAGCTGTGCCCGCTACTTTGTACACGTTACTTTGGGATTTTTAAGTTATTTTAAACTTTTCCCCGTATAAACCTTCCCTGGATTACGACAAACATTTCAAAACCAAAATCAGCTAAATCGGCCCAGCTATTTTCGAGTTTTAGCGAGACAGACGAACAGCAATTGATTTTGATATATATGAAGATTTCTTGTAAGAAAACCTAATAGCAGTCTTACCCGGGAATCGAACCCGAGACCTCAACCACAGCAGTCGCATACGCTTACCGCTGGACAAATTTGGCAGTCATATTTTAAGGATAGTAATTTGGTAAAGACTCAGAGAATTATCACTTACCTACTTCCTCCACTGATCTGAATCTCATATCACATGCAGACCCTACTCCATGACACAGCAGAAGCAGATGATCAATGCTGGAAGGTTCAGCATCTTCGATCTCGGAGTCATCATGGCCACGACGTACTACGCGAGGGCGAGAGCTGGATTGCTATAAGTGGGAAAGAGATAGTTATATACAGACATACATACAGACTCATAGCCCAGTTGCACTCGGTGATTAGAAATAATCGTCGAGGGTAAGCAACGACGGCGCGGTCAGTACCTGGATGGGTGACCGCTAGTGGCATATTACCATAAGCGTCTCCGTGATTCGGAGGTCACGCTAAGCAGTCGGACCCGGTTGTTATCATAGGATAACAGTCGTGAAGTTTAGTTGGAGGCCTTCGGGCGGCTTAAAAACATCCAACGGCAAGATTACGTAGCCACAAGGTTGTGTTGCCAGTCCCCAACCCGCACTCGGCCTTAACCCTCTCCTGAGAGAGGAGACCCGAGCCCAGCAGTGGGACGTTATGGGTTGTTAATGATACATACAGACAAGCATTTATCAAGGAGGTATTGTCCTACTACAGCACGCTGTCCAGTCGGGTTGGTATAGTGCTTGTGTCAAGTGTTCCTTCTCTCTGCAGTGCTGTTGTACTGCGCAGTTTGCTCCCTCAGTCGGCTCTTACGACACACACGGGGTGAATAGGGGTGGTGACAGTCAACACGGACACGTGCTCGGGGAGAAATCTTCACACATACACATTTTAGACTCACATACAAAACAATCGCCTGGCACTACGAACTCACATATATAACTTTTAATAACATAACCGTAGGCTGAATCTTAAGTTTTTTCAATAATGAAATTTTTATAAAAAAAATATTTTAATTTGACTGCCTCGTTGGTCTCGCGGCTGGCGTGTGCGACTGCTGATCATGAGGTCTCGGGTTCGATTCCTGAGTCGAACCAAATGTTTGTATGATCTACAAATATTTGTTTCGGAGTTTGGGTGTTTTCTATGTATAATATGTATGTATTTACAAAAAAAGTATATATGTATTTGTATCAGTTGTCTAGTACCCATAACACAAGCTCTGATTAGCTTGGGACTAGATGGCGCTGTGTGTTAGATGTCCGAAATATTTAATATTATTTATTGTAGTGGTGTAGTGTCGTATTGGTTAGAGTTCCAGAACTTTTGTTAATTTATAATGTTGCTATTCGTGAAAACCTTCATTTGGCTTGATGTTGCATTATCAAACTAACCATTTTCTTTTTTTTGTAGCTTTTGGTATTCCAAAACAAAATAAATAAATAAAATAAAACATTTACAATATCATGCACACATAAATACCTTCTGTGGCAAAACAGTAAATTAATAAATATTTCTGACATCTAACACACAACGCCATCTAGTCCCAAGCTAAGCAGAGCTTGTGTTATGAGTACTAGACAAGTGATACAAATACATATATACTTTTTTTTGTTAATACATACAATACATAGAAAACATCCTAACTCCGATACAAATATTTGTAGATCATACAAACTTTTGATCCGACCCGGGAATCGAACCCGAGACCTCAAGCACACCAGTCGCATACGCTACCACTGCGCCACCGAGGCAGTCAAACGCGTAACAATGTAACGCGTAGCCCCATTTGTGATTATACTGTGACAGAGTGGAACGCCTGCGTAGGCATAGGCAGGCGTTCCCCTCTGTCACACCGTGTTGCTAATTTGAGGGTAGACTAACAATCTTCTCTTTCTGCGTCCGATACTCTCCAGCGCCATGAACTAGGAATATCAAGTGGTCAATCTTCAAGGGCTGGTCTTTGAATACTTTGATCTTCGGGGGGTTTCGGTAGACTCGCTTACCGAAGGAGAACAGCTGGGAGAAAGGATTGGCTGGCTGGATGGATGGAGAGGAAATTAAGGAGTTAGGATTAGGTATATTGTCAAAGTATCACCTCGTCGTGCTAAAACCCGCTGAATTAAATCGATAATCTATATACAAGTAAATAAAATTGAAGTATCTGTTTGTGATTCCAGTTCGCAAAAAAATTAAAATATCAGTCAGTCTGTTCGTTCCGGCTTATTACTGGAACGGTTGGAATGTTTCGTCGGGACTTTCACTGGCAGCTAATATTATAAAAATGTTGAAAATAATTTTCATACGCCTTTTTACGATTTATGCCCGATGCACTGCAAGATGATAATGATAGTGATTATAATATTTTGAAAACTGATTTTTTGAAAGTTCTTTCATTTGCATTGAGTGAAAAGCTGTTGATTTCAAATTACAAACAGATACTTCATTTTTAGGGTTCCGTGCCAAAGGCAAAAAACGGAACCCTTATAGATTCGTCATATCTGTCTGTCTGTCTGTCCGTCCGTCTGTCTGTCTGTCCGTCCGTATGTCACAGCCACTTTTTTCTGAAACTATAAGAACTATATTGTTGAAACTTGGCAAGTAGATGTATTCTGTTTATCGATCAAAGTTACAGCGAACTACAAGAACTTTTTTATTATGCTACTTGAACCCTTCATGGGCGAGTCTGACTCGCACTTGGTCGCTTTTTATTTTTTTGTATAGATATAAATGGTAAATACAAAGGACTATTTTCTTTTTATTTTGCGTTGTAAAAACTATTTTAATTAAAAAAATATATCTAAGTTAATATTTAAATGGCGAAATTATCACTCCTTCATAAAGTCCGGATTTTTGTTTTAACTTAAAAATTAAAACGAATAGCAATATGGTGATACTAAACCGAACCAATATTATGTCAAACTAATAGTGGTAGTGCAAGGGAGGGATAGAGGAGGGAATGGGAAGTTCGAAGAAAAAATATACATACCGGTGGTGTACTGAATGCATCGCTGTGCAAGAAGTGCACCATCACGTTGGGTCCGTGCATCACCACCACCTCGCCGTTGGGCAGCACCAGTCGTCTGTGCCATTCTCCAGTAGAGATACCGTGCCAATATTCTTCCTGGAAACAAACAAAAAATTGGTTGTCTGTAAAGTCAGTTTACGGACGATATTTTTTACCCGACTACGGCAAAGCCAAAGGAGGGTTATGATTTTGACAGGCTATGTATGTATGTATGTTCATTTGTTCCCTCATAGCTCCTTAACTACTTATTAGAACTGGACAAATGAGGTATCGTTAGAAGCGTCTTGATCGTACGCTGGTTATAGGCTATATGACGTGTCACTGAATCTAATGTGGCGCCCTCAAGCCAACATAAAGTACTGTATTAAAAAATAAATTTGAGATAAATATGCCGTGTTTGGTATCATTGGAAAGGGCGTTACTTGTACATTTCAAATATATATATATTACATATTAATAGCAGCACCAAAACATTTGAAATAAAAAAAAAAGTAAAAACTAAAACCCAACTACGACAAAAAACGACGCTGAAAAAGTATAAAACAAGTTTGAAACGCCGTAGTCACACGTTACACGTTTTGTCGTAGTTGGGTTTTATACATGATAAGGTCATGAGAACACATTTCATGCGATGTGTCACAAGCCTTAGGCCTCGCGCTCTTTATCGCTAGTTCCGCGCTCTCGCTCGCACGCTCGGCTCAGGCGAAACGTGACAATGAGTCATGCTTTCTCGTGCGTGCAGCCGGCGTTTATCGATTTATAACACGTTATCACTTCAAAAGAGAGAATTCTCTTTATTTCTACACTGTACTAGAGAGTTATCAGAGAGAGAGAGAGTACATAAAATGTAATTTATCTATCTGATCTATACTTTGTCCATTCGTTTATATTCTTTTTGACAGCTCACGCCTATAAATTACCATATTTTTTTTCGGAATTATGTACTACAGTAATGTCGTACTTTATAATAAAATTAAATAAATTAAATTAAAAAGCTTTTACTGGAATACCTCGAGACGAATCAAACGAGTCCAAACTCGATGATGTTGCGACGGTTCTTTACAGTTCCTATGGCTACCTCCAAGCTAGAGCGTCAGATCAGCTCCATGTCATCATAATATTGTATTGTCACGCTGTATACATATGCTTGCAAAATTTCAACACAATCGGTTGAGGATATCTGCTTCAAAATTGAGTTGCAAGATTCCACCCGAACATACAAGCATACATACAATGCAAGTTAATAAAAAGCTTGTAAAAGGGGGGTTCAAAACCAACTTACCTCAAGTTTCTCAGCTACGGTTTCCGTGTACGGCACATATCTAGGATCGGTCGTGCCTTTGTAGAACCAGCTGCATCTGAAAATCAAACCCTTTCATTCTATACATGGTAAAAAAAACATACAGTGGAACATAGAACCTCCTCCTTTTTTGAAGGCGGTTAGTAAAATAATGGCAGTTTCCGGCCTTGTGATCGGGATGATTGGCGCCCTTTGGGGGAGACCTTTGTTCCGCAGTGGACGGTGATAGGTAACTGATGATTAACTCTTATATAATATACTACTAGAACGAGTAGTCAGAGAAAGTATACCCTGGCTGGATTCTGATATATGCTCCGGAAGATTAATTTCAACGCCAATGTCACCAATTCCCGATAAAGTTTTAGATGTTATCTACCATACTAATTATGGTTCGGCTATTCTTTCCTGTGCCGAGCAGTCAATAATCAAGCTAAAATTAAAAATTTAAAAAACCCCCGAAGCAAGCACGTAACAGAGTAATCATACGCCAAAAATGCCTTACATCATTTTAGCTGATACAGAGCTAATACTCTTATACTGCTGGACCGTTATTAACCAAACATAGCTAAGAACCACCGCAAGGAATCTGGCTTTTTAAATGAAAAAGACTATCGAAATCGGTTCATCCGTGTGAGAGCTACGATGCCACAGACAAACACACACATGCAGGCAGACAGACATCGACGTCAAACTTATAACTTTTGTGTAACTCTTTTTGCGTCGAGGGTTAAAAACTGGAACTCAATACCAGCGCATAGGTTTCCCTCCAACTATGATCCCGGGTCCTTTAAGCGGGGCGTGTAAGGCCGTCATACTATGGGTCGCTCTACTGCATTGTCTGCATTCGCAGTGAGCATGGTGGCCCCACTCTTGGATTCTACTCAAGTTTTCCATCAGACAGACCTTAAGTGCTGATATATATATATATATATATATATTTTCTTAGATAACACTCCTACCCAGCGAGCCGGACCGAGTGAAGCAGCTGCAACGTGTAGCCTCCTTTCTTGAGTTTGGCTCTGGCTGGACGGACGTTTTGAATAGGGATAGTTTTTAGGGTTCCGTGCCAAAGGCAAAAAACGGAACCCTTATGGATTCGTCATGTCTGTCTGTCTGTTCGTCCGTCTGTCTGTCCGTCCGTATGTCACAGCCACTTTTTTTCGAAACTATAAGAACTATACTGTTGAAACTTGGTAAGTAGATGTATTCTGTGAACCGCATTAAGATTTTCAAACAAAAAAAAAAGAATAAAGGTTTACTTAGGGGTATACTTAGAACTGAAACTCAATTTTTTTTTTTCATCAAACACATACGTGTGGAGTATCTATGGATGGGTCGATTAGTCTGATATATTTATCAGGTCACTATTCAAGACTTGTGAACCTGAATTCTGTAGTTCTGACGGATAAGTTTAATAGTCTATCAGGAACAGGGATAGTAAGAGGTAATACTGGCTCTTAATCTTACCTTCTCACGTTGGTTGGCTTATCGCTCCAGTACACGGGGATCCTCAGTCGACCCATCAGGTTTACGTCATACCTTCCACCATCAGTTGGCACCAGAGTGCTCTCGTTCAAATCAGCTGGAAAATGGAATACATATTTATACAATTGTTAATTTATATTATGGTCTGACGTTTGAAAACGTTGTAACAGTTTAGTAAATATGGTTTGCTGATACAAATCATTGATTTTTGTATTTAAAAATTAAAGAGAATTTTAACTATGCGATGTAGAATCATAAGTAATTACTGAAATGTGCATCTCTTCTTCGCTAGGTGTTGATGTACATTTTTACTATATGTCCAAGCTCTATATTTTATTAGCCAGACGAATAAACTAACAACAAACAAAATACATAAAGTTCAGCTTAAAGATCGATTTGTAATTGTAATTGAGGCCTCATCAGATTAAAATACACTCAATTTATTACATTTATTCGACTGCTCAAACTTCACAGTACGCAAGGTATACAAAAATAGACAATTAGGCAAGTATTGTTACAGCCAAAAGGTTGTAACAAACCATGGTGTGATTTACAAAAAGGGTGACGCCATCTATCCAAATTTAGGTTAAACTAACTTATGCAATCAACAACTCTAATAAACTGTACTCACGGCTGAGGAAACTGCTCTCCAAAGCCCTGGAATCTTGGACCGAGAAGCCTCGCCATATTGATTTGTCCTCAACATCTACTCGATAAAACCAATGGTGTTTTACTGGACCGTATTCTGGACTGGAGCGATGCTGCAAATATTTATCGAAGATTTAAGAAACAATACTAATGAAGGAATCTCCAAGACTCATGAATTCATAAGAGCAAGATATCAGACTCAAACCGACTAGAAACCTAGTATTGCATCTCGGGATACAATTTCTGAAGAGAGCCTCAAAGAGGATGATGTGAATCCCGAAAAACCGGTAAACCGGTTCAAAGCTTACTTCTAATGTTACTTAATCAGGTTCTTTTGAAGGAATATCGTGAATGTGAGTTTCGAATTCTTGCTATTATTTATTGCCGAATATCATGCCATGTTATTTCATTCATCTAGAAGACAACGTAGCTTGGTATAAATATGTATGAAACTAATGTGTGAGCGCAGACGATCCAAGTGACGTGCGACAACATACGGAGTTACTTTGATCGATTGATATCTTGTACTTACAGCTTCATATCTATGATGCAAAATAACCTTAGTGCAATAATACTTGAACACTTCTAAACTGATGTTTGGTGTATGTAAAGCTAAGATAGTTATAGGTTAGATAATTATACGCGATAATCAATAGAATCCGCAGCCTAGATTATTAGATTAGATTTATCGACAAATGAAAATAAGAGTGAATTTTGCAAAAGTCGCATATGTGTTATATTTGTGTCGTTTCACCTACTAGTAGACGACTAACTTTGAGTTCGCACTCACCTATTGGACAACTGAAATAGAACGCGCTTCCAAGACCTTTAGTTACAAACTGTTTTACCTATTCATAAAATAGATCCAACAGATTGCAGAAAAATATATCACCCATCGTTAACCAATACTAATATTTTGCTTGTCCTGAATCAACACATGACATCCACTTACAAAACATTATTAAAAACAACCCCTACCTCTGTCTGTATAACTCCTTCATTTGTCTCTTCACTTAACGTAATGCCATCGAAATTAACCGTCACAGAATTCCTCGGCTGGCTATTAGTCGTTTCCATACTTGGTTCACTGTTGCGATCTTCTGTATTGTTATTCATTGATGCTTTTACTTTGTAACTTTTATCGTAAATAAGTGCAGTGCAATAACTACAGTGATTTAATGATTCTAAATCTTTATCATCAGAGTCGATCAATACGTTTGCTGTGTTATCGCCTTTATTAAATTCAGGCACAACATCGTACTCTACTGTAAAGTAATTGACGTGTCTTATAGTTTGGTCGGTAGGTACGGCCAAGTTTTGGACTGAAGTTAAATCTTTAATTAGATCTTCATATTTTTGGGAGATAGTGGAATGTTTATAATGATTTTGGCTTTGACTTAACTCAAAAAAAGACTTTGCTTGTTCGGTTTTAGGGGGAGAACTGAAATAGCTGGCTAATCTGTTATTGTTTTCAGAAAGCGCTTGGGGAGTAGACTCCGCAAAGAAATTCATTGGATCTGGCAGTACAGGAGCGGCCGTTTTATTTTCCGTATTTTTTGTTTCATTTGTATTGATTCCTGAGTTGCTAGGGGGGACAAGGAAAGATGGTTCAGGCATTTTAGGTTTATTAGATGCAAAGATATTTGAGGTTTCTGGAATTAATCCCTGGGAACCGAAAATTGATGACACTTTTGGCATTTCGACGGCTTCATGTTTAAAAATGGATGACGTTTCAGGCGTTTGGATGACTCCAGACCCAATTGGAGAAATTGAACTGCCAGGAAGTATGTCTGTTTTTAAGTCTTCAGAGGCAACTTCAGACGATTGTTTCATCATGTCAAAAGGTACGAAATTTATAAAAGGAGACGCTTTGTTATCTTGAGAATCAAAAATTGATGATGATTCTGTTGATTTGACTGATTCTGGCACGAAAAGAGGCGTCTCAGACAATGTGTCGGTTATATCTGTTTCTGTAAAATTGCTTACAATATTAAAACCAACTGGCATTATACTTTGAGCTGTGGTTACGGAAACAGTAGATTTAGTCTGTGTCTGTGTGTCTGGAACCGTTCTTAAAAGGTTTTGTTCTTTGGCCAGAGCTAGTCTTTTCTTAAACTCTTCTTCGAAACCTGGGGGTATCGTAATATTACTCGGTGAAATTAATATGTTCCTGTAATAAGTTTCTGCTGCATAGTTTCCAGTGTCGAAATAGGATGCCATGCTTATTGGTTGGTTATGCGAATCTTCTAATTTTAGCACTGGTTTACTTTCTTCAGCATCAGTCACTTCTTCCATTTTCTTAAACTTCTCTACCCTATTCGTAAAAGAATCAAGATCGTTTTTTTCTGTTTTCTCTGTCTCTTTGAATTCTGATTTATCGTCAGTTTCAGAAGGTTCTATGACAAATTCCTCGTATACAGGAAAGTCTTCTTTCGCATCTAATTCTATAGAATTAACATCTAAAATACCACTTTCGTCAAACTTTAAGGCTTCCTCAGCTGGTGGTGCAGATGGTATACTCATCTGTTTGGGTAACATAACATCTTGGAGTTTAAATTCAGCCTTCAATTCATCGCTAGCATTTGTTGGTACTTTATCATTCAATGGAGAATCACCAAAGAATCCGATTGCATTATGATCGGCTTTGAAAGCATAATCATAAGGTTTCAAAGGATTTGATGCATAATCTTCACCAGTTGCCCATCCATAATTCATACTTTTAATACTATCGTCTTCTAATAGTTCTACAACTGACTGCACATTTATAGTTTCTATGGTTTCTTCAGTGATGTGAGATATTTCTTCAAACTGATCAGCATCAAATTCAACTCTTTCAGCACTTTTATCTTCGGTTAATGGAACTTCAACAGGATTTGATAACTGTATAGGCGATGTTATATTTTCTATCAATTGTGTAGTTACATCGTCTTTTTCTATATCCTTTTCATCTGGTTTATCTACTTCTCTACAAGTTTCACAAATGTTAAATTCAGAAACATTTTCAGTAATCTTTTGTTTATAACTATCTTGAAAATATTCTACCTTTTCTTTATTAACTAATACTGTTTTCTCACTTACATCAAAATCACCAGCTTTAGCACCAACATTTTCAAAAGGATTTATCTCCCTGTCTTCAACTACATCACTTGCTTTAGTATTCTTATAGTCTTCGGGTATATCATTAGTAAAATAACTAGCACTTGTTTGAGTACGATACTCTTCGTCTTTCGGGTTTAATGTATTATCTTTGTTAAAAGCGCCATGGCCTAATATTTTTTGGTCTACATGATCAAAGAAACTTATACTTGCATTTCTGTCTGCTATATTTTTATTTCCAATTCTTTCATATAAAGGTAAACCAATTCCAAAATTTTGTTCATTGCTTTCTTTAGTCTTATCAGCTATAATTGTAGAAAGACCAAATAATGGTACTGATGAAACACTCAATATTGGTAAATCTTCTTTACACAATGCTTCTAATAAGTTACCTTTTTTCGTATTTTCTTCCTTACCTTTCACATCATGTACTGCATCCGAAGATATAACTGACTGATTGATAGATTTTGCTTCAATAGCAAACGTTTGTTTTGATATATTATTTTGATTCTCTTCAAATCCACTATCCGGATAAAAGTTACTCGAAGTTTCAAATAGCGATTTTGATTCAGCGATAGCTTGAGGAGTTTCGAACAGAGAATTATCTACAGTAGTATCTTTGTATTCACCAGGGCATGGTATTATATTCGACAGTTTAGACGGTGAATCTATGTTTTCCGTAGTTACGGAAGGTTCAAATTCATATAATTTGCTTTCCATTACAGCTTCTGGTTTATTTTGTAAATTACTTGTGTTTTCTTCATTTATAACGTCAGCGTGTAGTAGACTTGAAATTCCAGAATAATTGTCAGTTTGATTAGTTGAAACAACTTCGGTTTGTGTGTAATTAATATTGCTACTTGAATCTTTCATCTCAATTTTGTTTGGTATACTTGTATTACTTTCGGATTTTACAACATTACTAGTAATTATTTCTGCAGTGTTGCCCTGTGAGTATATATGGCTAGTGTATTGTTGATTTTGTGTTCCCCGTGCATAGTAATTTGTTGAGTATGTTTGATTAGAGTAATTATGATCTATAAATGGTGGATTTTGCTGCTGAATATTGTACTGGCTTGAGTTACCATAGTTTCCTTGACTGTATATATTTTGAAGGTCTTGACTGCTCGAACTATACGGCGTGCTTGGTTCAATATCTGGGACAAAAATATCGATGTTGCTTTGAGGTTGAGCATGATATTGAGGAGGATTATAAGGTATACTTTCATGTGCAACGTAATCATCCTTTTTAGTGTTATTATATCCAGGATCAAAGAACGTTGTGACACTACTTTGAATCTTATTGATATCTAAATTACTAAGTTTAGTTTTCAGCGACCCAATTATGCCGAAGCCTTTGGATTCTTTTATCTCCTCTTTAGGTTCATAACTTTGAGTAGTAGGTCTGCTAAGGTCGTAAGGATTATGATACTGTTGCCCGTAATCTTGGTAAGGCGTTGTATTAAAGTTTGTATATGTAGATTCTTGATTCAAAATTAGTGGCATAGTGAAATTTGAACCTGGATTAGCAACTGGATTAATATCAAAATGTAAAGTTGCTGCTGCACTTTCAGTAGGTTTATTTATGTCAAATGATGATGCACTTGTATCCTGTTGAACTTGTTCAGGGGTAAATAGAGCTCCTTGGAATGAGCCAGAATCTACTGTTGGTATGATAGGCTTTACGTTATTACTTATTGAACCAAAACCTTCAATTGGTCCTGAGTAGTACTGTGGCCTTTTCTTAGTCATCCTAAAGTTTGATGCACCCATTACTTTAGGTGGTTCAACCAATGCTTTTGGTGGATGTGATGGTGGTTGCTCTTCTGCAGTATGGCTCGGTGTTGGCATAGTAAATAGACTTGGATTATGTCCAGTATACGACTCAATTGTTGTAGCAGCAGGGAATATTGATGTAGCTTGCGGAACGGATAGGTGTGGAGAAACTTCAGTTTGAGGCGGAAATGACGGCAGTTTTGGTGGAGATGAAAATAATCCTGAACTAGATGGCGGAGATATGACGTCTGATGTTGACTCCGAAATACTAGGAGTAAATATGCTTGGAGCTACCGTTTGTTGTATAGATTCAAATATGTACGATGCTGTTTTATTTTCAGGTAAGACATTCTTAGGATTAGGGTCTGGTTGTGAAGGGAATGTGATTGTGGAGCTTGGTGGATTACTCATTGGAGGCGCCGTTTGTGGAATAACTGAAGGTTGCTGAGATATTTGGGCAGGTAGATTCGTTGGCCAAGCACCAGGAATTTCTTGAAGCAACGGTTGAGAAGGAAGGTTTATATTGGAGGCAAACATTTGTGTATTATATGTTGGTATAGCAGTACTATCAGATGGTATTTTAGACTCAAGAGTCGGCGTGGAATCAAATGTTGGTACAAATATATTTTCAGTCGGAGGCGGTTGGACAATTTTTTGTTTCATAACCGGATGATTTGAACCAATACGACGGGCGACAGACGGCGGTAAAATAGACTTTCCAAATGGATTTTCTTTACGTTGTGTGGAAAACATTGGTGGAGGGGGAATATCAGGAATTTGATTTTGTAAATTTATTGGAGGAGGTATTTCTTCGAGAGGTTTGGGAAGATTATTGTTTGGATTAAAAGCGTGAACTGGATTCGATCTTTCGTCTGTTGTAGTGTCATGTACAGGGGTAAATATATTGTAATTTTCATTTTTATCTTTTGTTATTGGTTCCCTGGTATTACTAGAACTTTCTACTGTTTCCGTTTCTTTGTTTTCTTCATGGGCTTGAAAGTCAGTTGGAATAAAATAGGAGGGAACATTCTGCGTCAGTGGATTGAATGCTATGTGCTGTGATTCTCCAGTCGATAGACCCGGTATTTGTGCGTATTTTTTCCTAGCTGTTGTCATTCTGTAGTTGGAGGTACCTGCAACAATAAAAATAAAAGAATTAGTACATGGATATTTTAATATTATCTTTAAAGTACTACAGTAGCTATTAAAAGTAGCAGTACCAGTTATTAGACTAGAGACAATGTTAGTGCGGAAGTTATCTATTTAAATTATTTATTTTTAAACGAGAAATTAATTTAAATTCTTGTATAATATATAATCTGAATTTCAGAAACAGCTCCAATGATTTTCATGAAATTTAGTGTGCAGGGTATTCAGGCGCGATAAGTCGATAACTGATGATTTAAGGAGTTACTTAAGCTACTTATTTATCGCAGGTAACACCGTAGGGTACAGCTAGTCTAAAGTATAAATTTTCCTCTGCCATTCATAAACTGGACTAGATAATATATTAATGAATGCGAAACTACGATCGCTTCCTTGTTGCACAAGTTAACAATTACTTAGACCTGTTCTGCCTGCCCCCTTCAGCTTGACGAGTGATTAAGGTGTTTAGAATCCTGTTGGAGCTGTTCAACTAAGGAAGTTCCGAAACTTATGAATATAATCTTTTCTTCTGCAATTGGATTACATGAATACTTTTGCAAGTTGAAGTTTTTTGAGCAGATCAATTCGGCCTTTCCTAACTGGACTAGCTCTAAGAAGAAATGACAAAACGAACTCAGGGATTATCGTCTCTTATGAAGTCCAGACAATCTTCACAAACCAGACATTCTTTCTTTAAAGAAAATAATAATAATTATAATTTGAGTCACAGCGGAGGTAGTAAAGTGACAGCATTCGTGCTGTCGTGTTTCGTTAGTAAGTGCGAGACCGGAGGCTCAATGATGCAGAAGCATCTTAATAGGCCGCCATAGTGTGGGTCACCATGCTGCATTGTTGCATTGTCTGCTTGAGCAATGAGTATGGTGACCACTGCTTTTGGATTCTGCTCATTCTTTCCATCAGGCAGAGTGGATTCATTTTGACAGGCTCATACATAAAAACATAATTTGATATAAAAAATATGTCAACAACAGCTATATTTAAAGGTGAATTTGTATCAAATTATATATTATCTTCACATCAAAATAAAAAGAAGTAACACTTATTTACTCGCCCTGAAATTTGTCGGTTTTAAGTCCGCTCAGAAACAGACTTTGCTAAAGCTTGGCGAGTCGGAAGTTTTATTTTTTACGGTACAGGCAAACGACCAGACGTGTCACCTGATGTTAAGTCACTACAAACACCCATGATTTCCTGCAACTCAAAAATAAGTTGGCGTCTTTCGCAAATTCCACCAAAGAAATAAGGCTGAGGAAGTTTTTGGCCCGGTGGTAATGAAAGTGTCCCTAGAGCTCCCAAGGGTCACACGAGACACCTGTGATGTTTGTTTGAGTATAAAAAATCCAATACAAACAGTAGAACATCGAACCTCCTCTATTTTGAAGTCGGTTGCAAAACTAAAATCTTTCGGAGTATCGTTTCCAGTACCACACGAAATTCATGAATAATAATTATAAATATAAATTGACTGCACGGTTGGCCTAGTGGTTTAAGCGGTCGAGTGGGCAGGGCGGCAGCACGTGACCCTTTCCTTCCGACTGACGCAGGTCCTTTCCGGGCACGGTTGCTTCGGGAAGTACCTGCACTCGGTCGCCAGGAGGGAATTGAGTCCCGCCTGCCACCACTGCGACTGCAGTGAGGACTCGGCCCAGCATACGCTGGCGATCTGCCCCGCATGGGCGTCGCAGCGCCGGGCCCTCACTGCAGTCATCGGAGGAGATCTCTCGCTACCGGCCGTCATATGCTCCATGGCCGGTAGCGATAGCAGTTTTACCGCGGTCGCAACCTTCTGCGAAGATGTAATCTCGCAGAAGGAGGTGGCGGAGAAGGCCCGGGAGGACGATGTCCACTCGGACCCAATCCGCCGCCGGCGAAACGGGCGGCGGAGGCGCGCCTATCAGCGCCTCATGCCGCCCTGAGTGTGGCCGCGGATGGTCGGGACGGGCTTTCCCCTCCATCCGCTCTAGTGGCCACCCGCGAGGGTGTGACGTACGCGTGTGCCGTACGTCACCTAAATTGAGAGTTTTTAACAGCAGACGGTGCCCGCTTCAGTGCGGGCAAGCGCTGGGAGGGGTCCGGACGTGTTAATAACTGCAGTTCCCGGATTCCTCCCTTCATAGGCGCAGAGTGGCACACCGTGTGGTTTTAGTCGGTTCGAGTCCGACACACCGCCCCGCCGCAAGCCCCGGTGGGGTGACGGTCCGAGGGGATTTCCACACGTAAAAAAAAAAAAAAAAAAAAGTGGTTTAAGCGGTCGCCACGCCGCTTCCTACTGCGCCAAGTGTTGTGGGTTCAAATCCTACATGGGACAGCACTTTGTGTGGTCCACAAATTGTTGTTCTGGGTCTGGGTGTTCTTTGTGTACGTTTTTTGTATGTTTGTAAAAGTCCCCTGCGACACAGGATGTATATTCCTAATGCGGGAATTGTCTTAAAAAAAAACGGACATCTAACACACAACGCCATCTAGTCCCACGCTAAGCAGAGCTTGTGTTATGGGTACTAGACAACTAATACAAATACATATATATATTTTATTTTTTGTAAATACATAGATATTATACATAAAAAACAACCAAACTCCGAAACAAATATTTGTAGATCATACAAACATTTAGTCAGATCCGGGAATCGAACCCGAGACCTCATGATCAGCAGTCGCACACGCCAACCGCGAGACCAACGAGGCAGTCGAATGCTGATTTGTTCTCAAGTGCCCAGTTTAACTACCATAAGCTATCGATCTGCTTTTCACACTAGTTATCAGCTAGTATGAGCAACGCTTGCTTCCTAGTGAGAGTTCAAACAAGTTTCGAACCTGCGCCGAGCTGTCTGGCATAGCAATTATATGTTCAATCATCGGCTGAAGTGTGTTTCCACTGGCGCTTTTCTTTCTAAGCTAATTGACATCATCAGTGATTTAAAACCACTCGAATTTTTTTAACATGATATATCTATACGTACAAATACACACATCAAAAGTGTCTAGGGATCAACATATGTGTCTAGGGATCAACATATATTTTTGCAATAACTTTTCTCCTGATTGATATTAATTAAAATTTTCTTTAAGGATTCATCAAATAAAGTGTTTTCGTTTGTCACAGTAACGATAAACCAAGTCACCTTTGCATTAATAAAGAAATTTGCCATTTTCCTAATAAAGGGAGTTTTGACATTTGAACCACTAACATTAAAGTTCGAAAAAAAGACTGAAATAACAGTTTTCTTTAAAATTTTGTTAGGTAACTTAAACAATTAATAATCCGTGTTTCTACCGCGAACACTAACAACATAAGAATCGGTTTGGCATACTCAAAATGAGTTCATCCAAATCACGCTGTGGAATGGCCGCCCATGTTCGTTGCAACAACAAAAAAAGGTCTTCTTGCGACTGGATACCCTCCATATTCGGCAGAGCTCTTCTCTGTAGCATATCCCATGCATGCTCAATCGGGTTCAAGTCTGGCGACTGAGCAGGCCAGGGCCAAAGCCACATCTCAATCTCAAGAAATCCGCATAAAAATGCTTGATCCCTAGACACTTTTGATGTGTGTAGGTAAAACTGAAGTGTTTGTAACTTCAAAATAACAACTTGTCACTAAATGCATATTTAAGTATATACGGTGCTTGCATCAAAAAATCAAATTGCAAAAGCTGTCTGATTGTTTAATACGGTTAATCTCTGGAACGGCTGGACTGATATAAGGAGTAACTTAGGCATTTTTTACTAGCTTCGCCCCGCGGCTTTACCCGCGGTTGTTGTTGGACCGTGGGTAACACCGGGGGGTTCATCTAGTAATTAAATTTAACAATCGCGGTAATACATGCAAAAGCGGAATGGTCCAATCGCTAACTGGTCAAACCGCGAATTGAACTAACTGTGAATCAGGTGAACTGGACCAAGTGCGAGTTGGTCCAAATCGCACTTGCCTACACCGTGAATTGAGTGGATTGGACCAAGTGCGAGTTGGTGCAACTTGCACTTGCCACACGCAACGCCCCTAAAGGATAGAATACTATAAACTTTACTATACTCTAATTGATGCACTTATATTATAGGAGCTCAATAAATATAATGACCATGTACAAATGGCGGCCTTATCGCTAAAAGCAATTTCTTACAGGCAACCTTTGGACCGACAAATCGACTGTAGAAACACAAATTCACGGGATGCCGATCTATGGTAAGTAGGTATATGTGTTTACGTATATCAATGGAAACGTGTAGTAGGTCTCTCTCCGTTCAGAAACCTATAATTTTAACAAGTCATTATAACGCACTTCACTAGTTAATTCCTGTATGGATATTAAGAGAAATGCTTCAAGTTACTTAATACAAAATATATTATGCTATTGTTTGGGTATACTCTATTGATATATTCTATACTTCTATATTTACTAATTTCCACGACATAGGGAATAAAATGTGGAATATGGAATTAAAAAAAAAAAACACTTTGTGAGGGGCTTAGTGTAAACTTTAAATTAAGAAATCGGCATGAATGCTCGAAAGATTTTTTGAGAAATATCTGAGCCAATTTCCGTCCACACCATCGATAAAACTGCACAAACGAACTGCACAGTTAAATCGCTACGATAAATCGTTGTAGTGTGTACCGTCTATAACAAATTAATATGGCGTGCGTTCAACTATAGCACATGGATTAATATTTGTACACATTATATACTGCGGTAATATTCCGATGACCTCTGGCAAAGGTCATGGTATTCCGTCCACGGTGAGAAGGTATAGTGTTATGAAATCTTTAATCAGAATGGTGATTAAGAATACGGAGTGTCAGCGCCCCTATTCACCCCGTGTGTGTCGTAAGAGTCGACTGAGGGAGCAAACTGCGCAGTACAACAGCACTGAGAGAAGGAACACTTGACACAAACACTCTACCAACCCGACTGGATAGCGTAGTGTAGTAGGACATAACCTCCTTTCGGAGGGGCTTAACTATTTAGGCCGTGGACACGAAATCAGCGGGAGCGGGGATGCGGCGGCGGCGTGGTAATATAAGCTCACCACTCGCGCCGCTGCCTTCGAGGCCAAAATTCCATTCTAATAAAAAACATTAATACAACGCCATCTAGTCCCAAGCTAAGCAGAGCTTGTGTTATTGGTACTAGACAACTAATTTAAACACATATATACTATTTTTTTGTAAATACATATGTACATATTATTATACATAGAAAATATTCAAACTCCGAAACAAATACACACATCAAAAGTGTCTAGGGATCAACATATGTGTCTAGGGATCAACATATATTTTTGCAATAACTTTTCTCCTGATTGATATTAATTAAAATTTTCTTTAAGGATTCATCAAATAAAGTGTTTTCGTTTGTCACAGTAACGATAAACCAAGTCACCTTTGCATTAATAAAGAAATTTGCCATTTTCCTAATAAAAGGATTTTTGACATTTGAACCACTAACATTAAAGTTCGAAAAAAAGACTGAAATAACAGTTTTCTTTAAAATTTTATGAGGTAACTTAAACAATTAATAATCCGTGTTTCTACCGCGAACACTAACACAAGAACATCGGTTTGGCATACTCAAAATGAGTTCATCCAAATCACGCTGTGGAATGGCCGCCCATGTTCGTTGCAACAACAATAAAAGGTCTTCTTGCGACTGGATACCCTCCATATTCGGCAGAGCTCTTCTCTGTAGCATATCCCATGCATGCTCAATCGGGTTCAAGTCTGGCGACTGAGCAGGCCAGGGCCAAAGCCACATCTCAATCTCAAGAAATCCGCATAAAAATGCTTGATCCCTAGACACTTTTGATGTGTGTATTTGCAGATCATACAAACATTTCGTCCGACCCAGGAAGAACCCGAGACCTCATGCACAGCAGTCGCATACGCTACCACTAAGCTACCGAGTCAGTTTTATCAATGCATGGATCTTTCGCCACTACCGCTGCTTCGCTCCCGCTAACTTCGTGTCCGCGGCTTTCATCGGCCGTCGACGATTGATGATGATGATAAAATCTGTTACAATCCAACCACATACTCCGGGTTACGGGGTGTCGTCTAACTGTGGCAATGTCTCAAACCTTTTCTTTAAAAGTATCATTTACTTGATTGTCTACATAACGATTAATTCTAATATACTGCGGGTATTCTTCTTTTGTATTTTCCAACACTTATGTGGTAATTTTCTCCCGTTTAGCAACATGTTTTATTGATGTTTTGATCCTATTGATGTAGCGTGATAACCTTCCTCTTGACTGGCAGAAAATCCGCCTTCGCCATCTCTATATTCATCTAGTGTAAAAGAAAAAAGAAAGAAAAAAAGATCGTTACTCACCATAAACTGGAGGTTCCTTCGGTGGGGGTGCTACCTCTTTCACAACATCCTCAGTCTTCATCAATGGCACACTCGAAACATTACTCGTGAAACCTTGGCTCTGGTTCTGGAACTGGTTCGATTCCGGAGTTCCTCGAAATTGTACGTCTTCATATTTTTGAGACCCTTGAATGCTTTGGAACTGATTTGGATTCTGGCTCCCTTGAAACTGGACATCTTGGTAGCTGTGAGCTCTATCATCAGGAGTTTGCTCTCTACTTTTCGTACTCCACATATTTGAGAAAGAGCTGAATACAGCGCTAGCTACATGCGGTAAAACATTCGGTAGCTGTGAGAAATTTTGAGCAATGTCTGCCGTTAAGCTCTGTTGTACCTCTGATGCCTTATCGTCATTCAAGTTTATTTCCTCCAAATTTTCTTCGGTTTCTGTTAAATTAGCATTCGGATCAGGGTGGCTATGCAACGGAGCACTGACGTAACGAGTGCCTTGTAACCTCGCGAAATATTCATTGACATCAAAATCATCTTCAGTTTTTATAGACGCTTTCGACACAGTTGTGTTAAGCAAATCTTGTTTTTGGTCGTGTTGGTGTCCGATTTGGTCGTCTAAGTTATAGGGATGGGTAGAAATAGGAGGGTGGGCAGAAAGGATTTTTGAATTAGAGTCGCCTGAAGGAAAGAATGTAAGATCATGGTCGGTGTTCCCCAGGGTTTGTGTGTAGGTCACCGTATCTGTAACAATAGAAAAACATGTGTTATTTTCTTTATAAAACAGTTATTTACCTCTAAACAGCTTTAATAAACAAATAACTACTTTAACAGTTTTTACGGTAAAAACTATGCTTTCAACAATAAAATCGAAATGATGTGTTTCGTTGGTAACTACGAGACCGGTGGCCTAGTGATGCAGAAGCATTTCAATAAGCCGCTATAGTATGGGTCACCTGTGGGTGCTGTATTATCTGCATTTGCTATGAGTATGGTGACCATTACTCTTAGATTTTGCTCAAGCATTTCCTAAGGCAAAGTGGAGTCACTAATGGTTGCATACATAAAAAAATGCTCGCGGAAATTATAAAAGGGCGCTACAGATTATAACTGAATCTAATCTAGACAATGTTAGTATAGTCTAACTTTTTAAATACGACAGAAATAATAATACAAATAGTACAACTATAAGCCAACTTTCGGGAAGAATTCCTTGCAATAACACTGTTATTTCCATGTACCCACATTTGTGAGGTTTTAGACGTAAATAATTTTAAATGACCATATCTTTGATAATGCCATGAGGCGAAACCGGTCAGGTTTAACCTAAAGTCAATAAAAACAGTGGAATAAGTACAAGTGAGTTTAATTCTACAATGTATTTCAACAAGTTCCATCAAGTGCCGACAACCAAGAATAAATTACATAAAGGCCAAGAATTTTCACCTCCATAATTCACGAAATAATAGTGCTGACGTTTATATAAAAAGGACATATTATTATGTACCAACAATCTATACAAATAAATAAAAATAGAGTGTCTGTGTGTAATATTAAAATAACCGCTTTTTACTAAATGCATATGTACGGTACATATTATACCAAAAATTAGGAGGCCCAATTAGTCTAGTCAACAGTTCCATACTTGTTGACTAGACTAAAAGATGCAGCAGCATCACTAGGCCGCCATGGTGTGGGTCGCCATACTGCATTGTCTGCATTCGCAGTGAGCATGGTGACCACCACTCTTGGATTCTGCTTATGCTTTCCATCAGGCAGAGTAGAGTCATTTGGCGGGCCAAACATAAAAAAAAAAAAATAAAAAAAAAATGTATTTTTAAATTTTTTGTCTGTCTATATGTCTGTTTGTTTATTCCGGTTAATCTCTGGAACGGCTGAACCGATTTCGACGGGTCTTTTACTGGCAGATAGCTGATGATATAAGGAGTAACTTAGGCTACTTTTCTTAGACTAGCTTCGCCCCGCGGCCTTACAATAACAAACGCGGATAACACCGCGGGGTTCAGCTAGTATTTAAATAACATTGTGTATGCAAGTCAAGTAAGTTTAAAACACTTTTTTTTTAAGAATAATACACAAGTTGAAAGTTACACAAAACTCATTATATTTATTGCAACCAGTAACCTTGATAGTGTATAAATTTTTTAAATTCTCAATAAAACGGAAACAGCATTTAATTTTAACATGCCGTCATGGCGGACGAGAATTAAGCATATCATTTAGTTAGTAAACGGAAAATTCTAGGTCTTGGTTGAACTAATCAACTGAGTTATTGTAAGTACGTAATTGAATTTTAGTGTAATTCAAATGGATATGAGAGCTTGATATCCTTGCCCATTTTCCAGGTTGATCTCCACTAACCAAAAAATTCTGTAGATAAACAGTTGTCAGACTTTCTAGGGCTCCAACTACCATCGAGGGGTCTTTGTGTTAAGAATGGTCACTCATTCATACACTGACCTGGCTAGAGTTGCTTAATTTTGCAATGTTTTATACCTACTCGGTTACCAATTAGCCAGATGTGTATTAACTATCAATCGTGTTATTTCCATTTCCCATTTGTTACCAAACTTAAATTCTTACAAACCTTTTACGCAAATAAACAGTTATACGGTAAAAATAAATAAATGTAAAACGCTGTCTTCACTGACACAAATACTGTGTACATAATATTCAATGTGTATATCTTATATTGGACATATATAGGTAATCGCGAACGCAAACATTACTAAATATGGTCAAACACGTTTGCGAAACGGCCGACTCGTCGCGAGTGCGGTACGTAAAAAACCGGCCAAGTGCGAGTCGGACTCGCGCACCGAGGGTTCCCTACAAGCCTGTATTGCTTCGTAACAAATTTCAATTTTCTATGCCAACGGGAAGTAGCCTTAAGGTTTTGATTCCCTTGCGAGTAGTTGCGAGTTTCAAAATATTTATTTATTTAAGGTTTACCAACAGTTGTTACAGATAATTATTGCAAACATAGGAATATGTCTTATATCTAACTGCACAACCAATTACAGGCAAACACTACATATGGGGCTTAATTTAATATCTCTGCGCGTTCATGAGGAAAGGGGTATAAACTAAAAAAAAATAAAAGGGTCTTGAGAGACATACAGACGGACAACAAAGTGATCCTATAAGGGTTCCGTTTTTAGGGATCCGTACCTCAAAAGGAAAAAAACGGAACCCTTATAGGATCACTTTGTTGTCCGTCTGTCTGTCTCTCAAGACCCTTTTATTTTTTTTTAGTTTATACCCCTTTCCTCATGAACGCGCAGAGATATTAAATTAAGCCCCATATGTAGTGTTTGCCTGTAATTGGTTGTGCAGTTAGATATAAGACATATTCCTATGTTTGCAATAATTATCTGTAACAACTGTTGGTAAACCTTAAATAAATAAATATTTTGAAACTCGCAACTACTCGCAAGGGAATCAAAACCTTAAGGCTACTTCCCGTTGGCATAGAAAATTGAAATTTGTTACGAAGCAATACAGGCTTGTAGGGAACCCTCGGTGCGCGAGTCCGACTCGCACTTGGCCGGTTTTTTACGTACCGCACTCGCGACGAGTCGGCCGTTTCGCAAACGTGTTTGACCATATTTAGTAATGTTTGCGTTCGCGATTACCTATATATGTCCAATATAAGATATACACATTGAATATTATGTACACAGTATTTGTGTCAGTGAAGACAGCGTTTTACATTTATTTATTTTTACCGTATAACTGTTTATTTGCGTAAAAGGTTTGTAAGAATTTAAGTTTGGTAACAAATGGGAAATGGAAATAACACGATTGATAGTTAATACACATCTGGCTAATTGGTAACCGAGTAGGTATAAAACATTGCAAAATTAAGCAACTCTAGCCAGGTCAGTGTATGAATGAGTGACCATTCTTAACACAAAGACCCCTCGATGGTAGTTGGAGCCCTAGAAAGTCTGACAACTGTTTATCTACAGAATTTTTTGGTTAGTGGAGATCAACCTGGAAAATGGGCAAGGATATCAAGCTCTCATATCCATTTGAATTACACTAAAATTCAATTACGTACTTACAATAACTCAGTTGATTAGTTCAACCAAGACCTAGAATTTTCCGTTTACTAACTAAATGATATGCTTAATTCTCGTCCGCCATGACGGCATGTTAAAATTAAATGCTGTTTCCGTTTTATTGAGAATTTAAAAAATTTATACACTATCAAGGTTACTGGTTGCAATAAATATAATGAGTTTTGTGTAACTTTCAACTTGTGTATTATTCTTAAAAAAAAAGTGTTTTAAACTTACTTGACTTGCATACACAATGTTATTTAAATACTAGCTGAACCCCGCGGTGTTATCCGCGTTTGTTATTGTAAGGCCGCGGGGCGAAGCTAGTCTAAGAAAAGTAGCCTAAGTTACTCCTTATATCATCAGCTATCTGCCAGTAAAAGACCCGTCGAAATCGGTTCAGCCGTTCCAGAGATTAACCGGAATAAACAAACAGACATATAGACAGACAAAAAATTTAAAAATACATTTTTTTTTTTTTTTTTTTTTTTTATGTTTGGCCCGCCAAATGACTCTACTCTGCCTGATGGAAAGCATAAGCAGAATCCAAGAGTGGTGGTCACCATGCTCACTGCGAATGCAGACAATGCAGTATGGCGACCCACACCATGGCGGCCTAGTGATGCTGCTGCATCTTTTAGTCTAGTCAACAAGTATGGAACTGTTGACTAGACTAATTGGGCCATATATTGGACATATATAGGTAATCGCGAACGCAAACATTACTAAATATGGTCAAACACGTTTGCGAAACGGCCGACTCGTCGCGAGTGCGGTACGTAAAAAACCGGCCAAGTGCGAGTCGGACTCGCGCACCGAGGGTTCCCTACAAGCCTGTATTGCTTCGTAACAAATTTCAATTTTCTATGCCAACGGGAAGTAGCCTTAAGGTTTTGATTCCCTTGCGAGTAGTTGCGAGTTTCAAAATATTTATTTATTTAAGGTTTACCAACAGTTGTTACAGATAATTATTGCAAACATAGGAATATGTCTTATATCTAACTGCACAACCAATTACAGGCAAACACTACATATGGGGCTTAATTTAATATCTCTGCGCGTTCATGAGGAAAGGGGTATAAACTAAAAAAAAATAAAAGGGTCTTGAGAGACATACAGACGGACAACAAAGTGATCCTATAAGGGTTCCGTTTTTAGGGATCCGTACCTCAAAAGGAAAAAAACGGAACCCTTATAGGATCACTTTGTTGTCCGTCTGTCTGTCTCTCAAGACCCCTTTTCTCAGGCACGCGTGAAGGTTTCTAGCTGAAATTCATATGAAATAGGTCTACTGCCCCTCGGATCTGTGAAAGAATCAAACTTCTGAGCCAACGCAATCAAAAGATACAGCCGTTTATGTTGCAAATTTGCGACATTCGCAAGGGACTTCCCGTGAACTCATAATCTTGAAATTTGGTACGAAGCAACATCTTATAGCACAGATAAAAGAAAAAATTGCGAAAAGCATAAATTTTTAGTTACTTCATATAATAAGTCGTTTATAATGCAAATTTTCGACACTCGCAAGGGAATCAAAATCTACAGGGTACTTCCCGTGAACTCATAATCTTGAAATTTGGTACGGAGCAACATCTTATAACACAGATAAAAGAAAAAATTGCGAAAAGCATAAATGTTTAGTTACTTCATATAATAAGTCGTTTATAATGCAAATTTTCGACACTCGCAAGGGAATCAAAACCTACAGGGTACTTCCCGTGAACTCAGGATCTTGAAATTTGGTACGAAGCAACGTTTTATAATATCACAGATACAGGAAAAATTGCGAAAGGCATAAATATTTAGTTACATCATATAATATACCTATTTAAGGTTCCGTACCTCAAAAGGAAAAAAAAACCGGCCAAGTGCGAGTCGGACTCGCACTCCCCCCACGCGTTCCTGAGAAAAAGGGTTGTAAGAGACAGATAGACGAGCAACAAAGAATCCTATAAGGGTTCCGTTTTTTTCCTTTTGAGGTATGGAACCCTAAAAAATATTACTCGAACTTATGGAGGTACCGATATTGCATCATGGTATATTACTGGGGCATATGAAGATGTGTATTGTAAAATTAAAGGTTTTATCTGAGTGGGTATAAAGTAGTAGAGCCACGTTGATTGCATCTCGAACGGGGCGGTAATACCCTCGCACTGAAGATCATCGTAAAATGACAGCGTTCGTGCTGTCGTGTTTCGTTGGTGAGTGCGAGACCGGAGGCCCAATGATGCAGAAACATCTCAATAGTACAACGTACAACGTAGCAGTACAACGGCACTACAGAGAGAAGGAACACTTGATACAAACCTTTGGCGACTTCCACATACAGCGCAACAAGAAAAACATACTGCAGCGCCATCTACCAAAAGATACGTCGAACTACGGAGTAGCGAAAGAAACTAAGAAATTACCAATCCTGAATCGCGCAAGAGAAGTTCTCGCGCCAATTAACATATATACAACATCCCAACAACAACCGTTGGGCAGTTGGCCCGCCAGGCATGATCACCTCGCCTGGTTGGAGGATCCTCCCTTTGTGTTGGTGGGACATGACACTCGCCCCTCCACAAACCCGTCTGGCCAATATGGTATAGTACGCCAAACCCGCCTTTCTAAAGAGAGTCATATATATATAAGTGTATTATTATAAGCTTTTGTTCGACAAATTATTTATGCTATATTATTAAATATACTACCGTGGGAGAGCCACGCTTCGGCATGAATGAGCCGGCTCGACCGGAGTAATACCACAGCCTCACAGAAAACCGGTGTGAAATAGCGCTTGCGTTGTGTTTCGCCGAGTGAGTGAGGATAACGGAGACCCATAGCCCAATTAGATAGTCTAGGAGTACATCGTGAGCAACAAAGTTTTTTTTTTTATGGAATAGGTGGCAAACCAGCAGACGTAATGTAATGTAACGTACGATGGTAAGCGATTACTGCCGCCCATGAACACCCGCAACACCAGAGGCGTCACAAGTGCGTTGGCGGCCTTTGGGGAATGGGGGAGGGAAATAGGGGGAGGGGTTTGGGCCTCTGGTATCCTCACTCACTCGGTGAAACACAGCGCAAGCGCTATTTCACAACGAACACGACACGTTACGTGACACGAGAATTGATATGACCTCACCAGCTCATTCAACAAACGAATGGAAGACTTCGAAGCTCAACTCACAAAACCATCCAGTCCATCTGCAAGTGTAGCCAGTTTAACTACAGAATTTGCTGCATTCAGAGCCTTCATCACCCAGGCCCTACAACTACTACAGCAGCAAGTGGAGGCACTGTCACAAACTGTGGATGGAATGGAGATGCAGGGGCGACGAAAAATGATGCTCTTGCACGGTGTCGCAGAAGTTGACGAAGAAATTGTTGGTGACACTGCTATTAAAATTATCTCACAGCACTTCAATCACCAAGACCTCACTGCAGCTGAATTCAAGCGCTGCCAAAGGCTGGGCCGGGCAACTTCCAATAGAAAACCACGACCTATACTCCTAAAGTTCGCTGATGTGAAGGTACGCGATAGCCTTTGGTTTAACAAAACTAAGCTTAAGGGCACTGGGATCACATTGTCAGAGTTCCTGACCAAGCCTAGACATGACTTATTTATGGCAGCCCGTGAAAGGCTAGGTATTGCAAGGTGTTGGACCAGAGAGGGTTCCGTATACATCTTGGGGCCAGATGGAGTGCGTCGTCGCGTCGTGTCAATAAGTGAACTAAACGACATTGACAATTCGCCACCAAAGCCACCAATCGTAGTACCAAAAACTACCGGGACGAGGCCTAAGCGTGCAGCAGCTACAAAAAAGTAACATACTTACTCTGCATACTTTTACAGTCCAGGTACGACTCATACTTTTATTGTTCGTAAACTTATTGCAATGTTTACATTCATGTAGTGCAGATACCTTCATTGTGTCAATTTTTATATACAAATTTCTTGTTTTTCAATAACGGTCACTTATTTGTTTCTGCAACCCACATTTACCATGAAAATAAACAAATAAGCTGGTAAACTATTGTCGGGTGGTTGACATTATTCCTTTCTCACATACATACATAAAGTGACAGTCAACATGTCATTCCTTACGTTTCGTTCTGCTACTACTGTGTTTGAAACCTAAACTTTTAGGCTAACGTACCTGGACGGAGAGTACAGTTTCATTTATTTTTAGTTTTGTGTTTAATTCTAATCATCTTACTTGTTTTGTTTTTATTATTGTTATGAATTTATTTCTTTAACTGGTTTGTTTGTAACCGGCAACCGGCAGATGGACTTAGCATACAATATTTTAGATTTATTTTTATTTTATTTTCTCTATACATATATATATATATTTGTTTGTTTATTTGCTATATTTTTATATATATTATTTTTACTTTTAAATATACACACTTTACTTCTTCACTTTTAATCTGCAAGCTATTAAATTGAGAACCAGAAATGTCTTCACTTGACTACACTGATGATAGCGATGAATTTCTGTCTGCATATAGTAGTATTAGTTCCCAGGGTGACCCAACTGTCTCTGAGACTCTCTCATCCCAGTTTTCTGACGCTCCCAAAAATTTTAACCTTATACACATTAACGCTCAAAGTGTTCCGGCTCACTTCCCTGATATGCTGGCGTGTTTTGACTGTACGAATTTACACGCTATACTGATCTCTGAATCGTGGCTTAAACCCTGCTTACCTTCTTCTGCATACACTTTACCAGGATTCAACCTCATCAGGAATGATCGCACAGTGGCTGCTGGTGGTGGTGTTGCTATCTATTTACGCTCTCACATTCCTTACTCCATTGTTAGTCTGTCACCGCAACCACCTCCAACTGATGCAGGTGAACATCTCTTCCTGGAAGTAGAACTTTCCCATACAAAAATTCTTCTTGGTGTATTTTACTGCCCTTCCTTACGCATCAACTTCTTCTCTTCTTTTGAACTTCTCCTAGAACAATTTACTCCTTCGTACAGTCATACAATAATCATGGGTGACTTCAATACCTGCCTACTTAAAAACGATTCTCGGTCCTCCACTCTAAAATCTGTAATCCAGTCTAGCAATTTGTCCATTCTTCCGTCCAATGCAACGCATTATTTCCCACACGCCGCTCCTTCACTTTTAGACCTTATCCTTGTTTCTTCACCTAACCTCGCAGCTAAGCACGGCCAGTGCTCTGCTGACGAGTTCTCCTATCACGACCTGCTTTACCTTTCCTATCAACTCCGACCTCCTAAACCAAAAGCGAAGATTATCCTGCAGCGGAATTTCAAGGGCATGGATAATGGTGCCTTAGTGAGGGATGCCGGTAACATTGATTGGGCACCTCTCTTCAGTGCTGATTCTATAGATGAGAAGGTTGAACTTTTTATTGCTAATTTGATTAACCTCTACAACAAACATGCACCAGTCCAAGCATTGAAGGTGAAACGTCTTCCGGCACCGTGGCTCACTCCAGACATCAAAGCGCTAATTAGGAAAAAAGTGATAGCCAAATCCAAATGTAAAAAGAAACCAAGTGATGGTAACCTGGCCAAATACATAGCTATCAGGAATCATTGCGGTAAGGTGTGTAGGAATGCTCAACGCCGATTCATCCACAGCTCCGTTGAAAACGGAGATCCAGCTAAAGTCTGGAAGTTTCTAAAGTCACTGGGAGTAGGCAAATCAGTTCACGACTCTTTTCCTAAAAATATCAACTTAAACCTTCTTAATCAACACTTCTCTGCTTCGTCAAATTTTGATAAAGCGACAAAAGACACAACACTGAGACGTCTTACTTCCGCCACAACTCCTGACTGTTCTCCCTTTGTCTTTAGTCAATTTTCTGATTGTGATGTTAGGAAGAGCATAGTATCCATTAGTTCGAATGCAGTAGGTTCTGACTGTCTAAGCCGTAATATGATCCTCCCAATCCTTGATGAAATTCTTCCTGTCATCTGCCATATCCTTAATTATTCAATCTCTAAAAGCGTGTTCCCAAAGGCATGGAAGGATGCTGAAATTATTCCCATACCTAAAAAGAAAAACCCTGAATCTTTCTGCGATTACCGACCCATTTCCATTCTCCCATTTCTCTCCAAAGTCCTGGAACGTCTTATCCATAATCAACTCGCTAACTTCCTATCCAGAAACCTGCTCCTAAATCCTCTGCAGTCCGGCTTTCGACCCGGGCACAGCACCACTACTACCCTTATCCATATTACGGAGGACATCAGAGCTGCTATGGAGAGTGGTGAGGTTACCGTACTGACACTTCTGGACTTCAGCAATGCATTTAACACCATTGACTTTGACGTTCTGCTATGTATACTGCGCTCTCTTAACATATCTCCAACCGCAATTGACTGGTTTCACAACTACCTGTTTGGTCGCCGGCAACGCATAAGCATTGAAAACACTGTTTCGTCGTGGTGTAGCAATACAGCCGGTGTACCGCAGGGCGGCGTCCTATCTCCTCTACTTTTCTCTGTTTTTATCAACACAATCACTGATGATCTGTCTTCTTCCTACCACCTATACGCGGATGATCTCCAGATTTATACCAGGGCATCACCGATTAATCTGGTCGATGCTGTTAATGCTGTTAATGCCGACCTGGATAAAATATGTAAGTGGAGCAACTCCTACGGTCTAAAAATTAACCCATCGAAGACCCAGGTTATTGTCGTTGGAAGCTCGCGGATGATCACCAAAATTGACTGGACAAACTTGCCTCAAATCACTTACAATAAAACACCTATTCCGTTCAGCGACAAGGTTAAGAACCTGGGGATTTATATTGACAGTACCTTATCCTGGGGTCCACAGCTACAAGAGCTGAGTCGTAAAATGTTTGCTGCTGCAGGGTCTTTGCGCAGACTACGCAATCTTCTTCCTACGTCAACCAAGATTGCTCTTACACAATCCCTTCTTTTCCCCATCCTCGATTATGCTGATGCCAGCTATCTAGATCTCACTGAAGACCAACTGAATAAGCTTGAAAGACTCCAAAACCTATGTATAAGATTCATATTTGGATTACGCAAATATGATCACGTCTCCGAATATCGTAAACAGCTTAAGTGGTTACCCATCCGCCTTCGCCGGAATGCTCATATTCTTTCTCTTCTATATAACATTCTGTTCAATCCTTTTACCCCACGTTACCTTAAATTGCGGTTTACCTTTCTTCATGACTCACATTCCAAACTGTTGAGATCGTCAGAAAATCTAAAATTAAAAATGCCTGGACACTCTACCAAATTCCTCGATCAGTCCTTCTCTGTACAAGCGGTACGATTGTGGAACGCCCTGCCAGTCGCAATTAGGCGTGCAAAAACTCTAACTGCTTTTAAGCGATTGGTAAAGGAACATTTCCTAGGAGACAACAATCAATAAATTGGGTCACAGTATTAAATACCAGGATGTGTATAATATCTATGAATCTCGCTTATTATGTATATAACCATATATGTATTTGTGGCACCAGAATTTCATATAATATTGTCATTAATATATATTTATACTGCTTTATTTTCGTTTTCGAGTCTACTAATTTAACTGTCTAATGCACCAGACACTACACTATACGTCTGCCCAATAACGTAAATTATCTCCATCCCACGGTTGCCTGGAAGAGATTGCCGTTGAGCAATAAGGCCGCCAGTTGTACTACTGACCTACTTAGCTTTTAGTTATGTAATAAGTTTTCTGGTGTACAATAAAGCGATTTATTATTTATTATTATTATTATTACCTTTAAAACAAGCAATTCTTGTTCATACACATAATATCTCTCGGAAACGGCTTTAAGGATTTTCATGAAATTTAGTATGTTATGTCGGCGGCGATAAATCGATCTAGCTAGGATTCATTTTTAGAAAATTTACCAAAAATAATTACCTACAAATTTTAACAAAAAAAAAAACCGACTTCAATCTGGACCAAATTTAAATGGGACCATTCGGGAAGCACCAGCTTTCAAATAAATAAAAAAATATGAAAATCGGTTCACCCAGTCAAAAGTTATAAGGTAACAAACATAAAAATAAAAATAAAAAAAAACAGTCGAATTGAGAACCTCCTCCTTTTTTTGAAGTAGGTTAAAAATATACCATCATCGTCATCCAGGTACTATATAATATAAACAAATATGTTTATACCAGTACTTTTAATGTCGAAAGTGGATATTTCCCTGTAGATAGGTACTAGTTCCATTAGCGCTGATAGTACAACCTGGTTGTAGGACACGTGGTCAATTAACTAGTCTATTTGGATACAAGCAAAATGGCCGCCGCTAAATGCATATTAACATGTTAAATAAGCACCATGAACTATATACCTCTTGCCTATAAAGTTTATTGCCCAACTCAACGTAAAGATGGCAGCACTTGTTAATATAAACTAGCGAATGTGCATCTTTGCAATTGTATTGTTTTTTTTTTATTGAATAGGGGGAAAACGAGCAGACGTATCGCCTGATGGTAAGCGATTACCGCCGCCTATTGACACCCGCTACACCAGAGGCGTCACAAGTGCGATGCCGGTTTTATTGAAGGTTTGAAGGTCGTATTGGTCCGGGAATATCGCAAGCGACAGAACATTCCACAGTTTGTGAGAAGTAGAAAGTTTCTAGTACGGCCACACTCTCAGAGCCCTCTTCTCTCCTCTATTCTTATATCTCTATGAACGTAACTCTATCCCTTTCTATCTTCACCAACTTATTCTCACTCTCAACCTCCGTTCGCCCCGCCCGATCACACTTTTCGTAACGCTCTAGTCACGTATTCACCAGCTTACTACTCTGTAGTTTGTAGTACGTTGTGTGTTTGTTACGGAGAATCCCTAGAACGGCTGTATCAATTTTAAAGGAACTCAAATTGATCTTTTTTTTCCTTTTTTAAAAAGACAACTCCCGCACTAGGAATAAATCTTGTGTCGCGGGGGACTTGACAAACATACATGAAACGGACACAAAGAACACCCAAATTCAGAACAACAATTTGTGGATCACACAAAGTGTTGTCCTACGTGGGATTTGAACCCACGACACTTGGCGAAGTAGGAAACGGCGTGGCGACCGTTAAACCACTAGGCCAAACGTGCAGTCTAGCTTTTCTCAGCTCTCATCGGCTATCTGCTAGTCAATAGCAGATAGCTGATGGTATAAGGAGTAACTTGGCTCCTTTTATTAGTCTACTTTCGCCCCGCAGCGTTGGCATGACTATCGGAAAATGACAAATCCGTTTCCTATTGCCTCAGACACCATAAACCACAGTAAACCATAATCAGTAATGAAGTAACATTACGCTATTGACTTACTCCTAAAAACCTATAAAATAAGTTAAAAACATAACAACTTCTGAGTAAAGTTACTAAAAGTATTGTGTAATTAGGGCGCAGTCACGCTGACATAAATTTTAAGGGCGTGGACAGATAAGCATGGAATGTCATGGAGTGGAATGGTCGTCATGTTGTAGGCAGGTTTGGAATTTGGCAAAATTAGTGCTCGCCCAGGGGTCGAAATTCGATCATAATTGTTTTTTTAACCGAATTCAAAAAAGCGGCCAAGTACGTGTCGGACTTGCCCATGAAGGGTTCCGTAGCAGCAAGTAACGTAATATAAAAAAGCTCTTGTAGTTCGTTGTAACTTTGATCGATGTTTTAATAATAGTGTATTTTTTTTAAAAGGTAAATTGCAGTTTACGATTTATGACGTATTAAAAAAACTACTTACTCTGATCTCGTTCAAACCAATTTTCAGTGGAAGTTTGCATGGTAATGTACAATCATTCTCTTATTTTAGAAGTCACAGGGGGTGAGGGGGGGGGATATGTTTGTTACCTCATAACTTTCGACTGAGTGAACCGATTTTGATGTTTCTTTTTTTATTTTAAAGCTGGTGCTTCACATTTCAATTTGGTCCAGTTCTTAAAGTTTGTTTTTTTTTTGTTACAATTTGTGATTATTTAGCTTTTTTTACTCCTCCTCCTAAAAGGATACATTTTGTTTTAAAGTAGAGCATTTGCCTCGGTTGTCTATCTTTAGGAGTTTGAATCCTATCTGAGGGCAGTAAATTGACGGGTCTGCTAGTATAGAAGTCACTGATCCTGACTATAAAGCCTAAGGTCTTCGGTTCGATTCTCAACGACTACCCTGAGGCAGTCAGGGCAAATAATTTTATTGTTTATAATTATGTGGATTACAATTAAATGTTTCAGCTTCTATTTTTATCTTCATCAACCAGTGTTGGCATTAATCGATTAATTTATTTGATTAATTTTAATCGAATTTAATCATGATTAAATTAATCAATAATCGTCAATCGTTAATTTGATTAAGCCGATTAAAGTTATAAGCCGATTATTGACGGGCAAAAAAACACTTAGTCTATATTTAAAGCCAAAAGCTTAAAGGTATACATGCTAGATGAGTGAGAAATCATATATTTCTTCGATTTGGAGTCTTAGCTGTCATTTTTAGGGTTCCGTAGTAAATTACAAAAAACGGAACCCTTATGGATTCGTCATGTCTGTCTGTCCGTCCGTATGTCACAGCCACTTTTTCCCGAAACTATAAGAACTATAATGTTGAAACTTGGTAAGTAGATGTATTCTGTGAACCGCATTATGATTTTCACACGAAAACAGAAAAATAACAATAAATTTTGGGGGACATACTTAGAACTGAAACTCAAAAAAATTTTTTCATCAACCCCATGCAGTGTATCTATGGATAGGTCTTCAAAAATGATATTGAGGTTTCTATTATCATTTTTTCCTAAACTGAAAAGACTGAGAGACACTTCCAAAGTGGTAAAATGCCCCTGTAACTTCTAAAATAAGAGAATCATAAAACTAGAAAAAATAAATGATGTACATTACCATGCAGACTTCCACTTAAAATTGGTTTGAACGAGATCTATTAAGTAGTTTTTTTTATACGTCATACTCGTAAATCGTAAACCGCAATTTATCTTTTATTCAATCAACACAAATATAAAAATAAAACAAAAAATTATATGATGTTACATACTTGCTGCTACGGAACCCTTCATGGGCGAGTCCGACTCGCAATTGGCCGCTTTTGTTTTTATCTATGTATGTATATGTATATGTTATATTAAATTGTATATTACATATATACATATTATATATATAGTACACACAAATATACATACACTAGCTTTTGCACGCAGCTTCGCTCACGCAGACTTTCATCCCCTGATTTTGCCCCTTAGGGGTGGAGTTTAGTAAAATCCGTTTTTAGCGGATGTCTACACCCTATATGGAACCTACCTGCCAAATTTCAAGTTTGTAGATGTTATAGTTTCTGAGGTTTCGTGATTAATAAGTGAGTGGTATTTCGCTTTTATATATATATAGATTTACATATGTATGTATGTTTGTGCGTACACCTACAACTATCGCTGTTTCCTGCATACATGTACATACATAGGTTGCCTGGGAGAAATTACTGTTGGCAATAAGGCCGTCCATTGTACTGTATAATTAAGACAAAAAAATGACCACAAAATTTTGATTAGCTATGTAAGTATTTTTATTTTTTAACCTTTTCAAACTTTATCTATTAATCATACATTTTTTAATCGTGATTAACGATTACGATTAATAATCATAATCAGCAAAATTCTGAATACGATTAATTAATGTTATTCGCAAAATTTGCGATTAACTTTTTAATCGTAATTTTTAATCGTTAATCGGATTAACTTTTGCCAACACTGTCATCAACAACAGCCCTTTAATAATCCACTGGTGAACATGGACCTTTTTTAAACAGGTTTCGGTATAAGGTTTGCTTCAAGATTTCCTTCTCTCTGCAGTGATGTTGTCCTGTTATATATTTCTAGAAATAATACGAAAATACGAACATATTATTACGTAACGCACGCTTACTCAATGAATGAAGCATAGTTGACACAAGGGTAACGTGGAAGTTTCCATTATCTGGGCACCACCTTAAAACATCCTGAACACATCATGCCTGGCCCATAGTCAAGCTTCCTATCAGTCATTATCTTTGCAATCAGTTCCTTTGAAATAATTTGTTTACTTTTCTATGATAGCCAGAGAAACGAAAGATACTCGTAGATAGAATTAGATATTCCGCCGTTTTCAATAACCTATCTCTAGTTAAGACTTCTGTTATTCTTCCCCAGTTTCACCCCCATAACTTTTAAACGACTCAACCGATTTGAAACATGTCTAAGAACAGTCGCACGTAACTCACCTTTCAAACAAAAAAAACTAAATTGAAAGCGCTTCTTCCGTTCGCGAGCTACGGTGCCACAGACAGACAGACAGACACGTCAAACTTATAACACCCCTCTTTTTGCGTCGGGGTTTAAAAAAACAGGACAAATAGCCATACTTATTTGGTTGTGGTTTACAGATTGTATCGAGAGGGAATTGAACTAATGACCTCCGGCTAGCGGCTAGCAGTAACTACTGTACCAAGAGCTCTTCAAATCAAAGTTATCCTTATAGAAAAGTTGATTGGGAAATTTGGGGGAACACATGAGTCAGGAAGTAAGGAAACCTAAAAACCTATCCTAAAGAAATATCGATACTTTGTAAATGAATTCGATAAAAAATTAAGATGCAAATGAAATCCATATTATTCGTTAATGGGAAAATCCATTCAACACTCTCTGAAGAATATATACCTTTTTTGCGAAAATATTTTTTGAGTCACCTGATCAAAGTGACGAATATACGTCATAATCTATACTCTATACAAATAAATGAATTGGAGTGTCTGTTTGTAATATTAAAATAACAGCATTTTAGTAAATGCATATGTATGTATACAAGGTACCTATACCATGACTAATTACAAATTTTACCAAAAACAACGACTTCAATCTGGACCAAAGTGAAATGGGACCACAAGGAAGCACCAGCTTTCAAATAAAAAAATAATCATCAAAATCAGTTCACCCGGTCGAAAGTTATGAGTTATGAGTAACAAACATAAAAAAATACAGTCGAATCGATGGCCTCCTCCTTCTTTGAAGTCGGTTAAAAATAACATTTTTTTCAATTTTTGTTTGTCTGTCTGTCTGTTTGTTCCGGCTAATCTCTGGAACGGCTGGACCGATTGTGACGGGACTTTCACTGATAGGTAGCTCATGATATAAGGATGATGATCATCAAAACTGTTAGGGTACTTCCTGAAGTGCTAGAAAGCTGAAATTTGGTATGAAAACTTAGTTTAGCATACAAACAACAACAAATAATCACAAATTTTAACAAAAAAAAACCGACTTCAATCTGGACCAAATTTAAATGGGACCATACGGGAATATTGAGTTATTCGTTAATTTGTCGCGTACACACATAATGCAAATTGAAGACTTATATGGTTTTCTCACGGATGACATGTCAGAACTGGACCAAATTTAAATGGGACCATTGGGGAAAAAAAATACAGTCGAGTTGAGAACCTCCTCCTTTTTTGAAGTCGGTTGAAAATCAAAAATCTATTACTTTTGCCCCCCAACCCCTAAAATTGGGGGTGGAACTTTGTATGAGACTTTCACAAATTTTTATGCCAGATGTTATATTTTTGGTACACGGACTTTTTCGAAAGAAGATGTACAAGAAAAACACCATAAAAAGAAAAAAAAAAGAAAAAAAATACTGCGCTAAGCAACTTACAAAAATAAATGAAATCCCACCAAAAACATTTTTCATGTAAAATGTTGCCAAGACGACTGCTGACGACGAATATCTAGTTTCTGAGGTAATGTGTTATGGGACTGTTTAGTTTCAGAAGTAACGAAGCAGCCAAGCCATACATTTTTACTGAGATGTAGAGTTTGTGAAGTTAGGGTTGGTAGAGTTAGGGCGTGTAGATACAGAACCTTGGCTCTACATGAGATTTGATATCTTTTTCACAGAGTAAGCCATATGCAGTCGTCTTGGCAACATTTTGGTTGGATATCACTACATAGTATAAAACAAAGTCGCTTTCTCTGTCCCTATGTCCCTTTGTTTGCTTAAATCTTTAAAACTACGCAACGGATTTTGATGCGGGTTTCTTTAATAGATAGAGTGATTCAAGAGGAAGGTTTTTATGTATAATAAATGCATAATATAGTATGTAAACACTGTTAATTTTCGAGGTTTCTAATGTGATGTAGCAAAAAAACACATTTTTTTGCGCTTACATTGCAAACGCTGGTTGCACTCTACGAGATAGATCAAAATAATGTACTACAGTATTGTACACCTTAAAAAGTACTACAAAAAAGTCCGCGACGGTATATGTCTATCTCTTAGGGATAACCCACAACAACCATTTTTTATTCCTTTATTTTTACGAGAAATAATGGCTTATTTACGAAGTGATTTTAAGCAATACAGAATGCATCCTTATACAATTAAGTAAATTAAATACATTGTGCATTTAATATAGATCAAAATGGCCCTTTACAGTATCTAATTCGAATGAATATATTCGAAGATATTACAGATTTAGATGCACGAATCGTGTCGTCGGCGGGGGCATCTGAAATCCACCCGTGCGAAGCCGGGGCGGGTCGCTAGTAATACATAATAGATAGATACATATGCGTGTATTATAAATATTTCTCTTGAATCACTCAATCTATTACTATTATAAAATTCGTTGAGCAGTTGAAAAGATCTAAGATCTAGATCTCATTTTAATTTGTAAGCCAGTTTAGTTAATATCGGTCCAGCAGTGTAAGAGTATCAGCTGCCTCGTTGGTCTAGTGGTTAGCGTAAGCGACTGCGGATCAAGAGGTCTCGGGTTCGATTCCCGGGTCGGACTACTGTTGTGTTTTTCTTCCAAGAAATTCTTAATAGCAGCCCGGAGTATGGAAGATGGCGGTGTCGCCCGCCCGTGCCCCTTAAGACAACTCCCGCACTAGGAATAAATCCTGTGTCGCGGGGGACTTTACAAACATACATGAAACGGGCACAAAGAACACCCAGACTCAGAACAACAATTTGTGGATCACACAAAGTGTTGTCCTACGTGGGATTTGAACCCACGACACTTGGCGAAGTAGGAAACGGCGTGGTGACCGTTAAACCACTAGGCCAATTGTGCAGTCAAATATGCCTTTAGCTCAAACCTCGTTAATTTGAACAAAAATAAAAACAATATTTAAGTGTTTGCCTTCCTGGTATCAGTACCAATTGTATTATAAAGTCCACAACGTTTTTATTCATTTTTAAGTTGTTATAAAGTAATTTATGTACCTACATAAAAACGTTAAGTTAATTTGTGCACCCTTCAAAATGCGGCCAAGTGCGAGTCGGACTCGCTCATGAAGGGTTCCGAAGCAGCAAGTAACATAATATAAAAGTTCTTGTATTTTGTTGTAACTTTGATCGATGTTTTAATAATAGTGTTTATTTGCGGTTTACGATTTATGACGTATTAAAAAAAAACTACCTATCTAGTAGATCTCGTTCAAACCAATTTTCGGTGGAAGTTTGCATGGTAATGTACATCATATGCGCGAGAGACACTTCCAAAGTGGTACAAAAATGTGTCCCCCCCCCCCCTTTGTAACTTCTAAAATATTGAATAATAATAAATCTTTAATAATAAATCTTTATTGCACCAAAAATGGATTACAAGACACTGTACAGTCCTGACTCCCAAAGTAGCGCTAGCTGTGTGTTGGGAATCAGTTCCTATTCACAGACAAAAAGAACAAACTAATAGTTACAATAGTAGACATTAATAAGACAGTAGTTAACTAAGTGTAAGTGTGTATATTTAGATAATATGTATATGTTTGTGTGTAAGTGTGAGTATAAGTGTGTGAGGGAGTATGATTTATTGTGTATTTGAGGCTATGTGTTCAAAGTTGTGCGTAGTGTTGGTGTGTGTGACATTATTCAAGCATTCATTATTTTACTATTTGCGTGTGTGTGACTGATTAAACTAAAAAAATATATGATGTACATTACCATGCAAACGTCCATCGAATATTGGTTTGAAGGAGATCTAGTATGTAGTTTTTTAACCGACTTCCAAAAAGGAGGAGGTTCTATGTTCCACTGTATGTTTTTTTTTTTTTATGTATGTTCACCGATTATTCCGTCAGTTGTGGACCGATTTTGAATTTTTTTTTTGTATTCGAAAGGGTATGCTTCCGAGGTGGTCCCATTGCCAGCATATCAGGATCTGATGATGGGATCCCAGGGAAATCGAGGGAAACCCTCATTTTTTATCGGCACATACTATGTTTTTCGTATATTTTCTGAAGTTACACCCGTATTTGCGTCTGGTAGTCATCATTTTATGATGATGAGCTGATGATGTAAGGTACAACTCCTTAACGGTTAGGAGTTAGAGGATAAATCTTTAAATATCAGATGTATATATGTTACCTTTAGTCGTATTCTTTCAAATTATTTAGGTAAGCTGATGATGGAAGGTGGAAGGTACAACTCCTCAACGGTTAGGAGTTGGAGGATAATTCTTTCAATTTCATACGTATCTAAAGACCTTCAGTCGTATACTTTCAAGTTATTTAGGTGAACTGATGATAGAAGGTTAAACTCTTCAACAGTTAGGAATTATTAATTATTATCAGGATCTGATGATGGGATCCCAGGGAAATCGAGGGAAACCCTCATTTTTTATAGGCACATACTATGTTTTTCGTATATTTTCTGAAGTTACACCCGTATTTGCGTCTGGTAGTCATCATTTTATGATGATGAGCTGATGATGTAAGGTACAACTCCTTAACGGTTAGGAGTTGGAGGATAAATATTTAAATATCAGATGTATATATGTTACCTTTAGTCGTATTCTTTCAAATTATTTAGGTAAGCTGATGATGGAAGGTGGAAGGTACAACTCCTCAACGGTTAGGAGTTGGAGGATAATTCTTTCAATTTCATACGTATCTAAAGACCTTCAGTCGTATACTTTCAAGTTATTTAGGTGAACTGATGATAGAAGGTTAAACTCTTCAACAGTTAGGAATTAGAGGATGATTTCAATATTACACGTACGTTTAGACCTTCATTTATATTCTTGATAATGAAATTTGATGAAATAGTTCAACTTACTACTTACCTACGATTGTTTGCACTAAAAACTGAAAAATAAAAACTTTAAAAAAAAAAAAAAACCGACTTCCAAAAAACATCCAACGAAAACTCTGCCAAAAAAACACTTAAAAGCGTAAAATAAACTGGTTCTTCATAAATTGCCTATACCTAATTCTTTATTCATTTAAATAGTAGTATTATAATGTGTGCTAGGTACCTAAAATCTGTTTGAAGTCGGTGCTAAGCCAAAAAGAATACAAACGAACAATTACAAAAGTCCAAGCGATAGTCACTTGGCACCGACTTCAAACAGATTCTAGGTACCTAGCACACATTATAATACTACTATTTAAATGAATAAAGAATTAGGTATAGGCAATTTATGAAGAACCAGTTTATTTTACGCTTTTAAGTGTTTTTTTGGCAGAGAGTTTTCGTTGGATGTTTTTGTTTAATACGTCATACATCGTAAACCACAATTTATCGATCAAAGTTACAACGAACTACAAGAACTTTTATATTATGTTACTTGCTGCTACGGAACCCTTCATGGGCGAGTCCGACTCGCACTTGGCAGCTTATTCGTGCATGCAGCCGGCGTTCATCATCAAAATCGAATTACCCAGTCGAAAGTTCTGAGGTAAATACAGTCGAATTAAGAACCTCCTCCTTCTTTGAAGTCGGTTAAAATACAAATCCTCTAAGTCAACTGTGATACAAATAACGTAGATATGTAACTGCTTAGCCCCATTCATTAACGTCATTATACAATCTACGTGGTGCTTAACGTAATGACGTAGACACGTAATAACTATTTGTACTTATTACGATGGAGGCCGACATTCTCACTTTCACGTGTAGCCGGGTACTGGTACTTAGTGAACTCGATATAAGATCCGCTTCAATGCTTTTATTTGAAGGTATTTTGTATTAATGTGGTGACAATTAAAGAATATAGAGTGTCACCACCCCTTTTCACCCCGTGGGTGTCGTAAGAGCCGACCGAGGGAGCAAACTACCAGGACAACAACACTGCAAAGTGCAAACAGGAGGAAAACTTGAAACAAACACTAAAGCCGGGTCTCCTGCGACACTTTTTTATGTTTTCAAACACCAAACATCAAATATCTAACAATATATGGGCGTGGCCAAACTGTTTTGTTAGTTCTAACAAGCAAACACGTTATCCGAAGCGGACGGAAAACATCCCCGTGTTCGCCTGCGAGGGGGAGGGCCATTTCATTTGTTAACATAGGGTTGTACATTTACCACATAACATTCTTCATTTTAGTCGTTGCGGAGGTAAAGATTAATCGTTTTGATTTACAAATCGGATGTTATCGTCTATCGCCTTGATAACCAGTGATCATTTTCGTTATAATTAAGTAGCTGATATTTATTCATCAATTTTTTTACTTTAATTTTATGCTTCCCGTATAATGAAACTGAACTGAACTTACAATAATACTTATATTATTCATATTTAAACTATAAAGGACAATTTCAATAATATTAAAAGGTTACGGCAATTGCAACCCGTCAAAAAAAAGCTCGCCATCAGACCTCGGTAAGAAAAGTACTCGATACTTTGAAGTATCGATACATTCTATTCGATACCTCTATTATTTGATGTTCGTTTAAAGTCGCAGGAGACGGCAATGGCTTGCTAACACATTTCGTTAGTTTGTTTTGTTATTAAACGACTTCAAAAAAAGGAGAGGTTCTCAAGTCGACCGTATATACGTTTTTTTTAAAGTGTGTTCGCGGATAACTTCGTCGTTTATGAACCGATTTTGATGATTCTTGTTTTATTAGAAAGGAGATATATAGGAAGTGTAGCCGACTGACGCTCCAATCGCTTGCTCGGAACGGTGCTGCCACAATCCCCGCGTCCCTCTATCAACCAAAGGGACCTAAAAAAACCTCTTCTGCGCATTTAACGAATCTGGCCAAGTTACGTGCCGGTCTCTATAATATCATCAATATCAATGGCACAACAATATATATAGGTAAATCAATCACATAGGCCATCAGCTATCTCGCGTATGTATGAGTCAAGTTGAACGAGTTCGCGTGTACTTGGCGGCGTGCTGAGGTCTCATATTGTATCAGTATAAAAGCTCGTGCAAAACCTTTATGAGGATAATTGTAGGTGTAAAATTATTTTATAACCTATACATTTAAAAAGTTACGCACGTATGGCCACGTCGCCGCGCCCGCCGCTTCCTGTTCCGCCAAGTGTTGTGATAGTGTGGGATCCCCGGAACAAATTTTACAAGTTATTACTATCAAGCTAATTTTTCGTGAGTGGCTTCATTTTTTTAAGGTGAAAGGTGGGCCCTCATCAAAATGATGCCACTCACGAAAAAATAGCTTGATAGTAATAACCTGTAAAATTTGTCCCGGGGATCCCGGACTATGAGTTCAAATCCTACATGAACACCACCCATCGATACGATACAAACATCAAAAACGGATTTTTTTTCAATGTCGGACGAGACTTTCACCGATAGGTAGCTGATGACATAAGGAGTAACTTAGGCTACTTTTTTACAAGCTAGTAATTAACTTGCAATGTATGCATGTACTAGTTGTTGCCCGCGGCTCCGCCCGCGTTTATGTCAGTTATCGCGGCAAATAGTGTGTGTTATTCTGATGTATAAGCTATATTACTGTAAAGGTTCATCCAAATCCGTCCGTTTTCGCGTGAAAGAGTAACAAACATCCAACTATCCATCCATACTTACAAACTTTCGCGTTTATAATATTAAGTAGGATGTATGTTCGGGTGGAATCTTGCAACTCAATTATGAAGCAAATATCTTTAACCGATTTTGCTGAAATTTTGTGAGCATATGTATACTACGTGACAATACAATATTATAATGATATGGAGCTGAGCTGATCTGATACTGGAGCTGGAAGGTGGCCCTAGGAACTCTGTGGAGAAACGTCGCAACACCATCGAGTTGCGAATCGTTTGATTCGTCTTAACGAGTACTATTCTTTTTAGAGCACTGCAATAAAAGCTTGTTTTTAAAAAGTTGTGACATTCCGTATTAATAATAACATATTTTGTATAAGTATATCATCAGCAGTCTGCTTGTTTATTTAAAGTTTTATCTCATTACACTGAGATAGAATTTCTGTTTACTATTGCTGCTGTGGTCCAGTTTAGAGCGAGACGGCGAGAGTGAAAGAGAGCGGAAACAAATAGTTGTAGTACGCGCGGACGGTGTTACGTGTATAGGAAGAAAGAATAAATATATATATATATATATAAAAGCGAAATACCACTCACTTATTAATCACGAAATCTCGGAAACTATAACACCTACAAACTTGAAATTTAGCAGGTAGGTTCTTTATAGGGTGAAGACATCCGCTAAGAACGGATTTTACGAAACTCAACCCCTAAGGGGGTAAAACAGTGGTTGGAAGTTTGTATGAAAGTCCTTTTTTTTTTGAAGTAAGAGACTTGAAACTTAAAATGTATGCTCTATAGATGGTGTGGAGGTGTAATAATAATGTATCTTTAGAAATCAACCCCTTTTTGGGGTTAAAACGGGGGATGGTAGTTTGGATGCAAACGAGGTTGCTTAGGTCAGCTAGTATATATATATAAATTATCGCCGAAATGTATGTACGCGCGCATTACTTCCGATCAACTGCACCAAATTGGATAATTCTTTTTTTATGCGTTCCTTATTGTCAGGACAAGGTTTGTATAGAAGAAAATTAAAAGAAAACCGGAGGTGCTATATTTTCTTAGACCGTTTAGTCTTATACACCCTGCGTCCCTACGGGAAGTTGAGGCAGGCTCAAATACTAAAAAAACCGACTTCCAAAAAACATGCAACGAAAACTCTCTGCCAAAAAACACTTAAAAGCGTAAAGTAAACTGGTTCTTCATAAATTGTCTATAGCTAATTCTTTATTCATTTAAATAGTAGTATTATAATGTGTGCTAGGTAATCTGTTCGAAGTCGGTGCCAAGTGACTATCGCTTAGACTTTTGTAATTGTTCGTTTGTATTCTTTTTGGCTTAGCTATTTAAAAGAAGGTTTTCGGTAATTTATAAAGTATTCACGAAAATAAAGATGACGGTACGAAGTTCGCCGGGTCAGCTACTATATAAATAAACTAGCTGTTGCCCGCGGCTCCGCCCGCGTGTACGTCGGTTATCGCTGCAAATAGTAGCCTTTGTGTTATACCGATGTATAAGCTATATAACTGTAAAGTTTCATCGAAATCCGTTCAGTAGGTTTTGCGTGAAAGAGTAGCAAACATCCATTCATACTTACAAACTTTCGCGTTTCTAATATTCGTAGGATGCCGATAATTATGAAATACATACATACATAAGTCTAATGTTTTCCATGTCAAAGTGTATAAAATGATCACATGTAGGTCCCCTACGAGTGTACTCGATCGAGAAAAAAAAAATGTCCGAAGAATTTTAAGATTATTTAATTTTTATCAAACGGATCTGCAGTCAAAAGCCAGTAGTATAATAAAAAACTTCTTTTAAATACCTAAAGATAGACAAGATGATCTCATTACGAATGCAGTTTTTGATTGAACTTAGAGCTAATAACATATTTTAAGATGTTATTAAAATTTATGATACTGATATTAAAGGTTTTATGCGAGATGGAGTCAAGAAAATAAACAAATATTTTAACCGACTTCAAGAAAAGGAGGAGGTTCTCAATTCGACTGTATTTTTTGTTTGTTTGTTACCTTATAACTTTCGTTGGGTGAACCGATTTTGATGATTCTTTTTTTGTTTGAAAGCTGATGCTTCCCGTGTGGTCCCATTTAAATTTTGGTCCAAATTTAAGTAGTTTTTTTGGTCAAAATTTGTATATTATTGTTTATGACATAGGGACAAACGAGTGGAAAGAAAGGATCTAATTAGAAAGGGGGTTTTGGGCTACTATTCTACGCTGATCAAACGGCTTGCAGTGATGGCACTGACTAAAATTAGACGAGCAGTAATGAAAAATGTTGCAAAAACAGAGATAATTTATCCACTTCTCCCCGTAGCTGAAGTTGCGCCGGAGCAACATTTAAATTATTTTTTTCCTTTCCTTTTTCAAGAGACAACTCCTGCATTAGGAATATACATCCTGTATCGCGGGAGACTTTAGAATCATACATGTAACGGAAACAAAATACAACCAGACTCAGAACAACAATTTGTGGATCACGCAAAGTATCCCATGTGGGATTTACACCCACAACACTTGGTGCACACCCATTACCACAAAAATTACCAAAGCAGTTAGAGATTTGATAAAAAAGTTAGGTAAATCGATGCCTCAATAGTGTCTGATAAACATTTAACAATGACAAACCAGATAATGAAAAGACGTGATAAATAATGAAGTGTGCGGTAAGAATATTACTATTACATAACAATTAGAGGTAAATTATGAAATGAATCAAATACTTGGATCAGTTCTTAGTAAATCATTAATGTTATCTGAGAAAAGAGAAAATATTTTGCATTTTAAGTAAGAGTTAATGTAATCATTATTACATAATTCAAGCACGATGAAACAATAAATAAATATTATCGGACATCTATCACACAACGCCATCTAAGTAGAGCTTGTATTATAGGTATTTTTGTAAATACATACATATTTGCAAATATGTATACAATAGATTGCATCCACAGCTGAACATAGACCGCCAACAAACGCTACAGCCCTCGGTCCTGCACCTTCCACAACCGATCTTCCCCAGCTACCTTCTTTAACATTTAACACTTCAAATATAAGATGGGTCGGGTCACCGCCACCGTTTATGTCACGCCGTCAATGTGACTGGTCAGTGTGTCAGTCGAAACAAATTTCTGGCCATGCCGCCTCCGCCGGGTCCCGGTAGAAGGAGTAAACCCAAGAAGTGCTGGCTTGACGTCGTAAAGGGTGACATGCGTGCTAATGGTCTCACTACCAGAGATGCCGAAGAACGAGCAAAGTGGAGAAGAAAGAGCAGGAAAGCGGACCCCGGGCTCCAAAGTATTAGCTTTGGAAGCAACCGGGAATAAGGCTAGGATGTCAGTGACCACCGTAAAATAGCAAGGAAAGCATTAATTTAGTATTTGACTACTGGCTTCTTGTAGTAAAGGTACTGCCTTATTGATGAAGGAGTTAAATAATATTGTGTTAAATAAAGTTAAATAAAGTTGGACTTAAAGCCGTTGGCTATTTGATTTCCGATATTCGAGTTAAAACAGTTTTTGGTAGTGTATATTTCAAACTACGTTAACAAATAACTAAATTAATATTTCACATTCTTAAGCTAGGTATTCACTTCCAACAAAATTTATGCACACTGCACACTATAAAGTAATATATGACATGAATATTTATTAAATGAATATAATCAATATTCTAAAGACTCCTCAAACAGCTATTTGTGGAGTTTGTGTACTTTATGCTCAAAAACGGAACAGATGCTAAGAACTAAAACAACTGTAACCTGCCAATAGCAAAGAAATGACCCATCAAGAAGCCTAGTGTGAGTTTACTTCAAATCAACTCGCTCTCGAGGGGCACCGCGTTCGGCGTTGTTAATGTTGATATCAAGGTGCGGGCCAATCACAACGCCTAATCCGTTTACTGTGACAATCAAATTGATGTGAAACAAAACTCATACTCTCTTATGTATCCACAAAAAAGAAGTATGTGAAACAAATAAACATGTGGCTATTATTTGAATTATGATTCAATACGAAAAATATATTTATTGGCACAGCTGTTAATTAAAATTACTTAAATGCAGATTTTATTGGATGCTAAAATGAAACAGTTACTTGACTCGTATATGTAAAAATATCAAGGATATCGACATACCGTTCTTATTATAACATCAACAGCCTTTCTTAGACCAGTACAGAACATAAGTTTCTCCACAGAAAGGAGGTTTTGGCCTACCATACTACGCTGGCTGGGTTGATATAGGGCATAGGGTTTGTGCGTGTGGGTCACGGCTCTGACCGCCCAGAACAAGGCGCGCCTATGGCGGCCTCAGAGGGTACTGGCGGTCAGAGCGATACGTGGTTACCGCACGGTGTCGACCGAGGCAGCGTGCGCGTTGGCCGGGACACTCCCGTGGTATTTGGAGGCGGAAGTGCTCGCCGAAGTTTATCGACGGGTGGCTGAATATCGGGCGGAGAGAGGCATTCGCCCTCCGCCCGAAGAGGTACGCGAGTGGCGTGAAGCCGCCCGTCGAGCCACGATGGCTCGTTGGTCTTTCCGACTGGAGACTCCACGCGCTGGCTTTGCCGCCGTGGAGGCTCTCCAGCCGGTCATCCTCGAGTGGGCAGGGCGGCAGCACGGGACCCTTTCCTTCCGACTGACGCAGGTACTTTCCGGGCACGGTTGCTTCGGGAAGTACCTGCACTCGGTCGCTAGGAGGGAATTGAGTCCCGCCTGCCACCACTGCGACTGCAGTGAGGACTCGGCCCAGCACACGCTGGCGATTTGCCCCGCTTGGGCGTCGCAGCGCCGAGCTCTCACTGCAGTCATCGGAGGAGATCTCTCGCTACCGGCCGTCATACGCTCCATGGCCGGTAGCGACAGCAGTTTTACCGCGGTCGCAACCTTCTGCGAAGATGTCATCTCCCAGAAGGAGGTGGCGGAGAAGACCCAGGAGGACGATCTCCACTCGGACCCGATCCGCCGCCGGCGAACCGGGCAGCGGAGGCGCGCTCACCTGCGCCTCATGCCGCCCTGAGTGTGGCCGCGGATGGTCGGGACGGGCTTTCCCTTCCATCCGCTCTAGTGGCCGCCCGCGAGGAGGCGACGTTACGTGTGTGCCGTACGTCGCCTAAAATGAGAGGTTCCCGGTAGAGGGTGCCCGCTTCTGTGCGGGCAAGCGCTGGGAGGGGTCCGGATGTCTTAATAAAAGCAGTTCCCGGAACCCTCCCTCCTCAGGCGCAGAGTGGCACACCGTGTGGTTTTAGTCGGTTCGAGTCCGACACACCGCCCCACCGCAAGCCCCGGCGCGGGTGACGGTCCGAGGGGATATCCACACGTAAAAAAAAAAAAAAAAAAAAAAATGTACACGCCCTAACTCTACCAACCCTAATTTCATAAACTCTACATCTCAGTAAAAATGTGTGGCTTCGCCGTTTCGCTACGATACCGTCACGAAGGGAAATCGAACGCCTTTTGTGTTTGCAAATATCTAGTTTCTGAAGCAATGTGTTATACGAATATTTAGTTTCTGAAGTAACGAAACAGCCAAGCCATACATTTTTACTGAGATGTAGAGTTTATGAAGTTAGGGTTGGTAGAGTTAGGGCGTGTACATAGAGAAGCTTGGCTCTACATGTGATCTGATATCTTTTTCACAGGGTAAGCCATATGCAGTCGTCTTGGCAACATTTTACATGAAAATGTATTTGGTGGGATTTCATTTCTTTTTGTATGTTTTCTTTTTTTCTTTGAGCTGTATTTCTTGTACTTCTTCTTTCTTCTTTCGAAAAAGTCCGTGTACCAAAAATAAAACTTCTAGCATAAACATTTGTGAAAGTTTCATACAAACTTTCACCCCCCAAATTTGGGGGTTGCGGGGTAAAAGTAACAGGTTTATGATATTTTTGTTTGTTTGTATACTAAACTTAGTTTACATACCAAATTTCAGCTTGATGATTGATTGATGATCATCAGTGTGTCAGTGACGGAATCGGTGTTTTTTAGGTATCAATAAAATCTAAAGTATCAGAGCTATGCAATTGAAACTTTGTGCGTTTTATTAGGCTATTGGTAACATCATATCCTAAAAATTTGAACGACTTGGTATATTGGAAACCAAAGTTATGGGGGTTCAAAAAAACGACGAAACGCTTCGAGAAAAGGTAGGTAGTGCCCTTGCGCTACGCTTGGCTCGTCTTGGCTGGGGCACGACCGTGCCCCCAGATTAAGCAATTTCTTAGTTGCTTTTTGCCGAGTGAGTGAGGGAATGAATCCTTACTCAAAGAGCTCTTCAGTTGCAGGTGTCCATAGTTAGGGGTGACCACGTGAGCCGTCTGCTCGTTGGCTCTTAGATATTAAACTCTAGCTTTTGCCTGCCGCTTCGCCCGCGTGTATATCAGTTATCGTGGTAAAGAGTAGCGTATTTATATTCTTCAATAATTAAAGTATGTCCATGCCAAATTTCGTTAAAATCGGTGCAGCGTAACAGACAGGCAGACACAGTTACAAATTTATAATAGTAGTATGGATTTAGAAGAACTTTGTATTCAAAAACTAAAGTTTGCTTAAACGCGAAACTTGACATTGTCTACCAAGTGAAATGGAAAGTTTGTCACTTTGAAGACAGGATATTGAGTAAGGCATGCGAAGGAGTGTCCCTTATCTTAAGGTTGCTCATAGCCGCCGTCGTGACTGTACAATGTGTACCTATATGTGTGTATTTTGAGCGTACTGGAAAGCATAGTCAGAACAGGGAACAGATATTTATTACAAATAAATTTCATTTCATTTCATTTCATTTCAATTTCATTTCACAATTATTATTTACTTAATTAGTCTTCAATTTTCATTTGTGTAATCTTAATTTAAGCTATAATCCGTTATGTCCTTCAGGTTAGTTATTTTCACAGGAGCGAGGAGTATGCAGTGTTTCCTCTAAAAATCGCCCAGACGACCCGTTTCAGGTGTTCCACAGGGGAGGACCAAAACTTGATGTTATTTCAAGCTCTATACTATGGACGCCGCGTATAGCTAAGCCCTATCCTGAAGAAAGTCTGCTAATTAGGTGTAAGATAGGTTTGTTTGTGTCATTTCTTGTCACAAAAAACATCTACAATTTAAAAACGAGCGGTCAAAGTTAGATACAGAAAGACACAGCATTATTTTCTCTTCCTATTATCATTTTAAGTGTTTATTGTTGCAGGCATGATCGCTAGCAGCTAGACTAAAAGATTCCTAAATTAATCACCAAACCTATACTCACATTCCAAGAAAACATCAAATATAAACTACAAACACCTTATCAAAAACCTACAATTCCATATTAAAATTAGACCGGAACGACCATAAAAAGCAAAACCAAACAAGAATATCGACATACTGCATGACACCGTCCATTATTGATCGTGATATACCAAACACCTGCGCACACGCAGCCAGTGTGTCTCCGGCATTCGTAAGAAACGGATGTGTACTAAAATATTAAGAAATCAAAGTGTTTTTATCGTGTATACTAAATAAAAATTGTATGTGTTAGTGAGTGTGAGTGTATTACCTAAGTTAAATCAACGAGAATTTTGGAGATTATAAAAACTCTGTAAGTTGGTACATACTAGAATGTTTTTGGGTATGAGAAAATATATTAAGTTTATTTTTATCGTCAACACCCATTTATAAATGCGTTTCCTTAGAAAGGGGCTTTTGGAGTACTATACCACGTTGAGTTCGTATCAGCGGCGTTGCCGGAGTTTTTTTTTAGTGAAATCGGGATTTTGAGACTTTTTAGTGACAAAAAAGGGGATTCTTTCGTCGAAAGCGGGACAAAGCAAAATAAACGTAAACGACACATGAGTAAGAGTGATCAAAATAATTTAATTAAAAAGCTTTTTAAAAACAAGCTTTTACTGGAATGCCTCGAGACGAATCAAACGAGACCAAACTCGATGATGTTGTGACGTTTCTTTACAGAGTTCCTATGGCCACCTTCCAGCTCCAGCATAAGATCAGCTCCATGTCATTATAATATTGTATTGTTACGCTGTGTACATACGATTGCAAAATTTCAGCAAAATCGGTTGAAGATATCTGCTTCAAAATTGAGTTGCAAGATTCCACACGAACATACATACATACATACATTGCAAGTTAATAAAAAGCTTGTTAAAATAAACCATCAAGCGAGTGTTTAGTCCAAAAATATCTCATCAGCGAGGACCATCACGTAAATTGCTTCCAGACTTCACTTTGGGCGTCCGGCTAGTTATCCCCAAAAAGCGGGACAAAACCTGTCCCAAGCGGGACATTACAATTTTGATTCAAAAAGCGGGACGTCCCCCGAAAATCGGAACGTCTGGCAACGCTGGTTAGTATAGAGTTCATTTCGAGTGCTCCTTCCCTTTGAAGTGTTGTTCTCCTGCGAAATTTCTCTAAGTCGGTTTTACGACAAATATTATGATTACAATGAATAGTAGTAATAGAATAGTGGGTAGTAGAGCCACGCTGATTTCAGCACGAACGGGCCGGCTCGACCGGGGCGGTACTACCCTCGCACAGAAGATCAGCGTAAAATGACAGCGATCGTACTGTCGTGTTTCGTTGGTGAGTGCGAGACCGGAGGCCCAGTGATGCAGAAGCATCACTAGCCCGCCATGGTGTGGGTTACCATGTTGCATTATCTGCATTCGCAATATGGTGACCACCACTCTTGGATTCTACTCATGCTTTCCATCGGGCAGGGTGGAGTCATTGGCAAGGCCAAACATTTAAAAAAAAAGATAGGATTAGTGACACTCCGTATTATTATTCTTTCTCCACATGAACCCTATTTATTAAATAAAAGGGTCTCAGTCAGAGAAGAATTAGTCCAAACCCATTTATTTCAAATCATTTACTTTACATTTTTAGAAAATTTACCAAAAAAAAACCGACTTCAATCTGGACCAAATTTAAATGGGACCACACGGGAAGTGCCAGCTTTAAAGAAAAAAAAGAATCATCAAAATCGGTTCACCCAGTCGAAAGTTATGAGGTAACAAACATAAAAAAAAACAGTCGAATTGAGAACCTCCTCCTTTTTTTGAAGGCGGTTAAGAAGGTCTCAGTCAGAGAACAATTAGTCCAAACCCATTTATTTAAATTAATTTCCTTCTAGAATATTTTATTTGGGTCGGACCTTCAAGAATTTTCTGACGATGTAATTCTTCGCAGGGTATTTATTTTGTGACGCCTCTGGTATTGCGGGTGTACATGGGTGGCGGTAATCGCTTACCATCAGGCGATACGTATGCTCGTTTGCCCGCCAATTCCATTAAAAAAACACATAACGAGATCGAGATGGAACCCCCATCAATATTGTTATTAGAACATCTTTTATTATTATCATTATAAAAAAAAATGTTATTAATTCTAAATATATAAAAATTATAAATAACCTACTTCTAGATCATTCTATTTGGGTTTCGACCTTCAAGAATTTTCTGACGATGTTATTCTTCGCAAGATATTTAAAACACTTTTTGCGAGATAAAGATCGAAACCCCGTCAATGCTGTAAGTATAACATCATAAACCAATATCAATTTAAAATAAAATTCTTATTAGTTCTGAATATATTTAAGTAATCTATATTCTATCTATATAAATAAAAATGAATCGCCGAAATGTATGTAAGTGCATAACTTCCGATCGGCTGCACCAAATTAAATAATTCTTTTTTTATGTGTTCGTGATTGTTAGGAAAAGGTTTGTCTACAAGAACAATTAAAAGATAACGGGAAAAGTCTTTTTTTTTGGCCGTCACTGTACACTGCCTGTGGAAAGCTGAGACAGATTTGTAAATATAGCGGTACAAAGTTCGCCGGGTCAGCTAGTAGGTATATAAAAATACCTGATGGGGTCTTCCACAGATTCATTAAAATGAGTTTTTCAATTTAAAACAAGTTTAATTGTGAAAAGTATAATTAACTGGGTAGGTACTTTACCGAGTTTTATTATACATTAATTAAATTAAAACGTTCATCTTATATGCAAAAATCCCATCAAAACATCACACTATGCGATGAACTGTATAAGAAATACATTAATTAATGTTTATGAGATTGATGTCACAAGGATTTATTACTATACTAGCTGTGAACGCGACTTCGTCCGCGTGGAATTGTGACTTTGGGTTACACTTATACAACTTCTCATCCCCCATTTCAACCCCTTACAACCCTTATTTCGCCAAAAAAAATAGCCTATGTCCTTTCTCAGGCTCTTGACTATCTGTGTACAAAATTTTGAGGTTTTGAACGTTGACGTAACTTCTATCCCGGCCTACCCACTAAACCTCTACTATCTAGGTAGTCGGGAGAAGCTCCAGGAACGTATCAGCGGCTTCTGGAATCCTCCCTACCTCGTCTCACAACGGTGGTTTTCTCACTGTCAAATCAGTCGAAATATTTTGAAGTTTTGAAGCGTTCACGTATCTATAGATATAATTTTTATTACTGTTTACATAGTTATGAAGTAATTTTTATTTAAAATATTATAGAAAAACGGAAACACAACTTTCAAATTACTTAACAATTATACGGAAAAGTATATTTTTTGTTGTAAAATACATATATTACTGGTATTAATTCAACAACTACTTACTAAACTATTTTATTTACTCAGCTTTACATAGTTTAAAATTTGATTTAATTTATTTAAACTTAATGCACTTTTGTACATCGGCGGACTTAATGCCCAAGGCATTCTCTTCCAGTCAACCTATAGGCGGTACACACTACAACGATTTATCGTAGCTATTTAACTGTGCCGTTCGTTTGTGCAGTTTTATCGATAGTTTTTTGAGAAATATCTGAGCCAATTTCCGTCCACACTATCGGTGAAACTGGACAAACGAACTGCACAGTTAAATAGCTACGATAAATCGTTGTAGTGTGTATCGCCTATTAGGGTGGTGTAGACATCTTTTAGGGAGAGGTGCACGTGGTTTCATAATGTATAGTACCTGGATGACCAATAAGTTGTTTAGTGGCGCCCTCTCTTGGTACGCCCTGATACTCTTTATTCTGCACCAAATTCCAGTATAGTTTAATGTAGTTCGCTCGAGTTGCGGTAGACGGCGTTAGATGTACATTATTTGATTGTTGAAAATACGAATAAAACTATATTTTCTAAAAATGAATCCATACAAAATTTTATGAAAATCGTTGGAGCCGTTTCCGAGATTCAGATTATATAAATATATATATATATTGCTCGTTTAAAGGTTTAAATTAGATATATAAAAGCGAAATACCACTCACTGTTAATCACGAAACTCGACCCCTAAGGAGGTAAAACGGGGGTTGGAAGTTGGTATGAAAGTACTATGTTTTTTAAGCAAGAGACTTGAAATTTAAAATGTATGCTCTATAGATGGTGTGGAGGTGTACTAATAATGTATCTTTAGAAATCAACCCCCTTTTGGAGTTCAAAACGGCGGAAGGAAGTTTGTACGAAAGTCCAATGTTATTGAAGTTAAAGTAATTATGGCAAAAGGATTTCAAATTGTATAAAAGTGAAATACCACTCACTGATTAATCACGAAATCTCAGAAACTGTAACACTTACAACCTTGATATTTATCCTTATAGGCTGTAGACATCGCTAAGAAAAAAGGGACGGAAGTCCGTAACATAAATAAGATGCGTGCGCTATTGACTTTGACCAATAACAGACAAGATGAGACAGACCTGACTAGTCTATTGATTAGTGACCACGACTGCTAAGCCTCAGGCTGTGGGTTCGATTTCAAACCAGGACAAATAATTGTCCGTGTTCGGGTATATTTTTTTAATTTCAAAACCGTTTGTATTTCATAATGTATATGTATATAGAATTTAATCTGTTATGCATAGTTTAATTTAATCTAAGTAAGTCTATCTAACTACTAACTATATTCGTCTCTCTGTTACGCTTACTTGGCTGAGCCGCTGCACTGATTTCAATGAAATTTGTCATGGAGATAGTTTGATTCTTGAGGAAGGACATTAACTACTCTTTGCTGTAATAACCGACATACACGAAGGACGCCGCAGACAAAAGCTAGTTAGCATATGTAATAACTATAAATTCTCAAAATTAAAAAAAAACACCGACATAATAACCTGAGTTCCCTTTAAAAAGTAAAAAACACGTTATGCGATTTCATTTGAGACCCCACTCGATGATATTTTTGCAGACATTCGGTTACCCTTCCCCACTTTCACCCCCATAACTTTTAAACGACTCAACCGATTTTCATGAAACATGTCTAAGAACACTCGCACGTAACTCACCTTTCATACAAAAAAACTAAATTGAAATCACTTCATCCGTTCGCGAGTTACGGTGCCACAGACAGACAAACAGATACGTCAAACTTACAACACCCCTCTTTTTGCGTCGGGGGTTAAAAATAACGTAACGACATCTGACACAACTCTAGTCTAATTAAAAATTAAGTTATAAATCAATCTTTATAGCTTTGACATCTTTGGCCTTCTCACATCAACGTCAAATGGTCAAAATTTGCATTTTAAATATAATAAAACATCAAAAAGTATTAATTAATCATCTTGTTGACTAAATATTACATCCAAATGATCCAATCGTGAATTTTTGGATACATATTACTAAGAATAAGGCAAAGAACATATCATCAGCAGTCTTTAACAGTCCACAACTGGACATATGCATTTTTTTATGTATGGCTCGCCAAAATGACTCTACTCTGCCTGATGGAAAGCATAAGCAGAATACAAGAGGGGTAGTCACCATGCTCATTGCGAATGCAGACAAAGCAACATGGTGACCCACACTATGGCGGCCTAGTGATGCTTCTGCATCGATCTATCTAACACTGAAAAAAACTTCAATTAAAACTATGCAGAGGTCAACGAAACAAACAAACTCTTCAATTCATACTATTAGTAAAGACATCTATATTAATTCGTGGGAGTGAAACGCTTCAGCATGAATGGGCCGGCTCGACCGGAGTGATACCACGGACTCACAGAAAACCGGTGTGAAACAGCGCCTGCGTTGTGTTTCACCGAGTAAGTGAGGATACCGGACGTACTTACATAAAGCTGAGGCGGGCATAATTATTTCAAGTTTTTCAGAATTTAGAAAATATTCACGAAAATTAATGGCGGTACGAAATTCGCCGCGTCAGCTAGTCTTATGTGCCTATATAAAAATGTATCGCCGAAATGTATGTACGCGCATAACTTTCATTCGGCTGCACCAAATTAAATAATTCTTTTTTATGTGTTCGTTATTGTTAGGACAAGGTTTGTGTACAAGATAAATTAAATAATAACGGGAAAAGTCAATTTGCTGTCCACGACTGTACACTGTCTGTGACTGTACACTGGAAGCTGAGACAGATATGTAAATATGGCGGTACGAAGATCGCCGGGTCAGCTAGTAATTTTATAAACAACTAGCTGTTGCCCGCGGCTCCGCCTGCGTGCATGTCGGTTATCGCTGCAAATATTAGCCTATGTGTCATTCTGATGTATAAGCTATATTACTGTAAAGTTTCATCCAAATCCGTTCAGTAGTTTTTGCGTGAAGAAGTAACAAACATACACACAAACTTTCGCCTTTATATTTGTGTGATAATGTGACTTCATATGATATCATTGATTGAGGTTTTTGTTTTATTTAATACTTTAAATAAGTATTAAATAAAACAAAAACTTTATCAATGATATCGATGCCATTAGTACAAGATACGAACAAAAAAAACACATACGTTATTAAAATCAATACTTTTTTGATCATAACAAAGGACAAACAAAAAATGGACGGAATGTTCATTTACCTGACATTATAATGATAAGCACGTTTTAGCTCAAGACCCGAGTTCATTATTTATTTAGAACCAGCTGAACCCCGTGGTGTTACCCGCGGTTATTGTCGTAACGCGGGTAACGCCGCGCTGCGAAGCTAGTCTAAAAACAGTCGCCTAAGTTACTACTTATATCATCAGCTACTATCAGTGAAAGTCTCGTCAAAATCGGTTCAGCCGTTCCGGAATAAACAGACAGACAAAAATTTAAAACAAAGTTATTTTGGTATATTTACCGTGTATTCAATGTTACAAATAGACACTCCAATTTTATTTATTTGTATAGACTAGTTTTTGTCCGTGGCTCTGCCTGCGTGCATGTTTGTTATACACAACTACTACCTCTATAAATATGCAACAACAAGATAGGAGAAGAAAGGACATAGTATGCTCCAGACCTCAAACTAGCCATCAATTTGTTCATAGATTTTATTTCTTTCTAGGACCTTTCTTGTACAATAGGATTAATAAGGAACTTAACATTATATACCATGAATAATAAAAAATGTAAAATTGTACTATCCGACTATTTCATCATCATCATCATCATCAGCCTATCGCAGTCCACTGCTGGACATAGGCCTCTCCAATTGCACGCCACTTAGTTCGATCCTCGGCTTCTCGTATCCAGCTTCTGCCAGCCGTCCTGCGTAAATCATCACTCCACCTGGCCTGTGGACGTCCTACACTACACTATCTGACTATTTAAGTAAATTTAATCATGCAGACACAGAAAATATTTTGGAAACACTGAAGTAGTCTTTTACAAAAAAAATTGAGTTTTATATTTTAATACTTTCTATTTTGTAATATTTAATATCTTGTTTCAATCTGTAACTTTTAAATAAAATCCTTATCTAATAATAAAAATAAATACTAGCAACCAGTTTACAAATTTAAAGTCAAGCGATCGCCTGAAACACAGGTTTACCCTAGCTCAGGCAGCCATCGATTAAAGTATTTGATCTAAATTTTTATATTTTAACATTCCAAAATGTAACATTAACTATACTGAGCCTTAGTTTTACACTAGTGTAATTAAGTCTAAGTATCCCGAAATAACTATTTTTTAAATCAAATGTCCTACACTGTAACATAAATCGATTAAACCGTGGGAGAGCCACGCTTCGGCATGAATGGGCCGGCTCGACCGGAGTGATACCACGGCCTCACAGAAAACCGGTGTGAAATAGTGCTTGCGCTGTGTTTCACCGAGTGAGTGAGGATACCGGAGGCCCAACCCCTCCCCCTATATCCCCCAAAGGCCGGTAACGCACTTGTGACGCCTCTGGTGTTGCGGGTGTCCATGGGCGGCGGCAATCGCTTACCATCAGGCGATACGTCTGCTCGTTTGCCGGTCTATTCCATAAAAAAAAAAAAAAAAAATGTATCGGTCGATTAAATAAATATTATTATTAAAAAAAAAAACTACCTAAGTGGCACAAGTGGTAGCGCAAGCGACTGCTGTACTTGAGGTCTCGGGTTTATTTATTTACCAAATATTTGTATGGTCTGCAAATGTTTGTTTCCGAGTTTGGGTGTTTTCTATGTATAATATGTACGTGTGTTTACAAAAATACATGCAGTGAAACATACAACCTCCTCCTTTTTGGAAGTCGGTTAAAAAAAAGGATATTATGCACTAGGTTTCGCCCGCGGCTTCGCTCGCATTAAAAAAAGTATCTTATGTTACTAGTAGTTTTCGCGTGAAAGCGTAACAAACAAACTTACATTGACATTTATAATATTAGTATGCATTTCTAGCATTCAATCACGCTGTTTCCTACTTCGCCAAGTGTCGTGGGTTCAAATCCCACGTAGGAAAACACTTTGTGTGATCCACAAATTGTTGTTCTGAGTCTGGGTGTTCTTTGTGTCCGTTACATGTATGTTTGTAAAGTCCCCCGCGACACAGGATTTATTCCTGGTGCGGGAGTTGTCTTTAAAAAAAAAAGAAAAAAAAAAAACTCAATTTTTTTAGTACCCATAACACAAGTTTTGCTTAGCTTGGGAGTAGATGGTGTGTTAGATTTCCGAAAATATTATTTATTTATCTGGGTGAGAATTAAACACAGTGTCTCCATAAGCAATAATCTCAAAAATTACACGTCCAATTTTAAGAATTCTTTCAATGCTTGATAGCTCAGTTATCGAGGAAGGCTAATGTATATCATCACGCTACGACCAAAACGAGCGGTGAATCAATAATGTTACAAAAACGGGGGATAATAATTACATTGCGTGCGCTGCGTAAACTGTTAAAGTTTTACAAAATCAATGCATGAAAGAATTGCTGCCCTTTGAAAGTTTGCATAAGTCCGCGACAGCAAATGTCTATCTTTTAATATTGACTGACTGTAATCTTTTTCATGGTAAACAAAGTTCACGCTTTTCTAACATGACGCTATAGGCAATACGAGACATAGACAAGGTTTCGTGGGTCAGATATTTTTCAATATATGTTGAGCCATACCATAGAGAAATAGTTCTCGTACAATCAAGAACATTCGAGAGCCGAGGACAGCGCCATCTAGTATCAAGTAGCGCACGACTATTGATATTATGATTAATGATTCCGAAATTCTCGGAGCTAGATGGCGCTGCAAGTAATTCTACGACATTATATTTGGTCCAGAATGTTCTACGAATGTTAGGGATCATTCTAGATATTTCGAAAGCCATATATAAAAACGCAGCGTGTTAGTCGTACGGGAGAGTATTGTTTCACGATACAGCGGATTAACATCGAAGCGATTTTCTAGTGCGACTAACGAGTGATTTAATTAATTATTATTGTAAAGGTGTTGTCAATAAAGATTGTGTTATTTTCAAGCTTTTATTAACTTGCAATGTATGTATATATGCTTGAATGTACGGGTGGAATCTTGCAACTCAATTTTGAAGCAGATATCTTCAACCGATTTTGCTGAAATGTAGCAAGCTTATGAATAACGCGTGACAATACAATATTATAATGACATGGAGCTGATCTGATGCTGGAGCTGGAAGGTGGCCATAGGAATTCAGTAATGAAATGTCGCAACATCATCGAGTTTGGACTCGTTTGATTCGTCTCGAGCCATTCCAGTAAAAGCTTGTTTTTAAAAAGCTTTTTAAATAAATTTATTTAATTACGGCTCATAACAATACCTATCTCAATTCTTGTCACTACATCTCAGCAAGTAATATGCGGTTAAGAGAGAGTTTATTTACCAACACAGTGGTAAAAAACGAAACTATTCAACAGCACGTATTAACCTTGACACAATATTTAACTATTTACATCACAATATACTTTAATATTACAATTTAACTTTTCAATTATAAATCAAATTATTTATCGTATCTATTATGTTTAGAAATCTGTTGCGGCGAAAAAACAAGGTTCGATAATGAACGTGTACTGTTTGGTTTTGATTTCCGTGAAAAAATATAACATTTAATAAATCTGTAAGGCGCAATCGGTTGCATCGGCAATCGGCAAATCAAGTTGCATTCGGTGATTAGAAACAATCATCGAGGGTAAGCAACAGTGCGCGCGGTCAGTACATGGATGGGTGACCGCTGGTGGCATGATACCATGAGAATCTCCGTGATTCGGAGGTCACGTTAAGCAGTCGGACCCGGTTGTTATCATAGGATATCAGTGGTGAAGCTTAGTTGGCCGCCTTTGGGCGGCTTAAAAACATCCAACGGCAAGATGACGTAGCCACAACGTAGACTTGCCAGTCCCCAACCCGCACTCGGCCAGCGTGGGGACGTATGACCTTAACCCTCGCCTGAGAAGAGCTCCCGAGCCCAGCAGTGGGACGTTATGGGTTGTTGATGAGATTGATGAGAAATCCTTAAGCTGTATGTTAGCTCTGCAACGTTCCTAAGGGTCTTAGCGTGATTTTCGATGGTTATTATCTTACTGAAAAACTGTGCCTTTAAATCTATCAACAATAAACAGGAGTATATTTTGCCTACGGTTCCGTACGGGTATATATCGGTTATCGCGGTAAGGAGTAGGCTATGCCCTTCCCCAAGAATCAAAGTATCTTCATGACAAATTTCATTGAAATCAGTGCAGTAAAATCGTAACAGACGGACAGTTAATTTCGTATTTATATAATCCTAGCTGACCCGGCGAACTTCGTACCGCCATATTTACTAGACTAGCTGACCCGGCGAACTTCGTACCGCCATATTTACATATCTGTCTCAGCTTCCCACAGGCAGTGTACAGTCGCGGACAAAGAAAATACTTTTCCCGTTATCTTTTATTTTTCTCTTTCTAGCAAAAAAAGAATGAATGAAATCAGACATGTGTTATTGAATTACAACTAAGTACATATTTTGACTTTCATCCCCTCTCTCCAGGAAACCGTGCTGAATTTCGGGATAAAAAGTATCCTATGTCCTACCTCGTAGTATGAACTCAAATCATGCCAAGTTTCATTTGAATCCGTTCAGTAGTTTCGGCGTGATGCGCGGCCAAGATATAGACAGACAAAAATGAAAAAAATTACAGTTTTGGCTTCAGTATCGATTATAGAGAGCCCGCAAGAAAAAAAATCAAAATATCTTTAATGTACAGAATTGTACCTGTTACAGTGAAATTAGTCTCGAGAAATTTTTGCATATGTAGTGGTGTGTATATTACTCAGATCTTAGAGCGCGTTTCCACTATATCGTTCTGGCCTATACAAAAATGTTTCGATATCCTAACATTACTATTTAATTTTATACTTATCCCTAGCAACACTCTGATTTTTGGTTTCAATAAAAACAAGTTGAACTATTTCATCAAACTTCATCATCAAGAATACAAATTAAGATCTATATGTACATGTAATATTAAAATCATCCTCTAATCCCTAACTGTTGAAGAGTTTAACCTTCTATCATCAGCTCACCTAAATAACTTGAAAGTATACGACTTAAGGTCTTTAGATACGTATGAAATTGAAAGAATTATCCTTTAACTCCTAACCGTTGAGGAGTTGTACCTTCCACCTTCCATCATCAGCTTACCTAAATAATTTGAAAGAATACGACTAAAGGTAACATATATACATATGATATTGAAAGATTTATCCTCTAACTCCTAACCGTTAAGGAGTTGTTTCTTACATCATCAGCTCATTATCATAAAATGATGACTACCATACGCAAATACCGGTGTAACTTCAGAAAATATATGAAAAACATAGTATGTGCCTATAAAAAATGAGGGTTTCCCTCGATTTCCCTGGGATCCCATCATCAGATCCTGATATGCTGGCAATGGGACCACCTCGGAAGCATACCCTTTTGAACACAAAAAAAAATTTCAAAATCGGTCCACAACTGACGGAGTAATCGGTGAACATACATAAAAAAAAAATACATACAGTGGAACATAGAACCTCCTCCTTTTTGGAAGTCGGTTAAAAAAAAAGGTGTGTGTGCGATTCACACACGATAGAAGTGAAACTTCAAAGAGGAGAGACCGATATAAATATATATTTTTTTCCTTTCCTTTCATCTAGGTTTTTAAAACTCCGGGGGGCCTACGGGGGGGTCAAAATTTATGCGTTTATTTTTGGCCTAGGACGCACCGTTTCCGAGATATTTCAATCTAAAGCAAAAAATCGTCACTTGATAGTGGAAAGTGGAAACACGCACAAAACCAGAATAAACCAGTTTACGCTGTCCGCAGGTGCCACGTGCAGTCCGGCGTCAGTCGCTTGGTACTGTTAGAACATAAAGCACACATTTCATTCAAAAATTATAATTATTACGTTAATTGTTAAATTTTGTATTTGTTGATTGTTGTTATTGTTTGTTATTATTGTTATAATATTTGTTGAAGTTTTTAATTTGTGTGTAAGTGTTGTAACTTTATATTGTAAATTCAAAATGGCTCCAGTGTTAAAACATGGTCGAGGCAAGCCTTTGACTTCTCAAACTAAAGAAGTTTTGTACTGTTTGTACAAATATTTCGAAAATGAGTGTAATAACAACCCGAGCAGTATTATGACCCCCACTCAATTAGTTGCTAAATCAACAGGAATTTCAATAGCATCCGTCAGAAAGGTAGTATCAGAAAGCAAATGTCGTCCTTCAGATCAGGAAGTAACATTTAAATCTCCTAAAAAGAAACCGAATCGTAAACCTACAATAGTAATCGATAACTTTGATCAGCAAGTTATCAGAAGAACAATTCATGACTTCCACATCACAAATAAAGAAGTTCCCACTTTGAAAACTTTGCACGCAAAATTGAGAGAAGATATCGATTATAAAGGTTGTGTCAGCACGTTACGAAAACACGTCATGTCATTAGGTTTTAATTGGAAGCAAACAGAAGATAACCGGAAACTTCTTATGGAAAAACACGAAATTAGATACTTGCGAATTAATTATTTGATGAAAATTGCTGAATATCGTGAACAACGCCGACCAATTGTTTACACCGACGAAACATATGTACATACATCACATACCCTCTCGAAATCTTGGTCAGATGGAAGCACTTCAGGTTTGAAGCAACATATATCGAAAGGCAACCGCTTAATCATTGTTCATGCCGGTGGTATGGATGGCTTTATACCAAATGCATTGCTTATGTTTAAAGCCAACCAAAAAAGTGGAGATTACCACGACAATATGAACTATGACAACTATTCAAGGTGGATTCAAACTCAATTGATACCCAACTTACAACCAAATAGTGTTGTTGTTGTTGACAACGCACCATATCATAACTCAATACAAAATCCTGCACCGAATAGTAATTCTAGAAAACAGCAAATGATTGACTGGCTGACATTGCGAAACATTGAGCATTCATCCACGTTGCTTAAGCCTCAATTATATGAACTGATTCTGCAAAACAAGGCGAGATTTGTAGAGTACAAGATAGACGAAATATTACGACAGCACGGTCATACTGTGCTGCGTTTACCACCATACCATCCGGAGTTTAATCCTATAGAAAATATATGGGGGATAGTGAAAACATATGTTGCAAAAAAGAATGTCGCAATGAATATGAAGGTTATAATGTCATTAGCTGAAGAAAAAATGAACGCCATAACTGTAGAGGAATGGAGAAAAGTTTGTCTGCATGCTATTGAGGAGGAAAACAAATATCAGGGTAGAGACGCAGCTTTAGACACAATATCAGAACGAATCATAATTAATTTAAATAATTCATCTGATGAAAGCGAGGATGGGGATGATTGTGATATGCCTGGGGTTGATGAATTATTAGAATAAAACATTTATGGCCGGAGAACACCTAATTCATACACGTCTTCACTGAAGTGAAAACCGGCATTCACTGCTTGTAATGTTTGGAACTGGCTTGTCTGCCTCATATAGTTCCATAGATTACAATGCAGTGGATACACATTTTCACGTCCGTATTAGTACGTAGTGCGTATGCGTAGACGTGTACGCATTTGGTGTGCTCCAGCCACAAACGTATATTACCTTTAAAAAAATAAAAACTAAAAATAAAATGTTGTTTTTTTTTATTTGCTGACCATACACTACTACAAACGCAAAAATTTCTCCAAGCTAATTTACCTGTACATTTTTATTGTAAGTATAGATTGTCAAGGTAAATAAGGTGAAAACAGCAAAATCTGTTGCCCGCTTGTGTCGATCTATAACTTCCAGTTTTCAAAGTGCGTAGAGACAAGAGAATACTGGTAAATAACTCATGGCCACTCTTTTTAAAAGTCTGAAGTATATAAGCAAAAACTGCCTTATTAAGGAGATGCCTATGTCCAACAGTGGCCTAAAGTCTGTTGATGTGAAGATCCATAGTAAAATTGCGTTTTCGATATTGTTTACTTATAAGTATTCGCTCAATTTGTATCTATACACAGCACACATCCTAAACATTGCGATCAAGAAAACCGGTCTGATTTCAATAAGAACTTGTCTCCTGGGTTCGCGTCAATAAAACAGCATTCTCGGAAATATACCAGATTCGTTTTATTTGTTTTCAACGTGTACCAGACTATGGGATCATCATATTGTAAACAAAAACCAAACGCATTCGTGCTGTCGTGTTTCGTTGGTGAGTGCGATACGAAGTTGCAATAATGCAGAAGCATCTCAAAAGACCGTCGTAGTGTAGGTCACCATGTTGCATTGTCTGCATTCGCAATGAGTATGGTGACCACCACTCTTGGATTCTGCTCTTGCTTTCCATCAGGTAGAGTAGAGTCACTTTGGCAGGTTCATATATATAACAAGTTAAATTTTAACAATAAAAAAACCAACTTCAAGAACGACCAATCAAATAAAAGAAAAAAAATAACAAATACACTTGTCGCCCCTACGAATTTCGAAGGTTCCCATCGATATCTCTTGGATGCCATCATCAGATCTTAGTGTCCTTATCACCACCGTTGGGATATCTCCTTTCCATCAGAAACGGTTCATAAACTACGAAGTTATCCGCGAAAAAACATAAAAAAATATACGGTCGAATTGAAAACCTCCTCCTTTTTTGAAGTCGGTTAAAAAAGCACGTGTGACGCACGCTCTCACTATGATCCCAGGCCCTTTAAGCAGGGCGTAAAAAAGCATTTCACTAGGTCAAAATAATGTGGGTCATCATGTTGCATTGTCTGCATTCGCAAGGCGTATGATGACCACCACTCTTGGATTCTGCTCATCCTTTCCATCAGGCAGAGTAGAGTCAGTTTAGCGGGCTCAGTTATATAAAAAAAAACTACAATTACCTAACAAGGCAGAAGGGAATGTTGGTCGGTGTTGGTTCTATTCCCGTTCAGGACAAATGATTTGATTAGCACGACCATTTGTTCTGTGTGTAGGTGTAATTTATCTATCAATACAAATAAATAAAATTGAGTGTCTGTTTGCAATTTCAAATTAGCAGCTTTTCATTACATGTATAGTCGGAGCAAAGCCAATATCAATAGCTAGTCTATCTAGCTAAGGGTCTAGGGAGTGAAATGTTATAGAAAACTCAATATAACCCGTAGCTATTATAGAAACTTTTAATAACAGCCCCGGAGTTAGGTAGCTGGGATCTTAACCTCGTGCCTCAGAGAATAGGGGGCAAACGAGCAGACGTATCGCCTGATGGTAAGCGATTACCGCCGTCCATTGACACCCGCACCACCATCAGCGTCACAAGTGGGTTGCCGGCCTTTGGGGGATGGAGAGGGGGAGGGAGGAGCGGTTGGGGGTTTCACACCGGTTTTCTGTGAGGCCGTGGTATAACTCCGGTCCAGCCGGTCCATTCATGCCAAAGCGTGGCTCTCCCACGCAGAGTACAGCTGTGTTTGCGTACACTCTTGTGCACTGTAATATCTTCTGCGCAGTTGGCTGGTCTCCGTTGAGACTGGCCGCCATGGCCGAAATTGGCTAGGAGTACATCAACATGCATTAAATGTAAGATATATAAGTTTGTTTATCAGCAGGGTCTGTCTAATCTAAAATCAGAAGGCCGTGCGTGAGATGTGTAAGGTTATAAGATACTAGCTTTTACACGCGGCTTCGTTCACGCAGACTTTCATCAAAATCCTTTCTTAGTGCTCACTTACGTTATATAAATAACCTACATGCAAAATTTCAGGATTCTAGCTTCAGCGGTTTGGGCTGTGCGTTGATCTCTGGGTATGTCAGTCAGTCAGTCATTCACCTTCCTCTTTTATATATATATAGATAGATTATACTTATACAGTACATCTCTACCTACCCCACGGTACTCAAAGCATGATAGTAACAACAAACAGTAAACACACGGGTCTAAATCTCAACTCCTACCATTGTTCCCGGAACATAACACGACAGCATACCTAAGTACGGCCTTGGTGCCCACTTGTTATTCTACAAACGGACAGACAGAGCAAACGTCTTTATAGATATAAATCTTATTGTTACTCTCGTTATAAGGCCTGGGAAAGAACGTATCCTTGTTCTTAGACATAATATTATTATACTTAACTAGCCGACTCGTGCCCACTCCGATGGGCATTACCCGCCCGCTTTTCTTCGACTTGATTTATAAATACTATTATTTTAAGCTGATTTTTTGTTCAATCATAATAAATTATAGCCTATGTCACTCCTTAATAGTGTCGCTTTCTGTTAGTGAAAGAATTTTCAGAATCGGATCAGTACTTCCGAAGATTACCCCCATACAACCATACAAAGTTAAAAACTTTACATCTCTATATTATTAGTGTTATAAATAAAATTCTCGTGTCACAATGTTAGTTACCATACTCCTCTGAAACGGCTGGACCGATTTTTATGAAATTTGTTGTGCATATCGGGTAGGTCTGAGAATTGGCCAACATCTATTTTTTATACCCCAATTTTTTTTTATGGCAAAACAAGCCCTGTATTAGTATAAATCTAATACAGGGCTTGTTTAGTACTAACTTTTGTTTGTGACTCCGCCCGCGTAAATGTAGCGGATATTTCTTTTTATTTGTTAACCGATTGAAATAAAACAAACACCAAAATACAAAGTGAAGTTTAACATAACACATAACAGAAAACCGCATCCATTTAACGCATTTATGAGTCTTGAATTGTGAAGTCCACAGTGATTCCATAGCTCGTTTGGACACAAGGCTCTTCTTAAGGAGGTTATGGTCTTCTATACCACGCTAGCAAGGTGGGTTAGCTGGTTTTGCTGTGTACCAAAAAAAAATCTACACCGTAAAATCTTTGCCAACAATAAAAAAAAGCTAAAATTTAAAAGTTAAATAAATTAAATAAAAAGCTTTCTAAAAAAAAGCTTTTACTGGGATGCCTCGAGACGAATCAAACGAGCCCAAACACGATGATGTTGCGACGTTTCTTTACAGAGTTCCTATGGCCACCTTCCAGCTCCAGCATCAGATCAGCTCAATGTCATTATAGTATTGTATTATCACGCTGTATACATATGCTTGAAAATTTTCAGCTAAATCGGTTGAAGATATCTGCTTCAAAATTGAGTTGCAAGATTCCACACGAACATACATACATACATTGCAAGTTAATAAAAAGCTTATAAAAAAAACCCTACGCAAGCACTTAATCGAGTAATCATACGCCAAAAATGCCTTACATCATTTTGGAAAAGAGCTGATACTCTTACACCGATATTGACCAAACATAGCTAAGAATCACCGCAAGGTAACTGGTTTTCAAATAAAACAAACCGCATCGAAATCGGTCCATCCGTTTGAGAGGTACGATGCCATAGAAACACACATACACACACAGAGAAAGAGACGGAGAGACATCGACGTCAAACTTATAACACCCCTCTTTTTGCGTCGGGGGTTAAAACCGATTCCTTTTTGCAAATTGTGGTTCTTTTCTGCAAAAAAATGGTTTCCATTTCGCAAACTTTTACACAAAAACCTTCAAGATATCGTAACGTGCACGGTCCAAAGTAATTTATATAATTTATAAGACAATATAGCGTATTTATCAATGATATATTACCTGGCCGGAGGGTTACGTGACTTAGTGGCGACGAGAAACGAATTGTAATGACACTGGCGCCTTATAACGATAACAATAACAAACTTTGTAGTGTGTAAACCAACCTCAAAAAATAGACATATTGGAACGAAGTTCCTTATGGCGCATTGCGAAAGGGGGCTAGACGGATTAAGATCAAAAGTTGTAACGACAATTTTCGTTGTAACGACACTTTTAACATAGAGTTGACGTCATAGTGCTGCATAGTATATATATACTAGCTGACCCGGCGAACTTCATACCGCCATATTTACATATCTGTCTCAGCTTCCCACAGGCAGTGTACAGTCGTGGACAAAAAAAAAAACTTTTCCCGTTATATTTTATTTTTTTCTTTCTAGTAAAAAAATAATTAATGAAATCGGACTATGCCTTATTGAGTTACAACTAAGTACATATTTTGACTTTCATCCCCTCTCTCCAAGAAACCGTGCTGAATTTCGAGATAAAAAGTATCCTATGTCCTACCTCGTAGTATGAACTCAAATCATGCCAAGTTTCATTTGAATCCATTCAGTAGTTACGGTGTGATGCGCGGCCAAGATACAGACAGACAGACAAATATGAAAAAAATACAGTTTTGGCTTCAGTATCGATTATAGAGAGCCCTCCAAAAAAAAAATTCTAAATATCTTTAATGTACAGAATTGGACCTGTTACATTTTTATTATAAGTAGAGATAGATTATGTATATTTAACTTCGTTCCATCCGGGTGTCGCTTGACACCTCTCAAGTTTTTATATACTCTTACGGAGTTTTTGGCTCTATTAAAGGGGACCAATTCTTTCATACATTGTTTTTGTAAAATTTAAACTTTATACGTAGCTCACGCAATGGAAGCTTTTAGAAGGAATACTTTTCCACGTTAACGCATTTTTTTTGTAATTATCCGCTCTTTTTGGCAGTAGCCTTATGATATATCTGACACCTGTTTTAGACTACTCAATTGAGCAATATATGTCAATGTTCATTTGATTAAAATTCGTAATAGAAATGAATAGCTGTAATAATTATATTTTCCGAGATGTTTTGTAATATTCGTTATAATGAAGGAGACATCGGTATTTATTTACGTAACAGTCAACTACCCTATTATATCCAGTCATCTAAGTCTAGTACTTTCAGGACTAATTTCAGCGCAATATTAAAATAGAAGGTATGTAATACGGTAGTTGAAACCTTAGTCAAATCAGTTACTTTTTATCATCTGTCAAAACGATAACTTTGTATGAAAAAATTGAAAAATGAACTAAATACAAACTTGTGACGTCACTTAAATAACTTTTCACATCGGACCAGTACTCCCAGAGATAAGTGCGTTCAAACAAACAACTCCAGCTATGTAATATTAATAGTATAGATGTATTATTTTTCCGATATAATGGGGAAACGAGGTATAACTGCGGAAGCTCATTTAAAACAAGACACAGAATAAAATCGTGCTTTAATGAAAATGCGGTCAAGGAAGGCCGACTCAAAATTGATGGAATATGATCTACAAGGAAGAAGGGAGAGCCACGCTTCGGCATGAATGGGCCGGCTCGACCGGAGTGATACAACGGCCTCACAGAAAACCGGTGTGAAATAGTGCTTGCGCTGTGTTTCACCGAGTGAGTGAGGATACCGGAAGCCCATACCCCAACCCCTCCCCTATCTCCCCCCCATCCCCCAAAGGCCGGTAACGCACTTGTGACGCCTCTGGTGTCCATGGGCGGCGGTAATCGCTTACCATCAGGCGATACGTCTGCTCGTTTGCCGGTCTATTCCATAAAAAAAAAAAAAAAAGGGATAAGCGAGGGATGGGTTACGCTGCGACCAAAATGAGCGGAGTATTAAGAAAAATGTTGCAAAAAACGAGGGAAAGTTATTTCTTTTTTACAAACAATGTATGAAATAATTGCCTAATCGCCTTTTAAAGTTCTATATAAATTAAATAAAAAAAGCTTTTTAAAAACAAGCTTTTACTGGAATGTCTCGCGACGAATCAAACGAGTCCAAACTCGATGATGTTGCGACGTTTCTTTACAGAGTTCCTATGGCCACCTTCCAGCTTCAGCATAAGATCAGCTACATGTCATTATAATGTTGTATTGTCACGCTGCATACATATGCTTGCAAAATTTCAGCTAAATCGGTTGAAGATATCTGCTTCAAAATTGAGTTGCAAGATTCCACCCGAACATACAAGCATACATACATACATACGTTGCAAGTTAATAAAAAGCTTGTAAAAAAATAAAATTAAAAGATAACCTAAAAGTTTTGTTTTTTCACTACTTGTACGAAACTAAAGCAAGTTTTTCAGAAATTCAGAAAAAAATTACGAACGAAAAATATGGCAGTACGATGTTTGCCGGGTCAGCTAGTAATTTAATGAATTACGGTTAAAAGCCGACCTCGGGTCGTACAGTACTGATAAAGACAACACGTTTTTTTGGTCGAAGGGAAAGTCGTGACGTAATATGGCCCTATGATGTCTTCTCATCATGCGAATGAACGTTTAAATCCAAGTTATGCAACACCATGATGGCATAGCCAAAATTTTATGGCAGATATGTAATCGGTATGTTATTATAATATGTCGAATGTAATGTCGTTTATTTTTATTATTGGACTTGCTTTAATTACTTTACAAGCTTTTTATTAACTTGCAATGTATGTATGTATGCTTGTATGTTCGGGTGGAATCTTGCAACTCAATTTTGAAGCAGATATCTTCAACCGATTGTGCTGAAACTTTGCAAGCATATGTATACAGCGTGACAATACAATATTATAATGACATGGAGCTGATATGATGCTGGAGCAGGAAGATGGCCATAGGAACTCTTTAAAGAAACGTCGCCACATCATCGAGTTTGGACTCGTTTGATTCGTCTTGAGGCATTCCAGTAAAAGCTTGTATTTAAAAAGCTTTTTAATTTAATTTATTTATTATTGGAATTTATTAATTAATAAATTAAAAAGATCATACGGAAAAAAACTCAATGTATTAAAGCCAAAAATGATTTTAAAGTAACTCAAAAACTCGTGAAGGATATAAGCGGTTCATATAAAAAAAAAAAACCGACTTCCAAAAAACCATCCGACGAAAACTCCCTGCCAAAAAACACTAAAAAGCGTAAAATAAACTGGCTCTTCATAAATTGCTATGTGCTAATTCTTGTCTATACCTAATTCTTTATTCATTTAAGTAAATGTTTGAAGTCGGCGCCAAGCCAAATGTAATAGTAGTTACCAAACTCGCTTTATTTCGAGACGACCATCAACGACGTCGCGTTAGCCCGCGCGTGTCTGCTCGCTTGGGTTGTTTTATTCTAGCTATCCGGCAGCGGCGAGTGCGGTACCTCCTATTACATTTTGGTTTGGGGCCGACTTCAAACAGATTTTAGGTACCTAGAATACACAATAATACTACTATTTAAATGAATAAAGAATTAGGTATAGACAAGAATTGGCATGTAGCAATTTATGAAGAGCCAGTTTATTTTACGCTTTTTAGTGTTTTCTGGCAGGGAGTTTTCGTCGGATGGTTTTTTGGAAGTCGGTTTTTTTTTATAAAAAGTTTTTATTTTTCCATTTTTAGTGCAAACAATCATAGGTTATCAGTTCAGTCAAGTTGAATTATTTTATATAATTTCTGCTGTTGCGAATAACTTTAGTGGTTTGAACACGTATTAAAACTGAGTATGATCAGTTTCCAAAATTATGCTGAAATGCAAGATTTCTGTTACCGAGAACGTGGTCTACGGGGCAATTGGAATCGTGTCCAAGCTTAAATGTCGTGATGAAATAGAAGCAGGCGAGTTACTTAAAGCAAAATACATTAAGAGGTGACATCAGGTCACCTAAATAACTTAAAAGTATACAACTAAAGGTATATAGATACGTATGAAATTGAAAGAATTATTCTCCAACTCCTAACCGTTGAGGAGTTGTACCTTCCATCATCAGCTTACCTAAATAACTTGAAAGAATACGACTAAAGGTAACATACATACATATGACATTTAAAGATTTATCCTCCAACTCCTAACCGTTAAGGAGTTTTACCTTTCATCATCAGCTCATCACCATTAAATGATGACTACCAGACGCAAATACCGGCGTAGCTTCAGAAAATATACGAAAAACATAGTACGTGCCTGAAAAAAATGAGGGTTACCCTCGATTTCTCTGAGATGCCATCATCAGATCCTGGTTTCCTTATCATGGTACCACCGTCAGGACATCTACTTTCCATTAAAAAAAGAATCTTCAAAATCGGTTCTTAAACGACGAAGTTATCCCTGAACACACATAACAAAAAAATATATATATATATACGGTCGAATTGAGAAACCTCCTCCTCTTTTTGAAGTCGGTTAAAAAGTACATAGCCAGCAACACATCTGTTTAAACTATCTACGGACCCTATTGTCTCTATTAACATTGTGAATAATTATTCTGCCAATATCGGTAAGACATTAGTATCAAAGACAATAAATTCATCTTTGAAATCTAAACAAACCAAGCCTAATTAGCGCTTATTCCGGTTAGTGAAATAATCATAAACAATTTATAGGTGATTGTGCAACAGGGTGGGACAATATACCAACAAAATTAATCTAGATCTCCCGTAATGTTCTTGTGCTACACAACACACATTTTTATTGCAAGCCTGGTCAGAAATCAGGACATGATAAGAGTGTCAGTATCTTCTTAACGCAATGATCGTCAGACCAATCAACCAGCACAATAAAATAAAACTAACCCTCTCACAGAAGACTTAACCTATAGTGACAGCCTTCGTGCTTTCGTGTTTCGTTAGTGAGTGCGAGACCGGAGGCCTAATGATGCAGAAGCGTCTTAACTGGCCACCATAGTGTGGGTCGCCATGCTGCATTGTCTGCATGCGCAACGAGTATGGTGACCACCACTCTTGGATTCTGCTCATGTTTTCCATCAGGCAGAGTAGAGCCACTTTAGCAGGCTCATATGTATATAATAAATTAAATTAAAAAGCTTTTTAAAAACGAGCTTTTACTGGACCGTCTCGAGACGAATTAAACGAGTCCAAACTCGATGATGTTGCGACGTTTATTTTCAAGAGTTCCTATGGCCACCTTCCAGCTCCAGCATCAGATCAGCTCAATGTCATTATAGTATTGTATTATCACGCTGTATACATATGCTTGAAAAATTTCAGCAAAATCTGTTTATGATAATTATATGCTTCAAAATTGAGTTGCAAGATTCCACCCGAACATACAAGCATATATACATACATTACATACATGCATTGCAAGTTAATAATTTAAAAAAAGTAAAAACTAAAACCCAACTACGACAAAAAACGACGCTAAAAAGTATGAAACAAGTTTCAAAAGCCGTAGTCACAATTTGTTAAGGTGTTATGGTGCGTTTCTATGTAACGTGTGACTACGACTTTTGAAACTTGTTTCATACTTTTTAGCGTCGTTTTTTGTCGTAGTTGGGTTTTAGTTTTTACTTTTTTTTTAATTTAAAATGTTTTGGTGCCATTATTCATATATAATGTATATATATTTGAAATGTACAAGTAACGCCCTTTCCAATGATACCAAACACGGCATATTTATCTCAAATTAATTTTTTAATTCATTACTTTATGTCGGCTAGAGGGCGCCACAATAGATTCAGCGACACGTCATATAGCCTATAACCAGCAGACGATCAAGACGCTTCTAACGATACCTCATTTGTCCAGTTCTAATAAGTAGTTGAGGAGCTATGAGGGAACAAATGAACATACATACATACATAGCCTGTCAAAATCATTACCCTCCTATGGCTTTGCCGTAGTCGGGTAAAAAGCTTGTTAAAATAAACCATCAAGCGAGTGTCTAGTCCAAAAATATCTCATCAGCGAGCACCATCACGTAAATTGCTAATTACAAGTAGCCGGTGAGAAGTTTCATAACGGTTGCTAATCACGACTTTCATACTAATGACACGAAAGTGCTGAGGCGACGCTAATCACACGTCGAGTTGTGCAAAGTTTACAACAAACCATTACAAGGATGTGATGTTTATTTGTTTTTAACCTTTACTTATCTTTAGCCCGTGTTTTCTTATTGCAAGGCAAAAGCCAACTCTGCCTGATGGAAAGCATCAGCAGATTCCAAGAGTGGTGGTCACCATACTCATTGCGAATGCAGACAATGCAGCATGGTGACCCACACTGTGGCGGCCTATTGAATAAAGGAGAGGCTTATGTCCAATAGTGGGCTGTTCTAGAAATATCTGGTATAACATTCAAAGATCATCAGCTCTTTTCTAATTTTGCAACTGCTGTGATTGATGTTAAAGGTTCGATTTCAGGGTCGGAATATATCGGTGTATAATACGTATGTACTAGCTGAGCCCTGCGGTGTTACCCGTAGTACGAAATAAACCACGGGCAACGCCGTGGGTCGAAACTAGTCTAAGAAAAGTAGCCCAAGTTACTCTTATCCTCCATCCACTATGCTTCTGCATCATTAAGCCCCCGGTCTCGCATTCACCAACGAAACACGACAGCACGAACGCTGTCATTTTACGTTGATCTTCTGTGCGAGGGTAGTACCGCCCGGGTCGAGTCGGCCCGTTCGTGCTGAAATCAGCGTGGATCCACTACCTATTTACATACCACTTACCACCATCTTTAACAGTCCACTGCTGGACACAGGCCTCTCCTTAGAAAGGAGGTTTTGGACTTTTATACCACGCAATCCAGCGTTTGGGAAACTTCATCGGGTCTTTTCATCGTCGATACCACAGTGTCTTAAGACAAAAGTCTTTAATCAGTGCGTCCTACCCGTCATGACATACGGAGCCGAAACGTAGACACTTACAGCACGGCTGGTCCACAAGTTCAAAGTCGCTCCGCGTGCTATGGAGAGGGCTATGCTCGGCGTTTCTCTGAGGGATCGCATCAGGAATAAGATGATCCGGCAGAGAACCAAGGTCATCGACATAGCCCAAAGGATTAGCAAGCTGAAGTGGCAGTGGGCTGGCCATATTAGCCGCAGAACTGATTACCGTTGGGGTAAACGGTTTCTTGAGTGGAGACCGCGTCTCGGCAAACGTAGTGTAGGACGTCCACAGGCCAGGTGGAGTGATGATCTGTGCAAGACGGCTGGCAGGAGTTGGATGCGAGAAGCCGAGGATCGAACCAAGTGGCGCGCAATTGGAGAGGCCGATGATGATGAATCCAGACGGTTCAGAATAGCGATTGGGTCAAGTTTCCCTTCTCTATACAGTGCTGTTATCCTCTTTACCCTACCACTGCGCCATCGAGGCAATCAAGCCAGTAAAAAACTTATCAATAATACAATCTATTCCACTCGCCTTTGTGAAACGTTTCTATTCAAAAGGGTATCATAAAAACTAATAATTATATGTTAATTGTAGAGGAAAATTGTATTTCCTGAGATAACTGTTTCGTATAAAAGATCTATTTCCATATTTATGTTGCGGTTAATCGTGATAAATTATAGTTTATCTAGATTTTCCTAACTAGAAATCGTGGGGCTAGCATCGAAATACGTCTTTTATATATGAGCCTGGCAAAGTACTCCACCTAATGGAAAGCATGAGCAGAATCCAAGAGTGGTGATCACCATACTCATTGCGAATGTAGACGATGCAACAATGCAGCATGGTGACACACACTATGGCAGCCTTTTGAGATGCTTCTGCATTGTTGGGCCTCCGGTTCAGGTTGGTCTTATGTGAGGGAAGTATCGGCCCGTTCGTGCTGAAATCAGCGTGGCTCTACTACCTTGAAAACCTGGAGAAAGCCCGTGAAAACTCTCTAAACTAAACAAAAAGTCACTAAAAATGAGATTTGTCTTATCAAACGACATTCTAAATGTCAAAGATTGACAAAAAATTAGCAGTGTCATGTACAACTGACTGCCTCATTCGTGCAGTAGTAGCATCCGCGACCGAGTCGGACCAAAAGTTTGTATGATCTGCAAATATTTCTTTGGGTGTTTTCTATGTATCATATGCATGTATTCACAAAAAAAGTCTATATGTATTTATATCAGTTGTCTAGTACCCATAATACAAGCAATGCTTAGTTTGGGACTAGATGGCGTTGTGTGTTAGATGTCCGAAAATATTTATATTTATTTACTAGCTGACCCAAGCAACCTCGTTTGCGTCCAAACTACCATCCCCCGTTTTAACCCCAAAAGGGGGTTATTTTCTAAAGATACATTATTAGTACACCTCCACACCGTCTATAGAGTATACATTTTAAATTTCAAGTCTCTTACTTCAAAAACATAGGACTTTCATACAAACGTCCAACCCCCGTTTTACCCCCTTAGGGGTGGAGATTCGTAAAATCCGTTCTTAGCGGATGTCTACACCCTATAAGGAATCTACTAGCTAAATTTCAAGTTTGTAAGTGTTATAGTTTCTGAGATTTCGTGATTAATAAGTGAGTGGTATTTCGCTTTTATATATATAGACTAGCTTTTGCACGCAGCTTCGCTCACGCAGACTTTCATCCCCTGATTTACCCCCTTAGGGGTGGAGTTTCGTAAAATCCGTTCTTAGCGGATGTCTACACCCTATGACGAACCTACCTGCAAAATTTCAAGTTTGTAGGTGTTATAGTTTCTGAAATTTCGTGATTAATAAGTGAGTGGTATTTCGCTTTTATATATATAAATAGATTTGTGATGGCTAAACAAGCCTTTTATTTAAAAAATAACATCTTTTGAAGTCTAACATAAATGTAAACGTTCGGAAAGGCTTTATTAAATCGTATATCTGGAGCATTACACTATATGGTTGTGAAACTTGGACATTAACTGATGAAATGTGTTGCTGGAGAAGAATGAAAGCAATCAGCTGGACGGCAAAAATTGCCAACGAAGAAGTTCTAGAAAGAGTGAAAGAGGCTGCTGATATCTACTATAGAAATTAGAAGGGGCAAGATGGTAGTCCACCTTATAAGTCACGATAACTTTATAAGTACCTAACATCATAGAGGGACACATAGAAGGAAAGAGAGGAAGGGAAAGACCGAGACACAGTTATATAGACCAGATTAAGGAAAAAGTGGCGGTTGCGACGTATAAGCAGGTCAAGGAAACGGCTCTTGATAGGGAGAACTGGATAAAGCTGCATCGATAAAAGCGTAGCTCTTAAGTAAATGATGATGATTTATTTAAAAGTAGAAGTTATCAAAATATTTAGAACAATATTATTTTGCTTATCGATTAATCTATATATATAAAAGCGAAATACCACTCACTTTATTAATCACGAAATCTCAGAAACTATAACACCTACAAACTTGAAATTTGGCAGGTAGGTTCCTTATAGGGTGTAGACATCCGCTAAGAACGGATTTTACTAAACTCCACCCCTAAGGGCGTAAATCAGGGGATGAAAGTCTGCGTGGGCGAAGCTGCGTGCAAAAGCTAGTCTATATATATAAAAGGGTAAGGTGACTGACTGACTGACACACCCAGAGATCAACGCACAGCCTAAACCGCTGAAGCTAGAATCCTGAAATTTTGCATGTAGGTTCTTTATATAACGTAAGTTAGCACTAAGAAAGGAAAGGACGAAAGTCTGCGTGAGCGAAGCCGCGTGTAAAAGCTAGTTCATTAATAAGATAATAGAAGAAAATTCTAGAGAAATTTCAGTTTAGTGCCGCAAGAAACAGAATTCGTATCAATGTCTTTGAGGTTAAATGACCTGCACATAAAAATTAACTTTAAATATAACTTAAAAGAAGAACATAAAAAATTCAACGTACTCATTCGGTCAGACATACTTGAGAGTGTCAATGGAATGGACAAACATGCAAGATATTATTAGACACCTTTTCATATCAGTAAATGGTTTCGTTAAACAAGCATATCATACATATTATTGTACACTAAGAATGCCCGCTACTTCGTAGGTACATGTGACCTTTGAATTTTCAAGTTAATATTAATTTTTACCGTTTAAACCTTCCCTGGAATACGACAAACGTTTCAAAACCAAAATAAGCTAAATCGGACCAGCCGTTCTCGAGTTTAGCGAGACAAACGAACAGCAATCTATACTAATATTATAAAGCTGAAGAGTTTGTTTGTTTGAACGCGCTAATCTCAGGAACCACTGGTCCGATTTGAAAAATTCTTTCAGTGTTGGATAGTACATTTATCGAGGTAGGCTATAGGCTATATATCATCACGCTCAGACCAATAGTACGCTACGGGCAATAGGAGACGTAAACGACGTTGCGTGGGTCAGCTAGTTGATTTATATAAATAAGACTAGTCACGCCCCGTGGTGTTACCCGTGTTTGTTGTTGTACCTGTTCAGCAACAACAGCAGGTAACAAACATCGCAGGGCGAATATAGTCGAAAATAAAAGTAGATTAAGTTACTCCTTATATCATCAGCTATCTACCAGTGAAAATCCGTTTAAAATCGGTCCATCCGTTCCTGAGATTAGCCAGGACAAACAGACAGACAGACAAACAATTTGAAATTGATTAATTAATGTTTTACAGCTAGGAATAGCTGGTATTAGAAAATTGAATTATCCAATACCATCTATTCCTTCCTTCCTTCCTCAAGAATCACACTATCTATTGGTAAAAACCGCATAAAAATCCATACAGCTTTTGAGTTTATCGCGAACAGACAGACAGGCAGACGCGACGGAGGACTTTGTTTTACAATATGTAGTGAAGTATGGATAGGAAAAATACTAACATAAGGAACAAGGCAGTAAGCAAAATATATATATTAATCCACATTTCTATGACATTGTACGCTTGACCTCAACACGCAACCGGTTGGTTGCTTACATAATTCGTTGCTCAAACTGTACTCAGTATATGCGAGCAAAATAACACAATAATAAATTATTTATCATACTATTCATAATTAACACGCGTCATTTATATTGACTGCACGGTTAGCCGAGTAGTTTAAGCGTTAGCCACGCCGCTTACTACTGCGCCAAGGGTTGTGGGTTCAAATACTACATGGGACAACACTGTGTGTGATTCACAAACTGTTGTTTTGTGTCTGGGTGTCTGTTTCAGTTACGCGATACAGAATTTATATACAATTGCGGGAGTCATCTTTTTAAAATAATTCTAATAATACTTGCCTCAAAAACTTTGTATCCCTTTATACGAATACTGGCTGACCCACGCAAGCTCGTTTGCGTCTCCTATTGCCCGTAGCGTGATAATTTTCCCCCGTTTTTGAAACATTCTAAACGTTAGTGCTCCGCTCCTATTGGTCTTAGCGTGATGATATATAGCCTTCCTCGATAAATGGGCTATCTAATACTGAAATAATTTCTCAAATCGGACCAACCAGCGGTTCCTGAGATAAGCGTCTTCAAACAAACAAACTCTTTAGATTTATACTATTAGTATAGATATAGTATAGACTAGCTGACCCGGCGAACTTCGTACCGCCATATTTACATATCTGTCTCAGCTTCCCACAGGCAGTGTACAGTCGTGGACAAAAAAAAAGTAAAAAAAGTCTAGTAAAAAAAGAATGAATCAAATCGGACTATGTGTTATTGAATTACAACTAAGTACATATTTTGACTTTCATCCCCTTTCTCCAGGAAACCGTGCTGAATTTCGGGATAAAAAGTATCCTATGTCCTACCTCGTAATATGAACTCAAATCATGCCAAGTTTCATTTGAATCCATTCAGTAGTTTCGGCGTGATGCGCGGCCAAGATACAGACAGACAGACAGACAGACGGACAGACAGACAGACAAAAATGAAAAAAATTACAGTTTTGGCTTCAGTATCGATAATAGAGAGCCCTCCAAAAAAAAATTTCAATATATCTTTAATGTACAGAATTGGACCTGTTACATTTTTATTATAAGTATAGATTATGCGTAGCGATACTCCCCCGGTATGAAATTTGGCACAGTTAAAGTTTCAGTACCTCGACGATTATTTTATTTATTTATTTATACAACTTTATTGAACACCACAAAAGTATAAAAATTTACAGATACATGAAAAGCTACATTTGGTATAACAATAGGCGGTCTTATCGCTCACGGCGATCTCTTCCAGACAACCTTTGTACGGATATTGTGTAATTTGATTTTGGGTAGTCTAAGGTGTATCTAAGTTTTTAAAATAATCTAAGTAATAATTAATATATATAAACTAATACATGTATCTACAGCAAACACACCAATACATATGAATACAATATATACATACAAACATGGTTAAATACATACATATATAAATATACACATAAATGTCATAAATACACATATTGCGTACCACACACCATCAATGATCAATAATCCCCCAGAGGTCCTTACATTGTCAAGTAGTAATGTGATTATATGTAAATTTCTAAAAATGAATCCTAGCTCGATCTGTTTATCGCCCCCGAAACCCCCAGCATACTATCCTGCGCCAGATCTCTCCCCGGTCGTGTCGGTTAACCGTCTCATCGGATTATAAGAGTGAGCGAACAGAGAGTGCACCTGTGTTTGAGCACACACTTGTGCACTATAATATCTCCTGCGTAGTTGGCCGGTCTCCGTTTAGACTGGCCGCCGTGGCCGTTATCGGCTAGGAAATCAATGTCTCCCCCATCCCTCTCCTCTCCTCTCTAACTGAGAATCTACTCTTTTTAAACTCCATGTACTTATTAATCTCTGTCATCTGTCACGGATTAGAGTATCACCACTCCTATTCATCCCGTGTGTGTCGTAAGACTGAGGGGGCAAACTACCAGGACAACAGCACTGCAGAGAGAAGGAACACTTGACACAAACCCTATACCAATATATATAGGGTTTGGGTTTTATCATAGTAGTCCAAACCTTGAGAAGAAGAGGTTTAGGTCCAGCAGTTGGCTTATACAAGCTGTTGCTGATCAAACAAACGACCTCGACAGCAATCGCAAGATCTCAAACACCATAGGAGTTACATCACGCCGGTATTCCCTCGAGGCGTTAAGCAGGAGTGTATAAAATTAAACGTTTGAATAATAATATTGTAATGTTGTCGGCGTGTCTGCCGCACGCGTCCCATTAAGATTGAAGATAGTGGCAGGTAAAAAGCTGTACTTAAACTTTAAGTGGAAGTAAGGGTTCCGTATCATTTATGTTAGTTGATACATATATAGTTATTTTCTTTTGTAAGATTTTTTCGGATATCTAACACACAACACCATTTAGTCTCAAACTATGCTAGAGTTTTTACTATGGGTACTAGACAACTGATAAAAATATACTTTTTTAAAATACATAGGAAAGATAAATATTTGCAGATCATATAAACGTTTGGTCTGATGCAGGAATCGAACGAGAGACCTCAAGCACAGCAGTCGTATACGCTACTACTATCTCGCCCTTATTATAGGAACTGAACAATAACAACAACCGCTTCAGCAATGATAGGACACAACTTCATTATAATAAGCTCATTTCATGCAAGCTCAATTTATGTGTTTGCCCTCGCGTCACGAGACGCCAGCAAAAGACACACAAGATGTAGCGAGAAAAGATGATAAAAGACGATAGTACCAGCTATTCTCTCAAACCTGTTGTAATCTCAACAATCAGGCTTTACCCTTTGACCGTCAAGGACGCATTAAAGCGTCATTCAAAAAATTTCTCGAGACGTCAACGAAGTCTTAAAGCGTCCAATCATTAACTTTTTAATGAAGAATAAAACTTGGTAATACTGATTTATAGAATCAGGAACATTAATAACCATTCAGTCAGGTATTTAAACAGTAAGATATAGTTTAGTCTGTCAAAAGTTTGACGGTGAACGGGTTAAAGATAATCAAAAATTCACAGACATAGTGACCTACAGAAGCGGAGAGTAAACTTAAAAAGTCAAATTGTTGTCATATTTAGTAGCAAGGACAAAAAGCAAGGTCTTAAATAAGAACAAATAATACCAGTTAGTGGTCGCAAAGAGAGGAATTTAATAAATAAACAAAAAGATAGTAATAATGATAAAACGCATTACACAGTGACACATGACATTGAAATGGGATAATGTCATCGACGGAACAAGGGAAATTAACTCAGGTTTTTGAACATGAACATCATCATCATCTTCCTCATCTTCCTAGCCTTTATTATTCCTAAGATTTGGGGTCGGCTACTAGTTCAACCGGCTTTTACCTGAATATCAGTTTTTACACGGAGCGACTGGCATCGGACCTCCGCAACTCTGAGGGCGAACTGAATTCGATGATTTAACTAGTTGTCAGTATATTTGAGGGCACTGACTTCCCAATTACGATTGCCATAGAAGTTCATGACAACCGGGACCGACGACTTAACGTGCTCTCCGAGGCACGGGCGGGAAACACCGCCATCTTCCATACTCCGGGTTGCTATTAGGAATTTAATGTAAGAAAAATCCAACAGCAGTCCGACCCGGAAATCGAACCCGAGACCTCTTGATCTGCAGTCGCTTACGCTAACCACTAGACCAACGAAGTTTTTGAACATCATCAAGAGCTTTAAATAGTCTACTGCGAGACATAGGTCTTTCCCTAGAATGTAGGTTCTGTCCTACAATATCATGCTGGCCAAATGAAATGGTATAGGATGCTTCAAGTTTTTTTCTCTTTGCAGTGCTGTTGTCTTACGTCTCTTTGAGTCGGCTGTTACGACACCCCATGTGATTTTTAATGTGTCACCACAATTATGGTTTCAACATGCATATGTTTGCACTCAGAAATATTTGCCTTTTGCACAAAAAAAAAATCACAAAGCACAAATTACTATTTTAAACACCAAAACTACCCATGAATTTAAATTTCTACGTACATGAATTCGATTTGTCCATCCAAAGGTTGCCTGTAAGAAATTGCTTTTTAGCGATAAGCCTGCCATTTGTATATGGTCATTATTTTGTTAAGCTCCTATATATAACTGTATCAATTGATGTACAATAAAGTTTATTCTAGTCTATTATTCTAAGCTACTAACACCGATAAATTCCACTCATTGAAAAAGCTACCGTTTCTACATCACGCGCACGGGCCCCTAAATATTTGGATATCCAAAAAACAAGGTTCCAACATACTGACATAATGAGACCTGAGTCACCGCCCCGAGGGCATATCATTACAGCCAAGAGCTTTACACACTACGAAATATTTGGTTAGCGACTTTACAATAGCGTTTCAACATGTGTGTATCTACTTGTAGTAGTATTTTACTTGTACAAAAAAGTTGAATAAAAACCTGAACGCTTGATGAAATGTACTTATTGGAGCTTTTAAACGATTATATTAATAGATATAGTATTTGCTGGTGTAAGCACTGCAAAAACGAAAGGAGTACCACAAGGTACTATGTTGGTTCCGTGCTTAATACATTTATACAACCAAGCTTTACTCAAAAAATTATTACATACAATAAAAATAAAAAGCCCCACTGCTTAAAGTAACGATCCATTCCCCTTTTGTTCCCATTTGCGGGCGCCATTTTGAAAATGTATATAGCCTACTAGCGACCCGCCCGGGTGGATTTCAGATGCCTCCGCCGACGACACGATTCGTGCATTTTAAATCTGTAATATCTTCGAATATATTCATTTAAATTAGATACTGTAAAGGGCCATTTTGATCTATATTAAATGCACAATGTATTTAATTTACTTAATTGTATAAGGATTCATTCTGTATTGCTTAAAATCACTTCGTAAATAAGCCATTACTTCTCGTAAAAAGAAAGGAATAAAAAATGGTTGTTGTGGGTTATCCCTAAGAGATAGACATATACCGTCGCGGACTTTTTTGTAGTACTTTTTAAGGTGTACAATACTGTAGTACATTATTTTGATCTATCTCGTAGGGTGCAACCAGCGTTTGCAATGTAAGCGCAAAAAAATGTGTTTATTTGCTACATCACATTAGAAACCTCGAAAATTAACAGTGTTTCCACACTATATTATGCATTTATTATACATAAAAACCTTCCTCTTGAATCACTCTATCTATTAAAGAAACCCGCATCAAAATCCGTTGCGTAGTTTTAAAGATTTAAGCAAACAAAGGGACATAGGGACAGAAAAAGCGACTTTGTTTTATACTATGTAGTGATGTTTCAAAAACTGTCCAGTGTCCAGCCATTAGAGCTATAGGGTGTGCCAAAGAAATAGGAATACATATCCACATACAAACAAACGCCCTCCAGAAGGAGAGCGTCAGAAGACGCACTCAGGTAGTATAAAAATTGAAGTGTCTGTTTATAATTTCAAATTAACAGCTTTTCACTAAATGCATATGTATAATGTTGTTGCAAAGGTACAACGACAACTGCGGGTAACACCGTGGGGCATAGCTAGTAGTTGGCATAGATGTATGTATGTATGCATGTACTCACACCTGTTTCATTAGTAAAGAAGGCATAGGCCTTGCTTCCATAATAGGGGGAGTTTATTACTATACTAGTGATGCTTCTGCATCATTGTGCCTCCGGTCTCGCACTCATCAACGAAACACGACAGCACGAACGCTGTCATTTTACGGCGATCTTCAGTGCGAGGGTAGTTCGTGCTGAAATCAGCGTGGCTCTACTACCTTTGAGTTGTTTCTAATGGGCCTACCATACCTGCAAGTATCACCACAGTTTTGCCTGCGCAGGCCGGCTTGTACACGGAACACCGTGCGTGTGGTTGGTAAATCTGTATCACGACAGTTTTACCTGCGCAATTATAACTGTGCGATACTTGCGCATGTGGTAGGCACTTTAGGAGAGGCCTCACAGTGAAATACTTTACGACAAGACAGGGGTTACGACACAAAATTGCATTTTTTTTTTCACCCGAATACGGTACGGTTCGAAGTCAAAAGAAGAGTTTTGGCAGTTTATGTAGGTTCTACCGTAGCGCCTGAACTACTGAACCGATTTTAATGAATGAGGTGTCAATAGGTTTGTAAAAATGGCCCTGGTGACGAAGGCTATTTAATATTATCAGAACTTTAGTCAAACTTGACCTATCCATCTTTATACTGGCAAAATGCTATTAAACAAAGACCCTATCATAATTCCTTCTTCGTCTGAATAGTAATCCGTCTTCTTTGTTTATTGTGTATAATATAAATATAAATTACTATCTATGTACGCTCCATAAAACGTATTCTATTCTGGTCCTGAATCATTATTACGTATTTTATTTCTAACAAACCACAAGATCTGAACCTGTCCTGCATGTTGATTGCAGAATTGTGACTATTGGGAAAGACCCGGCTACAAAATGGCTAGCATATAGGTTAATATTTTAAACCGAGTGTGATGTAGACGTTTGAAAAACTTTGATCAACAACAAAAATTTTCTAAGTTTTTCTGGGTCAGACCCGGTCGTCCGAAAATGAACAAAACAGAATACCTTCCTACAGAACTTGAATCATCTCTTATAGATACATGTATACATACAAACGAAAATAGTATACGAAAATAAATACATAACTTGATATGAACAAGAATTAAACAAATATGGCTAACAGAAGCACATCATCATAAAGAGGTAGTTTGTAAGGTTGTAGGTGAACCGTGTCATTAGCTATATAACAACTCAATACATTAATACAGTGATATCCGGCATACACGTGGGTATTAAAGTATATAAAATAAGAGTTCAAGTTACATTGGCCAATAAAGTGCTGAATTCCAGTAATTTTTCACCAAGATTTTAAGTACCACGATTACCGAATAATACGAAACGACTGAGGGTAGTCAAAAATTTTATGAGAATATGCATCCATAATTATTTAATGGTCGGTATGGTGTGGTATAATTTGCAGAATATAAAGTGCTTTAAACAGTCCTTGGCAGAGAAATAAGTTAAGGAAATTTTGAGATACTGACTGGTAGAGAAAGCCTTGGGCATTAAGTCCGCCAATGCACCAAATGTGCATGATGTATAAATAAAAAAATTAAAAAAAGTGAGCCGTCACGGGACGCCTGGCAGATGTGAAACATCGAAATTGTTTTGTATATAACAAAATGACTGTTTATTACATTAATATTCAATTATTTTACATATAAAATTCAAATACAAACAAAAATACAATTAACAAAACAAATGATAGCGGCGAAGCGTCGCCACTCGCCACGCCAAAATCAGGTTTACCCCTCGCCTATAGATGTTTCACATCAAAAAATAAATACGTCCTTACACTTGATATGAATATCTTTTTAACCGACTTCAAAAAAGGAGGAGGTTTCTCAATTCGACCGTATATATTTTATTTTTTATGTGTGTTCGGGGATAACTTCTTCGTTTATGAACCGATTTTGATGATTCTTTTTTTAATGGAAAGGAGATATCCCAACGGTGGTACCACGATAAGGACACTAAGATCTAATGATGGCATCCAAGAGAAATCGAGTCGAACCTTGAAGTCGGTTTTTATATTGTTAAAATTTTACTTGTATGTATCATAATTCATAACCATTTGTAGAGGTTATACGGACTTCTTTTGTTTATGTCTTACTAGTTCTTGTCCACGGCTCCGTCCGTGTGTATGTCGGTTGTCGCGGTAAAGAGTAACATAGTCCTTTCCCAAGAATTAAAGTTAATTGAAATCGGTATAGTGGTTTAGCCGTGAAAGCGTAACAGACCGACAGAGGAAGACAAATTACTTTCGAATTTATAATAGTAGTATAGATAGGAGGTTCTCAATTCGACTGTTTTTTTTTAAATGTTTGTTACCTCATAACTTTCGACTGGGTGAACCGATTTTGATGACTCCTTTTTTATTTGAAAGCTGGTGCTTCCCGTGTGGTCCCATTTAAATTTGGTCCAGATTGATGTCAGTTTTTTCTTTGTTAAAATTTGCGATTAGGTATTTAAAATGTGGATTGAAGAAAAAAAGTTTTTGAATAACAAACCTATTTTATTTCATGTCTTTAAAACTCATTTTCTCTTTCTTTTCAGATATCGTTAACAAGAAAATGTACTAGAATCGAAAACAAAATGAAGTCGAACACATTCCTGCTATTGCTCCTATCTAGTCTCTTCATTTCAACTTACTGTGAAGAAATATCAGACGAAATAAAGAATTTAGAAGACAGCGAAGAAAACATTGAATATACAACACTACATTCCGAAGAAGACGAATTTAGAAGTACAACTCAACTACCGCAAGATGATGAAGTTAAAAATAAAAGATATGACCATAACAGACCTATGGATGAAGATATTAAGAATAGAATAGATGATTTGGTTAAAAAAGAGCTTGAAGCAAGAGCGTTTCAGAATAGAGAAGAAGGTTTATTAACTGATAGAGATGAGAGTCATAAAATGGATAAAGATGAAAGCTTAGAGAACATGACGGATGCTGTTGAAATTACACCGTCTAGTTTGAACAATGATGTTGATGAACAGTCAAATCTAACTAATAACATTGACATGCTAGCAATGGTGAGTATGTACTTTGAAGTTAGTATAGCCTAGATCGAAACTTAGGATGAGTTCTCATTGGCGAACGGTATGTCAGTACAGTTTATTGGTTCAAAAAAATATGTGAAGTTTGTGGTTTTTCAATTCGATTAAAAACTTATATTTTGAGGAGTTTAAAAAAAATTACTTGCAACATGGGGTGCATTTGGCTAGTTAAAGGTGGCCTGCAAAAAATATTTTTAGCATTAAGACCCTTTTACCTTAGCCGTCCTTTATACATAATTTTTTTGAGGGTTCGTTGTAAGTCCGTGTGTAGTAAAGTGCATTCCCATTTTCTTTGTCTGTGCAATTGTGTATTGTAAAAGATTCGAAGGTGCTCCCTCATAATCAATGAACAGTAGACTTGTTTGGTATCTGTATAATGATGTTTAATCTCCTCTACGCTAGTTAATTTGCTCTTCATTACCATTGACCAATATACCATCGACAAAATCATTAATCGTCAATCTTTTGGGCGTAAATCAGTCGCTAATTGTACGCGTCATATAGATACACCTTTCACTAGCTACTACGCACATAGTAAATTCCAAGCGTCTCAATCATTGTTAATATTTAATTGTTTGGAAAGTACCGTGTGAAAAGTTCACAGACTTATTTCTATACTTATGAGCTGTTTCTAATTCTCATCTAAGACATAACATCATTCGTAGTACGATGTAGTGTTTCTAAAATTACTTTATATATTTTGATAGTCTGTGAGATGCGGATAAGTATGTTTTTACTCGAGTGTGCCAGAAGAAGGGATACGTTTTACGAGTGTATCTTAATAAAGATACATATATTTCTTGTGTGCGTGTGTATGTGACTGAACTCCTCCTAAACGACTGGACCAATTTTGATGAAATTTTTTGTGTGTGTTCAAGGGGATCTGGGAATGGTTTAGATTCACAAAAACGACTGGACCGATTTTGATGAAATTTTTTGTGTGTGTTCAAGGGGATCTGGGAATGGTTTAGATTCACAAAAACGTAAACGATGTTACGTGGGTCATAAATATGGCGGTACGAAGTTCGCCGGATCAGCTAGTCTTAATATATATTTCTTGTGTGCGTGTGTATGTGACTGAACTCCTCCTAAACGACTGGACCAATTTTGATGAAATTTTTTGTGTGTGTTCAAGGGGATCTGGGAATGGTTTAGATTCACAAAAACGACTGGACCGATTTTGATGAAATTTTTTGTGTGTGTTCAAGGGGATCTGGGAATGGTTTAGATTCACAAAAACGTAAACGATGTTACGTGGGTCATAAATATGGCGGTACGAAGTTCGCCGGATCAGCTAGTGTATATATATTTATTTCTATATGAAAATTACAAAAATTAAAATCGTCGGTGTGTAAATTTTAAGAATACATTTGCGATACATATAAGAATACAGATTTCAAGAACTGGACCAAATTGAAATGGGACCACACGGGAAGTACCAGCTTTCAAATAAAAAAGAATCAACAAAATCGGTTCAGCCAGTCAAAAGTTGTGAGGATACAAACTGAAAAGAAAATGGCAGTCATAAGAACTGTCGATAGAAGTGAAAACTTACAACTCAGAATGTTATTTGTGAAATTAATGTGTAAAGTTAGAAATTTCATAATGTTTAAATTAAAATTATCAACATCAAACATTAGCATGTCGGTGACGCGAACCCATAAGATTTTCCCCTACCAAAAAGTGCTCAATGCGGCTAAAGTCGGTTAAAAAGACCAAGTAGAAATATTTAAAGTGTCTGAATTTAGTTTATAATCATATACATTTCAGACAGAAACCATACCAGTGCAAGCCACAACCAAAGCCTTCGATGACGAATCAGTACTACAGATGCAGAATCCCAAAGATGTGGAAACATCTGGACCAAGGATAGCGAAATCAGACAACGGTGAGTCTTATTCTCCTGTATTTAACACCACAAAGGTGATAGCACCTTACCAACGCCCATGAGATAGTAACGCTGTATAGTGTGAAAGACTGAATGATAGAAAGATAAGGAATGAAGAATAAAAGTACGAGCGGTAGCACTAGCGAGAACTTGTATGGATGGTAACAGTAGGTAATAGGCTCCAAAGAACATTGGAGGTGCTAGCATTTAAAAAAAAAACGCCCATGGAAAAGTGAACAGCCTTTGGGTCTCTCCTTAGAAGGGAGATTTTGGCTTACTGTATCACGAAGGTTAGACGGACTGGTATAATGTAACGACGGGTAAATTCATGACCAGTCGTACTGAAATCATATTGTGTTTCATTAAAAGGAATTGTCTATAAAAGGATGTCGAAAGCAAGCATTTATTGAAAAGGAGGTCAGTTATACCGTGGTGCTGACACCTCGGCCCCTCTTGGGTTCGAATCGCGTGGAAAATGTGACTACTAGGATAATGACTAGCCTTGTCCTTTTTCTCCAGACCAGAGCTCAATAAGTCACACAGCCGTTATAATAAATAATAATAAATATTTCGGACATCTAACACACAACGCCATCTAGTCTCAAGCTAAGCAGAGCTTGTGTTATGGGTACTAGACAACTGATACAAATACATATTTGCTTTTTTTTTGTAAATACATACATATTATACATAGAAAACACCCAAATTCCGAAACAAATATTTGTATTCCATAGAAACATTTAGTCCAACCCGGGAATCGAACCCGAGACTCATGACCAGCAGTCGCACACGCCAACCGCGAGCCCAACGAGGCAGTCAAGTTATCGACCCCTTGTAATGGTTCTTAGTACTCCTGTAGTAAGGAACAGGTTTCCTTTCGCCATTTCAAATTCAGGGTACGAAATTCTATAATTTCTTCCCCATCCCATGAGGAATTGATGACCACTTTAATATTTCTTCTTCCAGATCCAGATAGAGGCTACACACAGAGTCCACCACAATCGACCAGATCCATAGTTCGTGGCTGGCTGGACGACACCTGGATCCGTTCTCCAGTGGGCATCTTAGTGCCTCTAAGAGCAACGGCCCTGAACAGAGCACTGGCTGTCTGGTCTGATCTCAATACCAGCACCTTGAACCTGTCCCGAGTATGCTTAATGGCTTATGATGAAAATGGTGAGTTTACATTTATCTATACATATGAAATTACTTGTTTCTACTAACTAAGTCATCAACTCTGGGGCTACAATTTTGAAATTTGGCCGCTGATGTCTTGGGCCAGCCAAAGTGACTCTACTCTGCCTGATGCAAAACATGAGCAGAAACCAAGAGTGGTTGTCACCATACTCATTGCGAATGCAGACAATGCAATAATGCAACATGGTGACCCACACTATGGCGGGAAATTAAGATGCTTCAGCATCATTGTCTTTTGCGTTGAAAGCACTCACTGAGAAAGGATTTTTGGAAATTTAGCCTCTAAGGGGGTAAATAAGAGATCAACGGTTATATCTTGATAAGTAAATGGTAACCTTTTTACTTTATAGCACACGTACTTCTACATATAGACATTAACATTGTTATTGTTTGCAACATGCATGGTTTTATTATTATCTATCGAACAATGAGAGATATTAAAATGCTATAAAAACCGAAAGCTATTAACCTTAGTGGTCACACGTACGAAGGACATATTTAATGACCTATCATTGTAAATTCCGGGTTCGATGCAGGCCCTTGGACACTTCAACTTTGCTCTTAATTTTTTTTTTAATAAAGGCAACTCCCGCATTACGAATATATTATCCTGTGTCGCCAAACAAACACACATGAAACGCGGACACAAAGAACACCCAGACTCGGAACAACAATTTGTGGATCACACAAAGTATTGTCCCATGTAGGATTTGAACCCAACACACTTGGCAAAGAGGCAAGCGGCGTGGCGACCGACCGTTAAAACCACTAGGCCAACCGTGCAGTATACATTATATATAGTATAGCACGTAGTAGGTATACATTTTATATAGACTAGCTGACCCGGCGAACTTCGTACCGCCATATTTACATTTCTGTCTCAGCTTCCCACAGGCAGTGTAATCGCGGGAAAAAAAATACTTTTCCCGTTATCTTTTAATTTTTAGCGTTCCGTGCCAAAGGCAAAAAACGGAACCCTTATAGATTCGTCATGTCTGTCTGTCTGTCCGTCTGTCTGTCCGTCCGTATGTCACAGCCACTTTTTTCCGAAACTATAATAGCTATAATGTTGAAACTTGGTGAGTAGATGTATTCTGTGAACCGCATTAAGATTTTCACATAAAAATAGAAAAAAAACAATAAGTTTTGGGGGTAATACTTAGAACTGAAATTCAATTTTTTTTTTCATGAAACCCATACGTGTGGGGTATTTATGGATAGATCTTCAAAAATGATATTGAGGTTTCTAATATCATTTTTTTCTAAACTGAATAGTTTGCGCGAGAGACACTTCCAAAGTGGTAAAATGTGTGCCCCCCCTGTAATTTCTAAAATAAGTGAATGATAAATCTAAAAAAAATATATGATGTACATTACCATGCAAACTTCCACCGAAAATTGGTTTGAATGAAATCTAGTAACTAGTTTTTTTTTAATACGTCATAAATCGTAAACGGCAATTTATCGATCAAAGTTACAACTAACTACAAGAACTTTTATATTATGTTACTTGCTGCTTCGGAACCCGGCCAAGTGCGAGTCCGACTCGCACTTGGCCCCTTTCACAAAAATGCTCATCATATTTTGAATACAAACGTGAGCATTCCTAGTCTCAAAGATTGTCAGACATCTATGTGACCCGAATAAAGTGTTTAAATAAGTAAATCTTACCGCATATATCGCCATTTGAATTGATATATTCAAGCATTCGTTCTTACCTGTAAACAAGAGGAAATGACAATATATTAAAATTATTTATTGCAAACTCAGACCGAACTTCTAATAATAACTGTTGCGTTAAGAATTAATATGAAACCTGAATGATAAACCATAATATGAATAAATTCAAAACCTTTTACTGGTAAGCCTCAAGACAAATCAAACGAGTCCAAACTCGATTATGTTGGGATGTTTCTTTACAGAGTTCCTATGGCCACCTTCCACCTCCAGCATCAGATCAGCTCCATGTCATTATAATATTGTATTATCACGCTGTATACATATGCTTGCAAAATTTCAGCAAAATCGATTGAAGATATCTGCTTCTAAATTAAGTTGCAAGATTCCACCCGAACATACAAGCATACATACATTGCAAGTTAATAAAAAGCTTGTAATTTTGAGCAGAAACCAATATAAACCTTTCGTCAAGTGTCAGATACGGAGTGACAGCGCCCCTATTCACCCCGTGTGTGTCGTAAGAGTCGACTGAGGGAGCGAACTGCGCAGTACAACAGCACTGCAGAGAGAAGGAACACTTGACACAAACACTATACCAACACGACTGTACAGCGTGCTGTAGTAGGACAAAATTCCTTTCTAAGGAGAGGCTTATGATGGCCTGAAGGCTGTTGATGATGGAGGTTACCAGAAACCCCTCCACCCAGCTCTAGAGGGGAGCCCATACTTATATGTATCTCCAGAGTTGCAACTTGGCCAACCTACACTATAAAGAAATCAGTTTTTGGGAACTGCCGATAGAAGCAAAAACTAAATAACTTGTGAAATCTACAGAGATTATTTATCTATATAAAAGCGAAATACCACTCACTTATTAATCACGAAATCTCAGAAACTATAACACCTACAAACTTGAAATTTTGCAGGTAGGTTCCTTATAGGGTGTAGATATCCGCTAAGAACGGATTTTACGAAACTCCACCCCTAAGGAGGTAAAACGGGGGTTGGAAGTTTGTATGAAAGTCCTATGTTTTTGAAGTAAGAGACTTGAAATTTAAAATCTATGCTCTATAGACGGTGTGGAGTTGTACTAATAATGTATCTTTAGAAATCTACCCCATTCTGGGGTTAAAACGGGGGATGGTAGTTTGTATGAAAGTCCAATGTTATTGAAATTAAAATAATTATGGCAGAAGGATTTCAAATGGTATTTAAGTAGTAGAATTATCATATACGTATGTATACTAGCTGAGCCCCGTGATATTACCCAAGGTACAACAACCGGGGGCAACGCCGCGGTGCAAAGCTAGTACTCTTTATATATGTAATGTATACTAATAACGCACAGAGGTATATCTATGTATATATATAGTAATATATACACAGTATACTCGTACAAATAACTCATGGGAAGCGTGCGGTGACGATGACGCGAGTTCCATGATTATTGTTCACCCAAAAAGTGCTCAACGCGCCTAAAGAAGTTTTCACTTCGAAATTTTTTTAGTGTCATATTGTTGTGTTAGGATGTCGAACCCCTACATGAATCGTAATTAGTACCTATGTAGAATGTAACGTCACTAGAGTGTGTCATGAAAGCACTTCCTCTGAATGTCAGACAGATAGATTCCAGACTGTGAAGTGAGTACGTGTGAACTAAATAAACAGAATCCATCCTGAAGGTGTGTTTTACTGAAGTCTCCAAACACTACAATTGTCTGAATTCTTTCGCCATTACATCATATTTTTCAAATATTTTTACAAAACTGTCATTATTGTTGTTAAGTTGTACAATCAAACATGCCATACTTTTGTTAATTATTCCACCATAAGTTTATTTAAATGACAATATAGTGTGACTAAAGCGACGACCATCACTTGGGAAAAATATACTCAAATAATTCAAAACATTGACAATTGTACAATAGTTTCAAAAACACTTTAGGAGATATCTATCTATATATATAAAAGCGAAATACCACTCACTTATTAATCACGAAATCTCAGAAACTGTAACACCTACAAACTTGAAATTTAGCAGGTAGGTTCCTTATAGGGTGTAGACATCCGCTAAGAACGGATTTTACCAAACTCCACCCCTAAGGGGGTAAAACGGGGGTTGGACGTTTGTATGAAACTCCTTTGTTATTGAAGTAAGAGACTTGAAATTTTAAATGTATGCTCTATAGCTGGTGTGGAAGTGTACTAATAATGTATCTTTAGAAATCAACCCCCTTTTGGGGTTAAAACGGGGGATGGTAGTTTGGACGCAAACGAGGTTGCGTAAGTCAGCTAGTCTGTTATATACCAGCCGAGCCCCGCGGTGTTAGCTACGGTTGTCGCTGTACCTTTACAACAACGCCGCAGGACATAGCTAGTTTAATAAAAGTAGCCTAAGTGACTCTTTATATCATAAGCTATCTGCCAATGAAAGTCTTGTCAAAATTGGTTCAGCCGTTCCAGAGATTAGTCGGAACAAATAGACAGACAGACAAAAAAAAAACAAATTGATGTAAGTACCGTATATACTTTCATGTGCATTTAGTAAAGAGCTGTCAATTTGAAATTGCAAACAGACACTTCATTTTTTTTATATATATGGCCCTGCCAGAGTGACTATACACTGCCTGATGGACAGCATAAGCAGAATCCACGAGGGATGGTCACCATACTCATTGCGAATGCAGACAATGCAATAATGCATCATGGTAACATCTTAAACTGCTGGACCGATATTAACCAAACATAGCTAAGAACCACCGCCAGGAAACTGGCTTTCAAATTAAAAAAAACCGCATCGAAATCGGTCCATCCGTTTGAGAGCTACGATGCCACAGACAGACACACACACACACACAGACAGACAGACAGACATCGACGTCAAACTTATAACACCCCTCTTCTTGCGTCGGGGGTTAAAAAGACATACATTCGAAAAACATAACCCTCCTCATGACGTAGTCGGATAAAAAGTAGATATACTTAACCATCGCAAAAGCGTTCTGAATAAATAAAAATGTTAAGTAAAAAAAACACCTATTTTTAGAAGGTATTGTGTCATGTGTAAAACACTTGTAGTTCAAAACAGAAAAAAACTACGCGTAGTGTATTAAACTTAACATAAGTAATTCGTTTGTACGTCACTGAACTCCTTACTAAATCTATATACTGATTTTGTTAACTTTAGTATTTGAAGTTCGTAGAAGGTTTACATTAAAAATTAGACACGGTTTTGCCTGGCTTTTTATTTTCTTGATGATTTTTTCACGTTAGGTACGCGATTTCTCAAAAAGAGCTAAGCCGATTTAAACAATTTACACACATCAAAAGTGTCTAGGGATCAAGCATTTTTATGCGGATTTCTTGAGATTGAGATGTGGCTTTGGCCCTGGCCTGCTCAGTCGCCAGACTTGAACCCGATTGAGCATGCATGGGATATGCTACAGAGAAGAGCTCTGCCGAATATGGAGGGTATCCAGTCGCAAGAAGACCTTTTTTTGTTGTTGCAACGAACATGGGCGGCCATTCCACAGCGTGATTTGGATGAACTCATTTTGAGTATGCCAAACCGATTCTTGTGTTGTTAGTGTTCGCGGTAGAAACACGGATTATTAATTGTTTAAGTTACCTAATAAAATTTTAAAGAAAACTGTTTTTTAATCTTTTTTTCGAACTTTAATGTTAGTGGTTCAAATGTCAAAAATCCCTTTATTAGGAAAATGGCAAATTTCTTTATTAATGCAAAGGTGGTGCTTGGTTTATCGTTACTGTGACAAACGAAAACACTTTATTTGATGAATCCTTAAAGAAAATTTTAATTAATATCAATCAGGAGAAAAGTTATTGCAAAAATATATGTTGATCCCTAGACACATATGTTGATCCCTAGACACTTTTGATGTGTGTATTTTGATACTGGATAGCCGATCCCATTATCATCAGAATAGGATCAGAACAGGGATCCAGGAGAAATCAAACCTCCATTGTACAGGCAGAACAATTCTACTTCAAAATCACACGAATAACTGTCGCTTCTGGGAATTGAATCTACAAAGGAAACGTTTTATGTATATTTATAATAACATTTATATCTGAACTGTCCTCATAGACCTCATAAAAAAGATACCGTAATTAATTAAAACAAAAACCGATAACAATAAATCATCGGATTAAAATAACATAAACTGCTTCCAAAAAAAACTACGCTCAAGTTAAAAATACATCATCAATCAAACCTTAAAACAGGAAACTATTCGACTTAAACATTAACTCCAGCATCACGATCTAAGATACAAAGAAAGTGTCAGATTATTTCCATAAATTCGTACCAAGCAAGCAAAAAACAGCTATTCAGTTTTATTTTCAAGTATTTTTTTCCGAACCAATCATCTAGTTTTTGTTCGACCACCAAGTGGGGCGTAACGGTGTAGATTTACATAACCAAGCAAGGTTACGCCTTTCCAAACTTTAAATAAATCAATACTTTACGAATCGTTGCAATTAATCAATGTGATACACATTCGTTTTATGTGTATCAATAAAAAAATTAAAAATCGAGTATGGCCTTCGATCACTTTATTCAAAATTTCACATATGTTCCTTAAGGATTTTAGAGGAATACCACAGGGTTATATCCTTGGACCAACACCAAAACTAACAATATTTTCTCCTGATATGTAATGTACTTTATTTTTACACATTTTTAATGAACGTGAATGTATAATATAGGTGTTAATGATAAAATTAAACTTTGGTTGCAGGAATAAGCTGGAGATCGAAACACAACCTGCATCCGACGTCATATGGCAACCACGAGAAGACTGTAGCAGAGGCTCTTTCAAAACTTCTTCTTAAATACCAGGTGATTTAACTTTCTTCAAACAAAATAAATCTTACAAAGGAAAAGGATTTAAAATTTTAATTTAGCGTAAGGTTACATTCTATAAACTATTTTATACTTGATCTTTCAACGAAAAATGTTTTTATGACTTCCTTTAATATATTTATCTACAGCTAGCGACTTTGATGCTGTTTTTAGGGTTCCGTGCCAAAGGCAAAAAACGGATCCCTTAAAGATTTGTCATGTCTGTCTGTCTGTCTATCCGTCCGCATGTCACAGCCACTTTTTTCCGAAACTATAAGGACTATAATGTTGAAACTTGGTAAGTCTAAACTGAATAGTTTGCGCGAGAGACACTTCCAAAGTGGTAAAATGTGTGTACATGTAACTTCTAAAATAAGAGATTGATAAAAGTAAAATATATATATGATGTATATTAGAAAATTAGTTAGAACGAGATCTAGTAAGTAGTTTTTTTTTAATACGCCATACATCGTAAATCGCAAAAAAACACTATTATTAAAACATTGATCAAAGTTACAACGAACTACAAGAACTTTTATATTATGTTACTTGCTGCTTCGGAACCCTTCATGGGCGAGTCCAACTCGCACTTCGCCGCTTGTTTATAGATCTTTACAGCTGTTATTAAAACAATTAACCCTTAGCTAATGGGGAACCATTCAGCAGTGTCCCGTTAAAGCATTACGTGGACTAGATATTAGTTAGTTTTACTGCATCTTAAGGTCACCAATATCAGACCTTGACTACAATAATATATATTAAGTTGAATCTCATTTTACCGACACCAGGGCGTTGTAACCATCGACTCCAGCGATTCAAGGGCCGAAGGCACCATGCGAGCTCTGACGGGCGCTGCTAAACTGGTGCCCTACGACAGCGCCCTGTTCGTGATCACCGATGAAGGACCAAGAGATGTGAACCAACTGCAGCTGGCACTCAGAGCAGTGGTGGAGAAAAGACTGAAGGTGAGGTTTTAGAACAGGAATAGGATCAGGAATTGACTAATTTCTGATCTTTTTCCGTGTGGAAATCCCCTCGGATACCACCTCCTGGTGGCATGTCGTACTCGAACCGAATAAAATCGCACGCCGTCTCGGGTACTAGGAGCCGGGGAACCAGGTACACAGTAGATAGGAAAACCCTGGAACCTGGGCGCGTCAATTCTCTTTCTACTATTGCTGACGTCCCTACTCTCTTTTATTATTGGCTAACATTTTGTTTTCACCATGTGACTTAGCGCAGAGATGACGTTTTCTAATAACGTTTACGTTTGTAGAATGTCTACTTGGCAAGGAGGGGAAAACCAAGAGGTAATTTTCAATGTGGAACAAATGGTCACCCATTCAAAAACTGACCTGGATGGATTGCTTAACTTTATAATGTGTATATGATAAAAGTGACATAGTTTTCGTCTACAGGTCTACACATTATGGACGAATCCAAATTACGCAGACGCAGAGAACGACGAAGGGCTAATGGTTCTGAAAAATATATCACAGCATACAGAAGGAGATGTAATTCCATATCCACTTCAAGTCATTGTAAGTTCATACAACTATCATAGTAATGTTAAAATACCCTAATCTATTGGTTAGTCAGAGTGTTTATGATCGCATTTATTAACTATCGCAACACAGTTATTAATTATCGCAGCCATTATCAACCATATTTTGTTATGACTTTTGTTATTTCTTGGTTTCATTAATAAACTTTTATTTATTTATTATTATTTCTCTCTCTCTCTCTCTCTCTCTCTCTCGACCGGTTTTCATTTTTTTTTCGGATTTTTTTTCGTAGTTTGTAGATATGATAGTACGTACAGTATTTTAACCCTCCTAAATCCTCTGATTTGTCGAGTCGGATAGTACAAGATCTATAATACTCTAAGAGGTTGTGTCACACTGATGCGGAAGTTCGCAATATTAAAGTTTAGAAACAAATCTAGCAATATCCTTATATCATTAATTTATTAAAAACTTCTTGCACATGTTGTACAAAGATCAGACTTAAAGGCATTAAAAAGTATTTAAGTATTCTACTCGTATCAGTAATTCTAGCTTTCACAGTACAAGCTCTGCTTAGTTTGAAGCTATAATGCTTTTTGTATCAAATGTCCGAAATAATTATTTATTTTATCTATATTCAAGTCCTCAATTACACCAAAAGGTTTTCGCAAATGACAGAATTGGGACCGAATCATAATTAGTAAAATGTAAAGATAAGAAACATTCCATTGTCATCTTCATTAGCCTATTGCTGTACACTACTGGGCTTAGACCTGTCCTGTTCTACGACACTCTGGATTTTGAATTAGTTAATTAAAATTTCACTGTTAACCCCTAATAGATACATAGTGGTATATATGTATAACCTATACATTACATACAACGACAAAAACTAACAGCAAACTAAAAAACAAAAACAGTTGTCTATGATCACAGAATTAAACCATAGACTTCCAATTAATGACTTTTGTAACAGAGAAATTATTACCAGTTTTAAAACAACTATTTTGGAGTTTATACAAATAAAAATTAATGCCTATAATACTACCAAAACGAATGCTATTTGGACTTTTTAGTAAAGTGAAAGATATATATTTATATACATCTATCTCACTTTAACAAAGCTCGTTTAAAAGTAATAACCATCAAAGAAAAATATTAAAAATAAGTGTCAATAAAAAGTGATTGTATACAAGACTTAAACTACACTTTTGAATAGTTAAAAATCATTAGATAAACATTTAAAAGACGTAACAGTTAACATAAATATACATTAATTAATATAGAGAAAGTAAATGAAACAATAGGCGATGGTAAAGGCTTACCACGAGGAGTGTACTTGTTTGTCTAAGTAGGAATAGTAATTACACAAATAAATAAAATATACAAGTAAAATTTTAACAAAAACAAAAACCGACTTCAAGGTTCGATTCGATTTCCTTATTATGGAACCACCATTGGGATATCTCCTTTCCATTAAAAAAAGAATCATCAACCGAAAAAACAACAAAATCGGTTCATAAACGACGAAGTTATCCGCGAACACACATAAAAAAACATATATACGGTCGAATTGAGAACCTCCTTCTTTTTGAAGTCGGTTAAAAATGCGGTTGTTGTTGTACCGGGGCTTAGCTAGTTACATATAAGTTAAACAAAATTTTACAGTGCAGTAATGCTTCGGTACACGTGGGTGGTACACATAAAGCCGATGTTAATCACCTTATTGCTTTTGACCAGAAACAAGTCCCCGAACTACGAGGGGGAGTCCCGAAAACTGCGGCCACGCTTCTGAAGCCCTTTTTTTTGTCAGTGCGGAAATCCCCCTGAATACCACCCGCAGGTGGCTATATTGAACTCGAACTGACCAAAAACTACACGCCGTCTCGGGTACTAGTAACCAACCATAGAAGCAGGGGCGCTCTAGAAAGGAAATCCTTGGAACTTCTGTGCTCCTTTAAGTTATTAAAATTCACCTGATTTTTCCCCTTCTTAAGTTCTACGAAACGCAAAAGGAGCTTTTGCATTTGAACATACCCCCTGCTGGTTGAGTTGAAGGGAAAATAGGTATGAAAGTTCAACCTAAACTTAGTCCTTTAGAGCAGCATCAGTCCTCTTTCGTTTAATGAGTCCAATTTAGTTACACCACTATGGAATGTTTACAGGACATGGATGCGTCCAGCAACTTAGCTGAATTGGATCAATGGTCATATATACACAAGCAAGGGAGACGGCCAAAACTGATCCACGATACAACAGCGGATAAATTTGACGTAAGTACTGTCTGAAGCTTTAAAAAATTTCCACCTGGAACCTAAGGAATAATGTTCAAATTACGTTTCACCAGGATCTGTCCTCAAAATCTTTGACTTTTAGTTTTATTACCAGAATTTCTAGTAAAGGGAAATGGATTTGTATAACCAAATAAGTTTCTCAAAGATAGTATATTATAGAACATGTGTTCTAAAAAGTTCTGTGTTTGGGCTAATGACCCTAACCTCAGTGGTCTCTCCAATCACAAGACAGGTACGTGACTCTAGTGATCTGGAGACGACTACATTTCAATAAAGAATTAGCCTCTGACAAGTAACCGACATCAAAGAAACCAGTCAAGACTATTTGCCATAAATTGAGGTGATCCCAAATAAAATTCAGAATAGTGTAGAAATACAATGAGCTCCAGTAATATAACCAGAAAAGACATTTAGATATTGACCAAAAGCTCTTTCACAGTTGCTCGTGGTCCGACGTGGTGCTGGTAAAGTGATCTCTCTGGGAGTTCCATTGGAAAATGGAGTAACTGCCCTCAGGATCTTCATTGAAGGTGCAGTAGAGCATGCTGTTCTGTACCTGCCTAACGTTGGTTAGTATTTAATCATCAAAAGCGTTTAATAGACTGCTGGAAGTATGCCTCTCTTTAGAAGGTTAGGTTTTGGCCTGATTATCTGATCATATATTGGAAACAACAAAAGGTTTTTTAAGTTCCTCTGGGAAAGCTTGGAGAATCAAAACGTAATATCGGATTTTCTTCAGGTCCCAGGTAATAGAGAAAAAAATGGATTCCAGTGGAAGGCACAGCAGAAACTTTTGCATATATTTGATGTGAAAAATCAAATGATACGCGTTGTAGGTTAAAGCAATTCAATCAAAAGTTTCAAAACAACTTACAGGTTTTTTTATGGTATGGGGGCAAACGAACAGACAGATCTAATGGTAAGTGCCTACCGTTGTGCATGGGGATTTGCAATTCAAAAGGCAGAAGTGTTTATCTTTTGTTCTGCTCCGAAATTTACAAAAGTTATGGGAGTGTCATGCTTCTGCTAAGCTCACTCGTCTGTGTGGTGATCGATTAAAAATACAGAGTGACACCACCAGCAGTAGCCTGTTAAAGCCAGTGAAAAGATACGAATAAATTGCGACCTGCCTTATGTTCCTCTAATGGTTATACCTCTTTAATCGAAAGGTTTTTAACACGCTTTTATTAGCTTCATCTGTATATTTGTTTCATTGTTTGTAAGCGTGATTAATAGTATTTTTACACTATATTTAATTCACGAAAAGCTCAAACATTGCTCAACATGCACACAAAAAACAATCGTCAAATTGAAAACCTACGCCATCTGAAGTCTATTATAAATTAATAGACCCACCGACAAAAACTTATACGCAATGTTCCCATCACAATAAATATCTTCAACCTTGTACTAACTAAAGGGTATTAGTTGAACAATACAAATTGCAATACAAAATGACTATTACTTCAATATAATTATGATTATAGTTATTATGGAATAGCGCACTTCCGGTTACCACAATAACAGTTGCACAGGACGTATATGATTGCTATTGTATTATGTATATATTTTGTACCAATAAAATGGCAAACAAGAGTCCCTTTCGGCATATAGTTAAATTTGAGGGCGAATGTTTTGGACTAGAATGGGGGGCGTTAAAGAAGCAGATATTTTCAAGGTAGTAGAGCCATGCTAATTTCAGTACGAACCGGCTCGACCGGGACGATATTACCCTCTCACAGAAGTCCAACGTAAAGCGACAGCATTCGTGCTGTCATTTTTCGTCAGCAATTGCGAGACCGGACGACTAACGCCACAGAAGCATCACTAGGCCGCCATGGTTTTGGTTACCATGCTACATTGTTGTATTGTCTGCATTCGCAATGAGTATGGTGACCACCACTCTTGGATTCTGCTCATGCTTTCTATCAGGCAGAGTAGTCACTTTGACAGGCACAAAAAATAGTAAACACAACCCAAAAATTAAAATTCGTTGCTGCCCTTTTCATTATAGAGATAAGGGGGGGGTCAGTTTTTTTCTAATAACACTGGTTTCCTATGAGGTCGTGGTGTTACTCCGGTCCATCCGGCCCGTTTCTACTGTAGCTTAGCTCACATATGCAACCGTATGAGGAACAAGAAAATGAATGTTCTTCTTGACAAGACTGACTTATCGGTCAAGTGTTTAATGATCTTGATTCCAGCTAATCTTTCATAATTGCACTTTCCTCCTGGAGGATTTACAGGCAAACTAAGCACTCTTTTTTTCTATCCAGCTCTACAAATCGACCTGTACAACGTGTCGTCAGTTTCCGCCTTCTCCCCTTCATCGAGGACCGAACGTCTGTCACCCAGGAACGTACATCTCGTATTTCCTGGAAACACCTTCGATTTTGATACGTAAGTATTATGGCTCTACTAGTTATGTTTATCGTAATTCTTTTCGCCAGTAGAATTCGCTGAGAAAACAGCCAAGACTCACTGTCTCAGTCCAAGACACATTTTTTGGACTTTGAGAAACAATTTTAATATCATATCATAGCGTTCACTACATGTGAGTCTGCTGCAGCGACTTGTCATTAGTTATATCGTCTAGCAATATTGAAACAAATAGCTCTAGAACGCTTATTTTAGGCTTAGAATACGAAGAGACAAGTGGAAAACGACTTTGGGCCTCATCAAACGTTGCAGTCATCCGAACTCTGAACATATCCATAAGCTCGTGTTAAGTCTAAAGGTAGTAGAGCAACGCTGATATGATACTACCCTCGCACAGAAGATAAACCTAAAATGATAGCATTCGTGCTGTCGTGTTTCGTTGGTGACTGCAAGACCGTAGACCCAATGATGCAGAAGCATCTCAATAGGCCGCCTTAGTGTGTGGGTCACCATGCTGCATTGTCTGCATTCGCAATGAGTATGGTGACCACTTCTCTTGGATTCTGCTCGTGCTTTCCATCAGGCAGAATAGAGTCACTTTGACTGGCTCATATAATAAAAAACGTCCCAGAGTAAATAAAAACATATGTTTTCTTCCACAGACTATCAGTTCTACCAGCATCTGACTCATCATTCGTGGGCACGTGGCATCTGAGTGTGAGATGTGATACCTGCGACTACAGACTCTGTTTCTCTGCTAAGACGCTGATACATTTTGATGCTGTAGTGGAAACTGGAAGTGAGTACTTCTGTTTTGTTCCTATTAAATAACCATTGTTGTTGTTGTTAAAACATTAGGCATGTCTATGGATGGTTTACATACGCAACTTCAAAGGCAGTTCTGACAAATGGGTTAAAAAAATGAGTTTTTCTCAAACATGCCTGGAAATATTGTCATTATTTTCGAAAAAAGAACACGCGAAGTATCTAATTTACGGACAGCGAAAAATAAATCCATTGAAGGAGCGTTTTTTGAATTTGGAACATTACAACGTTCCAGCAATTTTGTATGAAACGGCGTGATGGGGTTAATATATACTCTTTGATTGGATCTCTTTTATCATTCTTGGCATATCAAAATCTCTTTGCTTAGTACAAATTGCGTTCACGTGGCAGTATGCGTAAATGCGTTTGCCTTTCGGCACAGATGATTAATAGAAAATCGGCGGCAATGTTGAAAATTCGTCTTGATTTGTTATTTAAATCTGAATATATATAAATCTCGTGTCACAATGTTTGTCCTCAATGGACTCCTAAACCACTTAACCGATTATAATAAAATTTGCACACCATGTGCAGTTCGATCCAACTTGAGAGATAGGATAGTTTAAATCTGAAATTATATCACCATTTTTTTTTATTTCACTTTATACGTAGCGAAGCACGTACTGGGCAGCTAGTATTTAATAAATATAAATTTAATAATTATAACTATAAATTCTCAAAATTTAAAAAAAACCCTGATATAATAACCTGAGTTCCCTTTAAAAAGTAAAAAACACGTTATGCGCTTTCATTTGAGACCCCACTCGATGATATTTTTGCAGACATTCGGTTACTCTTCCCCACTTTCACCCCCATAACTTTTAAACGGCTCAACCGATTTTCATGAAACATGTCTAAGAACACTCGCACGTAACACACTTTTCATACAAATAAAATAAATTGAAATCGCTTTATCCGTACGGGAGCTACGGTGCCACAGACAGACAGACACGTGAAACTTATAACACCCCTCTTTTTGGTCGGGGGTTAAAAATGAGTTCCAACAGTTCAGAGAGGGAAATGGAAATTGATTGTACTCCACCAGATTTAAGATTTGCTTTTAGCAATTGCCCCAATATGAGTAATGTAACTTTTAATATTAATTAAATTAAATGTATAATATAAAATTATGTTTTATTTCCCTGCATTCTTTTGAGAAAAGCACTATATATGCCTCGGCGGAAATGGCAATTGCCTGTCTCGTATTAGTGAAGTCATCAAACTCATACTCGACCTGCAATTGCCTATTTCCCGGCCTTTGCAATAATGTACTATTTTTGGCGAAGGTAAAATTAAGGGTAAAAGTTTAAGCAGTCTACGTATCCATGGCGTGTGAAAACCTTTATGTTGTAATAATTTCAAATTTATCCATCACGAATATCTATTCATTTATAACTTTACTAGCGACCCGCCCCGGCTTCGCCCGGGTGGATTTCAGATGCCTCCGCCGACGACACGATTCGTGCATTTTAAATCTGTAATATCTTCGAATATATTTATTTAAATTAGATACTGTAAAGGGCCATTTTGATCTATATTAAATGCACAATGTATTTAATTTACTTAATTGTATAAAGATCCATTCTGTATTGCTTAAAATCACTTCGTAAATAAGCCATTATTTCTCGTAAAAAGAAAGGAATAAAAAATGGTTGTTGTGGGTTATCCCTAAGAGACTTTTTTGTAGTACTTTTTAAGGTGTACAATACTGTAGTATATTATTTTGATCTATCTCGTAGGGTGCAACCAGCGTTTGCAATGTAAGCGCAAAAAAATGTGTTTATTTGCTACATCACATTAGAAATCTCGAAAATTAACAGTGTTCCCATACTATATTATGCATTTATTATACATAAAAACCTTCCTCTTGAATCACTCCATCTATTAAAGAAACCCGCATCAAAATCCGTTGCGTAGTTTTAAAGATTTAAGCAAACATAGGGATATAGGGACATAGGGACAGAAAAAGCGACTTTGTTTTATACTATGTAGTGATAGTGATGATGCACTTTTGTACATCGGCGGACTTAATGCCCAGGGCATTCTCTACCAGTCAACCTTAGGGTGGAGTCGAAATCTTGTAAGCTAGGCGCACATCTACTATATAAAAATAAGTCGGGTTTTCCTTCCTGACGCTATAACTCCAGAACGCACGAACCGATTTCCACGGTTTTGCATTCGTTGGATAGGTCTCGGGCTCCGTGAAGTTTATAGCAAAGAAAATTCAGGAAAATTTTCAACAGAAAAGCGGGAAAGTGTTACATAAAACGAAGCCATCTGGTGGCGAAACGGAGTTCGCCGGGTTTGCTAGTAGGTTATACAACAACGGGTTTAACACATACATTACACATACATGAATAAGCAACATACATACATCAATTTAAATTTATATATTGGACAAATTTTAGATACCGTGACATCTTTTAAACTACTCAACGGATTTTAAAGCAGTTATCATATTATAGCAGAGGAAATGTATGGCCCGCCAAAATGACTCTACTCTGCCTGATGGAAAGCATAAGCAAAATCCAAGAGTGGTGGTCACCATACTCATTGCGAACGCAGACAATGCAGCATGGCGACCCACACCATGCGGCCTAGTGATGCTTCTGCATCTTTTAGTCTAGTCAACAAGTATGGAACTTGTTGACTAGACTATTTGGGCCTCCGGTCTCCGGTCCGTTTGTAATATTAAAATAACCGCTTTTTACTAAATGCTTATGTATGTATACACGGTTAATTTTTTTTGTCTGTCTGTCTGTTTGTTCCGGTAAACCCCTGGTACGGCTGAACCGATTTTGACGAGACTTTGACTAGCAGATAGCTGGTGATATAATGAGTAACTTAGGCTACTTTTTTGACTAGTACGGTACGACAATAACTGCGGGTAATACCGCGGGGTTCTGCTAGTTTAATATAAATTTCATTAATTTAATTGGGTCCAAAAGACCTTTCCTAAATTAGTTCGGACATTATAAAAAAGGCGGATATTTAAACGGTTTTAGAGAACTTTTTTATCTAATGGCAGCTGCTAAGAGGATTATAGGTTTTTTGTGTCTATAAAGAAATGCAGAGTGGCAACTTTTTTGTCACAAAAAAAAAATGATACGTTCATTGCCCTCATTCGTCTGAGTCTCTCTTATAATAGGGTAGACGACAACTTAGTCAAATTAATTACTTTTTATCATCTGTCAAAACGATCACTTTGTACGACAAATGTACTGTAGTAATACAAACTTGTGACGTCACGGTTTTACACTACTCAATTGAGCAATATGTTTCAATGTTTATTTATTTGATTAAAATTTGTAATCCAAATGAAAAGCTGTAATAATTATATTTTCGAGATGTTTTGAGATATTCGTTTTTATTTACGATACATTTAACTACCCTATACAACTCAGATATTGTAGACAACTGTGCTTGGCCGTTGCTGAGTCAGAGGTCACGGATTCGATTTCCATACAGGACAAATATTGTGTGTATGAGTAGGGTCATTTGTTCTGTGTATGATTATTATTTGTCTATAATATTTATGTATTTAGAAATATATAGGCACAATAGAAAGCGGCCGGCGTAGCGACCATTTAAACAGTTTATACTAGTATAAACAGCAGTTATACTAGTATTAAATTCGTAAATAATAAAAATACCATAGTACCAATACCATAATAATACAATTAAACAAAATAAGTCAGTTATAAATACAAAAACAAATAGAAAAAACATGCATAAAATCTGTTAGAGTTCATTCACTTAATCTGATAGTTAAATATAAAACGAAATGAACACACCCTTATCGCATGCAAAAAGTTTAAAAAAAAGTATATAACCTCTAAATGTCGCGATGACAGCTCCCGCGTCAAGATGGCGTCGCACCTTTTGTAAGTCAAGGACACTGTTGCATACAGCCAGATACCAAATTGAAATGTCGTATTCTGCCGATCACAGATTAACCAGTTCTTTTTCCTATGCGATTTATGTATTGCGAAAAGTAATTAACGGAATCGATTATAATGGCAAGAGATTTGTATGAAATTAACGATTTAATGATCAGCCAGTATTTCATTAAACCTTTGTTGCTAAACAACGTAAAAGAAATTATTTGTTGCAAAGCCAAAATCATAGATTATAGACCTAAAATAAATATTATTAAATGAAATGTATTCATTCATTCTTAATCTACCCAAAGTTTGCGAAAACGTCAATAATTATTAAAAAAAATCATTTTCAAGCTAAAAAATACTTTTATTGTGTGCGTGTGAACTGAGGGACCATAGTGATATTTTTGTTTGAAATTTTGATAAGATTTAGTAGTAGGCTCAAAACAATTGTAGAACAAATATGAGAATTTGTAAAAAGATATGTTAAAAACTACAGCCCTTTAAGTGTGGTCCCTCAATCCTCACATACCATCAGCCAGATCTCGGCAAGTATGTAAAAAAATAAGGTATTGTGACTGCAGACATTTAGTAGAGAATTTGTAAAGATATATACTAAATAACTGAGCACAAATCATCAACGATTAAAAAAATACAACGACTATACTGTGGTCCCTCAGTCCACACACGAAAGATTTTGTTATACTGAATATTATCACATCAACGGAATAAAATCTTTATTTTCTTAATAACGTTAATTTTAAAACGTTTATTATACGTATTTTAACGTAAATTTTACGTACTTGATAGTAGTATTACAATAAGTTATATGCCTTACCACGTCCAGGCACTGTTATTATATCTTTACAAATTCTCTACTAAATGTCTGCCGTCACAATACCTTATTTTTTTACATACTTGCCGAGATCTGGCTGACGGTATGTGAGGATTGAGGGACCACACTTAAAGGGCTGTAGTTTTTAACATATCTTTTTACAAATTCTCATATTTGTTCTACAATTGTTTTGAGCCTACTACTAAATCTTATAAAAATTTCAAACAAAAATATCACTATGGTCCCTCAGTTCACACGCACACCTTTTATTTTAGTGTGATTAAAAAAAAACAACCAAAATCTCTTTAATAGGATCGTCCCATTCAATCATTATTTTTAAAAATAAACTTATAATCATAACACAAAGATGGCTTCTGTCGAAACCAGTTCGTGAGGGAAAAGCGCATACCTAAAATAATCGCTTCGTATTTTAAATTCTTTTTTCTTTTTAAATTGATCATTGTCGATGTTCACAAACAAAGGCATTCAACTTTTTATAAATACTTTTTAAACTATAGATAACACAAAGAAGGTCGAATATTTTACATTTAATTATGAGCATCAAGGCTCGTAAACCGTTGGAACAATTTAATAAGCATTTTAATTTGTATTTTCCACTATGATTCCGGGTCCTTTATGTGGGGCGTGTAAAAGCATCTCACTATGCCGCCATAGTGTGGGTCACCATGCTGCATTGTCCACATTCGCAATGAGTATGGTGACCACCACTCATGCATTCTGAACTTGCTTTCCATCAGTCAGAGTAGTCTTTTAGGCAGCCTTTACTATAAAAAATTACTAATTACACCGATTTATTAGCTTTCAAAGCAAGTCGTTTCTAGACTGTGTTTTTGCAACGAAAATACATTTAATAATAAAATATTTTCTTTGTCGAAATATCGTAATGCTGTTTTACGTTATTTCAATAGAAATATATTTTTTATAGCACATAACATTTGATTACTTGTATTTTTTTACGTAAAACGTATCGAATTCATAATAAACATGAAAAAATAAAGTTTCTAAATATATTAAACACTCATGTTTAATATCATACATGCTCATTCGCAACGCCTTTTCTGTTGGCTAAACATAATAATGTTCATTAATTTATTTCCTAACTAGCTGACCTGGCGAACTTCGTACCGCCATATTTACATATCTGTCTCAGCTTCCCACAGGCAGTGTACAGTCGCCGACAAAAAAAAGACTATCTTTTATTTTTTTTCTTTCTAGCAAAAAAAGAATGAATGAAATCGGACCATGTGTTATTGAATTACAACTAAGTACATATTTTGACTTCATCCCCTCCCCCCATGAAACCGTGCTGAATATCGGGATAAAAAGTATTCTATGTCCTACCTCGTAGTATGAACTCAAATCATGCCAAGTTTCATTTGAATCCATTCAGTAGTTTCGGCGTGATGCGCGGCCAACATACAGACAGACAGACAGACAGACAAAAATGAAAAAAAAAATACAGTTTTGGCTTCAGTTTCGATTATAGAGCGCCCTCCAAAAAAAATTTTCTAAATAATTTTTATGAACAGAATTGGACCTGTTACATTTTTATTATAAGTAATAGATATTTAGGCTTACATTATACGAATAGTTCTTAGGAAACATAAACGTATATATCTTAAACTGACCCACGCTACATCGTCTTGTCTCCTTGGTGCCTCCTTGACTGCCTCGTTGGTCTCGCGGTTGGCGTGTGCGACTGCTGATCATGGGGTCTCGGGTTCGATTCCCGGGTCGGACCAAATGTTTGTATAATCTACAAATATGTATGTATTTACAAAAAAAAAGTTATTTGTATTTATATCAGTTGTCTAGTACCCATAACACAAGCTCTGCTTAGCTTGGGACTAGATGGCGTTGTGTGTATTTCCCGTAGCGTGATGTTATAAGGCGTGTACAAAATTCTTTACCATATAAAAATTGTAGAGAGCCAACTTCAAAAGAAGAACAATTCTTTCATACATTGTTTTTGTGAAACTTTAACCGTTTACGCAGCCCACGCAAGGAATCTCTTAAGAAGGATATTTTTTCAACGTTTTAGCAACATTTTTCATTGATACTCTGCTCCTTTAAATCATACCGCGATGATAGATACCGTATAGCCTTCCTAGATAATTGGCATATCAAACACGGTTTTTTTTTTTTTTAAATCCGAGTAATTTTCCTGAGGTTAGCCGTTCAACCACAGATATTGATCGTGTTCTGTGCGTTCAACCGAACAAACAAACAAACAAATTCTTCAGCTTCTGCAGTGCTGTTGTACTCCGCAGTTTGCTCCCTCAGTCGACTCTTACGACACACACGGGGTGAATAGGGGTGGTGATACTCTGTATCTTTAATCGGTGACCACACGGATATTTGCAAATAACTTGTAGTGTTTATTTGTAATTTCAAATTAACTCACATCAAAAAAGCAATTTTTAAAATGTTGGCTTACACTGGCATAAAGCTGATGATATAAGGAATAATTAAGGTTACTTATTTTAGACTTGTTCGCCCTGCGGCGTTACCGGCGGTACGAAAATAACCGCAGGTGATGCCGCGGGGCACAGCTAGTTAATAATAAGTGTTATGTAAATAGATTTGTAAATCGTAATGAATGTCAAGTGTATTCGAACAGCGATGTTTCAACTTAACCTACTTAGTACCGTTTATAATATCTTTCGGTTACATCAGCCCGGTCCTTGAAAAGAATGGCACTTTAATAACAACTTACTTTAAAGCTTAATTCAAAATATATTAATAACTAGCTGAGCCCCGCGGTGTTACCCGCGGCCATTGTTGTAACAGCGCTGGGCGAAGCTAGTCTAAAAAAATTACATCAGCTATCTACCAGTGAAAGTCCCGTCATAATCGGTCCAGCCGCTCCAGAGATTAGTCGGAACTAACAGACAGACAGACAAAAAATTTAAAAAATGTTATTTTGGTATATATGTACCGTGTATACATACACATGCATGCTGTCATTTTAATATTACAAAGAGACACTTCAATTTTATTTATTTGTATAGACAGTTACACCAATCCGGTCCTTGAAGAGAATGGCACTTTACTAACAACTTTAAAGCTTAATTCAAAATATATAAACACTAGGTTTTACCAGCGACTCTGCCCGCGTGTATTTACGTTATCGCGTTAAAAAGTAGCCTAGTAAATAAAAATTAAAAACTAAAACCCAACTACGACAAAAAACGACGCTGAAAAAGTTTAAAACAAGTTTGAAAAGCCGTAGTCACACGTTGTTAAAGTGTTATGGTGCGTTTCTATGTAACGTGTGTTTCATACTTTTTCAGTATCGTTTTTTGTCGTAGTTGGGTTTTGTTTTTACTTTTTTTTATTTAAAACTAGCGACCCGCCCCGGCTTCGCACGGGTGGATTTCAGATGCCCCCGCCGACGACACGATTCGTGCATTTTACATCTGTAATATCTTCGAATATATTCATTCAAATTAGATACTGTAAAGGGCCACTTTGATCTATATTAAATGCACCATGTATTTAATTTACTTAATTGTATAAGGATTCATTCTGTATTGCTTAAAATCACTTCGTAAATAAGCCATTATTTCTCGTAAAAATAAAGGAATAAAAAATGGTTGTTGTGGGTTATCCCTAAGAGATAGACATATACCGTCGCGGACTTTTTTGTAGTACTTTTTAAGGTGTACAATAATGTAGTACATTATTTTCATCTATCTCTTAGGGTGCAACCAGCGTTTGCAATGTTAGCGCAAAAAAAAATGTTTTTTTGCTACATCACATTAGAAACCTCGAAAATTAACAGTGTTTCCATACTATATTATGCATTTATTATACATAAAAACCTTCCTCTTGAATCACTCTATCTATTAAAGAAACCCGCATCAAAATCCGTTGCGTAGTTTTGAAGATTTAAGCAAACAAAGGGACATAGGGACAGAGAAAGCGACTTTGTTTTATACTATGTAGTGATGTTTTGGTGCCGTTATTAATATAATAAATAATATATACATATATATATATATTTGAAATGTACAAGTAACGCCTTTTCCAATGATACCAAACACGGCATATTTATCTCAAATTATTTTTTTAATGCAGTACTTTATGTCGGCTAGAGGGCGCCACATTAGATTCAGTGACACGTCATATAGCCTATAACCAGCGGACAATCAAGACGCTTCTAACGATACCTCATAATAAGTAGTTAAGGAGCTATGAGGGAACAAATGAACATACATACATACATAGCCTGTCAAAATCATAACCCTCCTTTGGCTTTGCCGTAGTCGGGTAAAAAGTGCCCTTCCCTCCCCAAGAATCTAAGCATCTACATGGCAAATTTCATTATACCGTGGGCGAACTACGCTTCGGCATTAATGGGCCAGCTCGACCGGAGTGATACCCCACGGTCTCACAGAAAACCGGTGTGAAATGGCGCTTGCGCTGTATTTCACCGAGGGAGTGACGATACTGGAGGCCCATAGCCCAACCCCTCCCCCAAAGGCCGGCAACGCACTTGTGACGCCTCTGGTGTTGCGGGTGTCCATGGGCGTCGGTAATAGCTTACCATCAGGTGATACGTCCTTTACCCCCTATTCCACAAAAAAATACCGGTGCAAGTGTTTAACTGTTAAAGCGTAACAGACATCCTAATAATCCTACTAATATTATAAACGCGAAAGTTTGTAAGTATGGATGGATGGATGTTACTCTTTCAAGCAAAAACTACTGAACGGATTTGGATGAAACTTACATCAGAATAACACTTAGGCCACTATTTACCGCGATAACCGACATACACGCGGGCGGAGCCGCGGGCATCAGCTAGTATGATATATACTAGATAAAGGAGATCGGAGCCGCGAGCAAAAACTAGTAGTTCATATTAATAATATTTACACCCTTAATGAATGGTTTCGGAGATAATCAGTATCCTATATAACCCGGGCATCGAACTATCTGTATATCCAATTTCGTCTAAACGGGTTCAGCGGTTTAAGTGTCAAGGCAAACAGACAGACTTTTTAATATTACTTAGTATGAATTTACATTATCTACTATATAAAAATAAGTCGGGTTTTCCTTCCTGACGCTATAACTCCAGAACGCACTAACCGATTTCCACGGTTTTGCATTCGTTGGAAAGGTCTCGGGCTCCGTGAGGTTTACAGCAAAGAAAATTCAGGAAAATTTTCAACAGAAAAGCGGGAAAGTGTTACATAAAACGAAGCCATCTGGAGGCGAAACGTAGTTCGCCGGGTTTGCTAGTTGATCATAAAAAGTGTTATCCCATGTGGGCTCGAATCTACAACACAGTGCAGTAGAAAGCGTAGAGCGACCGTTTAAACATCTGTGCAATCAAATTTTTCTTCATATCGAAGGTAAAAATCATCATCATCATCTTCCTAGCCTTTGTTATTCCCAAGATTTTGGGGTCGGCTACTAGTTCAACCGGTTTTACCTGAATATCAGTTTTTACACGGAGCGACTCGTATCGGACCTCTGCAACTCTGATGGTGAACTGAATTCGAAAGTTGAACTAGTTGTCAAGTTAATAAGATTGCCATAGATGTTCATGAGGGCGGGAAACACCGCTCTTCCATACTCCGGGCTGCTATTAAGAATTTCTTGTAAGAAAAACCCAACAGCAGTCCGACCCGGGAATCGAACCTGAGACCTCAAGCACAGCAGTCGCTTACGCTACCACTTACGCCACCGAAGCAGTAAATTAAATAGCAAATATTTTTCAAATACAACATAAAAATAACAACACGGCCTTATAAAGACGACAAGTAAAATTTTACCAAAATAAAAACCGACTTCAAGGTTCGACTCGATTTCTCTTGGATTCCATCATCAGATCTTAGTGTCCTTATCATGGTACCACCGTTGGGATATCTCCTTTCCATTAAAGAAAGAATCATCAAAATCGGTTCATAAACGACGAAGTTATCCGCGAACACACATAAAAATATATATACGGTCGAATTGAGAAACCTCCTCCTTTTTTTGAAGTCGGTTACAAATAAACTGCTAACAGATTTTATAAAAAGTATAAACAGAATTAATTAACATAAATATCCTTTATCAACAAAAAAATCACGTTAATCATGTTCGACCTTGGTTTTCATCTAAACGACTATAATAAATGTGACTAATATATCACAGTTATTATATACATATACATTTATATTAAAACTAGCATTTCCCGGTACTGGTGGTAGCAGGGGTGCTGACTTCTGCACCACAAACAACAACAGGGTTGATGACACCTTACTCAAATTAGTTATTTTTATTAATGGAGGTAGTAGAGCCACGCTGATTTAAGCACGAACGGGCCGGCTCGACCGGGGCGGTATTACCCTCGCACAGAAAATCAACGTAAAATGACAGCGATCGTACTGTCGTGTTTCGTTGGTAGGTGCGAGACCGGAGGCCCAATGATGCAGAAGCATCACTAGCTCACCATGGTGTGGGTCACCATGCTGCATTGTCTACATTCGCAGTATGTTGACCACCACTCTTGGATTCTGCTTAAACCTTCCATCAGGGAGAGTAGTCATTTTTGCGGGACCACATAAAAAAAAAACTGTCAAAGCTATATCTTTGCATGATAGATTCGAAAAACATAACCTTCTGTGTTGCGCAGTCGGGTAAAAAGATATGAGTAATTATATTAATAACTGTTATTTGATCTCCAACCGTAGGGCAGGCTTAGATACGCGACCCTGGCCTTTTCAGACGCGATAATCCCTATTTTGAATCACATTTCAACTATTGTTTTTGCACGCAACACGTGTTGTCCTGTAGAGAAAGGGAGCTAACTAAATATGTACATTACTAGCCGACCCGAACTTCGTACCGGCTTATTTACATATCTGTATCAGCTTCCCACAGGCAGTGTACAGTCGCGGTAGAAAGAAAATTGACTATTCCCGTTATCTTTTAATTTTTCTTGTACACAAACCTTGTCCAAACAATAACGAAGTAACGAACACATAAAAAAAAAATTGGTGCAGCCGATCGGAAGTTATGCGCGTACATACATTTCGGCGATTTCATATATGTATATAGAAGACTAGTTGCCTTTTATCGCGGCAAATAGTAGCCTATGTGTTATTCTGAAGTATAAGCTATATTACTGTAAAGTTTCATCCAAATCCGTTCAGTATTTTTGCGTGAAAGAGTAACAAACAAACATCCATCCATCCATCCATACTTACAAACTTTCGCGTTTATAATATTAGTATAGACTAGCTGTTGCCCGCGGCTCCGCCCGCGTGAATGTCGATTTTCACGGCAAATAGTAACCTGTATAAACTATATTACTGTAAAGTTTCATCCAAATCCGTTCAGTAGTTTTAGCGTGAAAAAGTAACAAACACACACACTCACACACATTTTGTGTTTTGTTTCTGGTAAATTATCATAACTATTAAGTTATATGTTTGTTTAAATTAAAAATTATAACTCCTAATTCAAGTATTTTAAACTTAAAATTGATCTTTTACATTTTTATTATACGACTAGCTGACCCGGCGAACTTCGTACCGCCATATTTACATATCTGTCTCAGCTTTCCACAGGTTGTGTACAGTCGCGGACAAAAAAAAACACTTTTCCCGTTATCTTTTATTTTTTCTTTCTAGCAAAAAAAGAATGAATGAAATCAGACTATGTGTTATTGAATTACAACTAAGTACATATTTTGACTTTCATCCCCTCTCTCCAGGATACCGTGCTGAATTTCGGGATAGAAAGTATCCTATGTCCTACCTCGTAGTATGAACTCAAATCATGCCAAGTTTCATTTGAATCCGTTCAGTAGTTTCGGCGTGATGCGCGGCCAAGATACAGACAGACAGACAGACAGACAGACAGACAGACAGACAGACGGACAGACAGACAGACAGACAGACAAAAATGAAAAAAATTACAGTTTTGGCTTCTGTATCGATAATAGAGAGCCCTCGAAAAAAATTTTCAAAATATCTTTAATGTACAGAATTTGACCTGTTACATTTTTATTATAAGTATAGATATAGATGTAGTGATGTTAAGTTGGTTTGTGTTCAAAAATTAAAAAGTGCTTCACCGATTAAGCTTAAACTCTACACGATATACAACTCACTTAAAAGATTGTTTTTATCTATTCAAATGCAATGTGAAGCATCTCAATAAGCAGCCATACAATCGGTCACCATGCTGCATTGTTTGCACGAGCAATGAGTATGGTGACCACCACTATTGGATTTTGCTCATGCTTTCCATCAGGCAGAGTCACTTTGGCAGGCTCATATATATACAAAAAAAAACATAATACCACAGCAAAGTGGCAGGGATGTTATAAACGATCATTTGGTTATCTAATATTATAAACATGAAAAGTTTGTTTGTTTATTAAATACGCTAATCTTAGAAACTACTTGTTCGAATTTGAAAAAATCCTGTAGAGTAATCAAAGAAGGCTAACAAGCTCTCGCTACAAGCTAAACATTACCCGAACATCAATGAAAAATGTTGATAAAACTGGGATTATGCATTTGATAGACGCAGACGAACCTATACGCGTCAGTTAGTAAATTTATATTAATAAAAATTTCGTGTCACGATGTATGTGCGCGATAAACTCCGAAACTACTGAACCAATTTTTATCGAATTTTGTAAGCATCTGTAATTGTGTGCGTGTGAACTGAGGGACCATAGTGATATTTTTGTTTGAAATTTTTATAAGATTTAGTAGTAGGCTCAAAACAATTGTAGAACAAATATGAGAATTTGTAAAAAGATATGTTAAAAACTACAGCCCTTTAAGTGTGGTCCCTCAATCCTCACATACCATCAGCCAGATCTCGGCAAGTATGTAAAAAAATAAGGTATTTTGACTACAGACATTTAGTAGAGAATTTGTAAAGATATATACTAAATAACTGAGCACAAATCATCAACGATTAAAAAAAAACAACGACTATACTGTGGTCCCTCAGTCCACACACGAAAGATTTTGCTATACTGAATATTATCATATCAACGGAATAAAATCTTTATTTTCTTACATAATGTTTTAGAACAAGTCTTATAGCAATTTGTAAAAAATAAATTTTAAAAAAATATCGACGCACTTTGAAGATATTTATAATTAAAGCTGGTCCCTCAATCCTCACGTTCTTAAACATACTTGCATGTCTAGCTGCTAGACGACTAAAGTATCACAAAGTGTAGTGTATTTAACTTTTTGTAAAAAGTTTCTACAAAATAATAGGTATCTTTAATTGTGTGTATCTTACCTCTAAAATGAGATTAAAGCATTTCAGTGATCTTATGAACAGATATACGAGTAGTGTGACCACACAATGAAAAAAAATGTAGACTACCAATATAATTTTTATTGCAATAGTCGAAACCCAAGGTTGTACGGTTGATTTAGTGTTATGTTACATTACGTATCTTTACAAAGCATGAAATAAAGTAGCTTTTAGACGCTTATCACCATTTAGGCTATGTTTCAAGGAAGCTTTATGTACGTATACGTAAAAGTATTACAATAAGTTATATGCCTTACGAAGTGCAGGCACTGTTATTGGTTTAGCCGTGAAAGCGTAATAGAGAAACAGACTAAGCCACTTTCAAATTTATAATATTAATATAGATCGCGATAGGTACTATCGCGGACTTTTTGTAAATATTTTACAAAATCCTGTGTTTTTAAATGTTCAATTTTATGTGTTAATAAAACGTATAAAACTGAGCTGTATAAATAATACCACTATGTTACCATAATGGTTTGTAAAATACTGGGGTATTATAAGTACATAAAGCTTCCTTGAAACATGGCTAAAACGTGATAAGCATCTAAAAGCTACTTTATTTCATGCTTTGTAAAGTTACGTAATGTAACATAACACTAAATCAACCGTACAACCTTGGGTTTCGACTATTACAATAAAAATTATATTGGTAGTCTACATTTTATTTCATTGTGTGGTCACACTACTCGTATATCTGTTCATAAGATCACTGAAATGCTATAATCTCATTTTAGAGGTAAGATACACACAATTAAAGATACCTATTATTTTGTAGAAACTTTTTACAAAAAGTTTAATACACTACACTTTGTGATACTTTAGTCGTCTAGCAGCTAGACATGCAAGTATGTTTGAGAACGTGAGGATTGAGGGACCAGCTTTAATTATAAATATCTTCAAAGTGCGTCGATATTTTTTTTAAATTTAATTTTTACAAATTGCTATAAGACTTGTTCTAAAACATTATGTAAGAAAATAAAGATTTTATTCCGTTGATGTGATAATATTCAGTATAACAAAATCTTTCGTGTGTGGACTGAGGGACCACAGTATAGTCGTTGTATTTTTTTAATCGTTGATGATTTGTGCTCAGTTATTTAGTATATATCTTTACAAATTCTCTACTAAATGTCTGCAGTCAAAATACCTTATTTTTTTACATACTTGCCGAGATCTGGCTGATGGTATGTGAGGATTGAGGGACCACACTTAAAGGGCTGTAGTTTTTAACATATCTTTTTACAAATTCTCATATTTGTTCTACAATTGTTTTGAGCAGACTACTAAATCTTATAAAAATTTCAAACAAAAATATCACTATGGTCCCTCAGTCCACACGCACACTCTGTAATTTGGTCCAACTTGGTAGATAGAGTAGTTTTTGTCTCAATTATTGATCTCTAAAAAAATGTGGCCGTAGCCCCGTCCGTAGTTCGCCGCGTCAGCTGGTATGTATTTAATAAACATATCTATACTAATATTATAAAGCTGAAGAGTTTGTTTGTTTGTTTGAACGCGCTAATCTCAGGAACTACTGGTGTCTGATTTGAAAATTCTTTCAGTGTTAGATAGCCCATTTATCGAGGAAGGCTATAGGTTATACATCATCACGCTAAGATCTTTAGAAGCGGCGCGTCAATGAAGAATCTTACAAAAACGGGGGAAAAATTCTACGTTACGGGCAATAGGAGACGTAAACGACGTTGCGTGGGTCAGCTAGTATATAACTAAACTTTGTTTTGCTAAAACGTGTTTATCTCGGAAACTAATAAACAGATTGGAATAATTCATTTTGTAATAAATTGTGTATTAATTAAAGAAGATTATACAATATGCAACATCTCGCTACGATCGTACTCAGTGCCAGAGCAGGGACCTTAAACGCATGATAACCGCTTTTAACACATACATCCACAAATACTTTCCTAAAAACAATCGGCTATCTAATTTTATTACAAGTAATTTTTGTAAAAAATACCGACTGCGTCAATGTCTGCCATCTTTATTAAATTCAGGTATTTTTAATTTTTTTATGTACCGTGTCACTCACGACTAAGACGGATTCATTGACACCACTAACACAAAAATACGACAAGCCGTTTAGGCTCTAGGGCGTGCCAGAGAAATATAAATACATACACTCGAAAAACATAACGCCCCTTTTTTCGCAGTCGGGTACAAAAAAGAGATTCCTCTGAGTTAAACTACCTAGGTTTTGGTAGACTAAGTCTAGTACAATACGACTGAACTTCAATTTGTTACGTGGAGCTACTACCATCAGCCTTCCTTGTCACAAGTACTAGGATAACAAGTTCTATATTAACTGTTGTTAGACATTTTACGGCTTCTTCTACCCATAACTATTCCTAAAGATGTTATGACGGCTTAACGTGCTCTCCGAGGCACGGAGGGGTCTCAATATGTTCTGAAATGGTCACCGTCCTTTGACTTTGCTATATGTTAACCTACTCGATTACTAGCCACGACCCTACGATTAAAAAATCTACGTAATCCATAAAATCACTGTGTTATAACTGCACTATATATAATAATATCACTATATATTCACCACACACATGTTAAACACGAAACACGAGTATTTGACACATAATTTAATTATATACTAAACGCGTAGAAATAATATATGATAAGATCTTATATTTATAGGGTTGGCAGTGACAAAAAAGCAATAAGTATCAATTGTTTTTTTTTTTTTTTTTTTTTAAATATTTTCGGACATCTAACACACAACGCCATCTAGTCCCAAGCTAAGCAGAGCTTGTGTTATGGGTACTAGACAACTGATACAAATACATATATACTTTTTTTTTTTGTAAATACATACATATTATACATAGAAAACACCCAAACTCCGAAACAAATATTTGTAGGTCATACAAACATTTGGACCGACCCGGGAATCGAACCCGAGACCTCTTGATCACCAGTCGCACACGCCAACCGCGAGACCAACGAGGCAGTCAATTAGTTTTAATAAATTAAAAAATTAAATTTAGTTTTAATAGTCCATTGCTGAACATAGCCTCTTCTTGGGAAGGATGTTTCGGGCTCCATCCACTAGGATTCCCTGCTTAGAACCCCTCTTCTTCCTAGCCTTTATTATTTCCAAAATTATTTGGGGTCGGCTACTAGTTCAACCAGTTATACCTAAATATCAGTTTTTCCACGGAGCGACTGGCATCGGACCTCCGCAACCCTGAGGCTGAGCCCCAAACCCCCCCTCCCTCGCTACGCCAATGGTAGTCACCAAAGGGGTCCGGATCCCTTCCTTCTAAGGCCTTCCTTAGTCGGTCCGATTACGACATACCACCTGCCGCAAACTCCGGTGGAGTGACGGCCCGTGGGGGTTTAGACACGTAAAAAAAATGGTTGTCACCAACCTTCAGAGAAATGTCACTAACAGGACCAAGGTTGTAATGAAATCCGCGAACAAATAGTCAATATTAATTCTTTACCAGTGGCAACCCTAACGGAATGTTGTTCGAATCTCCCTAGGACTAAACACGGAAGACAGATACAGGGTCGAAGTGTATCTGCTGTTATCAGCTGCAGAGCTGTTCAATGATGTTGATAATATTTACTAGAGGCTTCTTCACTGGCAATGGATTAGGAATTAAATTAACTAGCATCAACTATCAGTACACTACAGTATCAATTAAATAGTATACAAGTAAAATTTTAACAAAAAAAAAACGACTTCAAGAACTGGACCAATTTGAAATGGGACCGCACGGAAAGCATCAGCCATTAAATTTTAAAAAAAAACTTAACCTTTGGTAACAAAAATTGTGAACTACTGTACTGAAAAAACTGTTGAATTGAGGACCTCTTCCTTTATAAAAAAAAATAATAATTAAAAACAGTCCAAGAGAATGCTTGCCAGTCACTGCAGTAAGATCAAAACTAAAACTATGTTATTCTTTCATTTCAGATATCCTGAAGTTAAGCGTATCTGGGCCGGTGGCCAGCGTGAGAGAATCCCAGCTGGTGGACGAATATGGAACAGAGTTAGCCAAGCTGACATTCAAGTAAGACCAACCTCCTTTAACTATTCAGTAGACTAAGGGCCAGTCGACTGGCATCGGACCTCCACAACCCTGAGGGCGAACAGAATTCGAAGGTTGAAACAGTTGCCAGTATATTTGAGGGCACTGATTTCCCGTTTGTGGCAACCGGGACCGGCCGATTAACTTGCTCCCTGAGTCACGGGAACATCGCCAACTTCTATACTCCGGGCTGTTATTAGCGATTTCTTAGAAGAAGCACCCACAGTTTTTGGCGACCGGCACTCGCATACTACCAACGAGACAGGTTTTAATGTGATAAATGTGGAAAAAGCGCATCTGTATGTCGCGATTGTGGCAAAAAGCTTTCTATCTTTTCTGCCATATCCTGGACGAGAAGAGCCAAGAGTTTGTATGTTTATGTTTAAATAGTCATCAAGAAACTAACATAAAGTAGGAAAATGACAGAAATAAGTGACTTTCCACCTATGATAGGAATCCACTAACAAATCTTGATTCCTCCTATTCCAGCTACCAACCCATGGCTGGAGAAGGACAAAACCTGGAGAATAACCCGAACGTTCAACTGGCAGCAGACGTCGCTCTACCGCCGGTGAAGGCATCCAAGATCTACGCCAAAATCGAGGGGAGAGATGTAAGAGGTAATAAGAAAACCAACCGCCATCAATTACTCGTGCCGTGCTGATTGGCAGGCAGATCAGGCAGAGTAGTCATTTTGGCAGGCTCAAACATAAAAAGAAAAGGTGTCACCACCCCTAATTATCATGTGGGTGTAGTAAGAGCCGACTAAAGAGTAAATTACTAAAGAAAACATGCCTGTGTTACACAACAAGATGTTGTCCGAGTCACAAATATTACACAATTAAATATTTTGTTTAATAATTATCCCTGTCATAATACCATAAAGATCTAGACTCCAAGATGCACACAAGCACACAAACATATATCACATACATAATGAGGTCCTCATGGTCACTTAAACATGATAATTTTATAAGAAAAACTTAATTTCACAGGACAACCCTTCGTCCGTCTATCCGGACCTCTAGTACAGCCTGAAGTCAGGTTAGGAAGATCAGCGGCCATAGTATTTCCAGACTCCATGAACGATTTGGAAAGAGCTGAGGAGTTAAATTCCAGGGCTTACAACGAACAGTTGCGCTTCAACGATAGTGATGTACCTTTGAGCAGGATTTCACAGGTAAGAAACCATTATCATCTCACAGAGCGGCGGACCGCAATGGAGCAGCCATGGGGTCTTTTTCCGATACAAAACAATCTCTCATTTTTAGCGGAGGGAAATCTTCCCACATTCAACGTGGGAGAGCCACGCTTCGGCATGCATCGGCTCAACCGGAGTGATACCACGGTCTCACAGAAAACCCGTGTGAAACAGCCACAGCGCTGTGTTTCACCGAGTGAGTGAGGATACCGGAGGCCCATAC